>OZ023140.1:9822975-14622975 GCA_963675895.2 Styela plicata
TATACTTTTTCTAGAAGAAGTTAAGGACGGCATTATTCAGCCTGCTTATGGTTGCAGTTATTGTATCAAAAGGTCACAGGTCACAATTTACAGAATAAAATTCATTATCGGTACGCTACTGGAGGTGAAAGCAAATATTTTTCTCACACTAACTATAAATTGTTTTAGCAATCAAAAAATATGCAATGCTTTTTATTATGGTCATTCACATCCTTTTCGGATTTTGTATCACTCTTAGAGTTGAGTTTCTTGCCTGGGTTACATTCTATATTTTGAAGTGAATATTTGCCATACATTTGGCGATTAATTTTTTTATGCGCTGCATTGCTTGCAGTCATCCCATTTTCAAAAATACAAAAAAAAAATCCCGTTATATTCGTTTTGCTGTTATACAATTCCTCGCATTTTGAAGTAGTGTTTGTTGATTGCAATATAGTGACGCCTCTGATCTTTTTAGAGTCAGATCCTGGACAGCTCGTTGACGAACAGAATATGCAAAAGCGAAGAAGATCATTTTTAAAAAGCTCAAATATTCTATTAATAATAATAATGATGAACACATTTTCAGATTTCATACGATTTTTTTAGTATCGTCGGCTTAAAATTCCTGTTCGCATCTCCAAGTTTTGTTATGGGTAGCTTTTGACTACTAACTGTACTTTGAGCATAATATACCAAAAATGCAACAAAATCCCTGCTCTTTAACGGTAATTTTACTCGGTGGTATGAAAGAAAAAATAAAAATTTTTTGGCTACCGCGAAGCTGATGTCCACCAACGGCCCATAATAGGCATAAATCTTATCAATACGGCGTTTTTTAACTGTGGAAATATGCAATTACTGCAAAATGACCAGTAAATTCACTGTACTTTTGTCACAGTGCATATTATAACGACGCCCTGTAGGAACGGACGATAAGATTAGCCTAAGATAATTTCCTGCGTTTCGCGAAATGATGAATTATTATACGGAGATTTTATCGCCCAAAGCAGATACTAGCTGACCTCAAATTCTATAGTTGTGTAAATTTTTTTTCCTTTTTAGGATGCAGTTGACGACTTTACATTTTATGCAACTCATTAAAACATAACTGGTCGCTTATGACTCCTCCTTGAGGTTGCTTTACAACTTGCTTTAAATAAGACCACGAGTCGAGGTTCATGGGATTCTCGTTCTTGATGAAGCAGAATTCTTATTGAAATAACATTGCGACACGAGAGTGTAAAACATAGATGTAATCTAAACGAAGGAAAGTGCGTCACTGGTATTTGGCATTTTCCTTAAATATTATTTTAACAAAAGTTACTCGAAAACAAACGAACATAATTTTACACAATCGTCAATACAGAATATATTACTTTTAAAGCGTTATGGAAATCAAACGTTACCGACTGATTAAGCAAATTATTAAAACGAAGATGAAATTTACGTTTTGTTTTAATATAAAATTGTAAAAATAAATAACAATAATAATTTCAGACAATTTCAAGTCGAATCCAAAAATAGCAATAATAATAATAATAATAATAATAGCAATAAAAGGAAATGAAGATATTATGATTTGTAACGATAATCACCAATGACATAATTCATATATTTTCTATGTGCAATCTACGGCTGTGAAAAACCGAATTTATAATTCAATCCCGATTCGATAATTTTTACGAATCGGATTGAATCACTAATTCCATATATAAAAATTATTGTCCCATTATTTCTTTTTCCAAACTTATCTCTATTAGGAAAATCAAGAAATTTATAGCTACGAATTAGTAATATTAGCATGAAATGAGAGAGTGTGTTTTCAATGCTCACTCAATATTTTTAAAGCAGAAATTTTTAATATTCAAAAAACATAATACTATTGTGATTTGACCAAAATTGATTGCATTTTACGGTAAAAAAAAATAAAATTTCACTTCACTTAGCAAGTTTTTGTTGCGTGGACGACTCACGATTGATTCCAATAAATTGTGCTTCGGATCGACTTAAACCACCTTATTGAAGTACTCATTCTTATGTACGACATAAACCTTTCATTTGTTCTGCCTTCCTGTTTTATTGTTTTGCTTGTGATCACTTTTTTAGTAAAAAAGGTAAATTACCAATCATGAAAAATGAAATAGTTACAGCCAAAAACGTGGTTGATAATCTTGAATAATTGGCGTTTTCGAATTTAGTTTTAATACTGATCTTATAACAAGCATATTAAAAATAAATATGATCATGTAGCACGATGGGACTAACAATAGTGAGCGCGATGGCCTAGTGGTTATCATGTTGGCGTTGCTGGTTGAATATCCGTGGTTCTAGTCCCGGTGAGTCCATGCGCATATCTCATATTTTTCCAACAACACCAATGATAAGGGCCGCAGGTGTAGGGCCTTAGAAGGTCTTTGGCAATTTCTGCCAGTTTTTATTTTATTGTGTACTGACGGAACACGACAGAGGATCGCAATCCATCAATATCAAATCTTTGACAAAAATCTTTTGCTCATTGTTATCAAGATTCTTGTGTAGTTTGCGGAAACTTCGGAAGTCCAAAAATTTCTATCGAGTTACCAATAAAGAATGAAAATATATGAATTTTTTGCACATAGTTTCCTATTACGTAATACAATGAGAAAGCAGACGACATATTTAATTACTTCGCCTCTAGCGCTTCTATCAGCAGTCTGCAACTGCAGTCGATTCAGTAGTTTTCATTTCAGTATCTGCTATTTAAATTACTGTCAAAAAACAGTGATTTAAGTGGAATTGGAAGCGTAACCTGGCCAATAGAAAATTTCGTTTCGTAAAACCGAGGAAAAAAATGATCACCGCCTTAGCTCGTTTCATCAATGTGCTCTACAAAATATACTTCAGTCAATATATTTTAATGAAAACATTGATCCAGTGGCACTACATACGATTATTCCAAGATGTTATGGTTAAGTCAACATGAAATGACCAAGACATTACTTGATATTTGAAAAACAAAACAGTGAATACATGCTATTAAACATCAATGTAAACAAAACAGTTCACCCATCCAGGTTATGTTTTTTGTGAGGTATGAGCCATTGATGGTTCGCGCCAACCAGGCGCGGTCCATCTGTGGATTATACTTGACAAAATCAGATTTTTGACTGGAATTCTCATCTCAATGACCTGCTTCGTGATTCAACGTTTTTATTTGTCAAGCTGGTACCCATAGTAGTTGTGGCCGGACATATCCCTGGCCCATACTTATCAAAGCATGCTTGAACAAAATTTATAAAATTTTAATCGTCGCACTGTTTTAATCTAATTGGAATCAAATGCGGCCACACATGGTCAAAATATAAACAAACATAATACATACGCAATCTAGTGTAATCGTTATTATCAATTAATCCATTAATTAATTACCTAATCAACATACTCGAATCTTTTTCGCGCGTTACGCAACTTCGTCACTTCTTCGTTCCTGAGCACATCATTTTGAAGACTAACAGCTTGGAAGTAGTCGCAACTCTGCAACTATGAAGAGCAGAGATGGTAAATATTTTATAATACAAAGAACTCAAGTAAGTGTGTATTTTATGTCTATTGCATGCTTGTGCCTGGCGCTGGGCCTTTTTATTTTTGTGTGTGCCTGTTTTTTTTTTTTCAAAAACCCAAAATTGCCGATGGTCGCGATGATGGTTGCATCTGTCTTTTATTTGATTTAGAAATGCATGCGCCCTTTTAATGTCCAAGAACTAACCATGTCTTGGATGCCCAATAGTTTAAAATTTGATGCAGCCTGATTTGCGATCATCGAATAATTTAAACAGTTTAATGCTGCTCGAGTTTTTCCAGATCACTTGGTCAACAACGATGAATTAACAACGATGAATCAACAACGATGAATCAACAACGACGGATCAACAACGATGGATCAACAACGATGGATCAACAACGATGGATCAACAACGATGGATCAACAACGATGGATCAACAACGATGGATCAACAACGATGGATCAACAACGGTGGATCAACAACGATGGATCTCAACAACAATCACTGGAAAACGCAACAACGGCGGACGGCGACAATTCAACATCAACCATGGACGATGAAAGTCTAATTACCGGATATGACGACGGACAATGAAAAAAACGAACTTGCATGTAAATGGTAAAAATAATACCATAATTTGAAGTAAGTTTCTTATATTCATTCTGCATGTTCAAGCCTGGCGCCGGGCTTTTCACGTGTGTCTATGTGTGCAATTTCCAATTGCTGATGGTTACGATAAACGGTTGCATCTTCCTGAATTTGGCTTAGAAAAATGCATGCACCCTTTTGATGTCCACGAACTAACTATGTCTTGGACGGCCAGTAGTTTGTGAAATTTGATGCAGCCAGATTCGCAATCGTCAAACTTTTTAAACAGTTTAATGCTGCTGGAGATTTTCCAGATCACTGGGTCAACCAACATGGACCAACAATAATGGACCAACAACCGTGGGCCAACAACCGTGGGCTAACAACCCTGGATCAACAACCGTGGACCAACAACCGTGGACCAACAACCGTGGACCAACAACCCTGGACCAACAACCCTGGACCAACAACCGTGGACCAACAACCGTGGATCAAGAACCGTGGATCAAGAACCGTGGAGCTAAACAAAAACCCGGTGATTTCTTTCTATATTATGCTGTTGTTTTATTTTCATTTTTGAACATATTAATCACATATTATCAGTTATTTTCCAGACTTCGTAGCTGCGATGATGGGCCCGAAGACAACTGCAAACATGACAACACAACACACACACACACACACACACACACACACACAAATATACACTGCGCAATAGGGAGCCGCGCGGCTTTACTTAATTCTAGAAAGGTGTAGGGCGTTATAGTGTGACTTTTGTTACCTATAACGCGATGCAGAACCTACGTAAATCTGCAACGGCAGGAAGTCGGTTCCCAGTCGGCAGAAAAAAAATATTATCAATCGAACAACTGAAATTTTGATTTGATTATTGTTCAACTGTGATAATTTCTGACTGGGAAGTATTACCTCTGTTGGTCTGCTGGAAACTCCGGCTCAATTCGATTTTATCATATTCTAAAGAAATATGTTTAATCAAAATTCAAATTCTATTTTAAATTTCAATTTAAAATGAAGTATTTTAATCTTCGCTTGATTTCCCAAAGGCTTTTAATACCGCCTGTTTGCGCCACCTATCACGCGGCCCATTTTACGTCGACGCCATGTTGATCGTGATGTGGGACAATATGTTTTACCGATTTTCGATGGCACACGCCGAGCGTAGAATATAAATATTCGGAACGCAAGTGTTTACGTCGTCCCGTCAAATTTGCGTCTACGATACGGCATTTAGCTTTTCTACGTCCACGCAACGTTGCTAATATACCCTGAATAATTTCGTTGTCATTGAAGCTTTTGGGTTTGCAGAATGCTTTAAAGATTGGAGTTATAATTCGGAACGGAATTCTGTTGTCCCTGCGTTGAATTTGCGTGCGTCCACGTACCGTGTGTTTGTGCTCCTGCTACGTCGCTATAACGACACTAGTAAGCTTTTGAGCCTGCATGGTGGTGCATGGTAATATTTGGTGACATAATTCGAAACGCAATTGCTTCTTCTCGTGCAATTTCCGTGCGCCTGCGTTACGGCGTGTGTTTGTGTTCCTACTACGTCACTATTATGCCAATAAAAATTTCGATTTTATTTTAAAGCCTTTTGGGTTTTCGAGATATTGTAAAGAATTTGTGTGTTGTAATTACATTTTTTTTGAAATAATTGCATATAATAAATGCATATAATTGCATTGCGTTTAATTGCAGTATACTTTGCAATGGATGGGATAGAAAGTTTTTACAGGACAAAATGATAGGAACAGCATGATCCATTGTATTGTATTTGGGCTTGTCTGTACGTATTTTGGGTGATTCAAAATGCCTATAAAGAACGTAATAACCATCTGTAAGTGGTATTTTGAATTGAAAAAATTCTGGTTAGGTCTGTATGCAAATAAATGAATAAAAACCAAACGTCTTTGCACGGAAAATGGCAGTTAGACATTTTTGCAGGACCGAAAACTGTCGTTCTCCATATTTAAATGATGGAATAATAAAGCAAACGGCTTTGCACGGAAAAGTGGCAGCTGACATTTTTGCAGGACACAAAATTGTGGGCCCACATCTAGTGAGAAGATTCTGCAGTACCTAACCCAATGTTTTGCTGTTTTATTTCTAGCTAAAGTTTCTAGCTAAATTTCACTAAATGAGTTATGAAATAACAATGTATTTAGTACTATATTTAGTTTCTCTGCCGTTGTGTGCAATTTAATATTGGTCATCAATATTTCTCAATATTTGAAGTATCCTATTAAACGTAGTAAACACTGGAATAATTTTAATATAGCAATATGTTAACAACGTGATATATCCAGATTTTTGGAAAAGAAAGTAATTTGCCAAGCTCTTCATAATGAATGTTATTGTGTCAAGCATGAGTCGCTGATGTACTGTGTCTTATTGAGGTACTCTACCTTCTGAATTTGCAAATTCTATTTTATGATCATGTTGAGAACAAATCGTCAACTTCAGATGTTAAGTTTCAGAAATATTATGTGAAAGTTTCGTAAAACTTCCGCAATAACAACAATAAAAAGTGAAAAAAAAATCCTTCACGAATCCACTACCCACTGTAACAAAATTGCAGTAAAATTGTCGATCTTTAACAGTAATGTTACTTAGAGAAATTAAAATAAATTCGACTTTTTGGCTGAAAATTCATTTTTGAAATATAAAATTACTCCAAATAGACAGTAAAATTTACTTCATTTTTCACAGTGTACAAGATCGAAATCACAGAAACAACATTACGTGCATAAAGGGCGCCAGCTGTTTTTGTCATTTCAAATATAAAATATAGTAAAATAGGTATTTTTAGCTCACATTTTTCTCAAATTTTGGCTTTTTGGCTGAAAATTCATTTTTGAAATATAAAATTACTCCAAATAGACAGTAAATTTACTTCATTTTTCACAGTGTACAAATCGAAATCACAGAAACAACATTACGTGCATAAAGGGCGCCAGCTGTTTTTGTCATTTCAAATATAAAATATAGTAAAATAGGTATTTTTAGCTCACATTTTTCTCAAAATTCACTGTTTAGGTACTCAAGTCCTTAATCTTAAATTCTGGCTTAAGTTTTTTTTTTAATGAATAGAGAAATTCATGGACAATCTTTTAAGGCGCCATACCCGTACTTTAATCATCGAACTTCGAAATGTTTTCTCCGCGAACAGTTTTTGATTTTTCAATTGATTGAAGTATTGTTAAAAATATTCACACTTGCTAGACACATTTTTAGATTCTTTTCTAGACTTTTATTTATGCAACTGTCGCTTATCACCCCGTAGTTACAACGCTTTGGTAATGGCAAGAAAGTACAGTAAACTTGAAATCTAACATTCAACAGAGCGTGAGAAGATCGTAGCAGATTAAAACTACTTTGTCTCTTCAACACGCATTGCGAATCAAACAGATATATTAATTCCACGATGTGGTGACGCCCACCCATATCCCGATAAGTTACTCAAAAACATGGCACCATCAAATACACTTCAAGCAGAAAGCACCTAAAATAGAACTGGTATATGCCCAGGGTAAATTCATTTATAATTTCGTCGGCTAATTTTAGTCGCCTTTTGCTACTCGCGAGAAATACTTTAGAGCAATCCCAAGGCTATAAAGGCTTTAAAATAATGTTCACTCTCTAATGAATTTTACAAAAGGATCATTCCATCTTCATCTTTTTTTTTCTAAATAATTTAAAGCCGGCATAGAAAGTTTGCTTTTAGGTCGGACAGAATCATCAGCTTTACAAACATGAAATGTTTTTCTCATTCAGAAATGTTATGATTAGGCGGCAGAGGCAAACGCGATACATGAGTAATGAAAACTTGTGGGTTTAAAAATAGCTCGCTAAGGGACAGTGATTGAATTCTCTAGTTTTTTTTTTTTTTATAGCCACTTCTTTGAGTGGGTCACCCTGTCCAAGGCCCTGTAACAGCGGCCACTTATAGGCGGACAGGGTTACAATTACTGGAAAGATATGATCTTTTCCTGTTCGGCTTAGCCTACCCAAGTTATTACACCCTGGGTTGAGTGGTGGGCGTGGATAAGCGAGCCGGACTCGCCGGGGCTCGAACCCGAGGTCTTCAACCTGCGATGCCAACATGTTTAACCACTAGGCCATCGCGCCCACGCTAAGAAACGTCTTTACTCGCCGAAGACCCTCAAAAAAATTCAAGAACTATTTTCTGTTGAGCACATATTTGGCTTTTCAGTGTTTATTAGAACCCCCTACCTCCCCACGGAATACAATAGTGCAAATAACGTTTCTACAAGATCTATGATATTAATATTTCCTGATTATTTCGCAGAGCCGAAACTAATATTTTGCTTTGAAATTCAGCAGCATTACATGCTCTCAAAAAGCAAAGTGTTTTTCCTGTCATAATTTTTGTGAATGGCCTTGTTTTTTTTAGACTTTTGTTTGAGAATGATTCACTGATGGGAAGCGCCGCCGAGGCGCGATCCATCAGTGATTCATAATTGAAAAAAATATGGCTGTGTTTAGTATTAAATGTTTTTATTGAAATTCGCTCTGAGCAAGGCCGGAGGAAGTGCCTGAAAGGAATCAACTAAGGAGCACTCTATAATAGCAGAGAGCTACCAAACGATGTATCAGACTGATGGAATGTTGAAAGCCTGAAAACTAGTGCGCCATCGGAAAGCATCATTTTGTTTTATATTAATTTTATAAAACGCATTTTAACCTTCCTGTGTCGAGAAAGAATGCTTGAAACTCATACACACTTGAGCTACTGGAAGATGTAGTACCTACAATTGCACTCTAAGCGGGAAACATCCCAAAATAAACTCAACCGCCCGCCCTATCTGCCCCGGGCGGTGGTGAAACCGCCTACCGCTTCTTTTCTTCCTTTCAGTCGCCTCTTGTGACACGCTGGAAGTACGTTAGGACTATTCTAAAGTCCGTACCTACAGGGCCGATAATGAAAAAAATTGACTCACCTAGACCGTCATGGCCTGCTTAATGAGTTTTCTAAGTCATCAACATACTTTATAATATTTTCCAAAAGTATCATAATTTGTCTTTATACCCGAACCTTGCACTATGCTGTGTTGTTTGCATATTTTAAACCTGCGACTATCGGATTTTTTTAGAGTATTGCGATTGGTCCCAAAATTGCCAGAACTTTTCGATATTTCCCAGAATGTGCAAATTCTCCATATATTTTGTTTTATTAGGATAATGGCATCGTTTCGTTAATTGTTATTAAATGTTCGCAAATTCTTAAATTCGCACCAAACGTAAATGCTTGCGTAAAAGAAAACTCGATTAAAACTCGAAAAATACACTTTCAAGCACAAGTTTATTTCATTATACATATAAAAAATACAATGGATGGTATTCATTATTAACCACGTTTAAATGTTCAAAGTTCAATTTGCATTTTTTTTTAATTTTTTGGCATTTACTGTCTTCGTTCATGAAGCATAGAAGCCAAAATTGTCGTTATCATTGAATTTTTCCGCGTTTTCATCTGTCAAAAATAAGAATGCATTTAAATTTAGTAAATAAATATGATAATATAAATGGCAATATCTTCATCATGTTCATTCAAAATATCACTGGTATACGGAAATTTATATATTTAATTTAAAGTTTTTAACGTCTTGATTAATGCAGATTTTTGTAAAAATATGAAATTTACACAATCTGGACCTATTTATTTCATGGCAGTGTAATATATCGCAAAAACGTTGACGCTCAATAAAAATAAATTTCGACCTCAAATACCAAAAAGTATTTTTTCACTGTTTCATTTATCATTTAACCTCAGACTACTTTGATCAGGATAATACTTCTCTAATAATTCAAATAAAAAACAAACCTGCGTCCTCGTTATTATTGATTGAACGTTTAAATCTAGAAGATTCAGATTCCGAACTCCTCAGGCCAGATGATCTATGTCTTCGTCGACGACTTGTCCAAGATCTGGCACTGAAATAATATTAAAGGTATGATGTCATAGCATCATATTCTCTCAACCACTATTAACTGTTTCAAAATGCGCGATAGATTATTTTCGTTTGAATAGTCATCCGATGGTGTTCATGCGGATGGACTTACGTTGTTTCTATACAGTAACATTAGACATTTACTTGTGTAGACACATTTGCGTTAAGCAATGTTATCGAGTCGGCCAATGCTGCTGGTTCTGCATCCAATGCAGCCGAAAGTCGTAAGCGACAGAATTACTGCTTCCAAATAAACCAATAATTTTTCGAGCCTCTAGCATTTGAAACAACCTGTGTTTTCAGGGAAAGCACAATGTATTTCATTTCCAGTGGAGGAAGAAATTGCAAATAATATCGAATGATGAGAGGGAGGCTTTGTGGTTGAAGCAACGCATTGGTTTTGCTAATATAAGAGGTAACCTCGCTTGCTTGCTCAAAATGCCACATTAAACCTTCAAATTGTTATTTTTTCTAAGCAGTTTTTATTGATTTTTATTTGCACTTCTATTATTTAACTTATTTAAAGTTTGGTGATATTGATATTGTATGTATTTTATTCTATTTTATTTTTATTTTTTCAGTGTTAACTGCGTATATTATCTATCATTAGTATATTTGTATATTTTTTTTTCTTTGTCTTTGTTTTTATTTGCTATTTTCTATTAATAAAGTTAAATGAATTAAAAAAGAAATCCCAGTTGGCAAAATGTTGCCAGGCCTTCTCTTGTTATGCATGCTCCGCAGAAAGATCGCGTAATGCTCGACAAAAAAATATTTCAGATTTAGTCTACGGCCTATTAAAAAATTTCATGTTTCATGTTTCATGAATAAAGACAGAAAAATATTTTTAATGAAAAACTATATCCCCGTATACTGAACGTTCTTTGTTAAGTATGAATTACTGATTAATCGCAGCGTCAACGCACGGTCCTTTTGTGTTTATGCTTGACAAAATTAAATTCCCAAATTGGTACAGGGTGAATTAATTTTCTTTCTTCGTTCTCAAAAAAATGCTTTCCCATCATCTCAAATATTTTATATAACCCGATGAATATTATCATTTCAGTCCGGATGATGACATTGTGGTTATCATAATGGTTTCGCAGTTTTAAAATCTCGGGTTCGAGTCCCGACAAATCCGACTTGTGGATCCTTGCCCACCATTCAACCCAAATCGTAAAAGGTTGGGTAGGCTCGGCCAAACTGAAAAGGTAATATCATTCCAATAACACCAACCCTGTCTGCCTACCTATAAGTAGCAGCTTGTTGAGGATGATCTACTCAAATGGGTGTTAAAAATAGTTAACTTCAGATAACGCGTATAATTCATTCAGTTCAATAATCATGTAAAAGTTTTCATGGACTCAGATGTTAATCTACCAATATAAATTTTTTGTACTTACGGCTCAAATTCTGATACAATTATTGCAATCACGAGTAGACTGATTAATGCTGTTCTTGAATTCATCTAAAAAAGAAAGTTAAAAGGGATTTTTTTTTTCATCACAATTATCATGTAATGGTTCCATATCCTGATTCCATTGTTTTACTTTCATTTATTTCTGTGTTTCACATATCTCAAATTAACTTTTTAAAATTGAAAACAAACTGATGAAAAGAAAAGTAAATTTTGACATTTTTGACATGTCCAAACGCTGCCTAGAACTTCAAGAACACGCATTACTATATAAATTGAAGAAACAAACTATCGGAATAGTTATTTTTGCAAATCACATTCCAAGTGCTAAACATCGGACTATATTTACCTAAATGCCGTCTTGTTCGACCACCTGGCTAGAATAGAGGAGAATTTTGGGCTGTTTAATTTTATATATTAGTTTTTAGCCTAAAAAGCGTCATGGGACTCCATAAATGTAACCATTCTACCATTTTACCATTTTTACCTGAGCACCTCTTTGTTGTAAAGTTTTTAATACGCTAGTGTACAGATAGATTCTATTTTACATGGATGACGGAATAACTGATCAACAAATCATTTCGTCAACTGAGATGTATCCTGATTTAAAAATGGTAGTTACAAACCACAATTACTTAATGATATTACAAATGAAATGAAAAAATTTGTACGTTACCTTTGATTTCCACACACAAGTCAAAGTGCTATGATGGTCTACTATTTCTACCAAGTGTGAATATCGTTAACTTTCAGCTTTTTTATACTCCACAGTTTCCTGAATTAGTCTGGTGAAACGGAAACGTGTTTCCCTGTTTGCTTGTTTGTGTTCTGGATTAGGAACACAACCTGACAACTTATGCTTAAAGGGAAATTGGAATCGATGGGTCTTAGTACGTTTTTTATTATTTCAAATATACATACTTTGGTTGTTCAGTTCATCTCTGGCCTAAGCCGATCGACTTTTGTTGGCTATTTTACATTGTATGTTTTACTGTGAGAAATACACGCAGAAATCGGTATGTGTCGTCTTTTAAAGTAGTTTAAAGCTTGAGTCACAGACAGATCGCGTTGCCAAAGACCGCTCATCTGTGACTCGTTCTTGACAAAATAGAATTTTTGTTTGGTGTCGAAATAAGTCATCTAAACCACTGATATTCGATGCTTTTCAAAAAATGCCTAATTTTTTTTTTTTTTCATAGCCACTTCTTTGAGTGGGTCACCCTGTACAAGGCCATGTAACAGCGGCCACTTATAGGCGGACAGGGTTACAATTACTGGAAAGATATGATCTTTTCCTGGTCGGCTTAGCCTACCCAAGTTATTACACCCTGGGTTGGGTGGTGGGCATAGCAAAATAACTCTTTTTATCACATTTTTGAATAGTAAGTAAAGTAAAATTACACAGCATTACTTACGATTCATGTTTGTTCAGGCTACGTATTTTTGCGTATGTTTCATTTTATTCCTGGGTGTAAACCTATGCAATAAAACGCATGAATAAAAACAAAAATGAAAAACATGCAAGCAACCAAAACAGGCCGTCAAATTTTCAATATACCTAAAGCCTGGCGGGTGTTTTTGAAGTTTCGGCATCGGCTTTAAATATTCGATGCTACAGATATTTACAGAACGTGCAAAATTTACATATTTTTTTTTTCCGTTTATTTAATATCTTCGTTTCTTAAAATAAAATACCATGTAATTTCCTTATTCCCTTGTAACATAAATTCATATCGGAGTGAAATTGTATTGTTATTTCTTATACAAGTTTCTAAATATTATATTGATACTTGGCATTTTAATATTAAACAGTATGCTTTATGATGTTTCAAGAACAAGCAATGCACCCACTCACTCAAAAGTGCTATCACCTCCATTTAAGTTATAGACTAGGGATTTGATTTTTAAGATGGTGCTTTAAACAAATTGTTTTAAAACATGTTTTTATTGATGTTTTGTTTAAATTGAATCTTCAAATCTTTTTTTTTCTTCCGATATACACCGATGAATAAATTAAAACGGAGAATGAAATAGCAAAATCCTCTGATGTTTTTTAATATGGTTAATGGTTGTGTTTCCACCTGAGGGACAGAAATATACCTGTTAGAATTTCAGAACTCAATCCCAATTAATAATCAAAAATCAATCCCCATTTATAACATAATATCTTGCTTCAGAGTCAGAAAAATCCTAATTCTGTCCGTCTATGAGTGGCCAATGGTAAGGGGTCGTGGTAAGAGTGATTCACTCCAACAAAGTGACCTTAAAAAAACATTACTCTGACAAAAGTGAGTCACAGATGATCACACCACCGAGGCAAATAATTCTCGAACATCATGTATATAATATATCATCTTGATTAATTGAATTATACAAATAGAAACAGCGGTTTCCGATTCTACAGGAGAACTCAGGAAATTATGGAGATTAATTAATTTGACAGTAGGTAACTGATGTCCGCTGGTTCCGAACCCATTCTAAAACTTTATTTTGCCAAGCATGAATCACAGATGGACCGCACCTTCTTAAAACGGGCATATGAAAAATAAATATGGCCATATAGCACGATAGCACTAATAATAGTGAACGTGATGGCCTAATGGTTATCATGTTGCCATTGCTGGTTGAATATCCGGGGCTCTAGTCCCGGTGAGTCCATCCGGTTAATTCATGCGCATATCTCATATTTTTCCAACAACACCAATGATAAGGGCCGCAGGGGCAGGGCCAAGGTTAGGGTGATCGATCCACCCCAAGGAATGGCTATAAAAATCCGAATAGTAGAAGGTCTTTGGCAATTTCTGCCAGTTTATATTCTGTTGTGTACTGACGGAACACGACAGAGGATTGCAATCCATCAATATCAAATCTTTGAATAAAATCTTTTGCTCATTGTTATCAAGATTCTTGAGTAGTTTGCGGAAACTTCGGAAGTCCAAAAATTTCTATCGAGTTACCAATAAAGAATGGAAATATATGAATTTTGCACATAGTTTCCTCTTACGTAATAAATGAGTAGCAGACGACATATTTAATTACTTCGCCTCTAGCGCTTCTATCAGCAGTCTGCAACTGCAGTCGATTCAGTAGTTTTTATTTCAGTATCTGCTATTTAAATTACCGTCAAAAAACAGTGATTTTAGTGCAATTTTTCTGCAATAGAGTCTAAACATAAATCAAAAAAGACGCAAAATTATTCGGGCGACATTCAATACTATAAACAGATCAAAAGATGAATCTTCAAGATATTATTATCATATTATTGGCGATTTTTGTGGTAACTATGAGCCCCGTACACGTCGGAGAAAGATTGCCTAAACTACTTTTGTTAAGTTTGAGCCATAGATAGATCGCGCCAACTAGGCGCGGTCTATCTATGACTCATGCTTGACAAAATGAAACTTCTGATTGTGTGACGAGCTTGTAATAGGATACCAAATTAATTTTTGTTTGGTTTTAATGGGAAAGCAAATCTTCAGAATGTTTTGCCAAGTATGGGGCACAATTGGATCTCATCGAAAATGTGCGGTCCATATGTGGATCATGCTTGACAAAATAAAATTACCGATTTGAAAAAGCTGAAGCGTTCTGCTGAATCTATACACAAGCTATTTATTATTGGGATGATCTACAATCTTTAGTTGGTGAAGCTGAACAATTTTTTTTATTATGCTTCGCGAAGTATGCATTACTGATATATCGTGCCATCGAGGCGCATTTCGTCCTTAACACATGGTTGCAAAAAATGAAATTTCTGATGAGGATAACACCAGTCTAGCCCAGTTCTGTGTGTATTTCTGACATAGTTTTCAATTTTTAACCTTCAATTTTAATGTAAATATGTCTTCAAGAAATTAGCGTTATATAAATTTAACAATTCATAAGAAAAATATCAATTCGTTATCATTTGTCACATCTTTTGGGTCGATATTATTTCCGACACCTCAGAAACGAATATATATACAAAAGAAATTTCCACAAATTCTACATCTCAGTACAAAAAAATTACCACTCTTCTCCAAATCCACATATGACAAGATATTTATTCAAAGATATAATATTAATAATCAAATTTTCCACCAGGCAGGACTTCGGGTACAATATAATCCGGTTCTTGTATTAGCACATCACGACTTGCACCAATCGTTACTTCGTAATCAAGATGATCAGATGACCCATACTGTGCTGATGACGTCATTTTGGGGCTGGGCCTTACATGGCTTTGTGGTTGCACTATGTGATTTGGTTTGTTTTGATCTGTCGAGACCATAGAATAGTCTCGAGAGTGAGAAGGGTGACCTAGGTCTTCCACGGCAGCACTGCTAGGGAGATGAAGGTCGTTGACGACTTCGTAAATACTTGCAGATGGGAGAGGGATACAGTCAGAAGTCACACGATGATCGTTTGGATGATTGTTGATGCTTCGTCGGCGATGTCTGTGAAAAGTATAAATTCAGTTAGTCCATTATTTTGAAGCATTTGAGCGCTAGTGAGTTCCGATGGGTATAAACTGAAAAATACTCTAACTATACATATTCTTCGCTATTTTAGTAAAAGCACTAAGTTTGCATAGCCTATCATGCTTATTTTTATCCAGAATTTACTTAGGACGCTAATTTAAACCTATATATAGTTATTCTACCGTCATTCTGCCTGAAGATCTATTTAGTAAATTTAGCATTGGTAACATAAGTAACTATGTTAGCACGCTCGAAGTACATTGCGGAAAAGCACACTCGTTTGGTAAAACGGCCATTCGGATCTTGTTGGTGTGGTGCTTCATGACTTGTATGGATTCGAAGTATAGCCAAAGCAATTAAAACCAATTTAAGGAAATTAACCATGGAATCGAATCGATCTTCGAATTCAAAATGAATTGAAGTTATCGGATCAGATTGCCCAGCTAACGCAACGACAGTTACTAACACAACCTAAGTAACGATTCTTACTTTTTCTTGCAGTGGAAGTAGATAAGCATTGCAAATATCTGCAATATGAAAAAACAGCCCAATCAGTCCTGCGATGATTCCGAACATTTGCATAGAAAGCGGGGGCGATTCAACTTCTGATTGGGTAATAGTTTTGTAAGAACTGGTGGTTTGCTCTGATGACATATCTAATTGAGTTATGAATATCGTAGAATTGTTCATTCGTTCTGTGGTAGTTGTCTGTGCCGTGGTCGTCGGCGATTCAAGCTTCCTTCCTAAGAGATCAAAATGTAAAAAGTGACAGTTAATTTAAAAAAATACATACGCAAACACGTTACCCGTGTTCATGTATACTGCAAAGTTGTGTGCGTCAAATATTTGTTGTGGAAGAGATAGCCATGTTCATTTAAAATTATTTAGAAATTGAAAACCGTGTGAAATTCCCTGTCTTTCATTCAACGGACAACATTACGCTTTGCAATATCCATCAAAAACTTTAACTTTCATACAAAAAAAAACTAGAATACAAAAAAAAAATGTTGATGATATTTTGTACTGATGAGTCAATTTTTTATAATACTATAAGTTTAGATATATAAATACCTGTTAGACAATCAATATATTCATAGCTGATATCGAATTGTAATTCATCAGGTATACAGTCAAACATGAATAATAATCTTTTCTTTCCACAATATAAGCCCATTCAGGCGCTATACATTTCATATTCTTAACTTCATCTAAACAATGTTGAGAGTTGTAGGCCACTATACACTTCTTATCATTGACCGACGCAAGATTGACATAGTCATCTCTCTAACAACCTAAAATGTCGGCATTTAAATAGTTTATATTTTAACTTTTTAATATATATTAGTGATATCAACCTAGTTTTCACTTAAACTGGTTTTCACTTAGGTAAGTAAAATGAATTTACCAGAAAACCAGGTGAAGTATTGATACGCAACCTGGTTTCATTTTTGATTTACGTATTTGTACGTACTAGGCCCACTTTTTGTACCAGTTACTGAGTAAATTTCTTCGAGTACCTAGTAAAGAATTAGGTAAATATTTCCATTTTAACTGGTAAATTAACTAGGTAAAACTGGAAACAGAAATCTCGGTAGAAGTTAAACTTGATCAGATATCCGTGAAACTAGGTATAGGAAGATGAAAATAAACTCGGTGAACTAGGTGAGCTCGGTACATTTACCTGGAATCGCTAACACTATATATATATCGCGCCGATGAGGTTAGTCCTGGGTGCATACGCTTTCTTATGCTAGGTCTAACTATAGGTTGATTGTAGCCTTCACATGTCAAAATGTCGTATTCTTCCCAGCATGGCATAAATAAAATATTCAGTGAATAATATTTTATGCGCATACTTTTTGCTAAGCTTGAGTCACTGAGGGATCGCGCCGGGTTGCGCTGCGGACAATATGCTCTATGGACACGAACACTATATGACATGAACGCATAGAATATCGCTAGCTACCCAATTGTGATTTTTGATCTAATATTTTAGTTCATTCATTTAATTTCAAGATTGTACATTTTTGTGAGTGTTTTTTTTTTCCGTTAGACACAGTCATCACGGTAATCGGAATAATCGTAGTAAAAATCAGCACGATAAACATCCACGGGCAAAGCTATATATTTTCCGAACCTCAGTTTGAGCTGTTTATTCTTTTGAAACAAAATATTTTGATAAAATCCTGTGTCCGGTTAGCTCAATTGGTATACCTTTGAGAACGCGCTTTGAGCTTAAGCATCGTTGATCGTCCTGAGAAAGGTTAGAAGCACGCGAAAGGGTAGTTATATATGAGATGTCTGCTGGGTGCCTCGTCTGTGAACGGTGGTTCACGAAAGCATCAAAGCTTTCTTCACCAACCAGGTTCATGTACAGAAAAAAATGAGATCATTTTTAAGCCTAAACCTTCATCCGATTCGGAACTAGTGTCTGCACAAGATGTCGTGGTTCGTCATTTGGCTATGCTACATTCTCGGCTTTTCTCTCTCATTCAAACATAGGTTCTTAATTGTTTGAGTCGCGGTAGGCATGGCTTGAGGGTTATTGCGTAAAAAAAGGCAAAAATATTTTATTACAATTTGGTCTCACCCTTACACAGGGCAGCTGCCACTCACGGCTACCAGCTGAATAGCACGACTATTCGAACTTCATTTTTTCAAATATTGATTTTACTACTGAAAAATGGATTGTTGGAAAGATATGATATTTTCCTGTTCGGTTACCTGCTGGCCTACTCAAGTTATTACACCATGGGCTCAGTGGTGGGGACATGGTTAGGATTTCTGGAAAGATATGATCTTCTCCTGTTAGGCTTAGCCTACCCAAGTTATTACACCCTGGGTTGAGTGGTGGGTATGGATTCATGAGCCGCACTGGCTAGGACTCGAACCAGCGATCTTAAACCTGCAATGTTATGTTTAACCACTAGACCATCGCGCCCAAAGCCCAAGAAATAATAGTGCCCTCGAATCATTTTCACTTGAAGTGCAGTTACTGGTACCAGATGTTAAGCTAGCCGTTTTTGTCATTCAGGTGGCCGTTAAAGTGTTCTTCTTATTGACGCCGCTTCCCGGCCTTAGGGAAATTGTCCATGAAACAAAAAGATCTAGCTGAACCAGAAGGGTCGAGCTATCCCATTATATCTATTAACTTATTTGAGTGGATCACCCCGTACAATAACCGGCCAATTGTTGAGGCCCAATGTCATTTGTTGATGCAAAGATATCACATTTTCGGTTCGGCCGAGCCTAACCAAGTTATCACACCCTGGGTTGAATGGCGGGCATGGATTAACAATCCGGTCTTGTCAGGACCTGTACCCGAGATCTTCAACCTGCGGTGTCAACACGATGAATACTATGCAATCTTGGAATGATAGCACAAGCTAGAAAAAGTTTTACTATTCTGATTTCGTGGAAAACAAAACCACAAGCAATGGTTTGGCCCAATGATAATCGCGTTTGTCCAAATAAAAGAAAAAAGAGGGAATTATTTCAGATGTCTGTTCACAATCTTGAAATTTATAAAATGAGGTCTTACGCAACAAAATGGAGCAGCAATCTTCAATTCGCGAATTTTTCTATGTTTATTATTTGATGTTCATCATAAAAAATAAATAAATATTTAAATCATCGAAATTTCCATAAAAATCTGTAATTTTAATATTTAAAAATTACGGAATCGTATTATCGAGTTCAAATTAATTGTGATGGTTCGACCGTGAACAATTTGGGCTTTTACCAAACACTGTTGGGCATTAACATTTGACTGTGTGTTCATTGTGTGTTATAGTTCACAGCAACGTGGCTTGCTAAGAGGCACGCTTGGCGGAAAGATCAAGTATCGAACCATCGATCATCGGGTCAATGCGATCGCCCATACTCGACTGAGCCAGCGAAACGAGCCGAAACGATTTTTATAGTTGATTAAAAACACAATGAATAGTGAGATGAGACAACTTACCACGTGTTTCATACCGGTCCATACAATGATCCAACATATTCCGTTCAGCAGCATTTTGACGCAAATTATTCTGTAGCAGCTGGCAATGTGTGACGTCATAAATATTCCCAGATTTACCATTAATTTAATTACAAAGAGAATATTTTTTATCATATTTTTTTTTTTTAATAAAATAAAAAATATAATAAAATACCACTTTTGTTAATTCGGGCATTCGTGCAATACTCCATGGTAACGACTGACCGGTACGTATAGTTGAGTATTGACCAGTGATGGAGCGCGGCTTATGCGCGTCGTTTTTGCGCGGTCCATCTTTGGTACATAAAAACATAATAAAAAGGACAGGAATATTGCAGAATTGCCCGTGACTGTAGGTACGCGATTTGAAATATTCCTAACTTAATTCCTGCGTGTCGTAAGAGGCGAGTAAGTGAAGAAAAAAATGCTAGGTGGTTTTACCATCGTCCAGGGAAGATTCTACTTAATCCCCCTTATCCATGTCGCTTAAGTTTCGTTTGGGATTTGTTCCGTTTAGAGTGCAGTTGCTGGTACTATATCTTTTAATAGCTCTTTGCTATTAAGTGGTCGTTACTTGGTTCCTCTTAGGCGCCGATTCCGGGCCTGCTCAGAGTGAATTCCAATAACAAAGAAAACATGTCCTAAGTTTGTATCTGTGACGTCATGTTTTATTGTCTTTTGACACATCGTTGCTCAAGCACGCATCTTCATTTCAATGCACCAGATTAATGGGCTAAAATTCTCACTCAATAAGTTTCTGATTGGTACGATTTTCAGAACGACTAAGCAAATTAGGCCCTGTGGGGTGCGAGCTTTTGAAAATCGTAACGTAATTCCTGTGTGTCCTAAGAGGCGACTAAAAGCAAACGAAACGGTAGATGCCTCATCGTTGCTCAGGGTAAATAAACCAGATATTACTCGAAGCGTATTCCAACGCCATACCGATTGAGCTCAACGGGTACTAGAAAATGAACATAGTCTTTCGTGCTATGTTGGCCTATTGATATTCGTCGCTACGACTAGGGCTGGGCAAATCCGAATCATTAGGAATTCTAATCTGATTCGAATATTTTTTCCGAATCGGATCGAATCGCGGTCTAACAAATATTCTATTTTTACTATTACTATTATTGTCTACATTATGATAATTAGGAGATTCAAATTACCAAATTACAAATATTAGCATAAAGTGACTTGAAAGCTATGTATTTTTAAGTACGCTCCAGTCCAAGATCAAAATTTTTCATTTTAACGACGAAATACAGTCGAATTCCACTTCATTTAGCAATGTTTTGTTTTGCAGAATTGCCCGTGACTGTAGGTACGCGATTTGAAATATTCCTAACTTAATTCCTGCGTGTCGTAAGAGGCGAGTAAGTGAAGAAAAAAATGCTAGGTGGTTTTACCATCGTCCAGGGAAGATTCTACTTTTTGTCATGTCGCTTAAGTTTCGTTTGGGATTTGTTCCGTTTAGTCAGTTGCTGGTACTATTCACGGGCAATTTGCAAAACAAAACATTGCTAAATGAAGTGGAATTCGACTGTATTTCGTCGTAAAAAGATAAACACAACACAAATGTGTGGTTTAGGTCATTTCATTTCTTGGATTATATCAAAAAAAATACTCGTTTCCCGTTTTGCTCAAGGCCTGAAACAGTGCCGGAAAGGAACAGATTATTAGAGTGCACCGAAGGCGAGTGAAACTCTTGGGATTCATTTTTAGCGTTTTTAAAGACCACTTACCCGCTGGCCTGTTGCGGAAAGTACGGTCATAGCTCATGACAACCCTGAAACCAATACATTCAGGAATATATTAGATTGTTGGCCAGCTAAAACCCTTCAAAAACAAAATTGCCGAGTCAGGGTAAATTATTTTATGGAAGTCCGCTTTAGGCTTAGCCAAAAACGGCGTTTAAAGGGATCAAATGGCGCCCACTCCAATGGTAAAGAGCTACCATAAGTTTAAACAATGGTTCATAAAAGATTCATCTCATGCATATGTTTGTTCCAGTGTTATTATTTATGATATAGCAGCGGTACTAATAGTAAATCGCTAGTTTTTCAATATTTAGGTTCATTGAATTCCGACTGTAAATGAGATAGAATAATATGAAGTGAAGAGATCGCGCAAATTGTGGAAAATGCCCAAAACACGTTGAAACACAAAGCTAAAATAGTCATCTGAAAGCCGACAAGTTAATATGTCGATGCCACGAGTTGGAAGCGTAACCTGGCAGAAAGAAAATTTCGTTTCGTAAAACCGAGGCAAAAAATGATCACCGCCTTATCTCGTTTCATCAATGACTTGTGCTCTACAAAATATACTTCAGTCAATATATTTTAATGAAAACATTGATCCAGTGGCACTACATACGATTATTCCAAGATGTTATGGTTACGTCAACATGAAATGACCAAGACATTACTTGATATTTGAAAAACAAAACAGTGAATACATGCTATTAAACATCAATGTAAACAAAACAGTTCACCCATCCAGGTTATGTTTTGTGAGGTATGAGCCATTGATGGTTCGCGCCAACCAGGCGCGGTCCATCTGTGGATTATACTTGACAAAATCAGATTTTTGACTGGAATTCTCATCTCAATGACCTGCTTCGTGATTCAACGTTTTTATTTGTCAAGCTGGTACCATAGTAGTTGTGGCCGGACATATCCCTGTCCCATACTTATCAAAGCATGCTTGAACAAAATTTATAAAATTTTAATCGTCGCACTGTTTTAATCTAATTGGAATCAAATGCGGCCACACATGTTCAAAATGTAAACAAACATAATACATACGCAATCTATTGTAATCGTTATTATTAATTAATCCATTAATTAATTACCTAATCAACATACTCGAATCTTTTTCGCGCGTTACGCAACTTCGTCACTTCTTCAGTTCCTGAGCACATCATTTTGAAGACTAACAGATTGGAAGTACGTCGCAACTCTGCAACTATGAAGAGCAGAGATGGTAAATATTTTATAATACAAAGAACTCAAGTAAGTGTGTATTTTATGTCTATTGCATGCTTGTGCCTGGCGCCGGGCGGTTTTATTTTTGTGTGTGCCTGTTTTTTTTTTTTCAAAAACCCAAAATTGCCGATTGGTCGCGATGATGGTTGCATCTGTGTTTTATTTGATTTAGAAATGCATGCGCCCTTTTAATGTCCAAGAACTAACCATGTCTTGGATGCCCAATAGTTTAAAATGTGATGCAGCCTGATTTGCGATCATCGAATAATTTAAACAGTTTAATGCTGCTCGAGTTTTTCCAGATCACTTGGTCAACAACGATGAATTAACAACGATGAATCAACAACGACGGATCAGCAACGATGGATCAACAACGATGGATCAACAACGATGGATCAACAACGGTGGATCAACAACGATGGATCTCAACAACAATCACTGGAAAACGCAACAACGGCGGTCGGCGACAATTCAACATCAACCATGGACGATGAAAGTCTAATTACCGGATATGACGACGGACAATGAAAAAACGAACTTGGATGTAAATGGTAAAAATAATACCATAATTTGAAGTAAGTTTCTTATATTCATTCTGCATGTTCGAGCCTGGCGCCGGGCTTTTCACGTGTGTCTATGTGTGCAATTTCCAATTGCTGATGGTTACGATGAACGGTTGCATCTTCCTGAATTTGGCTTAGAAAAATGCATGCACCCTTTTGATGTCCACGAACTAACTATGTCTTGGACGGCCAGTAGTTTGTGAAATTTGATGCAGCCAGATTCGCAATCGTCAAAATTTTTAAACAGTTTAATGCTGCTGGAGATTTTCCAGATCACTGGGTCAACCAACATGGACCAACAACAATGGACCAACAACCGTGGACCAACAACCGTGAACCAACAACCGTGGACCAACAACCGTGGACCAACAAGCGGGGACCAACAACCGTGGACCAACAACCGTGGACCAACAACCCTGGACCAACAACCCTGGACCAACAACCCTGGACCAACAACCGTGGATCAACAACCGTGGACCAACAACCGTGGACCAACAACCGTGGAGCTAAACAAAAACCCGGTGATTTCTTTCTATATTATGCTGTTGTTTTATTTTCATTTTTGAACATAATAATCACATATTATCAGTTATTTTCCAGACCTCGTAGCTGCGATGATGGGCCCGAAGACAACTGCAAACATGACAACACAACACACACTCCACACACACACGCACAAATATACACTGCGCAATAGGGAGCCGCGCGGCTTTACTTAATTCTAGAAAGGTGTAGGGCGTTATAGTGTGACTTTTGTTACCTATAACGCGATGCAGAACCTACGTAAATCTGCAACGGCAGGAAGTCGGTTCCCAGTCGGCAGAAAAAAATTATTATCAGTCGAACAACTGAAATTTTGATTTGATTATTGTTCAACTGTGATAATTTCTGACTGGGAAGTATTACCTCTGTTGGTCTGCTGGAAACTCCGGCTCAATTCGATTTTATCATATTCTAAAGGAATATGTTTAATCAAAATTCAAATTCTATTTGAATTTCAATTTAAAATGAAGTATTTTAATCTTCGCTTGATTTCCCAAAGGCTTTTAATACCGCCTGTTTGCGCCACCTATCACGCGGCCCATTTTACGTCGAAGCCATGTTGCTCGTGATGTGGGACAATATGTTATACCGATTTTCGATGGCACACGCCGAGCGTAGAATATAAATATTCGGAACGCAAGTGTTTACGTCGTCCCGTCAAATTTGCGTCTACGATACGGCATTTAGCTTTTCTACGTCCACGCAACGTTGCTAATATACCCTGAATAATGTCGTTGTCATTAAAGCTTTTGGGTTTGCAGAATGCTTTAAAGATTGGAGTTATAATTCGGAACGGAATTCTGTTGTCCCTGCGTTGAATTTGCGTGCGTCCACGTACCGTGTGTTTGTGTTCCTGCTACGTCGCTATAACGACACTAGTAAGCTTTTGAGCCTGCATGGTGGTGCATGGTAGTATTTGGTGACATAATTCGAAACGCAATTGCTTCTTCTTCTCGTGCAATTTCCGTGCGCCTGCGTTACGGCGTGTGTTTGTGTTCCTACTACGTCACTATTATGCCAATAAAAATTTCGATTTTATTTTAAAGCCTTTTGGGTTTTCGAGATATTGTAAAGAATTTGTGTGTTGTAATTACATTTTTTTTAAATAATTGCATATAATAAATGCATATAATTGCATTGCGTTTAATTGCAGTATACTTTGCAATGGATGGGATAGAAAGTTTTTACAGGACAAAATGATAGGAACAGCATGATCCATTGTATTGTATTTGGGCTTGTCTGTACGTATTTTGGGTGATTCAAAATGCCTATAAAGAACGTAATAACCATCTGTAAGTGGTATTTTGAATTGAAAAAATTCTGGTTAGGTCTGTATGCAAATAAATGAATAAAAACCAAACGTCTTTGCACGGAAAATGGCAGTTAGACATTTTTGCAGGACCGAAAACTGTCGTTCTCCATATTTAAATGATGGAATAATAAAGCAAACGGCTTTGCACGGAAAAGTGGCAGCTGACATTTTTGCAGGACACAAAATTGTGGGCCCACATCTAGTGAGAAGATTCTGGAGTACCTAACCCAATCAGTCATTGCTGTTTTATTTCTAACTAAAGTTTCTAGCTAAAGTTTCCACTAAAAATGAGTTATGAAATAACAATATATTTAGTACTATATTTAGTTTCTCTGCCGTTTGTGTGCAATTTAATATTGGTCATCAATATTTCTCAATATTTGAAGTATCCCATTAAACGTAGTAAACACTGGAATAATTTTAATACAGCAACATGTTAACAACGTGATATATCCAGATTTTTAGAAAAGAAAGTAATTTGCCAAGCTCTTCATAATGAATTTTATCGTGTCAAGCATGGGTCGCTGATGTACTGCGTCTTATTGAGGTACTCTACCTTCTGAATTTGCAAATTCTATTTTATGATTATGTTGAGAACAAATCGTCAACTTCAGATGTTAAGTTTCAGAAATATTATGTGAAAGTTTCGTAAAAAATTCCGCAATAACAACAATAAAAAGTGAAAAAAAAAAATCCTTCACAAATCCACTACACACTGTAACAAAATTGCAGTAAAATTGTCGATCCTTAACAGTAATGTTACTTAGAGAAATTAAAATAAATTCGACTTTTTGGCTGAAAATTTATTTTTGAAATATAAAATTACTCCAAATAGACAGTAAATTTACTTCATTTTTTCACAGTGTACAAGATCCTTCTACAAATCGAAATTGCAGAAACAACATTACGTACATAAAGGGCGTCAGGTGTTTTTGTTATTTCAAATATAAAATATAGTAAAATAAGTATTTTTAGCTCACGTTTTTCTCAAAATTCACGGTTTAGGTACTCAAGTCCTTAATCTTAAATTCTGGCTTAAGTTTTTTTTCAAATGAATAGAGAAATTCATGGACAATCTTTTAAGGCGCCATACCCGTACATTAATCGTCGAACTTCAAAATGTTTTCTCCCCGAACAGTTTTTGATTTTTCAATTGATTGAAGTATTGTTAAAAATATTCACACTTGCTAGACCCATTTTTAGAGTCTTTTCTAGACTTTTATTTATGCAACTGTCGCTTATCACCCCGTAGTTAAAACGCTTTGGTAATGGCAAGAAAGTACAGTAAACTTGAAATCTAACATTCAACAGAGGGTGAGAAGATCGTAGCAGATTAAAACTACGTTGTCTCTTCAACACGCATTGCGAATCAAACAGATATATTATTTCCACGATGTGGTGGCGCCTACCCATATCCCAATAAGTTACTCAAAAACATGGCACCATCAAATACACTTCAAGCAGAAAGCACCCAAAATAGAACTGGTATATGCCCAGGGTAAATTCATTTATAATTTCGTCGGCTAATTTTAGTCGCATTTTGCTACTCGCGGGAAATACTTCAGAGCAATCCCAAGGCTGTAAAATAATGTTCACTCTCTAATGAATTTTACAAAAGGATCATTCCATCTTCATTTTTATCTTAATAAATAATTTAAAGCCGGCATAGAAAGTTTGCTTTTAGGTCAGACAGAATCATCAGCTTTACAAACATAAAATGTTTTTCTCATTCAGAATTGTTATGATTAGGCGGCAGCAGCAAAAACGCGATACATGAGTAATGAAAACTTGTGGGTTTAAAAATTGCTCGCTAAGGGACAGTGATTGAATTCTCTAGTAAAAAGAAACCTTTGTTTAGACGTGCCTTTGTATTATATCAGGAAAGCAAAATATTTATGAGAAACTTACTTTTTAATCTGTTCAGTAATTTAAGCGCACGATTTTTCTTGTATGAAATTTCCAATGTAGTATCCAGAGAATCATATTTTTGCTTAATTTTCACCTAAATATGAAACATACTTTTGAGAGGTTCTGGCAATATTCTTTCTCTTATATTATTTCTAAATCCAATTTTCAAAATTACTTAAAAATCTCTTGAGTGGCACTGCAGCATTAACCATTCTTGCTACAAAAGAAGAAAAACGGGAAGCGCAACATTTTTTGAAAAGGAGATTTCAAGGCTAAAAACTTGCAAAATATCTTTGCGCGCCGAAGACCCTCGAAAAAATTCAAAAACTATTTTCTGTTGAGCACATATTTGACTTTTCAGTGTTTATTAGAACCCCCTACTGAATACAATGGAGCAAATAACGTTTCTACAAGATTCATGTCCCGATTTTAGAGAAGTTCAACAAAAGAATAGCTCTATCATATTAATGTTTCCTGATTATTTCGCAGAGCCGAAACTAATATTTTGCTTTGAAATTGAGCAGAATTACATGCTCTCAAAAAGTGTTTTTCCTGTAATAATTTTTGTGAATGGCCTTGTTTGTTTTAGACTTTTGTTTGAGAATCATTCACTGATGGAAAGCGCCGCCGAGGCGCGATCCATCAGTAATTCCTAATTGAAAAAAATATGGCAGTGTTTAGTATTAAATGTTTTTATTGAAATTCGCTCTGAGCAAGGCCGGAGGAAGTGCCTGAAAGGAATCAACTAAGGAGCACTCTATAATAGCAGAGAGCTACCAAACGATGTATCAGACTGATGGAATGTTGAAAGCCTGAAAACTAGTGCGCCATCGGAAAGCATCATTTTGTTTTATATTAATTTTATAAAACGCATTTTAACCTTCCTGTGTCGAGAAAGAATGCTTGAGACTCATACACACTTGAGCTACTGGAAGATGTAGTACCTACAATTGCACTCTAAACGGAAAACATCCCAAACTGAACCGCCCGCCCTACCTGCCCCGAGCGGTGGTGAAACCGCCTACCTACCGCTTCTTTTCTTCCTTTCTTTTCTTCCTTTCTTGTGACACGCTGGAAGTACGTTAGGACTATTCTAAAGTCCGTACCTACAGGGCAGATAATGAAAAAATTGACTCACCTAGAGCGTCATGGCCTGCTTAATGGGTTTTCTAAGTCATCAGCGTACTTTATAATATTTTCCAAAAGTATCATAATTTTTCTTTATATCCGAACCTTGTACTATGCTGTGTTGTTTACATATTTTGAACCTGCGACAATCGGATTTTTTCGGAGTATTGGGATTGGTCCCAAAATTGCCAGAACTTTTCGATATTTCCCAGAATGTGCAAATTCTACATATATTTTGTTTTAGCAAGATAATGACATCGATTCTTCAATTGAAATTTAATGTTCGCAAATTCTTGAATTCGCACCTAACGTAAATGCTTGCGTAAAAGAAAACTCGATTAAAACTCGAAAAATACACTTTCAAGCTTATCTCATTATACATATAAAATACAATGGGTTCCATTTTTTTTTTTTAATTCATTTATTCAGCATAGAAGCCAAAATTGTCTTTATCATTGAATTTTTCCGCGTTTTCATCTGTCAAAAATAAGAATGCATTTAAATTTAGTAAATAAATATGATAATATAAATGGCAATATCTTCATCATGTTCATTCAAAATATCACTTCGTATGCGGAAATTTATATATTTAATTTAAAGTTTTGATTAATGCAGATTTTTTTAAAAATATGATGGCAATTAATCTTTTTTTGAAATTTACACAATCTGGACCTATTTATTTCATGGCAGTGTAATATATCGCAAAAACGTTGACGCTCAATAAAAATAAATTTCGACCTCAAATGCCAAAAAGTATTTTTTCACTGTTTCATCAGACTACTTTGATCAGGATAATACTTCTCTAATAATTCAAATAAAAAACAAATCTTCGTCGTCGTTATTATTGATTGAACGTTTAAATCTAGAAGATTCAGATTCCGAACTCCTCAGGCCAGATGATCTATGTCTTCGTCGACGGCTTGTCCAAGATCTGGCACTGAAATAATATTAAAGGATGATGTCATAGCATCATATTCTCTCAACCACTATTAACTATTTCAAAATGCGTGATAGATTATTTTCGTTTGAATAGTCATCCAATGGTGTTCAGACGGAGGGACTTCGTTTCTAAACAGTGAAAGCAAGTGTCTAACATGGGACGTTTCTTGTGTGGACACATTTGAGTTAAGCAATGTCATCGAGTCGGCCAATGCTGACTGCTTCCAAATAAACCAATACCTTTTCGAGCCTCTAGCATTTGAAACAACCAGTGTTTCAGGGGAAAGCACAATATATTTCATTTCCAGTTGTAGAAAGAAATTGCAATTAATATCGAATGATGAGAGGGAGGCTTTGTGGTTGAAGCAACGCATTGGCTTTGCTAATATAAGAAGTAATACAATGAGCGTCTCAAATACCTTGCTCAAAATGCCACATTAAACCTTCAAATTGTTATTTTTTCTAAGCGGTTTTTATTGATTTCTATTTGCACTTCTATTATTTAACTTATTTAAGGTTTTGTGATATTGTATGTATTTTATTTATTTATTTATTTTTTTTTTCAATGTTAACTGCTTATATTATCTATCATTACTATATTTGTATATATTTTTTTCTTTGTCTTTGTTTTTATTTGCTATTTTCTATTAATAAAGTTGAATAAATTAAAAAAAAAATCCCAGTTGGCAAAATGTTGCCAGGCCATCTCTTGTTATGCATTGTTTCATGATTAAAGACAGGAAAACATTTTTTTGTGCAAAACTATATCCCCGTCTTACTGCGCGTCCTTCGTTAAGTATGAATCACTGATGAATCGCAGCGCCAAGGTGCGGTCCTTCTGTGGTTAGGTTTGACAAAATTTAATTCCCGAATTGGCACAGTGCGAATTAATTTTCTTTCTTCGTTCTCCAAAAAAAGTATTGAATTCCCATCATCTCAAATAGTTCATAATTTCAGCGCCGGATTATAAGCCTATCATAATGGTGTCGCAGTTAAAAAATCTCGGGTTCCAGTTCCGAAAAATCCGACTTGTGGATCCTTGCCCACCATTCAACCCAAATTGTAAAAGGTTAAGTAGGCTCTGCCAAACTGGAAAGGTAATATCATTCCAATAACACTAACCCTGCTCGTCTACCTATAAGTAGCAGATGGTACAGAGCCTTGTTGAGGATGATCTACTCAAATGAGCGTTTTAAAAATAGTTAACTTCAGATAACGCATATAATTCATTCAGTTCAATAATAATGTAAAAGTTTTCATCGACTCAGATGTTAATCTACCAATATAAATCTTCAGTACTTACGGCTCAAATTCTGATACAATTAGTGCGATCACGAGTAGACTGATTAATGCTGTTCTTGAATTCATCTAAAAAAGAAAGTTGAGAGGGATTTTTTTTCCATCACAATTATCATGGAATGGTTCCATATACTGATTCCAGTTTTTTTACTTTCATTAATTTCTGTGTTTCACATATCTCAAATTAACTTTTTAAAATTGAAAACAAACTGATGAAAAGAAAAGTAAATTTTGACATGTCCAATCGCTGCCTAAAATTTCAAGAACACACATTAATATATAAATTGGAGAAACAAACTATCGGTATAGTTATTTTTGCAAATCACATTCCAAGTGCTAAAAATCTGACTATATTTACCTAAATGCCGTCTTGTTCGACCACCTGACTAGAATAGAGGAGAATTTCGGGCTGTTTAATTTTATACATAAGTTTTCAGCCTAAAAAGCATCGTAGGACTCCATAAATGTAACCTTTTTACCATTTTTACCCGAGCACCTCTTTTTTGTAAAGTTTTTAATACTCTAGTGCACAGATAGATTCTAATTTTACATGGATGACGGAATAACTGATCAACAAATCATTTCGTCGACTGAGCTGTATCCTGATTTAAAAATGGTAGTTACAATCCACAATTACTTAATGATATTACAAATGAAATGAAAAAGTTTGTACGTTACCTTTGATATCCACACACAAGTCAAAGTGCTATGATGGTCTACTATTTCTACCAAGTGTGAATATCGTTAACTTTCAGCTTCTTTATACTCCATAGTTTCCTGAATCAGTCTGGTGAAACGGAAACGTGTTTCCCTGTTTGCTTGTTTGTGTTCTGGATTAGGAACACAACCTGACAACTTATGCTTAAAGGGAAATTAGAATCGATAAGTCTTAGAACGTACGTTTTTTATTATGTCAAATATGCATACTTTGGTTGTTCAGTTCATCTCTGGCCTAAGCAAATCGACTTTTTGTTAGCTAATATACATTGTATGTTTCACTGTGAGAAATATATGCAGTAATCGGTATGTATCGTCTTTTAAAGTAGTTTAAAGCTTGAGTCACAGACGGATCACGTTGCCGAAGACCGCTCATCTGTGATTCGTTCTTGACAAAATAGAATTTTTGTTTGGAGTCGAAATCAGTCAACTAAACCACTGATATTCCGGTACTTTGCAAAAAATGTCTAGTAGCAAAATAACTCTTTTCATCGCATTTTGGAATCTCGAAGGTTAGGGCAAGTTTCACTTCTCAAGAATATAAGTAAGTACTGGTGATCTAGGCTACATTCACGTATTGCAAAAAGCAATAAGTAAAATTTCACAGCATTACTCACAATTCATGTTTGTTTAGGTTACGCATTTTTACGTATGTTTCATTTTATCCTTGGGTGTAAAGCTATGCAATAAAACGCATGAATAAAAACAAAAATGAAAAACATGCAAGCAACCCAAGCAGGCCGTCAAATTTTCAATATACCTAAAACCTGCCGGGTGTTTTTGAAGTTTCGGCATCGGCTTTAAATATTCGATGCTACAGATATTTATAGAACGTGCAAAATTTACATAATTTTTTTTTTCATTTTTTTAATATCTTCGTTTCTTAAAATAAAATACCATGTAATTTCCTAATTCCCATTTAACATAAATTCATATCGGAGTGAAAACCTTGTATTGTTATTTCTTACACAAGTTTCCAAATATTATATCGATACTTGGCATTTTAATATTAAACAGTATGCTTTATGTTGCTTTATTTACCGCGCCTTTTCGGCCCGACCCATCACTGACTCAATCTTAACAAAAGCATGTGCTCACAAAATTTTTCTGACTGAGAATTTTATGCAACTTTTTGCAATGGAAATGGGTTCTTTCAGTAGGGGCTTTCAACAAAAAAGAAGTTTAAAATATGCATAATAATATGAAAACAAATAAAAGTAAGAATGGTGCAAAATAGTAAAATAATTAAAAGTCAGAGATTTATGGATCGTAACAATAGTAATTCTTGGTTTATTCCACCAGAACAATATTTTTTCTATATATACTTTTTCTAGAAGAAGTTAAGGACGGCATTATTCAGCCTACTTATGGTTGCAGTTATTGTATCAAAAGGTCACAGGTCACAATTTACAGAATAAAATTCCTCGCATTTCGTTTTGCTGTTTATACAATTCTACTCGCATTTTGAAGTAGTAGTGTTTGTTGATTGCAATATAGTGGCGCCTTTGATCTTTTTAGAGTCAGATCTTGGACAGCTCGTTGACGAACAGAATATGCGAAGGCGAAGAAGATCATTTTTAAAAACGCTCAGAATCCGAATCTTTGAGATTCAAATATTCAATTAATAATAATAATGATGAAGACCTTTTCAGATTTTATACGATTTTTTTTTAGTATCGTAGGCTTAAAATTCCTGTTCGCATCTCCAAGTTTTGTTATGGGTAGCTATTGACTACTAACTGTACGTTGAGCATAATATACCAAAAATGCAACAAAATCCCTGGTCTTTGACGGTAATTTTACTCGGTGGTATGAAAAAAATTAAAATTTTTTGGCTACCGCGAAGCTGATGTCCACCAACGGCCCATAATAGGCATAAATCTTATCAATACGGCGTTTTTTACCTGTGGAAATATGCAATTACTGCAAAATGACCAGTACTTTTGTCACAGTGCATATTATAACGACGCCCTGTAGGAACTGACGATAAGATTAACCTAAGATAATTCCCTGCGTTTCGCGAAATGATGAATTATTACACGGTGATTTTATCGCCCAAAGCAGGTACTAGTTGAACTCAAATTCTATAGTTGTGTAAATTTTTTTTCCTTTTCAGGATGCAGTTGACGATTTTACATTTTATGCAACTCATTAAAACATAACTGGTCGCTTATGACTCCTCCTGGAGGTTGCTTTACAACTTGCTTTAAATAAGACCACGAGTCGAGGTTCATGGGATTCTCGTTCTCGATGAAGCAGAATTCTTATTGAAATCACATTGCGACACGAAAGTGTAAAACATAGATGTAATATAAACGAAAGAAAGTGCGTCACTGGTATTTGGCATTTTCCTTAAATATTATTTTAACAAAAGTTACTCGAAAACAAACGAACATAATTTTACACAATCGTCAATACAGCATAGTATTACTTTTAAAGCGTTATGGAAATCAAACGTTACCGACTGATTAAGAAAATTATTAAAACGAAGATGATATTTACGTTTTATTTTAATATGAAATTGTAAATATAAATAACAGTAATAATTTCAGACAATTTCAAGTCGAATCCAAAAATAGCAATAATAATAATAATAATAATAACAGTAATAAAAGAAAATGAAGACATTATGATTTGTAACGATAATCACCAATGGCATAATTCATATTTTCGAATTAGTTTTAATACTGATCTAACAACAAGCATATTAAAAATAAATATGATCATGTAGCACGATGGGACTGACAATAGTGAGCGCGATGGCCTAGTGGTTATCGTGTTGGCGTTGCTGGTTGAATATTCGTGGTTCTAGTCCCGGTGAGTCCACCCGGGTAATACATGCGCATATCTCATACTTTTCCAAAAACACCAATGATAAGGGCCGCAGGTGCAGGGCCTTAGAAGATCTTTGGCAATTTCTGCCAGTTTTTATTTTGTTATGTACTGACGGAACACGACAGAGGATCGCAATCCGTCAATATCAAATATGAATTTTGTACATAGTTTCCTATTACGTAATACAATGAGAAAGCAAACGACATATTTAATTACTTCGCCTCTAGCGCTTCTATCAGCAGTCTACAACTGCAGTGGATTTAGTAGTTTTCATTTTAATATCGTCTATTCAAATTACTGTGAAAAACAGTGATTTAAGTGCAATTTTTCTGCAATAGAGTCTAAACATAAATCAAAAAAGACGCAAAATTATTCGGGCGACATTCAATACTATAAACAGATCAAAAGATGAATCTTCAAGATATTATTATCATATTATTGACGATTTTTGTGGTAACTATGAGCCCCGTACACGTCGGAGAAAGATTGCCTAAACTACTTTTGTTAAGTTTGAGCCATAGATAGATCGCGCCACCTAGGCGCGGTCTATCTATGACTCATGCTTGACAAAATAAAACTTCTGATTGAGTGACGAGCTTGTAATAGGATAACGAATTAAGTTTTGTTTGGGTTTAATGGGAAAACAAATGTTCAGAATGTTTTGCCAAGTATGGGGCACAATTGGATCTCATCGAAAATGTGCGGTCCATCTGTGGATCATGCTTGATAAAATAAAATTACCCAATTGAAAAAGCTGAAGCGTTCTGCTGAGTCTATACACGAGCCATTTATTATTGGGACGATCTACAATCTTTAGTTGGTGACGTTGAACAAAGTTTTTTTTTATTATGCTTTGCGAAGTATGCATTACGGATATATCGTGCCATCGAGGCGCATTTCGTCCTTAACACATGGTTGCAAAAAATGAAATTTCTGATGAGGATAGCACCAGTCTAGCCCAGTTCTGTGTGCATTTCTGACATAGTTTTCAATTTTTAACCTTTAATTTTAATGCAAATAATCCTTCATAAAATTAGCGGTATATAAATGCAACAATTCATAAGAAAAATATCAATTCGTTATCATTTGTCAAACCTTTTGGGTCGATATTATTGTCGACACCTCAGAAAAGAATATACATACAAAAGAAATATCCACAAATTCTACATCTCAGTACAAAAAAATTACCACTCTTCTCCAAATCCACATATGACAAGATATTTATTCAAAGAAATAATATTAATAATCAAATTTTCCACCAGGCAGGACTTCGGGTACAATATAATCCGGTTCTTCTATTAGCACATCACGACTTGCACCAATCTGTACTTCGTAATCAAGATGATCAGATGACCCATACTGTGCTGATGACGTCATTTTGAGGCTGGGCCTTACATGGCTTTGTGGTTGCACTATGTGATTTGGTTTGTTTTGATCTGTCGAGACCATAGAATAGTCTCGAGAGTGAGAAGGGTGACCTAGTTCTTCCACAGCAACACTGCTAGGGAGTTGAAGGTCGTTGACGACTTCGTAAATACTTGCAGATGGGAGAGGGATACAATCAGAAGTCACACGATGATCGTTTGGATGATTGTTGACGCTTCGTCGGCGATGCCTGTAAAAAGTATAAATTCGATTAGTTCATTATTTTGAAGCTTTTGAGCGCTAGTGAGTTCCGATGGGTATAAACTGAAAAATACTCTAACTATACATATTCTTTCAAATTTTTAGTAAAAGCACGAAATTTTCATAGCCTATCATGCTTATTTTTATCCAGAATTTGATCAGGATGCTAATTTAAAACTTTATATAGCTAGTCTACCGTCATTCTGCCTGAAGATCTATTTAGTAAATTTAGCATTGGTAACATAAGTAACTCATGTTAGCACGCTTGAAGTACATTGCGGAAAAGCACACTCGTTTGGTAAAACGGTCATTCGGATCTTGTTGATGTGGTGCTTCATGACTTGTATGGATTCGAAGTATAGCCAAAGCAATTAAACTCAATTTAAGGAAATTAACCATGGAATCGAATCGAACTTCGAATTCGAAATTAATTGAAGTTATCGGATCAGATTGCCCAGCTAACGAAACGACAGTCAACGATTCTTACTTTTTCTTGCAGTGGAAGTAGATAAGCATTGCAAATATCTGCAATATAAAAAACAGCCCAATCAGTCCTGCGATGATTCCGAACATTTGCATAGAAAGCGGGGTCGATTCAACTTCTGATTGGGTAATAGGACAACATTCCGCTTTGCAATATCCATTAAAAACTTTAACTTTCATACAAAAAAAAAAACTAGAATACAAAAAAAAATGTTGATGATGCTTTGCACTGATGAGTCAATTTTTTATAATACTGTAAGTTTAGATATATAAATACCTGTTAGACAATCAATATATTCATAGCTGATATCGAATTGTAATTCATCAGGTATACAGTTAAACATGAATGATAATCTTTTCCTTTCAACATTATAAGCCCAGTCAGGCACTATACATCTCATCTTCTTAACTTCATCTAAACAATGTTGAGAGTTGTAGGCCACTATACACTTCTTATCATTGACCGACGCACGATTGACATAGTCATCTCTCCAACAACCTAAAATGTCAGCATTTAAATAGTTTATATTTTAACTTTTTAATATATATTAGTGATATCAACCTAGTTTTCACTTAGGTAAAGTAAAATGAATTTACCAGAAAACCAGGTGAAGTATTGATACGCAACCTGGTTTCATTTTTGATTTACGTTTTTGCACGTACTAGGCCCACTTTTTGTACCAGTTACTGAGTAAATTTCTTTGAGTACCTAGTAAAGAATTAGGTAAATATTTCCATTTTAACTGGTAAATTAACTAGGTAAAACTGGAAACAGAAATCTCGGTAGAAGTTAAACTTGGTTAATCAGATATCCGTGAAACCAGGTACTGGAATATGAAAATAAACTCGGTGAACTAGGTAAGCTCGGTACATTTACCTGGAATCGCCAACACTATATATATATATCGCGCCGATGAGGTTAGTCCTGGGTGCATACGCTTTCTTATGCTAGGTCTAACTATAGGTTGATTGTAGCCTTCACATGTCAAAAAGTCGTATTCTTCCCAGCATGGCATAAATAAAATATTCAGTGAAAGATATTTTATGCGCATACTTTTTGCTAAGCTTGAGTCACTGAGGGATCGCGTCGGGTTGCGCTGCGGACAATATGCGCTATCGACATGAACACTATATGACATGAACGCATAGAATATCGCTAGCTACCCAATTGTGATTTTTGATCTAATATTTTAGTTCATTCATTTAATTTCAGGATTGTACAATTTTGTGAGTGTTTTTTTCCCGTTAGACACAGTCATCACGGTAATCGGAATAATCGTAGTAAAAATCAGCACGATAAACATCCACGGGCAAAGCTATATATTTTCCGAACCTCAGTTTGAGCTGTTTATTCTTTTGAAACAAAATATTTTGATAAAATCCGGTGTCCGGTTAGCTCAATTGGTATACCTTTGAGAACGCGCTTTGAGCTTAAGCATCGTTGATCGTCCTGAGAAAGGTTAGAATCACGCGAAAGGGTAGTTATATATGAGATGTCTGCTGGGTGCCTCGTCTGTGAACGGTGGTTCAGGAAAGCATCAAAGCTTTCTTCACCAACCAGGTTCATGTACAGAAAAAAATGAGATCATTTTTAAGCCTAAACCTTCATCCGATTCGGAACTAGTGTCTGCACAAGATGTCGTGGTTCGTCATTTGGCTATGCTACATTCTCGGCTTTTCTCTCTCATTCAAACATAGGTTCTTAATTGTTTGAGTCGCGGTAGGCATGGCTTGAGGGTTATTGCGTAAAAAAAGGCAAAAATATTTTATTACAATTTGGTCTCACCCTTACACAGGGCAGCTGCCACTCACGGCTACCAGCTGAATAGCACGACTATTCGAACTTCATTTTTTCAAATATTGATTTTACTACTGAAAAATGGATTGTTGGAAAGATATGATATTTTCCTGTTCGGTTACCTGCTGGCCTACTCAAGTTATTACACCATGGGCTCAGTGGTGGGGACATGGTTAGGATTTCTGGAAAGATATGATCTTCTCCTGTTCGGCTTAGCCTACCCGAGTTATTACACCCTGGGTTGAGTGGTGGGTATGGATTCATGAGCCGCACTGGCTAGGACTCGAACCCGCGATCTTAAACCTGCAATGTTATGTTTAACCACTAGACCATCGCGCCCAAAGCCCAAGAAATAATAGTGCCCTCGAATCATTTTCACTTGAAGTGCAGTTACTGGTACCAGATGTTAAGCTAGCCGTTTTTGTCATTCAGGTGGCCGTTAAAGTGTTCTTCTTATTGACGCCGCTTCCCGGCCTTAGGGAAATTGTCCATGAAACAAAAAGATCTAGCTGAACCAGAAGGGTCGAGCTATCCCATTATATATCTATTAACTTATTTGAGTGGATCATCCTGTACAATAACCGGCCAATTGTTGAGGCCCAATTTCATTTGTTGACGAAAAGATATCACATTTTCGGTTCGGCCGAGCCTAACCAAGGTATCACACCCTGGGTTGAATGGCGGGCATTAACATTTGACTGTGTGTTCATTGTGTGTTATAGTTCACAGCAACGTGGCTTGCTAAGAGGCACGCTTGGCGGAAAGATCAAGTATCGAACCATCGATCATCGGGTCAATGCGATCGCCCATACTCGACTGAGCCAGCGAAACGAGCCGAAACGATTTTTATAGTTGATTAAAAACACAATGAATAATGAGATGAGACAACTTACCACGTGTTTCATACCGGTCCATACAATGATCCAACATATTCCGTTCAGCAGCATTTTGACGCAAATTATTCTGTAGCAGCTGGCAATGTGTGACGTCATAAATATTCCCAGATTTACCATTAATTTAATTACAAAGAGAATATTTTTTATCATATTTTTTTTTTAATAAAATAAAAAATATAATAAAATACCACTTTTGTTAATTCGGGCATTCGTGCAATACTCCATGGTAACGACTGACCGGTACGTATAGTTGAGTATTGACCAGTGATGGAGCGCGGCTTATGCGCGTCGTTTTTGCGCGGTCCATCTTTGGTACATAAAAACATAATAAAAAGGACAGGAATATTGCAGAATTGCCCGTGACTGTAGGTACGCGATTTGAAATATTCCTAACTTAATTCCTGCGTGTCGTAAGAGGCGAGTAAGTGAAGAAAAAAATGCTAGGTGGTTTTACCATCGTCCAGGGAAGATTCTACTTAATCCCCCTTATCCATGTCGCTTAAGTTTCGTTTGGGATTTGTTCCGTTTAGAGTGCAGTTGCTGGTACTATATCTTTTAATAGCTCTTTGCTATTAAGTGGTCGTTACTTGGTTCCTCTTAGGCGCCGATTCCGGGCCTGCTCAGAGTGAATTCCAATAACAAAGAAAACATGTCCTAAGTTTGTATCTGTGACGTCATGTTTTATTGTCTTTTGACACATCGTTGCTCAAGCACGCATCTTCATTTCAATGCACCAGATTAATGGGCTAAAATTCTCACTCAATAAGTTTCTGATTGGTACGATTTTCAGAACGACTAAGCAAATTAGGCCCTGTGGGGTGCGATCTTTTGAAAATCGTAACGTAATTCCTGTGTGTCCTAAGAGGCGACTAAAAGCAAACGAAACGGTAGATGCCTCATCGTTGCTCAGGGTAAATAAACCAGATATTACTCAAAGCGTATTCCAACGCCATACCGATTGAGCTCAACGGGTACTAGAAAATGAACATAGTCTTTCGTGCTATGTTGGCCTATTGATATTCGTCGCTACGACTAGGGCTGGGCAAATCCGAATCATTAGGAATTCTAATCTGATTCGAATATTTTTTCCGAATCGGATCGAATCGCGGTCTAACAAATATTCTATTTTTACTATTACTATTATTGTCTACATTATGATAATTAGGAGATTCAAATTACCAAATTACAAATATTAGCATAAAGTGACTTGAAAGCTATGTATTTTTAAGTACGCTCCAGTCCAAGATCAAAATTTTTCATTTTAACGACGAAATACAGTCGAATTCCACTTCATTTAGCAATGTTTTGTTTTGCAGAATTGCCCGTGACTGTAGGTACGCGATTTGAAATATTCCTAACTTAATTCCTGCGTGTCGTAAGAGGCGAGTAAGTGAAGAAAAAAATGCTAGGTGGTTTTACCATCGTCCAGGGAAGATTCTACTTAATCCCCCTTATCCATGTCGCTTAAGTTTCGTTTGGGATTTGTTCCGTTTAGAGTGCAGTTGCTGGTACTATTCACGGGCAATTCTGCAAAACAAAACATTGCTAAATGAAGTGGAATTCGACTGTATTTCGTCGTTAAAGATAACACAACACAAATGTGTGGTTTAGGTCATTTCATTCCTTGGATTATATAAAAAAAAATACTCCTTTCCCGTTTTGCTCAAGGCCTGAAACAGTGCCGGAAAGGAACAGATTATTAGAGTGCACCGAAGGCGAGTGAAACTCTTGGGATTCATTTTTAGCGTTTTTAAAGACCACTTACCCGCTGGCCTGTTGCGGAAAGTATGGTCATAGCTCATGACAACCCTGAAACCAATACATTCAGGAATATATTAGATTGTTGGCCAGCTAAAACCCTTCAAAAACAAAATTGCCGAGTCAGGGTAAATTATTTTATGGAAGTCCGCTTTTGGCTTAGCCAAAAACGGCGTTTAAAGGGATCAAATGGCGCCCACTCCAATGGTAAAGAGCTACCATAAGTTTAAACAATGGTTCATAAAAGATTCATCTCATGCATATGTTTGTTCCAGTGTTATTATTTATGATATAGCAGCGGTACTAATAGTAAATCGCTAGTTTTTCAATATTTAGGTTCATTGAATTCCGACTGTAAATGAGATAGAATAATATGAAGTGAAGAGATCGCGCAAATTGTGGAAAATGCCCAAAACACGTTGAAACACAAAGCTAAAATAGTCATCTGAAAGCCGACAAGTTAATATGTCGATGCCACGAGTTGGAAGCGTAACTTGGCCAAAAGAAAATTTCGTTTCGTAAAACCGGGGCAAAAAATGATCACCGCCTTAGCTCGTTTCATCAATGACTTGTGCTCTACAAAATATACTTCAGTCAATATATTTTAATGAAAACATTGATCCAGTGGCACTACATACGATTATTCCAAGATGTTATGGTTACGTCAACATGAAATGACCAAGACATTACTTGATATTTGAAAAACAAAACAGTGAATACATGCTATTAAACATCAATGTAAACAAAACAGTTCACCCATCCAGGTTATGTTTTGTGTGGTATGAGCCATTGATGGTTCGCGCCAACCAGGCGCGGTCCATCTGTGGATTATACTTGACAAAATCAGATTTTTGACTGGAATTCTCATCTCAATGACCTGCTTCGTGATTCAACGTTTTTATTTGTCAAGCTGGTACCATAGTAGTTGTGGCCGGACATATCCCTGTCCCATACTTATCAAAGCATGCTTGAACAAAATTTATAAAATTTTAATCGTCGCACTGTTTTAATCTAATTGGAATCAAATGCGGCCACACATGTTCAAAATATAAACAAACATAATACATACGCAATCTATTGTAATCGTTATTATCAATTAATCCATTAATTAATTACCTAATCAACATACTCGAATCTTTTTCGCGCGTTACGCAACTTCGTCACTTCTTCGTTCCTGAGCACATCATTTTGAAGACTAACAGCTTGGAAGAACGTCGCAACTCTGCAACTATGAAGAGCAGAGATGGTAAATATTTTATAATACAAAGAACTCAAGTAAGTGTGTATTTTATGTCTATTGCATGCTTGTGCCTGGCGCCGGGCCTTTTTACTTTTTTGTGCGTGTGTTTATTTTTTCAAAAACCCAAAATTGCGATGGTCGCGATGATGGTTGCATCTGTCTTTTATTTGATTTAGAAAGGCATGCGCCCTTTTAATGTCCGAGAACTAACCATGTCTTGGATGCCCAATAGTTCAAAATTTGATGCGGCCTGATTTGCGATCATCGAATAATTTAAACAGTTTAATGCTGCTCGAGTTTTTCCAGATCACTTGGTCAACAACAATGGATCAACACCGATGGATCAACAACGATGGTTCAACAACGGTGGATCAACAACGATGGATCAGCAACGATGGATCAACAACGGTGGATCAACAACGATGGATCTCAACAACAATCACTGGAAAACGCAACAACGGCGGTCGGCGACAATTCAACATCAACCATGGACGATGAAAGTCTAATTACCGGATATGACGACGGACAATGAAAAAACGAACTTGGATGTAAATGGTAAAAATAATACCATAATTTGAAGTAAGTTTCTTATATTCATTCTGCATGTTCGAGCCTGGCGCCGGGCTTTTCACGTGTGTCTATGTGTGCAATTTCCAATTGCTGATGGTTACGATGAACGGTTGCATCTTCCTGAATTTGGCTTAGAAAAATGCATGCACCCTTTTGATGTCCACGAACTAACTATGTCTTGGACGGCCAGTAGTTTGTGAAATTTGATGCAGCCAGATTCGCAATCGTCAAAATTTTTAAACAGTTTAATGCTGCTGGAGATTTTCCAGATCACTGGGTCAACCAACATGGACCAACAACAATGGACCAACAACCGTGGACCAACAACCGTGAACCAACAACCGTGGGCCAACAAACAACAAGCAGGGACCAACAACCGTGGACCAACAACCGTGGACCAACAACCCTGGACCAACAACCCTGGACCAACAACCCTGGACCAACAACCGTGGATCAACAACCGTGGACCAACAACCGTGGACCAACAACCGTGGAGCTAAACAAAAACCCGGTGATTTCTTTCTATATTATGCTGTTGTTTTATTTTCATTTTTGAACATATTAATCACATATTATCAGTTATTTTCCAGACTTCGTAGCTGCGATGATGGGCCCGAAGACAACTGCAAACATGACAACACAACACACACTCCACACACACACACACACACACACACACAAATATACACTGCGCAATAGGGAGCCGCGCGGCTTTACTTAATTCTAGAAAGGTGTAGGGCGTTATAGTGTGACTTTTGTTACCTATAACGCGATGCAGAACCTACGTAAATCTGCAACGGCAGGAAGTCGGTTCCCAGTCGGCAGAAAAAAATTATTATCAGTCGAACAACAGAAAATTTTGATTTGATTATTGTTCAACTGTGATAATTTCTGACTGGGAAGTATTACCTCCATTGGTCTGCTGGAAACTCCGGCTCAATTCGATTTTATCGTATTCTAAAGGAATATGTTTAATCAAAATTCAAATTCTATTTAAATTTCAATTTAAAATGAAGTATTTTAATCTTCGCTTGATTTCCCAAAGGCTTTTAATACCGCTTGTTTGCGCCGCCTATCACGCGGCCCATTTTACGTCGACGCCATGTTGCTCGTGATGTGGGACAATATGTTATACCGATTTTCGATGGCACACGCCGAGCGTAGAATATAAATATTCGGAACGCAAGTGTTTACGTCGTCCCGTCAAATTTGCGTCTACGATACGGCATTTAGCTTTTCTACGTCCACGCAACGTTGCTAATATACCCTGAATAATGTCGTTGTCATTAAAGCTTTTGGGTTTGCAGAATGCTTTAAAGATTGGAGTTATAATTCGGAACGGAATTCTGTTGTCCCTGCGTTGAATTTGCGTGCGTCCACGTACCGTGTGTTTGTGCCCCTGCTACGTCGCTATAACGACACTAGTAAGCTTTTGAGCCTGCATGGTGGTGCATGGTAATATTTGGTGACATAATTCGAAACGCAATTGCTTCTTCTCGTGCAATTTCCGTGCGCCTGCGTTACGGCGTGTGTTTGTGTTCCTACTACGTCACTATTATGCCAATAAAAATTTCGATTTTATTTTAAAGCCTTTTGGGTTTTCGAGATATTGTAAAGAATTTGTGTGTTGTAATTACATTTTTTTTAAATAATTGCATATAATAAATGCATATAATTGCATTGCGTTTAATTGCAGTATACTTTGCAATGGATGGGATAGAAAGTTTTTACAGGACAAAATGATAGGAACAGCATGATCCATTGTATTGTATTTGGGCTTGTCTGTACGTATTTTGGGTGATTCAAAATGCCTATAAAGAACGTAATAACCATCTGTAAGTGGTATTTTGAATTGAAAAAATTCTGGTTAGGTCTGTATGCAAATAAATGAATAAAAACCAAACGTCTTTGCACGGAAAATGGCAGTTAGACATTTTTGCAGGACCGAAAACTGTCGTTCTCCATATTTAAATGATGGAATAATAAAGCAAACGGCTTTGCACGGAAAAGTGGCAGCTGACATTTTTGCAGGACACAAAATTGTGGGCCCACATCTAGTGAGAAGATTCTGCAGTACCTAACCCAATCAGTCATTGCTGTTTTATTTCTAACTAAAGTTTCTAGCTAAATTCCACTAAATGAGTTATGAAATAACAATATATTTAGTACTATATTTAGTTTCTCTGCCGTTGTGTGCAATTTAATATTGGTCATCAATATTTCTCAATATTTGGAGTGTCCTATTAAACGTAGTAAACACTGGAATAATTTTAATATAGCAATATGTTAACAACGTGATATATCCAGATTTTTGGAAAAGAAAGTAATTTGCCAAGCTCTTCATAATGAATTTTATCGTGTCAAGCATGGGTCGCTGATGTACTGCGTCTTATTGAGGTACTCTACCTTCTGAATTTGCAAATTCTATTTTATGAGCATGTTGAGAACAAATCGTCAACTTCAGATGTTAAGTTTCAGAAATATTATGTGAAAGTTTCGTAAAAATTCCGCAATAACAACAATAAAAAGTGAAAAAAAATCCTTCACAAATCCACTACACACTGTAACAAAATTGCAGTAAAATTGTCGATCCTTAACAGTAATGTTACTTAGAGAAATTAAAATAAATTCGACTTTTTGGCTGAAAATTTATTTTTGAAATATAAAATTACTCCAAATAGACAGTAAATTTACTTCATTTTTTCACAGTGTACAAGATCCTTCTACAAATCGAAATTGCAGAAACAACATTACGTACATAAAGGGCGTCAGGTGTTTTTGTTATTTCAAATATAAAATATAGTAAAATAAGTATTTTTAGCTCACGTTTTTCTCAAAATTCACGGTTTAGGTACTCAAGTCCTTAATCTTAAATTCTGGCTTAAGTTTTTTTTTAAATGAATAGAGAAATTCATGGACAATCTTTTAAGGCGCCATACCCGTACATTAATCGTCGAACTTCAAAATGTTTTCTCCCCGAACAGTTTTTGATTTTTCAATTGATTGAAGTATTGTTAAAAATATTCACACTTGCTAGACCCATTTTTAGATTCTTTTCTAGACTTTTATTTATGCAACTGTCACTTATCACCCCGTAGTTAAAACGCTTTGGTAATGGCAAGAAAGTACAGTAAACTTGAAATCTAACATTCAACAGAGCGTGAGAAGATCGTAGCAGATTAAAAAACTACGTTGTCTCTTCAACACGCATTGCGAATCAAACAGATATATTTAATTCCACGATGTGGTGGCGCCTACCCATATCCCAATAAGTTACTCAAAAACATGGCACCATCAAATACACTTCAAGCAGAAAGCACCCAAAATAGAACTGGTATATGCCCAGGGTAAATTCATTTATAATTTCGTCGGCTAATTTTAGTCGCATTTTGCTACTCGCGGGAAATACTTCAGAGCAATCCCAAGGCTGTAAAATAATGTTCACTCTCTAATGAATTTTACAAAAGGATCATTCCATCTTCATTTTTATCTTAATAAATAATTTAAAGCCGGCATAGAAAGTTTGCTTTTAGGTCAGACAGAATCATCAGCTTTACAAACATAAAATGTTTTTCTCATTCAGAATTGTTATGATTAGGCGGCAGCAGCAAACGCGAGACATGAGTAATGAAAACTTGTGGGTTTAAAAATTGCTCGCTAAGGGACAGTGATTGAATTCTCTAGTAAAAAGAAACCTTTGTTTAGACGTGCCTTTGTATTATATCAGGAAAGCAAAATATTTATGAGAAACTTACTTTTTAATCTGTTCAGTAATTTAAGCGCACGATTTTTCTTGTATGAAATTTCCAATGTAGTATCCAGAGAATCATATTTTTGCTTAATTTTCACCTAAATATGAAACATACTTTTGAGAGGTTCTGGCAATATTCTTTCTCTTATATTATTTCTAAATCCAATTTTCAAAATTACTTAAAAATCTCTTGAGTGGCACTGCAGCATTAACCATTCTTGCTACAAAAGAAGAAAAACGGGAAGCGCAACATTTTTTGAAAAGGAGATTTCAAGGCTAAAAACTTGCAAAATATCTTTGCGCGCCGAAGACCCTCGAAAAAATTCAAAAACTATTTTCTGTTGAGCACATATTTGACTTTTCAGTGTTTATTAGAACCCCCTACCTCCCCACTGAATACAATGGAGCAAATAACGTTTCTACAAGATTCATGTCCCGATTTTAGAGAAGTTCAACAAAAGAATAGCTCTATCATATTAATGTTTCCTGATTATTTCGCAGAGCCGAAACTAATATTTTGCTTTGAAATTGAGCAGAATTACATGCTCTCAAAAAGTGTTTTTCCTGTAATAATTTTTGTGAATGGCCTTGTTTGTTTTAGACTTTTGTTTGAGAATCATTCACTGATGGAAAGCGCCGCCGAGGCGCGATCCATCAGTAATTCCTAATTGAAAAAAATATGGCAGTGTTTAGTATTAAATGTTTTTATTGAAATTCGCTCTGAGCAAGGCCGGAGGAAGTGCCTGAAAGGAATCAACTAAGGAGCACTCTATAATAGCAGAGAGCTACCAAACGATGTATCAGACTGATGGAATGTTGAAAGCCTGAAAACTAGTGCGCCATCGGAAAGCATCATTTTGTTTTATATTAATTTTATAAAACGCATTTTAACCTTCCTGTGTCGAGAAAGAATGCTTGAAACTCATACACACTTGAGCTACTGGAAGATGTAGTACCTACAATTGCACTCTAAACGGAAAACATCCCAAACTGAACCGCCCGCCCTGTCTGCCCCGAGCGGTGGTGAAACCGCCTACCGCTTCTTTTCTTCCTTTCTTTTCTTCCTTTCTTGTGACACGCTGGAAGTACGTTATGACCATTCTAAAGTCCGTACCTACAGGGCCGATAATGAAAAAATTGACTCACCTAGACCGTCATGGCCTGCTTAATGGGTTTTCTAAGTCATCAATGTACTTTATAATATTTTCCAAAAGTATCATAATTTGTCTTTATATCCGAACCTTGCACTATGCTGTGTTGTTTACATATTTTAAACCTGCGACAATCGGATTTTTTCGGAGTATTGCGATTGGTCCCAAGATTGCCAGAACTTTTCGATATTTCCCAGAATGTGCAAATTCTCCATATATTTTGTTTTATTAAGATAATGGCATCGTTTCGTTAATTGAAATTAAATGTTCGCAAATTCTTGAATTCGCACCTAACGTAAATGCTTGCGTAAAAGAAAACTCGATTAAAACTCGAAAAATACACTTTCAAGCTTATCTCATTATACATATAAAATACAATGGGTGGTATTCATTCAGCATAGAAGCCAAAATTGTCTTTATCATTGAATTTTTCCGCGTTTTCATCTGTCAAAAATAAGAATGCATTTAAATTTAGTAAATAAATATGATAATATAAATGGCAATATCTTCATCATGTTCATTCAAAATATCACTTCGTATGCGGAAATTTATATATTTAATTTAAAGTTTTGATTAATGCAGATTTTTTTAAAAATATGATGGCAATTAATCTTTTTTTGAAATTTACACAATCTGGACCTATTTATTTCATGGCAGTGTAATATATCGCAAAAACGTTGACTCTCAATAAAAATAAATTTCGACCTCAAATGCCAAAAAGTATTTTTTCACTGTTTCATCAGACTACTTTGATCAGGATAATACTTCTCTAATAATTCAAATAAAAAACAAACCTTCGTCGTCGTTATTATTGATTGAACGTTTAAATCTAGAAGATTCAGATTCCGAACTCCTCAGGCCAGATGATCTATGTCTTCGTCGACGGCTTGTCCAAGATCTGGCACTGAAATAATATTAAAGGATGATGTCATAGCATCATATTCTCTCAACCACTATTAACTATTTCAAAATGCGTGATAGATTATTTTCGTTTGAATAGTCATCCAATGGTGTTCAGACGGAGGGACTTCGTTTCTAAACAGTGAAAGCAAGTGTCTAACATGGGACGTTTCTTGTGTGGACACATTTGAGTTAAGCAATGTCATCGAGTCGGCCAATGCTGACTGCTTCCAAATAAACCAATACCTTTTCGAGCCTCTAGCATTTGAAACAACCAGTGTTTCAGGGGAAAGCACAATATATTTCATTTCCAGTTGTAGAAAGAAATTGCAATTAATATCGAATGATGAGAGGGAGGCTTTGTGGTTGAAGCAACGCATTGGCTTTGCTAATATAAGAAGTAATACAATGAGCGTCTCAAATACCTTGCTCAAAATGCCACATTAAACCTTCAAATTGTTATTTTTTCTAAGCGGTTTTTATTGATTTCTATTTGCACTTCTATTATTTAACTTATTTAAGGTTTTGTGATATTGTATGTATTTTATTTATTTATTTATTTTTTTTTCAATGTTAACTGCTTATATTATCTATCATTACTATATTTGTATATTTTTTTCTTTGTCTTTGTTTTAATTTGCTATTTTCTATTAATAAAGTTGAATAAATTAAAAAAAATCCCAGTTGGCAAAATGTTGCCAGGCCATCTCTTGTTATGCATTGTTTCATGATTAAAGACAGGAAAACATTTTTTTGTGCAAAACTATATCCCCGTCTTACTGCGCGTCCTTCGTTAAGTATGAATCACTGATGAATCGCAGCGCCAAGGTGCGGTCCTTCTGTGGTTAGGTTTGACAAAATTTAATTCCCGAATTGGCACAGTGCGAATTAATTTTCTTTCTTCGTTCTCCAAAAAAAGTATTGAATTCCCATCATCTCAAATAGTTCATAATTATAAGCCTATCATAATGGTGTCGCAGTTAAAAAATCTCGGGTTCCAGTTCCGAAAAATCCGACTTGTGGATCCTTGCCCACCATTCAACCCAAATTGTAAAAGGTTAAGTAGGCTCTGCCAAACTGGAAAGGTAATATCATTCCAATAACACTAACCCTGCTCGTCTACCTATAAGTAGCAGATGGTACAGAGCCTTGTTGAGGATGATCTACTCAAATGAGCGTTAAAAATAGTTAACTTCAGATAACGCATATAATTCATTCAGTTCAATAATAATGTAAAAGTTTTCATCGACTCAGATGTTAATCTACCAATATAAATCTTCAGTACTTACGGCTCAAATTCTGATACAATTAGTGCGATCACGAGTAGACTGATTAATGCTGTTCTTGAATTCATCTAAAAAAGAAAGTTGAGAGGGATTTTTTTTCCATCACAATTATCATGGAATGGTTCCATATACTGATTCCAGTTTTTTACTTTCATTAATTTCTGTGTTTCACATATCTCAAATTAACTTTTTAAAATTGAAAACAAACTGATGAAAAGAAAAGTAAATTTTGACATGTCCAATCGCTGCCTAAAATTTCAAGAACACACATTAATATATAAATTGGAGAAACAAACTATCGGTATAGTTATTTTTGCAAATCACATTCCAAGTGCTAAAAATCTGACTATATTTACCTAAATGCCGTCTTGTTCGACCACCTGACTAGAATAGAGGAGAATTTCGGGCTGTTTAATTTTATACATAAGTTTTCAGCCTAAAAAGCATCGTAGGACTCCATAAATGTAACCTTTTTACCATTTTTACCCGAGCACCTCTTTTTTGTAAAGTTTTTAATACTCTAGTGCACAGATAGATTCTAATTTTACATGGATGACGGAATAACTGATCAACAAATCATTTCGTCGACTGAGCTGTATCCTGATTTAAAAATGGTAGTTACAAACCACAATTACTTAATGATATTACAAATGAAATGAAAAAGTTTGTACGTTACCTTTGATTTCCACACACAAGTCAAAGTGCTATGATGGTCTAATATCGTTAACTTTCAGCTTCTTTATACTCAGTTCTTTGAATCAGTCTGGTGAAACGGAAACTTGTTTCCCTGTTTGCTTGTTTGTGTTCTGGATTAGGAACGCAACCTGACAACTTATGCTTAAAGGGAAATTAGAATCGATAAGTCTTAGAACGTACGTTTTTTATTATTTCAAATATGCATACTTTGGTTGTTCAGTTCATCTCTGGCCTAAGCTAATCGACTTTTTGTTAGCTATTATACATTGTATGTTTTACTGTGAGAAATATATGTAGTAATCGGTATGTATCGTCTTTTAAAGTAGTTTAAAGCTTGAGTCACAGACGGATCACGTTGCCGAAGACCGCTCATCTGTGATTCGTTCTTGACAAAATAGAATTTTTGTTTGGAGTCGAAATCAGTCATCTAAACCACTGATATTCCGGTACTTTGTAAAAAATGTCTAATAGCAAAATAACTCTTTTCATCACATTTTTGAATCTCGAAGATCAGGGCAAGTTTCACTTCTCAAGAAAGTAAGTACTGGTGATCTAGGCTACATTCACGTATTGCAAAAAAGCAATAAGTAAAATTACACAGCATTACTTACAATTCATGTTTGTTTAGGTCACGCATTTTTACGTATGTTTCATTTTATCCTTGGGTGTAAAGCTATGCAATAAAACGCATGAATAAAAACAAAAATGAAAAACGTGCAAGCAACCCAAGCAGACCTTCAAATTTTCAATATACCTAAAACCTACCGGGTGTTTTTGAAGTTTCGGCATCGGCTTTAAATATTCGAGGCTACAGATATTTATAGAACGTGCAAAATTTACATAATTTTTTTTTTCATTTTCTTAATATCTTCGTTTCTTAAAATAAAATACCATGTAATTTCCTAATTTCCATGTAACATAAATTCATATCGGAGTGAAAACCTTGTATTGTTATTTCTTACACAAGTTTCTAAATATTATATTGATAGTTGGCATTTTAATATTAAACAGTATGCTTTATGTTGCTTTATTTACCGCGCCTTTTCGGCCCGACCCATCACTGACTCAATCTTAACAAAAGCATGTGCTCACAAAATTTTTCTGACTGAGAATTTTATGCAACTTTTTGCAATGGAAATGGGTTCTTTCAGTAGGGGCTTTCAACAAAAAAGAAGTTTAAAATATGCATAATAATATGAAAACAAATAAAAGTAAGAATGGTGCAAAATAGTAAAATAATTAAAAGTCAGAGATTTATGGATCGTAACAATAGTAATTCTTGGTTTATTCCACCAGAACAATATTTTTTCTATATATACTTTTTCTAGAAGAAGTTAAGGACGGCATTATTCAGCCTACTTATGGTTGCAGTTATTGTATCAAAAGGTCACAGGTCACAATTTACAGAATAAAATTCCTCGCATTTTGAAGTAGTGTTTGTTGATTGCAATATAGTGGCGCCTTTGATCTTTTTAGAGTCAGATCTTGGACAGCTCGTTGACGAACAGAATATGCGAAGGCGAAGAAGATCATTTTTAAAAACGCTCAGAATCCGAATCTTTGAGATTCAAATATTCAATTAATAATAATAATGATGAAGACCTTTTCAGATTTTATACGATTTTTTTTTAGTATCGTCGGCTTAAAATTCCTGTTCGCATCTCCAAGTCTCGTTATGGGTAGCTATTGACTACTAACTGTACGTTGAGCATAATATACCAAAAATGCAACAAAATCCCTGGTCTTTGACGGTAATTTTACTCGGTGGTATGAAAATTAAAATTTTTTGGCTACCGCGAAGCTGATGTCCACCAACGGCCCATAATAGGCATAAATCTTATCAATACGGCGTTTTTTACCTGTGGAAATATGCAATTACTGCAAAATGACCAGTACTTTTGTCACAGTGCATATTATAACGACGCCCTGTAGGAACTGACGATAAGATTAACCTAAGATAATTTCCTGCGTTTCGCGAAATGATGAATTATTACACGGTGATTTTATCGCCCAAAGCAGATACTAGCTGAACTCAAATTCTATAGTTGTGTAAATTTTTTTTCCTTTTCAGGATGCAGTTGACGATTTTACATTTTATGCAACTCATTAAAACATAACTGGTCGCTTATGACTCCTCCTGGAGGTTGCTTTACAACTTGCTTTAAATAAGACCACGAGTCGAGGTTCATGGGATTCTCGTTCTTGATGAAGCAGAATTCTTATTGAAATCACATTGCGACACGAAAGTGTAAAACATAGATGTAATCTAAACGAAAGAAAGTGCGTCACTGGTATTTGGCATTTTCCTTAAATATTATTTTAACAAAAGTTACTCGAAAACAAACGAACATAATTTTACACAATCGTCAATACAGCATAGTATTACTTTTAAAGCGTTATGGAAATCAAACGTTACCGACTGATTAAGAAAATTATTAAAACGAAGATGATATTTACGTTTTTATTTTAATATGAAATTGTAAATATAAATAACAGTAATAATTTCAGACAATTTCAACTCGAATCCAAAAATAGCAATAATAATAATAATAATAATAACAGTAATAAAAGAAAATGAAGACATTATGATTTGTAACGATAATCACCAATGGCATAATTCATATTTTCGAATTAGTTTTAATACTGATCTAACAACAAGCATATTAAAAATAAATATGATCATGTAGCACGATGGGACTGACAATAGTGAGCGCGATGGCCTAGTGGTTATCGTGTTGGCGTTGCTGGTTGAATATTCGTGGTTCTAGTCCCGGTGAGTCCACCCGGGTAATACATGCGCATATCTCGTACTTTTCCAAAAACACCAATGATAAGGGCCGCAGGTGCAGGGCCTTAGAAGATCTTTGGCAATTTCTGCCAGTTTTTATTTTGTTATGTACTGACGGAACACGACAGAGGATCGCAATCCATCAATATCAAATATGAATTTTGCACATAGTTTCCTATTACGTAATACAATGAGAAAGCAAACGGCATATTTAATTACTTCGCCTCTAGCGCTTCTATCAGCAGTCTACAACTGCAGTGGATTTAGTAGTTTTCATTTTAATATCGTCTATTCAAATTACTGTAAAAAACAGTGATTCTAGTGCAATTTTTCTGCAATAGAGTCTAAACATAAATCAAAAAAGACGCAAAATTATTCGGGCGACATTCAATACTATAAACAGATCAAAAGATGAATCTTCAAGATATTATTGTCATATTATTGACGATTTTTGTGGTAACTATGAGCCCCGTACACGTCGGAGAAAGATTGCCTAAACTACTTTTGTTAAGTTTGAGCCATAGATAGATCGCGCCGCCTAGGCGCGGTCTATCTATGACTCATGCTTGACAAAATAAAACTTCTGATTGAGTGACGAGCTTGTAATAGGATAACTAATTAAATTTTGTTTGGGTTTAATGGGAAAACAAATGTTCAGAATGTTTTGCCAAGTATGGGGCACAATTGGATCTCATCGAAAATGTGCGGTCCATCTGTGGATCATGCTTGATAAAATAAAATTACCCAATTGAAAAAGCTGAAGCGTTCTGCTGAGTCTATACACGAGCCATTTATTATTGGGACGATCTACAATCTTTAGTTGGTGACGTTGAACAAAGTTTTTTTTTTATTATGCTTTGCGAAGTATGCATTACGGATATATCGTGCCATCGAGGCGCGGTTCGTCCTTAACACATGGTTGCAAAAAATGAAATTTCTGATGAGGATAGCACCAGTCTAGCCCAGTTCTGTGTGCATTTCTGACATAGTTTTCAATTTTTAACCTTTAATTTTAATGCAAATAATCCTTCATAAAATTAGCGGTATATAAATGCAACAATTCATAAGAAAAATATCAATTCGTTATCATTTGTCAAACCTTTTGGGTCGATATTATTGTCGACACCTCAGAAAAGAATATACATACAAAAGAAATATCCACAAATTCTACATCTCAGTACAAAAAAATTACCACTCTTCTCCAAATCCACATATGACAAGATATTTATTCAAAGATATAATATTAATTATCAAATTTTCCACCAGGCAGGACTTCGGGTACAATATAATCCGGTTCTTGTATTAGCACATCACGACTTGCACCAATAGGTACTTCGTAATGAAGATGATCCGATGACCCATACTGTGCTGATGACGTCATTTTGAGGCTGGGCCTTGCATGGCTTTGTGGTTGCACTATGTGATTTGGTTTGTTTTGATCTGTCGAGACCATAGAATAGTCTCGAGAGGGAGAAGGGTGACCTAGGTCTTCCACAGCAGCACTGCTAGGGAGTTGAAGGTCGTTGACGACTTCGTAAATACTTGCAAATGGGAGAGGGATACAGTCAGAAGTCACGCGATGATCGTTTGGATGATTGTTGACGATTCGTCGACAATGCCTGTGAAAAGTATATATTCAATTAGTTTGTAGCAAATATGGTTAAAAATCAGGACCACTAGGAAAATTTGGCATTCAATGTATCAGGTTAATTAAGTTCGAGCATCATGCGTCCAACGCATGATCAACAAAATTCTTATAAGTGATCAAAACCGGCCCTGATAGTTCCAAAACAAGCTTTGATGATTATGTTGTGATCACGTCCGACGAAAAGAAATTAAAATATCCCGCCTAAGGCTAACTTGAATGGTCACATAAAGTGTATAAATGCGAGGGCATTTTTATCTATGGGGGAAGAGGAAAAAAGAAGCTAAGGCTAGATTGTATCGTGAAATTATTCTTTTTGCTGAAGTATAATAAAGAATATCAACTTTGGTCTCTATCTCGTCCTTTATCTTACCCTTCGGGTTAAGGTATAATAATATATACCCTATAAGTTCGTTATTTTGAAGCTTTTAAGCGCTAGTGAGTTCCGATGGGTATAATCTGAAAAATACTCTAACTAAACATATTCTTTGCAATTTTTAGTAAAAGCACGAAGTTTTCATAGCCTATCAGGCTTATTTTTATCCAGAATTTACTTAGGATGCTAATTTAAACCTATATATAGTTATTCTACCGTCATTCTGCCTGAAGATCTATTTAGTAAATTTAGCATTGGTAACATAAGTAACTCATGTTAGCACGCTCGAAGTACATTGCGGAAAAGCACACTCGTTTGGTAAAACGGCCATTCGGATCTTGTTGATGTGGTGCTTCATGACTTGTATGGATTCGAAGTATAGCCAAAGCAATTAAACTCAATTTAAGGAAATTAACCATGGAATCGAATCGATTTTCGAATTCAAAATGAATTGAAGTTATCGGATCAGATTGCCCAGCTAACGCAACGACAGTTACTAACACAACCTAAGTAACGATTCTTACTTTTTCTTGCAGTGGAAGTAGATAAGCATTGCAAATATCTGCAATATGAAAAAACAGCCCAATCAGTCCTGCGATGATTCCGAACGTTTGCATAGAAAGCGGGGGCGATTCAACTTCTGATTGGGTAATAGTTTTGTAAGAACTGGTGGTTTGCTCTGATGACCTATCTAATTGAGATATGAATATCGTAGAATTGTTCCTTCGTTCTGTGGTAGTTGTCTGTGCCCTGGTCGTCGGCGATTAAAGCTTCCTTCCTAAGAGATCAAAATGTAAAAAGTGACAGTTAATTTAAAAAAAATACATACGCAAACACGTTACCCGTGTTCATGTATACAGCAAAGTTGTGTGCTTCAAATATTTGTCGTGGACAAGATTGACATGTTCATTTAAAATTATTTAGAAATTGAAAACCGTGTAAAATTCCTTGTCTTTCATTCAACGGACAACATTCCACTTTGCAATGTCCATTAAAAACTTTAACTTTCATATAAAAAATCTAGAATACAAAAAAAAATGTTTATGATATTTTGCACTGATGAGTCAATTTTTATAATACTATGAGTTTAGATATATAAATACCTGTTAGACAATCAATATATTCATAGCTGATATCGAATTGTAATTCATCAGGTATACAGTTAAACATGAATGATAATCTTTTCCTTTCAACATTATAAGCCCAGTCAGGCACTATACATCTCATCTTCTTAACTTCATCTAAACAATGTTGAGAGTTGTAGGCCACTTTACACTTCTTATCATTGACCGACGCAAGATTAACATAGTCATCTCTCCAACAATCTAAAATTTCGGCATTTAAATAGTTTATATTATAACTTTTTAATATATATTAGTGATATCAACCTAGTTTTCACTTAGGTAAGTAAAATGAATTTACCAGAAAACCAGGTGAAGTATTGATACGTAACCTGGTTTCATTTTTGATTTACGTATTTGTACGTACTACGTACCTAATTAACAATTAGGTAAATGTATCCATTTTAACTGGTAAATTAACTAGGTAAAACTGGAAACAGAAATCTCGGTAGAAGTTAAACTTGGTAAATCAGATATCCGTGAAACTAGGTATAGGAATATGAAAATAAACTCGGTGAACTAGGAACTAGGCTCGGTAAATTTACCTCGAATCGCTAACACTATATATATATATATATATATATATATATTGCGCCGATGAGGTTGGTCCTGGGTGCATGCGCTTTCTCATGCTAGTTGTAACTATAGGTTGATTGTAGCTTTCACATGTCAAAAAGTCGTATTCTTCCCAGTATGCCATAAATAAAATATTCAGTGAAAGATATTTTATGCGCATACTTTTTGCTAAGTTTGAGTCACTGAGGGATCGCGCCAGGTTGCGCTGCGGCCAATATGCGCTATGGACATGAACACTATATGACATGAACGCATGGAGTATCGTTAGCTACCCAATTGTAATTTTTGATCGAATATTCCAGTTCATTCAAATAATTTCAAGATAATTTCAAGAGAGCGCGCTTCGAGCTTGAGCATCGTTAATCGTCCTGACAAAGGTTAGAATCTCACGAAGGGCAGTTATATATGAGATGTCTGCTGGGTGCCTCGTCTGGTCACGGTGTTTCACGAAAGCATCAAAGCTTTCTCCACCAAACAGGTCCATGTACAAAAAAAATGGGATCATTTTTAAGCCAAAACCTTTATCCGACTCGGAACTAGTGTCTGCACAAGATGCCGTGGTTCGTCATATCGCTATGCCACATTCTCGGCTTTTCTCTCTCACCCTAACATAGCTTCTTAATTGTTTGAATCGCGGTAGGTATGGCTTGTAAGTTATTGGCTAAAAGGAAGCAAAGAGAGTTTATTACAATTTGGTCTCACCCTTGCACAGGGCAGATGCCACTCATGGCTACTCGCTGAAAGGCACGACTATTCCAACTTCATTTATTCAAATAATTATTTTACTACTGAAAAATGATTAGTTTGAAGAGCTATATATTATGATATAAGTCCTAGATCCCAGTCTTCACTAGTATTGGGGTGAAAAAGTGATCTAATACAGTTTTGTTCTCTATGGATGATATATTTATATATTGTTTTTTCACAGCCAATTCTTGGAGCGGATCACCCTGAACAAGGCCCTCTACCAGCCACTTATAGACGGGCAGGTTTCGGATTGTTGGAAAGATATGATATTTTCCTGATCGGCTACCTGCTGGCCTACTCAAGTTATTACACCCTTGGCTCAGTGGTGGGGACATGGTTAGGATTGCTGGAAAGATATGATCTTTTCTTGTTCGGCTTAGCCTACCCAAGTTATTACACCCTGGGTTGAGTGGTGGGCATGGATTCATGAGCCGGACTCGCTGGGACTCGAACCCGTGATCTTAAACATGCAATGCCAACATGTTTAACCACTAGGACATCGCGCCCAAAGCCCAAGAAACAATAGTGCGATATTCTCTCGAATCATTTTCACTTGAAGTGCAGTTACTGATACCAGATTTTGAAGTACCTCTTTGTCATTCAGGTGACCGTTAATCGGTTCTTTTTGACGCCGCTTCCCGGACTTAGGGAAATTGTCCATAAAACAAAAAAATCTAGCTGAACCGGAAAATTCGAGCTCTCCCATTATATCTATTAACTCATTTGAGTGGATCATCCTGTACAATAACCGGCCAGTTGTAGAGGCCCAATTTCATTTGTTGACGAAAAGATATCACATTTTCGGTTCGGCCGAGCCTAACCAATCACACCCTGGGTTGAATGGCGGGCATGGATTAACAATCCGTCCGGTCTTGTCAGGACCTGAACACGAGATCTTCAACCTGCGGTGTCAACACGATAAATACTAAGCAATCTGGGTATGATAAAAGCATAATAAAAATGACCGGAATACTACAGAATTGCCAGTGTAGGTACGCGATTTGGAATAGTCCTAACGTAATTCCTGCGTGTCATAAGAGGCGAGTAGCGGAAGAAAAAAATGGTAGGGGCTTTACCATCGTCGAAAGCAGATTCCAATTAATGCACTTCTCCATGTCGCTTAAGTTTCGTTTGGGATTTGTTCCGTTTAGAGTGCAGTTGCTGGTACTATATCTTTTAATAGCTCTTTGCTATTAAGTGGTCGTTAATTGGTTCCTGTTAGGCGCCGATTCCAGGCCTGCTCAGAGTGAATTCCAATAACAAAGAAAACAAATGTCCTAAGTTCGTATCTGTGACGTCATGTTTTATTGTCTTTTGACACATCGTTGCTCAAGCACGCATCTTCATTTAAATGCACCAGATTAACGGGCTAAAATTCTCACTCAATAAGTTTCTGATTGGTACAATTTTCAGAACGACTAAGCAAATTAGGCCCTGTGGGGTGCGAGCTTTTGAAAATCGTAACGTAATTCCTTCGTGTCGTAAGAGGCGACTAAAAGCAAACGAAACTGTAGATGCTTCACCGTTGCCCAGGGTAAATAAACCAGATATTACTCGAGCGTATTCCAACGCCATACCGATTGAGCTCAACGGGTGCTAGAAAATGAACATAGTCTTTCGTGCTATGTTAGCCTATTGATATTCGTCGCTACGACTAGGGCTGGGCAAAACCGAATCATTAGGAATTCTAATCTGATTCGAATATTTTTTCCGAATCGGATCGAATCGCGGTCTAACAAATATTCTATTTTTACTATTACTATTATTGTCTATATTATGATAATTAGGAGATTCAAATTTGCAAATTACAAATATTAGCATAAAGTGACTTGAAAGCTATGTATTTTTAAGTACGCTCCATTCCGAAATAAAAAATTTTCATTTTAACGACGAAATGCATTCGAATTCCACTTCATTTAGCAATGTTTTGTTGTTCTTACGAACGAACGATAAGACTCATTCGAATAATTTGTGCTTCGGATCTATTCAAATCACCAAATTAAATTGCCCAGTCTTTTTGTCACAAGTGTTACTTTAGTGCTCTAGTCAGTGGTAGCAAACCTTTATTTCACATATTTTAATAGGAATAAATCTCGCAGGTAAAAAGATAACACAACACAAATGTGTGGTTTAGGTCATTTCATTCCTTGGATTATATCAAAAAAAATACTCGTTTCCCGTTTTGTTCAAGGCCTGAAACAGTGCCGGAAAGGAACAGATTATTAGAGTGCACCGAAGGCGAGTGAAACTCTTGGGATTCATTTTTAGCGTTTTTAAAGACCACTTACCCGCTGGCCTGTTGCGGAAAGTACGTTCATAGCTCATGACAACCCTGAAACCAATACATTCAGGAATATATTAGATTGTTGGCCAGCTAAAACCCTTCAAAAACAAAATTGCCGAGTCAGGGTAAATTATTTTATGAAAGTCCGCTTTAGGCTTAGCCAAAAACGGCGTTTAAAGGGATCAAATGGCGACCACTCCAATGGTAAAGAGCTACCACAAGTTTAAACAATGGTTCATAAAAGATTCATCTCATGCATATGTTTGTTCCAGTGTTATTATTTATGATATAGCAGCGGTACTAATAGTAAATCGCTAGTTTTTCAATATTTAGGTTCATTGAACTTCCGACTGTAAATGAGATAGAATAATATGAAGTGAAGAGATCGCGCAAATTGTGGAAAATGCCAAAAACACGTTGTAACACAAAGCTAAAATAGTCATCTGAAAGCCGACAAGTTAATATGTCGATACCACGAGTTGGAAGCGTAACCTGGCCAAAAGAAAATTTCGTTTCGTAAAACCGAGGCAAAAAATGATCACCGCCTTAGCTCGTTTCATCAATGACTTGTGCTCTACAAAATATACTTCAGTCAATATATTTTAATGACAACATTGATCCAGTGGCACTACATACGATTATTCCAAGATGTTATGGTTAAGTCAACATGAAATGACCAAGACATTACTTGATATTTGAAAAACAAAACAGTGAATACACGCTATTAAACATCAATGTAAACAAAACAGTTTACCCATCCAGGTTATGCTTTGTGAGGTATGAGCCATTGATGGTTTGCGCCAACCAGGCGCAGTCCATCTGTGGATTATACTTGACAAAATCAGATTTTTGACTGGAATTCTCATCTCAATGACCTGCTTCGTGATTCAATGTTTTTATTTGTCAAGCTGGTACCATAGTAGTTGTGGCCGGACATATCCCTGGCCCATACTTAACAAAGCATGCTTGAACAAAATTTATAAAATTTTAATCGTCGCACTGTTTTGATCTAATTGGAATCAAATGCGGCCACACATGGTCAAAATATAAACAAACATAATACATACGCAATCTAGTGTAATCGTTATTATCAATTAATCCATTAATTAATTACCTAATCAACATACTCGAATCTTTTTCGCGCGTTATGCAACTTCGTCACTTCTTCGTTCCTGAGCACATCATTTTGAAGACGAACAGCTTGGAAGAACGTCGCAACTCTGCAACTATGAAGAGATGGTAAATATTTTATAATACAAAGAACTCAAGTAAGTGTGTATTTTATGTCTATTGCATGCTTGTGCCTGGCGCCAGGCCTTTTTATTTTTGTGTGTGCGTGTTTATTTTTTCAAAAACCCAAAATTGCGGATGGTCGCATGATGGTTGCATCTGTCTTTTATTTGATTTAGAAATGCATGCGCCCTTTTAATGTCCGAGAACTAACCATGTCTTGGATGCCCAATAGTTTAAAATGTGATGCAGCCTGATTTGCGATCATCGAATAATTTAAACAGTTTAATGCTGCTCGAGTTTTTCCAGATCACTTGATCAACAACAATGGATCAACACCGATGGATCAACAACGATGGATCAACACCGATGGATGGATCAACAACGATGGATCAACAACGATGGATCAACAACGGTGGATCAACAACGATGGATCAACAACGATGGATCAACAACGGTGGGGTGGATCAACATCGATGGATCTCATCAACAATCACTGGAAAACGCAACAACGGCGGTCGGCGACAATTCAACCTCAACCATGGACGATGAAAGTCTAATTACCGGATATGACGACGGACAATGAAAAAACGAACTTGGATGTAAATGGTAAAAATAATACCATAATTTGAAGTAAGTTTCTTATATTCATTCTGCATGTTCAAGCCTGGCGCCGGGCTTTTCACGTGTGTCTATGTGTGCAATTTCCAATTGCTGATGGTTACGATGAACAGTTGCATCTTCCTGAATTTGGCTTAGAAAAATGCATGCACCCTTTTGATGTCCACGAACTAACTATGTCTTGGACGGCCAGTAGTTTGTGAAATTTGATGCAGCCAGATTCGCAATCGTCAAAATTTTTAAACAGTTTAATGCTGCTGGAGATTTTCCAGATCACTGGGTCAACCAACATGGACCAACAACAATGGACCAACAACCGTGGGCCAACAACCGTGGATCAACAACCCTGGACCAACAACCCTGGACCAACAACCGTGGACCAACAACCGTGGACCAACAACCGTGGACCAACAACCGTGGACCAACAACCGTGGACCAACAACCGTGGACCAACAACCGTGGACCAACAACCGTGGACCAACAACCGTGGACCAACAACCGTGGACCAACAACCGTGGATCAACAACCGTGGATCAACAACCGTGGATCAAAAACCGTGGAGCTAAACAAAAACCCGGTGATTTCTTTCTATATTATGCTGTTGTTTTATTTTCATTCTTGAACATAAAAATCACATATTATCAGTTATTTTCCAGACTTCGTAGCTGCGATGATGGGCCCGAAGACAACTGCAAACATGACAAGACAACACACACTCCACACACACACACAAATATACACTGCGCAATAGGGAGCCGCGCGGCTTTACTTAATTCTAGAAAGGTGTAGGGCGTTATAGTGTGACTTTTGTTACCTATAACGCGATGCAGAACCTACGTAAATCTGCAACGGCAGGAAGTCGGTTCCCAGTCAGCAGAAAAAAATTATTATCAGTCGAACAACTGAAATTTTGATTTGATTATTGTTCAACTGTGATAATTTCTGACTGGGAAGTATTACCTCTGTTGGTCTGCTGGAAACTCCGGCTCAATTCGATTTTATCATATTCTAAAGGAATATGTTTAATCAAAATTCAAAATCTATTTAAATTTCAATTTAAAATGAAGTATTTTAATCTTCGCTTGATTTCCCAAAGCCTTTTAATACCGCTTGTTTGCGCCACCTATCACGGGGCCCATTTTACGTCGACGCCATGTTGCTCGTGATGTGGGACAATATGTTTACCGATTTTCGATGGCACACGCCGAGCGTAGAATATAAATATTCGGAACGAAAGTGTTTACGTCGTCCCGTCAAATTTGCGTCTACGATACGGCATTTAGCTTTTCTACGTCCACGCAACGTTGCTAATATACCCTGAATAATGTCGTTGTCATTAAAGCTTTTGGGTTTGCAGAATGCTTTAAAGATTGGAGTTATAATTAGGAACGGAATTCTGTTGTCCCTGCGTTGAATTTGCGTGCGTCCACGTACCGTGTGTTTGTGCCCCTGCTACGTCGCTATAACGACACTAGTAAGCTTTTGAGCCTGCATGGTGGTGCATGGTAATATTTGGTGACATAATTCGAAATGCAATTGCTTCTTCTCGTGCAATTTCCGTGCGCCTGCGTTACGGCGTGTGTTTGTGTTCCTACTACGTCACTATTATGCCAATAAAAATTTCGATTTTATTTTAAAGCCTTTTGGGTTTTCGAGATATTGTAAAGAATTTGTGTGTTGTAATTACATTTTTTTAAATAATTGCATATAATAAATGCATATAATTGCATTGCGTTTAATTGCAGTATACTTTGCAATGGATGGGATAGAAAGTTTTTACAGGACAAAATGATAGGAACAGCATGATCCATTGTATTGTATTTGGGCTTGTCTGTACGTATTTTGGGTGATTTAAAATGCCTATAAAGAACGTACTAACCATCTGTAAGTGGTATTTTGAATTGAAAAAATTCTGGTTAGGTCTGTATGCAAATAAATGAATAAAATCCAAACGTCTTTGCACGGAAAATGGCAGCTAGACATTTTTGCAAGACCGAAAACTGTCGTTCTCCATATTTAAATGATGGAATAATAAAGCAAACGGCTTTGCACGGAAAAGTGGCACCTGACATTTTTGCAGGACACAAAACTGTGGGCCCACATGTAGTGAGATGATTCTGCAGTACCTAACCCAATCAGTCATTGTTGTTTTATTTCTAACTAAAGTTTCTAACTAAAGTTTCTAGCTAAATTTCTTTAAATGAGTTATGAAATAACAATATATTTAGTACTATATTAAGTTTCCCTGCCGTTGTGTGCAATTTAATGTTGGTCATCAATATTTCTCAATATTTGAAGTATCCCATTAAACGTAGTAAACACTGGAATAATTTTAATACAGCAATATGTTAACAACGTGATAGCCAAGCTCTTCATAATGAATTTTATCGTGTCAAGCATGGGTCGCTGATGTACTGCGTCTTATTGAGGTACTCTACCTTCTGAATTTGCAAATTCTATTTTATGATCATGTTGAGAACAAATCGTCAACTTCAGATGTTAAGTTTCAGAAATATTATGTGAAAGTTTCGTAAAACTTCCGCAATAACAACAATAAAAAGTGAAAAAAAATCCTTCAAAAATCCACTACACACTGTAACAAAATTGCAGTAAAATTTTCGATCCTTAACAGTAATGTTACTTAGAGAAATTGAAATAAATTCGACTTTTTGGCTGAAAATTCATTTTTGAAATATAAAATTACTCCAAATAGACAGTAAATTTACTTCATTTTTCACAGTGTACAAGATCCTTCTACAAATCGAAATCACAGAAACAACATTACGTGCATAAAGGGCGTCAGCTGTTTTTGTCATTTCAAATATAAAATAGAGTAAAATAGCTATTTTTAGCTCACATTTTTCTCAAAATTCACTGTTTAGGTACTCAAGTCCTTAATCTTAAATTCTGGCTTAAGTTTTTTTTTTAAATGAATAGAGAAATTCATGGACAATCTTTTAAGGCGCCATACCCGTACTTTAATCATCGAACTTCGAAATGTTTTCTCCGCGAACAGTTTTTGATTTTTCAATTCATTGAAGTATTGTTAAATATATTCACACTTGCTAGACACATTTTTAGATTCTTTTCTAGACTTTTATTTATGCAACTGTCGCTTATCACCCCGTAGTTACAACGCTTTGGTAATGGCAAGAAAGTACAGTAAAATTGAAATCTAACATTCAACAGAGCGTGAGAAGATCGTAGCAGATTAAAACTACTTTGTCTCTTCAACACGCATTGCGAATCAAACAGATATATTAATTCCACGATGTGGTGACGCCCACCCATATCTCGATAAGTTACTCAAAAACATGGCACCATCAAATACACTTCAAGCAGAAAGCACCCAAAATAGAACTGGTATATGCCCAGGGTAAATTCATTATTAATTTCGTCGGCTAATTTTAGTCGCCTTTTGCTACTCGCGGGAAATACTTTAGAGCAATCCCAAGGCTATAAAGGCCTTAAAATAATGTTCACTCTCTAATGAATTTTACGAAAGGATCATTCCATCTTCATCTTTTTTTTCTAAATAATTTAAAGAAGGCATAGAAAGTTTGCTTTTAGGTCGGACAGAATCATCAGCTTTACAAACATGAAATGTTTTTCTCATTCAGAAATGTTATGATTAGGCGGCAGCAGCAAACGCGATACATGAGTAATGAAAACTTGTGGGTTTAAAAATTGCTCGCTAAGGGACAGTGATTGAATTCTTTAGTAAAAAGAAACCTTTGTTTAGACGTGCCTTTGAATTATATCAGGTAAGCAAAATATTTAGGAGAAACTTACTTTTTAATCTGTTCACTAATTTAAGCGCACGGTTTTTCTTGTATGAAATTTTCAATGTAGTATCCAGAGAATCATATTTTTGCTTAATTTTCACCTAAATATGAAACATACTTTTGAGAGGTTCTGGCAATATTCTTTCACTTATATTATTTCTAAATCCAATTTTCAAAATTACTTAAAAATCTCTTGACTGGCACTGCAGCATTAACCATTCTTGCTACAAAAGAAGAAAAACGGGAAGCGCAACATTTTTTAAAAAGGAGATTTCAAGGGTAAAAACTTGCAAAACATCTTTACGCGCCGAAGACCCTCGAAAAAATTCAAGAACTATTTTCTGTTGAACACATATTTGGCTTTTCAGTGTTTATTAGAAACCCCTACCTCCCCACTGAATACAATAGTGCAAATAACGTTTCTACAAGATCTATGATATTTATATTTCCTGATTATTTCGCAGAGCCGAAACTAATATTTTGCTTTGAAATTCAGCAGCATTACATGCTCTCAAAAAGCAAAGTGTTTTTCCTGTCATAATTTTTGTGAATGGCCTTGTTTTTTTTAGACTTTTGTTTGAGAATGATTCACTGATGGGAAGCGCCGCCGAGGCGCGATCCATCAGTGATTCATAATTGAAAAAAATATGGCAGTGTTTAGTATTAAATGTTTTTATTGAAATTCGCTCTGAGCAAGGCCGGAGGAAGTGCCTGAAAGGAATCAACTAAGGAGCACTCCATAATAGCAGAGAGCTACCAAACGATGTATCAGACTGATGGAATGTTGAAAGCCTGAAAACTAGTGCGCCATCGGAAAGCATCATTTTGTTTTATATTAATTTTATAAAACGCATTTTAACCTTCCTGTGTCGAGAAAGAATGCTTGAAACTCATACACACTTGAGCTACTGGAAGATGTAGTACCTACAATTGCACTCTAAGCGGGAAACATCCCAAAATAAACTCAACCGCCCGCCCTATCTGCCCCGGGCGGTGGTGAAACCGCCTACCGCTTCTTTTCTTCCTTTCAGTCGCCTCTTGTGACACGCTGGAAGTACGTTAGGACTATTCTAAAGTCCGTACCTACAGGGCCGATAATGAAAAAATTGACTCATCTAGACCGTCATGGCCTGCTTAATGGGTTTTCTAAGTCATCAACGTACTTTATAATATTTTCCAAAAGTATCATAATTTGTCTTTATATCCGAACCTTGCACTATGCTGTGTTGTTTGCATATTTTAAACCTGCGACTATCGGATTTTTTTAGAGTATTGCGATTGGTCCCAAAATTGCCAGAACTTGCTGATATTTCCCAGAATGTGCAAATTCTACATATATTTTGTTTAATTAAGATAATGACATCGCTTCGTTAATTGAAGTTAAATGTTCGCAAGTTCTTCAAATCGCACCTAATGCAAATGCTTGGCGTAAAAGAAAACTCGATTAAAACTCGAAAAATACACTTTCAAGCACAAGTTTATTTCATTATACATATAAAAAATGCAATGGATGGTATTCATTATTAACCACGTTTAAATGTTCAAAGTTCAATTTGCATTTTTTTTAATTTTTTGGCATTTACTGTCTTCGTTCATGAAGCATAGAAGCCAAAATTGTCGTTATCATTAAATTTTTCCGCGTTTTCATCTGTCAAAAATAAGAATGCATTTAAATTTAGTAAATAAATATGATAATATAAATGGCATTATCTTCATCATGTTCATTCAAAATATCACTGGTATACGGAAATTTATATATTTAATTTAAAGTTTTTAACGCCTTGATTAATGCAGATTTTTGTAAAATTATGAAATTTACACAATCTGGACCTATTTATTTCATGATAGTGTTATATATTGCAAAAACGTTCACACTCAATAAAAAGAAATTTCGACCTCAAATGCCAAAAAGTATTTTTTCACTGTTTCATTTATCATTTAACTCAGACTACTTTGATCAGGATAATACTTCTCTAATAATTCAAATAAAAAACAAACCTGCGTCCTCGTTATTATTGATTGAACGTTTATATCTGAAAGATTCAGATTCCGTACTCCTCAGGCCAGATGATCTATGTCTTCGTCGACGGCTTGTCCAAGATTTGGCACTGAAATAATATTAAAGGTATGATGTCATAGCATCATATTCTCTCAACCACTATTAACTGTTTCAAAATGCACGATAGATTATTTTCGTTTAAATAGTCATCCGATGGTGTTCATGCGGATGGACTTACGTTGTTTCTATACAGTAACATTGGGCATTTACTTGTGTAGACACATTTGCGTTAAGCAATGTCATCGAGTCGGCCAATGCTTTTGGTTCTGCATCCAATGCAGCCGAAAGTCGTAAGCGACAGAATTACTGCTTCCAAATAAACCAATAATTTTTCGAGCCTCTAGCATTTGAAACAACCTGTGTTTTCAGGGAAAGCACAATGTATTTCATTTCCAGTGGAGGAAAGAAATTGCAAATAATATCGAATGATAAGAGGGAGGCTTTGTGGTTGAAGCAACGCATTGGCTTTGCTAATATAAGAGGTAACCTTGCTTGCTTGCTCAAAATGCCACATTAAACCTTCAAATTGTTATTTTTTCTAAGCAGTTTTTATTGATTTCTATTTGCAATTCTATTATTTAACTTATTTAAAGTTTGGTGATATTGATATTGTATGTATTTTATTCTATTTTATTTTTATTTTTTCAGTGTTAACTGCGTATATTATCTATCATTAGTATATTTGTATATTTTTTTTCTTTGTCTTTGTTTTTATTTGCTATTTTCTATTAATAAAGTTAAATGAATTAAAAAAGAAATCCCAGTTGGCAAAATGTTGCCAGGCCTTCTCTTGTTATGCATGCTCCGCAGAAAGATCGCGTAATGCTCGACAAAATAATATTTCAGATTTAGTCTACGGCCTAATAAAAAATTTCATGTTTCATGTTTCATGATTAAAGACAGAAAAATATTTTTAATGAAAAACTATATCCCCGTCTACTGAACGTTCTTTGTTAAGTATGATGAATCGCAGCGCCAACGCACGGTCATTTTGTGTTTATGCTTGACAAAATTAAATTCCCAAATTGGTACAGGGTGAATTAATTTTCTTTCTTCGTTCTCAAAAAAATGCTTTCCCATCATTTCAAATATTTCATATAAGCCGATGAATATTATCCTTTCAGTCCGCATGATGGCCTAGTGGTTGTGGATCCTCATAATGGTTTCGCAGTTTTTAAAATCTCGGTATAATTCATTCAGTTCAATAATCATGTAAAAGTTTTCATGGACTCAGATGTTAATCTACCAATATAAATTTTTTGTACTTACGGCTCAAATTCTGATACAATTAGTGCGATCACGAGTAGACTGATTAATGCTGTTCTTGAATTCATCTAAAAAAGAAAGTTAAAGGGGATTTTTTTTTTCATCACAATTATCATGTAATGGTTCCATATCCTGATTCCATTGTTTTACTTTCATTTATTTCTGTGTTTCACATATCTCAAATTAACTTTTTAAAATTGAAAACAAATTGATGAAAAGAAAAGTAAATTTTGACATGTCCAAACGCTGCCTAGAATTTCAAGAACACACATTACTATATAAATTGGAGAAACAAACTATCGGAATAGTTATTTTTGCAAATCCCATTCCAAGTGCTAAACATCGGACTATATTTATCTAAAAGCCGTCTTGTTCAACCACCTAACTAGAATGGAGAAAAATTTCGGGCTGTTTAATTTTATATATAAGTTTTCAGCCGAAAAAGCATCTTAGGACTCCATAAATGTAATCATTTCACGATTCTTTACCCGAGCACCTCTTTGTTGTAAAGTTTTTAATACTCTAGTGCACAGATAGATTCTAATTTTACATGGATGACGGAATAACTGATCAACAAATCATTTCGTCGACTGAGATGTATCCTGATTTAAAAATGATAGTTACAAACCACAATTACTTAATGATATTCCAAATGAAATGAAAAAGTTTGTACGTTACCTTTGATATCCACACACAAGTCAAAGTGCTATGATGGTCTACTATTTCTACCAAAGTGTGAATATCGTTAACTTTCAGCTTCTTTATACTCCACAGTTTCCTGAATTAGTCTGGTGAAACGGAAACGTGTTTCCCTGTTTGCTTGTTTGTGTTATGGATTGAGGAACACAATCTGACAACTTATGCTTAAAGGGAAATTAGAATCGATAAGTCTTAGAACGTACGTTTTTTATTATTTCTAATATGCATACTTTGGTTGTTCAGTTCATCTCTGGCCTAAGCAAATCGACTTTTTTTGTTGGCTATTATACATTGTATATTTTACTGTGAGAAATATATGCGGTAATCGGTATGTATCGTCTTTTTAAGTAAAGCTCGAGTCACAGACGGATCGCGTTGCCAAAGACCGCTCATCTGTGACTCGTTCTTGACAAAATAGAATTTTTGTTTGGAGTCGAAATCAGTCATCTAAACCACTGATATTCCGGTACTTTGCAAACAATGTCTAATAGCAAAATAACTCTTTTCATCACATTTTTGAATCTCGAAGATCAGGGCAAGTTTGAACTCCCAAGAAAATAAGTAAGTACTGGTGATCTAGGCTACATTCACGTATTGCAAAAAAGTAATAAGTAAAATTACACAGCATTACTTACAATTCATGTTTGCTTAGGTTACGCATTTTTACGTATGTTTTATTTTATTCTTGGGTGTAAAGCTATGCAATAAAACGCATGAATAAAAACAAAAATGAAAAACATGCAAGCAAACAGAGCAGGCCGTTAAATTTTCAATATACCTAAAGCCTGGCGGGTGTTTTTGAAGTTTCGGCATCGGCTTTAAATATTCGATGCTACAGATATTTATAGAACGTGCAAAATTTACATAATTTTTTTTTTCATTTTTTTAATATCTTCGTTTCTTAAAATAAAATACCATGTAATTTCCTAATTCCCATGTAACATAAATTCATATCGGAGTGAAAACCTTGTATTGTTATTTCTTACACAAGTTTCCAAATATTATATCGATACTTGGCATTTTAATATTAAACAGTATGCTTTATGTTGTTTCAAGAACAAGCAATGTACCAACTCACTCAAAAGCGCCATCACCTTCATTTAAGTTATAGACTAGGGATTTGATTTATAACATGGTGCTTTAAACAAATTGTTTTAAAACATGTTTTTATTGATGTTTTGTTTAAATTGATTCTTCAAATCTTTTTTTTTCCATCCGATATACACCGACGAATAAATTAAAACGGAGAATAAAATAGCAAAATCCTCTGATGTTTTTTAATCTGGTTAATGGTTGTTTTTCCAGATGAGGGACAGAAATATGCCTGTTAGAATTTCAGAACTTAATTCCAATTAACAATCAAAAATCAATCCCGATTTTTAACATAATATCTTGCTTCAGAGTAAGAAAAATCCTAATTTTGTCTGTCTATGATTGGCCAATGGTAAGGGGTCGTGGTAAGAGTGATTCACTCCAACAAAGTGACCTTAAAAAAACATTACTCTGATAAAAGTGAGTCACAGATGATCACACCACCGAGGCAAATAATTCTCGAACATCCTGTATAAATATATCATCTTGATTAATTGAATTAAATAACAAACAAATAGAAACAGCGGTTTCCGATTCTACAGGAGAACTCAGGAAATTATGGAGTTTAATTAATTTGACAGTAGGTAACTGCTGTCCGCTGGTTCCGAACCCATTCTAAAACTTTATTTTGCCAAGCATGAATCACACATGGACCGCGCCTCAATCTTAACAAAAGCATGTGCTCACAAAAGTTTTCTGACTGAGAATTTTATGCAACTTTTTGCAATGGAAATGGCTTCTTTCAGTAGGTGCTTTCAACAAAAAGGGAGTTTAAAATATGCATAATAATATGAAAACAAATAAAAGAATGGTGCAAAGAATGGTGCAAAATAGTAAAATAATTAAAAGTCAGAGATTTATGGATCGTAACAATAGTAATTCTTGGTTTATTCCACCAAAACAATATTTTTTCTATATATACTTTTTCTAGAAGAAGTTAAGGACGGCATTATTCAGCCTGCTTATGGTTGCAGTTATTGTATCAAAAGGTCACAGGTCACAATTTACAGAATAAAATTCATTATCGGTACGCTACTGGAGGTGAAAGCAAAATATTTTTCTCACACTAACTATAAATTGTTTTAGCAATCAAAAAATATGCAATGCTTTTTATTATGGTCATTCACATCCTTTTCGGATTTTGTATCACTCTTAGAGTTGAGTTTCTTGCCTGGGTTACATTCTATATTTTGAAGTGAATATTTGCCATACATTTGGCGATTAATTTTTTTATGCGCTGCATTGCTTGCAGTCATCCCATTTTCAAAAATACAAAAAAAAAATCCCGTTATATTCGTTTTGCTGTTATACAATTCCTCGCATTTTGAAGTAGTGTTTGTTGATTGCAATATAGTGACGCCTTTGATCTTTTCAGAGTCAGATCTTGGACAGCTCGTTGACGAACAGAATATGCAAAAGCGAAGAAGTTCATTTTTTTTAAAAAGCTCAAATATTTATTAATAATAATAATAATGATGAAGACATTTTCAGATTTCATACGATTTTTTTAGTATCGTCGGCTTAAAATTCCTGTTCGCATCTCCAAGTTTCGTTATGGGTAGCTTTTGACTACTAACTGTACTTTGAGCACAATGTACCAAAAATGCAACAAAATCCCTGCTCTTTGACGGTAATTTTACTCGGTGGTATGAAAAAAAAATTAAAATTTTTTGGCTACCGCGAAGCTGATGTCCACCAACGGCCCATAATAGGCATAAATCTTATCAATATGGTGTTTTTTAACTTCGGAAATATGCAATTACTGCAAATGACCAGTAAATATGCTGTACTTTTGTCACAGTGCATAACGACGCCTTGTAGGAACTGACGATAAGATTAACCTAAAATAATTCCCTGCGTTTCGCGAAATGATGAATTATTACACGGTGATTTTATCGCCCAAAGCAGATACTAGCCGAACTCAAATTCTATAGTTGTGTAAAAATTTTTTCCTTTTTAGGATGCAGTTGACGATTTTACATTTTATGTAACTCATTAAAACATACCTGGTCGCTTATGACTCCTCCTGGAGGCTACTTTACAACATGCTTTAAAGAAGACCACGAGTCGAGGTTCATGGGATTCTCGTTCTTGATGAAGCAGAATTCTTATTGAAATCACATTGCGACACGAGAGTGTAAAACATAGATGTAATCTAAACGAAAGAAAGTGCGTCACTGGTGTTTGGCATTTTCCTTGAATATTATTTTGACAAAAGTTACTCGAAAACAAACGAACATAATTTTACACAATCGTCAATACAGAATATATTACTTTTAAAGCGTTATGGAAATCAAACGTTACCGACTGATTAAGAAAATTATTAAAACGAAGATGAAATTTACGTTTTGTTTTAATATAAAATTGTAAAAATAAATAACAATAAATAATTTCAGACAATTTCAAGTCGAATCCAAAAATAGCAATAATAATAATAATAATAATAGCAATAAAAGGAAATGAAGATATTATGATTTGTAACGATAATCACCAATGACATAATTCATATATTTTCTATGTGCAATCTACGGCTGTGAAAAACCGAATTTATAATTCAATCCCGATTCGATAATTTTTACGAATCGGATTGAATCACTAATTCCATATATAAAAATTATTGTCCCATTATTTCTTTTTCCAAACTTATCTCTATTAGGAAAATCAAGAAATTTATAGCTACGAATTAGTAATATTAGCATGAAATGAGAGAGTGTGTTTTCAATGCTCACTCAATATTTTTAAAGCAGAAATTTTAATATTCAAACAACATAATACTATTGTGATTTGACCAAAATTGATTGCATTTTACGGTAAAAAAATAAAATTTCACTTCACTTAGCAAGTTTTTGTTGCGTGGACGACTCACGATTGATTCCAATAAATTGTGCTTCGGATCGACTTAAACCACCTTATTGAAGTACTCATTCTTATGTACGACATAAACCTTTCATTTGTTCTGCCTTCCTGTTTTATTGTTTTGCTTGTGATCACTTTTTTAGTAAAAAAGGTAAATTACCAATCATGAAAAATGAAATAGTTACAGCCAAAAACGTGGTTGATAATCTTGAATAATTGGCGTTTTCGAATTAGTTTTAATACTGATCTTATAACAAGCATATTAAAAATAAATATGATCATGTAGCACGATGGGACTGACAATAGTGAGCGCGATGGCCTAGTGGTTATCATGTTGGCGTTGCTGGTTGAATATCCGTGGTTCTAGTCCCGGTGAGTCCATGCGCATATCTCATATTTTTCCAACAACACCAATGATAAGGGCCGCAGGTGTAGGGCCTTAGAAGGTCTTTGGCAATTTCTGCCAGTTTTTATTTTATTGTGTACTGACGGAACACGACAGAGGATCGCAATCCATCAATATCAAATCTTTGACAAAAATCTTTTGCTCATTGTTATCAAGATTCTTGTGTAGTTTGCGGAAACTTCGGAAGTCCAAAAATTTCTATCGAGTTACCAATAAAGAATGAAAATATATGAATTTTGCACATAGTTTCCTATTACGTAATACAATGAGAAAGCAGACGACATATTTAATTACTTCGCCTCTAGCGCTTCTATCAGCAGTCTGCAACTGCAGTCGATTCAGTAGTTTTCATTTCAGTATCTGCTATTTAAATTACTGTCAAAAAACAGTGATTTAAGTGGAATTGGAAGCGTAACCTGGCCAATAGAAAATTTCGTTTCGTAAAACCGAGGAAAAAAATGATCACCGCCTTAGCTCGTTTCATCAATGTGCTCTACAAAATATACTTCAGTCAATATATTTTAATGAAAACATTGATCCAGTGGCACTACATACGATTATTCCAAGATGTTATGGTTAAGTCAACATGAAATGACCAAGACATTACTTGATATTTGAAAAACAAAACAGTGAATACATGCTATTAAACATCAATGTAAACAAAACAGTTCACCCATCCAGGTTATGTTTTGTGAGGTATGAGCCATTGATGGTTCGCGCCAACCAGGCGCGGTCCATCTGTGGATTATACTTGACAAAATCAGATTTTTGACTGGAATTCTCATCTCAATGACCTGCTTCGTGATTCAACGTTTTTATTTGTCAAGCTGGTACCATAGTAGTTGTGGCCGGACATATCCCTGGCCCATACTTATCAAAGCATGCTTGAACAAAATTTATAAAATTTTAATCGTCGCACTGTTTTAATCTAATTGGAATCAAATGCGGCCACACATGGTCAAAATATAAACAAACATAATACATACGCAATCTAGTGTAATCGTTATTATCAATTAATCCATTAATTAATTACCTAATCAACATACTCGAATCTTTTTCGCGCGTTACGCAACTTCGTCACTTCTTCGTTCCTGAGCACATCATTTTGAAGACTAACAGCTTGGAAGTAGTCGCAACTCTGCAACTATGAAGAGCAGAGATGGTAAATATTTTATAATACAAAGAACTCAAGTAAGTGTGTATTTTATGTCTATTGCATGCTTGTGCCTGGCGCTGGGCCTTTTTATTTTTGTGTGTGCCTGTTTTTTTTTTTTTTCAAAAACCCAAAATTGCCGATGGTCGCGATGATGGTTGCATCTGTCTTTTATTTGATTTAGAAATGCATGCGCCCTTTTTAATGTCCAAGAACTAACCATGTCTTGGATGCCCAATAGTTTAAAATTTGATGCAGCCTGATTTGCGATCATCGAATAATTTAAAACAGTTTAATGCTGCTCGAGTTTTTCCAGATCACTTGGTCAACAACGATGAATTAACAACGATGAATCAACAACGATGAATCAACAACGACGGATCAACAACGATGGATCAACAACGATGGATCAACAACGATGGATCAACAACGATGGATCAACAACGATGGATCAACAACGATGGATCAACAACGATGGATCAACAACGGTGGATCAACAACGATGGATCTCAACAACAATCACTGGAAAACGCAACAACGGCGGACGGCGACAATTCAACATCAACCATGGACGATGAAAGTCTAATTACCGGATATGACGACGGACAATGAAAAAACGAACTTGCATGTAAATGGTAAAAATAATACCATAATTTGAAGTAAGTTTCTTATATTCATTCTGCATGTTCGAGCCTGGCGCCGGGCTTTTCACGTGTGTCTATGTGTGCAATTTCCAATTGCTGATGGTTACGATGAACGGTTGCATCTTCCTGAATTTGGCTTAGAAAGATGCATGCACCCTTTTGATGTCCACGAACTAACTATGTCTTGGACGGCCAGTAGTTTGTGAAATTTGATGCAGCCAGATTCGCAATCGTCAAAATTTTTAAACAGTTTAATGCTGCTGGAGATTTTCCAGATCACTGGGTCAACCAACATGGACCAACAACAATGGACCAACAACCGTGGACCAACAACCGTGGACCAACAACCGTGGACCAACAACCGTGGACCAACAACCGTGGACCAACAACCGTGGACCAACAACCCTGGACCAACAACCCTGGACCAACAACCGTGGACCAACAACCGTGGACCAACAACCGTGGACCAACAACCGTGGATCAAGAACCGTGGAGCTAAACAAAAACCCGGTGATTTCTTTCTATATTATGCTGTTGTTTTATTTTCATTTTTGAACATAATAATCACATATTATCAGTTATTTTCCAGACTTCGTAGCTGCGATGATGGGCCCGAAGACAACTGCAAACATGACAACACAACACACACTCCACACACACACGCACAAATATACACTGCGCAATAGGGAGCCGCGCGGCTTTACTTAATTCTAGAAAGGTGTAGGGCGTTATAGTGTGACTTTTGTTACCTATAACGCGATGCAGAACCTACGTAAATCTGCAACGGCAGGAAGTCGGTTCCCAGTCGGCAGAAAAAAATTATTATCAATCGAACAACTGAAATTTTGATTTGATTATTGTTCAACTGTGATAATTTCTGACTGGGAAGTATTACCTCTGTTGGTCTGCTGGAAACTCCGGCTCAATTCGATTTTATCATATTCTAAAGAAATATGTTTAATCAAAATTCAAATTCTATTTAAATTTCAATTTAAAATGAAGTATTTTAATCTTCGCTTGATTTCCCAAAGGCTTTTAATACCGCCTGTTTGCGCCACCTATCACGCGGCCCATTTTACGTCGACGCCATGTTGATCGTGATGTGGGACAATATGTTATACCGATTTTCGATGGCACACGCCGAGCGTAGAATATAAATATTCGGAACGCAAGTGTTTACGTCGTCCCGTCAAATTTGCGTCTACGATACGGCATTTAGCTTTTCTACGTCCACGCAACGTTGCTAATATACCCTGAATAATTTCGTTGTCATTGAAGCTTTTGGGTTTGCAGAATGCTTTAAAGATTGGAGTTATAATTCGGAACGGAATTCTGTTGTCCCTGCGTTGAATTTGCGTGCGTCCACGTACCGTGTGTTTGTGCTCCTGCTACGTCGCTATAACGACACTAGTAAGCTTTTGAGCCTGCATGGTGGTGCATGGTAATATTTGGTGACATAATTCGAAACGCAATTGCTTCTTCTCGTGCAATTTCCGTGCGCCTGCGTTACGGCGTGTGTTTGTGTTCCTACTACGTCACTATTATGCCAATAAAAATTTCGATTTTATTTTAAAGCCTTTTGGGTTTTCGAGATATTGTAAAGAATTTGTGTTTAAATAATTGCATATAATAAATGCATATAATTGCATTGCGTTTAATTGCAGTATACTTTGCAATGGATGGGATAGAAAGTTTTTACAGGACAAAATGATAGGAACAGCATGATCCATTGTATTGTATTTGGGCTTGTCTGTACGTATTTTGGGTGATTCAAAATGCCTATAAAGAACGTAATAACCATCTGTAAGTGGTATTTTGAATTGAAAAAATTCTGGTTAGGTCTGTATGCAAATAAATGAATAAAAACCAAACGTCTTTGCACGGAAAATGGCAGTTAGACATTTTTGCAGGACCGAAAACTGTCGTTCTCCATATTTAAATGATGGAATAATAAAGCAAACGGCTTTGCACGGAAAAGTGGCAGCTGACATTTTTGCAGGACACAAAATTGTGGGCCCACATCTAGTGAGAAGATTCTGCAGTACCTAACCCAATGTTTTGCTGTTTTATTTCTAGCTAAAGTTTCTAGCTAAATTTCACTAAATGAGTTATGAAATAACAATGTATTTAGTACTATATTTAGTTTCTCTGCCGTTGTGTGCAATTTAATATTGGTCATCAATATTTCTCAATATTTGAAGTATCCTATTAAACGTAGTAAACACTGGAATAATTTTAATATAGCAATATGTTAACAACGTGATATATCCAGATTTTTGGAAAAGAAAGTAATTTGCCAAGCTCTTCATAATGAATGTTATTGTGTCAAGCATGAGTCGCTGATGTACTGTGTCTTATTGAGGTACTCTACCTTCTGAATTTGCAAATTCTATTTTATGATCATGCTGAGAACAAATCGTCAACTTCAGATGTTAAGTTTCAGAAATATTATGTGAAAGTTTCGTAAAACTTCCGCAATAACAACAATAAAAAGTGAAAAAAAATCCTTCACGAATCCACTACCCACTGTAACAAAATTGCAGTAAAATTGTCGATCTTTAACAGTAATGTTACTTAGAGAAATTAAAATAAATTCGACTTTTTGGGTGAAAATTCATTTTTGAAATATAAAATTACTCCAAATAGACAGTAAATTTACTTCATTTTTCACAGTGTACAAGATCGAAATCACAGAAACAACATTACGTGCATAAAGGGCGCCAGCTGTTTTTGTCATTTCAAATATAAAATATAGTAAAATAGGTATTTTTAGCTCACATTTTTCTCAAAATTTTGGCTTTTTGGCTGAAAATTCATTTTTGAAATATAAAATTACTCCAAATAGACAGTAAATTTACTTCATTTTTCACAGTGTACAAATCGAAATCACAGAAACAACATTACGTGCATAAAGGGCGCCAGCTGTTTTTGTCATTTCAAATATAAAATATAGTAAAATAGGTATTTTTAGCTCACATTTTTCTCAAAATTCACTGTTTAGGTACTCAAGTCCTTAATCTTAAATTCTGGCTTAAGTTTTTTTTTTAATGAATAGAGAAATTCATGGACAATCTTTTAAGGCGCCATACCCGTACTTTAATCATCGAACTTCGAAATGTTTTCTCCGCGAACAGTTTTTTATTTTTCAATTGATTGAAGTATTGTTAAATATATTCACACTTGCTAGACACATTTTTAGATTCTTTTCTAGACTTTTATTTATGCAACTGTCGCTTATCACCCCGTAGTTACAACGTTTTGGTAATGGCAAGAAAGTACAGTAAACTTGAAATCTAACATTCAACAGAGCGTGAGAAGATCGTAGCAGATTAAAACTACGTTGTCTCTTCAACACGCATTGCGAATCAAACAGATATAATATTTCCACGATGTGGTGGCGCCTACCCATATCCCAATAAGTTACTCAAAAACGTGGCACCATCAAATACACTTCAAGCGTAAAGCACCCAAAATAGAACTGGTATATGCCCAGGGTAAATTCATTTATAATTTCGTCGGCTAATTTTAGTCGCATTTTGCTACACGCGAGAAATACTTTTAGAGCAATCCCAAGGCTATAAAGGCTTTAAAATAATGTTCACTCTCTAATGAATTTTACAAAAGGATCATTCCATCTTATTATTTTTTTCTAAATAATTTAAAGCCGGCATAGAAAGTTTGCTTTTAGGTCAGACGGAATCATCAGCTTTACAAACATAAAATGTTTTTCTCATTCAGAAATGTTATGATTAGGCGGCAGCAGCAAACGCGATACATGAGTAATGAAAACTTGTGGGTTTAAAAAATTGCTCGCTAAAGGACAGTGATTGAATTCTCTAGTAAAAAGAAACCTTTGTTTAGACGTGCCTTTGTATTATATCAGGAAAGCAAAATATTTATGAGAAACTTACTTTTGAATCTCGAAGATCAGGGCAAGTTTCACCTCCCGAGAAAATAAGTAAGAATTGGTGATCTAGGCTACATTCACGTATTGCAAAAAAGTAATAGGTAAAATTCAACAGCATTACTTACAATTCATGTTTGCTTAGGTTACGTATCTTTACGTATGTTTTATTTTCTTCTTGGGTGTAAAGCTATGCAAAAAATCGCATGAATGAAAACAAAAATGAAAAACATGCAAGCAACCACAGCAGGCCGTTAAATTTTCAATATACCTAAAGCCTGGCGGGTGTTTTTGAAGTTTCGGCATCGGCTTTAAATATTCGATGCTACAGATATTTATAGAACGTGCAAAATTTACAAGTTTTTTTTTCGTTTTCTTAATATCTTCGTTTCTTAAAATAAAATACCATGTAATTTCCTAATTCCCTTGTAACATAAATTCATATCGGAGTGAAATTGCAATGTTATTTCTTATACAAGTTTCCAAATATTATATCGATACTTGGCATTTTAATATAAAACAGTGGCCAATGATAAGGGCTCGTGGTAAAAGTTATTCACTCCAACAAAGTGACCTTTAAAAAACATTACTCTGATAAAAGTGAGTCACAGATGATCACACCACCGAGGCAAATAATTCTCGAACATCCTGTATATAATATATCATCTTGATTAATTGAATTAAATAACAAACAAATAGAAACAACGGTTTCCGATTCTACAGGAGAACTCAGGAAGTTATGGAGTTTAATTAATTTGACTCTAGGTAACTGGTGTCCGCTGGTTCCGAACCCATTCTAAAACTTTATTTTGCCAAGCATGAATCACAGATCAACCGCGCCTTTTCGGCGCGACCCATCACTGACTCAATCTTAACAAAAGCATTTGCTCACAAAATTTTTCTGACTGAGAATTTTATGCAACTTTTTGCAATGGAAATGACTTCTTTCAGTAGGTGCTTTCAACAAAAAGGTAGTTTAAAATATGCATAATAATATGAAAACAAATAAAAGTAAGAATGCAAAATAGTAAAATAATTAAAAGTCAGAGATTTATGGATCGTAACAATAGTAATTCTTGGTTTATTCCACCAGAACAATATTTTTTCTACATATACTTTTTCTAGAAGAATTTAAGGACGGCATTATTCAGCATGCTTATGGTTGCAGTTATTGTATCAAAAGGTCACAGGTCACAATTTACAGAATAAAATTTATTATCGGTACGCTACTGAAGGTGAAAGCAAAATATTTTTTTTATTGACCTTTGAGTTAAAACGATGATTCTCTGATTCCAAATTAAAATGGCTTTCTCACACTAACTATAAATTGTTTTAGCAATCAAAAAATATGCAATGCTTTTTAATATGGTCATTCAGATCCTTTTCGGATTTTGTATCACTCTTAGAGTTGAGTTTCTTGCCTGGGTTACATTCTATATTTTGAAGTGAATATTTGCCATACATTTGGCGATTAATTCTTTTATGCGCTGTATTGCTTGCAGTCATCCCATTTTCAAAAATACAAAAAAAATCCCGTTATATTCGTTTTGCTGTTATACAATTCCTCGCATTTTGAAGTGGTGTTTGTTGATTGCAATATAGTGACGCCTTTGATCTTTTCAGAGTCAGATCTTGGACAGCTCGTTGACGAACAGAATAAGCAAAGGCGAAGAAGATCATTTTTAAAAACGCTCAGAATCCGAATCTTTGAGATTCAAATAATCAATTAATAATAATAATGATGAAGACCTTTTCAGATTTTATACGATTTTTTTTTAGTATCGTCGGCTTAAAATTCCTCTTCGCATCTCCAAGTTTCGTTATGGGTAGCTATTGATTACTAATACGTTGAGCGCAATATACCAAAAATGCAACAAAATCCCTGCTCTTTGACGGTAATTTTACTCGGTGGTATAAAAAAAAATTAAAATTTTTTGGCTACCGCGAAGCTGATGTCCACCAACGGCCCATAATAGGCATAAATCTTATCAATACGGCGTTTTTTACCTGTGGAAATATGCAATTACTGCAAAATGACCAGTAAATTCACTGTACTTTTGTCACAGTGCATATTATAACGACGCCCTGTAGGAACTGACGATAAGATTAACCTAAGATAATTTCCTGCGTTTCGCGAAATGATGAATTATTATACGGTGCTTTTATCGCCCAAAGCAGATACTAGCTGAACTCAAATTCTATAGTTGTGTAATTTTTTTTTCCTTTTTAGGATGCAGTTGACGACATTTTATGCAACTCATTAAAACATAACTGGTCGCTTATGACTCCTCCTGGAGGCTACTTTACAACTTGCTTTAAATAAGACCACGAGGCCAGTTTCATGGGATTCTCGTTCTTGATGAAGCAGAATTCTTATTGAAATCACATTGCGACACGAGAGTGTAAAACATAGACGTAATATAAACGAAAGAGAGTGCGTCACTGGTAGTTGGCATTTTCCTTAAATATTATTTTAACAAAAGTTACTCGAAAACAAACGAACATAATTTTACACAATCGTCATTACAGAATATATTACTTTTAAAGCGTTGTGGAAATCAAACGTTACTGACAGATTAAAAAAATTATTAAAACAAAGATGAAATTTACGTTTTATTTTAATATAAAATTGTAAATATAAAAAACAGTAATAATTTCAGACAATTTCAAGTCGAATCCAAAAATAGCAATAATAATAATAATAATAATAATAATAACAGCAATAAAAGAAAATGAAGACATTATGATTTGTAACGATAATCACCAATGGCATAATTCATATTTTCGAATTAGTTTTAATACGGATCTTATAACAAGCATATTAAAAATTAATATGGTCATGTAGCACGATGGGACTAACAATAGTGAGGGCGATGGCCTAGTGGTTATCATGTTGGCGTTGCTGGTTGAATATCCGTGGTTCTAGTCCCGGTGAGTCCATCCGGGTAATCCATGCGCATATCTCCTATTTTTCCAACAACACCAATTATAAGGGCCGCAGGTACAGGGCCTTAGAAGGTCTTTGCCAATTTCTGCCAGTTTTTATTTTGTTATGTACTGACGGAACACGACAGATGATCGCAATCCATCAATATCAAATCTTTGAAAAAAAATGTTTTGCTGATTGTTATTTGATTGTTTTGCAAGATTCTTGAGTAGTTTGCGGAACTTCAGAAGTCCAAAAATTTCTATCGAGTTACCAATAAAGAATTTTGCACATAGTTTCCTATTACGTAATACAATGAGAAAGCAGACGACATATTTAATCACTTCGCCTCTAGCGCTTCTATCAGCAGTCTGCAACTGCAGTCGATTCAGTAGTTTTTATTTCAGTATCTGCTATTTAAATTACCGTCAAAAAACAGTGATTTTAGTGCAATTTTTCTGCAATAGAGTCTAAACATAAATAAAAAAAGACGCAAAATTATTCGGGCGACATTCAATACAATAAACAGATCAAAAAATGAATCTTCAAGATATTATTATCATATTATTGACGATTTTTGTGGTAACTATGAGCCCTGTACACGTCAGAGAAAGATTGCCTAAACTACTTTTGTTAAGTTTGAGCCATAGATAGATCGCGCCACCTAGGCGCGGTCTATCTATGACTCATGCTTGACAAAATGAAACTTCTGATTGTGTGACGAGCTTGTAATAGGATAACGAATTAAGTTTTGTTTGGATTTAATGAGAAAGCAAATGTTCAGAATGTTTTGCCAAGTATGGGGCACAAATGGATCTCATCGAAAATGTGCGGTCCATCTGTGAATCATGCTTGACAAAATAAAATTACCGAATTGAAAAAGCTGAAGCGTTCTGCTGAGTCTATACACGAGCCATTTATTATTGGGACTATCTACAATCTTTAGTTGGTGAAGCTGAACAAAGGTTTTTTTTACTATGCTTTGCGAAGTATGCATTACGGATATATCGTGCCGTCGAGGCGCGGTTCATCCTTAACACATGGTTGCAAAAAATTAAATTTCTGATGAAGATAACACCAGCCTAGCACAGTTCGGTGTGTATTTCTTACATAATTTAAAATTTTTAACTTAATTTAATTAATTAACTTAATTTTAAGGCAAATATTTCTTTATGAAATTAGCGGGTGTATCAATTCAGCAGTTCATAAAAAAATATCAATTCGTTATCATTTGTCAAATATTTTGGGTCGATATTATTGTCGACACCTCAGAAACGAATATATATACAAAAGAAATATCCACATATTCTACATCTCAGTACAAAAAAATTACCACTCTTCTCCAAATCCACATATGACAAGATATTTATTCAAAGATATAATATTAATAATCATAATTTCCACCAGGCAGGACTTCGGGTACAATATAATCCGGTTCTTGTATTAGCACATCACGACTTGCACCAATCGGTACTTCGTAATCAAGATGATCCGATGACCCATACTGTGCTGGTTGCACTATGTGATTTGGTTTGTTTTGATCTGTCGAGACCATAGAATAGTATCGAGAGTGAGAAGGGTGACCTAGGTCTTCCACAGCAACACTGCTAGGGAGTTGAAGGTCGTTGACGACTTCGTAAATACTTGCAGATGGGAGAGGGATACAGTCAGAAGTCACACGATGATCGTTTGGATGATTGTTGACGCTTCGTCGGCAATGTCTGTGAAAAGTATAAATTCAATTAGTTCATTATTCTGAAGCATTTGAGCGCTAGTGAGTTCCGATGGGTATAAACTGAAAAATACTCTAACTATACATATTCTTTGCAATTTTTAGTAAAAGCACTAAATTTTCATAGCCTATCATGCTTATTTTCATCCAGAATTTACTTAGGATGCTAATTTAAACCTATATATAGTTATTCTACCGTCATTCTGCCTGAAGATCTATTTAGTAAATTTAGCATTGGTAACATAAGTAACTCATGTTAGCACGCTTGAGGTACATTGCGGAAAAGCACACTCGTTTGGTAAAACGGTCATTCGGCTCTTGTTGATGTGGTGCTTCATGACTTGTATGGATTCGAAGTATAGCCAAAGCAATTAAACTCAATTTAAGGAAATTAACCATGGAATCGAATCGAACTTCGAATTCGAAATTAATTGAAGTTATCGGATCATATTGCCCAGCTAACGCAACCACAGTTACTAACGCAACCTAAGTAACGATTCTTACTTTTTCTTGCAGTGGAAGTAGATAAGCATTGCAAATATCTGCAATATAAAAAACAGCCCAATCAGTCCTGCGATGATTCCGAACATTTGCATAGAAAGCGGGGGCGATTCAACTTCTGATTGGGTAATAGTTTTGTAAGAACTGGTGGTTTGCTCTGATGACCTATCTAATTGAGTTATGAATATCGTAGAATTGTTCCTTCGTTCTGTGGTAGTTGTCTGTGCCGTGGTCGTCGGCGATTCAAGCTTCCTTCCTAAGAAATCAAAATGTAAAAAGTGACAGTTAATTTAAAAAAATACAACGCAAACACGTTACCCGTGTTCATGTATACAGCAAAGTTGTGTGCGTCAAATATTTGTCGTAGAAAAGATAGTCATGTTCATTTAAAATTATTTAGAAATTGAAAACCGTGTGAAATTCCTTGTCTTTCATTCAACGGACAACATTCCGCTTTGCAATATCCATTAAAAACTTTAACTTTCATATAAAAAAAAAACTAGAAGACAAAAAAAAATGTTGATGATATTTTGCACTGATGAGTCAATTTTTTATAATACTATAAGTTTAGATATATAAATACCTGTTAGACAATCAATATATTCATAGCTGATATCGAATTGTAATTCATCAGGTATACAGTTAAACATGAATGAAAAATCTTTTCTTTCCACATTATAAGCCCAGTCAGGCGCTATACATTTCATATTCTTAACTTCATCTAAACAATGTTGAGAGTTGTAGGCCACTATACACTTCTTATCATTGACCGACGCAAGATTGACATAGTCATTTCTCCAACAACCTAAAATGTCGGCATTTAAATAGTTTATATTTTAACCTTCTAATATATATTAGTGAATCAACCTAGTTTTCACTTAGGTAAAGTAAAATGAATTTACCAGAAAACCAGGTGAAGTATTAATACGCAACCTGGTTTCATTTTTGATTTACGTATTTCTACGTATACTAAGTACGCACTTTTTTGTACCAGGTACGGAGTAAATTTCTTTGAGTACCCAGTTAACAATTAGGTAAATATACCCATTTTAACTGATAAATTAACTAGGTAAAACTGGAAATAGAAATCTCGGTAGAAGTTAAACTTGATAAATCAGATATCCGTGAAACTAGGTATAGGAATATGAAAATAAACTCGGCGAACTAGGTAAGCTCGGAATCATAATACTTATACCTAGTTTCGCAGATACCTGATTTCTATTTCTATTTATAAAATGTACATAATATAAATATGATGTGGCCAAGAGTTGTCTTGAATATAATAAATACAAAATGGAAATCGAGTAATAACTTACATCCGCTCCCCATCTGTATTCGATATGTGTTGTCGTTCGTGACACGTTTTGCTGTAAAGTTTGCTCTAAACAAGACGTTTTTTCTTCCCGGTGGCGAGTGGAAAATCCATCCGCAAGAATCACCACTTCCCACACAATCTTGCCTGATAACCGGACTTTGCATGGATCCATCTAGGCTTCGTATGCCAAAGTTATCACAAACTCCGGCCCTTGACGGATCGCCTGAGAAAAATTAAAGTGTAAAATTGTATGAAAAATTTCGTGGGTATTTCTTTCATAACAATATTGCTGATCGTTGTGACGTTGTTAAGCATGATTTCGAATTTATCTCTACGTTTTTGCACGCAACTTGAATCTTATGCTGACGCGTAACTTGGTTTCTTCCGTTTCATGGGTATTTGTAAAAAGGTTATATTGCTGGTATTCTCAGCGCAATGGAAGTCTGCAGCAAATACTGCCAAAACCTAAAGAAAATTAATCGCTCATTCACAGTAATTGCATGGTTCCAAAATTCGAAAGCGCCTTGTCGATAAGATAAGACGGCCGGGCTATCATCCGCCGATAAATCATTGTCAAAGAAAGGCGATTTCATTGCCATTTTATCACGCGGGATTCTTATTACATATTCTCCGAAATTTATAATCTCGATTGCATTTTCGTTTGCCCTGAGACAATATAATGGGTGACACTAAATCGCCCGTTATTCAGACCATGCATACATATGTAGAACTAGCATGCCTATGTTACCCCTTGGGCTATTTTCACATGTAACTTGTTAGATATTGCCTAATGGTGAATGGGTGTGTTCCGTATAAAAAAGCGAGTACTTTTAATCTGACGTATCCCTTTGGATATTTATGCTCTCTAGGTACTCTAGATCTTCTAAGTTGCTGCAGCTTCAAATGCCAATGCAAAAAAGTATTGTAAATTTGAAAAAAATGACTGCAGGTGAGCGCATCCACAATAACGTGAAAGTTAGATAAGGCAATACCGGGAAAATAAGTTTGTCCAATTATTTTTTCCAAAAAAAAAAAATTTGCCTTGGATTATTATGCATCGGTACCTGAGCAACAAAGCAAGCTGTCTGTTCTACAAGCCGTTTTAAGTTGTAATAGCGCTCCAACTATATCTTCATGGCGTCAAATACTAAAAAATAAATGAAGACAGTCGAACTACCGCGACTGTCCAGATCTAGAATCAACTTAGAAAGCGTTTGTGAAATAACTGAAGGGAAGAATTATAATATTTTTTTTCAATGTTTTATGCAAAGCATATAAAATTGTGTTATAATGTTCAAATCTCATCATTCCACAGTGCATGAGGACTAATCCAAAGCCACTATAAGCAACGCAATATATATAAATATAGAAATATTGTACCAACCTGTAATAAGAAGAAAAAACACAAATACAAGCGGTCTTGCCATTTCGTATCTCATTTATTAAAGAAATTTTTTTTTTTCAATTTTAATTTATTTTTTGTCTCATATATGACTTTCGAATTCGGGAATGATTCGTAAAAGTGTCTAGGGTGTGTCGAATCTGAAATGCCCCATAAATAGTAAATGTTCCGCATTTATCGTTGCAATTTACTACTATCATGAGAATGAGAAGAGGTAATGCCGCCTCCTCTAACCTATCGTAGTAAACATAATAAAGTTTCTCAAGAATCCCTTTTCTCAAAATAATTTTCTTGCCTCAGAAGCGATTTTCCTGCTCATTTATGTTGATATACAATAAAAACATATTTTTCAAGAAATTATTTCTGAGCTTCGAAATACGCCACACGGGACAGACACCTGTTGTAATGTATAAGCGCTCAACCAATTACCTCGCAAATCACTAGCGTATTTGAGTAGTGCAAAAAACTAATATTATTTCTTATTTCAAATAGCGGTCAGCAACACCCATGAAACTCACAGTTCTAGGCTATAAGCGAAACTGACAAAATTCTCCAAACTGGGCAGTTAATACACAATACGTCGTTTGTATGACATATCATAGCAAATCTCCAGTTCTCTTAGGCCAACTGCTCGAGCGATTCTTTATTTAACAATGACTACTACCCATTCGGAAACTTTATCAAGCATGAGCCAGAGATTGATCGCTTCTGGGCTTCGCGATTTATCAGTTAACCACGCTTAAAAAAAAGTGTCTATTGAATATATTCCGACTGACTATCTGCGCATGAACAAAAACTAATGTACAGTTTAGTATTGATTTAAAGAAGAATGGCGATGTAAGACGCAATTTATGAGTCAATATTTCTGTCAGACCAGGAAATGGAAAATGTATAACACAAAAACAAATAAAATGCAGTGCTCAGCTTTTGTTTGCTCAAAACTTTCTCAATTAGGAGCTTTATTTTGTCAAACCCGTGTTACAAATGGACCGTGTCTTATCGACGCGATTCATCAATGACCCATACTTAACAAAACAAGAAATTTTTTTCGTCCGGGTCAATATTTTCAAAAAAAGCATAAATTTCTAATGCTTTTACTCAATAATATTATTTTGCTCTAAAAGCAATTTAAGTTTTTTTCCAAGCATGATTCATTGATTGACCACGCTGTTAATCTGTGACACATGCTTGGAAAAGTAGAGTTGTGACTACAAGGGTTCAAAATAATTTCTAAATTGTTTGTGGAAAGTCCATGTGTTCGATAAAACGTCATTTTCTGCATCCTGAATAGGTGCATGGATTTTGCAAGGTCGTCGAAAACTATACGCAATTGAAACACGAAAGTTTGCGTTCTTTTGTCGATTCTAAATATTAATAAAATAGGCTGATACGAAAATACAGTAGGTCTCGTAAATAAATTTTTTGAAAGTCGATAAAATAATGAAGATATCTGTCATTGACAAATGATAAACTGCAAGAAACTAAAACATGTAAGGTTTCAATTTGTTTAAAAATATTCATAAATTGAGTTTCAATTTTGAACTAGAACTGTGTACACAGTACTACGAAGGCTGACCATGATAAACACTGTGGTCACTAGATCTTCCATGAGCACATGCTCTAAAAAATGTCACACAGCACACAGACAAAAGCCTTATGCAATTCTTTTTTACTGTTTTTGATTGAAAATCCAAGATCTTGGATCAGAAAGACGTGAAAGCTTAGATTAAAAATATGAAACATACTTTCTGACTACGATCAGAGATGCGTGGCTCGAAGCGTATTCCCAACGCTTTACCGATTGAGCTAACCTGGCACTCATGGAGCTAAACGGGCACGCCGGTATATGTATATGTAAGGTAAGTTTATGTAAGGTATATGTATAGAACAAACGCGACATTGAGTCTTAAAATTATTGAAGGTGGTTTGAAAAAATGTTGGGACCACCAAACATTCACGAGGACCTTTACATTGTGAAAACCTAATTAACCAAAGTAAAATAATATGACAAAGACCTCTGATTTTAAATTATATTTCATCAAACATGAGCTAAAAACGGTCCATCGGGGGCTCATACTTAACAAAAACTTTTTTACTGGGTAAGGCTCAAGCAGAGAGATCCTAATCATCATGTTGAATTACAGACGCCAAGTGCACTAAGAGAATTGATTTTTGTTTAATTTTGCAACGCAGAGAATGAAGCAGTTATCGAAAGGTACAGATGTTTTTTTTTATAGAAGTTCGCTCTTACCAAGGCCGAAAGCAGTGTCTAAAAGAAGATAACTGACGGCCACTCGAATAGGTAAGAGGTATTAAAAATAAATTGGGAGAAACTACCCTCTAACCGGACAAAACACTATACAGAACTAAACCACCGTAATAAAGTGCAGTGAGTGGTATTTGTTCTCGGCGATAATAAAGCCTTTTTTATTGACCGATAGTATTTTTTCTATGTTAAATTGTAAATTCATTTTGAAAATATTAGAAAATTAAAGTTATTTAAGGACTTCTCCGCGGAACTATTTGTAATTTACATCCTGTAGATAAAATTTTAAACAAAACAACCAATTGCGTTTTCATAGTCTGGGAAAAAAGCAATTTTGTTATTTAATAATATTAAAAAATCTTTTTTCTATTGTCGTTTCTACATTGAAGCTGAGATATGTTATTAAATATATTCAGTATTTATTTCTATATATCAAGGCTTTAGTATTGTCCCAATATATTTCTTGAGGCGACTACCCAATCAAAAGTTTCATTCCGTAAAGCATGAGTCACTGAAGGATCGCGCTTGACACCTGAAAAATTATTGAGTGAGAGTTATAGTTGGTATCTATGACCAGTGCTTTGGGCCTTGCATCGAGCTAAATTCTAGGATTAAGAAATCATTTGAAATGATCTCGGGGTGACCCGAGGCCACATAGACTCGGCTGAATTTTTGCCGGACTTGGCGACGAGTACAAAAAATAGGCCGATCTAGGCCCGAAGTCCTATTCCTAGTCCTAAGATCAACAAACTATCACGTATTGCACGATTTTGTTCAATATGTTCATTCGTCATGACGAATCTGTGATGCCTTATCTATTAGTGGGCCTCATATATAATGACAAACTATGAACATATCAAACATAATCGTGAAATAAGTGCTAATTTGTTGATTTTATCTTTTTCCTATCGAAGATAACAAGTTTTCTTTTGTCAAGAATGCTCCGCAGATGAACCGCGTATTGCCGGCACAATCCAATAGTGGATCATACTTTAGCAAACTATTTTTTCTAATATTTTTCTGAGAAAGTTTGAGAACTTTTAATCATCCCGATTATTATATATCAAAACAATATCGACAAACAGACAATTCCTTCCATTTTACAGAAACTGTGGAATATACAACATGTATTCTTTACCACTGAAACTGAATTTATAGGATGCTTGTCGAATTCCCTGTGAAAAATTTCTGCCTCTTATGCATTTGCTGATTTTCAATTAAAACAAGTTTGATTTCAACCGCTGCATCATTGTTGTTTTTATTACGTAGTTCTACAACTTTTATTCTTTTTCTTTTCGCTGCTTCTTAATACTTTAATAGCTTAAAACCTGACTGCCGCGCAAATTTATTGCACTAATGCGATGTAGGAGCCTGTGACGAATTTTCTGCGTGTCGTATGAGGCAACTAAAAAGAAACAAAAAAGTCGTAGATGATTTCGCCATCACCCAGAGTCGATTACACTCACCCCATTTTATGATTGTGGTTCATTCTTCTATTGGATATTTCCTATTTAGATTGCAGTAGCTGGTACAACATTCTAGTTATTGTACATCTAAGTGGCCGTTCGGTCGTTTCATACTCATTGCTTTGAGCAATAAACCAAATTATAGATCGACATAATGCAAAGAAATTGTACGTTGAATACAAGCCAAAAGGCAGCAGTATGTAATCCTCGTATGTTTGAAGAAGGATTTACAATATTTTTGTGGTCAACTGTTAACGTGCTTTATGGCTTCCTAATAAGAAAATTCATTTTGTCAAGCTTGAGCCACTGATGGACCGCGTCTCGAGTGACTCATACTTCCGACTGTATTTTGTTTCATTCGAAGTTACTTTGCCACAAATTCATCACACGTTTATCCTGTTTTTTGTTATAATCGCATAAGGAATCGTGGGAAGAGACAACAGGTCAATATCCAGATGTCCATTCCTCAATACACGAGATCTATTATTACCATAATATAATATTGACTTACCAATATACACAAGCAGACCAAGTAGCGGTCAAACTGGGCCATATTTTGCAAAAATAAACAAACTTTTTAGTCGATTAAAGTGATATGAGTCAAAAATATTAAGATTATAAAAAGAGTGACATTATTAGTATGTTTAACCTTCTTTTTTTTTAATTTTTTCTCTTATTGATCCCCTTAGGGTAAACCAGCAACTAACTATACAAGTGCAGCCTATTTACTCGAATTTTTAGGTAAATAGATAAAGGTACTGGGTATCATATTCCCCGATATTTTTTTTTTGTGCAATTCTGCAATATGGGTGTAAATTTTGATAGTTGAGATTCCCATTATTCGGGTCAATTCTTATGCCCTAGATAGGAGGTGACTTTTTGATTGCGATATAAATATTAGTAGTCTTTCGAAACTTTTTTACAGCATGTGGGCGTCGTCATCTAAACGTGTGAAAAGTGCTGTTACCGAAAAAAGGCGTATAATATAAAAAAAAAATGTAAATTATAAAGTATATAATTTTTAAAATCCATAGATTAAATTCAATCTGCACATATAGTCTTTACTGGAAGAAAGCTTATCTTGACAAAATAAAGGTGAGTGATTGTCTATTCCAATAATACTAAGTACCGTGTGTGTCCAGTTCTACCGTTAGGGTTTGTGAAGGGGTTACAATATAACTATCAGAAATTTTGTTATGTCAAGAATGAGAGTAAGAATGGGCTTCGGAGATTCGAATCGATAGGAAACACAAATCATTCGAATTAATTGTGAATCGTTCATAGAAACAAGAATTTGGTAAAATAAACTAGGATTTTCGTTTTTAGCGACAAAATATATTCGATTTTGGTAATATTTGTCCAAAATCTATTATATTTTGTCGCTAAAATATGAAAGTTGTTGCTCTTGGCGTGATTGAAAATGCACTGCAAACTATAAATTACTTGGTTTTCACGATGGAGACAATTTGTAATAGTTTGAACGGGATATTTGTTATTTACACGGAATTAGTGATTCGATTCGATATACTTTTCAAAATTTTATTCTAGCCTTAGTTTCTGATTGGAATATAGAAAAAATTGTTTTGATATTTTTTTTATATAAATTCAGATTTACTTATATATATATAGGTATTTTATAGAGTGCTTTATATTGCGAAATACAAATATATTTCAAAATTTGAAAAAAAATATATATATTCTGTCACTAATTCTGGTTAGGGCCCTGTGAAACAGGCCAACTTTTAATACTGGCTAAAACAATACATTCAAAAGTGGAAGAGTCATGGATCATATTAAACTATTTTCAAAGTACCTCAATCCGTTCCACTGCTCTTCAGCGAAACCTAAGAATTTCATGAAGTGAAATGAAAGGCTTTGCTGCAACATAGAAGACATGAATCTGTGGTCTCAAAAATTATAGATATATTCCCAGCTTGCAATGAAAAAGTTTGAGTTACAAGAGCCAGAAAATAAGTTGAAATATATCTTACCAGCAGTTTCAATTGGTGTTTTATGTCCTATTTTTTATTATAAAGTCTATACTGAACATTTACAAGAGCAGCACCCAAGGGGAAACAACAACTACGATCTTTAATACTGCGAGAGGATACCTAAATTTAAAATCAGCAAATGCGCCATTGTTGGAAAGCTATCTATACAGAAATGAACCGATATACTAGAGTTTAATGGGTGGTATCTGTACTGCGCGATCACAACAGTTACTGTAATATTAGTTGCTGTAACTTTCTTTTTTTTACAGATGAACATCAAACTATCTTGTGTTGTATTGCTCTTGGTTGTGTTTGCGTTAAACAGTGTCAATGGGTATGTATTATATTTATATACTATAGTTAATCAGAAATATTTCGCTTAATATATTCTGTCAATATGAATCGGCGCGATCGATCTGTACTAAAATCGCTTGAAAATTCCCCTACACTACGATACGTTGAACTACGATGAAAATTATTCCATTTATAAGATTTTTCAAGTATATATGAGTGAAAAAGATTTGTCAAAATCGGGCTTTGAATATTTTTGGTTGTCCATATATTGTGTAGAGTATTAAAAGATTTCAGGAGTTAAAAGAGAAAAAGGAAAAAAATCCACTAGGTTGCACATTTTTGTGTCGGAGTTATAATTTTGCTTCGAGAACAGCATTATAATATATGTATAAAATTGTATAAAAATCATATATGACTTTTTACCTAACGAATTTGGTAATTTTAATCTGGTATGGATTACTTTTCAATTACAGCCGCGGTTTTGGTGGTTATAGAGGAACATACGGAAGAGGAGGCGGATACAGAGATATGATTCTGAGAGAAAGAGGTCTGGTATTCTTGTGAATTTAAGGCTCACTACACTGTGAAAAAGATGCAGTGGAATCATCGCTTTATGACAGTAATATTATTATAAGATATTGAAATGAAAATCCACTTGGTTGGCGAAGACGTGTTGTTGATGAAACTCAACAGTATGGTACGGTCTATCAACAGCCCATAATCAACATAAACACAATTACTGCAAATTAATAGTAATTTTAGCACACATTTTCCGTAAAATTGTACTAAAGTAAAGTGAAAGATCTCCCTGCTGAAAGAACACATTCTGAATGTCGTTAAATTCATGTTGGTTTAGCAAACACAGAAAATGAAAAATATGTTTTGTTGTGGCATCGTAACAAAATTACAGTTAATTTACTCTCTCAATTTGCAATAATTGTATATTCCAGAAATACAAAATTGCTTTGAGATGAGATTTTTGCCGATTATGGGCTGTTGAGAGACCGCACCGCATCGATTTAAGTCGAATTTAATGTTTTATTTCAATATCATGACGTAAAATTAATGTCAAGCAGCAGTAAGGTTACTGCAATTTCGTTACAATATGAATCTGGCCACTTAGCCACGCTCCATTTGTGGTACACTCCAATGGCAACCAAATGTATAGAAATCTCAGTTCTACATATTTAACCATAGCCCTGCGCACAAATCGATTGATTCAAAATTTTATTTTGCAGAACTATCTGATGGATTTGAGGATTTTGTTGCATCTCTACATGATTTAGAGGCTTTAGAATAGTAAAACAAACATTGATTCGGGAGATTATTACAGACGAATATTTCATTCAGTGTTTAAATCATTGATAATAAATGATTATATGAGATGATGAGACATTTGTGAATCGGTAAACTATTCTGCATAGGGCTTCGATCGAATTTATCAGCTTTTGCTCTTTCTTATAGTGGTTCAGAGTACTTTGCGATATTTTCCACTTGAAGTGCAGTTGTTGATGCCTCATTTCGTATCAACTCCTTGCCACTCTTTAGCGCCCTTCAGTTGGTTTCTCTTAAGCGCTGCCTCCGGCTTTGCTTTGTAGTGAAATCCCATTAGGAATGGGCGATTCGAATCGAATCAAAGCAAAATTATTCGAAACAATCGTGAATCGTTCATAGGAATAAAAGCTTGCTGAACGAACTAGAATTTTTATTCTTAACGACCAAAATCGATTATATTTTGCAGTTAAAATATGAATATAGTTTCTCTCAGACATGGATTGTGAACTGAAATACATTATAAACCTTTTTTTACAACGAAGTACTAATATTAAAATTGGGGTATTTATTTTTACATATAATTTATGATTCGATATGATTCAAATTTTTTTTCGAATCAGATTCGAATTTCAGATGATTCGGTTTTGCCCAGCCCTAATTTTCCAATAACAAAACAAACATTCGGTGATATTGTTAATGACGTCATACTAGTAATAAAAGGTTTAAACCCCTAATAATATATAAATATTCGCGACATTGATAACGTTTACATTTTACATCATCCAGCGTTTGCAATACTAAAAGTCGAGACATTTATAAACAATAAGATCTCAAAAATATATCCAACTTACAAAACTACTCCGACAAGCATGTCAAAACAACATCGGGGAGAACGCCCCAAAATTTAGGCTAAAATCGGAAGAGACTACAAACGTAAAGCAGCATGTAAATAGTTTTTGTCAATTTATATTCAAGTTAATGCATTTAGAAAAATAAAAAATATCCAAAGCATGAAAGGCGGACGCGTATGCATTCATTACTGCGCCTTTACTTTGACGGACAGTCTTCATACGTAAATTTTAATGTAAAGTTTGACCACCATTAAGGGTAGTTAATTGAGGTATGAACCAAAAATTTGTTTTCTAATACACAATAATACTATTACTATACTACAAATTAACAAGAAAAAAAGGGTATGTTGAATGAAATATGATGATCAACGCTTATGCTGTGTTGTAGCTATATGAAAATGAACGAATGCAAGTGGCATCATGGAATATTATATTATCGAGGATATGATATTACCCTGGTTAAGGTTCTTTAATCTAATTGTGCTAACCTTACTGATTTAGAATATTTTATTAACTGAAATTAGGCCGGGCCAGTGTTGAAAATGGCGTCCAATAATTCCAACTACAATATGCCCACCCCAAAAAACCCCCACATGACTCGCATAATCGCGACCCGGGCTGCTCCACCCCTCACACTTTACACGGCTCATTTACCTTCCCACAAAACACCACACCTTCCTCCACCTAACACGTATGCCCCCCTTCTTTAACGACATTTCCTACCCCAACTCGACTTCATATACCTCACCTGGCCATACCTATTCCTTTTCATCTACAAAAACTGCCTACCTCAAACACCCGAAACCCACCCCAAAGAACGATAGCGTACTAGCAAACATAAATAAAACTAAGTTCATACCAAGGATTTATTTACGATGCGGTTATCCTAGGCCAGAAGCATAATCAGCTTAACATGATTTTTTAACGAAAATAGTTTTTCTCGTTTGCACAGAAAATTTACGGGAATCGATATTTGCGGGAACATATATTATTTTTTTTTTTATAGCCATTTCTTAGAGTGGGTCACCCTGTCCAAGGCCCTGTAACGGCGGTCACTTTTAAATTAAATTTAAACTATTACCACAAATCCAAGGGTATACCTGACCTGACAATAATCAGATAGGGTATGTTCAATGAACTTCAGACAACCCGTGACCAGTGCTGAAATCGAAAGAGGCCATAAACGCCGAGCAGCGTGTAATTTACATGTCGATTGCATGGTAAGCCCATGTTTGAATGCTTTACCGTTTCAACGCCGAGCGTACCCCTCCAGCGAGGCACTTCTCGTGTAGCTGTAATATAGAACAGATACACGGACACTACAAAAGTCTGTGCCAAGCGTTTTCACGTTGCGCCCAAGCTATATAAGCAAATAATTGGTGAACACTAAAAAATCTTTTTCTGAGTCTAAAGGGCGTCATATGGACCAGACAAAAATCATAATTTCTCACTATAAAGGCATTGACAAGAATTAACGTTTTCGAGAAATTGAAACAAAATTCTGATGGGTTCTCACCAATGATTAATTTTAACTATTTGAGAAACCAACACCACTGGTGGGTCGCAACTGTGAAACTTTGTTAGCACTGCTTTACCACGCATGTCAAAGTTATGGATACGGGGAAATTAACCTTTTACGGGAATATATTGTGTATATAGGGCTCGGCAATGGTGTCAACCGAATCAATCGTGAATCGTTCGTAGGAACAAAAACTTCCTGAATGAAGCAAACTTTTTGATTTTTAACGACAAAATGCAATCGATTTTGGTAAAACTTGACCGAAACCGATTGTAATTTGTCGTTAAAATGTTCTCTCTTGGACTGGAGTGTAATTAAAAATACATTGCTTTTAGGTCTGTTGTAGCTAATATTCTTAATTATCGCAATGAAGACAATAATAGTAATACCGAAAATGGGATATTTGTTATTCGATTCGTTACGAAAAATTACCCGAATCAGATTCGAATTTTAATGATTCGGTTTTGCCCATGAATTTGCGTTTTTTGAAAAAAAGTTTTAAAAATATTTTGGTAGCCAAAAAAAAACATTTGGTAAGAATTATTTTTATATTTTTTTTATGTTTGGAAATAAAATTGATGAACCCGACGTTCTTTAAAGAACTAACTCTGCTCAGCTGTGAGAATAGTGATGGCAGGGAAAAACAGATTTTGAATGTGCGATGTCGAAACGCAGAAAAATATTTACATCTGATGGTTGGCACGGCAGGCAATCCAGTATGTTTGTGGTTGGAGTTTTAATTTAAGAAATATACATTCTCGCAAATGTTGGTAATGGTAAGAAATGGAATTGATAGACCCGACGTTCTAGAATACGCTAACTCTACTCAGGAGTGAAAATACTGATGTGACACTGTAAGACAGATTTCAAATGTGCAAAGTTTCAAAGTTTTTTCACGTAATATATCAAAGTTTAAAGTTTTTAACAAAGAATTAGTTAGAATATCTTTTCAATTCATCAATTTTATGCTGACTTTGGGAAAAATAAGACATAATATAGTACCAAAAGTTTAATTGAACGGTTTTCGTTTAAGTTCAAATAGTTATATATTGTAAAAATACTGAGGCAGCAATAACACTACCAATAAACCAAATTTTAAGTGGCTATCCCTGATAGCTATTGAGATACGATCGTTTTAATTTTATGGTATGGGAACAAGTTTAAGTTCATTGCATTGTGAGGCACATAGTGAACGGAATGAAAATACACCAACCAAACTTGCCGAAAAGAGATTTGATTTTCCTCGCACAATCAATTTTGTCAAACATTTGCCACGGACGAAACGCGTAGCATCGACGCGATCCACCCTTGATAAATACCGAACAAATGACTGTGACAAAAATATTCATTTAGGGAAACTTAAAAATAGATTATATACTAAATAATTTTGATATTTAAAGTGATGGCATCGCAGGTTGAAGATTTCGTGTTCGAATTCAGGCAAACCCGACTCGTTAATACATCCCCACGACTCAACTCGGGGCGTAATATTTTAGGAAGTCTTGGTCGAAACTAAATGATCGTATTTTTCTAACAACACACAAACCCTGTTCGTCTCTGAGTGGACGGTGGTACAGAACCTTGCTCAAGGCGACCCACGGGTCGACCAATGAGTCGACTTCGTTCGTCAAACTCGATCTGAACCTGGCAGCCTTAAAACAAGTCGTGGTTCGCAATATGATATAGTAATATCACAGGCCTTCCCCTCTCGCACGATCAAAATGGAATCCTTTATGATATACCCGTATATTTGATATCAAGCGTACTCAGGAAATACAGCTGAAATAAATTATTATAAAAAATGGCAGTTGCCAGATTAATATGATCTTCGTACTTTTTACGATTTCAAAATTCCCGATCATTTTTAAATCCCGGGAAGGTACAGGGCCATGGGAAGGGTGGCCCATCCCAAGAAGTGGCTATAGAAAAAAAAATAACATAAAACTGTCAAAGTATTGAAAACTCAGATTCTGTATGTTTTAAAGCGTTAAAAGGCTTTTCTGCATTTTTTGGTTGGCGAAAACGTACGTTGTCGAATTCTTTAGTTTCATCCAACGAGCCGAGTGTTTATCAATTCTATAATATTTATAATATTTTACCAATAAAACTGTTCTGTCCACTAACAGGCAATTGAAATCTGTGGCTTCGACAATGATGTTGTTGGGGAAATCTCGAATGAAAAGATTGGGAATAAAATTGAAAAATAGTTTCGAATTCTAGTGTTGCCAATCAGCTTATCAAGAAGAGGCTGCAAATTGGTACAAATGTTTATCAAGTTCCTGCTTTTCTAAAACAGCTTATTTTAAATTCGAATTTATTTTGAATGCTTTATAGTTCATAAAAAGTTTTACTTTTAATATTAGAGATGACACTTTTTGTTCAAGATTTGAATCCATTTGGTTACATGCTCGGCGATTCGTTTTTTGCAAACATGCGTCACAAATGGTCGCCGCATGCCAAAAGAACCCAAACGTGGGTAATGAAACGAGCATTCTCCTACAGCCACTATGGCAAACCGTCCGGTTGTGTGAGAAAACGTAAACAAACGTATGCACACTTAAACAAAAGTACAGTAACTTCACTGGCAAATTTGGACAATGAGTCAAATTTGAATTTTTTCTCAATGCCTCCAATTAGAATTACTGTCAAAGACCAGTGATTTTGTTGCATTTTTTGTTACAGTGTACGATAGGTAAAAATAAGACTAACCGAGAAAAAACAAAAGCTACCCAAACTTGTCACCTCAATCTAGACTGAAACAAGTTACAATTTGTGATTGAATCGTGACAAAATTCTAAAATAATTTAATTTGATATTTAGTTAGAGAAAATAAACGAATTTGAAATTGTTATTATATGTGTATATAAGTCAGAAATATATTGACAAAATTTGATAAAAATTTCCGATTTCAATGGGATTTTCGGTATTCTGTCAATGACCATATTTTAACAACATTCAAAGTCCTATGCTGATCGTATAAGTACGAGCTTTACAATTCTCCTGAAATATTACCCGCGTGCTGTAAGATGCGGCTACAATCATACCTAATAAGAAATGGTAGACAATCATTTCATCACCCGGGGCAGATAGGGCTTACTGCACTTCAATATGGCGGTTTTGGTTGTGGGATGTTTTCTGGCATGAGTGTGGTTGGTGGTACTACAACTAGTAGAACTTGTAGAAACTCTTTTCTATTTTCAAGGCCGTTATAAGTGTTTGTCAGATGATCAAATCTTCATTCTTCTTTGGTTTTAGCTTGCGTAAGGATTATTGTTGTGACTATTGATTATTTTTATACATCTGTATTTGTCTTTTGTGACAAATTTGCCATTTTAGAAAACTCCCTTGATATATTACAATAAACAAACGTTAGCAAAAATGTTAGTGAAAAAGTTTGTAGCTCAATATAAATGATACGATCATTCAGACAGGGTAACCGATAATAGGCATTCAAAGGCCTTTACATATTGCGCAACCACTCATTGTGAGGCAGCCCTAGAGAAACCAGACATTTCATTTTTTTGCTCTGGATTGGGACTGGGAGGCATGAAAAATATAAAACTGCTGGAATATATTATGCTCAAGAAAATTATAAACTATAAAGTTATTCGTATACCATCAGAAATTTCATTTTGTCAAACTCTAATCAATGATTGGCCGGTGCGCGCACCTCGATGGCGCGATCTATAAGTAATCTATACTAGACACGCATGCTTGAATTTTCTTTTCTTTCGTTTGCTAAGCAGGAGCGATCTGTGACCCGTGTGACCACTCCAAGGAGGCGCGGTTTATTTGTGGCTCATGCTCCACATAATTGAATTTCTAACTGGAATATCAGTTAATAAAAGTGGGAGATGAGGCTTCTTCCTACGTCATCAATTCATATTTCTACAGCTTTCCGGAAACTGTAAGAAGATTTTAGAATTCAACATAAGAACTCACTTTTATCAGTCATAACTATGTTTATTCCACAACTGGAAAGTCAGAATATTATCATTTTAAGCTCTTTGGAAATATGGAAAGTTTTAACAAATATTTCGGTATGTACTTTAAAACTAATAGTGCCGATTTCCCCGAAATACAAGTATGTATAGCCTGAGAATACAAGTAAGTACCCGTTAAATAATTTTTAACTTTAATTGCAAGCTTTTCTGATCAAAGATTTATTTTTAATGATAAATCAATGTTTGTTTTTCACCAGAACAACAATCGTTTGTTTGAAGATATTATGCAATGATCTGGCAAAATATCAACGGAAAATAATCACAATTTTGATGAATGCTATGAACTTGTTAAAATACATTAAACCTTCTCGTATAATCCGAATATATCACGCAATGTTTCATTTATATTCATTAGCAATAACATTAGACAAAATGCTGAGTAAAACTTTGTAGAAAAATATTGAATGTTTACAATAGTCTGTCATCTTTGCTACATGACGAGTACTGACACTGAAATCAAAATCAAGTCAAGTCCTTGGAACACATGATCATTATTTAAGATTGTTCTAAGATCAACAAGTAAAATAGCTACACAAGAACGGTAGTTTTGCTACTGGTATACTGCTATACGTTGTATATTATATATGATATTTTACGATTAGATTGCTAAAGTTGATATTTCGATCTTATATGTTGTTCTTAGCTGTCTTAGCGGCAGCCAGATGATTTATTTCAGGTTTGACTTAGTTTGAAAGGAATTCAGACGCACGTCCTGTAAAATCTGATCTCATTTTAAAATCTCACATTGGTCTCGATTTCACGTTTTATTTTTTCAAGATTATATTTGGTATTTTTTCTGTCTAATCCAATAAAATTTATTGGATTCGTGACAAAGTTTTCTCACGCTATATAAACTCATTTAAACCATGTAGCTATTTAGCATTAATATTGTTATGAGCATTTAAAAAATATGTTGTCTTTCGGCAAATCAGTAAAAGATTTTGGTTCAAACCAAAAGAAAATACTTATGTCAAAATAAGTGGACAATACTCTGCACATATTAGGCTTTGCAAATGTTTTTTATGGAATTTTGTTTTAATATTACGCTGTGTACGCTCTGAGTTTCTGATGCAGTTACAGGTCAGCATTTCGTATAGTCATTACACGCACTTCCTGAAATCATTAATCTTGGAATGTTCGGCTGAAGACCTTGACGATATGAGAGACTTTCCAAAGTGTGATGGTCGATCCTGTAGACTAGAAATCAATACTGAAAATGGGACTTTTATTGTATATCATTATGATATGCCAAAAACTGCAAAATGAAAAATAGAATTTCATGACCTGAAATAGACTAACTGTGTCCAATTATTGCTGCCGAAGGGACGCTTAAGTTTTTAAAAGTTTCTTATACGACAGGAGAAAAATGGTGGCTTGGGAGAGGTTGTGCTCCGCGGTTAAAATAGGATTTTTTATTTCTTCCTCGTGAATACAATCTACTACAAAGAATTCGATTCTACCAGTACATAAAGCGTCCTTCGAAAAATTCTGATCAAAAGCTCATGCTCATCATATGAAATTCTTATTAGATTACTAGTTACTAGTGGTGGTAACCTGGTTTTTACCTTAAATGAGTAAAGTAAAACAAATCTACCAGAAAACTAGGTAAAGTATTATTAGGGAACCTAGTTTCACTTTCAAAACTAGGTAGTATCTATATTAAAAACCATGTAAGCTAGGTAATCTTCGTTTTGCCAGCTTTATTTTTGATAGATTTGGTATTGAAGGTTTATCTAGTTTTTCAGAATACCTGCTTGGATTTTTGAACCGGGTACAACCGGGTTGAACCGGCTTACATTTTTGAACAGGGTACCTAGTTAATTTTTTCTAGTAAATTTACCCATTTTTCATGATAAATTAACTAGATAAAACTTCAAACATAAAAGTTAAACTAGATAAATCAGATATACGTGAAACTGGGTAAAAGGATATCCTATGGATCCATTCTCACATCGGAACTAGGGCTGGGAAAAACCGAATCATTTGGAATTAGAATTCGATTCGAATAGTTTTTTCGAATCGGATCGAATCACGAATTCGATGTAGTTAACAAATATTCTATTTTAACCATTACAATATGTCTCTAATCTGGAAATCAAGTAATTTTTAGTTTATGGTGTATTTACAATGTGAACAAATTTCGCTTTTAACGACAAAATATAATCGATTTTGGTCAAATTTGACCAAAATCGATTGTATTTTGTCGTTTTAAATGAAAAAATTCTTATCCAATTAGTAAGTATTTGTTCTTATGACTGATTCACGATTGATTCGAATATATTGTGCTTCGAATCGATTCGAATCACCGAATCGAATTGCCCAGCCCTAATTGGAACGGGGTGTATAAAAGAATCGATTTTGGCATGCAGAACAAATGATAATAAACCCTTGATAGACCACTGGCTATATGTTTCTCAGAGAATTTAATTTTTTACTTATTTAGAAACGTAAGTAACCATCGGCACAATTATGTGATTGGAGGGAATAGGTAGCATTTTATCGGTATAGAAGCATATAATTATATTAAAATAATTTATAATTCAAAAATTACGGTAAACCAATGTGCATTTTTGACAATAATCTTGTGTTTTTTTATTTTTGAAGAAACTTAATTTTTTTCAGAAATTTCGATTGGATCATTAGAATTTGTCGTTCTCTTCGTGATTTAAACGCACTGGAGTAAGGATTGTTTATTTGCTTAATTTGAATTTTTATTTAGCAGATTATGAAACGATAATAGGTACGAAAAGTATTTGAAGTTTAAGTAATATTCAAATTATCATGTGATTTATGCGGCGGGATCCGTATGTGACGGATCAACAAGACATTAGTTAACTTCAGGCCACGAAATCTTATTTTCTAAAATTATTTCAGCCAGCCTAAGTCGCGATAGTTAGACATAGGTCGTAATACCATAACGCGTTGTAAATCATCGAACACCCATATAATGAGGTAACATAAATATCCCCAATCAAAAAACAACAACAATTGACAAAGCGCAAACTTTTCGTGATTTCCCATGTTTTGAAGCTCTTGAAAGGCCATTCTGCGAGGGCGGGGCAAGGGTCCATGCTTCTCCATAAAACGGTAGTTACTGAATATGCGCATACTCAGTAAGTTCCAACTTATCGTAAAAGGAAACACAGAGGCAAGAGAGCGAGAGGCGACAAGAAAATAAAGAAATGGTAGATGGCTTTCCTATCGCGTAGAACATATACGATTCGATGCACTTTTCTATAAGAGTTCAATATTTTCAGATGCATTCTGGTCTTGCAGTATCAGGCGAAAGTAATTCGGATCTTTAGACGCTGCTTTCCTCATTTCATAGTAATAATAATAATAATAATAATTAAGCAGAAAAAATAATTCTAGGGCGTGTTTCTATTTTTCCAATAAATTTATACTTAGAAAATGAAGTTCTCTTTTCACTCATAGCAGTAGTATCTTGTCCATGTCGAGCATTGGGTCTCAGTCGGTTAAGCGAGATATTGAAGACCAATGGTTCGATGCTTGACCGTTTCACCGTCAATGACATAGAAATAGTCGCTATTACGGTCTGTCTCAATAGTCTAACGGTCGTTATGCATTAGGCCCCACCCATAAGTCCCATCGGACATTTCAAAAATACATAAAAAATATCTTCATTCGTATCGCACTCGTCGCTGCTACTCATGAATTATTTATATTGCTGGGGGAAACAGTACGTCGAATAGCAGTTAGAGATTCATTCACTTTTATCTATTGAAATTCATTTTATTTCTCATGCAGCCACAGAGCCACAGATGGACCGCGCCTCGTCTTAACAAAACCTGTTTGTGGACAGTTTTCGGAGGGGGTTAGGTGAATTCTAAAGACAACACCTGTAGGGCTAAAGATACACTACAACTATATTATAGTGACACTGATATCTCCATGCAGTGTTGACAGAGTCGTGAAGATTACTTCAATTGGTAATTTGATATATAGTTCTCTCGGCAAGAGCTTACTTTAGTGTGAAACTGTCTGTCAAACTTTCGAGTCGACCCAGCACCACGAATGTTAGCGATCTTAGGCATAGCATACGGCGGTCTTGTTTCTGACAACTTTATTTTAGGCGAGTCGCTAATACTTGAATGAACTACCTGCCCCTCTTCCTTGTTTTCTCTTTTTCCAGGATCGGTATGCGAGAGAAGTCACAAGGATGCACAATTGAGATAAAATCGAGTGCAGAAACAAAAATATCTTCTTGTTCCACAGGAGTATGAGTTTATAGTAAGATATGATATAGATCATGATCTAAGTACTTCAGATAAGATTAAAGGGCGATAGACCTTATGAATTGGCGATTATAGTAATTTTATTAAATATAGTATTTATTCAAATCACACAGCCGGCAGACTCCGGTCTTTCTTACGTGGGAAGCGTGTCTCCATATTTTTGTTTATAATCGATCTACTGCAGCGATAAAAAAATGAAACGGCGTGACGTATTTGATAGGAAACAGCTGATTGTGAAAAATACATGATGCTCCGAAGTAGCTCGCGTACAACAGGTTTCTCTCATTTCGTATAGTTAGCTGCGAGTATGAAAGCTTGGTTTTAGCCGTAGGCGACTCACTTACTAGGAAGGTAACGTGTTTTTGGGTTGATTTGCGAGATTTAGTCAGAATTTATAACCGGGCGACAGTATAATTCAGCTCTTATTCTTGTACGAGGGAATCAAATGCATTGTCGGCTTGTAATGATTGAGACTAGCAGAGTTTTAAGCAGGACTGTGGAGTTTGTTTGAGTCGAAGTCTATGAGTCGGAGGTGAGAAGTCGTTAAAATTCACCAGAATCCGACTCCTATTATAATTATATGCTTTTATACTAATGAAATGCTACACATTACCTCCACTCACATAACTGTGCCGATTCTCTTAGAAAAATGATAACATATAGCGAGTGGTCTGTCAACAATTACAACCTGTACCACCTACAACCAGAGTAGAGTTCAGTTTCAATAGTCATTTGTGTTACATAGAATTTATTTGAGTTTACTTCAGACATTGGTATAGTAAGAGAAATAGTATAATATTATTTTCATTTAGCATGATTTGTTGTGTTAATTCAATCATGTTGACTGATGAAGGTAATCCATACAATTATCTGTTATACACTTTTTTCATTTTGTGGAACAGAAAATAGATATTGAGCTACAGATCAGTCGAAGTTGGAGACGAAAGTTTTGATACCGACTTCACAACCCTGGTTTTGAGTACCATTATTATACCACCAGTTATCATATGCATTGTCTCTGGTTTGTACGCTTTATGACAGAGTTTAGGCGATTTGATTCAGATTTAAGTTTAAAATTAACACAGAGTTAAGCAATGCAATGAAGATTGCGGATAGGATATATTTGCGTAGCAGCTAAATCGTAAATTTTGCTATCACGCTAAGACAAAATCAGCTTTTGTTTTGTTTTGGATTCACGCTACACACTCAGTGTTATTCAAAGTGGGTTGCAATCGGTACCAACGTTTCCAATCAAGTGGTCATTTTCAGATGAATTGGCTCAAAAAGGATGCTGTAGTTGTGGAAAGAACTTCGAACAACTTAGGTGAATAATTTTTCAATTAAAAAAATATACCGGTTTACTGGTGCTTAGAAATTATCTAATTAATTCGCTAAAATAGAGATTGGCATTTTAAAACCATCGGTAACATCAATTCTTAAGCTCGATGATTTCCACAATCATTCAAGACAGAATTTAAATTGAATTCGTTCGTGGGACTCTGAACTGCGCAATACGATTGAGTCGTATTCTCAGTTATCCTCTTCGCAAATATAAAACCCTATCATACCAAGCGTAAGTCAATGCAGGTTGTCGGAATCTTAGATTTATTCATGTGTCCGAATTGTTCAAGTCATTTTTTCAGGTACTCAAAAAAGCTTCAACAATCATCAACACTGCTATTTCATGGCAGTATTGATGATTTTGAGCTTTTTGTACATTCATGGTTGCTACCAGACTCTCTAAATTATATGTATTTGTATACTCCAGCAAGACATATATCACGAAATATTGCCCATTGGGTATTTTTTCGATGGAACCAATTTTCTTCGTGCGCCTGAGTAGTGTATATCCAGCTAGTCTTATTAATGATGGATTGCATTCATATGGACCGGCACATAAAAATTAATTTTTGGTATAGGATCCGTGAAAACTGGGCCGTTTAAATTCCTTGAAGCATATTTTTAGCATATAATCAGGAAAATCGCTCCGTCGCCAAACATGGGGAAACTCCCACACCGACACGACGAAAATAGACGTGTGGTACATATTTATAGCTCCAGAAAGGAAAGTGATTATTATGTAGAGCAAGTGCGGTCGACCTCACCTATAATCTATATTTAATCAAACTACAGATTATCTGTTACATTGGCTTGAATTGCAAAAATTACTGCTTTTAAAAATGATGATGAGGTGGATTTTTAACTCGATAGCTATGTTTTGCGAATTGTTCGGATTTTATTTAATTTTTTTATTGGAAATTGTGTCATCAGAAACGCATTCGATCAATATATCTTTGAATGAACAAACTGAACTACGTATAGGATTTTAATGGAAACGTCCAATTGTCATTAAACGAACAAACAATGTATCCTCGCAGAATTTTCTTTTGTGAAAGGGATCTCTGGTAGGTAAACCACGGCAAAAGATGCATATGAGCAACATATGTCTAATTAAAAAAAAAAATTTAAAGTAACTTTTGTGAGGTATGTGTCATTGATGGATCGCGTAAAATAAAAGTTTCTAATCGGGTAGGAAGCACTTCTGATAAGACTGCATTATATTTTAGACTTAAGGTTTTAGGTTTGTGTTTACACAATACAGTACAACGAAGATAAACAGAAAGTTAAAATACATCGGCCATAAAAACGTAAACATGCATTCTAACGTTATAAAATGCAAAAGTTGACACTCCAAAATATGTATATCACAGCATGTATTCAATCGCGGCAGCGCGGCAGCGCGGCAGCGTTACACTATGCACCGCCGGACATAAGAACTTACATTTTTCTCGAAATATAATTTGTCAAATCGCCGACATCTGTGTATCATACATGTCAAAAATGATTACTGGAGCTGTGCCAATTTTTATTGTTACACACGTGAACTAATATTACCTGTAAATTTATGCGAAGAAATGAACCTTGACGAATACAGATCATCTTTATTAATTGATTAATAAGAAATTTTTACTTCAATCATATAGTAGCCAAACTTAATGAAATTTGCGTAATATTTTGAAGCCCAAACCAAAATTTTTTCTGTTAAGTATGAGCCACTGAAGGATCACGCCTCATCGGCGCGATCCCTCAGTGACCCATACTGAACAAGTTTGAATAAAATATTTCCGACAGGAAGGTGTCATGCTGTCCACCAATGAATGCCATAATGCCATTTCATTTTGTTATGCTTACATTATATTTAAGTCTGACAAATGGACAGGTTAATTAAAAAGTTTGCATTTTGGATTCTTTTTACTAATTGTTAGTACGAATGATGAAACAACGATTTTTTTTAATTTTTGAATATAAATGCTACAAGTCCGCCACTTCTTCAACTTTAACTTTGGGTTAAATTTCTCGATAAATGTCACATAAAGATCCGTAGGTCACTCCAAAAGTCAAGTGGCCTCCAGCCGCTTTTTAAGCACTCCTTCCAGCTTTGTCTAGACTGAGTTTCAATTAAGAAAGAACAAAATTGTCCATTCATTTGAAAATATGAGGTATGAATTTGGAAATAACAAAAGGTGTCCAGCTTGACCCAGGTCCATCCATCTTTAGCTCACGCCAGAATTGAAGATTGAATTGAAATATTTTGACAAATTTTTATTTAAATGTAAAGTTATAATTTTATCAAACTCGTAGATAAATTGGGTTCAAATTACGCCATATAGACTGACAGACACCTAAGGAAAATTGGCACAGAAGAAAAGTTATCAAAAAGTGCTCCGTGATAAATCATTTACTACCGGATTGAAATAATAATAAAACTGCAAAAACGATAAAATCTTTCAGAATTGGGGTGATGCAATATTACGAATTATTTTCTAGACAGGAATTATTTTCTAGGCTTGGCAGAAGATGCTTTGACAAAGTTTTCCATCCTTGTCATGGTTGTTTTGACATCTTTTTGATCCTCCGGAGTAAAAATTAGAAAAAGTTAGACAACCGAGGAAAAACAATATTTTTCACCCGGACGCGACCCATCAGTGGTTCACGCTTGATGCAGAATTTATGTAAACAAAAAGTGAAACGTTTATGGTTGTTTATATCCTCGTATTAAACAAGAATATTTTGGAAGCCATTTTCAGGGAAATTACAACTGAACAAGTATTTCTCACGAATGCCGGTAGTGTTATTGCGCCATACTGATACTTTATTCAAAGATCTGGTGCAATAGCAAACTACACGATTACGTCAAGCATCGTTCGCGACACTCGAGAAACACTCTTTGAACGTTTTATCGACGTTTTTGAAACATGACATAATCACAAATTGTGTTCATATAAATAACCACGCTATGCTAACTAACAGTGGTCGCGTTTTGTTTTAGCCTGTCAGTGTTTATGTAGAAATTTCTTGTCGGTTATCGTTAGAACAATTACATGTTTAGTGAAGTAAGTTTTGTAGATACATCACGCCGCCTAGTACATCTGCGGCTCTTGCTTTACAAAATATTATTTCTATTTCGGCTAATGCAAATATGCCAGTAAGTATATAAAAGTTACTACAAGAGGTTTTGGAAAGAAAGGATGCAAGACAGTAATTTTGATTTTTTTTTCAAAAATAAGTGAATTTCAACGTAAATTATAAGCTGATAAAAGAAAGTCTTTTTGTTCACTCATAAAATGACTTTTGATTCAAAGATTCGTTTTTGGATAATTATTCTATTCCATTCTGAACCCAAGGGATATTCAATTTTTGACACCCCTATTTGAGACTCTTGTAGAAATCTTCTTCGAGAAAATATTTTCGAATTCATTTCGAATTTCAAATTATATTCTTGATTCACTATTAGGTGCTTCTTCTAGAATTCAGAAATATGCTCTGTAGATTGTGATCGACCAATTTTCAAGTCAGTAACGAAATATTTCAGTTTATTAATACAAAAAAATTAATTTTAGTTGCTCTAAAAAATGTTGTCATAAAAATTTCAGTGAGACTTTATATCCCAATAAGTAGTTAGTAAGTATATGTTGATGACACAGCATTTTGACAGCATACGGTATTTAATATTATATTGTTTCGTAACGTCAGGTTTCTTCAGTTCTTTGTGTAAGGTATGGTTAGGAGGGGGTTTGTAAAGATTCATTTGATTTTATCTAACCCTATTGGAATAATTGCCCAAGCATGTTATTTCGAAATTATCTTATTGAGGGATTCAAATCAGAAATTTTATTGTACAAAGCATGAGGCACAGATGGACCGTGCCTAACTTAACATAACATGCTTAGTTAAAATATTTCCCACTGGGTTAATGTCGGTGAAGCGCGGTTCATCTGTGGCTAATACTTCGCAATATAAAATATCCTCAGGGAATTATAGTGTTGAATTCATACGAATTAAAATATCATTAATCTATCGCAATCTTGGGCATAGGTCAACCAGGGGTCTGCGTATCATTTCTATACCTTTTTAACCCATGCTCAATGAATCGGAACGAACTGCTTCCCTTTGTTTTTTTGCCGATTCATGGTGTGCGTGTGCGTGTGCGTCTCTAAAACCCAATACATATTCCATTGTGTTCTCTCTAGAACGTTTTGTCACGACGTCTTTTGTTTAAGATGATATATCACGTCGAGGAGGCATTGGCCGTCTGTGTCTGAGGCTTGACAAAATTATACTTCTGACTGAATGTTTTATATTGTTTATATGCGACCCCCCTTGGGACAATATATTGGTGACTATTGTTCTTTTGCTGTGTCTTATTCCCAGAACAGAACACTTTATTTGATCAGTGAAATATTGCATGTTCGTGTCAAAGGATTTGAATAGACTTCTTCGAACTGATAACAAATCGAAAATTTTTATTTAGTCAGGCTTGAGCCATAGGTGGATTGATATTAGATGGCGGAATCCATCATTGACCCTTATATGGTAATTCGTGTGGGTTAAATATTCAGAGGTTCATGTTATAGCCGGTAACAGTTTACAGAACCTTTTCTATTCACTTGCGTATACGATGGGGGCATTTAGTACTCAGTCGTGGTATACAAAAACGAATAAGTAACCAGTAAAATATTGTTTTTTTTAGAGCATGAGCTATTAAATATATTGAAATTCACTCTAAGCAAGGACGAAAGCAGTGCAGTAAAATTAACTCACTGACGACCACTTGGTCTCAAAGAGGTAATACAAGACCGTTGAGCAGGATGGACTTTGTCGCCTTTAGAGCGCTACTCATATTCAACAGAACGCGTGCGATTCATCTCCGGCGCATGCTTGACAAAATTAAATTTCTGACTGGGTTTATTAAAGCATTCCGTACGATATTCGCTATTTAACGGATCAATCGATAAAGCGATGTTATAGACGTTGTAATGACCTATTGAAAATCAATTTGATCTTATATCAATTTTCGAAAGACAGCAGGCAGCTTGTAATACAATATCTACGGGTCTAGATGCTCAATCGTTTATTGTGTTGCGGTATACTAGATATTTTTTAAAATGTTAGAAGGACCAGCAAACTAGTTTACGACTGTTTATAAGTGTACGTGGTATCCCAATCAGAAATAGCCTATAATAGCCTGAAATATCTTTTATTCTCTTTTAGTAACGAAAATGTACAAAGTGAGTAAAAATCACCATTTCCGCTAAAAAATAAGAGTAAAGCCATGTTTTAGAAGCATTTTCGGTTTCAAGAATGTCCGTAGTGTCATGGAAAGCTGACGATCGATTAAAATAACGTCAATCCCAATCGAAATATATCCAACCTTCAGGCAAGGCAATAAATTTCGGCCAAGCTGCTTAAAGTACAAAATTATCGCACTTTGTTGAAATGAGAGCAGTACTGTTTTAAAAAATTTTTGAATGGCTGATCGAGATGATCGCCAAAAAGGTTTAAATAAAATTACGAATCACTTCCCTTATTAATCTAATAGTACTTTTTATAAGCATTGATATGATTGTTCATGAAACGCAAAGTCTTATTTGTTACAATGTATGCTACGGAAATAACGTAATATTGACATACGCATGTTTGATGATTCGGTGAAATGCATCGTGGGAAGACTGAATCGTTCGCTCTGTAGGATCTCGATCCTTGGACTTGGTTCATCCGCGGCAGAAGCTAAATAAAAGTCTGAAAAATTATTTTGGTTTGAATCAATCCTTGGATTTTTGCACGGGAGATGTGCGAACAAGATGATTTTGAGAACTGAACATACAGTACAATCGCTTCTCTCTTGTTTTTCATTAAAATTATCAAAATGTTTTTGCTAACGTTTTACCAGACTCGAGATCCAAAACACGATATTTCGTCAAAAACGTTTGGTCCGGATATCTATAGATCACGATTGATCGAATATTCTGGTCAATAATCACTTATTGAGTTATATAGTCAAGTATAAGTTAAAGGCAAATACAGCTAACGTTACATGTTAATTTAATTTTCAGTTACTATTTATTAAAAAGACAAACACGACGCTAATCGAGTGCAATATAGACTATGTCATCAGCAAAGAATAACCTATCTACGGAGGGTCATAACAATGATACAGCCCTGGAACTAATGATTCCTGATGGATTGGGCGAACACAGACTAACACAGCCTGGACTTCTACTGAAGTTTGAACATTTGAACTTGTCGCTCAAAGAAAAGAAAATACTTAAAGATGTGAGCGGATGTGCCCACCCCGGACAAGTGTTTGCGGTTATGGGACCGAGCGGTAAGTGAATTTTGACTTCTATTGTCTTGTGTTGGCAATTTAAGGTATAGGTACGAGTTCACACCCAGTGTACCTAGCTTTTCATGTTTCTCTGACATCTGTTATACCTAGGTCAACTTTTACATTGATTTCATTATATTGTTTTTTGAATTTTCACCTAACTAAGGTGGAAGATCAACCTAGCAATACTCTATTTAGTTCTGTGGTACATTCGTTTTAATTTACTTAGTTCAAGGGAAAGAAGGGTTGCCATCAATAATTTCGTTTTTTTTTACTTCATAGACATCGGTAAGATTCATCTAAGAAGATTTATTTTATCGAATGGAGTTCTTGTTTTTATTTAGTTATTTTTTATTGAAATTCATTCACATTCGAGCAATGACGGAGTATCAGCAACTGTGCTCTAAGCGGAAAACATTCAGCAGAACAGAATTGAGCTGCTATGGTAAAGTGCAGAGAGTGGTACCTGCCCCTGTTTATGCATATCGCACAGTTTTTTGGAGTATTGTATGAGGCGTATTCATTCAAATTTTACAGAATATTTTAATCCGTTTTGCATCAAAGGAAAAATATCAGCTGATTCCAAAAATATAACAGCAAAACCTTACATTATTCTGACTTATTGCTTTCGATTTATTTTCGCGGAATGTTGAATAGCGGATATCATAATTTGTTGGAAGGAGTATTGCCATATAATATTAAATTATCAGGATTAGTAAAAGCTGTTTGGTTCGTAATATCGGTATCAAAAACCAATGAAACGCCAAATATTTTATCATATTTATTATTTAATTATTATCATTATTATTATTCATGTAAAGTATTTCTCAATCTAATCTTTTTTCAGGTTCTGGTAAAACTACGCTTCTTAACATTATTGGTGGAAGGATTCATCAAAACAGTGGAAAGGCATGGATCGGTGGCCAACCATTAACAAAACAAACACGACGAAAAATAAGTTATGTACTACAGAATGATATTTTCTTTGCCAATTTAACATTGGGACAAACGTTAATGGTACGTATCTTTTATGTCTTGCATCCTAATTTTCCGAAATGTGTTGCCAATTTCATTTTGTCAAGCATGAGTCGCTGATGAACCGCGCTTAAACAGTGCGATCCATCAGTGACTCATACTTGACATAACATGTTCGGAAAAAATATTTCCTACTTTACTACTAATGGCCTCATCATTTTATAAACATGAATTTCATAATTTAATGTGATATATTGACATTTTAATATTAGGTATTTCTCCCAGATTGACAAGTATGAGTCACAGATGGACCGCGCTTTCGGGGCGCGGGCCATCTGTGGCTTATGCTTGGCAAAGTGATATTTCTGACTGGTGTCTCTCTGTTCAACTCGTTTTGAAGGAATTTTCAATCTTGAAAAGATTACCTAAATTTTTATTTCTAAAGTAGATTTATTATTTACATTTTCCAATAAAAAATTTCCGTGTTCCTAAAATCGTTTGACAATGGATCACACAGGATTAGCCTATTTGTTGACGTTTTATGGCAAAACAACAGTGATCAACGAACGGGACTCGATCCCAAGATGTTCAACCTGTGATGCCAATAAGCTAACCATAAGGCCATCGCGGCTTAACCAATTGAGCTAACTGGTTATTCTGATTAGATTCCATCATATTATTTGGGTTATTATTAAATGGCTAATCTCGTATACCACCAGATTAATATCACCTGTTTCCCTTTTAACTGTTACATACAAATAATGTGTACGGGTTGACATTCTATAACGAATAATCGGTCTTAAACTTTCCACAGTTCAGCAAAGCTTATTGCTGCTTTTGACTTCACATATGTTGCTACGGCTTTGTTCTGTTCCTTCTGCTTTCGCTCAGAGGAATAAAATATTTGTCAACTGTAATTACTCAGTTTTAAACGTGGGGCGAGTATGCACCTCTCCAAGATTAAACCAACATCAGGATCTAAGTTGGCCTTTTCTTCGCACCTCGCAGTAGAAATTTTAAATTATTCATTTTTTTATTCCTTAATTTCTAGAATAGTAGAGTTGTTACCCAGAACGGGATTTATTTAAAAAAAAATTGATTCGGGATTATGACAATGACGCACTGGCTTGCCTAGGGGCAGTCCATTTCTTACTGATTTATGGCAACACAAGTTATTTCATTGGTTGTTGTTAAATTTAATATCTTTTCCTTCTGATAAGACTTTTTATTTTGTTATTTTCCAGTTTTCAGCAGAATTACGACTTTCTGAAGACTGGTCCCGTAAAGTAAAGGAAGAAATTGTACAAGAAATTGTAGAACAACTTGAAATTGACAATTGCATGAACACGAGTAAGATTTTTTTTTATTATTTGCGGATTAATCTTAAGAGTATGAACTAATTTTGCCGCTTTCGTTTAGAAGTGTATGCCTAACGCATTTAAAGATTACACTTTGAACCTTCTGGGTTATGCTTTCAAAAAAATAGAGACTGTGTGTGTGTGTGTGTGCTTTTATTTTCAAATTATTAAACCTATTTAGCAAAAGATTCGGATTAGAAATTACCCAGAGTGTACCTGTATACTTAAGCAATTTGGGCATTCGTCATGAAATAATATTCCCAATAACCGTTTGCCAAAACATGAAAATTATATCATTCCCAGTCAAAAATAAATTTAGCCCAAAATGATTTGATATGCGTAAGTCACCGATGGATCCCTCAATTTGTGGCTCATTTTTTACAAGATAAAATTTGTTGCACAGGTAGAGTTGGGTAAAACCGAATCACTTGGAATTCGAATCTGATTCCATAAAAATAACAATGCATTATGGTATTCAAGTAATTTTCAGATACGAATTACAAACATTAGCTTAAACAGAATTAAACGCGATGTAATTTCAATTACACACAGGTCCGAAGACGACAAATTTTCATTTAACGACCAAATGCAATCGATTTCGGTCAATTTTTTAACTAAAATCGAGTACGTTCCGTCGTTGAAATGAATAATTCCACTCCATTTAGCAAGTTTTTGTTTCTATTAACGATTCACGATTGATTCGAATAATCTTTACTTTGAATCGACTGAAATCACCGTATCGAATTGCCCAGCTCTATTCAGAAGTGTAGCAAGTGATAATTTGGTCATAGCTATCAAGGTCTTTAATTTTGAAAAAAATGTACTCCTCAGTTCTCAGTTCTCCTCACCCTGACTTTGCGGATCTAATTGGTAGCGTGTGTTTCTCGTGTGTACTCGAATTATTCGTATTTTTATGCTTTAGTGTCAATTTCAATTTCTTCAAAATCATTCATCCTAATTTCGGTAAGTTTGATCGCTGACCAAATGAGCGCGATGGCTTGCCTAGTGGTTTACATCTTGGCCTCACAGGTTGAATATCTCGAGTTCCAGCCCTTGGCGAATCCGGCTTGTTAATCCATGCCCGCCACTCAACCCAGGGTGTATAACTTGGTTAGGCTAAGCCGAACAGGAAAAATCATATCTTTCCAACAACTGTAATCCTGTCCGTCTATGAGTGGTTGCTGGTCCAGGCCCCTAGTCAGGGTGATCCACTCCAAGAGGTGGCTATAAAGAGGAAAATCCAACGCCCACGATTGGAAACCACGGTGTACATTACCGATACTGTCGGACATGAATCTGGCATGATTGGTACGACGTGACGCCACGATATCACTTAATAACACGAAGAATTTTTTGTAAGCTTGAATAAGAAAGTAAATTTTGATTAATTAAAATAAACACAAAATAATCGAACGCCTTTGAGGATTTGCGCTGAAATCTAGTAATGATCGATTGAATTTAATTTGACCTTTGACTTTGAAATGACAAATTCAATTTGTCAACCTTTGACTTTACAATGTCAAATTAAATTTGTCAAGCTTGGGCCACTGATGATCTGCGCCTCGGCGGCGCGATTCATCAGTAACTCATACTTGATAACGATAATTTGAGCAATATCCATCCGACTGCTTAGATGAGAGGGTTTCTCTATTCACTTCGGCATTTGTAATTTTCAAGATTTGAAATAATTAGCAGCCATTCGGTAGTATACTTGTAACGTTAACGGTATTCATTCTGTCCAGCTTCTTGAATAAAACCATTCGTGATATTGTGGAACCTCCACAGGGGATAGGTGTGAATTGGGAGCCAATCGTGTGGGCCGGTTTAATATTTTATTTGGGGGAGGGAGAGCAGAAAGCTCTTATGAACAAAGCCCATAATATTATCTGTAAAATAAACAAAATGAAGCAACATCGCGAAAATGTGATAAGACTTGTAGACCGGAAGAAAGTTTGGGGTCAATCTTATTGATCACACGACATGGAATACCGTCAAGCATTATGAAAACAATAGCAGCGGAATTGCCACAATTGCAGGATCGAATTAGTGATATGTACAAACAAAAACTGATGCTGGGAAAGATATAATGACACATAATTCAGAATTTTCAGCGAATTGGGTAAAATGTACCGAATGAGCGTCGAGAAAGCTGTAAATTGTTTTTTCTAGAAATGTACGATATAATGCTCTTGAACCAAATTGAATTTAAAAAATCAATCAAACTGAATTTTCCTAACTTGCCTTGCACATTCGTAATAAAACGAGAATTGATTGCTTTTTCCTACGTTAGAAACAATATTTAAACAAATGCGTATATTTGAAATGTTTTTGGCGTCATTTAAGTTCATTACTTACATTTAAGTTCGAAAATACAAATGATTTGGTGGTTTATTTTTGTACTCAGGAAGGAGTATTCGTTCTTATCAATTAATGTAATCAATCTGTGCATGCGTGGATTTATTGAACACCGATACTAAAGTCTGTCGAAGTCCAACAATCTATTTCCGTTAAAATAATAATGTGCTGTGAAAGAAATGAGCGTATTCTCGTCTTAAGATCCGATTCATACGACGACGAATTGTTGTTGTCATTGTTTGTCGGATGCTCATTTTTCTGGAAATAGGTTGTTTTCGAATTCTTTTAATTTCGAATCATTGGAAAAATTGAAAGAAAAAATTTAGAAATTTGCAAAATTGAACCGAATATTTCGGACACACCTAATCATGACTAAATCATTATTTTTATACTGACAAAACGCAATTTTTAGAGCTTTTTATTTTTATTTATTTACCCGTTGTTGCTAAACAAGAATAAGCAAAATAATACTTACTATAAATCTTTCTTATCACAAATGGTCACGGTTTTCTCCTCAAATTAGTTTTTGTATTTTCAAGAATCGTTAAAACAACAACAAAGCGTATATGAACTATTCAATCGCTTGAGGCAATACATGCAAATTTTGCATCGCTAAAAATTACATGGTAGTGCAACCGATTCGACTAGATTATCATTATTCTGATATGTTGCATAATTGGGAATTTTTTGAAAATTATAAACAAGTTGAACATATAATTGAAGAAATTGAAGAAATTCACATGAAATATGTTTTTTTTTCGTTATCGGTTTGAAAATACTCCTGTGGGATATTTGCAATTTTAGCTAGGCTTAATCGGTGTTATTGATATTTGATAAAAAACCAATTTCGTTTTTTAGAATATTTATGAATCAATTCATTTTGCAGTAAAATCATGATATATGTCAAATTTAACGTCGTAAAATTTAACGTACATCATGTTTTTACTACAAAATGAGCAACAGATCTTCAAATATTATTCGTTTCGTTTATCTGAAACGTTGGAACACTATTCTACTTAGTAAATTTCGCATAACCATTAAGCTGAACTATAACGGTAGCCTTAGGGATTTAAATATTTTATCGTATGTTAATTATTTCTTCACGCCTGTCATTCTTATCGTTGTATTTTTTCTCCATTTCTAGTCATCGGCAACAACGCGGTCCGGGGTTTATCAGGAGGAGAGAAGAAACGAGCGAATATTGCAAACGAACTATTGACAGATCCTGCTGTTCTGTTACTGGATGTAAGTTTTGTATTGGTTCCGATTCAAATTTATTTGTGTTTAGCATGAGTCACAGACAGAACCGACACATACTTAACAAATATTTCCGATATGTAAGGCATGTCTGACAAAACAAAATTTCGAACTGGGTTAGCCTCACGTTCGAATATAGAAATAGATATTACAGTTTCCAGGCCCCCAACGAGTTTAGTTGATGAATCCATTTTTTCTCGTCATCTGACGAACTTTTAGCAGAGGTAGTATGTGCTATTCCAAAAAATGTTACACTATGATAAAATACAGTAAATTTACATCCCATTTGTAGTAATTTATATCCCCCAAGTCTTCTTGTTCATGCCATTTAGGACAACTACATACTGTTGATGAGCCGGGGGTGCGTTCCGTCAACTCCCATAACTGTCCAAAAGAATTGATTTCATATCTTTAATTAAATACTACTAATTGAAATTACTGCCTAAAACCTGAGATTTTACTGCATTTTTGTTAACGTGCATAATACTTGAACTAGAGTGACCTTCGCCGCGTTAATTTTATTTCGGCAAATACGATCTACAGGTGGTTCGCGCGTCGTTCGCCCTGATGATATGTCAGCCGATTCCTGAACAATTTGATTTTTGCAGAATTTCGAAAAGTTTTATACTTTTTTTATTTCTCCAAATCTACAGTTGCTATACTCAGATTTTTTGCCAAAAACGAGTCACGGATGGACCGCGTCTCTTCGGCGCAATCTATCAATGACTCCTACCTGAAAAAAGTCGCCTTGAGTTTTTCTGCAAGACTTATTGAAATTTATTGCGCTTCGGAATATAAAAATATTTGCTAAATTTTTATCTGTAAAATTTGATATAAATTATGGTTTTGCTAACAATTTAGTAAAATAGTTTTAAAAAGCTAAAATGCGAGTATCCGACCTTTTGAACAAATTTTCTCAGTTGAATTTTCAATAAAGCCTGATCTAAAATATCAAATATCGGTTTTTACGATTGTTTATTCTAATACGTCTTAATTCATTTGATAGTCATAGCCAACGACGACGCTGCCCATTCAAGTTCTAATAATAAAGGTTTTTGTACTAATATTTCCGCGTTATAAATGCCTCTCGAACTGTAATCGTTGAACTTTTATCGCTAAGAAGAATGCATTTTAAAAAAATGATGAAAAATTGACTGAAATATGTTTTCAATAGAATGCAAATTAAATGGGCTATTATATTACTGCTGGCATCTTTTTCTTTAATAAAATCCACTCTTGGCAACAACCACTATGACAAAAATGTAGTGAATTCGTGGCTCTTTGACAGTAATTCGTTGGTGTTTAAATCAACGTTTTAACCCACTTTTTTCATTTTTTTCATTAGGATTGCCCTAACATAAATTAGTGTGTCGCTAGAATGCCATTTTAATTAGGGGTTCGGTGCTCTCTGGAATGCTGTTCACTTTAGAGTGCAGTTGGGACTACATTTTGTTGTGGATCTTTGCTATTTGAGTGTATGATTGTTTGTTCCTCCCTAGTTAGAAATTTTGTTTTGCTTTGTGATCATTCTTGACGAAATGTATGTATACCAATATTTTGTGGCTGTTTTGTCGAATATTTTCTTTCTGTAATCCTGGTTTACTTTTTCCACTACTACAGGAACCAACATCAGGTTTGGACAGTGCAACAGCATATGGACTAGTTAGAACATTGAAACAATATGCAGTGAAAACCAATAAAACTGTGTTAATGACTGTACATCAACCTTCATCTCAAGTAAGCATCCTTTTCCAATGTTTTGTTTATATATTAACAAGTTTGGTATAGAACGACTGATGTGTGTCACACCGGTAACGATATTCTGTTTTTTTTTTTAATTAAAGCGATGACTTATACAAATGCAAAAATTCTGTTTTTTAATTCAGTTAAAGTTGGCGATTTATTATATAATATTAAAATCCAAATATATTACATTCAAATGAAAAACGAAAACTTTCGTTATTCGAAATTTTACTTTCAATAAGATCTAAGACCATTTAATAACATGTCGAAAAGCAATTAAGTAGCATAATTAAGTTACTGAAATATTGGAAGCCATTAATTACGTTATAAGATTTCCACGTTAATGAACCTATATTTAAATGTCAACTCACACTGCAGTTCATGACATTTGCACTTTTTTAAAAATCTTTAAATAAATTCAAAAGTCCGAATTTCCAAACCTTAATAAACTTGCAACGGTTTACACTGCAGTTATATGTTGGGCGATTCAGTCAGTTGTGTTTTATAGCGAGAAAAAAAACTGTCATGAAATATCAGTGTAAAATTAGGCGGATAGCGCCTATTATTTTGATGAGTAAAAACCAGGTTGGGATCATTTTCGTGGCTTAGTTTAAACGGTATTTGAAAATTCAATACGCCAATAATGCTTCAACATTTCGGATTGAAACAAAATCGCTGATATTTGACCATATTTTGCCGCAAATTTCCATCTATGTCAACTTCTTAAGCGTAGCATTATCATGATATAACAAAATGAATTTAGGAATATTCGAAAAACGAAATCACCTTTGGTGGTTATTCCAAAATACTGTACTGATAAGCACCATTTGGATAAGGACATACTAGGTTTGTCCTGGTTAGAAGAGTTTGTTCTTCCTGAATTTCGAACCATTATTTAGTGTTTTTCAAATATTCCGTAGAAAAGACTCATTTTCCGCTAAATTCACATGATATCAAGTATCACGCTCACAAATTTGACAAAAATTAAAATTTTGCTGAATAATCAGTAGAATCATGACCAAAAGTAGTACTTTCAATACTCTAAAATGTTTTCGTCCATATAAACTTAATCATGTTATCATAATCGCTGGTAAAACATTTATGTATCGCCCAGGGATGACCAACCTACAAATAATCTGTATGCAACAAGGCATAACTAGCCAATGGCATATCTTTGCCAACATTAAATTTATAAAATTAGAAATATACTGATATGGTGTTTTAAAATATATTTACCGAATTTAATGAATTTTCAGATGTTTTTCTTGTTCGACACAATCTTATTACTGACAGAAGGAAGGATAGCATATTATGGATCGCCCGATAATGTGCTGGATCATTTTGCAAAACTCGGACATTCCTGTAATATTCCTCATTATAACCCTGCTGATTTCATATGTAAGTCACAAAGTTTTTTTGAATTTTTTGGATAACTTTGTCAAAATAGATAATTTTTAGTAATTATCTGGTAACTGTTTACTTTAAGGCACGAGCGCAATAAGGCGTCATATCTAAGGGTGTCCGAATAATCAGGTATTTATCGAATAATCTTAAATTGATTCATTTTGCAATGAAATCATGATATATGCTACATCTCTTGCATGGATTGAATTGCAACAGCTTATTGTTTCAGATTCATTGACTAGAGTCATTGCTGGCACGATTCATGCTGCCTTTTTTCAGGTATTTTGCCACGGACTGCCAGAAACAATTTTAGTATTCCCTAGATCCTAATCTACAAATAGCGAAATCAAATACGCCGCTGTCAAATTTCCGAATATTTGCGTAAAATAATTTTGAATTTAGAAGCAAAATATTCAATTTGTATTATATAAAAAATTATATTATGATATGTGCCAAGTTTCAAGAGTTGATTTGCCTATAACGTTTTTCTCATCGGTACGTTAAATATCTTACTATGGTCTTTTTGTAGTGGACATGGCGAAACTGAGCCCTGATGAAATGGAAAACATTGTAAGTGCGTGCAACGAAAAACGACTAACGATGCAAGATTGTCCCGTTCGCCAAAGTGCTGGACACCGGTCAGGCAAACACGCTGTCAAAGGTAACTTCATTTTCAATTCTTCAATTATGTCCAATACGCTGTAGTCTTAACGTATTTCTTGCGTGTCGTAAGAGGCGAATAAAAAGATGTATAGACGTGGTAGTTGGTTTAGTCATTGCCCAGGGCAGATAGCATACACTGTAATTTACCATCGCGGTTCAGTTGCATTTGGTAGGTTTTTCGTTTATAGTGCAGTTGTTGGACACTACATCCTGTAGTAGCTTTTTGCTCTTAAGTGCTGGTTAGTTGGTTCTATTTAGGCTCTGCTTACGGCCTTGCTCAGACAGAATTAATACTATAATAATAATAATTTTAATTTCCTGATTTTGTAGCAAGCAATTCTTTATCACGAAAGTGACCGTTGGTTGGTTCGTCCTTACACCCTTGTCAAAATTTTATCAAGTATCAAAAATACGAATAAAGTGCATCACACCAGTCACAGTAATTTCAATTTTAAGACGCGTGGTATAAGGTTTTTTTATAGAAGTGTTTTCACAGAAGTTCGGTCGAAGCAAGGCTAAAAGCAGTGCCTAAAACGAGCCTGCTAACGGGTCACTCACCTAAAATGTAGTTGCTGACACCTTGTAGTAGCTCTTTGCCATACGTTTAGCACCCTCAGGCGCGGCTTTTGGCCTTTGCTTAGAACGAACTTTTTTAAAGAAAAAAACTAATCGAAAAATCTGTCACCATGCGATCTATTAGTAACCCATCATCGCAAACAACAAATTTATATTTCTGGGTATAATTACGGCTTCTGATTTCAATTACCCCTGCATTCATTCATTTAGGATCTAATGGTAAGGCATTGGATGCGACAAACGGTAGCATCCGTGAGAATGATGAGAGTAGTGCAATGCTTATTATAAAAGACGAGAAGACTGGCAACGGTAATTTGAACGGATCATTGAAGAAAAGCAATCGCCAAGATGATATTGGAGGTAAAGCTATGGGTGGCGGAATGTAGAAAAAATTTCGGAAGGAAATGGGGTTTGCCAGCAATATTCATATATTGTTCAATTTATATTTACAAAACTTTAAAACTGTAGTGTTGCATTTGTGTAGAGTAAAGCAAGAAAGCAAGTTTGTATATAAAGCCATACCCGCTGAGGTCCTACCCGCTTCTTCTACTGCTACTTTTGGTGATTTCAAAAATCTTTTTTCAATATGATATATACATAACTTATGTCGAATAATATTTGCTCCTGTATTTCTATTTTTAGCTAAAGTTCAAATTGCATTTTAATGTTTTCGTTTTTACCGTATTCAGATGCAGAATCATCGGATTCCAGTAGCATAGAGGCTGAAGAAAACGATTCAAGAAAAAGTCACACTTGGGTGACGTCATTTTGGAAGCAGCTTTGTGTTCTTACTCAACGGAGCTTCATTCAGGGAAAGTATGTTCTATACTTTTTGTACTTATTTTTATAATACAATTCAATGGATTGTATGGCCTAGTGGTTAAACATGTTGGCATCGCAGGTTGAAGATGTTGGGGTTCGAGCCCAGATAAGCACGGCTCGCTTTGTAATAACTCGGGTGGGCTAAGGCGAACTGGAAAAGATCATATATTTCCGAGAATTGTAACCTTGTCGTTGTCCTATAAGTGACCGCTGTTACAGGGCCTTGGACAGGGTGATCCACTCTATGAAGGGGCTATAAATAAAAATGAAACATCTATTACAGTCGATGTTGTTTGGCCTACTGAGCGTGGTATTACTTATTGACATACGGCACCTTACACGATAGGTGTGAAATAAATTAGGCCCACAAATAGCAAAAATATATTCAATATGAATTTATTAAATCACCCTGTTTAGTACCGAGTAAAACTGATACCGATAGAACTAACTATTCGTGCGGAATATTGGTCGATTCTTTTATGCATTCATATATATGTTTTCTAGGCTTGTCCATTTTGTAACTTTGTTCTTATCATGTGAAATATACCAGTCGACAGCCAATATTTACCAAAATAGACCGGATGATCATTTGTGTTCTTTTCAGGGCGAGATACTTCTCTAAATTGAAGTTTATCAAATGCTTTGGAGTGGCGCTGATAGCTGGGTTGATTTGGTGGCAGATTGGATATGGATTTCCAACAGAAGATAAAATAAGAGATATAACAGCACTGGTAAGGATATTTTTATGAAATTTCTTTTAAGTCAGAATGAAAACGGCGCCTAAAAGAGTAACCTATGAAACGACCAGTTATTAGATGATAACAGCTTCTGCAACAGCATGTACACTTTGAGCTGAAAACATATAAAGAAAACTAAACAGTTATAATAAAGACCAGTGGCAGTAAGTATTAGTGTTGACAGTTATCGGTTCACCCAGTTTATTTTAAAGCATTTTTTCCTAGTTTGGAGATATCTGATTTATCTAGTTTAACTTTTATCGAACATCGAACTTTCTGTTTGAAGTTTTAAATAGTTAATTTACTAGGTGAAATAGGTAACTGAGTACTTGAAAAAATATACTAGGTAGCTGGATCAATAAAAGTGAGTACCTAGTGTAAAAAAGTAAAGGCTAAAAAATATATTTTTGTAAACAATGTTTTTGAAATGCAAATGCAATTCGGGGATTTCAATCTTCAAATCTATTGAAAATATCTTGCAGAATAACGAAGGTCATCTAGTTACATGGTTTTTTAAAATAAGTCATACCTACTTTTGAAAGTGAAACTGGGTTACCTAGTAAAACTTGACCTAGATTTTAGCTAAATTAGTTTTTCTTTTCCTAGTTATACGGTATAAACTAGGTTGCCACCACTAATACCTGATGGTAAATTACGGTGGTTCCGTAAAAATGCTGATATCCAAGCGTATTTGGCATAAATCATGATTTTGCTGCAAAAGGAATATTACTTTTAATACCTATTCTAGATTACTTGAATATTTGATTAAGAACACCACTAGGTAAATCAGTTTCATAAATTTACAATGACAGTCAATTGAACAGAAAAATATTAACAAAACCTGTTTTTTTATCGTGGGTCACTGATGGATCGCGCCGCCTAGGCGCGGTCCATCTGTGGCTCATGCTTAAGAAAATGAATATTCTGACTGGTATACAGCATATTTTGTCCGATATCCATATTCATATGTTGCCTCGGCACACTGTGAATGGTATCTCAAATATATTGTCCCGTGCGAGTACCGATATTGCCTTTTAGTTAAAAAAATATTGTTTGACAGTTGAAAAAATTACATCATAACATCCACAAATCTAGTATGAGCCATTGATGGATATTGCTAAAGGCCTCTATCGAATCGTAAAATCAATACAGAGTACGCACAAACTTAAAATATTAAAATTTTGAGGGCTGTGCATAAGTTGAAGCAATAATGTTTTTGCGACAATGTATAAATTATTCATTTCATCGAACGCACATGCGGCCCATGTGACCACCGGTTACTGAAATTAAGTACTAGATAGAAAAAACTCAATCCCCGACAGTTTCTACTCGTGAAAGGTCTTATTTTTCACATACACGCAAGCTGTATTTTAAAATTTAGAAAAATCCTTTCCTGCTGGAGAAAAATGACATTCGACCTTTTTCATGCAACCATTTATTCATTATTTTCATCTTGTTTACAGTATTTCTTCACGACTCTGTACTGCAGCTTTGATCCCTTGTTTGATGTCCTGCATTTGTGTAAGTATAAAAATATATTTTTACAACACATATATTGAAAAATGACAAAAAGGATTTATGTTTGCTGCGAAGACGTAGAGTGCACACATGCTGGAGAAACTGTATAGTTTAACTTTGGTTTCAAAAACTTCACACGACTATAAAGAATTTCCAGTAGATTTCCTTCTGTCATAGTTTTGAAAGTTTTCCGTCTCAAAAAGACATTTCCCGCCAAGGAAAAAACACGTTAATATATCGTCTCAGTCTAGCATGTGTTTTTCTCGTTAATCGAGTGAAATAGTATACACCCTACTTTCCAAATGCTGATATCTATCCACAAAAGCTGTTTGGTTAGTTTTTTGAAGCCTTTTCGGTTTTGCTTTAAGTCAATGATAAAACCAACGCGTCTCAAAAAGAGACTATAAAAGGAAAAGATTGTGCCGCTATGATCCCACTGAACTAATCGACGAACTCTATAACGCTCGGTTCTAAATGAGATGTTTCCCACAAAAAGTGGAAGTTGCTTGCACCACGACTATCCACTTTATTGATATTCACATCGCAGCAAATGTAGAAGGAACATCTATCGGAGCCTATAGTTTCAGCCTGACTGAACATTCCAAATGGAAGTAAACTGAGCTATAGATGAGCTTTGATTAAAACCAACTATCACTTCTTTGTTACGACAGTCGCCGCTTACGTGTATACAAGAAACGTGTCCAAATCCCATTCCCACAGGACTATTTTTTTAGGAAACCTGTTGTACCTACACGTCACGTAGCCTAACCACATCAGTATTTATTACAAATTCATTGTGGTGATAATTTGCTGAATTGATTTCCTACAGTTAACTACGAAACCCATCTTTGGTGTTCGCGACAATGCCTCCGGCTTGTATATGGTTTATTCAAAATTCGAAAATTCAGAACATATTTCAAGTCCTAATATAATCCTATGAGTTATACTTGGACTAATTTTAGTCGGTGTCGCATTATTACAGATTCCGCATTATGATAAAATATTGTATAGACGTTGTTTCACCTTTCCTTGCTCTGTCCTTGACGCATATAAACCTTATTTACGCATAACACTTATGGCGCTGCCAAAGGCGCGGTTCATGTGTGGCGCTTACTTGACAAAATAGCATTTCTGACTAGGTTATATTTGCAGTATTGATGTCACAATTTTTTTTCGAATGTACAAGTATTTTAAAATTACCGGTCAAATTCGAAATTTTTATTTTATCGGCGAGAAGTTTTTAAATATATGTAAAATTCAATATATCCTTCAATGTTTTTGCTCAAAATTCTTTCTAATATTACCGAATAATGTGTATTTGAATCATCCAAATCGTTGGTTATTTATCTGTGGCGATCCCATGAGTGGCTCTCATCGTAGTATATGAAATGCGACGATAATGAATTTTCATTGTTATAAAACTATATCCTAAGACATGCAAGACAGCTTTTTTCCAAAATATCAAATCTTTGGAATTCAATATGTAAGATAATAGATTTCTGCTGATGTATATAGCATTAAGGCTTTATATCGCGTTAATAGACATATAAATTGGAATGGGGGTTTTTAGTTCCTGCTCCTAAAAATAACAGTATGTAACTTACTTTGCACTTATTTTTGTTGCAAGTGAAAGAACTGTTTTAAAGTTTGAACTTCTTCTGTGTCCTTGCTCTGATACGAATTTCGCTAAAAAAAAAAAATCCTCCTTAGATACAGACAGGTTAACCGACGATATACACGATTTTATTGGATGGCGGATTTCATAAAAAACCCCTGGATAAGATATTATAAATCTGGCAGTTTTATATAGCTTTAATTTCTCAATCTCTTATTAAGTTATATAGTGGAAATTTTAGGTACATAATCCAAAAATGACAGTATTAATTGAAATAGAATTTCAAATTTACGTAGTTCCAAGTGAAAGAACTGTGATAAAAAAAAATAATCATGGCGGGGTCTTATTATCAGCATTTACATCGCTGCTGTTAGCGAGTGAGATCTCGGCTTTAACCCTCATGTTACCGACGATATACACGACAATAACTTCAAGGATGGCGGGATTGAATCGGGTTCAAACACCCCTGGACATTCTTTGGATATTTGCTGGCAGTTTGTAGCGCAAGCTTTTGATTTCTCAATCTCTAGGTAAACAAAATAGTGCGAAGGCAGATTTTAAGATCCATTATTTTGCGATTGAAATACGAAATGCAAATTTTACATGTATCCAAAACATAAAAAAAAAATTATCCCAAAAAAATAATCATTTTAATATTACATGCATTTGGTTCGTGCTGTTGGTCAAATGTAGGAAACGGCAATGGATTAGTGAAACGACTGTTTGCGTCGCAATAAGTCTCAAGACATGTATGTATCTGTAACACTATTTTTAATTATCCCATAACGTGAATTTGTAAAACAATACTGATTTATCTTTTAAAAAAATATAACAAAGTAGGAAAACGAAACAGATTTTAAGATAATTTTGCGTCGCAATAAGTCTATGCGTCAAAACATGTATCTGTAACACTATTTTTTAATTATCCCATAACGTCAATTTGTAAATATTACTGATTCGTCTTTTTGAAATATACAAAAGTAGAAAAAGAAACAGGTTTTAAGAAAAGTTTGCATCGCAATAGTCTATGCGTCAAAACATGTATCTGTAACACTATTTTTAACTATCCCATAACGTCAATTTGTTATCATTCCTGATTCGTTATTTTGAAATATACAAAAGCAGAAAACGAAACAGAATTTAATTTATATTTCAGGCGTATTCATCAGTGCCGCAACTCAAGATTTCGATCATGGACTTGTCATGGCGGTTTTAATGATGATGGCGTTTTTATTGGTCGGAGGATTCTACGTCAAAAATCTTCCCACGTGGTTATCATGGTTTAAATATGTGTCACCGATTACTCATACATGGTCTCTTGGTTTGATGTTGGAATTTGACTCGGATAATCGTATCATGTGAGTATTAACTAAATGAGAAAATTTCTTTCGCTAAGCATGTGCCACCGATGGACCGCGTCTCGTCGACGCGATCCATCAGTGACCCGAACTTAACAAAATATGCATAATAAATATTAAATATTAATTAAAATATTCCCAGGGGGCCGGGGGGGACTTATTAAAAATAATGCTTTCTCATGTCAAATATAGTATTTGATGTCTAGACAAGGTATTAAATAATTATCATGCTTATATTTGTCTTCTTATTTTTGAAATCTAGGGCATGTTGCTATATTTTTAAATTTTCTTGTAGTTGTCACTTTGGCACCGCGTTGCATGTCTAGGTAAATACAGCGCTAGAAGTGGAGGCATGAAATATTAACTTGACATTATCCCCTGTAGGTGCGGGCTTTAAAATAGTCTTACGTATTTCCTGCGTGTCCTAAGAAGCCATTAAACGGAAACAAAGAATTGTTAGACGGTTTTACCATCACCCAGGGCAGATATCACTCTGCATTTTACCATACCACTTCAGATCCCTTTGGAATGTTTTCCGCTAAGAGTGCAGTTTCTGACACTGCATCTTCTATTTGTTCATTGCTATCCGTTAGTTGGTTCATTTCCGACACTACTTCTGGCCTTGCTCAAGGTGATGCTCAAAAGAGAAAAAAAACACACACACAAACTATCATTTAAGCGGTTCCGGTATGAATTATAAATGTTATTCATTATTTACTGATAATTTATATACAAGCAATAATCATAGTTAAATTAAATTTTGACAAATATATTGAACAAGTATTTTGACAAGATGGACACTATTATTTATATTTTTTAAATCACTACCAAGGTATGACCAACTTTTGACAGTACCTTGGCAAAACGAAATTAATTTTGAATTAAATTTCAACGTTGGGCATAGACAATAGTTTTCGACCTTTATTTTCAGATGTGATCCAGAGCTGAGTGCTTATCAATCGTGTAAGGACCAAATGAACACTACGCTGACATCATACTCCACAAATTCAAGTAGTGACGTCACAATGACGCAATTGAACAACACGCATTACGTATCTTACCAAGAAATATTGGAACAGAATAAAATTTACGAACCCGCATGGGTAGCAATAGTTTCATTATTCGTCATAATAGCATTTTTTAGGACTCTTGGATATTTCTGTCTTCGTTTATTTCACAAACCAGTAATGAAATGAGGATTTTTTCCGTTTTAAAGACCTTTATTTATAATTCAGCGTTTTCGAAAAATTTGATAGAGCACTATTAATAAATCAGTATTGCTACATGTGCTTGTCAAGTACCTCACTTTTTATGTGTTACTGGACCATGTTCTTTTTCGCACTGAAAAATTAATGCACTAATTGGAACCTTCTTTAAAAGCTTTCTATACTTTTTATTTTCAATCGCCACCAACAATAAATAGCATATTAGAAGTATAATTCTTGCCATGAGCAAGAATTCAGAACTGCAAAATATAAAAATAAAAAAATCACACCAAATTATGCCAAAGTTTTAAATTAATTTTATTTTAATTTATTCTGCTTTTTTACTTGACTATCCTCTCTGCTTTATCCCTTTACATTTCCTTTCGATTTGCATTTGCAAAAAATTGCATTTTTTGTCTGGTCCATTGGCAACACTAAATCGCAACCCATATGTGACAGTCTTGTATATGTGAAAATTGTCACTTCACAATTTTAAACGTGGCGAAAAACTTATCGAAAACTGTTGAATGTTGGTATTTCAAACAAAAAAATTTAGTCAAATTTAGATTTTAAAGCGTTTCCCATTCGAGCGTATCAGAATGAAAATCCGTTTTTGCGCTGCAGCAAAAATAACTTTTTTATCTGAATGTGCTATTATTACGATAATGCGATAGTCAAATTTCCGTTTCTCTCCGGCATTGTGTTTCCGACTTTTTTGAAGCTATTATTCCTCCTATGGTGGCTCAATTATTTATTTTCCTCCCGATTTTTTCCAAAATATAAAACTGCAAATATATCTTTCCAAGAATAACTTCTCTGACAAGCATTATTCAAGGATGGACGGCGCCCAAACCGTGAGATCCATCTTTGACCAATGCCTTGTCAATCCTCTGTTTCTGATCTTTTATTTACAATATTGACTTTCCTGCATAAATAAGGTGATTTATATTGCATTTGTTCTTTGTTGACTTTTTTGCTATATTGCACCAGTCTATGCTTCATTTCATTCAAATACAGTGTTTCCAGAACTCAAAAATATTGTCGGAATAATCTATCGTCTCTAATTATTTACCTGTTGTATTCTGATGGTCAAGGCATGAGATAGCTGAAGATTTTAGGCATAAAAATCCTGAGCGATGCTATTTTGCGTTTGTATCGTATGGAACAAATACCCGCCAAGCGCGTTGCTGAACGGAACGCTGCGTTATTTCTTTGTAGTTGCTTCTTGTGACATGCGGAAAAACGTTACAACCGTTCGGAGGCTTCCTTGACACTCGGAAATTATTTGCATATGCATGATTTTGTTAAACTTCGGTCACTGATGGGTCGTGCCTTTTATTGCCATTTCGCGTTTGCCACAATATGGATTTGGCCTCAAAATTTTGGATTGGTATGTGATGGTTGCTTCTGATTGTTGGAATTTAGTAAATAAAAATACAGCCTATATGCTATGCCAAATTTTTTGTATAAAATATCCGTTTGTGCAAGTCTCATTGTTACATTTTAGAGTGTCGCAGGAATTTCCCTTTACGCTGGGAATTGTATCATGTTCAATACTATGTGGTACCATTCAATTGTAATCTCAACCTAGTTTCTGACCAGGCACGATCTGATGTTACGTCAAATATGATAGTCTAATCGATAGAAAACTTTGTTTTGTTAAGCCGGGGACACTGATTGACCGCGTCTCTGAAGCGCGATCCATCTGTGACCCATGCTTAAAAAACTCATAATGCCAAAATTTTCTGATTCGTCTTCAGCATTTTTTTTTATTTTTGTTAAAAAAAACCCTAGATAGACCGCACTTACATGGCACCTCCGATCAGTGACGTATACCATACAAAAGCATTTGACAAAATTCTGATTTCGATGGCTGGATCTAGTGGTAAAATTTAGTTGAACAAATAGGACAGGGATTGATATGTGATTTCAAACAGTTGATAACACAAGTCTGACTGTTTTTATGGAGATGTTTGTGTATATTATCATCATGACATGTAAGTACTTTATTATTAAACTTCTGTGTGTTGCAATGGTGTTTTTATGGTATTTTTCGGAAGAGTGCTCTCAAGGTCCTTTGTTTGGAAAATACCTAATAATACAAAAGCATCCGGATTTACATAATAACATATTAATTTCTTTCAGAGACCTACAGATAAGGGGGGCTAATTTGTTTCTGTGATTAAAATCTATTTGATGCAGGATTTATTCGAACCGGCCAAACGATAAAAAGGAGAATAAATTGTATATATGATACTTTTAAGAATGATTTTTGGTGAAACTGTAGTGGGGATTGAAGCCTAATTACCTCTAACCGTTGTTTATTTGCTATGAAGTAACAAAACGAGAAATACAAATGTATTTTTGGTTTCGAACGCTTTACTCCATTTTATTTAACCTACAGACTTGGTGAGGTTTTCAAAAGGCAGTGTCTGCATAAGATACAAAGGAATATATCACGGAAATGGCGCTATCGAAAGTCCTCGAATTTACCGTGAATGTCAGGGACAAAAAGAGGAGGACAATTCAATCACTTGTAATTGGGGATTTAATCTGAAAGATGACAAACACGGAATGATTATTCTTGAGATTGATGGGTTGTTTCAAACCCGAAGAAATCTTCTAAAACTAGACTGTAAGAAAACTTGTGTGAGTGATATTTCACACGAGATTCTATAGTGCACTCCCGCGTGGTCCCGTCTCATTTGCTTTTGGCTTTTTTTACGATAAGTATGGTGATGCGCTATGCCAGTTTGAATGCAGGTGCATGACCATACCGCGACAAATCAAAATATTTGTCCAATTGGAATGAAGTTTCTGATGTAGGAGGGTTAGGGAGGAGTAAAACCTCATTGTTTTTGAGGATGGGAAATAAAGTCGGGGGCTAGTCGATAATCCCGTCTACTCATAAGGCTACCACGACCTATCGTGTAGATATCAGTTCCAAGTCGATGTTAGTGGTTTTAATATGGTCTTTTACTAATTTTTACTCTACGTGCACATGATTAGCGGAGGAAGTCGTAATCAGCGGAAACGTGAATCACCGTCACCGGTGTCAAGTGAAATCTGACCATGACAATCATATTTGCGTACAGGTCGAGGCGAATTCCAGTCGCTTTTAGCAATTTACCAAATCGATCACCTATTAAACAGACAAACGCATTGAGATTGTAGACATAATCTTTTTTTGCTCATATTTTATGAAGGGGGTAAAGAGTATGAACATATCAATTTTGACAAAAATTTCGAGAAACAATGTCTGGTGATTTACAATTCTAACGATTGTCTGGATTACTTGCTCAGTCATCGGTGCAGGGAAAGAATCAAGAAAACAAAACGAATTTCTATCGAGTATGAATGTGAACCAAAATATCTTCAATTTTCAATCACTTACACATTTATAAATTGCACGGGTAATTCTAACGGTAGGTAAAAATTTTTTTATTTATTTTCCCTACGAAACCAGACATGAAATAATCGTTTGGGAGGTGTGCGTCACTGATGTTTTAAATATTACTTGCTTCATTGTTGTATTCCATTTAAAATGGAATGAAAATGTCAAGTCTTATATTTTCATTCTTATTTTCTTTGTATTGTGAAATGCTTTAAATTGATCAGTCATTTGTACCACACACTGATTATTATTCTTGATACTTTAAAATTTTGCATATTTCTCAGACAAGTTTACTCCAAGATATTGTATTGGTGGGGGCATGGGGCCTCTCTTGCCGATCGAAACGCTTAAAAAGTGCTCTATATCTAGCAAGGCGTTTGGTTCAATTTTTTGCCCATTTAGCCATCGGTGCGATTTTCTTGTTGTGCGATTTCTTGTTGTTTTATGGCGATGTCCAACAAAAACACTATATTTAAAAAAAATACCCGCGGCAAGCATTCTGATGTCATAATTTCAGTTTAATTTGTTTGTTTCCAAATTTGGCCTCCTTCCGATCCAGGTTTCTAAACACGGCACTGTTGTAACATATTCTGTTAAGCCTGAGTCACTGATGGATCGCGCCGCCAAGGTGCGGTCCGTTATTGACTTATACTTGACAAAATGAAATTTTCGATTATGTTTGACACTGCAGAGCGTAAACCATCCGTAGCAATGACGAAAGCTTTGACAACTAACCTAACACCAACACCGACAAATGATCGCCTTTTATTGTCAACCAATCGATCAATGACCATAAGAGATGATCCCACTTCATTTACATCTCACCCAACAACCCATCAGTCAACAACAAATCAAAGCTTTACCCTGGAATACACCGAAGTACTCAAACAAAACACCGGTCTGATTGTCGGTATTGCTGTATCCGTCTTGCTTGGTTTAGTTTGCTGCGGTATTGTTGGTGGACGAGTGGGTGCATATTTCAAAAGAAGGTAAACTGCTTTTATTGACAGGTTAAGTGTGAGCTTTAGTGTTTGTTTGTATTTTATGTTTCAGCTAACCTCTGAGATAATATTGCATGATGTGATGATAAAATTTTGTAAAAGTTCATAGTAAATTATAGTTGTATATCCTTTTTTAATTATGTATGTAGATACTCAATTTTTTAGTGCCGTACCTTATCGAGTTATCTGCAAGTAAGGCATACTCTGTAAACATGATGTAAATAAAGCCTAAACAAGGAAAACCTAATACTCACTATTTCGAATACATTCTGAAAAGTTGTTTCTAATATGGAATATCGAATGCAATATAAATTCAGAAAAATTTGATTTAAGGACACAATTTTTTATTCTGTGAAGCCACGTTGATTGGGAGAGCAAAAACATATTTTTCTATTCCTTCTGTTCAAATTTTTGCAATAAAAATGACACTTTCACATCCTACTGTTCTGAAATATATCAAAAATCAAGAGTATACCTATATCGAATTTGCTCATTTTCGAATGTATTCGAATATTCGATTCGTTTCGGACATCCCTTGGCTAAACAGATAAGTAAGCACAGCAAAACTATTCTTTTATGTCGCGACAATCATGTCCCGTATTCATAGTGTTAGACGGAATTGATGTTTTGTCGCATATGAGTTAACGTTGTTTGTCTTTATGTGACCGCAGGTACAGGGCCTTGTTCAGGATGATCCACTCAAATGAGTGACTGAAAAATAGAGCATACATACTCGTTTAAAGCGTTGTAGTGAAGCAATATATCGGCAACATTCAGTAAAATAATCAATTTGATTTAGAAAAAAAGTGGAGAAACTGAAACAGCGGTCACTGCCTCGAATACCGCAGAACCCGAACCCAGTTGAAGAAAATCAAAACCACGTATATGAGACACTAGACAAAACCGCCCTTGGGTTGTCTCAAGAACACGGCGGAGTGAGTACCTCAAGGTGGGTCCATCATACATGTATATAAGCATATATACAACATTTATATACCCATCTTGGACAATATGTTGATAATATATGGAGACTTGTTGTTCACTTCATAACAACTGAGCACAAAAGTTTTTTTAAGAGTTTTTAAGAACATTGAGCATATTTCAGATGTGATTATATTTGTTGAGGTACGAAAACTGGTGTATAGAGATCAATATTGTATTAATTCGTATAAATGTAGCAAAAGAAAAGTTTAACTAAAGTTAGATACAAATACTTGAACTTATAACGCCACCATACGGTGTGTATGTTTTTCATGAACCAAGTTTTTTTTTCAAATTTTTTATTTTTATTTATGTCTGGCCTTAAAAATGACTCTTCTCAGTTTGTAATAAAACGGGTCAGGTTATTCAACTAAAATATCTTTTTGTCAAAAATATATCATATACGTTTTGCTGCTTATATAGCAACAAGGTACGTGTTTTTATATAAGAAGTTTTCATTTTGCAAAGAAAGTACAACTAATTTATAGAAATATGCTGTGACTATATTAAATCACATGTCATTATATTTTGTATTTTCAGGACTGACGATGATGACTACAATGTAATACAACTATTTCATTGACTGGATTTGAAAGAAATATTAAAACTGAAAGCAATTTTAAAAAATGATAAAAAAGTTCTTAATCTTTTGGAAAAAAAATTTCGGCACAGTTCCAGTGCAAGGGCGGTTCAAAACAAGCAGCAGTTGCCCGTGTTAAAAATGCAGACCAATTTTGTAGGCGAATAACAAAAAAGTAAAAGTCATCTTCAGTGCTTTCCTTTGACACTCATCAATTTAATAATGACAAAAAGTTTCAAAATATATCTTAAATTTTTAACATTTTCGATGATTGCTCGACAAATGAGACTGAATTGCAGAAATAAGATTTTGACTTATCCGAATCGGTCACGTATAAAACCTATTCCAATCTCAAATATAAAAGCAGATTTTATGCGAGATGTTTTTCTCAAACTTCTCAACTTTGGAATTCTTCACCTTCACAATGCTTTCCTGATTGTGTTGAATTTCATACTCGTATTAATGAATATCTGTTAACGTGAATATTCTTTAATCTTCTTTCGTTTCTGCATTTATGCATCTCTCTGAACACTATTGGTTCCAGGACACTTTCATGTACGATTTTTCCTGTAGCCTTGTTTGGGAAAATTTTAATACCGTAACCTTTATATGATCACACATCACTGATATATATTAATTCAATAGTTCATATATGCAAAAGCTCAATGAAATAAACATGTATGTGCCAAAAAATATTTAATATGGTTAAATATTTTAGCGGCGTAATACATCGTTGACCAATGATTGTCAAGACCAATGCTCTAACGTTGGTATATGTGTATATTTATATTAGTGATTTTCGTTCATTAGTAAGGTGATTTATATTGCACTTCAATTAAAAACATCAGTAAAGTTACAGAACTCAAACATAATTGTTAAAGAATATATATTCGCCTCTCCATCTATCTGTTGTATTAGGTCAATGCAGCTGAAGATCACGGAGTTTGACAAACATTGAACATTTTTTTAGAAGCGACCAAGAGAAGGCTAAAAAGTGGTAGGTTCCATTTCCTAGTTCTCCCGGAAGCATCAGATACCATTCCCAACAGAATATTAAATATGCAATCAAATCTCTACTCTTTGACAATAATTTAACCGGTGATATTGAAATAAAACTGTATATTCGACTTTATCGGCCAAATTATTATGTTGATGGAACGCACCGGCGAGGCAATTTTTGTGTTCTAACTTTTTAACTACAAAAAAACATAATATGGACTGTGGTTCTATTTATTTTTTACCCTCACAGATGACGAGTATATTAAAGTAAATTGTTTCTTTCACTATGCTAACATCTTTAATATCAGTATATAAGTCTATCAGTATTTTGTGATAATCTATTACAGTATACAATTCAAATTACAACTCTAGAATTATAACTAGGCTTTAATGAACTCTTTCACAGTCAAGCACAATGTGGACTGCATAATAAATTCTAGATATAAGGCAACAAGTGAGCCAGACGTAAACAAAGTAACCAACAAATTTAGAATCACAAAATCACGGTAGTCACTCAGCAATCACCAACCAAACAAATAAAATTCCAATTCACTTAAACAAAATTGAAAATTAGATAAATCACAATATTATACTGAATTAATTTTGACCACCTAGAAGTAAAGAATCTAATTTCAATATTGAATAATAATATAAATACAAGTCACAGAAGTCGCTGGTTGGAATACAATAAAACGAGATACAAGTTATTGAGCTCTGCCTTAGGAGTTTGATTCTTTCTTCTTTCTACAAAACACAAAATTTCACTTCCTGGATTTTTGTTGGGTGTGGGTCACTGATGGATCGCGCCGTCCAGGCGCGGACCATCTGTGTCCAAAACTTAACATTAGTAAATTTATGATCGGTGTACTGAAGACTCACCTTTCGACGTAGGATCAATCTGTGTGTTAAGTTTGGCAAAGTTTAACGTTAAGTTGGTTCTTAACGTTGATTGGCGTCATAGGAATTTTCACAAAGTAAGAACAATCACCGTTCATGAATTAAATAAAATGCTCAATTGCAAAAACCTGTTCATTACTCATTTGATATGATATAGAAATATGAATATCTCGTTCTGATATTAGAAATAGTGTCTTCAAATATTGAGATATTGAGAACCTCACTTTTATTTGAATGATTGAGGTCAAACATTTTTCAGCAGAAGGTGTGAAAAGAGGTCACAAATAATAGGATCGGTTTGTGAATTATCATGAGAAACTTTCTGCTATCGTTCATATCAACGTGTAAGTTCAAAATTCCTAACCATATGTGATTCCACTGCTGACTGGCTAAACTCAGTTTTGGACGGTATGGGCCCAACAATGCCAGGTTCCGAAATCGTTTTTTTTTTTTAATTATTCTTGTTTCGTTTTTGTATTCAATAGGCATTTATAGGTGGTAGCATAATTAGATTTGATACCGAAGGCTGATTATAGTTATGGTACTACGCTTGTTTTATAAGTAATTGTTACGCATATATATCAAAAAGAGGTTATTTCTAAGACTGTTTTATAAGTGTTTGTTGAAGTCAATAAAAATGACATATACCTCTACGCAATTGTTAACACTTACATTTCATCTCGTATTTCAATCATATGAATTAATCGCAAATCAATTTAATCAATGTATTTTAGAATCCACTGACGAAAATAATATTAATCTTTGAACCTCATCTAAGTTTAATCAAATCCGTAAACTGTAATAAAAATACAGTAAATATACTGATCATTTGCAGTAATTGCATATTTTCGAAGTAATAACCACCACGTTGATGAGATTCGTGCCAAGTATGGGCTGCTGATGGACTGCACGTCGGCGGTGTGCTTCATCAACGGCTCAAAATATGCAAAAACAAAGGTTTTAAAGCTTTATGCCAATACCACCAAGTGGAATTACGGTCATAAAACAATGATTTTATTGCATATTTATACAGTGTACTTCATGCCCATGAATTATTTAAATATTAGTGAAAAAGAACTTTTTAAAAATAAATACTTTCTATTTTCAATAAAATATTACGATAATTATTTTTGTCTTGAAAGTTTATAGAAGGTGGTATCAATCACATTTTTTTTTTTTTTTTTTTTTTTCAGTTTGAGGATGTTGGTGGTTTCCAAACTACAAGAAATAATGACCGCATTCTTCAAAACTAGTAGCAAAGATTTTATTTTCAATATTTGTTGATATAATGAACATAACTGAATTGCCAGGACATATGCGAAACGGTTGTACCGGTGAATGTTTAGACGCATAGGTTGGAATATTACACAATAAAAAATAAGTCACCAAGCCCTGTCTCTACGAAATATTTATGAATATGGGTTTGGTTGTTGGTAGGCCAAATGCTTAAGACCTATGTTGCTCTATGCACTGATTTAATAATATACAAACGTTTTTTATACATTTTGGGATGTTATTTAAAAAAATCTCATATATCTTTATCAAACATGGGGGACTGATGGATCGCGCCGCCGCCAATCTGCGGGTTAGACTTGACGAACCAAATTTTTTAAGATTGTTCATATGTTGATTTGCGTCACAGGAATTTCCACAAAGTAAGAACAATGTCTTATCATCAATTAAATAAAATGCCCATTTTGCAAAACATGATGATCATTCATTTGATTCGAATAAGAAATATGAACATTATGTTCAGAGACTTATAATGGTGTGATCGTTTATAGAAGGATACTGAAAATTTTTTCGGACTCCATTTTCAGCAGAAGAGGCGCTGAGAATGTTGAAAATATTTAATTAATTCTTATGAGAAAGCTGCATTAATTCGTTCATACCAGCTTGTAAGTTTGAAAATTAGAATTTCAAAATTTCATGTTATTTTACGTAAGCCGCAGGTTTGCGCGAAAATAGTGGTGAACGAAAGGCAGCATCATATTTTTGAAAAGTGGTTCACATTATACAGTAGGATGTCTAGATTTTGGTTTGGCAGGTTAAAATTAATGACATTTGTGTGTCAAGTATTTGGAGACGTGGACGTAGATATAAAACAAAGAATCAGACTGGGATAGATGCCGAATCCAATATTTTTAAAAATGAAATCTTATTTTCGATTCGAGTCCAAATGGCATTATAGTTTTGTTCAAATAGTTCTGGAAACAAACTGTTTCTGTTTAATGGCATGCTGGTATACACTGGATCTCTTGTATTACTCATACTCATATAAATTTTTTTAAAAAACTAGGCGTCTACTTACGTTTTTTTTAATATTCCAGTAATTGCTTGAATATTTGACAGTTCTAATAATATTTTACTCACAATCTTTGGCTTAGACTCGGATTTGTGAATCTTGCTTTGCCCAAACCTAGTCCTCCTCCCCTTCCTTTAATCTGCAAAATAGAAAAAATAAAAAAGCATCCTTTGCGCCCACATCACGAGCTTCCCTTGGCACAGGATATGTTTTACTAGCTGAAATATCGTCATTCATCTCTATCAATGTACAAGATCTCTGGATAAAATGCTTCAATATATGGTATATGTGACCAGATAAAATAGCAAGCATTGTTAATCGCGTACTGTGAATTAAACTTCGCTTCATTTAAAATCTAAAAAAAAAATATTTCACGATTGGTAATAAGAGTAAAGTCTTCTGGTAAGTGAAGGCTTCTTTTTCTAGTTTTGAACTCAACGCTTGAATTCCATCATCAAATCAAAGCAATGAATTAACGGCCAACTTGATATTTATAACGACATTAGCCGTTGTCAACAGGTATAGACTGATGCCGATGGTGTAATAATCATCGATTTCTAAGTAAATAAAATAGGTCACTTTTTTCAGTCGTGATTCAGGTGTCAAGAGTGATCATTACATCTGATCTATGAGTTATTATGAGGAACGTTCTGTATTCGTTCATACATGCATGTAAGTTGAGAAACGTTAATTTCATTATTTCAAACTATTGTGAGTGGGCAGCGAGTTTAAGACAACATCCAAGTCAGCAATTTTGTTTTGCCAAACACTGAGGCACTGATGTATCGCGTCTGCAAACAACATACAACTTACTAATCAATGTTTCAACAAATTTCTCTGATTTGGATCTAATGAACTTAACTGAAATATAAACATAGCGTTCAAAGGTCGCCTCATTGGTGTAAGTGGTAGAAGGTTTTATTATCGCCAAGGGCATATATCACTGGTTGCACTTTACCGTGTTGGTTATGTTCTGTCCTTTCCAAATTGCGGCACTCTTATTTTCTATAGTATATTTCTCAGAAGTTTGCTATTGGAAAGTTGGAGGCAGTGCTTAACTAACGACCATACTAATAGCAATCGGCTACTACAAAATGCGGCACTACACGTTGAGTGAAAAACATCCCAAACCAAACGGTACTGAATGTTTATGTTAAGGAACAGTGAATAGTATCTGACCTGGGCGATGATCAATCGATCCCATCACTTTGTTGAAAAATTGTGTTATTATTAATGATGATCGTATATTAAAACATTTTTATAATATTTCAGACGTCATAATTCAAGCAAAATGCAACTACTGTGATGATGACGCCAGAATAGAAGAGGGGGAAAATGTAATCACAAGTCCACAGACAAGGGATGAATGTGGAGGAAGGTTGTTTCTCAAACGTTGTGGCTGGAAATTTTCGCTCGCAAGGCACAATGAAGCCATGATCTTCTTGCGTATAAAAAGCAAATTTCCTCCAACAAAAAAAAACATTCTTTCGTTATTCAATACAGGTAAGGCTACTTTGATATAAATACAGTGAGTTTTCAAATGCATGAGCAAATGAACTGGATAAATGATAATATTTTCGATATTAATAAGAATATACTTAGTGGAACGCGCTCAATCCATCGTTGGCCCATGCTCAACAAAACTTGTTTTATGAAATATTTCTTGACTACACAAAGTTCTATTAATTTTATAGGCTAAACTCCAAAACATTTTCATGTTAGTTATTCTAGATTTTTACTTACAATGTGGTTTAGACTCTGTATTCGTAACAGAGACAAATTTCTGTCATCAAGTATCCATGACCCACGATTAGATCGTGTCGTCAAAGCCAAGTCTATCTATGACCCATGCTTGACAGATTGTAAAAATCTGTCTGGCGCACCCCCATCGTAAGACATAGTATAAAGGGCTGTCTCGACCGCATATAGATGCCTTATTTTTAACAAACACTCATTTGAATGGATCGCCTGAGCAATCATCCTGAGAACAATTTGTTGAGTATTGTTAGTAGTGTTGTAGTAAATTACATCGTTTCTATTTCATCAGTTGAGCATATCCATAGAACCATGATTTGTATTGTTGGGAAGTTCTGAACTTACCGCTTTGGCCGAGCCAACCTAAGTCACCAAAACCTGGCGGCATCGGATTAACGACTCGGACATGCCAGGATTGAAACTCAAAATCTTTAATCTGCGATACCAACCTGAAGATATCTAGGTCATCGCACCTACGTCCATCGGTATTTTGTATATTTAGGCTCTTCCCAATCAAAATCTATCATCAGTGTATTTTATTAATAGGAACGTTGAGGATCGAAGCGATCAATCTCAATTCTACAACCAATTCATTTTGTAGAGTAATTTATAATTCACTCAAATGTTTGGATTACGTCAACACCGATGAAGAGTGTGAACTTGAAAAACTGATGTCAATGACAGAATATGTTGATATAGAACTTGTGTGCAATCCAAAACATCTTCAGTTTACAATGTCGTACAACTACAAAGAGTGCTCAGGTATTAGACATATTCATAGTTTATTTCGACACCTCTGACGACACAAAAGCCGATACAAATGTATGTATAACATTATAACATTACAGATTTATCAGGAAAGCAAACAAAACCTAAAAAAAACTTAAAAAACGTGCCACGGAATAAGTTTCAAGGAAACATTAGAAGAAAGTAACACGCATTTGCTTACCTTATTGTATACCTCTAGATTGCACTCTATCTTATCCGCTTGCATCTGATCTAAATATCAGAAACTGATTTCCATAAAAGATTCTGCAAACTTTTTTATATCAAATATACTCAATGAAAAGCGGTGGAGAACGTTTAAAAGGAACCATGTAGTAGGTATTCACATAGCAAAGAACCACCACGAAAGGCAGTGGTAGCAATTGCCCTATTAGTGAAAATCATTCCAGAGGATTAAACCGCGATAATAAAATGCAGTAAGTGGTATTTGCCCTGGATGATGTTGAATTATCCACCACTTCCTTTTCCCTTTTCGACGCCTCTTATAAACTTGCATGCAATAGTTTAGAGCAATTATTCTGAAAAACACGCCTGATGTGTTCTACCTTTTCTCCCACGAATCTTTCTTCTATATCTGTTAACACGACTTATATATGTGATAAATTGAAAAGGTCCAAAGCCAACTCCACGTACAACGCCCCCTCATACAAGTAACCAAACAGAAAGAACTCCGAGCACTGTCAGCCAATCAACAATGAGTTTCGTTTCATTTATCACCAATCAAACAACAGCGGAAGTGGTTTCTATACAAGACTCGAGCTCAGAATATACAATTATTTCTGTAAAATTCCTAGTCATAATTGCATCAATTACAGTAGGATCGCTATGTGTTATGGTTCTTATTGTTGCTGTTTGTACTTGTTTGAAACGCAGGTATTTCAATTTTTTAATTTCTTGTTATTGCAAACAATGCCTGGAAAAAGTGAATGAACTCACCCATTTCTCTTGTGTAAAAAACCGACAGTTTATTTTACGTAGTCGCCCATGGCAGAAAAATCTGATTCTCAAATCGTAATGTTAAAAAATACGAGTCAATCGATCTTAAATTAAATTGCTGAAAAATCGTGGTCGTTGGGAACAATCTCGAATGAGTTACTTTGCTATATTGCGTTTGTCATGTTGAAGTTGAGTGCTTTTCGATCTTGAAAAGCGTTTTACCTCTTGATATATTATGTTTTTAGGAGACGTTTATCGATGTTCAGAAATCGACCATTGCCTGAAATTCCGGAAAATGGCAATGACGAAGACGATAATATCAATCCCTTGTATAATATCTATGCAGAACTTGATCAAAGATATTCAATTCGAGAACTGCCTGGTCATATCAATATCGTTGAAAACAGGTCTGAATCATGAAATAAATAGTATCTGGATTATCAGCCTTTATACGTTTTATTTAGCTTTCCTTATTTGGAAGTTCTGTCTGTATAGATTTAAAATACTATGAAATATGCAGACTTTTCATAATTTACTATGTTTGGCCTCCAAAATTTAGAAACAGTGGCAACCAAAAAACCTTTTGTTTAAAATTTTTCATTTTATTTTGTATGTTCCACAAGATTTAAAACTATTCGCAAATACTAGATCCATGACCTCACATTTAAAAAAATGTAATTGTCCTACGTCCGCGTTCGGAAAGCTGACGACGCATGAGTGACAAAATAAAAGTTAACGCAGCATTTTTATGATCTGTTTTTCATTTCAAAGGGTGGACAATGGTGAATACAATGCAGTTAAGATATTTCATTGAAGTATGTTGTAGCCTTCGTCAAGAAAATAAACACCGCGTCCCCGAGGATTCAGAATATGTGAACATTTTACTTTATTGTCCATTGCCCAACTAAATATTCCTGGCTGGGTTATGGAGATACTGTAGAGGAAACATCCATACACGTCCCAGTCCTTTTCGTACAATATGACAATAAATGCATTAAAATACGTTCAGTGACAAAAATTCAAACTGTTTATATTGAAATTGGCTTATAATTAGCCTGTTATTGTGGTCTGTTCATAAAAGACGCCCATAAAATCGCGCTCTTTTCACATAATATAATTATTCTCTAAAACCAATCAAACAAATTGTCGTAGTACCTCTGAAGGAGCAACATTCTAATGGATTTGCTTAAAATGTGTTGGTTTCAATTTTTTTATTTATTTATATTTTTCATGTTTCAATAAGAACTTATTTTGTCAAATAAAGTCAATAACGAAATAAGAAGTCCATAGTTATTACAAAAGCTTATTTTGCGTGTCGTATATATAGAAAGCGAATAAAAGATGCAGAAGTAGTTTTACCATGAACCAGGGCAGTTTTAGAATTACCGTAGAAATACAGTGTGGGGAAAAGCGTCCACCTTCCAAAACATTTCATTTCCAATTGAATCCCGAATCTGACCATTCTTTTAATCTTGTTCTATTTATGTAAACTATTCAAATTTCAGTAAATGGCGAGCTATTTCATAACGTCGACAAATTATTTCGAAAAAATATTATGAACCTTTGACGTATTTGATGAAATCAGGGTTTTTTCGAATGTTGTCGAATCACAGAAATGCATTTTCGAATCCTCCGAAACATCGTATGCAAATTGATTCCAGTCTTAATTTTAAAGAGGAATCCCTGGTGTATAATGCGGATAATGAACTGCGGCAAAGTCACAGGACATTCTTTGCGTTTTGAAATAATTGAATATTATATTGATTGGTGCGTGCAATACCAACATAATATTGCACTAAAATTGACATAAAAGCTTTGTTTTTGTTTACTGAAGTTATGCCATTACTCTGGGTTGATTAGTAATTCCGAAGTCACCGACCGGAATATATCTTGAACTTTGGAACGTAAAAATTTGAAAGCTTGATATCAACATTGCGAAATACAAGATGACAATAAATTATTTCGCAGTATTTTCGCGAACTTCCAAGGTTAAAATCTAACCTCATGTCTACTGATACTAGTATACCATCGCAGATAATAGAGTCACAATAAACTGATTAAAAAATCGTCAAAGGAGCTTTTTTCTATTTAATTCTATGTTTTAAGTTACAAAACCGCCTTGATACACCCAAGCTAACGGAAAGCAATAATACTGCCAATAATTGCCACAAACCCAGAATTTGAAACTGTTTCAAATTGTTCTGGTCTATTGCAAAGAAGATGCAGATACGAGCTTCGGTTCTTTAATCATCTTAAAATGTTTTGGCATGATGAACTTCTCCCACACAGCAAGTTTCCATTCATCCGGCCATATCCAGAAAAATCCGGATTGAACTGCGTGACTCCAATGTCCAGAGGTCGTGCAAGTGTGACCGAGTTGCCGAAGACAAGCCGATGCAAATACTTCGGATTCTATTGTAATCTGAAAATAAATAAAATTTATGTAAAAAATAATTCACACAGAAGAACGAACATGACATCAAGTTGTTTAAATATATACAACAATGGCTTTTTTTAAAGCTTATTCTCACATGGAAATTGTAAAAAAACACATTGAACAGGACGAAAAGGGTACAGTGCGTCATTAATTTCAACGATAATAACGCGATATTTACGTTTTTTTTAACATATATCGATCGATATTTATATTTATTGAGAATTCACGTTGCGAAATCCCCTCATATTTCTAACAAATTGATCTAAATTAACCTTGCTCGTTGTAAGTACTATACATGTTTGACGAGTTTTAATGTCATGATCAAAAATTTACAGCGTGGCACGGCCTGTTCCATCTCAACCAGACATTTTGTTTTGTCAAGCATAAGCTACTGATGGATCGCACCTCGGCGGCGCGATCCATAAGTAACTCATGCTTGACGAAACATACTTTGTCAAAATGTAATCTTGGTGGGTGTTTCCGGTCGAATTTATCCTTATATTATTTATGATAAAATTCCAATCAATGTCCAACTTCTCCGTAATCATATACGCTGTCGAAATTAGGCGATACCCAATATCACCCATTTTGATGAGATTTTCGCCCAAATCCCCAGTCAATCCATTTCAAATCCCCGAAATTAATATTGGAATCGGCAACACGAATTAGAAACAAATTATCTGGTTCAGAAAATTGTTTTCATACCAAACTTTTTCTGTCTTCTTCGTCTATTTTCTTCTTTCTGAGAGCTACTGGTTGTGTCGTCATAATATCAATTTTATCTCGATATTCATGCGCGGCTGCCACTGGCAAAAAATAAAATAAATTAACAATGAGCAAGCTATTATTACATAGCAATAATTTGTTCGATGAAGCTGTTTTACGACAGGATGAAAAAATAAAAAATATTACAAATTTGTTCGAGTCACAACAGTGGAAAATAAATCAGAAACTCGGCAAGATGCCATCGTTCCTTGTTCATATAAACATGAAAGCGATCAGCCTATTCACAGTGAGGAGCTTTGCATCTGCAAGTTCAGAACAAGTACATTTGACATACATAAGTCCTAAATGGATCGTGCCTCAACCGGCGACAGATCAACCTGTGATATAATATATAAAACCAGCCTAAGCTAACTGGTTTGTATATAATAATATCACGAAGTTTTAAAACGTAGCCTCTGGTATACCAATCAGAAAAAGAAATATTGTAAGTCTTTCGTCAAGCGTGAGTCACTGATGGATCGCGCGAAATACTCTGTGCTTGATTAGTATGTAAATTTCCTACTTGTGAATTGAGTAATGAACGCTTTTGATCCAGATGAAACCGCCATCCCAGGTATTGGTTGATGAGCATTTTCACTGCTTATGTTAATGATCGCACTTCGATGAAACCTTTGCAAAAGTCGAGGGAGGAATTGCTGAGTCAGCAATACTGCTCCAAACGTGTTGACGACGAGGCATCTATAGTACGGAAATGAAAAAGTTTCTCAACGACACAAGTTATGTTGTTTTTATAGTATAGTTTTCGAAATTCACAAAATTATGAAAAAATTATTCCAACATTTCAGATAGAAAAATTCCTGATATTTTACCCTATTTTGCTCTTTCTGCAGCAGAGTCATAATTTACGACAAGTTTTACAACGTAAACTTTGGTATTCCTAAATTTGAATCAATTATTTTCAAATATGATTCCGCATTAAAAATTAATTAAAAGTATTATTAAATGACCAATTTTTCCCATTATACTGTAGAAAAGTAAAATCGAAATAACAACGAATGCAACTGCTACTGCGTATACGCACGTTTTTGTTTTGTTTAAGTCACTGATGGATCTCGCGGTCGAGGCGTGATCTAGCTGACTCATAATTGACAAGAAAATAAAAATTTGAAAAATCACAGAATTACATATTTGAATCAAGTTAGTCGTAATTCTCTAACTAGAATCTTGGATCTAAAAATGACATTCTCTAGTCGTAAAATTTTTCTACCAAGCTCACTCTCTAATTTTCTCTGCTGACATTTGATGATATTTTTCTGATAAACCGGCACATCCAACTGCATTGACTACGATAGAAACATCCAAATCTTCAACTTGTCTTAATATATCGGTGTAGAACGGCAGAGAGAATGATTTGCGAAAATCGGCTACAATTGTTCGAACCTAAAAAAGTACAAATCCCACATAAATATTAGACCATTATTCATAATATTAATGAACCCAATATCTCAAATTTGCCCAATACCTCCAAATTATGCAAAGAATATTCAAAACACAGACATTGGTGGTTTAAGCATGATCCTAATATATCATGATTCATGAGCTGGTATAGAATTGGTCAATCTTGGAATTCCTCTAATGTGTTCCATATAGTGATGTCAACTTAATTTTTTTTTTTTTTTAATTAGGGAAAGTAAAACAAATTTATCACAAAACTAGTTAGTATCCTAATTAAAACCAAGTAAACTAGTTAATCGTTGTTTGGCTGTATTTAATACATTATTAAAACATTTCAAGCATAAAATTTTCAAATAGTCTATTTCGAATGGTTTTTTGTAAGGAAAATATAATTTAACTTCTTTTGACCTAGGTACCTGCTTTAAAATTAGATAAATTTTCCTAATTTTAGGCAGCAATTTACTAGGAAAACTTAAGATAGAAAACTCGGTAGAATTTAAAAGCTATGCCAGTCAGTTATCAGTGAAACCAGATAAAAGTATTTTAAGAATAAAATCGGTAAACTAAGTATGCCAGGTAAACTATGTCCTTTTACCTAGGATCGCCAAATAGCTTCCCTGTGTGTTGCAGATGTGTATAACGATCAAAAAAGTGCTCAGATTGGATTTTCATTGTTCGGGTAATAAACTGCTCACTGTGCTCTTTCATAGAGGGATGTTCGAAACTTAGGATACTTTTACTGGTTTTATGCTGTACGAAGTTTATTGGCACATTCGTTGCAGTTATTGTACTATTCCGACCTTCATTAGAGCGAACATCGAAAATAAATCATCTTATTGCTCAGGTAATAAACTGCTCACTGTGCTCTCCTATATCGGGATGTTTTCAACTGAGGATACTTTTTCTGGTTTTATACTGTACGAAGTTTATTGGCGTATTAGTTGCCGTCATAGTACCATTCACCACCTTCATTATAGAACATCGAAAATAAATGTTCTATGATTTGAAGATTTTGTTTTTGCACGATGGGAATTTTATGGGATAAAAATTTTTCTTTTAATGATTATGACGTTACAATTTTTCAATTATTTGAAAAAAATACTTGACATACGAAATCAAAATAAAGCTATATTTCCCTCAAACTATTACAGTGTTGTACCACTAAGCCTAGCATATCGACTATTACATTTTTTTCTAGAATATGGTAAACAATGAATCGGTATGCCGAGGCAATACCCGGTTTATTACTTGTCAATACCAATTTTTCAAATGAGCACAGGGTATATGAAATTAAACATATGAAGGCCGGGTAATAAGTACACTGTAACAAAAAATGCAACAAAATCGCTAGTCTTTGACAGTAATTTTATTAGCCGGTAATAAAAAAATTTCAAAATTGACTTTCTTGGTCAAACACGGGGTGTTGATGGAACGCACTAGGAAGAGTGCGGTCCATCAACAGCCCATAATTGGCATAAATCTCTTCAACATGACGTTTTTTTTTTTAATTTGAAAATATGCAATTACTGCAAATGACCGCAAAAACCTCATTCGATTAAGAAAATATTCAAATAAAAATTCTTAGAAATCAACAAAGCTTTTCAGTTCGAGCAATATGAATTTTGATATTGTAACTGACTTCCATTCATCTTCTTTATTTTCATTACTTAGTTATCGATTTCTCCATATTTTATTAAATTTTCTGCTAACCACCACATCTGCCAAATTTTAAAAAAGAAGGGCCATATATTTTTTATGAGTTTTATTATATTACAGGGAATTTGTTCCAATGTTCTGTATAGACTGGTTTTATTTATTGAAAAATAAACTTTCCGGCTAGGATGATTCATACCCAAGTTTTACACTTAAGACTGATTGCTAGGCCCCATCAACCAGATCAACCAGGTTTTTGAAATGAGATTTTTTGCTTAAGATATCAACAGTTAAAAACAAAAGAACAAGAATCAATTTTTGCGATTACAACTTTGTGGTTGATCTATAGTTTTCCCTTAAGATATATTTTTTTGGTTTCTCTAACATAAATTCACGGTAGAACCACACCGTAGAGGTGTCGCCTTCAATGTAAGAAATATTTTGATCAATTATGTTTTGTTAAGTATGAGTCACCGATAGGACTGGGAAAATCAAATCATTTGGAATTCTAATCTGATTCGGATAATTTTATCGAATAGAAGGGAATTACTAATTCCATAAAAAAAGCAAATATTTCATTTTTACTATTACTATCTTTCACTCCAATATGATAAATAAGAAAATGATGTTTGCGAATTACAAATATTATTATAAACAGATTTAAGAATAATGTGATTTTCATTTTTTAACGACAAGATGCAATTTATTTTGGTCAAATTTGACCAAAATCAATTGTATCTTGTCATTAAAAATAAAAAGTCTACTTTATTATGCAAGTTTTTGTTCCTATGACAGATTCACTATTGATTCGAATAATCTGTGCTTCGAATCGATTCGAATCGAATCGAATTGCCCAGCCCTAGTCACCGATTAGGAACAGTCCACCAGTCACTCATGCTTTGCAAAATAAAATTTTCTAAACGGAGCTTCAGCGACGTTTACACCAAAAAAATGTAAGTTTCAAATTTTCAGCCCCTCTTACCTTTACCATATGTTTTAACACAATCAAATCCCTCAAACGATGTATTCTTTCAATATCCCTGCCGACAAGTACAACGTTGAATCCTCGTTTCGCGAGTTCCAGCGCAAATCCATTCCCCGTGGTTGAAGTAGGGGCTGTCACAAGTGCCCAAGTATGTTGCCCGTATCTTAAACCGTGGTCAAAACTTTCACGAATGAAAAATTTACGTAGAAATCCAACAAATTTTAAAGCCAGTAGGATTAGTGAAATCGCACCAACCGTTGAGACGAATGAGCCCAGCGCAGTTTCTATACTTCCCATATTTTAAGGATTTTTATTTTATTTTCAACAATCATTTGATAATAACTCTCTAAAATATCAAAGGCTAAATGCAGTACTGGAGTTGAAATGTTTTCATCTACCCTCGACCTCCTCCATTTAACATTTTGAGATATCTGTAACTGCCAATGCAAAATATTGGCTTAACATTTAACTTATATACAGAGCTGGACAAAATCGAATCATTTGAAATTCTAAGTTGTTTCGAATATTTTTTCGAATCGGATCGAATCCCCAATACTATTGAAATAACAAATAACCCATTATTACTATTACAACTTGTCTTCATTGCGAATATCAAGAAATTTACAGTTTATACTGTATTTTCAATATTCCAAGTCTAAGAGTAACAATTTTCATATTTTAATGACAAAATAGAATCGATTTTGGTCAAATTTGACCAAAATCGATTGCATTTTGTCGTTAAAAATGAAAATTCTAGTTCATTTAGCAAGTTTTGGCTAGTTTGAGCGATTCACGATTGATTCGAAGGAATTGTGCTTTGAACCACTTTGAATCACCGGATCGAGTCGCCCAGCCCTACTTACATACTACTCATAGGTCATAAACTTTTCTATACTTTTTGAGTATCCATATATCAAATGTCTTTTATATACCAAGTTTCATAAAAATTATCCATATTATACAAAATTCTACACGCCACAGATACCGCTGCTTACAAAAGTCTACAAAAGTATGCCGTGTAAAAGAGAGCGACACAAAACCAGACTAAGGTACAGTGTGGTGCCAAGTGTGTACCATAGATAGCTAATACCCCTAAGGCACGGTCCCTTTATTGACCATGCTTGTCAAAAACAAACCATTGTCAATATTTACATTACTCCATAATATATTGGCTCGGCATAACTCGCACATGTATTTATTGTACTATTTTAAACGGCAGTTAACGCCTGCAGAGCTATCGCGATTTTCCCGATGGTCTGGCAATTCAAGTAACGACAGAAGCGCGTTCGTTCAGTTGTAACTTCTCAGAAATATATCGAAGCTTCTCTTGTGAATTATGAGACACCGATGGATCGCGCCACCCAGGCGCGGAGCATATGTGGCATATGCTTGACAAAATTGAATTTTTGATTGGGGACTTGAAAAAGCGAGGAATTCGAATGAAAATAAGAGGGTCCATGCCCTGAACCTCTCTTCCAATCATATTCGGAAAAAATGTTTTATATCTTCACGCAGTAATGCTTCAAACGTGCTAATCAGGCCGAATTTGGTTTTTGATAGTTTTTATATTGGCTCAATACAGACGGCTTTTTATCTTGTAGGGCAGATACCACTCACTGTGCGATCTTAAAACAATCTAGGCGCGGTCAATCTGTGGCATATGCTTGACAAAATTGAATTTCTGATTGGGTACTTGCGAAAAAAAACATTTTTGAATGAAAATAACAGGGTCTATGCGCTGAACCCCGCTTCCAATTATATCCGGACAAAATATCTTATATCTTCACGCAGTGACGTTATAAACGTGCTAATCAGTCCAGGTTTCTTTTCAATGCTTCTTATGGTAGCTGAGAACCGATGGCATTTTTGTCTTGTATGGCAGATACCACTCAATGCGCGATATCAAAACAACCATTTCTGTTTTGAATGCTTTTACTTACAGTGTGGTTCATGATATATAGCGCTTTGTCATTTGATTGGCCGTGTGTTCGCTTTTTTTGAGGGCAGCATTCGACTTTGCCCAGAGTTAAATCTCATCAAAAAAGTATAGCGCCATCATTAAACATCCAATATAACCTCAAATAGGTAAAATTTCAACTTTCACACGTGGTCGGATGCGTAACGCTCAAGTCAGCTTTAGTTAATCTCACTTCCAATTTTCGCGGCAATAATACAATCTTTATTTTACAAACGCTAACGAGAGCTTTATGGGTGTAACTATTGTAACATCATAGAGTAGACTGTTTACTCAACAGCACACAATGTGATGGTAAATCGTGTAAATCCTACGTGCGTTTCGTGGTATTTATTTAATAATGATATTCGTGAACGAAATGGTCGTAGTGTAGTGCAGTGAATAGAATAATTAAAATTTTTATTTGGCCTAGCATGAGCCATTGATCGATCGCGCTTTTGCAGCGCGATCCATCAGTGGCACACACTTAGCAAAATATGTCTCTTCGCAGATTTTCCGACTGAGGTAGGGATTTCGTGGTCTCTCCAATCCCTGGATGTTCAGTCGATTAATAGTTTCCTAAATCACTCAAAGATGTAATAATCTGCTGAAACATTAATGATAAAAGTGCTTTCGAACCACGCTGTAACGTCGTAATGCTCCATTGGTTTTCGATATTATAGGCTCAGAGTGGCACAAGCAACTGAATGAACGAAAATTAGCATCACAGTTGCTTTCCTATGGGAACAAAGTCTGGTGTTTGTACCAACAGCTCATTCCATGTAATTTTACAATTACAACTTTTGCACTGGCCGGCTTGGTGGGAAAATTCAAGCTTTGAGGTGCAAGTAACATCTAAATTACCAATAAATTTGATTACGCGGTTTCGGCGTTTACTTATTTTTACTTATTCATAAGATATTCTCGTATAAGGCTTTAAAATCTTAGGGGGAGAGAATCGTCCGTTTCGTCTCAAAATAGGGGAAACGCCCTCCATCCCTGAGGTTTGTTATGAAGAGGCCACACAAGACTCGAACGAGTGAACCCGAGTTTGTATGTATGAATGATTCATATTCATGTCCATCAGAACAAAAAGTGGAATTTGTTTCAATAGTAGTCAAGCACTGAATTATCAAAATATCTAAGATGTGTGATAGATGATTACGTGATGAATTTACCCTTTCGAAAACTTCAGCCAGCTCATGTTTTGTCAAGTAAGGACCCCTGATGCGTGGTGTCATCGGCGTGCGATCTATCTGTGCCTCGTGCTTGACTAAACATGAATTCAAATATTGGTCTTCTGTTATGAAACTACGATAAATTTACATGTTGAAATAATTTTACATTTGGAAGACTTTGAACTCCAAGTGGGGAGTTAATAGATAGTACAGCTTATGAGCCAGACATCGACTGCTAGCGCTCGACAGAATAACAAGTATAAGGGGCATGAGTTCCATGATCTTGCTCCGTGGCATTAGACTATATGAAAATTAGAATATATCGTTTCACTCCCCTTTTTTAACTTCGCGAATTGCCTTGCAGTGAGCGAATTGAGAGGCTTAGCAAGGATCTATGCCATGACTGTTCAAATGGAATAATCTCACTTTGTTCACATATTGATGTGAATGTAAAATATTATTATTTTGGTTAAAACATTCGGAATTAATATTGTTTCGAACTTAAACCAGAGAAGTTCAGTATTATTACTTTTCGAAGTAAACTACCACAAATAATGAAAATATATGAAAATTGTGAACACTATAATGTGCTTTTTCAATTTAAACAAGTATATTCATGATGATGTTTGTAAAGGGTGGATTAACTGACCTTATGTGTACATAGAATGAATGATTACGCAAATTTATCAAGTCAATATAATATGACGTTATATGGAGAAACCGGAAGGGCAAGAAGTACCATTTCCTTATCTGTTTTAGTGTGAAAACAAGTATCTTTTAGGCGATATCAAACTCGTGGACTTAATGTTAGTAACTTGTAGAACATCAGTTTCAAAATCGATGAATTGACTCTCGACAAAGTTAGAAACAACAATTAAAAAAACGAACCTAAAATCCCTGTTTTGCCAAATAGCTGCACGTCAAACCGACAACCGCACTCTAAGCGGGAAATACTGAGTACAAAGCATAACCGCTGAGTGAAATAAGTGACACCTGCCCTGGGCAATGTCAAACCCTACTAAATCCCATCGAGAGCATATTGAATAGAAAGAAATTATTTTGTGTCATTTTCCAACGAATAGCTAATCATCGAACCAAAATTTCGAACGGAACAACCGAATTTGCTTTACGCTACCACATATTTAATAATAACTTTGGTAACAACTGTTCACATAAATTTATCAAAGCAAAATCACTCAGTACATTGTGTTTGTTGGTGAACTTCGTAATTCAAAGTCCGTTAGTTTAAACCCATACTGCAAGAAACAGATTTCAGAAAATATTTAGCTTCATGTTTCAAAATCTGAATGACTAGGAGATCATAGGCATTTACTTGGATACGGCGAATAAGTTATGCATAAAATCAGTGAACCATGACCTCCACGAACATGGCCGCTAGATGAAACCACACTACCATATCTGCCACTTTATTTGTATTTTTAGTTTTTTTGTGTGAATTATTGAGTATTTGTTGCATGAAAACTGCTTCATTGCTAAATAAATCTATATTTTGCAATAAAAAAGAGAATGGTTTAAATTTCATACGTTTCATACCTACCAACAGTAGTTAATTAATTATTTAAATCACAATGACAAGTAATAGTAAAATCTTATCACAGAAACTAAGGCTTGTGTCCCAGTTTAATTTAAATGGTCGAATTTGCAAGTTCGGGCATCACATATAGGTCATCCAAATTCATTTTCATAAAAAAACAAGACAATTCATTTGCGAAACACGCGTCATGCATCAGACTGGCAATTTCAGCTACTCTGCTACTCACACACCGGAAGGTGCGTTTTGTCAAACGAAAATTCAGGTACAGGTACAGGCTTTAGAATAGTCCTAACGTATTTCCTGCGTGTCGTAAGAAGCGATTTGAATGAAACAAATAAATGGTAGATGGATTTTATCATTGCCCATGGCAGATACCACTCACTGCAATTTACCATAGTGGTTAAGTTCTATATGGGATGCTTTCCGCACAGAGTGCTGCTGGCACATTAATCTTTTAGTAGCTTTTTAAACATTTGAGTGGCCATTTATTGGCTATTTTTAGGTAATGTTTCCGGTCCTGCTTAAAGTGAGTTTTAATAAAAAAATTATTAAACATATATTCATCGTTTCTAAGCGCCTGTTATTCATTCGACATTTTGACAACTTGTTCGCTCTGATGAAAAAATAGCGATAAAGTTTTTTGAAATTCAAAATGACATTTCATTGTAGCTGAAATCGCTACTAAGCCTCATAGCACAACAATGACATCACACTGGCTCTTAAATTGCTTTGCATTATTTTGCCACTCTGAAATTGTGCATTTTTCGCTACAAAGTTGGAACTTTGAATACTGTTGAAATCATTTGTGGGGAGTATAGTTTGAGTGATACGCATCGGTATCGGCCAGAATTAGTAATTTTGAGCATCGGTGGTATCGGTATCGGCTCATTTAGGAGTTTCGGAATGGACAGAATCGGTTTTATCATTGTTTTTAACAGCTTATCATGGGACAATTCGTTTTATAGCTTCAATCATGAATGTTATGGAATACAAAGTTTGAATTAAACTATGGTAAGCAGGTCAGCTTCTGTCATCCAAGACTTAATATATAGGAAAACACAGCAATGTGGGAGCATCTTAAAAATCAAGTTATTTTGGAGTTTATCATTGAAATTTTCAGCGCTAAAGTTAAAACTTGAAAGATGAATTTTGCCATCCAACTTGCGTGAACTTAAAACTAATTACTCCAGGCGGAGGAGATACATGGAGGAGGTGGACTGGAAACAAATCCACCAAGAAATAATATCTTATGAAACCTTCAAAATCACCTCGTTGCTATGATACCTTCGGTGCCAGTGGTCATTGGCAGAGGAAGAGGTCAAGTCTCGAGGAGGCCAGGAAAATGAGACTAAAATATATTTAACCACAACTTCTGAAGAAACTTAATCGGATTATCACCCGATAAATATTTATTTTACTATTCTATCGCTTTTATGCAGATAAGCCCTGACGTATTGAACTTGACCAGGTAATTTGACTGGTTTTAACTTCTTAGAAGTGCAAAACTCCAATTTCCAATTTCCGATTTACACCCGCTTTAAACGCTCGCAAAATTTTTTGAAAAAATAAAGCTGAAGTAATATAGAAAATGTGGCATGAATCTTCCAAAAATGTCAGTCACTAATTTACCTTTTCTCCAAACGACATTCCAAGTCAGAGCATTCCTACGATCATTACAATGAAATTCGTAAAGTGATATATAATGATATGTGGTTATATATCAGTTGCTTATGTTTAACAATGTAAACATTTGCCAACTTTCCTCCGGTTTTGTTGCAAAGATTTCTTGCAGTCATTTAAGAGCTATCGCAAGTAGCATACATGATAACTTCAAAACACGGGAAATATATGTTATATTGCATGATGTGCAACTGATAGATCGCAATGAGTGAAAAAATCCGAAACAGAACTGGACTTATATGATAAACTACAGTGAGTTGCACATGTTGGAATATCCTTTAATACAAGCGGGAGATGAGGCTTCTTCCTACCTCATCGCTGCATATTCCCACAGGTTTTCGGAAACTTATTGGAATTAAAATCTTGTAAGAGGATTTTACAATTTAATACAAGAACTCACTTTAATCAGCCACTCTGTATATTCTTCGACTGGCAAGCCAAAATATTATCTTTTTAAGCATTTTGGAAAAATGAAAAGTTTTGTCAAATATCTCGTTAGGTACTTTAAAACTAATAGTGGCGCTGTCCCCAAAATACAAGTATGTATATAGCCTGAGAAAATAAGTAAGTTCCCTTAATTTCGATCTTTGTCTGATCAAAGATGAATGTTTAAAGATTAAACCTTATTTGTTTTTCGTCAGAGTAACAATCGATTGTTTGGAGATATTATGCAATGATCTGACAAAATCTCAGCGAAGAAATTCACAATTAGCATACATGTCACTCTTCGGGTGATTTTTATATCTAACCTGTTAGAGATGCGACGATGTGCCAACGCTAAATCAGATATTTTTCGTTTAAGATGCGTGTACTTTTAATTGGGTGTATCTCTGATGCATATCCGTGATCTCTAGGTACTTTATTTCTTCTAACTAAGTTGCTGCTTCCAATGCCAATGTAAAGTTGTATTGTAAATTTTATAAAGTTCGATGTTTTTTCCCAAAAACCTATTTCAATGGATTATCATGCATTGTACCTGAGCAACAAAGCAATCGTATTATTACTCGTCTGTTTCAGAAGCAGCTTTAAGTTGTAATAACGCTCCTGCTAAATATCGTGCACAGCGCATGCAATGCTGCATTTGGACAAACGGAAAAAAAAAAAATAAATTAAGGTAGCCGAGCTACCGCGATTCTCTATATCTAGAAGCAACTCAGAAACGCTTAGGGCGTTTGTGACATGTACCTCATGTTTTTAATGGTTCATCACAGTAGACAGTTATCACTTTTGCAGACTAATTAGTCAGGTTAGGTCAGGTTCTCCGCATTTAAAACTATTTGCAAATACGACTAAATTAATTTCCTGAAATTCGTTACTGACGGACACGACAGGACAGATACATACAGATAGATAACAAAATTGTTAATTCTCTACTTCTAGTTTCTTTCTGCAGATATTTGAGCTGCGATGACTCTTATATTTACAAGATGCGTTGCCCATCTAGTAGAATTTACTATATACCGTTTTATTTCGTTATTGGATAATAGTTCCGTAAAAACTGACGAAGCAATCTTAATATTTACATATCCCATTCGTTGTTCAAAAGTACCCAAACTCGTGACCAACCGACTGCAAAGCGAATGATTTTCGTTTTTCATTCATTCCTTTTTCTGGTCGCTTTATACTTTTTGTGTTTACTCTGAATACAACGCTAGTGCAGAATAACCTAATCGAAAAATATTTTGTTTCAATGGGTCACTAATGTATGTATGGGTCACTAATGGATCGCCATCCAGGTGCAGTCCAATTTGTAGCACTGGCTTGACAAAAATTTGATCGGGAAACATCGTCATTCAATCGCGATAGAACAACAGCATTGTTTTTATAACAGATTTTATTTTATGCATATTCGTGTAATTATTACCAATCACCATCATGATATATGATAGATGAGAGTTCTGACGCCAACTAGTGGAAGGTGTAATAGAGAGGTCATCCAATATTCAGTTGTCACAAAATAACATTTGAAATTTGGAGTGATTGTGCTAAAATAGAAATGTATAGTGAATCAATTTTTTTTTGTCAAGTATGAGCCACTGGCGGATCGCTCCGATTAGACATATCCAGGATATATAGAAAGCTTACATAATACCGCACACCTTCTGTGGAAGACGGTACCATTTAGTGTAACAGTCGAATGTTCTCAATCCTATTAGGGGAAGTGGGAATCGAGAACGTAAAATTATTGTTGCACCGTCACTAGATGGCTACAGCACTAAATTAATCCACAGTTTTAAATTATAGAATGAAAAATTGAGTCATGATTGGTAATAAAATTAGAAGCATTTTCTGTGTACAATTGATGGACCAGATTCGTCGTATTCTTGTTTCGAGATCCACATCTGTTGGAAGGTTGAGAGGGATGCAAGGATGGAACCTCCGATCCAGACGGAGTATTTTCTTTCTGGAGGAGCGATGATCTTGATTTTCATTGTGCTTGGAGCGAGTGCAGCGATTTCTTTCTGCATACGATCAGCAATGCCTGGGTACATTGTGGTTCCACCAGACAATACGGTGTTAGCGTATAAGTCCTTACGAATATCAACATCGCATTTCATGATCGAGTTGTAGGTGGTCTCGTGAATACCGGCGTGTTCCATTCCCAAGAAGGAAGGTTGGAATAAAGCTTCTGGGCATCTGAATCTCTCGTTACCGATTGTAAGAACTTGTCCGTCGGGAAGTTCGTAGCTTTTCTCGACAGCGCTACTTGAACCTGCTGTTGCCATTTCTTGTTCGAAGTCAAGTCCGACGTAACACAGTTTTTCTTTGATGTCACGTACAATTTCACGTTCGGCTGAATTTCGAAAAAAAGATATTTCAATGAAATTTTGTAGTTTTTATAGATAGTGTATTCAGTTGATTTTATTGAGATCACTCAATACTTATTTTTGTACTAAGAAGGGGACACAGATGGAACGCACCGTTACGTACGATATATTTGTGGTGCATACTTGACTAAAAGAGGTTACCGATGTGATGACTAATAGTGTCGATGCAGTGGCCTGGTATAAACACTGTACTAAATATGTAGTAAAATTGCCGTTCTCCGAATGAATGAACATGAATGGATAAATTTTTTATTCAATTTCAGGCTGTTAATCAGATTTGATACACTAGGTACAGTACACCAACAATCCTTACTCGATTTAAACCTCTTCAACTCTTCAAATTTATGGTATATATCGCAGTGTATACAATTTAGGATTTATTCATCTATGATGAAAACCTTGCTGGTATTGTAAAATGGAGTAACATTTAATATATACACTAATTTTACCTGTGGTAGTGAGAGAATAACCACGTTCTGTCAGAATCTTCATCAAATAATCAGTCAAATCACGTCCAGCAAGATCCAGACGACTGATTGCATGAGGAAGAGCATATCCCTCGTAGATGGGTACAGTGTGGGAAACACCATCACCAGAGTCCATGACAATACCTGAGTGAGAAAAATAACCAATTAAAAATACTTAATGAAATTTGCTTTATTTATATTTTTCTAAAACATTTTACCATAATACCGAAGTGAGAAAATTTAGTTTAAATATTCATTGAATCTAAAAAAAAATAGAATCTGCCCGGCTCGAGTTTGTTTTTTCAAATCTGTTTATATATATTTAACCATGCTTTAAAATTATGTGAACCGTACATTGGTAAAGCGCTCATACATTTTGCTTGGTGACCCTTTGAGATTATTTGGGGCATGGGTGTGGTCTCATTCCAAAATACGAAAAGGTTTGGTTAAACATGTGTTGTCAAGCATGACATCAGAAAAGGCCTGGCGCGTCCTTTGGCTTTTGCTCGACTTAAAGAAGTTCTGTTTGTGTTCTATGGAAGCGATAACAATCTTATCCAAATATGAAGTATCTCATTCGTTATATTGTTCTTTCACGAACGGTTTTATTACGAAATAATAAATAATTATAGTGCACGTTGTTCCAGAAGGGCGTTGTACACAAAAGAAAAAGATAACGCATAATACTATAATTGATGTGAAATGAGCAGAACACATTGATATGAGCAGTCCATCCGTGGTTCATGCTTGATAAAATTGATTTTCTGATCATGAAGACCTCGATGCGATATATATTAATGGGTTATACTCAGCGACACAAAACACTCTCAGACAAAAAAAATTTGCACAAAAAAGAATTGTATAGGTGGCTGGTGATCCATGTCAGACGAAATAAAAGTCCTGAACGTGTTTTGGCAACAGTGAATGTCGAATGGATTTAAAGAAAAAATTAAGTTTGTCAAGTATGAATCACTAATGAACCGCGCTGCATTTCATCAGTGACTCATACTTGGCAAACTTTTTTTATTTTTGACCAACCTGTTGTTCTTCCGGACGCGTAGAGAGATAATACGGCTTGGATGTTGACGTACATTGCTGGAGTGTTGAATGTTTCGAACATAATTTGGGTCATTTTTTCACGGTTTGCTTTCGGATTGAGAGGAGCTTCGGTGAGGAGTACTGGGTGTTCTTCTGGTGCGACACGGAGTTCGTTGTAAAAAGTGTGATGCCAGATTTTTTCCATGTCGTCCCAGTTTGTGACGATTCCGTGCTCGATTGGGTATTTGAGTGTGAGGATTGCCTCTCTTGCTCTGAGCTTCGTCACCAACGTAGCTGTCTTTCTGGCCCATTCCAACCATTACGCCCTAAAAGTATTCAATAAGTGATCGATTTAGTGATAATTGCACCTCAAATTAGTCCAATATAAACTCCGTTGATCAGAATTTAACAAAAAGGGAAGAATATGAAAACGTCATATTTGGAAATAAAATTATTAGAAATATGACGAAAAATTTATATAAGAATGCTTTGCTGTTTCGGTTAGAGAAGACTAGTGTCTGTATTCTCTTACAGAGGATAGCCGTTGACAAGATGCGACAAAAATAATCAAAATTTAGCGTAAAAAGGGGGCTTCGTCAAAATATTTGGCTTGTGCTGACAGGAATTTTAAATGAAAAATTTCATTAAACAATACAAAATGACAGTTTAAATTTATGCACTTTAAGAAGGAAATATTTCTGGTGAAATTTTAATAAATAGACAGATCAATACAAACTTAATCGTTAACTCTTTAAAATATCACGAACAAAATAATTTCACCTGATGGCGTGGCCTTCCTACGATTGATGGAAACACGGCTCTTGGAGCATCGTCTCCTGCAAAACCAGCTTTGCACATTCCAGATCCATTATCGACAACGAGGGCGGCAACTTCGTCTTCCATTTTTTTTTACTTTATGTTTTTTGAAAGCTAATATAGTTAATTCTGAACACGTATAGTTGATATCAGTTATATTTTACAAGCGAATGCTTGAATGCAATAAGGAATTCCAACGCTAACCATCTATCTTTCAAAGCCCGCGCATTTGGACTAGAGATGCGACAGTGTATCACTCATAACACATAATCGCCCGGTTTACCGGCAATTTAGCAGCACGGCAAAAATGGTTTTATCGAACTTCGCTGAATTGAACTGTCTTTGTAACAAATCCATTAAATAATTTTCAAAGTACTCGTTTTCGATCAAAATAGATAAATTGCTTACCTGGCGCGGAGGGACCTTTGGAAAATATGACAAAAATTTTACTGCGATACGATTCGTTTACTCCTTTTCATACATTCAATTCCTTTCCCTTTCAAAAAAAATTGTCTAAGCATCGATTGTTGAGTAGGAGTCACTGATGGATCGCGCCGTAAAGGCAAAATTACATTTCTGATCGAGTTTCACCTGCGTCTAATTCATCGTTCTGAAACTTCAATCTGTAAGACAGATTCTCGCATAAGCAACGAACAAGCGCAGCGTTCGGGTCGACCACGCCGTACAAAATGACTGGGCGTCGCCTCAAACACGCGACATCTATAAACGCAGTGACGCTCCCACGTGTTTGTCATTCGCGTTCTACTTTCCTTATGTGGACATGGAATCCAGTCAGCAAACAAGAGAGTAAATATTAACAGTATTGTAAAATTCTGTGGCGTATATATACTTCCACCAACGTTTAAATCCATCCATCTCATGACATTATGCTTATTCATTGTTGAGTTATTAATGATTTTATTATCACTTCTATCGAACATAATGGCTTGGAATACAGTTTTTGAATAATAGAAAAAATACGTGATTAAAGATGGGTTGAGATTGCTCTGAAAACACAAATGCGCACTTCAATTCGAAACTTGCAATAACAAATTGGGCTGTAAGAGTTAGTTTATGGAAATTGTCTTCACTGTGAAGCCTCTTGCTCTCATAATTTAACAAATAGAACTAATTGAAATACCACGAGAACTGTAATCATGATTATAATGTCTGCTAAAGACATAATTTTGAATATACCCCTATATGTATGCACATTTCATAAATCCACAGCTAGAAGGAACCACAAATTCATACTTTTGCAAACTTGTTCTGAAAAAGAATTATTTTGACTAGGTATATTGGCATAAATACGCAAGATGTGAGGGATATTTCACTAGGAACTGGACAGATATAGCTAACACGATGCTTCGGTTATTTTTGGTATGTTTTCCATTCAGCGTACTACTTCTGTTATTGTATTAGACAATATTCCACATATAAATACAAGTGTGTCGTTTTTTGGCGCTGATTCCAGCCCGCTTGAGTTGGATTTCAATAAAAAAAAAACTTAAGTAAATATTGTTCCATCAAAATCACTTTTGTTGGCGGTGTAATATTATTCAGTAGATATTAATGAACATGACAATCAACTTTACGGATATATATCTTCATCTTCTCCCTAAATACAAAATTTATAACTCAAATCTAGTGCGACTATATCTTTGCTAGACTCAGTGGCGCTGTGGTTTAATGAATAAACATTGTCTTGTCTGTAAAGGCAGAGGTTGGATGATGGCCAAACGTGTCCTCCAGAAGGAACGCAATAGCATTATAAGGTAAAGCTAGGCAAAACCGAATCATTTAGAATTCGAATCTGACTCGAATAATTTTTTCGAATTCGATCCAATCGTTGATTTCATAAAAATAACAAATATCCCAATTCTACTATTACTAATATAGTCTCCATTATGATTAGGAAATATACAGTTACAAATTTCAAAGATTAGACGAAACTGAATTAAAAGCGATTTATTTTATTTTAACAGCACAATACAACCGATTTTGGCCAAATTGATCAAAATCGATTGCATTTTGTCGTTAAAAATGGAAAAATACACTTCGTCTAGCATGATTTTGATCCTATGACCAATTCACAATTGATTCGAATAATCTGTACTTCGAATCGCCGAATCAAATTGCCCAGCCCCAATTATAGGTAGACAGGGTAACTCGGGTTATACTTCAATTCTGATTTGTGATTTGAATATAGTGTTTGCTAATTGTATGAAATTACCTCCAATGTATAAGATTTACTTGTTTCATTTGTTTAGATAGAAAGGCATAGAAGTTAATCAATTGTAGCAAAGACCTTTATTTGCCTTGCGTTCGGCTTGACAACACTTTTCTATTGATTGTTAAACAATGAAAATACCACATAAATCTAATGGGAACTCTAATCTTTAAAATTTACCAGTTTGCCTCGTGTCAGTCACGGATTGATCGCGACGAGTAGGCGCGTTACATCTATGATTCACGCTTGGCAAATCTATTTTATGGACTGGAAAAAACAAGAAGTTGGCATGTAAAAATATCTGAGCTTACGCTATTATAGTTCGTAATTTGAAGATGATTATCTCACGAAATATATGTATTTAGGGCACGGCAATTGCGAAACGAGTACATTGTTTACAGATAGTAGTTCAAAATCCAGTTGGGCTTACATTTGAGTTACAACATTACAGCCAATCAAATATTTTTTTTGTCAACCTTGTACCAACCGCCAGTACCACCACCTAATACAGATAGTAATCGTTTTTTTTATTTCAAAAATCCAGCAGTGAAGCAGCGCCTGAAGAGAGTTTCCTGTGATTACCTTTAAAACCAAGAATTACTTCAGAATACAGTGAGGGCTTACAGTATCCGCTCTTTGCTATCTGTATACGGACTTTCTCTTACGGCATTAGTAGGGCATATGGCACGAAAGCACCAATCGTAACCACCACACTTCAAACCATCAAATATTTTTTTGTGTAAACCTTGCAAGTTTCATCATCGCTAGTCAGCCCTACCCGATCGGAAAAATTTTGACCAGACAAGTTTTGTTAAGCGTAGGTCACTGATGGATCGCGCCGCCAAGGCTCAGTCCATATGTGGCTTAGGCTTGATAAAATCAAATTTCTGTCTGTAGTTTTGTATGATTTACAACGCAAACACTCCTATACAAACCGCAATGATTAAAGGCGACATATCAATATACCTTGCCATATACAATGAAAAACATATGTAGCACGACAAAGAATATAAAATAATAAAAACCCTTGTTTTAATATATCACAGTTATTAAAATGGAAAAAACACAAACTAAAACAATCATGAAATATTATTTACGCATCAGGAGTCAATCACAAGTCATAATTTTTATCTGAACAGTATAAATCTGTTGAATAAAGATTTGACTTTACTGTTCTGAGAGGTGCAAAGTTAACGATTACTGCACAGCTTACTCAAAAATATTCAAGGACTATTTGTACATTCCTTAAACGAAAAATATGACGGATGATGGTAAATTTAGTCTAGGATAGGCACTTCGAATCAATTATTTTAGCGTACACAAGAACAAAAATGTAAGAATTTACTCGAAACAGTTTCCAAATTACATGCGTATTCGTTTTGATGAGGTAATATTGAAAGGTTGGAGTATGTCTTGTTAAATATGGTCCACTGATGGATCGCACCGACTGGCAATGTTTGTATTCATATGATCTTTGTGTGCATCTCCTTAAAATAATGACCATTTGCAGTCATTTGTGTGCAACAAATTTAAGGCACCAGCACACAGCGGCACTGGCACACAGCGGCACGGCACTAGAAATTGCCGTGTTAATTATAGCTTAATTTTGCATTCTTATTCAAACCAAGTAAGTCGCTTAACGTACTCAAAGATTCGACGCGATTCCATCTAGGTTGCAACAACTTTTATTCAACAACGCTAAAATCCCGATCCTATTGAAACGTCCGTCAAGAGCCTTACTCAATATCAATAATTCTGAAGAGAGGATTTAAAATAATCCACCTCCCCAAAGAAAATGCATATTATAAGGAGGTAGAAGAACGTCAACGAAAAAACTATTCCCGATGGTTTTGAAGAGAGAAATATTTTTATTGTTTAGTTTTGTTTTCACGTTGTAAGAGTTACTGACAAATTACCTCGGTCCATATGTTGCTCATGTTTGACGAAAATAAATTTTATGTTACTTAGAACATACTCCTTTTTATGTAGTTCGAGACAGCGACAGACAAAAGACGAGAAATATTTTCGTTATCATTGGAATTGTTTTGTTTATACTTGCTATTGCTTGTGTTGTACTTGCCGTGACATTGATACAAAATAATTCTGAGTCGTCTTCGAAGTTGAATGCAACTACAAACCAAATTTTAACAACATCACCAGCTGAAATTCATTCCACTATTGATACAACTACGTAAGAGAGTTTTACGACAATTGCGTCATTGACCACTAAGCCTGGACCAAGTAAGTCAGGTATGGTTGGGCAAATCAATTTCATCTTTCGATCAATTGGTCATAGGAACAAGAAGTTTTAGAATGAAGTGGAACCCTAATGAGAAAATGCAATCAGATTATTCTTGATTTTGATTAAATTCATATGTGTGTGAAGTGTGAATCAATAATATGTTTTTTTTCTAGGAAATCATTGTTAGTGTTATCAATGATTATATAGAAGATATAGGTTAAATTCTTCAATTTATTGAGGAAAATCCGAGTGATTAAAACGAGATACGTGTTTCTTGAGCAGATTTGTGCAATTATTTTGTAACTAATGTCTTAAATTCGTATCTTTAACATCATCATTTATTGATCTTTGACGTATCGCCATGGCACCGGGCTAGATTAAGGCAATAAAATTCTCTTGCGTGTGGCAGAACAGATTAGCCTAAGGTTTTTGCCGCACACCAGTGTTTTAGGTCGACAGGGCCTTGTGCACCTATCCTGGCTTTTATTCTTTTGTATTGTTAAATTTTATATTGATTATTACGAAGCAAATAAACATACAGACATACATACGTACATACATCGTACCGGCAATACCTCGGCATTGATAAATACACAACTTTTCAGGGTGATTAGATTGTTATTTAGGTTACAACTAGAGTGGGTAAAATTGACATAGGCCAGTAAACATAAGCGTGTTATTTGTATAGAATTAGCAATTTGATTAAATTCGAACTAAATGATGGGGCCCCCAAACAAAAACATCAAAACAACCGAGTATTATTTTTTAGGGACGATGGGAGGGGCAGTTCTATTCGTTGATTCGGAGCAGTGTTGTGAACCAGTCACTGTACTTCGAGTTCCAAATCAAGTCGAGTCCAACGGGTTGCGAGTCGAGTCCAAGTCTTGACAATATTTAAATTTACAGAGTCGAGTCAAGTCACTGTACTTTCAAGTCACAAGTCAAGTCGAGTCAAACATTTACGAGTCGCGAGTCGATTTCTAAATCTATTCAACATCAATGGCAGATTATTTTGCCACAGGTACATTGTTTGATATCTTTCTGGGAATGCGTTATCTTCTCTTATGAGTCACGCAATGGCAGACGAGTTGATTTTTGAATGGTGATTGCAGACTGGGGCAAAATTTTTATCAAGTCCCGTTTGCATTTTGTCAAGTCGAGTGCGAGTCGAGTTATTTAGCTAAGATTACTCGAGTCGAGTCAAGTCATTGAAAAAGGGGATTCGAGTGCACTCGAGTCGAGTCATTGACTCGAGTCTCCCCAACACTGATTCGAAGCACAGATTATTCGAATCAATCGTGTATCGACCAAAAGAACATAAACTCAAATATAAGTTCTTACACAGGATAAAAAATTTGTTTGAAAAATTACTATTCTGAAGCCCTCGCAAAAATTACCATTTTTGAAGCCCTCAACAAAACCTGTTCCCTTGGAAGTTTCCTGACTGGGACTACAACTCCTACTTACAGATCTTCAAACTATTTAGCGTGTCGATGAAAATAGCACCAATTTTTTTTATACATTAATTACTGTACTGTAACAGGTTTCTGCACAACAAAATTTTAATCTACGACCTTCATGATCCAAACGAACAGGAAAATATTATAGGAAACTAGAAAAAGACTACGTGAACTGGCAAACGGAATGGCAAACTGGCATTGTCAAATATATACGGATATGATCATTTCGTCCATGTGCGTGATTGCATTCGATTGACTTTGAGAAATTCAGTCTCTGATGCCACGGCATTTTGGCTGGGAATGATATACGCGGTCTGTTTTCCCAACATTACAAAATTTACTTTATATTTCTTAGTCAAAAATTCACATTGAATCAACTCATTCAATAACTGATCCTAATAAATATCGTCTAATTATCCTCTCCCCAATTATCAGTAAAATTCTCGAATCAACTATTAATAATAAAATTTCTCGACACCTGGAATCGCCTTGTCTCCTCACAGAAAAGCAGTATGGTTTTCGACGTTCGCACTCTACTGCTGACTTTTGTTGACAATAATAACCGAACGAATATTTCGTGCTCTCGATCGTTGTGGGGAAGGGTTTAAGGTCTTTTGCAGAATATTCAATCGTGTAGGATTTCTGGTTAGATTTTTTCATTTGTCGAATATTTTTTATAAGTTCGCAAGATTGATACGAATGCAACATTTATTCTGTACTGTTCTAGAGGAATCCTCAAATGTTCGACTCGTTGGACTCACACTGTTTAAGGACTTGAGTTGGAATGAATATGTCACTAGTATTGCTAAACAAGCTCAATGAAAGTCGGTTCTCTATAGTTCGCCATTATCTTCATTTCGAAATCATTCTTTATTTGTACAAATCTCTTGATTCGACGCTGCATGGAGTATTGCTGTCACATTCGGGGCAGTGCCGCTGTCACTGTTCTCAACATGTTCGGCCGCATTCAACGCGTGTGATCAATATAATTATCCTTACCCTTCTTCCGGTCTCCAATAATTAGACCGGTGGCTCTAAGATTTTTTTTTATTTCAGAAATTATAATAGTTTTTTCATCGCCCTCCGTATAACACGACTGATTGGCTTCTTCCCAACTATTCACTGTGGATGTTTTACATAAAAGTTTAATTCGGAGCTTTTTTTGATCTGTAACCATGGAATTGCTGCTTATCACTGCTTTTTTATCAGAATTCGATCTGCAGGGCTTTAAAAAGGCTTTGCAGCGAGACCAAATCATCAATTGGGACATAGTTCCTCTCTAAAGTTTCCTGAAAGCACTTTAAAGTACTTTAAAGACTTTACATGTAAATCTAGCTGCAGTTGTCTGAGCGAACTAAAAAAAGGACATATCCTCCGATCCCGAATTATTGAAAATGTCTATTGAAATTGATAATTTTGAATTTTGTCAAGCTTCGTTTTTAAAGCCTGAACCAAGTCGATGTTGGGCAGCAGCTTCAACAAATGTGAAACTACTAAAAGGAGTGTGCATAAGGCGCGCGAAGATTATTTTGTGTAGATTAGACTTGATTTTATAGCGATGCTAAAGTTACATAACAAAAATAGTAAAGTCACTGATATTAGGATAACAAATATTGAACAAATATTGAAGGGGCGATACTTCACAAAGGTGTTGTCACAATGTAGTGAGTGGAGTTGAGTTTCGGAGAGCAACAAATGCCGGTAGCGACAACTCTTCTACATTTTTACATGTTGTGCCGTAATACATTGGTTTCAGAATTATTATTAGCTCATTGTAACTTAATATATTTATTTTTGTCATGATATTGCGAGCACGTTTTTCTCCGTCATTCTTAGCTTACTGACAAGTTACCGAAAACGCTTCGTTTTGGACAGCACGAAACTTAGACAAAAATCATTTACCCACAAGATTTTTTGGTTGTCGTACACATCAGTCGAAAACCTGATACGATTTTTCCACATTTTTGTGGTGGAAATTCACTTAAAGTAAGGCTGGTGGCAGCGCCTAAAAGGAAGAAACTAACGGCCAATTAATAGCAAATAGCTATGAAAATGTAATACCGGCAACGGCACTCTAAACGAAAAATCTAAAACTATCATAGTATAGTTCGATGAGTGGCGTCAACCTTGGGCGATTGTGAAACCATCTACTACTTTTGCGCATCCTTTAATCGCCTCCAACACGCACAAAATACGTTAGAACTATTCTAAACCCCCATCTACGCCACAATGTATATCGGTGGTCCAATATAAGCCCGTCATATAAAAATAAGAACTATAATTATAAGCATGAATTTAACTTCAACAATATTTTCTGCCATTACAGAACAACCAACTGTATTTCAGCAACAGAACTAGAGCGAGCTTACCTGACAGTTTGTGGCACCCGGAGTATCCTACAAAAGGAAACGTAGCACTAGTTAAAGTACAGATGATGGTGTCCGTTGATCCATCGACTCTAAATCAAGGGTTATCGAATACAAACAGATTACAAACAGATGGTATTGTCTGCCAGCAGTTAGACGACGATTACTAACTTTTATGTATATTCTGTCAAAAAAGTGAAAAGGCGTTTCCAATGATTTGTTTTTATGGGTTTATTAAAAAAAAAACGAACACACGCTCTATTTTAAATTACGTTTTTAATGGATATCCTTTTTTTGTCGTTTATCTTATAAATTTACAAAAACGCAGCTATGATACGGTGGGTCGTTAAAGATGCTAAACATTTTTTCCGGTGTATCGCAAGATACGAAAAGAAGTTTTTACCATAGCAAAGGACAGACACCCCTCAATGTGCGCTACCATGGCAGTTTTTTCACATTTTACCGTATAATTTGATTATTAATCTAGTTATTATGAATATGGTAGTAGGGTTATCAACAAACAATCCATAAAACTGCTTATTAATCCTAACAAGATCTATCAAATTTAGTCTGTAGATTGCAGCCATAGTCAATGGATAAGTTTATTACAAGAGTATTATTTATTTACTTTTTAAAAACTCTGTGATTCGTCGATTTATCAATATTTTCACCCTTTTCAATATTGTAATCAATTTTCCACAAAAATATTTTAAGCGATTCTTGCTTTGGGTGCAGTCGGTTCTTAAAATGCGTGTCCTTCATACTGACGACTGATAGAAATCCCATTTTGTCAAGCATGAGCCACAAATGTACCTCGTCTTAGCGAGGTGATTCCTCGATGACCCATGCATGCTAACAAAACTTAAAAAGCAAAATAAAATTTTGACTGGTTCACACGTTTAGACAAAAATCCAGTGCGTCGATAAAATTCAGTAAAAAAATTTTTTGTGCAAAAATAAAACAAACGATGTTATCGGTAGTTAGTGTGACTACCGCCCAGGGCAGATACACCCACTGTACTAGCGGTTCAATGCTGTTCGGGCCGTTTTTCGTTGGAATACAGTTGCTGGTTCTGTTTTGTGGTAGCTCTTTCCTATTAATGTTTCCTCTAAACCTATTCCGTGGCACGTTTTTAAACTTTCTTTTAGGTTTTGTTTGCCTTCCTCATAACTCTGTAATGTTATGTCTTTATATGTATCGCCTTTTGTGTCGACAGAGGTGTCGAAATAAACTATTATGTGGCAGTCGGTTCATTCCTTTTGGTCGGTGACGACCATGCTCAGAGGCCGGTTAGTTCCAATCGGTCGAGCGCTGTGACTGCACTGAAGAAGGTTCGAATCCTGTGAGGTATGGTTGTATGCGAGAGGTCTGCTGGAGTTTTCGCCAATGTATAGTGGTTGAAGGTTAGCACCGCTTACATGCGCAGAAAAAATTTTTTTCTATTTTAATGTACTTGGAAGACCACTGACATTTATTGCAATCAAACGAGGAGGCATAACGCCCTCCCTAATGTGCCAATGAAATCGCTGTTCTGCACTCTAAAACAGCAGAATATATTATTAAACAATTCAATTATGTGTGGTGTGTTTTCATAACACTCATTATTTTATTGTATACAAAATAGTTAAGGGCAGGTTAAACAAACACAAAACAAGGTTGAACAAAAAGGAAAAAAAAAACATGGCTACGGAATTATAGAGGAAGACAACCAGTTGTTTAACATAGTCAATGTTCATCATATTTTAATGTAAGCTTGGATTCTATACTTCCAAATTTTGTGGTATACAAGTCATGGTTAGACTGAACCACGCACTGTGGAACTGACATGGTATAGGATTCAGACATGGTATAGACATGACATGGTATAGAATTCAGAATGTCAGCTACTCAGACTCCCGAAGCAAAGTAGGAAGAAAATTTTGCCAATAAAGAAAATGGCCAATATTTTGTCAAAAAACTCTCGCGGGAAGTTTAAAATGTGTCAAGATTGTCTGGTAACAACCGAAGTGTAAAAACGATTTAAAATCATCAATACTGCTATGAAATAGCAGTTTTGATGATTTAAAGCTTTTTATATATACGAAGAAAATGGCATAAAGCTTTCGGACACCCGAAGAAAACACGATTCTTTTACTCTTATGTATAAATTACTCTTATGCACAAAATTGGAAAAGCTTTATCCGTTGTTAGGCAGTGAATTACTAGGCAAGGTTCAACAATGGATAAATCACAGAAAAAAACACAGGTTAGTTAATTCATCACTTATGACAAAGGTGATTTATCAATAATCTCAAAAGTCCTATCCCCAGCCAAAAAAATTTTGTTGCACTTGAGTCTCTGATGATCGCGTCGATGGGCCGCGGTACCATCTGTGGCTAATGTTTGATAAAATAACATTTCATTTATGTTCTTTGGCTCTTATTATGCCAAGCATGAGATACATATGATATACATTGATAGTATGTTTTGTTATTGGTTCATGCCTGTAAGGACATGACAACGAGGAAAATGATACCCAACATGACCACATGATACAAATAGTGCACTTCAGAAAGTTAGACACAAACTAGAAGACAGATGAAAAAAAGAAGTTAGCTTAAGTTTCCACATTAGGCTTCAAAAACATCAACTTTGGTTTTACCGTAATTTTTTTGATACCTCCCAAAAATGTCATGAAATTTCAGAAAAGCAAGCAATGAGATAAGATTCTGATGTTCTGAAGAAATATTGCCAACAGTGTTAAAATATGCAAAGAAACCTTTTTATATCAAGCTGACAAATGATGTAAAAAAGGATGAAACTAAAAATGTAGAAAGGCAATTCACGCACTTGTGTAGAAAATTCAAAATTTACAAACTTGAAAAAGATGAATTCAGAAATTACCAGAATCTGTGTAAAACTTTACAAACATCTCAGATCAGAATGGCAGACTACTCATGACACTTGAATAAAATGGGTTCAAACAGAAAAAAAATCAAGAAATGGGCAGATAGGCAGTACCTCACCATATCACTTTGGCCAAAAATTAGAATTTTTTTTGCCCAGTGTAGAAGAAGGTTCAATGCTGCTATGAAACAGAACTGTCGATGGTTTTGAATTTTTTTGTCCATTCGAAGAAAATGACACAAACATTTCAGAAACCAAAAGTAAAACAAGATTCTGTCTCAGATTATCAAAAACTGATTTTAGTGAAAAAAATAAAATGAATACCCTACATAAAACAGAATCCAAATTAGATTTTTTAATAGTTGGTGACGAAGTTACCCTTTTCAGATACATTAAAACATTTCGAATCCGATTTGATCACGAAAACTGATCGTAAAATTTGATAAATCTGTCAAATAATTCATACAAAGTCTGAGAAAATGTCTTAAAAGTAGAACGGCACGATCCATCAGTGGCTCATACTTGATAAAATGATGTTTCCGATATGATTTTTGGTAGAAACACAAAATCACTACAAATTTGCTCAAAACAATTGGCAGTTCAAATGATGTGACACTGAAATGTATTCGAATTGATTAGAATTACGGTAGTTGATAATCTTGGTAAAAACATGTTATAGTAGTATCAGATATTGGCTATAAAAATTGTATTACAAAAATAGAAATAGTTGGCAGTGAGATTCTATTTATCGGTACTTACAATATAATTTGAAATACATCGGCAGAATTTTAAAGCAATTTTCAATCTCAGTTATTTGTGCAATTGTGCAAATAGTTGGCAGTGAGTTTTGATTTTAATTAAAATGATGATTGAGAATGAGATAATGATTTATGCTAACTCATGATTAGGGCTGTCCAAAACGTTCGATTCGATTTCTTCAACAAGTCGAAATCAACAAAATTGTAATTTTAAATTTTTTTTCATAATAAGTGAGGATTTGCACGTAAGCTGATAAAAAGATTTCTTTGTTTGTTTATTATACGACTTCCGATTCGAATATTCGATTCGATTTTGAAACCAGAAGATATTTGATTTTGGCCCTACTCATGATATAAATATTTGAAATGTTTCTACAAACTTTTGAAAAAATTCATGTAACCGAAATATTTTTGCAAAAATACCATATTCTCATTCGTTAAAATCTATCTCCATTGAAAAAAATTCCATTATTGTGTTGTCTTTCCAAAAAAAAAATGAAATAAATTTTCAATCAAGATTCTAGAAAACTCAACGGAATAAGAACAACTCTAGTATGAATCATAAATGAAACATGCATTGATAGTGCAGGCCTCGGTCAACAAAAAGGGGATAGGTTTGATCACAAAACTATTGGAGTTATTTTTTTTCAAATATATTACTAATCTAATCTTATAGAAAAACGATACTGTTAGTAGGATATTCTTGCGGTTTATTTTAAAGCTTTTCGAAATTCACAATATAAATTGAATTGAAAGTTTCAACATATTAGATAAACGAAGTAGCTAATATTAAACCAGTTTTAGTAGCAAATACAAGAATGAAATACATCACGATTGCATTGCCAAATGAATCGATTCAAGGATAATCAATTTTCTAGAACACCTGGCTATTTGAATTAGAACATCCCTTATCAACCCTTTATCACAAGACAAAAATAGCAGAAAATGGATATTCCAATGAAAAATGTTGAATACTATACTTGAAAACATTATCAACTCTATGATAAAACGAGTAACCTTCATAAAAATTAAAAATTTGTAATAGAAAATAGTTTCATCAAATTGGTATTAATGAGTATTGAAAATCAACTGGAACAAGTGATAGATATCTAAAATAGGTTATATTTCTTTTGAAACATAGGGTCTCCTGACAAAATCAGAAAATATAGTTTGTCAAGTATGATTCAACTATGTATCAAGGTTGTATACTGGACAAAAAATGTTCCATTTTTCTTGACTTTTTCTCTCAAACTTGATCAGCACAAACAATCAGTGAATCATACATGACATGAAAAAGAAAAGAGTACTGCGTGGACCAAGTCTTGTAAAGCATAAGATAATATTATTTTAAACAACAGGGATTGGAAATCTTCAAAAGTTCATTTATTATATTCCAACCAGAAATTCAGTTTTGTCAAGCACCAACCACATATGGATTACAGTTTGACATTCATCATTCACCGGTATCTGCGCGTGGCAAAAGATACATTTCACAAACTTTCATGATCTGAAACATGGGTTATTGTCGTTTCCAAGCAATTTTCCTTCCTTGGTTTTACTTCTATAATTTCATCTTGCTCCACCTTCCATTGAAGACATTTCTTGATTTCCAAACCAATAGCTCTAGCCATTGGTGGTGGAACTGCATTTCCAACCTCTCTGTGCTTGTCTAAAACTGTTCCAAAGAATCGATAAGTATCAGGAAATCCTTGAGAACGTGCACATTCACGAACACTGACAACTCGATGTTGTTCGGGATGTAAAACTCGTCCCTGTTTACCCATAGGTTCAGGATTGGTTACGGTCGTGCTAAAAAATCCATCCCAATCGAGACGACCATAGAGACCAGCCCAGTGGTTGTGTCGATTACCAGTATGTGGGAGACACCAAGGTATCAAAGTATTAAATTGTCGATCCATGGGGTCACACGACTGACCTGTTGCGCACTGACACACTCCTCTCAATGCACCATTTGGACCTTTACCCTGTTTTTTGTCATTGTGAGTATATCTCAGCAGTTTTGAGGTAGTTCCATCTGATAGTTTAACTGCCATATTTGGAAGATCTCTCCAATCCGAGCCAGGTGTGTGTGGAATGTACGACATACGAGCAGCAACAAGTGGACTCATTTCTTTACAAATATGATCTCTTAGTATTGGTTGATAGCTGGTTCCACGAATCTTACGTTGGAAGTCACTCATTGGTTCAGAGTCGTATTGTCTTTCAAGCTTCGCGTATCCATTAGGAATTTTAGGCAAATCGGACATTGTGTCACGCACTGTTATTGTACGGAACGGTGCTGAGCTGAGCCTAGTTATATTATTCATAAAGCGTTTATCATCTACTTGAGCACTCAAGGATCCGCTTTTCAAAGAAAATCCATGAAGAGGTTCTGGGTAGAGTGGGAGCTTTTCTCCCGGCGCTGCAGCTAATATAATTGCTCTACGTCTTGTCTGTGCAACTCCGTAATGCCCGGCTTGCAGTACCCCAAATGTACATTGATATCCCATTTTTAATAGACTTGCAAGAGTCAGTTTTAGTACCATACAATTCTTGAATGAGACAAAATTTCGAACATTTTCCAGTAAAAAGAATCTTGGGCGAAGGTAATCACAGTATGACAAGTACGATACAACGAGAGAGTTTTTGAAACGTGAATATTCTCTGGAATTGAATCTATTCATTCCACTGAATCCCTGACAAGGTGGACCACCACATAGGAGTTCAACATCACCTTTTCGTGGCAGAGTTTGACCACAAGAGTTCTTTTCGTCTCCATCCATGATACGCTTCAACAATACATTACAATCTTCTGTAAAAACAGTCGCTCCAGGATTGTTCAAGCGATAAGCCTGAGCCGCTGGATCCCAAAGTTCGATAGCGTAGCAAGACTCTGCAATACCTGCTTGATGGAATCCTTCAGATAAGCCCCCACATCCCGCAAACACATCCAATGCTCGCAGTTTTTTAAAATCTTTTTGTTTCTCCTCCTCAGCTATATTCTCCTTTTCCTCTTTAACTTTTATCTTCTTGGCATGAATTTTGACATTAGCCTTTTTCCCAGTAGATTTCCCAATCCGTCGTGCTGACAAAGGTGGATCGTCAAAAGACTGATCATCTGCATCATACGCTTCACTGAAGTAAAATCTGTCAGGTCCACCATTAGAATACTCCACAACGCTGATTTTCAAGTCAGATTCATGCTCAACTCTACATTTTCCTTGAACTTCTGTAAAGTTAATGACAGTTTTTTCACTAGACCAGTACAACAAATTCAAATCAGTGGAGTAGCTTCCAGCAATACCTTTATGAGTGTTCTCAGGCCTGTAAAACTTTGTGACTTGTATTTTGACTTGATCACTCGGCTTACCACTTGATTTTAAATTAGAAAAGATGGACATGATTCTTGCAACTCTAAACGGTTCCGGAACATTCTCATTACTGCCTTTAATATGCTTTGTAGATTTGCGATAATGTTCAGGATATTTTTCTGGGTCAACTTTTTTATTTTTCTTAGGTTTTTCTTTGTCTCCACTGTCAGGTTGCTCATATTCAAAATCATAAGCTTCAACTGGTAAATACACAGAATCGCCGACTGTATAACAAACTCCACCATATTGTACTTTGTTGTACGTAACTTTTTTCTCTGTTCTCTCTAACTCTTCCAAAGCTTTCGGGACTGCTGCTTGATCTTTCGCATCAATTCTTGCACATGATTCACATTCTCCCTCTTTGCAAGTAGACTTTGGTGGATCTTCAAATCTGGCAATATCAGGATCGTACCATTTTTGACAGAAAAATTGATTGGTTCCATCATATTCATGTTTTTCTGGTATTTCACCCCCAAGCATGAACCAGTTATCAGGAGTACTTTTAATTTGTACATCCACTTTACTATTTACGAATTCCAATTTGGTGTCTTCGCAATCATCAATTAAAAATAATTCTGCTTTATCTGCAACTTCACCTAAAATAGATTCTGTTGCACGGATATACCAATCAATATGAACCATTTTAGTTTTGTCAGATTCTTCCCACATCTGTACAATTCGACCAATAAACAGATCTTTGCCCTGGTCTTGTGGAAGTACTGAAACACAATCACCCAAGGTAATTTCAACTTCATTAATTTTGACAGTATCATAGTATGTTTTGCCATCTGTACCAAGTTTCAAGGATTCACCAACCCATTTGTGAGGATTTTTAGACTTTCGCAAACCTTTTGATTTTGAACTTTTTATGATTTTATCAACAAATGCTTCTTTTTCATCTTCTGTTTCTGAATCCTTTTCTCCATCATAAATCATTTCTTGACATTTTCTTTCTACACAAGATTGTTTTGCAGTGCCTTTACCACCATATTTGACCATATCTTTGCAAGCGTTACATTTGCCACAATCGGGCATCAAACATCGTTCACAAGCACCACACCTCTTTCTTCTTGGAGCACTGACTTTAGTATCGACAGTACCTTGGAAAAATGATTCTGTAACAAAGGCCACAAGAGGTGTCGTTGTAGCTTTGGTTGATGATGCCTTTACGACTTTTTTCTCCTTAATGATACGCTTCCGTACCGCTTTGCGCTTGCCAAGTGTGACACCAGCTAAATGCACCAGGTCACGCATACAAGGATGAGCCAGCAACGATTCTTCTTCTTCCTCTCTTGAACCATCAAAAGAATCAACTTGTTCAACAACGAACTGAGCATGGCGAAGTAAACTATCTTCAGTAAAATGTGTTATGTTTAAATTAGCCGGAGGCACACAAGTTTGAATTCGATTAATCAAATCTTCATACCCAGCTTCAATTGTATCCGATAGAAACTCAATAACAATCTTACTCATGTAAATCTTTTCTTGCATACTAGACCATAATTTAGAATACGCAGGACTGGCCTCCATCAAATAATAATCAGCGAAAGCAGTTGAGAATCCAACAAGAGCTGCTTCCACCTCCATCAAAACCTGCAGTCCACCATTCATTGATTGGACCTAATCTTGTTCCTAAAACACCGTTTTCAACACCAGCATCTTCAATATATACAGGCTTGATAACGCCACTGAAAAATACTTCCACATTCTTTTCAATTAAACCAGCATCAAACGGACACAAATGAGTGTTTTTATCATACACACTAAAATTTGTGATCTTATGCTGAGGTCTTCCTGTTTCTTCATTACCCACAAATAGGGACAAAGATTCGTGAGTGAGAGCAATGAATTCCTCACAAGCATCGGGTGTGTCACCTTCAAATAACTCGACCTCATCAAGAAGTTGTCGACAATGTTTGCATTTCATTGTGTTTGATGTCTTTTTAGGAATCATCATTTCAACTATCTTATCTTTTTCTCTGCTTCATTGTTTGGTTTTATTTCTGCAATTCCATTCTCAAGCACATCTACTTTTTCAACACTGGTTTTTAATCGTTTAACATCTGATGAAATTTTATCAGCAGCATTTCCATTTCGAGTTGGATTAGGACCATTCTCTTTGTCTTCTTCTGAAGCTTTACGTTTTGCCTTCCTTTTGAACATGTCCATTATACTGGGTTGATTAGAAGTTTTGGTGATTCTTTTTTGCCATTTTGAATATGTGAAGATGAGGTTGGACTTTTCAACATATTTCTTCATTAATTTATGGTTGCTTACATAAATGCCTAACTACTGTGTACAACAAAAATGAACCAAATTTCAGCTAAAATTCAAAATGCAGTTTTTTTCACAATGGCAGTCATGCCTATACTAACTTCAATTTAATTATGGCTAATTTTTACCGTTGTTTAGAAGATGTCATAATGTGTTGGAAAAGAAAATAAAGAAAACCCAGCTTAATCATATGGCAAACCACGGCCTCTTGTGCAGATAATCGGTTCCAAACTGGGATGAATTAGGCTATTTTGGAGGAAGACGCAAGGCTTTCGTGAACTATCGTGCACCGATGAGGCATCCAAGCAGAAATCTGGCACATAATCATTCTCTCCTCACAGGATTCGATCTTGCATCTTGATGATCAGAGATGCATAGCTCGAAGCGTATTCCCCAACGCGTCACCGATTGAGCTAACCGGGCACCAGCACATGCCCCTATCCCTGCAAGACTTTGGAATTTTAACAAAAATAGCTTCTATACTAAATAGGCAAAATTTTAATGCACCTCTAGCATGCATCACATATTTGGTATTAGACATTCTAATACCCCAAAACTGTGTATTTTCTCAGCTAAAAGGCCAGAAAATGTTTGCGCGAAAGTTTTGTTGCCAATACGTTTTTTTTTTTTTTCCCTCAAAGATTTTACACTTTTCGGCACTACTAATGGAAGGCATTTTTTGAAGACCGAGACCGCCAAGGAAGCCACCTCTAATGGTATAGGTACATACCATATACATACCCTCCGATATACATCATACTTTCGCTAAACGGTTGGCAACTTTGAAACTAATACCCTCAGGTTTTTAGACTTGTGAACAAAAAAAAGGAGTTGTGAGTGGTTTTCAACGTCAAAAATGCGGAAAAGTTGCTATTTTTGATGAACTTGCTGGAGGGTGACTTTAATAAGATTATATACAAATAGGTTACTCAATATTTTTGAAATCATTTGTTGCAGGAAAAGAATTTAAAATTATCAAAAGTATATTTCCATATTTTTTAGCTTTCTTTAACCATGAAATTCAATTCGGAAGGAAAGAATAAAACGGGGTTGAAGCTCATATGTCGACAAAACTGGGGGCGGAGAGGGACATGACCCCTAAGGTATCGGAAGGGAGGAACAGTCCTCCCAGAAACATTTCGTGACTTTAACAAAAAATTCTCAAAAATAGGCAAAATTTTTGCAACCTTTTGGCATGCAATCATGAATTTTACAGATAACAGCATTGTTTCCATACTGGTAAGGGATGTTTTTTTTTTGAGTTTCAAATTTTTTCAGTGTTCAATTACATTTCTGTTTGTTTAATTTGTTACATTCTTGATTGTAGTGAGGTTCTAATTTGTGTAATCAAAGTTACATTACATTCGATTATTTATATACAGTACCGGTACCGTATTTGCGGTTTATCCCCCTCGTAGCCTATACCGGTACTGTATAAACATTTCGCCCAAGTTTTCATCTATTTCGCTCGAGGTTAGGCAATACAGAATAGAAAAAAGAAGCAACATTTTCAAGTTCATCTGCCTGTTTTTCTTCTTTATCCCCTCCTCTGTCCTAGGCATATACCGGTAACTTATAACTACTTTTTATGGGTTCCACAATCTGCAATGTGGAAAAAAACAGCAATAATAAATGAAAATAATACCGTACATTCAGCCTTACCGGTACAATAACTGATAATATAAGTTAGAATACACTGTGCAGTTACAGTTAACCTATACAACGAAGAGATCCATAGTTTCATCAACATATGGCTATAATCTGCACAGTATTGTTATAAAGTATGTGCCAGTCATCCAGTATTGAGTCCAATAAATCTATAACTGATAATGTACCATGAATGAAGTCGATGGGTATTCTGTATTTGATTATTATTATTTTTTTTTGAGGTTCTAATTTGTTGAATTACATTTGTTTAATTATATTACACTCGATTGTTTATATAAAGTACCGCTTTTGTTGTTTATCACCCTCGTAGTCTATGCTGTATAACCATCTCGCCCAAGTTTTCATCTATTTCGCTTGAGGTAAAGCGATACAAATACAGAACTGAGAATAGAAAAAAAAGACGCAACAGCCCGCTTAGATAATTTCCCGCGAATACCGAACGGTACTAAAATACGACCAGAAAAAACAACGTGGATGCTCGTTGTTTGTATATTTACAGTTTTCAGTTTTAATTGTAAAGGCCGCACTACACGTTTGCGTAGGTTGCGTTTTTCTAGGTTTGTTTTATTTTACCCCTGCGTTTTAAGCAAGTGCAATGCTCTACATGCATTTACTTACGTTTGCCAATGAAACAAAACAGTTTGCTACGCAAGCGAACGAAGAGTGCTCATTTCCTTGCGTGCGTTTGCGCTTTGTAATTATAGATTTAGAAACTTCCTATTCCAGTTATATTTGGTGAAATAGTGCAATTTATAAGTCTCGTAAAATAATTTATCGATTTCTAATACACTGGATGAAAATATCATATTCAATTAAATCTTCACGAGTTTGGTCATCTAGTCTACCGGTGACCTCTGAAAGGTTGCCAGAAGGATCGGTCATGGAAGCTTCGTCGTTAAGTGATACCAGCGCAGAAAGGGAATCCACGGTCGCGTTGGCGGACGAAGGGTAGGAATTTTCTGTCCTTTCGCCATCTGGCGATAGTGATGTTGATACATTTCAGGGCATCAGATTTCACTCAATCAGCGGGTGGAACGTCTTTTAAGCTGTAAATGGGACATGCATTTTTCTTTATCATGATGCGAACAGATCGTGCTATTCTCATTGTGACCCACGATGTCTTCATTCATATATATATAGGCTATGTTTAAATTAACTCTCCGTCAGCATATATTCTGCCGCAAACTATAAAGTGGAATATTCTTAAATTTCTGGAAACAAAAGAGAGATCTAAGCGGGGAAACATAGATTATCAATCTCTAAATTGACTTCTTTCATGTAAAGGAAAAGAAATTCCTACAGAGATGTGCAACGGAATCCATCTTTTAGAATTATTTCGGTACACTGCCCACATATACGCAATATGTCTCCTATGAGTTTGCACCCCCAAACCCTTATATGTGTGGAGGGACACCCTCATTCACTAGGTGATACGTTCGACAATATTATCGGTTTCACGCGTTCCAATAAACTCTGGTTATACTGTATAGTGAGCTGCCTGATAAAATATTTTTATCCAGTTTCGGAGTGTTGAATTTGTGTCTTTAGTTTGTCATTTATATGTAGTATTACAGATTATGTAGGAACTTGGCTATATACCTAACATTCAGCCATTTCACTAGTATATTGTCAAAATCAGTAAATCGTCGGTCGAAGTCTAAATTCAGCTAAGTCCACTAATTTGCATAATTGGAATTTGGAAAAATCGCGATTAAAGATTTTGCTAAGAGGCAACACTAAAATGTGGGAAACGGGAATGACAGGAATATCGGGTACTAAAATGTACTAATATGCGGGAATAATGGAAAATATCCAATACTAAAAAGCGGGAAACAGGAATAACGGGATAATAAAATCCGGAAAATATTTTTCGTGAAGGTGCGGGAATGCCGTGAAACACACTATGATGTGACGATGGCGGGAAATATAGTTGAATGTCGCCGCTAGCGGTAATGAGGAACATGGGACGACATGAAACTAGACGGTACCGTATACCTTATTGATACATCATTTGAAATCAAGCATTTGGGAAATGAAACTATTAGACTGTGCCTATTTTTAAAGGGAAAATGTGATAAAACTGTTAAGTATTTATGCACCGAAATTTAAAACAAGCTTTAAGGTTACAAAACTCAAAATGCATTAAAACATGGATATAACAAGACTCTACAGTAATCAACAGATCAAGACTTTGCATCCCCAACCGAGCACAACAGAGCACAGAAAAGACAAATTACATTATGAGCATATAATTGCTGAAACATATCTGCAAAAAGCCTGGCAAGCCGCATTTAGCACTCTGTGTTGTTTTATTATATATTAATATATTTTAACATATGTTTACAATTGAAAATGTTTAGATTATTTTCACAAATATATTGATTATCATTAATTTCTGCACAATTATTAATTTGCAACATGCAATTTACCACGAGATCTTGTAAGCTCAAAAGTATAAATGGGATTTTTTTTGTTTGTTTGCTAGTAGGTCGGCGCGTATACTTGTATTTGTTTTAAACTTGTCTTTGGGTTTTGCGGGTCGTCCTGATTATCCGACTACTTTGTATCTGTGTGTATGTATGTATGTTTGTGTTTTCTCGTTGTTGTGAAGCATTGTATATTGGGAAATTGAAATAAATTTATTAACTTAGGATTGATTGAATTACGAAAAAAATATAGTTAAATGCGAAAGAGAACAGGTGTAAATGCATCAAAATACAAGAATGACGTAAAATACACCATGTTGTGGCAATACGGTAACAGCGGGAATGAAGATATCCCGAATTGCGGAAATTATGACAGAATGATGTAAACAGCATTTAGTTTTTTTAGTAAGAGAATCAATTTCCCTTGTCCATGAGACGTACGTTGAAATAGCTTCACAGAGAATCTTAACTGGGTACGGTCCAGTAGATTAATTCAAAATTTAGAGCCCAAACACAAAAAAATTTTGATGGCACAAAAAACTAGAAAAATTTAATGAGGCAAATTAAACACATTTTCAATTGCCATCAACAGTACTTTTTTTAATACATCATCTATTGTAATATGTAGTGAAAGTATTAAGTAATATTCATATAGTAAAACAAAATTAACTCGCATCAGAAACGATAAATGTTACTTACGACGAAGAATCGGTGTGGTAGAAAACACATAATTTTGAAAAAAAAACAGTGGAATTTTTCTAAACATAGTGTAAAACCTGGTCTGTTCGGATTTTTGTTTTGGCTGTTAGAACTTGAAATGGTAGTTTGAGTCTCGGCCGAGACGGACCAACGTCGGGCAGATCCATCAATGGCTCCTACTTGAGAAACTAGAACTTTTATAGAGATATTATGGTTATTTGATGGGTTTTTGATTAATATTATTAAATGTCACAGGGCAGACTCACCGTCGTAATGATGACCGATCGTAGTAGAAAGCGCCAACTGAAACTAATTAATTTTCTACTTTGAGTTTTCGGGTGATTTTTGGGAAAGTTCATTCAAAATAGGAAAATTCAAACAATCATAATTCGTTCTTAGGACCATCATGTTTCAATTCGACAAGAGGGCGTATGAACAAGAATATATGGAACATTGCGTACAGTAACTTGGTTTTAGTTTAGGTTTAAAGTTTATGAGGTACTTGATTATCCGAAATCATGTGAGTCAGACACCCCCGGTAAAAGCCCCATTTGTAACTAACAATTTAATTAAAATGGCAACAATAGCGCACGACCATATGAATTTTTATCGTCTTCATGTATTTCTCTCGCGTATTGTTCTATTAAAACTCTTCATTGTTGCGTTTTATTGCTTTTATAGCGCCTGCTTGACTTTGATCAGACACAACGAAGAAGATTCGACACCAGGTATAGGAGCACTATCGACGACGACGCATCCCAGGGAATGCTCTAAAGCTTGCTAGTGTAGTTTACAACTTTAGACTCTAAATGGACTTGAACACGTGGTCGGATTTTTATAATGTAGTATATCGATAATTGCGAATTACGCTATCATCGCATTTTTAAAAAGTAAGATGTATTTTTATGAATGTGGGTTGAAAATTCATTTCTTAAAACTATTTGGTTAAATTAGAATGGAATTATTCTTGAGCATTCTATGTCATTTGTTCAAAAAATGTATGCCATTAATGAATTATCTGATCTTTCGCCATAATGGCAGTCTCTGTGCTTGAAACAGGCATAAACACTTTATTTCCGACCACTGAAAGCGCAATTATTGCTTTAAACAGCAACTTTAGGCACCGGGTAAACATTGTATTTTGTGGTTCTTTAAGGGATGTCATTGGTAGGCTATACCTCCCACTAAATAAAAATTTTGATTGCGCTTGGTTCGTAAAGTTTTAGCAGCCGTATAGGCAAAACTGTCATTTTCTGTCACTCTTAATTTTAGTGCATTCACCCCTGTTTTCTTTAACATAATAGCATATTTCCCGTCATCCCCGCATTTTGGAGAATTTCTCGTAATTTCCGCATTCTAGAGTATCTCCCGTGATTCCCACATTATAGTGTGTTTCCCGTAATTCGAGAATTTTGGGGCTTTTATTCTTGTTCCCCTTCGCATTTTTGTATTATGTTTCCAGCCATCCCACATTTTAGAATATTTCCTGCATTTCAGGATATCTCCCGTCATTTTCAAATTTTGATGTGTTTCCCGTCATTCCCGCATTTCAGTGGGTTTATCCCTGTTCCTGTTCGGCATTTTTTTTATATTTTCCGTCATCCCCACATTTTCGAATATTTCCCGCTTTTGAGGGCATCTCCCGTCATTCCCGCATTTTAGTGCATTCATCCCTGTTCCTGTTCGCATTTTGTATAATTTCAGTCGTCGCACATTTCCCACAATCCCCGCATTTTATATTCCAAATAAAATTTTTTATTAAGTCGCAACGATATAGTTTTTGAGATATGAAGCAAAGAAGATAGAACAGAAGGACGAAAAAACGAATAGATTTTAGCATTTTTGCACGGTTTCTGAGAGTATTTTGCTGATATAAACCATTTTAGGAGCATAGTTTTGAATATTTTATATAATGCAAAACCATATTAGTTTTCGAGATATCGAGCAAAGAAAATGCGACAAAAGAGCGAAGAATGAATGGATTATGGCATCTTTGCCCAGATTTTTAAGATTTTTTGCCCATATATTCCATTTCAGGGATCGATATTTCCATCATTCAATTAAACAAAATTGAATTTACTGTAAAAAAAAGTTTTAAACAGTGCGTACCGATATTAGTTCTCGAGAAATGAGGCAGAGAAAGGGAAGCAAGAGAGCAAAAATAGTAATGAATTGTGCCATTTTGTTCGATTTTGGAGAGTGTTTTGTTTATATATCCCATTTTAGGGATCGATATTTCGATCATTTATCTGGAAGAAAATAAAATTCTTTTTTTTATTAGTTAGTTTGAAACAATGCGTCCCTGTATTAGTTTTCCAGATATGGAGCGAAGCAAATGGAGCAAAAGAGCGGAAATAATAATGGATTGTGACATTTTGCCGAATTTTCAGATTCCACTTCAGTGGTTGGTTTTTCCATCATTTATTTGAAAGAAAATGGAACTTATCTTTCAAAAATTAATTTGAAACAATGCTTACTGAAACAATGTATTAGTATCTGCTCCATATCTAGAAAACTGATATCGGTACTCCTTGTTTCAAGCTTATTTGTGAGAAATAAATTTTATTTTCCTTCAAATAAATGATTGAAATATCGATCCCTACGATGGGATATATGAGCAAAAAACTTGAAAATTCGAGCAAAAAATGGGTCAAGAAATCATTTTTCACTCTTTTGTTTCATTTTCCACGCTCCATATCTCGAAAACTAATTTAGGTACGCATTGTTTCGAACTTATTTTTGGGAAGAGAATTTTATTTTCTTCCAAATAAATGATCGAAATATCGCCCCCTGAAATCGGATATTGTTTGGAACTAATCTTTTAGAAGTAAATCTTATTTTATTTCAAATATATAAACAAACATCGACCTCTAAAATGGGATATATAAGCAAAAAACTTGAAAACCCGAACAAAAAAATGCGTCATGCAATGATTTTTCGGTCTTTGGTTCCATTTTTGCGGTCCATATCTCGAAAATTAATATCGGTACGCATTGTTTGAAACTAATTTTTGGAACGTCAATCTTATTTTCTTCTCAAAAGTCCTGATTTTTCTCTCTTTTTTATTTTATTTTACCTGCTTGATATTTCAAAAACTAACATCTGTACGCTTTGTTTCGAACAAATTTCTGAAAGTTTAATAATAGTTTTTGAATAGTAACTTTCTCAATTTTTTTTCTCGATTTATCTAAATTTTTACAACAGAAAGTTTATATTCTGTAGGATCAGTGATACATTTTATTCTTTTATTCCATTTTTTTCATTTATTTTGAATAAATAAATTGAGTAAAATGTACCTCAATAGTCAGTCAGTAACATCTTTCAATATTCTTTTCAGATTTTCGCGACATTGTCTTCTTAGGTTTTCGTGGCAATTGTCACGCTCAAATTTTCGTTTTTTAAACTGTAAAAGGGTACTTACTGCTCAGTCAGTAGTTCTAGCCTTCAGCCTTTACAGTCTATATAGTATACGGTACTTAATTTCTAGAATTTATTTCGCTGTATTCACGCGCAGCGCGGGTTGATTTGTTTATGGAACCCTCAATCTGATACGGTAAGAGATTTCTTGAAAAATGATTTTCTCATTACAACTGTCTTCATTGCTTGGATTTGTTTCTGATCATATTCTTCATATCCATATCTCTGATCTGTTATTCATACTGCTTATTCAATATTTGCGAACACTACTGGTACCGGTAAACATCGGTCTCAGTTACCGTATCTCTTGCTCTTATGAAAGGTGGAACTTGATGAGATTGTAATATAATACCGTACACAGTACAATACAGAATAGCTGATGGAAATAATGTTTTTCATACTGATTTTCTGGCCAGTATTTTCTACACAATACTGGTACAGGGTACCGTACATGCTGAGTATTATCTGTTATTGTTGCTTTGCTTGTGCAACCTTGGGTAAATACAGACTTTTTAAATTTTTCTAATGTAATTAGATTTACCCATGATGATTGTTGGCCTAGCCTATTCTGTATTCCTTTTCTAACCAGTAACTGAATTCAATCTTTTACAGTTTTTCAGATGAGATAAAACCAGATTCAGTTATTGAAGCTAATCCACTGTCCGTTTGCACCCATTGCACAATTGATGTTTAACACCAAGGAAAAATTTCTGGCCAACAGAGACTTATTCTGTATTGTTAACTAAACGTTCATTCAGCTTTTGAAAACAAGTTATTCATTCATTGTCTTTTCCTTGTAATTTTCTCTTTCTGTTGCACATTCCTATCTTTCAGATTTTTACATACTCAGTAGAGTCATGGAAAGAAAAATATTCAAGCTACATGTAAGGGGAATGAGCTAAATGTACAAATACTCCTAACCTACTGCTTAATACTATCACTGATCATGACGACCACAACAACTCTGATAAAAGTATTTCTTGCAAAATAGAACTCCAGCTGTATAGGTGGATGGACAATACACTTTTTAAAGCCAACCGTGAAAATAATGCAAGAGTAAACAAAAGACAAAAATGCAGTTGTCCAGGTCAAATATTTAGAAATTGTGGGAGCCGACCAGACAAATATTTTTCAAAAACTGTCCCAGCCAGTGGGATAAGAGCCCCCCCCTAAATTGAAAGATACCTTCCACCATTTGCCCTAGTGAGAAATCTCTGGTAAGTCAGTTTCCTGCATTCAAGATAAATACATCTTGGAGTGGTCAATACTAAATATTTCGCTTTTTTAAATACATTCAGATAAAAATAATTCCAAATATGGAATTTAGAATAATACACTCCAAATACTTCATATTAACACAGACCTCACTCCCATCTCAACAGAAAATAGAGCAAAAACAAAACTTTAACTGTTAATTCAGATACTAAAGACTTTTTTTCTGAAAATAGTTAGAAGAGATACAAAACCTGCAAATTGATAGTTTAATCTATAATATGTTTCGGATGGCAAAATCAAAACTGTATTCAGTTACGTATGTTCACATCACGTGGACTTCATTGAATATTTCTCAACAAGTGGAAAGCAATTTCCATTTATGTCACAACTTGTGAAATATCCCAATCATAAGTCTAACCTATTTTGCTTATGGACTTCTGTTTTTCTGTTTTAGTTTGTAATTAATTCATTCAAATTAGCTGAAAACAATATTTTGACATGATTTGCAAAACCATATTAGTTATGCTTCTGGTCAGTTTATTACAGTATTATCCCTCCCATTGTTGCAACATGAAAGCCGGAGGAGGTTTTGGATCAGAATCTGCTATATTTATGAATCCAGATAAACAAGTTCCCAGACCTGCTGCAGTAGCAGAATGTTCAAAGAATGAAATGCAGTTGGCTCAGTTTTATGATGAAAATACAAAATTGGCCGTTTCTGAGTTTATTAAAAATGATCCTAATTCAGAGGTTGGATACTGGATTGGATTGAAAGAATATGATAATCTACGTAATTTTAAATATGATGATGGAACTGTGCGAACTTACGGAGATTGGAGTAAAGACTTTGAAGCTGTATATGCGGAGGATAGACTCGAACATCCATTTTGTATTTTCATGGATAAAGGGGAACCTGACCGGTTGTCTGTTGATTCCTGCAATAAGGGCTATCGCCGTGTGTTATGTACAAGTAAGATAAAAGAACAAAGTTTCATTCTTGAAGAAGAAACAAATGAAAAATGTGCTGACAGTATCAGCATTACTTGGGCCGCTACCATGCACACTGCAAACTTTAATTATAATATCAGAGTAATCAATTTAGACACTCACCTTGATGACCCACCTTTGATTATTAGAGTGCAGGCAGGGGTTGCGGGTGTACCTAAAAACACAAAACTGAAAGAAGGGCTTGTACCATACACTAATTACAGAATTGAGCTCAGCATGTGTACAACAGTATGTTGTTGTGGTCCAACAAAGAGTGTAATATCAGAAGTCTTTTTTCGGGGAGGACCAGTTAGTCCAACAAATTTTGAAATGCAGTTTAATTCTGACAGAAATGAATGTCAATTAATATGGATGATTCCCGAGAACATGCCTAAAGATGAATTTGATGGTTTTAAAATCATTGCAAAATCCAATTTTGCAAGTGATTTAGATTCGGATGATGATGTTTACATTCGAAAAAGCATTTTCAATATTGATATCCAAACAAAATATTCTTTCAGAACTGAACCGAATCAACGTTATATAGTCACCATTCAAACTAAAGGTTGCGGGAGATTGAGTAAAAAAGTGAAAGCTGAAGGAGAATGTACTACAAGACCAACTGGTCCAGATTTTATTCCAAGTCCAGGTCTTATGATCATGTCCAATGGACAATACACATTAAGGTTGACAATGCCCAAAGAGAACAATGGACCAATATCTTGTATATTTGTATTGATGCGTCCTGCAGAAAAAAGAATGCTTTCCAGCACAAGTTCTAGATATTCGTTAAAACAGTTAAAAGAAGCAAGTAAGAATATTGCTGATTTGAATAAGGAATTTATTGCAATGGCATTTAAAAGATCTGATATACAAGATGATCACATAGATATCCATTTGAATCAGAGTAAACCCAGCAGTTGTAATATAGGTCATGATGGGTCACCAAGCAATGAATATAAGTCAACCAATTTTGTTATAAATCCAGATTGGTATTATAGCATTGTTCTTGTTACTTCAACACCAAGTTTTGAAGAAGTTCACTTCAAAAAGAGTGTTTCCACACTACTTCCTGCCAAGGTTCAAATGTCAAGGAGTAGTGTTAAAACTGTGGAGCTACAATCAGACAATGAAGAAATTGTTCCGCAAGATCCAGTTGAATGTAGTAGCGTTGGTACGATTCTCTCAGTTCTGTTTGCTATTTTATTGCTAATCGCACTCGGAGGATTAATTATTGTGAAAAGAAAAGTAGACTCACAGACTGGTGAGGAAGATGAAAAGGATAAAGAACAGAAAAGCAGTAAGAAAGAAAAGAAGGGTAAGGAAAAAGAAGAAACTGTTTCCAAACCTAAGGGAAAAGAGGGAGAACGAGATCGAAAACAGCGTAAGCATAGAAGACACAGACATGAGAAAGACATACCTTAATTTACAGAACTCATTGCTTTTTTTAAAAATTATCTTAGAGTCAGATATGTGAAGGTTTTATAGTGTATCAAGCTTAAAAATCGAGCAAAAATTGTCTAGAGGGAGTACATGGAAATATGAAGTTAAGTTGTTTATAGAGAACTAGTTTTTTGATACAGTAGCACGTGTTTCAAGTTCATTGAAGAGGGTTATAATCTTTTTTTTGACCGTATAGCTCTGCACTCATGAAATGTCAAAATATCAGCAATGTCATTTGTCTGAAATGTTAAAACATTTAGATATTTATATTGCAAATTTTGAATACCTTGTAAACTGAACAATAAAGGCATGAATGGTTGATATTTGTATTGTTCGGTGCATTGTGTAAACCTTAATAATGAAGGTGTCAAGTTCATAGCAAAAGTTCTGGTTGTTGTACATTAGATAGATCTTCAAAATCCTCCAAACTGGTAAAATATACACTCGTGGCAGATACCACCCACTGCACTATAGCAGTTATATTTGGAATATTTTCGGCTTAGAGTGCAGCAGGGACGCAGAATTTTGAATTTCGTCGGGTGTCTGAAATGTTCATGTTGTTTTCGTCGGATGGACATAAAAAGCTTCAAAACCATATATTCATAGAAATATTGATGATTTCGAACCATTTTGTACACTTCGGTCGCTACTATATGCTCAAATAGATAATTTAAATTGTCTAGTCAAAGTTTTATCAGGAATTGTTGCCCATTTGCTGAATTTTCTTCTAATGGAAGCCATTTTCTTCGGGTGTCTGAGTAGCAGAGCAACTGGTATTCTGCCAGGGTGTAGTGCATTTGCTGGTACCACAGCTTGTACCGTAGTAGCTCTTTGTTGTTAGGTTGCCGTTAGTTGGACCCTTTTCGTCACCAGCTTCGGCCTCGAAGTAAATTTCAACAAAAAAAAACGGTTGTTAAATTATTTCATTCAAAGAAAATGGCAAGTTCTTATTATGGTGCTGAAGGTTAACAAGCTACTATCAGCTTGGGGTCCATAACTGGGGTCAAAATACTGTTTATGGTCGCCAATTCTTGGTTCAAATTGATAAATTCTTAAAGATTCATTTCAAAACTATATGATTGAGATTCAATTAGAAAATGAATGTATCCGAAAATGTCACAGCTACAGATGCATTTTTTTTCATTATCACTACTTTCTGTTTTTTCAGTGTCATCATTATCTTACTTGTATTATTGTAGTGATTTGATTTAAAATTTGCTGTGGTCATTTGAATTGTAATCTCTTCATTTGATATGGCCACTGCGGATACACCAGAGTTTACGGTGGAAAATATCGAGAAAGCACTTCATCAACTGTATTATGATCCTGCTCCAAGCACCAAAGATGCAGCACAAAGATGGTTGACATTTGCTCAACGTTCAAAACAGGTTCCTCAGAATTTTTATTCTGTGAATCATTTTGGGCCTAACTTGACTGACTGAGAATGGATATATTCAATATAATAAAAATTTGATTTTATATACTTGTATATTAGGAATATATCAGAGAGGTTTCTTTCAATCGTTTTTCACTACAGCGTAAATTGGTGACAATTCATGTTATTTCCAATGATAATAACTTTCGAAAAGCGACTAAAATTATAACATATCGATACTGTTTTAAATTGGGTACGTTCAGTCAAAATATCATTAAGGGTAGTTTTCATCAATCCCTAATGAATTTAGATATTCCTCATTTGAAATTATATTTTCAGGCTGTATGCGAAATAGTGAAATATATATATTTCTTACTGGACGAACAGTTTTGTTTCTACAAGACACTCAAGAAGAGACTTTAAATCTTCTAGTCGGATATGTATCAGGAATATTGCTTATTTTGTGATGGTACCAATTTATTTTGGGTGTTTTGAGTAGTAGCTGGCATTCTGTCAATCTGTTCAAGACTGCCGGTAGCCGCCTTCAATATTTTCAAATCATGTGGCTTCCATAAAAGCCTGCTATAAGTAAATAGAATTGGTAGATGGTTTCACCAACGTCCAGGTCAGACATCACTCAATGCACCTTACTGTTATGTGGGTTCAACCCTGTTTGGTATGCTTTTCACTTGAAGAGTGCAGTTCACTGCTGCGACAATATATACCTCATAATCGCAATATAAATGGCTTACAGTATAAAACGATTTTCCTTTTCAGGCGTGGCAGTTTTGTTGGGATCTATTGCAACCAGATCGACTAACAGAAGTTCAATATTTTGGAGCAAGTGCACTAGTATCAAAGATATCTGGATCATGGAATGAAGTCCCAGAGAATGAAATTGACAGTCTGAAAGAGCGACTCTTTTCCGAGATTCTGCGCTTGTGTGTATCTTCTCAGAATCGCATCATTTTGACAAGAGTATGTGTCGCATTCTCCTCGTTTGTCATGAATTGCGCAGTCATGCGAAAATGGTCAACCGCTATTTTGGATGTTATAAAAAGACTTCAGGAGGATAAAACCAGCAATGTCTCTCCTATGCAAAGGTGCTCAGCATTGCTGGAAATTTTAACTGTTTTGGCTGAAGAACATCAAAGTCGAACAATGGAGAACTATCACAAAGGAATTGTAAAACATATGTTAATGGAGGGGATGCCTCACGTTCTCCCTTTACTCAATAACCTAATGAATTCTGAAGAATTTCTTGAAATGCATGGAAAAGTTTTGAAATGTTTTGCCAGTTGGGTAATACTGGGTGTTCCACTTAATGAACATATTGGTATCCTTGATAAAGCTCTATCTTTTATTGACAATCCAGATCTATTTGATAACTGTGTTGAGTGTCTGTTGAATACTTTTTGCTCACCGGGTGTCCATAATTATCCAAATACAATAAAAGAAATAATTCCTAAAGTTCTAGCCCTGCGTCCGATGCTACATAAAGCAATTGAAGAGCAAGATACGGATGTTTGTCTCGGGATTACTAAAATTGTCAGTGGGCTTGCAGAAAACCAAACAAAATTAATTTTGGAAAATTATAGCAATCCTGAAATAGGACTGGGATTAGTTTTAATGGTCGCTGAATGCACGGGTATACGTTTACAATATCCTACAGATGAAATGAGCAGTCCAATAACTTTTACATTCTGGTACTCATTACAAGATGAAATAAAAAGTTTGCCTGAATCCGATTCAGCCATTTTCCCTCAATTTCAACCAATTTATTATCATTTGGTTGAAACTTTGGTGCATAAATCGAGCTACCCGAGCGATGTCCCTCATACTGACTGGTCAAGTGATGAGAAGGAACAACATAGAATATACAGAATCGACATTTCAGATACTTTGATGTACATTCTGGAAATGCTGGGATCAAACATGGTTCGTTTTCTTTGTGGTAAGTTGACACAAAGTGTGAATGCTATGCATCAGAAGCAAGAATATTCCTGGCAAGAGACTGAATCTGTTCTGTTTGCAATTCACTGTGTGGTTGAGTCAATGGCAGAATGGGATGATGAACTTGTTTGTTTGAATGAGCTTGCTCAACTTCTTCCAACAATAAAAGTACAAGATATGACTCTTGCAGACACACTGTTATACACCATAGGAGCAATGACGGAATGGTTGGTGTATAATCCACAGTATTTACCATCATTAATACCTATAGTTTTACCATGCATTCGAACCCATGATCTCGCTATGACCACTGTACTGACTTTGAAACGGATAACCCGAGAATGCAAAGAAAATCTTGTCCCACAAGCTGAATTAATATTAAACACAGCTCAAGATGCTATAACCAAAGGCATTCTGAAAAACAGTGAAGTGAATTGGTTAATGCAGTCAGTCGGCCATATCCTTTCTGTGTTAAATGCAGATGATTGCATGAAACATCTTGAAAGTGTTCTCATGCTCCATATGCATCAATTACAAGCTTTATCAGAGGATCCTCCAACAGGTCCGACGAAAAACAGCATCATTCATATTCTTGAAATACTTGCAAGTCTATTTTCAACTCTTGATCGTCGAAAAGGTGACACCACAGACGAAAAAATTCAAGTCGATCCTGATGAAAAACAACCAGTTTTATTAATTTTACAACAAATTACACCAATAATACAGGCAATATTAAACTGCTGGATCGGTGATGCTAATGTTATCCAAGCAGTGTGTGACATGTATGATCGAGCTATTAGAAATTTGATTCAAGGTTTTACCCCATTAGTTGCGACTTTATGCGACATTCTCTCCAAGATATTCCAAGCAGCTCCAAAGACTTCTGTATTGGACCTTACCCAGCAGCTGATGCTCGTCTTTGGTAAAGATGCTGAACATCAACGTCCCATTGGTACCTTATTCAGATCTCTGGTTGAAACTTGTCGTAGAATGTTTGAGGGAGGACATGCCAAAGAGTACCCTGACCTCGCCCAAGGTTTCATGAAACTTTTATCGCACACTTTACGGAAAAACTTTGATTTATTATTCAACGAAGTTGCTGGAGACCCTCCCCTTCCACCCCCAGATTTATCCCTATTGACTCACTGTGCGCTTGCCACTTTTACCCTGCCAGAGTCTGAGTCCGTGAAAAGTTCATCCACATTTCTTTTTGCCTTATTTGCAAACTGTTCACCCAGGCCTGAAATTGTGTCAGTATTCAATCAAATTGGCAAAGATATTCTCATTGCTGCACTGAAAGGAATGGGAGGTAATGCAACGAGGACTGTAATAGAAAATATAGCAGATGTAATTTTTGCTTTATCCAAATTCAATTTTCAACAATTTGCTATATGGATACATGAAATACGACATGTCTCTGATATTCCCTGTGTAAACGTGGACAAGGTAAAAAAAGAAGCTTTTATGACCCAACTTTTGCGGGACAGGTCTAGCAAGAGAAAGTATAGAGATTTGATCAGAGAATTTTCGTTAGTATGCCGGGGACTGCATGGAACTGTATATGTTACTGGTTAATTCAATGCAACAAAATCTCATTTTGCTTCTGGATTCCGAAATTTGCCGAACACTTACCAGGCAAGCAGAAGGGCTCAACTATCTTGAATCTGCTTGTGCACTTTTAGAGTGTCAAACAAAAATCATTTAATCTCAATGCGAGTGAAAAATAAAGAGATATTCTGAGACATTTTTTAATTTTTTTCTGAATCGAGAGCTATCATTTTCATTAGGTGTGTGACTTTTTGGGTATGAAGGGCTGACATTCCCCAAACCGAGAATGATTTTGCCATGATGAATTTATGAATTGTTTTAATCAGAACATTTTCGACAAGTTTTGATGTCTATACTACTGAATATATCATTTGCCAAGTATAAGGTTCGGAGCCTAAGCAGCATGATCCATCAGTGACTCGTCCTTAACAAAACATGTTTGGTCAAAATATTTCTGACTGTTTATCTGATATTTGATGGGGGGAGGTTATTCATGTATTTCTTTCCCTTACGGTCACTAGGATGCCTTTTTATAGGTGGCACTCCAACCTATCTTGTAGTGATATTACTTTAAAAGAAAACTAAAAACTGGATATGCTAAGAGAGAAAATGTACAAGAATCAATTGAATCTCTTTTTGTCCAGTTCTGTAAACAACTTGCAAAAAATACATGAAATCTGCTCCGTTCTATTTTTTATTTGTTGAATGGATGCTGGGCAGCATCTTGATGACACGATCTATTGGTAGCCCTGAAAAGCACCATTGAACACTGTTGTGACTTTTTTTGCATGTGACTTTTTGACTAATAGACAACTTCTGGGTGATTTTAAATAAAATAATACAATGTATGACTCACAGTCTCATACATATGTTCTGAAATACAACCCAGGGTGATATATTTCCACAGTTCAACTGCCTGCTCCGCTATTTTCCTGAAGTTACTTATTCCAAACTATGTGTGCATTCCAGTGTGATTTGGTTTTTATTGCTTATTTTTTTCCATCTTTGTTCACCTGTGTTCAATATATTACCTATCTCTTGTTTATCAAACTCAAAGCATTGATCAGCAGCATTTACATGTAATGAATAAAGTTTCGTTGTTTTTTTATATCTAATTCACTTTCATTATGTCAAGGAATAGGTTTATATTTACATCGAAGTAGCATCATTAACAACCACTTTGGGAAATGAACATTATGTCAGCCCTGACTCAACCTGTTGTCCAGCCAACATCATCTGACTTGATTATTCCTGATCACCCACCAGGTAAGTGCAAGCTTCGGTACAATGCTTAACCATGATTGCCAACCACAGTCGTCATCGTTATGCAGATTTTTATTAGATTGAAATTCACTCCTAGGCAAGGTTTGAAGCAGAGCCTTAAAGGAACTGACTAACGGCTATTTAATCGCAGAGAGCTGTACTACGAAATATATTCGGGTGTAGATATAGAAATACGTTGGGAGTCTTAGAACTATTTTAAGCCAGCACCTGATGGGCGGAAATACAAGGAATTGTTCTATACTGGAACCTGTAGTGGTGTCATTCGGTGACACTATGTAACTATACTAACTCTCTGTGATTGCTATTTGATCACTACTTAAATATTTCACCTGGTAATAGTAACAATTGATTCTTGGCATCTTCACAGAAGTTTGAATATTATTCAATTCTGAAATTATGTAATTCGATTTTTTCAGATCTGGTGCACTCTTTGTATCTTCCGCGGACACATGATATCACTGTTCCACCACCTCCTCGTAATCGGAATGGATCTAATTTTTCTTCACAATACCATCAGCCAGTATCGCAAATATTCCCCGCAACTTGCCATTCAAATATCACGCTACCCGTCACGATGGATGGTGAAAGAGTGCAGTTCTCAGAGATGCTTTCAAATAAAATGCTGTCAGTGAAAACCAATAGTTCACAAGCAGTAGAAATTCTCCAAACATATCCTAAATCATCCTGTTTGTCTGGAGCTCGGGATATTACTCCATCTGCGTCAGCACAGTGTAAGTTAGTAAGATTAATATTTTGTGTATTTTGATATATTTGTATCGTGAGTGAGGTCTCTGAAGTTAATAAAAATTATTTTTTTTTATGTCTCTCTATGACTTGCATAATTTAGTAATATAATGAATGCCGAAAGAGTGCAATTTTCTGAGATGATTTCAAATGAAATGCTATGAAAACAAATATTTCACAGGCAGTACTTCATTATATTTGTACTATGAGTGCTTCTGAGCTGAGCTTCTGGAATATATAAATTTTAGTTTTGATCTCTATAAGATACATGTAACATGGAAGTGGCCGAAATCGAATATATTTTGACCACAGAATGTGATTATTTTTTTGAATCGAATATTCAAATAAGTTTCCTAATGAACAAACTACTTTTCAAAAATTGTGGTATCAAGCCTCCCATTAATATTCTTAAAATGCATGCATTATATTGATTTCAAATCGCTGGAAAAATCGAACTGAATAATATGCAGGCATGTCTAAAACGAATAGAATATTCATGTGCATTCGGAAATAAACATATTCTATGTAGTAAAATTCATGATTTATGTGTATTTCAGAACAGTGGGTTATGAAAATATATGATTTTTATTGCAAAAATTTGGACGCAATCAACAGAAAAAATTGTTTTCACCCTTCAAATTGAACCCAGTTTCATGGAATACTGAAAATGTACTATAATCAAAATTTTTGTAATTTTTAATTTGTATGCAATTTATTTTTTCTTTTTAAGGTCAGAATGCTATTTTTTAATCAAAATCATGGCTGAAAATAGAATATATTCGATATTTCATATTCGAAATTATTTTTGGAAATAGTAAAATATTCGATTTTGGCCATTCTTCATAATATGGGAATTACGTATCGAATATTTTGACACCTTTTTCAAACGCCTCATAATCCAATGCACTATTCGAATCCTTTTTTGTATATTGTGTATACCAGTAGTTGAAATATACTGGTGGTGTCATGGGGAGTCAAATTCTACATTTGTGCTGGTTCCATCACTGTAATGAGCAAAAATTACTCTCTCATAATTTCTGTTATTAATATTTTATTTGAATTCAGCTTGCTCCATCACAAAGAAAAAGAAATCAAATTGTTCTGCAGTCAAAAAAAAAGTCAATGGTAAAGATCTGGTACAGATTGCACCTGGCCTAACAACAAGGTATGTATATATTTTAATGCTATGGGTGATTTCACAGAGGCATAACACTTTTCTTTTGGGTGTTTAACACGTCTATTTATACATGTGATTCAAAAAACTTCAACGTCATCATCACTGCGATTAAAATGGAGTATTGATGATCTTGATGATACTGAAACTTTTTGTTTGACAGCTACTTACTGAAAAAAGTGGCTTTTTGTTCAATTCCAATTAATTTTCTTATGCTTATCACTTTTCCAGTTATAATATTATAATATTACCAATGTCTTACCGCACTATTATGCTTACTGGTATTATTAAGGATTTTAAATTATTTTTTGGACCAGTGGGTGTGTGCTTCAGTATTACCGCCCTAACATATTCCAGAGTGTTGTTTGAGGCTCTAAAAGGAAACTAAGAAGGAGTGGGTGGTTTTACAATCGTTCAGGGCAAATATCAAGTGGTTGTTATAGTCTTGTCCAGGATGTTTTCCATTGCAGTTTTTGGTGCTTTATTTTGTGTTTGCTCTTTGCCTTTCAAGTGAACTTTAATTGGTTCATTCTGAGCGATGCTTCGGACCTTGCTCATAGCATACTTCAATAAAACAAAAAAATAAAGCATAGTTGTGTTCCAGCTGAGCACTGAGAAGCTAACTTTTGATATTTTAGCTGGATCTGAATCTAGTTCTACCTACATTGAGATGTTTTGGTAAATGAGTATCTTTAATCAATTAAAAACTTTCGGATTTTTTTAAATCATTAACATTTTTTGTCATAGAGACACTGTGCATATAATTCTAATGCCCATAGCTCTTTATTAGACTTCATTGTATTCTATCTAAAAATAAATACAGGTATATCTCTGCCACCTTTGTTACATAACCATTACTCCATAATTTTTTATCTTATCAAATTGCAGCAAACCATCAAAGGTAAAAAAGAAGAAAAAACGTTTAAAAAATCCTCCGTTAAGAGTTGCTACTGAGTTACCAACTATGATACCACCAGTGAGATAATTTATTGAATATATTATTCATTATTACTACTCCCAATCGCTAATTTCATTTTGTACATGCATGAACCGCAGATGGAGCATGAACCGTATCTCATCATTGACTCTTACCTAACAAAATATGCTTGGACTCTCTCACCACATTAGTCGGTGTGCTGAAACAAACTGTGTCGAGCACCTATAGAATATTACAGAGCTTGGATCAGCTCACCTGTATTGAATTTTCTAATAAGTAATTATCAAACTGCTTATTATTATTCAGCTGATAGATCCCAATGAGAAGCAGCATCAATGTCCAGATTGTCCAAGGAAATTTTCTTGGTCATTTCAACTTCATCAACATGCTAGAACACATAGTGGAGAACGCCCGTTTATATGTGATTACTGTCAACAGGTTTGTTATGTCGTCAACCAGACTGATAGAATATCACTTATTATGCTACTCAGACACCTGAAGATATAATCTGAAGAAAATTTAGGAAATGAATAATATCACATATCTCATGCTAAAAGAATAACATGTCTTATTTCGAGTGTCATAATAATCAGATCATGAAAAAATATTTGAAAACATCAGAACTGCTATGAAATCCCTCCGAACAGTCTTGAATCTTTCGTCTGAAGAAAATGATATGAACGTTTCGGACGCCTGAAGCAAACAAGATTCTGCTAGACTTCTATTAATGTTCATATGATTATAATAGTCTGACTAACTGAAAAAGTCTTGGATTTTTGTTGGTGGTTCAATCAATAAGTTTTGTTATAGGTCAATCACTATCACTCAATATTTTCAATTTGGTAAGTTTTGTTACGCTTCATCAAAATCAAAAGTGATCAGATGTCGTAATTTGTTGAATAGATTGACATGTATGGACCATGTTGCTGATCTAGATACAGCAATCTTTTAATTTGGATATTATCAGGGAAAATAATATGGACATGGAAAAGACGAACTTTCATATAAAACATGTTAAATTGTGGTATGAGACAGCTTGGCTGAAGCATTGTTCTTCGCAAAATTCTTTGTGTTTGCTTGTATTCTACGTCTGATTCAACATCTTGACATTATCAATATTTTTCATATCAATTTCGCAAATTGAAAAGTTATAATCTTATATCTTTCAGGTGGATTATTTTTGGCATTCACCGTATGAATTGGCAAGCAAAATGATTAGGACAATTAAAAGAAAAATGCTTTTCTTCTCCATGATATTCTTATCATTTTTTCTTACCAGGCATATAAACGCAGAGAGCATTTGCAAAGACACGAAAGGATTCATACTGGTGAACGTCCATTTAAATGCGAAGATTGCGACAAAACGTAGGATATATTATACTCTACCCTTTCTTTAAATTATAGTATTGGATATAATTTCCTTTTTTATTTGATAGAGAGTGATCCCAAATGAGGTATAGGTAGTTTGTATTGCTTTTTCTGATACATTGTTCTTTTCTTAATACTGATACCATCATGTCACCATTTGTGGTAGTACTGTGCAGACCGGCAAGTATTTAGTTCTTGCAGAACGCTTTCACAGTTATTAAAAATGGAGTGGTTATCTTAAAAAGGTCCTAGATTCACTCGTGATGATTTCATATATTGAGGGTTCCAGTGTTCAGGTTAAAATTGAATGAAAGTCTTTCATATAAAAACACTACCACAGTAAAGGATAACACTTGTGCTGTTCTTTTATTTTTCATGTCCATCCATCCATTCTTGAGAAAAAGCTTACGTTTTGTGTTGAACTGAGAAAATTTTTAAATCTAATTTGGTCAATTTTTCTATGCCTTGGTTACAGTATTATATATTGTGTAACTTTTTAGGGTAATTGTGCATTGTTATCCTGGAAAATACTCGCTTTCCCCATTGTAAAGTATCTGAAAATCACAAAAAAAGTCAATTTTGATACTCAATGCTGATAGCAATAATTAATTTCCTACTATTATATTGGTTTATCTTCACTCTCCCTGGTATAATGTTGAAATTTCTTATGCTTACAATAACTGCATTCAAATGACAATTTTTTGTGCTTTGCTATAGATTTAGAAGAAAAACTCAGTTGATTCGACATGCTCGTGCACACACAGGAGAGCGGCCTTATAATTGTAATATTTGTTCAAAGTCATTTCGAAGAAGAGGTCATTTATCGAGACACTGCAAGGTATTACTGGTTACATTTCATTTTTGGGCACAATTGTTCTGTTTTGCCACCAACTTAATTTTATATCAAATTTTACAATATAAATTTAGCATTATCGTGATTTTCTACAGAACAGGTTATTGAAGTAAAAAGGGAAATCACATAAATTTTAGTCAGGTTTTTAAAATGCCTAAGATTTGAAAGACAAGAACTCGCCTCGTTTTTTAGTGAAATTATATATTATATTATTATATTATCTTTTTTATGCTGACAATTATTTTTAGACGCATGCTAATGAAATTCTCAAGAAATCTGGAATCAATCCGGACTCACTTGAGGAAGCAAGTGCTTTGATGTCGGTGCCGTTTAACTATAAAAGCACCAAGATCCGAGAAACATGAGATAACAGTTTGGTCCTCCATTAATCATGGTATAAAGTTGTTCTAATTTGCAAAAATGTTTATGCAATTATGATTTGTCAAACACGAAATATCATTCCATCATGATGTACAATTGTTGTCTTACTGCAGAACTCTCCCGCTCAGATACTTAAATTTTATATTATATCACCGGCAGAACGAAAGTTGCTGTCAGTGCAGAATTGCAACAGAATATGATACATCAGTTCCAGTATTATCAACACTTCAATGAAATACTGCGTTTGTGCTTTTCAAGCATTTTTATTTGTCCCAAATTAGTGCTGTAATAGTCATTGACAAATGAAATAAAATCCCTGACAACATCTGGTCTTTGAAAGCCATAATTTATGCGTTTAACTAAAAATCAGTAATTTTTGAGATTTGGATTGTCACCAGTGCTGTGTTTGTACATGCATTGTATATATGTTACATTTTATTAAATGAGATTGATCAAGAGAGTTGTTTGACATGTCCCTGATATATATTTCAAAAAGCTGACTGGTGTTATTAAGTGGTATTTCTTAATGTGGTGGTGTTTTTTATGAAAGACTTTTAGACTTTTTGAATGCCATTCAAAATTTCATTTTGATGTAATAATATCACATGTTATTTTTGTAATAGCTGACATTTTGCCACTCTTACAACTCAACCACATAATGTTAATGTAGCATGATTCAGTTTTATTCAAAGATTTTAACCTCTAGTCACTGGTGGATCACACCAGTAAGGTGCTTCTGTGGCCTATATTTTATAATATGAAATGAAATATGTATTTGTTCACATATCGCACTAATGGGTAATGACAAATGCTTGAACGGGGGTCGTTTTTTTTATTTATGTAACATTTTATGCTGCGATTATGTTGAAAAATGTCTGAAGTTTGCTCGTGAATTTGAGCTTGCAAACGAAAATAATTCATGCAGTTTCTGTTTCTCCTATTTTGCTTTTGCTCTCTTGCCATTTTCTTCAATATCGTTTTAACAACATTTATTGTGTACACTACTTGAATTTAATATATTTTGTACCATCTGTACGTGTGAGAGTTTACATTCTCTGGTTTATTGTTTGTATCATATGAATTCGGACGACGAGCTCTTGGGGCGCAGATGATGCTAGATGTTCAACTAATACAAATTGATCACTGCCTGTGATCATCGTGTCAGGTCGTCTTCGCAAAATGTTTTTGCGTGGGAAACAGACCAATTCTATGAGATTGCGAGAAGAAACGTCGTGATTCCAATCATGCGAATTGCACAATATTCGAATCAGCTGTGAATCTGTCATAGGAAGAAAAGCATGCTAAATGAAGTGCATTTTTCCATTTTACGACAAAATTCAATCGATTTTGGTCAAATTTGGTTGTATTTTGTCCTTTATTTTTGCTTTATATTGAAAGCATATCGAAGGGCATATAAAAGAACCAGATTCATCCTAAGTTGCCGGGTATCTCAGCGGTATAGCACATAAGATAGAATTAAAAAAACTAGTTTCTTCCTATTGCAATACATTTTGTCACTCCCGAAGCGCATCTTGTTCAACGATTGTGAGCGTTTTTTTTTGTTGTCAGCGTAACGATGATGAATGTCGAACTGTAATATTGCGCATGCTTTAAAGCTTCTGAGATTTTAACCGCTCCACTGAACCCCGACAATGAAGATGTTTTGGGTGACTGATCTGATGTATTGAGTAAAATAATATGGTCTCGGAGCTGACAGAAAGCTTCGTAGATGTAGCAACCACGGTGGTAGGAGCAGAATATAAAATAGAATATCAATCAGCTTCAAAGCTCTATCTTCCAACTAACTACCTCATTTAGTATCTACGAAATAAGATGGCAACGGAGTGAGTGATGAGCCTAGTGTAAACTACCCGTGGTCAAGTATAAACTGTAGGCCACCATAGTATTAAATATTCCTTTAGATATGTTGAAATCTCATTGGCGGTTCAGTATCGAGAGAAATATTCGGTAAAACCCTCTTTGCTACTGCGGCAGAAGCCAGATATTATATAAAACAAACGAACAAGTTACTTGCAAGTCTTATTGGTCTAGTGAATATAAGAAGGAATGGAAAATACGCCTTTCTCTGTCAATGTCCCCCACCATCTGAAGCTTCGTTTCGAGGTGTACAGTTTTCTGATATCGTTTCCGCCAGGAGCGCAGCACGAAATGAATTAATGTTTGAAACAAATGCGAAAAATATTGGTTCGAAACTAGAAAAATACTGCCTGACAAAAATATTCGCTCCCTTCAACTTCCGTTCCATCTAACGGACTTTTCATGACAATCCTCGCGAATCCTCAAGCGTAGCGAGATTTTCATACAGTCCTGGCATCTCCTACAAAATATTTTAAAGATGTATTAAATGTCCCATTGTTTTGTTAAGAAGTTACTTTGAAATACTTTTAAATATAATCACTGTTTTTGAAGGTTGGGCCAGAAGAACATTCGCGCTCTTTTTGCCGTAATGTGTTAACACTTTTATGGTTTATAAATGACGAAGATTCTACGAGCACTGTACTGGACACTATATAGAACATACAAAGACATGTGTGTTTAACATACTCAACCTCACTACCACTCAACCACAACAATCAAAGTAGCCATTTTTTACATTAAACTTTATTCGTGAAATCATTCATTAATAATCATTCAAATTTCATATTTTCACTTTTGTTGTTTCGTCATTCATTGATGCAACAGTTCACTGATATCTGTTAAAACAAAAATATCAAAGTTCAACATACTTTTATTTTGTCGATCAAAATTTATCGGTAGGTCTATATTATTGATTATTATCGACAAAGCATTCCTTTGTATCTAACGGCCTTCGTAAAATGACTTTTTTATGCTATTGTATACTTCAACGAATAATAGGTGGGAATTCGTTTGAATGGAAAGTTACAAACATCTTACGGAAGTTCCATAAAAAGGAACTCTTACTCATTATGTAACAGTGTCAGTTTCAGAAAATAAACAAGGAGAGATGCAACGATTTTTCAACATCGTTATGCTATTGAATAATTAATGTTACCTTGATACCTAAATCACTAAACAACTTTCTCCTCTACAATATTGTCAAGCTGGAGTCGTCTAAGATCCATCAAATGTCTTCTTCTTCTATTCCCCCAACTAAAAATAATATAAACAGATCCGTATTTCTTTCAGCATCGTTGACGAATTAATCTCGATGCTCACGTGTATAACTAAAATGACGCTTGTCGCTTTCATATACCCTAGGGGTTTCTTATAACTTAATTGCAATAGATCTTTCAATTTCATACGGCAGAATCCAGTAAGAATGGAATTCTTCTTTAATATATATTTTTTTTTGTATATTTAATACCCAGAGAGTAGTATATAAATGTATACCTTTACAAAATAGTAGTTTCAAGCATATTCGGATTCTAAATGATTCCTGCAATATTTATAACTGATATAACCTAATGCATCACACGATGATTTTTTTATTATTTAAAACGTATTTTTGGAATAAAATACACGAACCAGGTCAAGCATTGGTCATTAGAGCATTGCTCCGATATATTTGTGGTTCGTGTTCAACACCATGGATCCGCAATCCAAAAAAACTTTAATCCTTGAAATAATTCTACTTTATATTGCAAATAAGACAGATCAACATAAAGACTTTACGAACTATAATGAGCATCATCGTCTCTGAACGAATATTCGTTCGAACACCAAAGTATTAGGAATATATCTACTTACCAGTTTGCACTGTCTAAATAAACGCAAAGCACCACAATCAATACTAAGCAAATACTTTTAAGATTCATCTGTAAAGAACATATAACAATACCGTTGGAGACGTTGTTCGCAAATAGGTTTGGTACTATGATTCAAAATGAATCCTAGAATAAAATATGTTGTGATACGCGCCAAAATGCAACTAATTTTTTCGCGCTTATTAAGATCTGGTTTATAGTCCAATGCAGATGCGAAAACATCGTAACTCATGAGGGAGGTTTCATTTTCGCGTTTCTTACTATTCGTCGGTTTAAAAAAGACAAGGAAGTATGTTTTATAGGTTTTATTGTATGAATAGCAAAGCCTAGGCCAGGATGCAATAATTCGAGTTGACTCGGAAGCCGGAAGTGTTTCTAAGCACACACTCCAATTGTCTGAGTGGCCGGGTAAATACAAGAATTAAACAAATGCGGATTTTACTGTACGGTATCATATGTCGGTCATAACGATGTAAAAAAATGTAAACATTTTTAGTTGATGGCGTAGCATAGTTTTTGAGGAATGTTTTCCGCTTACCTTAGAGAGTGTAATTGCTGTTAAGTGGCCTATAGTTGGTTCAGTGTATGCTCTGCGTTCGGCCCTGATCAGAGTGAATTTTATTGAACGAAAATTCCCCCTAACTGTTCATTCAAATACAAGATGCGTAATGTGATTTATCAAAATTGAGTCTTTGTTATTTTATTTATTTACTCTTGTGTCAGCATACACTTTTCGCAAAGTTTATTTTTTGTCGGGTGATGGATGAACTCAATCTTGGTATTGGGGCCCTTCGTTGGCCCATATTCAACTGAGCTTTATTTGAAGTCAATTTTCCGGCGGGGAAATTTTGCGTTGGGGATATGTGTGGTATGCACAAGTCGTCTCAGTGTTGCCCAATAGTTGGATTTTATCTTGAGATTTCTTTCATCTTGGATGCCAAAAAGACCCACATGAAGAGCTACGATGACCAGAATCGAATATATTTAGTCGTTAAAATATCAAAATTGTTGCTCTTGGTGTGAATCGAAAATACACTACAAACTATAAATTTCTTTATTTTTATAATGGGGACAAGTTATAATAGTAAAAATGGCATATTTGGTGTTTACAAAAAATTAGGGATTCGATTCGATTTGAAAAAATTAATTTAATCAGAATCGAATTCCAAATGATTCGGTTTTGCCTAGCCCTAACTGCGGCTCATCGCCGTATAGTAATAATGTCTTAAAATGCAGCAAAACGAGGACTACAGAGTTTATCTGGTTTTAAAAAAAAATACTCGGCTGAAAACTAGGTTGTCATCCTTTGAAAGGGGAGGGAAATTAATAAATTTATGTTATTTTAGACCTCGTGAAATTTTTTTGCTGAAGTAAATTTGTCAAAAACATCGTTTGTTAAGTTTGAGAATATGATGGATCGCGTCGCTGAGGAGCGGCTCGTTTGTGTAAAATGCTAATTTCTGGCTAAATTATGCGTTTTACTGGTACCAAAGGGTTTAGCTTAAATGCTAGATTAATACCTCAGTCTCCATATTGGGAGCTGGACAGGGCAGCAAGGGCTCATGCGGGCGAGAGCTCGTGATATGTTTTGGGACATGTTCAATTTCAGATTCTCCCGATCGTATGATAAAAATAAATCTCTACTCATCCTTTTCAATTCACTCAGGATGATTTACTCGCAGGGCCCAAATCCGAAACATTTTGTCAAAGTATCTTTTGTTAATTATAAGTCACTGATGAATCGCGTCGATGAAACGCGGTCCATCCGTGATGCATGCTTGACAAAAAAAAATTTCCGATTGGCTCAAGTATACTGCATGATATTGCGGAAACACCTTCATTGAATCTCTATACTAGCAGCCCCCTCAGTACTCATATTGAATGCTGGGGCTGGCAAAGAGAGCCCATGTTATAATTTGGTATATGTTTAATTTTTTTAATTCTCTCGGATCGTAAGATAAAATTGTATCTATACATATCCTTTTTATAACCACTCATTTACGGAAAACACCTTCCTCAAAACCCTGTAAAGCATGAGGTCAAAAAGGTTTGATATTGCTGAAAAGTTTGGAACTTTCCGGTTCGGTCGAGATTCCTTAAAGAATAACAGATTAGTAAGTTAGTCTTGTCGGGACTTGAACCTCAGAACCGCAACTTGCGAAGCTCGAATTACAAACATCTCGCTTATCGCTGCATAGCTTTTAAAAAAAAGTATACTACGAAACGGTCCGATTCAGAATTATTAATTTTATATCAAGCATGATTCAGAGATATAAACGGAACAAAATTGCACAATTTCTTGCTGTAATGGAGTTCTCAGTTAACGAGTTAAAAAGAGAGTGGAAAATATGAGGATGTAGGTGACCTATTTACAGGGTAGCACTCAAAAAATAAACAAATTTAAGTCAACAAAATTACAAAGGTTGCGTGAGAAGGCCAAATATTATTAAGGGTGTATTTTGCCACAGGGCATTTATTAGGCGATAGCACGTAATAAGTGTAGTAAACAATGATATCACGATTTTTTTTTGATATCCCGTTCATCCGTATAGTATTCTCGAAATAATTTTAAACCTTCTTCACGAAGTATATAAAAAGAGGAGAGTTCGCAGTTCGAGTCTTGAAACACGTCATTATTCACCGTTTACTACTTAGTGGGTCGGAAAGTGCCGAATCTTAAGATGGGACGAGGGCACAGAAAATAAAAATAGAATTATTGAAACCATAATTTGGCTTCCAAAGGCGCTTTATGGTTTTGGCTTTATGGCTTGGCAAACGCGCGTTTGAACGCAAACTGAAGAAAGTGGTCATCTTCTTTTTTTGCAATCAGAAAATTATGTTTTATTAAATGTTAGACACAAATTGGCATTGGAATGGGTTCCTCCTGCACTTCACTCTCACTTCCTTAAAAAACTGCGACGATCATTTTTTTCTGGATTCTATCCCAAATTTATTTAATATTTGATGAAAATATAACAAGTTAAATGAGTTAGAAATGAATGTCTACTGTTATGTCAAGTCTTATGATCAAGGCGTGCTTTTCATTTTTGCGCGTTTACGATATCTTCATTGATCGAACAATTCATTCATATCTGTAAATAAAGAAAACATATAATTTGTATTATTTAAATTTGACACACTGCATTTGATTATATCTAATACCAAATTATACTTAGAAAAATATTTCTTAGCTTCCATCATTGCGCGTTTATACCCATAATTTGATCTACCTACTTTTGTACCAACGACCATTCGCACTTATAAGCGATTAATGGATCACGCTTGATGAAACATGATTTCACAATTTTTTTTTTGATATGGCAATAACGGGCTAACTTGTGTTTGGTGCAAACACAGAACTATAAGAATCATAGGTGCAAGATCATACATTATTTAAACGTTGGGATTACTTTGTGTGAATGAAATTCCAACTAGAAATCACTATGGATTGTGGTTGATTTGATGGCGTTTGCGTCATATGTCATACTCTCTCAAATCGACATATATAAATAGCGTCGTAAAGATTTTAAACTTTATTTAAGATATTCCCAGATTTGGTATATTTATTCAGGTTTCCAATGAAGTTGTGAATAGTGCTGGGCAATTCGATTCTGTGATTCAAGTCAATTCAAAGCGAAACTTAATATTAGAATCTCGTTCATAGGAAGAAAAACTTGCTAAATGGAATAGAATTTTCATTTTTGACGAATAATTATGATTCTATTTTTGTCAAATTTTACCAAAATCGATTATATTTCATCGTTAAAATAGGAAAATTGTTGCTTTTTGTAGGAATTGAAAATACACCAAAAAACTATAAATTCCTTCATATTCACAACGGTGACAAGTTATAATGTTTGAAATGGGATATTTGTTATTTTCAAAGAATTATGATTCGATCCGATTCGAAAAAAAATTATTCGAATCAGATTCGAATTCCAAATGATTCGGTTTCGCACAGCCCTAAATATGAGGCATACATTGGCCCTACAATTTAGTAACGTGTTAGTCGAGTTTGAGCCCGGTAGCTTTAGAATAATCCGTATTGACTGCGTGTTGTAAGAGAAAGCAAAGAAGTGGTAGATGGTTTTACCATCGCCCATGGCAGATAACAATTACTTCACTTTATCATGTTATCATGGCGATTCAGTTCCATTTTGGATGTTTTCCGTTTGGAGTGCGGCTTCTGGTACTAAATCCTTTGGTAGCTTTTTGCTATTAGGTGGCCAGTATTTTGTTCCTCTGGGCGCTGAATCTGGTCTTTCTTTGAGTGCGTTTTCATGAAAAAATCTGACTAAAACCAGCGAGTGATAATTATATGCTAGAGGTTTGCTGGACTCCTCGCCTGCGCACGAAAGTTCACGCAACCACTGGTAATGGCTTCCTCTACCAATCATGCAAAGGGAAAATGAGATAGAGATAAGACCACATCCACTCCCAGCGGATAACTCGACTAGATATCTTGGCACGTGGGCAAAACCGAATTATTGCAAATTCGAATCTGATTCGAATAATTTTTTGTGATCGAATCACTAATTCCACATATACAGCAAATGTTCCATTGTTTCCTTTACAATTTATCTCCATTATCAAATTCAAGAAATGTACAGCTACGGATTCCGTAATATTCATATAAACAAGTTATTGAGAAAAGATGCCATCAGTCCACATACCATTTTTCAGGTCAAAACTGAATTTGGTCAGAATTTTATCGTGAAAATATGAAAATGCCACAAAGTTTCGTTCGTACCTTGACCGATTCGCGACTTATTCGAATAATCTGTGCTTCGAATCGATTCGAATCACCGAATCGAAATCCACAGCCCTACTTGATGCGCCGTATGACTAATTTGTTCCTCTCCCGCAAGAAAAAAGTGAAATCATAATGAATTATTTCGATTATTAAAAATAGGTCATTCCTACTTACCTGCCGTATACATTGTTTATATAAAGACAAAGCACCACGAGCAATACTACAAAGCAGATTCTAAGATTCATCTGTAAAAATAGAAAAAAATATCAAAACAAATATGCAAGAAATGCGACTTGGCCATATAGGGGGGAAAAATTTAATAAATTGCAGGAAATTTATTCCAGAAAAGGGCTTTGTATTCCAGAAAGAATCTTTAGAAACTCTTAGTTTCCACGATATATTACATCATATGCAATAAAAATTTACAAAACGCATTCCGACTAAAAGACTTGAACAAGCATTTTTAGCTCAGTCGGGGAGAAGTTCGATCAAAACACGTTTAGCATCCAGCAAGGCACATAGTAAATGTTTAACTAATACCTTACATCTTATTTGTTATTTCAAATTTCTACCATTTAGCGCTAGATTAAGCAAAATCATTTGGAACTGGATTTTGATTCAAGAATATTTTTTTTCGATTCGAATCGAAGTTTCTGTCTTATTAACATTAACGAATTGTCCGTTTTTATTTTATCTTTAACATGTGATCAACTATTAAGTCAACTATATATTGTATTTATGCTCCACTCAATTTTGTCAGATTTTTTCCTGCCAGGATAAAATATAGATAGAAAATAGATAGAAAAAAATGTTATGGAAATTCTTTATTAAGCATGGGACACTGGTGGATAGCGCCGTTTGAGCAATGGTCATCTGTGGCTAAGACTAAGAAGTATATATATAACTTCGGACTGTGTACGACTAGGGCTGGGCAAAACCAAATACCTTACAATTCGAATCTGATTCGAATAATTTTTTTCGAATCGGATCGAATCACTGTTTCTTTGTAAATATCGAATATCCCAAATATCGAATTTATTATACCTTTAATTATACTTTGTCCCCATTGTGAAAATAAAAAAATTTAGAATTTTTTAGTGCTTTTTCAATTCACTTTTAGAACTACGATTTCCATATTTTAACGGCGAAATATAATCGATTTTGGTCAAATTTGACCAAAATCTATTGTATTTCGTCGTTAAAAATAAAAATTCTGGTTCATGTAACAAATTTTTGTTCCTATAAACGATTCACGATTGATTCGAATAAATTGTTCCGCGAATTGAATTGCCCAGACCTATTTTTATTGGATATCAACAGGATGAAAGCCGGAAACAACGGTTATGAAGAACCAGCTAACAACCATCAATATAAACTAGAAAAGAGCTTGTGATTGCAATCCAAGCAGCAGATGTGTCAAAAAGTAACTTATTTTTATGTTAAAGTGCAGTAAGTGTTATCTGCCCTGGGCGAGAGCTAAACTATATGCCACCTTTGCCTTTCAAATGTATGTTACAATGCAGACCTTAAAACGAACTCTATAGCCAGCAAATGCAGGAACTAGCCTATCTAATTGGGGACATGATGCCGTGACCCTACCCTCGCTAACCAAAAAAAAATCTCAGAATGGCCTCTCAAGTGCTTTAAAACGTAAGAAACCAAAACAATGCTTGTGCGCCTTTGGGGTGCAGTGATTTTTAAGTTCGTTTATCCAGTGTTAGGCCCCATAATCTCGTTTCCTCAAAAATTGTGTGATATCCAATAAAAACAATTTCCGATAAAAAATTATTTGCCTGTGTCGCCCATTATGCATTATAATATGGCCACGGAAATTTTGAAGATTTTGCCACTCCTTTTCAAATTTGCTCTTTTTCAAGTTGCTAAATATTCGTATCGTAGTACTGTATGGAATGTTTTCAACTTATAAGGTAGTTGCTGGTATTTTAACTAATTGCTCTTTGCTGCATGTACGGCTGGCATTCGATTCTTTCGGAGGCGGCTGTAGGCCTATCGTGGAGTAAATTTCAATAAAAATATGGTTAATTCTATGTGCCATCTGTTACAGGCACTGCTGATGAAGACATAAGAATGTTCAATCACCCCCACTCCTAGGTAGACTGACACGTGATAGACTACTTTTGTGCTTTTATTCATGCTTTGAAATGTAAAAATATCTATCAACATTCCGGTCAACACCGTGATGAAAATATTTTTTAGTCCATTGTAGTGGACTGACAACCCTTAAGCAATAGTTTGACCAATTATATTTTGTCAAATATGAGTCACTGATTAAACGCGCCGTCGAGGCACGGTTCATCTATGGCTCACACTTGACACAAGAATATTTTTGGCTGAGCACCGTTGAATCGCGGTCCTTGAGGAATGTTGCCTTTGGGCATTTGTAAAAGGAAGTGGTATATGGTATTTTTGACCTATCTATAATTGCACTTGTAACTTTACTTTATATTTATTGATAAGCTTCAACTCTTTGTGTTATTTGCTTCAATATCAGTCGCTGAAGTCAAACCACTCGTTGATATCTATGAAATAAAAATATAGAAGAAATATTGAAAATTGGTAATCCATAATTGTCAGTATTAATTTACGTTTATCAACATATTTCTGGGCCTTGTCTCAATCGGAGAAAATGATCTGAACATGTTTTGTCAAACGAATGATGAACAGTCCACTGATGGACAGTCCACTGATCCATCGATTGCGATGATCGTGACAAGATAAATCCCTTACTGGAGTTGTCTGTGATTTGTTTAAACAGTTAACAATGTTTTTTTCAGGTTGGCATTGCTTAGGACAGAAACCACTCGCTGCACTGTCATTACTATTAATATACTATTATTTACACAGATTTTTTTACCTGATTAAATGGTTTGCCCATGAGAGTTGACAATAACTGCACCCTATAACAGTGGTTCAGTTCTACATGTAATATAGTTTTAAACTTTGAGTTCAGTTGCCTATGCTACCTTTTGTGGTAGCATTTTTGCTATTTAAGTGGTTCTCAGTTAGTTGTTAGTTAGTCTGACTGGACAATCTCATATACTTTACGGATGAACCGAATCAGGATGTTTATAATCAACAGTAAAACGGGATGTCGATTTGAAATGGCGCCTACACTGTGACAAAAGTACAGTAAACTTATAGGTCATTTGCAGTAATTGCATATGCCAACTATGGTCTGTCGATGGCCGTACATTCGCGGTGCATTCCATCAGCACCCCATATTTGGCCGAAAAGTCATTTTTGAAATTTTTGCAATAGCGCCGATTAAAATTACTGTCAAAGACCAGTGATTTTGTTGCATTTTTGTTACAGTGCATAATGAACAAAATTCGATTGAATTAGATAATCAAATTCGACGTTCTAGTCTTGTGAGCACAAATGATTGAAATTGACAATATTCATGATATGAATTTAATAAAATCCTCATATAATGAATATTGCGATTTGATACCATATATACCGATACTATTCTAAAGCCCGTACATATACAGCACGTTGAAGTTTTGAACTGGCATATTTTCTTTAAAATATTTTGACAAAATAATTCCCACAAGAAATTGGAAGCGAGTACACTGACACCGCTTTCTAAACTGTGAACATGAAGTTAATTTGTCCGATATTTTAAAGTATTAAAAGTTGTTCCTAGTAAGTTTGAACTTTCGATTTTGTTTTAATCTAAAAAGCTTTATGTTGGTTCATGGGCGCGATGGCCTAGTGGTTAAACATTTTGGCATCGCAGGTTGAAGATCACGGGATTTATTCGCGGCGAGTCCGGCTCGTTAATCTATGCCCACCTCTCAACCCAGGGTGTGAAAACTTGGTTAGCAAAGCCGGACAGAAAAAGATCATATCTTTCCAGCAATTTTAACCTTGCCCGTCTACGAGTGGCCGCTAGCACAGGGACTTAGGCAAGGTGATCTACTCCAAGAAATGGTTATAAAAGAAATAAAATTTAACCTCCGGCAAGTTATTTTATAAAATCTGAATTTGTTTGATACTTACGCAATTTAAATTATAAGTTGACATGTACTTAACCAACTTTTTATCTTGATAACATTCTGGAGTATGAAAAATTCTACGCAAGAATGCAATAAGTTTTTTTCATAAAAGTTCACTATATGCAATCTGGAATCAGCGACTAAAAGAAACCAACTAACAGCCACACAAATTAAAAGACTTATTACAAACTGTACTACGGAGCAGAAAACATTCAAAACATAACTGAACTGCTATAGTACAGTACAGTGGCTGGCATCTGCTCTGGACAAGATAGAACCACCAACACTTCTTATGTGGAGATTAGTACTTAAGGTCGACTTATAGCTCGTTTGTTCATAATAAAAAAAGGGATTTTGCCCAGCGTGCATCACAGATGAACCGCGATCCATCTCATGCCTAAATGCCGCGATCCATCCCATGCTTAACGAAACATGTTTGGTCGTAGTCTATAGTCCCACTGGTTTTCCAATATTTCTTGTAAATAATACACCATTTTACGTCCACTCATTTGATTAGATGACCATGAGCAAGGACTTGTACTTGAGGCGACTAATAGTCGAACGCGGTTAGTGATGTCGGAAAGCTATGAGCATTCCGACCCGTCTATTAGCCTGTCAATTTATTAATTTGCGTAGAAGTGGATTATGCACTTGCTACAAACCTCAGTTCAGGCGCCCAGGTTTATGCCTTCCACTACTACTTGACATTCAATTTGCAGACTGTTTTTATTATAGTTCAACCGTTGCAAGTCTGTGTCCAGGCACCCAATTGCACAAAGATCAAGTACGTAGGCGCGTTCGAAAGCGTTTAACCGTGGCACCTCCTTATTGATTCAGAGTGAAATACATCCTACCCAGACTTTGGTAGTCTCGATTTTCTTCCAAATATTTTTAACGAATACCAACGAATTTATTTAAAACTTAAAAGCTTCATTGATTAATATTAAATTTCATTAACTTTAAACAAAGGTTTTATATTTGTAATTTCTTTAATATGATTGAAAAAAAAGTTTGATTTCTATAGAAATTTTTTTCTGAGAAGTCAGTCAATTGTTGACAAGCTTCATTCTCTCTTGTTATTTGCTTCAATGTCAGTCGTTGAAGTTAAACAAACTGTTCGATATCTGTAAATAGATAAATTATCAATGTTAAAAAGCCATTGTATTTATTAATTTGCGTTGTCTCTAAGCATCTCTAGACAATGGCCCAATCAGGAAAAAATGTGGTTGAGAACGTGGGGCTCAAAGTTTAAAAAAAGTTTCATACCATTATCGTCGCCAACTATATCCTCATTGATGAAGGGCGCAAACTTGGAAAATCTTCGTCTGTAATATGTTTTCGATAAACTGTAAAATGGAAATTGAGAAGTCGACCATTCATATTTCGATAATAGAAGCTTAAAACATTTTGCTCAAGAAATTTAGAAGTTGTGTCAAACACTGTGTACAAAAGTACACTAAATTTACTGGTCATTTGTAGTAATTTCATATTTTCAAAGTTTAAAAAAACGCCATGTTGATGAGATTTATGCCAATGATGGGGTGTTGATGAAAGGCACCGGGAAGGCCTTTTTTGCATTTTTTGTTACAGTGTTTACTCATATCAGTTGACAATTTTAAATACTTGAAGCAAATGCTGTGGTCAAATCGTCTGGAATCATGAAAAGTGTGCGTTTGTTTTTTGTTACCGAATCGGATAGCCCTGTTCCAAAATTTATTGACTCACCAGTCCACAATGTCTATAAAAAGACAAAGTACTGCTATCAATACTATGCAACAGACTTTGGTATTCATCTGAAAAAGAATAAAAAAATTATTAAAATGCACCTATCGTTTGCTATAAAAATAAATCTACATTTTCTATTGATATCCGTTCTATCATAGTAATGCCAAAGTAGCGCCAATAACAAACCAAGTCACGACCATAAAGCAAAGGCCTACCCCAAAATGGGGTATCAGGAACAACGTCCTAATCGGAGCGGCCATGTAGACTTATAGGAACGAGCTTTAGAATAGTCCCAACGAATTTCGCGTAAGAGGCGACTAAAAGAAAATGGTATAACCGTCTACCACTTTTCACTTGTTCCGAATTTATTGCAGAGTATTTTCTGCGAGTGGTAATAGAATGGTAAAACAAACCAAATAAAACTGAACATTTTCAGTGAAGGACGGTGAGTGGTATCTAAACTGTGCTATGGTATAACTGTCTACCACTTTTCACTTGTTCCGAATTTACTGCAGGGTATTTTCTGCGAGTGGTAATAGAATGGTAAAAACAGACCAAATAAAACTGAACATTTTCAGCGAAGGACGGTGAGTGGTATCTAAACTGTGCTATGGTATAACCGTCTCCCACTTTTCACTTGTTCCGAATTTACTGCAGAGTATTTTCTGCGAGTGGTAATAGAATGGTAAAACAGACCAAATAAAGCTGAACATTTTCAGTGAAGGACGGTGAGTGGTATCTAAACTGTGCTATGGTATAACCATCTACCACTTTTTACTTGTTCCGAATTTACTGCAGAGTATTTTCTGCGAGTGGTAATAGAGTGGTAAAACAGACTAAATAAAACTGAACATTTTCAGCGAAGGACGGTGAGTGGTATCTAAACTGTGCTATGGTATAACCGTCTATCACTTTTCACCTGTTCCGAATTTATTGCAGTGTATTTTCTGCGAGTGGTAATAGAGTGGTAAAACAGACCAAATAAAACTGAACATTTTCAGTGAAGGACGGTGAGTGGTATTTAAACTGTGCTATGGTATAACCATCTACCACTTTTCACTTGTTCCGAATTTATTGCAGAGTATTTTCTGCGAGTGGTAATAGAGTGGTAAAACAGACCAAATAAAACTGAACATTTCCAGTGAAGGACGGTGAGTGGTATCTAAACTGTGCTATTGTATAACCGTCTACCACTTTTCATTTTCCGAATTTACTCCAGAGTATTTTCTGCGAGTGGTAATAAGCGACTGGAACATATGCGACGAAAAGCGGCAGATGGCTTTACCACCAACCAGGGCAGAAATTGGATACTGATTCCACTCTACTTTGGCAAAAAAAATATTGTTAAGTACGATTCACTGATGAAACGCGTCGTCAAAAGCGGTCCATATCTGGTTAAAGCTTGACAGAAATCATTCAACCTTGCTCAGGATGAATTTAAAGTTTCTGAATTTAGAAGCAATTAAAAATTACCACAGTGTGTCACGGATAGGGCTTGGCAATTCGATTCGTTCGAATCGTTCATAGGAACATAAACTTGCCAAATGAAGTGAAATTTCCATTTTTAACGATAAAATACAATCGATTTTGGTCAAATTTGACCAAAATCGATTGTATATTGTCGTTTAAGAATTGAAAATTGTTGCTCTCAGATGGAGTGTGAACTGAAAATATACACTATCAACTATAAATATCTTGATTTTCACGATGCAGACAATTTGTAATACTAAAAATGGAATATTTGTTATTTATACGGAATTAATGATTCGATCCGATTCGAAAAAATTATCCGAATCAGATTTGAATTACAAATGATTTGGTTTTGCCCACCCCTAGTCGCGGAGTACCGACGCTTAAAGTGCAGTTGCTGTCAGTTGCTTTATAAAGTAGTAGCTTCTTGTCATTTGACTGGCCATTAGTTAGATCCTTTTAGGCACCTGCTTTAGGCACCCATGGCGACACTAATGAAAAAGCCCTGCCGTTGTGTGCTGCATAATTACCCTTGAAACATATTTACTGTCTCTTTATAAAGTATTTACTGTCTCTTTATAAAGTAGTTTTACTCTTTGACCTTTGATTGGCCATTAGTTAGATCATTTTAGGCCTTGCTTTAGGCACTTGCTCATTGCCAACTTCTTTAAAAAAAACACTAGGCTATCTCGTTTTCGATAAATTGATATACATACAAAACATATTAGTAAATAGTTTTGACTGGAACGAATAGGCTATATTATATTGACACAATCCTATAAACGCAATTTTGTCTATGTCGTGAAGGTTCTACTAATTAAGTTAATTTTCTCATTTACCTTGTGATATTCGAAATATCTATGATGACCAATTAATTAGTCAAGCTATCCTCCGACAGATTATTAGATCAAATATTAATTAAAAAGACACAAAGACGACACATAGTTAAAGCTTCCTGTCCATTAGACTTTGATCTTAACCAAGTTACCCAGTTAAAATTTTGCCTCAGTGTGTTTTGCTAAGCATGAGTCACTGATGGAACGCGCCAACGAAGCTCGAACCATCTGTGACTAATGCTTGGTGGAATAACGTTTCCGAATGGTTAAGGATGTAAATATTTTTAAATATATTTATATCAGAGGACGCTCAAAATATCGTGTATGCTTCAAATTCCATAATGCCGTTAGAATTCATGTGTTTTCAGGCAATTAATGAGGGGTGATGTAGCCGGACCTTCAATTGTGGGTCTCTGGTATGTTTATTCATTAGGTCGCTTCCCTCTAATAAAAGCCGGAATCAGTATCTAAATAGAACTAACAAACGTCTACCTAATGACAAGGCTAGGGGGCATATAATGTAGTGCCACCAACTGCAGTCCAAAAGGAAAACATCCCAGAGGAAACGGAACTGTCCTCGTAAAGTGCAGCGAGCAGTATCTGCCCTGGTGGTGTTAAAACCATCTACCACTTCTTAATATGTTCTAAAGCCCGTACCGGCCTGTACATAGATTTACTTACTTGATAACAAGTAGTAATATAAATACCAAAAACCTTCAGTATTATTCGGTTAAACCAATATGCAATATGTCAAAATAGTCGCATAGGTATTTGTATAATAAAATAAATTCTTACGCATAGATGCTCATACTATAAGCAATCGGATATTTTTTTTCTTCTTGGCTTAATGATGACGTAATATACTTTCGCTTCGTCACAAATCTACTGCAGTTGTTTGCCCAACTAGACACAGTCTTATCGGAAAATATCAATTTCTTTCTCATACTGTGTCATTTCTCTAAAAGTATAATTGGAGAACTAAATGAAAGCATCAGTTGAACTGAATATATTTCGGAATCTCTATACTTGTGGGATGGCAAAGACGGTAGACATTTTCAAAGTGTTCGACAGAGTTTGATACCAAGGTCAATTCAATCGCATGAGATTTCTGGTCAAATTTTTCAATTGTTGAATTTTTATTATTCAATCGCTTGATTACCGTTGTTTTAGATAGGACTTGGCAAAACCGAAACATTCGGAATTCGAATCTGATCCGACAAATTTTTACGAATCGGATCGAATTACTGATTCCATGTAAATAACTAATTTCCCATTATTACTATTACTACTGCAACGTGTCTCCATTGTGAAAATCGAGAATTTTATAGTTTATAGTGTATTTTCAATTCACCATACATGTTTAAGAGCACCGATTTTCACATTAAAACGACAAAATATAATCGATGACTTAAAAATTTTAGTTTATTTCTCAAGTTTTTGTTCCTATGAATGAATGAATTGTGCTTCGAATCGATTCGAATCACCTAAACGAATTGCCCAGCCCTAATTTTAGACGGCCATCAGATACTTCATTCGGTGTCCCACCGGAAAAGATTCTTGGCTCAACTTTGTTCGTGATATATATCAATGAACTGTTTGATAATTTCATATTTTCTTGTCTCATCGAGAAATCTGTTCCGGAACAACGTCTAGCTCTGTCAAAAACGCTCGAGTCTGCTTCTACCAAAGTATCTGATTGGGGTAACACTTGGCATGTAACCCTCAACTCAGGAAGGAACAGACTTTTATCAAATAATCGCCACATTACATAGGCGCGATGGCCTGGTGGTTAACATGTTGGCAGCGCAAGTTGAATTTCTCGGTTTCGAGTCCCGGCGAGTCCAGCTGATTAATCCATAATCAACCATCCAGACCCAAGTATAAACTTGGGTAGGGATCTTCGTCTTCCAGGAAGTCGGTATGAAGAAATGCGACCAAAATTTTACTATCCAGTACTGTTATTGAGGAATGCTCAAATATTTGTCTAGTTGGACACGCTCTCTAAGGAATTGAGTTGGAATGAGTATGTCACTAGTATTGTTAAACATGCTTCAATGAAAGTTGGTTCTCTATACAGAGCGCGTCATTTTACCTCTCCCGAAATCATTCCTCATTTGTACAAATCACTAATGAGCATGGAGCGTGGGCCAGTTATTCGAACGTCATAACAAACGCCCGGTGCTCTATTGCTTGTCATCACCCCGATGTACTGTTTAGACAGACTTAGCGAAGATTAGATACCGTTATCAAATAGTTCATCACCTATTTTTTTTGTCATTTGGCATTTGTTGAAAGATAAGAATTTAAAATTAATAAAGTACACTTCCACATTTTAGCTTCTTTTGAAATGAAATTTAATTTGGAAAACCATTTTAAGGAAAACATAAAACGAAGTCAAGAAGTCCATGGTTCGGCAACTAGGGGCGAAGGATATGCCCTTCAAGATTTTGGAAGGGATAGTTTCCCCCGCAAGAATTTGGAAATTTTAAAAAAATATCTGCTAAATAAACAAAAACTTCGCGTGCATTTAGCCTGCAATACCATATTAATCATAGTCTTATAGTGTTTGTCCCCAACATATTGTATTTTACCAAAAGGGTCGAAAAATGTTTACGCTCCGTTTGTAAGCAAGTTTGAATACAAAGAAAAATCTCATTTCTTCATATCATCCTTCAGATTTTACACCACCGATAAGAGAATTATTTTCATACTGGTATGACTTCTAACGTTGGGGCTATTTTGCGTAACATTGTGAGACTTTAAGATTATGAGTATTCGTCTGGAAAGTGGGTAAATTCAAAATATTTTTATTTCGGAAAAGTTAAAGCAGAAAATCATTGATATTGAGTTTTTTCATCAAAGTCACCCGACTTGTTTGTACTGATCGGGCTATTAGTAAAGTTCAACACAATATTATCCCAGAATCTTGAATATTTTCAACATATTCGACACTATAACCAATGCAGTATACGTTAACAGACAGACTAATAAGCGCGCAAATCCTTACGCACCTCCAGTATTCAAGTGCTAAGTTGGGATACATGGCCGAAAAACGCAGGCACAAAGGAAAAAGAGTTTTTGTTATGACACTCGACATTCGCAGTCACTTGACCCACGCACCACGGGTAATCGAGCCTGCTTGGAGTATTGCTGTCACATTTAGGGCAGTGCCTCTGGTGCCGTTCTCAGTATGCTCGACCCTATTCATTCATATTCAATGTCAACAAATAGTTTTATGCAGAAACAGTTTTTCTTTTAGAAGTGTTAAATTTTAATATTCATTGCCCTCCCACTGCTTTACTGATCGTGTTGAATTGTATAGCTTTAAAAGTCGGGTCAATAGACATCCGCCAAGGATGAGAATTCCTTGGTCCCCAGTCCTGCATTTCTGGTAGCTCTTTTCACTTTAAGGGTTCAGGAGACTTCCCGAGTATGTCATGTGGAACCGAACTACTGCACTCGGCGGTATCTAACCTGGGCGATAGTAAAATTCTCCATCGCTTCTTTGCGCCGTAAAGTAGTAAAACATTGCACTACACATCCCAACTAAAAGTAATTCATTATACATGTTTTGATTATTGGGTATGAATCGATGATGGATCGCGTCACTCAGGTGCGACCCTTCTATGGATTATGTTTATCAAATGAGATTCCTGATTTGGAGAGGATGTAAAAATGTTTTTTTCTTTCAGCTTTGAAAGTATAGAAGAGGTCCATTTGTGGCTCTTGAGTAATTATAGCGACTTCCACTACAAATATATTTATTTTGGAATCGGTTCTCGATTCATACCATCTGGAATTGATTTTATCCGAATAATTTGATTTTCTTTAAGACATTAAAAAAAATAATCAAATAGCCAATTTTTTCGATAAGTTGCCAAAATTTTTGAAAATTTTTTCTTTCCAAACTTCTTTGTAGAATCATGCCTAATCACAAAAATGAATAATCGATCGAATCATCCAATTTAGACATGTATTCGAATCGATTTGCATCTTTATTGTAAAAGTGACATCCATGATAGACTTGAATGCTTGTACTATCGTTGGCAATTCTAGGTAGAAGTACTAAGTTTACCCAGTTTATTTGCAAAGTACTTTTGCCTAGTTTCAAGAAAATATAACTTACCTAGTTAAACTTTTGACGATTTTTTTCGCATTTTACCCACTAAGTTTACTAGATAAAATAAGTAAATTCAACTGGTTGAAAAATTAAGTAAATCACATGTCCATTAATTCATGACAAATAAAGTTTTCAAAATAGACTATTGAAAATTTGACTTGGAAAGTGTATCTGCACGAGAGGGCGTGCGTGGTACGTCATATGGTTTAGATGTATTATGATTTGCTTTTTTCTCCCGCAAGAAAAAATTGAAATCCTATATTGAATCTGGTATGATTTTTCATCAAAGTCAACAATTTTGTATAACTATTTATGTGTTTCAGTTTATTAACTATTTATGTGTTTCATTTACGAAGAGACTACTCGATTGGCAGGCAAAAAATACAAACCGCTTCATGCATTATGCTATAGCCATGGAACCTTTTCCTAAAATATTCAAACAATGTTATCCAAATTTAAATTATAAACGCTGCATTCAAGACAGAAAATAGCAACGAGAAGGAATATATGTGTAACTAGGGCTGGGCAATTCGATTCGGTGATTCGAATCCATTCGAAGATCACATTATTCGAATTAATTGTGAATCGGTCATAGGAACAAAAGATTGCTAAATGAAGTGCATTTTTCCATTTTAACGACAAAATTCAATCGATTATCGGTTTTATTTTGTCGTTAAAATGAAAATACATTGCTTTTACGTCAGTTTATTCTGATATTTGTAATTTGCAACTGTATATTTCCTAATCATTATAATGGAGACTATAGTAGTAATAATAAAAATGGGATATTCGTTATTTCTATGAAATCAACGATTTGAAAAAAATATTCGAATCAGATTCGAATTCCAAAGGATTCAGTTTTGCCGAACCCTATGTATTACAAGTTTTTTTGTTACATTTTGTTGAAAGTTTAATCCCGAAATAGTAATGGAAACCTGGGTTTTATCTAAACTGGTTGGTTGAAGAAAAACGAAATTTTCACAAAACTAGGTACTAAAGTTTTATTAGGTAACCTAGTTTTACGTTGTACTTGGTTCCAATTTACTTATTATACCCTAGAGGTAAAACATGACATAGAAAAAAAACGCGCTAAAAGTTCAACTAGGTATCAGCTATCTGAAAAACTAGATAAAACGACTTTGAAGATAAATTCCGTGAGCCAAGTTAAACTAGCTTTTTCACTTAGAATTGCAAACATTATTTTGAAAGAGCCGGTAAATGAAAACATAGTTGCTGCATTTTTGTGACACTTTGAGCAAAAGTGGGAAAGTGAGTGGGCGCGATGGCCTAGTGGTTAAACATGTTGGCATCGCAGGTTGAAGATCTCGGGTTCAAGCTCGCTTGTCCATGCCCACCACCTAACCCAGGATGTAAAAACTTGGGTAGGCTAAGCCGAACAGGAAAAGATCATAATTAATTATAACCCTGCCCGTCTATAAGTGGCTGCTGTTACAGGGCCTTGGACAGGGCGATCCACTCTAAAGGTGGCTTTAAAAAATTAAATAAATAAAACCCATGAAAACTGATAGACTGCCCACACCAGAAGCCATCCATCCGCCCCCAGTCGGAAAAGTTTCATGAACGACTATTTTGATAAGCGCGAATCACTGATGGATCGCGACGCTTAAGCATTTCATCAACAGCCCATAATTGGCCGATTTTGTACCTTTTTTTTCAATATCACCGAATGAAATTATTGCCAAAGAGCGAAAATTTTACTGCACTTTTGTTATACTGCGCAGCGTAATGATCTCATCTTAATTTCTTTTGCGGGTTGTCTAGGTTTCCGATGTTGATTTATTGAATTCGAGTCATTTACATTTAATTTTGATACATTTTTAAGGATTTCGAGGCTGTGGGGGTTATGCATCCCCCAACTTTTTTATGCGCGTCTAGGCGAACGGATGCAACATCGTGCTCCTCCCATACAAATACCTCGTTCGCGCTACAAACGAACAACCATCCATCATTTTGGATTGCAATCATAGACAACTGACACCTAACCCGACAAATACGTCAACAATTCTAGACATTTGGTTCAATCAATTATGGATGAGTATAATTTTGTTGACAAAAACCTATCTTTTCCTTGTAATGAAATACTTATTGGTGTCAAGTCCACGTGGAAATAAGGCCTAGAAAGACGGAAAAATCCCCTCATAATGATGCGGCTTCGCGGTAGCTGCAGACCTTATAAAACCTAAAAAATAAAAACCTTTAAAATGAAATTAAGTTTCTTATCTAAAATGGCAATTTATCGACAGTATTTTTCTATTTGGTTTGGAATATTTCTCTTTAATCAAATCTAGTCTACTGATGGCAACGTAGTTTTATTTGAACAAAGTATCACGATATTTTAACAAAACTATATATATCATTGCTAGGTAAACTAGTTTAACTTACAAACCTGGGTGAGACTATGATTATAAAACAGCTAAATCAACTTTCGACTGTACTCCAGTTAAAAACCAAAAACAAAACGGAACGCCTGATAAAAGCCCGCGGGTTTGAAGCCCGACGAAGTATCGTCATGATCGATGAACAGAAAAGGCTTTAAAAAGTAATACATTTGGGGTCCTCCTGGAAGAGTAATTGCAACCCACAGTCTTGTGACGATAACCTCGACAGTTTCACAATCTCGTTGCTAGATGTGATTGTAAACATTTGTAATTGCATAATGTGAAATTAAGTTCATAGGTATGCGTTAAGACTAAGATTGACAAATGATACCTGACTAACGATATTTTCACATGTTTTTTGAAATAGGGTATTGATTACTTTTTGATATACTATATAGGATGTATCCCAGTCATAATTTTTCTTTTCTGAAGTACGAGCCACATATGGACCGTGCCTGAGCGGCATGATCCGTCAGTGACCCATACTTGACAGAACATATTTGATCAAATGATATCTTACTGAAATCGTATATTTTATGTCACTCTTGTTTCTGTCACCCCCCACTCCAACCAAAATTAGAGGCCGTGTCGGAAAATAACTTTCAGCTATGCCGAATCAAAAAATACGCTTGAATTTCTTTGGTTCAATAAACATTCGGCTAAATCTTCGCGAATGAGCATTTGCGCGATTTCAACGTTCAAATGTACACAGCGGAACCGAGCACTCTCCATTATATTTCGCTCAACTAGCCGTTCAATTGCAATGAAAAACGCAAAGATACACTTACGAAAATAAAGGCGTGTTCAGAACCTTGAAAATGTGAAGGGGGGAGGGCAAATTCAAAAGTTGTTTGAAGCTTAATCATGACGTCTCAATGTACGCCGCAGGTAGAAAATTACCCTAGAAGTAGCGATTTTATATGTATATCATTATAAAACACACAGAAAATCGTAACAAAGGCGTAAAAAATTGTCGCAAGAAAGTATTTCAGGACTTAAAATAGGCTAAATAAGTTGAATATACTTTGTGCGCTAATGTCTCGCAAAACAATTTGATATTCCCTACGTTTTGAAGCCCTAAAAGGTCTATTTTGGTCTTTCTTTTTTTTCGGCGAGGAGGGGCATGGCGCCAGGGCCCTTCCCCCGAAAACAACAGACCTAGCGATAATAAAACTCTTCATAAATCAAATTCTGCTCATTCGAAACTTGTGTGTAATATTGATATAAGTAAAGAAAAACAAAACAGTATCGTGCAATTTAAAATAAATAATCTCTACAAGAAAATATAACAAATAAGCAGACGACATGTACAGTGTGCAAATACTAATCATTCAAACACTTCCTAACGAATATTAGTTTTTTTTTAACAATTGAATTTATTTTTTAAGCAATGATGATTGGTTATGATTTATGACATTGTTGTGATCCTGGTAGAGCTATATATTGGCGGGCCATCGGGGGGGAGCGAGGGGTATGAGATAAAAAAGACTATTGTGCGTTTCTTTATCATTATTTTTGAGTACTGGTTTCAACCACTGTTACTCAATAGGTAATTTGTCAGTTATGAGCCAATGACAAAACGCGTATGGTATTTCATCAGTAATTCGTAGCTTAACAAACCAGATTTTTATATTCGGCCTTGGCTGGTAAATTATAGGAATTTTTTTCAATCGGAGTAGACTTTTTCAAATATATTCAAATTCTTTGTGATTAATTTGAGAACTCTAATAACCCAAAATGAATCATCTTTTTCAAAATATGACTAAATATCATTGAATAAAGGAGAGAAAAGCGCAATATTTTTAGAAAAGTTGCCATCAAATCTAGCGAGAGTAAAGATAGTTTTTTGATCAATCAAAGAGGGCTATTTTGAATAATGTGATATATTTATATCAATACCGTCCATAAAACCAATCATTTACTTCATAACGTGAATTCAAAGTGACTCTCGAGTTCAAAACTTACATCTCTACCCAATCAAAAATTTTATTTTGTCGACCATGCGCCCCAATCAAAAATTTTATTTTATCAACCATGCGCCACAGATGAACCGCGTCTCATCGACGCGATCCATTAATGAATCATTCTTAATAAACGACGCTTTCAAAAAGAAATCGTAACTAAAACATATTCTGACGTCCCATAAATACTGGGCGCTGGTCGTTAGATGACATATACAGTTACTTTATAACAAATGGCACTCTCTTTCACACAAACTAACTCTTTTGTTCAATTCGTTTTATGTTTAGCATTTTAAGTAGGCAAATGGTTGAATTAAATCAGGTAAAGAGGGTGATTCTCTTCGTGGTCTCTTCGGTTTTTTGCGCCAATCGCTTCCCGATCTTTGCCGAAGGCGCGCATAAATGGATGCTTTGGGTAGAATGGCTCTTCTCGCATCTCGTCGTATCGTGGAATGATGTATCTTGCTTGATATTTTTGTTTTTCAACGTCAGAATCTTCCTTCTCCAGTGTTCGAAGTAAATGCGTCATTTTCAATAGATCGACCAAATACGGCAAATTTGCGGAAGATGGATGACCTGCTTCGGGGTGGCTATCCTCGAAGTTGTCGAAGTTACCTTGCTGACGTTCTCTGTCTAACATTGCTTTGAATTTTGGACTTATATCATATTGTACACCATCGTAGTATTTTCCTGAATCACTGGAAGATCTGCCTTCGAACGGACCAACTACAAGAGGACTGGTTGTATCTGATAATAATTCAAAATACAAAATTAGAAATTTAAAGACGTAGAACAGAGTGATAAGGCATTCCCCGGGATCGGGAGATTTTTTGTTCACATTATTTTCGTTAAGTGTGAACCAACCCGATCAGAAGATCCTATTTTGTCAAGTATGAGCCACGGATGGACCGCGCCTCAGCGGCGCGCTCCATCGGTGACTCATACTTAACAAAACATGTTCGAACATATTTTTCCGACGGGAATTTTGCTGGCTCTTATCATTTGTGTTCTATTAAAAAGTAATACCGGCCATAAATACCTAACCAATAATCTCTTCAATAGGGCAAAGAAGCTACAACGAAATGTTGTGTATGCAACTGTACTTGAAAGGGAAAACATTCTGAACAGAACTAAAATGAAATATAATAAAGTGCAATGAGTGATTTCCGCCCTGGGCTATGATAAAACAAGTCTACCTCTTCTTTAATTTTTGGCCGCTTTTTACAACACACAGGAAGAACGTTAGGGAAATTCGAAAATATCATTCTATGGTTGTGAGCCAACATTTTGGGTAAAAAATACATTTATTTTAATATTTTTATTTACTTTATTCTATTTTTGTGAGGGATAGGATTTCACATAAATTCAAATTACGATTTAGATTTACTTTTTATGGATGTTAGTGCCGCTTTTTTATGTTGGAAACATATTTCTCATTTCCTAATGTCACACGCTGGTTGGTTACGCTGTTTCAACATAGCAAGTGTTTTGCTTGAGAATTATTATTGGTAAATATCGAATCTTTCCTCGATTCGGTTAACAAAAATTGGACATCTTCACTTTGTTTCTATATTTCAGATTGTATACTGTTTAAATCAGATTCGTATTTGAATGTCTCGCTTTTACTCACGTACAATATTGAATACGTGAAAATTGTCAGGTGACTATTGAATCTTAGTCCCATTGGTTAGGAGTTCATAAGTACGGTTCTGACACGTTGGGCAGGCTCCGCAGAACGAGTATGTTAAAGCGAGGGCGAGGGGCGCCACCATGCGGTGGAGACAAAGTTACAACAAAATAACGCTAGATCGAAGCATTGAATGGGATTCCAAGCAATGTGATATCTCATTGAAGATATACATTTGCGAGGAAGAATAAAGATTAAATATTTGATTAAGAACTCACCACATCTCTCGTTAAATTCCAAGAAATTTTTCCGACCATAAAGATACTTGCATAAATCAGAATTACTCGTGTGGATTTCTCTCGTATCATCGTCTCCATCTATAACTGCGTCTGAAAACAGAAAAATACGTCAATTTTGTAAAACAAAAATTGATTTTAAGGCGAAAAAATCTATTTTAATGAAAAGTACCATTCATCAGAAACTAAAAAATTGCAAACTTTTATTACATGCCACGACACAACATTAGTTCAAACTTAAATCACGGTGAAATATTAATCAGAAAATACAAGTCACAGTGGATATTCAACTTATTGTCAGAAAAATACGGCGAAACATCACTTGCCAGTAATTTTGACAATTTTAGGTATTATCGCCGATTTTATTTAATATTCCCAGTTTACCGAGTTCCTTACTTTTACCTTTACTGTCACTGTTATTCGATTTACTTTCATTCAACTTTTAACGAGTTTTCTAATTTAAGTTCTATCTATAGGTAAATTCATCTAATTGTTAACTGGATATGGTGCAAAAACTGCGTAAATCATATTTTCATCATCAAAAAGTTTTTCAAGTACACTCTTTGAAGATTTTAACGTTAAAATCAAATTAAAAATGATTTAAACGCAGCTAAACGAAGATCACCTTAAAAGTATTACCTAATTTTGAAAGTGAAACTAGGTTACCTAGTGATACTCGACCTAGTATTGTGGTAAATTTGTTTTCCTTTAACAGGCTAGAATGCAATCACTCTTTGTCGGGTGTGTTCTGTCTGTGGCCAATGTTGAACAAAATACTATTTCTGATTGGGTTATCGTTCACATTGATAGATAAGAAGTTTAACTATAAATTCGTTTTTAAAAACTTATTTTATGACAAAATTTTTCATTGATATAAAACATTTAAGAAAAAATGCCGATGTTTTAATGCTGAGATTGAACAAGGTCGTTGCTTTTAACAAGAATAAGTCCAATATTGTATGAAATATTTTGAAATTTTGTGTTCAGATCATTGAAGATACGGTCTATCTTACCCACGATTTAAATTACCATGAAGTGTTAGTCATAAATTCCAGACGAACGCTGGGAATCTTGTTCCCAATCAAAGAAAGTTGATCAATTATCTTTTGTTGAGCGTGGGCCACTGATGGATCGTGCCGCTGAGTCACGGTCCATCTGTGGTACATGCTTGACAACACAAAATTTGGGATTGGAATTAGCATTCTAATGCTTAAAGTCTCCAAAATGACACATTGTCAAGCTTCGATTTATCCTAATCTAAAAACTTTTGTCAAACCATCTTTTGTTAAGCGGTTTATCTGCGGCGCATGCTTGACAAAATAAAATTTCTGATTGGTACACTATGGACAGACAAAAAAAATGACGTCCTTTAGTCGAGAACCATTTGAAATATTAACTAATAAAACGTTACCGTTCAAGATTAAATTCAATTTGCAAATGTCATCATGGTTGTAACAATAATGTATTCCCAGTGCGACTTTCAATGCGTTTATTTTTTCAAAAAGCATTTTTTTTTTGGAGAGGTCGAACCAGCAAACCAACTAATATTCCAGAACAGTGTTTGCAATCAAAAGCATCCCAAATAGGGAAACATTCCAAATGGAATTCATATGCGGCCACAGAGCGTAGAAAGAGCTACACTGTAACAAAAATATCGTAAATTTACTGTTTTTGATAGTAATTGCGCACCTTATAAAATCGAAATTCGACCCAAGTACGGAGGGTTGACGAAAAGGTGCTTTTGAATTTCGGGATTTTACATTTACTACAAATGAACATTAAATTTCCCGCTTCTCTGCCACAGTGTACAAAATTGATCAAAAACGCATTCGCAAATTTTCCGACAAGAACTTCTATCATTGTGTATGCTTGTGTCTTATTATGTCTATTATTATAGTACCACAGAACTTTATTGAAAAAAATTAATTTTACAAAAGTAGTGTATTCCAGGTCTTCTAAGACGGGATCAATTCATGAATATACATTTTGACTACCTCCGGCTCAGAACCTTTTCTTAAACACGAGTAAGTGTCGTCATCACTTTTTCAACAAATACAGTGACAATTACTGTGGGAACATTGAAATAAATTATTTATGGTCAAAAACAGTTGGATTTGTATCATAGAAGTTTGTTTATTGTACTTTTAAACATTTGTTGTAAATTCAATGGCATCTCGTAGTTATTTGTATTAAATTTTCGCCCAATCGGACAGGTGCGGTACAGGTGCGATACTTCCACGCCCTACAAGCTAAATGAAGTTACAGGGGAAATTGAGAATAATTTACAGTACTTTTTAGTAGTACTTCCGAAACAAACAATCTCGATGATTAGGTCCAATCGATAGGAGGATTTTATCGCGTGGTCTATTTTTAAAAAGCTCTGGGAACAGATGCTTGAATCAAAGTTTTCCAAATTGACCCCAAAATCTTGATCCCGTCGTGTTCACGGATGCGGTATAACAACATATGTTTTATATTTATACATCTTTGCACTGTCGAGTTCACAATGAACCTCGCGTAGGGGGGTGAGTGATCGAACTATTACATCACTATTACGGCTGAGCAATTTAATTCGGCAATTCGAATCGACCCGAAGAATAAATTCTTCGAGCTTGTTGTGAATTGTCCGTACCACCAAATTTTCCTGAGTGCGGTGAAACTGAATGCCATCGATTTTGATCAAATTTGGCAAAATCGATTACACTTTGTCCTTAAAATAAGAGAACTGTTGCTCCCAAAATATAGTTCAGACTCACTCTGACAGTGAGGTGTGAATCGAAAATACATTGCCTTCAAGTCATTTTACGCTAATATTTGTTATCCGTAACTGAAAATTAAGTATTATGAGTTATCTGACAATAATATTACAATGGGTGCAGCAGACGGAAACGTTCTAAAAATTGGTATTTTATTCCTAGAGCCGTTCCTTAAATTAATGAAATCATGATAAATATTTGACGAATATTCAAAGAATTTTTCCCGCGCCTTCCTTTAAGTTGATTTTGCCTGTTTTTGACTTTCACGATTAATTTATATCATCATAGTATAATTTTCATCTAACATTTTGCCATTACCTTGAAAGTGACCCTGTTCTTTGTACAACTCGAGAAAAAAAACTTGTTTAGTAAGTTAGATATAAATGATATAAAAGATATAAATGGACCGAACGTGGGTGTTATTTTGAAAGTAATTTATTTATTTGGAAACTCTTTCCAAACGCAGTATTTTCCCCCGCAATAAATTGAAATTATAGGTCGAGTCGAAATAGGTTCGCCGATCAGCTCAATTTCTGCTGTGCGTTGCTTCTAAAATTGCAGTGAATGAATTTCAATTACAAAGTCGAACATTTCATGAACTAATCCCAACGTTAATTTTTTCTTGTTGTTTGATCTGACAACAACTTCTAATTAAATTCTCTGCGAGAAACCCACACACTCGCTAATTCAATTAATTAGACATGTTAACGTATACACTGAGTAATGATGTGTCAGTTGACAAAACAAGTCTTTATTATGGTTTGAATATTTCACCTTAGCTCTGCGGCTGATAAACCCACTCTCCACCGAGGATGTAGGATTTTCGTAGGCCGATATGAACCGTGTGTTTTTCCAACATCATTAACCAGATAAGTGGCCAGTGATATAATAAGGGTTACTTAGGGTAAGGGCTGGGCAAAACTGAATCATTTTGATTTCGGAATCTGATTCGAATATTTTTTTCAAATCGCTAATTCCATTAAAATAACAAATATCCCATTTTACTATTACTATTATTGTCTTCATTATGTTATTTAAAAAATTTCACAGTTATGAATCACAAATATTAGTATAAACAGACCTAAGAGCGGTGTATTTTTAATTAAACTCCAGTCTGAAAGCGAAAATGTTTATTTTAACGACAAAATACAATCGATTTTGGTCAAGTTTTGTTGTTAAGAATAAAGAATTCCACTCTATTAAGCAAGTTTTTGTTTCTACGTCCGATTCACGATTGACTCGAATATTCTGTGCTTCGAATCGATTCGAATCCCCGAATCGAATTGTTCAGCCCTACTTAGGGTAATTAACATCAAATGAACGACTATAAAATATGGATAGTCTTAACATAAACAGTTGCACAAGTTTCCAGTCGATTTTCAAACTTCGTGTGATCTAGTATGATAGATTTGTTGCTATTGGTGATGGTCCGAACCCCTCCGCACAATTCCAATTGTTATTTTTTGGCGCGCCATTAACGCGATGTTGCCATTTCTGGTGTTTATCAATTTGTATATATGAATTAGAATATTTTTCCAGTTAAAATCGTGCCGTGTTTTGCAAAATAACTAAGAAATTTCTTTTGCGTCTTTGGCGTGTTTTTCGTTTTGAACTGTCGAGTTACCTTTATCGGCGGAGAGTCAAACCCGCAACGTCGGTGTTGATTGTTGCGGGTCGCCTATAACTTTTTCCTTCATTGAAGTGACCAGCTTAGTCCAATTTTTTTTTAAATTTGCCCAAACGGAACTGAATCACTACGGTAAAATGTAGTGGAGTGGTATCTGCACCGGGGAATGGTGAGACCAGCCACCTCTACCTTGTTCGCTATTAGTTATCTCCAACGTAACACCGGCCGTTACGTTAGAGCAATTCTGAAGCCGGCGCCTACATGGCGAAATTGTGCTGTGTTGAAATCATGAACTATTCTTGTTGGATTTTTAATTTTAAATCTAATCCCTTTTCTTCAATATTTAAGTCATACTCAATTCAAACTGCGATTCCTGGCTTGGTGATTGATCCAGATTCGTATTTGAGTCTACTGATGCGTACAACTATGATTCCGGATATATAACGTAAACAGCAGAAATATTTGAATATGCAGCCAAATTAAATTATCTTGCTCCAAACGCTGTTTAATACGGACAAATGAGGCTGAAATGACTATATTTTTGCAATGGTATCGAATTACCGGTCCACTTATCACACCTCGTGGGAAATCGGTCTTACTATGACGTAAACAATCTAAGATATCAGAATGCATGGGGGATAATAAACGAATTTTTATGGGTCTGATGGACAAGTTGGCTCGAAATTTTTTTTATTTATTCACGATCATACACGTCATTATACGAATGGATATTTAGTAATTAGATTTTCGATAAATCTGAGAAGAGGAAAATAAAATGCGATTACTGGTGGCTCTCTAAGTGTTAATTTATTTCACCTTTGGTTACAAGTCAATGCATTTCACTGTTTCACTGAATCAGGATAAGCTTTTTAATTATGTTAATATCAAGCATGAATCAATGATGAATCGGTTCATCTTTGGCTCACGCTGGGGTTGAGAAGTTAATATGATTCAGGATCACGCGAACGGACGTAAATCCTACATCACGCTTGCAATTTAATGATGAAGAAGCGAAAATTTAATGATTCAAAATCAAATAAACGCACTGATATATTGATTCCACATGATATTATGAGCGTTTAATTGGCCACGTTAAATCAATGATCCAAAACAACCAATCAATATTCTGACCACTGGGTTGCTCCTACGCACATTCAGAAATATACATTTATTTTTGGTGCCAATAGTTTGTGTTAGTATGTTCATCGACAAAATAAGACAAATTCCCATACTATATTGTTATGGAACTATTTTTCTATTTTATTTCTTTTGACAATTCATTGATAAATCTATGATGGTGGGCGCTAAAGTTATCATTAATGATCAATGGTATATGATGGTATATATCATGGTTATTAGACAAGAGGTTTAAGAGTCTTACCACACACACACACACACATACATATTTATTTCCTTATTGCTTCGTCTGACCAAGGTCAAACTTCCTCGGACCTTGATCAGACGAAACAATGCAGAAATCTAATTTGTGTATGTGTGTAGAAAAACTGCCGAACTTCTTGTCTCGTAGTTTATTAATTTTCTATAGCATCCTTGCTTTTGACATGCCAATCCGCTTGCTCAGAGGCATAGAAGTAGTCTAAGTCGTTAGTTTGTCCCAAGTAACACACAACTAAGATGGTATCGTGTTGACATACTTAAGCTTCGGAAGGCTTGACCAAATCGATAAGTTTACCTGTTCGTTAAAGTTGGTCAAAAAGTAGCCAACGCGAATTGTGAGGTAAATTTTTCAATCAACATATCATTATCCTACGTTTGAGGAAATTTCGAAGTGAAAACAAAACTTTTTTAGTATATAATATAACATGAACAATTCTAAATACATTGAAAGAAGCTGCCATCCCTCTGAAATTCCGTTGTCAAAATAAATTTGCCTAAATTTGCCTGTGTGTCATGTTGGACAAAATAAAAAAAATCTTTAGTTCAAACTGCCAACCAAGATTTCGCGCTATACAGCTTGGTGCTATGTATGTGATATATTTAAATCTATTTTTGTAAAAATACCAAATCATCATCAAATGTCATTTATTATTAATATTTTTAACTGGTGTTAGAAAATGAAAACCCCTGTCCTTAAATGTAACAACACCCACTAGTCGCTATTTTATGTAAAAATCAATACTGATGCATTTCGTTTTCACAACGTTTCATTACTTTTGAGTCAATCAATTTATTTCCGAGTAACGCATAAAATTTGGCAACAAGAACTCGAAATGCATAAAATATTCTTAGTATATATGTGATTTTGTCCGTGAAATTATATAATTGAAATTAATAAAGACAAATAATTAAAAATGTCATTTTTAACCGGCATATTAACGAATGTACTGGAGGAAATTTCTCAGATAAGATAAGATAGGGTTTTATTTTTATCCTACGGGAGAGGAAAGCCGAGGTCATGGCTCAAACACGACCTCTCTTGCCGACAACAGTTTTGAAACGGGTGGGGAGTATAGGGCTGGGCAATAAATCGTTTCTAGGAACCATAAAATTGCCTAATAAACTAGAATTTTCATTTTTAACGGCAAAATACAATCTGTTTTGGTCAAATTCAACCAAAATCGATTAAATTTTTTCGTTAAAATATGAAAATTGATGCTCTTGGACATGTAGTGTGAATTGAAAATAAACTTTAAACTATAAATTTAATGATTTTCACAAGGGAGATAAGTTGTCATAGTAATAATGGGATATTTGTTATAAACGTGGAATTAGTAATTCGATCCGATTCGAAAAAAATGTTCGAATCAGATTTTTGGGGTGCATGAACACGGTTGATGAAGAAGGCCTCGTGAAACGTGCGTTGGCGAGACACTCCCATATAATCATCCCTCTAGGGATTCGAACCAAACCAACTCAGGGCGATCCGAGATGCGTTGCTGAAAGATTATTCCTAACGCTTTACCGATGGAGCTAACCGTGCGGTCAACTGTAAAGCGTAATGAGATGATAGACATTACTACCTAACAAGATCATAATTCTAGCACGACAAAATATATCGAATAAGATAATAATGTTTGAAAATGAATTTCGAGGTGCAAATGTGCAAACCAGTTAGTTATATATATATAGTAGAAAAGATGTTAAATTGCATACACACTCACCAGTTTGACAGCAAAGCAGTGCGATGACGAACACGACACTCGGGAGACGATTTTCAAGTATTGTGACAACCATACTGTAAAACTATTTCTTTTAAGCAGACACCAGCCTTTGTTGCAAGAATATTATATATAAATTTATTCAAAATATGTATCTACTATCTACAAATAAGATAATAATAGAAAAATATATTTTTCGATTGAAATGTTTTCCTATAAATGGTTTAATTTTCTTACGAATGTCAAAGATTATACCAGAAGGTGGTATTCGGCGCCGCGGAATTCCAAAATACATTGAACTTCACAACTGTATTGCTTTTTAACCCAACAATGTGCTACGTGGTCCATGTGTGGCCACTTTTTTAAAAATGTTCCTCACTGAATGTACTAATTGCAAAAATGCAAGTAAATCGAAAATACAAGTTCGCCATATGTCCTATATTGACACATTTTTTCTGATTATGTCTATACGTGGTTGATGTTATCAATATATGGTGTAAAAGTAGCTAAAATGGATGTCGTTTCGTTGAGTGATACTATCGTGCGAAAAGTGAGAATGTAAATAAAAAATTTGTTGAAATGAACAAAAATTTGCACAAATTTAGATGGCAATTTGGTTACATACTGGTGAGAATGTCAGTTACTCTGCTGCTTAGAAACCAGAAAAAAGTGGGTTTCATCAAACAATTGGAGCATATTGGCGATATTTTGAAATGAATATTTTGCTAAATGATCATAATTTCTCTTTTTGAGGGTTTGGTAGCAATAAAGCGGTAAAAAAATGTTCTGAAAATCATAGATATTGCTGTGATATAGCACTGTTGATGTATTCAATGCTCTTTGGTTCATTCGAGTAAAATGACTTGAACATCTCCAAGCGCTCTAGGAAAATACACAAAATCAGTAAACTCGGACGAGGATATTGCCAAGCATGGACCACACACGGAGAACGCATCAGCCCATTGCCCATACATATACACATACAAAACATGCGTCGACTCAAGTTTTTTAACACACGAGGGCATCTATGAAATTTGCAGACGTAAAATCGTTGAAAAAATATTGCCCACCGAACCACGCAGAATTTTTATTGAAGTAAAAATCGTTCATTTTTCAGACTTAACTTACCGACCCAACCAAATCCCGCGGCCTCACATTCCAAGCGACTAGAAACATATAGAAAAAAGCAACCCCAAGGCAAGTTGTACGATTTTTATCTAATCCGCAAAGCACGAAGATATAATCTAAATCAGACTACTTGATGTTATTCACGACACTTCTTTTCTGCTGGGAATATGTTAGATGTGAGTAATCTTTTGAGGTTTGTAGACGCTAGGGATGTCCTAATTCAACCAAACGTGGATTCTAGACCTTTGATTATAAGTAATTTCCCTTTTCGAAATGATTCATTTTGCAGTGGAATCATGATATATGCCAAATTTTACGTTATTTATAAAGTAAGTAAACTCAACTACAGAAATTTATATATACTATATAACAGACAAAGTAATAGCAATTCAAATTTTGTTTTATCTCACACGGTTACCAAGTCACAAATTTAATTTTGTCAAGCATAATCCACAGATAGATCGCGCCTCGGCGGCGCGATCCATCAGTGGCTCATACTCAACAAAAGAATGTTTTGACAAAAAATGCTTCTGACTGATCATGGCCCGGCTACCCAATAAGTCCATGCATGATTCATGCTCAAAATAGTAGTCTAAATCAGGGAATTTTAAAATCTTGTTCAATGAGATTAAGTCAGAGGTTAATGGGAACGCACCGCTAAGATTCACTTCATTCTGGCTCATGGTCAATGAAATAAAATTTTCGAACTTTGAATTTGACCCGCGGAAGATCATTTTATTCTCAGGGGCCTAAATGATTTCGTGATTTCTTAGACACAAACAAAGATCCTGTACTATTTTCGCTGGTACTATGTCTTGTAGTAGCTTTTTGCTATGAAGTATTTGTTGGTTTCCTTTTAGGCACTGCTCCCGACCATACTCAGAGAGAATTCCAACAAAAAATAAATAAATATATGAGCTTTAAATCAACAATTTTCTTACCTGAGAAATTAAAATTCCGTAAATTAGGTAGGTCTAAAGGTTGTGCTACTCGAAACGTTTAAACAAGTACATTTCGTCTAACCAAAGCTTCACATTTTTCAAACTCTATGAATAGTAATAGGAAAGAAAAAAAACTGCTGTATTTAACGCATGCTCCTCTTTACAAACAAATATTAATAGAACAAATAAAAATTTCTCAAAATCACTCCTACTAAATTTGGGATATCTGATTTATAGTCTATCAGTAGCTTAACTAGACAAAATATTATCTGAAAGAGATGTTACGTCAACGAGTTATTCTCGTTAATCTCCATCGTCAATGCCAGCTTTGGTCATTCAATAATGCAAAAGGCCGATCGTATTTCTGACAGGGGTTAAAAGCGACAAACCGTTTCAAATTTCAGTGAAAAGTGCACGGAAAACTATTTCGAATCACGTTTGTTTTAGAATTTAAAAATATCATTGCTATTGTTACCATTTATTAACAATTTACGTAGTACAAACGATTGAAGTAGCATCGCGTACTGAGGAATTGATTTCGCAATTCAAGTACATAGAGACAAAAAAATGCACTTTCGCCGCGATGGTATAGCAGTTACCATGATGACAACAGGAGGTTGCGGTAAATAGGCTGACACTGGTACTACAGTAGCTCAAACGCTACAAAAAAAAAACAATCAGCAACGCATAAATTGGGTTTCTCTTTTTCATTCTGCACGACTGGTCTAAATGTTTCTAATGAAGACAAATATACATAATATTTCAAACTTGTGATAATTATATCATCATGAATACCAAGTGTACGGCATTAGTACTGAAAGAAATGCCCGGCTCGGTGACTCAGTCGGTTAAGCGCCATTGTCGTATCCGGATTTCCGATCTTTCGATGTCTGTCCCGTTTCACCAGCGAGCGAGCGTGCGCTTCAGCAAAGCACTTCGCGTGGAGCTGTAACACATGAAACGACTTTTAATATAACCCTCCCCCTATCGGTTCACAGACAAGAAATATCAATAATTCGAAAAACAAAAAAGGATTGTAATTTATCAAAGCTATAAACAAACTTCCTATGATGTAATGAAAGCGCGAAAGATGTGTACAGTTCCACAAATGTCTTCCTTTCAACCGGAAATTTCTTTACCAAGTAACGACCTTAGATGGAACGTGCCTAATCGACGTGTTCCATATAAGGTACATACTTGGACTTTTATACTAATCCCTTGTTATGTATAATCGAGAATTATCGATGAGCATTATTGTTCTGGGATTATAACTTGAAAAGAAGTCAATTATGATCCCGTCGTGAATCTAAGTGCGATGTTTTTTTTTGTTTTTGCCAACGTTTCGAAAGTCTATACAGACGTTCTTCATCAGGGCAATGCAAAGGTTAAGCCATCGATTGCCCTAATCCCGTCGTTGGCGACAATTCCGAATTCAGAGTCCAAATTAATTTAATGATGATCCGGGGCAAGAAGATCATTGTGGAGGCGCGAGATTTTAACAAGATTCGTCAATGTTAATCTTTTGTTTCACGTTGCTGTTTTTCGTTAAACTCACCGGCGCCCAAATACAAGTGAAAATTACAAAAACAGCAAAAGGTTGTGCATTTCATACCATTTTACACTCCAAAATGACAAATTTTGCATGAAAAAAACATCCACTTCTGGAACATATTTTTGCGCGCCTGTAAGTATCGTCCGCTGACACCCTACCTTGAGTATACCGTTTTAAATAAAATTTCCTATAACTGCCGTTTATAAGTATACATTCAAACCCTTTCAAAATCAAAATTGGCTTCGGATGATGAGTGCATATTATCATATCTCTCCATTTTCACAAATTCGAAATTTTACACAGCACGAGATACTTGCACCTTTTTCAAGGCATCTTCTTTCAGAGTGATGGTTGAAATTCGATTTCCCTTATTTATATTCTAATTGATTTAGGCGGAACAACTGGGCGTGAAAAAGGCGCCCATTAGGGTTTACAAATCACTTGTTTCTCTTACTAGCGCGGATGTGTAATTCACTAGACGCTTTATTCAATTTCATAGAATGACTCGTGGAGGATATCGATGGACCACGCTTAATAACGCGGTTTATCAACCATTCCTATTTGATCAAGCTTGGTATGTTTTATAATAGACAATGGACATGACGAAACTAAAATTCCATTCATGCACATGACTTTTTCTATATTCTTTTAGTTGGAGGAAATAGACTCCGCACCATTCTTTCTTCTCAAACAAATAGATATATTTTTAAAAAGCGTGTGCGTAAGTAATCTATTACTCAATACAAAATTGCTTTGTAAAATGTCGATTTTTACGCATAAAAATAACTCGTCACTTTTTAGTCAATTTATATATTTTTCTCTTAACATGCACTGGTTACATTATATACACTGTGTAAAAAGTAAAGAAATTTCCAAGTAATTTCAGTTCATGTATAATTTCAATATTCGAAAACGCCCCGTTGGCGAGATTTATGGCACGTACAGGCTGGTGATGGACCACATCTCTAAGGGGCTTCCCATCAACATCAAATACTTGGCCGAAAAGTCGATTAGATATATATATATATATTTTTCATTATCACCGAACAAAATTACGATCAAAGAATAGTAAATCTACTTAAGTAAACAATTGAAAACCAAGCACCCGATAGATCGTTCTTTGGTGTCACAATTTATCAGCGATGCGATGTAATCTTTTAATAATTGGAAGTCATTCTTCAGGACCCAAGTGTATTTAAAAAAAATTTGGTGGTTGTGGGTTCTTAATCAGACATACAATTTTTTCAAGCATTTTCACAATTTATTGTTGCTAACCTGATTGATAAAAAAAAGACTTTTCCAATTCCGGAATTTATACATTTAACAAGACAAATGAGGTTAGCTTACGCAAAACGCTTTATTCTGTTCTTTATTCGTTCACTTCAATCTTCCACGTATTATCACGTTATCCATCTCCGTTATTCATCTAATCTTCTTCAAAAAATATGGTAAGACAGCGTAAATGTATCAATAAATGTATCCTGACGCAGGATTTGTTTCTATTGCCAATCTGTCATTTTTGCTTCACAGCTTGCAGAATGAGAATGTAGCGATGTTGATATACGCATTTTTTTTCATTCTCGTGCAGCTATCGCTGATTCTTTTTTAAATTGAAATCAAAATAGCAGATCGGCAACTAGCATATTTTTTGGAAAAATAAAAATGTTTTCGTTGTAAAATTGATTGTGAATATGTCACGAATCATTAAACAGAACAACGAATCATTATACAGAAACAAAAATGCGTCTAATTATTCCAAAATATCAAGAAAATATTTGAACAATTCCTATTAAATAGTATCAGATACATATAATATAGTATTTATTTACTTCTTCTCCATATTGGATTGATTTTTCCCGCATGGAATGTAGATAGAATTGTGTTGTTGCAAATTGCCGATAGGATTCCACTTCTAATCCAAGTTGATCAACACCTCATACTCAGCCGAAAAATCAATTCCATAGTTTTATTTCACTATCATCGTGTAAAATTAAGGTCAAAGAACAGTAAGTTTACTGCATTTTTGCTACAGTGTAGCGGGTGTAGAGAGTAGCTTACCCACTATAATTGTATAGTTGCGCAACAAGAGACATTTTCAAAGAAGCCTTAGACGTCATTCGCCTGTCTGTCTATGAGACTGAACGTTTTTATAATTTTGGTCAAAGCTAGTCTTAAAGTAATAGGTACTCGGGGCAATTATTTGCCAAATGATAGAAAAGGCGACGCAAAGATCACCTGTGAGCAGTCCGACGTCTGTGAACGTGATCACGTTTTGCGTGCGACCTGTAAAAACGAAGTACGTAAATGTCACGTGACCACAACAGACGACGATTCCAAATAGTAATATATCCTATTTACCATACGTGAATTGTAGCGAAAATGTGTAACTAAGTTGCCAGTAATGTGTAACTTATCTGCTTCTACATATTGACATATCACTCTTTTATTGGCCACATTTGGATCGCGCAGGTCATTCACGACTCACATTTGACAAAAAAGACCTGTGATAGATATTAGAATGGCTAGAGTTTCGCCTTACCTTTTGTGTGGCCAATGAATGGCAGGACCTGAAACTCGCCTGCAGAGACGAACAATACTAGATTTGTGTTGAAATGACACGGCGATATAAAAACGTTGGCAACTATTAAAATTATTCAGATCAACTAATTCCATCGACGTTTCACGTTTGCTGATGTTGACCCGCAGTGAAAAGAAAATATTATCGCACAGGTAATCCGTGGATTAAGGTGTAGCTGGTTGTTAAAACATATTCGATTTCCATCTGACGACATTGGTCACACGTTTGTAACCCTGAAGATGGATTCGGACAGAATAGCAATATATCATCGACATTTTGTTCCAGACACACTTCCATAATGGTAAACACACTGTATATTTTTGTTTTTTGTATTAAATAGACGTTTACAAACAGAATACATTATGCATAGAAATGAGAACATAAAGTAATTATCTGTTGTTTTGTTTTATTATTAAAATGCGCTCCAAGCACGGCCGAAAGTAGCGCCTAAAAAACCACCGACAGCCACTTAAAGCGACAAAGGGATTAGTACAAAATGAGGCAACTGTACTTTGAATGTAAAACATCCCTGGGAACTGAACCACTATAATAAAGGGTAATTATGACTGTGCAATTCGATTCGATGATTCGGTGATTCGAAACACGATTTATTCGCATCAAACGTGAAGCGTTCATAGGAACAAAAACTTGCCAAAACGAGTGTAATTTCTATTTCTGTTTCTATTCTGAAATTGCAAATTTGACAAAAATCGAATGTATTTCGACGTTTAAATATGAAAATTATTGATCTTAGTGCGAATTTAAAATACACTATAAACTATAAATTTCTTCATTTTAACAGTGGAGAAAAGTTATAATAGTAAAAATGGGATATTTGGTATATACATAGAATTAGTGATTCGATCCGGTTCGAAAAAAAAATTCTAATCAAATTCGGTTTTGCCCAACCCTAAGGGTAATGAGTGGTAACTACATTAGGTGATGGTAAACCATTTACCACCTCCCTGTTTGCTTTTAGTCATATCTTAACACCTACAGGGCCTCTTGCAGGGCTATATCAGTGGAACAAAATATTTTATTTTATGCGAACCAGCAACGATGTAAACACTAATATGGAGTATATAATTCAGAAAAGTTATCTAACATATTGGAATATTTAAGAACGAAAATCTCGACATAAATAGTTCATACAAACAGCCATCTCTCCGTGAATCCCAAACAGAAATTTATAGATTGTCAAACATGCGCCGCCGATGGGCAGAGCTTGTTTGACTCAATCCATCAGTGACTCACGCATGCATATCAAATATTTGTGGTCAAAATATAATATACTGGATTTGTAATGGTTCTTCTTATCGATGCGATCCATCAGTGACCCATACTTAACAGAAGTTTTTTGACAAAATTTTTCCGATTGGTGCTCAATGCTCTTTATTGGAAGCAAACCGCTAATCGTCACATTCTACCGAGGCGCAATATATATATATATTTTTCTCATAATTTCAACCATGGTTTTGTTTGAGAAATTTGATACATGGATTTTATTGTTTGCTTTTATTGTGGGGTCGAAAATTTGAAATTGGTTGCTCGCACCATTAATTCACGAGCCCAAGAGCGCTGGATTTTCTGTGAAATATCTCCTAAAGTATACACACTGTTAACTGTTATACCAGTATATTAGTTGCTTTCCAAAACTGTTTAGTGGCCAGGGTTGGGCAAAACCGAATCATTTGGAATTCGAATTTGATTCGAATAATTTCTCGAACCAGATCGAATCACGGATCCAATGTAAATAAAAAATATTCCATTTTAACGGTACATGTTGTCTTTATTGCGAAGTCCAGGAAATTTATAGTTTATAGTGTATTTTCAATGTGAGCAATTTTCATATTTAACGAAAAAATATTATTGATTTTACTCAAATTTGACCAAAATCGATTGCGTTTTTGCCGTTAAAAATGAAAATTCTTTACCAATTAGTATATATTTGTTCCTATAAACGATTCAAAATTGATTCGAATATATTGTGCTTCGAATCGATTCGAATCACCGAATTACATTGCCCAGCCGTAATAGTGTCCCAATCGCCCTTTTAATTGATCTTAGCTTTATCAGGTTTTGTGTGTCGCCATAGCGCCGGAAGCACAAAATCGTGTGTTTTTTATTAAGTAGAAAAAGTCCATCGCGCCAGACTGAAATTTGTCCAAGGATTTGCCTCCATTGAACGGTACACGGCCAGAGTATCATATTTGACAAATGAGAATTTCTCCGAGAGGTTTTATGTATTTGCATCGTTGTTTTACTATATGCCTGCACCAAAAAAACAACTTAAAAGGTTTGTGGTTTTTGCGTAATACTTCTCGTGAAACTTGAGAGATCTGCACCAAATTTGAATACCGGATGCAGGAAGGGTGAAAATAGGAAGCGACCGAATACGCGTCCACTTCGTAATTTTCTGCATACAATTTCTTCGTATCTGGACCATGATGGTGTCGAATAACCTACATTTTATTGGCTTATCTCGATATTTTGGTTACAACGTTCATGCATATTTCTCAAAAATTGGCTTAAATGTCGTATTTTGTATGAAATTTTAATGAAATAGCTCGAATTTATCAAGATAATCTAATCTTGCTTACGAAATCCCTCTTCCCATCTGAACTATGGAAATAAGATATTCTGCGGCTGCTGCCTCAAAAAGTACACGAGTATTTGTCATAGTACTACACTGCCCTAAAAATGCCTTAATATGACCGTTCTTTTACAGTAATTTTACTTGGTGATATTGAAACAAAATCATGGAATTGTCTTTCTGTCAATATTGATGAGATTTATGCAAAGTATGGGCTGTTGATAACCGCGCCTAGACAGGCGCTTTCAAATAACCGTCTCTACTTTGTGCATTAATCGCATTATGAAGACAATTCCAAATTTTGGAAGTATTAAATGACTGCAAATTAACAGTGAATTTACTGTAACTTTGTCACAGCGCAAATGCTATGCTTTTAAGAGCATATGGGATCTTTCTAAACGCCTATCTATGATCCCAAACAACTCTATACAATGCAACTGTTTACTCTTTTGTAACCCGATCTAAATTATCAAGTTTGTGACACCGGTGACCAGTGACGTATCTGGAAACTTGAAAAGGGGGGAGACAACTTCAAACAAAACTTTTCAGGCCGTAATATGACGTAATAATGCGCACCACAGGCAAAAATGATTACTAGTAAATATATCAATCTGACTTTAAGTAAAACAATCCAAACGTTATAGCTATTATTGCCTTAATATTAAAAAATAACCAGGTGCGCCAAAATATTTTGGGTTTTTCCACATTTTAGCACTTAAAGGTTCATTTTGTGTTTTTTTCTGGTCGGCGAGCGAGACCCTTCACTCTAAATAATCTGTCAGCGACCTGCGCTTGCTAAGACACGTTTGAATAAAGATTTGAATAATTTAAGGTCATTTTCATTTTCCAAAACTATTAATATTAATTAACCATTAATATTAACCATTATCCTTACTGTAGCGTTTTATGTAAAATAGGAGAAAATAATCCGTATTCAGGACATATGCCTTTGATATTCTGGATATGGAATCTAATAATGTACGACGTAGAGACGCCAATGTGTCGGTTATAGAGATCATGCAACTACGTCATAATTGGTAGATAAACAATAAACCTTAGACGTCAAAAACTACTCTCAACATGGTAAAATGTAGATGGAACTACGTTTGCTTTGCAAAATTTCAGATGCTTTTTATGAATGCAAGTTATGGTTCTCGGAACAACAAATGTTCTCATACATTGGATTAGCATGGATAATTGATTAGATATCTCAAAGATAATGAATCGGCATACCGATGAGACTTATGCCAACTATGGGCTGTTGATGGAACGCTCCTCGGCGGTGCGTTCCAACATCGGCCCATATTGGCCATAAAAGTCAAATTTATAGTTTCATTTTAATACCACCAAAAAAATGCTGTCAAAAACCATGTGAATTTTTGTTACAATGTTAAAAATTTTAATTGAATTGAATTTACAACTTTTCGGACATATTTAGGGAATTTTGTAAAGGAAAAATCCTTGTTCATATAAAATTTCCAAAAAGAATTTTCAGAACAATAAACTATAAAGAATAGCTAAGCATTGCCTAGAAATTTCCCCATTTTGGGGAATTAAACTCATTTAAAAGTTATGACATATAAAAGTAAGCATGGCTTTGTGGTTTTCATATTGGCATCGCAGGTTAACTTTTTTGGGTTCGAGTCCCAGTGAAGTATTCAACAACCCTGTTCGTCTAGTGCCCGTTGGTGCAGGGCCTTGCTCAGGATTATTCAGTCAAGTGGGTGTTTATATAAAAAAATCACCATTATAAGCGCAAAAGCGTTTATTTGAACAGCACAATAACACGTTTTTTTAACAGGTTTGATTCGGTACATTTGTCTCTGTCTGACATTCCCATAATGTCATCAGTGTTCGATTAATCGATTGTTTAAACTTGTTTAATATTTACCGATGTGTTAAAAGGTAAATGTTAATTAGTGAAAAATGAACAATTCTTCTTTCCCTTTTCCAGTACACGCTGCAAGCGACATTCAAAAAATTCTAATTTATGTTTAGCAAAAAGGAATTGTGCTTGAACATTGAACCAAACATGCTCTACTTCACTAGTGGGCGCGGTAACATATTGGTTATCATGTTGGCCTTGCAGCTCCGGTACGCCAGAGCCAGAAAAAATTTTTCAACCCCCTCCCCCGCTAATCCATGCCCACCACTCAACTAAAAACAGGATAACCTAGGTAGACTCATCCGAACCGGAAAGTTCACATTCTAGTATAAATAATTTTTCGCAGCGCGATCCATCAGTGACTCATGCATACTTCTGGGCAATTCGATTCGATGATTCGAATCAATTCGAAGCTCAATATATTCGAATCGATCGTGAATCGTTCATAGAAACAAAAACTTACTGAATGATCTAGAATTTCCATTTTTACCAAATTCACCAAAATCGATTATATTTTGACGTTTAAACATGAAAATTGTTGCTCTCAGACATGGAGTGTGAATGGAATATAGAATATAAACTATAAATTTCTTGATTTTTGCAATGGAGAAGGTTTTTCCCAGCCCTTGCCCAGTTTTGAGGAAGAATGTCCGACTTGCAAAAGATATAAACTACCAACTGCTTATCATGCTCACTAGTTGGGACATCGGATTGCCAGAAAAAATTCTCCGCAAGAAGTATATTTTTACAAACGTACGGAATATGGAAACTCTCTGTAGTCCGACTGTTTTCCGTATCGAATTGATTTGAACTGTTTCAAGTCCCATGTGAACAAATACCTTCTTGGAATTTCGAAAACGTGGACATCACGTTCATAGCTATTTAAACTTTGAGCAAATTTAAAAATAAAATAAAAAGAAACAGTCTTTTAAACAGATTTTAATGTTTGATTATGTTTTGTTGAGTGTGCGTTACTGATGGCAAAAATGTTTTCTTTGTGCAAGATATGGCAACTTGTGGTGGATTGGTGGCGCCATGGATCCAACTAGATATACCTAGGATGAAACCGATTTTTTCGTAGTTTTATTTTCACATTTGGTTGATATAGTTCTATAATAGTCCATAAACAGATACCACCAAATGTTGAATGAAAAATATTTTCAGCTCAGTGTGAAGGATTCCTTCCAGGAGATTCTCTTATTGTCCTTGGTTTGAGTGAACTGCAGGTAAAGACGTATCAAAGGGGGTTTATTGAACTTCATAAGATACTGAACCAATCAAAATTTTCAAATTTGAGTGACGACAAGAAGGTCACTTTGGTCACTATCGTCCATTTTGGGCGTCATCTCGAGTCAATAAGATAATTTCATCATTGCAACTTCAAGAACGCGAGAGAAATTGATAATTATACCTTTTATTTACCTGTGAGTGCGGCATTGGCGTCATAAGTGCATTTTTAATCAGTCGAATTCCGGCATAAACGCGTCAAAGGACAGCGTACTAAATCAAATCTAATTTGCTTGAACAAGTTTGAGAAAAAGACACACAATTCCCAACGGCATCAGGAAATAAACCATTGAAAACTTTTAAACCATTCTTAATAACGACAACATTTCCTCAATACATTCATTATTCATAGAGAAAACTTTTTCGAAATTCGAGCGTTCAATCCTTTCATGTATCCAAGTCGCTGATAAATGGCGCCGCAAAGGCGCCATCCATCCTCGGCTCATGCTTGACTATATTAAATTTCTGAGTGGCTTGAAGTAAAGCACGGTGTTCTTCAGACATCGTGTTCATAAAACGGACGTCTCTTAGTTCTTCGTTGATTCCAACTGACCAAACGGCCCAGTTATGGTTTCCAGTCCCCCAAAACATACAATAAATGCGGCATACCAGGACATGGTCAGTTTTCGCTTGGGCGCTCTTATACCTTTCTAAACCCCTAAAAAAACATCTCAAAAATAGTCTGTGCGGTGACGTTTTTGACACAAACAAATAATGATGCGTTAAAACGTTGGAAATAAATCGCAAGGGACGAGACTAATTAACGACCGTGTAGGAAGATTTGTTAAAGCCGTGGTTGCATAACTGAATCATTGCGGGCAATAGGTGAAGACGGCAAAATGCAAATGCGTAAACTTGCTTTTAGTCTTTTAAAATTATATATAAGTAATGGCGGCCTATCTACCAGAAAATTTTTGATTGGTGGATCAAGGCGCGGTCCATCTGTGGCTCATGCTTGACCAAACATATTTTCGATCTGGGCTAGTTTTTACTCAAACGCAGCGACACGCAGTCATATACCTGCATAGTAAATATGTTTTTGTCGCACTCGAGCATTTTGCTTATTATTATAAACTTTTTAATGCAAATTTCAAAATCCTGGCGTTGACTGATTCTTCTTCTTCAAATCTGAGGACGACATGACCATGAGTCCGACACCAGTGGACCAGACATTTGGGAGATTTGTCGCTCAATAGCGACAGCTCAAGGTCTACTAGTCTTTGCTTTGTATCTGTCATTGGTTTGAGATTGTGGTATGGATATTCCGTCAGAATGATGTGGTTTTTTGCACTTTTATGGAAAAAAATTTCTTCATTTTGGGAAAGAAATTGTGAAAAAAAAGCGAAAAACAAAAAAAAATGGCATGAACAGCAGAATGCCCAATCCCCAACAAGATACACTAATTAATTATACAACACTACACTAATACACAATTCTAAATCCCGATTATGTTCAATTCCTAGTCAGGCAACTCATCTATTACTGATCATAAGAACACATGCTTATTCCGTGTGGAAAGATAACGAAGGTTCAATTGGACGATGAAATGAACCATCGTCATCCACATTTTTTTTGTTTCAATTCTCGAATTTGTTTCAAAAATTTTTTTTTTCGATTAGTTTGTATCAGTATATGTTTTCGCCCCATCCCCTTCACCAGCCTCGAAAAACTTCAAAATATGCCTACTTCAAATTTACACCTTGTTGACCCTTAAAAAAATTTCACTAATAAAATTTAGTGGCCTTGGCGCAATTTTTTTAGTAGTTGTCACAATCTCAGTAATAAAACTTGAATCCTTCCAATCAACGCGAACATTCCTGGATTCGCTGCTGGTGATATTGACGGGGGAGTGGTGGCTTGCTATTTCAACAAAACATTTCAGAATGAAATCGGTTGCCCATTTCAGATAATCTAATTCACAGTTTTTTTTTCTAAATATTTTATATTTCTGTTCATTGTAAAAGAATATCATGGTTCTTTAAAAAGTTGGAAAATGATCTTATAAATTGATAAACTCAATTGATAGATAGATATAGCAAAAATTCCGTAGCCTCAGCGGCGCGGTGTATCAGTGACTTCTATTCAACAGAGTGATAATCGAAATCAGTAACGAGGAACGATAATAAACTGTGGCAATTTAGGAGTATCACGAACATGTGATAAATAATATATTCATTTTCCGGATCTTTCAATACGGATACTTGTTTTGTAAACATCACTGCTCCTTGCTATTTCCAGCCTTGAGTTCATCGCATAATTGTTGTTTTCAAGATGTAGGCTGTTGCTCAATAGTAGTTAGGCAAACGTGCCAGATGGCATAGTGCTGTGTGGTTCAAAAACTGAACGAGTAGAAATCGGCCTAGTTTGTATCATGGAATATTTTGTCCTAACGTCTTTTGTATAATATGAATCACTGATGGAAGGCACCGACGAGACGCTGATTTGGGTTTATATCACGCAATCAGAAATATTTTTTCCAAAAAATTTTTGCCTGGTATATCAGCTACTACTCATTGGCGTATTCAGGAGAAATGGTAGGGGTGGGCAAATTAGAAAAATTAGAAAAAAATTACACGTTGAAAAAATACGTATCATGAACAATATATTTCGAATTATGAAACCAGAGTCTAGTGTTCATTTAGACGTACAATCACTTGAATCTTCCCGAGTCGAGTCGGCAACACTTTAAAAACCATTATTCTGAAATACGTCCTCACGTGGCGAATTTGGTATTACATATTATAATATATGTTTATCGCTACATTACGAATTATAATCTACGATACGGATCTCGCTATATAAAGAATGAATATTAATCTAAAGCAAATACTTTATTTCATGCCCCTCTCCTCCACCACCAGCTCCTTGAATCAAGATGAAGAACATTATTCTGAAGAATATTATTGGACCAAAATTTTCAAAAAAAAAAACACTGAAATTCGAAACAAGGAATTAGTGACAATTTTTTTATTGGTTGCCTATTATACAGTTTTATTGCAAGCCCAAGACAGAAATCGCCCCGGCGGCGTGGTCTATCAGTGGCTTGAGCTCAACAGAGATAATAAACTGTACACATGGAAGAAAGGAACGATAACGAAATATGGTGATAAAAATCAATGTGTCACGAAAATGCTATAAATACTATTTGTATTTTCCGTTTCTGACAACAATATTTCCGTATCATGCAACAACCGTTGCATGTTATGCTTATATTATCATTACTAACTGCTAGTTCCCGTCATGAATGCATCGTTTAATTGTTGCCTCGGGATGGATTGTTTAATTATTTTTAGTTGGACCTCCAGGTATATAGTTCGATTTGCAAAATAGGTATCGCGGTGTACTACTTCGAGAAAATGGATAAAGTTTTGACTGTCGATTAAGTATAGTGCCTTCCGTCAGGCACTTCGTAGCTGTAAATATGGCTGGGCGAAATCGAACCAATCGAAAATCCAATTAAATTCGAAAACTTTTTTACTCAAATCTTCAATTGTATATAAACTTTGTATATCCTGATTTTACCACAAAGATTTTCCTTGATTATTTAAAATAAAAGATACAGGCAAATTTTTATGGTAAAGCGTAATATTTTCTGTGTAGATAGAATAGGCGATTCGATTAAAAAAAATATCCGAATCAGATTCGAATTAAAAAAGATTCGGCTTTGTCCAGTCCACGGCATCGCACGATGATCATTTTTTATGAATGAAATACTGAGTCCAATAACTTGATCACAATCCAATTTTTTGCTTGATTTGGTTATTCTAGTTATTTTCCCTCAAAGTATATAGTGTTTATTAGTGGAAGTCAATGTGAACGCTAGTATGAGTAACCTCGATTCAATTGGAATTATTCTGATATTTGTTTCATTGTCATTTCAATGTGAGTTGCCATCACCGAGCCAAGGGATCGATTGGTCAAAGGTAAGTAATTTAGTATGAAGCTCAAATCGTCATAACCGTAAAAATATTCTGAGTTCCTAAGTATTTTACCCTCAAATGCACCAAAAATTTATATGTATCGATAAGAATTTTTACTTTGTCAAGCATGGACCACTAATAGACCGCGCCTCGGCGGCGCGATCCATTAGTGACCCAGACTTGACAAAACATGTTTCGACAAGGGAATGGTTTTTTTGTTATGTGATATGTGAATCGTGCGAGGTATGTGTGTTAAGGTATGTGTATCGTACGAGTCGTAATTAGTCTAGAGTTGGAAATTTTCAGTAAAAGTACCAAGTTCACCTGGTATTCCTAGTTTACCAAGTTTATCAAGTATCCTATTCGTAAGTTAACTATGTAAAATAGGCAAATTTGTCTAATTTTCAACTAGTTACTTAGTATAAATAATACGTAAATATGATCTTCACGATGAAATAACTGCCAAAATAGACTAATCAAAAATTTTAACCTTTATTCCATTTCAAATTACTTGAATTCAGCCAAAAGATGATTACATAGTTTCTCCCGTCTTTAATAGGTTTGAAAGTGAAACTAGGTTACTTAGTAATGCTCTACCTAATTTGAGAACTGGATTGCCATTTCTGCTGATGGCCGTAAGCATTAGCCTGAAGATATTTTTCTCCCATTCAAATATCAACCAATGATGAATCACACATTTGACAAAACAATATTTCCTGCAGTCAAATAGGTATCTCATATTATTCAAAGTTAATGACAACTATTTATGATCGACCGAGAGTTACCGTAGCAGTGCAACTAAAACGCTATTCTTTAGTCAACCGAGATGGCGATTTTTGTACACAAAATATCTCAAATATTACCAAATTCTTTGTTCGTCTCTGCCACGTTCTTTAATTGTATTGACTAGGCGAATTTTGATTTTCTGTGAACAATAATACTTTTTTTTTAGATTCCGACCAAAACTTGGTATATCGCGTTCGACTCAGGAGATGCGATTATGGGAGACTTGGATTGTGATATTTTACGAAATCTCAGAGAAACCTCAGACGGTTTTACGATAGATGGTTATTTTTATGAGAATGGGTAGATATCACACTTTGAAAATCTCGCTGGATCGTGCCCAAAGGCGTGGCCTATCTTTTGACTGTATAAACGTTTTGATTAGGGGAGTTTAATCTAGGATAGGTTTCATTTTTATCCCAAGGAAGGGTAAAGCAGAGAATGGGGCTTAACCATAGGGCGAACCAGGAGCTCTCGTGCTATTTCAGCTTATCACATTTCTCCCTTTCTTTATATGTATATGGTTGGTGTAGGAAGCCGTAAGCAGTGCTTACGTAAACCAACGCCCGCCGTTGAGGCGTCGAGAAGACCCCGCATATAATCATCCCTCACGGGACTCAAAGATACGCCAGGATAATCAGAGATGCGTCGCACGATGCCTATTCCTAGTGCTTTGAGCTAATGGGGCCCCCTAAGTAAAGTTTTGATTTAATGATTCCATGCAAAAATTCCAAGACGAGACACGACTTCAACTCGCATTTAATGGGCATAGATCACTGATGGATCGCGCGGTGTTGGGAAGTCTTGCGCTTTCCGGTTCGGCCGAGTGCAGCCAATTAATTACCATTTTGATGGAGTGTAGTGCATGGATCTAAGAGCGCATCTAGTGGGATTCTAATGCCACTTTCTTTAGTCTGTGGTGCCAGTAATAATACTATTAAGGCCACGGCACTAGCGAAAACACGGGCGACAAGGATTTTGGTTATTTTAGCTTACAATTGCATTGGAATTAGGGCTGAGCAATTCGATTCGGTGATTCGAAGCACAATATATTCGAATCAATCGTGAAGCGGCAATAATAACAAAAAAACTTGCAAATTGAAGTGGAATTTTCATCTTTATCGACAAAGTATCCCATTATGTCGTTGAAATATGAATTTTTTTTTGTAACCAGACATGGAGCGTGAATATCTATAGATTTCTTGGTTTTCATGATATGGAGACGATTTCAAATAGTAAAAATGCCATATTTTGCATTGTAATGAAATTTATGATTCGATCCGATTCGAAAAAATTATCCGAATCAAGATTCGAATTCCAAATGATTGGGTTTTGCCCAGCCTAATTGAAATCTAACTGAAGAATTCTCAAGAATACCTATTTTCTTTTATGCTGTTTTTATACAGGCATATTTTAGACCTATTTTTATTTGTATTTTCATCTGCAGGACATTAAAAGATGTCGAGCATATTACCAAGCATTCACTACCTAACGGAAAATACACATCTTATTTACCCAAAGGTTAAAGGTTATTTATCGGTATTAGGTATATTGGTTGTTTTCAAAGTACCGTTCCCAACCAGGAACACGGGTCAAGAATGGGCCACAAATGGATTGCACCTTGGCGGTGCGATCCATCAGTGGCCCATACTTAACAAAAGGTACTTAGACTGGAAATGTTTGATTGAGTGCGAATTTGAGTGTGAATCATATTCTGACGAATTTCTAATCTTCATTATGTTCATAATAACTCAATTGCGCGGATAACGATGTAAACAGGGTCTTGTACTAACGATCGCACCTGAAAGTTCAGTTAAAGTTGTTGGAAACCATGCACGTACAGATTCGGCGATTATACAAAGAATATGCGCGTCACCAAATTTCAAATGTTCATTTACGTATTTTTTACGAATGGACTCATTTACTTCAGGGACCTTTCGAACTTCAATTCAGCAAATTACATCCAATTAAACAACAAAACCTATTTTATGTTTATTGTTCACGGTATTCGTGACGAAACCGAGCTAAAGGCAACGGCAATTTATTTACATTCGAAGTTCCGCAGCCACATACCCAATTTTATGCAAATAAATAATTTAATTAAATTAATCGAGTTATTTAGGGAAATATGAAGACACTTCTGATGTAGAACGTTACAATGCTATTGCTTCTGAAGGTTTGTAAACGTTTTTTTCTTCTTTTAATTTAGAAAAGTCATAACGTATTCCCTGCGCAAGAGGCGACTACAGGAAGCAAAAAATCGGTAGATGATATTATCATCTCCCAGGTCGAACACTACCCACTGCATTTTACGATGGCGGTTCAGTTTTGTTTTGGATGTTTTCCGTTTAGAGTGCAGTTGCTTTTAGTAGCTCTTTGCCATTAAGTGACCGCTAGTTATTTCTCTTTCTGCCCTTGCTCAGAGTGATTTTCTATGAAAAAATATTCAGTGATTAAACGCTGTCTACATTGAGTATTTATTACGTCAAATGAAAAAAAAAAAAAATATATATATATATATATGGTTATTATGTCAGTCGCTTATTTGACCATCACTGATGAATTGATATTTTACTTCGCCATGTAATAAAAAATCACTGGATGTAAGGAAACTGCTTTTATTCTGATACTGACAGCAACTCAGTGTAATTGTCATTTCACATATTTATATGCCACCACTGGCAGCGGAAACGGGATACAATATATATAATATATATCTGAAATATCCAACATTTTTACGCAATAGTATATCCTTCTTACTTTTTTGTTTTTGCCCCAAAATGGTTCATATTTAACGCAAAAAACGGGCAAATTCTGTTTTACCGGCTTCAGTTTGTACCCTTTTTTCAAATACCTTGGTCATTGATTGAAAAGATGTTTAAAAATATATTTTTTTTTTTCATAATTCCGGACAAATAAGCACATTTTCACGTTTCCTCCCGAACTGATTTTATCAGTAAACTCTCGGACATGTCCAGGGTTGCTCAGGTGCCTGTATAACCCTAACGCGAATCGTGACGACTATGCAATTACCTTTTAACAAACAGAGCCACCCAGTATCGCGTCGTCGGTACGTCATGTACCTGTGATCCATATCAGAAATGTTATTTTGCCAAACAAGAGCCATTGATGAAACACGTCTCGGTAGCGTGATACATCATTGATTCCTGCATTTCGAACTTGTTCAAACAAAAGATTTCTGACTAGTCTCGACAAAACGTGGCCTTTCATAATCTGGCAAGTATGGTTGTTAAATAGACAGATTATCCCATAATTTTAAATTAGCAACAAATGAAACTCTGAACTTTTCATTGCTGTTTCAGTAAATAAAATTGATTCCACTGGAGACGAAACATTGCATTTGACTGATAATGAATCGTATTTCTTTCATATAAGCTGTTCTCCGACAGGTGAGTCGATGTATTGTCTTGTATTTGAAATATTCAGCAGTTTGTCTGTTCTACGTATAAAATTCGTTGTTAACATGTCCTTGGATTTTTAGTCACTCAATTTAATAAAATTACAGAAAAGTGGTAAACTCTTATCAGAATTCATAAAGGTATTTAATTATTCCATCACAATCGCCCAACTGAAATTTTCTACCTTTCTAGAACACTAACACACATTTCGCGCGGAATTTATTTCTATTTTCTTCATTCTACAGTAAAATTGTATATTTTGTTCGTGCAAATTATGACGTCATAAAGTTGACAATATATATCACTCCTCCCTGCCGGAGGAATCCGCTACCGCTCATTTCGGAAAAGGGGGCAGTTACCACATATTTCACTCTATTATGGGGGTTTTGTTGTTTTTAGGAGTTTTTCCACTTGAGAGACAGGCGATGACTTTTCATTTTTGTAACTCTTTTCTATATAATTAGTCGTTAGTCGGAATATTTTGCAGTTCTCATATTACATTAAAACACTTATAAAGTTTTGTTTTTTCTTGTCCAGGTGACTACATAGTGTGGTGCTATACGACGACTCCTAACCCAGATTTAAGCACACTTTACAAGGCTCTGAATGATCTGATGACTCACGGGATACAAATGAAGAATTTCCGCTTCTCTAGATGTTCTCAAATGGATTTTGAAATCGATGAAAAATGATGAATCAATTCAACCCGTACACTGTGACAAAAGTGCAGTAAATTTACTGTTCATTTTCAGTGAATGCATATTTTCAAAAAAAACCGCCTTGTGGATGATATATTTGCAAATTTTGGGCTGCTGATCGACCACACCGGTGCGTTCCAACAACAGCCCATAATTGGACAAAAAAACGTCAATTTAGTGTCTTTATTTCAATATCACCGAGTAAAATCAATGTGAATGAACGTTAATTTTACTGCAATTTTATTACAGTACAGACAGCGAAGAATCTCCTGATTGTGCGTCTAAATTGGGCACTAGACTCCGGCTTCATAATTCAGAGAAATATTTTGATATCCTATATGCAGAAACTTAAATACAGGAATTGTTAGATGTAAACTTTTTCAGTCAGATTTTTAGAAACTATTTTTGCTTAATAAATGAAATATCGATAACAACAATGCTGCTTGCTTTTTTTTTTGGGGGGGGGGGGGGGAGGGCGCACTGGCATGCTTTTGCCTGTGAACATTATTCTTTGTTTTCAAACGCCCAATTGGATCCAATGACAATCAATGCACGCCAAATGCAACAATTTCGAAATACTTATTCTTCAAACATTCTCTTCATTTTGGCTTTACCCTTTTAAGCCTTTGTTGAAGCGTAGATTTTCTCTTCTATAGCCCACGTTGGTTGGCGAGCAGATGCTGTTTCTCCTGTCTCTGATAAAATGGAAGAAAACACTAAAATGTTTGATTTATAGGCAAGCATGAATAATTTATTGGGATTTTAGTAGGACATGAACGTCATAAAATCAATGTGCGCTGGTAAGAATCAAGGAAATTTTGAAAATTTTTTACGATTTTGGGGTTTATAACATTATTCCGAGCATATTCATTTAAACTTCAAGTGAAATTTACTACATCCAGAGCCCGCAAGAGGTCTGCGTACAAGCGTTAGGACTAATTATAGGGTATAGTGCATGATCATCGAATAACATTAAGAAAAGATTCACGTTCAGAGAGTTATTGGGCTAGGATTTCTTTTCGATTAGCGATTATAGGCGGAGTATTATAGCGCACAATTCCACTCAGAAATTTCATTTTGTTAAGCATGAGTTACAGATGGACCGAGTATCTTCGACGCTATCCATCAGTAACCCATGCTCACTGGCGGCGGAAGCGGTAGTCGGGGATCCTGACTGCAAATCTGCAAAAATGAGGATAAGAGTGAGAAAAACCGTTAGTTTTTTTTTTTTGGAGGCCTTTTTCTCAAATTTTCTTTTTTCTGCATTTTTCTGAGCACATTATATCATTAAAATATGTTTTCATCTGAAATAAACTTTGCTTTTATTGGAAAAGAACGCTATATTTTCTCGCGCTCTTCGATAGCGCTTTTTTGTTAATGAAAAACTAAAGATTTTAACACTTTTTTCCTCGGCGAGTCGGCAACACTTGAACCATTACTTTGAAATACGCCCTAACGTGGCGGGTTTGGTAATACTTTTTATAATTATTATTATAATATATTATTATTAATATTATTATTATTATAATAGCAATTATAATTCACGATACTGATCTCGCTACTTTGATAGTGAACATCAATCTAAAGCAAATATGTTATTTCATGCCCCTCTCCTAAGTTTTATGAAGTGGGAACAATTCCCCGAGACTTTGGGGATTATATTCAAACCTATCTATAATTGAAAAAAGGGTAATGCTCACCTTGGTCGCGCATTTTCTCGGGGAGAGACAAATGCATTTTTATCTTGTTGCTTTTTATGCTCCCCCCTCTCATCACAGATTTGAGACTATCCTGAGCCACTGATGATGCAATGACATGTTTTGTCAAAATCTCTGATAAATTGTTATTGATAAAAGTTCAATAACTAATAATTAAAAAAAAAACTAGATATAAACACTCAAACATTACGTGCTAGTTGTTCGTGCATTTACGTGCATTTACTGTTTATATTTAGCAATCAAAAATAAGTTAATAAATGTTATTAATCTTTCATTTCACCAAAACATAAAGTCTTTACTGTGATAAATGTATAGCAAATTTACTGGCCATTTGCCGTAATCGTGTCTTTTCAGTATTCCAAACCGACTTGCTGATTACATTTTAGCCAAACCTAGTCAAAAGAATATGCCAAGGGCTGTTTTGTAGAGTATGTGTCACTGATGGATCGAGCCGAGGAGGAGAGGTCTACTTGCATCACTTGCTTGACAAAATAAATTTCCCCATCAATAAACCTCTCCTAAAATTGAAAATATCATTGCGAAAACATATTCCAGCTCCAATATTACCCCAATATTATTCAAATTCTTCAGTTACACCCCCTCCCTCCACATTGGTGTTGCAACAACAACCCCCTTGGTGAATTTAAGTAAATTGCTGATATGAATGCCTAAAAGTATTTTAAAGCAATTACAACCTGGTTTCTCAAGTTCCGTGAAGCAAAATGAAGAATCTAATTCTGAAGAATGTTATTGGACCAAAGCATTGAAATTCGAAACAAGGAGTTTTTTATTGGATGCTTACAATATGGTTCTATTAAACGCAAGCGCCAGATAGAACTCGCCTCGGCAGGGATGGTAACAGAGATACTAAACTGCACAAATGGAGGAGAGGAACGATAACGAAACATGATAACACAAATCAATGTGTCACGAAAATGCCATAAATATTGTTTGTATTTTTCGTACCCGACAACAACACTGTTGCATGTTATGCTTATATTATCATTTTTAATTGCTAGTTCTCGTCATGAGTCTACGTTTAATTGTTGCCTCAGTATGTATTATCTGATTATTTTTAGTTGGACCGCCAGGTATATATATATGGTGTATAGTTTAATTGCAAAATAGGTATTGCGGTGTACTACTTCGAGAAAATGAATAAAGTTTCGACTTAGCTTGTCGATTAAGTATAGTCCCTTCGGTCAGGCACTTCGTAGCTATAAATATGGCTGGATGAAACCGAAACAATCGAAAATCGAATCTAATTCGAATTTTTTTAATCGAATCTTTAATTGTATATAAACTTTGTATATTCTGATTTTACCACAAAGATTTGCCTCAAATATTAAAAATAAAAGCTACAAATACGAGTTAATAGCTAATAATAATATTAACAAACTGTAAGAGTCAACTCTCAACTCCGAATAGCTCAGCCTCAGCTGTGACGAATGTATATACTAAAATATCGCGCTAACGTGATATTAAAAATTACAGACGGAATGCGGTTAGATGATGATTAAAATGTTTTGAAGAATTGAGATATTCGACCTAAAACGACCATATTTTTTTTCAAGAAACAAAAACCTTTCGCGATTTTGTTGAGATTCATTGCTGGCTTAACGGATGAGGTGTGAATTGACAGCGTATTGCTTTTTGCAGTTAGTTTAGATCATTAATAGCATAGTATATTCGTAGTTTTGTATTTCTTTATTTCGATAATCGAGGCACATTTTATGGTAAAGCGCAATATTCAATTTGTAGATAAAATAAGCGATTCGATCGGATTCAAAATATCATCCGAATCAGATTCGAATTCCGAAAGGTTCGGTTTTGCCCAGTCCACGGCATCGCACGATGATCATTTTTTATGAATTGAATACAGAACCCAATAACTTGTTCACAATCCAAATTGTTGCTTGATTTGGTCTTTCTAGTTCTTTTCCCTCTAAGTATATACTGTTTATTAGTGGAAGTCAATCCAAGCGCCAGTATGAGTAACCTCGATTCAATTGGAATCATTCTGATCTTTGTTTCATTGTCAATTCAATGTGAGTTGCCATCACCGAGCCAAAAGATCGACTGGTCAAAGGTAAGTAATTTAGTATCAAGCTCAAATCGTCATAACCGTAAAAATATTCTGAGTTCCTAAGTATTTTACCCTCAGATGCACCAAAAAGGTATGTGTATCGATAAGAATTTTTGCTTTGTCAAGCATGGACCACTAATAGACCGCGCCTCGGCGGCGCGATCCATTAGTGACCCAGACTTGACAAAACATGTTTCGATAAGCTAATGGTTTATTTGTTAAGTGGGAGATGCCGTATTTGGATAGTGTGGATATTTTATGTTTTCTTTAACAAACTATATATCCAAAAATGGATACAGAGCGGAAAGTCTCCGCACCAATACAACTAAAGCACATTTCTTCATTTAACCGTGATTATTTTGCAAAGTTAGCAAAGTTAATTTAGATCTCAACATGTTAACGTTTCTTTAATATATAAATATATATTAATATCCAATATGGGCGATTTGAATAGGCAGGGAAGCCAGTTTTTAGGCAGAACACAAATTGCGATTTTCTCATTACAGAAACAATGCTTTTGATTCAGAATATCATTTCCCATCACATAATTTCCACATTTTATATATAAATACATACCCGAATTTTATAAAATTTATTATTATTTATAACAGATTTTTTTTTCCATTTTGTCGGTCTTCGTTTTAGCTCCCTACATAAGAATTCCATAAAAACTTTAATTTAATTTTCAAAATTGCACGGAGAAAAATGATATTCTAAAGCGTTTTGAACAATCTAATTTGAGAGCATTCTTCATGTTTTTGTTTGTATTCTTCCAAGGTTGCTGCAAAAGTTTTTCCATCACTTGATTTTAAAAAACCCAAAGATGAAATATTTTTGGTTCTTGATTCAAATTATACATGTGGAATATTATTACCGAAAATTTATTTTTCAGATTCCGACCAAAGCTTGGTATATTGCCTTTGATTCTGGAGATCCAATTATGGAAAACTTGGATTGCCACGTTGTGCGGAATCTGAGGGAAACTAAAGATGGTTTTACGTTCCGTGCTTATTTTTATCAAAACGAGTAAAATTATTAATATTATTATACTTCAAAAACGTGGATATTGTAAAAATTAATTGAAATTGTTATTCTTTTTACTCAAATTCTTTGACTGTAATATTCCCTAATATATTTGAATAAATTATAAAATTGAATACATACTGAAAAGGGCCTGTTGTTGGAACTCGTCTTTGGGGCACAATCCATCAACAGACCATACAACAACATGGATCCCATCAATTTTGAAATTGCGGAAATATAAACCTTGAATTGACTGTATTTTGTTACAATATAGCCCGAAATATATGAATTTTGTTTCTAAATAATCCACTCAAAATGTTTGCTTCCAAACATGTTTTGTTTAACGCAGGCCACAGGTCTGACTGGGCCAAGCCGGAGGGTGTGTAATACGAAACGGATTTGGATAATTATATCGGATCGAATCGCAGATTCTATCTAAATAGCAAATGCCCCGATTTTATTATTTTGTATTTGTTCATACTATCAAAATATCAAAATCTATAGCTTACATTCATTAGGTCGTGCAAATTGTAAAGTTACAATCCGTTTATCCAGTTCATATCCAGTCAGAAAACTTGATGAGAAAATCGTTTGTTAAGCATGAAACGATGATCCATTCATCCGAGGCTTGTGCAATTGTATTGTCCAGCCTATTGCACAGCATTGCCAAAGTAAAGTTGCAAAGAATCCCCGGGGATACTACAGTACAGAACAGTACAGAAGCAATTTCATTAGCTTCTAACTAACCTTCCTGCATATATTGTTGGTAAAGTTTGGAGCGCTTACGGGTCGCTACGGTACGGCTAGGTGTTTGAAAGCCCTTTGCTTTCTGGTGCGGTCAACAACCTCACAAGTTGTTATCCCCTAGAATAAGTAAGTTCGTGAATTGGAGTTGCTAGGACTCGAACTGTGGTCTTTAGCCGGTTATGCCAGTATTATCACCACGAAGGCCATTCAACTAAAAAAATACAAATTTGAACGATTTCAAATTGTTGGAAAATTCATTTTGAACATTTTTTAATTTTTTTTCTTACAGAACCTTGAAGGATACCGAGCGGATCACTAAACATTTACTACCTAATGGTAAATACGCATCCTATATACCAAAAGGTTAGAATTCATTGATTTTATGTATTGTAGTTTATTTGTATGGTAGTCTTGTAAACCCGAATTTAACGGAATTTAAAACAAGCGATGCATTTTATGTGACAACATCTTTAGAGGTTTTTTACAAAAAATCCTTTACGTGGGTAATGCCAAGCATGGTCATTTACTAACGAACACTTATAAAAAGAAGTCAATTTAAGTTGTTGAAAAGAGTCTATACCCACTTATTATACCCTGACAGTGGAAGATCTCCTGCATTGGGAGAGAAAGGATGGTCCGACTGGTTAGCGAAATGGACAATGTAACAGTATCATTTTAAAAGAATTAATTCTGGAAAAACAAAAAGAGCTAAAAACATATTAGAATGATAATTTTAAAATGCCTGGAAAGGGAAGATCGCACCGTATCTGCGCAAAAAATTATCGGTTTTACGCAATTTTATTGTAATTTCTGCTTATTTAAGGTGGTTAGACGACCAATATTTGATATGGGCAACTGAGAAGGGTCAAAATTCGGGCCACCTAATGGCAATCTAATCTTAAACGTCGCGAACAAATGAGTTCATCAGGCATCACCTTTTAATTCAGTTTTCAGCCAATGGACAAATCGAGAAGAATTGGCAGCACTTTTTAACCAAGAAGTAAAACAGAAAAAATTTCAGTCTCTGAGCTGCGCAACCTGTTACATATTTTTGATGAAATAGACAGATTTTTTAGCAAAGTGTTTCCAATTCATGAGAAATAGAAAGAACGAACGGGCCCAAATACTCTAAATTCTAAAGCGTTTTTAAAATAGCTGCGAGGCATTTTTTCAATCCTCACATATTACTGCTTTTTTGAAATTTTATAATTTGTTGGTTAATTTCATGTTCCGCATACAAAAGTTTTAGAACAACCTTTGTTCACAACAAACTCTGTTTCCGTTACGTAACCACATTGCTATCTTTTCCCCTGATCAAATTTTCACAAATATGCATGGCAGTTCTTATATTTAGGAAAATATGAGGAAACTTCTGATGTAAACCGCCTCAACGCTATTGTTTCTGAAGGTTTGTATGTTTGCTCAATATTTGCTTCTTTAAAAAAAAGATCAGAATGATATTACGTGTGCTAGTAATTAACACTGCAAATTTTGGGTTTGGGAACGCAGTTCATTAAAAAATAGTCTATATATATATTAATTTGATTTTGTTTTCTCCTTTCAACTCGTGTATATGGAATAACTCGAATATGATAATACGATGCTGTCATGTCAAAATGAGAAAATTGTTTTCGTCACTCACATTCATAAAAACCAGCAGTAAATTCTATGATACTCATGAGTATTTACAGTGACTCCCGGTCAGAAAAATATAGACCAAAAAACGAGCCGCCCAGGCGCGGTCCATCTGTGGCCCATGCTTGACAAAAAAATCCTTAGACCGGGAAAGAGTATATTGCAGCCGCTTGGCACTAACCTATATTACGTATTTACGCTAGCAGACAAGTGTCTTACAGAAGTTCGAGTCAGGACAACGTTATTACACGATGCTACAAAAAAAATTAAAGGTCAAAAATTTCTCACTATCTCTATTTATTTCAGTTGACAAAATTGATTCCGCGGAAGACGAAACATTGCATTTGACTGATAATGAATCGTATTTGTTTCATATAAGCTGTTCTCCGACAGGTGAGTTGCTTATATATTGTCCTGAGTTTCAATTATTAAACACTTACATTCAAGACTCGCACCTACCAGTAGGCTTACTTTTTTACAATCGCCTATTTGGTGTGGGCTTTAGAATTTTAATTTAGAATTTATTAAATGGACTAGAATCTTCATTTTTAACGACAAAATACAATCAATTTTGGTCAAATTTGACCAAAATCGATTGTAATTTGTCGTTAAAATATGAAAATTGTTGCTTTTAGGCGTGGAGTTTGAATTGAATGAAGTATAATTTTTTCGATTTTTACAATGAAGGCAAGTCGTTGTTGTAAAAATGGGATGAATGTTTGTTTTTTACATCGAATCCGTGATTCGTCCCGATTCGAACAAAACAATCCGAATCAAATTCGAATTCTTAATGATTCGGTTTTGCCCAGGCCTACACATCGTGCATGGATTCGGAATTTTCATAAAAATAATATATGAATCTCACTCCCAGAATACGACGTTCCCACATTTTTTGCGGCTCACGAACACAACGCCTTTCATACTAAGTACTATTGACTCTTTCTTCAGGCGAATATATAGTATGGTGCTTCACGACGACTCCTCACCCAGATGTAAGCACACTTTATAAGGCTCTGAATGATCTGATGAATCACGGGATACAAATGAAGCATATCCGTCCTTCCGAATGTTCTCAAATGAATTTTGAATTCGATGGAAAATGATGAATTAATTCAACTCACGGACAGAAATACATATACTGTAACAAAAATGCAGAAAAATCACTGCTGCTTGGCGGTAATTCTACTCGTTGATGTTGAGATAAAACTTTAAAATCGACTTCTTTTGACCGATCATGTTCTGTTGATGCACCGTCGAGGTGAGTTCCATCAACAGCCCATATTTGACACGAGTCTTATCATAAAAGCGGTTTTGAACTTTTGAAATATACAATTACAGCTAATTAACAGTACGTTTTCTGCAATGTTGTCACAGTGTAATCGTCAACTTAAAATAATTTAAAACAGAACACAATACTTCACAATTTGTTCATGGTTTGTATTTCTAATCGTATTTTATTAAATTAAAAACCTCATTTGCTGACGGTTAACAAAATAGTTACATATTTTTCTTGAAACCAAATATTATTCTTTTTATCATCAATAAAAAAGCATCCTTCTAATATGTCACATCTATCTCGCCTTTTTCTATGAAGTATCAGAATCTTAAAACTTTTTTTTATTTTATTCTGTTACTGTTTCCTCTTCGAACTGTAGGAACAAATCGATATAAGCACTTGCGTACAAAGGGGGGGTGTTACCATGCCCCTTTGACCGATCTAATTAAATCGCAAAATTGTAAGGATTAATAATTAATAACGCAGCAATAATTAGCTCATGTTAGGCCTTAAAATTTTCTTATTTCAAAAATTTCTATATCGAGCCTCGGCGCTCATTCGATCAGTTTTTTCTGCCAGGGAATGCCAATGAAAAAGCCAGCAATCAGGCTATCGCGTTCTCCTCAGGTAATGAAAAACTATATGCTTACCTCCCAGCTATGTCGTATACAGCATATGGAAATCCATAAATCTATCTACGGATGTGGAATTGAATATGGTATATCGAATCTATCAGAGACACATTTTATTTAAATCAATCGGGAATCGTTCATAGGAAAAAAAATGCTAACTAAAGTGGAATTTTTACTTTTAACGGCAAAATGTAATCATTTTTCTCCAAATTATATGTAAATATATTATGTCGTTAAAATATGAAATCTTTTGCTTTTAGACCATGAATGTGAATTGAAAAACCTTGTTTCCATGACTGTTTATGCTGATATCAGTAATTCATAATTATAAATTTCTTGATTTTTAAGATTCTAGGCAATTTGTAATGGTAAAAATGGGATATTTCTTATTTATATTGAATGAACAAATCAAGCCTTTTTACGAATCAGATTCGAATTCCAAAGGAGTCCGTTTTGGCAAAGAAAATGATGTTATGAATATTTCAGATAATCTAAGCTACAGTTTTTAAACATATTTTTATCTTTGTTCATTAGAAAGAAAACTCATGCTCACTTTTTTATACATTGATAAAATCAAGTAATGTACAACCGATGACCGATGTCAAAAAACCTCCCAAATGCGAATTGATTCGGATATTACCGCAGTAATTACTTATTATTAACATCATAGTATACCAGAGAGATGCAATTCCAATTGATTCGAAGCACAAATTATTCGAATCAGTTGCAGCTCGGTCATGGGAACAAAAGGTTATTAAATTAAGTGGATTTATCAGATTCTGAGGAGAGAAAAGCATTGATGAAGCTATATGTGCCCCGGACGATCGAGCTTGAATTCACTAATAATGACTATTAGAGTCAATGATCATAAAATCTCTAATAGTCATTCTCAGAGAATTTGCTGTCATAGACGTCTTGTTTTTTGATAACGGAGGTGTATTGTTAAGAAAAAGGCAAAAAATGTTATTCGCAAGGAATTATTCATTCGATCCGATTCGAGAAAAATATTCGAATCAAATTCGCATTTCAAATGATTCGATTTTGCCCTGTCTTACCTCATAGTATGTATTTTACATTTTTAATCTAGCGATAGTTTGAGCCTATCAATATTTTTCCACGTTTTCAAAAGGGTTCCAGATATCTATCATCTTTTTAACATCTGACACACAGTTATTCTGACATTGGTACATGGTAGGAAAGTTGTTATTGTTTGGTAAACAACCTCCCCAATTAAACTGGTGACATCTTCCACTTTTTTCGTCAAAGTAAAATCGACGAACGTTTAATGCACACGGTCCTCGTTTCTTCGGTTGAGTGCATGTTGGCAAGCATCTTTCTTCGCAATGAGACACGGATTTAAAATTATTTTTGTTACCACGACATCCTCCGTAACCAAATTTCTTGCATGTCTGTGTTGACGCGTCGAAGTAATATTTCAATTCTAATCTACGGCACGGACCTCGCTTCATTGGCAGTGTACATATATCTGAAAGCAAAACGGCATGCTTAAATAATGGCTCCAACACAAATGTCATAATACGGCATTTATATTGAAAAAACAGTCATCACATAGAACATGAGTTTTTATACCAAATAAAGGTTAATGAACGCCTAACATTTGGATATAAAAATAATCAACATCCATTGAGTAGTTTTCCTGTTATCCCCAATTTAAAATCAAGGTTATTACCCTTCGGGAGGACAGTGTGACGTTACGCGGTGCCGGTTAGTGTTCCTGGTGTTCCAGATACAATTAAATGTTTCCCATTACACTATGAAATCCGCAATCTGCTCAATTAGAGTGTAGCCAGTCAGACTGATGACTGTGATGTTACTGTTATAGCGTAAAGATTTTTTTTAATTTATACCCTATAGTTTCATATTCATTCTAGCACACTATAAAAAGTTATACCACCTTCTTGAAAATGATGACATGTTTTCTGACATTCTCTTCTCGTGATAAATCTGTTTGAATTCCCCTCACATCCTCCGTAATGGAACATCTCACACCTCTGAGAATCTTTCATCAAAATACCATCTCGCATACCAGGCTCTACATCTTCCGACCTTCATTGGTAAATTGCATCGACCTGAAAAAACTTGATAGACAAGTATTATGTTTTTTCATCTAAAATAGAAGACCTAAAAAAACTCTTACATCTTCTATTAAGACCGAACCGAACGCTTATAACTTTGCATCGTATTTCAATAGTGCTGGCTCATACCTAACAAAAAAGTGATTGCTGATTTTGCCATTGCTCAAGGCAGATACCATACGCCACAACCCCCCTTCAACGATTGTATTTTGTCGTTAAAATGAAAATTTTAATGATTGAAAACATATCGCTCTTAAGTCTGTTTAAGCTAATATCTGTAATTCGTAACTGTGGGAATTCTGATAATTGTCATGAAAGAAACAATGATAGTATTAGTAAAAATGTCATATATTTATTATTTTCATATTAACAACGTTTTTTTATGGAATCAGCGATTCGACCCGATTTTTTTTACGAAAAGAATATCCGATTCAGTTTCGAATTACAAACTTTATTCGATTTCGCCCATCCCTACCCATCTTAAATGATCACATATTTACCATGCGGAGAACTTCCTATTGTAGAAATGGCATTGCAACCAGAATGGGTCATTGTAGAAGAAAAACTATAGCTGAATAATTTTCTTTTATACATATTTGCTTGATAATGATTTAGTTTTTCCTAGAATCATATTCACGTTAAATTTACTCAGTTCGTCAACCAGAAGCACTAAATCCAAATAACACGCTTCAATTCAGATAGAAAAGTCCTCATATGCTTACTTGGGAAGGTTGATAATATTATTGGTCGCATTAATGACCTACAATTTGTATTACACCATCTTTACTGATGAGATCGGTAAAACTTTCTCCGACATCCCCCGACAAAATCCGATGATTCGGATTGTATATGATTACGAAAACAATGCTAGCGTAAAATCTCGTTCAGACTGATTTTCAGATCAGGCCGACTTAGCAAACCAGTCGTCGTTTTAGCATTTTAAAAATTATATTTAAAACGGGGTTTTCGTTTCTATGAATTTTAGACATATATTGTAAATTGAGTATTGTTTACAGTGATTTTTACTCAACTTAAAATGCTTCCACGCGGATTTTTGCTGTTGAGCTGACAAATTGAGGCAGTAATTAGCGGAAGAAAAATGTGTGTAAATAAATTTAGCATACCAACTCTTTTGAATTATTTATCTAAATAGTTTTCGCGTTAGATTTTGCTTTGCCTAGTAACTCATGCAGCAAAACTTGGTCATTAGTTTCCCAGTAAAAACAGCTGCCAATTTTTGATGTCATTGTACATTTACGTATAAAATTAAAATTGTCGGAATCAAAACTAGGCCGACTTTGTAAACGAGCATATTAATAATGAAGCACATTTTAAAGATGGTTCATACTTAAAAACCACTCAATCAACTTTAATATGTGTATAAAATCTCTAATAAAAGAATAGAAAATTGTACCGTCTGTCAAAAAATTAACGTGTTGTATCTGCAACTCATACGCTTTGATGTAATTTTTTCAGAACAGCTTGATTTTTTGTTTTTACGTTATTTAAAATAATGCAAAACAGGAGTACACACGGCAACAGTGTGTCTGTAGTAAACAAGAAAATTATACGGTGTTAAAACTTCCTTCAAAAAAAAAAAATAACTATTTTGTTTTTAATCTGACTCAAATTTCACATCGACGTTATTATACAGCATTATCACTAGCACAAATCGGATCACGACATTCTAGACCGCCTAGAATTTGAACACGAATTACTTGCCAGCCTACTTAATATCCAGTACAGTCCACATCTGGTCATTCAAACTCTTTATTCATATTCAAGTCGTAATAAAATTTCTCCGAACGTTTGGTCAATTGAACCATGTTATAAATGGACTCTTGAAAACTATTCAAAACTATTTTCGATATATGGATGGTCTATCATGAGCCACACATGCATCACGCCTAAGAGGCGCGATTCATCTATGGCCCATGATTGACATAAACTTCACAATTCGATTGTACTTCCGCTGTTTGAAGGCAAAATGTTTGACACCAATTGAATAAGAAGTGTTGGCGTTCTAACGCTGTGACATACAACATTATCCTGTTCCCATATTTAATGGTGATTATGGGCTCATTTTTTAGACCTCGTGAAAGATTATGCTCAACAACGGTAGCGGAAGCTTTAGAATAAAACCAATTACCAATTTACAAACTTGATCTATTTGTTTACTGTTAGTTCATATTATATTGTGATAAATATATTGTTGATATCAGTGGTTCTCCGGGATGTTGGTGCTGGGATTCTGAGGTTACCCATCCCTAGCAGAACAAGTATATGTTAATATTTCTTGATGTATCCAAAATAGTTACGACCATCACCATAACTCGCATGCAATTCTAAAGCAGAATACCGGCCTCTTTTTTTCTATAAAATGACTGAGCCACATGCTTTTTACGTATCAGCCATGGAGCATAAAACACGGTTAAACCTTACCCACACATAAAGACATTTAATTATCTATATATGGTTTTATGACATGCTTTGTGTACTTCATAAGCATGATGCTCTCAAGGCAACTTAAAAGAATAATTTTGAACATATGTACAATTTTACATAAAGGGTATTTCAGGTTCTATTTCAATCGTTTTTAGGATATTGAAATTGATTTTTTAATATATATTCTGTCCATTGTAAAGAAAATCTTGATCTCGTCCAATTACAATTACAAATTAATAAGGTGGATGATAAATTTATACATTGATATTTGACCGATGTCCAAATTTTTACATACAAGTGCAAATTTGAGCTTCCTTTCCTGCTTTAAAACCAATAATATAATTTTATAACTTATGCATAAATATGAACAAAAGTCTTCATCTGGAGATTGAACCATCAATAAATAGTCCATGAACTCATCGGAATGTTTTTTTGAATTCAATGTTCAATGTCATCATGCAAGCAAACTTCAGCAACTGCAGTAGTATGTTCGTCAAGCATTGGACACGTCAGTACTCGAGTATTTATATTCATCTTTTAAGCATCGCATCCTCGTCGAGTAAATGTAATTTGTGATCGGTTGTGACTAGGGCTGGGCAAAACCGATACGTGTGTAATTTGAATGTGATTTGCATAACTACTCGAATCGAATCGACTTGCTAGAATTGTCTAAATATTAGATCCCCTGTTTCTATCATTGATACTTCCAAACATCAAAATATTAAAATACATCGTTTTTGCGTAGCTTATCCTGTTTTCTAGTAAAATTTGAAAGTTCACTCAATTTGGCAAGTTTCTACATTGTCAGAGAAATTATTCAAAAAATATTTAAAGCATTTTTCTAATTAGGTAAATGACGGATTCATGACCGATTCAAATAATTTGTGTATCGATTCAATTCGAATTAACGAATTTAATTGCCAACCCCTGTAACTTCTGACTCCATAACTTCTGCCAATGAAAAGCTACGTTAAAGCTAGATATATATGCCTCGAACACGAAAACACGCTATATGTTACAAAAAAATACCTTACAGACGGTGTTTCAATATCTCAATAACGAGTGAATATGATTTTGCTGATTATACCATTTAGCATGATTCAAGAAAAAGCAAAATTGAAGTTCGTTATTCGACGCAAACTATATCCATATTTAAAAAACAGTTGCGCACATGTTTTGTTAAGCATGGTGCCCAATAAATCGAGCCGGCGAGACGCAGTCCATCTGTGGCACATACACAGAAGTTATACAATAATCAAGCAGGTTTAAGTAATTCTTCCAGAACTTTTTCAAATTTCAAAATAAGTTTTCGTACCGTGGCCTTCACTTGGTAGGCCGGTAGCTTTCAGTGCAATACTGGTAATAATCGTATTATTATTTTTATTCATAAATATAAATGCAATTGGCAAATAGCATTTTACGCAGTTCCAAAATAAGAAGCAACAGGTCAAAAAAATAAATAAGCTGAACTAAAAATACAAATAAAAGTACTAATATAGTAAATATTACCAAGAACGAGTTGTAGCGCCTCTAACGACCAAAGTAATTATTATATGGTCTCAGGTCATTTCATGCACGACCTGTTCACCGTATCCAGGATGATGCTTATGCTGTTTTAGTCTTCTGATGACTGTTTTCCTGACTATGGCCGTGTTCCTGTTGATTGGAATTGAAACTTGACTTTTATTTTTACCTGACACACACCTACCGGTTCAAGACAAGTCCGTTATGGTTCACCTTGGCTGTTTGGCGTTGAGCAACCAACGCATGCACAGTTATAGCTCATGATACGAAGTACACTGTGTAACAACCCTGGTTTCCAAACACTAGAACTGATATGTTAGGTATGGTATTGATCACCTGGCGGGGTACGGTATCTGATCACCTAGTGGCCACGCCCTCTTAGACTACATATTAACTCAATTAAGATCTTTGTTTGTACTACTATTTGTGAAAATGTCGTTTTTGGATAAATGGATACCGGTAGATTACCTGGCAAGTTATATCCTTGTGATATTGCTGTTTTCTTCAATTTCTCCGAAAACATTTGTGCAAGAAGTTATATTATTTCAGGATAATCGAATAACATATAAAATTAGTCCCAAAAAAAGTTTTATCCTCCTTGCACTGTAAAAAAGTGAAGAAAATTTACATTTCTTGCACTGTAAATAGGTAAAGAAAATTTACATTTCTTGTACTGTAATTTTATATTTCTAAATTTATGAGAACGCCTTGTCTATGAGATTTATGTCAATTATAGGCTGTTGATGGACCGCACCTTGTCGGTGCGTTCCATCAACTGCCTATGATTAACCTAAAAAGTCGGCTGAGAAAAATAATAAAAGGAAAATTATAAATTTACTCAAGTCAACGTATAGCTTCAATCGAATTGAACAAATCAATAAAACTCTTAATAAATTGCAATTCAGTGACCAACGGAGTAGTGTCCGTACATTGCAACAAAAATACAGTAAAATTACTGCTTTTAGACAGTGATTTTACTTAGTGGTATTGAAATAAAACCATAAGATTGGCTTTTTCGCCAATTATGGGCTTTTGATGGAGCGCGCCACCGAGGTACGGTCCATCAAAAGCTCATACTTGGCATAAATCTCATCAATGAGGTGGTTTCTAACATTAGAAAGTATCTGTACTATTGTAACACTGTAAATGTAATCATTGAAGTTCAGACCGTCGCATGAACTCAAATGTGACCATGTGAAAATCTCGCAGAATATGGCATTATTCTTCAACCATAAAAAACGCTTATATCTTGCATTTTCTCACTATCCCGGGTTGCTATTTACTATACCTCTGTGATTCTAATGCTTGGAGCAACGTCGACACTTTGATAGAGATAAACTGCGTTTAAAGCAATATAAGGTAACAGGCCACACATCAGATAATTATGTTTTAACTTGGCTAAGAAAAAAATTGAAGACTTTCTCATCGGTCCGAGGGGTAACGTTGAATGGGCACCATCTTCACGAGACTTGGATACCCCCGGTTTTTACCTGTAGGGGTATCTTTTTTTTATATGTGGGTATACCTGAAGGATAATGTGTATGGAAGCAATTCTAAAAGAAGATCAAGAGAATTCATGATGGAAGAATGCGTGGGAGTCATTAACAATTCTGCGCAACGCGTACATAGGTTTCTTCAATTACTAAAAGCCATTTAGAGTACTTTTTGGAAAAAAGTCTATATAAATTCCAGTCCAACCTGGGAATATAGCTAAAAATTTGCAATAATCTCATTCATAGACTGTAATTGCAATTTACAACATTTGAAGAAATTCGATGGACCTATGCAAGAATAATAAACATTTTATGGGTTTTTTTTTTTTGTGTTCACCCGTATTTTGCCGGCATTCTAGAAAGATATAAACGAAGTAAAATCGATTCGCTCCGGGGATTCGTGAAAATTCTAAAATATCCAAAAATGGCATATTCAAGCTAGTGGAGAGAAGCCCTTGCAAACCAAGCGCTCTTGAACGTAAGCTGCATTTGAAGATTCGTTGGAAGCAAGAATGTGTGCGTAATTTTCATGTTGTGGTGACGTAGTCAGTGATCGGATTTAAAATCAGCGGGAAATTAATAGGATCAATTTTTGCAAAATACCTTACAAAAATTAATGACGCAAAATGATCTTTATATATCAAGGTTAAAGGACAATTCAGTTGAACTATTTCTATGTTTCTGCACCTGATATAGCATATACTTTTTATCCCGTGATTTATTCGATTATATGTGTTATAGGTTTATTCCCAGTAACTCTAATCAGGATATCAATGACACAGAAACAATAGAAAACATGCCAGATCACCCAAAAGATGTTAGGAAACCAACTAAAAAGAACGGTTCAAACGAATGGATAAACCACGTGATTCCCCAACGACCTGAAGTGGCCGGTTTTGCTCGCTCTCCCCTAAATTTGTTTGCTATACCTTTTAAACCAACGGTCCAACACCTAGGAAAAATCTCCATTAAACCACGCAGGCCATCTCACGGATTCGCTCTGACGAGGGGCGGCCATACGTGTCCTAGGCTTCACAAAATGGAATTACAAATAGAGAATTTATATTGTTCTCACCAATGTGCTCTAGGCAGCTAAAAAGGATAATTTTAAATATAGACCTATAAAGAATTTAAGAAAGGATCCTTTTCAATCTTCTTAGGACACTGAAAGTTGCATTTCAAGCTAATTTTATATTTCTTTGTAGAGCAAAATCATGATTAATCACAAATAAGGTGCAAATTCGATATTCATATTATGCGTTAAAACCAAAGATCCCTGATCATGCAACCTGGGCTGGGCAATTCGAATCTATTCGAAGCACAAATTATTCGAATCAATCGTGAATAGTTCACAGAAACAAAAACTTGCTAAATGAACTAGAATTTTCATTTTAAACGACAAAATGCAATTGACTATATTTTGTCGTTAAAATATGAAAATTGTTGATCTTAGACATGGAGTGTGAATTGGATATGCACTGTCAACTTTAATTGCTTGATTTCCAGAACGAAGACGAGTTGTAATAGTAAATTGTTATTTACATGAATTTTATGATTCGATCTGATTCGAGAAAATTATTCGAATCAGATTCGAATTCCAAACGATTCGGTTTTGTCCAGCCCTACACGCAACCCACGGTGTACTAACTTGGGCAGGCTAGGCCGAACCGAAAGATTATGTCTTTCCAACAACTCTGACCTCGCCCGCTGGTACAGAGCCTTGGTCCGGGTGATCCGCTACGGGAAGTGGCTATAAAAATAACTAATGGATGTATGGCAGCCAAGGATTGGTCTGATCTTAACGGCTCATCAATAATAATGGCACCTAAAATTTGAACTTATAGTATGTTTTGAATATTTTTGTAAGTAATTTGAATCTAAAAGTTTTTTTTTTAATTCGAGATCAATATCAAATTCAACAGGCGAAGTAAACATATGTCTCTGTAAAAAGTTACTCGTATGAGTATTGAAACATCGTTCGCTTTCGCTATGGATGCGGGGGTATTTATTTATTGTACTTTTTATACATTTAGGTAAACGTTATTCTCACAGTTATGACTTTTTTAGTTAGCATTAGGAAAGATTATGATTAAGCAACAATTAGCACTGAAAAGATAATTATTTGTGATGAAAATAAATTTTAAATTAAACATTTTTTAATCCGAATGCGACATTCGTTCAATTATCTAGTTATATTTTTCTGCATTCTCCGATGGACACAAATTGTCATTCTTCTTCGCATCTGGCTCACATCTTTCCTGGCACTGGTGCATTGTTTGAAAGTTATTCTCGTTTGGCAAGCAACCTCCCCAACCAAACTGCTTGCATTTTCCACTTTTCTGGTCAAAATAAAACCGGCGGATACTAAATGGACAAGGTCCAGTGCTCCTAGGCTGGGCGCATGTTGACAAGCATTTTTTCTCACAATTGGCCTTAAAATCAAAATTGTTTTTGTTGCCATAACAACCTCCGTAAGCAAATAATTTGCATATCTGCGTGGACGAGTCAAAGTAATATTTCAATTCCAATCTACGACATGGACCTTTCACCATTGGTAGTGAACATAAGTCGGTTTCTGAAAGCAAGATAAATAATATTATTGGGAAAATAGCTTATTTTTCAACAGTTGCTGATTATGAAACTTATATATTGCTTGAAATCACATAAAAAAATTACTCAAAGCAGCAAATAACGTTCGTACCATGCACTTGAACCAGTGTTTGCAATTCTAAGTAAAATGCCAAATTTACCTGGTTTACCTAGTTTACTGGGTTTTCCGTGGAAAGTTTTACCTGGTAAATTAACTGGGTAAATCATAAATAAATATATATATATATTTATATATATACCAAATGTATTTGTAAAAATAATTTTCGAAATAAAAAAGTCGAAGTTGAAAGTTCTCAAAAAGACATATTTCGTAACTTTGCTTTGCACGCGATATTGATTTAAAATCTTGAAAACTAGCAAATTCTGATTTGCAATGTGTGTTCTTGTATGAAAATTATGAGATTTCTTACTTCTTCGTCCTACGCAAAAGCCCATTCTGTAATTTTTTCGTGGACGAGAGAGCGCAAAGACTCTATGCCCCTGTCACAGTTGATGGTTATACAATAAATACGCACGGATAGAATTTTTTTTACGAAAACCCGGGCCTTGGTAGGCCGGTAGCTTCCTATCGTGATATTGAGTGATTACTATCGTATAACTGATAGTTTACCTGATGTATGGATTTGTGATATTGGTGTTTGCTTCAATCCTTCTGTACTTTCGTCGGAGAGGATTCGGGAAAGAAGTGACATTATTCCAGGGAACTTCAAAGTCGATGCTGCAAGTGAAATAGCATACAAAATTGGTTCCTATTTTTTTTTTTTGCTCTCTTTCTTACTGTAAAATGTGTGCGGGTAATTTATATTTCTTTTACCGTAGTTCACTAGGCGCATCGCTTCCACAAGACATATTACAGTGCACGTAGTACGCAAAAGGTGGGAAGAGCGTTTATACGTGAAAGAATCTTTAAATTGGGATGAATTATCTGCGCAGATTTTTTTTATTGTACTATAGGAATGAAGCTGAGTTTTTTCTGTGTTAGAATGTTTCATGATACAGTTGTAACTATTGATTTACCGGTCCTGTGGGTAGGTGCTTTAGAATAGTCCTAAAGTTTTCGTGCGTGTCCTTCCATGGATAGTTTTATCACTCCCTGCACTTTACCATAGCAGTTCAGTACCGTTTGGGATGTTATCGGCTCAGAGTGCAGTTGCTGGCACTATGTCTTGTAATAGCTCTTTGCGGTTAAGTGGCCGTTAGTTGGTTTCTTTTTAAGGTACTGCTTGGGCCTTTATTATTTTAAATGTCAATAGGAAAAAAAATTAATTTGTGTTTTGTTGGATGTGAGTCGCCGATGGTACATTTGTGGCTCAATATAGAATGAATTATTTGATGATTCAATTAACTATGTTTTCATGCTAATAGTATAAGCTAGTAATAAGCTCTCCGGTAGGTTCACGGACAGGCCATATCAAATAATCCGGAAAAAACTAAAAAACATAAAAATGATTACACACACACTTTAATACACTGCAACAAAAGCGCAATAAAATTACACCCCTCTTTGACAGTAATTTTACCCGGTGGTCCATACTTGGCATCAATCTCACCAACAAAGCGGTTTAGAATTTTGGAAATATGTAATTACTAGAAATTACCAGTAAATTTATTGCACATTTGTTGCAGTGTATAGTAACATTATATACGCCAATTCGATCGATCGATCAGCAACGACTTAACCAAATTCCCGTTGTCCATTCAGTCTCGAGCATCCAATTTCACATCGTGCCAATTGCTAATAAATATATCGCTTACCATGTCCAGGTATTGGTGTTGTCGACAGAAGAAGCGAAATGATGCATATTAGTTTATACATATTTTTAAAATGACCAAGATAACTAAAGTAAATGCGTAAAGTCAATGAATAACTTTAATCAGAAAAATCATAGTCAAATTTGCGGAATAATTGGGTAGGCTAGGCCTAACCGGAAAGATCATATCTCCCAAACAATTTGTAACCCTGTCCGTCTATAAGTGGCTGGCGGAACAGGGCCTCGTTCAGCCAGAAAATATATATTCTGATTGCGTTTTGAGTGTAAGTAGCTGATAGATCTCGTCGACGAGACGCGGGTCTATCTGTGATTCACGCTTGATAAAATAAAACCTAAGTTTGGGAACAAAAAAACTCATACAGAAAAAAGCGCATTTTTGTGGATAGCGAAATAGTGTCTGCAATAATACTCATTGTTGTTCAAACCCATGATGGACTCAGTTGCAAAACTCATAAAGAATATTAAATTATTCTTCGACTATATAAACGCGCTCAAATATTGAGATTCCCCGCCATTTTTGGACTGCCTTTCATCATCTTTGTTCTCCTTGCACTGACTTTCAAACCTTTGACCATATAAATTCTTCTTCTCGGTCTTAAAAACCTTTTCAAAACTACCGTATTGATACATTAGGCAAAACAAAAACAGAACTTGTCCGTATATTAGATTCTACAACGCGTAGTTCCTCGCGCATTCAGACAAAATATCAACAGCGAAAGACAAAACGACTGGGACGTGATTGATACGTGCTGTGCATCAAGTCATACATTAAAGGCTCAAGACAATTTCTGCTTTGACTTCTATTTTATTTCGAGACAGAATCACAATTTCAGAAAATGACTTCCACGCACGTAGTCGATAACAGATGTGAGTTCCCTCTATAAATGAAGTCTCTCCATGATCGACAAAAATGAAATAAAAGTTAAAATTGCCTTATCATGTACATATTAATCTTGCAATCTTCTTCAAGACAGCCATCACTAGTTTTCCATCCATTCATATCAGACAAATAATAACTTTTCGACTTTTATTGAAATATGTACTGTGGTCTCGTTGTTGTTAACGATTTGCCATCGACTGCTGAAGATCTCAAGGGGGACATTTTCCATTTTTTGTAAGCGTTCGATAAAATCAGTATTCACAAACCTTCGGTGACTGATTAGGACACACGTAGAATGACGTGGATAAAGATGGGTTCGTTGATCCGGAAACCATTGCATGCTAGCATTATCGTCATGCTAAGTAGATGAACTGATAAGGCAGAATGGAGGACAACGTCATTGATAATAACAGCCCGAAATTTTATGTCACTGAAAATCATTCCTTCACCAAGTCTTACATTGAAGGCTAAAGACAATTTCTGTTTTGACTTTTATTTTATTTTGAGACAGAATTACAATTTCAGAAAACTGAAATGAAAAAACAAACTGAAAACTGCAACTGAAATTTCGACAAAAATGAAATAAAAGTTAAAATTGCCTTATTCTGTGCATATTATTTCTGCAAGCTTCTTTAAAACAGCCAGCCCTAGTTTTCCATCCATTTTTATCAGACAAGGGTTCGTTAGTTCAGAAACCACTGCATGTCAGCGTTATCATGATGGATAGATAAACTGATGTATGCAGAATGAAGGACAACGTCATTATTAACAACAGCCCAACATTTTATATCACTGAAAATCATTCCTTCTAACGAAGGACCAAGCTGACGACCACTAAAATGACAAACACCTGCAACATTACCTTTAAGACCCGCAACAACAGTCATCCTGTAAATATGAATCAACTTGACAATCGTTTAGTTTAAGTTTAATTATTGCATGTTTTGATATTACTTTTTGAGTTGCGTATTATCCCGACCACTAAATTTCAATCAGTCATGTTATATATTCCAATCAGGTATTTCATTCTCTTAAGCATGAGACACAGGCGAACGGAGTCTTGTCTGCGCGATTCATCAGGGACTGAAGAGTAACAAAAACACGCATGCACAAAATATTTCTGATTGAGATAGAGCCGCCGACGCGTCCAGCCTCTGAAGCGCGGTGTATCCGTCCGTACTCATGCTCCACAAAGCAAATTTGTAGTGTTGCCTTCTAGCGCTTTGCGAAAGTTAGTACTATGATTTGACATTTCCTATCTAGTGTATTATTAGTATATATAAATTTTCCAATTATCGTCACATAAAAATGTTTGCATTACGGTTTTTGTGAGTAAAAATAAGGTAGCTTTGTGTGGTAAATCCCATTCTAGGTGTTGTTCTTTGACTGGTTGTGCTATTATTTGTATTTTCATGCTACTCGAGGAGGCGAAAATATTCTACAACTTGGCACTCAGGCCTTGAACCAAACATCACGCGACAGGTCTGATATCCTCGCCTCGCAAGCATGTATTACAGGTGTTAGCATGCGTCAGATTTCGAGAGATTTCATTTCGTCGTGCGTAAGACAAGACTTCTACTCTACTCTTTGTGAATCGCATCTGCGAAAATTCGCAGAGTCGTTCGTTGGGTAACAGTCTACGTGTCCGCAACAAAGGATTTCTACAAAAATGGAAAATACAAAGTAATGCAGACCTGTATTGCCGTTTTTATTTTGTTACCTGAAACACAACGCAATGCACCGGTATGACAACTTCACGTATATTGTGGCCTCAAGACGGACTTGTGAAAACATGCCCATCACTTAATACAATATGTAATAACTATACAAGCATACCAGCAAGCCCTATGACAAGTGTCTTTCTGACGACAATCATCCAATTCTCCTATATAAATCCTCAGTAGCGCTAAGCTTTGTACATGTGATATAAGCCCACTCAAGTGAATAATTGTGACAAAAATATGTTTATGAAATCAGACCAGCTCACATTTCGTCTCAGTAACACCAGCGTTTTAAAGGAAGCCACAGCACCAAATTTTATTTTGTCGAGCTTGAGTCACAAATGGACATTCTTTCGTCAGCGCGATTCGTCAGTGACCCATACGTAATAAAACGCGTTTAGACAAGGCGTTTAGTCCATTGTCAATTGTGACGTATACCTGGTTTGTGTCGTTGTTATGAATTGTCGTCATCGGCCTGGGCTGGATCTGGATGAGTTGCCAAATATTGAGCCATTTCAAGAAGTTGCCACGTTTTATGCAGAGTGGCAAACATGGATTCAGTCGAACAAAACTGCATCTTTTAGTAGCTCTTGCTATTAGGTAAGTGGCCGTTGGCTTCCTTTAGGCACTGATTCCGATCTGGCTCAGATTAAATTTCAATGAAAATTAAAATACCTCCTTTAGCGCCACCGCAAGGACAAAATGCCTAAGATGCGCAGCTCGACAACCAATTTGGTTCCCCGTGACTACCCCTCATCAGCATCTTATGCTTCTTTTTGATTATTTCATTAGGTACTAGAAGTTAAAATGATAGTTGATAGCTACAGGGCGGATTATCGAAAAAGCTAGACGTCGGGCTATTTTTACTCGTAATTATTGTTTTATCTTTTAAAAAAAGTTCGCTCAAAGCAGGGCTGTAAGAGATAGGACACGTCACGAGAGTCTCTTGAAACCACTAGTGTGCGATGAGCTACATCTAATGCAGGGGGGAACACTAAGGAATCCCCATCCCTGACAGATATCTATTGACGCGAGTTTCAAAGTTATGTAGATCAATACCACCGAAAAAGCGGTGGGAAGGCAAGAAATTCCAAAGTTTATAGGTTCTTGGAAAAAACTTCTTGCATGAAACTGTTCGTGACCTTGTGGAACCTCCACAGTGAGTATATAGGTGGGAATTGGAAGCCTATCGAGTGGACCGGTTAAATATTTTATTCGGAGAAACAAGAGCAAAAAACTCCCTTGAACGAAGCCCATTATTGATGTTCATATACGCAAGATCGGAAGCAGCGCGTTATAAGGATCCTACCAACCAGGTGTACTTCAAGTAAGAAACATCTCAACAGAACTGAACCGATATGATAACGTACAATGAGTGGAATCTATCTTTAGGGTAAAATGCGAACGTGTATTACTGTTTTTGTTTGCTTCAACGAAGCGGTATGCATTGGATGGGAAAGTCTCAGGTGTATTGTGGTAATAGGAAGTTCCAGATCAGAATTTTTATTTTGGGAAGCATGGACCGCATCTGGACTACGCGATTCTATACTCAACAAAGCATTTCACTGAGGATATTTTTATTATGGCATCTTCGGTGATTCCCGCAGAATGAAAAAACTCTGATTTCAATCTGTCAGTTGACTGGTAATTAGGAATGAAAATGCAGACTATGTGCCAGACTGATTGAATAATTTGTCTACTTAAAATCTTGAAATAATATCCTTTTTCATTTTGAAACAAATTTCTGTCTTTTTAAAGCCTTTTAACCAAGACACCTGACTTTGTCCTTGTCGTATATGCCCCGCGCAATCAGCGATCCGTCTGTGACGTTAATTTTGCATTTTTAGCATGTGTGTTGTTAAGATGCGGGGCATGCCTTACCTAGCATATTTTAACTCATTCTCTAGACAAATCGGGTCAGATAATGCGCAAAACCCGACTCGAAATTTTTTAATTCAAATTGAATTTCTCCTATAATATATTCAATACCATGTGCTCATATTGAAAATGGCCGAAAATAATCAAATCAATTTAAAATTTTGAAAACCTTAAATATTTTCAATCTAAAAGACTTATATATTTATCTTAAATCATTCCATTGTATTTTAATGACGACTTTTAGCCTCATATTTATTTCATGCGAAATTCAATTCAAACGAAATTAAAATTATAAAGATTGAATTTAGTAAATTTGATTAAATCGAAAACAAATAATCGGACAAAAATTACCATGTCCAATGTTAAAAATGAGCAGAATTTTAAGATGGAAATGTTATGTGATTCGATCTAAGGTTTTAAAGGCATACTACTTAGACCCTTGCATGACTGTGCTTCCACAAATCGAATCCTCAAAGGTTCACCCAATCAACTATTTTATTCTGTTAAGCATGTGCCACGGATGGACCGCGCTTCTACGGCGCGTTACATCAGTGGCTCATACTTAACAAAACATGTTTCGGCACAAATTTTTGACTAGACAGATCTGACGCCGCACGCCAGTCGCCAAAGCAGTGTGTATTGTATTTTTCATTTGTGAATGGCTGGGTTTATTTTATTCGTGTGTTGATGTCGACCTTAATTTTACAATTTTGCTACTGTCAACAACGAGAAACTATTTTTGGTCTCTTGTGACCAAATAATAATTCGATTAATGAAACTCCTGAAAACGTGACTTATGCTTGTACAAAAATACATCCTCCAAATGCGCCTTGAATAACATTACTCTACGTTGGATTTCCAAATTTATCAAAAGTAATTTCACCGAAAGATGTTATCATGAATGATAAATATAAACTTTTGAAATATTGCATTTTTGTTACATTTTGTTTATATTAGTTATTATTTTAACAAATTTTACTTTTCATTTGATACATTAAATTTAATTTCCAAGCCAGGTATACTGGAGGTCACATCGACAGTGGTGTCTCGAGGTATCAAATCTTGAGAGAAATGAAAAAAAAAAAAAATTAACATAAAATTCCAGATCGAATTTTGCGAGCACAAAATTACGGCGTTTTGCTGGGAAAAATCACTATTTTGGAAACAAAGACAATACAAAAGTAGGGTAACAACAATTGCGCGCAAAAATCTTGCTGTTTTCAATAATATTAAAAACCTTACATATAAATTCTAAATTAAATTGAATTATATATATATAAAATACTATATGAATTTAAATTATGCATAAATTCAAAATTCTAGCTTCTTGGAGCGTATCCTCTCCACACAAAAATGGAATGAGCATTGGTCAATTGGCCTTATACTTACATCATTTGGGGGATGGGAGGACACATTTGCTATACACTCGATCAGCTTTTTGCATGGATTGGTAGATCATTTTTAAGTACTCAAATCGTCAAAAATAAAAAATGTCATGTTTTTTGACGCAATGGTCGAACTCAGTCAGAAATTTCATTTTGTTATATTTTGAGAAGAACCTTCAAGAAATATGCTCAACAAAAATTGCGGACATTTATCAAATAAGAATCCAACCAGGCAATTTCAAGTGTGAGATTTGACACTATTTTAAAAATTAATGGGAAGATTTAAAATTCTTGTTAAATTGCATTCTTTGGTCGAAGAATCCAACCAGTATTTCGTGTGGAGATTTCCCAATCGGAAAATTCTTGCCAAGACATTCTTTGTTAAGTATGAGTCACTGATGGATCGCGTCGATGAGACGCGGTCCATCTGTGGCTCATACTTGAAAAAATAAAATTTCTTATTGAGGTATATATTAATTTCACATTGACCCATAAGCCGAGCCACCGACAAAATTTTTTTTGTAGAATATTGACCAATATCCATCAGACTGCAGAATTAAAAAAATTTTGACTTTTTTGACTTAACACAAATTATTAATATTTTTACGAAAACCTTCAAATTTTTTCGCAACGTTTAATTACCAAATTTTAATAGATTTTTATAATTACTAGCTTATTGCCGCCAGAATAGTGGTGTTAGCGATTCTAGATAAAAGTGTCTAGGTTACGTAGTATACTTAGATTACAGAGTATAATCCAAAAGCACTTTTACCTAGTTTCAAGAACGTTTTACTTCAGTAGTTCTACAAATCTTTTAAAATGCAGTAAATGGAGTAAAACAATGATTCCCATGTTTACCTGTTTTTTAATCGAAGTACTACCTAATTTGGAAAATGAACCTAGGTTACCTAATGATACTTTACTATCTAGTTTCAAGTAAAAGTTCATGGAAGAACTAGGTTGCCATCATTACTGAATAACACTGATTCGTAAAAATGGATTATTTAAAATGCATAATTTCCCAGGGGCTAATTATAAACATAACAAAAAGTACTATTATTATTTGACTACATACTTTATAATCTATTAATATGTAGGTCAGAATAGTCTTACCATAATATCGGATTTATGAAATACATATTTTTGTCTTATCAAGGGACAAATCGTGTATTAAAAGTTGATTATCCAGGAAAATATTTCACAGGATTTTCAATCGACATGCGAGGTGTACTAGACAGCTAAACGGATAATCCTCGTCTATCTCGACATGAAAGTCGATAGACGAATTCGTTGTTGAGTATCAAAGCCACTATCAAACTCAGTTTGAGACGAAAATTCTGTTTCGACAAAAATGAAAGAGAAACTGCACCTAATGTGCCTAATATGCACTCTATGAATTCCGATTCGGGTTTAACAGTTATACTTGAATCGGATAAATGACCATGTTTAATATATTAAAAACATGCAGAACAGTTGCGTAGGAACTTTATGTAATTCGATCTTAGGTTGTACAACATATTATGCAGTTAAAAACCATTCCATGATTGTGCTTCTACAAATCAAATCATCCGGGGTCCACCCAATTAAATATTTCATTTTGTTAAACATGTGCCACAGATAGACGTAGTCCATGTAATTTTACATGAGTACAACCCACTGAAAAAAGGTTTTGTCCAAATATGTTATGTTTGGTCTTACATTTTACGCAAATAATATTCAACAAAATTTTAATTTTGCAGCAACGGAAAGTCTGCATAATGAATACAATTATAAGATACTGATTCACGAGAGGACTCCCGGAATTTGTGGGCGCGATGGCTTAAGGCTTAATATGTTGGCATCGCTTGATGAATACCTAGGTTTCGCGTCCCAGCGAGTCCGGCTCGTTAATACATGCTCAGCTATCGACCCAGGGTGTAATAACTCGGGTAGACGAAGCCGCATAGGAAAGATCGTGTCTTTCAAGCAACTCTATAAGTGACCGCTAGTACAGGACTTGATCAGAGTGATCCACTCCAAGAATTTTCTATAAAAAAGAACGTCTTTTGTTCATTTTTTCGTAGTATTTGCCAAGACTTATTCTTTGCCCTAGGCTTGTGTTTTTTCAGCGATTGTGTGTCAAGTTTTATTTTACATTCAGTGCCCAGTTGCTTTACCATGTTTTCTACTGAGAAGCAAAAGTGAATGAAATTTCGTGCGTAGAAACTTTTGATTTGTATCCCCGCATCTCCTTATTCTATTGAATTTCAATGATTTCCAACAAAAATTTGTTTTTGCATTTGACAGCGATGCGTCAAGTCTTGACAGTTCGTTCCATCAGTGATTTATGTCCATCAAAATACTGTGTGACAAGTTGATTTGTAGCCACTGCAGAGTGCAGACAGACCGAGCTGATGACCTCAAAGAAGTGAATATATAAGTTATGCAAGTGTTAAACGTATGGGTGATATTCCTTGACGCATTCCGTAGCGGAAGCAGTGGAAAAATTATGTGCTGTAATCTCGGAATGCAGTGCTGGAAATGCGATTTCCCAACAAGATTTCGAGGTAAATCGGCTAATTAATATAATGAAAAAAAGTAAGTAAATCTCTCCGCCTAATCTGCTTTGCAATTTGTACTACGTAATTTTTATCATCGAGAAGAAATTTATTGATTTTTTAACAGTAATTTTGAGCGATTTGTAGAAAGATCCATTGAGTGAGAAAGGCTCCTCGAGAAAAAGGCGCTCCCAAAGTTATTTTTTCTCTTCTTTTGTGCAGAAGAAATAAATCCGCTATGCTGGGTCAAAGCAATTCATTCTAAAAGCTGTTCTTTGAGGTTCATGACAGAACTTCTAGAACAGCAACTACGGTTGTTGTAATTTCAGATATATCGTCTTAAGTCTTCAAGGAATCTAGTTTTAACAAGGGAAATAACTTGTAAAAAGCACAGCGAGTTTGTATGGTCGTACTCGGCTTGATTGTCGACTGATTTTTTTACTGCTATATTGAAATATACAGAAATATCATGTTCTCATTCCATAGAAATATAAGTTTATTGTAAGCTTTCGTTAGAACATAGACTAACTTCTTCAGACAAGATTAAAATCTTTTTAATCTTGTCTGATAAAGTTAGACTGTTAGACTATGTTCTAACGAAAGCTTACATCAAACTCATAGTTCTTTGGAATGAGAACATGATATTTTTGTATATAAGGCTTAATATTATCTCTTCCGTGTATACTTGTGAATTCTCTTATACACGGATCCAAAATTTTAACAAAACAGGAAAGAGGGACAGATAGTCTATTGCAAGATATTAACAGATCGTACATATTGAAAATTGATGATTCTATATCCGATTCAAATATTCGGACCATTAGCTCTTCTAAGTGCCCGACTTTAACTTCAGCAATTTATTAAACCGTCATACTAAACCACTATCTGCCTAGGTTTGTCGTACTTTATTTGCGTTTGTTATGAAAATGTAGTTTTAATAGCAGCATCTGCTTAATGTTTTGTTATCATTGGTATATAAAATAAGCTTGTTTTTTTCAATATTTGTGAAGTCTGTATGTATTTTTGTTGATGTTAATCATTGTGTTATTGTTACGGTTGAGTCAATTCCATTCGGTGATTCGATTCGATTAGAATCGGGAATCGGGAATCTAATTAATTATCAGTCGTTGTTAATCCTCTACATTAAACTTTTTAACCACTTTTGAAAGCCATGACGTGAAAACCTGTGGCTCTCGATTTCTTCAGACAGCAAAAAACGTGAAAAAATATTGCAAAACTCAGCTTAATCTGAAAACATATAATGTTGGAGCTTTGAAGCCTTACCGTACATCGACCTCAAAATTTTTTACATCTTGTTGATCCCAAAATTTTGTTTTATTCAAAAATTTCGCAGCATGGGTTCATTTTTTTATGTCTTTTCTTCTCGTTTGGAGGTAAAAGTGTACGCTTTGTTTACAAAATATTTGATTGCGTCTAGGGTTGGGCAAAATCGAACCATTTGAAATCGAATCTAATTCGAATATTTTTTTCGAATCACTCATTCTTTGTAGATAACAAATATCTCATTTTTACTATCATAACTTGTCCCCACTGTGAAAATAAAGAAATTTATAGTTTATGGTGCATTTTCAATTTGCACTAAAAGCAACAATTTTCATGTTTTAACAACGAAATATAATCGATTTTGGTCAAATTTGGCCAAAATCGATTGCATTTCGTCGATAAAAATGAAAATCCTACTTCGCTTAACAAGTTTTTGTTTCAATGAACGATTCACGATTGATTCGAATATATTGTGCTTCGAATCGATTCGAATCACCGAATCGAATTCCCCAGCCCTAATCACGTCATGAACTTGACCAAACGAAATCGTCCAAACGAAAATTCCTGAAGATTCTTTAATGGCGACGGTTTTTTTCAAACAACACTCTACAGACTCCAATGAAATTAGAAATGGCTTTTCTGTTGGAATATTTATCGATTTTTATAAAAAAAAATTATAACGTGTGTTGTTGAGTTTTAGAATGCTTTAAACAATGCAGAGAATAGCGTTTGTTTGGTTGTTGCCATGGTAAAAATATAATGACATTATAGACCACCAGACTGCGTTAAAAACGACCGTTAAAATTGTGCAATCTACTATTCGCAAAAGTGACTTGGCTTGGTTTTAACAATTATCATTCCCAATTTTGGATAGATTCGTTGCAGGTTAATCCCATTCGGAAGAATGATCTTCAAACACATATTTTGTTAAGCATGGGCCATTGATGGATCGCGCCGACGAGACGCGGTCCATCTGTGGCCCATGTTCAACAAAATAAAATTTCTGATGAGTATCTATGAGCAGATTTTCATAAATAATTTATATCAAAAAACTTTCAGCATAAACGTTTTCAAAATTATTCATAATTAAGCACTTTACCGTAATTGTACATCCTCAACTATCGTAATCATGCAAATCGTTGTCGGTCTCTTGGGTAAGTTTTTATTTTCAACAGATGGTAGATAGGGTTACCAGCACCCAGAGCAAATACCCTCACTCCACTTTATTATAGAGGTTATACCTAGAGTGTCGTTATTGGTACTGCATTCTTTAGTAACTCCTTTGCTCATGAAGTGGTTTTGGTTCCTTCAGGCCTTACTCGAAACGAATTTTATTGAAAAGAAATTAGCGACTCAGCGGTTAGCATGTTTGAATCGCAGGTTGAAGATTCCGGGTTCGAGTCCCGGCAAGTGTGTTTTGTTAATCTATGCCTACCCTTCAGTCTAGGGTATAATAATTTAGGGGGTTGATTGTTTTTCAAAAACACCAACCCCGTTTGTCCACGAGTGACAGCACATACGAAGCCTTGCTTAGGGTATCCAGTCATTTGACTGATAAGTTTAGAAATATTCGTAATCGATTTTTTGCTTTATCCCCACAGTTTATTAACCCCTCTTCCTGACTCATTACTCGACTCATTGCCAAAAAAATTTGTTATATCGAGCAAAGGTTATATATAGATAAGGCTTTATCAACGCCAGGCGATAATTTCTCGCCAACTCGCTGTTTTGTGGGTCATTGAAATGTTAAAAGCAGTGCTCTCGACAAGTGCTTCGTCATTCCAGCATTCGGGGAATGAGAAATGATATACAAAAAAAATCATATCAATCAAAACACGATAATTTCAATGGGCATGGGCGGATTATACCATACTATCTCATGCTTAATAAAATATATTTGGTCGAATAGTTTTTGACTAGCCTGTCAGAAATTTAATTGTGTCAAACATGAACCACAGACGCGCGTGCACTGTGACAAAAGTGCAAGAAAATTACCACTATTTAACTGTGCTCGGTGATATTGGAAGTAATCAACAAGAATGACAATGTATGCCAATTATGGGCTGTTGATGGTACGCACCGCCAAGGTGCGTCCATCAACAGTCCATACTTGACATAAATCTCATCAACCAGGCGGTTTTAAACTTTAAAAAAATACAATTGCCGGAAATGAGCAGTAAATTACTGCACGTTTTTGGCAGTGTGAACAACGCCATGCATCACTAGCGCAAACTTGTCAGAAAAAGTTGTTACTTCACAAAAATTGGGGGGAATGATTTCGTTCGTTCAATGGTTGTCTCCACCTTCTTCTTGAAAAAGTATGGCATGTGTAACACAGGCAGATAGTAATTTGCAAGAGAACAACGCAAAGAAAAAACAAAATAAAATAAACATAGACAAACTGTTTGAAAAAAATCTAACCAAGTATCTTTTTGATCTAGTTCTACTGGCAACAAGTTTCATCTTTGGAGACGTAGAAGGAAGAGCGTTTCCTTCATATTGTACTGACATCTATAACCCAATGCCAGATAACTTGTGGAGACAACTATGCGGTGAGTTGTAGTCAATTGTCTTATGCAACACAATCAGCTCTTGCTTTTTCAAGTATGCGGACATCTTTGTCATTTAAGTGGCCGTTGGTTGGTTCATTTAAACTGTGCTTTTTACTTTGTTCAGATCGTTTTTCAAAACAAATAATCAATTGCAAAACATTCAATAATTTTAATAAAATCAATTGAAGTAGGGTCGATATCTTCAAAAAATATTATTTTTAAATATCGGGGCTTTTTGAACGCTTTAGGGAACAATTTCAGTTCTTATTTTGCAACGATTATGTCCTCCAAAAAGACTGGATGCGTCTAAGTTAATATTTGTTGTCAGTTTTTGTATATTTTACTTCGTTCTACAGTACGTTTCATTAAAAAAATAAAGTGATTTCACTATTTGACAATAGGAGTATTTTTATTAGCAGGTTACGGAAATCCTGGGCCATTCGGACACAGATCCGGGCCACTGCTTGAAGGCGGGAAAGATGTTGCCAAATCTTTGTTAGAGGAACTACAAGATATTCAAACGGCTGGAGACGCAGAGAAAAAAGATGGATTTTTTGTCCCAAGTGAAGATTATTTGGATAACATGATTCGCTGGCTGAAAATTAATTCTTACAACAGACGATATTGAAAACCGAATTATTATAAATGAAAGGCTAATCTTATTTATTTTCTTCTTAAAAATTTCTGGTAATTGTCTAAAGCTTGGCAAATCCAAAAATATCCCGGTTGTCGACATTTCACAGTTTATGCTTTGTTGGACATACGCCACTGATGGACCGCGTCATGAAGACGCGGTCCATCTGTGGCGTATGTCCAACAAATATATCATTTTTTCAAGTTTTGAACGTGAAATGGAAACTGATGGATTAACTTCAATTTGGTAAAAAAGTTTTAAAAGCAAATATGAATGTCGAGATTTACGTATGGAATTTCGGACGTACATGATCAAGAGAATAGTTACCCTCATCTATACAAGGACCTTAAATCAATTTTTACAATATCATAAAATATAATTTTGATTCAATATCAGGTGCAGCAATCTATAACTTCTCAATGTTTATTTTCTAATGTTATCTGATCTTTAATTCACAAATTAACTGCTTATGTACAAAACTGCAAAGCTATCTTGATTTTTTGTTGATACAATAGGATATACGGTTCGAAGTATCCAATCCCAGTTTTCTTTCTACATTTTTTCTATTGATTCGAACTATTTTGTGTCTTGTAACATTTTTATTTCTTCATCTCATTTTAACCTAACGTTGTAATAAATAAAATGCATTTCAAATATATGAATTTTTTATTTTTCTGTGTGGGGCTGACTCAATCAGAAGATTGCTGAACTGGTGTTGGCAAGTCTAGGTAACATTGCCAAGTTTAAGTAGTATATCTAGTTTTTTTTTTTTAAAAAAGACTTCTAAGTTTTTTCACAAATATCTGTCTGGCATGGTTTGACGTATACCGAGTTTTCTGTTTGAAGTTTTAATTATAGAATAAAGTTACTGAGGAGAATAGGAAATAGGAGAATAAAAAAGCTACAATCTACCATCATGAATGTTTTATTCCTGAATTTAAATTTTGTTTTTCACCTTAAGTAAGGAAAAGCAGCATTTGTTTTTAATAGATAGGCATAGATTTTCTCTCCTTATATAGGTAAGTTGGGATGCGCCAAAATTCTGCGACACCTAAAGACTTCAAATACTAATGGCGTTTTGTGTCTATTTGGTTCATCCCAGTCTGTTTTTACTTTTTACCCCAAATGTTTCTCGAAGGCGGGACGAAGCGCGGTTCATCTTTGATTCATGCAGCAAAATTATTCCGCTCGGAATTGTACTCATTGTCGTAAGAGGCGATTTTGAAGAAGTAATAAACGGTCCTAGCATCGGTCATGGAAAATACCACTCGCTTTACTTTATTGTAGCCGTTCAGTTCTGTTTGTAATTTTTCTGCACAAGACTGTTTCTGTTACTGCATATTGTAGTAGCTCTTTGACATTAAGTTACCAATAATTTGTTCTTTTTGGACACTGTTCAAACGGAAATTTTTGTCGAAATATCTCTTGTTAAGTGCCACTGATAGATCGCGTCAGTAAAATTAAATTTCTGATTGGATGGCTACTGGGAACGAGATATCGAAAACGATACTGCTTTTCTCATTTTTATCGAAATTCTCTCTGAGTACGACCGGAAGCAGTGTCAAAAAGAGCTAGTACAAGAATGTAGTACGAGCTTCCAAAGAACTCAAACGGGACTCAATCGCCGTGGTAATGTTTTATACTGTTAACTGAGTGATCTAATGGTTGCTGTTAGTCATTTCATTTTACCGTAAAATGCGAACTTAGGATTCAAAATGGGACATAAACCTTACACCGGTACCTTTATATCAACAGTGAAGGTCGATACTTGTTCACAACTAACTAAACTAACTGTAAAAATTTTTCCCTTCTTAAAAATATCTTCTTCACCTCGAATTACAGGCGAACAAAGTGCATAAAAGCAATGATAGTTATTCGACATAAACTGGGGCCCGTGCATACTGTGAAGCTCTATGAAACAATAGCTATGACAAAATGGTAAAATTTCCTCAGCAAGCTTTATTGTTTGGCTGCAAATGAAAATATTTCATTAAGAGTAAGGTATATAAATTTGTCAAGAGTGATATAAGACCATTTTTGTTTGGTGCACAAACATTTATATTCTTCGGAATTTGAAGCTTTTTTTGTAATTCCAGCATTGCCGTGCACCCAAAACTAACATTATAACTAAAAATTCCTGAGTCGAAATAAAACGTCATATTTGGAAGTTATCCAAAAGTCTTCTTTGTTTCACGTTTTCGCAATTTGAGAACTTTTTTCTTAAATTAATTAAATTGCTCAAAACGAGGTCAGAGGAACTCTTCTGTAGAGAAATACACAAAGCACTCAAGCTACAGGAGTAAAACTCGCAAATATTGCGACTCGAGGAGATAACGATAAACCGGGGATCTAAAAAGATTCAAATTAGTATTCTCTCGGAAACAGTTCGAAGATACACTGTAATAAAATTGCAATAAAATCACTGCTCTTTGACAATAATTTACTTGATGATATTGGGATAAAACTTAAAACAATTTTTTGGCCAAGTGCGGGCTGTTGATGGGATCAACCGCCTAGATGCGTTCTATCAACACCCCATGTTTATATTACTCATGTTATGCATCGCCCCATTAATAATTGTGAATGTGCGAATTAACAATATAGATATATGCACATAGTTGTTATTAATGATCAGCAGGAAAAGAATATTAAGCGAACGTTTTGTCAGAGGGTGGATGTGAATGGTAGAATGTGTCCAGTTTTGGAATCGGGGAGGCAAATTTCATTCTGTGTAAACATAGAACCTTTTCAAAATTAAAGATCCTCAATCGAGTTGCCCTAAGGTGTTTACTGCGTGTCATGAGATTCGACTAAAAAGAAAACAAACTACGAAGTAGTAGATGGTTTTACCATAGTCCAAGGCAGAAACTACCCATTGCACTTTATTTTAACGGTTATTTCTGTTTTTGGATGTTTGCTGCTCAGAGTACAGTAGCTTTTACTTCATGTAGTAGATCTGTGCCTTAAAAGTTTTCGTTACGAAGTTCAAATAAATCTGATAAGAAAACCCATACCTCTTGTTACTGATACTTGTCTTTGTATGGGAACACTCGACATCATTCATTCACGATCGATTAGTTTTGCGTATGAAAAAGAGACATAAAGAAAAAAGTGAGTGCTCGTTGATGAGAGAGTGGGATAAATACGAGAGAATCAACACGTGTTCACATATCGTGTCGTTTTGGCGGGAAGTACTGGATAAAAATTCCAACTTTGGCAAGCATGGATCACAGATGGATCGCGCCACAAAAGCGCGATCCATCAGTGTCCATGCTCGTCACAATAATTTGCTTTCGGACGGGCGTTACATTTATTCCGAATCATATGGAGGATGCGTACTCTTCACGCAGAAGTCAAAACCGATGTATCATACTGCTCATGGCAACAGCCAACTCAAATTTATTACAGTTAGTCGTGGGCGTGTCAATTATTTGTTTTTGGTTTTAGGGGTTTGGAATTATATTTCTTTGTAATAATGGCGTCCATAAAATGAACGCCATGATTTTGAACAAAGCTAAGAAATTCCACAAAGTTTAAAAACGAAACGAATAAAGTTATAGTTAGTACCGTACACTATTACTTATTATACGGAACAAAAAAATAATTGTTAAAATATCTTAAGTTGGCAAAGTTATTTTTACTCGACAATTAGGGAGTAAGAATGTCATCTTCACTATTTTTATACTCACGCCCAAGGCATAGGCCTATACCACTCACTGCACTTTACTGTAGCGGCTCAGTTCTGTTTCGGATGTGTATCACTCATAGTGCAGTTGTGTGGACTAGATGCTATAGGATCTCTTTGCCAGTATATGGCTGTTAGTTGGTTTGTTTTAGAAGCTGCTCATGGCCTCGCTTCCATCGAACTTTAATATATATAAAAAAGAATACATTACATTGATGTCGGATTTTCATTCATTTTTATTTTTTTAAAAAAATTTACTCTAAGCAAGACCAAAAGCAGAAAAGACAAAAATAATCAACGACCGCCTACGTGACACAAACGAGCTAAACCAAAATGTCACACCAGTATACAGAAATAATACAAAATACAATTTTAGACGAAGTAAAAATCTAAAATCAGTTTCCTTCAGTCAGAAAGTTTGCTTTGTCAAGCATGAGACTCAGATGAACCGTGCCTTGTCGGCGAGATCCATCAGTGACTCAAGCTTAACAAAAACATGTGTGTGCACAAAATATATCTTGCTGGGATATATTACATGAACTATCGAGTTTTGCTGGGCATGAATTGGGCCATCAAGTTGCGGTTATACTGCGATTCAAGTTTTTTATAAGAAAATTTCTGGTTTACGAGTCGGGTGCGACTTTCTTCCAATATAAATTGCGGTAATGGAAGTTCATATTGAAGGAAATGAGGTTGTCGTTACTTTTTCGTCTTTCCATTTACTTTTTGTTCATCGATATTCACTCTGAGCAAGGCCGAAAGCAGCGTCTAAACAGAACCAGCTAACGGCCATTCAATAGCAAAAAAAGATGCAGTACCAGCAGCTGCACATTCAAACGGAAAGCATCCCAAATTAAACTGAATCGCTATGGTACAGTGCAGTGCAACAAGCAATGTCTGTCGTGGGCGATGGTAAAACCATCTATGAGTTCTTTATTTCTTCTCCTAGTTGCCTCTTACGACACGCAGGAATACGTTAGGACTATTCTACCGGGCCGTAAAATAACAACACAAATCTAAACAACGACCTAAATTTCCGGCTTCCCATGACATCGCAAACTGAATAAACTGGCACTCGAAGTGGGCGGTTATAGAGGTAAGATGAAGTATTTGTTGTGTCTCCTATACATTTTTCTTTGGAAGAACAAGTAAGCAATGTATAGCAATATTAAAAAATATTATTTTCGAGGATCTTCACTTCCACGATTCAATGTTATCTATTTTCAATCCGAATCCAGTGCTTAACTAAAAGATGACAATTAAAGAACTAATGCAGAACGAAATACACGTTTATCGGGTTCGAGTTCTAGTAAGTCTGTGATTAGTTGACCCATGCTCATTACTCAGCCCAAGGTGTAATAACTTGGGTAAGCTCGACTGAACCGGAATGTTCATATCTTTCTAAAATTACTAACTATGTTCGGCTATAAATGTCCATTGGTTGGTACATGGTCTAGCTAATCCACTCGAATGATATTCTGTTGTTTTTTTTTAAACTCAGCTACCATTTGCAAAGCCATCGTATTCATTACACTCAGATCCCAATCACCATTTCTCCCAAACGTGTGCTCGATTCGGAACTGATGTCTGCACGGAAGTTTGTATTTTGCTAAATGGTTGATCCATAGTCCTGGCTTTCCTCTCCCGCAGCATAAAAATAAATCCTATCCTATCAATCGGAAAATTTATTCATAAGAATCTCATGTCCAGTAACAAATAAGCCACTGGAGCACCAGCCCAACGAGATGGAAAAACATTTGTAGGATATCGTAAATGAGCCAAAACGTGTACGCGGTCGGCAGAGATCTCAATGAAAGTCAATCTTAGATACGAAATTCGAATCGGATGCATTTCCCATTCCAATGATTTAAAAGCTTATTTTTGTTATTTGGTAGGATTCGACAAAGATTAGGGTCAAAATCTCAATTTCGTCTCAAAATGTTTAAATATTAAATACACGGGGTAGGCAATTTGCTTCGGTGATTCGAATCTACCCGAAGCTCAAATTATTCGAAATTATCGTTCATAGGAACAAAATCTGAGGTGGCGATTTCATTTTTAACGACAAAATGCAATCTATTTTGGTCAAATTTGACCAAAATCGATTGGCATGTGTCGTTAAAATATGAAAATTTTTGCTCTTAAACAATGGTTTTTCCTTAAGCATGCTAATAATAGGGATTCGTAACTATAGATTTCTTGATTTTCATTTTAATGGAGACAACATGTAATAGTAAAAATGAGATATTTGTTATTTATTTCGAATCAATGATTTGAAAAAGTTATATATATACATATATACAAAAATATCATTCCACAGAAATATAAGTTTATTGTAAGCCTTTGTTAGAACATAGTCTAACTTCTTCAGACAAGATTAAAGTACCTATGCATATACTTCGAATTTTTTCGCAAATATATAAAAAATTTCATTGATTTATTGAAAGTTTTAAAATGAATCAGTTTCGGAAGGTAAGGATAAGATTCGAAATCCGATTTGAAAATAAACGTATCTGAAAGTCGCAATCCTAGTTTATGGAGAGTTTTTCATTTTACTCATGGTGGTTAATCTGTTCGGCAAGCAGAGAAGACATAGCTCAAAATTAAAAACAAAAGTAACCGTTTTTTAGAAATTTTTTATTTATTTTTTAAAGAAGTTCGTTTTGAGCAAGGCCGAAAGCAAAGCTGGAAAGGAGCTAACTAACGGCCACACTAATATTAAAAAGCTACTACAAAAATAAAGTGGCAGCGTTTCAAATCATATGTGTTCAACGTGTGTTGGTGTTTCAAAACTTTCAAAACACATCTGACTCAGTCAAATATTTCCAATTATAGAAAACATTTGCATGTAGTGATTGGATGTTTATTCTGTCATTTGAATCGCGTGCAGAGATGACATTGAAATCGCTGCTTTTGGAAGCATTCACTTTAAGATATAGATGTCTATTTTCACGGTCGTCACGGTAAATAAATGCTGTGTAGCATATTAATTTTCATTGCACAAACAAATAAAAAGTTGTATATGATTTTATCATCGCCCAGGGCAGATACTAGTCACTGCTCTTAACGTTGGTGATTTAGATTTGCTTGGGATATTTTTCGTCTAGATTACAGTTGCTGGGACTACATTTTGTAGTAGTTCTCCGTAATTTGATTGGACCTTAGACAGTTTCTTATAGGTGCTGCTTCCGGCCTTGCCATGAGAAAAAAACAATGATTCAAACCTTTCCTATTTTCGTTTATTATTATCATCCATCCACCCGCATTGCTAGAAGAAAATTCGTAATTTAGCATGTCACAAAATCTGAATGATGAATGACTGATGAATGGCGCGGTCCATCTATAACCTACGCTTCGCAAAATAAAAATTCAGGTTGCGACCATATATATTAGAACTGGACTTACAGAGCAATTATCTTCGTAGCGTAGCGCTAAACGGCTAGACTCTCTCTCGATTTTAAAGTCACGCAATACTAATATACCTCGTTTTTCTATTTTGTTTCTTTATTATCCCTCGATGCGTAGGCGGATGATGCTACATTCAAAGCAGCAGTGTTCCCTTGTAGTAAATACTTTTTATATTGTTATTGTTATTTTTAGAAAATTAGTATAATGGTCGTGATTATTTCATCTCATCAACTTCAATAAAACAAATACTGATATTTTCAAAAATCGACGGATTGAATCCTTTTTCAATGTAACCATTAAAATTTCATTGTCAACGGGAACATTAGCTCATCAGAAATAGGTCACTGACAGATCCCGCCTACGAAGCGCGGTAGCATTTATGGCGCATACATGGAAAAGCAAAAATGTGATTCAGTATAAATTTCGGTTCTGCCTTGCAAGCATGAATAGCCGCATTGCCGTACTCCCCTCCCGCAGCATACTGAATTTAAGCAGATTTTTAACACTGGGCATTTTCACAGCGCATTACATTCGTCATCTGCGACATGAGAAACTACACCGCATGCCGGAAAGATTTTCTGGTAACGGAGCTGCTTTTACAGACTTCCACGACCGGCATTGGCTTTAATATCATTTAATAGGGTGTGTAATCGTTGGAGGATTCTCTCTCCTCCAAAAGCATTTTCAAAACGTCAAATGTTAAGTACGAGTCACTTATGGATCATCGCGTCGATGAGATGGGACACGTGCGCCTGGTGCCCCCCCGTGGTTGCGTCTCTGATAGTCCTTATATGTCACCGAATTCTTCGAGTTCAACCCGAATATAAGTGAAGGGCAGTTTAATTGTGCATCTTGTGCAGGTAATTTCATCCTATTTCTCCTGTTATTCTCTTTACTACCAAACATCCAATCAATTTAACCACAAATTGTATTTTGTTAAGCATGAGGGACTGATGGACCGCGCTTTGGCGGTGACTCTTACTTAACAAAACTTGCTTGTTCGGACAACAAATTTCTGACCGGGACAACCCAGCCAGAAATGTTTTCATTCGATCACGTTTTGTTAAGTATGAGTCACTGAAGCGGAGCGATCCATCTGTCGCTCATGCGTAGCAAAATAAGTTTGTAATGGGAAGTCTTCCCTTTAAGATTGTTCTGAATTGGGCACGTTAATTTAAAGTCCTTTGGTGCTCGAGAGCAATTGGTCACCACTACATAGAAATCGATACACAAAGAGGTGGTTTATATGACATTAAATAAACCAAATAACTTTTTCTGATTTATGAGAAGCATAGGAACACTAGAAAGACAGCACAAGAATATATATGTCTCCCTGTTAGCCAGAAGTCTTAGTCGTGGTTCGCTTTGTAGTTAAGTTTAAACCATTTTAGAAATGCACTATATAAATGGAATACAGTTTCAACATTTTCCGATAAATCGCTAATATTTGGACATACTTTGCAGCAATGGCCCGATGATTTATGCCAAATTTTACAACTTAAAAATTTATTAAATATATCATGATTTCATTGCAAAGCGAATGAATTTAGGATAAATAGAATAACGTAATTGCAGTGAACCAGAATAATCGAATACCTAACTATTCGGATAAACACATCCCTAGCTTTGCCTTCTCGAACCAAGCAGATATGAAATTTAAAATTATACGTTACAGATAGGGCTGGGCAAAACCAAACCACTTGGATTCGAATATTTTTTCGAATAGATTCGAATTACCGAATCGAATAGTCCAGCCCAAGTTACAGACAATACAAACACACATTATCGGGAAAACTGAAACGAACTTTATTTCAGGAATATTAACAATTTTTTCTCAAGAAAGTATAACAACATACAACGGAAATGAAAACTTTTGGTCGTATATAAACAGTTGCCCAGAACAAGTCATCGATTCACAAATAGAACAAAGTTATATTCTACTTCCGGAATATCGTTACCCTTGTCCAGTGTTCGTTTTATACGCCACAAAGGTGCTGGATAATCGGTCAATATTAAGCTCTTTATTTTCAAATAAGTTCATCTCCCACAGTAAAATTGGTACTTAGATTTGCAAAGTGAACATAGACATTTCGCAGTCGATTTCATCGATATTATAGAGTGCAAAAAAATCATCAGCTCAATTTTAATGCCTTTAACATTCCTAACGAATGATACATTTTCCGACAATTTATTTCAATGAACTTATTCAATTTCGAGTTCATTGACAATGTTCCGATGTTTTTGAATAGTCGATATAGTCGTGATATAGTACTGGATTCTTTGGTAAGAGGTGTTGTCGGTACCGCACGAATATCGCTATCAGCATATCTCTGCTGAATATAGTCGTTTTATACGTTTTTGTGAGTGTCGAAAATGACATTCTGTTAACAAGGCTCACTCACTGATGGATCGCTACGTCAAAATAAGCGTCATTCCACAAAAAACGTTCCGAATCTAAACTTCTGATAAGACCATGAGATGACAACCGTCCACGACAATATCACCATTTAATCAACGCCTCAAGGACACGACAATTAACCGCCACTAATAAGGCAAAGAGTCGCGTAAACACCACTTGAAATTCAACGAATGTATCTCGTGCTGTGTTGTGATCTTTGTGGCGAGCAATGGTCTCTCACTAAATCAGAAGAAAAAAAAATTTGTGACAAAGTGAAAGTAAACTTTTCTGTGAAATTCCAAGGACGTTGTTTTGCAAAAGAGTTATCAGAATAAAATATTTTCGTTTCTTTTTAAACAGATAAATGTTCCGCTGCTTTGACGAGTAATATCGCATTATAAATCTTTACAGCTGGACCCAGTTTTATTTTGAGAACTTTGGCAATGTCGGTTTGAGTTAAAAGTAGCATGGCTTCTCCGTCAATTTCTTCAGTTTGAAAAATATTGCCATATTCTGTACGGCCCGTCAGATCGTTGATAAACCTGACAACGTCCGATATTGACCATTTGGACATCTCGTTGATTGTTAGACCTTTCACACCTGCAAAGGGAAAAAGTTTTGTTTTTAGTCCAGTGAGAAAAAAGTTGAACCAAACATGTTACATGTTTTCTTCGCGCAGCCGCACGGTGCATTTGTGGCTCATGCTTGACAGAATTAAATTTCTGATTGAGAACAATGAATAAATTGAAATTAGTATTTTATATAAATTAATGAATAAACTTACTTGGTAAAATCTTTGATTGCTGATCCCAACAAAGCGGTAAATCGTAGTTTGGAAAGGATGACAAAGCAGAAATAAAAACTTGATGATTCATGGTAGAGAAATGACTTTTGCCCTTGTCTGAAAAATCAAAACGATACATTAAGTATACGGGCGTTATAAAGGAGCCATTCTTCATAGAAGTCGATTGAAAAGAAACAAAGCGGCGGTAGATGCATATGGCACGACATATACCAATCATGTTAGTTATCGTGGTTGGGTGCTTCTTCTAGCTTTGCTTAGAGTACATCTCAATTAAAAAGAGAGCAATTATAAATAATAATAATAATTTATATACCATCAATCAAGGTGTCCAGTTCTCTGCTTGATATCACATTTTTAACGTCGTTTGTTGGGGATGGAGGTTTTACTAAAAAAAAAGATTGGTTTAGTGGGATTTGATTGCTTGATTGTAAACAAAGCGAATCAATTAATTACGTCACAAAGCACACCGCAAGCAAACAAAATGTTAGCTAGCGAGTTATTAGTGAATCTAATTGCTCAACTGGTGATGTGCAAACGGTATTTTAAATACCGTTTGCACATCACCAGTTGAGCAATTAGATTCACTATGAATTTCCCTGGTGGCAATCACTCAATCTTTAGCGAGTTATTAATTACCAATTATTGAACGGAAATAAGAATGATAAAATTAAAAAAAAAAATATTAATTATGTAATTATGACTTGCGAGAGACTTTTTGATCGAAAATCGAAAAATCAACTTTGTCACAAGATCATACTTTTTTATTCCTAATAATTCCCCCCATTTTCATGTTAGTAAACTGAAAAAATCAATATGATAAAACATGCTCTATAATGATTGAATTCACCTTGTTCTTTCTCAGACAAAAACGATTTCCGTGTTCTTCTTATTTTGGCAGGTTTTATTTCATCAACGTTGTTTGCCTCTATATCTGAACCACTACAATATAAGAACAACGATTGATCAACATTTCAAAGCACTGCTAACTAAGTATTATTATTTATTTATCCGAGAGGTGGACGGTAGTGCTCGGCAAAACCGAATCATTTGGAATTATTCGAATCTTAATTCGAAAAATTTCTCGAATCGGATCGAATCAAAATGAATTTTTTCTATTATAACTTGTTTCAATTATGAAAATCAAGAAAATTATAGTTACGAATTACTGATATTAGCAGGACGAATTACTAATATTAGTATTTTTAACTCGTACCTCATCTAAGAGCGGAAATTTTCATAGTGCAACGACAAAATTCTATCGATTTTGGTCAATTTGACCAAAATCGATTGAATTTTGTCGATAAAAATGAAAATTTCACTTCATTTCACAATTTTTGTTCCTACGAACGATTTGTGATTGATTCGAATAGTTTGCGCTTCGGATCGATTCGAATCACCGAATTAAATTGCCCAGCCGTAGTGACCGGGGAATAAGGGACGAGATAGCATCAAACCTCAACGAACTCAACATAGGGACATATATTTTCAGCCTATACGTGCCCCAATTAAAGAGTTAAAATTTACTTTAATATAAAACAAGTCAACATCAGCCCCTGATTACCTTGATTAGGAGTTCGAAACGCGACATTTTATACATTTTCTGTCTTAGGCAGAGGCAGTACTTGCCATAGCTCCAGCAATTACACCCAGTCGGCAATAATCAGCATAAACATGTTTTGTCATGCATGGGTCACTGATGGATCGCGCTGCTGAAGCGCGGTTCATCTGTGGCTTATGCTTTACAAATTAGATTATCTGATTGCGCATAGGCAGAGTAGTTGGCCAGACCCGCGCGCTCGAGTAAACATTTCAATAACAAATACTTCCAAGGTACGATATTCTTATGAATAAAGACCTTCAAACTTAGATATTAAAATTTGAAACTTGGAAAGGATGCTAGGCGGTTTGTGACGCCATTCAATGCATTGTGTTAGATAAATATAGGATTCAATAATGAGGAATTCCGTAATGTTAAATATGAGCAACGAGTTCAAAAAAATATATATATTTTTTGTTTATTTAAATTCACTCCGAGCAAGGCCAGAAGCAATGCCTAGAAGGAACCGATTAACGACCACTTTATAGCAAAGAGCTACTGAAAGATGAAGCACCAAGCATCTGCACTCTAAACGGAAATCATTCCAAACGGAACTGAACCGCCATGGTAAAGTGCTGTGAGGGGTACCTGCCCCGGGTGCTTGGTACCACTTCTTTGCTTCCTTTGAGTAGTCTCTCACGACACTCAGGAAATACGTCACGACTATTCTAAAGTCCGTACCTACAGGGTTTAAATATAAATCGATCTCTAAATAATTTCATGACAAACCTTTTACTTCTCGGTATGTCTTCTTTGGTATTCGTAGAAAGCCTTGATCGTGTTAATCTGTCCTACAAAAAAGATGAAAAATGACCGTTGAGAAAGATTTAACATCTAGTAAAAAATTCGTTTGCTTTCAAACTAGTGATGGCAACCTAGTTATTTTTGAACTAGTAGCCAAATAGCCTATTCTACACGAAAGTGGGTAAAGTATTACTAGGTAACTTAATATCACTTTTCACCAAAAGGTCATATTTAAAAACTACTATAAAATATTTTGTTTATTCAACCAGGTATCTAGTTGGTAATGTACTTCGAAAATGAAGTCTGTAAACTAAGTGTACCAGGTAAGCACGGTGTCTTAACCAAGAATTGCCAATTACCTAGGATTTCAAACACACATACTTGAGGTACTCTCAGTACCTCGAACAGTTCTAGTGAATTGTAATATATTCTTAGGAAGCTTATTGAAAACCTCGCTTTGAGCTAAATTAAATAAAAATTGAACAAAAACAAGGAACCATATCTAATAAAGAAAAACATTGCTAGAAACAAGTTTTTCAAGCATGGTCCACTGATGGATCGCACCGTCGCAAATACTTTAGATAAATAGGTTTACTTACATGTAACAATTGTTTATTGATATTTTGTTGGGAATACGGACATCCGAACTCACTGTGATGACCAGCAAATTTTGATCCTCTGATATGTCCGACTCCAATGCATCCTGGTATTGGACAACCACCTTGTCTGAATGAAATTAATTCGAGGGTGAAGGTTCGAAACCTCTATGTGTTTGTTCAACCTGCTCATATGTTTGAAAATGTTTGATACAAAAAAACATTATTTTTAATGGCAATTTTTTTCTGTTGTTAAAACTCGCTCTCAGCCGGAAGCAGCCCTTAAGGGAAACAAGTTTCTTGAGTGCCAAAGATCTACCTTAGAATGTAGTATCGGATTTTACTTTTCCTGCTCTTCAAGTGAAATACGTCCCAGAGGGGACTGGAGCGCTCTTTAATATAGTTCAGGTTAATTCGTGCATATATGCAGAACTGGAACTGATTTTAGAAAAGGCTGTAGCGAGATTTTTAAACAAAGTACAGATCTGTTTCCAACATGCTGGTGAAAGATTTCACAGCACATACGATAACATTTCACGTTGAAAAACCTTAAGTCAAGTAGCGACGGTAATTTGGTGGCACGAAAAAGGCGAGGCAAAGTTAAGCGGTCGTTTCGCCGCCGGTAGAGCCCTTGGTTTCGAGCCTTCGATTGCGCCGAAGTCGAAGCGAGCATTCACGCGAAGGCGGGCGCTAGATCATTTGCAGACGATCTAGTTAAAATCGGGGCTTATTACCCACGCACTGTGATGTGTTGTAAATCACCTGCTCAATCCTAAATTTGTTTTGTCAAGTATAAGCCGCAGACGAACCGCGCCTCGGCGGCGCGATCCATCAGTGACTTATACTTGACAAAGGATGTTTGACAAAATAAACAACGATTGTTATATAAAAACAAAAATCCAACCGACCCTGGTACTATCTTGAAATCTTCTGATGTAAGAGGAGGTTGTAATGGATAATTAGTCTTAGTACACCAACCAGCAGGATGGATGTCCGGTGATTCCAAATCTGTCCAGAAATCATAAATATCGGCCCAACTATCAAAATGAATCTGAAAGATACAAAATGCGTTTATTCAAAAATAAAACGAGGAGTCGAGAAAATATGAAAAGTACAGGGCAGGTATCATTTTCATTCTGTGAAAGAGAAGGCTGATAATACGACTAACGATGTAGCTATTTTTCGTATATAAATTGGATCTCTTTCGAAAATGCCAGTGCTCCAAGTCTGCTGTGACAGTTTTACCCCACTTTTACTGATTTTACGTGAGCATTGGCATGGCTGGTAGAGGAAGCCATCGCCGAACACATGCGTAGGCGGATGATGCTACATTCAAAGCAGCAGTGTTCCCTTGTAGTAAATACTTTTTTATATTGTTATTGTTATTATTAGAAAATTAGTATAATGGTCGTGATTATTTCATCTCATCAACTTCAATAAAACAAATACTGATATTTTCAAAAATCGACGGATTGAATCCTTTTTCAATGTAACCATTAAAATTTCATTGTCAACGGGAACATTAGCTCATCAGAAATAGGTCACTGACAGATCCCGCCTACGAAGCGCGGTAGCATTTATGGCGCATACATGGAAAAGCAAAAATGTGATTCAGTATAAATTTCGGTTCTGCCTTGCAAGCATGAATAGCCGCATTGCCGTACTCCCCTCCCGCAGCATACTGAATTTAAGCAGATTTTTGACACTGGGCATTTTCACAGCGCATTACATTTGTCATCTGCGATACGAGAAACTACACCGCATGTCGGAAAGATTTTTTGGTAACGGGGCTGCTTTTATAGACTTCCACGACCAGTATCGGCTTTAATATCATTTAATAGGGTGTGTAATCGTTGGAGGATTCTCTCCTCCCAAAAGCATTTTCAAAACGTCAAATGTTAAGTACGAGTCACTTATGGATCATCGCGTCGATGAGATGGGACACGTGCGCCTGGTGCCCCCGTGGTTGCGTCTCTGATAGTCCTTATATGTCACCGAATTCTTCGAGTTCAACCCGAATATAAGTGAAGGGCAGTTAATTGTGCATCTTGTGCAGGTAATTTCATCCTATTTCTCCTGTTATTCTCTTTACTACCAAACATCCAATCAATTTAACCACAAATTGTATTTTGTTAAGCATGAGGGACTGATGGACCGCGCTTTGGCGGTGACTCTTACTTAACAAAACTTGCTTGTTCGGACAACAAATTTCTGACCGGGACAACCCAGCCAGAAATGTTTTCATTCGATCACGTTTTGTTAAGTATGAGTCACTGAAGCGGAGCGATCCATCTGTCGCTCATGCGTAGCAAAATAAGTTTGTAATGGGAAGTCTTCCCTTTAAGATTGTTCTGAATTGGGCACGTTAATTTAAAGTCCTTTGGTGCTCGAGAGCAATTGGTCACCACTACATAGAAATCGATACACAAAGAGGTGGTTTATATGACATTAAATAAACCAAATAACTTTTTCTGATTTATGAGAAGCATAGGAACACTAGAAAGACAGCACAAGAATATATATGTCTCCCTGTTAGCCAGAAAAGTTTAAACCATTTTAGAAATGCACTATATAAATGGAATACAGTTTCAACATTTTCCGATAAATCGCTAATATTTGGACATACTTTGCAGCAATGGCCCGATGATTTATGCCAAATTTTACAACTTAAAATTTATTAAATATATCATGATTTCATTGCAAAGCGAATGAATTTAGGATAAATAGAATAACGTAATTGCAGTGAACCAGAATAATCGAATACCTAACTATTCGGATAAACACATCCCTAGCTTTGCCTTCTCGAACCAAGCAGATATGAAATTTAAAATTATACGTTACAGATAGGGCTGGGCAAAACCAAACCACTTGGATTCGAATATTTTTTCGAATAGATTCGAATTACCGAATCGAATAGTCCAGCCCAAGTTACAGACAATACAAACACACATTATCGGGAAAACTGAAACGAACTTTATTTCAGGAATATTAACAATTTTTTCTCAAGAAAGTATAACAACATACAACGGAAATGAAAACTTTTGGTCGTATATAAACAGTTGCCAGAACAAGTCATCGATTCACAAATAGAACAAAGTTATATTCTACTTCCGGAATATCGTTTACCCTTGTCCAGTGTTCGTTTTATACGCCACAAAGGTGCTGGATAATCGGTCAATATTAAGCTCTTTATTTTCAAATAAGTTCATCTCCCACAGTAAAATTGGTACTTAGATTTGCAAAGTGAACATAGACATTTCGCAGTCGATTTCATCGATATTATAGAGTGCAAAAAATCATCAGCTCAATTTTAATGCCTTTAACATTCCTAACGAATGATACATTTTCCGACAATTTATTTCAATGAACTTATTCAATTTCGAGTTCATTGACAATGTTCCGATGTTTTTGAATAGTCGATATAGTCGTGATATAGTACTGGATTCTTTGGTAAGAGGTGTTGTCGGTACCGCACGAATATCGCTATCAGCATATCTCTGCTGAATATAGTCGTTTTTATACGTTTTTTGTGAGTGTCGAAAATGACATTCTGTTAACAAGGCTCACTGATGGATCGCTACGTCAAAATAAGCGTCATTCCACAAAAACGTCCCGAATCTAAACTTCTGATAAGACCATGAGATGACAACCGTCCACGACAATATCACCATTTAATCAACGCCTCAAGGACACGACAATTAACCGCCACTAATAAGGCAAAGAGTCGCGTAAACACCACTTGAAATTCAACGAATGTATCTCGTGCTGTGTTGTGATCTTTGTGGCGAGCAATGGTCTCTCACTAAATCAGAAGAAAAAAAATTTTTGACAAAGTGAAAGTAAACTTTTCTGTGAAATTCCAAGGACGTTGTTTTGCAAAAGAGTTATCAGAATAAAATATTTTCGTTTCTTTTTAAACAGATAAATGTTCCGCTGCTTTGACGAGTAATATCGCATTATAAATCTTTACAGCTGGACCCAGTTTTTATTTTGAGAACTTTGGCAATGTCGGTTTGAGTTAAAAGTAGCATGGCTTCTCCGTCAATTTCTTCAGTTTGAAAAATATTGCCATATTCTGTACGGCCCGTCAGATCGTTGATAAACCTGACAACGTCCGATATTGACCATTTGGACATCTCGTTGATTGTTAGACCTTTCACACCTGCAAAGGGAAAAAGTTTTGTTTTTAGTCCAGTGTGAGAAAAAAGTTGAACCAAACATGTTACATGTTTTCTTCGCGCAGCCGCACGGTGCATTTGTGGCTCATGCTTGACAGAATTAAATTTCTGATTGAGAACAATGAATAAATTGAAATTAGTATTTTTATATAAATTAATGAATAAACTTACTTGGTAAAATCTTTGATTGCTGATCCCAAACAAAGCGGTAAATCGTAGTTTGGAAAGGATGACAAAGCAGAAATAAAAACTTGATGATTCATGGTAGAGAAATGACTTTTGCCCTTGTCTGAAAAATCAAAACGATACATTAAGTATACGGGCGTTATAAAGGAGCCATTCTTCATAGAAGTCGATTGAAAAGAAACAAAGCGGCGGTAGATGCATATGGCACGACATATACCAATCATGTTAGTTATCGTGGTTGGGTGCTTCTTCTAGCTTTGCTTAGAGTACATCTCAATTAAAAAGAGAGCAATTATAAATAATAATAATTTATATACCATCAATCAAGGTGTCCAGTTCTCTGCTTGATATCACATTTTTAACGTCGTTTGTTGGGGATGGAGGTTTTACTATAAAAAAAAGAATTGTTTAGCGGTGCAATTGGGATTTGATTGTTTGATTGTAAACAAAGCGAATCAATTAATTACGTCACAAAGCACACCGCAAGCAAACAAAATGTTAGCTAGCGAGTTATTAATTACTAATTATTGAACGGAAATAAGAATGATAAAATTAAAAAAAAATATTAATTATGTAATTATGACTTGCGAGAGATTTCAGCTGTTATAAACGAAATAGAAATTATTCTAGTTTGCAGTGTATGCAGATACATCATTGGGAAATTTTCTGATCGAAAATCGAAAAATCAACTTTGTCACAAGATCATAGTTTTTTATTCCTAATAATTCCCCCCATTTTCATGTTAGTAAACTGAAAAAATCAATATGATAAAACATGCTCTATAATGATTGATTTTACCTTGTTCTTTCTCAGATAAAAACGATTTCCGCGTTCTTCTTATTTTGGCAGGTTTTATTTCATCAACGTTGTTTGTCTCTATATCTGAACCACTACAATATAAGAACAACGATTGATCAACATTTCAAACCACTGCTAACGAAGTATTATTATTTATTTATCCGAGAGGTGGACGGTAGTGCTCGGCAAAACCGAATCATTTGGAATTATTCGAATCTTAATTCGAAAAATTTCTCGAATCGGATCGAATCAAAATGAATTTTTTCTATTACAACTTGTTTCAATTATGAAAATCAAGAAAATTATAGTTACGAATTACTGATATTAGCAGGACGAATTACTAATATTAGTATTTTTAACTCGTACCTCATCTAAGAGGTACGATAATAATACAACGACAAAATTCAATCGATTTTGGTCAATTTGACCAAAATCGATTGAATTTTGTCGATAAAAATGAAAATTTCACTCCATTCCACAAGTTTTGTTCCTACGAACGATTTGTGATTGATTCGAATAGTTTGCGCTTCGGATCGATTCGAATCACCGAATTAAATTGCCCAGCCATAGTGGCCGGGAAATAAGGGACGAGAGCGCATCAAACCTCAACGAACTCAACATAGGGACATGTATTTTGACATTATAAACAAGCACGTATTTGAAGAGTGGAAATTTGCTTTAATATAAAACAAGTTAATATCAGCCCCAGATTAGCTTTATTGGGGGTTCGAAAGGCGACATTTTATACATTTTCTGTTTTAGGCAGAGGCTGTACTTGCCATCTCTCCAGTAATGACACTCAGTCGGCAATAATCCGCATAAACATGTTTTGTCATGTATGGGTCACTGATGGATCGCGCTGCTGAAGCGCGGTTCATCTGTGGCTTATGCTTTACAAATTAGATTATCTGATTGCGCATAGGCAGAGTAGTTGGCCAGACCCGCGCGCCCGAGTAAACATTTCAATAACAAATACTTCCAAGGTTCGATATTCTTATGATAAAGACCTTCAAACTTAGATATTAAAATTTGAAACTTGGAAAGGATGCTAGGCGGTTTGTGACGCCATTCAATGCATTGTGTTAGATAAATATAGGATTCAATAATGAGGAATTCGATAATGTTAAATATGAGCAACGAGTTCAAAAAAATATATATATTTTTTGTTTATTTAAATTCACTACGAGCAAGGCCAGAAGCAATGCCTAGAAGGAACCGATTAACGACCACTTTATAGCAAAGAGCTACTAAAAGATGAAGCACCAAGCATCTGCACTCTAAACGGAAATCATTCCAAACGGAACTGAACCGCCATGGTAAAGTGCAGTGAGGGGTACCTCCCCCGGGTGCTTGGTACCACTTCTTTGCTTCCTTTGAGTCGTCTCTCACGACACTCAGGAAATACGTCACGACTATTCTAAAGTCCGTACCTACAGGGTTTTAAATATAAATCGATCTCTAAATAATTTCATGACAAACCTTTTACTTCTCGGTATGTCTTCTTTGGCATTCGTAGAAAGCCTTGATCGTGTTAATCTGTCCTACAAAAAGATGAAAAACGACCGTTGAGAAAGATTTGTCATCTAGTAAAAAATTCGTTTGCTTTCAAACTAGTGATGTCATCCTAGTTATTTTTGAACTAGTAGCCAAATAGCCAATTCTACACGAAAGTGGGTAAAGTATTTATTACTAGGTAACTTAATATCACTTTTCAATGAATGGTCATATTTAAAAACTATTATAAAACATTTCGTTTATTCAATCAGGTATCACTTAGTGTAAACTTAGTGTTCCAGGTAAGCACGGTGTCTTAACCAAGAATTGCCAATTACCTAGGATTTCAAACACACATACTTGAGGTACTCTCAGTACCTTGAACAGTTCTAGTGAATTGTAATATATTCTTAGGAAGCTTATTGGAAACCTCGCTTTGAGCTAAATTAAATAAAAATTAAACAAAAACAAGGAACCATATCTAATAAGAAAAACATTGCTAGAAACAAGTTTTTCAAGCATGGTCCACTGATGGATCGCACCGTCGCAAATATTTTAGATAGATAGGTTTACTTACATGTAACAATTGTTTATTGATATTTTGTTGGGAATACGGACATCCGAACTCACTGTGATGACCAGCAAATTTTGATCCTCTGATATGTCCGACTCCAATGCATCCTGGTATTGGACAACCACCTTGTCTGAATGAAATTAATTCGAGGGTGAAGGTTCCAAACCTGGTATGTTTTTGTTCAACCTGCTCATATGTTTTAAAATGTTTGATACAAAAAACACCGTTTTTAAATTTTTTTGTTGGTTGATGTTAAAACTCGCTCCTAGCTGGAACACCCCTTAAGGCATGATATTCGATAAAATAATTTTTGGCTAGCCGCAGGCGAGGCGAAGTTAAGCGGCCATTTCGCCGCCGGTAGAGCCGAGGGTGTCGCCCCTTTCGAATCGAATCGAGCATTCGCGGGACGCTAGATCATTTGCAGACGACCTAGTCGAAGATCGGGGTTTTGTATCCACTAGAGCAGTTTCGCACTGCGATGTGCTATAAATCACCTACTCAATCCTAAATTTATTTTGTCATGTATAAGCCACAGACGGACCGCGCTTCGGCAGCGCGATCCATCAGTGACTTATACTTGACAAAAGATGTTTGACAAAATATACTACGATTGTTATATTAAAAACAAAAATCCAACCGACCCTGGTACTATCTTGAAATCTTCTGATGTAAGAGGAGGTTGTAATGGATAATTAGTCTTAGTACACCAACCAGCAGGATGGATGTCCGGTGATTCCAAATCTGTCCAGAAATCATAAATATCGGCCCAACTATCAAAATGAATCTGAAAGATACGAAATTCTTTTATTCAAAAATACAAGCAGAGAAAATATAAAAAGAACATGGTGGGTATCATTTTCATTCTGTGAAAGAGAAGGCTGCTAATACGACTAACGATGTAGCTGTTTTTCGTATATAAATTGGATCTCTTTCGAAAATGCCAGTGCTCCAAGTCTGCTGTGACAGTTTTACCTCACTTTTACTGATTTTACGTGAGCATTGGCATGGCTGGTAGAGGAAGCCATCGCCGAGCACAAGTGAAGTGCTCAACAATCCTCCGCACATGATAACCCCCCAGTCCTCCCCTCGTTATTCGAACCTACATCTCCCGCACAGGACATTTGGAGACGTGTTGATTGAAACATATTGGTAATGCGTTACCCAGATAGCTTACCAAGTGAGTACCGAACAAAAATACATTTATAGTTTACCTTGATTCGAAATTCGCTCATTTCAATGATTGTGGCAACTCTGATAAGTATAGGATTTCTTGGATCAACAACTTCTAACTTCATCCCTGAAAACAGGAAGAAAAATATTGTGATGCTTGATATAAAATATCTCAAACGATGTTTTTTTTAAACCAATAGAAGAAAATTCCCGCTGTAGAAAGTATGAAGGAATGATAGGCCGAGAATAATATGTCAAATAAATTCGAAATATATTACCGAATAGGCTAACCTTAGTGAGTGTTCTGCACAGCGCGTAATTTTTTTAGATAACGAGTTAAAATTGCGATAACATTTAATCGTGTATTGTTCTTCATTCAATGCAACGGCAATTAATGGCGGGCAAATCACTGTAGACAAAGATATGAGTCTCTTTTCTCTTCAAAACACGTCTTTTTGAGAACACGTCTTTTGAGAACCTCCAAATAAATTTCCCTACCCGTTTTCAATCCATGTTGTTTAATTTCATGAAATGAATCAACATTCGCAGCAGAAGCTCCACATTCTTCTAAATACTTTTCCCATGAAAACTCAGTGTGAGGATATCCTTCTGGAGGCGTCAATGCTTTTCCTTCTTTTTCGCACCAGCCTACGGGATGAATCAGACAAGACGAGGCAGTGCACCAGTAATCAAAATCATGAGTCCACCCATCAAAATGTATCAATATATTTTCCCCGATCACATCACTGACTGTAGCAACACAAACTAAATCAGGGTTGTGTTTGTCGACTGCTTCAAGTTTCTCTTCTGGTTTGAACGAACAATCTTTTTCCTGAAACATCAATATTCATTGAGCACTACGACAAAAGTAAAGTGACCTATCGTTTCATCGGTGATTATTGTATTTATTCAAAATTCGATATCGCCTTGTTGATAATATTTAAGACGAATATGGGCTGCGTTCTAGCTGGGGCTGGGCAATTCGAGCCGTTGAATCGAATTGATTCGGAGCACAACATATTCGAATCAATTGTGAATCATTCATAGAAACAAATACCCACTCAATGGACTGAAATTTTGAATTTTTAACTACAAAATGTAATCGATTTTAGTCAAATTTGAACGAAATCTATTATATGACAACAATATGAAAATTGCTGCTCCAAGACATGTAGAATGCGAATTGCAAATACACAATATAATAAATTAAAATATAAATTTCTTAATTTTCACAATTAAGACAAGTCGTAAACGTAAAAAACGAAAAATGGGATGTTTGCAATTTACAACCAATTCGTGATTCGATGCGATTCGAAAACATTATTCAATCAAATTCGAATACCAAGGATTCTGTTTTGCTCAGCCCCAGTTCTGGCAAAAAGGTCGCGCCCTCGGCAGCACATCAACTGACCATAATTTCCCAGAAAAATATATTTCAAAACTTATCACCAAGCAAAATTACAGTAAAAGCATGTGTTTTACTACATTTTGTAACAGTGTGTTTTCGAATTGTAGAGCACATTGGATTGAATAAGTTATAAATTACAAACGTGAATCGAAGCGAAAATCTTGCAGAACGATTTACATAATATCCAATCCAACCTTATTGCCACACACGCAACTGGCGATTTGACTACACCTGAAAAAGGCCCATAATAAAGTGTCGTACAATATGGCAACCGCGAGACAATTTTCAATGATTTGCTGCAGTAGCGCCATCCAATTGTGACTCATATTAGACGAAATTCGAATTCCTGACAATGGAAATATTGAAGCATATTCAGGCAGAAAAATAAAAAAAACTCACCTCACTAATGACGGAAAATATAACGTCGGGTGCGGCATAAAGTCTGAATTTCTTCATATATTTTTCCCAAATAAAGTTCTCAGATAAATGGCCTGTTAATCACAAATAAACTCAAGTATAACTAAATACGCGAGCGGACCTTCATGAGCGGGCTATAGAAACAACCTAAAGTCGTATTAGGCTACTAAAAGCAAGCAGTCGGTGGCGTGGTAGGTGTTTTTTTTTCTATCGGCCAGGACAGATTCAACTCACGGCACTCTACTATAGAGCATCAGTTCTGTATGGAATGTTAGGGCTCATTTTTACACATTTTATATAACAATCTGCCTTATTTACTGTCCTTAATTTAGACCAATAGATTATTGATGCACGGTGCCATGAATACCCTCGCGACGCGGAAATAATCGCAGAATGACGATTAAATTTTAATCTTGAAAAATAGCTCGTCTGCGGCGCCAACCATTTCATTAAAATGTGATAAAATTGATAAAATGTGTGAAATATAACTTTTCCCTTTTTGGAAGTTTTAATTACGCTACTGGTCAGCATTTTTCTGGCTGCCCTCAAACTAGCTTAAAGTGAATTGCAACAAACAAAAAGTCTTTTAAATGGATAAAGTTGCACACATTGTTAATTCCAATCAACAAAATAATAAAGTTGACTTCATATCATCAATAAAAAGAGAACAAGTAATGAAATATCGAACTAAGTAAATATTGATTTACCTTTAGGTGGTTCAAGTTTACGACCAGTCTGCTCACAAAATCCACAAGGAAAAATCAAAGGACTGTTAGCGTTTGTCCAAAAGTCATAACTTTCACTATATCCACAGAAATGCAATCGGATTCTGAAACCTTTTACCTGCAAAAACGTGTTTTTTCACTTAAAGTTGGGTATCAAAGTACTTAGAAGATATCTATGGACGTGCCAGGGAACACTGAAGCACTCCGAGTAATCAACTATTGTTTGATGTGTTGAGTGGCGCGTGTACAGACTCTGCTTTTCTTCGGTTGTCAAAAATGTTGTTTATTACAATACAATCAAGAGTTATTGATATCAAAGAAATATTAACCCTTTGCTAAATGTTTTTTTTAAAGGAACCCATTTTCCTCGAGTGTCTGAATAGCAGAGAGTAGCTGGCATCCTGCCAGGCCGGTGGCAAGAGTAAAAGACTATTAGTATTACAACAAAATAATAATTGTGATTAAGTATACATCTTACAGAAGGATTGCCATAAGAAAGACGGGTGCACTTATACCATTACAAAAATAACCCCCAAAAAAGAGATCAATCGTTTAATTTTAATGCTAAGAAATACCTTTTTTAAAGCCACACTTTTTGGAGTGGACCACCCTGACCAAGGCCACTTATAAACAAACAAAGTTGGTATTGCTTCAAAGATATGATCTTTGTGGTCCCATAACTTGGATTGGGTGATAGGCATAGATTAACGAGCCGGATTCGCGGGTTTCGAACCGATATCTTTCAGCTGCGACGCCAAAAGGGTAACCACGGGACAATCGCGCACACGCAGTTCCTTCAGTTTAGTTTAGTTTCAACACAAACACTGTGCAACTATTTTAAGTGAGTAACTAGAGATAGTGGTATTTTGTCAAGCATGGACATGGATGGACCGTGCCTAATCTGCGCGATGCATCGGTGGCTCATACATGTTTGATCAAAATATTTCTGACTGGAATCCGTCTACACTGTAGCAAAATTACTGCAAATTTACTGGTCTTTTGCAGTAATTGCATATTTTCGAAGTTAAAAAAACGCTATGTTGATGGGATTTATGTCAATTATGGGCTGTTGGTGGACCGCACCTTCGCGGTGCGTTTCAGCAACACCCCATATTTGGCCAAAAAAGTCAATTTTGAATTTCTTTGCAATACCGCCAAGCAAAATTACTGTCAAAGAACAGTGATTTTGTTGCAGTGTATTCAAAATTGCAGTGGTTGAAAAATGTCAACGTACCGCAGTAACAGTGAGTGGACAAATCAATGTTTGATGAATTGGATCAATTCCTTCCAAAGCCATTCCTAGTTTAAACTGGTTTGCTCCGGGAAAAGGATTCTTCTTTGTGAGAGCTTGAAACGCAGATGCAGGAGCCATAACGGATCCCTGTTCTTTGACATATTCGGACCATATAAATTCCTTCTTTTTCCGTTCGGGAACGTCTGCATGAAAACAAGGATTAATATTGTTGTTTTTCGACTGCTAATTATGACTTAGGCCTAGGGAAGATGACATGATGAGGATTATGGATGGCCAAAACCAATTATTTTATTATTCCGAACACATTCTGAAAAAATTATTCCATACTGGTATATGGAAAGTAAATTACCGACCAATGACAGCAACTATTATTTAATATTTGTTATGGTTCTATCGAAGATACTAGATTGTACAAATACGAATTTTCGTAACTACAATCAAGACTAAGCCAGTCGGAAATTTTATTTTGTCAAGCATGGACTACAGATTGGCCGCGCCTAGGCCGCGATTCACCAATTGCCTATGATTAAAAAAATATGTTTGTTTCAATTTTTTAAACTGGGAAGTATTGCGTTATTTCCACCTTCACAGTATTGAAACATCTGATACAAAGGGAAAATTAAAGCAAAATATACAAATCGAACCTTGAAAATATCAACCTTCTGTCCAAACATGTTTTGTTAAGTATGGATCACTGTAGTATTTAAATTAAATGACCCAATTATAACACTAAAATCAGTTTTTCGGATATAATCTGAAAATTCCCGGTTCATGAAATACTGAAACAGCAACATCTCTCCAGTCAGCAATGTCATGAACAAAAAAACAATTATGAAACTAGATGCCAAAAAGCTGCAGTTCTGTATAAATCCCCTCATTTTCTTTATAGTCAAGTTTAGCAAAATTACACCCTTGCTGGATAAACTTGAGGCGTGGATATCTTTGCCTACCAGTCGCGGATCTACTATATCTAATCCACGATGGCAAAGTTATAACCACAACAAGCCATACCGCCCAAATCATGTGATTTCGTTCGAATTTATTTACATTTACGTGAAACGGGTACATTATTATTATTGTCGATAATGTTGCCGAACGCGTAAACATTCTGGACTTTCGATACCCTACAATTTGGTCACTTTTTAAAAGTACAGAAATTGCGGGCTTTTGAATCACTCAAAACGTGGCATGCCCGTCAACCTACCAGGGGGATATAACTAACAACCGTTAGGCACGGACCTTCGTAGTGAATGTGTATCCGTTCAGTGTTACAGCTGTTCGCGAAGTGCCTTGCTGGAGGGCACGGTCGGTGGTAACCACCGCCCTTCCAGATAATACGACCGTTTAATAGATTCGTTAATGAAGGCGCTGCTCGCTTAGATCCGGGTGCAGCTTATCCTGGGTTGAAGACCTTGGGCTCCAGTCCGGGTGTGAGAACTTGGCTTGGCGTAATCGGGAAGTTTATATTTCTCCAACGATAATAACCTTGTTCGCCTACAAGTAGCTAAAAAAATAATAAAAATTAGATTATAAATTCATACCAGTATCTTGAGTCGTATGCCCATTCATTCTCCGTTTTAAAGACAAATGATTGTTTTCAATCGGAGGCGATGATGAAGACGGAAGTCGAATTTTAATCTTCAGATCATTCTCGTTTTTGTTCCGGTTATTTTCAACGACAGATGGAATCTCGGAGGAAGCTAAAATAAACAAAATAAATTAAAAAGAACAAACAAGCAGTGGAAGGTTTTAGAATTGCCCAGGGCAGACACCAGTCACTCCACTTCATTATCTCGGTTCAATTCTGTTTGGAGAGTTTTTCGCTTACGAATACAGTTGCTGGTACCACATCGTGTGGCAACTCTTCGCTATATAAGTAGCTGTAAGCTGATTTTTTGACGCTGCTTCTGGCCTTGCTAAGAGCGAATTTCGATAATGAAGTTTGATTAAAGCAATTATCCAGTGACCACACAAATATCGTGATAGCGATTAAACTATAATTTCAAAATTTCGTTTCATCAGGAACTCGCTGCGAAATACTCGAGTACAGTGACTGGGCAAAAACGAATCATTTCAAATTAAAATCTGATTTGGATAATTTTCTCGAATAGAATCGCTGACCCTATTTTTACTATTACTATAATTGTGTCCATTATAATAATCAGGAAATTCAGTTAAAAATTACAAATATTAACATAAACAAAAAGACCCAAATGCGAGGTATTTTCAATTACACTTCAGTCCAGGGGCGAATATTTTCATTTTAACGACAAAATAAAATATATGACCAAAATCGATTGCATTTTGGCGTTAAAAATGAAAATTCCACATCCTTCAGCAAGTATTTGCTCCTGTCACCGATTCACGATTGATTCGAATAATCTGTACTTCGAATCAATTCGAATCACCGAATCGAATTGCCCCGACCTGAGTGTAATTTTATGTGATTTTGTTTCGTTGGATGAACAATAACAATTACAACTGTTCATAATTAAAATTATTTAAACAGGAAGAACAAAACAGCAGTCGAATAGTCGTAGATCTTATCACACTGTGAAAAAAGTACAGTAAATTTACTGTTCCTTTGCTGTAATTTTGTAATTTAAGAATTAGGAAACGCAATTTAAAGAGAATTATGCCACATGCCCCATCGGTACGTTCCATCAACAGCCCATAATTGGCTAAGAAGTCAATTTTATAGTTTTATCTTAATACCATGGAAATAATTACTGTTGAAGAACGACAAGTTTACTGCATTTTTGTTACAGTGTAATAGGCTGTCGGACTTTTTCTTGATCAAGTAATTGTACAGAAGGCTGAAAAATATATGAACGGAAGGACGATTAAAACACAGGCATACATTCAAAACGACGGTAATGGAAAAACAGCAACACCATTTTTTTACCAAGCAAAAAAAGAACGGAAAGCTGAACGGAAAGTTGGGACGTTATTTTTTGACTGGAAGACAGTATATCAAAATAATGAAATCACGTACCAAATTGCATATTCTGATCCAAGCTTCTTTTTCCGGACGCATTTCTATAACTGTTTGCATTTTTTCCCACACATTTTCTACTGCAAAATCTTCCACTGAAACTTTTCTGAGTTCCAATCACTCCACATACTGGACATGTTATCTGAGTAGCCTCTGATCTCACATTAACGATCTCTATGTTTGATGTCGAGTCTGAATAAGATTATTTATATATTTCAAACATAGATGGTTTTACCTTTGCACAGAGCGGAGACCACTCGCCCGCCCAATTATTTTTGGAATGTTTCCCACATAGACTGCATTGTCATTTACGGGGTCGTTAGATGGTCTTTTTTAGAAGCTGCTTCTGACCATGCTCGGATACGAACTTTATTTTACAGTATGCAATTACCAATATTTATAACGTTCACGAGATTTATCTCGCGCGTTGTCATTTACTTCATTGTGAAACCAATGAGTGAGCGGCGAGGCTACCGAGTATCGTCCCATGTCTTTCGTCCAGGGGCACCCTGCAAGTATTGCTTTCAGAAACCTTTTTTATTTATCAATCTTATCCATTCTTCGCCGGGAATCGAACGCGCGTAAATTTACCAGATGCTAGTATTTTTATTGAAATCCACTCTATGTAGGTCTGGAAGCAGTGCCTGAGAGGAACCAACTAACGACAACCTAATAGCAAAGAGCAATTCCAAGAGGTGGTACCGGCAACTGTACTATGAGCGGAAAAATCCCATACAGAACTAAACCACAATGGTAAAGTGAAGTAAGTAGTATCTGCTCTGGGCGATGAACAAACCAACTATCACTTCTTCGTGTCCTTTTACTCGCCTATTACGACATACAGGAAATACGTTAGGACTATTTTGAAGTCCGCATCTAGATGGCTGAGGATTTGATATGAACTACCCACTTGAGCTGCCAAAGTTATTTAGTCCGTTTATTTGAAATCCGAGAAGCTGTTTATGTACAAAGCACTTGAAGCTGTTCGAAAACAAACCCAGAAAAAAGGGTTCCATTATTCTAAAGAAATTGGTGGGAAATCCCCAATGCAGAGATCTTTCTACATCTTAACTAGACTCTTACTTGAACGAATAGAGAGATACCCCAGACTTTGAATTTAAGATGCCGGGTTGTATTTTCCGATTGTTCCTAAATTAATTTATTTTGCAGTGAAATCATGATATATGTCAAATTTTACGTTGTAAAGTTTGACATAAATCATGACTTCTCTGCAAAATTGACAAATATGGTTGATAATCAAAAAATTGCTTTATCTGAAATGTTGAAATATTGTTTTATTTTTACATTAAATTTCGAATTCCGTTCAATGTTGCTGTCGTTGGTTCAAACCAAACTATAAGAACATATCCACACAATCAGAAAGGTTATTTTGCCAAGTGTGTGCCACAGATGGACCGCGTTTCATCGACGCAATCCATCAGTGACACATACTTAACAAAAGATGTTTTCGATTGGGTAATTGCAGCGTTAGAGAATAGAATACGAATTTACCTCCGGAAATGTTCAAGGCACTTGTTTCATTGTTTACATCAGTACTAGCATATTGCCCGCTTGTCAAGTTTGTCATTGTGACATCGTCATCACCTTTGCTGGCAATATGATTTTCCAATCCGTTCATATTCGTCAAGTCGTCAGTTATTAACTCGACAACACCCAATTCATTCTTTCGAAACTAAATACAGAACCGTATTGAAACCAAACAAGAAACAAATCTCAAATTTATTTGTCAGTAAATTAGATTTACCTTCAAATCATCACAGCCGGGTAATGTACCGATACCGTCCTTCCATTCCAATCCATCTACAAATTGCTCGTTCTCATCAGTCGGTTCGGTTGTAAACGGTATTCGATCACTGTGTTTGTCAATTACCCGATTGCCATTTTGTGAAATTCCGTTGGTCTGATTGAATTGAATCATTATTATAATTATTTTTTATTTTTGCTTTGTAACAACAAAAACATCAAAATTTGTCAACCAACCTCAATGTTTTCTCGGCCGTTCATTTGTGGTGTAGATTTTGTCAAATCCATCGCTATTTAAATAAATTTCTATCATAAATGTCTGAAACTAGAAAGATAGAGGGAAATTTTTATAGATTAAACAACCTTCCTTGCAAAACCGCTTAAAACAGTGGTCAGATGAGAGCACGTAAGTTGACACCGTGCTCGGAAAGTAATAGAATAAGTTATGTTCCCCTCCACGTTCAAAAAATGCGTTATATCAATGATTAAACGCTTAAAACTTTCAAATATGATCTAAAATATGTTTTCGATTTCATAATACAAATATACATCAAAACAATGTAAAATTAGCTGAAAAACGCAGAAGCATCATACAATAATTTGGTGGTGAACACTTGTCACAAGCATCGATCGATTGTTTTCAGTAAATAAAAGAGAGAGAAGGGATGAATCGAGTTCTCTCGCAGGAGAGAAGTGAGAAGGAATAGACGAGAGAGGATAAAGCTCTGCTACAATATCGATAAAAACAAGCCATTTTGAACGAAACATGGAACACAAAATGTGCGACTAAAGCTGTCTAAAATCACATAAACAAAAAGAGTGAAGGAACAAATATCACAATATTTTTTCTACGATTAGTCACTAAAACTATATTATCACATTTTCAACTAATTTCAAACAAAAAAATCGACCAAAAACAGACAAATCAAAGTATAATTGCTGATGCACTGCCTGACACTCGCGAACCACGCGTATTCTCGACCAAATGAAACGAAGAGAGAACACGAGAACTCGATCGTTTCATAGCTCCACGCATGCGCAATAGGAAGTACACACTCTTGTCATAAAACACACGATGTAAAGGATATTCAGTGTTAAAGTTGTGTTTCCCATTACCTGAAGATCAAACAATGTATTAATGAGTAACAAGCAAAGCCCCAGCTTTACTTGAACAATGTGAGGATATACAACAATGTCGTTGCTATATATTTTCTATTGTGTCCACCGATCATTAGCTCTTTCGTCCTAGTAATCACTGGATTTGCCTAAAATATAAGTAATTCTAGTCAGAAACATGCTTGACAAAATACAATTTCTGATTGCAATGTAATATAGTAATCACCACTATCCTATTAACTGCAAGCAGTGGCGCATTCAGGACATTAGAAAGGGAGGTTGCCAAACATAAAATAATTTGAGGTCGAATCATGACAACATAATGGTCCCCATTTTTTAATTTCCTGAAAAATAGAGTTTTTACATGTGTATCACTATGAAACATAACAAAAATAGAGCCTGAGGAGCGAAAAAATTTTGAAAATGGGGATTTCAGGGTCCAAACTAGGCTAAATAAGTGCAATATCTTATGCGCGCCGAAGTAGCGCGAAAAATTTAAGAATTCTTACATTTTAAAGCACTTAGAATGCCATCCTGCGACATAAAAATAATAAACAATCGATGTAATGGCGACTGCACAAATGTGTATAGCATGAATAGCCCTTTCCGATGACTGAAAAGATCGACACAATCAAAAGTTCCTTCAGCCAAGTATGAATTAAATTTGAACTCTCGTCCACTACACGACCCACCATTGAACTATATACTAGTGAGATATATAATAGTTATTTATTGAACTAGGAATAGTGAAACGAATTTATCACAAAAACTAGGTAAAGTATTACTAGATAACCTAGTTTCCTTTCAAAATTAGGCGGTTCATAGATTAAAAACCACGTAAACTATAAGTAATTGTCGTTTGGCTGTAATTGAGACATATTCGAAGGTTAAAATCTTCGAATGATCTATTTCAAAGCCTTTGTTATTACGAAAATTGATTTACTTTGTTTTTTATACTAAGTGCCTAAGTGCCTAGTTTATTTTTAACCAGGTACCCAAGTGAAAATTGAGGTGAATCTACTAATTTTGCCTAGTAAATTTAATTCGCGAAACAGAACAGGTCAAACGGAAAATTTTTTTAAAGGTAAAATAGGTAAATCGGATCTCGGCGAAACGAGGTCGAAATATTTTGAAAATAAATTCGATAAGTAGGTATACTCGGTAAATTCGGTATTATTACCCAGAATAGCCAATTGTGTCCAGTATTTGTTGCCACGTGTGAACAACTCGCTTGAATAATATTTTGACTAAGACATAGGGCTAGGCAATTCGATGATTCGAATCGATTTGAAGCTCAATTTATTCGAATCAATCATGAAGCGTTTATAGAAATAAAAACTTGCTGAATAAACAAGAATTTTCATTTTTAATGACAAAATGCAATTAGCATTTTGCTGTTTAAAATATGAAAATTGTTGTTTTTTAAACAAGTTGTATCAACAAAAATGGGATATTTGTTATTTACATGAAATTAGTGATTCGATCCGATTCGAAAAAATATTCGAATTCGATTCGAATTCCAAATGCTTCGGTTTGGCCCTGAACCACTAAAACATCATTGTCCAATTTTCGTTTTAGGCTGTAGATGCCTTAATAAAATTGTTTCTTCCAGCTTAGCTTCCTTTCTTTTTTAACGGATCACGCCTCTTATGTATGATCTTATGCCTGTTGGCCAGAGTATGCTATAGCAGAGTGTTTGCTAAACACTAATTAAAGTTGAATTATGGAAATTAATTTTGTCCTCCCATATTATCAAAATGTGAAAAAAAGTTATTTTGACATGCTATTTTAATATTTTCTATTATATCCCAAGAAGGACTGGGCAAATCCATTTGGTGATGCGAATCGATCTGATGCACAAATTATTCGAATCAATCGTTCATAGAAACAGAAACTTTGGAACTAATGTCAAAACTTTTCATTTTCATCGACAAAATGCTATCGATTTAACCAAAATCGATTGTATTTTGTCATTAAAAATGAAAATTTTTGCTATTATTTTTTATTTTGCCAAAAACTAATATAGGCATTTTGAACGGACTCAGATTTGACCAAGATTGGTTGTATTTTGCCATTAAAAATGAAAATTTTTGCCATTATTTTTTATTTTGCCAAAAACTAATATAGGCATATTGAACAGACTCAGATTTGAACAAAATTGATTGTATTTTGCAATTAAAAAGGAAAATTTTTGCCATTATTTTTTATTTTGCCAATTAATAATATAGGCATTTTGAACGGACTCAGATTTGACCAAAATCGATTGTATTTTGCCGTTAAAAAATGAGAGTGAATTGAAAATACATTTCCTTCGAGTCCGTTTAAAAAGCTCATATAAGTATTTCGTAACTGCCATTTTCTTGATTTTCATAACGGAGACAAGTTATAATAGTAGATATGTAATATTTATTATTTATACGGAATTAACGACTCGATCTGGTTCGAAAAAATTTTACTGATCAAATTCACAGAACGATTTAGTTCCGCTTACGGTCTATGAACTGGTATTTTTAAAAACAAGAAGATAATAATTCAACTTGTGGAACCGGTTGCAAAGAGTCATTTTAATAAATATAAAATATTTTTACTTGAATCAAAATAAAATCAAACTATCATTCTACATTCATTACTGACCATGCATTTTACGGTGTTTATCACGGGACACCAATGAACAGCATCGCCAGTTTGCCTCCCCCGCTTTAACAAACAATTCCAACGGTATTAGCCAATTTTGTGTCGCAGATGAGTGGTGTTGGCCACTCTATAGGTAAAAGTATCTATTATATTTAATTTATCAAGTTTGTTTTCAAAGTGCTCTTATCTAGTTTCAAGAATACTTAGTTTAACTTTTATCGAGTTTTCTGACGAAATTTTTATATTGTGAAGTTACTAGGCTAAGGGTAAATTTACCTATTTCACAATAAGGTACAATTGAGTGAAAAACCAGATACCGGGTATAAGAAACTAGGTAAATCATTTAAGTATGAAAAAGCATTGAATATAGTCAAACAATGATTACCGAGTTTACCTCGTTTTGAAAAAGTACCTAGTTATACTTTACCTAGTTTCGAGTAAAATTCGTTGTACTCAGTTCAAGAACTTACTTAGATCCACAAAGGCGTGTGGTTCCCACAAAGGCGTGTGACAATGTTAAGACATCCCAAACAGAACTGAACCGTCATGATAAAGTGCAGTGAATGGAATCTGTCCTGGGCGATGGTAAAACCATCTACCACTTCTTTACTTTCTTTTAGTCACTCAGGAAATACGTTAGGACTATCCTAAACCGCCGACCGACTGCTTATGGCAAACAAAATGGTCTTGCTTGAGTACAATACTTGTCTGACAAACAAATTATTTAATCAAAATCCAACATTTAAGTGACGATAAAAAATCCAGTCCAGTGAATGATGTCTGCCGTGGGCGTTAGTGAAACCGGTCTATTGCTTGCTTGTGAAAGTAGTTCAGTCCTATAATTAATAAAAAAAACTCAATAACATTCTTCCATGAGGTGAATGTGAAAATATTCTAATTTAATCTACTATAAGAACCTTATGTGTCTGTTAACGCACATGTTAAATCTTTGCAACCTTGATCTGCGAAAACTTTTGTAAAAAAAATAAAAAAAAATTGAATTCACTTTGAGTATTTTCCACACTCACGGCATAAATTATGAAAACACAGTTTGGGATTTAAACAGTCATCTTAGGTGGCGGGTTTATGAGAACACGGAAGACCCCGGAAAATTGTTTGGGCATGGGAATTGAAAATATTATTCAATTTCCAAACAAAAGTGCAGTGAAGCTCTTTGGTAGTGAATGTTACTCGATGATATTGAAATAAAGCTACAATATAGACTTTTTCTAATTATGGACTGTTCATGGAAAACACCGCCAAGGTGCCGCCATCAACAGCCCATACTTGGCAGTCATTCCATTAAATCGACGTTTTTAAATTTTAGAAATATGCAATTACTGGAAATAAACAGTAAAATTACAACACATTTGTCACAGTATAAGCGACATTTTGTGGTCGCAAAATTAATAATTCTTAGTTGAATAAATTGCACAAAAGGTAATGAGGGATGAATACTAAATACTAATTACTTTTCTACAGGGTCCGAAGTTATTTTTGATTTCCTCGTGAATAGGATATAGGATTTTATATTGGTAGCCTACTTAACTGTCATTTTTTTATATCTATGGTATAAAGAAAAAAATCAATTTTGCATTAATATTAGTTCACATTTGACAATGAATAAAGTTTTTTTTACAATACATAATGGATCAGGGCTCATTGTTGAAGAAAAATAGACATTACATTTGACAATAAATAAGGTGTTTTTTACAATACATAGTGGTTCAGGGCCCATTGTTGAAGAAAAAGATATTTAAACTGTAAATATCAACAAGGGCCATTGATTCGTGGTAAGTTTGTTGTATTGAAGTTTCCTATTTATTTGACTGTAGTGTTGTTGGCAACTAGGTAAATTAACCGAGTTTATACCGACTTCATCTTCAAGCTACTTTTACTTAGTGTCACGGATATCTGATTTACCTGCTTTAACTTTTGCCGAGTATTTTGTTTAATCTAGTACATTTACCAATTAAAAAAAGTGAAAATAAGGTTTTAATAGTGAAAATGTTTTCGAAATAGACATTTGAGACCAAACAGACCTATAAGAGTCACTGATGCGACTGCGCTAAATAAACTTAGGCAGACTGCGTTTTAAATAAACTTAGGCAGAAATAGCGAGTTTTTGCCAAGTATATTCATATTAGAGCGTAAAAAAAGCACAACCACGGAAAGCATTATTTGCTCCCACCGGTTCTGCCTATTTTATTCTCTAATATGGGCGTGAGTAGATCATTTAAAAAAAATCATTTAGAAAAACACCATTCCAGACAGCGATGGACTAGCCAAGGCCTGTCGTTGACGATCGTACTACTGAAATATGTTTTATGTTTATACGACATTTTGTCAGGCGTACGCCACAAAATAACTGCGCCTCTGTCGCAATCCACATGTTGCTATTACAAGGGATTTTCAACTCTTTTTGCGTGTGGATTTAGTTGGTCCGTACCAACGTGCGTATTAAGAAGATAGTAAAGAGGGAATTTGGAAAATGCTCATATTATGCTAATATAACGACCAGCACACTCGACTCGAATTGCATTTTAGAGCAATTTAGTGGGGTAAAACTACGAAAAATCCCGGCTAAGTTATACACCTTTTTCAAAACAGGAGGTCCGTTGAGCCAGAAATGAAGCGTTTTGGAGTTTTTGTTCGGTAATTACTGTGGGTGATCTAAATATTAGAGAAATGAAATATGAAAGTACTTTCCATACGCAACCTTATTTACATTGCCATAAATTCACAAAAACTGTTTATTTATTAATTAAGGGCGGTTAAGGCGAAGAAAACCATTATACATAGATGTATGGGTTTTGAATATCTACAAGTCAAATAGACCTATCATGTTTACGTCAATATCTTTTGTTGAGTATGGGCCAGGAATGGATAGAACCATTAGGGTGCGGTCCATCTGTGACTCATGCTTGACAAAAATCAATTCCGTTGTTGGGGACTTTATGTACACATAAGCAATGGAAGCATCACCCCATAGGAAAAATACTGTAACAAAAGTTCAGTAAAATTACCTTTCTTTCACAGCAACTATATTGGCCAATTATGGGCTGTTGATGGAACGCACCGCCAAGGTATACTTAGTATCCATCTCATCAAAAATGCGTTTTTTGAATTCTGGAGTTACTGGAAATGAACAGTAAATTTACAGCACATTTGCCAGTGTAACCAACGGCTAGTGGTAGCGCAAACGTTCAAATTTTTGGGAAAGGCATGCCACCAGTGGCAGTGACCATTGAGATGATATGACAGCTGATAAAACAAGTTCTTTGCTTCTTTTTATTCACACTTTATTGGCTGGGCAGATTCGGATCGTGTGTAATACTTGTCTGATTCGAATAATTTTTTTGAATCGAATCGCTAATTCCAAAATGGCTATTATCCCATTTTTCTTATTATAATCCGCCTCCGTTATAAAAATCGTGAAGTTTATAGTTACGAGTTATTAATATTAGCATAAACAAAGGCAATGTATTTTCAGTTCACCCTCCACGTCTGCGAGCAGAAATTTTAATATTTGAACAACAAAATGCAGACGAATTCGGTCAAATTTGTCAAATTTTGTCGTTAAACAATAAAATTTCCACTCCACCACAGGTTTTGTTTGTGTGAATGGTTAAAGTCTGATCCAAATAACTTGTGCTGCGAATCGATTTGAAACGCCGAATGGAATTGTCCAGCCCAATAATGATACTGTGTTGTAGCTGCTCTCCTGTATAAACGTTTTACGCGTACAACAATGAACTCTGATGATTACCAAGTTATGGATAGATCAATGGTGATTATTCGTTAATTCAAATGAATTATTTTTATTTAAGTTTCATTGAAATAAGGTTAAGGAGACCCTTTCTTAAGCTTTCTTACAAATTTTCTTAAGCCGCTTAATAAGCAAAGATAATAGAACTCCGCCATGGCCCCACTAAGCTCAAGAAGATATCTATCAAATAGAGATGCGACATGATTCAAGCTAATGTTTTTCGGGAAACGGCGTGAAGGAAGGGACCACGGAGAACGGCAGTTCTCGGAAAAAATCCTCCAATGAACTTATTTCGAAGACGTCATGTAATTGATGGTAAATTATACGTAGTAGCGATACTACTACGCACTACATATAATAATAGAGATAAACCAGTGTATTTTCTTGTTAATCATTGATACATTGTTTGTTCTTCAGGTATTGGAAAGCACTGAATATTTTTCGCAACATGTGGTTTTGATACCAGGGCGTACATCTTGTTGTACACGCTGCAAAACTGACTTACGACTGACCTCCCCTCTCCTTTTCTTCTCAATGCAAAGCCGGAAGCGTATCTAAAAGGAAGGATACAAAATGCAGTACAAGCAACTGCACTCTAAGTGGCAACATTCTGATCAGAACTGATCCACAACTTAGTACAGTGAGTAGATTCTACCCTGGGCGATGGTAAAACCATCTACCACTTCTTTATTTTCCTTTAGTCGCTTCTTGCAACACGCAGACAATACCTTAGGTCAATTCTAATGCTCGCAAACCTCTATGCTTGAGGATGAGTCACTGCTGGATCGCGCCGAAGAGTCGCGGTCCATCTGTGGCGCATGCTTGACAAAATCAAATTTTTGAGTTGCCATGTTATTTATATAAATTAATAAATTACACCCATCCTGATTTCACTGTTTAACATACAATGGTTTGACTGTTTTTTTTTTTTAATTTTACCATTTTTGTAAGAAAATGTAAAAATATAATTTAATTTATTATTTAGCCTGAGCATAACGGGGTATTCTTTTTTAGTTTTGATTTGTTTATGATACATTAAACGGCTCGTTTCGACAATAAGTTTGGTTCAAAATGGCCTGTATTTATCGATATGGAGCAAAGCCTATCTCTCTCGTCTGTCGTTCTCACTTCTCTCTTTCGAGAAGACTTGTCTCTCTGTCTCTCTTTTATTTACTAATAACAATCAATCGCTGGCTGTCGATAGTGTTCCCTGATCAAACTATGATATTAAGAAAATCCATAATACTGCGACATAGTCGAACATATCAAGTTCCGTATGAAATTCAAATTTTAATAAGTTTTCTGATAAAGTCCAGATAGTTTAGTATGCATAGTGAGTTTTCTGTTACAAAAATAAAATGATAGAAACAAGGGTGAACACTGGTACAATTCTCGTGCTCGGAGCTTTGTGTCAATTTTCGCACTCGTACCTGACCACCGTTTTGTCATAACAAAATAAGTTCGATTGTGTCGCGGTATTTTTATGTATGTCAATTGTCTTTTTTGGCCTTTAATTTCAGATGTTTATGTTGAAAAAACGTTATTTTTAGGGACAATAACATTTAAACAATAATTAACAATAATATTTAAAATAATGATTTATTCCGAAGATATAAAATTTTTGAGGTTTGAAAAGAATTGTGATGGAATACCATTTCCCATTCAGAAAAATTTTGTCCAAATACATATTTCTAGTATCAGACACTGATGGACCGCGCCTCTGTGGCTCATGATTGATAATATTCTATTTCTTATTTAGCTTCCAACCGAACCGAGTGATGCGATTAAACACATTTCTAATGTTTTAAAATGGAAGGTCCGTAACATTTCCTGGATGTTATAATTTGTGTGTAGGGCTGGGCAAAATCGAATCATTTGGAATTCGAATCTGATTCGGATACTTTTTTCGAATCGGATCGAATAGCTGATTCCAAAAAGTAACAAATATGTCATTTTTACTATTATTGTTTCTTCCATGATAATTGAGAATTTCACAGTTAAGAATTACAAATATTAGCTCAAACAGATTTAAAAGCGGTGTATTTTCAATTAATATCCGGTCCAAGAGAGAAAAATTTTCATTTTAACGACAAAATACACTCGATTTTGGTTAAATTTGACCAAAATCGATTGCATTTTATTGTTAAAAATGAAAAAATCCACTTCATTTGGCGCTTTTTTATGGCCCTTTCACGATTGCTTCGATTCGAATTGCCCAGCCCTATTTGTGTGCAAATATACTCAGAAACAAAACACCTTACATTTATGTTCACTGTATCTGTTTTTTCCTTTAGTTTCGAAAGAGTGAATTTGATGTTGCCGAGTTGACAACTGATGATCTACCGTAGTGACGGATTCATAAAAAATTTTAGGGAACACAATTTTTTCCCACATTCGAACATGCATTTATGTTCAGAACAACATCTTTTTAAGAAAGAAAAAAAAATTCCTATTTTATGGGTGAAAAATTACGAAAAGAATAAAATTAGACAATAACATATGTTCGCGCGGTGTTCAAAATCGGATAAACACTCGTTTTAAAGGCGGAAATACGGAAAACTAGACGGGTGAAAGATAATATCGCCCGGAGACCCCTGGCTCCGCTACTGAGTTACCAGTTATAGGGCAAAAATAATATGTTGTTCCGGTTAACGGGCGATTTTGGAATATACTATAATTCGTGATTTTTTTATCAAAATTCTATCAAACAAAGTTGGGGGCCGACAACCACTGAATTAGGGAATGCTAAACATGTTCGGTATTTAATTCGGGTAATAACTTATTTGTTATATTTACCAATTTTTTCCAATGTTGTGTTCTGTTTTTTAAGCTGAAAGCAAATTGGTCCTTCGGAATTTTATTAACGAAACAGATAGCATTAAATACCTTCTGTATGTTTTTCATTTAACTTTCACAATTCCATAGTTGAAAAAATAGAAACAAAATTGGGAATGATTTGCAGATTAAAATTTGACTTTTCTTTCCATCAACAATTGCACTTGAAACATGTCTGCTCCTGTTAGAATGATTGGTTTTTGCGTCTACAGCGAGCGCTTAAATTCTTCGAAATGAACACAAGAGGTACTTGTGTCCCATGTGCATTTTATTCATAATTCCTAACTTGCCAGATTGTTTGTTTTTCATTTATATGAAATGAATATTGTTCTAAATGCGTTATCATTTACTGGTGCCAGGTATGGCAAAAACTGAATATTTTACTGTTTAGAATTAGGGCATGGTAAAACCGAATTAGTTGGAATTCGAATCTGAATCGAATCGCTAATTTTTTGTTTACAGCAAATATCGCGTTTTAACTATAAAAATTAGCCTCGGTTATCAAAACAAAGTAGTCGAATACAATTGCGAATGTAATATTACTTATTGAAGAAAGCGATCGATGTGAAAGAATTTACACCCCATCTATTATGGCAGACATGAATTCGACCAAAATCTCAAATATTTTCTTTGTATTTTGCCGTTAAATTTTAAAGAGGCACAACTGGTTCGAATAAATTCTGCTTAGAGATCAATTTGGATTATCAAACTGAGTGTTCCAGCCTTATTTCGAAAACAATTACACTGTATATGAATTATCGAATGAATTCCGAATTTAGGCATGTTTTTTGATGAAAGTCCACAATATAAGTTTTTGAAGTTAGTGCACGATTTCCCTTATTTCGTGAAACTATATCAATTTGCAGAGCAAGAATGAATTTTTCTTTCAATTCAGTGATCAGAAGACATATTTTTATATGTCACTATTCTGAAATATATATAAAATCAAGAATTTACCATATCAAAAATGTTTATTTTTGAATGTATTCGAATATCCTATATCGCGTTTTGGACATCCCTGACTGGTGATTCATTTTCAATGCGTTAAAATCAATAAGATTATAACATTTGACTAAATATTCTTCTTCTTGATACGTAGTTCTACTATGCTCTCCAATGCAGATTTTAAGCCAACGAATAGCACGATGATGAGCACTGATTAGTTCTGACCCAATTGGAAAAATTTTGCAACGCATGTTTTGTTAAGTATGTGCCACTGATGGTTCGCTTCGACGAGACGCGATCTATCTGTGGCACATGCTTGATAAAATAAAATTTCTGATTGTGGGAGGGTAGTAGTAGGAGAGCTTGTAAACATGCATAAATGAAATACCAACAAAAGCTCACCCCTCTCTACCGTGAGTGACCACTTTCTGAAAATGGAAATGATATAGTTTGCGAATACCAGACCTATGGCGCATGAATTCACCAATGTATGTGAGCGCGTGATCAGTTATATATATAAGGCCCCATCTTCAGATTTGAAATAAAGTTTGCGATCTAGATTTGGAGAATTTTGTTTGGGAATGAATTTACAAATAAAAAAATTCGCATTCCGATGGTTCTTGTTGTTTTTAGACAAAATCAGTACCACAAACGACATATTTCAGCAAGTGTAGTAGAGTGTCTCATAACAAGCAGGCCCACTACACCCCTCAGGTGAGATCACTAAAATTTGTGCAAAAAACGTCCTGGAATCTGAAAAGATTTTGAAACGAATCAAAACTTTATGTGTTGGGGCACTGCTTGACAAGATAAAATTTCGGCGCGCACCGCCACGGTGATTAATACATGACAAAATAGGTTTAAAAATTTTTCCGCGCACCGGTCACAAATAAATTGCTCTTTCAAACTTGATAGCAACTTAGCTCATAAGCTAAAAATGGTATGTGAACACAGCAGTTCGCAGTACAAGTACGTCATCACGCAGAAAGCAATAAAGAGAGAAAATGATAGAACGAGGTCGTAACTTGCGCAATTCATAATTCGAGACAGCATACTGGTTTTACTGTGCTGAATGCTGATGACTGTGGTCTATGCTTTAGTTAATATGTAATAATATTGAATGTGTGTCGGCTTCACAGTAACAATAAAGTAATAAAACCCGAGAACTGTTGATATATAATTGAGAAAAAAAACGTTACCCATAAACACAAAATTAGTGCCAGTTTGCTTGTTTTGTTAGAACATTTTCTGTGGCAATGCCACTATCGGTAATTTAATCATATCGCTGACAAAACGCAACAACAGTACTTCCTGCTTTATTTTGGATTACGTCATTCTGATAATGATACATCGAGGACCAAGAGAATTTAGAAACAATTTTTTTAATCAAGAAGTTCTTTCGAAAACTCGGGAATTCTGGATTTTGGAAATTCAGTCATGTAGGTGCGTTCGTGGCTGGCTTGACACCGCCTCACCAGTCGTGGATTGCGACTAAAAAGAAGCAACGAAATGGAAAATTTTACCATAGTCCAGAGCAGCTTTCACTCATTGCACTCTACTTCTACTACGGTCAGTTCTGTATGAAATGTTTCCGCTTAGAGTACAGTTGCTTGCTTTGCATTTTATAATACTCCCTGCCTTTTTAGCCCAATTAGGAACTTTATTTTGTCAAGCATGGGCCACAGATGGGCTGCGCCTCAGCGGCGTGATCCGTCAGTGTCTCATACTTGAAAAAATTAGTCTGGACAATTTTTTCCGATTGACTGTTAGTTTGTCCCTTTAGGGTACAGGGTAACCTACTCAAATTATTGTCCGAATTAATTCATGTGAATAGGTAATTCGGGCTGGGTAATACGATTCGCGGATTTGAATCGATTCGAGGCTAATATGATCCGAATTAATTGCGGAACGTTCAATACAACAAATTCTTGCTAAATCAAGTGGAATTTTTATTTTTAACGACAAAATGCAATCGATTTTGGTCAAAGTGGACCAAAATCAATTGTATTTTGTCGTTAAAAACGAAAATTTTTGCTTTTGAACATGGAGTGAAAATATATTGCTTCAAAATCGGTTTATACTAGAATTAGTAATTTGTAACTATAAATTTCTTGATTGTCATAATGGGGACAAACTGCAATAGTAAAATGTTATATTTGCTATTCTTATGAAATTTGTGATTCGATCCGATTCTTAAAAATTTTCCGAAACCGAAACGAATTCCGAATGATTCGGTTTTTCCCAACTTTATCACAATTAAATTAATATTCGTTGTTCTTATTTACTACTTTATTAAAGCTGAAAAATGTGCCTGGTGAAAAAATATCGCTTCAGAAATACATTTACAGATAAAATTGAAAATATATATTTATTATAATAAATTGTCGGTGAGGGCGATTCGCCGATAGCGGCAAGTTGAATGTCCGCGGTGTAGGCACATGCAAATACGAAAATGCGGTGAATAGAATCAAAATACCTCAATAAAATACCCTCAAGTCAACGTAACCTATATCTTTCGATCGGCTTTGAATTTTTTTCTCCAACTTGAGTCAGAAATAGAACATCCCGGTAATGGTGCAATACGCATTAGAAAGAGTCAAATCAGAAAGTTTACCAACAGTTTAATAATTTCTTCACAATAATATTGCAATTTTGGGCTACGTATAGAATCGTACAAAAGGATTGTGTAACATTATGGGCAAGTTGAATAAAAAAATATCCGTACTCTCTGCAAATAAATTCGATTTAAATACTTATAAGATTACTTCAGAAAATATCGTTTCTTTGGTCTTCGTGGTGACGATCAAGGTCTAATCTAATGACGATCGGCAAAAAATATGCTTGGCCATTTCTAGGCTCATTTCGAGTAGGCAGACATGGACTGATAAATATTTACCTATCAATTTGAATGTTTCAAGGCAATTTATAATAGCAATATCAGGTTTTCTGTTGTACATTATTTTATGTCAAAGTATTATTATATGAAAAAGTAGGCCGTTTTCTATGTTCTGACTAAATGGTTTAGAGGCATATGGAGTCCCTTCCCGGTACTTTACTCATAATGGCGATTCTTTCTTGCAAAGAAAGAGTAAAAACGAATTCATAATGTTCATAACTTCCCCGTATTTTAAAATATCTGGACGAACTTGAGCCAGTATTTCATTAAGTAAATGTCCAAAATATGATAATTTGTTTATATTCCCCGGTGTACTATTCACCCTCCTCTTCTCGACAGACACCGAATACCACTTCTCATCTTTACCATCTACTGTCTTTTTTTTGCGAATTTCGGAACACACGGCAGATAAGAGCCACGAGAAACGAGTCCTACGCACCTGCATCACCAATATAATATACACATACGAATATTCTAATTAGAACAGATATACAGATAATGTCCAATTTACGATACATCTATAGAAAGTTTTACGCAATAATTTATGCCATCAAAATTAGGATGATCCCAATTATCATTTCTATGATTCTAAGGTTTAAAAATGATTTTTTTCGGATATATCGCGATTACGCAAACAAAATTTCTTTTGATTGCAGATTGAAGAATATCGCAATCGCGACATAGACACGAATTTTAATAATTTGAGAAATACTGTGTGGGTCAAAAGATAGAAAAAAATGAGTCCGCCCTCCTAGGACATATTTATTCAGTATTTTGAAGTTTGACGGGTTGTATCCCCATATCCACACCCTGACATTGCGCAGTGTTTGATGTTTTCTATTCTTTCAGACTTTTGTGCATGGGATGCAAGGAGGTTCCGATTTCATCAGAAACGATTTTATCACAAAACTCTTTTTCGAGAACTACGACTCTCTTTCCTGACTCTGTTTCCGAAAGAATTCTAATTTAAATAATTCAAATCTCTGGTTGATCGTTATTTTCTTGATCCACATCCACTAGTGTATAACTGAAACTCGCGTCATTCGATTATGAAATTCGGAATCGTTCGTCCGTGGAAAATGGTATTCGACATGTGTGTTTTTATTGAGATACGCAAGTAAAAAATTCTGAAAGAAGCCAACTACTACGGACACACAAATGACAAAGAGATACGAGATAAAGTGCCAGCAAATGCACTCCAAGCGGAAATCATCCCATACAGAACTAAGCTACCATAGTAAAGTAAGTGGTATCTGCCCAGGGCGATGATAAAACCATCTGCCACTTCTTTGTTTTCTTTTAGTTGCATTTTACGACACGCGGGAAATACAATATTCTATTATTTAAGCCCGTACCCAGGAATAAATGCCATAAAGGGATAATGAATAGTTAAAAAGTTTTACATGAACGTATCTGAATATTACGACTCTAGGCCCTATCTCACGACTATTCAATTAGTTTAAGCGGAGGCCCAGATTTGCCAGTTAAAATATTTACGGGCCCGAATAATGGAAATTATTTATCGCTACCAAATAGAAATATAACTACCATTATTGCTGAAAAAGGCAATTTCAGCACCTAAAGTGTCTAAACTGCGCGAAAAGTTTTTCCCAAATTTTACACACCCAAGCGACGACCTATATTGCTTGGCAGGTATGGCTGAGAAAACCGAATCGTTTGAATTCGAATCGAATCGCTACTTCTTTATAAATAGTAAGCGTTCGGAATTTAACAAAACAATTTGCCTCAATTACAAAAAACAAACCAAAAACCCCAAATCTACTTATAAGGATATAATTAAACTGCAAGAAACAAGTTTCTTTCAATTCACACTTGGATTTGATACAGAAAAAATGCCGAATTCGGAAATACTTTGCTTGCATTTCTCTCGGTAAAGTATGGGAGTAAGTTGAAAATATAGCGGTGATAAATTCATTTTATTCAGAAACTTGAGCAGTTTTCCTTAAAAGACTATTTTTTATCGAAATCCACTGAAAAAATTACGAAAGTAGCGCCAGAAGGCTAACTTGAATGGCAAAGCCTTACTGCAAAATGTAGTACTAACAACTGCAAACTTAAGCGAAAAGCATTCCAAAAAAAACCTGAAGTGTTATACTAAAGTGCAGTAGTTGGTATCTGCCCTGGGTTATGATAAAAGATCTACCATTTTCTGGAACCCGTACGCAGGTTTTGCAATTGACCCATAAGAGGATTGTGGAAAACCAAATCGCACACCATTTCTGTAAATCCCATGTCTAGTGGCCGTCCGATATTTTCTTATAAAATCATACTTGTTGTTAGCGCCTTTATCGCACGAGAGGAAGCCTCCGACTGGGTATAATTTTTCAAGCTCTTGAGCTTTCAACTGATTAACTCGCTTTATTCGTAATAAACGTATGCATAATGGAGAACTGGAGCTAAAGACTACTGGCGCAATCTATGAATGGCTCATGTTAAACATAACAAAATTGGAAATTCCGTCGAGTTGATATTTTACAGGCGTTTTGGTTTTAATTCTACTCTATTTTTACATTAATGGCTCGTGTTAAACATAAAAAAATTGGAAATTCCGTCGATTTGATATTTTACAAGCGTTTTGGTTTTAATTCTGCTCGATTTTTTACAATCGCTCATTCGACCAGTTCAACCTGAAAAACGTTCTTTACCGGAGTTCACCTATGAATGAAGAGGTGGGTTTTTCATAAAATTTTGCTAAGAGCAAGGTTGAAAGAAACATATCATACAGGAAAAGTCTCCCGAAACTACCAGTGTGCAACTAACTATGTGAGATGCAGCAATAAAAACTAAGGAAATTAGAAGGAATAGATAAATTAACCATCAAATTCGACAAAATTATTTGAATTCCAAATGATGCGTTTTTGCCCAGTCTTATTCACAGCTTGGATACACCCGTGAAAAAAATCCCAATTGCAATGAGAGTTGACAGCAAGTAGAGAAGTGCACGCAAAGACTTTTATGAGTGGGACAACGGGTGAAAGATCCAGAGGACACGACACCGATAATATATTTGCAAACAGAAGCGACACGACGGCGGCACGTCGATAAGACAAGCTTTCGAGCCCAGAAGCCAATTTTTTTTATAGTGAACTTCGTGCTAACCATCCCCGGCCGTTCTGGCGCGAATTCAGATTCCGCGAGGGATGGTTATATACGAGAGGTCTCGTGGATGCCTCACCTTGGCGCTGCTTACTGTTCCCTCCACCAACTACGTTCCATGTACAGAACGGAACTGGCGTATACATGGTCGGCAGTATGGTTAAGCCGCATTTTAGGCTTTTCTCTCCCACGGAATAAAATCATCTCCTACATCTGAATGAGCGCGGGCAAGTCAAGCAATGTAGCAAGTGCACCGGGCGAAGCAGCAACTTGTTAAGGTGGAATATCATTTCAAGGTAAGTCAGCGACAAGCGTGGTACAATGCACAATATTTTACATGACTTTTTTGACAATATTAGTAATTTACCAATTCTAAGATGAAACCTTTTATAATGTATGAGTGCCAAGTGTGGATGACGCTGGTGCCTCATGTTGCTTTAATTCGAGGTCATATGAAAGAGATACGAAAGAGATACGAAACAGAGAATATACATAGAAACAGGCTACAGCCCACTGTCCCAAGTAAACCTAAAATGGCGTGTTTTCAGCTTGGAGACGAGAATATTGAATCAATCGATTCATTTTGGCACCTCCACCATAAAACAAGACAACGGAGACAGAGCGGCCAGAACTTAAAAGGTCTGCTTTTTTGTTGTGGGCAATAAACAGATTCGCGCACAAGAACACCAGCGAGTTAAACCCAATCAAAATGGCGAAAAACGCCAGACATCGACGAAAAGCGACCGTCCGCGCAAACGAAACCGTTGTGCGACTTGCCTCGGGCTACTTCTTCCAACTTTGCCCACTCAAGCGTAACGGGTCTTAGAAAAATTCATGGTTAATTGAAATTGGTATTTCATTATATTTTCAAAACTATAATACTATACGGTAATATCAAATAAAAATTGAATATATTTTTAACAATAAAATATATGACACATTTGCAATCAATCAAATTTTTTAATCAGAAACTCTCTCGCGTAGACAGTGACGTCATGTCTGAAGAAGTCACGTGACAAGGGCGTAAGAGACAGCAAGCGGCTGAGTGTAGATTGTGGATCATTTTGCCAGGTAGCGTCCTTGATCGCCACAACATGTCGCAAGTAGCAGATTCTCTTGGGGTCGCTAGAGATGGAGAAGAAAACGAAAACGATGCATTGCAGGTCGCTACTGGTGCGGGAGATCCTGGGCAGAATATCGACGCCGGAGAAAATCCGCGGGAAGGTACAGAGCCGGACCAAATTATCACCGAAAATCACGACGTCGACGGGTTGATTCAACAAAATAACTCGACCGAAGTCGCTGCTCAGGCTCAATTAAACAATGTTGAATCGCAAGAATCCGTTAATAATGTCCAGGAAGCAAATGAAGAAACTGAGGCCACTACAACTGTCCAATTCATTGCTGTTTCAGCAGAAGAACATCAACGAATGGTTACTTCAGGTGAATTGCCAGTTTCAGTTCAAGGAGCTGATGTTCACATGCAAATTCCTGGGGCAGAAGCACAGCAAGTTCGCCTGATAGCTGTGGACAGTAATGGAGTTCCTGTCACAGAAACTGCTATTCTTCAAGCTGCTGCCGAACAAGCAGGAATTGTGTTTATTACAAAAGATGATGATGATCAAGATGTTCAGATCACCATTGATGAAGCAATGAAATTATCAGAAGGAGGAAGTGGAGCTCGTCACATAATCACAGCAACAACAGCTGCAGCTCTTCTTGAGCAACAAGGTAAACAAGTAAAAACAGGAAATGTTCAAAGTTTTAAAGATCAAGATGGTAATGAGTCAGATGATGAAAATGAAGGTGAATCGTCCAAACCTGCTCTGCAAATTCGTGTCTACAGTCAAAAAGATTCACAATCCAGCAACGATTCATCTTTTGTTTCTCAAGGAGCCACAAATGCCAACTCTAGCGTGGTCACAGTAAATGTTCAAGAAGATTATAGTGATGGCACTGCAGTCATTGCTACTCAGAGCAGTGAACTCACTGATGATTCTGTTTATGAGTTCCAGGAACCACCCACTGGCAAAGATCATGAAGATGCAATTGAGAAAATAGCAATCATCGATACTTCCATGTTCAAAAAGCCTGGTGCAAGACGTACTGCTGATAAAGCTCGTGATAGACGCAAAATATATCAATGCAAAGAATGTGCCTTTTACAGTCATCGGCACAGTAATCTAATTCGTCATACCAAAATTCACACCGATGAAAGACCTTATCAATGCCATTTATGTGAACGTGCTTTTCGCACAAACACTTTGCTTCGAAATCATATCAATACCCACACTGGGGTCAAGCCGTACAAATGTGCTGAATCCGGTTGTGATATGGCTTTTGTGACTAGTGGCGAGTTGACAAGACATATACGTTACCGACACACTCATGAAAAACCTTTCAAATGTACATTGTGTGATTATGCTAGTGTGGAAATTAGCAAATTGCGTCGTCACTTTCGCTCACACACTGGTGAGCGACCGTACTCTTGCGAAGAATGTGGAAAAGCTTTTGCTGATAGCTTCCACTTGAAGCGTCACAGAATGTCTCACACTGGTGAGAAACCTTATGAGTGTCCAGAATGCAACCAGCGGTTCACACAACGTGGCAGTGTCAAAATGCATATCATGCAGCAGCATCTTAAAACTGCTCCAAAATTTGCGTGTGAAATCTGTCACACACTGTTAGGTCGCAAAAGTGATCTGAACGTGCACATGCGCAAGCAACATGCATATCAGGAAACTCCTATTCAGTGTCGTTATTGTGGGGAGTTGTTTCATGATCGCTGGAGTCTGACAAAGCATCAGAAAACACACAGAAGCTATGGTGGTGCATCTCGTCAGAATCAAAGTAGTAGCCAGAATACCAAAAGGCAATGGAACAACAACAATGATGATGATGAAGATTATACTGAATCGCAGGCAAAGGTTCAAAAAATTTATGAAAGTCATCCACGAAATACCAGAGGGCGACAAACTGTCACAGTGTTTGTCGAAAATGATGTAGATGATTCTGGCGAAGAAGAAGAACAACAACCAAAACAGGAAGAGGTATTAATGCTCACAGAACAAGACCAGGGAGACGATTCTTCTACAATGGTGATGGTGTCTGGTCAAGACGACACTTCGCACCAAGAGTTATTAAACATGGATTCCGAACCTGTTTTAATGATGACTACAGAGCCAAACGAGACCGTTGGCGAAATTTCCACAATGGTGATGGGAGGAGAATCCGACTCCGCTGATGATCAAGTAAGAGCTCTAGTTATGTCGGGCGATCTTCATCAACAAGGAGCTGTAGTGGTAACGAGCGTATCGGAGACAGCAGACAATCAAGTGACTGCAGTGATAAGTGCATCTGGCGAAATTGTTCATCTTGTTGACAGCAGTATGGTGCAGAGTTTACAAGAAGAAGCAGAACAACAACATAATATGGATGAGCAAGGAGGAGATGATGGAGAAAACAAACTACAAATTGCTGATGGTGAAGGAGATATAATCGGGATAAATATAAATGAAACTCATGAGTGAGTAGTTCGCACCGAAGCATAATATCAGCACGATATTATCTGTTAAAAGATGCTGTTGTCTAGTTAAAATTGATATTTTAGAATTTTTTCAATATTCCAAATGGACTGATTGTTCAACACAATCCATGGCAAATATTGTCATAAAGTTTTTAAATAATTTAATCATTGCTTTATTCATCATTCTATAGTTCTATAGAAGTTGCTAAGATGCCATATACACATTAACAAACTTCCCAAATGGGCTCAAAAATGTCTAAATCCCAACGATATTGGCAGACCCCGAGCAAAACCTCTGGAAAACGGCAATGATTAATAATATGATATATTTAAAAGATCCATTTGAATCTAAAAAGCTTTTTGTTATTTTGAATTTTGCAAGAATGTGAAATTTTTTTGATGGTTGGTATTATCAGCCTTTTGTACTCAGTGAGAAGAAAAGATATGGCTGATGTTCTGGTAGAATTGACATGTTGGTCAGGTTCTAATAATCCTGATAAAAAAGTTGTCAAAGAAACTTATATTTTGTTTGTGTCACTGATTGATCTTGTGGATCTGTCCATTTGCCGTTTATGCTTGACCAAAAAATCTCTGATTGTGATTATGACATTTGGAACAATGTTTTTCAAGAAACTCTAACTGCTGTACCACTATATATATGGCAATTTACATATATTCATTCATCCTACTTTTTTGTATTGTCGGCAATGCAAGTTTGGTCAAGTTATGTGAGCGTGGGCAGTTGGCGAATCTTTTCTTCAGATTTCAGAGTTCGCTCAATTAGCCATGATTCCTGTATAAAGAATATGATCGTCTCAGGAAGGTCCTTATCCGAATAGTTGGGTACTGGTATTCATGCTAGAACTTATTGTGTTTTTAAATTTTACATTGCCTCATTTCGATTTTAAAATCAATTTTTCAATATAAATTTGATTGCATAAAGGGACAGATGTACAATACATGCTGAAAAATCTGGTTGTTTCGATAAATTGATAGAATTTGAAAATTATCGGAACTAAATTCTATCCATATAGTTCTACAATCAATCAGAAGAAAGATTAGGACGCTGTATTTGTTCAAGGACATTTGTTTAAACTAAGAATGTAAATTCGGATGATTTTTTAATTTAAACATCAGTTTATAATATTAAGGCATTGTTCTCAATGAACAGTCCCTCAGGACCAAGTCCCTCAGTTGTAATATTGTTTTCCATTTTATTGAATCGTTCAATTATGAAGAATTGTTTAGAAAACAAAGATTTAATTTTTCTGAACATAAGCTGCTTATTTTTTTGGCATAGGATCGTTATTTCTGAGGATGAAATTGGGTATATATTCTATCATTTTTCGTCGAAATAAATCTTTTTAAAATAATTTGAAAACAAATTTTGGCTATCTGAATTGTAACATGCTGTCCTCAATATTTCGATATGGTCTTTCTTAGTCACTGATTGGTAACCTTATAATGATATTATATTACATATGTCTGATTTCATGCTGCTAACATAGTCTTGGATTTTAATATTGTACTGAATGTCTGACCCCATTTTAATTTTATGGTGGTAATTATTCATCTCTAATAAATGAGAATCCACAGCTCATCAAGAACACAAATTTTTGAATTTTTCAACAAGCATAATTTGATTAGCAAGTAAAGAGCATTCCGTTTCACTTTTGCCACATTTTTTGACTGCATGATTTATAACTTTGCAATGACTTCGACTTTGCAAAAAAAAATCGATCACTTGGTCAAAGTCTGGTAATTCTTTATACGAATTCGATAAGTCTATATTGTTAGTATTTTTTTTTTTCCCATATTTTTGAGTCCTGATTCATTGGTGCAAACAGGAAATTGCTTGATTGAAATATTACGAGTTTAATTGTGCTCTGTTTACATATTGTGGATGTTATAGTTGCTTGTCTATTTGCAATGAATTGAGATTGTAATCATTTTTGTTTGAAGAATAGGGAAGGGATGAAAGACCTACCATACCACCACATATTTTAATGCAATATGTTGTGCTGCCTTGACTTGACGATTTCACAAATGACATCCTTCTATTTTTTCTGGGTGTTCTAATCTAAAGCTTTCAGACATGTTACCACCAAGACAGTTTGCATAATTTATTTTCTGATTTTACCAAACATCTGTATTGTAGCAATGTTTGTAATTTTACTAAATTGTATCAATTGGAAGTTAGTCGTTTTCTTTCCGTGTCTGATTAGTAGAGCAGCTGGTGTTCTGTGGCCAGCCATATAATGTCTGTAAGTACTGGTATATGATTTTTATTATCGGCACAGGAATATATTGTGTGGCCCGTGATCGTGTTCCAGAAATCTGGTACTACTAGGTAAACTCAATGCTTTTTATGCACTGATATCATACTTACCAACTATAGTCGTTTATAAATTTGACCGATGACCATCCCTGCCCGTACTTGAAAAAATACCAAAAAATGTATACTTCAAAATTTTGTCAAATTTGTTCATCTGTTAGTTTGCATAGGAATTTGAATTATGTTTTGATAAAGTTTTGCATTTCATTTTGATGCTTTTACCTTGTTGCGTAATCAATGTTTGGTTTATAATGAATAAACTTCTGAACCGAATTTTTAATGTTGTTAATTATTGACAGATGTTGGTATTGTTAGGTTTGCTGCATCTGGTCGAAGATGCTTAGGACTTATCCATGTGAAATTATCAGATGGTGTTACGTGTGAAATTGGTCAACTTAGGATTGCGGTGGTGTGATGGCTATGCAGACAGTGAGGCAATGCTAAGTTGAATATTCAATGAAAGTTTGCTGTTCAAAACCCTGAATAAAAGGTGCTCCATGCATGTCTTCAAACCGGTGGAAGGACTAATCTTATATTGTGAGAACTTTGAGTAAAGTTTGAATGGACCATATTTGAAATGAGCAATCTTGACTGATGGGCTTTACTACGGACCGAACATGTCTTACAAATTTATCCTTGAAATCAGAAAAAGAGAATTTCAGTTCCTTACTTTTCCCTTTGTTTGGTCTAGTCACGATTGGGGATGGCAAGATTTTCATATTCTTCGTGTGTCTGAAATGTTTATATCATTTTTTCAAATGGACAAAAATCATCAACTCCGCTATTCTTACAGTTTGGTTGCTATCAGATACTCAAAAATCGATTATTTTTGTCTCCTAGCAAAACAGGCCTTATTATTTTATTAAATATTTCCAATTTACTTAATCTTCTTCTGATATAGTCAGTCTCCTCACGATCTAAGGCAGATTTTGGAAATGAAATTTTGCGCATGTCATGATTTTTCTGCACAGTGTATCAATTTCGAGGACGAGAATAATTTCGATCAAAATTTTATAATTCCCAACTACCAATATTTGGATGAGGCATCCTAACTTTGTGGAGTGCTATGTTCGACAAGATATAATTCTGAGATAGTTTCTGATTTGATAACTTTATTACCCAGTCAGAAAACCTTTGTCAGCATCTTTATGTGTGTGTCACCGATGGATTTCATCAATGAGATGTGGTCTATGCATCTATGGCACATGCTTGAAAAATATAAAATTTCTGGGTATTGGCTCGTCTTCTGCCTTTCGTTCTATGATACAATATAGCCATAGGGGGAATAAGCATCATACGCACATGTGGTGTAATATAAGCATCTATAAACAATGAAGCAGCTTTGATGAATGATATTTAATCAAGCTTGGTTCATGAATAAATCTAAAGGGATTGGGACTTGCATTTGCCAAACCTGTTTGTTCTTAGCTGTACAGTGATGTTGATGATATCAATTTTTTTCAGTGTTTACTAGCAGACTTTGACTACAATTAGTTACGCAAGTTTATGATTCTAATTGAAAAAATCATTCCCAACTGTTTTAAAATGCTGTATATATTGAATTACCAAATCAAAAAGCACATCCATTGTTTTAATTCAAGTCACACTGAACAGGAACGAAATAGCTGTCTGACTGTGTATTGATTTGACATCTGTATTGATTTGACACAATAAAATTGGCAAAAACTTATCATAAAAGGTCACCAAATAATTTTAAAATGTTTACTTTCAAGTTCTGATAGCGGCAGAACTTAACATACGCAACATAACAGGAACATATTAAAATCGCAACAAATTTTCTTGTAATGCTTAGAATCGATTCAGATTAATATTAATTTGAATCGATTCGAAATTCTAAAATTTACATCTCTAACTGAATTGGATCAAGTTTTTCTCAATAATTATCACTAGTCGACTAATCACTAATTATCTCTCAGAGTAATCCTTTTAAGAATGCGGTCTTCTGAAATTCATTCTCACTCTAAATCGAAGTAATGTGCAGTAGAATCACATGATGCAGTAAATGGTATGTTGTAATTTGGAAATTATCGTGATGTTATATTTGCAAAAAATTCTTATAATTTAAATGAAAAATGTCGATGACTCTGGACTGGTTGTTTGAATATTTGGTAAAATGCGTTCATTTGGTAAAATGCGCTACATCACTTCGTCTCAATCTGTTTGGCATAATTCATGATGTTGCTTGACTTAAAAAAGAATTTTATACTCCCTGGATAAATAATACTGTCAGGCAGATTCTGGTAGACTCTATTGATCAAGATGGTGATGGCAAATTTCAAAGAGATGATATTTTATAGTGGAGTATCAGTGTTGATGACACTGGCTATTGGTTTGATATTCCCGCTACTAATACTTCAAATATCCATAGCGTGTGGCTTCACTGGTGATCATACAATAGGTAAGTCTGCATGCTGCATAGTTCTGCAAATTTGTTCACATTATTGTTCATACATTAAACATTTTCTGATTGACTGAGATAAAAAGTAAATTATTCTTTTATCCGACTCCTTTCAATTAGTAGGGTAATCAAATTTGTTATGTTGTTCTAATTTGTGAGAGCAATATTAAATCATGCATTTTATGTTTAGCTCTTTATGTTCATTCATGACTAGGAATTAATTTTTTAAATTTATTTTGTATTTAGAATAACATTCTGAAACATTTAAATATTCTCGAACTCTCCGATCAAGGTGGAACATTGTTCAAATGTTCTATCACATGCTATTCACCTATATTTCCAGATTAATATTTTATTACTCCATCAGAACTTTTTAATGAGCTATTTGGTAAAAAAAGCTTTCATGCCTATCTATCTGTGACTCATGCTTAACAAAATAACATTTATGCACATGATATCAAAATTGCCATTTTAAACTTTAAGATTGTCCGTCTATCAATCAAAGCATACTGCTGGCAAGTCCAATTCGAGCCAAGTCAAAACATTACACACCAAAACATTCTAGTATCCAGTTTGTATGTGAGAAATTTTCTGAAGTGTTTCATTGTGTTCTTAATCTTTTTACAAAAAACCATTATCGTTATCTTAGGATTCTTTTGCTTGCCAACCACCTTATAATATATATCCATATATACCCTCTTTTTGGAATTAATGCGAAGCTTAAATTATAAAATTTTTTTCAAAAAATTCTTTTTATTCAATACTCATTTCAGGTGTTTCATGGATATATTTGTCATGTGTCTTCATCTTCTGCATGTTATTACAATGGATACCCAGGGGTAGATTAAATCCAAATGGGAAGGCTGTATTTATTACCGGATGTGATACTGGGTTCGGTTTTCTTTTGGCAAAACAACTTGACGCATTGGGAATGTATGTGTTTGCAGGTGTGTTTTATCAACTTTGGTGACAAGCTGAATATTTTGCAAGTGTTTGTTTGAGAGTTCTTGATTTTTTGAGGCCTAATTTCATTGATGACTTGTGTATAGCGAATTAGTTATCAGCTAGGTTTTCAAAATTCTTATAAAAACAATAAGCAGTTGTCAGTTTCTTCATTTGAAATCAGGAAATAAACTGTTCTAGTGCAATACTTCTCTGTATAAAAAATCAGATAATGAGGATCACAGACAATATAAGAAGTATTTTGCACCCAGTATTATCCAGTAAAAATATGATTATGTTTAAATCCTTAAAAATCGTTTTTGTTTTTTCTTCCCCAGGTTGTTATTTAAAAGACAAAGGTGGTGAAGGTGTGAAGAAGTTACAAGAAACTGGCTCAACCCGGTTAAAAGTTGTTCAACTTGATGTATCTGATGATGAAAGTGTGAAGAAAGCTATCGAATTTATAGGAAAGAACCTTCCTCCTGGACAAAAAGGTATATCTTGAATAAATATATCATCCAAGGGATTCAAAAGCTTATGGATCATTAATTTGTACAAAGACCATTTATTCATAAATTTCTTTCCTGTCACAATATCAATTTTTATTAACTCTTAATGGGAATGGGGTGGGAGTTTGGACGCCAACTGCCCTCTCTTACAGCCATTGTATTTTGCTAAACTTTCCAAATATTTTTGGGGCGATTTCACTACTGTTTTTCAAGTAACTGTAAATTATACCATTTTCGTCTCTGATGTTTGAGATCTTTCACCATCTTTTACTTTACCTATAGATGAGACTGCATATCACAATTATTGAATATCAAATTTGATTGCACACCCCTTTGATTAGATTCCAGAAGTTCTGAAATTTCTAGTTTAGTTTTCATTCCTGGTCACCAATACTTGATAAAACTTGTTTCAAAAATATTTTTTGAACACATTTTGTGGTGAAAGTAATATACATCGATTCAATGTAATTTCCATACCCTATTACTATTTTATCGGCAATAAATGGTGTATTATTGGTTCACACTTGCACGATTGACCAATTTGAAAATTGTTTTTCTTCTGATTTTCAAAGCACACAACAACAAGTAAGGTTCATGTTTAGGTCTGTGGGGTGTGGTGAATAACGCCGGTACTTCTGCATTTGGTGATATCGAATGGTCTTCTTTGGAATTATATAAACGAGTTGCGGAAGTGAATTTATGGGGAGTTATCAGAGTTACTAAAGCTTGTCTTCCATTGATAAGAAGGTTGGTGACGATGCCAAAAAGTAAATTTCATTCAAGTCAATTTACTAAGAATGGAAATCTCATTAACAAAACTGGGTTATTGCAGTTGTGTTCTAAGTTGGCATGTAATTTTCTTTTATATTGAAAATCACTTGCAAAGCATTATTGAAGGGAATGACCCACCAATGGCCATTATCAAAATGCTATTACAAAAAGTAGTACCAGTACCGGATTTCAAAGCAGAAAACTTCCCAAGTAAAACTGAATTATTATAAGGGTGGTTAGTGTCTGCTCTGGGTGATGGTACCCATCTACCACTTCTTTGTTTACTGTAAGTCGTAGATGCTCTTTTGGTTTGCAGGAAATGCATTGGCTTTGACTTTTGAATGACTATACCAAAACATATTCACTCTTTTATCCAGGTCTCGTGGAAGAGTTGTCAACATGGCAAGTGGTTTGTCAAGAATTACTGCAGCATCAAGATCTGTTTACTGTGTTTCAAAATATGGAGTGCAATGTTTTTCTGATTGTTTAAGATACGAAATGAGACAATGGGGAGTCAAGGTATAAATAGTAATGGACTAGTGATACTGGCAATTATGTGACAATTCAAGTTACCTACTAAAAATTTTTAATTATTTCATCACACACTATTTCGAAGACTCAGTCCTATAAACATACCTTTGATAAGTTTTTAATCAAATGTTTTGTTTATTTCTCAGTAACGTAGCACAATCTATCATAGCTAAACATGCTTAGGCAAAGTTTACAGGCCAGAAATGTCGCTTGAACTTCAGAACTTCGCTTGGTTGAGTTAGTTATATGGAGCATTTTGATATATTACCAGTGTTAAAAACGAGTCACTTCACTTCAAGTCAAGTCAAAGAACACGCGATTTGCGAGTCAATTCCAAGTCTTAACAAAATTACCTAAGTGTCAAGTCGAGTCAATGTATGCTCAAGTCGCAATTCAAGTCGAGTCATACGTTTACAAGTCGAGTCACGAGTCGGATTTTAAATCTATTCAAACAGCACTGACAGATTGATTTGCCACTTCCCATTTCATATGAATTCTTATCTCCCTTATGAAATAAGTACCCGCTCACAATCACCATCTGATCATTGTTGGGTAGACAAACACAGATTTCACTGCAGGGCATGTTATATGTCTTATACCCTTCTGGAAAGCGCATTTCTTCTCTGATGAGTCACGCAACAGCAGACAACGTGATTTTTCAAAAGGTGATCGCAGACTCTGGCCAAATTTTTCAAGTCGAGTTATTTAGCTATGACAACTCGAGTCAAGTCATTGAAAAAGGATACTAGAGTGTGGGTCGAGTCATTGAATCGAGTCTCCCCAACACTGTATAATACAGTTCAAAAATTGATTAAAATAGATGTATGGAAAGTGGCAACTTTACTTGGAATTGAGCAAGATTTATTCTAATTTTTCGTTCACAGGTTTCGATAATAGAACCAGGTAACTACATTGCCGGAACAAATATATTTACCAAAGAATCAGTGGCTTCATTGGGGGACAGAATGTGGGGTGAGATGACAGAGATTGTCAAAGCGGATTATGGAAGAGAATACTTTGATAGAAAGGTAGGGGTCGATTACAAAATTGTTTTTCACCAATATTCGTTTCTGTATCTTTTTATCACATAAAATATTTATTTATCCAATTCGAATTAGTATTTCTGTTTTCATGTTCTAAATCTCGAAGGAAATTGGAGCTCTTCAAATGTCATTTATTAAATGTTCGATTCGTGATTCTTAAATCATAAACTATTCGATTAGATTTTCCCATTGATTGAAAATCAATAGATACAGAAATTTTCAGAAAATAGATGCCAATTTTGGTGTTTTTAACAATATCCTGAGAAAATGTTCTTTGTTTATTTAATGTAATACTTACGGTTTGAATCGATTCTGAAAAACTGTTCGATTCGGTTCTGAATTCAGAGAATTGATTGTAAAATTGTAATGTAATTTCTATTCACAACCTTTGTTGAATGAAACAAGTATGTTTCTCTTTAGAACATGTCACGGTTTGCCATATAATCATTTACCCTCTGCTATAACATTAAATATAAAAAAAACTTTGCAGGTAAATGAAATGGTCGGTTACTGCAATGCAGGAGTGAGGGATTTGACACCAGTTACAAATGCTTATGAAGATGCATTGTTATCGAAACATCCATTCATTAGATACAATCCTATGACTCCATACTGGAGGATAAGATTATTTATCATGTCAATACTACCAACTCCTATTGGCGACTAGTGAGTATAAGTTGTCAATATTTAAAGATATGGCAGTCAGTAGGCCGTTTTAGCAGTGGTTCAAGACATAATATAATAAACATAATAAAATCATACCTGCTGTTGTTGAGGATTTGGAACTTTAACCTCCCTTTATTCTTTTTAATGATTTGTAGCAGAAAAATTGTAATGGTCGACTAATTGTTTTACACCTTGGGCCCTTTTGTGGATCTTTGATCAATTAACGATAATTTGGGATGGGCACTTTGAATCGATACTAAATATCGAAATCAGCTCAAGATAAACTTGCTAATGAATTGGAAACTTGTTCGCTTTTGAAGGGGTTGCTGGTAGTAGGGCTTTGCTGGAATGGTTTTTGTTGAATTGGGCTGTTCAGTGACTATTCATTCAAAATTCCCAATGCTAACGGAAATAACTATTTTTTTTCAGCTTTTACATCTATAAAGATGCACAGACTATCAATCCATCAAAATTGGATTAAACCCAGAAATTACAATATTTTACCCCTGCACAATAGTGTTACTGTGCGTTAAATATTTTAGGCAAAGTATCAAATGAAGAAATCTAATAAATACATTCAAGTGATGTTATAAGCTTTGCATTTTCACTTATTTTGTTGAAAATTGTATATGAAATCACCCTGGGTGAAATGTTGAGATACTTTTCTGCAGTCAATGGTTTGAGTGGTTCAACGAGAACAAAGCCAATATAGTACAGCAGGTTCAGCGTTTTTGGATGTCGCAGATTAGCATGGCCTAAAGAGATGGGGTGATGTATTGGAATCAGTATCAGCAAATAACACCAATACTTAATAAAGTACTCGGTATCAAAATATAAATTCAAATGTGGTATCGGTGTTGACGAAAATTATAGTACCGGCCCATCTATAATGGCCTGTCTATATTAAAAAGTGGTAGATGTTATGACCATCTCCTAGGGCAGATACAACTCTGTGCTTTTATCATAGATGCTCAGTTCTATTTGGGATGTTTCCCAAAGCAGTAGTGGTAGCTAACTGGCCATAGTTGGTTCCTTCTAGGTGCTGCTTCCAGCCTTGCTAGTAGTGAATTTCAATAAACATAAAACTGCTGGCTTTGGAACCCAAAATTCCCAATCTGTTAATAAACATATGCCATCACAAAACCCCCAGAAATACGCAAATCAAATTAAAGACTTTACGACCAGTAGAGTTTGGATAGTCAAATGAAGTTATGAAAAGGAATAAGAAGTTCGTAAATCAAATGATATTTTTTTTTTAACAATGTGTGTGTATTCCCTTTATAACCACTTTTTTCGAGTGTATCACCCTGACAAGGCCTTGTAACAGAGGCCACTTATAGACGGACAGGGTTAGAGTTGTTGGAAAGATATGATCTGTCCTGTTCAGCTTAGCCTCCCAAGTTAGTTATTACACACTGGGTCGGTGGGCATGAATTAACGAGTCAATGGTTTGAGTGGTTCAACGAGAACAAAGCCAATATAGTACAGCAGGTTCAGCGTTTTTGGATGTCGCAGATTAGCATGGCCTAAAGAGATGGGGTGATGTATTGGAATCAGTATCAGCAAATAACACCAATACTTAATAAAGTACTCGGTATCAAAATATAAATTCAAATGTGGTATCGGTGTTGACGAAAATTATAGTACCGGCCCATCTATAATGGCCTGTCTATATTAAAAAGTGGTAGATGTTATGACCATCTCCTAGGGCAGATACAACTCTGTGCTTTTATCATAGATGCTCAGTTCTATTTGGGATGTTTCCCAAAGCAGTAGTGGTAGCTAACTGGCCATAGTTGGTTCCTTCTAGGTGCTGCTTCCAGCCTTGCTAGTAGTGAATTTCAATAAACATAAAACTGCTGGCTTTGGAACCCAAAATTCCCAATCTGTTAATAAACATATGCCATCACAAAACCCCCAGAAATACGCAAATCAAATTAAAGACTTTACGACCAGTAGAGTTTGGATAGTCAAATGAAGTTATGAAAAGGAATAAGAAGTTCGTAAATCAAATGATATTTTTTTTTTAACAATGTGTGTGTATTCCCTTTATAACCACTTTTTTCGAGTGTATCACCCTGACAAGGCCTTGTAACAGAGGCCACTTATAGACGGACAGGGTTAGAGTTGTTGGAAAGATATGATCTGTCCTGTTCAGCTTAGCCTCCCAAGTTAGTTATTACACACTGGGTCGGTGGGCATGAATTAACGAGCCACGGCTCACCGGGAAATGAACCTGAGATGTTCAACCTGTGATGCCAATGTGTTAATATTATTAAGTCAACCAAAGCTCCCCCCATAAATGAACCAATTTCATGCAGACTCTGCAAAAACAATCGCATATACTGTAAGAGATGGAATCGATGGCCTCAATTAGAGCTAAATCACTCAAAAAAATATTTTACTTTTACGACCAACCCCACACAATCCTACATGCCCATCCCAAATAACATCACACATTGTACAACTTAATTTCTCATGTTTCTGTAAAACAGGAAAAGAAACAAAATTTATAAATAATAACAATCACTATTTATAATTCACAGTGGTAATAAACAAACTCCGACAAATTCTTGATTGAATCATCGGTCAACGTGCATAGGCCCAAATTGTTCATGAAGTTGCTATGGTTAAGTTAGAGTAAATTGGTTAGCTAGGAGGTGATCCTGATTGAAAAAATTATGTCTTCCCATGTTTTGTCAAGTATGGGTCACTGATGGACCGTGCCGCATAGGCACGGTCCATCAGCGGCCCATAGTAGATAAAATACTTACTATGACTGGATTTTTTTATTCATGTTGAAAAATGTTAACAAAAAATTTCTTCAAAAGAGGATTTAGGAAATGAATCAGCGATTGAGCAAGGCTCGTACTATCAGTCGTTCATGGTTACTGACAAATTCATTAAAGAAATTTTCTAGAATGCAGAAATTTAAAACAAGATTCAGTTGCTTATTAGTTCACCTAGCTGTTTTACTTCCAACGGACTTTCTTTCTCTATTCAAAACAGAGATTCAATTTTGAAAATAAAATAGTAAAATTGATAGTAGCGAAAATTGCAGCGATAATTCTCAAAATTCAAATAGCTATAAATTTTGAATACGGTTACCACTTTATGGTGCATTTGCTATGAATAAAAGACAACGTTAGATATTCGAATCACATTTTTTTAAACAACAAAAATTTATTGAATCATTTTACCAATAGGCCAAAATCATAGCACAGATGTAAAAATGTAATGGAACGAAAGCTCGACTCAAGGCCATTTTCGAACCATTTCATGTGATGCAAGCGGGTATTAGAATTTGGTTGAATTTTGAAGGGGCAACCATAATTTGGACTACATATTTTAGCAACAGATAATGATGTGTATATTCTGGTCCAATGATTAGTAGATATTTCAAGAGGCAGATGCACATAATGAAGAAATATTAAGAGGAATGAAATAGATAAACAATAATAAAAAATATATTGAAGATGTTTTAGCAACAAAATGAAAGAAAAGAAATTCATTTTATTTGTCGATAACTGATAAGATGAATAAAGACTTAACGGTTATACAAGGATAACAGCACTTTTTAAGTATGTAGAGATACGTTTTGACAAGTATGAGTCACTGATGAGTCGCAAGGCCGAGGCACGGACCATCAGCACCTCATAACTGACAAAATAAAATTTTTGGGTTTGACCTCATATTAGTTTTGTTTTTAATATTATATCTGGTTCAATATTAAGCAGTTGTGTTGCAGTTGCTGGTCTTATATATCAATCTGCATTTAAACACTTGGAAAAATCATAAGTGTGGGGGCACCATTGTAATTTACATACTCATTTCAAAAAGATTCATACTTACTCCTAACAAACAAGTTAAAAAATTATCTAAACAGACCAACGACCATTATTCGAATACTTGTTCAACTTAAATTTTCTCCAAAAATCTGACCAAATGATTCAGTCTTGGTAATTCGAAAACAACATCACCCAGCCCTGGGTAATATTGTTTTCGCCACATCACGCAGCTTCCTTAATTGATAGAATAGCGTTATAAATTTTTACAGCTGGCCCGAGTTTTATTTTTAGAATTCGAAGCATGTCCGATTGTGTCAGCATTAACATAGCTTCACCATCTATTTCCTCTCGAGTGAAAATTTGTTCGTATATTTGATCGCTTGTGAGTTCTCGAATAAATCTTGCTACATCAGGGATGGACCATTTTGAAACGACTTCTGCAGTATGACCTCCATGCCCTGAGAGTAAAAATGCCAATTAAAATAAATCATACTCAACTCAAACATGGGCCATTGATGAAGCATGCTATTTAAGTATGATCTAGTTTTAGCCAAAGGCTTGACAATATACAAATATATTATATCAGTAATATAAAAAAAATCAACTAAACATCCTAGATATGATTCCGAAATTGCTGGGCTCTATTGGAATACAGTAGCATTATTTTAATTGCACTCGAGGACAGAATTTCAGACAACTAAAAATGGCTGCCTGCCATGAAAAGGTAATTCAGCTAATGAGCAATATGTCATGCTATGCCTCTTAAGATTAAAATGTCTATTTTTGAGTGTCTGGTAGTAACCAAACTGTAGAAAAAGATTAAAAATCATCAATACTGCTATGAAATAGCAGTTTTGATGATTTTGAAGCCTTTTCTCTTTACCTAGAAAAAATGACATGAAGGGTTTCCGACATCAAAAAAAACAAGACTCTGCCACCCTGCTTTCAGGGCAGAGCCTACAAGTTAACTACAGAAGATACTTTCAATGATCAATATTAGTTATCATTTATTACTGAATAAATACTAGCCAACTATGATTGTGGAAAATATATTATCTAGCGGGATTGACGTTCATGTTTTGCCGACCCCAATATCTCTACTAAATGACCATTTTGCGATGAAATAATTTAATATTCTGAATCTATCAGTGTTAGTTGTTATTAAATGCACATCCCATGCTGATAGTAAAATGCTAACAGCCTTTGCTTGGTGAAATACCCAGGTATAAATAGTTTGTCAAAGCATCTTTTGCTAAGTATGTATCACTGATGGATCACACCCAAACACGAGGTCCATCTGTGGCTTATGCTTGACAAAATAAAATTTTCGATTGGGTAAATGAAAAAATTCTTAGACAAATTGGCCAGTCTTAAAAAATAACACACACTTACTTTCAGGTTTATTATTATTATTAAGCGTGTCATCTCTGAACCGTTTTCCGTTAGACGGCAAATCATATTGATTATTTGTGCTGAATCTTTTACGCATTAAAACTGAAATGAAAGGTAATTACATAAATAACATAAAGATGTGGTAAATGGTTTTATCAACTTCCAGATCAGATACCACTTACTGCACTTTACCATGGTGGTTTAGTTCTGTATTGTTCTGTATTGGGTGTTTTCTGCTTAGTGCAGTCTCTGACACTTTGTCATTTGAGTGGCAGTTCGTCGGCTCCTTTCAGGCGAGCTTCGAGCAAACTTTTATAAAAAAAATATTGAAACAAGTGGCTTGAAGATTAGTAACATAGACAAGGATGACATTTGGCGAATAAGCATTATGATCCCAATAAACAGTAATCTGTGACTCACACTCACTTACGCTATGTTTTTAAGGATTTTTGACTACCCAAGCCGAAAATATAATTTACATCGATTCATTGGAAATTGCAAGCCACCTGGACTAATGGTACAAACATTTTCCGCCAATCATTATTTCCATTGCCAATTAACAATAGTGAATTATGTCATTACCAGATGTGTCACAGTCCATCAGTGACTCATACTTAACAAAATGATTGATCAATATATTTCTGACCTGGAATCACTTGATGAGATATCATATAGCAAATTCCTCCGCCCTTGTATGCATTATGTTATTTGTATGAACTATCAGCGTTGCAGCACAATAAAAAAAGTGAATCAATAAATAATACCTTTAGCAGATCTTGGAGTTTCTGGCTCATCAATGTAATCAGGATCTTCAAAATTTTTGAAATTATCTTCCTCCCTTATTAAATTTGCACTTCTACGTGGCTTATACGCTGTCAGACGATCCTGTAATAAAATCGGTGTTTTATACACTCATTCATTGTTGAAATCATAATTTTTAAATTTAATTTTTTCGTTTTCGGATATTCACACATCGTTCAAATGCAAGCAGTTGAATGTTCCAAAAATTTTTTGCATCAATATATTCAATCAAATCTGAACATATATCAGAAACAAAACATATACAAATTTTAAGTGAAGTCCAATTTGCTTTTTTTTCATAGCCACTTCTTAGAGTGGATTATCCGTGCCATAGCCCCGTAACATCGGCCACTTATAGGGGGCAAGGTTAGAGATGCTGGAAGGAAAGATACGATCTTTCCCTGTTCTGCCTAACCTACCCAAGTTATTATACCCTGAGTTGAGTGATGAGTGAGCATGGATTAACAAGCCGAACTTGCCAGGACTCGAACCTGAGATCTTCATGCGATACCACTTGTTATGCCTAACAGTAACACTCTCTTAAGTGCGGAAGTCAAGAAATGTGGAAGTATCGCCTTGTTGAAAAGAGTAGAACCTGTTCCATCAGAGGCATATATCCAGCAGTTGAAAAAAAAATTGAAATTACGATTACAATTTGATTTCCAACCCTTGGTATACGTGATAGCCATAATTCATTGTGCAACATTGTGTGGTTTCGAAGACAATCGGCACTAGGTTATACATCGGCATATAACATTTCGTTCTTCTGAAAAGTTATCAAATTAATATTTTGAAACAAGTAAATTTTCTTGGGATGACTGAGAAGCAACATGGAAGATATTTCACAAATCTTTAAAAAAGCATCAATAAATTACCTTTACAACTTCTTTGGTTAGATTTTGAGGAGAGTACGGACATCCGAACTCACTATAATGAGTCATGAACTTAGCCCCTTTAATATGACCAAGACCTGTACATCCTGGTATTGGACATGCTCCAGTTTGCCTGCAATAAATAAAAAAATAGCACTGTTAATCGAAATAGTCTTCAGCATCCTTAAATATTATAAAATACAATATTAGACTATATTATTTATATCCATTTGCTGCAAAGTTATGATGTGTTGCCTATATCATGATTCCACAACAATCTGAATAATTTTAAAAATAATCAAAAATCGAAATGGCCTTTAATCGGAAATCTAGAATACCCGACTAAAAGGAATTAGACATCTTCAACTTTAGTCAAGTAATGGGGTGCCTGGTTAGCTAAATCGGTAAAGTGGTGGAAATACGCTACATAGGTTCGAATCCTGTGAGGAGTGATGATTATATGCAAGAGGTAAGCCTGGCGCCTCGCCAACACAAGGTGGTTTACGTAAGCACTCTCGACCAACCAGGTCCATGCATGGGAAAAATGAGAAATATGATAAGCCAAAAATATTCACCCGATCGGAACTGGTGTCTGTACCAGAGGCTGTGGTTCGCCATATGATTAAGCCATATTCTCGGCCTTCGTCTCTTACATGTATAAAAATGAAATTCTAAATCATCAACTTTCATTTGAAAAAATAGTAAATTACCATGATAAATCTTCCTTAACACCAAGAGAAACAGGAGGTTCTAGAGGGTGATTCGATTTGTCGCACCAGCCAGATGGATGTAGATCTACACTTTCTATATTCGTATCAAAATCATACATATCACTCCAACCATCAAAATGTATCTGAAAATAACAAAGGGGGAATTAAAAATTATGACACCAATTAGCTGAAAAAGTCTTCAATAATTTGTTGGTAGTCTTCTAGAAGCTTTTTGCTATTAAGTGGGCGTTGGTTGGTTTCCTTTAGGAAATGATTCTGGCCTTTCAACAAAAAGGTGGCGATTGCACATAATTTCCGATTTAACACAGAGTATAAGTTTGACATTTAATACAATCAACAAATAAATATGTATGCCAATGCCAGCTACTCTGCTACCCGAACAAAAAAAAGAGTTTTATTAGAAGAAAATTTAGCAAACGGGCAATATTTCACGATACAAGATTTAAAGGTCTTTTTTGAGTGCCTAGTAGCAACCAACTGTATAAAAAGTTTCAAAATTATCGATACTGCTATGAAATAGAACTGTTGATGCTTTTGAAGCTTTTTTTCTATGAGAAAAAGAAGATGACATAAACATTTCAGACAACCGAAGAAAACCAAGATTAGGCCACCCTGTCTTCTCAGGTCGGACATTAATTGAAGTTGACGAGTGGATCATAAGTTCTGCACTCATAATCTTGTCCTCCAACGTCCTACTTACTTTCACTCTGAAGTCGCTAATTTCAGCGACTGTAGCAACTCTTATTAATCGTTTATTTCTTGGATCTACAGCTTCAATCCTCATTCCTTGTTCAAATTTGTTTGTGAATTTAGTTGAAAATGCACTTTCATCAACGGCTGTGGATTGAGTTTGTGTGAGGTAATCATTCCAGTTGAAGATTAGTGCTGTGTCATAACCTTGTGGTGGAATAGGAAAATTTTGTGAATGTTTGGTTGAATAATATAATAATAATATTGACCCAGATAAATGGGTCAGGTAAGATAGTCTGGCCGACATGATCCATCATTGACACACTCTTAACAAATATGTACCGTATTGATAACAATTTTTATGCTCAATTTGTAATTTCAATCCAAAGGTAACCAACCAACGGCCAATTAATATGAAAAGAGCTACTAAAAGATATAGTACCAGAAACTGCACTCTGAACAGAAAACATCCCAAAGGGAACTGAACTGCCATGGTCAAGTACAGTGAGTGGCATCTGCTCTGGGTGATGGTAAAACCATCTCCCACTTCCTTGCTTCCTTTTAGTCACCTCTTACGATGGGCAGGAAATATGTTAAAACTATTCTAAAGCCTGCACCTACAGGGCTAATATTATTGGGTTAAATTGGGAACCCTCACTGGAAAATAGTTGGGAAATATGTATTCATTCAAGTACAAATTACCGTAACAAAAGGTATAAAGCATCTTTATCAGGAATATCTAAAATAATTGAAATAATAATAAATTAAGTGGCTAACAGCCACTTAATAGCAAAGAACTACTTTATTCATGTGTGATTGCGTATCATTAATTATTCAATTTGTACTCTGATTTGTTTTTGAATTTTTGTAGGGCGTCCAAGTAAAATATTTGATTCCAGAAAATTATTTCGATTCTATTATAAAATCAAAAAGGTATTCCATTCCCCCCTCCCCCTTTCCACAATTCCAATTCAATCAAGTCACTATCATTAGCTGTTTTAGCTGGACGTAAGCTACCTACGATATTCACCTTCTGGTAATGATAAAACTTTTCCATTTTGTTGGCACCATCCTGCAGGATGAATATAATGCGATGAAGTCGGACACCAAAAATCAAAATTATGACTCCACCCATCAAAATGTATGAGAAGTTGTCCGTTAACAATATCCTGCAATGTCGCAACACAGGTTAAATCTGGATTGTGTTTGTCAACTGCTTCCAACTTTTGACCAACTTGGAACAGAGCATCTTCAGATTTCTGTAACAGAGAAAAACAATATTTGTAAATCAACTAGATTACAACCATGGTTGGCCTTCATCCGGTCAAGAATACGTCAAGTGTATATTCTTAGTAAGCTTGATTTACTGATGGACCGTGCTGCTGTATTACCCTTCTTATGGGAAGATGAAAAAAAATCAGCATCTTGCAAATGTAATGAACCTGCAAGTCTATCATCGAGCAACATGGGATAATCAAAAAACAAATTCCCAATAAACAACTATCATTTTCAATATGACAACTAATCAAATGGAACTAGTCCAATAATGTAGTAATATAAGCATTACATCCATGTCAAAAATTGGCAGGATTTCCTGTGGCTATTTCCTAATCTGGCATGTAATGTTATCATCTAATAGGCAATCAAAAAAATAACAATTATTTTTTTCATCGAGCATGGGCCAGACTGCCAGATTACCTGCTACTCAGACAACTGAAGTAAATGGTGATTATGTGCGAGAGGTCTGCTGGACGCATCACAGGTGCACGATGGTTCACCTAAGCACTGCTTACAGCTTCATCCACCAACCAGGTCCACGCAAAGGAAAAATGACACATATGACAAGCCAAAAACCTTCACCCCGTTAGGAACTGGTAAAGCTGAATTCTCGGCTTTCCTCTCCCGCATGATAAATATGAAATCCTATCGTATTTTACAATATATCTCAGGCTAGTAGATTGAAATAAAGTGACTCTGGAGGTGTCTGTAGCAACTAAACTGTGGAAAAGGGTACAATATGTTGATGGTTTAGAAGCTTTTTTGTTCATAAAAAGAAATTAACATGACCCCTGACGAAAATCCTGCCTTCCTTACACAAGTCAAAAATAGGCCATATTTTGATGAAAAAGTAAATCTGGGGCACTGATGGCATTGAAATAAGAATGAGCATGTAGTACAGAATACACAACACAAAGATACAAAACGATTTGGAGTACCTAATTAATACCATATTCATAACTTGGTATGATTCGACAAAATAATTTTATGAGTAATTTAAATTTCAAAACAGAAGTTCCATTTTATCAAGCAAGTGAGTCACTTTTTTTTACTCTCAAATCGCATCAAGGTTTGACTATAGTAAGGTATTTGAAAAAGAACATAAATATTCAGAATTCCTACCAAGACAATGTTGCTAGTTTCAGAAAAACAACTTTTCGGTGCAGGATATATTCGATGAGATTTTGCATATTCTTCCCATACAAAGTTTTCTATGTGGCAACCTGGATAAAAAAAAGTAAATAAAATAAAAAACATGACCAATAGGTGAAAATTTCAAGTTGTTCAAGACCAATAATAGAAAATAGTAGACTTACAACATGATAATAGAAAAGTGTTTGCTATTCTGTGAGTTTAGAATTTTTAAAATCCTTCATTAACGAACAAAATAAGATTTCGACCCAAAGAGGAACTTCATTCAGTCATGCATGAGCCACAGATGGGAGGCACCTCAGAGACACCGTCCATCAAAAGCTTGTATTTATAAAATATCTTTCGGCAAAGATATTCAGACAGTGATTTCTACAAGAACGATCATTATCGTTACCAAAAACCATAAACTACATCTCTACCGGACCGGCAGAATAACAGCAACTTTGCTACCCAGAGAGACTCCCAAAGAATATTAGTTCCATTAATAGAAAATTTAACAAATGGGCAACGTTCCACGATATCTTTTGCTAGGAGATTAAAATACTTAAAGAGTATCTGATGCCAACCAAACTGAACAAAAAGTTTTAAGAGGTTTTGGAACTTTTAAGACTGAGGCATTCAAGCAGAACTATTGAAAAAGTCTTAATATATCTAATTTATATTATTCACCGACCTTTTGGGGGCTGTAATATCCTGTTAGTCCTTTTACAGAATCCACAAGGAAATATGAGGGGAGAATCACAATTCCTCCAGAAATCATGACATTCAGAATATCCACAAAAACTGAGCCTGATGCGACATCCTCGGATCTAAAAATTTTATTGATCTATTAATTCGACTACAACAAAACGATAATTTTGATTTCAAAATATGATTGCATTAATCAAAAAATTATTAGATTACCTCAAGCTCAATGGGATACAATTTTATTTTTATCCTAAGGGAGAGAAAAGCAGAGAATACGGCTCAACCATTTAGCGAACCACAACTTCTTGTGCAGATACCAGTTCCAAGTCGGTGACTAAGTTTATTGCTCCACCGTTCATATATTTATCCTCTGCATGGTGTGGTGGATGACGCCGTAACCTTCGGTTACATGAACCGCCATGCACTGACGAGGTGTCCAGCAATCCTTTTGTATATCACTCAGGAGATAATAGTTGAACCCAGGATAAGAAAATTAATAACAATGCCTAACTAAAATCCCACTTCTCCTATTCCTACTCAATCAAAAACAATATCGAACCAATTGTCACAACCTACCTCTGCAACAAACAGGGGACATATCAGAGACTCATGTTCAGGATCAACCCCTTCCACTGCCATTCCTACTAGAAATGGATTCGTAGTCAAGTATGGATCTTTTCCAAGAATTTCTTCAAATGCATTTGGTGGTGCGACAACTGCATTTTCTTTTTCTAAGTATGATGACCATGAAAATGGCTCTCGGTTTGAACCTAAATAAATGTAAATACAAAATTTACCGAAAAGTGAAAATATGTGGTAGGATAGGAAAGCTGAGAATACAGCTTTTATATATATATAACAGACCGTGTCCTCTCAATAGTTATCAAACTGCAATGCGTACAAACGTTCAATTCCAAGTTAGATTCAAATACTCAATTAAATGATATGGTATGGTATTCCAATAAAAGAATTAGACGAGCATTAATATAAAAGCTATTAACGAATAATGATTCATCACCTCTTAAACTGTCATAACCTCCATTGAGCACAGATTTTCTTTTTGGAAGATCTTTAAAATCTGGATCATCGAGATTTTCATTTGATGCAGAAGACCATCGGATTTTAATTTTCAAATCATTTTTCTTGCCAGGAGATTGATCTTGCACAACAGTCAATACATCATCATTGTTTGGACTCCTTTGATCTCTTCTTGAAGAATGATGGTAATGATGGATTCCTCCCCTCGTACTATGTCGACGTTTTCTTTTGTCTAAAATAAAAAACAAGATGAAAAGAGAAAGCCCAATAGTCACTTTTTTAACTTTATTCCAAGATTTGGTCATTTACTAGAGTCGTAATGTTCACATCCTTCGCAAACCTCTTCATATTACTATATACACCTACCATTTACTTATTATTCCGTTAACATTTTCTATAGCATATGATAAAATAAACGTGCGGTCACACATTTATATGTGTGTGTGTAACAGTTCCAATCAACTGGGGGATAGTCAGCTACCTAAAAACTAGACAAAACAGTCTGCCCTAAGAAGATAAAATCGAACAAAAACCGAATTTTTACCTTTTTTATAGAACTTTTAATTCATTTGGATAAATCACCCGAGTAAGAACACCACTTATAGAAAACAGGTTTAATGTGGTTGCAACGCAAAAAGTTTCTGGTTCAGCTGAGAACAGTCTGTTTTTAGTGGGCATCCGAAATGCTTGCGGTATTTTCTGTAGATGGAGATCAAGATTCAATACCATCCACACTGCTTTTTCATAGCAGTATTGATGATTTTGAACATTTCTTTACAGTCAAAAAAAGATATTTCTTTCCTCCTGCATGAAATATATTCCCGAAATTAATTTGGTATTCTGCAGTCTGGATCACCTGTACGGTACTTACATCTTTGTGGATAAAATATTTGGTTTTCCCTTCTTCTCAATGCAGCATTTCTTCCAACGCACTGTCGACTGCAAAACCTTTTACCAGCCGAAGTATCGTTACCACATATTATACACTTTCCTGGTTCTGTGGAGATCGGTGATGCATCAGATCGAATCGACGTGATCTTCAAATCACTGTGATCTGGTGAATAATCTTCATCTTTGTCTGTGTTGGCTATCGAAAAAGATCGAACCAATTCAGAATTTTTGTGAAAGGACGTTCTATCAAGTATCTTAGAGTGATGGACTGCATCGTCCAAGTATCTCTAAGCTCATGATTGAGATTATATTGTTTCTCAATTGAAATAAACACAGCAGTGAAATTTGATTGTATAAGTTTAAATTCAGACACTGCTGAAACAGCATTTCTACAGTTTTAGACTTTTTAAAGAAGTGTATATTTAAAAATATAGATAAAAAAGCAAATAATGATAGAATCGAACATCAAGGAACAAGTATACACACACATAGTATACAATTCAACAAAGTCTATTTAGTTTAGAGATTTAACATTCGTCTTAACATTCCATCCAGTGTGTAACCAATAAGGTTATCGAGCATCAACTCACATAAAAATAATAGGGCCGAGGTGCAAAAGCAATTTTCTTAATAGAATACCCCAAAAAAAAAAAATTAAAATTTACATGATTGGAATGCTAGAATAGCGAACTATTTAAATATGGACATGTATACAATGAGAATCATTAAACATATTAACATGACAATTAAAACTTCCGATCCATTTTGCTTTTCAATGTGCTATTTAATTTTTTGGGGCACCTGAAAGAAAATGATATATTGCATTTTCATTTTCATTATGTACTTAAGGTAAGTGGAATGTGTAGTTTAATTATTGCATACATTGTGTAACAGACAAAAAGTTTACTTCAACCTTGAGAAAAAAATAACATCACAAATAACACCATTGTTTTATGGAGCATAGGCCGAGTGAAAGAACATCCTAATCAGAAATATAATTTTGTCAAGCATCAGCCACAGATGGATCGCGTCATCAGTGACTTATCCTTGACAAAACATGTTCGAGAAATTTTTTTCTAACTGGGATGACTTGAACCTAAGTCAACTAGGTATAAGTTTTCAATTGCATAATTATCAGTTGGATAGTCCAATTTAAAAGAATAACCTTCTCTGACCTCCATAATTTAAAAAATGAGATTTAATCAATAGTAAGTGTGGAGCAATTAAGTATGAATATGGAAATCAAAGCATCGAAATTATTCCAAATAATATAGCACAACAGGTGCACGAAGGGATTTGGGTATGGTCCCATGAAACATCGACTTTCATTTTTGACGTCTATATTGATAGTGAAACTAAATTTGGAAAATTAAAAAATTTGAACGTGGACATTTAACGAATGAATGATATGACGCATTGTACTCGTATCAAATTTTACTAAGTGAAATCCTGAACGAATCTTGTATTTTACTGTTAAATTTGTTTATGATTTATGTTCAGACATGCGTAGGTAAAAAAAAAATCACTCAAAATAAAAGGGTCTCAATCAAGATAGCATATTTATAGTTAATATATTATTAAAATTGTCCCAGCAAATACATAGGATAATTGACTTATAGTTTCTTGTCAAGTAAGGGTCACTGATGTCTCTTTAGTTTCAACCATGGCTCATACAAGATAAAATAAATTCTGTGAATGAGAAATAGTATGTTCAAATAGAAAAAGTTTGAAGCACAAAGTCTTACTTCGTTAGACAAGATCGAAGAGATCTTTAATCTTGTCTGAAGAAGTTAGATTAAGCTCCAACAAAGGCTCACAATAAACTTATATTTCTGTGGAATGAGAACATGATATTTTTGTACAAATAAATGAAACAGATTTAATTCTAAACAATGTTCTTCATAAGTACCTGGAGATTGTACAGGAGATACAAAGTCATCGACCTTTTCCGGATTCATATTAACATTAGCATTTTCATATAACATGGAAGCAATATCTTCATTTAAAACTGGATCAAAATCCGCTAAATTATCTTCCAAAGATGATTCACTTCTCATGGTTGTGTCAACTTCATCTTCTTTTTGGCTCAAAGTTGGTGGATTCTAAATCATTATAGATTAGAAGAACGTTTGTGGAAACAAATGATTCAATTGAATACTCCAGGCATAAATATTAAAATCTAAACAAGGAATGAAGACAAATATATAATACGAAAAACCTGACGCCTACATATTATTTTTTTAACAACACCAACACAATGTTAAATTACCAGTATTAATTAAGACCTTTCTCTACCCAGTGAACAAGTATTTTAAATTATCTTCTATTTATAGAGGCCAATATTTGATGTTAAATTGAATCCCCATGTTTCTGTGCATTTCTCCCACAATGAGATTAGTATGATGACATTATGTAAATAAACATTCCAGCTTAGAATTAGACAGATCAATTACATGGGGAAAATAAAATAATGACCTGTCCGAATTATAATTCCAATAATGAAATACTGGTAGTTTTTTTTATTTTCCCCACTCATTTGAGCAAATCAAAAGGCAATCTACCAGCAACCACTTATTAACGAACAAGGTTAGAGTTACGTGTTCCAGTACAGCCTAGCTTAATCGAGTTAGTACACCATGGATTGAATAGTAGGTGCGGATTAAGGTAGACCTGAACCTGTGATCTTCAATCTGTAATGTAACATGATAACCCCTACGCCATTGCACCCCACAAGTTATTTCTATACCTCCACATCTTTATCTTTGTCTGTAGATTCCTGATTGTTATTTATTGCATCTTGACCCCCTTCATTGGCATCAATAATTGGAAGAAAATTATCTTGTTCATTTTCATCACTTTTTTTGGTCGATGGCTCATTATTTTCAATCTCTGTTTTGAAGCTTTTGCTTTCAGCATTTTTTACTTCATTTTCAGATGATTTTTCAAGTTCTTCCACAATACTCAGTGGAATTTCCGAGTCGCATTCCATTGTAGGGGTAGGATTGGAAGAAACATTTCCATTCTCCAATATCTTTGAGTCATTATTTTCTTCTATTTTATTCAAATCTTCATCTATATCTATCGATTCTGTGATGACTTCAATGTCTCCATGCTCGTTCACACGGAACTAAAAACAAGGTCAGTATACATTAATTATCATTATCTTTTTTTAAATTCAATATTCGAAGCAAATAGGAAACATGCCCGATTCGGGTGAATCAAACACCTATTCGCAGCTAGAAATTTTATTTTGTCAAGCATGAGACCATCAGTGACTCAAGCTTAAAAAAATTGCTATTTAATAAGTCTTCCAATTATTTTTATTAAAATAGAATCAGATTGAGAAAAATCTGATTCAAAATTTCCTGACTTTGTGTTCGATTTGAAAAATATATGTACGTATCTCAAAGTTGCAATTCCATTCACAATGCAAAGCAAACTGACAGAATGCCAGCTACTATTCTACTCAGACACCTGAAAAAATGGGTTCCATTACAAATTTTGTAAATAGTCAATGCATTACAATATATTTGTGTAGAAAATTTTAACGCACATAACAAACTGTATAAAGTAGTTTAGTTGCTTTGCTACTTCGTTTAAACAAAAAAAAGCTCCAAAACCATCAACACTGCTATTTTTAACAGTTCAGTTTTAAGCAGACACTAAAAAGATACATTTATTTCTTCTAGCCACAGATATATCACAGAATATTGCCCATTTGCTGAATTTTTTTTTACCAGAACCCATTTTCTTCAGGTAGCTGGGCTTCTGCCAGTCTGATGTATTAATATCCTCATCATTATTTTGATATCTTTTTACCACAACAATAAAAAGTTATAAAAAAAAGCTTTCTTTGTGTGAACTATTATTTCGCTATTATTTGAAATAGACACGCTGCGACAAAATGTGCAAAGTTCATTCTCACCACAATCAATGGCATAGGATTTCATACAAGGACTGGATGACAGACAATCAAAACAAAATTACACAACCATTTTGTTACATCATAATCACTCAATCTCAATTAGAAAAAGTTGGACAAAATAACGCTGTGTCAAGTACGGGCCACTGATGGATCTTGTCAGAGACAAGATCCATCTGTGGCTCATGCTTGACAATTGAAATTAACTACGAGGGAAACGTCAAATCATGTGATATAAAATAATTATAATAATGTCAATGAGCATGACTAATATATAATACAAATGGAATTTATTTAGAAAATTGCTGAATCACTAAAACCACATTCTATTTAGAATACATGTTTACGATCTAACGATTCAAACTTTAATTAAAACATTGAAAAAGTGCAAAAAAAAGCTCAAAAATGAACAACCAATATACAGCTTTAGATTAATTGCTTGGCACTCGATGCTTTCATTTAACCATATCCTGCATTGAGAAGGTTAATAAAGGTTCAAATCCCTGTGGAAGACATTTTACCTTAATATTCATGATTCAAATAGTTCAGTATGTGATTTGACAGAACTCAATATAAACAGAAGATAAAAATTTTAACTAATTTTGTTGTGTTTTTAAATTGTTTTTGTCAAACTTCACCAAAAATTTTCAACAATTATTGAAAAAGAAAAAATTCAAACCAGGGTGACACAATCTTTCTTTGGGTGTCCAAAATACTCAAGCCAACTTCCTGGATGGATAAAAAGACTATTTCATAGCAGTATTGTTAATTTTGAAAACCTTTCTACAGTTTTGCTGCTTTGAAACACTCAAGAAGAGACATTTGAATCATCTAGCCACAGATATATTATGAAATATTGCATATTAACCAAATTTTCTTTTGGTGGAACCCATTTTCTTTGGCTGTCTAAGTACCAGAGTAGCCACCTTTCTGCCAGTCTGAATTTCAAAGTACTGGTAGTGGCCGCAAGATTCATAATTTACCTTAACCCTACCTATGTCTTGCTATTTTTGAAAATGCTGGTATAAACAAAGAATACAGCACAACAGATGTGAGGTCACAGAAAATATAAGACTATGATGATTCGCCTAAATCTTCTGGGTTAGGTATGCGATCCAATACCTTCAAAACACTTCCGGGTAACGTTCCAACACCATTCTCCCATTCAAATGCATCATTGAGATTCTCTGCAGAATCATTTTCTTTGCTATTCTCTGGATCTTCTTTCGTTTGATCCTGTTCATCCATATCAGATATTATTTGATCAACGTCTTCCTCCTGCATGCATGAACATGAAAACATTTGATAAAAGATTATTTATTAGGCATGGAGCAGGATTCTGAAAAAAAACCTCAAAAGCAACCTCTAAGAGGTTTGGATTTAATCTGTCATAGACCGAGTAAATGAGACTTGATCCAGTTGTCACATCATGGGATTCAAAGTTCAGTATCTACAGAATTTGTGTGTATCATATTGCCAAATAACGCCATAGATAAAAAACCATTTACATCGCTTCAGCATGGTAATATGCTGCTACACTACTCTATCATTCGTAACTTGTTGACATCATCATTTAAGTTTTTGCGTAATTAAAGACAGACAATTTAAATCGAAGGTATTAAGATTTGGTTAGGACATAAGCAGATAAGGATCAGTATTTTATTCCGGACTGCCAATATGTCACACAAGGTCAGTTTACTATGGTACTGTTTTATTGATTGCAATATTGATAAATGTACAAAATTTGCATAAGCAGTGTATTCATATGTTCACAAACATTAAATTTTTTAATTTTTCCACAAGTTTGCTCAAAAAAAGATTTGAATTAGGTGTGCGAATAAGGATTCCTACAAGAGAGTACAAAAATACGTTATATTCCCATGTTTCTCCAGGAGCATAGCACGGAATTTTAGAAATGAAACTTAATGATTTTGTATAATAAAACTTTCTTTTCACTACAACTATATGCTTACTGTTAAAGAATTTCATTATAAGTTGCAAAGAGCATTGGAAGCCATCAAGGATAATTTAAACATTTGCAGAAAAAAATTATGAGCACTTTTCACATATGTAGGAAGATATTTCCATATATGAGAAAATTTGCTACATACAAGAGTATTTATTGTTAACATCTTCAAATGACTACGAATGAGATTAGTCTCTCTTACTGTTTGCACTCATGCTTGTAATAAGCAAAAAAAATGCACAGCAAAAAGTTCTTTGTATTGTCCAACAATGATCCATGCTTGCAAAACACAAATCGCCATAATTTTTCAGTGACTGCTGCATGAGTGAACAGAGTCAATTTTGTTTAAAAGATCTCTATAAGAAAATATTTGACTTAACCGGCTTTGATAAGTATGGGCTGCTAGAGCAGAACGATTCATCAGTGGCTCACAGCTCATGCTTGGCAAAAAAAAATTGGATTGGGATGAAATTTCTGGTTTGACTAAGCCCACCTTAGTACTATGACTGAATGACAGATAGAATAGAATTTCATTTTTATCCTGCAGGAGAAGCCAACAATACAACCTAATCATAGGGTGAACCGTGGCTGGTTGTGCAGATATGAGTTCTGAATCGGGGTGAATTATTTTGCCTGGTCATATTCAGTATTTCTCATTTTTCCCGTGCGTGGACTTGATTGGTGGAGGAAGCCATAAGCAGTGATTATGTGAACCACTGTGCAAGGCGTCCAGCAGACCTCTCGCACGTAACCATCAACCCTCACAGGATTCGGACTTGCGCCATGACGATCTGAAATGCATCGCTCGAAGCGTATTCTCAATGCATTACCTACAGGCCTAACCAGGCACCCTGACATGATATAAAGCTGAAAGAGTTGAGACTTTTCGGGATTCAAATCCAAGATCTTCAAACTGTGCGATGTCAATGTGTTAACCACTTACAGATATTTTTCATATTAAAAATAAAAATTGCCAAAGGCACAAAAAAATGGAACGGTGGAAATACATTTGCAGGCGTTGCTAAGGTGGAGCTCATCCCACATATGTGTGGCTTGTGTTCAACAAAATATTTTGGAATCACACATGCACATCCAGAAATAGCAATCAAAATATCACATACTTTTATGCAAAATATATAATCATTCAAATTTGCACATACCTTATTTTTATCTGCCCATATCGTTGACAGTGAATGAGGTTGATGATTAGGTGAGAAAAAGCTTTCTAAATTTGTTGGATTCAATTTCATATCCATACTGGATGGATTATCCAGTGCAAGAAAATCAAGACGGTATTTACTGTATTTCTGTAAATGACGATAAAAAGGTTTTTATTAACTCTGCAAACAAATCTCAGGATTTGTTCTTCAATTATCAGCAGTTCTTCCGTTATAAACATTTCATGGGCTTATTAGGTAATATTTTTGTTCTAAGGGCAAGTCATAAGCCTGTACACAAGGAGAGCAACAAACATTTAGTTACACGCAACTCCAAAATGTATGTAACAATCATGTATGGCCGACGATATTTGTTTTGTGTGATAACGCAAATGTCCTATCGGACCGGCTATTTATACGACTTCTATTTTCAATAACAGGCCAAGCACAAATCAAGGTTGGGCCGATCCCTTATTGACTCTTGTTCAACAAAACTGGTTCAATGTTTTTCCTGGCAAGCTAGTGTACGACACACCGCAACGCACGCGTTTCAAAACAAACAAATTTAAACCATTTGCTATTTCGGTACGGAATCAAAGTGTCAGCTATAAACTTCAAAAAATACCATGAGCAACATTTCTCTTCAGCGTCAACAACCCAATCGTATTTAAAAACAAAATATTCGAAATCACAGTTTGTCGTGCATGTCCAATAGTAGAACGCGCCTCAGCGGCGCGATCCACCGGTGCAAAAAGATCGCCATGCACAAAGATCGATAAATCGAAATTACTTACTAACCTTCGATGCAAAAATTAGCATTTTAGCCCACGTCTGTTCGCTACAGAAAAATATCGGTAATTCGCCAATGCAAAATGTAAACAGAGAAAAGAACACCATCCCTACATGATTACTCACTGACATAAAAATTAGCGCTTTTGGAAAATGAGCGCGAACATTTATGGAAAGATAAAGTAAAAAGTGGCAAGCAATATTTAAATTGCTACAAATTATAGTTTAATTTATTTGTGAAAAACACAAATTAAAGTAATTCAAAACTATTAAAATGAGTAAACACAAAGACTGCTACAAAATACACTCAACTGTAATTTGTTTTTTGTTCAATAAATTGACTATTCCAAAAACATTATATAAAGAAATCGCGCGAAGCCAATCCCACTGCGTGCCCTTTGGCAAATGTCTTCCGAAAAAAGAAAAAATGACGAGGCGATCAATAGCAATTACTAAAGGCAGTAAATTATTCCCCTTTTTTACAACAATGGAATCATTTTTGTGAGAAGAAAAAATAACTAATATTAGTTTTGATTACGTTAAGCTAGCGCCACCGATAAACCGCGTCAAATCTTATGTAAATAATCTCAATAGAATAATACAGGATATATATTGAGAAATATAATAAAACTTTATTTCTCTGCCTATCCGCAAACAGAAATACTCCCCGTTGATATATCATATCCTCCCATGAACCGAATAAACGAGACGAAAGCGATAATCTTTTTCGCATGCGCTCGACAAAATTAACCCGATTTGCACCAATTACAAGACTCCTGCCAACACAGCGACGCACGGGTTAATCTCATACTGGCGTGCTAAACGAGATTGACATGAAAGCCTACTTGTACGCGATAACTTAAAATTTAAGTAGTCTAGCGAAATAATTATAATCACGTTTGGCAAAAGAGAAGAGAAATATAGAAATGACTATACTGCATAAGACAATATTTCCACTTCATAAAACTGGTCAAATCACGATAACTAAAACGCCAACGCATTGCCCAAGGAAATATATTGAAATTTTATTATTATTATTTTAGTTTTCATTTCCGTAAATAGTTTTTGCCCCGTCATTGTTACTGAATGCCAAAACGAAAGAAGTTATGTGAATACAAATATAAATCAGAGTACAGGCTTATCATAATGTTTCAACGAATTCGCAGTACTAAAAAAAAAATCCTTGAACTGAAGGTTGAGATGTATAAATGTCAGTTATTTTGATAGCCATATATTTCATTAGTGAAATGTTTATTTTTTTCAAAGTAAAGCGATCTATGTATTCCAAAGATCAGCTAAAAAAGAACAAACTAGAAATCACAACAGGCATCCAAACTTCTGATTTTTTCAAAAAAACATCGATTACGCAATATTTTGCTACCAATCACGAAAAGTTACATAAAAATACAGTAAATGTAATCAATAACGTATTTTAAATTATTTAAATTGCGAAACAAACCTTCGCATATTCTTATTTTCTTTTTAAACGAAATACTTGTCGCTTGTAAGTCCATTAGCAGCCTGCTCACAAACAAGCTTCACCAAGCCGGACTGGGTCACAGTCAATCGATAGAAATTCCATTTAATTTGCAAATGTGGCAGAGTTTTACCGGATAAAATCATTTGTAAATAACTTTAGTTCGTTAAAACTATTAAAACTTCAATATAAACATATTTCAACTCCCGAAAACAAGCGTCTGAAACTGAAAAGTCTTTGCTAGAACCTGCATTACACAGTCAGAACTAGGTCTCAGCGGAGGGAGGTTAAACGGAACAGCAAGTAATATGAGTCGACGATATCAACGGTATCGAGAATCAAGCGATTTCGAAAGAGAATGAAAGAAACACTACTTCCTATGAGCAGCGTGGGAGAAGAGAAAGAAACACGTCTACGCGGGGGAGTGGAGCATAAAAAGAGAGAAACTTGGTCGAGCAGAGGAGCCACTCCTACACTGAAAAGCTTGATTCTATTGAAACGCGGGCAATAAACTGTAACGGCAAACAACATATGCTTCAACGTTATATTTTAACATCTACAAATTTCCTGTGCCATAGAAATAAATCAGAAATATGAGTATGTAATTCTTAATACAAAATTTAAATTTGCAAATTGCACGAATTTCCTTTTTGAATTCATCTGATCAAATTAAAATGCTACTGATCATTCTTCTTCCTATTGCTATTTTTATATTTCTGTTCTACGAAACGAATTTATGCTAAGTATAAATTTATTTACAATGAACCACATAGTATAGTCGCCTCTTACAAAAACCTATTTATAAAAAATGCCAAGGTACGCTAGTTTCGACAAAATACAAAACAAAATTGACATAGCTACCGTATTTTATATGATTTCCTATCACCCACGCCGCAGAGTGAAGGCTTACAACAGCTTTTAACATAAGTCATGAAAGATATCGATTACGCTTTGAATATGTAAGCTTGAAGCACGAAAAATTCAACACAGACTAAACAACGCTCTCGTAAAAGAAAAAAGAAAATGAAGAAATCATGAATAAAATTCTTCTTAAATATACAGTAGTTTGAATCAAACACACATGACTTCTTAATAAGAAAAATGTTTCAAGATAATATCTTATTTAATATAACAGGGGATAGAAATTCTGTCCTTGGGAGCAAAAATATCGCATTTTACATTATCCAAAATATTTTTAAAAAAAATACTTAAATTGTAAGTCATTCGCGGAAAAGTCCATTTATGGCGTGCTTGTGTTCAAAAACAATATTTTAGATGAAAAAAATTAAATAATATATATTTAGTCAAATCCAAAAAGCTGCAGGTACGTAATATCGGTCAACGTCGTTCTACCTCAGCAAAAACGCACTGTTGTTATAGAAATAATCAAATGTGAAAACCTATTAAACTATATTGTTATACGCTAATAACTGCGTAACGATATTTAACACTAGAGTCAGAATCGAGTGCGTGATTGCTTATATATAAACAAGTATTAGACAAAATGATATCAATAGCAAATATATTTTAATCAAGCTGGGAATTACCAGTCTGTTCAAAGCCGGTTTCGCCAATATATCCCCGAATTTATAGTTTTAAATATACAAAATCTAAAGTTTTATTGCAAATAAAATAAAATGTGAATTTGCGTTTTGTTTTTGACAATATTACGATGGTAAACTTTGAGGATTCCGATAGTGAAGATTTCAGGTGTATGCTTGTTGAAGTCTTACTAAATAATAACGATTTCTTTCTAAAAAAAACAAATAAATAAAAAATAAAACAGACGTTGAAACGAAGGTGACTTTTTATATGAACCTTTAGAATAAATAAGTAAAAAATATTCAAATGCCATCTATTTGTTATTTTTTAAAACTTACAAATATATTCAAATACATTGTTTTCGAATTCCGTCGGCCAAATTAAACTCATATTTCCACGTATAAAACACATTGTGACGTCGTTCACGCCCAACTGCCAGTGTGTGACGCAGAAGACTAATTTAATAGCAGCTTCGTGGGTTATTATTTGCTTTTAAGATAAAAAAGTTGTTAAGGCTACAACACTCAACACGCGACTTTCTTTAGAAATACGATTTGTATAGAATAAACAGTTTAAATATAGGCCAAGTATTGTAATATAGCAGGACTTGAACCACTCGACTTCTCTAGAGAAGAGATATATGATTTTTGTTAAACTGTGAAAAACGCAATTAATCATCATTAGAATTCAATGATTAATATTTGCACAAATTTATCTTAACATAAAAATGAATTTTTGTTTCAAATTTGATGAATAAAGTTTTTTCAGACGGTATAGTTAATATATAATTAATATTTATTTCGGAAAATCAAAATAATGTTCAATGTAATTAAAGCATATAATTTGTTATAATTTCTGTTATTTACGAGTGATAAGATATTTTAATTTTATCCCGATATATAAAATTTCCATAGTATATTGGTAGCGTAAGAAAAATTTCCCACCTTTTGTTTCCAGGTTGCGTTATAGTGTAGTGTATCTGAATTTTCTCATTATTTTTTAGTTATGATTTTCCCTTTACATAGTGGCACATCCCAATCAGAAAAATCTTGTCAAAACATGTTTTATTAAGCGTGGGTCACTGATGTATCGCGCCGCCGATGAACGACCCATCTGGGACCTTTTCATTGACAAAATTAAAATTACTTGTTTATTACCATGCCTGTTTTTTTTAAAAATCCTACTGCTAGTCCAGGTTAAAGAATACTACGGCCGCCGCTCAACCGATCCCAAACGGAAATTTTATTTTATCAAGCATGAGTCACTGATCTGCGTATGCGTCGCGTATTTTCTCTGAGAATCATTCGTGGCAAAAAATATTTTTTTCGGAAGAAAATCTTCTGATTGGCATATTACACTCAATGGAAACAAAAACCTTCGATGTGTGTGGAAATTAGTTCATGATGATTCACTCAAATGCGTAAATATTAAAATTATTATTTTCTATATTTATCAAAATCCTTGATTGTGCAATCTGCATACATATTTGTTCAGGTAACCCCAAAACCTAACATTGACATCTCCAACAAAATCACCCAATATATACGGTGAATTTATAGGCAATTATTTCGTGTAGAACCGCAGTTGCTGATGTTATGTTTCACTTAGTTCTTCGCAATTTGAGTGGCAGAAAGTTGTTTCCTTTGAATCGATGCGTTCTTCCTTGCTTTTAGTGAATTTCAAAGAAAAAAAATCCACGATTTGAGTCGGTTAAATATCAAATATTTAGGTAGCTCAACCCAAGCCGAAATTGTATTTTCTCAAACATGAGGTACAAATGGCCCGTGTCTAGATGGCACTATCCATCAATGTCTAAAATTTGACACAAAAGATGGTTCGAAGTTTGGCCGTTTCACCACCGAGCGTGCCCTTCAGCAAGGCACTTCGCGGGTAGCTGTAACACAGAATCGAAAGGTGACTGTGTTAAGGTACATAGTCACTACAAAGGTCCGTGTCTAACATGTGTTGGGTATGGCCAGGTTGTTCCTGGTAGGTTCACGGACAGGCCATAGAAAATAACTGAAAAACCCTCGAAAAATTAAAATGCACAAAATATTTCTGACTGGGAAGGATTTAGTGTTACTATAACCAAAGATATTTGACAATAGAAAACCAACTGGGTCGTAACATTGTTCTTATATACAAAAGTAAAACCTTTTCAATTGCTTAGCTGTCGTGTCATAACCACTGCCCTATTTCAAACGGGATATTCAATTTTGTCAAGTATGAACCACAGATGGACCGTGCCTCAGCGGCACGATCCATCAGTGATTCATACTTAACAATATATGTTTAATTAGAATATTTCTGACTCGATATGATATAATTTTTAAGAGCATACGTTTTCTATAGCACAGTTTAAATAATTCAACGTAATAGGAAGTTTATATTATAACCAGAATTATATTGTTATGCTTTTCAAAGATATGAGTTGTGATGGTAACGCTAGTCACCGCTATGCCGCGGAAATTGTTCAAAAATCAATAGTTTATAAGCTTTGTGAAATGAATTCAAAGTGATTTGAATAATTTCTTGCAAATCGAATCATCAATTTCCAAATACATACAAAAGATGCTTATTTCACTGCTACAGTTTGTCCCATTATCAATATAGAAAATGAAATTAATACAAACAAATAGTAAAAAAAATATATTTTTAAATTGCAGGTCATCTTATGAGGTTGCAGATAAAATCTGACCAAAGTCATCAAAACTTTGGTTGTTTTTTGACATTAAAATATGAAAATAGTACAATTTACAAGTTTTTGTTCTTATAAACGATTCGTGTCTAATTCGAATTGATTTAACCAAATTGATTTACTCTCAATCTATAAACAATCAAATTTGGCAAAATTTCATTTTTCTGTTTTGTTTGCGCGTATTAGAGTAACTTTTACTTAGTTAAGCGAGTCAATTTTCAGATTAAAGCGAATAGACGGATTGTTTTAAATAATTTTGTTCAAAACATGTTCTCACTGTCATTCTCTATGACCCATTGTTGACAAAATAGATTTCGTGTTATGTTTGACCTCTCTCTGCTACGCTTGGCTCACATTTATCACAATATTAGATACCAAATATAGGACAAATTGAATTAAAAAAATAATATTAAATAAATTTCAGCAAATTAAAAAATGTTAAATGATGTATTGTCTGTGAAATCGGGATGTTATACATGTTATATCAACCTATCGTTGTTTAAATTGATGAGAAAAAATGAACCCTACCATCTCTTGTTTAGCATGGGCCAATGATGAAACGCACGCATAAGGCGCGATCCATCAGTGGCTCATGTTTGATTGCATATGTCACCACTTATGCTCTATGCTCCTAAAGAAGAATCAATTTCGTAAAAGTAATAAGTGTTTGAAAATGGGAAATTTTTTTCAATAAAACTTGTTTTTGCATGTATGAATGGCGTTTATAATTTTCATTTTTTAATGGGGGTTATTTCGACCCTACACAGAATTTTAAACATTAAATACCTAAATCTCTTCATTCTTTATTTTTTTTTTGAGGGGGGAGATTGGAAAAACCTTTTGCCTGGCAGGAATACAAACATGTAGTCTATAAAGTTTGTTGCACCGTCTCTTCTTTTTCTTTAAGGACGTAATCTGCTAGTACCTCTTGATAAGGTCCGTGTGGAATTGCTTGAAGAAAACTTAAGTAATGATTTATGTTGCATGATTTGGCTCATCTACTTACAGGACAAGGTCGTTTCAATCAATATTCCAATATAAATCAATGCTTTATCTATTTGCATCGCTTTATGTCATTAAATTCTGCATTGCTGCATTCCTTCTTTTATTTTTATCGAAGTTCCCTATAAGCAGCCGACTACCGATCACTCAAATTTCAGAGGACTATTACTGACTGTAGTACCAGCAATTACTCTCTAATCGGAGAACATTCCAAACGAAACTGAACCACTATAACAAAGTGTGGTAAGGACGATCTGCCCTGGGCGATGACGAAATCGTGTCTACCACTCCGTGTGAAAGCTTTACAATGTTTAGCGTTTGAGAAAAATCATACCTCGATTGAATTTATCAATAGATCGCGCCTTGTACCGTCAATTGTATTCTTAAATATTGCTATTGCTATTAACGGAATGGTTTCGCCATTAATCGATTCGATAATTTCTTATAATGATTAACAAATATTCAAAAAAAGTTCTTCTTTTTTATCAGCAATTAAAATTTTCACTTAGGGGACTACCATAATCTGGCTTGAACCCCCCGAAATTGCTTAACGCATCGATAAAGTAGCAAGAAATACCCATACTTGCTACCACATTTTTTGTTCGTGAGGCACACGTAAGAGGAACCGTTATCAAATAAATAGTTATGTCAATTTTGTTGTATTTCGAGTTCAAAATACGGAAATTCATCTCCATATTTCAACTTTCGTTCTTATGATCAATGTACGATAGATTCGAATCAATCGAAGCGATTCGAGTCATAGAATTGAATTACCCATCTCTACCTTCAGTTTTTTCACACTTGTTGACGTTCTTTTAAACAATTTTTCTGGTTGAGGCGTTTTTATTTTAAATTATTTATAAGGATGGGGAGTTTTGTTAATCGCTCTGCTCAGGATTACTTGAATAGTGTCACGATTCGATTGTCTTTTATAAAGATAAACCAAGAACTCGAAAAAACGTACCTTCTGTTTATTGGAAATTAGGTATTTATATAGAAACCACACAATCACACGAAAATCCCCGAAAAAAACTTTAACTCTTTGACAAAGTAGCAAGAAATACCCGTTCTTGCTACTGAAACCCAAAACGATTTTATTTTGTTTATGAGGCGCACGTAACAGAGTAACCTCTATCAAATAATTATTTGAATTATTACCGCTTTCTGGTCGACTAATTATTATGTTTGTATATAAAGAATTTCCGTAATAATAAAGCGGCAGAAAAACATATCTTCTCGCCTTTTGCAGACATTAGTGTTTTTAGTGATCAAAACTTGGTCAATTTAAAGCCTGAAATAACTTTTTGCGCTCCCAGTTCTTATTTTGGCTGTTTTGCTCTGGTTGACGACAAAATTGCCAGTTTTAAGCAAATTATTTTTACCCGGGGAGCTTACTATTACGTCATAATTGTTCTCGCCGAAACTTCTCAATTATGGACCACTTTACAAGTTTCTGAATACAATGTACTGATTTCATATGTAGCAATTGTTGACGTGGACGAAGAACAAAAAATTGAAACATCTAGAAAAGATTCGAGAAGTTACCATATTTCGGTATTTGTTGAATAATCTAATATTACAACAGACCCGTGGTGATCTAATTCAGACATTACAATTTATTATTTTCCAAAGTCCCAGTGTGTTTTTGTCTGCATGGCTACTTATTTTTTATATTTGTGTTGCATCGTGTCATCTTAAAACGCTGTATGTAAATAATTAATAAGTAGTATAATACATAGCTGACTAGTATTTTACTAAATCAATGAATGTTGGTAATATAATCAATTAAACTGTCGCAACATATATATTTAAAACTAAAAATCTGTATAAACATTCAAATGCTTGTTAATTTTAGTCTGTAGTTTCGTTTCACGGAGTCAAGTAAATGTTGTATTCCAGCCAGAAATGTTTTGATTAAATATATTTTGTTAAATATGAATCACTGATGGATCGCCCTATCCATCAGTGATTCATACTTGACAAAACAAAAATTGATTGAGATAAACGAGATAGCAAAACAAATTCTTGAAATATTGATGCGTGTTCCATATCAGTTCCATGTTTGTTATCACTATATTAGCTTACATTTATGAAATATGTAATATTACAACACGAAATCTTCTACTCGTTTATCTATGGCACATACAAACGAATGTCAATATGTAACCATTACTGGTGTAAAAATTGTGGCTTAAAAATAGTCTCTGCGTATTCATATCTTCATTTAAAATTTCATTTAAAATATGAGCCGTCAAACTCGAAATGTCAAGTCATACTGATTTCATATTTCGTTGAAAAATGATTACTTATTTATTTAAAAAAAAGTTGTTTATTCCTCTTGTGTATGTCTTAGTTAAAGTTTGTACGTTTTCAGAGCTCACAATCTATATACTTGGGTTGGTTTTGTACTGTGATCACGCTTCGAATAGTTATGTCTAGACTCTTCCCTTCGTTTAGAGACAGTTACGAGTACGACCGATTCTGAAAACTGAATTTGTTTACGAACCAGTAAGCACTAGGAGCACTTCTTTTCAATAATCATGGATTTTACTTCCTAAACATAATCTATATATGGGCCGCGCCATAGCGGTTCGTAAAACTGCCGAGTCATGCTTTGCACAAAGAAAATTTGAACTACAGTAGCCCGATTGTTCAAGCTAAATACTGATCATTATTATTCTGTTACCCAAACTCCCCAACAAAAATCAGTGATTTGTTTCCTCATTAAAAATGTATCTATTTTTTAGCTATGATATATATTATATCAACCATTCGATTGACCCTCATACAACTTTGTGAGAGGTTTGCAAAAAACCCAGTTGATGGAACACAAGAAATGGGGACTTTAAGCAAAATGTATCATTGACCAGTATTCAACATGGAAAAAACGTTCTCCCATAACCCGGTCCTACATTAATAATATGCGTTTTCCATAAGGTGATGAGTTTTTGAATTGTAATCAAAGTTAGGTTTGACTTAATACTAGACGCTATAAGTTAAAAAGTAAATCTTTGGTACATATTTTATAATTGTAAATTTCTTCTCTTAAACTTATGAAGAAAATACATATATTTTTATTTTCAGGGTTAGTAATATACATTAATATTTCATACCCCTGTTAGACATCATGAACGTGGCTTTTCTAATGTAGTTGTTTGTGTGGTGACTATTAATGCTTACGTCATGTGTTCATTTGACAAGTACTTCCTCCTTGCCTTCTTGCGTCACTTGAGCGCTATCATCGTTGATCATATCCATACAATCCACTCAGCCTATCAGAATTGTATGTTGTCAAGCATGAGCCATAGATGAATAGCGCTTTCGATGCTTTCTTTCACAATTTCGGTGCTATATAGTTACCGAGTATGAGTGTGTGATACAAAATTATAAAATGACCTCAAAATTGGTTTGAAACAATGTGAGATGCGTGGAAGTACACGTCACAAAATGACACTGTACTTGCCTACAGAAAAAGTTTAGATTGCGGTCGAGTTTCGATTTGTTGGTATTGTATTTATGAGTGTGGTACGAGTACTTCAAAATAGAAGTTATTTACCTATTGTATAACTACAAATGTTACCCTGGCTGCCTACGCAATTCTCCCGATGGGCCGCAGCATGTACTTTAAATAAAGTTGTATAAAATTTAAAATGTCAATCGAAATATAGATTTTTGAAACATTGAGATCACAGATATTTGACACGTAAAAACCTATTTTGAAATGTATATTTTGAGTAAATTTACACAAATCGAACTGCTGAATTCAGTTTAAAATTTTTTTTCACCAAAACATATCTTGTCAATTGCGGGCAACGAACTGAAATAAATACATGACGGATCATTTAGCAATATCTATATGATGTACGTATTATTAAGCTTTATGCCGACGTAATGTTAATGGATCGTTGAATGACCTGAATGCTCATGGAAACCGAATGGGCATTTTAATCTACACATTTGTGTTAATATTTTTTGACCCTGGTGGCAAACACTCGATAAAATCCTTTTTATCCAAATTTGAAAGTTTTGAGGTAATTCGAATTTTCCCCAAAAAATTAAAAAATACAACAGGTATTTTCCTTTATTCTAAATTCTGTACAAGCACAAAGTAAAGGAAAAAATATAAAACATTTAAATATTTCATTATCAAGATTATCTGCTACTCAAATCATTGTTTTTTAATTAAAATCCACTGAAACCAAGGTTGAAAGCGACACCCGAAGATGATTAAATTATAACGCAGCCAAATAAATATTGACCAAACATGTTTTGTTACGCGAGGGACACTGATGGATCGTGCCGCCTAGGCGCGGTCCATCTGTGAGGCATGCTTGAGGACAACTGGTTCGGCAAAGATACATACAAAACGGAAACCCAGCCATACACAAACACTAACCCCAAGCCGAAATATTTTCTACTATAAACTGCACTGTTATAATTTTTTTATTGAAACTCACTCTGAGCAAGGCCGGAAGCATACAATGGAGGCTTAGGGCTGGGCAAAACCGAATCTTTTCCAAATTCGAATCTGATTCGGATATTTTTTTCGAATCGCATTGAATTGTTAATTTTGTATGTAAACGGTAAAAATTGCGTTTTTACTATAAAAAGTTGTTTATCTAAATCTATAACTATTAATGGACTGTGATATAGGACATAAACATACTGAAAAACGCAATTTTTTTTTCAATTTACTTCTGATCTGCAAGGAAAGATATAAATTTGACCACAATCGAGAATATGTTTGTTGTAATTTGACGTTAAAAATTTCTCCCTGCGGCAGATTCTCAATGGATTCGAATCCGAAGCGAATTGAATGATCGAGCTCTAAATTGTGGAATGCAGTGAATTATATCTTTCCTAGGTCTTCTAACGCTTGCTTTCTTTTTTTAATCACTAATCGAATGTACCAGATTTGTATGTTTTTTTTTTGTTGTTGTTGAAAAGTGTAGCTTCTACATCGGCCTGATTCATCAGTGAACCGTGTTTAGGCTAAATATATCTGAGTCACACTGTTTCCGTGGAAACGTCTACTATTTCTATACTTATTCCTCCTGTATTAGATACTGAAAATACCGCCAGTAGATTGTAAGTGCGAAATGAACCCATTTAAACAGAATATATAAATATATATATATATATATTGAAAGAGAGATTATCACCGTTTCATACCTTTTGTTTTTAAATATATTTGGTAATTTCTATTATTTCACATTGGTCACGCTCACAGAGTGGGAAAGAATATATTTCAATGTTGTTTATATCCAACTGTGCAACGCAGTGTCGTCCAGGGGAGAAACAAGGAAATAATTTTTTACGTATATATTGTAGGACTTCACAAAACGCATCACAGAGCTCAACAAATTTAAAATAAAAATAGGTTTTAATGAAATTTTTTTCTTGGAACCCATCAATACTTGTCTTTCTATTTTCATACTTCTGCATTTTTATCAATAATAAAGTCTCTTAACAATCTCTTAAAACCGAGTTCTAAACCTTTAAATCAAAACCTATTGTTTGATGTGTACCTTAGAATAGTTTGTTGTCGTTGTGTTTACTCAGGAAACTTAATAGGACAGTACAAAAAGTTAACATGCACCTTGCATTCCTTTTTGCTTCGCGGACCACGTTGATATCCGTGGCCAGTGTGGTACCTTTAACGAGGAGGTACAAATTTCAAGAAAATTCGTGGTGAAATTATTACGTCATATTTGGCACCATGGTTTTATTCTATATCAGGTTAAAAGAACCCAAGAAAGGCAAAAAACTTTGAAATTTGTAATTTGCTACATTTTGAGGCTTCTAAAACACCAGTCTTCACTTTTTTAGCGGACGTGGGGCCATGACACCTTACCCTCTTCTAAATACGCTGGTATCTGGGGGCGTTGGATATTCCCTTTCGGGAAATGATATTACCCTTATAGGGATCGAATTTCCTTACATTCAGTTATAGGACAAAGCAAATTTATACCTTCAATTTGGAAACTGTATAAAACATGCATTCAAATTCAATTTACTTGTGAATATATATCGAGGGTAAAAGTTCATTCTGGCTGTTACAATATCAATCTGACATTTTCAAAGTTCGTGAACAGAAAATGCGATATGTGCACACTAATTCCCAATCAAAGTTTTATTTTGTCAAGCATGAGCCATTGATGGATCGCGCCTCATCGACGCTGTCCATCAATGTCTCATACTTAACAAAACATGTTTGGTGGAAGAAATTCTACTAAATTTTACCAAAGTTTCCTAAGTTAATCTTAAAAAACACTCCGGCTCGTGGGCTAGAATTTAGTGTGGGCGATATTAGCACATTATACTCAAAATTGATTCTATTTTGTATAATAAAAAACAGAATTTAATCTTTTTCCTTTTTCCTAATCACTGTGACAAATATGCAGTGAATTTACTGTTTATTTCAAGTAATTGGAAAAATATATTCCCTGTACCAATTTAATTGAATTTACATCGATTATATTGCAGCATCGTTATTCATGTGCGCAGGATTTCTTTTTTCTGTTTCATTTTACGCATATCAGGAACAAACAAGGACAAAATCAGGAGAGGGAAAAAGTTTACGTGCCCTCACCCTCCCATCTTTTCTTAATTAATATTCTAGTTATAAGACCTACTAATTATCATATTGAGTTGTTTCAATGAAACGTCTAAATTTTACGCACGTCTGCACCATGAACAAAATCATATCACTTTTGCTCCGATTTTAACCATTTATTCCCGGAAACTTGATTGTATAGATCTATTTTGCTCCTAATAGGCGTTTTATGGTGTAGTGATTTTCTGAATAATTTTGTTAATATTATCCTTCATAAAAAACCCACCCCGATATTTTAGGCACATGCATGCGCGCGTGATTCTTGTCATAATCTCAAATTTTCTTATTTGTAAAGCACAAGTCACAGATTGACCACAGCCCGACGGCATTCGAAGACTCTTTCCAAAATCTCTGATCAAATTATATCAAATTCAAGTTTGAGTCACTGATATATCGCGCCGCCGCGATGCGATTTATCTGTGGATCATGCTTGACAAAGTGAGGTTCTTGATTGCCATAAAATAAATAAGATAATTCATATTTCATATATATCTTTTATATTTCAGGAAAATTCGGTTTCACCTTTGTTTGACTTTTATCCAATCTTGTACAAACAAATCAGAATAATATATTTTAATGATTTGAGGAAGTTGATTTATCAAGCATGCGCCACGGATGTACCGTGCTTTATCCTGAAATCAAATTTAATTGCGAAGTATAACTTGTTTTCGTCAAAACAGCACTGATGATTAAGCCGAAAAAATTTCACTAAAATATAAAATTTTAAACAAAAAATGGATAAATTAAAGTTTGACATTTTAGTTTAAACATCCATCAATATTCATAGTTCATACATTGATTTTCGTTTTGTTATCTTAAATATTTCAGACTTTCGTAAATTATTTACTAACCAAGCCTTGTGCGCTTGGTTACAGACATTCTAGGATGACTTCATTGCTACTTTTGGCAGGCACTTCCTTCTTAGAAATGACGTCATTCAGGTCAATGCTCTTGTTATATGTTTATTCATGAACAAGAAAATTTGACGAAATTTTAAATTGGAAAAGTCTTAAAAGTGAACAAAATGAAGATATGTAAATTTTGTATAATCGATCGACCACGCAATTTTGAAGAAAATATTTGCGTATTCTCCGCGATTTGAATGGCACATTTTCTCATTTAATGAATTGATATTTTTCTGTGCATGACATTGTGAGCAGTACTACGATATTAAATTGAGGTGAACATAGAAAAACTATAAAAAAAAATGTGTTTGATAAATACCTGTTTTTTGGGAGCGGTTGTTCTCTGGCCATACCCAGTAAATAAATGCAAACCGATTACAAAATAAATAAATCCATACCGCTAAGAACACCTATGAAAGATGTTATGCCAAGAATGGGTCATTGATGGATTGCGCCGTTAAGGCGCGGTCCATCTGTGTCTCATGCTTGAGAAAATAAAATTTCAGTTTGTAAAAGACGAATTTTGCATCACTGAGACAAAAAAGGTGGCCGAACTTCGTCAATTACTATTTGGTTGGTATTTGGAAGCGGCTTGTAAATATAGCGAGCAAGCTGAGAATGTTACGCCTGTTGTTTATCCGAAAAAATTGACCTTTAAGCCAGAAATGTTTATCTTTGTTACTTGTTATGAGGTTTGGAAGGCCACTTGTATGTAGTGCCACAAGGTGTTCTTTGTAATTTCAGCACAGACTTAAATTTGCTCTCATTGATCTCGATTTGAAGTTAAAATTGTTGAAATCGACCAGCAACACATCTGAGTTTCTTTCCAACAAACGCTTCATCTGCGGAAAAACTCATTTTCATGTTTTTTAAAGCAAAAATTTTGTCCAATTCAACATATATTCCATAATAAAACGTTCCTATGACCGATCCTTCGTTGATTGGAACGAATTTCAACAAAGTCGAATCCAAATAAAAATGCTAAGAAGATGCAAAAAATATTAATCACCGTATTGGTAGCGCAATCCATCATTGACTCATACTTAACAAAAGATACTTTGACAGTAGTTCTTTAACTGGGAACAACTTGAATGCAATGAACTATAAAATGGCATGGTATAGACCAAAAAATTTACATTTCAAAAAGTTCTAATTTTCTGGAAACTGATGTGCTGTAGTGAGTTTTGGGTTGAATCGATTCGGCCTAGTCAGTATATTCAGCGACAAGCGAATGTCACGAATTTTCTTAATCAATAACATTATGTTGTTTATGATAAAATCGATGCATGAAATGTGTGTGAATGAACGGAAATATCCGCCGAAAGCAATGAGCGTCGACAACGTGATTAAAACAATAAACTAATTTCTCTGTCTCTCCGTGATAACATTCTTTCATTCATAACCTCAACTGGTTAAAAGTCAGGCTTCTCGCAAATACGCGATAGCTGTCTTCTAATGATTTAGCGTAATTTGGGAAATATCAAAAATGTCATATAAGTTATGCAAATATTCTTTTAAGCTAAAATGTTTGTCTTGTTGCGTAACGGTAGAAGATTTATTAAAAAATAGGTTTTTCCAATGGAATTCGCTCTAAAAGACGCAAGCAGTACTTAAAAGGAACCAATTTACAATCGCTTTTATGGCAAAGAGCAACACTGGAACGAAAACGCAACAAAATCACAGGTCTTTGACAGTAATAAAAAATTGACTTTTTTGGCCAAATATGGAACACACCGCGAAGGGGCGATCTATCAACAGCCCATAATTGGCATAAATCTCATCAACGTGGCGTTCTTAAATTTAAATTTGGAAATATGCAATTACTGCAAATGACCTGTTAGTTAACTGTACTTTTGTTACAGTGTACTACAAAATGTCGCACCGTCAAATGCACTCTAAGAGGAAAACATTTCACACAGAACTGAACTGACCCACTATAAAAGAGTGCAGTGAGTGATGAAGAAGAAAGAGTGCTTTGGGTGATGAAGAATCATCGTCTACATCGGAATTTCATTTCAGTGTCCTACGGCACGTAGGCAGGAAAAGATCATTTTCAAAGCCCCTGCACGTCTAAGCAACGTAATGGAATTTCAAAGAATATTCTGAATTCTATCGGAGAATTTTAGCTATTTTATGAGGCACTGGTATTGATTCAAGAATGCATTATGGGTAGTGATGATCTGTTTTAGTTGTTTTCTCAAATATACAAAATATTTTAACAGGTAAATAGTCTTTTAACACACATACACAAAGATATAATATATGAAATTGATATTTTCCAATACACATGAACCTGAGGAACTAACCTAACACAAGAACAGGAGATAGAAAATTTTTCCACAACTATAGAAAAATGGCGACTAATGTCATAATTTTTTTTACTTTATCCGATAGCCTAATACAGTATGGTGTTATGTTGGGATTTTACGCACTATTCTAAAAGCTTGAAAAACCCTAAAATGTTTTGTATCAAGTCATAATACGAGATAAATATCAAAAAAAAAATCGTTGGAAACATAATTTTCGTACACACAACCGAATGTGAAATGTGCCAACCAAAAAGTGTGTGTCTGTCGGTATAAGTACTCGATCCAAATTTTATACCAGTATCGCGGCTGGGCAAAACCGCATCATATAATAATTAAATAATCAAGTAATTTTTTAGAATCGGATCTAATCACTAATTCTTTGTAAATAACAAATATCCCATTTTTACTAATATATCTTGTCCCCATTATAATAATTAGATATTTATAGTTTGTAGTGTATTTTCAAACTAGGGGCAACAATTTTCATATTTTAACGACGAAATACAATCGTTTTTGGTCAATTTTGACTAAAATCGATTGCATTCCGTCATTAAAAATGAAAATCCTAGTTCACTCAAGTTTTTTTGTTTCCATGAACGATTCACGATTGATTCGAATTAATCATGCTTCAAATCGATTCGGATCACCCAATCGAGTTGCCCAGCCCTGATTGGTACGAATGAAAACAACCAAATATTAATAAAATTTCGATCAATTGCGACCGGCTGCTGGGCTCAGTTTTAGTATAGGTAATATGCCACAAAAATGAGTAATCTACTAATTTGTTATTCTTGTACCTATTTCACAATTTTTCTACGGTGTGTTGGATGTTTGCATTATACGCGATGAGCGGAAATCATTATGAAACACAATACTCGGGCTGTTCATTAACTATTCATTTTATGAAACATATGCGTAGGCGATATACAGCCATGATATATTAGTCGAATTGTTGAAATTATTTGCACCAACATATAAGACCTAGCGACGCTATTCCAAACTAGTGTTGGCACTACTAACTAAAAATACCGAGTTGACCTAGTTTGCCGAGTACTTTTACCTATTTTCATGGATATCTGTAAGTTGTACCAAATTAATTTTTAGATAAAGTAGGTGAATTTACCTAATTTTTAACTGGGTACTTGAAAAAAATAACTAGGTACCTGGTTCAAAAAAGTAGGTGCCTAGTATCAAAAACTAGGTAAAACAAATATTCATTGCGAAAATGTTTTTTAAATAGACAAATCGGTGATTTCGATCTTCAAATCAATTACAAATGTCTTAAATGCGGCAAAACGAAGATTACCTAGTTTATCTGGTTTTTATTCGGTGTACTACTTGGTTTTGAAAGTGAAACTAGGTTACCTGGTAATACTTTGCCTAGTTTTCCATTATTAGGTTTCCAACTAGGTTTCCATTACTCTTCCAAACCAAAAACTTTATTTTGTTAAGCGCCAAGGCGCGGTCCATCTGTGACTCATACTTAGCAAAATGTGTTCAGACGATTTTACGATTTATTTTTCCGACTTCAATGATAGGACTTGGGAAAGGTTTGAAACTTTTGAACTAATATTGAATGACTCATTTCACAACACAGAAGCACGAGGTCGTGAATTCAATCACATGCAGATTAATATTACAATATTTATGAAGAAAACCGTGCGATAAGTTGGAGGGAAAGATGACATCATTACATTGCCTTTCGTTTATGAATTTCGTAATGTTTCGTTTTGATGAATTTGATTAGGCTATGTAGGTCCGGGTTTTAAGCGTGGCTATCACGTATTTTCTGTATGTCTTGTATTTCAGTAACAACTCTAAGTGTGGCTGCATTTTGAGATCTTGCTCGAAATAATGAGAAATAAGATAAATTCAGCTAACGAGAACGCAATATATACTTTTGAATTATCAAATGCAATATGTTATCAATAAGATCGATCGATATTAATGGTACCATAACTTAGCTCATTAACCGTACATCTGTGATTTATGCTAAGAAAGATAAAAAAATATATATGTACACGTCGCGGAACAGAAGTCAACATTTGGGGAACAAAACTGCTCGACCACAAAGTATGCAATGAATCACCGACCGTATCTGAAAGAAGACACCATGATCTTAAGGAAATATATTATTTATTTACGAAATATCCTTACCATATTATTTCTATTTACATTCAACATATTTATTGCATAATTTTCTGCGACAAGGAACAGCGCTATTGCCCATTTGTGTGGATCAGCTTTCATGCCCAGAGAAAGAGAGCATCCAAGCAACCATCCGTCGGAAAACCTGAGCTGGTCTGGCGAGTAGATCCGAGCTATTGTATCGTGTCGTGGAAGTGATTCATGCAATTTATCTAACTTGGTGCATGAAATACCGAAGCCGATTTGTCGTGAGCATGATAATGAATCTATGACGACTGTGATAAAGTCTCGTATCCGTGGCTGTGGAAGGGGAGAAAAACTTTATTTTGATTCAAAAAAGCATTCTTTCATAAAGAGTGTATGTAAAAACTACCAAATATTAAGATTTTTATCCAAAGAAACTACTCGATCGAAAACTAAAAAGGGGAATGTGTAAATGTGCACCAGACCAATGAACCTGTTTTTGAAATATTCTATTTTAAAAATCGAGGATTATTTTATTTACTCCTCCATTGATTGGTCAGGGATGTCAAAATTCCTTTTTTGGGGGTGATGTGAAATTTTAATATTTTGATATTGCATTTGGTAAACAAATATTTTTCAAACCAACTCTGACGCAATCCAGGTCAATAATCTTATTATGTTTATTTACAGAAAAAGGAGAGAGACGGAGCAGGAAATTCTATTTGTCTCACTTCAGCTATTGGGCTGATAAATCTGGGAAAAACCGAAGCATTTCAAATTAAAATATTTGATTCGGTTATCCTTTCCAACCATATGGTTCCTCGAAACTAGGGTTGTGGGAGTGATGTTATTCCCAGAAATAGTCACGTATACCAAAATTTTACATTTACTTTCTGAAAATATATACTTTTTGAATTTTGTTGATTTCCGATCATTGTAAAAATCAATGAAATAATTCATAAATTCGCGAATCACGAAACAAAGCGACGACAACGCACCCGGGGAAGCATTTTCTGAACCTTTTTTGTAGAATTTTCAGATTAATCATAAGGTCCTTTACAGAACTAAATCGATGTAGTAGGTGACCATGAGAGGTATCATCTGCCTTGGGCGATGGTAAAATCATTGAAAAAATTAACTTGTCTAAAAGACAAATAATTATGTTAAAATGAACTTCTACAATTAAAATACGTAATTCAATCAATTTGTTTGATTTTGCTTTCAGCACAGTCGTCAGTTAATTCCTATATTTATCCGATCCCTAAATTATTATTCAAAGAATTGCAACTTTCCCGAGATCAACGGTGAAACTGTTAGTTTTAAGTCAAATATTACGGGGATTTCTAAAAATTCTTCCAAGCGCTCGATTTCGACGTAAAAGGTTTCCTACATGGGGGTAATTTCGCCTTGTCCTTTTGGTTATACGTGCGTTGAGAACAACATTTCGTTGAATTGAACGTCACGATTCTATTTAAAATCAGTCGCACGACCATCGCACCAATAGCAGTTCGACATCACATGTCGAAGAAATATTAACAAAATACAATTTTTACTTGGGGTTTGGTTCTCAGGAATGACGAAGAGGATTTGATTTTGTCAATAGTCTGTTAAATTGTTTCCACACATGACACACAAACCCAATCGGAAAAAAAATCATTTGTTAAGTATGTGTCACTGATGGATCGCGTCGATGAGACGCGGTCCATCTGTGGCGCATGCTTGACAAAATAAAATTTCTTCATGTCAAAAGTTATACCTTATATACTTTCAATTACATAGGAGCTCAATTATTCTGAATTGATTCATAATTACCCAACAGCGTTTCCAGAGACTCCCAACCGTTTTCAAACAAAACAAAATGTCAAAGAAGTGTGTCATCAAACGTGGCCCAGTGAAGGATCGCGCCGCTGAAGTATCGCTCCAAATAATAAAATTATTTATAGTGGTACAGACTTAAAATAATACTTAATAATTAAATATAAAGATACCTTCATGATTTATACCGTGAGTTTTATTTTAGCCACCAATTCGAAGAATTTTCAACCACGAATGCTTAAGAGCATAAGATTCGCACATTACCAAATGGGAATCTCGTGGCCTGTTATAGACTTGGCGGTATGTAATAAGTGTGTATTATTAAACAATTTTTAATAATAAGGCTTCATAATGTGTTTATATTGCGTTTTACTGCGTTGAATAAAACTATTTTGATATTCTGTTGAAGATTAATAATAGCCTTTGCGACTATTTATGCTTTTTGCAAATATTATTAAAAATCCTTTCCCGTTGTGTAAATTTCTTACACGTTATTTCTTATATCTGAAATGTCATTTATGAAATTGGAAAAGTTAATTTATTCCTGAACAGAAATTAAACGAACGACGGTATAAGCATAATTATGTTTTGCCATGTATGCGCCACAGATGGGCCGCACCTCATTGATCCTCATCTCATGAAGTTAATTTTTTCTGTTGATATTCACTCTGGCAAGGCCAGAAGCAGCGCTCAGAAGGAACCAACTACCGGCCATTTAACAGTAAAGAGCTACCATAATATTTACTACCAACAACTGCACAAAAAGAAAACATCCGAAACGGAACTGAACCGCCGTGGTAAAGTGCAGTGAGTGCTATCTGCCCTGAGCGATGGGAAATCCATTCACTTCCTTGCTTTCGTTTGGTCGCAGGAAATAGGTTAGCACTATTCTAAAGTCCGTATCTACTTTTTTCCTGCATGAATAGGAATATGTTAAACTTCAATTTTGAAATTACCTCATCTTGTAACTGAAATCGTGTACGTGTGATTTTTGACATTTATTAAGATCAATGAAGACTGTTGTGAGTACTGTTGGTTCAGTATTAATTCCTTTGTCAGTTTTACTTTGCCAAACTTGAGTCACAGATGGACCGCTACTCTGTGGCGCGGCCCATCAGTGACTCAAACTTGTCAAGGCAAATTTCGAACAGTTTGCTCTGCTTGTACTGCTGTTGTGATTTAGTATTAATTCCTTTGTCAGTTTTACCTTGCCAAGCCCGGGTCACAGATGGACCGAGTATTTCGAAAAGTTTGCTCTGCCTGTACCCCCCTTTTTTTTGGTTGTAACGATCAGGATATTATGTCTTCCTGAGTTTAAATTTGTGACATGATTGACCGGGATAAAAGAATTAATAAACGTTATTTTAATAGCATTCAATTCTGTCCGAATCACGATTCACTTTTATACATTTAACATCATAAGCTGTTTGATTAACAAGTCCATTTAAATTTCTGTAATCGATCTACGTTTTTTTTGCAATTATGAACAAATAAATATATGTTATTAATTTTCGATAATAATTTTATTCATTAAAAAATCGAAACTTTTCATCAAAATATGTACCTTGCGATTTTCTTTATTTCAGACATGTAAAATTGCGATATGCTCGGGAAAATCTAAACACAGTAAAATACCCAAAATTCAACTATATCAGAGATTATAACTTATGGTATCAAGCTTTATTACGAATTAAATGTGACAGATTTGTAGCAAAATGGTCAAATTTCCCTCGTCACTTTTGGGTAAAAAATGAGGAGAGAATATAACAGAATACAGAATATTACATTCAAAACTATTACTTCCAAAATAATATATTAAACTCACCATCGAGTATTTTAAACGCATAAAAGTTTTCGTTGTCGTAAAATGACTGGTATTTATTTCTTATTTTATCTTCATATTATCTTATGAATCATGCGAATTCTAAGTATAAAAGCTTATCGTATACATTAGATGTAAACAAAACACTATAAATGACTACAGTTCACGCTACAAATCAATAATTTTATTAGCAGCAGAAGACGAGACGAATAATATATTTTATTTATTTCTTTAATGTGGTTTTGGTGGCGAGATCCAATCAATAAAAATTCTAGATAATGGATAATAGATAATCTTGATAATGAGCGTTTCAAACTTTTGAGATCTGATTAGTTGATGATGATATTGACATAAAATTACAGAGATGATGGAGTAATGAGTACTTGGAGATTTTCCAAATCATAAAAATCGAGCAACGAGAAAGGATTTTTTGTTCCGGGTATATTTATTTCAAATTTTCATTATGTTAGCACTCCGATCTATTTTTATTTTTGCATAATCCCCAATTTCTGTAAATTTTTGATACACCAACAAAGTCAGTAATTTTATATTGTCGAGCATGAGCCACTGATGGCCCAGCAATGGCCCATACTTGACAAAACAAGTAGAAGTTTTCTGTTTGCGCGATGGACGAAAGATGAAGGTTACATACGCCGGTTTAAGCCCCGGTGACCGTTTTCAATATTAAATCTTTATGATGTTGCTAAACACGTGTATAATAACCCGATAGGTTCAGCCGAACCCAACAACGCATATTACATTAATAACATAAGACATGTCTGCCTATGTGAGTTTTGACTGGTTTGTGAGGTTGCTCAAAGTAAACGCCCACGTGAATAACCACGTAGAAAGTCTTTATAATCAGTATTTTCTGTGTTCAACCTTTCCCATATTTGGTCGCAAAATCCAGCACCCGTCCATGTAGCAATTTTAAGGAATAAATTTCAAATAATAACACGTCTTATTAGTTCCTGTAATGTTTAACTGTAATTAATCTACACAGCATAAAGGTTCTCTTTTCATAAATAGAATGATCAAATATTATAGTCCTTCGTTGTTGTATTTTTTTTTTTACATATGAATGTACTCTGTTTTAAAAGATCAGGTATGTGGAAATCTTCCCGCTTTGCGTGCGGTAATTGGTTTTACATAATAGTTACGTGGCGTTCTGTCATTACATTTGTAAATAATTGGGTCATTTTTCTGCTTCCAACCTTTTCTATTAAAGTAAATTATCAGGAAGTCAGAGGGGTTTAAATAAGTTGCCACTTCTAACCTTGAAAGGCAACAACGTTCTCCCCCAATCGAAATTTTATTCTGTCAATCATCAGTAACTGAAGAACCGTGCCTAATCGGGACGAATTATCAGTGACTGCTACTTACCAAAATATGTTGGTCAAAATATTTTTGAGTGGGACTGTATATATTTAAACACACTTGTTTCGCGACTCTGGCGCCATTCACATCACCGCTGCTCATTGTTCACCCTAAAGGTGTTTTTCCACAAAAATGGCAATTTTTCTCCGAAATAAATAAAACCATGACAAATATTTAGGATTTTCGTCGAATTCCGTGCACGACAAACATTGTTTTGAGAAATTTTAAGGACTCATTTCATTTCGGCAGCTATTTTTTTCTATAAATAGACTTTTGTGATTTGTGTTCCAGGAAATTCTGAACAACATTTCATTTAAATATTGTAATTCATTGTCAAAATACTTAGAATTTAAATTGAAATCTTCGCTGTTAGAGTATGCAAGAAGAGGTGACCAAAACCTGGGAGTCTAGGATATCTGTCTGGAATCCTAAGATACCTGTCATATGAACAAAAAATTTTGTTTTGAGCGCTATGCACGAATGAAATAATGATTATTTGTGAGAATAAATGGACCAAAATTTTTCGTAAATCGGACGCTTTTACATACTTTGATATATTTAGTTTCTCTGTTTCACATTTCCTATCGGGCAGGGGACGGCAAGTGTGACGTTTCGTAATCATCACGCGGACAACCGCTACACACGCTATCGTATCGATTAGACAGAATAACAACATTCTATACAGTTGGTTTCCCTCGGAAAATTTCAATAATAAATGTTTCGCCTATTAGAGATTCAAACATAACAAAATATCATCTCATCCAAATCATAATCAGAAATACATGATATCATCGATCATTTCAAGTTAAGCTTGTAAGATCTTGGACGTAAGCCGTCGGTATCAACGTCTAGAACGAGGTTTAGTTATGCGATAGCCTACTGGGTTTACTTTGCAAACCCATTACCACCATATTTGAATTTGAATGACATCTCAAACAACAATTTCGCAATTTCGCCTGAACTCACAATTTTATATGCGTGTTTTACTAATGCAAATAAAGATCGGATGGTTAATATGACCGTGGAAGAATTCAATGACAGAATTCAAGATCAGAATTCAATGAGTTGCTAAATGCTAAAATTTATTGAGCAAATAAAGTGTAACTTGTGTAGACTAGTTTGAACCAGAGAGTCTATTATGTTTCCAACAACATTGCCCTTGTTCGCCTATAAGTGGCTTCTGGTTCGGGGCCTTGGTCAGGATGATCAACCATTAAAATGAGTGGTTGCAAAAAATAACAAATATCGTCCAACCATATCTATTCGCATTCAAATTTTATTTTTCCATTGTAGAGTATTATATTTCGATTATTTTAGGAACTGGGGACATAAGTTTATAAATTTTTTAAAGTGTTATATAAACAAGTTTGTCTTTACACAATATCTTCACTAGGAAAATTCTTATAAAGGAATGTGTAATTTGCTTTTGATGTGTATTTTTGGTGTTTCCTTGCCATAAATTCACAAAATTCGCAAATCGTCTTCGCCTTTGGCTGTAATATCTTGGTGGAAAACAACATCATATCCGCACATTCATACTAATTTCCGACTACGCCGAGTATGAAATTTTCCTGATGCGAACACATCTTTTGTTAAGCTTGAGTCACTGATGGGTCGCGCCTCGTAGGCGCGGTCTATCTGTGGCTCATGCTTGACAAGGTGAGAATTCCGGTTTTGTACAAACACAATGCAACGTTGCAATCATCAAAAACCATATAATGCTATTGATTAAAAAACCGTGTGTATACTCACGACATCAGGTTGACATTGCAAACCACGAATAACAGTAGTAAAATGCAGTTATATAAATGATATATATATTTAAATAAAATCAATCTCAAATCATATACTTGGTGACAAATAACATTTATATTCAAAACATTCATTCTTTAATAACATACTTGATAAGATATATAGGGTGGAATCGATTTGTAAACAAGGACTACTGATATTACACATACCGAACTAAATCAATATTGTTTATCTCTGTTTTTCTAAAATGATTCTTTCAGAACGTTAATGAACGTAAAAGACACCGCCATCCACTTAAATTTATATAACTCATGGTATGTTATTCAGTAAATAAAATAATATAGTCCATTGTTGTTTAACCCCCCCCCCCTGGAATTGTCTGGAAGGCCGATGGTTCTGGGGTAGCTGTAACATAGAACAGATACACAGTCACTACAAAGGTCCGTGCCTAACGATTATTAGGTATAAGCCCAGCGGTAGGTTCACGCACAGGCATAGCAAATAATTCAAAAAAAAAATATGTGATATATATTTGTAACCACTAGTACAAAAAGTCGTTCAAAAAAATTTCTTTTAAAGGTTAAAAATTGCAATATTTTGAGCAAATTCATATCAATTTTAATCAGGAAGAAATAGTACGGTGATTAAAAGAAAAGAAAGAATTGGTACATGGTTTTACCATCGCCCAGAGCAGATACCACTAGTGCAGTTGTTGGCAATCCCGTGTCTACGGCTGTAATATGAAAATAATGTGATTCTAATCAATCCAACGCACAATTTATTAGAAAAAATTGTGAATTGTTTATTGGAACAAACACTTGCTAAGTGAAAAGCAATTTTCATATTTTAACAACAAAATCCGTCCGATTTTGTTTTATTTTAACCAAAATCGATTGTATTTTGTTAAAATCCGAACACTTTAAAAGTTCTTTCCTTTCTAACTTCAGCGTATTGGTCGATGCCAACTTGAGACCATTTCTCTTTAAATCTCATTTTCTTTATTTAATGTTTTATTTAAATAATTTAACAGGTCAGAGCGTTTTTATTTTCTCTATGACGTCAACTACCTTGGTGTTTAGGTATTTAATATCTAAAAAATGTGCAATCATTTATTTGTGACGCCATTACAGAAATTTACGTCCCTTTCCATTTTGTGACATTAATGTCTATCGTGCACCCAATTGAAAAGGCTGTAGGTTGAAAATAGCGATTATCATCCATTCATAAACATCGTATTGCGTTTATTGTGAAACTGCGATCATTTTTAGAACTAGGTGATAAAAATTCCACATTTTTTATAATTAGAATTGGTCGAGAAAATAAAAGCTTATGCGCACAATTCGGAAAAACGCGTTTCGACTACAATTTTAGTTTTAGTTTCTTTCTTCTGATTAAATCATCGGGAAAAAAATTGAATTAAGTTTTGAGAACTTGTTCATTAATACTGCTAACCTATATCGGGTTATTCGACTTTCTTTCGGATCAACAATTGAAATTCAAAATGCTTTCAACATTACAAATTTTAGCAAGTTTGCTGAAGTTATCCATATTCCTTCGTTTCGAATTCCGAATAAATTCAAGTCACGGGCAAAGTACGTTAGAAAAAAATGCTGAATGTGGTCTTTTCCAGTCATAAATTTTATTCTGCCAAGCATGGTGCAAAAAAATTTCTGGCCAATTCAGTGTGGTGATTCGAATCGCATATAAACACAATTGATTCGAGGCAGCCCTCTGAAGTCAAGCTTACATTTTTAACAGCAGACAAACTGAAAACCAATCATTCTCAATTTGTCGTCTCAAACAATAATTTCACGATTCAAGTTTAGGCAACAATTCAAAATCCTGTTCTCCAAATACTAAGGAATATTGAATTTCGAAAATGACCTTGAAGGAATTTTAAGAATTCGATGACGCATGTACATTGGTATTTAACCCTTTTAAACTGTGTTACACGCTGAAATTTCTCATTGATATTGAACAAGCAATTGAAGTGGCTATCAAATCGGACATTTTTTACAAGCCTTTGCGTAATGGTTCCTTGGAAAATTCCAGAAAAAAGTCTGTAATGAGCTTTAATTTTTCAACCATTATATGCATCACGAGTACTATATAATTTCATTTGAGGCCTTTCCTATTAGATTTGGATAATGGAATTGTCAAATGGTATAATAAAAGCGATATTTTATAAAGAATATAACATCAATCAATTTTCTTTTACAATGAAAAATTATTCAAACTTAAGTTGAAAAAATAAAAAAAAAAAATTTATTCAGGTAAATGCTTAATTATCGGATATCTGATGGTATTAAAAGTGATTTGAAAGTAAACTACGCATATACTCGCAAATGTTAATTCCATTATTGGCATGGTTAGAAATAGAGTAATTTTTTTTTTGTTGAAATGCGCTCTAAACAAGACTGAAAGCAAAGCCTGAAAGAAATGATCTGAATGCCGCTCAAGTGCCAAAGAACTAGTACAAACAATTAATAGGACCGAGCAACTATAAAAAGTGCAGTGTGTGGTATCTGCCCTGCCCTACCACTTCTTTGTTTTCTTTTAGTCTGCTCTCGCGACATGCATAAACTACATTAGGGCAAGTTCTCAAGGCCCAGAAATTAATTAAACTTTTCTGTTGCTTTAATTGTTCATATTGTTGACTCAAACCGAACACACATACAGATGAGGTGAATAAATCAGTGGAAAAGTTTTGTGAATGCTTTCTGGAGCATCTGTAATAAACAATTCTTCTACAAATGAAGAAAACATAAATGGTGCGGTGACGGTATAAGTTACTAATATATTCGAGTCTTGAATCGAAAATTGCCTTTTACGTATACAATTATCGACAGTGAATAAATTGAATTTGCAGTTATAGTATATTGTGTATTTTTGACCTCTGTTTGTTCAAAATTTATTGAAGTTGCAATTGTTCTCTTCTGTCTTTCGACTGTAATATCTGGGTAAGAAAAAACAGCATATTCCCGCTTATGCCTGGTCAGATTTTTTTACAAAGCTTGAGTCAGTGATGGATCGCACCGTGGTTCATGCTTGGCAAGATGAAATTTCCGGTTTTGCACAAACACAATGCAACGTTGCCCTAAGCCACACAGTACTATTGATTAAGAAAGGGTCAAGAAAGTTCACGACATCAGGTTGACATTACTAACCACGAGTAACAAGCGCATGTATAATGACAAAATGCAATTATATAAATGTTTTGACATTTATATTTATATATTTAAGTGAAAAATTTAGTCTTATATTCGACATATTTGATGATAATTATTAACGCGGAACATGTACGTCCACTCAGTTGCACAACCCTTGGTTAAATACAACCATAGGTTTTTCGAACAAGAGTACTTCAACATTTTTACAAACAATGCAGCGTACATTATTCCTGTTATATTCAATTGAATTCACCTGAATTTGAATTTTACTTCTAAAAATAAATGGATTCAAATTCCAAATGATTCTGTTTTGCTTAGCCCTACTTGTCATGTCTTTTAAGTAGGTCGGATTCTGCAGATGCAACACGAAGAAAAACAGGTCACACACAGTCCAAACTCCTAACTATACACACATATACCCGCACAACACAGTCAATAAAATCAGCTTCTATTAAATAGGTCAACGACTGGCATCAAGTCAATTTATCCAAGCCCACCACTCAACCCAGGGTGTAATAACTTGGGTAGGCTAAGCCGAACAGGAAAAGATCATATCTTTCCAGTAATTGTAACCCTGTCCGTCTATAAGTGGCCGCTGTTAGAGGGCCTTGGACAGGGTGATTCACTCTAAGAAGTGGCTATAAAAATATATATATATATATATATATATATCACGAAGTTGATAGTCAACATCTTGCAAAAAATACTATAACATCCAAATAGGTTCAACAGGAACGACTTGCGATGAATGACGGTTTTCTTAAAGAAAAGAAAACAAACAAACAAAGATAAGGATGCGAATAACGAACAATGGTCGTTTGTCGATCAGCGCACAGCCAGCGACAAGGTTTGCGCCATAGACAGAGCTACGCAAAACCAAATCAAATGGAATTCGAATCTGATTCGAAATTATTTTTTCGAATCGAATCACTTTTTTATGTATATAACAAATATCCCATTTTTACTATTATACCTTGTAGAAAATGAAGGAAACTCGTAGTTTATAGTGTATTTTCAATTCACACTAAGAATCAACCGAAATCGATTGTATTTCGTCGTTAAAAATGAAAATCCTACTAGTTCATTAAACCATTTTTGTTCCTATAAACAATTCACGATTGATTCGAATAAATCGTGCTTCGAATCGATTCGAATTGCCAAGCCCTGTAGAATGCTATATGACTTAGAACTTGACTCGTTAACAGAGACGTTTCCATATTGAAAAATATTTTGTCGAGAGCAAAACATCAGTGGTCCATCAGTGTCTCATTCTTGACAAAATATAATCCCAATTAAGAGAAAAGTCAAACTTCTGAGTCAATATTTCAGAAATGATTACATTGTCACAATATGCGCGCAATATGGTGTCTATTAATGGATGAGAACCGCTACTCTTAAAATGCAACCTTTTAAATTAATTGCATGATTGGTATTGACGTCAAAAAGGAGACAAAAGGACGTACATTTCAGTAATGATGTTATAAATAAATCTTCGCCTCCTTTTTACAGATTAAAAAGCAAAACACCTCCATTGTAGACTTCATAGCAAATAAAAAATTAAATTGTTAAATTATTCAAATGAATACATTGAATAAAGAAAATTGACTCGAAGAACTGAAGAAAAATGATCTTCCGTTAACATCAATCAATATACGAGATAAAAGGAAGAAATTTTAGAATAATTTCCCCCTAAATGATAAATGCTTGTGAAAAGTGGCATAGGTTGCCTATTTTGGACGTGATGTTCTAATTGGTACCACATAGACATCGCAGATTGAAGATCTCGGTTCGAGCCTGGGTCACATTTGCTTATGCACACTTCCTCGCGGGTACTAGTTTTAAATGTGCAGTTTTGAAAACCACTATTGAAATATGTGACATAAATTTAGAAATTGTGATTATAAATATGGTTATTAATAATATTTAATAGCTTGCAATGCAATTTTTTCTCAAGATTTCGTGACACTCAATTATAGGAAAAAATGGGGGAAAAAGGATTTTGACGCAGGCTCATATACATTTTTTTCTGAATTAGAGAATGTAAAAGAGACGGGCGCATATTTAACAAGAATGTTTTGAAAATATTTTTCATTGAAATCGTTCGTTTTTGTGTCTTCTGTAATGACGTTAAGGTGAACGCTTCAATGCAAATACTGTACTGTGGATACGTGATGTGTAGGAGAAGCGTTTTGGAACGCTGAAAGATGGAGGTTTTCTATAAAATTCATCTTCAATAAAATATTGACATAAAAATAAAAACAGAGAATTATAAAAAGTTTTAATAATACTATTTATTTTCACTTATTTCATCTCTTCAATTTTATTTTACCTTGAAATAAGACTTGTCAGAGCCAAAATGTAATATGTAATTCGAATCTGCTTTGTATAATATTCTGGAATAGAATCGAATCGCTTATTGTAACATAATACCAAATGTTCCATTTTTACCATTAAAATTGTCACTAATAATGATATAAACAAGACTTTTATAAACAACGCCTTGTCATTTCACTCCATATAAGGAAATCGATAGATTTTACAAAAACCGAAAATGTTTTGGTTGTATGTTAGAATATGTAAACTTTTGAACTAATTCACCCTTTATTGAATAATTCGTTTTTCAGATCGATCAAAATCACCGTATTTAATTGCCCAGTCTTACTGTGAATAGATTAACATTTAAATTTGTAAAATCACGTCCCCAATTTTCTTGCGAATTTTTACTAAAAGTAGAGTCTCAAGGATGAAAATGCCAGATTATATTTTGGGCTAGTAAATGGACAAAAATCTGCTTGATTTAACTTGAGCTGGGCAAAACCGAATCATATGGAATTCGAATCTGATTCAAATATTTATTTCGAATCGGATCGAATCACTAATTTTATTTGTATAACGAATAACGTCTCCATCGTGAAAATAAAGAAATTCATAGTTTATAGTGTATTTTCAATTCATACTTAGAGCAACGATTTTTATATTCTAACGACGAAAATTGATCGATTTTGGCTAAAATTGCATACCGTCATTAAAATTGAATATCCAAGTTTATTCAACAACAACACAACATTCAAACAATGCAGAGCATGAACTAGTTTATTGATTTTTGCAAAAATGTTGACCTTTGAACCTCAATACTTTGTATTGCTATTTGCGCATAATACACTGTAACAAAAGTACAGTGAATTTACTAGTCATTTGCAGTAATTGCATGTTTCCAAAGTTAAAAAAGGTCATGTTGGTGAGTTTCGAGTTGCGTTGCCTCAACACCCCAAAAAGGCCATTGTCCAAAAACTAAATTTTGATTTTTTTCAAAACCACCAAGTAAAATCACTCTCAAAGTCGAAGGATCGAATCGATTCGAGGCACAATTATATTTGTGTCAATCGCGAATCATTCATAAGCACAAAAAATTGCTAAATGAACTGGGATTTTCATTTTTAACGACAAAACGCTATCGATTTTGGTCAAATTTGACCAGAATTTATATAAATTGTCTTTAAAATATGAAAATTGTTGCTCTTAGACATAGAGTATGAATTGAAAATACACTATAAACTATAAATTTCTTGATTTTCAAAATGGAGAAAAATTGTAATAGTGACAATGGGATATTTGTTGTTTACATCGAATCAGAGATTCCATCCGATTCGAAAAAATTATTCGAATCAAATTCGAATTTCAAATGATTCGGTTTTGCCCAGCCCTGTTTGTGAAATTTAGGCTTATTATCTTTTTACAGCCACGCCGCCCATAAGAGTCTTTAGCTTGAGATGCCGCGTTAATCTTTGAGACGCCGACTTATATTGCACAAACAGCGTTTCATGCATGTACATTGCCATTTTCTAATTTAAAATTTTTTTCGTTGAGCATGGCGTCGACCCATGTGTGGCTCATGCTCGCCAAAACAACGTTTCTAATCGAGTTATCTCCCCGTGTAATAAATTTGTTAGTTGGGAAATTTAAAACTCTTTGTGTAAAAATGATAAATAATCGTAGTTTTTTTGCTAAATTAAATCTTCAATGTTATTTACAAAAAATATCAGTTCATCGTAAATTTTTTTTTCTTTGTGTGTGTATTAGCTGACGCTCACTGGTGGTCCATTTCTCTTCAATTCACATTTTCCTATTCAATGTCTTTATTTAAATATTATAACAGGTCAAAACGTTTACAATTGCTATGACGTCAATCATAGGCTTGTTTAGCTATTTAATCTCTAAAAAGGTGGCAGAGTTCTGTTTCTGACGTCATTACCTCTACATTTACGTCCTCTCTTTTCTCCATTGTGACAATAATGTCAATAATGTACTGAATTTGAAATGCTGTAAGATGAAAATTGGGCTTCTCACTCATCAATACACACCAAATTGCGTAAATAGTGACGCGTGTTCAAATTTGACCAAAATCGACTATTTTCGTCGTTAAAATATGGAAACCGTTGCTCTTTCACGACAGAGATAAGTTATATTAGTAAAAAAATTTGATATTTGTTAATTACGAAGAACTAGAGATTCGATCCGATTCGAAAAAAATTATTCAAATCAGATTCGACTTCTAAGTGATTCGGTTTTTCCTATGCATACTTTTTTGCCTGTGGCGCCTGTTATGAAGTCATATATAAAAAAATATAAATATATATTTTTTTTTTTAAATTTTGCTTCCTCCCTTTCAGGGTTCTAATTACGACACTGCTCTAAATCAAATATTTCATTTTCTTATGAATGGCAGAGAATATCCCCGAACTCGGTCGACTTCAATACGATTTAAAACAAAGGTTTGAAAACCGTGGATCATGGACGGCTGTGAGAATACAATATATCCATGTTTCATAGTAGATTGTTTATTACTATTTGCACTGTTTGTACAATTACTATTGTTAGGTTCATTTCACCATTAAAATTTTTCTCATAATTTCTTTTTTGGTATATTGATTGCCACTAGTTATTTTTGAAATTTGGTATCTTTTTATTGAACACGATCCAAGAGAGAAAGAAAGCAGCATCTTAAAGGAACCAACCAGTGACATAGTGCCACTATAAGAATGTAGTAATAACATAATAAACTGTAGTGAGTGGTATCTGCCCTGGGCTATTTGCTTTCTCATATTAGACAAAAGGGTGAGGTCAGGATAAGTCTCATGGACTTCAGCCTTGTCCTTTTCCATTTACATGTCACATACATGCTTGACTTTATTCTGTACACATTAGTATAAAATGGAAATACATTTTTTTATGAATGAGTGAATGAAACCGTTAAGAAATATGAATATTCATGTATTTTTATCATTAGGTTTTATATTGTTTCATTTATGAAATAACAAAGAAACATACATATGCAAACTTCACTACCATCTATTCTCGTTTTTTCTTATCATTTTCCTCGTTTTGTTTACGCGTGAATCAGTTGACGTGTACTTCGATGTTATAAAAACACCAAAATGCGTCACGTCTCTAACAATTTACGTCAATGTCACGTTTGTATAATTTCATTTTACCAAGTGAGGGTCGCAAGCACGTCGCGGAGCATATATCAGTGGCTCACGCATGAATGGCAGAAAAAAACAATTTTTGATTAAACGGAATTAATGATGAGCAGAACCCGAATCAGAATTCCCATTTGTCAAGCACGTTTGTCACAGATGGATCACGCCCCATTTCATCGAATTTCACTTTAAGCATGGTCTGAAGCTGCATCTGAAAAGAATACCCCGGCGTCACTTGTATGCAGAATGGCTACTACAACATTAAGTACTGCAAGATTTCACTTCAGTTTTCAAATCTTCGCTCCTATGACTACAGCTGGGCAATTCGGTTCGGTGGTTCGAATCGATTTGAAGCAAAAATTATTCGAATCAATCGTGAATCGGTCATAGGAACAGAAACTTACTAAACGAACAAGAATTTTTATTTTTAACGACAAGATGCGATCGAGTTTGGTTAAGTTTGACCAAAATCGATTATATTTTGTTGTCAAAAATATGAAATTGTTGCTCTTAAACATGGGAGTGTGAATTAAAAATACATTATAAACCCTAAATGTTTTTATTTTCACGATGGAGACAAGTTGTAATATTAAAAATGGACGATTTTGATGGGCCCTATCTATGACTGATGCACGACTGATTCGGGTAATTCGTGCTTCGAATCCCCCGTTGATCTCAATTATTATTTTCGTTTGAATTTGACCTCTCTGCAACTTTCAAAAAATACTTTTTTGAATACTCGCTTCACCTGCGGCGACCATGGTAGCGTCAGTTTTTTTTCATCATCGTTTTTGCATATTTTGCTTTCCCCGTTTTCATGTCAAATCAAATATAACTTAAATTTAGGAAATAGAAGAATTGATAATCATGTTCTACCTTTCATTATACTCGAACCACACGGAATTGATGATTTCAATAATGCCTGTTATATCACATTATTTAGGATTACCATTTCTGAACCTTAGACAAAACCGAAGTAGCCTTTTGGCGGATTCTAGGGGGTACTCGGTATAAACGTATAACGCAGTATAAAAAACGCCAATTTCAATTTTCGTAAAGATATTTTATAAAAATGGCAAAATTTTCCCGCGGCACCGCGCAATCACTTTTTAATGACCCATCTTGGGTATATCATGACATCTCGGCTTTAAAATGTAGAATTTTTGCTCCATTTAAAAAAATTCACACGTCTCCAACTCGCTGTTGAATGTATTGCTTAATGGTTATGAAAGAATTCTAGTGCCCTATTCTGCTCGACCGCTTTTCACAAAGTCTTTCTAGTAGGAAAATACCAAATTAATCATATAAGCTTTTACAATATATAAAATTATAATACAGAATGCTATTCAGAGTTGGTGTAATGAAAATAAAAGCCTATTCAGATTATTTTAGGTGGGAAAAATATGTAGGAAAATTGGGTGCCCGGTTAGCTCAGTCGGTAAAGGCGTTAGGAATATGGTTCGAGTTCGAATCAACAAGCGTGCTGCGTTCGCATCCCGTTAAGGATGCTTATATGCGAGAGGTCGGATATAGACATAGTCTATTTTGAAATCCCCAAAACGAAGACACAACAAAAATAAACACACAAAGTTTGGAGAAATCTGGAAAATGATCAAAACTTGAAATAAAGTTTAAAGACATGACGAGATATCAGGCGATCCTCTAATTCCACCAAAAACAAACAAGCAAAATAAAACGTGTTACAAATCCTATAGGTCTGCTGGACGCTTCACCGGTGCATGGTGGTTCACAAGTAGAAGGTACGCCAAAACCTTCACCCCGATTTGGAACTGGTGTCTGTACGAGAGGTCGTGGTTTGCCATATGGTTAAGCCGTATTCTCGGCTTCCTCTCCCGCATGATAGAGGTGAAATTTTTTCTACCCTGAGCAAGCCAAAATTTGGCGTTTTTCACAATTACATCGTAATGTTTAGAGATATCGCAATAATGCAAGCAAGTAAGTTTCTTTAATAAATAGGTGGAAATAAAAAGCAATATAAACTTTTTTCTCCCTAAAACCCACTTTCTTTCACGTTCACTTCACTGCCCACAACGCAGAACAAAATGTCGTCTGTGATCGACTTTTAACAGCTTGCTAGTTCCACCTGTCGCATCGATGCATGTTGTTCTATAAACGCACGGTGTCAGCATTTCCTTAAATCGAGCGTCCCATTTAGCCCTGCCCGAAAGCTCAGAGTTTGAAGGTTTTGCTTGCTGCTTCTCCGTTTTTGACTTTGTTTTTCAGGAAATTTTTCTTGGTGTTGCGAGTATTTGTTTGTAGAGAAATATTTATTCCATTTCTAAGTCTGGATTTGTTCAACAACGGGAAGTAGAGATATGGCGGAACCTGATTTTCGTGAGATTATTTTTAGAAGACTCAAAGAAAGAAATGCAGCAAGTGAAAAATTTGCAGAACTCATCCAATCTCGTGAGTATAAAAACATAGCCCTAACATTTGACTGTCACCCAATTTCTAAGTTAGTTGTGACAAATTTTCGCTCAGCAAATTTGTGGCCACAAGCCATGCTGCACTGTGCACGTGACTTTAGCTGAACTGTCATGAGAAATAAAAAGCTTGAATAATGTTTCATATTCAAAACTCAACATCAAAAGTACTGTAAATCTGAAATATATAAAGGTTGGTGTAGCCTAGACTTTCATCTGTTTACTGTTATCTCATTTACATTTCTTCCACACGTTTGATATTTGAGATCACTCATTCTAAAAAACTGGAAAACATCACACAAAAACGCATCTGAAACGGTGAAATCCATCAGATAACATGCAAAAATGTTATGGAAAGCAAGAACAATTTATATCAATTTATATGACCTTCTTGGCAGACCGATACATGACTTGGTAATTCAGAATTTACGCTGATGATACCACTCTTGTTTTCTTGTCTAAATGATAAATTTGCTGGACAAAATGAACACCTTGCTCTTGCTGAATTTCTCAAGTCTGATTTGGTCAGAATATTTTATTGGGGTAACACTTGGTACGTGTCACTTAACTCTGGTGGGAAAACCAATGTATTGTCAGTTAAATACTACACTAATCCACAAGAACCCAAATTTCCCTTTTGAAGAATCTTAAAATCTATGACTAGGTGGTCTTGCTCATTGGTCTTGATCTTCCTAAAGATATGACTTGGGATGACTATGTCACAACTCGCACAAGTATTGCTAGATAGGCTTCCATTAAAGTTGGTTCCTTGGTTTCTTCATATCGTGCTCATCGTTATCTTTCACCTGAAATTAGACCTCATTCATACAAGTCTCTGATTCGTCCCTGCATAAAGTATTGTTGTCACATTTGAAGTCGCTGCTGCTACATTCCTAAACAAGCTTGATCGTGTTCAGCTATGTGTGATTTACATGATTGGTCAAAACTTTCTCCTGGTCTGCAAAGCTTATCTACTCATCGTAATGTTGCCTCACTTTGATTATTTAATAAATATTATAATTGCCTTTCTTTAAAAGAGCTTTCTGCCTCCTTTTCCCCAACAAAATTTTTAACTTGTCAACAGTCAACACGATAGGCTACCTTACCACATCCATTCACTGTGAAAGTTCCCCAGCGTCACAGACAATTTTATGCAAAAATTTTTTCAACGAACTTCTGTGATTTGGATTTCATTGTCTTGGATCTGCAAGCTTTCAAAGCTCTAGTCGATGAGTATATTTTAGGTATGAAGTTGTTTTAGCCTTTATTTTTGCCCTTATGTAGGCCCTTTGCACCATGGTGTTTTGGTTGACAACTCTCATTGTAAGCCTCTTTAAAACCTTGCCCTTGCCCGAATTCAGATAAAAAAATACGCTTTGTTGGGTTTAGGTGTAAAAATCTATGTACCCATTGGATGAGTTATATTCAATCTTGTCGATATCTTACTTTCAGATAATCAATTTTTTGAAGAAGTTTCTGGATTGCGACACGATAATTTTCAACTGAATATACAACTTGAGAAGTTGAAACAAGATAATTTAGATCTACAAGTAAAAGCTGAAGCAGGGTAAGCTGTTTATTTGTGTTAATCTGTATTTTAGGATTCATTATTATGCTTGGGTAGAGGAAGGTCGAGAATACGGCTTAACCTTATGAAGAACCACAATCTCTCATGCAGGCACCAGTTCGATGTCGTCGATGAAATTTTTGCTTAACTTATTACAGGGCTTGGACATTATTGGTGGAGAAACCCATAACAATCGGTCGTCGTGCACCGGAGGTGTCCTCAGCCTGCACGTGATTCAAACCCAGAACGTTGGGGATGCGTATCTCGAAGCGCATTCCTAATACTTTTACCAACTAAGCTAACTGGGCAAAAATAAACTGAATATTGTATATACTGCAGAGCCCCAACAAGGGAACAATTCGAATTCCCATGCTCGGTCTATACATTGCTTTCCAGTCTGAATTGTTCTCCTAAACCATGTTTTATTTTAATGTGTCAGCCATCAGTGGGGGGGGATGTCAATTACACTCTGCTTTATAGACACCTGAAGATAATGATTTGCATAAAAATAATATTCTGTAATACATTAAACACAACGCATTCAAAATTTTACTTTCAAATGTCTTATGCTGATCTTGGATTGCAAAATTGCTCAACATCTTGAAATCAATGATCAACAATGATATCAATGTGTGGCATTAGCTATTTTTTATGCTGGCTCCCTGCCGCCAAAACGCTGTGATTAACATGCTATTATGCTACTTCAAAGATCTGCATGAGGCACGCCCAAATTAAAAAAGTTTGGCGCATATTAAAAAATGCACTGAATGTGGGCGGCTTGTTGTTTCATGATGTTGCAAAGATCAAATAAAAAATAAAGCAAATATGATTCTGTGGTGCGATTTTGCATCAATCTGATACACTTTTAGATGATATGCCACGAAATGCCAGTTTTGCAAAGATAGATGGATATGGTATTTTGAAGAACTCAATACCAGTATTAAACTGCCATGCCGTGTTGTCGTCCAGTACTATAGGCAATGTTGAAACTATTCTGCTGAATAGAATGAAAGTGACTCGAATGTGTCAGACAGGGAAAGGAAAACAATGTTATGCAATTGTGATTGATGCCCTGTTTTAAGTGTTGGGTCAAGACATTGGGACCATCTCAGATAGTGATAAAAATTGAGATTGTTGATTTGCAATTTATCTTTGCGAGTTTGACGAGTCCTGGACGAGTTTGACTACTACATTGGAATATACAATATAATATTGTTAATTTGCTCAAATATTGAAAACTTCATCAAAACTTGTATTTTTTTCATTTTCAGCGGAGGTGGGGAGAAGAGCGAACGGTATGTCGCAATAGAGCAAAAATTGTTCCGAGCTCAAGAAGAACTGACTGAAGTTCATCGAACGAAAGGAGCTAATGCTCAGCAACTTATTAACTTAAACCTAGCGCTGCAAGAAACTGAGAAAGAAAAGAATCTCGCACATGACCAGTGAGTTAAAGACATTTTCCTTGTGAAAGTCGAATGCCTCTGGCCTATCAAAATTTTTACACTGGCCTACTTTACAATTTTCTGACAAAGTCCTTTGTTTATTGGTTATAATTGGATTATGAAATTTTCCGATTTTGACTAATTAATCAAAATGTATACCGGTATATATGTAGAAACATGTTCTATAACACTCATCATATAATATTTCCTGTACATCATAAGGAGCGACTGGAAGAGATACGAAATAATGGTTGACGGTTTCACCCTCGTCCGGGACAGATAAACACTCACTACGCTTTACCACAGCAATTTCATTTGGAATGTTTTTTGCTTCAAGTGCAGTTGCTGGTACTACATCTTGCAGTAGCTCCTTGCTATTCCGGGACATGTATTCTCATTTCTCATGTATGTTTATTATTTACATGCAGACTAAAAGAAAAGAATGAAGAAATTGAAAGATTGAAAGAAGAACTAGAAAATATCAATCAAAAATATGAAGAATTATCTCAAGTGAAGATTTATTATTATTTTACTTCCCAATTTTAATTCTTTGTGGCAGTTGTTAGAATAGGATATTATTTCTTATTTTCAATACACACACACACAGACATGGTTAGAGGAGTAAATCTTACTATTGGTTATATGATCCACACTACCAGTGGCGGTGAAAGATCTTCAACTTTTGGATTGGTCTGACTTCCTCATGAAAAAAGTAAAATTGACAGTTTTACACTTAAAAAATACGCGCCAAGGTCACAGGGGGGGTATTTTTGGTTCATTTACCAAAACAAAGTTAATTTCAGCTGAATAAAAAAATTCTGTTGGTGATTTCATACCAGAACCACGTCCTGCTTCCTTAGTGTACACTCTGTCCGTGATGTATCTAGTAATCCTTTTGTACAAACCAGAAACGGACTTGTATTTGCTAGGTCTTGAGTTATTCCTGAAACTCAATCGAAAATAATTGTGCATGTCATTTCGGTGACTGTTCCAGACGCTTATCACAATGGCGACTTCTAAACCAACAGGGTTTGTCCTGTTGAAAAGATATGCATTACCACACTCTAGATCAGTGGTTCTCAACCTTCTATGTTTGCGGACCAGTAAATTTTCAAAAAAAATATTGCGGACCAGTGGACTTCAAAAATCAACCCGAAATGTAATTACAATAAAAACTATGCAATGCAAAAACAAAGAAATATGAAAACTTCAATTCAATGAGAAGTTTTCTGCTGTCTGTTTGATACCATACGTGTTAACCGCGGTTTTAATGAGGTTTCTACAAGGCGAAGTAGAGCATTGACTTCCATACGATTTCTCTGTTTGGTCTTGATGATCCGTAACAACATTGCATGATCGTTTCAAGCGATGTTGTTAATTTGAAGCAACAGGGCTAGTTTCTTCCTCTGTGATCACCAGTGAGTGACTCATCACTAACTGAAGCAGCAGTAAGGCTAGTCCTTCCTCTGTCCTCACCAGTATCGCTAACTTGATTTTCACTGTTGGTTTTCTTTTGAAAGAACTTGATAATACTAGTTTGCTTGACTCCATTTTACTATCAAAGTTCTTTGCTAAATTTTGCGCTTTTAAACATTTTAACATCATACTTACAGCATTGTGACGTACGACAGAGTACAAAGTAGACTCTGAACTTTGTCTTGCGTCACAATACTGCAAATTACGGAACTGCGAAATTCTAAATCAGTTTGAAATTGGATGTTTCATTTCTTTAATCAATGGACAAGCCTTCAACATATTGCATTTTGCAATTGAGATAAAAAATTGTAATATGTTTGTCGGACCGGGAGGAAAGTTGACGCGGACCAGCGGTTGAGAACCACTGCTCTAGATTGAGTGTGGATATGAATGAATTAGATTGCAGAATTTTGTATTTCTTCTATGGTCTGGATTGTTCGTCATGTCATTTTTTTCATATATACCAATCTCTCCTAATAGAGTTTCATACTGGCACAAATTGACTGCCACCCATTTTCACTTACAGCAGTTTTTATGTTAAAATTCTATTTTATTCTAGGGTTCTCACTTTTAAAAATATATATATATAAAAGTTTCAAAACCATCAACACTGTTATTTCATAGTAGTATTGGTGATTTTGAACCTATTTTTGCAGTTTGATGACTACCAGACACTCAAAAAACATACGTAGAATGAGACATGAAATGCTACCCATTTTCTAAATTTTCTTTGCACGTCTGAGTAGCATAGTGGCTTTCATTCCGGGATGGTCTTAACAATACTCAAATCTGGGATCTTATGTCCAGCAATAGTTGTATAATTACCCTATCTTCTTTTATAACAGGGAAATCAAACTTTACGAGATGAACATAATGCGTTACATTTAATGTGCACTCAATTTGAAAATAAGCTCCGAGACAGTCAATCGGAAAATTCAGAACTTCTTAAAAAATTATTAGACATGAAAAATTTACAAGCAGAGCAAATTGAAAAAGAAAGAACTAATGTTAATATGAATAGGTAAGTGCTTCCTAATTTTTTTTTCAAGGGTCCTTAAATATGGTTCGGAAAGATGGGATGTGTTTTATATCTGGAATCAGGAAGTGTTAAGGATAGCTAAATCTTTGTTTTCTCTTCTGAATTGTTCATGTCATTTTCATCGGATAAACAAAAAAAGATTCAAAAATATCCACACTTCTATTCCATAGCAGTATTGCTGATTTTCAGTATTTTCCTCAGTTTGCTTACTACCATGTACTCTTTTAGCAAGAGATATAGCGTGAATTATTGCCCATTTGTTAAATTTTGTTCTGATGAAACCCGTTTTCTTTGGGCTTCTGAGTAGTAAAGTCTATGTCAGTGGTTCTCAACTTTCTTTCCATGGCCCATCATATTTTTATGAAAGCAAGAACCCATAAAATATCGCAATGGTTGCAAACTGATATATCGCATACAGCGCGATTTAACGCAATTGTAGGTTGCATGCATGCTGGGGAATTCCGGTCGCATTCACAAGCCTCTGTGCACCAGGATTAACACTATGTTCCAATCAAATAAAAAATCTAAATTCCTCCCCAAGCCATTATTCCTGTAAAATTAAGTATAGTTGCACAAATGAAACTAAATTCTCCAATAAATCTATCTTTTTTAAATTGGTCTGTGGTTCACTTCGAAATGTTTCCATGGCCCACTGGTTGGGAACCGCTGGTCTATGTGGTTGAATGTTTGAATATTGGACCAAGCATCTTTTTTCATGCTGAAAATATAAAAAGTGAAACCCACAAAAGATTTTTTCTCTTTATTTTACTTAACCATATGAAAATTTTCTCAAAGTCATTGAATATTCATGTAAATTGCCCATAAAGGTGGCACTACATGTTTGCAGGGGTTGCGTTTTTTCTTGGCTTGCGTTTTACACAAGCGCAATGCTCTGCGTGCATTTCTTTACGTTTTCCAATTAAACAGAACCGGTTTGCTATGAAAGCTAACGAAGAGTGCTTGTTTCGTTTTTTGCGCTTTGTACGCATGTGAATACGATCAACGCAAAGCAATGCATGCAGGTATTGCTGTTTTCATTTTGTTACCTGAAACATAACGCAACTCATCGGTAAGACAACTTCACGTGTATTGTGGCCTTCTTACAATATAAAACTACTTACAATATTTAAATTCAGAACAAATAGCCTCGTATCTACAACATCAGCAACTTCAGTATCAACAACAACAACCACCACCAGGTAATTTTTCATGATTCGGGTGCCCGGTTAGCTCAGTCGGTAAAGCGCTGGGAATACGCTTCGAGCTACGCATCTCTGAGCGTCATGACGCAGGTTTGAATCCTGTGGAGGATGATGATTATATGCAAGAGGTCTACTGGAAGCATCACCAGTGCATGCTGGTTCACTTAAGCACTTCTTACAGCTTCCTCCACCATCTGGGTCCATGTACAGGAAAAATGAGAAATATGAAAAACCAAAAACCTGTGATTTGAAATTGGTGTCTGCACAAGAGGTCGTGGTTCGCCATATGATTAAGCTGCATCCTCATTTAAATAAACTGTTGCTTTGAAGTCACATTTTTCCATTCCCCTGTCAGCTATTGTGCAAAATTTTGAGAATGAAGCTTGGGTTGGCAGAGCTGGGAATCTGCTTCTAGCTGTGCATCTCTGATCGTCCTGACAAAGATTTGAATCCTGTAAGAGATGATTATATGCTAGAGGTCTGCTGGATGCCTCGCTGACACATGGTGGTCCAGATAAGCATAGCTTAGGGCATCCTCCACCAACCAGGTCCAAGCTTGGAAAAAATGAGTGAGATGTTACCTACATCCGGAATCGGAATCTGCACGAGAGGTTGGCTATTTTTTCGTCTTTCTCCCGCAAAATAAAAATGAAATCCCGTTCTGCAAAGATCAATTTCTAATATTGTTGAGCAAAAGTTAGGTGTAGAGTGGTTTTGCCCAGAGTTTATAAGATTTAATTTTTTTCTCATATTAGCAATGGTTCGCCACCATCGACAGATGGAAGTCCGCAAAAAAGATCAGGGTGAGTGTTTTTAAGGTATTTTTAATATTTGCAACATTTGATGGCGGGATGTGTCTTTTGCAGGGATTTATTTACTGAACGAATCTTATAAAAAAAGAAGATAAATAGATACATCAGTATATATACAAAAGTACAATAGATACAAAACATTGCTGGAAAACATTGAGGTGGAACGTGACTAAACAATGTAATCCATCATCTGCTTGTGTTATTTTTTCGTAATTTCTTTGTGAGATTCAAATACTTGTTTGTGTGATATTAAGGATTCTGAAACATTCTTGCATTTTCATATTTATTTGGATGCGTGGTCGCGATGGCCTATCATAGCAGGTTGAAGATTTCGTGTTGGGTCCTGAGAATCCGACTCGTTAACCCATTCCCACCACTCAACCCAGGATGTGTAGTACCTTGGGAAGGTTAAGATGAGCTGAAAGACCATATCTTGCCAACAACCCTAACCCTGTCCATCTAAGAATGCCTTTAGTACGGGGGTTTGGTCAGGGTGATCACTCAATAATAAAATAAAAAAAAAACAGAAAAGATGAACGAATTTAATATTTATGTCCATTACTCAAATTCTTGTCTGATATCTAAGCCATTTTCATCTGGTGCGTTAGCAACATAATACTTCACAAAGCTTTTATTGATCATGCAGCATATTAACTCTCTGTGTAGTTTTCCTTTTTCCAGATTCGGAGAAGCTGTATCAGATTTCTTCAGGTGAGTAATATCCTTTATTTGCGTTCTTCCATATCGTGTGGAAGGCTTAGTGCCATGCTCAAGAAGGTATAACAACAATCAACTGTGTCTTAAATTTTGAAGCCTCTGGCCAATTGTCATGGCATGATGAAGTGAATACCTATGATTGAATAATAAGCTATGAAATAAACATTGTTGCTCAGCAGATCCATCAGTGGCTCATGCTTGACAAAATCATTGCAGGGGGGTGAAATCTTGTTTTTTTTTATGTGTCTGGCAGAACCCAGTTATTTTCATCTGATGTTTCAAAATGCTTCTGCGACCATCAAACAACATTGCCCTTTAATAGCAGAATGTTGAACCAGTTTTCTGACATCAGCCTGGGATACAGGACATGTTTAATAGGACATCTGGTAGTCACATGGTTTTTCTGCTGCTTTGAAATATTCTTTATCAAATTTTTATATGCCGCTGAATATTTTTTACATTGCTCATATTCAGTCAATTTTACTAACTATATTAAAAATATGAAATTTCACCCGCAATAAAACCTCCTTCAATAATAGGCCGAAACCAGTAACGCGTTCTCAATCCCAAGATGTCGGTATCGAACCAAAATCACCTTCTCACCAGGGATGTATTTATGTCACACTACCTTCAAGGAGTAAATGTAAATGGGTGAGAATTATGTATTTGAGGTAGTGGAATTACTCGGAGTTATCTTACAAAATCATTTTCACAATAACAATTTTTTAATGGATGGTGTAATTTTGATATATTGTGATTTTCACCCAGGGATGTCCAAAACGATTTGAATGCATTCAATAATGCATTCAAATCTTTTTGGACATTCCTGGGTGAAAGTCACAATATATCAAAATGCATTCGAGTACGAATATATTCGTTATAGTAAAATTCATTTCTTTTAGATATATTTCAGAATAGTTGCAATTATATTGGATCAATACAGGCAGAATAATCTGAAAACTCCATTTTTGATTTTCAAATTCTTAAACTTATGTATAACAAAGGATATCATGGGGTTTGGTTTCAATGCCTCGGGGCTGTTTTACTTCTTGAAACCTTTTTCGTTTACTGATCTTGACCTTACTTTGCTGGGGTTCGTACCCACATTATTCATCAGGTGTTATGTTTCAACCTACGATTCCGACTTGTGTGTGCTTTATCATTAAATATATACAACATTATTGTATGGGAACATGAATGATATAGTGTGAAGGCTTCTGCTAACTCAGCTAGTAACTTTTGATTTGGTTTTTCAGTTTGAAAGTTCATGAATATTTTTTCTTAAAATCATATGTGTGATATATTTCTACATATTATTTTGATATTTTCTACAGAAAGCACATGAAGGCGAAGTATCGTCTGTAAAATTTTCAGCATCCGGTGAAATCCTGGCAACTGGTGGTTCAGATAAAGTTGTCAGATTATGGAGTGTAGTCGGAGGTTTGTTCATATGCAGATGATAATATTGAATCTTCTTAGATCAGTGGTTCTTAACCTTTCAAGTTTGCGGACCGGTAAACTTTCAAACCAAATTTTGCGAACCGGTGCGACTTTCAAAATCAACCCAAAATGTAATTACGATGAAAACTATGCAATGCAAAACCAAAGAAGTATGAAAACTTCAGTTTAATGAGAAGTTTGCTGCTGTCTGTTTGATACAATACGTGTTAAACGCGGTTCTAAGTGGAACTTTGTCTTACGTCACAAATTACGGAGCGTGCGAAATTCTAAATCAGTTTAAAATTGGATGTATTATTTTTTTAATCAATGAACAAGCCCTCAACTTACATTTTGCAATTGAGATAAAAAATTGTAATATGTTTGGCAGACCGGGAGGAAAGTTGACGTGGACCAGTACCGGTCCGCAGACCAGCGGTTGAGAACCACTGTCTAAGAACCACTGTCTAAGATTACTCAAATCGCGTTTTTCATTTATTTAATGCTGTTTGTAGGGCATAAGCTCATCATGGACTGTCCTTAGACCATTGTGAATGCTTTTCAAAGCATTTCAAGGAAACTCGATTTGGAAAAATGCAAGATTCAGTGATAATATTTCTGCTAAATTCTCTGATATGAAAAATCTTGTAATGTCACCAGTTCTGAGTTCAAAAAATGTTTCCAAGATTTTTCTCATAGAAATGTATTCTTTGTTGCTGTCATTATCAGCCGCTTTGATTATTATTGGTAATATCGGTATCAGAAAAAAACATCCATTACATTCCTAGTTATATTGTTGATATATTTCATTACAAGATTCAAATTGGGATGATTCAAGTAATGGTTCCCATTTCTGTGATACAGTGATACATGAATAACTGATGTACTGTGACAATACGACACTATCCATCAGTAGCGCATATGCAACCAGATTGGGAAAGTTTAAACTGACCCTTTATTGAACTTGTTTTTCATCTATTTTTGTTGAGGAATCAAATTTGGATACATTTACTTCAATAATAAATGCATATAAAAGTGATAACGCTATTCATCAAAGCAGTCTCCATTACCGATTTTTATCCTTGTCAAAATTATTTACGTGGGCCGCGGTGGTGTGATGAAACCGATAATAGCTGCCGAACGTAACACATATGAATGATGCGGATTTGAACCCCATCGAAGTATTTCAAGATCGACGAACGATAAAGGTGACCCTTGGCGAGGCATTGTGACCCACAGTCGTGGGACTATGCTCTATAACCTCACCGGTTCCTCATATGATCCACAAAGGATGGAATGGCAATATGAGAGAAAAATCTCGTAACCGGATATAATTGCAAACACTGTCAATTGCATACTGAGAAATAAAGTTCATTTCATTTCTTTATTTCAGATAAATGTATGATGGAACACACATTGAGAGGATGCAATGGTGGAATAACTAACATTGATTTTGATCCTCATGAACAATTGTTAATCGCATGTTCAAGTGATTATGCAGTTAGATTATGGGCAATATCTATTCAAAGACTAAAGGTAAGAATACAAAATGAAATATTTTGTTTATCCTGACCACTGGTGTCCGGTTCGCTCAATCGGTAAAGCATCATCGATCGTCCTGAGCAGGGTGGATCTTGGATGCTATTTCATAGCAGTATTGGTGATTTTGAACCTTTTTCTACAGGTTCTTTTCTACCTTTCTCCTTCTCATTGGCAAAGAGCAAACAAAAGATATGCTACTAGCAACTGCACTCTAAACAGAAAACATCCCAAACTGAACTAAACCACTATGGTGAAGTGCAGTGAGAGGTATTTGCTCCAGGCGATGGTAAAAACATCTACGACCTGCTTCCTTTTAGTTGAGCGGATGCTGGTAGAACCATCTATTTCTTTTTCACGTAAAGTAATGTTGACCGTTGTTGTAACTTATTCCAATCCATTTTTAACATGAAAGCAGAATTTTATCATAATGTTGCCTTGAAATGATCAAAATTTTGAATTTCAGTAAAATTTGATTTGTTCGACATATGGACTTAAATTGATTCTTCACAGGCCTATTATCCCAATTACCATTTTATCGAGAACGAGTGGTAGAAAGGCTACCCATGGCTAGGGGTGTGCAATTCGAATCGCTTCGAAGCTCAATTGTTTTTAATCATTCGTGAATCAGCCATAGGGAACAGAAACTTGCTAAATGAAATGGGATTTTCATTTTAAGCATCAAAATGCAATCGATTTTGGTCAAATTTGACCAAACTCAATTGCATTGTGCAGTTAAAAAATGAAACTTTATGCTCTTAGACATGGAGTGTGAATTGAAAATACATTGCATTTAAGTCTGTTCATGTTAATATTTGTATCATTAGATCTTTATAAATTTTCATGATGGAGACAGTTTGTAATAGTAAATTAATTCATAATTCAATTCAATTCGACAAAGTTATCTGAATCAGATTCAAATTCCAAATGATTCGGCAGCCCTACCCGTGACCCATACTTTACTTAAAATGCTGCTTAAACAATATTTTTTGCATCCTGGAATTCTATCTGCAGAAACAGCTGCTCAAAGAACAGTCTTCCACCACAAATTTCCTTTGTTTCCATATCACGCTTACACAAATATTTTATTATCACAATTATTTCAATACTCGTAGGTTGTGGCATTGTTTATAGCCTCATATAAACAAACTGTACGATATTTTTCAAATCTGCCCTCACACTATCTATCCAATGCTTCATTGTGAATATAATCCTAGTTTAAAACTTTGTTTTGTCTAGCATGGCCCATAGATGGAGTGCACATTGACATTCAGTTCCTTCAGTGACCCATACTTAATCAAACATGTTTTTATCTATATTTTCTGTTTGGGACGAAACATGCAGACTGTTTGCATTATGAGTCATAGTTCCTATCTTCGTTTTTCATTGTTAATATAAAATTGATATTATATCAGCAGTATATTTTATCAATACATGTTTCGTCAAGTATGGTCACTGATGGGTTGTGCGGTTGAGGCCTGGTGCATCAGTGGCTCATGCTTGACAAAATAGAATTTTTGATTGGTTTGGTGCCCAACACACATTATTTTGTCAATGTGTACGTCACTAATGGATCTCCTAGGAGCGTGATCCATCAGTGACACACATTTGACAAAATAAAGTTGAAGATGAGCTTGATTGAGTGACGCTGATTATTTTTAAATTTAATCATTTTGCAAGTGAACACATGGCATTTTATCCAAATTTTATATTGTTAAATTTGTCAAATATTGACTCTGTTGCAAATGGGGCAAAAAATGGTCAAATATCATCAATTTTGTTTATCTGAAATGTTAAAACATCATTCTACATGTATGGTGAATTTTGAATACCATTTGTGCTATCAGCACAACTCACTTCCAATACCGATCAAAATTGCCATTGGAGATATATCTGTTAACTTACCTATATCTTGCTCGACATTCCATCATTTGTTTTCTATTTTTATACAGTTAACATTAACGGGTCATGCTGGTAAAGTTTTATCAGCACGATATCTCGGTTATGGCCACCGATTAGTATCAGGAAGCAACGATCGAACTGTGAAAGTCTGGGACGTGAAGAATGGTTCTTGCATCAAGACATATCTTGCTGGGTCATCATGTAATGATGTCGTAACTACTGACCAATCTGGGGAATGTGTGGCGAGCGGTCATTTCGATAGAAAACTGAGATTTTATGATACAAGGTTTGTATAGCTTGTTCATTTTTCTTTTTGTGGTGTTTAAGTAATTTCAGTATGTAAGTAAGCTTCAGTTTCTTCAGGTTTATCCTTGATTATTTAGTTTCATTTGTTCAATGAAATGGGGCTGGTAAGGTCTGAATCACTGAAGGCTTGTAAGGTCTGAAACATTATTGGAGTGTGACTTCGAGTCTTGCCTTGAGTCTTCTTAGCAAAATTATACTCTGTGAGTAAAGGCTTCTGATTAGTATTGATATATTTTCTGCAAGTCGTAATATGTAACTCAAAGGAAATAAAGAAGCAATAGAGTTTTATCTATTTATCATCTCCAATGGCATGGATATACCACACACTGGTCTTTACCATGATCCTTCAGTTTTCCTGTTTTCCGGCATTGTCGTTGTGGAGTTCTTATAACTACATTACGATTATTAGTTAGGAACTTTGGCCACTGCTTCTAGCCTTGCCTCGAGCGAACTCAACTTTATTAAAAAATATTAACCGGACCTAATAATAACAATCGGTGGATGCTCACAGAATAAGACCCAGTGCGTTGTCTTGTTACTGGCACATTACATCCTGTCCTGAATTTTGTGAAAAAAATTCGTTAAACATAATTTTACTCTCTCTCATATTCCAGGTCAGGTTCATCAGCAACATTTGAGATGTCGTTAGGTGGAAGAATAACATCATTGGATACTCCCCTCGATAAAAATGCAATAGTGTGTTGCACAAAGGATCACACGTTAGAAATTGTTGATTTAAGAAAAAGATCAGTGCTGCATAGTTTAAGGTAATGAAAGCTTGTCTCTTAGCTGTGTGATACACTTGCTGTGTTTAAATTCTCATACATCATATTCAATGATTTTTTTATCCACAGCCATGACTATTTCAAAGTAGCAACGGATAATTCAAGATGTGCGTTCAGTCCAAGTGGTGAATATGTAGCGGTCGGATCATCCGATGGAACATTACTTGTGTGGAACGCCAGTAATGGAAATCTAGAAACCACTGCGCACGAACATGAGTACGTTTTTTAATTATTTTTAATAATTAATTTCTTAGCTTTTTTTATGATACAAGATGAGATGTATGTATAATTGGATATATCTGAGACATTCATCAATTGGTCAGTAATGGACAGTTTTGGATTTGTTGTTCAAATATTTATTCATTTATCAAGTATGAATGTACAACCAAAGCTATGTTTTTTATTATTTCAATTTTTTTAGATGAACTCATTTACCTGGGACTTGAAAAGGGTGACTTACTAATAATGGCGATATCTATACTCGATTTCAAAGTGCAGATTTGCACAAAAATTATCAAACAATTAAAACTGAAATTGTAAACAAAATTTTTTTTTTTCTGCAGTATTTGATATGAAAATGACACTTTTCTGCTAAAAGTCTCAGGGCAATGTTAATGATTAATTTGAAAATCTCCGCTCTTCCCATGTTGTCCCCAAGGACTCAAGTGTCATCCTGGACAGCGTTTTTTTAACATTTTTTTGTAGTTTTGGTGATTGATAAAGAATCATGTCACTGCGGTGCGATCTCATCTACCTATGTCTCATTCTCATATTTCGACCAAAATGATTTGTTGTTGGTCTTAATATTCATTTTTTTTTTCAGTGGTCCTGTCATATCATGTTCATGGAATGGTGGAAGTCTGCTTACTGGTGATAAATCAAAACATTGTGTATTGTGGACGGATGTTTGACAGAACCACCCTCCCAGACTGAAGAAGTCAAGATTATCAAAATAAATGTCACCACCATTAGTGACCTATCAGGGGCAACAATAAGAGAATGAATTCAATTGTGGGTCGTGGGAAGAGCCCAACTAGCTCCATCAAAATTACCATTATTCAAGATATTTCAAATCATACTATCTAAATCTTTTCTTAATTAGGACAATGCAGTCCAACCAGCATCATTTTTGACGAAGTTTGCGAACTTTCATGCATTTTCAACCATTGAAATTTTATTGAAAGCCAACTGCCACACCTCACACAGGCAACATTGCACAGAAAAATTGAATCTTGAAACTCTTTTGAGTTCCTATCATATAGAACATTAAGGGGTGTATTCGATGAGACAAAGTGTGAACATCTCTTCCCTTTTTCTTAAGGAAGTCTAAATTTTTGAATAACGAAGTATCCATTTGAGTATTTGATTTCGAGTGGCCCGTGCCACATATAGTATTATGTTTTTTTCAGATTGCCAACTCGTGAAGCATAGCAGTAAATGGATTTCATTTTATTCTGGCGGCTTAATTAATTTCAAGATTTTGTCAGTTTGTGATCCATGCTTAAAAATAAAGCCAAATCACCTGCGAAACAGTAGAGAGCCAGCTCGTTTCAGGCTATTTTTAGTCACCTGAAAAAAAATGCTGTCATCGGAAGAAAAACTAACAAATATGGCTATATATTTCACATGTATGAACTTTAAAAACTTCCCTGTTACTTTTGACGAAAGCATTGTTGTGCGAAAATGTTCAAAATCCTTAGCACTGCTATGTAATAACAGCGTTAATGATTGTGAAACCTTTCGATTAATAAAAAGAAATTGAAGTTCCAGAATTCTGAACACAAGATTCCCTCACCCTGCTCACCTATTGGTGAAGTTTTGTTGATCTGCAAAGCCATTTTTCTTGTTATATGAAATTTACATTCTATCTCATGCCACCGATCCTAGTTTTGTGTTAGAGTGCGAGCGTTTTCGAATACTTTGATTTTGGGTCAAATATTTATATTTGATACCAGTATTTGATAATCAATTAGAAAAAAACCAAGCACGTTTTGTGTACTTTTTCCATCTGTCTAATATTGTTTTATGAAAGGGTGGAATTTGGTTAATTCGAGTCAAACCACGTAACCGCAACCGCGATTAGTTAACTCAAAACGATAGTTGTGTTATATATTTATATTCGTTATTTGATCCGATCCATGGTCCGGGTTGGTGGAGAAGCTGCCTCTCGCACATAATCCTTATCCCATGAGATATAAACCCAGTTTTCCTGGTTGAGGGGTATTTTGTACAAGCGTATTTCTAATTGACACTTTATTATATAAAAAAATTATTTTGTCAAGCATGAGCCACTGATAGACCGTGCCGCTTACGCGCGGTCTATCAGTGACCCGTACTTGTCAAAATACATGTTTGGGGAAAACGACAAAGCAGATAAACATGTCCACAGCGAATGGAATGTGTCCCATTCGTTATGTACAACCATAACTGTGTGATTTCTGTTCGACGTTGTTTCTGTTATCATCGATGTTATGTTTTCGTCGATGATGTGCCTCTGATGTCTTCTTCTGTTCTAATTCATTTTATTGAATTTGTCTACAATATGCACTTGATTATTTTTTGTTCCTTCAATTTTGAGTAATATATTGATATCTCTTCGGAGAAAATATTTGTGCAGTTATTTGTTGAAAGTGGGGGCCCCGTTTCCGGATGCTAAATTTTCTTTTTACTTGGAGTTAGGCTATGCGTAGCAGTGTTAGGGAACGAGGCGCGTCGCAAGTCGAGTCAGTGAACACGCGAGTTGCGAGCAGAGTCTAAGCCTTACTAAAACTTAAGAGTCTCAAGTCGAATTTAGAGTCGCACATTTACGGGTCGCGAGATTAATTTGCCACTTTCATAAGTACCGACTTAGAATCACCATCTGATCGTTATTGGGTAGACGAACACGGATTTCACAGCAGGTTACAGGTTACATTGCTTTCTGCAGTTTACTTAATATGTCACAAATCTAGACCTCGAAAAACTCTACAATTGATTTTTACGCATGTACAAAGTAGATGCATTTTGCTGGGCAAAACCGAATCACTTAGAATCTGATTCGGATGATTTGAAATCGGATCGAATCCTAAATTCAATGTATATAGTAAATATCCCATTTTACTATATGAAATTGACTCCATAAAAAAAAAACCAAGAATTTTACAAACACACTTGAAGCCAATGATTTTTTTTCAATTCACACTGTATGTCTAAGAACATAACTGTTCATATTTTCAACGACAAAATACAATTGATTTTGGTCAAATTTGACCAAAAACTCCTACTTCCAAGCCCCAATAGAAAACTGCAAAGTCGGCGATGTTTGAAAATCATCGTCGACGTAGTATGAAATGTGTCAATTATGACGTACGTATTAGGCGATTGAACGCCACAGCGTAGGGTAAGAGAGCGCTATTCATCGGTCACATATCCGTGATTAGTTCCGCTGGGAAGAAATACAAATAATTTTTCCAAAAAACATTTTTCATAATATAATCAAAATATATACTGATTATTCTGACTATATCAATATAGTCAGAATAATTTAAAAGCAAAGAATGGTGAATGTCGCAGTTACACAAACTCGACTTGAAAATATGCGTCCGTCAGATAGGAAAGACTAAATTGTTCTTCTTATTTCCTTCATCATCAAGGGCTACTAATTCTTTTTCAAATTTTTTAATTTTGTCTTTGACCTGCATTTCCATAGTTCGCCAATGTTGAACTTGTCCATTCATGTGTTCGATACTCCTTATACAACGACGTATTTCTTCTTCCATATATTTCGCTTTGGCGATTTGTTTCTGACGTTTCATCGTCAATTTCTTTACTTTATTACTCTGGGACGCCAGATAGTGGAGCATATGTCGATTTTTTAGAATCGGTCTCTCCAGATTTATAGGTGCTTGTGTGGAGATGCCAGAGGGTGACACCGGCAAATTTGAAGCGTCACTCCGTTTCTCCATATTACGATTTATTTTTATCTAATATTTATTCCATATTGACACAATTTTAATCTAAAATCATATATTGGTGTTTATGACGCCACAATCATATTTCTAAGTTACATCCCTAATGTTTTTTCTCGTTTTTTGATATATTACTAAATAATTTTGATTTTTGCAATAATGTTTATTACATTTTAATAAAAAAATCCTACAAATGTATCTGTGACGCAACGTATTTCTCATCGTTGATGTATTTTATCCAAAATCACAACTGTGATACAACGCAAATATTTTTTATGGAAATGCAATATTTTACTAAATACCCAATAAAGTATAAATATGAATTCCAACTGTGCGAATCAAGTTTGGCAAACTTTTTATTCCTGATTTGTCGAAAACGGTTTAGAGTTTTAAATTTTCGCAATTAAAAATTTATTATTTTGCAAAGCATACGGTCAGTCGATGAGTCTAGAGCAGCAAATTTGTTGAGCATGGTCAAGATGCGGGCGATCTGTGGTTGATGCTTCAAAAAATACAATTTTTGATTGGGTGTGTGTGAGTAAAATCCTTCGGGCTAGGCCTCGGTTAAATCGATTGGTAAAAGAGAAAATGATATTTATGAACTTTCAATACAAGTTATAGGTATAAAAAAACATATACACTATTATTTGATTCGGGTATCCGGTAATAAAAATACAATTTCCAACGCCTACATTGTACTTATTTGTTAAACATGGACTACATGGACGAAAGCATTTTAAGTGGTCAGCGTCTCGTAATCAGCAAGTACGCCTCTGCTGTAGTCAGAGCACGCTATGTCTCTCTACAACTATGTCCCTTTGCAGCAAGTTTACCCTACAACTCTTCAAAACTGCATTGCTTTTTATCACGGATAACAAGTGAGTCACACTCAAGCGGTACTACGAAAACTGAAATTAAAGGGCCCCTTTTCATCAAATAAACTGTTGATCAGATTTTGACATAATAAACACCAATGCCGCCCCGAGGGTGCAATACTTTTTAAGAGACGAAATATTTTTGATTTTTAAAGGAATTGCGATTATTAGGTTAAGCGAGAGGTTTGGAAGCGCTGTTGGGCAGCGCACGGATATTAATTTTATAAAGAACTGCTAAATCGATATTGAACGCTACGAAAACACTATGAATTAAAGGATTACGGAGTTCTAATTCACAGGTAAAGAGATTACGTGCTATTTTATACCATATGACTAAGGCGATTTCGCAAGTGCTAGGAGTGCATCGTGAATTTGCAATATGTCGTACGTATAAAACTTATTGAAAAAAAATATTGTTAAGCCAACTGAGGTTTTCCATATGCCTTAAGTCATGCAGATTCACATCGTCTTTTTTTTTTTATTTCACAACGCCCTTGACCACGAACGCAAATTTTAAAAATTTCACAAACAATGATTTTGTGATCAGGAAAGCAATGGATTTAGTATATGAAAGACGCATCCTGCCCTATCATGTCCAATCAGAAATTGTATATTAGCAAGAACGCTTATTGCATTCTAAATTGGTTTACTGATTCACTAATAAAGCATTTTACATACCATGGTATGCGATGGTAGAAGATGCGGGAGGTAGGGATATTGAAAAATAAAGTGATATCTTATAAGAACTGCGGTTTGATCCTTTTTATTGGGAAAAATTAATCATACTGTGATCAGAAACACTAAAAAAAAACATAAAAACGAGATCGTGAAATGTGACGCATGTGAAAATTTTACCAAATTTTAAGTTATTTTGAGTAACATTTCTCAATTTCGAAAAACGCGAGTTCTTTCGTCTCATATCTTGAGAAGACTTTCTCTTCGTACCGAGTTCGCCGCCAGTACAGTTATTTTTGGTTTTATTAGAAAAATGATTCTTTCGACCACTATGGTACACTTCCTCCGTTTTCGACCCAAAATCGGTTTGCTGTGTCTTGGGCGAAGATTGACTCACGTTTGTTTGAATTGGAAAGAAAATAGGAATATTTGTCACACATAGTACATAGATGAATCGCGCTTCGAAGGCGAATTAACCCCTTGTCGATTACACGCAATGTCAATAAAACTCCTAATCTATTGAGCGATATTGTTAATCTGTGTGCAGCGTTGATTAGGGGAGCTAATCTTTCTCCGCCAATTGTTATTGGCATGTGTTTACATTACCCGTCAGAAACACAACACCCACAATGTTCCCCTCGTTTTACTTTCTTCTTTGTTATTGTTTTGTTGCTGTGGGTTTGTCTTGTTCCAGAGAGGAGTTTTTGCGTTTTGGCAGACCGCCGTGTGTATTCTTAGACGGAGTAGCTTTATAAAATATTTAATATGTCTTTACAGCTTGTGGAATATTGGAAAATTTAATATTGTATATAGCGATATTGCACATACGTATATACATCAATAGACTTAGCCATCTAAGAAATAGCTGGGAACGAAAGTGGTGTTTTTTGCCTCGGTGGAAGCGGCGACGGACATGTCGTGGAGCAGACGACATGGTTTTTCCGAATTGTACAAATATTCTGCAATGAATATTCGACAGAGCAATAAAAAGTTTCAAGCACTTTCGACGCGGACTTTGACTATAATTTGTAGCTTCATACTGCTTGTCGCCGTCGTACTGTTATGGACGATATCAAAACCTAAGGTTGTGAATTCACACGGTACAATCCATCAGATTCGGAATAAAATATATTACAGGCGAGTGGTCGAATTTGTCGGCTATGAAGACATCATATATTATCCAAGAGGTGAAATCGATGGATATGTGAAAGCTAAAAGGTCGGAACAACGGGGCGGCAGACATTTGTTGACAAAAGACGCTTTCAGACCGAGGGTACCCGTCGAAGACGGAGCTTTGGTTCGAAGACGAAGGGATTTCTATTCGCAGACTGAACAACATTATGGTGAGTACCGTAGGCATCGTTCAGCAAGTTCAAATGACGACAAATTGAAAACCGTGACTGTCGTCAGAAATAATCAAATTGACAACGAAGATATCGACCAAGCTGCTGAAATCGTGAGATCGAAATCTTTGGTGACTGAAACAACCCCAACGAAAGTGGATCATGTTAAGAACCATCATCCTGGGATATCTAATCAACCGACATCAAACGACGAGTTATCTGAAATGGATATCATTTATTTAAATACATTACAAGTTTGCGAAGAAACGCTGGCGCCAGATAGGTGAGTAAGCGTTTTGCATTGACGTTTTGTTTCTTCTTCTTCTTGAGTTATGTTCTTATCACGTTTGAGCCATAGATTGGTAAGCTTGGTGGCCAGTAAGAATATATTAAAATTTAATGGTTTTAAAGTTCTTATCCTTCGATGACGTTTGCTCGGAGAAAATGCACATATTTATATCATTTGCTGTAATTGTCCCGGGATGATGTGCCGGAAGTTGATCATTTTCTGACACGTAGAAACGACACTTTTGCCCTTCCGTGTCGCCTAGGAATTGAACAGATTTATTTTTGATTTACTAATTTTGATAATCACAGCCTCCTGATGGATCGTGCCGGCGATAATAAAACATGAATTGAAAAACTTGATAAACTTTTTTTTCACCATATTAGCATATTTTTCGAAATCGCAATTACCATCGCCCAGGGTAGATACCACGCACTGCTGTTTGCCATGGCAGTTCAGTTCCATTTGGGGCGTTTTCCATTGAGAGTGCAGTTGCTGATACTACATCTTTTAGTAGCTTTTTGTAATTAAGTGGCCGTCAGTTGGTTCTTTTCAGGCCATGGTTCCGGTGTTGGTCAATTTCAATAAAACAACAAACATATTTTTATATTTTTTATAAGCTTTGTCGTCACGACGAATCCAGGAAAATGGTATTCCAAATTTAGCCTCATCGTAAATATGAATCATTGTGAATCTTAAAAGTCACATTCATATTTCGTCTCAAGTTCAGAATGGTGATAATATTATTGATCTATGTTGGCTAATTCTCACTGACCGTTTCAAATGAATCGAATCCTTCCGCTAAACAATCTTGTCTCAACCAATTTTTCAATCATCATATTCAGTGGGTGACAGGCTCAGCACTATAGTCTGGTTTAAATCTTATGTAATGAAAAATGAGTCGATAATTATTGCATAACATTTTTTTACAAAAATTTTGCAAACCCCCCGCGTGTTAAAACAACACAAGTTCGGTCGATGTTAAAGTTTTTTGTTAGAATATTGAACGGATTGTTAATGTCTCGCCAACCAGGAATTTGTTCTCTTTGTGTCCCTCAGCAAGAAATACAGTGAAAAATGGTGAAAATTATTCGTTTTTATCGGGCTATAGCATCGCCTGTATTAGACTGTCTTCCTCAACGGCGTGTCGTCGTTTTAATCAAATTTCTTATCAAGAGTATACTCCGAGTTGACCCTAATTTATTATTTATGTTGAAGAATATCAATAGTAGATTATATGAATAGATAGTCAAGATTATACCTTTCGTTGAATCACTGAATTGTTCTCGTTAAAGTTAAAAATCTCGTTAATATCTGAAAAGCGTTTTTATTAAGTCGGAAAAATTCTCAGACGCTCTTTTCTTTTCAAATACCTGAAAAGATTGTGTGTCATCATAATGAATCACTCCCAAAATGGGAAATTTGGGGAATTTCCCAATTAGTTTATGATTGATTTTCATTGGAAGATTAAAATGCGATTTTTGAGTGTCTGATAGTAATGGACCTTAACCTAAAAGCGACCATATTTTCACATCAATGTTGATTTTAATTCATCCAATAAATACCATGAAAGTTTTCGACACTCTGTATCAATTCTGTTCTGTATTAATTACTTTATTCTGATCATGAACTGGTATTGGAATACATCGACTACTTGTTGTCCATTGTGGGTCACGTGTGACGGGCCGCGGTCAGAAATTTAATTTTGTCAAGCATGAGCCACAGACTGACCCCGCCTCGGCGGCGCGATCCCTCAGTAACTCATACTTAACAAAAAGAAGTTTCGCCAACATTCGATGTTTTTCTTCCGTACCGTATTTTATTCGAGTATCATATATTCGGAAACTGTTAAAACAAGACATTATATTCTTAATGAAATGGTAAGAAGCTTTAAATATGATGCATTAAATATTAAATTAAATGTTAGCCTGGGAAAATGCGGCCCGTTGATAGGGCGTCGTGGTTCACCGAACCAAACACATTTACAATTAAAAGTAAACATTAAGAAGACTCGGTTGCGATTTTTCTGATTAATAATGATATTACCTTGTCGAGTAGATGTGCAAGAAGACGTCAAGATCGCATGTTATTGTCTGTTAAATTATTCAACAGAGTGTGGGTATAATGAAATGCAACATATATAAAATTCAAGTACAAAAATAGTACAATGGATGCCAGTTTTTTGCATACAAGGTTTCGGAAACTTTGGGATAGTATCCGGATTTGAAGGAACCAATTTGTGCACAATACTTCAATCGACGTGGATTTGACAATTCTAACACAGACCATTAGAATATGTCGAATATCGAATACTAGAATATCGACTAGTAGGAACTGTCCCAAGAATATTTCGATTCGATTCCGAAAACACGAATCATAAATTATTCGCTGCGATTTCTGTAGCAATTCGAAATCAACAAAATGATAATTTTAAATTTTTTTCTTAAATAGGCGTGAACTTTTCCAAGTTATAAGCCGATAAAAGAATGTCTTTGTTTGTTCGTTATATGACTTCGATTTGAATATTCGATTCGATTCGGAAAATCATTCGATTCGATACTGAGACCAAAAGATATTCGGTTTTGGCCACCCCTAATGCAATTGCTCCACTAACTTCAATTTATAGAAAAGTCTTTATTTGAATTTCCAACTATTCTAGCATTCTCAATAAATTTTAAAACGATTCATTTACCAGTGAAATCATGATATACATAAAATCACGAAATCATGGTAGACATAAATCATGATTTTGCTGCAAAATTAGCGAATTATTGTCAAATATCAACACCTCGTATATCTGAAATGTTGAAACATAAGCTAATATCAGGAGTGATAGATGATTTATCATCACCCGGGGCAGATGCCATTCACTGCACTTTACCATGGTGGCTTAGTTCTGGACGGGATGTTGTCATCTTGGAGCGCGCTTGTTGGTACTATATCTTGTAATACTCGCTCTTTGACATTTGAGCCGGCGTTAACCCCTTTTAGGCACTGCTTTCGGCCTTCTCTCAGCGAACTTTCCAATCGATTTCGAAGAAAAATTTCGGCATAACCAACCAAATCTCAAAACACGGGAATCCCGTATTAATCCTGACTCATCTAACAGGTAGGGTCTGACCAATATTGCGAACTTAATTGAATTATGCGCTGTAAATGCCGTGAACATCCCTCTTTGAAGTTTAAATTTGATTTGGTTTGTGACGTTGATGCTATTGTTACAAGTTCCCAACCACAAAAATTATTTTGTCAAGCATGCGCCACAGATGGACCGCGTCTCTTCGACGCGTTCCATCAGTGACACATACTTAACAAAAGATGCCTTTATTAACTCTTTCTGATTGGGTTGGAGTAAGTTGATGAACTCAAACTCAAATGTTAAAAAATGTTAAAAAAAAAACTGTGGCCGGTATTAAAAATCTCCTGAGTTTAAAAAATGATTTCATGGGTTAGCGAGTGAACGGTATTTCATTCCTATTTTTAGGTTGTGAGTAAATCAGCGATTGATTGATTTTTTAATGCAAATAAAATAAATTCTCAACTGGAATAAAACACGGCTCTACTTAAACCATTGGTGGATATATAACAAATCGGTTTTTAAATTGAATGCTTTTAAGTGATGGATTATCACAAAACTTTGAATATAGGTGTTGTAATGGTGTAGCGTGTGAATTTTATTTTTAATTTGAAATTCACGCCGAGCAAGACAGGAACCAACTAACGGTCGCTTAATAACAAAGAACTACTACAAGATGTAGAACCTGCTACTGCGCGCTGAGTGGAAAACATTCCAAATCGAACTGAGCTGAGCTATTATTTATTGCCTGGAACAATAATCAACGGACGGGACAAAATGGTGTGCGATTCATCTGCCCTTAAGCATTTGAAGGCCCATTCAGCATTTTGGTCACCTACTCGATCAGAAATTTTACTTCGTCAAATATGTACCACAGATGGACGAACATCGACGTCGTAATTAATTTCACATCGGCGACGCATACTTTTTCCGATTGGGTCGTGGTCTTGCTCCACCACTGAATACATTAGTGGTTTTGAAACGCATAGATATTTTAAACAAATCTATCTCTCCCTCGTCTCAAAAGTTATTGAAATACCAACGGACGCAATCACTCTACTTACACGCTCTATTATTATGTCATGCAAAATTAATGTGAAAATACATCTATTGCTTAATAAGAAATTCACTACGTCATTGATTATCTTGTTTTGGCGCCACGAGAATTGCATATTTGATCGAAAAATCTTCAGTCAAAGGAAATCGTCATCTCTCAATAAGAGCATGTTTTGACGGCCGTAGGAAAAAAGTCGCACGAAAAAAAGCCCAGAAAAAGTCGCCCACAAAAAATAACCCTTTTTGTCACATTTTGAGATGTTCAGGTACATTGAATTCGGGCGTTCGGCGTTGGCTGGATGATTATGATATCGAAAAATATTACCCGGGATATGATCAAAATTGACTTTGTCGACAGATTTTACTTGGCCGTATTTAATTTACCACAATTTTCAACAGCCCGATTACTACCACCTGCTTATCAGCGTAGGGCTCAAGCGTTACACTTGGCCATCGAGTAAGAATCATGATTGAATCGGTGATGACTTTATCGGGAGTTTTCACAATGTCATATTCAATTTTGCAATCGTTTTCACACTCTGTTGATCGTTTGATCTCAGTGGGGAACCAGTTGCATCGCGACCGGAACAGGTGTGGTCATTCTGAAAGAAATATTAACCAGAAAAATCGCACCGAATTCTTATAGTTTATACACTTGATTGATACTACCTCTAGTAGTAGTTGGGATGCTTAGTTTGTAGATAGCTTTGACCAACGTTCAATTCTTCTCAAAAAATTCTGGTAGCTTGTGCCATTTCTCAATATGTGTTACTCTTTTCCTTCAATAATACATGATCGATCCTAGCCCAAATATTATTCATGAATTGCCGGTGATAATGCATGATATTACATTAAATTCAATACACCAGAAACATTCCGAAAAGTGTTGACAAAAAATGGTCAATTTGTATAGCCGACTTTTTTTACTGACTTTTTTGTTCCTACGCCTGTTTTGAGAGGCCGTACACAGAGTTACAGAATCTTGTTTTTCTTCGGGAGTCCGAAATCTTCCTTTCATTTCAGTCGGTTTCAAAAGATCAACACTGCTCTTTCATAGCCAAAATGAAATATATTTCGATTTCGGAATAGGATCGAATATTTGAATAAAAGTGTCGCAATGAACAGACAATCTATACGTCTTTCCAGAATATTGTCATGAACACGAAGATTTATTTATTTTCTGAATATGTATACCATTTTGAATTTGTTTATTTCGAAAAATTGAATGGAATAATTTATGAATTCGCGAATGAAGAATCGAATCAAATATTTTGTACCACCCTAACCGCGCTCAATCTGACTAATTGCCAAGCAGTTGCCACAGATGGCCTCGCCTGAGCGGCGCAATCCATCAGTGGCTCATGTTTAACAAAGCTGAGACTCGTCAGAAACGGGGACTAAAAACTCAAAATTACTGGAAGAAGTTTCTCAATATCTGTAGACCAATTCATAGCAAATATTTTGCAGGAATGATACAGGGGATCACGGTAATGAAACATCGGACGATGGACATCACAATCGATGTGCTGGTGAAATAGCAAGCGGAGTACCAGCATTATGGGTCTTGTTGTATATCATCATCATTTTGTTTTTATTTATCGGTAAGTTTCGTTAAATTAGTGTTATACTGTCCGTTGGCGAGGGTATTTGCCTATTGTGAAGTCATATAAGTTAGAATTTTGTAGGTTTCCTTGTCCTACCAAAGCCAAAAGAAAATATTTTCTCAAGTATTTGACAAAATGGAATCAATCTAGCATGGCATGTTAAATTGAGGCCAAAAAAGACGTGAAGTTGTCTTACCGATGCGTTGCCTTACGTTCCGGGTAACAAAATGAAAACGGCAATACATGCATGCATTGCTTTGCGTTAGTCGTGTTCATATGCGCACAAAGCACAAACATACGCAACGAAACGACCACTCGTCGTTAGCTTGCGTAACAAACCGTTCTGTTTCCTTAGTAAGTAAAGCATGCAGATCATTGCGCTTGCGTTAACGCCAGGATCCTTAATACTTTGTCAGTCGAACATTGGTCGCATATTCAAATGAGCGACTCTGTAAAAACAATACAAAAAAAGGATGAACTCAATGACGACATAAATGTCGCATCAAACAACATGATCTTTATCCTTTGAATGCAACTCTAGTTATTTCATAAAGAATTCACGTATATCCCAATCAGAAATATTTTGATCGGACAAGTGCTGTTGAGCATAAATCACTGGTGAATCACGATATCAAGGCGCGATACATCAGTAGGCTGGCTCATGGTTGACAAAATAATTTTAGATTGCGATGACCAAGAGAATAAATTACATAAACTTAATTCTTTGAGTAAATGCTCGTAAATACTTCTAAAACTAAGTTAAAGTAATATTGATACGAACCTTGAGCCATTGATGATGTGCATCCTTGCAAGAAGTACATTTGTTAAACATCGATGATAGTTGGCTCAAAATTGTAATATGCAGTAACGCAAAAAGCGAGAGTTCAAAGAAACGCCCCATAGAAGGGATATGTCTCCTAGCTCAGTACCACATCTATACGCAGAAATAAAATTTCTGAGCTGGAATGGGAATATTTTGTCAATTTGATTTTTATCATTAATATATGCGGTATCGGTAATGATAACACATATTTCAACAAATGATACTTTGGCAATGTTTTCCAGATGGATTGCATTTTTTTTTTTTTTGTGATCAGATGACGTGCGTCCCAATCGAAAAAATGATTGTTTAGTCCTGTTTTGTTAAGTATGGGTCAATGATAGATCGCGTCGACAAGACTCGGCCATCTGCGACTTCTTTTCCCGCAGTTTTTACACGCACTCATTCTGCTTATTTTCTTACATTCAGGTCTAGCTATCATATGCGATGATTTTTTCATAGCCTCTCTCGAGGCAATATCCCAGCGTCTCAACCTCAGCGAAGATGTGGCCGGAGCTACTTTTATGGCTGCCGGATCTTCTGCACCGGAGTTATTTATCTCAATTGCCGGAGCAGGAGCGGGAAGTGATGTGGGGGTTGGGACCATTGTCGGGTATGTTGAAGATAGGAAAGTTTCTTATCAGTCTTATGCAAAAGAAATCCGTAAAACCGTTTCCTAATTAACTTGGACAAAAAACTTTTGACTTGCATGTTTTGTAAAGCACGGTTCACGTGATGAATCGCACCGCGGAGGAAATACTAGTCAGCGACATGTGCATTGCAAGATAAGATTTTCGACGAGGTAGTTATCGAAAATGGGATTTCCAGCCTTTTGATTTATTGTGTTTCCGAAACCACCGGTAGGTTAGGTTTTAAAATTAGAATCGAATACCCAGTTATAAAACAAATATTGGTTGACTGTTATCTAAAAATGTCAGTGTCCGTTTTTTATTATGTTATTTTGGCAAAATATTATAATTATGGTCATGATTTTGACTCAACAATTGCCAAAAAAGCTGAAAAACAATTTTCCGATAATCCGAATATCTAATACATACTTCATAAACTTGTAGTTTGATTATATGTTCCTAATAATTTTTTTATGTGCAGTTTGCGTAATCTTTCCTATGGCTTAGCGAAGCTCCCTGGCACAAATTTGAAGTTTCAACATTCCTATTTACAGTTACAGTAATATAATGACTGCAATGCCGTTATTTACAGTCGCTTAATTCCAACCTTACCAGTAAAAGGAAGTTATTAGATAGAGCAACGATGGCTTCTAAACGAGACATTCCGACATTTCTGACATTCTGAAATATGCCTCGATTACTCAATTTCACTTACATTAAGAGTGGCCAAAATCGAATTTCTTTTGGTTTCAGAATCGAAACAAATAATTTTCCCTAATCGAATAGAATATTCGAATCCGAAGTCATATAATAAACAAACAAAATACGTCCTTTTTATCAGTTTATAATTTGTGTAAAAACTCACTCCTATTGTTTAAATAAAAAATTAATATTCGAATATCGCGCATCGAATATTTTGGACATTCCTAATTTTAGTTAATGTTTAGCCTCCCCACAAAAGATATATTAGGACTCTTCACTCAGATTTACTCACTCTTCACTCACTCTTCACTCACTCTAAAACATTTTGCAGGTCTGCCGTTTTCAATTTATTGATCATCATTGCACTTACTGCTGCATTAGCTGGAAAGGTAAAATCTTAAATTTCCTGATATTCAATTTTTTTTATAGCAAAATTTACCTTTTATCCTGATCCTAAATTTTATTTTGTCAAATACGAGCTACAGGATGCGGTTCATCTGTGAATCATACTTAACGAAAGATTTCTGGCTGTTGTGATGACATGTCTTATGACCACTGAAAGTCCCTATTTACTGTCTCAGTCGCAGAATTTCCATGTTTTTTCGAAGAAATCTATCAGTAACTCATCTCAGATAGGTCGATTATTTTGATTAAAGTCATTTTCAAGCTTTCAATTTTGTAACGATGGTAATATATTCAGATAATTGCACTCTAACGAAAACGTCGTAAAATCACCGCCTTTTCGAGTAATTCGATGTGTGTTTATTGCGAAAAAAGCTATAGAAATCTACTTTACCGGCCAGTTATGACACGGTGACCGGCACGTTCCATCAACTGCCCGTATATGTACTTGGCATGAACCTTATAAACAAGGCGTTTTCGACTTTAGAAATATACAATTACTGAAAATAAACCGTACATTTACCGTGTTTACTGTCACACTTTACTTGGGTTACTATTTCAACTAACAAATGCTCAACTAGGATTATCGTATTATTTTATTTAAATAAATGTTCCTATGAACGATTCAACCTTCTGTATTGCAATATCGAGTAATCCCGATTTTGTTGCTTCGATTTATCACCGAATCGAAAATGACCTAGTTTATTTAGCAAGTTTATGTTCCTATGAACGATTCACGATTGATTCGAGTAATTTGTGCTTCGAATCGATCCGAATCACCGAATCGAATTGCCCAGTCCTAGTTAAATGCATTTTAATGGTGATTTACTGACCTCCCTTATTGCTTTTGTGATTTGAAAGGTTTCAATCTTATTCGTACAGAGGGACTTATTTTTATTTAAATGGTAACTAAATAGGCAAACATACGTTAAAGGCTTATTGATGTTTGAACTACTTTGCCAATACCAATCCAAAATGTATCATATGATGCTGGTCATGTGCGGCTAATTGTGCCAAGTAACTTTTGGCAATGTTGTTGTTTTTTTTTAAACTCGTTACTACTGGAATATTGGTTTAGAAAGAGAAATCGACGGAAAAAGACAATCCCCCCCTTTAAAATGGTTATTTCAATGATATGAAGAATATCGGTGCATTTATCCGCCATTTTGGATCGATACTGACAGCGATAGTAGCTAATACTGGTCTACATCGATACAAACCTGATAAAAATTGTCGATTTTCGCTTTTGAAATGATGAAAAATAATTTTTTTGACACCTTCACATGTGATGTTGTGGTCTGTTCTTTTCAGATCCATTATCTACAGAAATCGATGTATTTTCCTTTATCGACTCAGTATCCCTAGTAGCATTGAAAACATTCTCTGTTCAAATCATAACAAGAATCATTCAATATTTACCAGCTGGTCTCGACATTTAGTATCAGAGATGTATCATGCTTGTGTCATGTATAATAGTGATTATATGGCTCATTGTAAGAATGCCCTGTCAGAGAAGCTTGAATAAACAAGTTTTGCCATGTATGGCCATAAATGGATCGCGGTCCATCTCTGCCTCATGCTTGACAAAAGAAAATTTTTTTAAGGTATGAGGCTGCCCGCTCAGATATTATTTGACCGAATACGTTTTAAATCACACCGTCGAGGTGCGTTTCGTTTCGGGTTAATGCTTGACAAAAAAATTTCTGGAGCAGGCATTTCTGGAGCAGGCCGACAAAAAGTGTTCAATTAAATATATTTTGTTAAGTATAAGTCACTGAAGGACCTCGCCGTCTCGGCACAGTGCATCAGTATCTCATGTTTGACAAAACATGTTATTCTTAAATATTTCTAACTGGAGAAAACGTGCTTCTGCGGTAATTTGCAACTGGACTATTGTACCAAAATGTATCAGCAACTGATCAGTCTCAGAATGGAAAATCCAAAGTATTATTTATAAAAAAACGGGAATTGTTTTGCAAACGTTTTCTCCAAGCAAGGTGTAGTAAGGGCGACGCATTTTATTGTTTTCGAGTCGCGAAACCAACCAATTCGGACCAATTCGGAACGCCGCGATGAAATGTACCACGAATTGTAATCCGTTTTCATTTAGCACTGGTTGTGATTTTTTTTTTTTTAAAAAATATTACGTTTCCGGTTGAAAAATATCGAAGCATATGAGAAATACCTTTTTCCGTATCTGTTCTATATTTTAGATGCTAAATTCTTTTGATATTGGGAAATTCGCTTACAACTATGCGCGCCCCAGCGGCGAGATACATCTGTGTTTGTTTTTGTGAAAAAAAATTTTTCTGGTCTTATATTCGAGTCAAATAAGTTTTTCTAATCTGATGGATTCGAATAAAAAGTGTTATAATGGCGAAACAACCAAATCCTTACAAAATTCGGTAAAACATCAAAGTCTCCGCCCAGTTTTAGAAAATGTATACATCTTGGAAAAATTGGAGCAAATAATTGATTAGCAAATCACAAATCAAATCGAATGTTTGGGATAGCAACAAACAAAGAAAGCTCAATTTTTGTCAATTTCAGGTTTTATGTCTGGATTGGAGACCTTTTGTTCGAGATTCGATTTTCTACGCGATGTCAATTGTGGCTTTCATAGCTTTCTCGTTGGATACACAATTTCAATACTGGGAATCACTGATGTTGCTGGCGTTGTATGCTTTGTATATTGTAGTGATGAAATTCAACGCTCAATTGATGAATTGTATGGGAAAATGGAATTGTTGGTTAGTAATAAATTTGGGGTTGTAAGATTCTTAATATTTCAATGGGAATAAAAGTTTCTAGTGATATTACATTTTAAATTTTGCAAAGGCTTTCTCAAGATCATCTACTTTATGCATGACCTTTGGAATCGGTTACGTTTTTTGTGTCTTTTGAAGTAATCACCCGTTTCCTCAAGTTTCCAAATGGGTGCAAGGACCTACTACGAAATCTCGCACCGACAACTGCACTCTACGCTACGCAGAAAGCATCTTAGATAGGACTAAACTGTGTTTATTGAAGTAATCACCCGTTTCCTCAAGTTTCCAAATGGGTGCAAGGACCTACTACGAAATCTCGCACCGACAACTGCACTCTACGCTTCGCAGAAAGCATTTTAGATAGGACTAAACTGTGTTTTTTGAAGTAATCACCCGTTTCCTCAAGTTTCCAAATGGGTGCAAGGACCTACTACGAAATCTCGCACCGACAACTGCACTCTACGCTACGCAGAAAGCATCTTAGATAGGACTAAACTGCTACAATTAAGCATAGTGGGTGATATCTGCTCTAAGCGATGGTAAAATTGGAGGATAACTGAAAACGTCCACATTTTTTTAATAATGAATAATGTTAATTATATTTCTAGCTCATGTTTTGAAAGTCGCGTCACGCCTGAGGAATCTGAAAAACCACCAAAAGAAAAAGAAACAGTCCCGAAAGTCACCGCGCCTCCACCTGAACCCATTCCGACACCGAGGCCCGCTTCTAACGCCACTGTGGCCCCAGAAATTGTGGCGCCGCCACTAATAAATTCAACGCCTTCTGGAAAAGTCACGCCACAGATAGACTCGAGGGCGTCTACACCTCCTCCACCTGCTTCTCTTGCTCCACCGGTAAGATTTATGTTGGGTTGTTCATTCATACAAGATAAATTTGACAAAAATCGAAAATATTTTTTTTGTGTTTTGCGTTTTTGTTCCTGTCACCGATTTAAGCTGTTTCCAATAATCTGTTTTCCGCATTGGTTCGAATAACTGAATAAAACCCTAATAATATTTCATAAAATAAAGCATCAAATAAAATTTTTGAAGTAAAAAAAGAGTTGCGTACATATATATAGGGGCAAAATAAAAATACCGTTTCTAGTTGTTCGCAGTGCCGATTTTGAATCTTCAATAAACTAAAATAAAGTTCTTTGACGTCGTAATGCGGGATGAAGGTGTAAAAAAATGACCGAAGATGATGTTTTCAGTTCGATGCGTTTTGCGTTGAAATCGGGATAATATAATACTGTAAGATTTGGCGTGGATCATGGAACAGGAATGTCCAAAAGATATCGAATATTTTCAAAAACGAGCATACAATGTAACAAAAACGCAACAAAATAACTGGTCTTTGACAGTAATTTTACTTGGCAGTATTGAAAAAAAATTCAAAATCGACTTTTTTGTCCAAATGGATCGCGAAGATGGGGTTCATCAACAGTTCATAAATGACACGAATCTCATCAAAATTGCCTTTTTTTTCAAGTTTGGAAATATGCAGTTACTGCCAGTGACCAGTAAATTACTGTGCTTTTGTTACTGTACTCGACGTATTGTAGAATCTTTGATTTTGGATATATTTCAGAATATAGCGGTACGGAAATTTTCATTTTTTATTGGTAAATCAGAAATACCAGTGATCTGAAATCGTGAACTGCAGTAATGGTGTTCTAGGTTTTGTAATCAATATTTTTTCCATAAAATATTTGTTATGCTGTTTTTCATGGTTGGATAATTGAATTTTTGGGTCATCCCTGATTGTGGTTTTGCTGAAGATCTAACTGTTCGACATTCAAAAAAAATAATGGATTTAAGATAACCTTCAAATGTGAATTAATTTTTCAATATTTCTCTTCTTTTCAAGACTCCAGAAGTTCGAACACCCAGTTCAAAAGCAGAATCAGTCGATTCTAAAAGTACTAAGTGAGTCGATTATTCACAAATTATACACTGTAAAAAAATTGCAGTAAAACCACCGTTCTTGCACAGTGATGATATTATAATAAAATCGGCATAAGTCAAGTCGAAAAAGCAATTTCGTATTTTTTTAAATATACAGTTACTGCGAATTAACAGTAGTATCACGGCAATTTTGACAGTGTATCTATAAATATGTACAATTTTTTTGTTTTTGTTTTGTTGATCTTACGACATACGGAGTGTGTTACAGTCATAACAAGATTGTTCAAGCATATTTTGTTAAGTTTGAGTCACTGATGGACTGTGACTAGGGCTGGGCAAAATCGAATCATTTGGAATTCGAATCTGATTCGGATAATTTCTTCGAATCGGATCAAATCACTAGTTCCATGTAAATAACGAATGTCCCATTTTTAATATTACAACTTGTCTCCATTGTGAAAATCAGGAAATTTATAATTTATAGTGTATGTTTTGAATTCACATATTTTAACGACAAAATGTAATCGATTTTGGTCAAATTTGACCAAAATCGGTTGCATTTTATCGTTAAATGTGAAAATTCTGGTTAATTTAACACGATTTTGTTCCTATGAACGATTCACAATAGATTCCAATAAATCACCGAATCGAATTGCCCAGCCCTAACTGTGACTCATTCCTAACAAAATAAAGTTTCTTGTTGGGGTGCGGTCTTTTATCACGTCTTTTTTTTACACAAAAACTCGTTAATGTGCGGGTAAAATGATATGTCGACTATCGTATCAATTGCTGGTTTAGAGGTTATCATGTTGGAATTGAAGGCCGAAGAGCTCTGGTTCGAGTCCCAGGAAGTCCCAGGCTTGTTAATATGATTCATTCCCACCACTCAACCCAGGGTGTAATGTCTTTACTTGTACAGGCTCGCCCGAACCATAGCATGCATATCTATCCAAAAGCATTGACCCTGTTCTCCTATAAGTAGCCTCTGGTGCAAGGCTTTGCTCTGGGTGATCCACCCAAATGAGCATATATAAAAAATACGGATGGCTATTGTGTCTCCTCAGAATTGTGTACAAAAGTGTCTCTTTTAAAAATACTCGGTATTGTTGGTAATGGCAGCGACATTTTGCTGGCTCTGCGTCGTCTCTACTAGGTCGCATTGTTGTCCCCAATTCTCGCATTTTTAGTAAAAGTTACGGTATCGTTCCAGCTCTAAATACCCCTGAAATGTTGTCAAAGTCCAATCTCAAGATGCGGAAAGGGAAGAATGAGTTTTACTCCGATTATCCCATGTATATATAGCTCGATACTACACTATACTATTTTATTCCCTGGCAGTCTTTTTTAAAAGTTGAAATCTTTAATATCCGATAACGCATTAACATTCAGGATTATGTGAAAAAACATCTCTGTTTGAATTATATCTTGTACCCGTGTTTTGTTTGATTCATCTATCACCCATGCTCGACACCTCGTTAATTAAATAAATGTTATCAAGAATCGATTTTCTGTTTTTAACAGAGATTCGGGAATATGTACGTGCGGCAGTACCAACGGTAATGCGTCACCACAACCAAGCATATGTACGTCCTGCGTCATTCACGTATCATCACAACCTTGTAACATGGGATGCGTGTCTTACAACACACCGCGCATATCTCGACCAGTCTCACGTTGCCCATCTTGTTCATCTGTACGTGAAAACGTCACTGTCATTAATGGAAATCCTCAAGTTCAGAACAATGATGCGTTTGACATTATAAAAGATAGTAAAATTGTAGAAGAAAAGACAACTTACTTGCCTAACTTATCTGCTGTTGAAAACGAAAATGGAACTGTAAAACGTTCCGATTCCCTAACGACACTTGATTTAACACGTGACGTGAATTCTTCCGCCAAAAATTTAAATGGATCTAACAATGTTGGAAATTCAGAATGCAGTTGTGAAAATGGGGAAGTGAAAATTGTATCGGAAACGTTCAGCGAAGAACCAGAAAATATCGACGTTGGAGGGCCAGCAGAGGTAAATATCTTATTTTTTAATTTGCTTTTTAAAAGGCGGTTCCAGTTTGAGCATTGGCGAAATGATGTGACACATTCGCAACACGACACTTCGTAGTTTAATGAAGACTTTGTCATGGCAGTCCAATGGCCTTTTACGTTGGTTATCGCAGTAGAAATTTCGACTTTAAATCCCGAAAAATTCCGGGTAAGAAATAAAGGCCCATCAAATCAACCCAGGTAATCTATAGCGTTTATTAATTAAGGCCGCTTGACCGAACCGCGAACCAGCATATTCTACAAAAAATAGCAAATCTGCTCCAAATATATAAAAGATATTGCCAAACATTGCCTGTTGAGCGTGCGTCACTGATGGATCGTGACGCCCCCGCGGTACAAGGCCCTGCGGTGCGACTCTTATAACTTAAAGGGGTTTGCCTAACTTTGTAACAAGTTCCTCCTGTTAATAATTTATGTAATTTAGAAAGCAGTATAGCAGGTGAATCCTTAGAATTGCTATTTATACTTGAATGACCTTTTAGATAATGCGATTTACAGTTTTTTCTGTGCGATTTGATTGTTAGTTTTAAATTTTTGTTTGATATAAAGAATAATTGGCAATATAAAACATACACACGACATAATTTATTTATTTTTAGAGCTTAACTGCATATAGATCGAACGGTGACAATATGATGCGTCATATTTAAAGGAAATTTTCGTGCATGTATTAAAATGTGTCTTATGTAATGTATTACTGTGTGTCGTAAGAGGCGAATAAAAGGTAGCATAGAAGTTTATCCGCCCAGTACAGATACCACTCACTGCACTTTATCTTAGCGTTTTCAATTGTGCTTGAGATGATTTTCATTCAGACTGCAATTGCTGCTTCCGGCTAAGTAGATTTTTGATAAAAAAAGATCTGAAAATGTTTTAAATTTTTTCGTCAGAAGAATTTTTGACTTGGAACGCGAATAGGGTGGCTAAACACACAAGATACACTGTGACAAATGTGTAGTGAATTAACTGTGCATTTTCAGTAATTGCACATTTACAAGATACAAAACCGCCTTGTTTATTAAATGAATGCCAATAACGGACTGTTGATGGACGTACCTTTACGGTGCGCCCCATCAACAGCCCGTAATTGGTCAAAATATCGATTTTGTAGTTTTTTCAATATCACCTAGTAGAAATTGTGAAAAAATCGCCGTGCTCCAATACTGGCCAAAACTTTAAGAAGCAAATCTCCAAACGTTTTTTTTTTTTGATGATGTACCGAAAAGCTGCAATATAGTACCAGCGATGGCCAAAACCGAATATTTTACTATTCTACTACATTCTGAAAAAATAATTTCTAGTAAATAGCAAATACATCCTAAATTAAGCCAGGTTTTTGATGAAAAGCAGCATCCTGACTTTTATAAAGATAAATATACATTGCAAATTCACGAAGAGTTTTTATCAAAATACACGATTACTTTTATTAAGCGCAAAACTATTTTAATTTCGGGAGCAAAAAAGAAATTTTCCTGTTGATTTGTCCAGACTTAAGCGACAAAAATGACATATTTTCATGTCCCACTATTCTGAAATACATCTAAAATCAAAAATTTTACTTTATCGAATATATTTATTTCCAATGTATTCGAATATTCGATTCGTTTTGGCCAACCCTATATACTACTTGGCTTCACCATCTATAAAATTAGATTCTTTATTACTGTGAAAAATGTGCAGTAAAATCCCTACTTTATAACAGTAATTTTACTTGGTGATACTGAAGTAAGTAAAGGTTTTTCGTGAATTATAGGCCGTTGGTGGAGCGGATAGCCGAGGTGCGGTCCATCAACAGCCTGCACCTTGCAAAAAGCGGTTCTTAGTGTTAAAATATGCAATTGACGCAAAAGGCCAGTTAATTTACTGTTTTTCTGTTACGGTGTACGATAAGTTGATTAGTCTTTTTTCAGTTTTTATTTTTATTTTTTTTGCTCTAAGCAAGGCCCAAAGCAGTGCTTAATTATAAGGAACCAACTAATGGGCAATAAGATGGCAAAAAACTACTTCAGAATAAAGTGCCAGCAACTGCGCTCTAAGCAGAAAACGTCACATACAGAACTAATCCACCATGGTGAAGTGCAGCAATTAGTATCTGCCCTGGGCGGTGATAAAACCATCTATACTACGGTTAAAATCGTTTCCAAATTCCTAATAGTTTTGATTTTCGAAGTACCGAAGAAGATTTCTTAAAATTCTCTGATTCAAAAGAAATTCTCTCTCTCAAAAAAAAGTAATATATAATTCATTGGGAGTTTGAAATTACAATTTAGAAATGTTATTTTTGGAACAATATTTTCGTAATAACATTGATATTGCTGTTTGTATTCTCGCCCGAAATTTTACGACATTTAAATATTTTATGTGTTTTGAAACTGCGGGTGAATTACTTGGTTTGTTCTGAGTCGGCCATCAATTCTATCGTTGCCCGCATTGTCAAATATGAACCACAGATGTGCCACCCTTCCCCATATGCGTAGCCAGTGGGCACGATGGCCCAGTGATTATCATGTTGGCATCACAGGTTGAAGATCTCAGGTTAGAGTCCCGACGAATTCCGGCTCGTTTATCCATGCCCACCATTCAACCCAGGGTGCTATAAACTTGGGTAGACTCGGCCGAACCGGAAAGATCCTTTTTTTCTAACCCTGTTCATCTATAAGTGGCCGCTTGTACAGGGTCTTGCTCAGGTTGATCCATTTTAAATGATTGGCTATAAAAACGAGGACATCCCTCACTCCTCTAAATTTTTTTATTCGAAAATGGAAACCTCCATTCTGTCAAGTATTATATGCTAGGTTTGTTTATTTTGCGTGGTGTATTTTCAATTTCAATTTTTTCAGTATTATCAACAATTTGTTGGATTCGCCGCTCGTAATCATCTTTTGGTGAGTAAACCTCGACACTAACCAATTTTTACAAAATTGCGGCGGCAGTAATCCACGTTTGACAAAACATGCTTTAGCAAAATATTGGACAAGGCGTCTATCTGTCCATCATGGCTCGCAAAATATAACTTCTGATTACACAAGCTAGTCTACAAGTTATTTGAATACGATGAGTTCGAATTTCATATTTTGAAAACTATACTTTGAGCAGGTAGTACAAGTATGCATTATTGTATACTTTAAAGTCTTCTCGATTGGTTTTTTCTTAAGAAGATCGCGGCTTAACTCTCAAATTCACCAAAGTACATTCTAGTGAGAAATTGGACGGCGTGAAATATATTTTTGGTTCGAAATTAATCTAAAGAGTAGTAGTTGGCTCGCACGTTTTTCCAAGCACGAGTCACTGATGGATCGCGCCGCTGAGTTTTTTTGAATGTGATATTATTATTCAGTATAATAAAAATCGGCAAATAACATTACAAAACATCTGAATTGCACTATTTCACCAAAAATAGCGCATTTCAAAACCTATCATACGTGGATCTTCCGCGCCATTTAGCGGACAAGGCCGGACGTCATTCTCCATAACGGCCTCAGTATATATCACAAAAAACATCCCAAAATCTGTCCGCTCCCACGATTTCAGCTGCGAATGTTGGATGTTTTTGTTGATTTCATATAAATCTTTGTTATTTATTTATTTTTTTTGAATAGTCCTTTTTGATTACTGCTTCTGGCCCAAAGTGAGTCGAGATAAAAAATAATTTTGTTTTTAAAATCATTACAGACAGGAAAACAAGACGAAGTAGATGACGGAGTTCCAACAATTGTAATTCTTCCATGTTTACCTTCTGTGAAAAATCCACCTCCCGAAAAGTAATTAACTTCTACTCCACTATCTATATCGCGGATTTAAGAAATAGGGCTGTCTCTAATATTCCTTCCGTGATTCCCAAATTTAATATTTCATTTGATTTCTTCAGTATTTTGCAATCGATTTGTTAAGAAATGCATGTATTTTCAGAAAATATACCTGTAGGTTGAATTCATGTAACGTTTTTCTACAATGATACCTTAGTTCGTTTTTAGACTTCGATTTGAATTCTATTCTGAGATAAAATATGGAAAAATTGGTCATATTATGACGTCATAACCCATATGGGTCTACACTCACAAGTTATCCCTTAAAATAGTTTTTTTATTGCATATCACGCTACAGCCCAAAAAATCGCGTCTGCTTCGAATGAGACCCTCATCTGATCACTAATTTTTGAACCCCTGGCGTTGTCATTTGGCGCAAAATCCAAACTTGGAATAAAATAGACACAGGTCAATGTGCTTCTGGTAAATTATTTTGATTTGGCGGTCGAAACGTCGGCAAATTACATATCACCAGTTGGTATGTCACTCAGAACAAGTTCATACAACAACTATGGACCAGTCGGTTTTGTTTTTCTATTATTTACAGCAGGCCTAGTGGAGTATTGCTATTTTACTTATTCAAGATAATGGTGTTTTGTATTCCTGGTTCAAAAATTCCTGGTTATATGTTTTATTATACATCGTTTATATTTTGTCATTTCCGTGGGTTTGTGCGTTCACTTGGACTGTTCCGAAATGCGACACGCCACAGAAAAGGTACTTTACTTTGTGATATATTTTTTGTTATTGTGAAGTTCAAACTATGAGCAATACAAACAGCGTCCAAATCGAAATAACAGTAACAGCGTCCAAATCGAACAGTACAGTGTAGTACAGAACTCTACTGAAAAAAAGTGTGTGTAGTGGTCGCGACCAAAGTACATGCTGTATTTCGCTATAACGTGTCAAATTTGGGTGTGTGTGTGTGTGTGTGTGTGGTATCTACTCTTGTCGATGATTTGACCCTGACCACATTTTTTGTTTCCATTTTATCTACTTTTACGACACGCGGGAAATACGTTTGGATGATTTTAAAATTTTAATAAGAATGAGTTACAGATGGACCGCATCTAGGCGCAATGATCGCGACTGCGCTTACTAAGCAAAATACTGTTTGAAAATTTTTTCCGGTTGGAACAGGGCCAGTCGTTGGCTATTCGGTTACTACGTATGGTTTCAAAATGGAAAATCAGGCTATTTTAACCTGTTCCTGATTTTTCAATTCCTGTTCCAATCAGAAATTAAATTATATCGTGCAAAGCTCGAGTCACAGATAGACTATTATCAAAACATATTTCGTTTTTTGTTGCAGAAAGTGGTATCTCGCATCATTTTTTCTATGTATCGCTTGGATTGCACTGGTTAGTTGGGTGATGATAGAACTAGTGGAGAAGATTGGTTGCCTGCTTGGTATTGATACTTATACTATGGGACTGGTAGTTGTGGCGGTTGGAACAAGTGTACCGGTGAGTCGAAATATTTTATGTTCAAATAATGAATAATAACAAATAAAAAGAGCAATGTCTCGTATGAATTCATTTGCGTTGGTGATAAAGGGCATAAAAAGAGGGTATCCAACGAGACCTGTGAAGCTAGTGTATAAAAAACAAACTTATGTATTTTTTGGTTCCTTTAAGCTTTAAGATTCTTCTTTCCATGCTTAAAGCGAGGCAAAAAACATATTCGGACTCGAACACGATTCGTTTGCACATCATCGTTAGAGCAAGTAAAACGACTATGAAAATAAATATCGCTGGTGACAATCAAGATGTCAATGATCAATCGAATGTAAAAAAAAATTGGTACCGTTGAATTGGTTCTTCCTCAAGACCATTCCCAGCCAATGCATGAATTGTTTTACGTTAATTTCCTATCATCCGAAACAAATATTTTGAAAATTGTTGTGCAGAGATGTGGCTGGATTAACAATTCAATCAATCAGTCGCTAATTAATGTACAATAAAGTGAAGAAATTAAAATATATTTCTAGTTTTTTTTTTGGGAATGAATGAGAAAGTGGTAGTCGGTTTCATCATCAGTTCGGGCAGATATCACTCACTGCACTTAACTATAGGGTTAACTAAGTTCTGTTTGGAATCTTTTACACTTAGAATACAGAGACTGGGCTGCGATTTGTAATTGCCCTTTCGTCGAGTTTTTTTTTTTGATAAGAGCTGCCCCGTCTTGATTGAAGCGATTTAAAAAAAATTACACCCGATTAACACTGCACATTTTACAAATATATTTTCGAGACATTAAATTTATCACAAAATTTTTTTGTACACTCAGGATGCCATCAGCTCTGTTCTAGTTGCAAAGGAAGGATACGGAGACATGGCAGTATCTAATGCACTTGGTTCCAATGTATTCGATATAAATCTGGGACTTGGTTTACCATTCTTTATAACAAGCTTAGTAACTTCTAATCCAGTCAGTTTGTTATCACCTCTACAAATGGTGAGTTTTATTATGCATCTATGGTATCTATAATTCAGTAAAGGATCCTAAAATTCTCGGTGGGGGAGGGGTGGGGTGCTATTAAATTCGTGTAAAGTTTATGACGTCATAAAGTGAAAAATTGTTGACCAGAATATACAATTTTACAGTATACAATATAGAAATCGCGCCAAAGGTGCGTAATTTTTCAGGGTAACAGTGTTATAGGGTTAAATAAATGAAAAATTGTCGTCACGATCCATCAGTGACTCTTACATAGAAAATTGCAAAAAAATTCTAACTGATATGTAAGATCATTCAAATATTATTCAATTTCAAATCAATATTATAGAAGGAATAGGTTCTTTGTGAACTAGTGTTTATATGTCGAGAGATTTGTAGAGAAACTTTAGAAAAAGAGTGATAAATTTAAAATGACCCATGGGCAAATTATGAGGTAATGGGTTCTGCAGCAAACTTGTCCGGTTTAAAACTACCAATATGAAGTTTTTGGCCGACTAGCGGGGGGAAGGTACTATGCCACCCGTCAATATTGTGGTGTATATAACCATTGATCCGTTATAAGTTTATTTATGTATGATGAAAATTATAATTGGTTTAATAAAGTTAAGTTAGTGGTATTTGCCTTGGGCAATTTAAAATCTTGTTTTCCTTCCTATATTCACTTGTAGCGGCTGGGCAAAACCGAATCATTTGGAATTCGAATCGTGATCCGAATAATTTTTTCGAATCTGGTCCAATCGCTGATTTCACAAAAATAACAATCTCCTTTTCACTATAACTTTCATTGTCTCCATTGTGATAATCGACTAATTTACAGTTACTAATTACAAATATTAACGACCAAATACAATCGATATTGGTCAAATTGGACTAAAATCTAGTGCATTTTATCGTTAAAATGAAAAATTCCACTCCATTTAGCAGGTTTTTTTTCCTATGGACGATTCACGATTGATTCGATTAATTTGCACTTCGAATCACGGAATCGAATTGCTCAACCCTACGGGTTACCAATATCAAACTATCAATTTAACAACATTTTTTTTTTTTATTTCAGTGCTTGTTCGAAACTTTGCCGCTTTCATTCAAGATAGTTCCTCATGTGAAATTCGGACTCATATTATTACTTGTTTTATTGGTTGCTGTCGCAGTTTTTATGTTTGTTCGATTCAGGTGAGTTTGCTTATATAATTAGTCGTTGAAATATGGGGAGATAAAATGCATTCAAAAATTTTATTCTAGAGCATTTAAATCCTATAGCGAAACTGCTTGAAGCCTGGGAACACTTTTAGATGGGGATATCAGTGTAACCGTGGAAAAGCGTCTTTTAAAATTATTATGGAGTGCCCAAATTGACGTGTTTAGCATAAAAAATGCCGCAATGTGTCTTATTAATTTCTAAATACCTTACAACAACAGAAAATTGTATTTGAAATGTTCTTATCCAAATGGTTGGCAGCGGAATAATGATATATGCCAAATTTTGCGTTGAAAAATTCGACTTGCTTTAAAAAGAGTAAATTATAACAGCAATCACATTTTATCTGAAATTTTTGAACATTCTATTTACATAGATAATTTCGTATATCTTTCAAACTAAACCACGAGGAAAACCTAATTGCTATAGGTATAACATTATGCAATTGTGTATATAAAACGTACGTAAAGCTAGGGCAGATACAACTCGCTGCACTTTGCCATGGTGGTTTAGTTCTGTTGTGATGTTTTAAACTCAGTGTGCAATTGCACTCTATATCGTAGTAGCCCTTTGAGATTTTAGTGACAGTTAGTTATCTCTTTTCATGTACTGCATTCGGTCTTTCTCAGAGCGACTTTCTATAAATAAAAAAGTGTTTTCTAACATATAAATCAAATCCTATTATTACTATAAAATATGAATTCTTACATTCGGATGGTATCTTGTTCCATACTCGTATGCTATTTTGAAATTGTTTTCTCTTTCCATTCAGGTACTTTTGTTTTGATTGTACAAGTGCATGTTAGCGTAATCAGAAATTTTAGTTTGCCAAACATAAGCCGCAGATAGACCGCGCCTCGGCGGCGCGCTCCATCTGCGGCCTACGTTTAACAAAACATTGAATTTCCCGTTTTGTAGGTTCGTAGTTCTTTTTAGATCAGTCTGGTTTCATAATTTTTTTGACCTGCGTCGTATGTTTTATTAATTTCTATTGATTTTTTTAAAATCTTATCTGATTCAAAACATCTGATATTGTGTTTCGTCGTTTCTACAACATTCGTTTTTGAATAAGTAACGTATAAAAACAATCAACGATATAGGCCATTTAGTTATTTCTGTTAGGCTTAATTAATGTAGAGGTTTGTTCCTTAGCTTTGCTGAGACGAAACCTTGCGAAAATGTAGTTTTGTTAGGAACAAGAATACAAAGGGTTGCCACTCTTTCAAAAACAATTAGTAATGTTTTGTGTGTCCATTATAGGATTTGAATCGAGATTTCGAATTAGGTCAATTGGGCCAATCCCTATAGTCTGAGTATGGCTGGCAAAATAGAATTGTATAGAATTCGAATCTGATTCGAATATTTTTTAGAATGGGATCGAATTACTAATTCTACTTATATAATTAATATCACATTCTTACTATTTCATCGTGAAAATAAAGAAATTAATAGTTTATAGTGTATTTTCAATTCACACTAAGAGCATAGATTTGACCAAAATCGATCGCATTTTGTCGTCAAGAATGAAAATCCTAGTTTTTTTTAACAAGTTAACGATTCACGATTGATTCGAATAAATCCTGCTTCGAATCACCTCACCATATCGCCCAGCCCTATACTCTTGGGAATACCCAAGAAAAGAAGATATTTTTTTTGACGATTGATAATATTTGTATCTACAGGTTGAACAGAAAGGTGACGATTCTCTTCATTGTAATGTATATTGCATTCATGATATACGCATTTGTGCAAGAGAAGAAATGTTATTCGTTCTTCTGTTGATAAAAGACGGAATATGAGGAAGACGACATTATCTGCAGTTTTATCTGAGCGAAGAAATCTCATCAGAAGCATGGCATGCCCAGGCGTTTTGACAACTGATGGTCAAATTCCAGTAACTGGTTGTGCCGGACAATCGCTTCTTCTGATTTACCTAATTCCCTTCGCAGTTCAAGGGATGTTATTTTTTCAACAATGGTTGGGAATTATTGTTTGCAATTAATATAATGAGACAAAAGTAATAATTTTTTCGTACCATCATCAAGTCTGCCACGAAATTATGCTAATGTTCCAAAATACGTGTTTTAGGTTGATGGGGAAGGTGGATATGGCTGAGCAATTCGATTCGATGATTCGAAGCACAATTTATTCGAATCAATCGTGAATTGTATATATGAACAAAAACTTCTTGCTAAACGAATATTTTGACCAAAATCGTATATATTTCTTCGTTAGAAAATGAAAATTGTTGCTCTTAGACATGGTGTGTGAATCGGAAATGAACCTTTCGAAACTCACTAAAATCATTGCGAAATAGCGGATCGGTAGTCTATCCGGGGGCCGCGGGGATTTTCGCTGTTTGCATTGAAGAAATTGAAAGATACACTTTAAAGCGATCTTTATAAGTGATTATTTTCTATCGCCCCACAAGTGCGGTGTATTTTTTCGTAATTTATATTGGTAATAAAATCTTGTTTATATTTTAGAAGTATATATTGTTGATTATTCTGTTAATATTGAGCCGCTTCAGATTGGGCCTCTAAGACCTCTTAACCATGGTGCGCAGCTTGACTGAAACTGTTAGCGCGAATAGCCCGTGCTAGAATGTTTGTATACTTGATCGTAAGATAAAATCTGGTCTCATTTTATCCTGCTGGAGAGGAAAACCGAGAATATGGCTTAGATGCAGCTTGTCTGAAACTGTTCGAATAACACGTACTAGAATGTTTGTATGCTTGGTCGTAAGATAGAATCTGATCTCATTTTTACCCTGCGGGAGATGAAAGCCGAACATATGGTCCAGATGCAGCTTGACTGAAACAGTTCGAATAGCGCGTGCTTGATCGTGGGAGGAGGGAATCTGTAATTTTTATACCGCGGGAGAGAAAAGCCGAGAAAACGGCTTAGCCATATTGCGAACCACGGGCTCTCGTGTAGGTACCAGTTCAAAGTCTCCATGATTTTCGCCTGAACCCTCAAATCGGCTGCGTGAACTGACTAGGTGATTAGGTGTTGTAGTAGGAGTAATCTACTCTTACATAATCATCAAGCACAGAATTCAAACCCACGACGTTCCAGATGAGTTGCTCTAAGCCAATTTCTAACGCTAATGAACCGCTTTTCTTGTACAGCGGCGGATGACGGCAGGCAACATTGCTCCCACTGTTATTTTGCTCTCATGATTAGAGGAAAACGAACGTACTTAAAACGTCACGCATGGAAATTCCCCCCAAAAAATTCTCCAAGACTAGGAACAGCACGAAATTCACCTTGTAATTAATTAGTTAGAGTCTATACGTATTGATAGGCTCCGAACAAAGTATGTTAATCTACGTCTGCGACAATAAAAACGAACTAATATTGCTAAAGACGCATATAAATCAACATTAAAATCAATTCAAGTTTAATTATTTTTTGCTTTAAGCATCGTTACATCACAGGTATATAGAAAAAGAAAGTTTTGCGTCAATAAGGGATTCAGATTGCAAGCAATTAGAAATTTTCCTTTGCCAAGCACGGGCCACAGATGGACCGCGTCTCACCGACGCGATCCATCGGTTGCACATGCTTAAGATGCTTTGAAAGTACTTCAAAAATTCTTTTTCGTCGGCCATTGATCGGGATTATAATACGAGGCGAATTGCGTTGCATTTGTGCAAAAAGAACAAGGAACGTTTAGGCCCTTACGAACTTCAGGATTGCAAGTAACTCTAAGGCGAGAATCAGCACCAGACACGAAAAAACTAATATTGGCCGATTTAAGGGGAGTTTTTGCACCAAATAGTTGCAAAACCTCTTCTTTCGAATCCAAAATTCCTTACCGAATGGCGCAAACTTGACATACCGACACAATGTTTCGCCCAATGAATCGCGCGTTTTTTAATTTAAAGTCAAATTTCAATATAACTGAAAAACTTTCAAGTGGCTGACAAAATGTCAGAGAACCTCCAAGAATTAGAACTTCACGTGTTTTAATTTAATTCCACGCGAGCGTATATCGCAGGCTTGAAACTAGACTTTGAGCAACATGGATAGAACGCAGATAACACAGCTGATACCATCGGATTTGTATAACTGCACTTACATGAAGTTATTAAAAATGTCAACGATACTTACCATCATCAAATTTAAATAAACAATCTCAATAAAAACTTGATACTTCTACACTTATTATTATAAATACAAGAGTATAAGAATAAAAAGAACGAACAAGTTCAGGGGAAGCAATCAATCAAAAATGGCCAACGGCGACATTACAAAGTATTCAGAATAGCATCGCCGCCAATGGATATAGAGCCTGAAATAATAAAATCTCACCGAACATACAACAAGTTTGTCAAAAAATATTTTCTGAAATGAATCTTGAATCTAAAAGTGGACAGCTCTATTCTCAAAATGAGAAGACAGTGGAAGAACGGAGTAAACTAACAATTTTATTTTGTAAAGCATGAGTCACAGCTGCTGAAGCGCGATCCATCAGTGACTCGTACTTTACAAAATATGCTCAAGAGAATTCATAATTGTGACATCACAAAAGCAGGTGTTTGATTAAGAACTTGGCATAAAACCGCAGAAGCTCGATAATAAATGAGAAATACAGTGTCGTAGTGTGACTGTAAGTGGGAATGGTATTCAACTTCAATTATGGAATTAGTAATAAATATCAAAAATGTATCACAGAAAACAGAACAGAAAGCATCAATGAGTCTTGTTGTTGAAATGAACGATCTACAGAACTGTATATACTACTATAGAAAGTCCACTAATAACTTTGGTGGTCTGAAGAACGATATTAAATATAGGAAGAAAATGTGCTAAACAGCATTGAGAATTAATTAAAAAACATATAGGTGAAGTTTGGCATGGCAATATCATTAGAAGCAGAGATTGGCAAAGTATGTGGTGTCAACGAAATCGACATCAGGGTTACGAACTCGATTGATTTTTTGCGGAGTTCAAGGACATAAGTAGTAGAGAGTTTAAGACCTTTTAGTGACACCATGTGGTCGGATTTCGTAATTACAACAATAATCTACCCCTCTGAGGTTTAACAAACATATCATGTCAACTCTGAAGATTTTACAACACTAAAAAACCATGGAAACGATTTAGTGTTGGTTTAAAATTAGTGAAATCGAATTTCATTTAATTTAGTGCACCACCGTGCAACAATATAACATCATAGTTAGGCCTGTTAATGAACTCAAACTCACTTTTTTTCGATTTTACAACTCTGCTAGATGTTATCCACCATTAACTTATATTAGACAAAAACACTTGCTTGGAATATAATGCACTCATACGGAATTAGAAACAATTGGTCGAAGAATACATATATTCCGGTACATATCCAATTTAACGAAACTCCGTTGCAGACCAAACCCTGTTTGGAGCGTCACTTACCACAGAAACAGCATTTTTTTTTAAACAAATGATCTTTTGGGAATTGAGAGGCATGGGCAATGCCTCGGTATTTAAAAGATTTTTGAAAATTCAGGGTTTTGAACAAAAACCTATCAAAACAAGAAATTTCATAAAAAAATGTATTACAAAGTGTGCAAAAAGCGCAAAAATGTTTTGGTCATCCTGATGTGTGGGTATATGAAAGCGCTCTGAAGCATTGCTTCGAAAAGCCCATCTCATAATAAAATTGGATAATTGCATAAGACATCATGGTCATGTAGATTGTTCACCATTAACCATTTTATCACAGGCAAGTAGAACAGTATGTTGACCTCCTCCTTCCACTGTTATTACATATCTTTGTTCTAATTGTTTTCCTGTCAGTTGAACCGGTGTCCATTCATCATCTTCTTCACCTGGAATGAAAAGTAAATTAAGTGTTTAAAGGTCGCAATACAGATTTGCGTTAGTTGTGTTTTTTCTAGGTTTGTTTTATTTTAAACTTGGGCACGTCTACGTTTCCCAACGCAATCGAACAGTTTGCTATGGAAGCTAATATAGTGTGCTTGTTCGTTGCGTGCATTTGTACTTTGTACGAATTTAAATACAAATAACACAAAGCAATGCAGAAGTGCAATGCCGTTTTTGTTTTGTTACCCCGAATGCAACACAAAAACAACTTTTTCATTGGTTTTGGTTTGCAAACAAGCATAAAAATGGATGGAGTGTAGGCAAGGGCTTAAGAATAGTCCTAACGCAGCCTAACGAGTGTCGTAAAGGGTGACTGAAAGGAAACAAAGAAGTGGTAGACGATTTTATCATCACACAGGGCAAATACCACTCACTGCACTTTACCATAGGGGTTTAAGTGTCATTTGAGATGTTCTCAGCTCAGAGTGGTGCAGTTGCTGGTACAACATCTTGCAGTAGGTTTTTGCGGTTAAGTAACCAGTGGTTGGTTGCTTCCGGGCATTGGCTTTCGACTATGCTTTGAGTGAATTTCAATAAAAAATACCGATCAATTAGGAAAAAGACATTCTTAATCTATACCTGTTGTAAGTTGTAGATTAGTTCCCATTCCCCATCCGAATGCTTTTCCATGTTTATCGACTGCAAATGATACACATGGACCAGCAGCTGCATGAACAATATCTTTCAGTTCTTTAACTTTTGTTGGTTTATCAACATTTAACACATCTTTCCCAAGACCTAATCGACCGTAGTCACCTCGTCCAATACTGAAAACATTACCTTGAGAAAAAATGGAATATTTTAGGTTATTATTATCATGAAAGGAATACCAAAATACCTTCTTTATGTTAATGAAATTCGCTCTGAGCAATGTCTGAACCCGAAAGAAACAAATTGCAGTAGGATAAAAATGAATTTAACTAAAAGAAAAATAATTAATGCTGAACTCCAAAATGACTTTGACACAATTCTAAATGGAATACACGAAATACATACACCATACTCAGTAGCAAAGTAAAGAGTCAAATGTCTGTTTTCGAGTTTCAGGTAGTAACCAAACTGCACAGACTTTTTTTTATAGAAGAAAGCATTAGCTGAAAGCAGTGAATGAAACAGCACTCTAAGGGGGAAAACATCACATCCTAATAGAGTAAACCATTACGGTAAAGTGCAGTGATCTGCTGTGATGATAAAACCATCTGCCACTTTTTCTTGTCCACCTGAAGAAAACAACATGAACAATTCAGACACCAGAAGTAAAAAAAAATTCTGCCACCGTTGAATATTTCTGTACCTACCGCGTTCATCAAGTAATATAGAATGATGTAATCCACCAGAAATCATTTTCCATTTCTTTTCTGATAACGCAGGAATATGAGTTGGCATATATCTACTTTCATCATCTGGTATTCCTAGAAACACAGAAAACGAGTGATTAGAACGCTATACATTGATATATCTACTAAATTAAAAATTTCGTTAAAAATTTATTTTTATTTTAAGGGGAAGGTTGAGGGCATAAATGAAAAAAACGTCGATAAGCACTAGAATAGGTAGGTCCACACAGCAGTAAACATAGCTGTTCGTACAAATATTCATATCACTTTTTTTTTTATTTAAAAATGAAAAAGCATCAAATACAAATAAATAAACATCCAGGTTGCAAAAAAGTTAGAAAACCTTGCATATTTGACATAAAACATGATTTCGGTAGAGAATAGTTCAATAACGAACGAATACTGTCGAATACTTCAATATTTCCGATTCAAACGAAATTGCTAAGGAGTCCTTACAGCTGGATGACAGAATCAGTTTTTATTTAGTTGTCCGAAATATTCATGTCACTTTCTTCCAGCAGGCTTCAGAGCAGAATTTTAAAATCTTTTCTACAGTTTTGCTGCTACCGGATAATCAAGGGGAACATTCAAATTCTTAAAACACAGATATATGGAATATCACCCAGTTGCTAAAATTTTTTCTGGTGGATTTTCTCTGGGTAGCAGGTTAGTTATCATTCTGCCAGCCCGCATTATAAAACAATAAGGACAAGTTTGTGTCCTGTAGGTATGAGGTTTAGAATAGTCCTAACGTATTTCTTGGGAGCCGTGAGAAGCGACTGAAAGGAAAGAAAGAGGTAGTAGAGGCTTTACCGTCACCCAGAGCAGATACCACTACATGCACTTTACCATGACAGTTTAGTTCCATTTGGGATGTTTTCAGTTTAGAGCGCAGTTGCTGGTACTACATCTTACTTTGGGAGCTGCTTTCGGCCTTGCTTACAGTGAATTTAAATAAAAAGAGAAAAAAGTTTCAAAACTCACCCAGTTGATGATAATTATTGAGACCGAATCCAAAAACATCTCCAGCAGTCGATACAATATACGTGCAATACGATCCACAATACACTTCACAAATCACGGGTTTTCCTGGTTTGCCTTTCAACTTTGGTACTGATACTAGTTTCGGGTATAAACAGCTTTCTTCTTATAAAATAAATAAATAATTATTGATAAAATCGCAATGAGCAGTAGTAGTAGATGGTGGCATTTTAGTTCAAAACTGTATTTTGTGTTCTGCCGGGGCGGCAAATCCTTGGTTTTATTCGGGTGTTCGAAACGTTATGTCATTTTCTTCGGACAGATAAAAAGGCTTTGAAACCATCAGCACCATAGCAGTATTGATGATATTGAACCTTTTTAAACAATTTAACCAGTATCAAAAACATGAAAAAAGAGATATTTGAATTTGCTAGCGACAAAAAAAAGATATAATACTGTCCATTAACTAAATTTTCTTCCGATGGAACCTATTTTCTTCGGGTTATTGCAGCAGAGAAGCTGGCAACCTGCTACATTCTGATTGTCACCAAAGAATGTTTCAAAATTTCGTAATAGAAATAAATCACTGTGTCTACAACGTATAAAACAAAGCAGTGAATTAAGATTTACACAAAAATAGGGGTTAAGTCATCGTAGGATTTTTACTTTCTATGCTTGACTGATGACAAATCAGCTGATAGATTCTTTTACCATAATCGCACTCCAACACATGATGGTCAAACGGGGTAAAAAAAATATGGTACTCCCCACTCCCATAAAAATCCACAAGCTTGAATTGTTTCGTCTGTGGAGGGTGCATGTGTGGGACAATAACTAAATATCCTTTTGAGAAATTTTGTTCAATACAATCTTTACATGAGAAAATCCTCTAATACCTTATGCAGGATGTCGAAAATTAGTGACTAAAAACTTTTTGAAATTTTATTTCAATTTTTCTCTCATAAAATATTCTGGGCCTCCCTAAGAAATAACTGTGATGTGGGGTAGTGGTATGACAAGTTATGAAATGAAAATGCCAGAACCATTTGGATGGTATTAGTTTTTGAGTGAGAATAAGAATTTGGCCATTTGAGGTAAGATAAAAAAACATTGTCTATTTACGCCACTTCAGAATTTTTTCATCAGTAGTTACAATAAAGTAGTTACAATTCTGAATAAAATATTTTCAGTTATTCTTAGTTTTAGTTTTGTTGCATTAATTTTTTTTTAACCCCATGAAAATTTTGGCAGGGTAAAAAAAATCCTAAGAATTTCATCAAAAAATTTTAAATATTCCCCGAGGTGACACAAAACCTTATGCTATAGATAGGTTTCATCGGTATCCATATCACAACGTGACATACCAATGTCCAAGTTTTTGTTTTTGAAATTCTTTTTATTACCCTGGGTGACTAATGAATAAGAGTCTGGACCATCACAAAAAACTGGATAACAAATTCTGCATTATGCTTGGTGAGCTCAATTCGTCAAAGCGATAATAAGATTAAACTTCGGACAACGCCTCTCCAATCTTCCTAGATTTGGAATTCATATAGAAAGATTACATTCAAGAGATGCGGAACGTTCCTCCAGTGTATGTACGAGGGAAGATAGCTGGATATCTGAGAATCTCAGGTTACGGCTTCCTCTACCATCAATACGTAGGATAAATTAGTTAACGCATGGGCCGAAACATCAAGATCAAGGAAACTGTATCTGCACGAGATGTTGTGGTTATGATTAAGCCATACTCTATGCTTTCCTTTAACACAGTACAAAAATGTAATCCTGTTCCATTCCTATTCTAATTTTAAAACTGTCAATGATAAACAACTAAACATATATAACTAACAAATACCTGCATAAGTTAACCTCTGTTTTCCCGAACTTCTCTGTACTGTTAACGGTGATTCTATAGTAAGAGTTAACAATAGTACATGAATGTTCTGCTGAAAATCTAATATACTTGCCTGGTCTTGAAGCCTGATTTTTCTTAATCCACTGCCTATTATAAGCTCTTACAGTCTTTCTAATATACTTTTCTTGCTTCTATTGCTTATTATACTAGTTTAATTCCTGTAAGCTGGCAGGATCTTGTTTTTCTTTGAGTGTCTTGAACGTTTATGTTATTAACTTCGTGGTGACTAAAAAAATCTTGCAATGAACTACCTATCCCTCCTCCTTGTTTCCTTAAAATCCTGGATCCGTGTCTGAGAGAATTCACAAGGATACACGAATGAGATAATATCAAGCAAATATACAAAAATATCATGTTCTCATTCCACAGACATATTATATTCATATATTATATTTCTGTGGAATGAGAACATGATATTTTTGACTAAAAAATGCTTTAAAATCATCAACTCTGCTATTAAATAGTAGTATTAATGCTTTTGAAACTTTTTGTACAGTTCGAATGCTACCACTCAAAAATATAGTCCAGTTGCTAAATTTTCTTTCGACGAAATCCATTTTCTTTAGGTGTCTGAGTAGCAAGAGAAGCTGGCATTCTGTCAGTCTGAATTTCCTCAAGTCCAGTAGATTTGAGTTTTAACATTGCACTAACATATTTTCTGCATGTCACTAAAAGAAGCAAAACAGTGATAGCTGGTTTTCCCTTTGTCCAGGGCAGATACCGCTCACTGCACTCTATTGTTGCTGTTTGGTCCTGTGTTAAGAGTATTCAATTGGGAGCATAAGTGCCGGTTTTTCATTTCCTGTAGCTTTTGTTTACCCAAACAAAATTTGCAGGTAAAATTTTAGAAGGAAACGCAAAATAGGAGACATCCGTTCATGATAATGTTGGTCATTTCAAATATATGCACAGCCCATATCCCATCCATTTTACATACATTTCTCAGTTTAGAATCAATCGTTTCTTAATACAACCATCATTGTCTATTGTGTGGGATTTTACTCACACACCAATATTATCAGCTGTCAAAAATGTTAAAAAATATTGGTATCTGTCTGGAAAAATTTTTTGGTTGGACTTGGTTGTCAACACTATAGTCAAATCATCCAGAATAACAGAAATGAGTACAGGTATTCAAACCGAGCACAAATCCAAACTGATTTGAATGTATAAGTGACATCAACAAACTCTTTAGAACTACGCTAAGATTGTCAGATATTCACACAATTTTTGAAGCAGAGTAGATGATCCATTGTGAATTGAAATCCACATTTATATTATATTTTACTAAGGTACTAAAAATAGCATAACTTTACAGTCACAGCAGATATACTTATTAAGATAACATAAGATGGTTTGATGATTTAAAGGGATATTAAAGAAACATTGATTATCTATATAACATCTCGAGACTTAATAAATCAATTCAGCATACAGGAAGTCATAAAAGTATGATTGATAAGCGTCAGATAAAGTTAATTAACCGGGATGCCAACTTTGAGGTTAAAGTTCAAATCAACTTTGATTCAGATGTCTAGTATATTCATTTCAATTATTGAAAAACTATCCTTAATTTGTCAAGGATGGTGCAATCCATCAGTTGGCCATACTTGTTTGATAAACCTTAAACCTAACTCATTTTCTGACAGGATTATAGAAGTTGAGTCCCTACTCAGATTTTTGGATAGACAATTGCGATTAAAGCATACTCGAAAAGACTAAGACAGTCGTATCAAAATCAATATTTCGAATGTCGAAAGTATTAATAAACAAAATAGATAGATTATATATATACCTGCACTTCTTCTTCCTCCTCGGCTCAGTGAATATTTACTCAATCTTCCAAGTTGTCCTTGTTCGCCACATCCTAATGTGAAGACCTGGAAGTTTCAATTACAGGAAGTAACAGGAGTTACAGATGGAACACACACCCCTATCGGATCTTTTGTTAAGTATGGATCCCTGATGGACCGCGTTGATAAAACGTGGTCTATCTGTGATTAGGGCTGGGCAAAACCAAATCATTTGAAATTTGATTCGAATATTTAGTTTGAACTGGATAGAATCATGAATTCCATGTAAATAACAAATATCCCATTTTTACTTGTCTCCATTGCGAAATTCAAAAAAATTTGTAGTTTATAGTGTATATTCAATTCACACTCCACGCCAAAGAGCAACAATTTTCATATTTTAACGACAAAATATAATCATTTCATCAATTTTCTTCAATATTTTTTTTTAAAACGAATCAGATCCAATATGGTTCAATATCCAAAAATATATCTGCATCAGCACGTCGCAAACCCAAATTGAACCAAATATATTATAGACTTACTTTTCCTTCGTCTGTAACCATCACAAAATGATCACAGCCCGACGCTATTGCAATAACAGGATCGTTTATTTGATCTAATCGGATAGGAACTTTACTTCCTTCCCATTCTTTCACTAAACCTAGTCGTCCGTGATTATCCTGGAAAGACAATTGAAATGAATTTTTTAGTAATCAAAATGTTCAGTTTCCATATTAAAAACAATTTATATGAAGTTTAAATTTTTCAGAAGGTTGATGTTAGCCAGACTAGCAGAACAACAGCTACTTTGCTATTCAGACACCCGAAGCAAATGACTGCCACCAGAAGAAAATTTCGCCAATATGCAAAATTTTATGATAAATCTTTTGCTAAAAGATTAAAATATCCCTTTTTTGAATCTGGTCGTAACCAAACACAAAAAAGGTTCAAAATTATCAACACTGCTATTTCATAGCAGTTTTGATGACTTTGAACCTTTTTCTGTTTTTGATCCATCTGAAGAAAATGACATTATCATTTCAGACATCCGAAGCGAAACAAGATTCTGTTACGATGATGTTAGTGGTGTCTTTATATCCATATAGTTTGGTATTCTAAAATTGAGTTTTCCAACTATTTTACAACAACCTATTTAACGGGAGATTCGTAAAATGAACCAAAATAAACCAAAAGGCTGAAAAAACCAGACAAAAACCAGAATTTTGTCATTCTCCCCAACAAAAAATTAGTAAATTTCGATATTACTGATATCATACACACAAGTCGTTATCCTATACACTAATTTGCACTTCAAATACAGTTTATACTAATTTTCTATTACCAACTCTAGTTATCGCCTGTTGATAGGTGGAAAGCTGCATTGATGGCTATTGCCAAACTCAGTCAATTACCAGGCCACCAGAAAAATTTTCCAGGTGCAAAGCTGAGGCTTTCTCACAACAGAAACATTTTTCAAGAATTTGAGTAGCTTCGGGACATGCCCTCTAATTCACGACATTTGCAATTCAAGATGAATAAAACCATGACTATAATACTCACACGAAAGCAGCCCCATATGTATACGATTCCTTCATCCGTTAGTGCACCACAGTGGCTGTCACCAGCCGATATATCAATAATCTTTGATCCTTTCATCTGTCCTTCTACTAATCCGGCTTCAAATTCTTCTGAATCATCTGATAACGATCTTCCAAGAGCTCCTTCATCGTTGCACCCGAAAGTGTACACCTAGAAGATAACAGATGATTGAAAACATGAGGGTTTGAAACTTCTTTGACCATTATACAAATTGTGATTAACAAAATTTATGTTTTTTTGTTATACCAGCTTGAAAGTGGCTATTGGGGATATGCTCAATAATAAGCTAGGGTTAACGACATTTCAGATCAGAAAATGATTCAATTCAGTAAGAGTGCTGGTAATTGAAAAATTAAATTTAATCATGATTCTAGAATATATGAGTATTTCGGTAATAACATCTCTAACCTATTATATTGTACCGGTAGTTGTAATTAATGATTCACTGATTCAGACATCAATGTTGCAAGAATAACAGAGCGGCGGATGATTCAGATTTGTACGCGGTATGTACTAAATATCCATAAAATTAGTTCTGGTATATAATTTAAGACTCTGTAGAGATAGTTTGAAGCTATGCATAGGTCAGTAGTTCTCAACCGTTCATAAATATAGTCCTGACTTTGACCCATTCATCTACTGGCAAGTCTTTAAATATTTCATTCTGTCAGTGCGGAACTTGCACCTAATTTTGTTCAAGTTTTCACGTTGTGACTAACCTTGGATGATGCAAGAACAAAAATGTACTGTAATGGTAGCACAGTACTGTGTCTGACTGGATAGGAAAACAGATTAAAGATCTACCTTGTGATCATCCGTCAGGCAGATTGTGTGCATTCCACCTGCAACTACTTTTTTAAGCTTCTTCCCGGCTAATTCTCGGCCAACCAATGCAGGTTTCTTTCGAGACATGATATCTTCCCCAAGGCCAAGTTGACCAAACTCCCCTTGACCCAATGCAAGAGCCACTCCCACAGATGCAGACTCGAAGAAGTTTTGCACTAGAATAAAATTTATAAAAAATAAGATGAAATGAATAAACATATTTGGCCCAAGTCGGCATCAGGTAGGTATATTTTGTACCGTCATACCGTCACCAAAATGGTGGTATTATCGGAATGCCAAGCCATTTTCTGCTATCAAAAGACATGCTATCGTGTCGGTTTAAGGAGCCACGCGATGTGCGACCTAAATCAGGCGCAAACCTGATTGCCGACAGGTTGTTGTTTCATGACATTGCAAAAGTTCAATCGAGGCATGCCAGCAGGTGTAAGTGGTCTTAAAGACCCCTTCTTGTGTCTTTACTTGGCGTGATAATGCATCAACTTGTAATCAGTTTAGGCGGTATGTCATGAAATGCTGGTAAACAGCAAACTGACATTGTGAAAAGTAATGGGATACGATATTTTGGAAAACTCAATACTGGTATTAACCGTTCTAGCGATATGCGACCCAGCTCTGATTTGGCCGAATACATGTTTGTAAATTTGGTTAAAAATTAAAATTGAACCATATGGCAGTAGCACAAAATTACGACGGACGAGGGTTTAAATTTCTAATGTTGGTTTATATTTGGAACCTTTGAACCCCTTAATTTGAACTCTGTCATAAAGGGATAAAATATACTTTAGTATTCCTAAAAATAAATCACCTTCAATTTTTTTATATTTGATCTTTGGTTCACCAGATGTGCTTTTGACAACTTTCCGTTTTCCGATACTTGCGGTTGATGTAGAAGGGGTGCTTGCTGTTACAAAATATAATCATTAGAAATAACCCAGGCAAAAGTATTCTTCCCACTTCTGAATCGATCCATTGAAAATGGAAATCCATATGGGTTTAATCCAAGGTTTAAACACCCTGTCTCAGATTTTCTTTAAAATCCGTGTGTTGGTAAAGCTTGCAATGACATTTCAAAAATATAAATTTTAGGGCCAAAAGTTAAACGGTTTGCATTTTTTAGGCCTTTGAGTTTTTTTCGCTAAGTCATGTTTGTGTGATTTTCACAATTCTTATTTTTCTCCAGATTTGCTATATTATTCGATGGATAGTCACGAAGTTTTGCAACCAGGGGTTTTTGGGCCAAGGAACCCATTTCTGCTATTAAAAAAGAACATAATAATCTGGGGTGAAGGGGGGCCTTTTTGTCATCCAAGGAAAATGACATGAACGTTTCAATCAACCCAAAGAAATACAAGGTTGCCCCGAGTGAGTCAGTGTTTCAAGCTCAGATTTTCTTGCCAAACCAGTTGCCCAAGAGCTAATATAAACATGTGACAAACATGCAATATTGAGCAGCTAAGTTAATTAAACTTACCAGACTTCTTTGGTCTACCACGAGATTTCTTAGGTTCCTCATTTTTCGATTCTGTTGCATTTAAAACTTTGCGACCCATTTTGTTTAAACTAGTTTAGTCTATGGTATATCTATTTTATAGAATAATAAATTAGGCTAATTAATTGCTTCGAGAAGTGATAGATAGATTTATTTCGACATGTCGAGTGCCGACCTTACTGCTTATGTGATTAAAAGAAATACAGTACTGTAAATAAATACATCATTAAATATAATCTGACAGTAGTTGAACAAAACCTTGCACAAAGTCTGAAAGCGCACAGGATCAGAGGACACACATCCCGGCACCTTTAAAAATAAAAAAATTTAAACCTACGAATAAATTGCTAATGGGGAAGAAATGCATATAATAAAATATTGTACCAGGGTATATCCTGCAGTCTTGTATAATCAGATTACAGTAGGTACAGGGTATGCAGTACTGTGCATGTACAATAAACTACAATCATACATAGGATAGAACAGTAGGTCGGTAGAATGCTGTAGGATTTCATTTTATCCTGCAGGAGAGGAAACCCAAGAATTCAGGTCGCAATTACGAGAATTCATCTAAGGGCATATGGTGAATCACTGAGCAACGATCTCTCTGCTCTCATACAGATACCAGTTCTAAATCAGGGTGAAGGATTTTCTCATTTTCCTGTGCAGTGTGAGTGGATCTGGGCTGTGGTTGGCAGTTTAGTGGAGGAAGCAGTACATGGTGCTTACGTGAACCACTCATGAACTGTTAACCGTGAACCATCCCTCACGGCATTCGAGACGATCTGACAGTCAGCTTCAAAACGTATTCCCAACGCTTTTACCGATAGAGCTAACCGGGCACCCTAAACACACACCGCCTAGTGGTAGCTTTTACCACACTGTCATATCCCAGGGCAGATATCAGCAAGCACTGAACTTTAATATATGGTACCGGTACAAGTTTAGTGTTACGCTGTTAAGTTTTGTTTTCTTTTGTAACATGATTTTCAACACACATGTCCGATATTCTCTATTTCAGAAACATGTCCTAAGAATTTTATTCAAAACTGCACATTTCACTACTACAATCTTACTACACTTACAGCTTACTCTGTACTGTTCCAAATTCTGTATCATAAGTCTTCATTGTAAGGTTAGCGCATTGGCAGTCATCATGTTTCAAACAATTGTAAAAGATATTTGTGAACATGGACACAGGACAGACAGACAGCAGACCGCAGATACTCTCAAAATTTTATTTTTATGGTATTCTGTATTTATGCTACCGGTATCTGTTTATGAGAAATTTACTGTTTGCAGGAGTATTTGAAGACCCTCCTAAACTGTAAAGAATCTTCGCGCGAGTATGAACGAGAGTAAGGCTCTCGTACTTTCGTGATATTTGCAATTCTGGGCTAACTAACAAATTCTGACATTACTTGTTGGAATAGCAACCAAGCCGAAAAGTAGCAGATTCAGGATTACAGCAGACAGATGCAGATGCAAAATGTGAGCATGAGAACCTGTATTTTCCGCATGATTAAGTTCAACCGGTTCCTTGTAAAGGTTGAATGTGAAATTACAAAGCTAGAATAGGACAGAGTTTCATTGTTTTCGATCTTTCTGCGATGTAAACAGTTTTTTTTTGGTTTTTATCATTTGCTATGGCATGCCTGTGAACCTACCGGGAGGAGGCTTATACGTATACCCAGCAACCGTTAAGCACGGACCTCTGTAGTGACTGTACATCTGTTTTTTTGTAACAGCTACCCGCGAAGTGCCTTGCTGAAGAGCACACTCGGTGATAAAACGGTCAATATATAATGCACTAATATATAATATAATATACTAACTATTGTCGAACCATCGGCCTCCTGGGCAAAACGATCGCGCCTACAGCCTAACTGTCTGTACCGAAATACATATGCTGTGTATGTACGTATAATTTAATGTATTATGTATTGCATTTCTGGTTGACAAAACAATAAATTCGCTCTCTCTCTCTCTCTCTACCGAGTTGGGCTAACAGTTTTTCCCTCAACAAAGCATGTATACGGTGACAGCAGTTTTTTCGGTTTTCCTCCCTCTCAGTATAAAAAGTGAAATCCTATACTTATTAACAGCCCGAATTTCCTCAAACTTACGCTGAAATCTATTCTCTTTCACTCTCATTATCGACTTTCTTTCTTACGTATGTTCTGAATAAATTGCCGACTGGGCGTCGAGGTAGGCATCCCCAACCGTTCTGCGTGTAAGTTTGACATCCGTTTGCGGTATGACTTTTTGCGGGCTTCCCGGGCACGGGAGGCCTAGTTTTAGTATTTGCATTGGTTGTGGAAACCTATCCCTACCCATTAATCCCCACGAGGTATATATTTTCTTCTGATAAAAGTTTCCTTCTACCGACACCGAAGCATACTGCTGTTTCACATCTTGTTGTACCAACTACTAATCGCTAGCTGACTATTCGAATACTCACTCCATTTTCTAGTGCTTGTCTAGTAGTTTGGATCTTACAAATCTTGAGGCTATGCAGCAAACTGTATGCTATAAAGATTAAATAACGTCGATCAGACACGGTATTAATTTCTGTGAGGTGCATTATAAGATAAAGATGAACCTCTCTGCTCGAGCATTAGATAAGACAGTGACAATCACCTCGAATACTCACTCCATTTTCTAGTGCTTGTCTAGTAGTTTGGATCTTACAAATCTTGAGGCTATGCAGCAAACTGTATGCTATAAAGATTAAATAGCGTCGATCAGACACGGTATTAATTTCTGTGAGGTGCATTATAAGATAAAGATGAACCTCTATGCTCGAGCATTAGATAAGACAGTGACAATCACCTCGCGCCTCTAATCAGGATTGTGCAATCTCGGGTTTTATGTTGGCAAATACAGGCGACAGTTCCTAAAATAACAACCATTCACGAGGTATTGTCTGGACAGATTGACGCTTCGTAACATTTTCGTGTTTGCACAGTTGCTAACCATAATAACACATATAGTGGCATAAATGGAAACTCGGGAAAGGGAATGTACATTTTTATTGTAATAACTTTTTTATAGCTTACAGTAAGAGGTCTATGAAATTTCTACATTATTGCTCATATTCAGTATTATTGTATGATTGATAGAAATTATGCTCTTACCAGGTAATTGATCGCGCTTATTGAAACAAGAGTGGTATCTATCAAAATTGCCTATATAATATATAATTGACTGGATCATTACCATTATATTGATGGTACCGTAATATTAATCGATCTTATTGAAACAAGAGTGGTATCTATTAAAATTTCCTATAAAGAATAATTGGCTGAATTATTACCATTATATTGATTGAATATTCTTTTGATTTCCGCTGCATTTTTGCCAATCATGGACCGCCAATGGACCATATATCAACGATGCAATCTAGCAATATCACAAGGTTAACAAAATATTGCTGTTGGCATCTTTTGCATGGAATATACTTTGGTGATCAATCGTATTTTGGAGAAAAAAAACATAAAACCTGTTTCACGACGGAAGCGGCTCACTTTGGTTTTGTTGCTTACCTCCACAATGCCTTCGTGTTTTCGCTGTGTAGCCGCCATTATCGTATGCGCTTTCATATTGTGCGAGTTTGGTTTCGTTCAGATGGAGTTCGTAGTTTCCGATTCAGCAGGAAAAACAAGGTAGGAACTGGTCTACTCATTTTTTGTTTTGGTTACCACCTGACGAACGGCTTGTAAGAACATGACACGATGTTAAAAGAAGCGAATTCACAAGAATAGAGCGAAGACATTTCAATGCTTGGTGTAGACGCGTATTTTAGAAGCGGGGGGAACAAAATTGGAAATATCCTCACAATGTTTTGATGCAAATTGACGTTTGGCGCACGTCTTGTTTTGTGTTCCGTCCTAATCGAAAAACTATCACAGTAAGACCCCGCCAGATCTTCAAGCAGTTACTGGTACAAGACTTTTCCTTCCAGATCCCTTTTTTGCATGCGCTTCCCAGATACCACCAATGTACTGTCAGTCATCACAGCAGCTGCCTTTGCAGATTGAACACATGAACGAATACTGTTCTTTTGTTGATTGTCCGTGGCAATTAGGGGCCTCATAACTTTTTACTGTGCATTGGCTAAAATTCTAAAAAATACTATTTCGTTTTCACCTCGATATCGATAGGATCCAAACTTCCAACTTTATTTGCGCAGCCATGATGTGACTCATTCAAAAATTTTATTTTGTGATAATTGAGGCATTGATGCGCGAGCGACCCATACTTAACAAAACTTGTTGAAACTTGATGTCTTCTTCTTAATTTCACAAACAGAGTTTCTGCAACACCTTCTCCAACATCTTGGATCAACAAAAGATCAATTGATGATTCATCTGAATTTCTAGGTCGGTATTATTTGACAATAGTTTTCTTAGCTTAAAACGCCGCCATTCTGACTATTTTACGACAGCATAGCAAGGAAATGTTTAGGGGGAAAAGACTATGAAAATTAGTAAAAATAGTATTTTATCTTGTTTTAAAGAAAATTGGTATGAGAAAGTTATTAGCCGCCATATTTCTAGTTATTATTGAAATACTTGTTTGAATTTGATGCCCTGGTCGCGGTACACCTTTACTCGATTTTTTGCATTTAAACTAAAACTTCGGAAATAGCGTTAAATAAATCCTATATCAGTCGTCGTTTGCAACTAAATCGTCGTCAACCACTCAGAAGCAGATCTATAAATTTTAGATGTATGTAGAAGATTCGAGGCTCCAAATTTATTTTGCCGTAGTGTGCGTAACAGGCCGATTATCTGAACGAAACACACACTTTTACTGCTGAACAAAGCGGGAAGTAAAACCTATAAATTTTTTATCAAAACAATCTTTCAGGGTTCAAAAATTTGAGCATACTCGATTTAGAAACATTAAAAAGATGCCAACGCGAATCATCTTAAACTTCAGCGTTTCCTGCGATCTCAATTAATGCATTTTTCATTTTTTGTTTTTTTGTGGCTGGCGGAGGGATTCTTTACCATATTGCCAGACTAATTTTTACTTTTACACGAACAGGGCAATTTTTACTATCAATATATTTTATTTAGGTGACGTTGCCCTGTTCAATGACGAAGAGATGCTTGGTTGATGACTGAGAGTGATACATAAGTCTCAAGAATAAAAAATATATATAATGAACTCGAATCAAAGTTACTTTGCGTTTCAAATAAATGTTGCTTAATGATAGATCTATCGTTGTCTATTCTCCTTCGGGACTCCAATTTAAGATTTGATGCGGCGCGAGGGGTACAAAGGCTGATTTGCAAAAAGGAAATCAATAATTAGAAATCATATTATTTTTTCACACCTTTTTCTTTGCTGAAGGGATTCGTCGACGTAAGACGAAATGAGCGAGGCGACCCAGCATCGCATTCGCAGGTGAAAGATCTCGGGTTCGAGTCCCTTAATTCATGCATAACACTCGACCCAGGGCGTAATAACTTGGGCAGGTTAAGCCGAACCAGAGAAATCATACTTTCCCAACAACATCAACCCTGTCAGCCCACAAGTGGTCTCTAGTACAGGACCTGACCCAGGGCGATCTACTCTGAAGCTACTGACTATAAAAAGGAAAATCACACATAGAACCCGTATCATATTTTCGGGGTTCGTGCAATCCAACAAAAAGTGCATCGGAGTAAAAAAAATTATCGTCCCGATTGAAAAAAATTAATAAATACACCAGGTATACAAGAAATACAATACAAGTTATTTCACACATTCAGAAATTTTCAGTGATCGAAATATTACGTTATAGTTAACACCATAGGTAAAAATTCTATCGTCAGCAATTTTGTCCTTACTAATGGTAGAACAGCGGAAAACGAGTTTTCGAACGAAAGCATTTTCCAGGAAATAAAATTCGTTTACCTGAAATTGGCTGAACATAGGAAACAATGATTGTACGTTAAAAATAGGATTTCCTGATATGACGAACAAATGCCTTTTAATGTAGTAAAAAAAACAGTGAAATAGAGCAAATAAACAGTTTATGCTAGCAAAAATTAGTCATTTTGCAAAACACGGCAAATTTTTAGCTGAAAACAGTTCCGAAGATATAATTTTGCTGTAAAATATAGCAAAATAGGGAATCGTTAAAGGCGCGCGAAACATTTTATGGTTTTACGCAGTTTTTTAAAAGTTTTCCGATTTAGAGGAAGCGAGGTACGTACCTACCTTGCAAATTTGAAAAAACTTAGCAAATATACTAACAGAAATATGGGGAAAGGAAAGCTGTAAAGACTGAACCCTATCGCGAACTTAATTACGCAATGCATGAGTCACAGATGGACTGCGCCCAAATAGCGCAATCCATCAGTGACCCATGCTTTGCACAACATGGTTTGATGAATATTTTTGATTGCGTATATAATCAACTATGTCTATACAGCATCAGTCGCTGTTCTTCATTAACCGCGCGAAGAGATGCATAAATCAATACTAAAAGGCGTTTCATTCATTTGTATTTCACGAAACGTGGTGTTTTCATCAGCTATCAGAAATAGATCACCTCAGGCCATAGCATATAGCCTCGCAGTAGAGCGCATGTATTTGCAGCTGCGGCTTTGAATGCCACAGAAAACGAAGGAATGAGAGCATGATGTTTAATATCGATATATTGATCTAGCCGTTTAGACATTTTCTCATTAGTTTATATTGTAATTTTACGTTGGATAGAACAATTTGCTGTGTTGTTACGGTTCAGTCATGTCTTCAATAATGAACTACGCTTCCGGAGATAAAATCATTCCCGGACCATGTTTGGCAAAGTTATTACTGTTACTGTTATTAGTTACTGTTTATTAAAGCATAAGTTACTGACAAAAGGATTCTTTAGTTAAGTATGAACCACGGATAGACCGCGCAAGCTGCTATTGTCAAATTAGTTGTATCTAGTAAAATAAAATCCACATGTTTAGTTTATTTTGAAGCGTTTATGTAGGATATCAGATATTTTATTATTATTGTATGATGACTTGGTGAGTTGATATAACCAGTTAAAAGTGTGTTGAAAAGCAGCAGTTTGTAATGTTAGTGTGAAGGTTCAATGTCTTAGGTTTGATTCCTTATTTGTTTATTTTTGCCCACCGCTCAACTTTTACAGTCGTGTAGGTTGAGGCACGGGTTTTAGAATAGTCCTAAGGTATTTCTTCCTTGTCATAAGAGGCGACTAGAAGGTCACAAAGGAGTGGTAGGTGTTTTTACCATCGCCCAGAGCACATACCACTCACTTCACTTTACCATACCAGTTCAGTTCCGTTTGGAATATCTTCCGCTTAGGCTGCAGTTGGTGGTGATACACCTTGTAATAACTCTTAGAGTTTGTGAAACCGTTTATCGCTCCGTGCCCTTCTGTAGCTTAAAAAAAACGATTGAGGTTGCTTTTCTGTCGAGCACGAGCCGCTGATGAATCTCCTCTTGGCAGCGCAATTCATCAGTAACTCATGCTTGGCCAAACTTTAAGAATTTTCAAAAGGTCTCTAGAGGTTACGAGAGAATAGCATTTTCTCACAAAAATCAAAATGACAATGTCCTTTCTATAACAGCATAATGCTTTTGATAATCCGATATATATGCTGTGGACTCTCATTTGTGCTTTATATATTAAGTTGGTAATGAATTTCCAGCTGACTTCGCCTCAAGGAAGGCATCTACAACCGTTCTGCGTGTAGGTTCGACATTCATGTGCGTTACGATTTGTGGGGGATTTACGATGTGGGAGGGGTTTACATTTTTTATTGCAAGTACTTATTTATAGCCCCCAGCAATAGCGCTATGCAACTTCAATCTTGTCGTTCACGACCGTCATTATGATTGATAGAAATTATGCTCTTTCGAGTTGATTGATTAAACTTATTGAAACGAGAGTGGTCTCTAGCAAAACTATAAAGTATGATTGAATGCATTATTACCAGTGTCGGGGATACTCGAGTCAATGACTCATCTCGAGTCACCTTTTCAATGACTTGACTTCATTCGAGCCTTCTTTGTTAAACAACTTGGTGAAATAACTTAAATCGACTTTTGAAAATTCACGTTGCCGGCCTTTGCGTGGCTCATCAGAGAAGAAAAATCCATCTCCCAGAAAGATATATAACATGCAATGTACCCTGCTGTGAAATCCGTGTTCTTCTGCCCAATAATGATCAGATGATAAATCCAAAAGGGTACTTATGAAATAGGAAGTCGAAAATAAATCAGACACTGGTGTTGAATATATTGAGAAATCGACTCGTGACTCTACTTACGACTCGTAAATGTATGACTCGACTTGAGACTCTAAATTTGTCTTGTAGTAGTAGTAGTAGTTCTTGTCTAGTAGTTTGGATCTTACAAATCTTGAGGCTATGCAGCAAACTGTATGCTATAAAGATTAAATAACGTCGATCAGACACGGTATTAATTTCTGTGAGGTGCATTATAAGATAAAGATGAACCTCTCTGCTCGAGCATTAGATAAGACAGTGACAATCACCTCGAATACTCACTCCATTTTCTAGTGCTTGTCTAGTAGTTTGGATCTTACAAATCTTGAGGCTATGCAGCAAACTGTATGCTATAAAGATTAAATAGCGTCGATCAGACACGGTATTAATTTCTGTGAGGTGCATTATAAGATAAAGATGAACCTCTATGCTCGAGCATTAGATAAGACAGTGACAATCACCTCGCGCCTCTAATCAGGATTATGCAATCTCGGGTCTTATGTTGGCAAATACAGGCGACAGTTCCTAAAATAACAACCATTCACGAGGTATTGTCTGGACAGATTGACGCTTCGTAACATTTTCGTGTTTGCACAGTTGCTAACCATAATAACACATATAGTGGCATAAATGGAAACTCGGGAAAGGGAATGTACATTTTTATTGTAATAACTTTTTTATAGCTTACAGTAAGAGGTCTATGAAATTTCTACATTATTGCTCATATTCAGTATTATTGTATGATTGATAGAAATTATGCTCTTACCAGGTAATTGATCGAGCTTATTGAAACAAGAGTGGTATCTATCAAAATTGCCTATATAATATATAATTGACTGGATCATTACCATTATATTGATGGTACCGTAGTATTAATCGATCTTATTGAAACAAGAGTGGTATCTATTAAAATTTCCTATAAAGAATAATTGGCTGAATTATTACCATTATATTGATTGAATATCCTTTTGATTTCCGCTGCATTTTTGCCAATCATGGACCGCCAATGGACCATATATCAACGATGCAATCTAGCAATATCACAAGGTTAACAAAATATTGCTGTTGGCATCTTTTGCATGGAATATACTTTGGTGATCAATCGTATTTTGGAGAAAAAAAACATAAAACCTGTTTCACGACGGAAGCGGCTCACTTTGGTTTTGTTGCTTACCTCCACAATGCCTTCATCTTTGCGCTGTGTAGCCGCCATTATCGTATGCGCTTTCATATTGTGCGAGTTTGGTTTCGTTCAGATGGAGTTCGTAGTTTCCGATTCAGCAGGAAAAACAAGGTAGGAACTGGTCTACTCATTTTTTGTTTTGGTTACCACCTGACGAACGGCTTGTAAGAACATGACACGATGTTAAAAGAAGCATTCCATATTCACAAGAATAGAGCGAAGACATTTCAATGCTTGGTGTAGACGCGTATTTTAGAAGCGGGGGAACAAAATTGGAAATATCCTCACAATGTTTTGATGCAAATTGACGTTTGGCGCACGTCTTGTTTTGTGTTCCGTCCTAATCGAAAAACTATCACAGTAAGACCCCGCCAGATCTTCAAGCAGTTACTGGTACAAGACTTTTCCTTCCAGATCCCTTTTTTGGATAGAACAGTAGGTCGGTAGAATGCTGTAGGATTTCATTTTATCCTGCAGGAGAGGAAACCCAAGAATTCAGGTCGCAATTACGAGAATTCATCTAAGGGCAAATGGTGAATCACTGAGCAACGATCTCTCTGCTCTCATACAGATACCAGTTCTAAATCAGGGTGAAGGATTTTCGCATTTTCCTGTGCAGTGTGAGTGGATCTGGGCTGTGGTTGGCAGTTTAGTGGAGGAAGCAGTACATGGTGCTTACGTGAACCACTCATGAACTGTTAACCGTGAACCATCCCTCACGGCATTCGAGACGATCTGACAGTCAGCTTCAAAACGTATTCCCAACGATTTTACCGATAGAGCTAACCGGGCACCCTAAACACACACCGCCTAGTGGTAGCTTTTACCACACTGTCATATCCCAGGGCAGATATCAGCAAGCACTGAACTTTAATATATGGTACAAGTTTAGTGTTACGCTGTTAAGTTTTGTTTTCTTTTGTAACATGATTTTCAACACACATGTCCGATATTCTCTATTTCAGAAACATGTCCTAAGAATTTTATTCAAAACTGCACATTTCACTACTACAATCTTACTACACTTAACGTTACAGCTTACTATTCCAAATTCTGTATCATAAGTCTTCATTGTAAGGTTAGCGCATTGGCAGTCATCATGTTTCAAACAATTGTAAAAGATATTTGTGAACATGGACACAGGACAGACAGACAGCAGACCGCAGATACTCTCAAAATTTTATTTATGGTATTCTGTATTTATGCTACCGGTATCTGTTTATGAGAAATTTACTGTTTGCAGGAGTATTTGAAGACCCTCCTAAACTGTAAAGAATCTTCGCGCGAGTATGAACGAGAGTAAGGCTTTCGTACTTTCGTGATATTTGCAATTCTGGGCTAACTAACAAATTCTGACATTAGTTGTTGGAATAGCAACCAAGCCGAAAAGTAGCAGATTCAGGATTACAGCAGACAGATGCAGATGCAAAATGTGAGCATGAGAACCTGTATTTTCCGCATGATTAAGTTCAACCGGTTCCTTGTGAAGGTTGAATGTGAAATTACAAAGCTGGAATAGGACAGAGTTTCATTGTTTTCGATCTTTCTGCGATGTAAACAGTTTTTTTTTGGTTTTTATCATTTGCTATGGCATGCCTGTGAACCTACCGGGAGGAGGCTTATACGCATACCCAGCAACCGTTAAGCACGGACCTCTGTAGTGACTGTACATCTGTTTTTTTGTAACAGCTACCCGCGAAGTGCCTTGCTGAAGAGCACACTCGGTGATAAAACGGTCAATATATAATGCACTAATATATAATATAATATACTAACTATTGTCGAACCATCGGCCTCCTGGGCAAAACGATCGCGCCTACAGCCTAACTGTCTGTACCGAAATACATATGCTGTGTATGTACGTATAATTTAATGTATTATGTATTGCATTTCTGGTTGACAAAATAATAAATTCGCTCTCTCTCTCTCTCTCTCTACCGAGTTGGGCTAACAGTTCTTCCCTCAACAAAGCATGTATACGGTGACAGCAGTTTTTTCGGTTTTCCTCCCTCTCAGTATAAAAAGTGAAATCCTATACTTATTAACAGCCCGAATTCCTCAAACTTACGCTGAAATCTATTCTCTTTCACTCTCATTATCGACTTTCTTTCTTACGTATGTTCTGAATAAATTGCCGACTGGGCGTCGAGGTAGGCATCCCCAACCGTTCTGCGTGTAAGTTTGACATCCGTTTGCGGTATGACATCCGTTTGCGGTATGACTTTTTGCGGGCTTCCCGGCACGGGAGGCCTAGTTTTAGTATTTGCATTGGTTGTGGAAACCTATCCCTACCCATTAATCCCCACGAGGTATATATTTTCTTCTGATAAAAGTTTCCTTCTACCGACACCGAAGCATACTGCTGTTTCACATCTTGTTGTACCAACTACTAATCGCTAGCTGACTATTCGAATACTCACTCCATTTTCTAGTGCTTGTCTAGTAGTTTGGATCTTACAAATCTTGAGGCTATGCAGCAAACTGTATGCTATAAAGATTAAATAACGTCGATCAGACACGGTATTAATTTCTGTGAGGTGCATTATAAGATAAAGATGAACCTCTCTGCTCGAGCATTAGATAAGACAGTGACAATCACCTCGAATACTCACTCCATTTTCTAGTGCTTGTCTAGTAGTTTGGATCTTACAAATCTTGAGGCTATGCAGCAAACTGTATGCTATAAAGATTAAATAGCGTCGATCAGACACGGTATTAATTTCTGTGAGGTGCATTATAAGATAAAGATGAACCTCTATGCTCGAGCATTAGATAAGACAGTGACAATCACCTCGCGCCTCTAATCAGGATTATGCAATCTCGGGTCTTATGTTGGCAAATACAGGCGACAGTTCCTAAAATAACAACCATTCACGAGGTATTGTCTGGACAGATTGACGCTTCGTAACATTTTCGTATTTGCACAGTTGCTAACCATAATAACACATATAGTGGCATAAATGGAAACTCGGGAAAGGGAATGTACATTTTTATTGTAATAACTTTTTTATAGCTTACAGTAAGAGGTCTATGAAATTTCTACATTATTGCTCATATTCAGTATTATTGTATGATTGATAGAAATTATGCTCTTACCAGGTAATTGATCGAGCTTATTGAAACAAGAGTGGTATCTATCAAAATTGCCTATGTAATATATAATTGACTGGATCATTACCATTATATTGATGGTACCGTAGTATTAATCGATCTTATTGAAACAAGAGTGGTATCTATTAAAATTTCCTATAAAGAATAATTGGCTGAATTATTACCATTATATTGATTGAATATCCTTTTGATTTCCGCTGCATTTTTGCCAATCATGGACCGCCAATGGACCATATATCAACGATGCAATCTAGCAATATCACAAGGTTAACAAAATATTGCTGTTGGCATCTTTTGCATGGAATATACTTTGGTGATCAATCGTATTTTGGAGAAAAAAAACATAAAACCTGTTTCACGACGGAAGCGGCTCACTTTGGTTTTGTTGCTTACCTCCACAATGCCTTCGTGTTTTCGCTGTGTAGCCGCCATTATCGTATGCGCTTTCATATTGTGCGAGTTTGGTTTCGTTCAGATGGAGTTCGTAGTTTCCGATTCAGCAGGAAAAACAAGGTAGGAACTGGTCTACTCATTTTTTGTTTTGGTTACCACCTGACGAACGGCTTGTAAGAACATGACACGATGTTAAAAGAAGCATTCCATATTCACAAGAATAGAGCGAAGACATTTCAATGCTTGGTGTAGACGCGTATTTTAGAAGCGGGGGAACAAAATTGGAAATATCCTCACAATGTTTTGATGCAAATTGACGTTTGGCGCACGTCTTGTTTTGTGTTCCGTCCTAATCGAAAAACTATCACAGTAAGACCCCGCCAGATCTTCAAGCAGTTACTGGTACAAGACTTTTCCTTCCAGATCCCTTTTTTGCATGCGCTTCCCAGATACCACCAATGTACTGTCAGTCATCACAGCAGCTGCCTTTGCAGATTGAACACATGAACGAATACTGTTCTTTTGTTGATTGTCCGTGGCAATTAGGGGCCTCATAACTTTTTACTGTGCATTGGCTAAAATTCTAAAAAATACTATTTCGTTTTCACCTCGATATCGATAGGATCCAAACTTCCAACTTTATTTGCGCAGCCATGATGTGACTCATTCAAAAATTTTATTTTGTAATAATTGAGGCATTACGTAATGTATTTGCAGCTGCGGCTTTGAATGCCACAGAAAACGAAGGAATGAGAGCATGATGTTTAATATCGATCTATTGATCTAGCCGTTTAGACATTTTCTCATTAGTTTATATTGTAATTTTACGTTGGATAGAACAATTTGCTGTGTTGTTACGGTTCAGTCATGTCTTCAATAATGAACTACGCTTCCGGAGATAAAATCATTCTCGGACCATGTTTGGCAAAGTTATTACTGTTACTGTTATCAGTTACTGTTTATTAAAGCATAAGTTACTGACAAAAGGATTCTTTAGTTAAGTATGAACCACGGATAGACCGCGCAAGCTGCTATTGTCAAATTAGTTGTATCTAGTAATGGCTGAACATAGGAAACAATGATTGTACGTTAAAAATAGGATTTCCTGATATGACGAACAAATGCCTTTTAATGTAGTAAAAAAAACAGTGAAATAGAGCAAATAAACAGTTTATGCTAGCAAAAATTAGTCATTTTGCAAAACACGGCAAATTTTTAGCTGAAAACAGTTCCGAAGATATAATTTTGCTGTAAAATATAGCAAAATAGGGAATCGTTAAAGGCGCGCGAAACATTTTATGGTTTTACGCAGTTTTTTAAAAGTTTTCCGATTTAGAGGAAGCGAGGTACGTACCTACCTTGCAAATTTGAAAAAACTTAGCAAATATACTAACAGAAATATGGGGAAAGGAAAGCTGTGAAGACTGAACCCTATCGCGAACTTAATTACGCAATGCATGAGTCACAGATGGACTGCGCCCAAATAGCGCAATCCATCAGTGACCCATGCTTTGCACAACATGGTTTGATGAATATTTTTGATTGCGTATATAATCAACTATGTCTATACAGCATCAGTCGCTGTTCTTCATTAACCGCGCGAAGAGATGCATAAATCAATACTAAAAGGCGTTTCATTCATTTGTATTTCACGAAACGTGGTGTTTTCATCAGCTATCAGAAATAGATCACCTCAGGCCATGGCATATAGCCTCGCAGTAGAGCGCATGTATTTGCAGCTGCGGCTTTGAATGCCACAGAAAACGAAGGAATGAGAGCATGATGTTTAATATCGATATATTGATCTAGCCGTTTAGACATTTTCTCATTAGTTTATATTGTAATTTTACGTTGGATAGAACAATTTGCTGTGTTGTTACGGTTCAGTCATGTCTTCAATAATGAACTACGCTTCCGGAGATAAAATCATTCCCGGACCATGTTTGGCAAAGTTATTACTGTTACTGTTATTAGTTACTGTTTATTAAAGCATAAGTTACTGACAAAAGGATTCGTTAGTTAAGTATGAACCACGGATAGACCCTGCAAGCTGCTATTGTCAAATTAGTTGTATCTAGTAAAATAAAATCCACATGTTTAGTTTATTTTGAAGCGTTTATTTAGGATCAGATATTTTTTGTTATTATTGTATGATGACTTGGTGAGTTGATATAACCAGTTAAAAGTGTGTTGAAAAGCAGCAGTTTGTAACGTTAGTGTGAAGGTTCAATGTCTTAGGTTTGATTCCTTATTTGTTTATTTTTGCCCACCGCTCAACTTTTACAGTCGTGTAGGTTGAGGAACGGGTTTTAGAATAGTCCTAAGGTATTTCTTCCTTGTCATAAGAGGCGACTAGAAGGTAACAAAGAAGTGGTAGGTGTATTTACCATCGCCCAGAGCACATACCACTCACTTCACTTTACCATACCAGTTCAGTTCCGTTTGGATTATCTTCCGCTTAGGCTGCAGTTGGTGGTGATACATCTTGTAATAACTCTTAGAGTTTGTGAAACCGTTTATCACTCCGTGCCCTTCTGTAGCTTAACAAAAAAAACGATTGAGGTTGCTTTTCTGGCGAGTACGAGCCGCTGATGAATCTCCTCTTGGCAGCGCGATTCATCAGTAACTCATGCTTGGCCAAACTTTAAGAATTTTCAAAAGGTCTCTAGAGGTTACGAGAGAATAGCATTTTCTCACAAAAATCAAAATGACAATGTCCTTTCTATAACAGCATAGTGCTTTTGATAATCCGATATATATGCTGTGGACTTTGAATCTCATTTGTGCTTTATATATTAAGTTGATAATGAATTTCCAGCTGACTTCGCCTCAAGGAAGGCATCTACAACCGTTCTGCGTGTAGGTTCGACATTCATGTGCGTTACGATTTGTGGGGGATTTACGATGTGGGTGGGGTTTACATTTTTTATTGCAAGTACTTATTTATAGCCCCCAGCAATAGCTCTATGCAACTTCAATCTTGTCGTTCACGACCGCCATTATGATTGATAGAAATTATGCTCTTTCGAGTTGATTGATTAAACTTATTGAAACGAGAGTGGTCTCTAGCAAAACTATAAAGTATGATTGAATGCATTATTACCAGTGTCGGGGATACTCGAGTCAATGACTCATCTCGAGTCACCTTTTCAATGACTTGACTTCATTCGAGCCTTCTTTGTTAAACAACTTGGTGAAATAACTTAAATCGACTTTTGAATATTCACGTTGCCGGCCTTTGCGTGACTCATCAGAGAAGAAAATCCATCTCCCAGAAAGATATATAACATGCAATGTACCCTGCTGTGAAATCCGTGTTCTTCTGCCCAATAATGATCAGATGATAAATCCAAAAGGGTACTTATGAAATAGGAAGTCGAGAATAAATCAGACACTGGTGTTGAATATATTGAGAAATCGACTCGTGACTCTACTTACGACTCGTAAATGTATGACTCGACTTGAGACTCTAAATTTCAATTTTGGTAAGACTTGAACTCGACTCGCAAATCGCGTATTCTTCGACTCGACTTGACTGGGGAATCGAAGTAAAGTGACTCTCAACACTGATTATTACCATCATATTGATTTAGTAGCCTAGCGATTTTCAGTGCATTTTTGCCAATCATGGCCCGTTCATGTTTTCGTATACATGTTTATTTCTAGCTTTTTATAGCAAGAATTAAAACGCATTTGTGCATCATATCATATGTGATATGACTCACAACTGCATTTCAATGTTGTAAAAACCACGAAATGACCATGCGTACAAATATATTTTCTCTCAATTTAAGCGCACAGGTTTTAACTTAAAGTCGTCGTTTGTACCTGCTCAATTCGGAGAGTAATTCCTCATAATCGATCAGTAGACTGAATCAGCGTCGATTTTACACATTTTTTCAAAATTCGGGGGACTTAGGGGAGGACGGATCCCCCCATTATTTGACCCTCTCACTTCCACCGCCAAGACCGGAAACCTGTATTATTGCACCAGTAGGGAAATTTACCGTCACTATGACGCGGGTCAACGCGGAACCACAAGGTCATCGCCTCTGCTTAATAGAGCAGATCCAATAATCTTTACGAAATAGACACCATGGATCTCGCTACTTTAGTCCGAATCCATTCGAATTTATTATTTTAAGATCACATTCATAAATACAGAGGGTAACTGGAAATAATGGCGGCTTATGATTAACAAAGCATTCATCGATATTGAGTTGAATTTAAAACAATTAAAAATTCAAGATGTGGCAGCTTTGGTTGACTATTTGATTTGGGAGCACAGTACAGCCATAAACAATGGATATAATATATCGTTTATTTATTTTACTCCTTGCACTGGTCACAATTGGATGTTTTGTATATGTATTGGTGAGTGTATATGTTTTTCATGTTTTATCAGAGTTATCCCTTTATCCTTCAAGTATTGGTAATCAGGTCTTAAATAATTTCTACTGTAAAGAAGACAAATTACTGTGGGTTTGAATAAACGAAGAATTATTCATTGCCAAAAATGGTCTATATAAATATATTTCACTAAGCGTTGGCCACAGATATTTTGCCCAATGTGTTATACAGATAGACCGCGCAAAATAAAACAAAATAAAATTACCGTCTATTGGATAGCTGATGCTAAAAAGAATAATATAAATTTAGGAATACCAGCGTGAAGAAAAGTTTTATAGTTTTCCTCCTGCGGAGACTTCAAGTAAAATCTATGCAAGAAATATACAGACGAATGAAACAAATATTGTCAACAAAGTATCAAAAATAAGCAGTTTCCAGCTTGAGAAAAACCCTGAAATGTATAATATTGACTGTGATGGAATTATGAAAGGAAAGGATGAAGCGATAGCATTTGCTCAAAAAGAGTTGAAAAAAATTTATTCTGAGGTATAATATGTTTTTTTATTGCAAAGATGGAGAGTAAGGTTTATTATTGCGGTTCTCAGTTTTTGGCATCACCTCACAATCATATTTTATTTTGTCAAGCATGTGCCTCAGATTGCCTGCGCTTGAGTGGCGCGATTCATCGATGACTCACATTTAAAAAACAAAACATAGTAGAATCAACATAGTTTGACTGGCCTATGTATTGCGACGGTTAACTACGTCACGGTTCAAAGAAGAGATGCATTGTTTTGCTATCACCTAGCGCAAATATCAATCACTGAACTCTATTCACTTGTTGCTGGTAATACATTTAGTAGTGCTCTTTGTATCCTATTAGTGGGTGTTAGTCAATTTCTTTGCTTCTGGTCTTGTTGAACTGAAATTCCATCAACTCTACTATACTTTTAGAGAAATAACACAGCAAGAAAGAAATTGATATTTTCCGATAAGACTGTGTCTAGTTGGGCAAACAACTGCAGTAGATTTGTGACGAAGCGAAAGTATATTACGTCATCATTAAGCCAAGAAGAAAAAGAATATCCGATTGCTTATAGTATAAGCATCTATGCGTAAGAAATGTTTTTATTTTTTTTTTTTTGTTTTGAATGATTTACAAGCGTTGTTCGCAAATGGTATAAAGAAAAACATACCCGTTCACTACCAAATATTTGTAGCATAATTTTGTTTAAAAATGCCAACATGATAACCACTAGGTTGGTCCCAGTTGGGAAGTTTCTGTCAAAACATATTTTGTTATGCATGGCCCAGAGGGATCGCGCCGCCAGGGCGCGGTCCATCCGTGGCATATGCTTGACGTAAGAATATTCCTGATTAGGACTGTTACCATCTCATATTAATAAAATACACGTATTTGTTCAGAAATCTCCAATCATTCGAACAATTGTTACGAGAAATATATCAACCTCAAAATATTTACTGCGTTCATGTCGACCAGAAATCATTGGCCGAGTTTCAAACCCGAGTCGTTAATATAATCAAATGTTTTGATAATGTCTTCTTAGCAAGTAAAATGACCAAAGTGTGGTACACTCAATGGACGATTGTACAAGCTAGTTTGAACTGCATGGAAGATCTTGTTAAACGGTATATTGCTATTAGCTATTTTGGATTGTATTAGGCTTTTTAATTTTACTTTGCTCAACGCAAGGTTAGGGGAACTTTTAGAAAGAGATTTTCCCAAATCACTGAATAAAAATGAGCTACATGTGCATGTGTAAAAACTACCTATTGTGTTTATTATTATGAAAGTCTACGCCAATTTTCATTTGGAATTCTGATCATTCTAAATTTGACCTCTTGCAGCACAATCATGATTTATGTCACATTAACATTACGCGTAAACCAATATGTAATCGATCACATTATAATTAAAAAGTATTTTATATAAGTTCGAAATATTTAAAATTACAAAGAAAGTTAATCACAAACATTTACGCAAATACATGGTTGTTATCGATAAAATTATTATTCATGTTTCAGAAAAGTAGAATACAATTGGAAATACGTTATAAATCTTTGTGGACTGGATTATCCAACAAAAACAAATCTTGAATTTGTCCGAAGTCTGAAAAATCTGGGCGGATATAACAGTGTTGCATCTCGGTCATTGGATATTCACGAAAAGAAATATAACAGGTATTAATGGTAGTGTTTTCACCTCCGTCGCAGAGCAGATACACCAATTGTACCCTATTATAGAGTTCAGTCCTCTTTGGGGTGTTTTTCATATGGAACAAAGTTTTTGGTAGTACATTTTGAAGTAGCTTAAACCATACACGTAGCCGTAATCGATCGAATTTCAATAAAAATGGTGATGCCGAATGCCGTGAGTTTATGTATATGTATTTAACTTAAACACCAGAAAATGAAAATGTTCTGTGGATCTTTTAATTTAGAAGGCTATTATACTAATTTTGCACAGAATTAATACTTGATGCGTTCCATCAATAGTTTTTAATTGCCAAAAAGTTGACTTTTTAGCTTTATTTCAATATCGCCGAGCAAGATTACTACCAAAAACGGTGACTGCACGTTTGGAACAGTGAGAAATAAGAGATTTTTATTTCAACTTTTAGGACACAATATGTTTATAAACATCCAATGAAAATCTGCGAAGATCATCAAGCGATGAAAAAAACTACGGAAATGAAGGAATCTGCTCCTCACAATATAAAAGTTTTTACTGGGAGTGATCATTTCGTATTCTCAAGAGAAGCTGTGATATTTATGTTGAATGGTGAGGAATTCTAGACATTTCTCTATCGCTGTTATTTGGTGTTGTTTTATATTACTGAATAGATACAATGGGATTGGATAGATCTCATAAACAAACGCTTCCATGCTAGACGACGACGATTTATAAGCAAACAGCAGCAATAGACTTTGTCACCAATTTGAATACCGATCACATATTTTATTTTGTTTGTCATCATCAGTATAGTTTATCATTACGATATATGATTATGATCATGATGAGTTTATTGCGTTTCATTGTTTGTGGTGATATACATTGCGCGCCATACTGGCAGTAAATTGTCTGCGGAAATGCGACTCATTATTGCCGCGCGCTTTTGTGTTTTATCGACTCGAAGCAAACCTCAAAGTAATGGAAGTTTTTTGAAAGAGCAATAACAAGTACACTGAAGGGCAGTGAGCTAGATATGTAAAAACTGCATTACTTATGATGAATGGATTTCAGGAAAACAACGATTATTATGAGGTTTGAAACGGAAAACAAGGAGCGTCACTGTGGATTAGGACACTATAGAGGGTCACATGTCAAATTGGCAAATTTAATTTTGTTATAATTCACAAACATCATTTCCGTGATTTTTAACATTTAAAGCCATTTTTCAATCATAAAATTAGAGCATGGTTTGCATGTGGACCGCGCTTCGGTGGGGCGCTCCATCACTGGCCCAATTTTAGAAAAAAAAAACGTCTTAACCAGTCTCATTGGATGGGTAACAACAACATGCCAATTCGTACTTTTATATCGACAACCACGAGTCACAGATGGACCGCGCCTTAGCGAACGAATCAGATTATTGGATTAAAGTTCTTTGTGACTGTGATAAGGCAGCTATCAAAATTTATAACTGTTTTTTCAGACCCTAAAATCAAGGCTTTTTTCGAATGGAGCAAAGATACATTAATTCCCGACGAAACAGTCTGGGCAACTTTGGTGCGAATGTATCCACAATTTCCAGGAAGTCTTCCAATTGATAAAGGATACGATACTTACACGGGAAATGGAATAGCGCGCATAAAAGTCTGGGAGGACAAAAAAAATCCCTGCGGTGGGAAATACGTTCGTAGCATCTGTGTGTTTGGAGTATCTGACTTGAAATGGCTGGTTGCTCAGAAACAATTGTTTGCAAATAAAATGAATCAAGTTGTCGATGTATTTGCTGTGAATTGCTTAGCAGAATGGTTAAGAAATAAAACTATTGATATGGCATTAAAAATGCTATAGTCTATTTTTAACTTATTGATATATTTTGTATTTCATTTGCTAAAAAAAACACGAGTTTTTTTTTTTTTTGAATGTGTGCTGATTATGCTCAATTAATACCATCGACCAGCAGAGTTCAGATTCCCATTACAAATCAAAGAAATAACACCCCGATATTTGTAGTTTATTGAACATAGATTGGTTGTGAAAGATTCGAAAGACAACATCGAAAAGATAAACATATTTTTAGAAAAATCACTGAGAACCAAGAGAGAAAGCAAACAAACTCTACCCCACTTCAATCAGAAATTTTCGTGAAGTATATTCTGTTTAGTATATGTCACTGATGGATCGTGTCGATGAGAAGCAGGCCATCTGCTGCGCATATTTGAAAAAAAATTCCACGAGCGTCATATACATCAACGTTATAATTCATGAGCACTCTGAGAGGCTAAAGTCAGACACCCCTCCTAGCTTAGAAAAAAAACTGATAATTGTACTTTTACTCTGTAGGGATGGTACAGATTCGTAACCATGCACGAATTCATACCCAAATCTATCTCCATTTTGATAATCTGATTTGGTTCAACTCTTTCCACTTTGATCAAAGTCAAATACAGTCACAAATTTTGTAGTAACACTGTCATTGTTATCAACACTGCTTCGAATTATATCAGAAACCAGTACAGTTATTTATTTTTTCATCTCTAGAATGAGAAACAACACTGTAACGTAGGCCTGCCTTAGCTAGCCATGTCCGCCAGCTCTTGTCAGTTGATAAATTCCATGAACACCGAGGCTTCTTCCATCTCACACAAATTCATTTATAATCCTCGTCGAACGCGGCCCATGTATCTCAAATCACAGTTCATGCTGGAGCGATCAGTCAAGTAAAGGCAGGATTCACATAATTTCAGTAATTGCCTGTTCGCATTGATCTTCAAAATATTCGGCCCGATTCGGATCAGGTTCGAATCCAGTCTCTGGATTGTAAAAATTAACAGCACTTTGCGGCATTAGGAAGGAGGAAGAAGATTTCTGTTCTGGATTCTGTCAGGATCAGGAGCGCGTTGTTTTCATTCCTGATCGGATCAAGCTTGGATTAAGCACACATGTTGGGATTCAGTACCCGTCACCGCAGACCCCTACAGCAAGGCAAAATGTGGGCGAACATTTCAGAGTTGCCACATGCGAAACAGATTTTAAAGATACGTTGGCTTGAAAAAATCATAATTCTTGTTTATTGTATATATCATATTGATTGGAAATGACAGTGATCGTGAGATCATGCAAACGCAGGAAAAGTTTTTTCATTTTGTTTATGGATTGAGTGTATCTCGATTTGTGCTTATCTTCTTTGCTTTTTGGTAAACAACACATGCAGCCAAGATACAGTTATTAGTAGATTACAGATCATGATTATTAAGGCGTTGTCAGTCCAAATTTTTTGAAAGAATGATATTTTGGGAGGAAATTTTGCCAATAGCTTAAAATTCAGATTTTTTGCCTTGGATATTCACATTTGAATGCAATACAGCATCCGCGACTGCGAGTATTGGAATCTTTAGTATTGTATCATTATCGACGAAGTAAAGCTAAGGAAGGGTTTACCTTTTTACGAAACTTTTTCAAAAAAGAACCAAAATGGTTTGTAATAACGACAGTCATCACTCTTCATATCTATGCTCTGGCATCCTCGAATCAACAATATACAGGCAAGAATTGTTAACTAATGCAGAAGATCGAAATGTTTTTTTCTCTCAATCAATCAAATAATATACACAATACGTTCATATAAAATCCAATCACCATGTACAGCCATTGCTATAACGATATTGAGATATCGAGGAATTGATTGGGAAAGAGTAAATTGAGTTAAATGACTCACTCAATCGAAAAAAAAACTGTCGGAACGATTTTTGTTAAATATGAGTTACTGATGGACCTTGCTGCCGAAATGAGGTCCGTCCGTGGCTTATGCTGACAAAATTAAAGCTTTAGCGGTTTATGGCGATGTTATACGGAATATAAACGGCTATAAAACATATACATGGGTATAGAAACACATTTGCAGATATCATCAATCGAAATTCTTATGTTCTTTACCGATGAATCCTAAAATCTCTTGCATAGTATTTCTCGTGATGCTTTTTTATCATATAAACAATGTTTACTGGTAAGTATAGACGTTCATTTTTTTGTGCTTTGCTGTTCTTGTTTGTGAAGGAAACTAGGAATCTTTGTGAAAATGCGACAAATTTTCGCGCCTTTGTCTATTATTACTTTGAGCATATAATATGAATGAGAGCATTCCGCTAATGTTCAATGTTCATTCCGTTTCTATTATTTGATAGGAGTGGCAAACTCTAACGTTTTATATACGAAATTACAGCATCTATTATCAGTCAACTTAGAGATATCTTATGAATGTATTGTCTGAAGATCAACGCTTAATTGGGAAATAATATAGTGAATGATACTTGTTGTCAATAATTAGTTTTCGCCAATGTTGTAGTTATAGATGTGGGTGAATATACACTGTAATAAAAAACGCAGTAAAATCGCTGTTATTTTACATTTATTCTACTTGGGTGATATTAAAATAAAACTGTGGAACGCTGTGGACTCCTACGGCCAATTACGCATCACCAAGGTACGTTCAGCAACAGTCCAAACTGGCATTAATATAATCAAATAAACGCGGTTTCAATTCTTGAATATACACAATTACAGCAAAAAAATGTTATTTTTACTATATTTTTGCACAGTGTAAACTCAATCTAGCTAGCGATCTATCACTCGATTTAAAAGTTCCCAATTCGTTAATAATGATGAAAAAATACAGATCCCTTTATATTATTTTTCAGTTTTCATAGAAGAAGATAGAAGAGATATGATGGAAAATGAGGTATCTCTGCCTAATGATATTGTAGATATTATTGATGGCGAGTTATTTAGTTATTAAGATCACATTGTTCAATGCAATAAGGATGTTGAGAATTCGGAAGAACCTGGAAGTGGGTTGAGACTTGGAGCTGTCATTCTTAAAACTTCTCAAAATGTTCCAGCATGTAAAACTTTTGTAAGATGCTCCAATCTTTGGCCTCAAATAAATAATCTTACATTCGTCGTTCAAATATAAAACAGCTTCATTCACCGTCATTTACGATTGAGTTTAAATTAGGTCATGAATTAGATTTCAAAATCTGCGCAAATGATGGTATAATACAAAAACTTCAAATATTGAATAAAAATTAAAAAAAAAAAGTAAATTTATGGACATTTATGATTGATCCATCCATGGCCCATGATAAACAAAACAAATTCACAAAAATAAAAATCTGCTGATATTTTCTTGATTTGCAGATATGATTGAAATGACCAATGACAGACGAAGAATAAAAATAAGAAATTAATATTTGTATAATTGGACCTCATCTAACAGGAAACATTCATCAAATACCAAAATTAGTTAGATTATTCGTTCGTGATATGATTATACCATAAATAAAATTTCATTATTTATATCGTTTGTTGCGAAGGAATAGGGCTAGAGTTAAGTATATTGAACCTTTCTTTATGTTCTGTAGTGCCCAGCACCCTAAGAAGTTTCATTTTGTCAAGCACGAGCCACAGATTAACCCTTCCTGAGCGGCGTGATCCATAACTGTTTCGTGCCTAACATAAGATATGTGGAAGAAATTTTTTATCTGGGACTGTGCTCAGATGCCCCAGATGATGAAAAATCCGGGACGGTGAGATTTGATAAGGAAGCAATAAGATCGTCTAAGCAGGGTTGACTAATTCAATATTAATCAAGTCAGAAAGTTGTCCGCATACGCGCTTTTGAGAAGTGCGGGCACCTCGACAGTGCGAACCATCATCAGTGCCTAGACATCTATTAGAGAATGAGTTTTCTGGTTGAAAAATGCAGCCCACAATATTAGCTATATTCGGACAGATATTCGCAAAACGACTGTGGCCTCTCCACTGTCAGATGTTTCTCATTCGCCGCTGGTTAGAGGGCACAAGTTTTTTCGTGTTTGAAACATAGTTACATGCGATGTACAGCCTAGAAAACATAGAAACATCATTTTCGAAGTATAGGAATTTTTATTGGCCCGTGGATATGTTTTGTAAGCTTTTACGACAGTTCCGTGAAACTCGTTGCATTGCTTCCTCCTTGTTTCACACATTAACTCAGATTTTATTTAAGCCCACAGTACACACGAAGTTTCCGGCTAATGATATAGAACATGGCTATTCATCTGGCAGATCGCGTTCCAGATGCGGAATGCTCATTCCCGGATCGCGCGAATTTTAGAATTATTTACCATTGATATTCCCGTTGTAAGCAGAACATGAGAATTTGGTACGAAAAACCAAAAAATAAAACTATGCCACTCTTTACACACTAAGCAATAGCAGTTCACTTTCGTATGGAATGTTTTCCTGCGAGGTGCAGTCATTGATTTTTTAATTTCCATGCGCTGACAGACGCGGTAAAGATTGTTTGGTTTGATTTATGTTTGGACAAGGGCAACGCACTACAGTTGAAATGTAAATGACGACATGCTGACCAAAAAATCCCAGAATGTTCAAGTGCTTTAAATGATAGGGTATCCCAAAATTTAACGTAGTGGTTGTTCAGCTACTTCAGGACTTGAAAATTCATTTGCAATTTGTTGCGCGATTTTACATCACTTTGCCCTGATATACGACAAAATGCTAGTTTTAGCAAAGGTTTTACGCTTGTGGTGGCGACGTTATAATTTGTAACAATAAATATCAAGTTCCTCTTTTACCTAATTTTTATTTTAGTGATTGTGTTTCTATTTGGCCACGATAAATTTGAATATCTGGAGTCCAGACCTACATATTTTGGCTTGGAAATCTGGACGCTAATCAAAGTAATTGAACATATTATATGGTGTGAAAAAGACGAGGTTCTTTACTGGGTTTGTGTCTGGATAACGATAAATTTGAATATCTGGAGTCTGGACCGGAGTCGAGCCTTGCCTGTTTCCCATTTTAACGTTTGCTGTAGTTGAAATGTAATGGGATAGTAATTTATTACGAAGATTATGTGTGTTATTTGTAAATGTGTATATATGCCGAGAGATTATCCTGACCCAACAATACATTGCTGGCGTGTCAGTTGAGCACGACTACTCATTTATGCGTGGTCGTGGGTGTTTTTTTTTTTGAACACCCATAATTAAAGTATGATAAATACAAATTACAAGATAATAATAAAAAAAAATAGTTACGATTTTTGTTCAGTTTTCCAGGTTTGTTTTTTTCATTATTCAGTTTTTAATCCCAATTTTTCCATCATTCGATTCCAATTTGTCGATTTTTTTCTATTTTGTTTTGATGTGATTGCTGTGTTTATTTGTAAATAGGCATGTTTTTCACTCAGATTGACAGTAATGATTGCTTCTTGATTGATCCTTAAAATTTGTGTTGAGTGGTTAAGCAAAACAGGATAATTACGTAAGCAATCAAAGCAGTGACCCCACCATTATGGTTCTAACTTATAAGTCAAATCCACATGTGATTTATAGTCTACTTGGTAGGATGAAAGTATTCCAAGTTTCATAAATTTCCCCACCAAACTTTATCGGTAAACATGAAGCGGTAGCATTTGCTCAAAAAGAGTTGAAAAAAATTTATTCTGAGGTATAATATGTTTTTTTATTGCAAAGATGGAGAGTAAGGTTTATTATTGCGGTTCTCAGTTTTTGGCATCACCTCACAATCATATTTTATTTTGTCAAGCATGTGCCTCAGATTGCCTGCGCTTGAGTGGCGCGATTCATCGATGACTCACATTTAAAAAACAAAACATAGTAGAATCAACATAGTTTGACTGGCCTATGTATTGCGACGGTTAACTACGTCACGGTTCAAAGAAGAGATGCATTGTTTTGCTATCACCTAGCGCAAATATCACTCACTGAACTCTATTCAATTTCCTTTCAAATGTTTTCCACTGTGATTTTTGTGCAGTTGCTGGTAATACATTTAGTAGTGCTCTTTGTATCCTATAAGTAGGTATTAGTCAATTTCTTTGCTTCTGGTCTTGCTGAACTGAAATTTCATCGACTACTATACTTTTAGAGAAATAACACAGCAAGAAAGAAATTGATATTTTCCGATAAGACTGTGTCTAGTTGGGCAAACAACTGCAGTAGATTTGTGACGAAGCGAAAGTATATTACGTCATCATTAACCCAAGAAGAAAAAGAATATCCGATTGCTTATAGTATAAGCATCTATGCGTAAGAAATGTTTTTTTTTTTTTTTTTTTGTTTTGAATGATTTACAAGCGTTGTTCGCAAATGGTATAAAGAAAAACATACCCGTTCACTACCAAATATTTGTAGCATAATTTTGTTTAAAAATGCCAACATGATAACCACTAGGTTGGTCCCAGTTGGGAAGTTTCTGTCAAAACATATTTTGTTATGCATGGCCCAGAGGGATCGCGCCGCCAGGGCGCGGTCCATCCGTGGCATATGCTTGACGTAAGAATATTGCTGATTAAGACTGTTACCATCTCATATTAATAAAATACACGTATTTGTTCAGAAATCTTCAATCATTCGAACAATTGTTACGAGAAATATATCAACCTCAAAATATTTACTGCGTTCATGTCGACCAGAAATCATTGGCCGAGTTTCAAACCCGAGTCGTTAATATAATCAAATGTTTTGATAATGTCTTCTTAGCAAGTAAAATGACCAAAGTGTGGTACACTCAATGGACAACTGTACAAGCTAGTTTGAACTGCATGGAAGATCTTGTTAAACGGTATATTGCTATTAGCTATTTTGGATTGTATTAGGCTTTTTAATTTTACTTTGCTCAACGCAAGGTTAGGGGAACTTTTAGAAAGAGATTTTCTCAAATCACTGAATAAAAATGAGCTACATGTGCATGTGTAAAAACTACCTATTGTGTTTATTATTATGAAAGTCTACGCCAATTTTCATTTGGAATTCTGATCATTCTAAATTTGACCTCTTGCAGCACAATCATGATTTATGTCACATTAACATTACGCGTAAACTAATATGTAATCAGGCACATTATGATTAAAAAGTATTTTATATAAGTTCGAAAGATTTAAAATTACAAACCAAGTTAATCACAAAACATTTACACAAATACGTGGTTGTTATCGATAAAATTATTATTCATATTTCAGAAAAGTAGAATACAATTGGAAATACGTTATAAATCTTTGTGGACTGGATTATCCAACAAAAACAAATCTTGAATTTGTCCGAAGTCTGAAAAATCTGGGCGGATATAACAGTGTTGCATCTCGGTCATTAGATATTCACGAAAAGAAATATAACAGGTAATAATGGCAGTGTTTTCACCTCCATCGCAGAGCAGATACACCAATTGTGCCCTATTATAGATCAATCCTCTTTGGGATGTTTTTCATTTGGAACAAAGTTTTTGGTAGTACATTTTGAAGTAGCTTAAACCATACACGTAGCCGTAATCGATCGAATTTCAATAAAAATGGTGATGCCGAATGCCGTGAGTTTATGTATGTATTTAACTTAAACACCAGAAAATGAAAATGTTCTGTGGCACAAGATCTTTTAATTTAGAAGGCTATTATACTAATTTTGCACAGAATTAATACTTGATGCGTTCCATCAATAGTTTTTAATTGCCAAAAAGTTGACTTTTTAGCTTTATTTCAATATCGCCGAGCAAGATTACTACCAAAAACGGTGACTGCACGTTTGGAACAGTGAGAAATAAGAGATTTTTATTTCAACTTTCAGGACACAATATGTTTATAAACATCCAATGAAAATCTGCGAAGATCATCAAGCGATGAAAAAAACTACGGAAATGAAGGAATCTGCTCCTCACAATATAAAAGTTTTTACTGGGAGTGATCATTTCGTATTCTCAAGAGAAGCTGTGATATTTATGTTGAATGGTGAGGAATTCTAGACATTTATTTCTCTATCGCTGTTATTTGTTATTGTTTTATATTACTGAATAGATACAATGGGATTGGATAGATCTCATAAACAAACGCTTCCATATTAGACGACGACGATTTATACGCAAACAACAGCAATAGACTTTGTCCCCAATTACCGATCGCATATTTCATTTCGTTTGTCATCATCAGTATAGTTGATCATTACGATATACGACTATGATCATGATGAGGTTATTGCGTTTCATTGTTTGTGGTGACATGCATTGCTCGCCATACTGGCAGTAAATTGTCTGCGGAAATGCGACTCATTATTGCCGCGCGCTTTTGTGTTTTATCGACTCGAAGCAAACCTCAAAGTAATGGGAGATTTTTGAAAGAGCAATAACAAGTACAATGAAGGGCAGTGAGCTAGATATGTAAAAACTGCATTACTTATGATGAATGGATTTCAGGAAAACAACGATTAATATGAGGTTTGAAACGGAAAACAAGGAGCGTCATTGTGGATTAGGACACTATAGCGGGTCACATGTCAAATTGGCAAATTTAATTTTGATATAATTCACAAACATCATTTCCGTGATTTTTAACATTTAAAGCCATTTTTCAATCATAAAATTAGAGCATGGTTTGCATGTGGACCGCGCTTCGGTGGGGCACTCCATCACTGGCCCAATTTTAGAAAAAAAAAAACGTCTTAACCAGTCTCATTGGATGGGTAACAACAACATGCTAATTCGTACTTTTATATCGACAACCACGAGTCACAGATGGACCGCGCCTTAGCGAACGATTCAGATTATTGGATTAAAGTTCTTTGTGACTGTGATAAGGCAGCTATCAAAATTTATAACTGTTTTTTCAGACCCTAAAATCAAGGCTTTTTTCGAATGGAGCAAAGATACATTGATTCCCGACGAAACAGTCTGGGCAACTTTGGTGCGAATGTATCCACAATTTCCAGGAAGTCTTCCAATTGATAAAGGATACGATACTTACACGGGAAATGAAATAGCGCGCACAAAAGTCTGGGAGGACAAAATAAATCCCTGCGGTGGGAAATACGTTCGTAGCATCTGTGTGTTTGGAGTATCTGACTTGAAATGGCTGGTTGCTCAGAAACAATTGTTTGCAAATAAAATGAATCAAGTTGTCGATGTATTTGCTGTGAATTGCTTAGCAGAATGGTTAAGAAATAAAACTATTGATATGGCATTAAAAATGCTATAGCCTTTTTTTTTAACTTACTGATACATTTTGTATTTCATTTGCTAAAAAAAAATACGAGTTTTTTTGTTTAATGTGTGCTGATTATGCTCAATTAATACCATCGACCAGCAGAGTTAAGATTCCCATTACAAATCAAAGAAATAACACCTCGATATTTGTAGTTTATTGAACATAGATTGGTTGTGAAAGATTCGAAAGACAACATCGAAAAGATAAACATATTTTTAGAAAAATCACTGAGAACCAAGAGAGAAAGCAAACAAACTCTACCCCACTTCAATCAGAAATTTTCGTAAAGTATATTCTGTTTAGTATATGTCACTGATGGATCGTGTCGATGAGAAGCAGGTCATCTGCTGCGCATATTTGAAAAAAAATTCCACGAGCGTCATATACATCAACGTTATGATTCATGAGCACTCTGAGAGGCTAAAGTCAGACACCCCTCCTAGCTTAGAAAAAAAACTGATAATTGTACTTTTACTCTGTAGGGATGGTACAGATTCGTAACCATGCACGAATTCATACCCAAATCTATCTCCATTTTGATAATCTGATTTGGTTCAACTCATTCCACTTTGATCAAAGTCAAATACAGTCACAAATTTTGTAGTAACACTGTCATTGTTATCAACACTGCTTCGAATTATATCAGAAACCAGTACAGTTATTTATTTTTTCATCTCTAGAATGAGAAACAACACTGTAACGTAGGCCTGCCTTAGCTAGCCATGTCCGCCAGCTCTTGTCAGTTGATAAATTCCATGAACACCGAGGCTTCTTCCATCTCACACAAATTCATTTATAATCCTCGTCGAACGCGGCCCATGTATCTCAAATCACAGTTCATGCTGGAGCGATCAGTCAAGTAAAGGCAGGATTCACATAATTTCAGTAATTGCCTGTTCGCATTGATCTTCAAAATATTCGGCCCGATTCGGATCAGGTTCGAATCCAGTCTCTGGATTGTAAAAATTAACAGCACTTTGCGGCATTAGGAAGGAGGAAGAAGATTTCTGTTCTGGATTCTGTCAGGATCAGGAGCGCGTTGTTTTCATTCCTGATCGGATCAAGCTTGGATTAAGCACACATGTTGGGATTCAGTACCCGTCACCGCAGACCCCTACAGCAAGGCAAAATGTGGGCGAACATTTCAGAGTTGCCACATGCGAAACAGATTTTAAAGATACGTTGGCTTGAAAAAATCATAATTCTTGTTTATTGTATATATCATATTGATTGGAAATGACAGTGATCGTGAGATCATGCAAACGCAGGAAAAGTTTTTTTATTTTGTTTATGGATTGAGTGTATCTCGATTTGTGCTTATCTTCTTTGCTTTTTGGTAAACAACACATGCAGGCAAGATACAGTTATTAGTAGATTACAGATCATAATTATTAAGGCGTTGTCAGTCCTAATTTTTTGAAAGAATGATATTTTGGGAGGAGATTTTGCCAATAGCTTAAAATTCAGATGTTTTTGCCTTGGGTATTCACACTTGAATGCAATAAAGCATCCGAGTAAGCAACTGCGAGTATTGGAATCTTTAGTATTGTATGTATCGTTATCGACGAAGTAAAGGTAGGGAAGGGTTTACCTTTTTACGAAACTTTTTTAAAAAACATCAAAAGGGTTTGGAATAACGACGGCAGTCATCCCTCTTAAAAAACTATTCTCTGGCATTCTCGAATCAAAAATATACGGATAAGAATTGTTTACTAATGCAGAAGATCGAAATGTTTTTTTCTCTCAATCAATCAAACAATATATACAATACATTCATATAAAATCCGAACACTATGCACAGCCATTGCTATAACGATATTGAGATATCGAGGAATTGATTGGGAAAAAGTAAATTGAGTTAAATGACTCCCTCAATCGAAAAAAAAACTGTCGGAACGATTTTTGTTAAATATGAGTTACTGATGGACCTTGCTGCCGAAATGAGGTCCGTCCGTGGCTTATGCTGACAAAATTAAAGCTTTTGTGGTTTATGGCGATGTTATACGGAATATAAACGGCTATAAAACATATACATGGGTATAGAAACACATTTGCAGATATCATCAATCGAAATTCTTATGTTCTTTACAGATGGATCCTAAAATCTCTTGCATAGTATTTCTCGTGATGCTTTTTTATCATATAAACAATGTTTACTGGTAAGTATAGACGTTCATTTTTTTGTGCTTTGCTGTTCTTGTTTGTGAAGGAAACTAGGAATCTTTGTGAAAATGCGACAAATTTTCGCGCCTTTGTCTATTATTACTTTGAGCATATAATATGAATGAGAGCATTCCGCTAATGTTCAATGTTCATTCCGTTTCTATTATTTGATAGGAGTGGCAAACTGTAACGTTTTATATACGAAATTACAGCATCTAATATCAGTCAACTTAGAGAAATCTTATGAATGTATTGTCTGAAGATCAACGCTTAATTGGGAAATAATATAGTGAATGATACTTGTTGTCAATAATTAGTTTTCGCCAATGTTGTAGTTATAGATGTGGGTGAATATACACTGTAATAAAAACGCAGTAAAATCGCTGTTATTTTACATTTATTCTACTTGGGTGATATTAAAATAAAACTGTGGAACGCTGTGGACTCCTACGGCCAATTACGCATCACCAAGGTACGTTCAGCAACAGTCCAAACTGGCATTAATATAATCAAATAAACGCGGTTTCAATTCTTGAATATACACAATTACAGCAAAAAAATGTTATTTTTACTATATTTTTGCATAGTGTAAACTCAATCTAGCTAGCGATCTATCACTCGATTTAAAAGTTCCCAATTCGTTAATAATGATGAAAAAATACAGATCCCTTTACATTATTTTTCAGTTTTCATAGAAGAAGATAGAAGAGATATGATGGAAAATGAGGTATCTCTGCTTAATGATATTGTAGATATTATTGATGGCGAGTTATTTAGTTATTAAGATCACATTGTTCAATGCAATAAGGATGTTGAGAATTCGGAAGAACCTGGAAGTGGGTTGAGACTTGGAGCTGTCATTCTTAAAACTTCTCAAAATGTTCCAGCATGTAAAACTTTTGTAAGATGCTCCAATCTTTGGCCTCAAATAAATAATCTTACATTCGTCGTTCAAATATAAAACAGCTTCATTCACCGTCATTTACGATTGAGTTTAAATTAGGTCATGAATTAGATTTCAAAATCTGCGCAAATGATGGTATAATACAAAAACTTCAAATATTGAATAAAAATTAAAAAAAAAAAGTAAATTTATGGACATTTATGATTGATCCATCCATGGCCCATGATAAACAAAACAAATTCACAAAAATAAAAATCTGCTGATATTTTCTTGATTTGCAGATATGATTGAAATGACCAATGACAGACGAAGAATAAAAATAAGAAATTAATATTTGTATAATTGGACCTCATCTAACAGGAAACATTCATCAAATATTATAAATTAGTTAGATTATTCGTTCGTGATATGATTATACCATGAATAAAATTTCATTATTTATATCGTTTGTTGCGAAGGAATAGGGCTAGAGTTAAGTATATTGAACCTTTCTTTATGTTCTGTAGTGCCCAGCACCCTAAGAAGTTTCATTTTGTCAAGCACGAGCCACAGATTAACCCCGCCTGAGCGGCGTGATCCAAAACTGTTTCGTGCCTAACATAAGATATGTGGAAGAAATTTTTTTATCTGGGACTGTGCTCAGATGCCCCAGATGATGAAAAATCCGGGACGGTGAGATTAACCGGTTGATAAGGAAGCAATAAGATCGTCTAAGCTGGGTTGACTAATTCAATATTAACCAAGTCAGAAAGTTGGCCGCGTACGCGCTTTTGAGAAATGCGGGCACCTCGGCAGTGCGAACCATCATCAGTGCCTAGACATTTTTTAGATAATGCTAGACAGAATGAGATTTCTGGTTGAAAAATGCAGCCTACAATATTAGCTATATTCGGACAGATATTCGCAAAACGACTGTGGCCTCTCCACTGTCAGATGTTTCTCATTCGCCGCTGGTTAGAGGGCGCAAGTTTTTTTCGTGTTTGAAACATAGTTACATGCGATGTACAGCCTAGAAAACAGAGAAACATCATTTTCGAAGTATAGGAATTTTTATCGGCCCGTGAATATGTTTTGTAAGCTTTTACGACAGTTCCGTGAAACTCGTTGCATAGCTTCCTTCTTGTTTCACACATTATCTCAGATTTTATTTAAGCCCACAGTACACACGAAGTTTCCGGCTCGTGACATACGGCTATTCATTTGGCAGATCGCGTTCCAGATGCGGAATGCTCATTCCCGGATCGCGCGAATTTTAGAATTATTTACCATTGATATTCCCGTTGTAAGCAGAACATGAGAATTTGGTACGAAAAACCAAAAAAAAAACGATGCCACTCTTTACACACTACGCAATAGCAGATCAGTTTTGTATGGAATGTTTTCCTCCGAGGTGCAGTCATTGATTTTTTAATTTCCATGCGTGGACAGACGCGGTAAAGATTGTTTGGTTTGATTTATGTTTGGACAAGGGCAACGCACTACAGTTGAAATGTAAATGACGACATGCTGACCAAAAAATCCCAGAATGTTCAAGTGCTTTAAATGATAGGGTATCCCAAAATTTAACGTAGTGGTTGTTCAGCTACTTCAGGACTTGAAAATTCATTTGCAATTTGTCGCGCGATTTTACATCACTTTGCCCTGATATACGACAAAATGCTAGTTTTAGCAAAGGTTTTACGCTTGTGGTGGCGACGTTATAATTTGTAACAATAAATATCAAGTTTTGCTTTTTAAAGTTTTAAACAAGTCACTGACAGAACATCTTTTACCTAATTTTTATTTTAGCGATTGTGTTTCTATTTGGCCACGATAAATTTGAATATCTGGAGTCCAGACCTACATATTTTGGCTTGGAAATCTGGACGCTAATCAAAGTAATTGAACATATTATATGGTATGAAAAAGACGAGGTTCTTTACTGGGTTTGTGTGTCTGAATAACGATAAATTTGAATATCTGGAGTCTGGACCGGAGTCGAGCCTTGCCTGTTTCCCATTTTAACGTTTGCTGTAGTTGAAATGTAATGGGATAGTAATTTATTACGAAGATTATGTGTGTTATTTGTAAATGTGTATATATGCCGAGAGATTATCCTGACCCAACAATACATTGCTGGCGTGTCAGTTGAGCACGACTACTCATTTATGCGTGGTCGTGGGTTTTTTTTTTTTTTTTTTGAACACCCATAATTAAAGTATGATGAATACAAATTACAAGATAATAATAAAAAAAATAGTTACGATTTTTGTTCAGTATTCCAGGTTTGTTTTTTTCATTATTCAGTTTTTAATCCCAATTTTTCCATCATTCGATTCCAATTTGTCCTTTTTTTTCTATTTTATGTTGATGTGATTGCTGTGTTTATTTGTAAATAGGCATGTTTTTCACTCAGATTGACAGTAATGATTGCTTCTTGATTGATCCATTAAAATTTGTGTTGAGTGGTTAAGCAAAACAGGATAATTACGTAAGCAATCAAAGCAGTGACCCCACCATTATGGTTCTAACTTATAAGTCAAATCCACGTGTGATTTATAGTCTACTTGGTAGGATGAAAAAAGTATTCCAAGTTTCATAAATTTCCCCACCAAACTTTATCGGTAAACATGAAGCGGTAGCATTTGCTCAAAAAGAGTTGAAAAAAATTTATTCTGAGGTATAATATGTGTTTTTTTATTGCAAAGATGGAGAGTAAGGTTTATTATTGCGGTTCTCAGTTTTTGGCATCACCTCACAATCATATTTTATTTTGTCAAGCATGTGCCTCAGATTGCCTGCGCTTGAGTGGCGCGATTCATCGATGACTCACATTTAAAAAACAAAACATAGTAGAATCAACATAGTTTGACTGGCCTATGTATTGCGACGGTTAACTACGTCACGGTTCAAAGAAGAGATGCATTGTTTTGCTATCACCTAGCGCAAATATCACTCACTGAACTCTATTCAATTTCCTTTGAAATGTTTTCCACTGTGATTTTTGTGCAGTTGCTGGTAATACATTTAGTAGTGCTCTTTGTATCCTATAAGTAGGTATTAGTCAATTTCTTTGCTTCTGGTCTTGCTGAACTGAAATTTCATCGACTACTATACTTTTAGAGAAATAACACAGCAAGAAAGAAATTGATATTTTCCGATAAGACTGTGTCTAGTTGGGCAAACAACTGCAGTAGATTTGTGACGAAGCGAAAGTATATTACGTCATCATTAACCCAAGAAGAAAAAGAATATCCGATTGCTTATAGTATAAGCATCTATGCGTAAGAAATGTTTTTTTTTTTATTTTGTTTTGAATGATTTACAAGCGTTGTTCGCAAATGGTATAAAGAAAAACATACCCGTTCACTACCAAATATTTGTAGCATAATTTTGTTTAAAAATGCCAACATGATAACCACTAGGTTGGTCCCAGTTGGGAAGTTTCTGTCAAAACGGACCATCCGTGGCATATGCTTGACGTAAGAATATTGCTGATTAAGACTGTTACCATCTCATATTAATAAAATACACGTATTTGTTCAGAAATCTTCAATCATTCGAACAATTGTTACGAGAAATATATCAACCTCAAAATATTTACTGCGTTCATGTCGACCAGAAATCATTGGCCGAGTTCCAAACCCGAGTCCCTAATATAATCAGATGTTTTGATAATGTCTTCTTAGCAAGTAAAATGACCAAAGTGTGGTACACTCAATGGACAATTGTACAAGCTAGTTTGAACTGCATGGAAGATCTTGTTAAACGGTATATTGCTATCAGCTATTTTGGATTGTATTAGGCTTTTTAATTTTACTTTGCTCAACGCAAGGTTAGGGGAATTTTTAGAAAGAGATTTTCTCAAATCACTGAATAAAAATGAGCTACATGTGCATGTGTAAAAACTACCTATTGTGTTTATTATTATGAAAGTCTACGCCAATTTTCATTTGGAATTCTGATCATTCTAAATTTGACCTCTTGCAGCACAATCATGATTTATGTCACATTAACATTACGCGTAAAACAATATGTAATCGAGGCACATTATGATTAAAAAGTATTTTATATAAGTTCGAAATATTTAAAATTACAAACCAAGTTAATCACAAAACATTTACACAAATACGTGGTTGTTATCGATAAAATTATTATTCATATTTCAGAAAAGTAGAATACAATTGGAAATATGTTATAAATCTTTGTGGACTGGATTATCCAACAAAAACAAATCTTGAATTTGTCCGAAGTCTGAAAAATCTGGGCGGATATAACAGTGTTGCATCTCGGTCATTAGATATTCACGAAAAGAAATATAACAGGTAATAATGGTAGTGTTTTCACCTCCATCGCAGAGCAGATACACCAATTGTGCCCCTATTATAGATCAATCCTCTTTGGGATGTTTTTCATTTGGAACAAAGTTTTTGGTAGTACATTTTGAAGTAGCTTAAACCATACACGTAGCCGTAATCGATCGAATTTCAATAAAAATGGTGATGCCGAATGCCGTGAGTTTATGTATATGTATTTAACTTAAACACCAGAAAATGAAAATGTTCTGTGGCACAAGATCTTTTAATTTAGAAGGCTATTATACTAATTTTGCACAGAATTAATACTTGATGCGTTCCATCAATAGTTTTTAATTGCCAAAAAGTTGACTTTTTAGCTTTATTTCAATATCGCCGAGCAAGATTACTACCAAAAACGGTGACTGCACGTTTGGAACAGTGAGAAATAAGAGATTTTTATTTCAACTTTCAGGACACAATATGTTTATAAACATCCAATGAAAATCTGCGAAGATCATCAAGCGATGAAAAAAACTACGGAAATGAAGGAATCTGCTCCTCACAATATAAAAGTTTTTACTGGGAGTGATCATTTCGTATTCTCAAGAGAAGCTGTGATATTTATGTTGAATGGTGAGGAATTCTAGACATTTATTTCTCTATCGCTGTTATTTGTTATTGTTTTATATTACTGAATAGATACAATGGGATTGGATAGATCTCATAAACAAACGCTTCCATATTAGACGACGACGACGATTTATAAGCAAACAACAGCAATAGACTTTGTCCCCAATTACCGATCGCATATTTCATTTCGTTTGTCATCATCAGTATAGTTGATCATTACGATATACGACTATGATCATGATGAGGTTATTGCGTTTCATTGTTTGTGGTGACATGCATTGCTCGCCATACTGGCAGTAAATTGTCTGCGGAAATGCGACTCATTATTGCCGCGCGCTTTTGTGTTTTATCGACTCGAAGCAAACCTCAAAGTAATGGGAGATTTTTGAAAGAGCAATAACAAGTACAATGAAGGGCAGTGAGCTAGATATGTAAAAACTGCATTACTTATGATGAATGGATTTCAGGAAAACAACGATTAATATGAGGTTTGAAACGGAAAACAAGGAGCGTCATTGTGGATTAGGACACTATAGCGGGTCACATGTCAAATTGGCAAATTTAATTTTGATATAATTCACAAACATCATTTCCGTGATTTTTAACATTTAAAGCCATTTTTCAATCATAAAATTAGAGCATGGTTTGCATGTGGACCGCGCTTCGGTGGGGCGCTCCATCACTGGCCCAATTTTAGAAAAAAAAAAAACGTCTTAACCAGTCTCATTGGATGGGTAACAACAACATGCCAATTCGTACTTTTATATCGACAACCACGAGTCACAGATGGACCGCGCCTTAGCGAACGAATCAGATTATTGGATTAAAGTTCTTTGTGACTGTGATAAGGCAGCTATCAAAATTTATAACTGTTTTTTCAGACCCTAAAATCAAGGCTTTTTTCGAATGGAGCAAAGATACATTAATTCCCGACGAAACAGTCTGGGCAACTTTGGTGCGAATGTATCCACAATTTCCAGGAAGTCTTCCAATTGATAAAGGATACGATACTTACACGGGAAATGAAATAGCGCGCACAAAAGTCTGGGAGGACAAAAAAAATCCCTGCGGTGGTAAATACGTTCGTAGCATCTGTGTGTTTGGAGTATCTGACTTTTGAAAATGGCTGGTTGCTCAGAAACAATTGTTTGCAAATAAAATGAATCAAGATGTCGATGTATTTGCTGTGAATTGCTTAGCAGAATGGTTAAGAAATAAAACTATTGTTATGGCATTAAAAATGCTATAGCCTTTTTTTTTAACTTATTGATACATTTTGTATTTCATTTGCTAAAAAAAAAACACGAGTTTTTTTTTTAAATGTGTGCTGATTATGCTCAATTAATACCATCGACCAGCAGAGTTAAGATTCCCATTACAAATCAAAGAAATAACACCTCGATATTTGTAGTTTATTGAACATAGATTGGTTGTGAAAGATTCGAAAGACAACATCGAAAAGATAAACATATTTTTAGAAAAATCACTGAGAACCAAGAGAGAAAGCAAACAAACTCTACCCCACTTCAATCAGAAATTTTCATAAAGTATATTCTGTTTAGTATATGTCACTGATGGATCGTGTCGATGAGAAGCAGGTATCTGTGGCGCATATATGAAAAAAATGCCACGAGCGTCGTATACATCAACGTTATGATTCATGAGCACTCTGAGAGACAAAGGTCAGACACCCCTCCTAGCTTAGAAAGAAAAACTGATAATTATACATTTACTCTGTAGGGACGGTACAGATTCGTAACCATGCACGAATTCATACCCAAATCCATCTCCATTTTGATAATCTGATTTGGTTCAACTCTTTCCACTTTGATCAAAGTTTTATTTTTTAAAATACAGTCACAATTTTTCTAGTAACACTATCATTGTTATCAACACTGCTTCGAATTAGATCAGTAACCAGTTCAGTTCGGTTTATTTATTTTTCCATCTCTAGAATGAGAAACAACACTGTAACGTAGGCCTGCCTTAGCTAGCCACGTCCGTCAGCTCTTGTCAGTTGATAAATTCCATGAACACCGAGGCTTCTTCCATCTCACAAAAATTCATTTATAATTCTCGTCGAAAGCGGCTCGCAATTCATGCTGGAGCGATCAGTCAAGTAAAGGCAGGATTCACATAATTTCAGTAATTGCCTGTTCGCATTGATCTTCAAAATATTTGGCCCGATTCGAATCAGGTCCGGATTCAGTCTCTAGATTGTAAAAATTAACAGCACTTTGCGGCATTTGGAAGGAGGAAGAAGATTTCTGTTCTGGATTAAGCACACATGTTGGGATTCAGTTCCCGTCACCGCAGACCCCTACAGCAAGGCAAAATGTGGGCGAACATTTCAGAGTTGCCACATGCGAAACAGATTTTAAAGATACGTTGGCTTGAAAAAGTCATAATTCTTGTTTATTGTATATATCATATTGATTGAAAATGACAGTGATCGTGAGATCATGCAATCGCAGGAAAAGTTTTTTCATTTTGTTTATGGATTGAGTGTATCTCGATTTGTGCTTATCTTCTTTTGTCTTGGTAAACAACACATGCAGGCAAGATACAGTTATTAGTAGATTACAGATCATAAATTTTAAGGCGTTGTCAGTCCTAATTTTTTGAAAGAATGATATTTTGGGAGGAGATTTTGCCAATAGCTTAAAATTCAGATTTTTTTGCCTTGGATATTCACACTTGAATGCAATAAAGCATCCGAGTAAGCAACTGCGAGTATTGGAATCTTTAGTATTGTATGTATCGTTATCGACGAAGTAAAGGTAGGGAAGGGTTTACCTTTTTACGAAACTTTTTTAAAAAACATCAAAAGGGTTTGGAATAACGACGGCAGTCATCCCTCTTAAAAAACTATTCTCTGGCATTCTCGAATCAAAAATATACGGATAAGAATTGTTTACTAATGCAGAAGATCGAAATGTTTTTTTCTCTCAATCAATCAAACAATATATACAATACATTCATATAAAATCCGAACACTATGCACAGCCATTGCTATAACGATATTGAGATATCGAGGAATTGATTGGGAAAGAGTAAATTGAGTTAAATGACTCCCTCAATCGAAAAAAATCTGTTGGAACGGTTTTTGTTAAATATGAGTTACTGATGGATCTTGCTGCCGAAATGAGGTCCGTCCGTGGCTTATGCTGACAAAATTGAAGCTTTGGCTGTTTATGGCGATGTTATACGAAATATAAACGGCTATAAAACATATACATGGGTATAGAAACACATTTGCAGATATCATCAATCGAAATTCTTATGTTCTTTACAGATGAATCCTAAAATCTCTTGCATAGTATTTCTTGTGATGCTTTTTTATCATATAAACAATGCATACTGGTAAGTATAGACGTTCATTTTTTGTGCTTTGCTGTTCTTGTTTGTGAAGGAAACTAGGAATCTTTGTGAAAATGCGACAAATTTTCGCGCCTTTGTCTATTATTACTTTGAGCATATAATATGAATGAGAGCATTCCGCTAATGTTCAATGTTCATTCCGTTTCTATTATTTGATAGGAGTGGCAAACTCTAACGTTTTATATACGAAATTACAGCATCTATTATCAGTCAACTTAGAGAAATCTTATGAATGTATTCGTCTGAAGATCAACGCTTAATTGGGAAATAATATAGTGAATGATACTTGTTGTCAATAATTAGTTTTCGCCAATGTTGTAGTTATAGATGTGGGTGAATATACACTGTAATAAAAACGCAGTAAAATCGCTGTTATTTTACATTTATTCTACTTGGGTGATATTAAAATAAAACTGTGGAACGCTGTGGACTCCTACGGCCAATTACGCATCACCAAGGTACGTTCAGCAACAGTCCAAACTGGCATTAATATAATCAAATAAACGCGGTTTCAATTCTTGAATATACACAATTACAGCAAAAAAATGTTATTTTTACTATATTTTTGCACAGTGTAAACTCAATCTAGCTAGCGATCTATCACTCGATTTAAAAGTTCCCAATTCGTTAATAATGATGAAAAAATACAGATCCCTTTATATTATTTTCAGTTTTCATAGAAGAAAGATAGAAGAGATATGATGGAAGATGAGGTATCTCTGCTTAATGATATTGTAGATATTATTGATGGCGAGTTATTTAGTTATTAAGATCACATTGTTCAATGCAATAAGGATGTTGAGAATTCGGAAGAACCTGGAAGTGGGTTGAGACTTGGAGCTGTCATTCTTAAAACTTCTCAAAATGTTCCAGCATGTAAAACTTTTGTAAGATGCTCCAATCTTTGGCCTCAAATAAATAATCTTACATTCGTCGTTCAAATATAAAAACAGCTTCATTCACCGTCATTTACGATTGAGTTTAAATTAGGTCATGAATTAGATTTCAAAATCTGCGCAAATGATGGTATAATACAAAAACTTCAAATATTGAATAAAAAAAAAAAAAAAAAAAGGTAAATTTATGGACATTTATGATTGATCCATCCATGGCCCATGATAAACAAAAACAAATTCACAAAAATATAAAAATCTGCTGATATTTTTCTTGATTTGCAGATATGATTGAAATGACCAATGACAGACGAAGAATAAAAATAAGAAATTAATATTTGTATAATTGGACCTCATCTAACAGGAAACATTCATCAAATATTATAAATTAGTTAGATTATTCGTTCGTGATATGATTATACCATGAATGAAAAAATTTCATTATTTATATCGTTTGTTGCGAAGGAATAGGGCTAGAGTTAAGTATATTGAACCTTTCTTTATGTTCTGTAGTGCCCAGCACCCTAAGAAGTTTCATTTTGTCAAGCACGAGCCACAGATTAACCCCGCCTGAGCGGCGTGATCCATAACTGTTTTCGTGCCTAACATAAGATATGTGGAAGAATTTTTTTTTATCTGGGACTGTGCTCAGATGCCCCAGATGATGAAAAATCCGGGACGGTGAGATTAACCGGTTGATAAGGAAGCAATAAGATCGTCTAAGCTGGGTTGACTAATTCAATATTAACCAAGTCAGAAAGTTGGCCGCGTACGCGCTTTTGAGAAATGCGGGCACCTCGGCAGTGCGAACCATCATCAGTGCCTAGACATTTTTTAGATAATGCTAGACAGAATGAGATTTCTGGTTGAAAAATGCAGCCTACAATATTAGCTATATTCGGACAGATATTCGCAAAACGACTGTGGCCTCTCCACTGTCAGATGTGTTCTCATTCGCCGCTGGTTAGAGGGCGCAAGTTTTTTTCGTGTTTGAAACATAGTTACATGCGATGTACAGCCTAGAAAACAGAGAAACATCATTTTCGAAGTATAGGAATTTTTATTGGCCCGTGGATATGTTTTGTAAGCTTTTACGACAGTTCCGTGAAACTCGTTGCATAGCTTCCTTCTTGTTTCACACATTATCTCAGATTTTATTTAAGCCCACAGTACACACGAAGTTTCCGGCTCGTGACATACGGCTATTCATTTGGCAGATCGCGTTCCAGATGCGGAATGCTCATTCCCGGATCGCGCGAATTTTAGAATTATTTACCATTGATATTCCCGTTGTAAGCAGAACATGAGAATTTGGTACGAAAAACCAAAAAAAAAAAACGATGCCACTCTTTACACACTACGCAATAGCAGATCAGTTTTGTATGGAATGTTTTCCTCCGAGGTGCAGTCATTGATTTTTTAATTTCCATGCGCGTGGACAGACGCGGTAAAGATTGTTTGGTTTGATTTATGTTTGGACAAGGGCAACGCACTACAGTTGAAATGTAAATGACGACATGCTGACCAAAAAATCCCAGAATGTTCAAGTGCTTTAAATGATAGGGTATCCCAAAATTTAACGTAGTGGTTGTTCAGCTACTTCAGGACTTGAAAATTCATTTGCAATTTGTCGCGCGATTTTACATCACTTTGCCCTGATATACGACAAAATGCTAGTTTTAGCAAAGGTTTTACGCTTGTGGTGGCGACGTTATAATTTGTAACAATAAATATCAAGTTTTGCTTTTTAAAGTTTTAAACAAGTCACTGACAGAACATCTTTTACCTAATTTTTATTTTAGCGATTGTGTTTCTATTTGGCCACGATAAATTTGAATATCTGGAGTCCAGACCTACATATTTTGGCTTGGAAATCTGGACGCTAATCAAAGTAATTGAACATATTATATGGTATGAAAAAGACGAGGTTCTTTACTGGGTTTGTGTCTGGATAACGATAAATTTGAATATCTGGAGTCTGGACCGGAGTCGAGCCTTGCCTGTTTCCCATTTTAACGTTTGCTGTAGTTGAAATGTAATGGGATAGTAATTTATTACGAAGATTATGTGTGTTATTTGTAAATGTGTATATATGCCGAGAGATTATCCTGACCCAACAATACATTGCTGGCGTGTCAGTTGAGCACGACTACTCATTTATGCGTGGTCGTGGGTGTTTTTTTTTTGAACACCCATAATTAAAGTATGATAAATACAAATTACAAGATAATAATAAAAAAAATAGTTACGATTTTTGTTCAGTATTCCAGGTTTGTTTTTTTCATTATTCAGTTTTTAATCCCAATTTTTCCATCATTCGATTCCAATTTGTCGATTTTTTTCTATTTTGTGTTGATGTGATTGCTGTGTTTATTTGTAAATAGGCATGTTTTTCACTCAGATTGACAGTAATGATTGCTTCTTGATTGATCCATAAAATTTGTGTTGAGTGGTTAAGCAAAACAGGATAATTACGTAAGCAATCAAAGCAGTGACCCCACCATTATGGTTCTAACTTATAAGTCAAATCCACGTGTGATTTATAGTCTACTTGGTAGGATGAAAGTATTCCAAGTTTCATAAATTTCCCCACCAAACTTTATCGGTAAACATGAAGCGGTAGCATTTGCTCAAAAAGAGTTGAAAAAAATTTATTCTGAGGTATAATATGTTTTTTTATTGCAAAGATGGAGAGTAAGGTTTATTATTGCGGTTCTCAGTTTTTGGCATCACCTCACAATCATATTTTATTTTGTCAAGCATGTGCCTCAGATTGCCTGCGCTTGAGTGGCGCGATTCATCGATGACTCACATTTAAAAAACAAAACATAGTAGAATCAACATAGTTTGACTGGCCTATGTATTGCGACGGTTAACTACGTCACGGTTCAAAGAAGAGATGCATTGTTTTGCTATCACCTAGCGCAAATATCAATCACTGAACTCTATTCACTTGTTGCTGGTAATACATTTAGTAGTGCTCTTTGTATCCTATTAGTGGGTGTTAGTCAATTTCTTTGCTTCTGGTCTTGCTGAACTGAAATTTCATCGACTACTATACTTTTAGAGAAATAACACAGCAAGAAAGAAATTGATATTTTCCGATAAGACTGTGTCTAGTTGGGCAAACAACTGCAGTAGATTTGTGACGAAGCGAAAGTATATTACGTCATCATTAAGCCAAGAAGAAGAAAAAAGAATATCCGATTGCTTATAGTATAAGCATCTATGCGTAAGAAATGTTTTTTTTTTTTTTATTTTGTTTTTTGAATGATTTACAAGCGTTGTTCGCAAATGGTATAAAGAAAAACATACCCGTTCACTACCAAATATTTGTAGCATAATTTTGTTTAAAAATGCCAACATGATAACCACTAGGTTGGTCCCAGTTGGGAAGTTTCTGTCAAAAACATATTTTGTTATGCATGGCCCAGAGGGATCGCGCCGCCAGGGGGCGCGGTCCATCCGTGGCATATACTTGACGTAAGAATATTGCTGATTAGGACTGTTACCATCTCATATTAATAAAATACACGTATTTGTTCAGAAATCTTCAATCATTCGAACAATTGTTACGAGAAATATATCAACCTCAAAATATTTACTGCGTTCATGTCGACCAGAAATCATTGGCCGAGTTTCAAACCCGAGTCGTTAATATAATCAAATGTTTTGATAATGTCTTCTTAGCAAGTAAAATGACCAAAGTGTGGTACACTCAATGGACAACTGTACAAGCTAGTTTGAACTGCATTGAAGATCTTGTTTAAACGGTATATTGCTATTAGCTATTTTGGATTGTATTAGGCTTTTTAATTTTACTTTGCTCAACGCAAGGTTAGGGGAATTTTTAGAAAGAGATTTTCTCAAATCACTGAATAAAAATGAGCTACATGTGCATGTGTAAAAAAACTACCTATTATGTTTATTATTATGAAAGTCTACGCCAATTTTCATTTGGAATTCTGATCATTCTAAATTTGACCTCTTGCAGCACAATCATGATTTATGTCACATTAACATTACGCGTAAACTAATATGTAATCAGGCACATTATGATTAAAAAGTATTTTATATAAGTTCGAAAGATTTAAAATTACAAACCAAGTTAATCACAAAACATTTACACAAATACGTGGTTGTTATCGATAAAATTATAATTCATATTTCAGAAAAGTAGAATACAATTGGAAATATGTTTATAAATCTTTGTGGACTGGATTATCCAACAAAAACAAATCTTGAATTTGTCCGAAGTCTGAAAAATCTGGGCGGATATAACAGTGTTGCATCTCGGTCATTGGATATTCACGAAAAGAAATATAACAGGTATTAATGGTAGTGTTTTCACCTCCATCGCAGAGCAGATACACCAATTGTGCCCCATTATAGATCAATCCTCTTTGGGATGTTTTTCATTTGGAACAAAGTTTTTGGTAGTACATTTTGAAGTAGCTTAAACCATACACGTAGCCGTAATCGATCGAATTTCAATAAAAATGGTGATGCCGAATGCCGTGAGTTTATGTATATGTATTTAACTTAAACACCAGAAAATGAAAATGTTCTGTGGCACAAGATCTTTTAATTTAGAAGGCTATTATACTAATTTTGCACAGAATTAATACTTGATGCGTTCCATCAACAGTTTTTAATTGCCAGAAAGTTGACTTTTTAGCTTTATTTCAATATCGCCGAGTAAGATTACTATCAAAAACAGTAACTTCGCTGCACGTTTGCTACAGTGAGAAATAAGAGATTTTTATTCCAACTTTCAGGACACAATATGTTTATAAACATCCAATGAAAATCTGCGAAGATCATCAAGCGATGAAAAAACTACGGAAACGAAGGAATCTGCTCCACACAATATAACAGTTTTTACTGGGAGTGATCATTTCGTATTCTCAAGAGAAGCTGTGATATTTATGTTGAATGGCGAGGATTTCTAGACATTTCTCTATCGCTGTTATTTGTTATTGTTTTATATTAGCTGAATAGATACAATGGGATTGGATAGATCTCATAAACAAACGCTTCCATGTTAGACGACGACGATTTATAAGCAAACACCAGCAATAGACTCTGTCTCTAATTTGAATACCGATAACATATTTCATTTTGTTTGTCATCATCAGTATAGTTGATCATTACGATATATGATTATGATCATGATGAGCTTATTGCGTTTCATTGTTTGTGGTGACATGCATTGCTCGCCATACTGGCAGAAAATTGTCTGCGGAAATGCGACTTATTATTGCCGCGCGCTTTTGTGTTTTATCGACTCGAAGCAAACCTCAAAGCAAGATTATGGGAGTTCTTTGAAGGAGAAATAACAATTCCACTGAAGGGCAATGAGCTAGATATGTACAAACTGCATTACTTACGATGAATGGATTCCCGGAAAACAAAGATTAATATGAGATTGAAACGGGAAACATGGAGGGCCATTGTGGGTTAGGACACTATAGGGTGTCAAGTGTCAAATTGGCAAATTTAATTTTGATATAATTTGCAAACATCATTTCCGTGATTTTTAACATTTAAAGCCATTTTTCAATCATAAAATTAGAGCATGGTTTGCATGTGGACCGCGCTTCGGTGGGGCGCTCCATCACTGGTCCAATTTCAGAAAAAAAAACGTCTTAACCAGTCTCATTGGATGGGTAGCAACAACAAATTGCCAGTTCGTACTTTTTTATCGACATCGACAAGCGCGAGTCACAGATGGACCGCGCCTTAGCGAACGAATCAGATTATTGGATTAAAGTTCCTTTTGACTGTGATAAGGCAGATATTAAAATTTATAACTGTTTTTTCAGACCCTAAAATCAAGGCTTTTTTCGAATGGAGCAAAGATACATTAATTCCCGACGAAACAGTCTGGGCAACTTTGGTGCGAATGTATCCACAATTTCCAGGAAGTCTTCCAATTGATAAAGGATACGATACTTACACGGGAAATGGAATAGCGCGCACAAAAGTCTGGGAGGACAAAAAAAATCCCTGCGGTGGTAAATACGTTCGTAGCATCTGTGTGTTTGGAGTATCTGACTTGAAATGGCTGGTTGCTCAGAAACAATTGTTTGCAAATAAAATGAATCAAGATGTCGATGTATTTGCTGTGAATTGCTTAGCAGAATGGTTAAGAAATAAAACTATTGTTATGGCATTAAAAATGCTATAGCCTTTTTTTAACTTATTGATACATTTTGTATTTCATTTGCGAAAAAAAACACGAGATTTTTTTTAAATGTGTGCTGATTATGCTCAATTAATACCATCGATCAGCAGAGTTAAGATTCCCATTACAAATCAAAGAAATAACACCTCGGTATTTGTAGTCTATTGAACATAGATTGGTTGTGAAAGATTCGAAAGACAACATCGAAAAGATAAACATATTTTTAGAAAATCACTGAGAACCAAGAGAAGAAGCAAACAAACTCTACCCCACTTCAATCAGAAATTTTCATAAAGTATATTCTGTTTAGTATATGTCACTGATGGATCGTGTCGATGAGAAGCAGGTATCTGTGGCGCATATATGAAAAAAATGCCACGAGCGTCGTATACATCAACGTTATGATTCATGAGCACTCTGAGAGACAAAGGTCAGACACCCCTCCTAGCTTAGAAAGAAAAACTGATAATTATACATTTACTCTGTAGGGACGGTACAGATTCGTAACCATGCACGAATTCACACCCAAATCCATCTCCATTTTGATAATCTGATTTGGTTCAACTCTTTCCACTTTGATCAAAGTTTTATTTTTTAAAATACAGTCACAATTTTTCTAGTAACACTATCATTGTTATCAACACTGCTTCGAATTAGATCAGTAACCAGTTCAGTTCGGTTTATTTATTTTTCCATCTCTAGAATGAGAAACAACACTGTAACGTAGGCCTGCCTTAGCTAGCCACGTCCGTCAGCTCTTGTCAGTTGATAAATTCCATGAACACCGAGGCTTCTTCCATCTCACAAAAATTCATTTATAATTCTCGTCGAATGCGGCTCGCAATTCATGCTGGAGCGATCAGTCAAGTAAAGGCAGGATTCACATAATTTCAGTAATTGCCTGTTCGCATTGATCTTAAAAATATTTGGCCCGATTCGAATCAGGTCCGGATTCAGTCTCTAGATTGTAAAAATTAACAGCACTTTGCGGCATTTGGAAGGAGGAAGAAGATTTCTGTTCTGGATTAAGCACACATGTTGGGATTCAGTTCCCGTCACCGCAGACCCCTACAGCAAGGCAAAAGGTTGGCGAACATTTCAGAGTTGCCACATGCGAAACAGATTTTGAAGATACGTTGGCTTGAAAAAATCATAATTCTTGTTTATTGTATATATCATATTGATTGAAAATGACAGTGATCGTGAGATCGTGCAATCGCATAAAAAGTTTTTTGTTATGTTTATTGACTGAGTGTATCTTGATTTGTGCTTATCTTCTTTTGTCTTGGTAAACAACACATGCAGCCAAGATACAGTTATTAGTAGATTACAGATCATGATTATTAAGGCGTTGTCAGTCCTAATTTTTTGAAAGAATGATATTTTGGGAGGAAATTTTGCCAATAGCTTAAAATTCAGATTTTTTGCCTTGGATATTCACATTTGAATGCAATACAGCATCCGCGACTGCGAGTATTGGAATCTTTAGTATTGTATCATTATCGACGAAGTAAAGCTAAGGAAGGGTTTACCTTTTTACGAAAGTTTTTCAAAAAAGAACCAAAATGGTTTGTAATAACGACAGTATCACTCATCATATCTATGCCCTGGCATTCTCGAATCAACATTATACAGGCAAGAATTGTTTACTAATGCAGAAGATCGAAATGTTTTTTTCTCTCAATCAATCACAAAACAATATATACAATACATTCATATAAAATCCGAACACTATGCACAGCCATTGCTATAACGATATTGAGATATCGAGGAATTGATTGGGAAAAAGTAAATTGAGTTAAATGACTCCCTCAATCGAAAAAAAAACTGTCGGAACGATTTTTGTTAAATATGAGTTACTGATGGACCTTGCTGCCGAAATGAGGTCCGTCCGTGGCTTATGCTGACAAAATTAAAGCTTTTGCGGTTTATGGCGATGTTATACGGAATATAAACGGCTATAAAACATATACATGGGTATAGAAACACATTTGTAGATATCATCAATCGAAATTCTTATGTTCTTTACAGATGAATCCTAAAATCTCTTGCATAGTATTTCTCGTGATGCTTTTTTATCATATAAACAATGTTTACTGGTAAGTATAGACGTTCATTTTTTTGTGCTTTGCTGTTCTTGTTTGTGAAGGAAACTAGGAATCCTTGTGAAAATGCGACAAATTTTCGCGCCTTTGTCTATTATTAATTTGAGCATATAATATGAATGAGAGCATTCCGCTAATGTTCAATGTTCATTCCGTTTCTATTATTTGATAGGAGTGGCAAACTCTAACGTTTTATATACGAAATTACAGCATCTATTATCAGTCAACTTAGAGAAATCTTATGAATGTATTCGTCTGAAGATCAACGCTTAATTGGGAAATAATATAGTGAATGATACTTGTTGTCAATAATTAGTTTTCGCCAATGTTGTAGTTATAGATGTGGGTGAATATACACTGTAATAAAAACGCAGTAAAATCGCTGTTATTTTACATTTATTCTACTTGGGTGATATTAAAATAAAACTGTGGAACGCTGTGGACTCCTACGGCCAATTACGCTTCACCAAGGTACGTTCAGCAACAGTCCAAACTGGCATTAATATAATCAAATAAACGCGGTTTCAATTCTTGAATATACACAATTACAGCAAAAAATGTTATTTTTACTATATTTTTGCACAGTGTAAAATCAATCTAGCTAGCGATCTATCACTCGATTTAAAAGTTCCCAATTCGTTAATAATGATGGAAAAATACAGATCCCTTTATATTATTTTTCAGTTTTCATAGAAGAAGATAGAAGAGATATGATGGAAAATGAGGTATCTCTGCCTAATGATATTGTAGATATTATTGATGGCGAGTTATTTAGTTATTAAGATCACATTGTTCAATGCAATAAGGATGTTGAGAATTCGGAAGAACCTGGAAGTGGGTTGAGACTTGGAGCTGTCATTCTTAAAACTTCTCAAAATGTTCCAGCATGTAAAACTTTTGTAAGATGCTCCAATCTTTGGCCTCAAATAAATAATCTTACATTCGTCGTTCAAATATAAAACAGCTTCATTCACCGTCATTTACGATTGAGTTTAAATTAGGTCATGAATTAGATTTCAAAATCTGCGCAAATGATGGTATAATACAAAAACTTCAAATATTGAATAAAAAAAAAAAAAAAAAAGGTAAATTTATGGACATTTATGATTGATCCATCCATGGCCCATGATAAACAAAACAAATTCACAAAAATAAAAATCTGCTGATATTTTCTTGATTTGCAGATATGATTGAAATGACCAATGACAGACGAAGAATAAAAATAAGAAATTAATATTTGTATAATTGGACCTCATCTAACAGGAAACATTCATCAAATATTATAAATTAGTTAGATTATTCGTTCGTGATATGATTATACCATGAATAAAATTTCATTATTTATATCGTTTGTTGCGAAGGAATAGGGCTAGAGTTAAGTATATTGAACCTTTCTTTATGTTCTGTAGTGCCCAGCACCCTGAGAAGTTTCATTTTGTCAAGCACGAGCCACAGATTAACCCCGCCTGAGCGGCGTGATCCATAACTGTTTCGTGCCTAACATAAGATATGTGGAAGAATTTTTTTTTATCTGGGACTGTGCTCAGATGCCCCAGATGATGAAAAATCCGGGACGGTGAGATTAACCGGTTGATAAGGAAGCAATAAGATCGTCTAAGCTGGGTTGACTAATTCAATATTAACCAAGTCAAAAAGTTGGCCGCGTACGCGCTTTTGAGAAATGCGGGCACCTCGGCAGTGCGAACCATCATCAGTGCCTAGACATTTTTTAGATAATGCTAGACAGAATGAGATTTCTGGTTGAGAAATGCAGCCTACAATATTAGCTATATTCGGACAGATATTCGCAAAACGACTGTGGCCTCTCCACTGTCAGATGTTTCTCATTCGCCGCTGGTTAGAGGGCGCAAGTTTTTTCGTGTTTGAAACATAGTTACATGCGATGTACAGCCTAGAAAACAGAGAAACATCATTTTCGAAGTATAGGAATTTTTATTGGCCCGTGGATATGTTTTGTAAGCTTTTACGACAGTTCCGTGAAACTCGTTGCATAGCTTCCTTCTTGTTTCACACATTATCTCAGATTTTATTTAAGCCCACAGTACACACGAAGTTTCCGGCTCGTGACATACGGCTATTCATTTGGCAGATCGCGTTCCAGATACGAAATGCTCATTCCCGGATCGCGCGAATTTTAGAATTATTTACCATTGATATTCCCGTTGTAAGCAGAACATGAGAATTTGGTACGAAAAACCAAAAAAAAAAAAACGATGCCACTCTTTACACACTACGCAATAGCAGATCAGTTTTGTATGGAATGTTTTCCTCCGAGGTGCAGTCATTGATTTTTTAATTTCCATGCGCGGACAGACGCGGTAAAGATTGTTTGGTTTGATTTATGTTTGGACAAGGGCAACGCACTACAGTTGATATGTAAATGACGACACTCGCCGACCAAAAAATCCCAGAATGTTCAAGTGCTTTAAATGATAGGGTATCCCAAAATTTAACGTAGTGGTTGTTCAGCTACTTCAGGACTTGAAAATTCATTTGCAATTTGTCGCGCGATTTTACATCACTTTGCCCTGATATACGACAAAATGCTAGTTTTAGCAAAGGTTTTACGCTTGTGGTGGCGACGTTATAATTTGTAACAATAAATATCAAGTTTTGCTTTTTAAAGTTTTAAACAAGTCACTGACAGAACATCTTTTACCTAATTTTTATTTTAGCGATTGTGTTTCTATTTGGCCACGATAAATTTGAATATCTGGAGTCCAGACCTACATATTTTGGCTTGGAAATCTGGACGCTAATCAAAGTAATTGAACATATTATATGGTGTGAAAAAGACGAGGTTCTTTACTGGGTTTGTGTCTGGATAACGATAAATTTGAATATCTGGAGTCTGGACCGGAGTCGAGCCTTGCCTGTTTCCCATTTTAACGTTTGCTGTAGTTGAAATGTAATGGGATAGTAATTTATTACGAAGATTATGTGTGTTATTTGTAAATGTGTATATATGCCGAGAGATTATCCTGACCCAACAATACATTGCTGGCGTGTCAGTTGAGCACGACTACTCATTTATGCGTGGTCGTGGGTGTTTTTTTTTTTTTTGAACACCCATAATTAAAGTATGATAAATACAAATTACAAGATAATAATAAAAAAAATAGTTACGATTTTTGTTCAGTATTCCAGGTTTGTTTTTAATCCCAATTTTTCCATCATTCGATTCCAATTTGTCGATTTTTTTCTATTTTGTGTTGATGTGATTGCTGTGTTTATTTGTAAATAGGCATGTTTTTCACTCAGATTGACAGTAATGATTGCTTCTTGATTGATCCATAAAATTTGTGTTGAGTGGTTAAGCAAAACAGGATAATTACGTAAGCAATCAAAGCAGTGACCCCACCATTATGGTTCTAACTTATAAGTCAAATCCACGTGTGATTTATAGTCTACTTGGTAGGATGAAAGTATTCCAAGTTTCATAAATTTCCCCACCAAACTTTATCGGTAAACATGAAGCGGTAGCATTTGCTCAAAAAGAGTTGAAAAAAATTTATTCTGAGGTATAATATGTTTTTTTATTGCAAAGATGGAGAGTAAGGTTTATTATTGCGGTTCTCAGTTTTTGGCATCACCTCACAATCATATTTTATTTTGTCAAGCATGTGCCTCAGATTGCCTGCGTTTGAGTGGCGCGATTCATCGATGACTCACATTTAAAAAACAAAACATAGTAGAATCAACATAGTTTGACTGGCCTATGTATTGCGACGGTTCACTACGTCACAGTTCAAAGAAGAGATGCGTTGTTTTGCTATCACCTAGCGCAAATATCACTCACTGAACTCTATTCAATTTCCTTTGAAATGTTTTCCACTGTGATTTTTGTGCAGTTGCTGGTAATACATTTAGTAGTGCTCTTTGTATCCTATAAGTAGGTATTAGTCAATTTCTTTGCTTCTGGTCTTGCTTAACTGAAATTTCATCGACTACTATACTTTTAGAGAAATAACACAGCAAGAAAGAAATTGATATTTTCCGATAAGACTGTGTCTAGTTGGGCAAACAACTGCAGTAGATTTGTGACGAAGCGAAAGTATATTACGTCATCATTAACCCAAGAAGAAAAAGAATATCCGATTGCTTATAGTATAAGCATCTATGCGTAAGAAATGTTTTTTTTTTTTTATTTTGTTTTGAATGATTTACAAGCGTTGTTCGCAAATGGTATAAAGAAAAACATACCCGTTCACTACCAAATATTTGTAGCATAATTTTGTTTAAAAACGCCAACATGATAACCACTAGGTTGGTCCCAGTTGGGAAGTTTCTGTCAAAACATATTTTGTTATGCATGGCCCAGAGGGATCGCGCCGCCAGGGCGCGGTCCATCCGTGGCATATACTTGACGTAAGAATATTGCTGATTAGGACTGTTACCATCTCATATTAATAAAATACACGTATTTGTTCAGAAATCTTCAATCATTCGAACAATTGTTACGAGAAATATATCAACCTCAAAATATTTACTGCGTTCATGTCGACCAGAAATCATTGGCCGAGTTTCAAACCCGAGTCGTTAATATAATCAAATGTTTTGATAATGTCTTCTTAGCAAGTAAAATGACCAAAGTGTGGTACACTCAATGGACAACTGTACAAGCTAGTTTGAACTGCATTGAAGATCTTGTTAAACGGTATATTGCTATTAGCTATTTTGGATTGTATTAGGCTTTTTAATTTTACTTTGCTCAACGCAAGGTTAGGGGAACTTTTAGAAAGAGATTTTGCCAAATCACTGAATGAAAATGAGCTACATGTGCATGTGTAAAAACTACCTATTGTGTTTATTATTATGAAAGTCTACGCCAATTTTCATTTGGAATTCTGATCATTCTAAATTTGACCTCTTGCAGCACAATCATGATTTATGTCACATTAACATTACGCGTAAACTAATATGTAATCAGGCACATTATGATTAAAAAGTATTTTATATAAGTTCGAAAGATTTAAAATTACAAACCAAGTTAATCACAAAACATTTACACAAATACGTGGTTGTTATCGATAAAATTATTATTCATATTTCAGAAAAGTAGAATACAATTGGAAATATGTTATAAATCTTTGTGGACTGGATTATCCAACAAAAACAAATCTTGAATTTGTCCGAAGTCTGAAAAATCTGGGCGGATATAACAGTGTTGCATCTCGGTCATTAGATATTCACGAAAAGAAATATAACAGGTAATAATGGTAGTGTTTTCACCTCCATCGCAGAGCAGATACACCAATTGTGCCCCATTATAGATCAATCCTCTTTGGGATGTTTTTCATTTGGAACAAAGTTTTTGGTAGTACATTTTGAAGTAGCTTAAACCATACACGTAGCCGTAATCGATCGAATTTCAGTAAAAATGGTGATGCCGAATGCCGTGAGTTTATGTATATGTATTTAACTTAAACACCAGAAAATGAAAATGTTCTGTGGCACAAGATCTTTTAATTTAGAAGGCTATTATACTAATTTTGCACAGAATTAATACTTGATGCGTTCCATCAATAGTTTTTAATTGCCAAAAAGTTGACTTTTTAGCTTTATTTCAATATCGCCGAGCAAGATTACTACCAAAAACGGTGACTGCACGTTTGGAACAGTGAGAAATAAGAGATTTTTATTTCAACTTTTAGGACACAATATGTTTATAAACATCCAATGAAAATCTGCGAAGATCATCAAGCGATGAAAAAAACTACGGAAATGAAGGAATCTGCTCCTCACAATATAAAAGTTTTTACTGGGAGTGATCATTTCGTATTCTCAAGAGAAGCTGTGATATTTATGTTGAATGGTGAGGAATTCTAGACATTTATTTCTCTATCGCTGTTATTTGTTATTGTTTTATATTACTGAATAGATACAATGGGATTGGATAGATCTCATAAACAAACGCTTCCATATTAGACGACGACGATTTATAAGCAAACAACAGCAATAGACTTTGTCCCCAATTACCGATCGCATATTTCATTTCGTTTGTCATCATCAGTATAGTTGATCATTACGATATACGACTATGATCATGATGAGTTTATTGCGTTTCATTGTTTGTGGTGACATGCATTGCTCGCCATACTGGCAGTAAATTGTCTGCGGAAATGCGACTCATTATTGCCGCGCGCTTTTGTGTTTTATCGACTCGAAGCAAACCTCAAAGTAATGGGAGATTTTTGAAAGAGCAATAACAAGTACAATGAAGGGCAGTGAGCTAGATATGTAAAAACTGCATTACTTATGATGAATGGATTTCAGGAAAACAACGATTAATATGAGGTTTGAAACGGAAAACAAGGAGCGTCATTGTGGATTAGGACACTATAGCGGGTCACATGTCAAATTGGCAAATTTAATTTTGATATAATTCACAAACCTCATTTCCGTGATTTTTAACATTTAAAGCCATTTTTCAATCATAAAATTAGAGCATGGTTTGCATGTGGACCGCGCTTCGGTGGGGCACTCCATCACTGGGCCAATTTTAGAAAAAAAAAACGTCTTAACCAGTCTCATTGGATGGGTAACAACAACATGCCAATTCGTACTTTTATATCGACAACCACGAGTCACAGATGGACCGCGCCTTAGCGAACGAATCAGATTATTGGATTAAAGTTCTTTGTGACTGTGATAAGGCAGCTATCAAAATTTATAACTGTTTTTTCAGACCCTAAAATCAAGGCTTTTTTCGAATGGAGCAAAGATACATTAATTCCCGACGAAACAGTCTGGGCAACTTTGGTGCGAATGTATCCACAATTTCCAGGAAGTCTTCCAATTGATAAAGGATACGATACTTACACGGGAAATGAAATAGCGCGCACAAAAGTCTGGGAGGACAAAAAAAATCCCTGCGGTGGGAAATACGTTCGTAGCATCTGTGTGTTTGGAGTATCTGACTTGAAATGGCTGGTTGCTCAGAAACAATTGTTTGCAAATAAAATGAATCAAGTTGTCGATGTATTTGCTGTGAATTGCTTAGCAGAATGGTTAAGAAATAAAACTATTGATATGGCATTAAAAATGCTATAGCCTTTTTTTAACTTACTGATATATTTTGTATTTCATTTGCTAAAAAAAACACGAGTTTTTTTTTTTTTTTTGAATGTGTGCTGATTATGCTCAATTAATACCATCGACCAGCAGAGTTCAGATTCCCATTACAAATCAAAGAAATAACACCTCGATACTTGTAGTTTATTGAACATAGATTGGTTGTGAAAGATTCGAAAGACAACATCGAAAAGATAAACATATTTTTAGGAAAATCACTGAGAACCAAGAGAGGAAGCAAACAAACTCTACCCCACTTCAATCAGAAATTTTCGTAAAGTATATTCTGTTTAGTATATGTCACTGATGGATCGTGTCGATGAGAAGCAGGTCATCTGCTGCGCATATTTGAAAAAAAATTCCACGAGCGTCATATACATCAACGTTATGATGAGCACTCTGAGAGGCTAAAGTCAGACACCCCTCCTAGCTTAGAAAAAAAAACTGATAATTGTACTTTTACTCTGTAGGGATGGTACAGATTCGTAACCATGCACGAATTCATACCCAAATCTATCTCCATTTTGATAATCTGATTTGGTTCAACTCTCTCCACTTTGATCAAGGTAATACAGTCACAAATTTTGTAGTAACACTGTCATTGTTATCAACACTGCTTCGAATAATATCAGAAACCAGTACAGTTCGGTTTATTTATTTTTTCATCTCTAGAATGAGAAACAACACTGTAACGTAGGCCTGCCTTAGCTAGCCATGTCCGCCAGCTCTTGTCAGTTGATAAATTCCATGAACACCGAGGCTTCTTCCATCTCACACAAATTCATTTATAATCCTCGTCGAACGCTGCCCATGTATCTCAAATCGCAGTTCATGCTGGAGCGATCAGTCAAGTAAAGGCAGGATTCACATAATTTCAGTAATTGCCTGTTCGCATTGATCTTCAAAATATTTGGCCCGATTCGGATCAGGTTCGAATCCAGTCTCTGGATTGTAAAAATTAACAGCACTTTGCGGCATTAGGAAGGAGGAAGAAGATTTCTGTTCTGGTTTCTGTCAGGATCAGGAGCGCGTTGTTTCCATTCCTGATCTGATCAAGCTTGGATTAAGCACACATGTGGGGATTCAGTACCCGTCACCGCAGACCTCTACAGCAAGGCAAAATGTGGGCGAACATTTCAGAGTTGCCAAATGCGAAACAGATTTTAAAGATACGTTGGCTTGAAAAAATCATAATTCTGGTTTATTGTATATATCATATTGATTGAAAATGACAGTGATCGTGAGATCATGCAAACGCAGGAAAAGTTTTTTTTTATTTTGTTTATGGATTGAGTGTATCTTGATTTGTGCTTATCTTCTTTTGTCTTGGTAAACAACACATGCAGCCAAGATAGAGTTATTAGTAGATTACAGATCATAATTTTTAAGGCGTTGTCAGTGCTAATTTTTTGAAAGAATGATATTTTGGGAGGAAATTTTGCCAATAGCTTAAAATTCAGATTTTTTGCCTTGGATATTCACATTTGAATGCAATAGAGCATCAGCAACTGCGAGTATTGGAATCTTTAGTATTGTATCATTATCGACGAAGTAAAGCTAAGGAAGGGTTTACCTTTTTACGAAACTTTTTCAAAAAAGAACCAAAATGGTTCGTAATAACGACAGTCATCGCTCTTCATATCTATGCTCTGGCATTCTCGAATCAACAATATACAGGCAAGATTTGTTTACGAATGCAGAAGAGCATGGTTTGCATGTGGACCGCGCTTCGGTGGGGCACTCCATCACTGGCCCAATTTTAGAAAAAAAAAACGTCTTAACCAGTCTCATTGGATGGGTAACAACAACATGCCAATTCGTACTTTTATATCGACAACCACGAGTCACAGATGGACCGCGCCTTAGCGAACGAATCAGATTATTGGATTAAAGTTCTTTGTGACTGTGATAAGGCAGCTATCAAAATTTATAACTGTTTTTTCAGACCCTAAAATCAAGGCTTTTTTCGAATGGAGCAAAGATACATTAATTCCCGACGAAACAGTCTGGGCAACTTTGGTGCGAATGTATCCACAATTTCCAGGAAGTCTTCCAATTGATAAAGGATACGACACTTACACGGGAAATGAAATAGCGCGCACAAAAGTCTGGGAGGACAAAAAAAATCCCTGCGGTGGTAAATACGTTCGTAGCATCTGTGTGTTTGGAGTATCTGACTTGAAATGGCTGGTTGCTCAGAAACAATTGTTTGCAAATAAAATGAATCAAGTTGTCGATGTATTTGCTGTGAATTGCTTAGCAGAATGGTTAAGAAATAAAACTATTGATATGGCATTAAAAATGCTATAGCCTTTTTTTAACTTACTGATATATTTTGCATTTCATTTGCGAAAAAAACACGAGTTTTTTTTTTAATGTGTGCTGATTATGCTCAATTAATACCATCGACCAGCAGAGTTCAGATTCCCATTACAAATCAAAGAAATAACACCTCGATACTTGTAGTTTATTGAACATAGATTGGTTGTGAAAGATTCGAAAGACAACATCGAAAAGATAAACATATTTTTAGGAAAATCACTGAGAACCAAGAGAGAAAGCAAACAAACTCTACCCCACTTCAATCAGAAATTTTCGTAAAGTATATTCTGTTTAGTATATGTCACTGATGGATCGTGTCGATGAGAAGCAGGTCATCTGCTGCGCATATTTGAAAAAAAATTCCACGAGCGTCATATACATCAACGTTATGATTCATGAGCACTCTGAGAGGCTAAAGTCAGACACCCCTCCTAGCTTAGAAAAAAAAACTGATAATTGTACTTTTACTCTGTAGGGATGGTACAGATTCGTAACCATGCACGAATTCATACCCAAATCCATCTCCATTTTGATAATCTGATTTGGTTCAACTCTCTCTACTTTGATCAAGGTAAAATACAGTCACAAATTTTGTAGTAACACTGTCATTGTTATCAACACTGCTTCGAATTATATCAGAAACCAGTACAGTTCGGTTTATTTATTTTTTCATCTCTAGAATGAGAAACAACACTGTAACGTAGGCCTGCCTTAGCTAGCCATGTCCGCCAGCTCTTGTCAGTTGATAAATTCCATGAACACCGAGGCTTCTTCCATCTCACACAAATTCATTTATAATCCTCGTCGAACGCGGCCCATGTATCTCAAATCGCAGTTCATGCTGGAGCGATCAGTCAAGTAAAGGCAGGATTCACATAATTTCAGTAATTGCCTGTTCGCATTGATCTTCAAAATATTTGGCCCGATTCGGATCAGGTTCGAATCCAGTCTCTGGATTGTAAAAATTAACAGCACTTTGCGGCATTAGGAAGGAGGAAGAAGATTTCTGTTCTGGTTTCTGTCAGGATCAGGAGCGCGTTGTTTCCATTCCTGATCTGATCAAGCTTGGATTAAGCACACATGTGGGGATTCAGTACCCGTCACCGCAGACCTCTACAGCAAGGCAAAATGTGGGCGAACATTTCAGAGTTGCCAAATGCGAAACAGATTTTAAAGATACGTTGGCTTGAAAAAATCATAATTCTGGTTTATTGTATATATCATATTGATTGAAAATGACAGTGATCGTGAGATCATGCAAACGCAGGAAAAGTTTTTTTTTATTTTGTTTATGGATTGAGTGTATCTTGATTTGTGCTTATCTTCTTTTGTCTTGGTAAACAACACATGCAGCCAAGATAGAGTTATTAGTAGATTACAGATCATAATTTTTAAGGCGTTGTCAGTGCTAATTTTTTGAAAGAATGATATTTTGGGAGGAAATTTTGCCAATAGCTTAAAATTCAGATTTTTTGCCTTGGATATTCACATTTGAATGCAATAGAGCATCAGCAACTGCGAGTATTGGAATCTTTAGTATTGTATCATTATCGACGAAGTAAAGCTAAGGAAGGGTTTACCTTTTTACGAAACTTTTTCAAAAAAGAACCAAAATGGTTCGTAATAACGACAGTCATCGCTCTTCATATCTATGCTCTGGCATTCTCGAATCAACAATATACAGGCAAGATTTGTTTACGAATGCAGAAGAGCATGGTTTGCATGTGGACCGCGCTTCGGTGGGGCACTCCATCACTGGCCCAATTTTAGAAAAAAAAAACGTCTTAACCAGTCTCATTGGATGGGTAACAACAACATGCCAATTCGTACTTTTATATCGACAACCACGAGTCACAGATGGACCGCGCCTTAGCGAACGAATCAGATTATTGGATTAAAGTTCTTTGTGACTGTGATAAGGCAGCTATCAAAATTTATAACTGTTTTTTCAGACCCTAAAATCAAGGCTTTTTTCGAATGGAGCAAAGATACATTAATTCCCGACGAAACAGTCTGGGCAACTTTGGTGCGAATGTATCCACAATTTCCAGGAAGTCTTCCAATTGATAAAGGATACGACACTTACACGGGAAATGAAATAGCGCGCACAAAAGTCTGGGAGGACAAAAAAAATCCCTGCGGTGGGAAATACGTTCGTAGCATCTGTGTGTTTGGAGTATCTGACTTGAAATGGCTGGTTGCTCAGAAACAATTGTTTGCAAATAAAATGAATCGAGTTGTCGATGTATTTGCTGTGAATTGCTTAGCAGAATGGTTAAGAAATAAAACTATTGATATGGCATTAAAAATGCTATAGCCTTTTTTTAACTTACTGATATATTTTGTATCTCATTTGCGAAAAAAAACACGAGTTTTTTTTTTTAATGTGTGCTGATTATGCTCAATTAATACCATCGACCAGCAGAGTTCAGATTCCCATTACAAATCAAAGAAATAACACCTCGATACTTGTAGTTTATTGAACATAGATTGGTTGTGAAAGATTCGAAAGACAACATCGAAAAGATAAACATATTTTTAGGAAAATCACTGAGAACCAAGAGAGAAAGCAAACAAACTCTACCCCACTTCAATCAGAAATTTTCGTAAAGTATATTCTGTTTAGTATATGTCACTGATGGATCGTGTCGATGAGAAGCAGGTCATCTGCTGCGCATATTTGAAAAAAAATTCCACGAGCGTCATATACATCAACGTTATGATTCATGAGCACTCTGAGAGGCTAAAGTCAGACACCCCTCCTAGCTTAGAAAAAAAAAAACTGATAATTGTACTTTTACTCTGTAGGGATGGTACAGATTCGTAACCATGCACGAATTCATACCCAAATCCATCTCCATTTTGATAATCTGATTTGGTTCAACTCTCTCTACTTTGATCAAGGTAAAATACAGTCACAAATTTTGTAGTAACACTGTCATTGTTATCAACACTGCTTCGAATTATATCAGAAACCAGTACAGTTCGGTTTATTTATTTTTTCATCTCTAGAATGAGAAACAACACTGTAACGTAGGCCTGCCTTAGCTAGCCATGTCCGCCAGCTCTTGTCAGTTGATAAATTCCATGAACACCGAGGCTTCTTCCATCTCACACAAATTCATTTATAATCCTCGTCGAACGCGGCCCATGTATCTCAAATCGCAGTTCATGCTGGAGCGATCAGTCAAGTAAAGGCAGGATTCACATAATTTCAGTAATTGCCTGTTCGCATTGATCTTCAAAATATTTGGCCCGATTCGGATCAGGTTCGAATCCAGTCTCTGGATTGTAAAAATTAACAGCACTTTGCGGCATTAGGAAGGAGGAAGAAGATTTCTGTTCCGTATTCTGTCAGAATCAGGAGCGCGTTGTTTTCATTCCTGATCGGATCAAGCTTGGATTAAGCACACATGTTGGGATTCAGTACCCGTCACCGCAGACCCCTACAGCAAGGCAAAATGTGGGCGAACATTTCAGAGTTGCCACATGCGAAACAGATTTTAAAGATACGTTGGCTTGAAAAAGTCATAATTCTTGTTTATTGTATATATCATATTGATTGAAAATGACAGTGATCGTGAGATCGTGCAAACGCAGGAAAAGTTTTTTTATTTTGTTTATTGACTGAGTGTATCTCGATTTGTGCTTATCTTCTTTTGTCTTGGTAAACAACACATGCAGCCAAGATACAGTTATTAGTAGATTACAGATCATAAATTTTAAGGCGTTGTCAGTCCTAATTTTTTGAAAGAATGATATTTTGGGAGGAAATTTTGCCAATAGCTTAAAATTCAGATTTTTTTGCCTTGGATATTCACATTTGAATGCAATACAGCATCCGCGACTGCGAGTATTGGAATCTTTAGTATTGTATCATTATCGACGAAGTAAAGCTAAGGAAGGGTTTACCTTTTTACGAAAGTTTTTCAAAAAAGAACCAAAATGGTTTGTAATAACGACAGTATCACTCATCATATCTATGCCCTGGCATTCTCGAATCAACATTATACAGGCAAGAATTGTTTACTAATGCAGAAGATCGAAATGTTTTTTTCTCTCAATCAATCAAACAATATATACAATACATTCATATAAAATCCGAACACTATGCACAGCCATTGCTATAACGATATTGAGATATCGAGGAATTGATTGGGAAAAAGTAAATTGAGTTAAATGACTCCCTCAATCGAAAAAAAAACTGTCGGAACGATTTTTGTTAAATATGAGTTACTGATGGACCTTGCTGCCGAAATGAGGTCCGTCCGTGGCTTATGCTGACAAAATTAAAGCTTTTGCGGTTTATGGCGATGTTATACGGAATATAAACGGCTATAAAACATATACATGGGTATAGAAACACATTTGCAGATATCATCAATCGAAATTCTTATGTTCTTTACAGATGAATCCTAAAATCTCTTGCATAGTATTTCTCGTGATGCTTTTTTATCATATAAACAATGCATACTCGTAAGTATAGACGTTCATTTTTTTGTGCTTTGCTGTTCTTGTTTGTGAAGGAAACTAGGAATCTTTGTGAAAATGCGACAAATTTTCGCGCCTTTGTCTATTATTACTTTGAGCATATAATATGAATGAGAGCATTCCGCTAATGTTCAATGTTCATTCCGTTTCTATTATTTGATAGGAGTGGCAAACTCTAACGTTTTATATACGAAATTACAGCATCTATTATCAGTCAACTTAGAGAAATCTTATGAATGTATTCGTCTGAAGATCAACGCTTAATTGGGAAATAATATAGTGAATGATACTTGTTGTCAATAATTAGTTTTCGCCAATGTTGTAGTTATAGATGTGGGTGAATATACACTGTAATAAAAACGCAGTAAAATCGCTGTTATTTTACATTTATTCTACTTGGGTGATATTAAAATAAAACTGTGGAACGCTGTGGACTCCTACGGCCAATTACGCATCACCAAGGTACGTTCAGCAACAGTCCAAACTGGCATTAATATAATCAAATAAACGCGGTTTCAATTCTTGAATATACACAATTACAGCAAAAAAATGTTATTTTTACTATATTTTTGCACAGTGTAAACTCAATCTAGCTAGCGATCTATCACTCGATTTAAAAGTTCCCAATTCGTTAATAATGATGAAAAAATACAGATCCCTTTATATTATTTTTCAGTTTTCATAGAAGAAGATAGAAGAGATATGATGGAAAATGAGGTATCTCTGCCTAATGATATTGTAGATATTATTGATGGCGAGTTATTTAGTTATTAAGATCACATTGTTCAATGCAATAAGGATGTTGAGAATTCGGAAGAACCTGGAAGTGGGTTGAGACTTGGAGCTGTCATTCTTAAAACTTCTCAAAATGTTCCAGCATGTAAAACTTTTGTAAGATGCTCGAATCTTTGGCCTCAAATAAATAATCTTACATTCGTCGTTCAAATATAAAACAGCTTCATTCACCGTCATTTACGATTGAGTTTAAATTAGGTCATGAATTAGATTTCAAAATCTGCGCAAATGATGGTATAATACAAAAACTTCAAATATTGAATAAAAAAAAAAAAAAAAGGTAAATTTATGGACATTTATGATTGATCCATCCATGGCCCATGATAAACAAAACAAATTCACAAAAATAAAAATCTGCTGATATTTTCTTGATTTGCAGATATGATTGAAATGACCAATGACAGACGAAGAATAAAAATAAGAAATTAATATTTGTATAATTGGACCTCATCTAACAGGAAACATTCATCAAAAATATAAATTAGTTAGATTATTCGTTCGTGATATGATTATACCATGAATAAAATTTCATTATTTATATCGTTTGTTGCGAAGGAATAGGGCTAGAGTTAAGTATATTGAACCTTTCTTTATGTTCTGTAGTGCCCAGCACCCTAAGAAGTTTCATTTTGTCAAGCACGAGCCACAGATTAACCCCGCCTGAGCGGCGTGATCCATAACTGTTTCGTGCCTAACATAAGATATGTGGAAGAAATTTTTTTATCTCGGACTGTGCTCAGATGCCCCAGATGATGAAAAATCCGGGACGGTGAGATTAACCGGTTGATAAGGAAGCAATAAGATCGTCTAAGCTGGGTTGACTAATTCAATATTAACCAAGTCAGAAAGTTGGCCGCGTACGCGCTTTTGAGAAATGCGGGCACCTCGGCAGTGCGAACCATCATCAGTGCCTAGACATTTTTTAGATAATGCTAGACAGAATGAGATTTCTGGTTGAAAAATGCAGCCTACAATATTAGCTATATTCGGACAGATATTCGCAAAACGACTGTGGCCTCTCCACTGTCAGATGTTTCTCATTCGCCGCTGGTTAGAGGGCGCAAGTTTTTTCGTGTTTGAAACATAGTTACATGCGATGTACAGCCTAGAAAACAGAGAAACATCATTTTCGAAGTATAGGAATTTTTATTGGCCCGTGGATATGTTTTGTAAGCTTTTACGACAGTTCCGTGAAACTCGTTGCATAGCTTCCTTCTTGTTTCACACATTATCTCAGATTTTATTTAAGCCCACAGTACACACGAAGTTTCCGGCTCGTGACATACGGCTATTCATTTGGCAGATCGCGTTCCAGATACGGAATGCTCATTCCCGGATCGCGCGAATTTTAGAATTATTTACCATTGATATTCCCGTTGTAAGCAGAACATGAGAATTTGGTACGAAAAACCAAAAAAAAACGATGCCACTCTTTACACACTACGCAATAGCAGATCAGTTTTGAATGGAATGTTTTCCTCCGAGGTGCAGTCATTGATTTTTTAATTTCCATGCGCGGACAGACGCGGTAAAGATTGTTTGGTTTGATTTATGTTTGGACAAGGGCAACGCACTACAGTTGAAATGTAAATGACGACATGCTGACCAAAAAATCCCAGAATGTTCAAGTGCTTTAAATGATAGGGTATCCCAAAATTTAACGTAGTGGTTGTTCAGTTACTTCAGGACTTGAAAATTCATTTGCAATTTGTTGCGCGATTTTACATCACTTTGCCCTGATATACGACAAAATGCTAGTTTTAGCAAAGGTTTTACGCTTGTGGTGGCGACGTTATAATTTGTAACAATAAATATCAAGTTTTGCTTTTTAAAGTTTTAAACAAGTCACTGACAGAACATCTTTTACCTAATTTTTATTTTAGCGATTGTGTTTCTATTTGGCCACGATAAATTTGAATATCTGGAGTCCAGACCTACATATTTTGGCTTGGAAATCTGGACGCTAATCAAAGTAATTGAACATATTATATGGTGTGAAAAAGACGAGGTTCTTTACCGGGTTTGTGTCTAGATAACGATAAATTTGAATATCTGGAGTCTGGACCGGAGTCGAGCCTTGCCTGTTTCCCATTTTAACGTTTGCTGTAGTTGAAATGTAATGGGATAGTAATTTATTACGAAGATTATGTGTGTTATTTGTAAATGTGTATATATGCCGAGAGATTATCCTGACCCAACAATACATTGCTGGCGTGTCAGTTGAGCACGACTACTCATTTATGCGTGGTCGTGGGTGTTTTTTTTTTTTTGAACACCCATAATTAAAGTATGATAAATACAAATTACAAGATAATAATAAAAAAAAATATTTACGATTTTTGTTCAGTATTCCAGGTTTGTTTTTTTCATTATTCAGTTTTTAATCCCAATTTTTCCATCATTCGATTCCAATTTGTCGATTTTTTTCTATTTTGTGTTGATGTGATTGCTGTGTTTATTTGTAAATAGGCATGTTTTTCACTCAGATTGACAGTAATGATTGCTTCTTGATTGATCCTTAAAATTTGTGTTGAGTGGTTAAGCAAAACAGGATAATTACGTAAGCAATCAAAGCAGTGACCCCACCATTATGGTTCTAACTTATAAGTCAAATCCACATGTGATTTATAGTCTACTTGGTAGGATGAAAGTATTCCAAGTTTCATAAATTTCCCCACCAAACTTTATCGGTAAACATGAAGCGGTAGCATTTGCTCAAAAAGAGTTGAAAAAAATTTATTCTGAGGTATAATATGTTTTTTTATTGCAAAGATGGAGAGTAAGGTTTATTATTGCGGTTCTCAGTTTTTGGCATCACCTCACAATCATATTTTATTTTGTCAAGCATGTGCCCCAGATTGCCTGCGCTTGAGTGGCGCGATTCATCGATGACTCACATTTAAAAAACAAAACATAGTAGAATCAACATAGTTTGACTGGCCTATGTATTGCGACGGTTAACTACGTCACGGTTCAAAGAAGAGATGCATTGTTTTGCTATCACCTAGCGCAAATATCACTCACTGAACTCTATTCAATTTCCTTTGAAATGTTTTCCACTGTGATTTTTGTGCAGTTGCTGGTAATACATTTAGTAGTGCTCTTTGTATCCTATAAGTAGGTATTAGTCAATTTCTTTGCTTCTGGTCCTGCTGAACTGAAATTTCATCGACTACTATACTTTTAGAGAAATAACACAGCAAGAAAGAAATTGATATTTTCCGATAAGACTGTGTCTAGTTGGGCAAACATCTGCAGTAGATTTGTGGCGAAGCGAAAGTATATTACGTCATCATTAAGCCAAGAAGAAAAAAAATATCCGATTGCTTATAGTATAAGCATCTATGCGTAAGAAATGTTTTTTTTTTTATTATTTTGTTGTGAATGATTTACAAGCGTTGTTCGCAAATGGTATAAAGAAAAACATACCCGTTCACTACCAAATATTTGTAGCATAATTTTGTTTAAAAATGCCAACATGATAACCACTAGGTTGGTCCCAGTTGGGAAGTTTCTGTCAAAACATATTTTGCTATGCATGGCCCAGAGGGATCGCGCCGCCAGGGCGCGGTCCATCCGTGGCATATACTTGACGTAAGAATATTGCTGATTAGGACTGTTACCATCTCATATTAATAAAATACACGTATTTGTTCAGAAATCTTCAATCATTCGAACAATTGTTACGAGAAATATATCAACCTCAAAATATTTACTGCGTTCATGTCGACCAGAAATCATTGGCCGAGTTTCAAACCCGAGTCGTTAATATAATCAAATGTTTTGATAATGTCTTCTTAGCAAGTAAAATGACCAAAGTGTGGTACACTCAATGGACAACTGTACAAGCTAGTTTGAACTGCATTGAAGATCTTGTTAAACGGTATATTGCTATTAGCTATTTTGGATTGTATTAGGCTTTTTAATTTTACTTTGCTCAACGCAAGGTTAGGGGAACTTTTAGAAAGAGATTTTCTCAAATCACTGAATAAAAATGAGCTACATGTGCATGTGTAAAAACTACCTATTATGTTTATTATCATGAAAGTCTACGCCAATTTTCATTTGGAATTCTGATCATTCTAAATTTGACCTCTTGCAGCACAATCATGATTTATGTCACATTAACATTACGCGTAAACTAATATGTAATCAGGCACATTATGATTAAAAAGTATTTTATATAAGTTCGAAAGATTTAAAATTACAAACCAAGTTAATCACAAAACATTTACACAAATACGTGGTTGTTATCGATAAAATTATTATTCATATTTCAGAAAAGTAGAATACAATTGGAAATACGTTATAAATCTTTGTGGACTGGATTATCCAACAAAAACAAATCTTGAATTTGTCCGAAGTCTGAAAAATCTGGGCGGATATAACAGTGTTGCATCTCGGTCATTAGATATTCACGAAAAGAAATATAACAGGTAATAATGGTAGTGTTTTCACCTCCATCGCAGAGCAGATACACCAATTGTGCCCCATTATAGATCAATCCTCTTTGGGATGTTTTTCATTTGGAACAAAGTTTTTGGTAGTACATTTTGAAGTAGCTTAAACCATACACGTAGCCGTAATCGATCGAATTTCAATAAAAATGGTGATGCCGAATGCCGTGAGTTTATGTATATGTATTTAACTTAAACACCAGAAAATGAAAATGTTCTGTGGCACAAGATCTTTTAATTTAGAAGGCTATTATACTAATTTTGCACAGAATTAATACTTGATGCGTTCCATCAATAGTTTTTAATTGCCAAAAAGTTGACTTTTTAGCTTTATTTCAATATCGCCGAGCAAGATTACTACCAAAAACGGTGACTGCACGTTTGGAACAGTGAGAAATAAGAGATTTTTATTTCAACTTTCAGGACACAATATGTTTTTATAAACATCCAATGAAAATCTGCGAAGATCATCAAGCGATGAAAAAAACTACGGAAATGAAGGAATCTGCTCCTCGCAATATAAAAGTTTTTACTGGGAGTGATCATTTCGTATTCTCAAGAGAAGCTGTGATATTTATGTTGAATGGTGAGGAATTCTAGACATTTATTTCTCTATCGCTGTTATTTGTTATTGTTTTATATTACTGAATAGATACAATGGGATTGGATAGATCTCATAAACAAACGCTTCCATATTAGACGACGACGATTTATACGCAAACAACAGCAATAGACTTTGTCCCCAATTACCGATCGCATATTTCATTTCGTTTGTCATCATCAGTATAGTTGATCATTACGATATACGACTATGATCATGATGAGTTTATTGCGTTTCATTGTTTGTGGTGACATGCATTCCTCGCCATACTGGCAGTAAATTGTCTGCGGAAATGCGACTCATTATTGCCGCGCGCTTTTGTGTTTTATCGACTCGAAGCAAACCTCAAAGTAATGGGAGATTTTTGAAAGAGCAATAACAAGTACAATGAAGGGCAGTGAGCTAGATATGTAAAAACTGCATTACTTATGATGAATGGATTTCAGGAAAACAACGATTAATATGAGGTTTGAAACGGAAAACAAGGAGCGTCATTGTGGATTAGGACACTATAGCGGGTCACATGTCAAATTGGCAAATTTAATTTTGATATAATTCACAAACATCATTTCCGTGATTTTTAACATTTAAAGCCATTTTTCAATCATAAAATTAGAGCATGGTTTGCATGTGGACCGCGCTTCGGTGGGGCACTCCATCACTGGCCCAATTTTAGAAAAAAAAAAAACGTCTTAACCAGTCTCATTGGATGGGTAACAACAACATGCTAATTCGTACTTTTATATCGACAACCACGAGTCACAGATGGACCGCGCCTTAGCGAACGATTCAGATTATTGGATTAAAGTTCTTTGTGACTGTGATAAGGCAGCTATCAAAATTTATAACTGTTTTTTCAGACCCTAAAATCAAGGCTTTTTTCGAATGGAGCAAAGATACATTAATTCCCGACGAAACAGTCTGGGCAACTTTGGTGCGAATGTATCCACAATTTCCAGGAAGTCTTCCAATTGATAAAGGATACGATACTTACACGGGAAATGAAATAGCGCGCACAAAAGTCTGGGAGGACAAAAAAAATCCCTGCGGTGGGAAATACGTTCGTAGCATCTGTGTGTTTGGAGTATCTGACTTGAAATGGCTGGTTGCTCAGAAACAATTGTTTGCAAATAAAATGAATCAAGTTGTCGATGTATTTGCTGTGAATTGCTTAGCAGAATGGTTAAGAAATAAAACTATTGTTATGGCATTAAAAATGCTATAGCCTTTTTTTTAACTTACTGATACATTTTGTATTTCATTTGCTAAAAAAAATACGAGTTTTTTTGTTTAATGTGTGCTGATTATGCTCAATTAATACCATCGACCAGCAGAGTTCAGATTCCCATTACAAATCAAAGAAATAACACCTCGATATTTGTAGTTTATTGAACATAGATTGGTTGTGAAAGATTCGAAAGACAACATCGAAAAGATAAACATATTTTTAGAAAAATCACTGAGAACCAAGAGAGAAAGCAAACAAACTCTACCCCACTTCAATCAGAAATTTTCGTAAAGTATATTCTGTTTAGTATATGTCACTGATGGATCGTGTCGATGAGAAGCAGGTCATCTGCTGCGCATATTTGAAAAAAAATTCCACGAGCGTCATATACATCAACGTTATGATTCATGAGCACTCTGAGAGGCTAAAGTCAGACACCCCTCCTAGCTTAGAAAAAAAAACTGATAATTGTACTTTTACTCTGTAGGGATGGTACAGATTCGTAACCATGCACGAATTCATACCCAAATCCATCTCCATTTTGATAATCTGATTTGGTTCAACTCTCTCCACTTTGATCAAGATAAAATACAGTCACAAATTTTGTAGTAACACTGTCATTGTTATCAACACTGCTTCGAATTATATCAGAAACCAGTACAGTTCGGTTTATTTATTTTTTCATCTCTAGAATGAGAAACAACACTGTAACGTAGGCCTGCCTTAGCTAGCCATGTCCGCCAGCTCTTGTCAGTTGATAAATTCCATGAACACCGAGGCTTCTTCCATCTCACACAAATTCATTTATAATCCTCGTCGAACGCTGCCCATGTATCTCAAATCACAGTTCATGCTGGAGCGATCAGTCAAGTAAAGGCAGGATTCACATAATTTCAGTAATTGCCTGTTCGCATTGATCTTCAAAATATTTGGCCCGATTCGGATCAGGTTCGAATCCAGTCTCTGGATTGTAAAAATTAACAGCACTTTGCGGCATTAGGAAGGAGGAAGAAGATTTCTGTTCCGTATTCTGTCAGAATCAGGAGCGCGTTGTTTTCATTCCTGATCGGATCAAGCTTGGATTAAGCACACATGTTGGGATTCAGTACCCGTCACCGCAGACCCCTACAGCAAGGCAAAATGTGGGCGAACATTTCAGAGTCGCCACATGCGAAACAGATTTTAAAGATACGTTGGCTTGAAAAAATCATAATTCTTGTTTATTGTATATATCATATTGATTGAAAATGACAGTGATCGTGAGATCATGCAAACGCAGGAAAAGTTTTTTTATTTTGTTTATGGATTGAGTGTATCTCGATTTGTGCTTATCTTCTTTTGTCTTGGTAAACAACACATGCAGCCAAGATACAGTTATTAGTAGATTACAGATCATGATTATTAAGGCGTTGTCAGTCCTAATTTTTTGAAAGAATGATATTTTGGGAGGAAATTTTGCCAATAGCTTAAAATTCAGATTTTTTTGGCTTGGATATTCACATTAGAATGCAATAGAGCATCCGCAACTGCGAGTATTGGAATCTTTAGTATTGTATCATTATCGACAAAGTAAAGCTAGGGAAGGGTTTACCTTTTTACGAAACTTTTTTAAAAAAGAACCAAAATGGTTTGTAATAACGACAGTCATCACTCTTCATATCTATGCTCTGGCATCCTCGAATCAACAATATACAGACAAGAATTGTTAACTAATGCAGAAGATCGAAATGTTTTTTCTCTCAATCAATCAAATAATATACACAATACGTTCATATAAAATCCAATCACCATGTACAGCCATTGCTATAACGATATTGAGATATCGAGGAATTTATTGGGAAAAAGTAAATTGAGTTAAATGACTCACTCAATCGAAAAAAAAACTGTCGGAACGATTTTTGTTAAATATGAGTTACTGATGGACCTTGCTGCCGAAATGAGGTCCGTCCGTGGTTTATGCTGACAAAATTAAAGCTTTTGCGGTTTATGGCGATGTTATACGGAATATAAACGGCTATAAAACATATACATGGGTATAGAAACACATTTGCAGATATCATCAATCGAAATTCTTATGTTCTTTACAGATGAATCCTAAAATCTCTTGCATAGTATTTCTCGTGATGCTTTTTTATCATATAAACAATGTTTACTGGTAAGTATAGACGTTCATTTTTTTGTGCTTTGCTGTTCTTGTTTGTCAAGGAAAATAGGAATCTTTGTGAAAATGCGACCAATTTTCGCGCCTTCGTCTAGTATTACTTTGAGCATATAATATGGATCAGAGCATTCCGCTAATGGTCGATATTCAACCCGTTCCTAATATTTGATAGGAGTGGCAAACTCTAACATCTATTATCAGTCAACTTAGAGAAATCTTCTGAACATATTCGTCGGTAGATCAACGCTTAATTGGGAAATAACTTAGTGACGAATACTTGTTGTCAATAAACTATTTTCGTCAATGTTGTAGGTATGTATGTGGGTGAATATACACTGTAATAAAACGCAGTAAAATCGCTGTTCTTTTATATTTATTCTACTTGGGTGATATCAAAATAAAACTGTAGAACTCTGTGGACTTCTACGGCCAATTACGCATCACCAAGGTACGTTCAACAACAGTCCATACTGGCATTAATATAATCAAATAAACGCGGTTTCAATTCTTGAATATACACAATTACAGCAAAAAATGTTATTTTTACTATATTTTTGCACAGTGTAAACTCAAAACGCTAGCGATCTATCACTCGATTGAAAAGATCCTAATTCTTTAATAATGATGAAAAAATACAGATCCCTTTATATTATATTTCAGTTTTCTTAGAAGAAGATAAAAGAAATATGATGGAAGATGAGGTATCTCTGCTTAATGATATTGTAAATGTTATTGATGGTGAGTTATTTAGTTATTAAGATCACCTTGTTCAACGCAACAACGATGTTGAGAATTCGGAAGAACCTGGAAGTGGGTTGAGACTTGGAGCTGTCATTCTTAAAACTTCTCAAAATGTTCCAGCATGTAAAACTTTTGTAAGATGCTCCAATCTTTGGCCTCAAATAAATAATCTTACATTCGTCGTTCAAATATAAAACAGCTTCATTCACCGTCATTTACGATTGAGTTTAAATTAGGGCATGAATTAGATTTCAAAATCTGCGCAAATGATGGTATAATACAAAAACTTCAAATATTGAATGAAAAAAAAAAAAAAAAAAAAAAGTAAATTTATGGACATTTATGATTGATCCATCCATGGCCCATGATAAACAAAACAAATTCACAAAAATAAAAATCTGCTGATATTTTCTTGATTTGCAGATATGATTGAAATGACCAATGACAGACGAAGAATAAAAATAAGAAATTAATATTTACATAATTGGACTTTATCTAACAGGAAACATTCATCAAATATTCTAACTTAGTTAGATTATTCGTTCGTGATACGATTATACCATGAATAAAATTTCATTATTTATATCGTTTGTTGCGAAGGAATAGGGCTAGAGTTAAGTATATTGAACCTTTCTTTATGTTCTGTAGTGCCCAGCACCCTAAGAAGTTTCATTTTGTCAAGCACGAGCCACAGATTAACCCCGCCTGAGCGGCGTGATCCATAACTGTTTCGTGCCTAACATAAGATATGTGGAAGAAATTTTTTTATCTGGGACTGTGCTCAGATGCCCCAGATGATGAAAAATCCGGGACGGTGAGATTAACCGGTTGATAAGGAAGCAATAAGATCGTCTAAGATGGGTTGACTAATTCAATATTAACCAAGTCAGAAAGTTGGCCGCGTATGCGCTTTTGAGAAGCGCGGGCACCTCAGCAGTGCGAACCATCATCAGTGCCTAGACATTTTTTAGATAATGCTAGACAGAATGAGTTTTCTGGTTGAAAAATGCAGCCCACAATATTAGCTATATTCGGACAGATATTCGCAAAACGACTGTGGCCTCTCCACTGTCAGATGTTTCTCATTCGCCGCTGGTTAGAGGGCGCAAGTTTTTTCGTGTTTGAAACATAGTTACATGCGATGTACAGCCTAGAAAACAGAGAAACATCATTTTCGAAGTATAGGAATTTTTATTGGCCCGTGGATATGTTTTGTAAGCTTTTACGACAGTTCCGTGAAACTCGTTGCATAGCTTCCTTCTTGTTTCACACATTATCTCAGATTTTATTTAAGCCCACAGTACACACGAAGTTTCCGGCTCGTGACATACGGCTATTCATTTGGCAGATCGCGTTCCAGATACGGAATGCTCATTCCCGGATCGCGCGAATTTTAGAATTATTTACCATTGATATTCCCGTTGTAAGTAGAACATGAGAATTTGGTACGAAAAACCAAAAAAAAAAAAAACGATGCCACTCTTTACACACTACGCAATAGCAGATCAGTTTTGTATGGAATGTTTTCCTCCGAGGTGCAGTCATTGATTTTTTAATTTCCATGCGCGGACAGACGCGGTAAAGATTGTTTGGTTTAATTTATGTTTGGACAAGGGCAGCGCACTACAGTTGATATGTAAATGACGACACTCGCCGACCAAAAAATCCCAGAATGTTCAAGTGCTTTAAATGATAGGGTATCCCAAAATTTAACGTAGTGGTTGTTCAGTTACTTCAGGACTTGAAAATTCATTTGCAATTTGTTGCGCGATTTTACATCACTTTGCCCTGATATACGACAAAATGCTAGTTTTAGCAAAGGTTTTACGCTTGTGGTGGCGACGTTATAATTTGTAACAATAAATATCAAGTTCTGCTTTTTAAAGTTTTAAACAAGTCACTGACAGAACATCTTTTACCTAATTTTTATTTTAGTGATTGTGTTTCTATTTGGCCACGATAAATTTGAATATCTGGAGTCCAGACCAAATATTTTGGCTTGGAAATCTGGACGCTAATCAAAGTGATTGAACATATTATATGGTGTGAAAAAGACGAGGTTCATTACTGGGTTTGTGTCTGAATAACGATGAATTTGAACATCTGGAGTCCGGACCGGAGTCGAGCCTTGCCTGTTCCCCATTATAACGTTTGCTGTAGTTGAAATGTAATGGGATAGTAATTTATTACGAGGATTATGTGTGTTATTTGTAAATGTGTATATATACCGAGAGCTTATCCTGACCCAACAATACATTGCTGGCGTGTCAGTTGAGCACGACTACTCATTTATGCGTGGTCGTGGTGTTTTTTTTTTTTGAACACCCATAATTAAGGTATGATAAGAACAAATTACAAGATAATAATAAAAAAATAGTTACGATTTTTGTTCAGTATTCCAGGTTTGTTTTTTCCATTATTCAGTTTTTAATCCCAATTTTTCCATCATTTGATTCCAATTTGTCCTTTTTTTTCTATTTTATGTTGATGTGATTGCTGTGTTTATTTGTAAATAGGCATGTTTTTCACTCAGATTGACAGTAATGATCGCTCCTTGATTGATCCTTATAATTTGTGTTGAGTGGTTAAGCAAAACAAGATAATTTCGTAAGCAATCAAAGCAGTGACCCCACCATTATAGTCTCTAACTTATAAGCCAAATCCACATGTGATTTATAGTCTACTTGGTAGGATGAAAGTATTCCAAGTTTCATAAATTTCTCCACCAAACTTTATGGGTAAACATTTGAATGTCCATGCTTTTTGTTATTTTGCTGGTGCAGAGGAAAAAATGTCATTTTAAATCACCGGATGCAACTATCTCCAAAGTAAAATAAACGTCGCACTTACAACATCCATAGACTTTATACCCCAATCAAAACGATGTCTTGAATCTTAGTTTTATTGTAATGACATAAACTCACCAACGTTGAATAAATATTGCCAGGCCATATGTAAGAAAAAGATTTGGCCATAACTTTCAATCAGTAATATCCATGTTAATAAAATATGCCAAATTCGGTCCATAATGGCATTTAAAAATCAGACTATTTTGGAATAAATACTATCCACTCTTTAAAACATTCCAAATCTGGCCAAAATGGTTTTAATTATTCAACTCCTTGAAATTTGCCTAATTTGGCCCAAGATGGTATTTAACCCCGCAATACCACTTTGGCCTCGCCTATTTAGCAGTGCTGCCCAACTACAAAATAGGTCGGAATTGGCCCACGAAGGCATTGTTTCACTTCAGTAATTGTCATCATTATTAAATTGTTATATATAATAAACTCTAACAGTAGTAATCCGTTATGTCCAATATTGCAAAAAATAGCATTTGGAATTATTATTGTCAAACCAGTGTATCATATTGTAAATGTTTTTTAATAAGGCTGTGTTACTATGGCCGTATCTCAAATACCAAAACCGAAATCATTATATTAATTCATAACAGTAACGATGAAAAGTTGAATCAGTGTACTGTTTGATTAAAACAGACTAAACTCACGGATCTAACCCGGTACTATCCGTCTCGAAGCACAAGAAATAGTGGCTCACTCAAAATCTTTATTACCAGCAATCATTCAAGGTTATATAGTGTGACGTAATGCAGTGTATGGTTGAGTACACACTACAATCAGTATTGTAATTTGGGTGTCTCGGACAATAAATCAAGTAATGCATGTAAGAATTTGCCACTCGTACGTTGTATTTAATTTGGCACAAGAAACTTGACACAAACACCATTGTCTATCATGAACGACAATCCTCATCCTTTCAGCATTTTTTGGGGCATTTATTTTCTTTCATTTCTATTTACCCCTCTTTCGTTTTAATTTAGTTTTTTTTTTTTCTTTTATTGTTTTTACGTCTTTTTTTCTTGTGTACGGTTTCTTCAGTACAGACCAATTTTTTTTTCGCTTGTGTTTTAACTTATAGTGTGTGTATGTGTGATTGGCCGAATTTAGTAATATTTTTATATATTTTTTAGGTAAGCAAACGCGTGTTACTTTCTTCGAGTGTTTCTTTGATGCTTATTCCGTGGCATGTTTTCAAACTTTATTTTAGGTTTTGTTTGATTTCCTGATAATAATGCAGAATGTAATGTATTGTAATGTATTTATCATGCCTTAGTTATGTTCAAAAAAAAAATACATTGCATAATGCGGGCAGGAAAGGAAGTCTCCGCATAAGCAGCACGGGCATAGGCTCAGGGCTAGTTACTCATACTCTGTACTGCATACCGGTAGTCACCCATTCTGCATTCAGGAGAGTCGCCTTCAAATTTGTCAATTGATACACATTCGGCATTAATGATGGATATTCACGCGATTCAGAATTAGTAGAATATGACTTAATAAAGTACGGTCAGAGTGACTTGGCTATGCAGTATGTCAGATGGATAAATCTGAACTATTCTGTACCGGTATCAGGTGACTGTCGGTACCGGTACCGTAGGGTACGGTACCGTATCCAGTACGGAGTAGGTAATTGGGTGATTTATCTTCCATTCAAAAATTGACTAGCGGATAATGGAAGCCAACTACCACTTTTTTCCCCCATTTAGTCCCTTACACTGTGCACTACACACTGCGCAGGAAACACGTAAGGCTACCTACCTATTCTAATCTACACTGTACAGTGTGAGACTCAAAATGTATCGTGAAAATACCGGTACAGATATCATTGGACTGTACCCGTGCGACAACAGGAATAAGTGCAATTAATACACAGTGCTAGATAGAGAGTTATTCTCAAAACAAAAAATTGAACAGTTCAGAGTTGAATCAAGCAACACAGAACAAGGCCTAATCAAATCAAGCAATTAGGCAGTAGGGCTAGGCTTTACTGAAACCTAAACTTGGTAGAACCAGGGTGGTAGGATTTTTATTTTTTTCAGGTTTCCGTTATCTTAACGCCTTTTTGCCAGGACAAAAAGCCTCAAAACCACCGCACCAATATTTCATATTCGATATCATTGTCAAGGATCTAAAATCTACAGTTTTGTTATGGGTTACTCTAATTTCCGAAACGACCGAAAAGTACGGAAACGACCCCAAAAGAAGTGGAAAATGTACCGAAACGGCCCTGTAGCCTGGTTGAAAATCAAGCTGAAATCAAAGTTTTAAGGCAACTCCAACCGTTCAGTAGGATAAAAATATTAAACCTAGCAGCGCAACAATTTTCTCCACTTATAGTCATTGACATCGTCATCCATGCAACTAAGTGTCACTTTTTTGAACTGAATAATAAAAAAAAATTCAGGATTGGCTTTGGATTTTCTTCGACGCTCACACAGAAAAAGAAAGACACTTTTACTGTTTATGTTTACTGGATAATGGGTGATGAACAATTATGTTACGAGAATTAAGTCTGGCCAAGCATGACATTGTGTCATCATTGTGATGTTATCGTTCTAAGCAGTAAGTGTTATAATCACTGATCACAGTTTTCAAATTTGCACCCTGGGAAGGAAAAGGTTGGTGGGACCACTTTGAAACTCCTGTTTTTAGATTAATTATCAATGGTATAAGAATTATCAAAATATTACTGGGGGCCGTTTCGGGACATTTCACTCGCTCAGGTCGTTTCAATAATTAGAGTAACCTGTTTTGTTGCTAACAAACACCTTAAATAAGTCTGTTAAATTCCCGTACGATGAAGAATGAGAGTTTTGCCTAACCTCAGAACATATCCTATACACGGTACAGGTAAACCGGCACTCTTTAATAATTTTTCCTTTGCATGGACATGGTTTGGTTGCGGGTGCAGCACTGACACTGAGAGTTCCACAATGTCTTCACAAACAGGTCTTGTGTGTTCTGTGATTTTGAAACTTAGATCTAACCTCTTCTTTACTTTTGCGTGACTGAAATTTGATGATTCTCTCGTTTTCTTTGCAACTTTCACAGTTTCAGGAGCTTTCGCACCCAACACCCAATTTGCAATTGATATCTGCTTGAGATGTCATGGTTCACTTGGCGAAAATGATTAAGCTATAATCTTGGCTCGAAATCCTATCTTAACACAGAAAAAATGTATTTTTTGTTTGTTTACCGCTCATTCATTAAACTTTGCTCCAGGTGCCGCAGGCTCTGATGGCCATTTTAAGGGTTAGGGTTTGCCCGGTTTAAAATCAAAATTCAAATCTATTTATATAAATGTTTGATTTGTATACCTATTTCTGTGATTCAACAGCTGCAGAATGGATTTGAGCAAAACTTAAGTAAGGTATTCAGATACTAGATATGTAATATTTGTATGTTGAAATTTTACCCATAGAATAGATTATGTTTCAAAACTTTTTTCCAACATGTTGAGAAACTGGAAAGTAGGCCATTCATTCCAAATTTCTCATAATATTTCAAATACAATCAGTATCAGGAGTGATGAACTGATTTGTTTTCTGGAGAAAACTAATTTAAATCGTTTCAAATATCTGTTACCCTCTTGACTACCATTTGTGCGAAATATTCAATTCCTGTCAATCATTGGGATAATTCACTCTGAGCAAGGTCCTGTGGATAGTGTTAGTTATATTGGAAAGTTATTATGACCTTTCTAGTTTCTCCAATCCTTTAGAGGTTTTTGCACCCTGGATTGAGTGGTTGACATGAAATAAGCTTTAAAATGTTGCTAAGTATACTATTAATCTAGTTTTTTTTAGAACATATATGGAAAAATATTTACTGTGTTTTACAGATTATTAATATTATCAAATTGCTTATCAATGATGAATCTTACAAAATTCACCCATGCAACAATTCGTAAAAAATTTTTAGTCACACTGCAAGATCACGTCAATACAATTTCCAGATGTTTGTCATGTGAAATTACAGATGAAAAAGGATCTTCAAAAAACATGAAAAATTCGCAAAACACTGATGAAAAAGAATGGAAAAAGGTTTTTAGGTATCGAAACTTTGTCAACAGACTGATACTTGCTGGACCAGCAGCTGCAGATTACTGCAAAAAGACCAATACAATTAAAATTTATTTAGGGATCCAGTTCAATAGCATAGCTACTGTCACAATGCCGACTACTTCACAACATTTCCACCAAGTTTTCAAATCAGTGAAAGAAAACGATAACGTTCAAGTTACTGGACAACTTTCTCAGCAGTTGCAGTTGCTTGAAGCTGTTGATCAAGATCAAAATAAACATCTCAAAAAGCAACGCTATACTTTAATGACAGCAGACACTGTTGAAATTTTATCTAAAGAAGAAGTTTCTGAAAAAGTAAAACTGAGATATGAATATTGGAGACGACAAGGAGGGTATAATGCTCGTTTGACTAAAACTGTGATGTGATTTATATATTGTCATTTCACAGAGTGATGATAAAAGCTTTGTTCACAAGCGTAACCACAAAAATGAGTTCTGTGGTTGCCTGGAAAAAGACGGCATTGCTGAATTTTGGGAAGACCTGGACGACAGTGAATAGGGTCAGTTCAATTGCTTATATGCGAAAGTGGCTAGCAGAGTGGCAAAAAAAAAATGGATTCCATCAGAAAAAGTTAGCGAATGAGCAATACTTCAGATGAAAATGTCTTTTGACTGTGCGATTGCGAAAACTGCGAAAAGGGGTCAAATCCTTAATACTGCTATGAAATATCAGGTTTTTTCTATCAGAAGAAAATGACATGAATATTTTGGACACCCGAAAAAAAACGAGCTTTTTCCCCCCCACGTAAATACAATGCAAACAAAAACTTTATTAATTTATTAGATTATTTAAAATTTACAGCAAACAGCTTCAAAATGAAAACCACCAACGTCCTAAGGGGAAACATGCAATGCAAAACTAAACTGCTGAAGTAAAGTGCAACGTCTGGTTTCTACCCTAGCAACTCTCTTGCTGCCTGACGTAGCGTTATTAAAAGTTGTTTTTTAAATATTGTTCAGAGCGTTCCCAGTAAATTTTTTCTTTGAATATGAATTTTAAATTTTCTTTGAATCTGAATTCTGACTTTTTCACCTGAATCTGAATCGGCGACGTTAATGATTTAATCACTTATTCCATTCCATATATCACGATTTTTCTGCTGAATGAATCAATTTAAAAATAAAGGTTGATAAAGATAGATTTATTTCGATCTTCTCGTCGTTTGCAATTATTAAATATAGTACGTAATTGTAATATAGTAATTGAATACGTCAATAAATACAGGAATCCACCAAAGGAAGGTTATGTAGTTGGGAAAAACCTTGCGAAGTTTAAAAACCTTTAACACGTGCTCTTTTGCCCTGAAAATAAAAATCAACCTATACCAAAATAGTGAAGGGAAGGAGGAAAAAAATATATATGTGTGTATATAAAACTAGAATTGTCGATTGCCTGTCTATTCTGTTGTGAATACACCTCATTTTTTGCTGAATTTCAACCATTGGAGACTATCCCAGTAAAAAATATTTCGTCCAGCAGATACCACAGATGGATTGCACCAATTCATTAGTGGAACATGCTTGATGGAGCATGTTTCTCCGTAACTTTTCTGGCTGGGTTAAGATTCAAGTGTCCCAAGTCTGAACAAGTTTAGGCATATGTTTCGTTAAGCCTGAGTTTCTGATGGATTGTGCTGGCAAGCAGAGGGGAAGACTCTGGTCTAGTGCTCCACTTTAGTCATCTTATCCAATACTCGACTTGAGCGGTCTTGGCAAAATAACTAGAGTTGACAAAAAGCAGACACTACGAGACTCGACACCTGATAAGAATTTAGCGTCTTTAGTCACTTTATTTAGAGTCTGTAGTCACTTTTTGAAAAAACATGTTGTCCGCCATTGTCTGTCTCATCAGATAAGGAAAAGCGGATATGTGACATCCATGATGATTCTAAGTTAGTGCTTATGGCGTGAAAACGGGGGAATTAATTCAGAAATGGCTTGACTTGCGACTGATAAATTCCTGACTTCACTTGCAACTTGAAATTCGCAATAAAATTTCTGGTCAAGTGAAATATAACAAATGAAAATCTGAATCACTTTTCTTAAAATTATTTTTTTAAGTGTGGTCGCTGTGTCGTTATTTGAAGTCAACCATTCTGTAATACTTTTAAATAATTTTGTTTTATAAATACCCATGAATGAATATTTGTAGTAAAGCCATGAAGTTCAGTGTGGTTTTGCCTCCTGTTAAGCTAAAAAAACATAGCTTATTTAATATATTTTTTGTGAAAAAACATAACTAGACCACATATACTTATATTCACGACACATCACGACAATTCATTTGAGCGCTCTACCCACACCAATCGGGTTGATGCACAGGAAAAATGAGAGAAACGTTAGGCCGAAACCTTCGGCCCATATCAGCAACAGTGGAACATTTGCGCTGTCCCAACTAGACAACGAAAAAGAGGAAATTGAAAGTTTTATACTAAGAAAAATGCGCACAAGATATTTAAACAGTCATTTTGCAAAAAATGTCGAAATTTCAGCTGAAGAAACATTCTAACGATATAGTTCCGCTGTAAAACTCTGTAGAAAAGCAAATCGCGCTGAAGGCCAGCAAAAGCTTAGTAAATTTTTGATGACTTAGAGGGCTTGGACCCCTCAATGTTTGGCAGTCCAGCTGCCAGTGTACCGGATTCGGAAACTGCCTGGTGTCTGCACTAGAGGTTTGTCATATGATCGAACCGTATTCTCTGCTTCCCTCTCCCGCAAGATAGAAATAAAATCATATTCTATGCACTACGAGCATATCCAACTTGAAAAAGTAAATTTAGGTCACTTATTTGGTTTTGCAGAAATGTGTTTAAAAATACCATTTTTCATAATATTTGAACCCAATTACTTTTCAATCAGCTCATGTCGGATGACATTGGTACAAAAACCATAAATTTTTTACATTATATTTTGTTATGTGGACAAATCAGAAATCTATAGATGCTGCCCATCTTTGGTCTGTGATTCAAGAAAATCGAATTTCTTATAGAAAATAGTTGTTACAAATTTCATTTTATCATGAATCGGTGACGGATGTGGCTTGTGATGCATCCTTATCTCATTTAGACATGACAAAATTGTCGATAACGATACAGCGCTATCCATACAGCAGGCGAGACCAATCAAGAATATTAATACATTCAAGAAAAGCGCAATTAATTTTCATCAAAATGATTGTCAAAATATATTAGATTGATTTTGTTGGTTATTGCGGGCAACTTTGTTAAAAAAAAAATTGCTTTACCCTTGAAATTGAGAATTTATGTTCTGCCCTCAAAATAAAATTTTTGCGCCTCTGGAGTTACGGACACAATACACGTGAAGTGGTCTTACCGATGCATTGCATTTCCGTTTCGTGTAATAAACTAAAAAATCGACGATGCACGTCTGCATTGCTTTGCGCCAATCGTTTTCCCATGCGCACAAAGCACACACAAACGTGCAGTGCGACCTTGAGAGTGATTATGTATGAGAATTTAAGGCTTTGTTTATGAACACAAAAAATTGCCCTTGCCAAACGATAATTCCACATGCGGAATGTGTCCCCCAGCAGAGATACACACGGTCGAATTGTACACACAATGATATGCACCCGATGGAATTGTAACTCGCAAAATTGCACCCAACTAAATTGCAGCTCCCAGATGATGGCATCCCACGGATTGCAATACCACGTTATATGATTTCAGGTAGTGCAATTTTATGGAGGAAAATTCCGCTAGTCAATATTAAATTGAATGCAATTCCACTGGGTCTATTTTATTCGGGTATTATTCTAGAAGATACTTTTCCACTGGGAGTAATTCTCACGCGTGCAATTCTACGTCTATAATACATTCTAAAACTTGCTTGCCCTTACTCGCGATTTTACTTTTCAAATGCCCCTCCTTCCCGAGATTTTAGAGATTCTGTCTCCACTGGATTAAAATAATCATGTATTGGGAAAGCAATTGTAACCCTGCCCGCCTATAAGTGGCCGCTGTTACAGGGCCTTGGACAGGGTGACCCACTCAAAAGAAGTGGCTATAAAAAAAAAAACAGGGCGGCGATAGCTCGCGAAAATTGTGCAGCCTATTTTTTTTAAAACCATGTAATGGCATACAGGATTTTGATTTTTGCACACGCCAGAAAAAACCTAGTGAACTAAGCAAAAGAAGCCATAATATTACGTTTACTCTGATCGGGTGGGATATTTTGTCTTAAAAATATGTACCCTGTGTTGTACAGAGTTGATTGACAACTTGGTGGATCAGAATAAACATTATTTTCGACACGAAAAATTGCCTGTGGAAGGGCTTCGGAATGGTGCACAACCTAGGATTCAATGCGTTTAGGAAGTGGTGATTGTGCCGCTCAAAAAAAAAAAAAAAACCGAGAAATGGCATGACCCGTCTCTTGCCACTACCGGTGATGATAATTAAGTGAGGGCCGAAACAAATATGCCAAGACGCATCGACAAGTTGAAACAAGTACACGCCACAGCTGTTCATTCTTTTTAATCTGAAAAATTCTGAAGTATGTGAACGACGCAAAATTAAACAAACATTTTTCGTTCATCAATTAAGTCAATTGAGGACTATAATTTCTTGAGTAATCAACGCAAATTTTTTATCGTGTAACAACAGCCATTTTGAATAGACTTTTTTGAACAACTATCTTGTTGAGTTTAGTTACATTTTTTTTTTATTATATTGCTTAAATTGCTGTGCTTTGCGAAATGACCCAACAATTTCTTGCGCGTGCTTCAGTGCGTTTTTGCGGGTGTCTGGTTAGGTCATATCGATACAAGCATTGGAAATACGCTATATCTCTGATCGCCGTGACGCGAATCGAAATTTCTTGATGAATGATGATCATATGCGAGAGGTCTGCTGGACGTCATAGTGGTTCACGTTAAGCACTGCCTACGGCCTTCTATCCACTAGGTCCACGCACAGGAAAAATGAAAACTATATAACAATCAACCTTCACCCCGATTCGGAACTGTTATCTGCACCAGCTCGTGGTTCGCCATATGATTAAGCTGAATTCTCGGTTTTTTTTTATTGAAATATTCCATGCATTAATGTTTTGCGCTGTGCTTGAAGATGCAGCGTTCATAATTTTTTTCTAGAGCACATTGGAGTTTCGCACCTTTATCTGAATTCATGTCTTAATAGATAAAAGTGAAGCATTTGTGACCTCGTCATGACCTTTACCGTTTTCATAAGGTTTTTGACTTGCTTAAAATTATATTTGAGTATAGCTTAAGACTCCGTAGGGTAAAGAGTATTTTCGTGCACCTAAGTATGATACAAAGGGAGCTAATTTATTTTTGTTGTAGTTGTTGTCTGTCCTGTCCATCCCGATGTTATTGACAAACCATAAGTCAGGTCTTTCAATGTATTTATTAAGATATATTCTGATTCGAATCCGTAGAAAAGTAAATCGATTGGCGCCAATTCGAACGTCGTTCGTTTCTGTCCTGACGAATGTCATTTTGAAATGATTAACTTGCCCTGGCTTAATAAAATTATTTGGTTGTCTTGTTTCTAATTAGCCACGCGTATAATAGTGGCAATGTAATATAATTTAGAATATCATAAATTTGTTGTGTTAAATTTAACCTAATACTGCTTACGGCTTCCGAGATTGGAAGTCTATTTGCCACTGAAAAAGGTAAACACAACACGTACACTGAAAAAAAATGAAATTTCAAAAGATGTGTTGTGATGTGTGACTATAGTGATGAACAATAAAACCTTCACCCCTATTCAGATATTTGCAAGTGTTATTTCATATACTTGTTTCACATTGATAAGCTTATGCGTGTTTAAAATGAAGGTTCGCCTTGTTGCGATTTGATTTAAGCTGATAAATTCTCGGTTTTGGCCTCTTCTGGGTGATAATAAAAAAAATTTGAAATCCATATGACGAATTCTATTCACGCATTTTCGTCTCTGACGTTTAAGTGTGATTTTTATAGAAATCATCTTCGGTTTAACAATATCAACGATAATCTATATATTGAAAACCAATTTCTCGGATCTGGCAATTTCAACCAAGTTTTGTTTTGAATGCCAAATACATAGGCATTTTAAAATGGGAAAAGAGAAAGAAAAATTTATTTCTGTAAAGATGAAGAGTGTATATCCATGGTGTACTTTTTCTATCGGACGCGCGATTTTTTATATCATTTTCGCGGGCGTTATGCTTTCGAGAGTGTTTTTACTTGTGATATTGGCACGTCAAGTCGTTCGCTTATAGATACAAATTTTTTGTGATTTCGCAAAGTTTTATTTTGACCTCATTCTATAACAGTCCTGACCTTTGATTTACCATTTTTCTCTCTGTATCCTATTCCTTCGGTTTTCTGACTTGCATTCATATATCTCCTTGTCGTTCTCCCTTGAGTATAGCTATTAATTGTTTGCACTCTTTCTACAGTAGGTTTCACTTTCAGTAGTACTTTTTTTCCTATTTGTCATGCCTATTAAGTCTTGACAGTTACACTTTGGTGCTTGTTTCTTTGCTGCTATTTTTCTTTTGAATTTTCTGCGTGCGACAACGGTTTTGTTATCTGACTCCAATTCAAGAAGGCGCAATTCGCTCCATCCCGATGTTTTTTGTACAGTAACAAATAGAGCTAATTTTTTGCTATTGTAGTTGTTGTCTGTCCATCCTGATGTTATTGACAAACCAGAAGCCAGGTCTTTAAAAGGATTTATTAAGATATTACTACAATTGATTCGAATCCATTAAAAAAGTAAATCTCTTGGCCAATGCCAAGTAATTCCCGCTACACGCCCATTCGTAGCTCTGTCCTCTATTCCCCCCGAAACATATTATGCGGTTATTTTGAAATGGCTTTCCCAAAGTTCCCCAAAGGCTTAATAAAATAATTTGGTTGTACGTGCTTTTAATTAGCCGCGCGTTATAATCTTGGCACTGTAATGTAATTTAGAATATTATAAATTTGTCGTGATAATATTTAAAAGAGCATCGAATTTATCCAAAATAAAGTGAATTTAACCTAATATATGTTACAACTCCCCCTCGGCATAAATTATAGGATTTCATATTTAGCCGAGAATACAGCTTAATCGTATTGGGAACTACACCCTCTCGTGCAGGAGGTTTTTTCACTCGTCATGCTTCCCGTCTTTTCCTGTGCGCGGACCAGATTGGTAGAGGAGAGGAAGCCGTAGCCAGTGCACCGGCGAGGCGTACAGCTCTCGCGTATAGTGATCATCCCTCACGGCAGTGGTCCCCAACCTTTTTGTCTCCGCGGACCGATCCACGTTTCATAATGCTACCGCGGCCACCCAAAAGGGAGGGGGAGACACAGATTGTTTTGGATTAACTTTTATTTGAACATGCATTCAAAATGAAATTATTTGAACCATAAATGAATATTAAGTTATTTAAATTTGCAAAATTTTCAATCCATCGCTAAATCAATGCGAACCCTGAGCTTGTTTCTCTTCAAAGAAACGGTTCCGTCTGGGGATAATGGGAGGGAATGACACTCGAAGTGTCTTGCTTACGTCCAGGTTATTCCGTTGTTTTGTTTTGGTTGCTGCAATTGCAGAAACCCCTCTTCACACATATAGAATGTCGGAAATGATAATAGGCATTTAAGCGCTGTAGTGGCGATATCCGGGTATTCTTTCCCCAGCCTGTAAAAAAACCTCCAAAAAACTGAATGTATCAAGCTTACTCTCCTGGTTAAAGGGCATTCGGCTGCTAGAATGGGCAAGGGATACTAAATTAGGAAAACTAGTTGATACGCTCAAAGTAACAATTCAATAACTTCAGCATAACAAGGGCTTGTGATGTGATAAACCAAGGTTATGTTGTGATAAAGGGGGTTCTCACACTAATTAACGATTCCCTTGTGCGAACCGGCACCAACTGACCCACGGAACGGGGGTTGGGGACCGTTGCCTTACGGGTCAAGGTCACGACCATCAGAGATGCGCCGCTCGAAGCTATTCCCAACGCTTCTAATAATTGAACTAACTGGGCAGTGATGATAGAACTGCCAATTTATTATTTTTATTCTCCGAGGCGCCTTCCGCGCGATCTTCCTTTCCCCGGCGTTTTACAACCAAGTTATGGCATTAGGAAGAAACTGTTTTTCGGCTAGACATTTGCTGTGTTATGCAAAAGGACTCAACAGTTTCTTGCGTTTTCTTCGGCGCGTTTTCTCGATAGTAATAAAATGTCATTTTAACCTTTTCTTCGGTGATTCATTTGCAGGAGATTTTTGGTCGAGATTGAAGGCTAATTATCATGCAAATCAAAAATTCATTCGAGATTCTGTATATTGTTTTTATTTCTCGTATCCACACGTTTATTTAAAGCATATCGTTAAGAGCATAGTGTACGATTTTCTGTTGTTCAGGAACCATTTTCCAAGTAGGCTACGCAATTTTACTCTTAATTTTGATCAACGTTTGTTCAATATACATATTTTTAAAGCGATTTTAGTACGCTGTTTCGTCCCTTGAGCTCGTTTGTTTACAGTCTGAGAACAGCTGAGCTGTTTCTTTGTGACGTCCAAGTTCTGGTTTCGTCGTTCATTGGGTCGTTCATTGGCCATCTTCATCCTCACGGAAGACAGATTATTCATTCCGGAAATCAGTCTCTGCCGATTGTATCCTAAATAATTTCTGTTGCAATTTTGTCAAGGTTCAATTTCATCGATTATTCTGCCCGAGCGGCCTACATTCGTTGAAACAACATCAACGATGTAGATATGATAATACGCGGCCCCAGAGATGGCGGGAAACACTCTCATCGCTTGAAGCGCGGAAGAAAATAGTTCCCATCAGAGGCTTGGAAACCCAACTCTCTATTCTATCTTGCAATGAGATATGGATATTCAAAAATACCAGCGAGCCCCAGATCCTCAGGTTAACTTTTTTTTCGTATAACTTGAATGCCGTCTGTCACATAGTCTCCCATTTAGCCTCCTATTTGACAAGCTCGGCCACCCAAGTCGTGCTCTGAATATTATTGAAAACGAGAGTTTCGCACGAGCGCGTGACTATAAAATTGAGAATCAACGTTCGTTTCTTTTTCATTTCTGATTTGTTTTGTATTAGCTGGTTTGGGGATACGCAGGACTAGTCTAGCCTGGATTGAACTGCGAAGATGAAGTTAGTTGCAACTTTCCTATGCCTGTTTGCAGTTTGTAATGCTGCGCACATGTAAGTTCATTTTGTTATGTACTCATTCTGCTTCCTTTCTGTCAGTGTGCGTCTTTTTTGTTTAGGGGTTTGGCATTTGAGCGCTGAACATGAATACTGAATGCAAGAGTTTTCGAAATTTTTAATGTTAATGAGACTTTATTGGTCATTTCACTCTCGAATCTGAAGTGTGACCAGCCGCAATATACTAGTCTGGCCAGTTTCAGCACTGTAAAAGTTCCAATAATAATATATATCTCCTTTCAATCACATCAAAAGGTGCAATAGAAAAGAAATTTCTTTCAGCTTCCTATGTCAGGGATAGTTCAGTGTGGTGGTAGGAAAATACTTCTCTGAATATTAATTAAAATATTATGACCTAATATCCAACACTTAACCTTCACTGAAAAATATAGTGAAATATTATAAATTTTATGTTTATAGAAGATTTTAAAATAATCACCTCATGTATAAGAGTTCAAATCCCACCTGAACTGAGCTTTTGGCACAACTGGTCACACAAAATATAAATGCCCTTCGTCATTCGGTAATCTACTCTCATTTAATTGTCTAGGTTATTAATAGTATAGAGTGTTGTTTTTAAGCTTTATGAAAGACATTCATTGATCTGAAATGGTTTTGCTTTTGCAGTGTCAAGCTCAAAAAGTTTAAAAGACTTCGAGAACAACTTCGAGAAGAAGGTTTAACTTTTAATGGAGAGCTTGCAAATAAATACAATCTTGGTCAGGTCAAAGATGGTGGACCAGAGTCACTGAAAAATTATTTGGATGTAAGTTTTTTTTTGAGAAATCATGGGCTGATTGCCTGCTCGAGATTTGCTTTCTGCCTGTTAACAGATATTTTCTGAATTGTGAAATGTTTGTTTAAAATGCTCAGTGGTTTCAAGAAAGGAAGCAAATTTCTCAATATTAAATTAGTATATAGATTTATGCAACAGTAATATTATTCGAAAAATGTTGTACATTTTTTGTGCATACCGTTGCTAAGAGAAAATAAACGGTTTTTGAAGCATCAGAAAATGTCACCTTGCTTGTCTATGTGATTATCGGCAAAAGATTAACTTCCTTTTACCATGAAATAAACTGATGGTTATTGGGACTTGTGAACCTTAGGAATAATTAATGTTCAAGCCGCATCATATTCTTTTAAAGATTTGAAAAAACGTATAATCATCAAGCATGTTTATTAAATAGCAGTGCTGATACACATCTGTGATGCAATGTTGGTTTGACATCTTATACTGTACATTTTATAAATGATGGAATGTGCCGGCGAGGTGCGTTCCATCAGTGGCATTACTTGACAAAATCAACTTTCTCATTTGGCAATCGTAATGTACATGTAATTGAGTTTTAATTAAGAATCTGGTAACATTTTTTCTCAGGCACAATACTATGGTGAAATTGAAATTGGAACACCACCTCAAAAGTTTAGTGTTGTCTTTGATACCGGATCATCTAATTTATGGGTTCCTTCGTCAACATGCTCTTTTACTAATATTGCTTGTTGTAAGAACTTTTTATTTACATGTTTTATTGAATTATGTTTTTGACTTGTTTTGGCCCATTACAGGTATATTATATTTATCTGATGAAGAGTTTTTGCGAAGTTTATTTTCCGCGCTTCAACTTGGGTATATACTGGTTCTGATTTTGTTTGCTAAAAACATCCGGAAGAATGAAAGTTATGAAATTGCTCCACTCCGCTTAAGCACAATTAATTTGTGATGTACGCTAATAAAAATTTAACTGAAAATTGTGTTACAAAGATCATTAATCTTGTGAATCAGAAATGAATAATTCGGCTTCATTTCTAACAGAAGGCTGGGAGTAGTGTGAAATACTCAGTCAATTAATTTCTAATCGCATGATGTGCATCATTTTATTTTGGCAAAATGTTCGTTAACTCAAAAGAAATGCCTGCTACAAAAAAAAATTGGCCAAATAAGCAAGCCTGTCCAAAACGAATCAATACATTCGAAATGAAAGTATTCGATGTAGTAAAATTTTTGATTTTAGTTATTTTTCAGGATAGAATCGAAGAAAATTTTGTTTTTCATATTCAAATTTGTTTTTTCAGAATGTATTCGAAATAGTAAAATATTTGGTTTTGGCCATCCCTGTTTACATGACATATCAGAAATGTTTTTATTCAATTTTTAGCTCAATATATTTTAAGAGAGCTCAAGACTTTTTTCATTGAAAGCATAGTTAGCTTTAGCACTTTTTTAATATTTCATTTCCAAAATATTTTATTTAAAAATATGCCCATCATCATGTGTGACTTTATATATTGATCTTTCTTGTACGTCAAGCAACAACTACTTTATTAAGAACATAATTATTTTCACTTTAGTGCTTCATAACAAATATGATCACACAGCTTCTAAATCCTACAAAGCGAATGGGACAGATTTTGCAATTCGATACGGATCTGGAAGCTTATCTGGATTTTGCAGTACAGATAATGTTGATGTGAGTTAACAATTTATATGTTTAAACTTAAGACACTTTGTTTTTTTTTATAACAGTGTGACAGTGTATTCAAAATTTGCAATATAAATAGAATGCTCCAATATTACTGATAAACATATATTTGACAATATTTTGAAATGTAAAATTTGACATATATCTTGACTTTGCTGCAATATGAATCTATTCAAGATTAATGAAATAATGAAATATTCTTTTAATCTTAATACGAGGATAGGATAGAATAGGATTCCTTTTTATCGTATGGGAAAGGAAAACTGAAAATAAGGCTTAACTGTCGATTCACTACTCGTGTAGATGCCAGATCAAGTTTTGTAGGTAGACATGGTTGGTGAAGGAGGGTGTAACAATCAGTTATGTGAACCACGGTGCACCGGCATGGTGTCCAGCAACCCTCTCGCAAAAACATACATGACTGGATTTAAGCCGAGGATGGTTGTGATATACTTTAGCTTTAATAATGCGTTTTCACTAACCAGTTTACCAGGCACTCTATCGGATGAGGACATCCCCAAACAATATTGGGTTTTTTGCTGTCTGAGCTGGTGCCTGAGTATTCATGTAATAATCCAAAGTCCTAAAAAGAGCCTACCATGGGTGCAAATTTTTGATATAATATATCATATATATATATTTATTCCCTAACTGACTTTAGGGGATGTCCAAAATATTTGATTCAATATGTGATTCATTAATCGTAATTTTTTGACAGTGTTGTCAATTCTTTCTTCGTGTATTTATGATAATGATATACACTTTTTTGGATATCGCCGAGTCAAAAAAAAATATATATATTAATCCTAATCTAAGATCAATAGATAGTTCCATGTTTACATCGATTTCCTTGTTAAAGATATTGAACTAACAGGCAGTCCATCCTACAATCTCCATAACATGTATCTTCATTTTTTATCACGTTTGGTTGAGGACACAGGAAATATAAATCACGAGATTTATTTTTGAAAAAATAAAAGTACTAACGATTCACTCATGTCTTGTCCCAAGCAAAAATCAGCTATTTTTACCAAGTATGGTGCATAGATAAATCACACATTATCAGTATATTCCAACTTTGATCCTTGCATGATCGATGAAATTCATTAAAGATTCACCATGTCATGAAATTTTCATTTGTCTAGCACATGACTGCACCACAGAGATAACTTTAGCTTGTACCATAAAAGGAGCATGCTGATAACGTGTCACGTTATTGGCATGATCCATGTATGGTTAAGTGATGATTAGTATTTTGTCCTCAAATTACTATCACATGACTAAACTCGAGATGTGGTGTTTTTGTCTTTAACAAGCTCATTTCTGTTAATCTGTCATGTGATTTGAGATTTCATATTTCTTATTGAACAAAATATCACATGATTGTTTGAATTGCCACACCAGGAAATTGCTTTCCTTTTTATCCACAGCTGAGTATCGGCCAAGGATGAAGGTGTTGGCCATCCGTGTAGCATTTTTTGACAGTGAATAGTGTTTGAAAGTTTTGTAAATTTTCTGTCAATAGAATATAAGATGCAATGCTGACCTGGTGTTTTGTAAAATATTAATATGAAGCAAATTTTGCAATTCTTAATATTTGCATAGGCTGTGTAAATATGCATGTCTGCGTTATTGAATGCGTATTTTGTTTGACTATACTGTACAATGTTCATTGAACAAGAACAAAAAAGAAACCTAACTAATGGTCCTATACTACCTATTCTTTCGATTTGTGATTCGCAGTTTTATGATAGACAAATTTGATTTTTATGGAGTTTTGGAATCATCAAAATTCTTATTGAACTCTGCAAGAAAATACTTTGCCTATCTATTCAAATAAAATTTGCCACAACACATTGTAATGGTGTGAAAAATCAGTGGCATAGGATTTTTTTTTAAAAGTGATTGTTTGGTAATTCAACTACTAATTATGCCACATGATTGTCAAAAAAATTTTTTTTCTGTCCATCATAGTCATATTTCTGGTCATTAATATTGAGCAATTACATTTTCCATATTAAAAAAGTTATTTCATGCGGTTGATTGAAGTGTATCCCTATTATTTCCAATTAAGTTTGGAATATTTATTTATTTATCTATTCCAAGCCTAGGGCTATTTTGTAAGGAAATTTGTTGAATAATATTTCTACTGCATATTATATCTTTATATAACCTGGTTATAAAACTAACCACAGAGTATTGGGGACCTCTGCTTATTTTACATAATTCTTAAATAAGATTATCAATGTTCGGAACAAGTCAATTCACCTTGAGGTTCCAAGTCTAGTCGAAGAACACGAGAGTTGCGAGTCCAAGTTTTACCAAAATTTAAATTTAGAGTCACAAGTCAACATCAATGACAGATTAATTTGCTACTTCTCCTCACTTTATAAGTACCGGCTCGAAATTATCATCTGATCGTTATTGGGTAGACGAACACAGATTTCACAGCAGGATACAATTCTTGTTTTATATTCTTCTGGGAGGCGTGTTTTCTTCTCGTAAGTCATGCAACGGCCGACGACGTGATTTTTCAAAACAATATTGCAGACTCTGGCTAAATTTTTATTCAAGTCCATCTGCATTTTGTCATTTAGCTGAGACAGCTCGAGTTGACTCGTTGAAAAAAAGGCTCGAGTGCGACTCCTAGTCGAGTCATTGACTCGAGTCTCCCCAATTCTAGAATTCAGATAAAAAGTAATTTTCTTTTTAAAATATTTTTGAATTGATTCATTTTGCAGTGAAATCATGATATTTGCCAAATTTTACGAGGTAAAATTTGACATAAATCATGATTTCACTACAAAATAAGTTCAAATATCAGCAGTTTTGTTTATCTCAAATGTCAAAACAATTTTATATATCGTATTTACTTGATTGTGAGCCGCTCTTGATAGTAAGCTGCCCTGGACTGTAAGGCGCATGTGATATTCTTAAAAATTTAATGTAAGCCACAAATACTATGCCGGTGCCTATATCGGTTTTAGCATATCTGGGTGGGCACGGAAGCAGACAGAGTACCGGCATCACAAAGAAAAAATATAAACCGCCTTTGAATTTAAGCCGCAAACATGATGGAAAAAAAACTTTATAAGCCAGCTGCTTACAATCGAGTAAATACGGTAACATTACTAATGCAGTGAATCTTGGACAGTGGACACCAATATCTGATATAATGCAATTATTCATTCATATTCTGCATAATTTTCTTGTTACATTGGATGCAATGAATATCAAGTATTTCCCATTACTGCTTATTGTCTGAGTCATGGGTATATTGCAAGCATTTCCTGTTGATATATGCAAGATGTGATCCACTTTTTCTAATAAATATGACTCTTATCTTTTGACTAAAACGGAAGCTGAATTACAATAAGTTTTCGGCTAATATGCGAAATGGGAGAATGCCAGCTATTTGCTGCTCGGACACCCAGAAAAAATGAGTTCCGTTGTATGAAAATTTTGCTATTGGGCAATATTTTATGATATAACTCTTGCTAGAGGATTAAATGCCTCCTTTTGAATGTCCAGTTACAATCGTACTGTATAAAAGGTTCAAGATCATCGATAATACTACTATAGCAGCGTTGAGGGCTTTGAAGCATTTTCGTTCACCTGCAGAAAACGACTTTAATGTTATTTTCACCCCCAATTTATATGCCTCCAATGATAAGGCATAATTCAAATGTATTCAATTAAATTAAGTAAAATTACTCAATCCTATACAGATTCTGAAGCCGATAACTAGCAAATTTCATCCACCCCTGATAGAGACGGGCGTTGTTGTTCTATATATGGTGCCGGTATACAATCCTATTTTGAGAATCACCCACATTTTTGAGAATGTGTACTGGTGGCTCATTTTTGTTGTTGTATTATAATTTACATCGTTTTTCTGGTTTCAGATTGCTGGGTTGCCAGCAAATGGCCAAACATTTGCAGAAGCAGTGAAGGAACCTGGAATTACATTCATAGTAGCTCAGTTTGATGGGATTCTGGGTCTTGGTTATCCAAGTATCTCAGTCAATAGAATTCTGCCAGTCTTCCATACTATGATCAAGAGCGCTGGAATCCCGCCTCAATTCTCATTCTACTTGAATAGGTAAGTAATATTGAGTTGATAGGGATTTTTTACCGAACATTTACATCATTTTTTAGGATTATAATACCAAAAACAGCGACAGTGTAGAATTGTTAAACATACTCTCTCTCTCTTAATTACAAATTTTTTCATAAGGTTCTATTAAAATCTTTTTATCCAGTAATAAGAACTTTCTGTAAAATTTTTGAATATAAAAACGTTTTGGTCACTTTTACCAATACCTCATTTTCTTTTTTCTTGTTTTAGAGACCCGAACCAATCACTAGGTGGTGAGCTGTTTCTTGGTGGTGTTGATCCGAGCAGATTTACTGGAGATTTTACTTGGCACTCTGTGACAAGAAAGGTATCATCTGTACAACAGTGTTTTTTTTAGTTTTAAGCTTCAGAACCATGCTCATATGATGTGATTCACCAGTGACCAAGACTATACAGACAATGTGACTGGTTAATGCTTACCTGGTTGCAAACTGCCAGAATGTTCGGTGCTCTGCTACTCAGACACCCGAAGGAAATGGATAAAATCAGAAAGAAATTTAGCGAATGAGCCATTTCAAGATATCCTAAAAGATTGAAATTCCCGTTTGAGTGTCTGGCAGGTACCAAACCTTAGCAGTGTTGATGGTTTTGAAACTTTTTTGTCACCTGAAGAAATACGGAATTCTGTCATGGTTGACTTAATTGCTAAAATGTTGAAACGCGCTTCAAGTTCTACTTACCGCAAATTTCCCCGCTCTGGAGATGCAGACTCTTCCTTTGTTCCTTCACCAACCAATGAGAAACCATGTCTATACATAGGCAAAATATGTAACTGTTAGGTAAATACCATACCTCAGACATGGAACTGGTAAACATGTGATGAATCTTTGTCAATCTTATGGTCAGCCCTCCTCTTCCACAAAAACAAATTTTATTTTTATACTTACACATATTTTTGCTTGTAGTGAAGCGGAATCATTTCCTGATAGGTATTTCATAAATTTCTCTTAGTTGTTTTTGCGTTCTTCTGTTCATCTGACTTAGTTGAATGTATTTTTTGTTATTTTTCTATCAGTTTCTTTGATATTGCAACTGCATTACAATATTATTTTTTTAGGCTTACTGGCAAATTCGTATGGATGGAGTCAATGTTACTCATTCACCCCATGGAAAGATCAGAGTGAGTATTTGTATGATGTATTACATGGTTGACTTAAGCATTTGTGCTTAGAAAAATTTGTTTCTTGCACCAGGGTACTAGCGATGCGCTACTATGTTCAGTGCAGAGACTGATACAAAAAAAAAAACGAAAAAAAAAACTGTGTTTGTCTATGTCAATACCCTATTGATACTGTAATGTGTTATATGTATGAACTTGAAAATAATGCTGAATACATATTTTTAATAGGTCGGAAAGTCTACAGCTTGTGATGGGGGATGCGAGGTAGGCATGTGTTTTATAGTAGGCCTGGGTACTTTAAAACAACGTCACAGAGTCTTGGTTTTCTTCGGGTGTCTTCATTTATATTTCTTCGGATGAACAAAAAGCTTCAAAACCATCAACACTTCTATTTCATAGCAGTATTGATGATTTTGAACCTTTCAGTACATTTTGCTTGGTACAAGACACTCAAAAGGCATTTATGACTTCTAGTTCACAGATATATCAGAAAATATTGTACTTTTGGTATATTTTCTTGAGGTGGCTTTCTGACCATTTTCATTGGAATTAGACGTGTTTGAATCAAATGATAAATAATTCAAATAGCCTTGGATATGCTTAGTTAACTGACACCACATTTGATTCTATTAAATTCGCATTGACGAGGAATAAAAGAGTGGTTATATGTACGATATTAATTTGATTGAATCACATTGACATTTTGTGAACAGATGAAGTTATTGTATGATTGCGAGTGTTTTGAAAGTTACATTCAAGATGCTGTTCTCATAATACTTATTACTATCAGCATTGCTATCATCATGATCCAGATCATGAAATTTAAATTTAACAAGCATCAAGCATGAGACACTGTTTGTACCGTGCCTAGATTGAGTGAGCCATCTGTGATACTTGACAAAACAAGTTTCGGCTTTCTCTGTATTGTCTAGTGTTGATGATTATGAACCCTCCCAATTCTGAAAGTATACCCTGAGAATATTGGTTCACAAGGTACAAGATTATGTCGTGACATTATTCTGGATTTTATAAGTTGTTCAGTGTTTAGAATTTTTCTTTGGTATTCCTGAAGGATACCTACTTTCTGTTTCAATTGTTTAATTTAGCAGTTTTGCTTGTATCAAAAAATTTTTTTTTTAATGTTTTCACGATTATATAAATTTAATTTCACATGTTTTTAAAGGCAATTGTTGATTCTGGAACATCCTTGATTGCTGGTCCAACCAAAGAAATCAAGGCAATTAATATGGCTATCGGTGCAATACCCTTCATTGCAGGAGAGGTTTGTATATTAAATTATTATTTCAATATTTGAGCTGGACATATTTTGAACACTCTGGAAGTTTCAAAAAGGAACTGAAATACTATTAAAAAGTTTGGTATGCACATGCCCACTTAGTCCAACCCATAGGTATAGTTATAGGTCTTCTATTATATTTAGAGTCTCTTAGTGCTTCAGTGGTCTTGGCAGGGTTGTAAAATTAAAATGAAGTTGAGATTTTCGGAAAATATATGTGTAATTACTGTATATAATAATTGTACGTAGGGATGTGCAATTCAATTAGATGATTCGAATCGATCCGAAGCACAAATTATTCAAATCAATCACGAAACGTTCATAGGAACATAAACTTGCTAAATGAATCAGAATTGTCCTTTTTAACGACAAAATATCATCGATTTTGGTCAAATTCAACCAAAATCTATCGTGTTGTGTCGATTAAACGAGTAACTTTTTGTTTGCTTGTGATCGAGTTAAGAAAATTTTCAATGTACCGTAAATGTTGGTAATTCGTAATTATGTATTCCATGATTTTCATAATGGAGACAATTTGCACTAGTAAAATTTGGATATTTGTTTGGAATTAATGATTCTATTCGATTCAGAAAAATTATTCGAATCAGATTCCAATTCCAGATAAATCGGTTTGCTCAACCCCAATTGTTTTTCCTCGTTATGTTTTCTACCTTATCTGTGATCCTTGCCCAACCTGATCTATTTTTATGTTTTTGATGCGAGTACCCAACCGTGCTTCCTCGGCATGTCTATTTAAATGTGTCCACTGAAGGGGTGGACAGGCCCACTCCCTAAGTTTCTAAAAGTGGGAGCAGTTCCCTAAAGATTTTGTATGTTGCAAAATTTCGTCAAGTAATAAGTAAAATTTTCACCTGCCTTCGGCGTGAAATTACTCTTTGTATATGTTTTTGTTCCTCTTTTGGCCCAAAATTACAACTTGCAATAAAGGCAAAAAAATTTCTTTTTCTTTTTTTGGCTCGCAAATACTGTTTGAGAGAATAAAATGTTTTAAAAATTTTAATATTAGAAACCTTCCACTGCCACTGAATGTTGCAATACCTCATTCCGACTGTTGGAATGTCAGCTACTGTGCTAATCAAACACCCGAAGTAAATGAGTTACATCAAAAGAAAATTACCAAATGGGATAAATTCTTTGATATATCGTGCTGCAAGATTATTAAAATTTCTCTTTTTTTATTTTTTGAATGTTTTGTCACAATTAGGGCTGTCCAAAATATTCGATTTCGAGCGGAATATTCAAATCATAAATTATTCTATTCGATTTCTGCAACAATTCGAAATCAACAAAAGAGTTATTTTGAATTTTTTCAAAAATAAGTGTGAAGTTTCACTTAAATGACAAGCTGACAAAAAGATGTCTCTGTTTGTTTATTATATGACTTCTGATTCAAATATTCAAGTAGATTCTGAAAAAAAAAGATATTCGCCCTAGTCGCCTTCAAACTTCATCAATACTGATAAGAAATAGCGGTGCTGATTTTCAAATGAAAATGAATATTTCAGATACTCAAACAAAAACATAGCAGGGTGTTACCTATGTTTCAGTTATATAATTTATTACCAATCACAATTTTCATTGTTTCAGTGGCTAGTGTTATGTAGCGAAATTCCCAACATGCCTAATATCAACTTTGTTCTGAGTGGAAAAACCTACACATTGACACCACATGATTATGTTCTTCAGGTAACATGTTATATTATATAAAATATACTTTATTTACTTTCAGAAATACTATTTTTCCAAGCATGTGCCACAGATGGACCTTGTCTCATCGAGACAAGGTCCATTAGTGACACATACTTGACAAAAAATGAAATACCATTTTGGTATTTAGGATTCAAATCGTTTTAAATACATACATGACATGTCCGATAATGATTCAAACTCTCATTTCACTCTTCGCCAGGATTTGACAACAATGTTGAGCAAAGTTTATGTAAAATTCTTTGTAATCATGATGGCTTAGGTGTTATCATGTTGGCATCGCAGGTTGCTGATCTCATCGCTCGATACAGGGTGTTATAACTTGTACATGCTGAGCCGAACTAGAAGGATATCTTTCCAACAGCACTATCTCTGGCCTTGCACAGGGTGATCCACTCTGAAAAGTTGCTATAAAAAAATTTCTTTAAACAGAAAGAGAATTTCTTGTACACATTGCCACTTTACGTTGCTTCTATTTTCCAGGAATCTGCGGCCAACTCGACCATGTGTGTATCTGGTTTCATGGGTATGGACATTCCACCCCCAGCTGGACCATTGTGGATCCTTGGTGACGTGTTTATGGGAAAATATTATACCACATTCGACGTAGGAAACAACAGAGTGGGATTCGCTACTGCCGTTAACCCCAAGTAGACTCGTGGAAACCATTGTAATCATTTTCTCGTTTTGCCATTCATTATTTGCAATGTAAAGTTTGACCAATCTAATTATATGTTTCGTTCCCGTTGTAAAAGCTAAAATTTGTCACTTCTCTCATAGGTACCAAATATATTCTTTCCATACAAGTTTCATTTTCGTTTTAAAAATAATGTTGAATATTCGCTTGCTGCTTGTATATTATGAATTAAGAAAACTGTACAATTTCGAGGCGATTTTTTTTTTCTTGTTTTTCTGTGATACATTAATGCTAGCATTGAGCGTTGTTTATGCATGCTTTTTTCTTCTATGGTCTTTTGTTTTGTCGCTGATCGATCCCAATCAGGAAATTCATTTTCACGACTAGTGAGTTTTTTCAACTCTGTGGTGACACGGTCTATCCTTGGCCTTCAACTTGACAGACCTCAAACAAAATATATCTGATTGAAAGTGAAAAGTATATTTTTTTTTATTTGTTTTTTCAGCTTTACACCTCTGATAAGTTCATGTAGTTTTTCTAACATTTAATTCCGTAATCTTCTCATACTTTCGAGGGCGTGGTAATGTTTTCCTTTCCGGCCAAATTGCCGTCATCAAGTTCATGATTTATCGAAAACAATTAGACTATCAATTCGTGAGAGGCGTTTTTTGAATCGTTGTGACGGCAGCATTTCATGTATTTGATTCAATATACAAAATCTGAGTTTCTGTAATATTTTTACTGAGTAATATTCATATTGCAGCCTAGTTTGCTCTACACACAAGAAAGGAATTAACTTAAAGAGATTACATCTTGGTTTGGCATCCCATAGTGAGAAAATATTTTCTTTGTAACTTGTGGGTTAATTGAAGCTTCTTGTTAGGCACGTGCGATCTGTGGCACATGCTTGGCAGTTCTTCTGATTGTGTGATTCAGCTGATTTGTCCAGATCGGCAATGGCGGCAGATGTAGTTCCGACCGATATGCTTTGACAGATAATGAAAACAAAGGAAATAATTTTGCCAAGGTTTCAAAATTCTATTCTGAACAGAATAGAGTTTTGAAACCTTGGCAAGTTTTTTTTGTTTTGCTCTTTCTTAAAGTGTGCATATCAGATTCGAACTATATATCTTCCGCCAGTAACCACGCCCTCTATGTGTATCTGTGTTTTTGATGATGAAGTTCACCATGTTTGCTTGATATGCTTTGCTCTTTTTTTGTTTAATAATATTTTAGTTTGAGATTCAACATTATCTGTCAACATACCAAGTTTTCTGTCAGCAATGATGCATGGAATTGAGTAATAAAAATCTCTGTCATCTGTGGATTGCATTGTTTTCGTTTACGATATTGTGTCTGATATAGTGATCAGAAGAAATGGATGTCCTAGGATTTTGTTACGAGCTACGCATCTCTATAGAGGTTCCAAGTAAGCCATTACTAATTATATGGCTATGCTTCGTGCTTTTGAACTATACCACAGGATGTTAGATACGCTGGTATCACAAGTTCGTGTTTTATTGTTGGGCACTTTCAAGAGTCTGGCAAAATATCGGTAAACGTTAGGCAAAATCCTCACCCCCGTTTGGAAACCTTGACTGCACGAGAGTAATTGTGGTGCCGTCCGGAAAAAACGGTCTTTGGAACTGCATCTTTTTCTAGCTGGTACTGGGCCTTAGGCAGTACTGTATGTTCTAATGTATGACAGTCAAAATATCAACTTTAGCCTGAGTATATACCAGCTTGAAAAGTTGCCATAAAAAAACTATCGAACAACAACCAGTGATTCAGACAAAAAATCCAGCGCGTATGTGTTTCGGTAGGTTCTCTAATGCGCCGTCTTCTTTCGCTGATGAGAGTATCATGGTTTAGCAAAACTTTTCTTCCTGAACAAGTTTTTTACAATATGTAATGGCGACTACAAATCATCACACATCAATAAACATCAGCATAATAAAAGACGAATAGCTTCCCTACAGTATTCATGAGATTTTCAATAATATTGAGGCGAACGACCGAGATGTAAACATGAAATAGTACCACCGGATAACAGTATCAACATAACTATGTTTTTCATTTTCTAAGGATAGTCAACGGAATTATTTTATGAAAGTGTGTTTAACCCTGAATACCACACGATGTCATAGATGCTTGTTGGGAACGCCGAACTGATAAGTTTTCCCTGCAATTTAGGGTTGTATACGTATGTGTGTCCAATAAAAATGACGCTTATCAACTATTAGGGCCATTGCCGATACGGTAGCACTAAAGAATGTTTTTAACTGCAACAGACAAATACGAATTGTGTTAGTCTTGCGTGTTTTTTCGATCAAAATGCATTTGTATCATAGATTACACTGTGTAGCCTACATCGTGGCGACATCGGTTCATATGTTTAGGAAAAAACTTATTATTGCGGGCGAGATAAGTATCGTTTAATCAATGGTGTATTATTACGTTTACCGTAGTAATTCCTCTTAATTGCAAACAAACCATCCCACCTGCGACATTCCCATGAGTTTGATGCAAAACTAGACAGTCCCGAACCATTTCGAAAAAAACAATTTGTGGCTTGTTATTAGTATAGCATACAGCATGATGAAGATACTGAAAATTGTTCTGCTTTTCACCTACGCAAGTTTATCACTTGCAAAGAGAGATTTTACTGGGTAGTGTATATTTTTTAATATATTCAGTGATGCAGGATAATACATATATGATATAGTCTGCCTATAACGGCGCACCTTTGGTTATCTGAGTATGGCAAACATGTGTAGGTCTTTCGAGATACTTCGTCAACTACAAGCTGCATTGTTTTTCTGTGTTATATACTATACTTCGCATTAGGGCTGGGCAACATCGATTCAGTTGGAACTCGTATCTAATTCGGATATTTTTTTTGAATAGGATCGAATCACTAATTCTATGTAAATAACAAATATCGAAATTACTCTTAAAACTTGTCTACATTATGAATACCAAGAAATTTCTTAATAATTATTAATTACGAAATACTAATATCAGGATTAAGAAACTTCAGGTTATGGCAGTGTATTTTTAATTCACACTCAAAGTCAAATAGCAGACATTTTCATTTTTTCAAAGCAATCGATTTTGCACAAATTTGATTAAAATCGTGCGAGTATACTACCCTATGGTGTTTAGGGGAGGGAGCGGGGTGTCGTGCCTCCCTCCTCGCTGACCGAAAAAAGAAATCGCAGGATGGCTTGTTACGCCCAATAAAATGAGAAAATCCCAACAATATTTTGCGCGCCTTGACCTCGCACTATTCTAAGCAATTTTATGCCCTTAAATTCCCTTTTCCACAACTTTTTGCTGATTTCTTGGAGTATAAATGCAAACAATGTTTTGTGAAGTAATTTTCCTTCCTGTGGCGCCAATATTGTGGTCATAATTTGACAACAACGCCTCTCCCTCTTCGAAGTTCTGAATACGCTACTTACGTGTATTTGTGATGAAAAAGTCGCAGCGTCATCCGATTCGTACAACTGTACATTTAAACATTTTTGAAATACGGAATATAGTATTTTTAAAACGCGCGACTTTTTTTGCAAATTTTTAGTCGGGCAGAAAAAACTCGTTTTTTCATTTTCATCATTTTGACTTTTTGTGCTTTTGTGAAGTAAATTTCTGGGTAAAATTATGATAATTTTACATATTACAGTGACCAAGTTGTTACATTGGTTCCTAAGACAGAGCGACACGTGGAAATCATCAAGAAACTTGAAGAAAGAAGAGGATCGGTAAGAATGCATTGTTAATAAACGTTAAGACCCCTGGTATTTCAATCAGAAATTTTATTTTGTCGCGCATGCGCCACAGATGGACCGCGTCTCATCGACGCGATCCATCAGTGACACGTGCTCAACAAAAGATGTTCTGAAAAAAATTGTACGATTGAATCCACCGGTCATTAGTATCAAATTATATAATTACGAAATTAAAAACAACCACGTTTATAGGAAGTAGCTTCTGATGTAACTTATAGAAACTTCTGATGTAACGCTCCGATCGATAGATACATTTATTTTCGAAACCGATTAGGATCTGAACAATTTCGAATGGAATATATCACAATATTGATTGACTTTGATTACCAGTCAACGTTTTGACGAAAATTACCGCAACATGCAGTGTAACAAAATTGCAGTAAAATCACCTATATTTGGTTGTAAATTACTTGGCGATATTGAAATCTTTTTGGCCATTACTGGACTGTTGCGGGAAGGCAAGGCCGAGCTGCGGTTCATCCACTTTTCATACTTGACTTAAATATCATCGACAACGCAGTTTCGCATTTTCGAAATGTGCAAGTACTGCAAATAGACAGTAAATTTACTTCGACAAATCCTAACAATGACTACTTGAATCAACTGAATCTGGCTTATATTTGAACAGATTCAAATCCTGAATCTAAAATGTATATGGGGTTCATAAATTGAGAAGGGAGGTTTGCAACGAGGGCCTGGATGATCGTGTTATTATTGGAAAATGTTTTTTTTGCTTGGTCAATGTGAAAAAAAACATCGAAACTGATATGAGATGTGCTATGTCTTCCACAAGGACGAGCATAAAGAAGAGTTTTGTATCGTAAAGCAGCTGCTGTACCCCTCTCATTAATAAAATTGCACGTAAATAACTGGTTGTTTTGTTTTTACTTGCACTTTATTGTGCGAATTATGAGAATTAACATCTGGGATTACAGAACCCGCGATGCGAACGAATAAAGTATAAGTCATTTCTAGATTTCGCTGACGTTTCTTTGCAATATTTGCAATATCTAAATATATTATTAGGTCGACTTCTGGAGACCCGACAGCGGAGAACTCGTTCGTGTGGACCAACCAGTTGATATTCAATTTTCAAGGTTACCGAGTTTGCAAAAGTTTCTTTATGTTTGTTGTGTGTGTGTTGGGGAGGGGGGTAGGTCGCTTTTGCATTCCCCAAAATACAAAACGTGTTTTTAAAATTAGAGAAAACTTAAAGCTGAAAGTTTGCCTATCAAAGTAATTACTGTGTGAAATTTTATTGTTTTAAACAGGTTAATTTCTCAATTATACGCCGAAGTGATTTTAACTTTGTTAAAAATTTTCGCACGTCTAGCATGCGACATTTAATATATTACTTTGCTTTCCACCGAAAATTTATTTTTTTATGCTTATGCAATAACGTCATAATTTAATACCGAAAATCTTCTTCTTCTGAACTTTTCAGATCATATATTTTTGGAGACCACAACAAAAGATACCTACTGTAAAGTATCTCCATTTTGGCGTGCTTAAAATAGATGGCACTCTTTTAGATTTGCCTCCCAATGGCAATAATATTTTGAGTTTCACACCCGATTTGGCGGCTTAGTCGGTTAAGCGCGATTGTATTGCCCGAAGGCCGATGGTTCGCTGCTTGCCCGTTTCATCATCGAGCATGCCCTTCATCACAGCACTTCATGTGTATCTGTGACATATAGAACAGGTAATGGTTTAATATGTTCAAGTAGGAAAAATTCGTCAAAAAGCGGTATATTTTTGCGCAATGAACTTGTGATATAGGTTTTATTTCATTCAATCATCTTGTTTCATCAGAAATAACTTGGATGAATTAAAGAATCTCATGGTGGAAAATGACATTGAATATGAGGTAATTAACTTATGTGAAATCTGTTAAATAATTGTCCCGTAGTTTGTAGGAAAAAACTTTCGGCCATGTGACCTAACACTGGCCTGCATAGAGATATGTCACAAGGTTATCACATTGGCGAAGGTGTCGAGTTCGGGTTTCTTTAAATCTGACCCCTAAATCCTGGCCCCCTTTTCTTCTCAAAAAATTACTCGCCAGTTGTTCGCTGATTTCAATATTTCACTGCTAGTTTATATCAATGTTTGAAACTTGGCAGGAACATCTCAACCAAAAAACTGTCGCTGAAATCGCGCCGGAAAGGCGCGATTTATCTTTGGCGCATGCTCAACAAATTCGATTTTCTGTTAACAGAACAATTTTGTGATTATACGATTCAATCTTAAATCCTTTTAAGACATGATCTTTCATTATAGAATTCTACACTATAGATCTACATCTCACAAACTTGGCAATCATACACAATTTGGCGTGTATGCTAATTCAAAACGCGATTCATGATTCTGTTACGACTTGTTAATATTTTATACTGTCCATTTACTTTTTCTAGGTGAAGATATCTGATGTCCAGGAATTGATTGACAACCAGATGAAAGGCAGAACAAACCCAAAGTCATCTTTAACCCATAATTACAATGTTTATCATCCACTTGAGGAGGTAAAGATATCCTATTTTTGCTCATTAGATTTTCTATAATTTTTAATGGAAATGCTACATTGAAGGATGCTGTGAAATTAATAAATGTACTAAAATCGAGTGATGCATTTTAAAAAGATATTTAATTATGTTAGATTTGAGTAAACACGACAATGGAGTGTTTTTAATCTAAGATATTCAAGTTAAAAATATCTTGCGTAGAAATCTACTGCATTATTACGGTAATTTATAAGCTGCCAATAATGGACCGCGCTTAAATTGATTCGCTCGAATGAGTGGTCGTCAAAAAAAAAATCGACTGAGAATCTGCATAAAAATCGACAAAAATAAAACTCTTTTTTTTCACCAAAGTAGAAATTAATTGCATTCCAATAAAAAGAACTTTGGCAAATCTTTGATTTTTTTTGCGAAGTGTTGGTCACTGTCACTGTCACAGTAAACAAATTTTCTGTCTCAACTATATTTATTTTCAGATCTATGAATGGGTCGACGACATTGCAAACGAATACCCACATCTAGCAACAAAATCAATTCTGGGTCAATCTACTGAAGGAAGAGACATTCCTATGTTGACCATAACAACTAACATGGATAATCCGGTTGTGTTCATCGACTGCACTTTTCATGCTAGAGAATGGATAAGCCCCGCTTTCTGTCAATGCTTTACCAGAAATGTAGGTACGTTTAATTAATACGAACCCAATGCCCACTTAGGCCGCTAAATGTTTTTTGATTTAAGCAAAATGTGCCAGAAGTCAGTTTCGAACCAGTGCCCAAATAAAAAAATATATATATTATATATAAACCTATCTGTATACAAAGGGATGTTTCATTTGAAATCAGCAATTGCGATCTAATCGGAAAATATTTCACGAGTAACTGAACCGTCATAGTATAGTTCATTGGGTGATATCTGTGCTGGGTGTTAACGAGACCATTCATCGAACCACCTTCACTTTTTTGTATCAAACGATAAATTGTTTTTATCATCGTTTAGAAAAAATGACCTTGTTGAAAATGTCCAGTATTTTGGAAAGGCACAAAATGAGTCATATTGTCACATGAGCAGATATTTCGGAACTGACCGGTACCATTAGATACGCATAGAGGCATTTCTTGTTATCCCCCACTTATAACGGACCTAATCATGTTGGGAAACACCTTCACATTCGCTCCCTAATCTTAAAAATGTTCTTCGTGTACAGACATGTAAAAGCGCCAAATTCTTGTCCTATTGATATTTACAGCGGCAGGCCTTTAGAATTTTACTCTCGATCTATTTTCTGTTATTGCATTTCAGCTTTTACAAGGATATGGAACTGAACCAGTATTTACGCGACATTTAGATTCACTGACATATTATATTATTCCTGTTGTAAACGTTGATGGATATGAATACTCGTGGGTAGAGGTGAATTGTTTTTTTGCATTCTATTTTTTGTTTTTGTTTTCTTAAATATGCCAAAAGTTTTCATGTTCAAAGCATGAAAACCTATTTTTCTGCAAACTCGACTTTTCTATGAAGAGCGTGGAAAAAAATATTGATTTCAAAAGTTTACCAAGTAGACCAGTTCAAAAATAGCTCTCATGGTCTCTTTCACAAAATTCCAAGTATACTTTTTATTTTGTGGAAAAAGAGCAGGCTATTATAGATTTTGCTTTCAATACTATCCCGAAATATCCTCGTGGTACCAGCCACATACGGCACGAAGTCACAAAACAAACGGTTAAAAGTTTATCAAACGATGTTACGGGATTTCGTGGTACCAGTTCATCCCTCTTCGTATCCCTGTAAAAATACCGGCCACATTTTTCCTAAAATTTTACACGTTATGTAATATTCTCCCAATCCAATACCATTCTAAGGATCGATTGTGGAGGAAAACCCGATCCAACTACGGCACTATATGTGACGGAGTTGATCCGAATAGAAATTCGGATGCTAATTTTGGAGGGGAAGGATCATCGGGTATATCTTGCGATAGTACATACAGAGGACCTGCCATGGAATCAGAAAAAGAAGTACATAGTTGGGCAAATATGTTACGATCTGTTGCTAACAAAACAATGGTAAGAATGCATAGCAAATATTTATTTTGCTTCCTATAAAGTAGTGAAATTCGAGCTTACGAAAAGAAATGTTCCATCGCTGTCGAGATATTTCAACTTCAATTCTCCTTACTCAGAAATTTAATTTTGCCAAGCATGAGCCACTAATGGATCGCGTTGCCAATGCAATTTAGTGGGCGCGATGGCCTAGTGGTTAAACATGTTGGCATCGCAGGTTGAAGACCTCGGGTTCGAGCCCCGGCGAGTCCGGCTCGCTTATCCACGCCCACCACTCAACCCAGGGTGTAATAACTTCGGTAGGCTGAGCCGAACAGGAAAAGATCATATCTTTCCAGTAATTGTAACCCTGTCCGCCTATAAGTGGCCGCTGTTACAGGGCCTTGGACAGGGTGACCCACTCAAAGAAGTGGCTATAAAAAAAAATAAAAAAAAATTGTTATTAAATATTCGGATCGAGCATGTAGTTGTAATACGTCGCATCTGTGTGCAGATGGCTGCTTCTGTCGTTTGTTCATTTTAAAATTTTTTTTCATTGATATTAATTCGTATCAAAGCTCGAAGCAGGTACCTAATTACCAGCCACTGATAATGTAAGAAGTTGCATAAATTTGTAACAACAACAATTACGTCCTAAGCGGAGAACATGCCACTCACCCCACTTTTCCATAGCGGTTCAGTACCGTTCGGATTTTTCCGTTTAGAGTTCAGTTGCTGATACTACATCTTTTAATAGCTTTTTGCTATTAAGTGGCCATTAGTTGTTCCTATCTAAGAGAGTTACCACCTAAAATCTCATAACAGCAACTGTACACCAAAGGAAAAAAACCCAAGCGAGCTGAACCGCTACGATATAGTTCAATGAGTGGTATCTGCTCTGGATTATAGTAAAATAGCTTATCTTTTTCGGTTTCTTTTAGTCATCACTTAAGACATGCTGGAAATAAATTAGGGAAGAATCCGAAGCATTAGTGTGCAGTCAGTTTCTATTAAGGGCTACCCAAGTATGGGTATCGTGTACTGCATAGGCCTTTCATTATTGACTTATTATTGAAAAATAGATTTCGTTATCAGCCGCTATCTGATCACACCTTAGGAGAGCCGTAGTTTGGGTTACCATGTGTGAGAGCCTATATGCAATTTCCCGCTTTTTGAATTGACACAAAGAGGGTGAGTTAATATATCAGTCGGTTTCATCATTGTTCAGCCCTAGATTGATTGACCTATATATTATAACCTTTGCAATATTGCATATATCACGGTCCATGTCGATCTTTCTAGGTATATTTGAGCTTCCACAGTTATTCCCAAATGGTTGTTTTGCCTCGTTCTTACACATATGACGAAACTCCGACAATAGACGTGTTGGTGAGTCTTTTCTTTTTAGTTTTTTTTGTGATTGCAGAATATTTTTCATAGCTTGAAGAGAAGACATACTACGGAACCAGGTTTAAGTTGATAATTCACATACATCTTACTACTAAAATGCACTTAACATACATAAAATGATATAAACAAAGCTTGCATTTCACTTTAAAATTGAGAGGAACATTTTCAAGATCGAGCTCGAGACATGGTTCGAAAAAATGGTATGCCTTTGTTTCTCGGATGCTGTGTACAGATACATAATGTACTTCGCCCTCCCTTCGCCTGACTGGTTTTAGGGATTGATTTTTGTATTCATGTATGGTATCTACAGCCAGTTGTACAAATTCGTTCTTTTGCTGCTACAATAATATTGTGTGTGTAACATAATTGTTTTTATATGAACTTGACTTGACTTGCCAAGATCCAATCTAAGATTTCCACTTTTTGTTTTTGAAGTTGAAAAAAATTTATTTTTTAAAATTAAGTTTTCGTGAATTCAGATGAAATACGGCAAACAAGTAGCTGATGCGATAGAAGGAGTTTTTGGTACAAAATATACTTACGGTCAAGGATCAAGTCAACTTTGTGAGTTTGAGTAACCTCATTGAGTATACAAATACGGTCTACTGCCTTTATGTGTGTATGTGTGTGTGTGTGTGTGTTGAAAGAAACGTTTTGTTCATATTTATCAAATAGCCTATTTCAAATCAAAAATTGGTTAAAAATCTCTTGTCGTTCAGATGTGAATGTGCGTTATAGTCTAATAAATCTTTTGAAAATTCACTTCATATTTTACATCTCTTATATTCATCAATTTCTTGATTCAGCTGATTGATGCATTAAGAAAATTCGATAAGATTGGTATCGTGATGTCGCGAATGAGTCCAAGTAATGTTGCGAACATTCGCAACATTACTTGGACTCATTCGAGAAAATTAGGAAATACGCCATCTGAAAACAACACCTGGTCGCTTTGCTACTTACCAGAGCAAATACCGCTCTATTTGTATATATCAACAACACACCAATTACATTTCAGATCTAGTATCAGGCGGTTCAAAAGACTATGCGTACAATATCGGCATACCGTGGACATGTACTTTGGAACTACGTGACGTCGGAGAATATGGTTTCTTACTTCCAGAAGATCAGGTAAGACTTCAAACAAATTTAATCAACAAAATGACATCCTTTATGAAAACAAGTTACTGATTTTCATTGTCAATCAGAAAACTTTGGAATGTGTTATAAAGAAAAATAAATCGTCAAATTCTACATTTCGAAAAATATGATGCCGGGAATTGTTAGTGTGCGAAATTGATTTCGAAGCTTGCCGGACAATATTGAAAATGACCACGATTATACAAAATTATTCTATAAAATCGAGCAGTGTTTACGGAAAAACTTGGTCTGGAAAAGATATTTCAATTACTGCTCTGGTCAATTTTAATGTATTTACTGTACTTTTTTCATAAAAATTCAGATTGAAGAAGTTTGTGTGGAAACAACTGCAGCTGTGAGAGTTCTCTCCGACGCAGCAATGGAAATGTGGCATAACAGAAAAGCAAAATAATGACTCAGCTCTGTTTTGCTATTTTTTATCGATTATGAACTTCTTCCATTAAAAGTTGATAATTGACAAAATATTAAATCTCAATTGAAGGATCTATGTAATTTGCCGAATATTTTATCCTCGCAGCCCGAATAATTTCATGTTTCCTAATCTCATAATAAAATTTGACGTCAATAAAATATATTAAAATATACATATCGATTATTATGAGGTTGAACACATGCAAGATCGGAGCTGCGCTCTACCATAACAGATCAGTTCTGTTTGATTGATGTTCGAATAATTTTTCGAATCGGCTCGAATCACAAATTCGATGTAAATAACAAATATCACATTTTTGCAAGTATAATATCAAGAAATTTATACTTTGTAGTGTATAATCAATTCACACTCCGTGTCTAAAAGCAAGAATTTTTATATTTTAACGACAAAAGGTAATCGATTTTGATCAAATTTGACCAAAATCGATCGCATTCTGCCGCTAAAAGTGAAAATTTTAGTCCATTTAGTAAGTGTTTGCCCCTATGAACAATCCACGATTGATTCGAATATATTGTGCTTCGAGTCGATTCGAGTCACCAAGTCGAATTATCCAGCTCTAGTTCAAAGTGCATCATCAAAAAAAGCAAAACCCACTGTGACAGGCTCGGTAGAAACTACACACTACTCGACATAGCGGTTCAATTTTCTAGACATATTTTCCTTGAAGGAAGCAGCTGCTGGATTCACAATGTAGCTCTCTATTCTTTTCAATCTAGTAGATATTATATGGCAGATTTGGGACACTGCGTCCGACCTTGTTTATATGGGATGTCTATACTAAAAATGTTATACATTTTTTCGCAGCAAATTGCAAAGTTCCGTACTTCCGTACATTCTGACCTTCAATTCAGTTATAATGACGTAGTTGAGTTCTGTAAAAAAAATACAGCAGTAACTTGGCATTGATAAGGGACAAAAATTCTTATGAAAAAATAACAAATTTCATCAGACTGGAAATGCCTCTCGCTGGTCGATTGCGTACACAACTATGGTTAGGAATTCGTTTCGATCCCACTGTAAGTATTCTTTATGGTTTTTATTGATTTTCACTTTTCGTAATGCCGGAAGTAGCGCCTAAAAGGAGTCATTGAACAGTGACTCACAATATAGTAAAGACCGGCAAGCAGGGTCAATATAGCGCCGGCAAGGCGGGGTCAATCTGTAACTCATACCTGACAAAAAATATTTCTGATAAGACTTTAAAATGTAGTGCCTAAGAGTCGAAATGTCTTTATGAAGGTTTTTTTGTTTTTTTAAGAAAAAGTGATTGCTAGTGATTTTGACTTTTTGTGAAATTCCAAAATTCGGTGAGAATGTGGAGATTGTTTTCAGGCTACTCTATCTCTATTCATCACCTCTGCTTGTTTTCATATTTGCAGTCCGGTGACACAATACCGGCAGATTCCTACATGGAATCTAGCAGACTATCTACATGCTGGATCATCGTGGGGTAGAGATGCTCACATTTTAATTTAAGTTCAGCAAGATGAAAGTATCTAAGGCCAAGAGATGATGAATAAATCACCAACGCATGGAACAATACCAGGGGCTGTGTGTGAAAATACAGGAAAATTTTTGATCTTGTTAACATGTGGAAATAGGAATAATATATTTTCTGGACCGTCTACCACTACATTGATTCCGTTAAGTTTCCTTTTATCAAAGGGTATACGTACTTTAGGACAATTTTGAAACTTGCACCGAAGGAGTAAATTTAACATTATAGTGTTTAGTAGCATAGCGGATTGAAATCTCTTGCAGAACTTAGGCGGAGGGCCGGACTAGAACCCGAGATCCCCAGTCTGCGATGGCAACATGATAACTACGCCCACGAAAGCGATTTGCATGTCTCGTATGGTTCTTGTTCTATTATAGATTAATCAACTTAACTGTTTTGAAGAATTACCAATGTAGCTTTTAATTCATTGTTATCTTCCAGTCAGGTGCTTATTTGTTTATTTAGTTAAACAAACAAACGATGGAGGTCATGTCGGTGTGCGGAAAAAAAATCAATGCACCTGTATATTTTTGACTAAGTTAAACTTGCTCATTCATTACCTTACTTTTCAAAATTTATGAAAAAAAGTTATTTTAGCCTAATCTGCTTAAGATAAACGCAACCGTGTTCAACAACGCAAACACTGCCAAATATAGTAAGACAATGTCGGTATCCATTACGATAAATTGTATATATTTTGTTTTAAAATTCCACAAATTATTTGCATCTGTACCATGAATAATTATAGCTAATATTTGATCGCTGTATTATATTCTTCTGATTAAATTATTGATATAATAAGGTTTCATTCAGAAATATTCTCTTTTTTTGTATTCTTGTCACAGTTGATTCAAGCATGACGTCCGTTGAACCACAATTCTAAAGCACCATCAGCCACGGCTTTCATTCCTGCAGTTGTTTCAATGCAAGTTTCTTCGATCTATGGAATAAAAAAATTATAAACCTAAAAACTCAAGTTATCAAACATCAGCCAATATGTATATTATATTTCTTCTGACTCAGTCAGAAATTGTTTTATCAAATATGTTTTGTTTGCCGCAAAGGCGCGGTTCATCTGTGGCTCATACTTGACTAAATATATCCAACTAATACTAGGACAATTCGATTGATTTGTTCGATGATTTTCAACACTGTTTTTGGGCTTTATAACTATATCCTCTATATTTTCTCTATTGGTTTGTTTGCTTTTTATAATTTAAAGTCATTCAAAGCAAATTTATGGACAAGCCTACATTCAATTGAAAATATCATATTAAATGATTCATACAAATATATATATGTGGACTAACTATACCTAGGACCAGACATCTTTACACAAGTACTGTTGAAAATGCTTGTCTGATGAAGTCTGGACTTGATCAGACGTAACGTCGCAGAAATAAATTTGTGTATGTGTGTGGAAAGGATCTTATACTTCTATGAGAAACAATGCTATTTTGCCCCTAGTCAGCTTAAGATACGCGCATATCCACCCGTGTTCAACAACTCAAACACTACAAAATATAAGTAAGAATACTGTACTTCTTATCTAGAGGTAGATGTTATTAGATTTTCTAAAGATCTTTTCTATCTGATTTTGTCAAAAATATAGAGAATAGTCTCATCCTGAGCGCTATAACAATTTTCACGAACAAGGCACATGGTCCAGTACATGACGAAGAAAAATGTTAGTACTTTTTACGAAGTTAGTTATAGGTTTTTAAATTATTCCGGAATAATTTGTGATTAAACAATTCTTGCGTAATATGATTTGCTGGATACGGACAATGATGGATCAAGCCGCTGGGGCGCGGTCCATCAAGGGTTCATTCATGGCAAAATAAAATTCCTGAATGATTTTACAAACCTGGTCTTCGGGCAGAAGGAATCCATATTCACCAGTATCTCGCAATTCTAAAGTATAAACAAGCGGAATGCCTCGATCATAAGCAAAGTCATCTGATCCCCCTGCAGCAAGATCTGAATACAATTGAAATATATCTACAGTTAAATGGACACAATGAGCGGATGATGCAAAATATTTCTTCATATTATGTAATATTTAGTCAATTAAAATGTAGTTTTGAATCGAGTAATAATACTGAATATTTTATTTTTTAACCAAGTGAAAAATGTTTTTAAACCGTCATTTTTATGTTGTTTTCATCTTTTTCGTCAATTAATTTGAAATTCTGAAATTTACAATACGTATTTTGTTTTTTCGTTTTGGAAAATCAAAAACTTGTGATGGTGTGCACCTAAAGGCCGCACTACACGTTTGCGTAGGTTGCGTTTTTTTTTTTTTTTTGTTTGTTTTATTTTAACCTTGTGTTTTACGCTAGCGCAATGCACCGCAAGCATTCACCTACGTTTTCCGATAAGACAGAACGGTTTGCCATGCAAGGTAACAAAGAGTGCTCGTTTCGTTGTTTGTGTTTGCGCTTAGGTAGGTAGGTAAACATGATTAACACAAAGCAATGCCGGCGCGTATTGCCGTTTTTTATTTTGTTATCCGAAACGTAATGCAACGCATCGTTTAGACAACTTTGTGTGTATTTGGCCTTAATACGACAATATCATGGAATTTTATTGAGAAAAAGAAATAGAGCATTCGATATCAACTTACACAAAAGACTAGCTCCTGGTCCGTATCTATATTCTTTTCCGAACACATTGAAAATTTCATCGTGCATTTGTTTGGCATATTTATCCTGTGTATAAAAACAAATTTAACATTATTATTTTGTAAAGCATGAGTCATAGATGGACCTCGCCTGATCAGCGCGTTCCATCAGTCACTCTTACTTAACAACACCATTTTTTTTTGCTAAATGAGTAAACCAATTTTTTTTTTGCATACTGTAACACTTTGGTAAAAAACTTCATAAATAAAATGATTACTTATGTTCTTATTGAAATAAAAATCCTATCTTGTCCAACAAATGTCACAGAGGTATACCGTGAAACTTTACGTGCTTCATATTTGACTCAATCACGAATAATTTATAAATTTTTCTCGAGTAAATCTTTAATTTTTGCTCTAAGCAAGGCTAGCACCTATAAGAAACCAACATACGGCCACTTGTATGATAATGACTTCTACACAATGTAGTACCAGAAACAACACTCGAATCGGAAAGTATCACAATCAGAACCGAACCCCTTTAACTAAATGCGGTGGGGGGGGGGGGGTCATTGTCTCAGGGAAATTGTGAAACTATCTAGATGTAATGACTCAAGTATTATGGTTATAGCACTGATGATTCATTGCAAACGATTTCGAAGCATTCTATGGCTGGGCAAAACTGGATCATATGGAATTCGAATCTTTTTCGAATACTTTTTTTCGAATCGGATCGAATGACTAATTCTATATATGTAACAAATATCCCATTTTTAGCGTTGTAACTTGTCATAGTTTATAGTATATTTTCAATTCACACTAAGAGCAATGATTTCATATTTTAACGACGAAATATAATCGATTTTGGTCCAATTTGACCCAAATCGATTACATTTCGTCGTTAAAAATGAACACCCTAGTTCATTCATCAAGTTTTCGTTCCTATGAACTTTTCGCGATCGATTCGAATAAACCGTGCCTCGAATCGATTCGAATCGAATCGCCCTAATTCTATGCCACAGTTTTGTACATCAAAATTCACACGTTAAGCTGTATCGATGTTGTCTTGTCGAAATTCATTTCTCGTTGCTTTTTTTTAAATAAATTTTCCCAAGTCTTTTAATTCCAACTGGCTGTGATAATAAAATCACCAAACTAATGTATTATTTAAATCGAATATAAGAAAATCGAATTTGAATGTTTCGAAAGTTTTTGATAACATAAGAATTGCAGCAATGCATTTTACTCCATATATTCATTGCATGCTATCTGGATTCGTTTGGTAAAATATGATACCGGTGATTGATGTTGAGAATAGATTCGAATGGAGGTTCAGGAAAGTAATTCAGATTGGTTGGGCCGATTCAAAAAATAAGTAGTTGACTGTTTGAAAGAATATCATTATAAAGAACGAAACGAACAAAAGCTGATTATTCCTCTGTAGAACATGACTGTAAAAAAGTAAATTGTAGCTCGAATAAACAGAAACTTACCAAAACATCAAGCGTACGGGGTAGTTCGAACTTGTATGAATATGGATAAATGATCAACTGAGAGTAACTGTGAACCGTGACGTAGGCCTGTGTGTCATAAAATAATAAAGATAATATAATAGGAACTGTGATTCTGTGGAATTGTAAGAATAAAATAAAGCACATGAAATTAACGTTGTAAATGGCCGGCGTCCGGATCACTATTCGATTTAGCTATTACAACTTGAAAAGGCTTGACCTGAATGGAAAGCTTATGTGTTTTTTCAAGTACAACCCAACCAAACTGTTGGTGTGGGGTCTTACTCGAGTGATCCACTTAAAAAAGGGGCTGGCTGCAAAAAAATTTTATTTTTTAATTTGTTAAGCGTGTTAAGTTGACCACGCGTAGTGGGCAATGGGCCATACTGAACAAACATGTGATAAATAATAAATAATGTTACCATGATATTATCCGCATTATTCCGAATAAAGTTGCTCAAAGAATGGACTTCTTGTTCTGATTCCATAGCAATTCCGTAGTACGTTTCAGAGCATGGGAAAGAAGAAGAGCCAGGTCCTCCCCAAAAGGGCATTGCAGTTCCTATTGGGATCAGTTCCAGTACACGTTGTGCCACGGTTTGATCGGGTTTTTCTCCAAAGTCGGTCCTAGACAGAAGAGAATGATACCTAGAGTTCACGAAATGCTTTGCTAAAATACGTCCGTAAAACACTGATTAATAATGATTCGATTTTGCCTAGGACATCTTTTGTTGCAGTTCCTATGAGCAATATCATAAATGACTAGCACTCACTTCTACCCAGGAGTAGGCGTATCCATCAACATTCACCACCGGTATAATATGGAACGTAAGTCTATCGAGTTGTCGAGTGAAGATAGGATCCGTACCATAACCTTCCAATAACTAGAATGAAAATATTTATTTTCAAATTTTATTCAGGAAACTAACTTTGATTTTTAATTGGCTGTTTATAGGTCTTACGTCAAAGAAATTTTGAAAGTAAAATGCTCATTCTAAATTTACTTTACGGTGGAACGCAGTAATTAGTTTTTGGCCTAAGTTCCAATTGAAGTGTATACCCCCCTCCACCCATTTTTAAAACTCGATTCGGGGGGGGGGGGGGGGGGGGGTTTACCACCTCCCACTGCTTTACTGCTTTATCGCCAGTGGATAGGGATGTTATATGAAAATAATATTACTATTATTAAAATTGATTAAACAATCTCACATTTCTAGTGAAACACTGGCAGAATGCAGGTGAAATCCATTCTCTGGCGTGAAATCCACAATCAAGAAGAAGAGATGGATTGCTTGGATCTGTAGAAATAGTCAGCATCGGAATATCCCTTCCCTCGTACGAAACGTCATCGAGGTAGGACAGGGTGACCATGTCCGGGTGGGAAGCTGCTATTTCTTCTGTCCATGATGTAATCTATAATCAATTGAATCCTCGGATTAGAAAATATGTAAAATTTTGAAATTTTTTTTATTTTTTTATTGAATTGTCGTGTTGACCTAGGTGCTAATTTTATAAATATGGACAATGTATCTGTATACAATCAAAAATTATATTTTGTCAAGCATAGCTTTCAGAAAGATCGGCTCTCATGAGCGCGATCCATCACTGACATATACTCAGCAAATCCGGTTAAAGTAGGACTAAGCTAAAGTTAAAGTAGGACTAAGTATCAGGATGTTTTTTCTGGTTTCACAAGAATATTCCTCCCACATGCGTATCATTCTCCTATTTTTTCTCTCCTTTTTTTGCCCCCAGTCTTTACTCTGATTTCCCATGCTCAATCCCATACTTAACGGAATATGTTTTGAAATTTCAAAATTTATCCAACTTGGGTACTTCTTTTCTTATCTACTAATTTTTCATTAAATTACGAACCTCCTCATATGTGTGGTAAATGTTGTAGTTGTATCCCGATGTCGCTCTTGATGTTTTCCTTCCTTTAACTTGATTATCCATCAGTTCTTGTACATCTTCAATTTTGACCTGAATACCCCGGAAACGGAATTTAGTTTTATTCGCTTTTCAAAATTATCTCCAAGTTGCCATGAAGTAACAGGTGAGGGCGCGTTTAAGACACTGGCAAAGCAAATCATTCAGTTGACATTGTCTTAGTTCTAGAAAGTAAACGTAAAGCGTGATTTTTGCGTTATAAATTAAGCTGAGGAAGTGGTAGATGGTTTTACCATTGCCCAAAGCAAATACCAATCACGGCACCTTACCGTGGTGATTCGTGTCTGTATATGATGTTTCTGCTTAGCGCGTACCTATTGAGCAATTTTGGACACTCCAAGAAGTGGTTATAAAAAGAATTTAAAAGTGATATTATGCTGTATGTGCCTTTGACAATCATTGTTCAATATCCTAATACATGGCTCATCTTGTTTTAAGTTTCTTTTCCTCCCTTTTAACCCTATTTATTATTAGAAGAATTTTTTGCACTGTTGTCATTTGTACTGTATGACCTATACCATAATAAGTATTTTGTGCAGTATGAGCCACAGATTTCTTGTACCTCTGCCACACAATCCATTAGTGGGTCTGTAACATATACTTATCAAAAACACATATTTCTTGATAATTTCTTGATTTCTATATTTTAGCCTTCTGCATACCTGATATTCAATTTCGTTTACAGTCATCAAGTTCTTCAAATATTCAAGGTGTTTTCTAAATATTTAGAAAAATGAAGATCAGCCATGTTTTGCTGTTAGTATAGCAAACAAATTTATAACTGACGAGATGCATAGTTGGATCTATTCATTAAAATCTAATCAAATAATAGTTAGAGCTCGGCAACTCAAATAGGTGATTCGAAGCACGTTTTATTCGAATCAAATCGTGAATCGTTCATAGGAACAAAAACTTGCTAAATGAACTAGAATTTTCATTTTTAAGCACAAAATACAATCAATTTTGTTCAAGTTTGACCAGAATCGATTATATTTTGTCGTTAAAATACGAAAATGGTTGCTTTTAGTGCGAATTGAGAATACGCTATCAACTGCCGATTTCTTGATTTCCACAATGGGGCCACGAAGTTATTCGAATCAGATTCGAATCCTAAATGATTCGATTTTGCCCAGCCTTAAATATAACATGCAAGTCTTGGAACACCAATACTATGCTGAACGCTGGTTTTTAATGTGCTAGATTATGTCAGATTACCGGTATGAATGATATACAAGGGCTCTATGGTAATCGATAATCTGGGATCTCAGTGATCCGAAACGGTGACTTTTATTGAAACGATACTTACTTCGGGAATCTGACATCAACTGCCTTGTGAGTTTGAACGTGGTCTGCATACTTCGGGCTCCAAAAATCAACCTGTAAAATATGATACCATATTTTCAAAAATACTAAAATTTGAAATGATCTTGGACCAAACCTAAGCCTATCTATTTGAAAATGATTCGTATTTTAATGACACCTATTTTTCTCACATTGACTTTTATGTAATGATTTGAGTTTTTCTCTCTCTTTTCTCCACGATAAATATTGATACAAATTAAATCAACTTTTAATACATATGATGTATAGGGGTGGGCAAATAAAAGACAAAAACATTTTTTAAGACGTTAAAATACAAAAACCCTCAATGTTGCAAATCTATGAAAAAATTTACATACGTCGAATCAAGATGCGTACATTGTTCGCTATTTTAAAATTTTATGTGGTAGGAAAGTAGCACATGGATTTAAATAAAACTTACCAAACCAATTTCTTCTTCTAGAGACTGAATAAACTTGACTTGTTCTTCATTTTTGGGAAACAATGAAACGACTTGATCACTGAAAATATGTTGACAATGATCAGTTGAAAAAATGATATTTTGTTATATAAAATCAAGGATGCATTGTGCCACCCAAACGGGGTTCTTCTGTGGAGCATACATAATTGATTATTTTTTTTTTTCAGGAATACCGATAGCAGAAATGTTATGAGTTCTAAATCGAATTTAAATTGTTTTTATTATCGAGCTTGGAATAAAAGACTCATACAAAACGGTCACAGAAAACAGAAGAACAACTCAATTTTTTAAGTAAAAACGACAATTTCACAATTTTGAAACAAATTTTATGGATTATGAATCGAAAATATTTCAAATCCAGATGTTCAAATACAAGATTCGACTTTGTGGTAATAGGTACACTAGAATAACTGAGCAAAACCGAATCATTTGGAATTCCAATCTGATTTGAATAATTTTTTTGAATCGGATCGAGTCGTTGATTGTATAAAAATAACAAATATCGCATTTTTTCCTATTACTATTTTAGTCTCCATTATGATGATTAGGAAATATATAGTCACAAATTACAAATCTTAGCATAAAGTACCTTAAAAGCGATGTATTTTCATTGCAACTACAAAATACTACGGATCGATTGAATTTTTTCTTTAAAAATGGAAAAATGCACTTCATTTAGCATGCTTTTGTTCCTATGGCCGATTTACAATTGATTCGAATAATCTGTACTTCGAATCGATCGAATCATCGAATCGAATTGCTCAGCCCTAACCTCGAAATTTATCTGAGTAATAGTGACGCGGCTAATACATAATATAGGTACGATTATTTTTAACCACTACAGAACTTAATACTAGTGCGAGTCATAGGTGGATCCTAATTATATATATATAGATATGGCAATATGAGTCTGTGCATACATACTCACCCGTAGAAGGTTTTCTTTGAAGACGCAAATCCAATTGCCAAAAAAACTAGAATCCCTGGTATCTTCATTTTGCTTCTCACTCTTACTGAACTCTTTGGTCAAAATGAGACTTGGTCATTTTACAGAAGCATGTGTAATATTAGCGCAAATACAAAATACTATGGGAAACCACAGATGTTGGTAAAACAGTTAGTGACGTATATTAATCACGTATATTATATTAAAATTCTGCTTCGACAAACATGGGCCACCACAGTGTAATAACATTGATTACATTACAGAAGTTTGGTATTCGATTTTATGAAACTTTGCAAAATGTGGGTGAAGAAGACAGTTTGATTTCACGTATGTTATGCAAATTATGGATCGAAAGGCCTCCGATATAAAATCTATCGCTCTAGAATTGCAAAGAGATACAATTATCCTACTTGGTTTTTTACGCTAATGATAAAGGAAAATTGAAAATGCTTCCGATAAGCAACTATGGAGAAAAGAAAATACAGATTCGATTCTTCCACAAAGATATGAAATGCGCTTATTCTCTCACAATTCAAACATTGCCGCGTTTAAGTGCAATATGGTATCTGTGTCGAAATGAGCGTGATGAAACGGGGATTGAGAAACATGCGAGGCCCATGTGCGGGGCTTGCTCGACCAATTCACATTCCGAATTTAGTTCTTGATCCTGAAATGTGCCATTCCGAATATGCCATGAGCAATTCAATGTAGTTGTTTGCATATGTGATTAAGCCAAATTATTCGATAAGGGTTGAAGATATCAGGTTCGAGCCCCGGCGAGTCCTGCTCGCTTATCCATGCCCACCACTCGACCCAGGGAGTAATAACTTGGGTGGGCTGAGCCGAACAGGAAAAGATCATATCTTTCCAGTAATAGTAACCCTGTCCGTCTATAAGTGGCCGTGTTACTGGGCATTGGGCAGGATGATACACTCTAGGAAGTGGTTATGAAAAAAATAAAAAAATAGAAAGTATTATAAATTTTCGCAGTTGAATTCCGTGCGTATCCCAGCACTTTGTAAAAGAGAATTTAGAATAATTCCATAAAAAAAATAATAATTGGCTTGACTCGTTTAATCAATCGACTAAAGTGATTCTATTGTTGGTATGGCCGATGGTCGGGGTTTAACCTTTCCACTGCCCAGCCTACCCCTCGAAAGGGCACTTGAAACACGGAATATATACTTAAACACTAAAAATGCCAGTGCTTTGTGGTTCTTTACGGACAACGATTTAAACAGTTCAAAACTCTTAAAAAAATAAGAAACAGCTATAATGGAGCAAGTAAGTGAGTAATGCTACCGACATTTTTACATGATCTGACTCTCACTCTACCCTGATATAATATTTTATCCACATTCATTCGGTGATTCGGAGCACAAATTATTCGATTCAATCGTGAATCGTTCATAAAACATAAATGAATTGGATTTTAATTTTTAACGACGAAATGCAATGCAATTTGACCAAAATCGATTATATTTTGTGTTAAAATCAGAAAATCGTTGCTTTTAGTGAGAATTGAAATTACACTATAAATTATAAATTTCCTCATTTTCACGATGGAGACAAGTTATGATAGTTAAAATGGGATATTTGTTATTTACATAGAATTAGTGATTCGATCCGATTCGAAAAAATATCCGAATCTGATTCGAATTCCATATGATTCGGTTTTGCCCAGTCCTACTCTAAACTAATTAACTCCTAATTATTTGCTATTTTTGCCCGTCCGTGAACCTACAAGGGGGCTCATACCCGACAACCGTTAGGGAAGGACCTTTGTAGTGACTGGGTTTCTGTTCAATGTTTAGCCTTTAAAATTGTTCTCGAGCGTCGTAAAAAGCGACTTAAATTGGACTGGCAATTGGTAGAGTGTTAATCATTGTGTGAGGTAGTTAATAAATATAAAAGGGGTAGGCAGAACAGAAATTTGCTACTCATTTGTAGAAATTGTTCGTTTAGGCAATCTCAATAAGAAAATTTATCTTGACAGCATAAGCCACAAATGGAACGTGCCTAAGCAACACGATCCATCAGTGACTCATACTCAACAAAGCAGATATAGAGGAACTTAAATGTGTTGTTCATTTGCAATAATTGCTTGTTTAGTCAATTTATACCGTGTTTGCTCCATTGGCGGATTGCTCCACATGTCTTTTAGTAGATTTGTTTTAAATCATACGAACAACTAGTGAAGTTAGATTTAGAATTTCGAATCGAATCGATTCGGAATTGGAATGTTAATTCCAATCAATTCTGGGGATTTTGAAGAAAAATATATTTCTGTTGCGTTGCATATTTGATATATTTGTTATTATATTTGATTATTTGTTGCATATTTCCGACGTTTTCGGACCTTGAAAGCAAAGATTCCAAAAATTATTTGGCTATTTGGGGAATGAAGCTCAATTTTTTTCCTGTTTTATTGCGCCCAGCCGTGAAATCAATACACATCAAATTTTCTTTTTCTGTGTGGAATTTAAACAAGGAATGACTATTATAGTAAGGTATCTTAAAGGCCGTATACCGGTAGCAGAATTAATGCCGTTACCCGAGCTTTACAATTTCCAAGCTGAATTTACTCTGATTATTGTACCATTTTTGAAACCAAAATTTGAAGGTAAAAGTATCCAGTCACGTGGTTGGTTATAAATAGGACTGGAAAATTTGATTCGATAATGCGAATCGATTCGAAGCACAATTTATTCGAATCAATGGGGAATTGTTCATAGAATCAAAAACAAATGGCAAATGAACTAGGATTTTCATTTTTAACAACAAAATGCAATCGATTTTGGTCAATTTTGACTAAAACCGATAAAATTTTGTCGTTAAAATAAAAAAATTGTTGCTCTTAGACATGGAGTGGGGATTAAAAATACGCTACCTATAAATTTCTTGATTTTTACAATGAAGACAAATTGTATTACTAAAGATGGACTATTATTTATTTACATGGAATAAGTGATTCGATTCGATTCGAAAAAATTATTAGAGTCAGATTCGAATTCCTAAAGATTCGGTTTTGCCCACCCCTAGTATTAAACCATTCACATAATCAACGCAAAGTCAATGCCTTCTTCTGTATTCGGCTTCCACAGTGAAAATAGTATTTGCAAGTTTATTTGCATCATTTGCCCCCCTCCCACACCCCCCCAACACAAATCCTCAAAATCAATCGTAAATTGGTCAAACGTAATCGTCAATTTTCTCAAGTCACGGATGGCGCAGAGCGTCCCGTGATTGGAAAAATAGTTTTTTTTATCAATTTTTACTGAGTGGCCGAATACATGAACAAATGTTGCAAACAAATACAAGCCATAGCTTTCAATCTCAATCGTCAAGTGAGCGAGGATTAATGTTGAAGCGGAAACGGACTCAGAGGTTTCATCCGATTCGGATATTCCGAGCGTGTCGATTTTGCCCAGTAACAAAATTTAAAAATTATTTTGATTTATCATATTTTCAGAGCTAGAAAATGTGAATGAAAAGCTCGTTGCAATGGAAAGGTCCATAAAACAACTTTCTGGTATAAAACTAGGACAAGATAGCAGTCCAACAGTGAAAACTGAGGTCACATCGAAATAAGTAAACCCCAATATTTTTTTGCCAATTATTGTTTTGTCAAGCATGAGCCTAAGATGGATTGCGCTGTGAAGATTATTATGATTCTATTTAAACAAAATTTCTGGACCGTTTCAGATACCTTACTATATTACAACGACTCAGATGACGTGCGACAGGGTGTTTTAAGGCATTTTTGCACAAATCAAGATTTCCACCTTGCGTTCCGCATTCCTTTTCGCAAACTTCTTTATCTGACCTTTTCCTATATACGCCAATTCCTGCTTCTGTAGATGTATTTTTTTCTATTGTGGCCATCTCAGTCTCACTTTCTGTTGCTGCATACTTGATCCTGGCTTCAAATTTGTCACACTTGGTGCAAGTGTCATCCAATAACTTATGAAATTGTGATAAAAACATTTCTTTGTACAGCCACTTCTGAGCTGGCTCAACTTCAGATTTTATGCAACTTGCCAAGTATAATCAGTACATCTTACTCACTGCCAAGTCAGGTGACAAATATTTTCCCTCACTATGTCTACGTGAGTTGATTGGGAATTTGTTAATGTGCTTTCCTATATTTTCTCTGTGTCGGGTAAACGTCTCTTGATCTGTATTGAGAGTTCTCTGTTCAATGCTACAAGATAACCTTGCCCTCTTTCTGTTTAATATTGTTCGCAAATTTTTTTAGAAACACTGAAAGTGTTAAGGAGCATGATTTTGCATACTTCGATCATATTGTGTCCAACATCCAAATAATATTTTCGCTAGTATAGTCTTCTGCTGGCAGAACCAATCTTTCGAGCACGCTCACGGTCTATTTCGTGCTCAAAAACAGCCCATATGAGCGCGTTCGTTGTAGATCTAAACGCCCCAGTTTCCAGAACGCAATAAAAATTCTATTCCGTTCATCGTGACTTATGAAGAGCAATGCAACCGGCAGCTGCTAGGTGGTCTTAACGTTCTGGGGGGTACATATTTGGAAGATGATGTTAGATATGAAAGGCCTTCATTGCGCCGCCGTTTTCGAGCAGTAGCATTCCATGGCGATAAATTTCTTGTCCTTCTTTTACCTCGCTCAGAAGATGCCTGTATTAGTACATTACTGGAGGAAGGAAGGGAAAAATAAGTCACAATATTATCTGTTTGACGATTCGTTCCGGGTTCACCAACTCCATTCGATGACTTCGCTTGTCGAAGGAGCCGTAACTTCGGTCTTTTACGCCTTGGTTAAGAAGAGTCCGAACTGTTGAAATAGTCGCCGGTCGCAAAGTATTCAGGGTCACTGTCACTGGCAAATATAAGGGAAACCAAACCAAGTACAATAGATAATTTCGTTTTCTGTCCCTCCCTGTCCTCTTATTCTTGACAAAGTCACTGTAATTATATTGACCGAAGAGTGTCATTTATATACTGCAAATTTGTTTTAATTTTTCTAAACTCGTAAGTTTACTTTTTATTGTGAAAAAGCATTAAACGACATATAAGCTCAGTTGATCGAAAGGTTCACGTCGATTGACTATTTTTTCTATTATCACAGCCGAAATTGACTCAGGCAAAAAAAAATGATGAGAATTACCATACTCAAGAAAGATATTGGTGGATAGTGAGTTCTACTGGAAGATATATACACTGAACGAAGATGTAGGAATAGGTTGTTTTACTATATCACTCATGGTAATTCTTCCAATTTTTCTTAAATTGAATTTAAAGAAAATGATAAATAAATAAAACAGCCGAACAGTTTCGTCGCTTTTTTTGCTTCCAGTTTCAATTCCAGTTTATCCCAGAATAATTCCTACGTGCGTGGAAGCTATGACGTCTTTAAATAGATAATGTTAATTACATAGACTTATGACAAACATGCGACTCATTTAAGACAACAATGATATTTGTTTCATTGCCGAATTTACTGTAAAATTATTTAAATAGTCTATTTTAAGATGTGTTTAAGATAACACGAATTTACGTCAATAACACGTTTTCTTTCTCATGGATTTCGATATCAAATTTTGATGTCAGTCTTAGCTACCCCTTATGAGAAGAATGCTTTTAACATGAACTCAATTGGCGCGATCCACCCGTTGATCATATTACCAAAATGGCATTTTAGGATAATTTTCATGGAGAAGTAGTGAAATTTCACCTCAAATTTAAGTTCAAGTTTCTAGTACTGTCAAGCGTTAAAAAATGATGACGTCATATCGAATGCTGTAATGCTTGTGAATTTCTACTTTCAAATCTCTGTGTGAATTTGCGTATTGACAATGTCCTTCTGTAGGCTAAGGTCAGTGTAGACGTTACATACACCTTATTTATAAAATATGACCAAAATCGAATATTAAGAATTTCTACGTGCGAGTGCAATCAGCCAGAACAATCCCTCCACATGTAAGTATGAATCACCGGTTGTTCGTGCCGACCAGGCACATTCCATTTTCGGCTCATATTTGACACAATAAAATTTGATAAATTCGTCTTAAGCCCCACAAATAAAATCAATCTAAAATGATTTTTCAAATTCATTCTTAGGGTGTCGAAATTTCTGCCACTGACCTCCTTTCTAAATCAAATTTATCTCACCGTTCCAAGTAACATTTAACCTTTAATATTTTATCTGCAACAAACTAAACTTTTTTACTCTGAATACTTTCAGCATTTTTCAATCACTCATTTGAGTGGATTATACTGCGACGTTGAGTAATTATACCTTTCATTAAACTCATTTATATATGGAAGAATTCAACGCAGGTATAATTTGCATGAAATCGCGGACATCTGATAATGCTTCCAGACATATGTAGACCATCCAGATCCGCTGTATCCAGGTGCTATCTGAGTATACAGTAAAAGCACATAATTGGCATAAATCTCATCAACATGGCGGTTTCCAACTTCAGAAATATTCAATTACTGCAAATGACTAGTACATTTCTCGTACATTTGTCACGGTGTAGATTATTAGAAGATGAACTGGAGAGATTTCGTTCATAATTTCGTAAAATTTCAGTAAAAAACTTTCAGGTACATTATTTAATATTTGAATATGAGTAAAGTCGATTAAAGACATAAAAATATAATAACGTATCTATTAATGTTCGGTGTGTGTTGGTGCTTGAAAAAATTAACTTAAAGTATTGCGAATTCTAACGGCCGTTTTTTCGCATTTTACGATAATAGGTTTAGCTCTGCAAAAAGCTACTTTTAGTTTTAGGCTACAAACAAAAAATGTACGAACCTGTAAAAGATTTACGGGCGATGGGGGGAGGAGGTTGTGAAATAAATATTCAGACACATTACATGACGTTCTGTTTATTTAGCACATAATTCCGCAGATGTTGCAGTGTCGAAACGAAGCGTAAGAACTCAACTCAAACAATGAAAAAGTATAAAAAGGTGCGCAGACACGGGCTATATACTCACAATCTGTGCAGGTGCAAGAAGAAAGATGAAATTGTTCATTGTGCTGGGTTTGGTATCTCTGGCTTTTGCCAAGAAGACGTTTTTCGGGTGAGTGAGTGGTGCGATCAATCAGTGACTCATACTTACAGAGTGAAAATGCTGGAACATATGTCCTGTATATCCAGAAGAGCCGAACCAAAAAATTGATCATTTTCTATTAGAACTAACTTTGTTCGCCTATAAGTGGCCGTTGGTACAGGGCTTTGGTCAGGGTGATTCATCAGGCAAGTGACCATAGAAAGCGACATCATGTTTTGTTGTGGGCAAAGAGGATGATTTTCAATGCATTCATTTATATTATATTTCACTCTAAACAAAGCCGGAAAGAAACCGGCTTATAATAATAAAGAACTAATGAAGTGAACCACAAAAATTGAGTGCGGTGAATTCTACCAATTACCGCAAAACTACCAAATACTACTGCTCTTTATTTTAAAACAAATCATAGTTCCACGTTTCTGATGGCCCGTCATTACTATCGATCATTTTTATACTATCCATAACAGCTACCGATGGTTATACTACTCTTTTCAATCCTATGTAGAGTCAATTTCAATTTTGAAAAAAAAACATTGGGTTCGTGATGTCGAATTGAACCCTTTAAATCTCCTCTGTAGGCCAAATATGGGCGGTTGATAGAGCGCACCGCGGGGGTAAACAAGAACAGTCCATGCTTGCCATTCATCAGATCAACAAGGTGGTTTCAAATTTTAAAAATAAACAATCACCACAAATCGCCAGTGAATTTACTGTATTTTTGTCGCAAGTGGTAACCACATATTACTTTTTCATTTGTTTAGAGATCAAGTCCTAACTTTGTATCCAACAACCGACGAAGAAGTTGAACTAATCCGAGGACTGAACAATGTAGTTTCTCTTGTAAGTTTTATTTCCACAGCGGGAAGTAAAAATCATTCTGAAACGTACATTTTGCGGCAAAATCGTGATTGATGGTAAATTTTCCAACATAAAATTTGTCATATATCATGATTTCACTGCAAAATGAAAAAATAATTTAAGAATAATCAAAAAATAATTTTTTTATCAGAATTCAAGACCAGGCAAATATTCGGATGACTGAAAGTACCGATTTTACGTAGTATGACTAGGTTACCGAGTTTATTGCCAGTATGCTTTTACCCAGTTTCACTGTTCACTGATTTACCTACTTTGCCTTAAACCGAGCTTTCTATTTGAAGTTTTACCTAGTAAGTGTGCTGGCCAAAAGGGGCAAATTTACATAATTTTCAACTAGGTACTATTTCCATAAAACTAGATACTCAATAATTAAACGGGTTAAATCATATTTTTATTATAAAAAAGGTTTTTATAAAAATGTACTATTGGAAGATTCTATCTTTCAAATATATATTAAATGTCGTAAACGCTGCCTATCATGAAATTTTTGACTGTCACAATCAAAAAAAAAACTTTTATTTTGTCAAGCATTATGGTGACGCATTGATAATTCTAAGCAAAATAAATCGAAACAAACAGGATAGAATATGATTTCATTCCAATACTCGGGGGAAGGAAACCGAGGAAACGAAAATATAGTGAACCACGACCTCCCATGTAGACACCGACTTCGTTTCTGGGCGACGTTTTGGTCTAATATTTTTTATTCTTTCTTGTTCACGAACATCGTTGGTGGTGGAACCCTATGTGTCGCCTGTACGTGAGCCACCGTGTGCCGTCGAGGTGTTCGGCGAATCCGCATTCAATAAAACTAGGGATGGGCAAAACCGAATCGTTTGAAATTCGAATATGATTCGGATAAAATTCTCGAATCGAATCGAATCACTAATTTCACAAAAATGAAGCGAATTATAAATATTAGCATATAAACTAACATAGAGGTGATTTATTTCCAATCAAACTTTATGTTCAAAAGCAAAAATTTTCATTTTTAACAACAAAATACATTTTATCGTTAAAAATGAAAAATTTCAATTTATCAGCCAAGTTTTTGTTCTTACGACCGACTGGCGATTGATTCGAATAATCTGTGCTTCGAATCTATTTGGATCGAATCTCCCACCCCTAAATAATACTCAACCTTTTGAGTTACACGTTATCTCTCTCATACTTGCGAAGTGCCTTGATGTATGACATGCCCTGCGTTTTGAAATAAAACCACTGCGCCACAGGAGCCTGAAATAGTTTGTTGATAAAAATTTTCTGTTCAACTCTCTCTTCCAGGTGGATTTCTGGAGTCCGAAATATCCCAGCCAAGTTCATGTTAACAGTCCAGTAGATATCAGAGTTCCAAGGTAAGCATTTCAATGATATTTGTGAATATACAATATTGTCAGTTCTTTTGTATATTCCGTTATTTGCTACAAATTATGTAATGAGAACTTACTCGGTGACTTTGCTTGTAAAGGCAAAATTATCGCTTATATGCGAATGCAAGTTCGACATTTTGACGATCGGAACGGTTTTTACATCTTTTCTAATGTATAGATACAATCTAACCCAATCGAATAAATACAACCGAACCTAATATAAATAGAGCAATTTAATTGTTTGGTTGTTCGATTCTATCAGAAACAAGAAACCAATTACGGGAATTTAATCGAATGTAATTTTGACGAGAGAAGTGTATCGGCAATACGACGCAGCATAATCCCAATGTTTTTTGGTTTACTCCAAAAGGGCCAGAAGTAGGGTTAGACGGAGGTATAACAAACGTTGTAACGGTAACTGCACTCGAATTGGAAATCATTTCACCCACATGCTAAAGTACAGTGAGAGATATCCGCCCTGAAAATTATTTCAAGTTAAACTTAACTGTGCATTTCTCAATAAAAACAGTTCAATCAAATTCCAATTCCGTTTATTCAAATCTACAACTGTAAACAATATTAATACGTTTTAGACGTGAAATCTCAAGCCTCAAAGATACGATGGAAAAGGCAGGAATAAATTATGAGGTAAGCTATTTCACGAAAGTTTATTAAGACAAGTCGAGGACGAGTCGAGGTATTTAGCCATGACGACTCAAGTCAAGCCAAGTCATTGTAAAAGGCGACTCGAGTCGCATTCGAGTCTCCCCAACACTGCTAAGCTGAAGGATTTAGTTTACCTAGTATACTTAGATATCTTTGTTTGTTTTCAAAGTACTTCAGTCTAGTGTCAAAAATATATATCCTTACCTTGTTTAACTTTTTTTTTCTGTTTGAAGTTTTACCTGGTAAATTTACCTGTTTTCCATCTAGGTTTGTTTGAAAAAACTAGGTTCTCATTATTGAAAACTACTTAAATCGTATTTTCATTACATACTATTGACCTTACGGGGATTTCAGCTTTCAAATATATTAAAAATGATAAGAGTCATCCAAAACCACTGTTGTGCAAAGACCTACATGTGGGCAGAAATGAAGGCGGAGGAACCGTCATTTCTGTTTAAATGGTTTTTAATCAAAGTACTACTTTGTTTGGAAAGTGAAACTAGGTTTACAATTTTTCTTAAATTCAGATTAAAATTAAAGATCTTCAAGTTGCAGTTGACAATCAAGTTCGATCCCGTGAAAACGCCAAAGGAACAACTTATGATGAGCATGAGGAGCATGATGAGTATTATCATACTTATCATACTTACGACGAAGTAAGAGAAATTATATCCGTTCTGTAAATGTGGATCAGTATAATAATAAAAACAATGTGACAAACACGGGCCGAAAAAGGTATGTGCAAACATGATTTGTTGGGCACGAGTCACTGATGGATCGCTTCGACTAGGTACGGTTCATCTGTGAACCTCTGGTGCACATATCATTTCCATGGCGAATGTGGAAGGTTTTGTCTAATCATTTACTGATACTTTTTGTGCATGTACATGGTGGGTGGAGGAGGCCTTAACCCGCTATCGCGTAAACCTCCGTGAGCCGGCGAACATGTCAATATGCTATATAAAAATCTAACACGGAAAACTTCGACCTATCGATACATATTTCACACTCATCGAGGTATTGCATGTTCACAACACAAAATGTTTTGTACGTGTTTTTGGGCCTGGGCAATTCAACTATATTCGAAGCACCACTATTCGAGCTCTTTTCGAGTTATTCGAATCGGTGGTAAAGCAGCCCTGGGAACAAAACTCGGTATCGCCCAGCCATAGTTCCAACAATTGCACTCTAAGTGGAAAACATTCTCGAGAAAATCAAACCCCTATGATAAAGTACAATGAGTGGGTACCTGCCCTGGACTATGGTAAGACCAATTACCTCTTAATCAGTTGTTAAGAATATATACTTAAATATTTTCCCAGATCGTGGCTTGGGCAGACGATATTGTAGCCGACCACCCCGAAGCCACAAAAGTACAATTTGGAACAAGTTCTGAGGGAAGAGACATCCCTATGCTCAAACTCTCCACAAAGGAAGGCAATCCTGATATACTGGTTGATTGTGGAATCCATGCTCGTGAATGGATCTCTTCAGCTTTCTGCCAATGCTACGTTAGAACCGTGAGTGTTAATAATATTAGTTTTATGTACAATCTAATGTGATTTTTTTATAGCCACTCCTTGAGATAGATAGTCTTGGCCAAGGCCCTGTACCAATGATCACTCAGAAACCGGTATGGTGAAAATTGTTGGACAGTTATGATCGCTGCGGTTCGGCTTGAGCTACTGAAGTTATTACACACACGAGGTTGAGTATAACGACAAAGGATTCGGACTCTCCGGGAGTTGAACCCGAGATCTTCATCCTTCGGTATGGTAAAATTTGACCAAAATCGATTGAATTTCGTCGCTAAAAAATTAAAATTCCACTTTAACTAGTATAGTTTTGTTCCTATAAATGATCAACGGTTAATTCGAATTGTTCATGCTTTGCATAGATTTGAATTATCGGATTGAATTGCCCAGCCCTTTCAATGACTCTTAATTAACAATCGACGTCTTTCCACATTTTCTAACTGCACATGGCGAAATAGTGACTGAATAACACAATTCAATATTCGATTTAACCTGAAATTTTTAATTTTTTGGACAATGTTCCGACTTTGAAATATTTTTTAATATATTATATGTTTTCTCAGATACTCGAGGATAAAAAGGAAATTTTGAACGATTTGACTATTTTCGTGATTCCAGTATTGAATGTTGATGGATATGCTTACACATGGTCAAATGTGAGTATTAATAGACTGTGAAATAGGTGTGCAATTTTAAATCTTGTACGGCAAATATTTTATAAGATAAATCTGTGCACTGAACAAGATATCAAAACAGTAATAACTTAGATACCTCATTTCATTGAATTTCCCTCTAATCAAGGCTGAAAGCGAAGCTAAAAAAGAACCAACTAACGTGTGTCGTCACCCAGATGATCATTACGTAATGTAGTACCAGCATCAATACTCTGAGCGGAAAACATTAAAATAGAACTGAGCCGCCATGGGAAAATGCAGTGAGTAGTGGTTGCCCCGGGCGATGATGAAATCATCTACCACTCATTTTTTACCAAGTATGAGCCACATATAGATAAAACCTACATGGGGCAATCTAACAGTGACTCATGCATGACAAAACATATTGATATGAAACATTTGTTATTCGGTAACCTTTTATGAACTGGAACATCTATTTTAACGCTCACGGACCAATGGCTTAAGATATATCACAAATTTAAATATGAGTGCAAAGAATAAATCAAACCTTTTCCAGGATCGGTTCTGGAGAAAAACTCGTTCAACATCCGCCGGGAGTTCATGTGTTGGAGTAGACGCAAACAGGAACTTTGATGTAGGATTCGATGAACAAGGGACAACGGATGATCCTTGTTCTGAAGTATACCCTGGACCATATGCTCATTCCGAAACGGAGGTTGAAGCACTCGTGAATTTTGTAGAGGAGCATAAAGATCATATGAGGGTAATTATAACGTTTTAACTTTTCCCACTATATATGTGTGTATAATGAATAATAATAATAATGAATAAAATGAATCAAAAGACTAATATCGAATGTCGCTCAGAACAAGGTTTAAGATATTTTTATTAACCGGTATAGTGCAAAGAGCTACATCAGTACTAAAATTAAATAAAAATGAAGAATCTTTATTCGGAAAAGAAATTGATTGACTCTGATTCTAAAAGCTTGCAGATCCTCACATTTGGTTAAGTGCGAACTACACGTACATACCTTCTACTGTGACAAAAGTACAGTAAATTTAACATTTATTTGATATCTCAAATATTAGGTACCGCGTTTATTTGAGATTTATGCCAAGTATGGGCTGTTGATGGAACTCACCTCGAGAGTGCGTTCCTTCAACAGCTCATTATTGGCCGACAAATCTATTTTATATTTTGATTTTAATATCGTCGAGTGAAATTACAGTGGAAGAACGGTTATGTAACTGAATTTTTGTTACAGTGTAGTACGATTCTATGTATTTATTATATTTCTAAGAATTATTTTAAATTGAGGTTTCTAACAGCAAAAAATTGCGATATGAACTTTAATAAAAGAAAAAGGTTTAAAATTAAAAACAAAATCTATCAAACCAACTAGCAGGATAGATCATATGGATCTATATATTACTTTTTGCTCTGTTGTATTAATTGCAATTTCTTTGTTTATCATTTACAGATGTACGTCACTTTCCACTCATACGGACAAATGATCTTATTCCCATACTCTTATACTGAAGTACCTGCTGCTGATCACGATGAACTGGTATGTCTAAAAAAGATTTTAGTACCTTTTTAATGCAACGAGAAAAGCGACTTTAAAACTTATGATTAAATGTAATTTCGATTTTCGACTTTACAATAAGTGATTCATTTTGCAGTGAAATCATGAATTTGCTGCAAAATGGGAAAAATTTGCCATATATGATCAATTACTTTATCTGAAACGTTTTGTCCTAGTACCGCTTAAAATAATCTTTAAAGATAACCACAGTTGCAAATCAATTCGTACCTGCTCCTGACAACACGAAGCTTGAAGGTTGGTTTTTCATCATCCGATTCTTATTGACGTTTATATCTGTATTCTTTTTCAGAATAAAGTAGCAAAGGATGCTGCAGCCGCGATTAAAGTGCATGAGGGGACGGAATATATTTACGGACCTCAAGCAACAACATTCTGTGAGTTCCTTTTTTTCTGAGGTGGCTAGAGACCCTTGATCGATAACGATAGAAAAATATTGATGGCTCAGACGGTCTTGTGCGACCGTGGTGTCCGAACTGAAGGTTCGTTGCTTTGCCTCTCCACCACCGAGGTTTGTCCCCAAGATCACGGAAAACCAAATACCAAGTAGTCGAAAATAATAAAACTCTTGTCGCATTTTTATATGCATTCATCTAATGGAGCACCGCCCTGATCACCATTTCTAAGCAAACTACAGTTATGTTGGAAAGCCGAGTCTACACGAGGTATAACGTTACAGAACCCGCCACTGTACTTGAACGTGGCAGTTCAGTTCCATTTAGGATGTATTTCGCTTATAGTACAGTTGTGTGCTTTGGGAGACCTTTCTGAGATCGTAATAAAATCGATCTTTTTATATTCCTTTTGCTGGTTATTTGACAGCGTTGTATTACAGATCCAGCTGCTGGTGGACCAGGTGATTGGATATACAACCAGAAAGTTCCTTATTCCTACACCATCGAACTCAGGGATCAAGGTCAATACGGATTTGTTCTCCCTCCAGAACAGGTAATGCAGTTTTAATGTAAATATTGCTGTTTTTCAACAGTAATTCAACTTGTTAATATCAAGAAAGAACTTTGAAATCGACCAGGTATAAGCTGCTGAGTAACATACTTTGACATACTTAATTTGAACTAAAATATGGTTGGTTGTACCACAGACAGAGACGAATGCGATCTAAAATAGGTCGATCCAAAAAAATAATAATTCAAAAAAATAGAAAATTAGACTACGACCGATTTTAGATCGTTGTCAAAATGCTGCAATTTGATGAAATATTCGAGAAATTATATAGCAAAATATTTTCTCCGGCCATAGCTTTGAACACTTTAGAATTCCCGCAACGCGTTTTTTTTTTGCATAGACATAGTAAGAAGCGACTTAATGGAAACGAAGAAGTGTTAAATTGTTCATAACAGATACATTGTAACAAAAAATGCAGCAAAATCACTGGTCTTTGACATTAATTTTACTTGGCGGTATCGAAAAAAATTTAAATTGACTTTACCAGTAAATTTACTGTGGTTTTGTTACAGTGTACCATCCGCCGCACTTCAATAAGAATCTTTTAAGTTCTGTTTTTTTGCTATTGCATTTTGATTTAGCTTTCTGTCATAAAAGTGAAAGTTGGTTGTTTTCAAAAATTTCTTTCAGCATACTTTTAGTGGAATTCTATAGGATCATAGCGTAAACGTATTATCCTTGTCGTAGACGACGAATACAATAAAACAAAGTAGTAGTATATAGTTTGACTAACGCCCAGGGCAGATACTACTCACTGCGCATTTTTACAGAGGTTCATTTTGCCTGCGGGATGTTTTTCACGCTGACCGTTAGTTGGTTTCATTTAGGCGATATTCCTGACCTTCCTTACATTGCGATTCGGCTTTGAATTGCTGCTCAAAGCAAGGCCGCATGCAGCATCTGAAAGGAAACCAACTATACTGAACACTTGATGACAAGGAGATATAATAGAAAATGTCCCACGAACAACTCTATCTGCCCTGGGCAACAATAAAACCATCTACCTCTTCTTTATTTCCTTTTAGTACAGTAAATTTAACATTTAATCGATATCTCAAATATTAGGTACCGGCGTTTATTTGAGATTTATGCCAAGTATGGGCTGTTGATGGTACGCACCTCGAGGGTGCGTTCCTTCAACAGCTCATTATTGGCAACAATAAAACCATCTACCTCTTCTTTATTTCCTTTTAGTCGCCTCTTACGACACGAAGAAATTTCAGAATAAATTACGTTAGGACAATTCTTCAGCTCCCACTTACAGAACTATTACTAATCAAATAAAACAAATGCGTTGTTTCTCACATGAACAATATTTTTCAGATTCACGACGTCTGTGAAGAAACTAATGAAATGATGGATATCATGCACCAAGCTGCCTTGTCGCTATGAGTCGGATAACGACTAGATTCCCAATCAGAAATCCGTTTTTGGGGAGTATGAGTCACTGTTGAAACGCACCTGTAAGTGCGATTCATCATTGACTCACACTTAACAAAATTTCTGATTGGGAATAAAAATGGATTTGAAATATTTTTAATTAAATTATATTAATTATGTATCAGTAAAATCATTTATTCAAAAGTTTGAGTCGTGGTGGGTCGCGCCTCTAAAGTGGGGTGCATTTGTGACCTATTCTTTATAAAGCAAAATTTTGCATTTACAAAATGCTATTTTATTTAACTGATAACTAATAAATTGCAAATAAATCATGTTTCATCTGATATATATATCGAATAACTCATTGAACATGTCAGGAAGAGTTGATCAACATGGGCTGTGAGACAAATGAAAGAAATGGACGGTCTGTGGCAAAAAATACGAGCGTTGGGCGTTCCGGTAACACTCTATTTACTTGCTATAAATCTCAACCACAAGGCGGTTTACTTTCGTAGCAGTGTAGTTATAGTCAGAATTAGTTCGGATAAGATTTTTTCGTGTTTAGTGATTGCGAGAACTACCTTATACGGCGGCGAGGTATAAGTATAGTATATTATATTATATTTCATGTACCTGTTTCAAATAACCGTCTTACCTCGATTTTCTCACACATTTCTTTCAACATTCTAGTTGCTTCTTCCGACACGCAAGAACAAGAAATGAGTTATGGCAGTTCTAAAGCCCGCATTTGTAGGACCTTTTGGTATATCTATGACATAAGGTACAACGACTGATAGTAAAACAGTACAATTTCATTAGAAAATATATATCACACGTAGCCAGGTATATCACTGTGATCCGGTGATTGGGTCCACCGAAAATGAATTCGGAGGGGATGAAACAAAAAAATATACCGGCAAAAAGTAGGTCAGTGAGTGGTACCTGCCCTGGGAGAAAGTAAAACCACCTTACGTTAAAAAAAACGAGCTGCGAATAGTTCATGGTTCGTAGGGAAATAACATTCAACAAACTGGCCAAATGTATTGCACTCCATACGATCATATGTTTAGATTAAAATTTTGCCTATTATTGTTTCGTCAAGCATGAGTTAATGATGAATCGCTCCGCAATGGAAATGGAAAAAGATGGAAATGGAAATGGAAAAAGGAAAAATGGAAATGGAAAAAGATGGAAACAGCATAAAAATGGCGGTTCAAAAACATTTTTCACTTGACATTTCACAAAAAATGAAATATTATATATGATTACTCGATCCAAAACTATATTTTAATTGACTAAATATTCCATAATATGAAGAAATATTTTGCCTCATCCGTTGATTGTGTCCATTTAAATGTATATATATTTCAATTGTATTCAGTTACGAGATACTGGTGAATATGGATTTCTTCAGCCCTTATGACCAGGTTTGTAAAACCATTCATAAATTTTATTTTGCCATGAATGAGCCACTGATGGACCGCGCCCCAGAGGCTTGATCCATCATTGTCCGTATTCAGCAAAGGATATTGCTCCATAATTTTATGATCAGCAATTATGCCAGAATACTTTAAAAACCTATAAACTTTGTAAAAAGTATATCTACCAAAATTTTTCTTTGCCATGGACTGGACCATGTAAATTGTTCGTGAAAATTGTTATAGTGCTCAGGATGCTCAGATTATCCTCTGTTTTTTGACGCACGAAATCAGAAAGAAAAGAGCTTCACAAAATCGAATGACTTCTACCTTTAGATAACAGGTACAAGATTCGTACTTATATTTTGTAGTGTTTGCGTTGTTGAACGCGGGTGGATTGGTTTATCTTAAGCTGATTGGGGCCAAAATAGCATTGTTTCTCATGGAATCACGATTCTTTTTGTACACATACACAAATTTATTTCGGAGACGTAAATTTTGATCAAGTTCAGACTTCCTCAGACAAGCATTTTCTACAGTATACTTGTGTAAAGATGCCTGGTCCTAGGAATAGTTAGTCCCACGTAAACACGAGTAGAGAACTCCTAATTCTGATATAAATCATGGTAATTTTTGAATCAGGTAGCGTTGAATCAGCAAACAAACTAACAGTTATAAAGCACAAAAAGACTGTTGAAAATCATCGAACAAATCAATGGAATTGTCCTAGTATTAGTGGAGATATTTTAATGATATTTGAAATAATGTACTAACATATAACTTGTCCAATATCTCTACCTCTTCACTGTCAGAAATAATAGTTTGTCAAGTATGAGCCACAGATGAACCGCGCCTCTGCGGCGCGATTCATCTGTGACTCATACTTAACAAAACATATTTGGCAAAACACTTTCTGACTTGGTCAAAGGAAATATATATAAACATTGGGTGAGTTTTTAGGTTTATAATCTCCGTTCTTATTATTCTAGCTTAATAATAATTTAATAAAAAACTTTCATTTTATAGATCGAAGAAACTTGCATTGAAACAACTGCAGGAATGAAAGCTGTGGCTGATGGTGCTTTAGAATTGTGGTTCAACGTACGTCATGCTTGAATCAACCCTGGCAAGAATACAAAAAAAGAGAATATTTCTGAATAAAACCTCAATATATCAATAATTTAATCTGAAGAATATAATACGGCGATCAATTACTTGTTATAATTATTCACGATACGGACGGGTTCGAGTCCGGCCACCACCCAAGTTCTGCAAAAGATTTCAATCCGCTATGCTATCCACTATAGTGCTAATTTGACTCCTCTTTCGGTGCAAGTTCCAAAATTGTCCTATATCGTTTAATAAAAGGCGACTTAATGGAAACAATGAATTGGTAGATGGTCAGGAAAAGATATTATTCTTATTTTGACATGTTTACAAGGTCAAGAATTGTCCTGTCTTTCACACACAGCCCCAGGTATTGTTCCATACGTTGGTGATCTATTCATCATCCCTTGGCCTGGGATACTTTCATCTTTCTGAACATAAATTGAAATGTGGGTATCGCTACCCCACGATGATCCAGTTTGTGGATAGTCAGCTGGATGCCATTTCATGTAGGAATCTGCCGGTATTGTGTCACCGGTCTGCAAATATGAAAACAAGTAGGGGTGATAAATAGTTACAGGGTGATCGGAAAACATTCTCCTCACTTCTCACCGAATTTTGGAATTCCGCAAAAACGCAAAATAACTAGCAAAGCTTTTTTCAAACCCAAAATTTTCCTAAAAATAAAAAGGTCTTCATAAGGAAATTTTTACTCATAGGCACTACATTGTGAAGTCTCATCAGAAATATATTTTGTCAAGTATGAGTCACAGATAGACCTCGCCTTGTCGGCGCGATCCATCAGTGACTCATACGTAACAAAACATTTTGCGTTTTTCCAACTGGATGTTGCTCTTTGCTATATTGTAAGTCACTGTTCAATGACTCCCTTTAGGCGCTGCTTCCGGCATCACAAAGAGTGGAAATCAATAAAAAAAAACATAAAGAATACTTACAGTGGGATCGAAACGAATTCCTAACCATAGCTGTGTACGCAATTGACCAACGCGAGACATTTCCAGTCTAATGAAATATGTTACATTTTCATAGGCATTTTTGTCCCTTATCAATGCCAAGTTACTGCTGTATTTTTTACAGAACTCAACTGCGTCATTATAACTGAATTGAAGGTTATATTGTACTCTGGAAGTAAAATAACAAATGTTGCCGATCTTCAATTTGCAATTTGCTGCGAAAAAATATATAATAGTTTTAATATAGACGTCCCATCTAAACAAGGTCGAACGCAGGATTCAAAATTCGCCAACTAATATCGACTAGATTGAAAAGACTAAAGAGCTACATTGAGAATCCAGCAGCTGCTTCCTTCAAGGAAAATATGTCTAGAAAATTGAACCGCTATCTGGAGTAGTGTGTAGTTACTACCAAGCCTGTCACAGCGGGTTTTGCCTTTTTTTGCTCTTTTTGATGATGCATTCTAAACTAATAAACTTTTTTGTAGGGATTTCGAATTATTTACTATTATTGTTCGTCCGTGAACCTACCAGGGCCTATACCAAAAACAACAAGGACCTTTGTAGTGACTATGTATGCGCCTTCACGGCGCAATCCATTATTGGCTCATGCTTCACAAAACAATAATTGGCAAACGTTTTTCTGCCTAGTGTGGTTTACTTACTTGATTTAGGATCATATTTCGATGCGACTTCAGTTTCCACTGTTGGACTGATTTCTTGTCCTAGTTTTATGCTAGAAAGTTGTTTGAGGGACCTTTCCAATGCAACGAGCTTTTCGTTCACATTTTCTAGCTCTGAAAATACGATAAATCAGAATAATGTGTAAATTTTGTGACTGGGCAAATTGAATCGCTTGGAATTCGAATCGGATGAAACATCTGAGTCCGTCTCCGCTTTAACACCAATCTTCGCTCAATGGACAAATTTTTTGTTTCTATGAACAATTCCCTATTGATTCGAATAAATTGTGCTCCGAATTGATTCGAATCACCGAATCAAATTTTCCATCCCTACTTATAACCAGCCACGTGATTGTAAAGCTCGGGTTTTACAAAAAACGGCATTAATTTTGCTACCGGCATACGGCCTTGCTCACGGCAGTATCGTGATGAGACGGTGCTTCTACAACAATATCGATCAGTAGATGCGTTTGCTGTGTTCTACTTTGGCTTCCTTCTGAATCCGCAGACTCCGAAATAATGCAATAAAACGCGTTTCGTGGCATTATTACTTAATGAAATGTTGTAAAATCAGATGGATTAAAACAGATAAAAGCGTCAAACCACCGTCGTCCCCAACTCACCAAATCATTGTCATTGCAAAACAACAAACTCGAATGCCAAAAACCAGAGCTAAAAGCGACTCGTCAGAAAATGATAAAACGTAGATGGGGATGTCAAAAGGGAGGGATCCCCGAGGCGTACAAATGTAGGAGAAAATGACAGAAGTAGACATCAAAATAACTCATCCGCTATATGAGCGCGTACGAACTTTGATAACATATAAAAAAAATATTAATTTTTGTCTCACCTTTCAGCATTCTGTTATTTGATAATTTTTTGAGAACCAACTCCTCTTTGATGCTTCTGTTATCTATCAGAAACAATCGCAAATATTTGGATTTCATTTTGATTCCAAATTAATATTTTTATATAGCTTGCTCAATAAAATAGTGAAAAACAAGTAAATACCACAGCAGAGACAAGAATGGGAAACACGACAGTCGGTTCAGCTCTACAATCCATCCAAAAAAAAACTTTTCCCCCCATTTACCTTCTTGAAGATCTTTAATCTGTGTAGATTGCGCGACATTTTCAGCATTGAGATCCTTGATTGCAGCTTCTTGTTCATCTGTTCTCTTGCGAATATTGTCGATCTCTTGGGATTCTTCTCCCTCCTGGTTTGCCCTTTTATCACCTATTGATATTTTTGATTTAGTAACAATAAGAGTGACTAATGGTTCATATGGTTCTTCACTGGTTTCTGGTATATTCTCAAGATATCTTAGAGGAGTTGAGACCTCATTGTGAGAGAAAAATAATAAACATTTTGATTAAGAAGAAATTTCTTATTTGAAGTGTAGCTGAAGCACACGTCCCATGTGTATCATGTACAATTCTAAAAATAAGATGAAACTATATGTCGTGATACCCCGGTATGGTTGGTAACCCTATGTCACCAGAGATTTATCACAACTCATGAGTATTCCTATGTCACCAGAGATGCGAATTTGTCATTGTGGTCATTTTGAAGTATCGGCATCGTCCGGTATTGGGAAATAATTTGATCATCGGCATTATCAGTATTGGCTCATACTAAAGTATCGGTATCAGCGAAAATATGCTATCGGTGCATCGCTAGTGACAAATCGGCATCCCAATGACATGTGATAAATCCGCATCCCCTGTGACATATAATTAATTACTCATGAGTTGTGACAAATCCGCATTCCTGGTGACATATAATTAATTACTCATGAGTTGTGACAAATCGTCATCCCTGGTGACATAGGAATACTCACGATTTGTGAGAAATCCGCACCCCTGGTGACATAGGGATACTCACGAGTTGTGTCAAATCCGCATCCCTGGTGACATGGAGTTACCAACCATTCTCTTATACCCACCTGACATCAGGTTTCTGTATTCATTGACTTCATTTTTCAATTCATCCAATCCTGAACCAATGTTCTTTATATCTGTTTGAAAAAATATGAGATAATTTTCCAAACAGAAATTTAATTTAACAGACTCATCAGTGACTCTCACTTAACAAAACATGTACGGACAAACTTTTCTGATCGCGTTTGCAGGTTAGTTGATATTAAAGTGCTAGAAATATACTTAATTACATACAGCTATTTGTAATGCGCTCGTTCACCACTCCACGAGAATGATTCAAAAATTATAATAAGCAATGTCTATAAGGGAATGCAGACAAAGCGTCATTGTTTTTTATTTTTAATTCGTTAAACTATCCTATATTTTTGCCAATGAACTTTTGTTTGCTCTGGCGTTTCTAGCAACAGCATACATAGTCTATCAATGCTATTCAAAATAGCAGATGTTCAACTAGGTAATGTGACAGAAAATAATTTTTTGCTATTTCCAACACTGTTGATATCATTTAAAAGGGAAAATTCATTAATAACATGTTGATGAAAACTAAAATAAATAATTGAGAGCTGTTTCAAGTATGTTTGCTCAAATTAGTTTGTTTGGTGAAGTCTTATTACAGCCTAATTCGATGTTAAACTGGAAGAAACGGGATTACACAATTAATTTTTCATTATATTTATATTATTTTTATTATTTATAGGAACCGATATGCGGAAACTAAAATGTCAGAGGGCTAGTACAAAACGTAGTATCAGCGGTTGCACTTTGAGAGGAAAACTTCCAAATAGGAACTGAACCCTCATCATAAAGGGCAGTGCTGGTACCTGCCCTGGGCGATAGGAAAACCACCTTACTTAAAAAAATAAAAATCTGCGACTAGACCATGGTTCTAGGGAAATACAATAAAATAATCAAATGTATTGCACTCCATACGAACATATGTTTAGTTTAAAATCTCGCGAATTATTTTTTCCTCAAGTATGAGTTAATGATAGATCGCGCCGCCATGGCGCGGGCCATCATTGGCTCAAGCTTGACAAAATTAAATTTCTGATATAGCAGTCGTCATTTTCCATTTGTCTACGGAACTATTAATGCAGGATGTTCTGTGCTCACCGAATACATTTCTTAAAACCAGATGAAGAAGTTTTCGAAGAATTTTTTCCCCTACTGTGAGATTTGCAAGTGATTGGAAATTCTTTATCTCGAAGGTGTTGGTTAATGTTGAACTCTGGTCTGTTCCAACCTACGGGAACCGAATCACAATGCACGTTAATCTGGCAACCGGGTTTCGTGGAACAGTGAAGTACGGTCTCATCTTGAGAGAATGATGCAGCGACCCAGTAAAGTAAAACAATATAAACTGAAAATTTCATGCCGAATTATATCGCTAAAAATAAAATCTTTGTAATTTTATGCTTTTTAAAGAAAAACAGAACTATTTGGAAGGGAATTGGGAAGTGCCCATCACTTAAAAAAATTCTGTAACAAAATTGGCTTTTTAGTAAAATATCTTTCTTTTATTCAATTATATGAAAACGTGTACCCAACAGAACTAAAACCAAACAGTACCCAGGGCTTAGGCGAGTTACATTAGGTAAAAATATTTTATATAATATCCCTGGTGGCTTGTACGAATATTTCCCTAAAGTTCGCATTCAATTCCAATTTTATGTTCTGTTTCACCCTGAATTTATTAATTTTTCTATAAAAAGGATTAAAAGTTTTAACAATTCTTTCTCACTATGTCACTGTATATACCTATATCATACGACGATACGTATACTTAGACTCAGAACATAAACACTATACGCACAAATCGCCTTAGGCGTCGTCTTCTGCAACATTAACAAAAATGTGGCAAAAATCGCCATTTTTTAAACAGCTTAACCTGGTGATTTTGAAAAGAAACTATAAAATGATTTTTAGTTAAATGCGGACTGTTTAAAATACCGCGCCGCAGAAAGCGCGATATTTCAGTATTCATTACTTGGTAATCTGCATATATCTTATCAACAACATATTTATAACTTCGAAAATATCCTGATTCTAGAAATCAGCGTTTTAAGTAGAAAAGAATCGGATTTTGGCTCCCATGTGTTTTGGAAATGTGATTTTACATACACTGTAACAAAAGTACAGTAAATGTACTGGTCATTTGCAGTAATTGCACAATTCCAAAGTTAAAAAACACCATGCTGAAGAAATTGATACCAATTATGGGAAGTTGATGGACCGCGCCTTTGTGGTGCGTTCCATTAACAACCCATATTTGGCCAAAAAAAGTCAATTTTTTTCGATACCTCCAAGCAGGGCTGGACAATCCGATTCGAAGTACAATCTATTCGAATCAATTGTGAATCGTTCATGGGAACAAAAACATGCTGAATTAACTTTATTTTCATTTTTAACGACAAAATGCAATTGATTGACCAAAATCGATTATATTTTGTTTTTAAAGTTTAGAAATTATTGCTCTTAAACATGGGCTGTAAATTGATGATTCACAATCAACCAAATAATTCGTGATTTTCGCAATGAGAGGACAAGTGGTAATAGTAAAAATGGGATATTTATTATTTACATAAAATTGGTTTTCTCTGTTAATTGAATAGCAAACTATAACTGCTAAGAAGTTCTGACAGGCTTCCAAGCAGAAATGTTTTCGATATGACACTAACTTCTACTTATACTAGACACTCGGCCCGAGTTTGACTGGGATACCTTCAACAGTTAAGCGTTTTTCGATTAATCATTAATTTATCTATAGTTAATCTTAAGCCTAAGTTTGACAAATAGTCAAAAGCTTCAGCAATGATATAAAAATGGAAATCGGATTTGAGAAATACGCAGAGGCAAATTCTCTAAAAGGAAAGTTAACAAATTGATTGGAACAATATTAGGAGGAAATGTTATAAAAGAATTAGTGAATGATGGTTGTTACAAATATCTTGGAATCAAGGAAAGTGATTATTTTCGTCACTCTGACATGAAAAAAAACTGAAGTTGGAGTACTGCCGAAGAACTCGAAGGATACTGAAAATTCAACTGAACGCACGCGACAAAATTGCAGCCATTAATAGTTTTTCAGTACTTGTTTTGACATACAGCTTTAACATCGTAAATTGGAAAATTACCGACCTCAAAAAACTGATACGAAAACAAAGAAATTATTAACAATGCACAATATGCACCATCCAAAAGCTGACGTTGCAAACATATACTTGCCGAGAAAAGAAGGTGGGCGAGGATTGATCATGCTTGAAAACTCATATAAAGTGTCTACAGTTGGATTATGCACATATTTGAATATGATAAGCCACCCTCTATTGAAATTGGTAAAAATTTATGACAAAGAAAAAGGAAGTCACTCAATATACTAAGTTTAACAGTGGAACAAGGAAAACGGGAGATAAAAAGCCCTTCAAGTGAAGCAAAGAAACTAAAAGAAAAAATAAGATTATGTTATTATGTAAGAAAGTTGAAAGAAGTAAACCATTACTCGGGCAATACTCCAAGCGAATATTTCAAGCACACGGAGATTTCAAGTTCACTCAACTTTGGTTGAGAAGTCCAGATTGGAAAGCTGAGACCGAAGGATTTCTGATGGCGGGATAGGACCATCTCTCCTCACGAATCAGTACAAAAAAAATGTTTTTAAAATAGGTAACGACTCAAAATGCCTACTCTGTAATGAATTTGAGGAAACAATAGATCACATCATCTCGGGATGTCCAGTTCATGCAAAAACTGAATACATACATCGACATAATCGGGCTGCTTCTTAAATTCATTAAAAAATTTGCAAACATTTTAAATTTGAAACAAAAGACAGATGGTATGAACATGAACCAAAACCAGTACATGAAAATAACGAAGTAACAATAATTTGGTATTTGTAAGTTCACACGGATAAAGAAATCAAAGAAAACAGACCTGAAATCATAGTTGAACACAAAAACTCAAACAACTGCTACCTCATCGATATGACCGTCCCATCACATAAGAATGTTCAACAGAAGGAACTTGAAAAGCTGTCAATATATAAAGACTTGTAATTAGGAATTACCAGAATGGAAAATGAAAGCTGCTACAATTCCACTTGTAATCGGGGCATTGGGATCGATAAAAACAAGGTCGTTTAGCCCATTCAAAAAACTGTTTTTCTTGGTACTGCGCACATATTGCGCAAACATTTATCTGTGGAAGTGAACATGTGATATTATGCTTGTAACATTGCAACATCTCCTTAGGGGCAAGGCATGTACCCGGAGATATAATGAAGCAAAACATTGATGCTAAAAAAGATAATAATAATGAGAAGAAAATTAGCAATTCCACAAGTCTTTCAGCTTTGCTTGGAAGCCTAATTAGAATTTTGTATTAACAAACTACCAAGATGTCGACGTCTTTCCCGAGTATGCGTCACTGATGGATCGTGCCCCGGAATCGCTCAGATGGTTGTGGTTGCGAGTTACGCGTGGAACATGTAATACAAGACGTTAAGAGTTCCTAATAATCCACATACATATGTAATGATGGTGACCTAATGGGGTCATGTATTGAACGTATGACCTAGCATTTGTAGTCATACACAAAAAAAAAATAATATTAAATTTTTTTGCGATAAAACTCGCGCACCGACAACGTGCTAAAATTGGCACTTTGCTCAGAAATTACAGCATTCTCTGGGCAAAACTATACCATTCCGCATAATATGTAATTGTACGCCAAAATTTTGCCTAATTTGGAGATAATTTCGTTAAAATTTCAATCTTGCAGGGAGAACTAGCCCTCCCTTCCAAAATCTTTGAGGGACATGTCCTTCCGCAGCCATAGGCACTTTGTCCCCGTTTTATAATTTCCTTAAAATGTTTCCGGTTAAAATTTCATGTTTGAATGGAAGGCTAAAGATTTTTAAATTCTTAAATATTGTTAAAGTATTTGGTATATAATCTTATCAAAGTAGCCAGTCAACGGGTTCACTGGAAAAGAGTTCGCATCTTCAAGGTAAAATAGACTTAATTTTTGTTTACAAGCACAAGAAAATCATAATATTAATATTGAGAAAAAATTCACAGTTTAGCGAAAAGAGAGTTAATATAGGCAATCTGTATAGACAATCCTCTAATCGACAAAAGTGCAACAATATCGTTGTGAAATAAAAATCAGTAAAATTTAATTTATTTGCCAAGGGGTTGTTTTCTGAGCACGCAGGCAAGTATCGGTAATAGTTTAGCACATAAATTCTTTTATTCGCCAGATTCATTGAAATGATGTTGAAATGTTTTATTACTACATACGAAACCACAGCGCATAGCACACTCGATGTACGGAATAATAGACAACTTTTTTGTGATATCTTCGAAGTCTCAATACCAGGGTTCCAAACCTCATGGATGCGCTTGGACAGGGTAGTTATTTTGTAATATGAAGGTGTCACACTAATACCATTACACAAGTCGAGAAAGAGAGACTGGGATAAATCTATCCCTGAATCAGAAATCAACGTATCCTATAACTTTAACGAAATAAATTCATTTTTGGTAGGCTATAGGCTAGTCGAGGAATTTGTTGTGAGTATTTTTTTATCCCAATGCATTCCTATCATAAAAAGCGACTAAAAAATAATGAAGTGGTAGACGGTTTATCCCCGCACGAGGCAGATACAACTTACTTTACATCGTTGGATTTCAATCTATATAATATGCACTATCGGTGAATATCTCTTCAGTTGTTCTTCGTCGGGGTACTGAAAGGAGAGAAAAGAAAGATACTATACTTTGCTCCTATTCTATTAGCGATTACTGATTGAAAACCTGAAAATATCAGAAACGTTGGAATAACTTTGTTTTCTTCTCATCGGTTGTGTATATATCCTACAGATTATGAGTATCCATGATGGCAGTCACGAAATGTTCAATTTCACCTGAAGTGTTCTTTATACCCAGGCGCGAGGGGAACATAACGACTCGGACGTCAACTATCATCTCCCTCGACTCATAAATAGGAAGATGAGAACAAAGCTAACCCAATCAGAATTTTTTGTCAAGTATGAGTTATAAGTGGACAGCGATTTAGGGGCGCGATGTATTAGTGCCTCATACAAACAAAATGTGATCGATGATTAGACATAATTAAATCTCTTTTCAAATTTGAGCAAGGCCGAAAGCAAAGGGGATACATTAACGTCCCCTCGAATGGCAAAGAGTTACTAAATGATAAGGCGACGAATTGAAAAAAGATAACATTTGCATAGGGATGACGAAAGATATTTATGATTAAACAAACGATCGATTGGAAGGCTTTAGACTTCCCAAACATATCGTGTAAAGAGCCAACTAAAAGGATATAAAGATGTGATAAATGGTCCTATCATCGCCTATCACTTAAGGTATTACACTAAAGGTATATTATAACGATTTAGTTCAGTTTGCTGATGTGTGTGTTTTTCGCATTTTATAATAGCTAGAGGACGTAATTTTTAGGCCCGTAGATAAATAATTTACCCGTGTCAGGTAGGCCTATCAAAAAAATGCACTTTACACAGGTTCTTTTCTGTGCATCTCGAAATCCGAAACTAGAGTGTCTCGTTTTTTCTCATCGGCGTATGCCTATTAGCGAGGTTATTTTTATTAAACACGAGCTTCAGTTCTAATGCGCTTCGGTTCTATTTATTGGTGGCCTAACCCATGCATACTTTTTAGTCCTTTGGGTGCGGGCTTCAGAATTACTCTAACGTATTTCCTGCGTGTCGCAAATAGCGACTAAAAGGAAACATAAAAAGGCAAAAGGTTTTACCATCATTTATAGGGCAGATACTATATTTTTACTACAAAAGTGCCGGTTTAGTGAGTTCCTTTTAGGCGCTGCTCTCGGCCTTGCCTGGAAAGATTATCAATAAATATGTTCAATTATTTTCTTTTTGGTTGTGCCTCAAGTTTGATTTTGACTTCCTCCTCCAGTTTTTTCTTAGTCCTGTCTACATGCTTTATTGGAGTCTGGAATAATCTCACCTTATTCTGATTTATTTTTCAGTTATATTTACTGGGCATATCCATGTGGTCACACCATATGTTTATAGCTACAGTAATTCATTTTGATAGTTCATAGTGCTCTGATATAAGCTTAAAGAAACATAAATAATTGCTTATACTTACTGATCAATAAATACCACGAAGGAAGCAGATCATTAAACACAACACATTTTGAATGAGCAGTTCAGTAAGAGGAAGTGTGTATAATCGAGAGCAGCCTTAGCTCAGGTTTCTTTTTGTCAGACCGTATCTCATATTTTTGAGCGCCAAAGTTATGTTTGTTTCGTTAGAAAATAGCCTCGTGTTTGTACCTGATAAGAATTACTCTTCTTGCCCCGAAATGGTGTATCTTTCAAGCAAAAGCCAAAAAATAGTGCACCTTCGGCGAAGAAATTTCTTTTTTTTCAGTTTTCTCTACCCACTAGCAAATATGCTAATTTATTGCCTTCCCAGCTGCGTAGCCCGTTATGAGAACTTTAACCTTGCCCACGAACGAGCGCTTTAATTCCCAGATCCTCTATGGAATGGAAGTTGTTCCCGCGTAAATGAAATTTGAACAGGTACACCACCATATTGCTATTTAGCATGAAATCGAGAATTCGAGCTAAATGCAAAGTAGCTTACATATTTAAAGCTTAAATTGCTGCAGTAGTTCGCAAACATCCACCGGAATATATCTAACAAATAAATTGGCGTTTCAATGTCTCCAACGCTGGACAATCTGTTAATTTTTATTTTGACTCCATTTCCGGCAGTAAACACAAATCTGCAATAAAAAGCAATATCTAAACAATTAAAATGCATTCTAAAATGCATAAGCAACCCAACGTACATACACAATCATTAAAAAAGTTAGCTTTGAGCATACAAATCTTGGATCCCATTATTAGCAGCACTTAGGAGGCGTCCCCAGCGGGCGTTTAATCTTGATGACATTCTGGGGTTACTGTAATTACCGAAACGATCAAAAACTACTGAAGCGAGTAACGACCCCTGTAGTTATGTTGGCCGACCAAATATTATGATGAAATCGAAGTTTAAAAACGAATCCAAACATTCATCCGTAATCTGGGAGTTTGCACGGCGATTCTCCTTTAGCGTGGAGATCGAACTTTTATGATATCAATTCGCAACAATGTGTAATGTTCAGGTAAAGTGTTGATTATATGAAAAATGGAGAATATACATAATGATCCATCACTGACTGATTTGCAACAAAATGTAATATTTAACGCGTCATGATAAATGTTGAATTCATCATCATTAATGTGTAATCAGAACCGGAAGTCAAAATTCGAAGAAAACTGCATGCAAATATCACACCTTCAACATTTTATTGATTGGCGATGAAAAGAGTCCAACGAAAATTAATCTTGTACGGATGCGCCTTATAGAGGCGCCAGGAAGATCTCGTATTAAATATTAGTTAAAAAGTGAATTTAGAAACCGTTTCTATTTTACTGAAAATGGCTCTGAGCAAAACGCTAAACATCATTTCATGCATGGCTGTCTAGTTGATGTTACCTATCTGACTGCAGTTTGCTGTCAAGGTACGGTTCAGCGTGTTTCCACAATCTCTTATTGCAATAATTTAGAACGGTTTTCGCTAGACATTCTGTATTACACGATAAAAAATATAATTTTACTTCAGATGAATTTAACAGGTAAGATGGATGTCACGCCGTGGCTGGTTAGATAAAAACTGAGCAATTTTCTGTAGTTCCCAAATCCTAAATATAGCTTAATGCTAAAAATAGCTTAATTATACCGTTGACATAAATCAATACTTTCTCTGAACCGTTCTTTATCATGCTTGACAAAATTATTCGAGTATATCATTACAAAAATATCATGTTCTCATTCCACAGAAATATAAGTTTATTGTAAGCTTTCGTTAGAACATAGTCTAACTTCTTCAAGGAGGAGGGATAGGTAGTTCATTGCAAGATAAAACGAAACATGTATATCATTTCTCTAGAGATTTTGTCTTTGAAAATATATTTTTCCACACAAGTAGGCATACTTGTTGTCTAATTTGTATCGTGGAGTCGAAGGAATTTGCTTAAAATGGGTGTATATTTAAAGCCGAAAGTTCCTAAAATATTCGGCGCCGGGGCGCGCATATTTTAATTGAAACTATTAACTTAAGTTTTCACAGTTCCCGTCGTCAGTAGCCACGTTTACAGTGCTGCATAGCTAAAATGCGGATCTCTGAAAAGTCCGAACCTAGTGCGAATTTTTTCTTTGGATGGTTATCGATCACGATACCATATCCAGGAGCGTGTTTAGATCATCGGAAAGGGGGGCTTGAAAAAATGGTTATCGAACTATTACCTTACCTTGGGGGGCGCCGCAGGAAATTTTTTTGCTAATATTGGTAAAGCGGATATAAAGAAAAAACTCGCTCCGGCCGACTTGAAAAATATAATTTGTAGCCATTGATCCAGCGAGTCTCAAAAGGTTGTAGTAATCGGTAAAGCGTTGGGTATAGGCTTTTAGCTACGCATCTCGGATCGTCAAAACGCGGGGTCGAATCCTGTATAAGATGGTGATTATATGCGAGAGGTCTGCTGAACGCCTTGCCGGGGCACGGTGGTGGTTCACGAAAGTACCGCTTACAAACTTCTCCAACAACCAGGTCCATGCACAGGAAAAATGAGAAATAGGATAAGCCGAAAACCTTCACCCCGATTCGGAACTGGTACCTATACGAGAGGTCGTGGTTCACCATATGATTAAGCTGTAATCTCGGCTTTCCTCTCCCGCAGTATAAAAATTCTCCTTGCCCCCAATTAGACCGCCTAGTGGCGAAAGGGAATATGGGGGAATCACCGGGTGGATCGTATATGAGGGGTAGGGTACGCGAGAGGTCTGCTGAACGCCTCGCCGGGGCACGGTGGTGGTTCACGAAAGTACCGCTTACAAACTTCTCCAACAACCAGGTCCATGCACAGGAAAAATGAGAAATAGGATAAGCCGAAAACCTTCACCCCGATTCGGAACTGGTACCTATACGAGAGGTCGTGGTTCACCATATGATTAAGCTGTAATCTCGGCTTTCCTCTCCCGCAGTATAAAAATTCTCCTTGCCCCCAATTAGACCGCCTAGTGGCGAAAGGGAATATGGGGGAATCACCGGGTGGATCGTATATGAGGGGTAGGGTACCTTTATTTCCCAACGACTGGCCTTTCGCAACGAGGTTGACATTAATTCTGTTCCTTTTCTTAGTCATCTTATTTATAGTGCAAATTTTTTAAAAGACCGGATCCCCCTCGAGCACTTCGCGGGTTATTATCAATACTGCCTGTGAAGGATCTGGAATCATTAACAGTTCTGCAGCTAGGCCTAACTTGTCCATTTATTTCTGATATCAAATTCACCTAAACTCTGGATCTGTTTAGCGTGGACTCACAGCGAATAACAGGAAACAAAGAAGTCCCGGAATATATCTTTCCATCAAAGGAAAAACAGTTTTGGCTAATTTGTCACGCTTAATGTATTTTTGACAGTCTATTTCACAACATATGGCTAATGTAACCTTATTTTCTCATCTTGCCTAAAATTTTCCCATACAGCGTAAGCGGCTTCTGAAAATCCCATTATTTTTTAAGCTTGTAGGTATATCTTTTAGCCGAAGCATGTTTTCGGCGAATAATAAGAATAAATTGCAGGACAAATTGACTGTTTTTCATGTCAATGTGTACTGTACTACACAGTATTTCATCATCATAGGGAATATGACTACGACTTTCTGTCCGTTGTAGGCTGCTTTACCACACAGCCATAGCAGTTTGGGATGTCACTATTTGCCCTTAGGTGCCTTTGATTGGTCTCTTTTAGTCATTACTTTCGGCCCTGGTTCAAACTTAAATGAAAAATTACAAGTTTTTACTGAGAATATTAAAGTATACTTTGGCTAATATGGTATTTTGTTTTGTTTGTAAACTACATGGTGGTGGTCAATTTGCACCAGTATAAAACTCAATAAGAGCAATTGGTCAATTTGTACCCGAAAAAATTGCCGTTGTCAATCTGTACCATTGTCGAATGTTCGCAGCAACTTACCTGTTCACAAATTTTGTTGTGTCAGTGCAATAAGAGGATAAATTAAAAATTAGCGAAAATATTCATGCTGATCAAAATCCTGTAAATTTTGTGACTCAGAAGTAAAATTTGCAGAAATGCTCATAAACGCGATAGTCATTCTACATTCTAACGTTAACATGCACTTGAAATGCCCTTTTTTCCGATTTGAACAAAAATGCCCACTTCTCCAGATTAGGGTTGGATTTTTTTCTTATGTTCAGTCAGCCATCCCCGACTTGACACACTTAATCCATTGCGAATTTTCATTTCCATTAGGGTACGAATTGACCTATGTGCTATTTTTTTGGGTATGAATTAACCCACCGAAAATATATTGGTACGGATCGATTGACAGCCCTATTATAATTGTTTACCTAATCTAGTTATAGTCTTAGCTATTTATGATACCGTAGTGTTTTACTAATACAGAATAATCACTACGGTCAACACACACATGATCAAAGTATTTGAGCGCACCATTTTTTCCCGAATAAAACATATTCTAACAAAAATAATCATAAGTAAGTTATATTTTTGTTGCCATTTGTTTGTTAAAAATATATCAGTTACTCAGCCAATAACCCGATTGTTTTTTCTTCTCAAAAATTCCTGCTCAAGTTAGTGTTTTTAAATAATACAGCTGTAGTTAAAACATATCATAATGGCCAAAGGAATCGTTGCAATATTTGAACTGTTCAAGCTACTTTGGGTTGGCTTTTTAACCATTCTAGCCTCCCTGAACTCCGTCCTTGAAAAAGTAAACAGTGTTCAAGAACTATTCCATCGACTATCTTCTGGCACAAATACAGTAATTTCCAGAGTGTTATGGATTCCGAATGCACTGTGGAGAGCAATTGGAAAGCCAATAGGATACTCCATACAAGCCACTTTTCTTCTCATTTTCGGACTCATTGGACAAATATTTCTTGCTCTAGCAACTTTTGTTAGGTCATTTAGAGAGGACAACAATAATTATCTGCAAAAGACCACACAGAGTCCATCACCCGATAAGCGCCCCGAATAGTTGGATGTCCAATTGTAAATAGTACTATCCACGTCCTTGATGGTTCTCTAACTTCTTTGCTTCAAACATTATTCAGTGATAAACCCCACCAACCAGGTAGATCCATCAAGGTATTGTGTTCAGCATTAATACATTTCTTTTCATTCAAATAAAATTCAATCATTTTGCACATTTTTATTTTTGATCAACCTTCTCTATTATATTTCTGTCATGTTGTGGTTCCGCTTGGTTCATTTTAAATTAAGTTTTGCAGTCCGGACCAGACGCTTTAGGTCAATGAAAATAACAGTCGAGACATTATTTTGGTATTCGGGATAATTAAGGTTTTGTAACAGCTAATCCAGCGATACAACCAATTAAATGAAACCGCTATTCTAGAAGTATAGGTACACAATTTTTATATACTTCTTTACGTACTGGTATTACAATATTATTCGATGAGCTTTGGACATACAATGTAACGACATAATCTGTCAATAATAATATGCTCATTCTTGATATGTTCCTTTATTGTAGAGACCTCTTTTGAGGAATTTGTTGAAGCAAAATGTAAATTTATTGGGTGAAAATACGTAATTTGTGATTCTCCTAATTTTGATTATGACGCTATATGTCGTACTATTTTATTTATACTGTGATGCAATTTATTAAAAAATCAGGTTGATATCTTCAAGAAATAAAAATTTATATTTGTAAATAACTGTTTGCAATTAAAAGAGTTTGAAATTACAGCAATAAATCTTCTACACCTCCTTATCTAGGTACTACATGTCAACGAGTCTCTCCTGTTAACAGAAAATTTCATAGTGAGGTAGTTAGTCATAAGCTCCCCCCCCCCCATACAATGAAACGCATTCAGAGATTTTGCATTTTATTTCGCAATTTCTCGAACATATAGGCATACGAAGGGTTATGTCATCTTCATACGTTGCCACTTTGAAATACACAGCCTATTCGCTTATCACTGATAAAGCAATCAGCATCAATATCGTATAGGTAGCTCAGCTGTCTTAACATGCCCAACATGAACATGGCAGTTGGTAGTATTTTGCATCATCAGTAAGTTTCATCCAATAGAATTACAATTATGTGAAAAAAGAACATGTTTTATTCATTTCTTTTTACACAGCGGACCTTCTTATATGCTAATATCACCAGATATCAGACAAATACCCCCACCCATCTGTATTCCTGAGAAGGCATAACATTGTTTGGCACGCAAAGAGAATAATGATTTCAAAATTGAATAGAAGTTTTATTGCTGAAATAAGCTGAACTTGCAAACCAAGAAATGCACAAGTCTCTAAATTTCATTACAATAAATCACTCCATACAACTAGCCACATCTACATTCGGCAACGGCAATACATACCTGCATTACCTTGTGCTAATTGTATTCAGATCAGTGCAAGGAGCACTCTCCGTTGGCCTACATAGCAAACCATTCATTTGTGTTAGGCAATAAAAGGATACCTTTCCAGCAATTGTAACCCTGTCCGTCTATAAGTGGTCGCTGTTACAGGTCCTTGGACAGGGTGATACCCTCTACGAAGTGGCTATAGAAAAAAAAATGGAATGCGGAGCATTGCGCTAGCGTGAAACGAAAGGTTTAAACAAAACAAACCCGAAAAGAACGCAACCAACGCAAACTTGTATTGCAGCCTTATATCAGCATTTTGTGAATCTCCATATCAAATCTCCATATTTTCATTTCCCCATTATGTCACTGATGAATCATGCTTGACAAAAGAAACTTGCTTAAACTTAGCAAATATAAGGAACTCCATGTGTTGCTAACAGAGAATGATAATCAGTCTTCTTTACAGCCACTCATTTGAGAGGAACAAGAATCGGTCAGAGGCCACATAGACAAAAAGGGTAAGTGCTGTTGGAAATCTCTATTTAATCTCTCTATATGATCTTTTCAGTTCGAACAAGCTTTTAAACTCTGTGTTAAGTGATGGGCAACAATGGACAATTTGGACTTGCATGACAACCACTTTACCATCGCATCCAACAAAATGAATTCTTTCAATGGAAGATTATACAGTAGCATAACAATTCTCCAATCCAAGAAGGCTGAATTCCATTAGAACTAAATTCAAGACATTCCACAGTCCTGTGTTATCCAAATATTTTTAAAAAATTCTGTCATAGCTTGGATCTGTTGGCTGTTGTTTAGTAGCAGGAGCAGCAGGCGGATGAGGTCTATATGATAGAGGTTTATAATTATTTTTCATGTGAGGATGATGGTGACCAACAGGTCTTCGAGGTGGAGCAAGGTATTCAAACATTGATGTCTGATGTTGTGACAGCATACTGGTTAAGTCACAAGGAAGGGGTTCAGTCCAGAAGAAATCATGATTCAGTGCATTATCAGAGTCTATTCTATTTTTTGGATCAAGCCAAAGTAATTTATCAATCAAGTCCAAAGCATATTGATCTTTTACATAGGCTTTTAAACGTTCCTTCACTCTTCTTTTCTGTCCCTGTGAAAAAAGAAGAAATTGAATAAAGTTATACAACCTTAAATGCAAAGAAGGATAATGACATGACTTACTTTGCGGGTTACGCGCTGTTTGATGGCTATAGTAGAACGAGTCATGCTAATGCAAATGTAACAGGCCAGACAAAACAGGTTCAAGAACACCTAAACTGATTGCAATAACAGCTGAATATAATGAAGCAAAGTCTGTGTGGTATCTTTTATCATCGTCGCCGATGGCATAGTGGTTAAACATGCTGGCATCGCAGATTGAATAGCACAGGTTCGAGTCCCGGGTGTCCCCTCGTTAATCCATGCTCATCACTCAACCCAAGGTGTAATACCTTGGGTAGGCTTAGCCGAACAGGAAAAGATGATCTTCCCAGCAATTCTAACCCTGTCCGTCTATAAGTGGCCGCCGGTACAGGGCCTTGGTCAGGGTGATCCACTCCAAAAAGTGACTATGAAAAAATATAAAAAACTACCAGCTGTGGCACTGTTGTAATCTTTTACATCGTTGCCTTTGAATACCTGTCAGAAGCACCGACGCACCAGGGAATGAGAACCATGCATTGTAGGAATCGTTATTCCTAAACGACTTTTGTTGTGTTAGGGATAAAAATAAGTGAAAAAGTAGGAAATTCTAACCTTTGGAAGTTCAAATTTTGTGTAAAGATCATATTTTTCTACTGAAGGCCACACTTGAGGAGTAATTGATCCGCAAAGCTGACAAATAAATTTTAACTGTGTCTGTTCTGTATCACCCTGTAACAAAAATATTTCAGTTTTTAAATACACAATCTCACATGAAATGCTCAATAACTTACTGATAAATGTATTAGGGCCCGACGGATATTGGTTTTCATGCCAATACCGGGTTCATACCAATATCATTGGCACTAACTATAGTTAGTACTGAATTTCCTATTTCATTTAATACATATATACCAGCCGATTTCAATGTTTTTGGTTTGGTATAAAAGCATTGCATGAAAGATAGTCACAGTTTAACAAAAAAAGTGCAATGCAGTTTACCTGAGAGAAAAACCTACTCTGAAAATGAAAGGATATCACGTCTAGAGCTGTGCAGTATAAAGTATATTTTGTACCGGCATACCGCGGTATTACCGGTATGCCATGCCATTTTCTGCTATCAAAAACATGCTATTTTGTCTTTTCGAAGATCCACGCGATGCTAGACTTAGTTAAAAAAAATCTGGTGCATACCTCCGAATGTGGGCGGGTTGTTGTTTCATGAGATTGCAAAAGTTCAATAGAGGCATATCAGCAGGTGGTCCAAAGACCCGTACTTTGTCATTACTTGACGCGATAATGCATCAACTTGTAACCATTTTAGACGATATGTCACGAAATACCGGTATCGCGGCAAACCGACATTGCGAAAATTAACATGATACGATATTTTGGAAAATTAAATATCGGTATTTACAGTCCTACCGATATGCCAGCTGTAATCACAGCAAGACACAATGCATGTTTTTTATTCTTCTCGGAGACTCATTTTCTTCTTTGACGAGTAATGCAATGGCCGACAACGTGATTTTTTTAAAAGCGATTACAAACCTCTCTAAATTTTTATCAAGTCCTGAGTGAAGTCGCATTTTGTCAAGTCGAGTGTGAGTCATTCAGCTACGCGGGTCAAGTCATTGAAAAAGGTGAGTCATTGACTCGAGTCTCCCTAACACTGAATACTAACATATGATGTATTTCATACTTGCATAATAGGACTCCTAGTCCACATTTCTGCCATTATGCACCCCGCTCCCCACAAATCAATAGGTGGTCCATAATTTTTTTCACCAAGTAATAATTCAGGTGGACGGTACCATAACGTAACAACTCTGTTTGTATATCGGTTGACTTGACCAACCTTTGTGAAACTGAATGCCCTGGATAGGAAAAGGATAGAAGCAGAAGAAAGATAATATTAATATAAACAAAATAGATAATGAAAATGATTTTACTGAAGTGTTGAACTGTTTGTAAAAGTCAATGAAAATGTTTTATTCTGAAGTAGTGTTGAACTGTTTGCAAAGAAAGTCAAAGAAAATATTTTATTCTGAAGTGTTGAACTGTTTGTAAAGTTAATAAAAATGTTCCATTCTGAAGTGTTGAACTGTTTGTAAAAGTTTCAAAAGCATTAACTAGTAGGTAATGTTTATTTTTGACTACCATCAAATCACAGCATATTCAAAAACCTAATTCATATTTGTCACCCTGGTTTAGATTGACGACATGATTTTTGATGTAACAATGTCTAATATCTAAAATTCGCAAAATAATGTGTTGGTAGATTAGGTAAAGCTAATACATGTCCACTGAAAAGTTAAGTTTCCCTCAAGGCAAACAAGCCAGAACTACTCCCTCTGTTTTAGGTAAAACACTAATAAGTCTTAACAGTGTGATACAGTTGGGCAGACATCAAAGTAATCAAGTAATTTCAGATGTAAACAATAACAACTGATTGCTTCAGACAACAATAGCAGATAGTAATGATCACAAGGCAAGACATACATTCCAAATAAAACCAAAACATTCACAATGTCCAGACTAAGAAAGATCACATCCATCACTCAAAATATCACAAAGCCTCAGTGTCGTTGTACAAATCTGTATGGGTCGCTGATGAAACACATGATCAATCTCAATGAATATTGATGGGAAAACATGAGTAGGTTTGACAGACACAAAAAGCTGAGAGTGATTCATTTAAACATGTACGGTAAAGCAATTTTAGTTCGATATTAATTGATTGTACCTCGCAAGACCAAAATCTGCCAATTTCAGTGTTCCATTCTTTGTTATTAAAATATTTGCCGCTTTCATATCACGATGTAATATTTTGTTTCGATGTATATAAAATAATCCTTCCAACAATTGCTGCATAATCTGTAAAAAAGGAAAATTGTTTTTATTACATCAGTGTTAGGTCAATAAGAATTTATAACAACTATCACATATAAATTATGTTATGTAATGTTATACACTTAGTGGTCTTGCAGTAGATTCTTATGAACGTCAAAATTTTCTATTACATCTTCCCAGTCAGAAATACTGGCTTACACATGTTCGTCTAATGAAGTATCCATGATGGATCACACTGCTTAATGCTTGTTCATGCTTGGCAAAATACAATTTCCAGTAGTTAAACAACTTTAAAACTTAGAACAGTGTTATAAAATACACCATTTTAACATCATAAAGTGACTCATGCCTGGACAAGACCTACGTAGCGAAGCATTTTCATGCTAAAACTTGAAATTAATAGTAACCTGTGTACAGTTAGGATTTGGATCAAATCGTTACGAGTAAGATTTAGGAATAAGTCATGAAATATCCTATGATGGGAGAGCAGATTCAAATTTTATAGTCACATGTGAGAGGATTGCAGAATATCTAATTGGTACATATAACTGTTAGTTGAGTATCCCTTCACCAACCATGGTCTCACATAGAATATATAAGTAAAAGTGATAATGAGTAATAATAATGAAATAAGTAAATGACCATTTTAAACTTTCAGTTATTGTTTAAAAAATTTCAGGATATGCAATCTCCATATACCTATTATTGCTGCTATAGAACATTTTTACGATTATATCGGAAAACATGATATTTCACTATAATAAGTCTTTAATGGAATATTATTTTTCCAATTTTCGTTTTATCAAGATCTACCAGTATATCTATGAACTGTGGGTGACAACTCTCGGCAATAATAGCCTATCCTAACATTAAAATTATATAGATTTTCATAGAGATAATTATGTTGGAGCAGGAAGTTTTAGTCCCAATTGTGTCGATATAGGAGATCGGGAGGCTAAAACCAGTACTTACCGTTTTTTGCGGCCGATAAGTCGCTACTTTTTTCCAAAACTTTTGTTATATATACATTGCTGCGACCTATGTATTGTTTTTTTCCCAACCCACAGCGAATTGTGAAGCGTTTTATATTACCGTATATAAAAGTTATATATAGATGACGCGGCGAGCGCATGTACTTTCAAGATAAGTCAAATTGTAGAGAGATTTGAATTGAATTGATAATAGACTGCACCCAAATTTACCGTGTACCTAGCACATGCTCAATCTTTTTTGCTTGCAGACATTAGTGAATTTTCATTGGTACCCGTCATACATGCGATTTAATTTGATGACGATCCGATCATGTGTGATCATCAATCGGAACGGCCAGTATTATATCATTCATTGCAAAACGGCGCAATAAGAAATGTATGTAGTTTGCAATCGACGCCAGCCTCTAAATTAACGAAACAAGGAATTTAAACTTAGCAAGTTCGACGCGAATTACTTTGACGTTTTGACAATGACTCAATCGACGCCAGACTCTAAATTAAAGAAACAAGGAATTTAAACTTAGCAAGTTCGACGAGAATTACTTTGACGTTTTGACGATGACGCAATCGACGCCAGCCTTTAAATTAACAAAACAAGGAAATATCTACAATAGTGACATCGAAAAATATATTTTGGTATTTAAAAGCCAGATTTATAAAAAAAAATAAATTATTTTATCGCCAATAATATATTGTTTTGAATACCCCCCTAAGGAATTTAAACTCTGAAGGTACGGCGCGAATTACTTTGACGTTTTGACAATGATGCTATCGGCGCACCCTTTAATCAGCAAAATCAATCAATCAAGAAAGTTCCACAATTGTACATTTTCACACTGTGCCTGTGAAAATGTTTTGTACAATTGTAGAAACTGCTTCCGTTAAGTATGTTTTGTTTATGTTCACGACATGACGTCTTGGTAGGCAATGTATTAAAATGCAAAATGTGTATCTCGATAAACAATAATTACAACAACAAGAAATGGCGAAATTAAATCAGAACCCTTCAAATTCTTCGTCTTCGGTGTCTGAGGAAAACAGATCATACAAAGGTGATTGGTTTGTAACGATCAGCTTAGAAGCGGGCACTTCAATTTTGTCTGAAAGGGAGTAAAATATAGCAGCTTTCTTAAAACCATTCACTACGCACTCCGAGCTCACTTGTTCCCATGCTTCAACAATCCACCGCGACACTTCGAAGGAAGAAAAACGATGTTTTACGGTCATCGGCCGAAACGACATTGCAAACCTGGACAAAAACGATACCGCGCTCGTTCCATGTGTCTGAGTTAATGATTACTGTACGTTATTACTTCAGCGTTTGATAAGGCACAGCGTGTGTTTCCGTTTTTGAGGAGTCGTTTACGGACGCTTTGCGACTATTACGGTGCTGCGTCATATCTGTGTGTAAAATAGCACAATTTTAGAAAAATGACCCTTTGTGACCATTACCACGGAGGTGCTTATAGGCCCAAAATACGGTACTTAATACCACAAATGCTCAATATAACAAAATGTGTTCAATATAATCATCAGTATGTTCTTGAATTGAAAAAAGAAGTTCTTGTACTTCTTTTTTTTTAAATTAACAAAGTACTCCATAGTTGAAGATTATTTCATGTCTTACCTTTTTAATTTCACCGAGTGTAAATTTCACAGTGGCATTGCTTAATAAGCCAGCTAGATCATGATCGCATAATTCAAATACAAGATATATCGATCCTTTATATCTGAAAAAGTTAATATAGAGTCGTAAAGAATAAAAGGGTGGAGCTAAACCACTAGAGAGCATCAGACTTTCGCATCTTCTTCTTCTTCAAGTTTAAGCATGAACTAAATTAATTCCTTTAATTTTATTAAAAGTAGATTTAGGTTTTATTTACCCAAAAAGGGTAATTACTGGCTGAATAATTTAAACTTATCAGACGTCCATTTTTCTTTTGTACAATTTCCTTGATGTAAGGTTTCAAGGACTTCCTGAGATATTAGTAGCAAAATGAAAAGACAAAATACACTTGTATTTAACAAGAACGTACCTATTATACTGTGTAGGCTTTGCCCGGCAAATTTCAATAAGATCAACAACACTTTCATGCTTCAGTTGTTGAAGAATTTTTATTTCTCTGAGTGCAGTTATGGGAAACTGAAGAAAAAATTAACAAATGTGTGTCAGTGAAGCAGAGGTTTAAAATAAGATCTGATTCTTCTACAATTATCTCCTCTCCTGCGTGTTAAGTTTGCGGTATTTTCATCTCGATGTGTTGTATAGCTAAACCATGATATTAGTCAATTCCAGATTCAATTATAGACTTGATACTAGACGAAAAATTTGGAATTTATAATTGGGGAACAAAAACGCACTTTACCGCAATCCATTATTTTCAAATCAAGGTATTGCAGGCCACAACATTTCAATCATCGTTTCATAACTGCAAACAATATTAATCTTAGAATAAAATTCAGTCTCACCCCCTCTTTTTCATTTTCCATTATAACTTTCTTCAAGGCAACAAGTCGTTCAGTTTTTCTGTCTTTGGCTTTAAACACTTCCCTGTAGCAGAGATACAATTTAGAAACTTCCTAGTCTAGCAGTCCGAACGATCAGGAATATAGAAATTATTCGTGACAGTTTTTATATTCTTTCTGATAAACACTGGCAGCAGCATCGGCGGGGGGGGGGGGCACTTCCCTTTCAATTTTATGACAGTGGGGAGACAGCCTCCCCTCAAGATTTAGGAACACGCCTTGATTACTCTATTTGGTGATTATGTCCAATTTACCAGGGAATTTTGAAAGTGGATGTTTCCTGAGAGTTTAGGCATACATAATTGAAAATATTCTGATTCGGGTGTCCGAAATGTTCATGTCATTTTAATCGGGTGACCAAAAAGCTTCAAAACCACTATTTCATAGCAGTATTAATGATTTTGAACCTTTCAACACAATTTGGTCACTACCAGACACTTGGAAAGAGAATACTAGTCACAGATACATCATGAAATATTGCCCAGTTGCTAATTGTAACTCCGACGGCACCCATTATCTTCGGGTGTAGCAGAGTAGCTGGCATTCTGATATGGCTATGACTGACCATCGATTACATGCACAAATCTGACACTTACCCAAATGTACCTTGTCCAATCTTCGTGATTCTTTCATATTTGGCAACATCTTGACACAGAGGAAAGTCCAAGTTAGCTTCCTTACTCATGATAACGAAAAATAATACTATAAAAATATTTTAATGTAATGTAGCAAAAGTATGATGTACAAGTACATTGAAACAACACATGTTCAAACATGTAAACCCAATCAGAAATTTTATTTTTCAAGCATGACACACAGATGGTTTGTGAGTGTCTCAGTGGCGCGATCCAACTATGTCTCATACTTGACAATAGACGTTTCACCAAGAATTTTTAAATTGGGAACTGCCTAATTTGGAATGTTTGGCATGAACTACAGATACACACGACCCTACCAGTGAGGCATATCACTCATCAGTGACCTATTATACAGTTAGACAAGTTTGACAAATTGAAATCAATTCCGATAGTGTGTTTTTAAAATGAAATTCAAAGATTTCCACTTCATAGATTATTATCATGATGAAAACAAAACATTTTGGATGTCATTATAAACTAATTGTAATGTATCTTTATCCAAACTAGGTAAAACAATTGGTTTCAGGTGAAATTTATCTTCAGATATTTTAGTTTGTACACTGATAAGATGAACCAACTGATGCATTTGAACTGCTTGTTTCAATATAACATCATCAATCGCGTTCTCTGGTAAAAAGTCCAAAACCTGTCGACCAGTGAAGTATGTTCTAGTAACTTGAAGTCCCAATCCAGTAACGACTAAAACATGCTCTTGAATCACGCATGAAAAATGTAGATACAGGGATAAAACAATGATAAAAATCAAACTGGTTACTGGAACGATTTTATTCGAAAGGTGCCAGAACATGTATCCTAGACACATTATAATCCATGGTAACAATCCAACAAACAGATAAGAGTTTATATCCATCCAGGGAGTAGCCTAAAATACATGTAGAGGCCACAGGTTTACCATCAGAAGATCTGATTTGGCGTAACAATCTCGCCGATTTCCCTCTTATCGTTGAACAGTTATATTCTGAAGATGTGGTGTTAAACATTTATTTCTTTAGGTTTATGTCAAGATATTTATTCAAAATCTATAAAAATATAAGTAAATGAGGCCAATAAAAATACTATTTAAAGTTTCATCATAAAAAATATAATCTTTCAAATAAAAAACAGGAATATAATGGAAGTCTCTGGTAAGTCTACAAAGCACAGACACAATTACCTCAAATAATGAAAATTGTTTATATCATATCAGCCTTATAAATTTAAATATAAATTACAGCTCTCACTAAGATATTATAGGATTTCTACAAGGTACTCATTATCATAAGCAACAAAATAAATAATTTTTTTTAAAATGCTTGTCTGAAGAAGTCTGACTTTGGTCAGACGAAACGTTACAGAAATAAATTTGTAAGTGTGAAGCAAGACTTTGAACATCTCTGAAATAAATACCAATACATATTTAATATACAGTAGTTTTAAAAATAAAGCACATCATTGGTGTTCACATCATTTGTTTTCCATTAGATAAAGCTATTCCATTGCCACATAACAAAAATATTCAGTTATGTATTCCGACAATGTAAATTTCTTGAAACTCCTTCGTTGTGACAAAAATTTCTAGCATTACAAAGAGAAGCGAGCATATTGTATCAAAATTGATAGTATTCTAACTTAAAATTGAGTGCCAGAAAGTATACAAATATTAAGAAATGAGAAAATAACACGCGAGAAGTATAGTTGCAAGATGAGAAAACAAACCTCTGCGATTTTTACTACTATTACGTACTATTTTATTCATACTCTGATGCAGTTCATTAAAAAATCAGGTTGATCTCTTCAAGAAATATCAATTTTTAAATAAAAATTTCTATTTTCAAATACCTGTTTGCAATTGAGAGTTTGAAATTACAGCAATAAATATTCTATACCTCCTTATCTAGGTACTGCATGTTGAAGAGTCTTCTATAAACAGAAAATTTCATAGCGAGATAGTTAGTCATGATCTCCCCCCTCCCCCATACAATGAAACGCATTCAGAGATTTTGCATTTTATTTCGCAATTTCTCGAACATATAGGCATACGAAGGGTTATGTCATCTTCATACGTTGCCACTTTGAAATATACAGCCTATTCGCTAATCACTGATAAACCAATCAGCATCAATATCGTATAGGTAGCTCAGCTGTCTTAACATGCCCAACATGAACATGGCAGTTGGTAGTATTTTGCATTATCAGTAAGTTTCATCCAATAGAATTACAATTATGTGAAAAAAGAGCATGTTTTATTCATTTCTTTTTACACAGCGGACCTTCTTATATGCTAATAAGATATCAGACCAATACCTCCACCAATCTCTATTCCTGAGAAGGCATAACATTGTTTGGAATGCAAGGAGAGTAATGATTTCAAAATTGAATACACATTTTATTGTTGAAATAAGCCAAACTTGCAAACCAAGAAATGCACATGTTTCGAAGTCTCTAGTTTTCATTACAATAAATTACTCCAGACACCTAGCCACATCTACGGCCCAGAGTTGAAAAAAATTTATTGGCCGAAAACATACCTCATTCATACACAGCAAGCATCAGTGAAGGCAGATTTGTTATAAAGCGATTAGTCGCAGAAATAAAAACAATATTATGAGATCCTTAGGGATGTCCCAAACTGTGCAACAGAAGTATTATCAGGGTCAGACCGTTATATGGACACGCAAGTATTGTCGATAATTATAGGCAAATGCTCACAAACAAAATTCTGGCTGGCAAAGAGTGCGCACTACAACAAAACTTTGGTGCTCGCATTTGTCTTACCAAGCAAAAAATTTTTTATTTCGTCATGCACGAGATACAGTTGGACAACGCGCGGTGACTCGATTCATCATCATTTCATACTAGAAAAAATTACTTCTTTCAGAACTCCTTCTAGACAAGCAATGCTATCATACCCCAAAAAACGCATTGAAACGAACTGCATGTAAAATTTAGTAATAACTGCGCTTAGCAAGTTGATATATTTTACTGGTATTTTATCAGCACTTGTGTCGATATCAGTATCGACATGAAAGGCCAATACCGGTCAGCCTCTATCACTAACAAGGAATAAAATATGACATAAAGGTCACAATACACATGAACATGACCTTACCGATACGTACCGGGTAACAACGTAAAAACGGAAATACACACAGCTTACATAGCAAACCATTCAGTTGTGTTGGGAAACGCAAGGATATCTTTCCAGCAATTATAACCCTCTGATCCACTCTACGAAGTGGCTATAGAAAAAAAAACGGAATGCGGAGCATTGCGCTAGCGTGAAATGAAAGCTTTAAACCAAAACAAGTCTGAAAAGAATGCAACCAGCGCAAACTTGTATTGCCGCCTTGTGTCAGCATTTTGTGAATCTCCATATCAAAATTATATTTTTTCATTTATCCATTATGTCACTGATGAATCATGCTTGACAAAAGAAACTTGCTTAAACTTAGCAAATATAAGAAACTCCATGTGTTGCTAACAGAGGATGATAATCAGTCACTCATTTGAGAGGAACAAGGATCTGTCAGTGGCCACATAGGCAAACAGGGTTAGTGTTGTTGGAAATATATGATCTTTTCGGTTCGAACAAGCTTACAGACTTAAACCCTGTCTTAAGTGATGGGCAAGAATGAACACGCCGGACCTGCATGACAACCACTTTACCATCTCGTCCAACAAAAGAATTCTTTCAATGGGAGATTATACAGTAGCATATCAATTCTCCAATGTAAGAAGGCTTAATTCCATTAGAACTAGATTCAAGACATTCCACAGTCCTCTATTATCCCAATATTTTTAAAAAATTCTGTCATAGCTTGGATCTGTTGGCTGTTGTCTAGTAGGAGCAGCCGGCTGGTGAGGTCTATATGATAGAGGTTTATAATTATTTTTCATGTGAGCATGATGGTGACAGGTCTTTGAGGTGGAGCAAGATAATCAAACATTGATGTCTTATGTTGACAGCATACTTTTGACAGCATACTGGTTAAGTCACAAGGAAGGGGTTTAGTCCAGAAGAAATCATGATTCAGTGCATTATCAGAGTCTATTCTATATTTTGGATCAAGCCAAAGTAATTTATCCATCAAGTCCAAAGCATATTCATCTTGTACATATGCTTTCAAACGTTTCTTCACTGTTCTTTTCTTTCCCTGTGAAAAAAAGAAGAAATTGAATAATTGAGTTATACAACCTTAAATGCTTCTCGCAAAGAGGGATCATGAAATGACTTACCTTGCAGGTTACGCACTGTTTGAGGGCTATAGTAGAACGAGTCATGCTAACGAAAATGTAACAGGCCAGACAAAACAGGTTCAAGGACACCTTAACTGATTGTAATAACAACTGAATATAATGAAGCAAAGTCTCGATGGCCTAGTGGTTAAACATACTGGCATCGCAGGTTGAATATCACAGGTTCGAGTCCCGGGGTCCCCTCGTTATTCCATGCTCATCACTCAACCCAAGGTGTAATAACTTGGGTAGGCTGAGTCGAACAGGAAAAAGATGATTTTTCCAGAAATTCCAACCCTATCCGTCTATAAGTGACTTCTGGTACAGGGCCTTGGCCTTGGTCAGGGTGATCCACTCCAAAAAGTGGCTATAAAAAAATAAAAAAAACTACCAGCTGTGGCACTGTTGTAATCTTTTACTTCGTTGCCTTTGAATACCTGTCAAAAGCACCGACGCACCAGGGAATGAGACCCATGCATTGTAGGAATCGTTATTCCTAAACGACTCTTGTTGTGTTAGGGAGAAAAATAAGTGAAAAAGTAGGAAATTCTAACCTTGGGGAGTTCAAATCTTGCATAAAGATCATATTTTTCTACTGAAGGCCACACTTGAGGAGTAATTGATCCGCAAAGCTGACAAATTAATTTTAGCTGTGTCTGTTCTGTATCACCCTGTAAGAAAAATATTTCAGTTTTTAAATACACAATCTCACATGAAATGCTCAATAACTTACTGATAAACGTATTAGGGCCCAACGGATATTAGTTTTCAATACCAATACCGATACCATCGGCACTAATTATAGTTAGTACTAAATTTCCTATTTCATTTAACACATATATACCAGCCAATTTCAATGTTTTTGGTTTGGTATAAAGGCATTGCATAAAAGATAGTCACAGTTTAACAAAAAAAGTGCAATGCAGTTTATCTGAGAGAAAAACCTACTCTGAAAATGAAAGTGGATCATGTTTTGTCAAGTATAGATCAAGTCACCTGGCATCATATATCTGTGTCCAATGCTTAACAAAATTAATTTTTTGATTTTCTTTAATGTCTGCCACTCTTTGCCAGCTCAAAATACAAACAGAGCATTTGCCAATAATTATCGGCAAAACTTGCGGATAACAATATATATCGGCTTCAATAGTAAAACTAGTGAATATGATATATGCCAAATTGTGATAGTTGACAAAACGTTTCCACAACATGGCTTAAAATTATTCAAATATTAGAATTTTTATAATTCTGAAACGTAGGAAAATTTTATTTTTATAATGAATTTCGAATACAGTTTAAACTGAACTATAAAAGATATGACCATATTTGCTGTCTGTTATCAAGAACAAGTTCTTTAAAAAAGTGAAATAGTAACAGTGTTGGGAATGAGTCACTTCACTTCAAATCTCAAGTCAAGTCGAGTCACATATTTACGAGTTGCAAGCCGAGTCACAAGTCGATTTCTAAATTTATTCAACAGCAATGACAGATTAATTTGCTACTTCTCACTTTATAAGTCCCCACTTTGAATCACTATTGAATAGACGAACACGGAGAGAGCTGGGCAGTATAAGATATATTTTGTAGCGACATACTGCCGGTATTACCAGTATGTCGAGCTATTTTCTGCTATGCTATCAAAAACATGCTATTTTGTCTTTTCAAAGATCCACGCGATGAGCGACTTAGTTAAAAAAAATCTGGTGCATACCCTCAAATGTGGGCATATCAGCAGGTGTAAATGGTCTAAAGAACGTATTTTGCCGTTACTTGACCCGATAATGCATCAACTCGTAACCATTTTAGGCGGTATGTCACGAAATATCAGTATCATAGCAAACCGACATTGTGAAAATTAACGTGATGCGATATTTTGGAAAACTCAATATCGGTATTTACCGTCCTACCGATATGCCGCCCAGCTCTAATCACAGCAAGACACAATGCATGTTTTATATCCTTCTCATAGACTCATTTTCTTCTTTGACGAGTAATGCAATGGCCGACAACATGATTTTTTTAAAAGCGATTACAAACCCGTCTACATTTTTATCAAGTCCTGAGTCAAGTCGCATTTTGTCAAGTCGAGTATGAGTCATTTAGCTAAGACGAGTCAAGTCAAATCATTGAATAAGATGACTCGAGTACAACCTAAGTCAATCATTGACTCGAGTCTCCCTAACACTGAATACTAACATATGATGTATTTCATACTTGCATAATAGGAGTTCTAGTCCACATTTCTGCCATTATGCACCCCGCTCCCCACAAATCAATAGGTGGTCCATAATTTTTTTCACCAAGTAATAATTCAGGTGGACAGTACCATAACGTAACAACTCTGTTTGTATATCGGTTGACTTGACCAACCTTTGTGAAACTGAATGCCCTGGATATGAAAAGGATATTAATATCAATCGGATACAATGTTTACATGAGGTAAAACAAAATAAATTGCCATGCATTCACAACTTCGTCACAAAAATCTTTTTCAGGTCATGGTATGTAAAACAGTAAATATGTACTGTCGATTTCCAATGCCTATTACTTACTTATCATGTTTCAAAAAAAATTTAGAGGCTCTAATTTATTCAATTTAATTGATGAAGTAATTAAATAAACCTGCTCAGCAGTTGAATATCACAGTTAACCAAAAAAGGATTTCTGTCAAGAGGAGAAAGATAACATTAATATACGCAAAATAGATAACGAAAAGGATTTTACTGAAGTGTTGAACTGTTTGTAAAAGTCAATGAAAATGTTTTATTCTGAAGTAGTGTTGAACTGTTTGCAAAAAAAGTCGAAGAAAATATTTTATTCTGAAGTGTTGAACTGTTTGTAAAGTCAATAAAAATGTTCCATTCTGAAGTGTTGAACTGTTTGTGAAAGTTTCAAAAGCATTAAATAGTAGGTAATGTTTATTTTTGACTACCATCAAATCACAGCATATTCAAAAACCTAATTCATATTTGTCACCCTGGTTTAGGTTCACGACAGGATTTTTGATGTAACAATGTCTAATATCTAAAATTCGCAACGAAATAATGTGTTGGTAGATTAGGTAAAGCTAATACATGTCCAAAACAAGCCAGAACTACTCCCTCTGTTTTAGGTAAAACACTAATGAGTCTTAACAGTGTGACACAGTTGGGCAGACACCAAAGTAATCAAGTAATTTCAGAATGTAAACAATAACATCGATTGCTTCTGACAACAATAGCACATAGTAATGATCACAAGGCAAGACATACATTCCAAATAAGTTCACATCCACCACTCAAAATATCACAAAGCCTCAGTGTCGTTGTTGTACAAATATGTATGGGTCGCTGATGAAACACACGATCAATCTCAATGAATATTGATGGGAAAACATGAGTAGGTTTGACAGACACAAAAAGCTGAGAGTGATTCATTCAAACATGTAAAGCAATTTTAGTTCGATGTTAATTGATTGTACCTCGCAAGACCAAAATCTGCCAATTTCAGTGTTCCATTCTTTGTTATTAAAATATTTGCCGCTTTCATATCCCGATGTAATATTTTGTTTCGATGTATATAAAATAATCCTTCCAACAATTGCTGCATAATCTGTAAAAAGAGGAAAATTGTTTTTTATTACATCAGTGTTAGGTCAATAAGAATTTATATCAACTATCACATATAAATCATATTATGTAGTGTTATACGCTCAGTGGTCTTGCAGTAGATTCTTACTAACGTCAAAATTTTTCTACTACATCCTCGCAGTCAGAAATATTGTGCTTACACATGTTTGTCTAATAAAGTATCCATGATGGATCACGTTGCTTAATGCTCGTGCTTGGCAAAATACAATTTCCAGTAGGGTTAAACAACTTTAAAACTTAGAGCAGTGTTATATAAAATACACCATTTTAACATCATATTAAGTGACTAAAAGAATTACCTACGTAACGAAGCATTTTCATGCTAAAACTTGAAATTAATAAGCAATCTGTATACAGTTATGTGTATACTGTATATGCATATGTTACTGTATATGCATTTGGATCAAATCATTAAGAATAAGATTTAGAAATAAATCATGAAAATATCCTATGATGGGAGAGCAACTTCAAATTTTATAGTTACATGTGAGAGGATTTCAGGATATCTAATTGGTACACGTAACTGTTAGTCGAGATCTCTCCACCAACCATGGTCTCACATAGAATATATAAGTAAAAGTGATAATGAGTACGGTAATAACAATGAAATAAGTAAATGACCATTTCCATCTTTCAATTATTGTTTAAAAATTTCTGGTTATGCAATCTACATATAACTATTATTGCTGCTATAGAACATTTTTAAGAGTATATCAGGAAACATGATATTTCACTATATAAGTCTTCGATGGACTATTATTTTTTTCAATTTTCGTTTTATGAAGATGTACCAGTATATCTATGAACTGGTTGTGAACTGTGGATGACAACTCTTGGCAATGATAGCCTATCCTAACATTAAAATATATATATATATAATATATATATATATATCAATTTTCATACAGATAATTATATGGAAGCAGGAACTTTTAGTCCCAATTGTGTCGACATTCCGTTTATTAATAGGAGATCGGGAGGCTTACACCAGTACTTAATCCCATAAATGCTCAATATAACAGAATGTGTTCAATATAATCATCAGTATGTTCTTGATTCGAAAAAAGAAGTTCTCGTACTTCTTTTTTTTTTAAAATTAACAAAGTACGTCATCGCTAAAGATTATTTCATGTCTTTACCTTTTTAATTTCCCCGAGTGTAAATTTCACAGTGGCATTGCTTAATAAGCCAGCTAGATCATGATCGCATAATTCAAATACAAGATATATCGATCCTTTATATCTGAAAAAGATAATATAGAGTCGTAAAGAATAAAAGGGTGGAGCTAAACTACTAGAGAGCATCAGACTTTCGCATCTTCTTCTTCTTCAAGTTTAGCATGAACTAAATTAATTCCTTTAATTTTATTAAAATTAGATTTAGGTTTTATTTACCCAAAAAGGGTAATTACTGGCTGAATAATTTAAACTTATCAGACGTCCATTTTTCTTTTGTACAATTTCCTTGATGTAAGGTTTCAAGGACTTCCTGAGATATTAGTAGCAAAATGAAAAGACAAAATACACTTGTATTTAACAAGAACGTACCTATTATACTGTGTAGGCTTTGCCCGGCAAATTTCAATAAGATCAACAACACTTTCATGCTTCAGTTGCTGAAGAATTTTTTTATTTCTCTGAGTGCAGTTATAGGAAACTGAAGAAAAAATTAACAAATGTGTGTCAGAGAAGCAGAGATCGAACATAAAATCTGATTCGTCTATAATTATCTCCTCTCCTGCATGTTAAGTTTGAGGTATTTTCATCTTGATGTGTTGTATAGCAAAACCGTGATATTAGTCAATTCCAGATTCAATTATAGACTTGATACTAGCTAAAAAATTTGGAATTTATAGTTGGGGAACAAAAACGCACTTTTACCACAATCCATTATTTTCAAATCAAGGTATTGCAGGCCACATCATTTCAATCATCGTTTCATAACTGCAAACAATATTAATCTTAGAATAAAATTCAGTCTCACCCCCTCTTTTTCATTTTCCATTATAACTTTCTTCAAGGCAACAAGTCGTTCAGTTTTTCTGTCTTTGGCTTTGAACACTTCCCTGTAGCAGAGATACAATATAGAAATTCCTTAGTCTGGCAGTCAGAACGATCAGGAATATAAAAATTATTTGTGACAGTTTTATATTCTTTCTGATAAACACTGGCAGCAGCATCGGCGGAAGGGGGGGGGGCACTTCCCTTTCAATTTTATGACAGTGGGGAGACAGCCTCCCCTCAAGATTTAGGAACACGCCTTGATTACTCTACTTGGTGATTATGTCCAATTTACTAGGGAATTTTGAAAGTGGATGTTTCCTGAGAGTTTAGGCATACATAATTGAAAATATTCTGATTCGGGTGTCCGAAATGTTCATGTCATTTTAATCGGGTGACCAAAAAGCTTCAAAACCACTATTTCATAGCAGTATTGATGATTTTGAACCTTTCAACACAATTTGGTCACTACCAGACACTTGGAAAGAGACTACTAGTCACAGATACATCATGAAATATTGCCCAGTTGCTAATTGTAACTCCGACGGCACCCATTATCTTCGGGGGTGTAGCAGAGTAGCTGGCATTCTGATATGGCTGTGACTGACCATCACCTACCTCTTGTACATTTACTTAGTCAAAGATGTGGATACCAGTTTTCCTTATTCATCACTTATGGATAAAACACAAGTCTCTTAAATCGATTACATGCAAAAATCTGACACTTACCCAAATGTACCTTGTCCAATCTTTGTGATTCTTTCATACTTGGCAACATCTTGACACAGAGGAAAATCCAAGTTAGCTTCCTTACTCATGATAACGAAAAAATAATACTACAAAAATATTTTAACGTAATGTAGCAAAAGTATGATGTACAAGTACATTGAAACAACAAATGTTTAAACATTTAAACTCGATCAGAAATTATTTTTCAAGCATGACACACAGACGGTTTGTGAGTGCCTCAGTGGCGCGATCCAACAATGTCTCATACTTGACAATAGACAATAATTTTTAAATTGGGAACTGCCTAATTTGGAATGTTTGGCATGAACTGCAGATAAACACACAATCCCACCAGTGCGGCACATCACTCATCAGTGACCTTAGGCAAGTTTGACGAATTGAAATTAATTCTGATAGTGTGTTTTTACAATGACATTCAAAGGTTTCTCTTTCATAGAATATTATTATGATGAAAACAAAACATTTTGGATGTCATTATAAACTAATTGTAATGTATCTTTATCCAAACTAGGTAAAACAATTGGTTTCAGATGAAATTTATCTTCAGATATTTTAGTTTGTACACTGATAAGATGAACCAACTGATGCATTTGAACTGCTTGCTTCAATATAACATCATCAATCGCGTTCTCTGGTAAAAAGTCCAAAACCTGTCGACCAGTGAAGTATGTTCTAGTAACTTGAAGTCCCAATCCAGTAACGACTAAAACATGCTCTTGAATCACGCATGAAAAATGTAGATACAGGGATAAAACAATGATAAAAATCAAACTGGTTACTGGAACGATTTTATTCGAAAGGTGCCAGAAAATGTATCCTAGACACATTATAATCCATGGTAATAATCCAACAAACAGATAAGAGAGTTTTATATCCATCCAGGGAGTAGTCTAAAATACATGTAGAGGCCACAGGTTTACCATCAGAAGATTAGATTTGGCGTAACAATCTCGCCGATTTCCCTCTTATCGTTGAACAGTTATATTCTGAAGATGTGTGTGTTAAACATTTATTTCTTTAGGTTTATGTCAAGATATTTATTCAAAATCTATAAAAAAATATAAGTAAATGAGGCCAATAAAAATACTATTTAAAGCTTCATCATAAAAAATATCATCTTTCAAATAAAAACAGGAATATAATGAAAGTCTCTGGTAAGTCTACAAAGCACAGACACAATTACCTCAAATAATGAAAATTGTTTATATCATATCAGCCTTATGAATTTAAATATAAATTACAGCTCTCACTAAGATATTATAGGATTTCTACAAGGTACTCATTATCATAAGCAACAAAATAAATAAATTTTTTTAAAATGCTTGTCTGAAGAAGTCTGACTTTGGTCAGACGAAACGTTACAGAAATAAATTTGTAAGTGTGAAGCAAGACTTTGAACATCTCTGAAATAAATACCAATACATATTTAATATACAGTAGTTTTAAAAATAAAGCACATCATTGGTGTTCACATCATTTGTTTTCTATTAGATAAAGCTATTCCATTGCCACATAACAAAAATATTCAGTTATGTATTCCGACAATGTAAATTTTTCTTGAAACTCCTTCGTTGTGACAAAAATTTCTAGCATTACAAAGAGAAGCGAGCATATTGTATCAAAATTGATAGTATTCTAACTTAAAATTGAGTGCCAGAAAGTATACAAATATTAAGAAATGAGAAAATAACACGCGAGAAGTATAGTTGCAAGATGAGAAAACAAACCTCTGCGATTTTTACTACTATTACGTACTATTTTATTCATACTCTGATGCAGTTCATTAAAAAATCAGGTTGATCTCTTCAAGAAATATCAATTTTTAAATAAAAATTTCTATTTTCAAATACCTGTTTGCAATTGAGAGTTTGAAATTACAGCAATAAATATTCTATACCTCCTTATCTAGGTACTGCATGTTGAAGAGTCTTCTATAAACAGAAAATTTCATAGCGAGATAGTTAGTCATGATCTCCCCCCTCCCCCATACAATGAAACGCATTCAGAGATTTTGCATTTTATTTCGCAATTTCTCGAACATATAGGCATACGAAGGGTTATGTCATCTTCATACGTTGCCACTTTGAAATATACAGCCTATTCGCTAATCACTGATAAACCAATCAGCATCAATATCGTATAGGTAGCTCAGCTGTCTTAACATGCCCAACATGAACATGGCAGTTGGTAGTATTTTGCATTATCAGTAAGTTTCATCCAATAGAATTACAATTATGTGAAAAAAGAGCATGTTTTATTCATTTCTTTTTACACAGCGGACCTTCTTATATGCTAATAAGATATCAGACCAATACCTCCACCAATCTCTATTCCTGAGAAGGCATAACATTGTTTGGAATGCAAGGAGAATAATGATTTCAAAATTGAATACACATTTTATTGTTGAAATAAGCCAAACTTGCAAACCAAGAAATGCACATGTTTCGAAGTCTCTAGTTTTCATTACAATAAATTACTCCAGACACCTAGCCACATCTACGGCCCAGAGTTGAAAAAAATTTATTGGCCGAAAACATACCTCATTCATACACAGCAAGCATCAGTGAAGGCAGATTTGTTATAAAGCGATTAGTCGCAGAAATAAAAACAATATTATGAGATCCTTAGGGATGTCCCAAACTGTGCAACAGAAGTATTATCAGGGTCAGACCGTTATATGGACACGCAAGTATTGTCGATAATTATAGGCAAATGCTCACAAACAAAATTCTGGCTGGCAAAGAGTGCGCACTACAACAAAACTTTGGTGCTCGCATTTGTCTTACCAAGCAAAAAATTTTTTATTTCGTCATGCACGAGATACAGTTGGACAACGCGCGGTGACTCGATTCATCATCATTTCATACTAGAAAAAATTACTTCTTTCAGAACTCCTTCTAGACAAGCAATGCTATCATACCCCAAAAAACGCATTGAAACGAACTGCATGTAAAATTTAGTAATAACTGCGCTTAGCAAGTTGATATATTTTACTGGTATTTTATCAGCACTTGTGTCGATATCAGTATCGACATGAAAGGCCAATACCGGTCAGCCTCTATCACTAACAAGGAATAAAATATGACATAAAGGTCACAATACACATGAACATGACCTTACCGATACGTACCGGGTAACAACGTAAAAACGGAAATACACACAGCTTACATAGCAAACCATTCAGTTGTGTTGGGAAACGCAAGGATATCTTTCCAGCAATTATAACCCTCTGATCCACTCTACGAAGTGGCTATAGAAAAAAAACGGAATGCGGAGCATTGCGCTAGCGTGAAATGAAAGCTTTAAACCAAAACAAGTCTGAAAAGAATGCAACCAGCGCAAACTTGTATTGCCGCCTTGTGTCAGCATTTTGTGAATCTCCATATCAAAATTATATTTTTTCATTTATCCATTATGTCACTGATGAATCATGCTTGACAAAAGAAACTTGCTTAAACTTAGCAAATATAAGAAACTCCATGTGTTGCTAACAGAGGATGATAATCAGTCACTCATTTGAGAGGAACAAGGATCTGTCAGTGGCCACACACATAGGCCAACAGGGTTAGTGTTGTTGGAAATATATGATCTTTTCGGTTCGAACAAGCTTACAGACTTAAACCCTGTCTTAAGTGATGGGCAAGAATGAACACGCCGGACCTGCATGACAACCACTTTACCATCTCGTCCAACAAAAGAATTCTTTCAATGGGAGATTATACAGTAGCATATCAATTCTCCAATGTAAGAAGGCTTAATTCCATTAGAACTAGATTCAAGACATTCCACAGTCCTCTATTATCCCAATATTTTTAAAAAATTCTGTCATAGCTTGGATCTGTTGGCTGTTGTCTAGTAGGAGCAGCCGGCTGGTGAGGTCTATATGATAGAGGTTTATAATTATTTTTCATGTGAGCATGATGGTGACAGGTCTTTGAGGTGGAGCAAGATAATCAAACATTGACGTCTTATGTTGACAGCATACTTTTGACAGCATACTGGTTAAGTCACAAGGAAGGGGTTTAGTCCAGAAGAAATCATGATTCAGTGCATTATCAGAGTCTATTCTATATTTTGGATCAAGCCAAAGTAATTTATCCATCAAGTCCAAAGCATATTCATCTTGTACATATGCTTTCAAACGTTTCTTCACTGTTCTTTTCTTTCCCTGTGAAAAAAGAAGAAATTGAATAATTGAGTTATACAACCTTAAATGCTTCTCGCAAAGAGGGATCATGAAATGACTTACCTTGCAGGTTACGCACTGTTTGAGGGCTATAGTAGAACGAGTCATGCTAACGAAAATGTAACAGGCCAGACAAAACAGGTTCAAGGACACCTTAACTGATTGTAATAACAACTGAATATAATGAAGCAAAGTCTCGATGGCCTAGTGGTTAAACATACTGGCATCGCAGGTTGAATATCACAGGTTCGAGTCCCGGGGTCCCCTCGTTATTCCATGCTCATCACTCAACCCAAGGTGTAATAACTTGGGTAGGCCGAGTCGAACAGGAAAAAGATGATTTTTCCAGAAATTCCAACCCTATCCGTCTATAAGTGACTTCTGGTACAGGGCCTTGGCCTTGGTCAGGGTGATCCACTCCAAAAAGTGGCTATAAAAAAATAAAAAAAACTACCAGCTGTGGCACTGTTGTAATCTTTTACTTCGTTGCCTTTGAATACCTGTCAAAAGCACCGACGCACCAGGGAATGAGACCCATGCATTGTAGGAATCGTTATTCCTAAACGACTCTTGTTGTGTTAGGGAGAAAAATAAGTGAAAAAGTAGGAAATTCTAACCTTGGGGAGTTCAAATCTTGCATAAAGATCATATTTTTCTACTGAAGGCCACACTTGAGGAGTAATTGATCCGCAAAGCTGACAAATTAATTTTAGCTGTGTCTGTTCTGTATCACCCTGTAAGAAAAATATTTCAGTTTTTAAATACACAATCTCACATGAAATGCTCAATAACTTACTGATAAATGTATTAGGGCCCAACGGATATTAGTTTTCAATACCAATACCGATACCATCGGCACTAATTATAGTTAGTACTAAATTTCCTATTTCATTTAACACATATATACCAGCCAATTTCAATGTTTTTGGTTTGGTATAAAGGCATTGCATAAAAGATAGTCACAGTTTAACAAAAAAAGTGCAATGCAGTTTATCTGAGAGAAAAACCTACTCTGAAAATGAAAGTGGATCATCATGTTTTGTCAAGTATAGATCAAGTCACCTGGCATCATATATCTGTGTCCAATGCTTAACAAAATTAATTTTTTGATTTTCTTTAATGTCTGCCACTCTTTGCCAGCTCAAAATACAAACAGAGCATTTGCCAATAATTATCGGCAAAACTTGCGGATAACAATATATATCGGCTTCAATAGTAAAACTAGTGAATATGATATATGCCAAATTGTGATAGTTGACAAAACGTTTCCACAACATGGCTTAAAATTATTCAAATATTAGAATTTTTATAATTCTGAAACGTAGGAAAATTTTATTTTTATAATGAATTTCGAATACAGTTTAAACTGAACTATAAAAGATATGACCATATTTGCTGTCTGTTATCAAGAACAAGTTCTTTAAAAAAGTGAAATAGTAACAGTGTTGGGAATGAGTCACTTCACTTCAAATCTCAAGTCAAGTCGAGTCACATATTTACGAGTTGCAAGCCGAGTCACAAGTCGATTTCTAAATTTATTCAACAGCAATGACAGATTAATTTGCTACTTCTCACTTTATAAGTCCCCACTTTGAATCACTATTGAATAGACGAACACGGATAGAGCTGGGCAGTATAAGATATATTTTGTAGCGACATACTGCCGGTATTACCAGTATGTCGAGCTATTTTCTGCTATGCTATCAAAAACATGCTATTTTGTCTTTTCAAAGATCCACGCGATGAGCGACTTAGTTAAAAAAAATCTGGTGCATACCCTCAAATGTGGGCATATCAGCAGGTGTAAATGGTCTAAAGAACGTATATTTTGCCGTTACTTGACCCGATAATGCATCAACTCTCGTAACCATTTTAGGCGGTATGTCACGAAATATCAGTATCATAGCAAACCGACATTGTGAAAATTAACGTGATGCGATATTTTGGAAAACTCAATATCGGTATTTACCGTCCTACCGATATGCCGCCCAGCTCTAATCACAGCAAGACACAATGCATGTTTTATATCCTTCTCATAGACTCATTTTCTTCTTTGACGAGTAATGCAATGGCCGACAACATGATTTTTTTAAAAGCGATTACAAACCCGTCTACATTTTTATCAAGTCCTGAGTCAAGTCGCATTTTGTCAAGTCGAGTATGAGTCATTTAGCTAAGACGAGTCAAGTCAAATCATTGAATAAGATGACTCGAGTACAACCTAAGTCAATCATTGACTCGAGTCTCCCTAACACTGAATACTAACATATGATGTATTTCATACTTGCATAATAGGAGTTCTAGTCCACATTTCTGCCATTATGCACCCCGCTCCCCACAAATCAATAGGTGGTCCATAATTTTTTTTCACCAAGTAATAATTCAGGTGGACAGTACCATAACGTAACAACTCTGTTTGTATATCGGTTGACTTGACCAACCTTTGTGAAACTGAATGCCCTGGATATGAAAAGGATATTAATATCAATCGGATACAATGTTTACATGAGGTAAAACAAAATAAATTGCCATGCATTCACAACTTCGTCACAAAAATCTTTTTCAGGTCATGGTATGTAAAACAGTAAATATGTACTGTCGATTTCCAATGCCTATTACTTACTTATCATGTTTCAAAAAAAATTTAGAGGCTCTAATTTATTCAATTTAATTGATGAAGTAATTAAATAAACCTGCTCAGCAGTTGAATATCACAGTTAACCAAAAAAGGATTTCTGTCAAGAGGAGAAAGATAACATTAATATACGCAAAATAGATAACGAAAAGGATTTTACTGAAGTGTTGAACTGTTTGTAAAAGTCAATGAAAAATGTTTTATTCTGAAGTAGTGTTGAACTGTTTGCAAAAAAAGTCGAAGAAAATATTTTATTCTGAAGTGTTGAACTGTTTGTAAAGTCAATAAAAATGTTCCATTCTGAAGTGTTGAACTGTTTGTGAAAGTTTCAAAAGCATTAAATAGTAGGTAATGTTTATTTTTGACTACCATCAAATCACAGCATATTCAAAAACCTAATTCATATTTGTCACCCTGGTTTAGGTTCACGACAGGATTTTTGATGTAACAATGTCTAATATCTAAAATTCGCAACGAAATAATGTGTTGGTAGATTAGGTAAAGCTAATACATGTCCAAAACAAGCCAGAACTACTCCCTCTGTTTTAGGTAAAACACTAATGAGTCTTAACAGTGTGACACAGTTGGGCAGACACCAAAGTAATCAAGTAATTTCAGAATGTAAACAATAACATCGATTGCTTCTGACAACAATAGCACATAGTAATGATCACAAGGCAAGACATACATTCCAAATAAGTTCACATCCACCACTCAAAATATCACAAAGCCTCAGTGTCGTTGTTGTACAAATATGTATGGGTCGCTGATGAAACACACGATCAATCTCAATGAATATTGATGGGAAAACATGAGTAGGTTTGACAGACACAAAAAGCTGAGAGTGATTCATTCAAACATGTAAAGCAATTTTAGTTCGATGTTAATTGATTGTACCTCGCAAGACCAAAATCTGCCAATTTCAGTGTTCCATTCTTTGTTATTAAAATATTTGCCGCTTTCATATCCCGATGTAATATTTTGTTTCGATGTATATAAAATAATCCTTCCAACAATTGCTGCATAATCTGTAAAAAGAGGAAAATTGTTTTTATTACATCAGTGTTAGGTCAATAAGAATTTATATCAACTATCACATATAAATCATATTATGTAGTGTTATACGCTCAGTGGTCTTGCAGTAGATTCTTACTAACGTCAAAATTTTCTACTACATCCTCGCAGTCAGAAATATTGTGCTTACACATGTTTGTCTAATAAAGTATCCATGATGGATCACGTTGCTTAATGCTCGTGCTTGGCAAAATACAATTTCCAGTAGGGTTAAACAACTTTAAAACTTAGAGCAGTGTTATAAAATACACCATTTTAACATCATATTAAGTGACTAAAAGAATTACCTACGTAACGAAGCATTTTCATGCTAAAACTTGAAATTAATAAGCAATCTGTATACAGTTATGTGTATACTGTATATGCATATGTTACTGTATATGCATTTGGATCAAATCATTAAGAATAAGATTTAGAAATAAATCATGAAATATCCTATGATGGGAGAGCAACTTCAAATTTTATAGTTACATGTGAGAGGATTTCAGGATATCTAATTGGTACACGTAACTGTTAGTCGAGATCTCTCCACCAACCATGGTCTCACATAGAATATATAAGTAAAAGTGATAATGAGTACGGTAATAACAATGAAATAAGTAAATGACCATTTCCATCTTTCAATTATTGTTTAAAAATTTCTGGTTATGCAATCTACATATAACTATTATTGCTGCTATAGAACATTTTTAAGAGTATATCAGGAAACATGATATTTCACTATATAAGTCTTCGATGGACTATTATTTTTTCAATTTTCGTTTTATGAAGATGTACCAGTATATCTATGAACTGGTTGTGAACTGTGGATGACAACTCTTGGCAATGATAGCCTATCCTAACATTAAAATATATATATATAATATATATATATATCAATTTTCATACAGATAATTATATGGAAGCAGGAACTTTTAGTCCCAATTGTGTCGACATTCCGTTTATTAATAGGAGATCGGGAGGCTTACACCAGTACTTAATCCCATAAATGCTCAATATAACAGAATGTGTTCAATATAATCATCAGTATGTTCTTGATTCGAAAAAAGAAGTTCTCGTACTTCTTTTTTTTTAAAATTAACAAAGTACGTCATCGCTAAAGATTATTTCATGTCTTACCTTTTTAATTTCCCCGAGTGTAAATTTCACAGTGGCATTGCTTAATAAGCCAGCTAGATCATGATCGCATAATTCAAATACAAGATATATCGATCCTTTATATCTGAAAAAGATAATATAGAGTCGTAAAGAATAAAAGGGTGGAGCTAAACTACTAGAGAGCATCAGACTTTCGCATCTTCTTCTTCTTCAAGTTTAGCATGAACTAAATTAATTCCTTTAATTTTATTAAAATTAGATTTAGGTTTTATTTACCCAAAAAGGGTAATTACTGGCTGAATAATTTAAACTTATCAGACGTCCATTTTTCTTTTGTACAATTTCCTTGATGTAAGGTTTCAAGGACTTCCTGAGATATTAGTAGCAAAATGAAAAGACAAAATACACTTGTATTTAACAAGAACGTACCTATTATACTGTGTAGGCTTTGCCCGGCAAATTTCAATAAGATCAACAACACTTTCATGCTTCAGTTGCTGAAGAATTTTTATTTCTCTGAGTGCAGTTATAGGAAACTGAAGAAAAAAAATTAACAAATGTGTGTCAGAGAAGCAGAGATCGAACATAAAATCTGATTCGTCTATAATTATCTCCTCTCCTGCATGTTAAGTTTGAGGTATTTTCATCTTGATGTGTTGTATAGCAAAAACCGTGATATTAGTCAATTCCAGATTCAATTATAGACTTGATACTAGCTAAAAAATTTGGAATTTATAGTTGGGGAACAAAAACGCACTTTTACCACAATCCATTATTTTCAAATCAAGGTATTGCAGGCCACATCATTTCAATCATCGTTTCATAACTGCAAACAATATTAATCTTAGAATAAAATTCAGTCTCACCCCCTCTTTTTCATTTTCCATTATAACTTTCTTCAAGGCAACAAGTCGTTCAGTTTTTCTGTCTTTGGCTTTGAACACTTCCCTGTAGCAGAGATACAATATAGAAATTCCTTAGTCTGGCAGTCAGAACGATCAGGAATATAAAAATTATTTGTGACAGTTTTTTATATTCTTTCTGATAAACACTGGCAGCAGCATCGGCGGAAGGGGGGGGGGCACTTCCCTTTCAATTTTATGACAGTGGGGAGACAGCCTCCCCTCAAGATTTAGGAACACGCCTTGATTACTCTACTTGGTGATTATGTCCAATTTACTAGGGAATTTTGAAAGTGGATGTTTCCTGAGAGTTTAGGCATACATAATTGAAAATATTCTGATTCGGGTGTCCGAAATGTTCATGTCATTTTAATCGGGTGACCAAAAAGCTTCAAAACCACTATTTCATAGCAGTATTGATGATTTTGAACCTTTCAACACAATTTGGTCACTACCAGACACTTGGAAAGAGACTACTAGTCACAGATACATCATGAAATATTGCCCAGTTGCTAATTGTAACTCCGACGGCACCCATTATCTTCGGGTGTAGCAGAGTAGCTGGCATTCTGATATGGCTGTGACTGACCATCACCTACCTCTTGTACATTTACTTAGTCAAAGATGTGGATACCAGTTTTCCTTATTCATCACTTATGGATAAAACACAAGTCTCTTAAATCGATTACATGCAAAAATCTGACACTTACCCAAATGTACCTTGTCCAATCTTTGTGATTCTTTCATACTTGGCAACATCTTGACACAGAGGAAAATCCAAGTTAGCTTCCTTACTCATGATAACGAAAAAATAATACTACAAAAATATTTTAACGTAATGTAGCAAAAGTATGATGTACAAGTACATTGAAACAACAAATGTTTAAACATTTAAACTCGATCAGAAATTATTTTTCAAGCATGACACACAGACGGTTTGTGAGTGCCTCAGTGGCGCGATCCAACAATGTCTCATACTTGACAATAGACAATAATTTTTAAATTGGGAACTGCCTAATTTGGAATGTTTGGCATGAACTGCAGATAAACACACAATCCCACCAGTGCGGCACATCACTCATCAGTGACCTTAGGCAAGTTTGACGAATTGAAATTAATTCTGATAGTGTGTTTTTACAATGACATTCAAAGGTTTCTCTTTCATAGAATATTATTATGATGAAAACAAAACATTTTGGATGTCATTATAAACTAATTGTAATGTATCTTTATCCAAACTAGGTAAAACAATTGGTTTCAGATGAAATTTATCTTCAGATATTTTAGTTTGTACACTGATAAGATGAACCAACTGATGCATTTGAACTGCTTGCTTCAATATAACATCATCAATCGCGTTCTCTGGTAAAAAGTCCAAAACCTGTCGACCAGTGAAGTATGTTCTAGTAACTTGAAGTCCCAATCCAGTAACGACTAAAACATGCTCTTGAATCACGCATGAAAAATGTAGATACAGGGATAAAACAATGATAAAAATCAAACTGGTTACTGGAACGATTTTATTCGAAAGGTGCCAGAAAATGTATCCTAGACACATTATAATCCATGGTAATAATCCAACAAACAGATAAGAGAGTTTATATCCATCCAGGGAGTAGTCTAAAATACATGTAGAGGCCACAGGTTTACCATCAGAAGATTAGATTTGGCGTAACAATCTCGCCGATTTCCCTCTTATCGTTGAACAGTTATATTCTGAAGATGTGGTGTTAAACATTTATTTCTTTAGGTTTATGTCAAGATATTTATTCAAAATCTATAAAAATATAAGTAAATGAGGCCAATAAAAATACTATTTAAAGCTTCATCATAAAAAATATCATCTTTCAAATAAAAACAGGAATATAATGAAAGTCTCTGGTAAGTCTACAAAGCACAGACACAATTACCTCAAATAATGAAAATTGTTTATATCATATCAGCCTTATGAATTTAAATATAAATTACAGCTCTCACTAAGATATTATAGGATTTCTACAAGGTACTCATTATCATAAGCAACAAAATAAATAAATTTTTTTAAAATGCTTGTCTGAAGAAGTCTGACTTTGGTCAGACGAAACGTTACAGAAATAAATTTGTAAGTGTGAAGCAAGACTTTGAACATCTCTGAAATAAATACCAATACATATTTAATATACAGTAGTTTTAAAAATAAAGCACATCATTGGTGTTCACATCATTTGTTTTCTATTAGATAAAGCTATTCCATTGCCACATAACAAAAATATTCAGTTATGTATTCCGACAATGTAAATTTCTTGAAACTCCTTCGTTGTGACAAAAATTTCTAGCATTACAAAGAGAAGCGAGCATATTGTATCAAAATTGATAGTATTCTAACTTAAAATTGAGTGCCAGAAAGTATACAAATATTAAGAAATGAGAAAATAACACGCGAGAAGTATAGTTGCAAGATGAGAAAACAAACCTCTGCGATTTTTACTACTATTACGTACTATTTTATTCATACTCTGATGCAGTTCATTAAAAAATCAGGTTGATCTCTTCAAGAAATATCAATTTTTTAAATAAAAATTTCTATTTTCAAATACCTGTTTGCAATTGAGAGTTTGAAATTACAGCAATAAATATTCTATACCTCCTTATCTAGGTACTGCATGTTGAAGAGTCTTCTATAAACAGAAAATTTCATAGCGAGATAGTTAGTCATGATCTCCCCCCTCCCCCATACAATGAAACGCATTCAGAGATTTTGCATTTTATTTCGCAATTTCTCGAACATATAGGCATACGAAGGGTTATGTCATCTTCATACGTTGCCACTTTGAAATATACAGCCTATTCGCTAATCACTGATAAACCAATCAGCATCAATATCGTATAGGTAGCTCAGCTGTCTTAACATGCCCAACATGAACATGGCAGTTGGTAGTATTTTGCATTATCAGTAAGTTTCATCCAATAGAATTACAATTATGTGAAAAAAGAGCATGTTTTATTCATTTCTTTTTACACAGCGGACCTTCTTATATGCTAATAAGATATCAGACCAATACCTCCACCAATCTCTATTCCTGAGAAGGCATAACATTGTTTGGAATGCAAGGAGAATAATGATTTCAAAATTGAATACACATTTTATTGTTGAAATAAGCCAAACTTGCAAACCAAGAAATGCACATGTTTCGAAGTCTCTAGTTTTCATTACAATAAATTACTCCAGACACCTAGCCACATCTACGGCCCAGAGTTGAAAAAAAATTTATTGGCCGAAAACATACCTCATTCATACACAGCAAGCATCAGTGAAGGCAGATTTGTTATAAAGCGATTAGTCGCAGAAATAAAAACAATATTATGAGATCCTTAGGGATGTCCCAAACTGTGCAACAGAAGTATTATCAGGGTCAGACCGTTATATGGACACGCAAGTATTGTCGATAATTATAGGCAAATGCTCACAAACAAAATTCTGGCTGGCAAAGAGTGCGCACTACAACAAAACTTTGGTGCTCGCATTTGTCTTACCAAGCAAAAAATTTTTTATTTCGTCATGCACGAGATACAGTTGGACAACGCGCGGTGACTCGATTCATCATCATTTCATACTAGAAAAAATTACTTCTTTCAGAACTCCTTCTAGACAAGCAATGCTATCATACCCCAAAAAACGCATTGAAACGAACTGCATGTAAAATTTAGTAATAACTGCGCTTAGCAAGTTGATATATTTTACTGGTATTTTTATCAGCACTTGTGTCGATATCAGTATCGACATGAAAGGCCAATACCGGTCAGCCTCTATCACTAACAAGGAATAAAATATGACATAAAGGTCACAATACACATGAACATGACCTTACCGATACGTACCGGGTAACAACGTAAAAACGGAAATACACACAGCTTACATAGCAAACCATTCAGTTGTGTTGGGAAACGCAAGGATATCTTTCCAGCAATTATAACCCTCTGATCCACTCTACGAAGTGGCTATAGAAAAAAAACGGAATGCGGAGCATTGCGCTAGCGTGAAATGAAAGCTTTAAACCAAAACAAGTCTGAAAAGAATGCAACCAGCGCAAACTTGTATTGCCGCCTTGTGTCAGCATTTTGTGAATCTCCATATCAAAATTATATTTTTTCATTTATCCATTATGTCACTGATGAATCATGCTTGACAAAAGAAACTTGCTTAAACTTAGCAAATATAAGAAACTCCATGTGTTGCTAACAGAGGATGATAATCAGTCACTCATTTGAGAGGAACAAGGATCTGTCAGTGGCCACATAGGCCAACAGGGTTAGTGTTGTTGGAAATATATGATCTTTTCGGTTCGAACAAGCTTACAGACTTAAACCCTGTCTTAAGTGATGGGCAAGAATGAACACGCCGGACCTGCATGACAACCACTTTACCATCTCGTCCAACAAAAGAATTCTTTCAATGGGAGATTATACAGTAGCATATCAATTCTCCAATGTAAGAAGGCTTAATTCCATTAGAACTAGATTCAAGACATTCCACAGTCCTCTATTATCCCAATATTTTTAAAAAATTCTGTCATAGCTTGGATCTGTTGGCTGTTGTCTAGTAGGAGCAGCCGGCTGGTGAGGTCTATATGATAGAGGTTTATAATTATTTTTCATGTGAGCATGATGGTGACAGGTCTTTGAGGTGGAGCAAGATAATCAAACATTGACGTCTTATGTTGACAGCATACTTTTGACAGCATACTGGTTAAGTCACAAGGAAGGGGTTTAGTCCAGAAGAAATCATGATTCAGTGCATTATCAGAGTCTATTCTATATTTTGGATCAAGCCAAAGTAATTTATCCATCAAGTCCAAAGCATATTCATCTTGTACATATGCTTTCAAACGTTTCTTCACTGTTCTTTTCTTTCCCTGTGAAAAAAGAAGAAATTGAATAATTGAGTTATACAACCTTAAATGCTTCTCGCAAAGAGGGATCATGAAATGACTTACCTTGCAGGTTACGCACTGTTTGAGGGCTATAGTAGAACGAGTCATGCTAACGAAAATGTAACAGGCCAGACAAAACAGGTTCAAGGACACCTTAACTGATTGTAATAACAACTGAATATAATGAAGCAAAGTCTCGATGGCCTAGTGGTTAAACATACTGGCATCGCAGGTTGAATATCACAGGTTCGAGTCCCGGGGTCCCCTCGTTATTCCATGCTCATCACTCAACCCAAGGTGTAATAACTTGGGTAGGCCGAGTCGAACAGGAAAAAGATGATTTTTCCAGAAATTCCAACCCTATCCGTCTATAAGTGACTTCTGGTACAGGGCCTTGGCCTTGGTCAGGGTGATCCACTCCAAAAAGTGGCTATAAAAAAAATAAAAAAAACTACCAGCTGTGGCACTGTTGTAATCTTTTACTTCGTTGCCTTTGAATACCTGTCAAAAGCACCGACGCACCAGGGAATGAGACCCATGCATTGTAGGAATCGTTATTCCTAAACGACTCTTGTTGTGTTAGGGAGAAAAATAAGTGAAAAAGTAGGAAATTCTAACCTTGGGGAGTTCAAATCTTGCATAAAGATCATATTTTTCTACTGAAGGCCACACTTGAGGAGTAATTGATCCGCAAAGCTGACAAATTAATTTTAGCTGTGTCTCTCTGTTCTGTATCACCCTGTAAGAAAAATATTTCAGTTTTTAAATACACAATCTCACATGAAATGCTCAATAACTTACTGATAAATGTATTAGGGCCCAACGGATATTAGTTTTCAATACCAATACCGATACCATCGGCACTAATTATAGTTAGTACTAAATTTCCTATTTCATTTAACACATATATACCAGCCAATTTCAATGTTTTTGGTTTGGTATAAAGGCATTGCATAAAAGATAGTCACAGTTTAACAAAAAAAGTGCAATGCAGTTTATCTGAGAGAAAAACCTACTCTGAAAATGAAAGTGGATCATGTTTTGTCAAGTATAGATCAAGTCACCTGGCATCATATATCTGTGTCCAATGCTTAACAAAATTAATTTTTTGATTTTCTTTAATGTCTGCCACTCTTTGCCAGCTCAAAATACAAACAGAGCATTTGCCAATAATTATCGGCAAAACTTGCGGATAACAATATATATCGGCTTCAATAGTAAAACTAGTGAATATGATATATGCCAAATTGTGATAGTTGACAAAACGTTTCCACAACATGGCTTAAAATTATTCAAATATTAGAATTTTTATAATTCTGAAACGTAGGAAAATTTTATTTTTATAATGAATTTCGAATACAGTTTAAACTGAACTATAAAAGATATGACCATATTTGCTGTCTGTTATCAAGAACAAGTTCTTTAAAAAAGTGAAATAGTAACAGTGTTGGGAATGAGTCACTTCACTTCAAATCTCAAGTCAAGTCGAGTCACATATTTACGAGTTGCAAGCCGAGTCACAAGTCGATTTCTAAATTTATTCAACAGCAATGACAGATTAATTTGCTACTTCTCACTTTATAAGTCCCCACTTTGAATCACTATTGAATAGACGAACACGGATAGAGCTGGGCAGTATAAGATATATTTTGTAGCGACATACTGCCGGTATTACCAGTATGTCGAGCTATTTTCTGCTATGCTATCAAAAACATGCTATTTTGTCTTTTCAAAGATCCACGCGATGAGCGACTTAGTTAAAAAAAATCTGGTGCATACCCTCAAATGTGGGCATATCAGCAGGTGTAAATGGTCTAAAGAACGTATTTTGCCGTTACTTGACCCGATAATGCATCAACTCGTAACCATTTTAGGCGGTATGTCACGAAATATCAGTATCATAGCAAACCGACATTGTGAAAATTAACGTGATGCGATATTTTGGAAAACTCAATATCGGTATTTACCGTCCTACCGATATGCCGCCCAGCTCTAATCACAGCAAGACACAATGCATGTTTTATATCCTTCTCATAGACTCATTTTCTTCTTTGACGAGTAATGCAATGGCCGACAACATGATTTTTTTAAAAGCGATTACAAACCCGTCTACATTTTTATCAAGTCCTGAGTCAAGTCGCATTTTGTCAAGTCGAGTATGAGTCATTTAGCTAAGACGAGTCAAGTCAAATCATTGAATAAGATGACTCGAGTACAACCTAAGTCAATCATTGACTCGAGTCTCCCTAACACTGAATACTAACATATGATGTATTTCATACTTGCATAATAGGAGTTCTAGTCCACATTTCTGCCATTATGCACCCCGCTCCCCACAAATCAATAGGTGGTCCATAATTTTTTTTCACCAAGTAATAATTCAGGTGGACAGTACCATAACGTAACAACTCTGTTTGTATATCGGTTGACTTGACCAACCTTTGTGAAACTGAATGCCCTGGATATGAAAAGGATATTAATATCAATCGGATACAATGTTTACATGAGGTAAAACAAAATAAATTGCCATGCATTCACAACTTCGTCACAAAAATCTTTTTCAGGTCATGGTATGTAAAACAGTAAATATGTACTGTCGATTTCCAATGCCTATTACTTACTTATCATGTTTCAAAAAAAATTTAGAGGCTCTAATTTATTCAATTTAATTGATGAAGTAATTAAATAAACCTGCTCAGCAGTTGAATATCACAGTTAACCAAAAAAAAGGATTTCTGTCAAGAGGAGAAAGATAACATTAATATACGCAAAATAGATAACGAAAAGGATTTTACTGAAGTGTTGAACTGTTTGTAAAAGTCAATGAAAATGTTTTATTCTGAAGTAGTGTTGAACTGTTTGCAAAAAAAGTCGAAGAAAATATTTTATTCTGAAGTGTTGAACTGTTTGTAAAGTCAATAAAAATGTTCCATTCTGAAGTGTTGAACTGTTTGTGAAAGTTTCAAAAGCATTAAATAGTAGGTAATGTTTATTTTTGACTACCATCAAATCACAGCATATTCAAAAACCTAATTCATATTTGTCACCCTGGTTTAGGTTCACGACAGGATTTTTGATGTAACAATGTCTAATATCTAAAATTCGCAACGAAATAATGTGTTGGTAGATTAGGTAAAGCTAATACATGTCCAAAACAAGCCAGAACTACTCCCTCTGTTTTAGGTAAAACACTAATGAGTCTTAACAGTGTGACACAGTTGGGCAGACACCAAAGTAATCAAGTAATTTCAGAATGTAAACAATAACATCGATTGCTTCTGACAACAATAGCAGATAGTAATGATCACAAGGCAAGACATACATTCCAAATAAGTTCACATCCACCACTCAAAATATCACAAAGCCTCAGTGTCGTTGTTGTACAAATATGTATGGGTCGCTGATGAAACACACGATCAATCTCAATGAATATTGATGGGAAAACATGAGTAGGTTTGACAGACACAAAAAGCTGAGAGTGATTCATTCAAACATGTAAAGCAATTTTAGTTCGATGTTAATTGATTGTACCTCGCAAGACCAAAATCTGCCAATTTCAGTGTTCCATTCTTTGTTATTAAAATATTTGCCGCTTTCATATCCCGATGTAATATTTTTGTTTCGATGTATATAAAATAATCCTTCCAACAATTGCTGCATAATCTGTAAAAAGAGGAAAATTGTTTTTATTACATCAGTGTTAGGTCAATAAGAATTTATATCAACTATCACATATAAATCATATTATGTAGTGTTATACGCTCAGTGGTCTTGCAGTAGATTCTTACTAACGTCAAAATTTTCTACTACATCCTCGCAGTCAGAAATATTGTGCTTACACATGTTTGTCTAATAAAGTATCCATGATGGATCACGTTGCTTAATGCTCGTGCTTGGCAAAATACAATTTCCAGTAGGGTTAAACAACTTTAAAACTTAGAGCAGTGTTATAAAATACACCATTTTAACATCATATTAAGTGACTAAAAGAATTACCTACGTAACGAAGCATTTTCATGCTAAAACTTGAAATTAATAAGCAATCTGTATACAGTTATGTGTATACTGTATATGCATATGTTACTGTATATGCATTTGGATCAAATCATTAAGAATAAGATTTAGAAATAAATCATGAAATATCCTATGATGGGAGAGCAACTTCAAATTTTATAGTTACATGTGAGAGGATTTCAGGATATCTAATTGGTACACGTAACTGTTAGTTAGTCGAGATCTCTCCACCAACCATGGTCTCACATAGAATATATAAGTAAAAGTGATAATGAGTACGGTAATAACAATGAAATAAGTAAATGACCATTTCCATCTTTCAATTATTGTTTTAAAAATTTCTGGTTATGCAATCTACATATAACTATTATTGCTGCTATAGAACATTTTTAAGAGTATATCAGGAAACATGATATTTCACTATATAAGTCTTCGATGGACTATTATTTTTTCAATTTTCGTTTTATGAAGATGTACCAGTATATCTATGAACTGGTTGTGAACTGTGGATGACAACTCTTGGCAATGATAGCCTATCCTAACATTAAAATATATATATATAATATATATATATATCAATTTTCATACAGATAATTATATGGAAGCAGGAACTTTTAGTCCCAATTGTGTCGACATTCCGTTTATTAATAGGAGATCGGGAGGCTTACACCAGTACTTAATCCCATAAATGCTCAATATAACAGAATGTGTTCAATATAATCATCAGTATGTTCTTGATTCGAAAAAAGAAGTTCTCGTACTTCTTTTTTTTTAAAATTAACAAAGTACGTCATCGCTAAAGATTATTTCATGTCTTACCTTTTTAATTTCCCCGAGTGTAAATTTCACAGTGGCATTGCTTAATAAGCCAGCTAGATCATGATCGCATAATTCAAATACAAGATATATCGATCCTTTATATCTGAAAAAGATAATATAGAGTCGTAAAGAATAAAAGGGTGGAGCTAAACTACTAGAGAGCATCAGACTTTCGCATCTTCTTCTTCTTCAAGTTTAGCATGAACTAAATTAATTCCTTTAATTTTATTAAAATTAGATTTAGGTTTTATTTACCCAAAAAGGGTAATTACTGGCTGAATAATTTAAACTTATCAGACGTCCATTTTTCTTTTGTACAATTTCCTTGATGTAAGGTTTCAAGGACTTCCTGAGATATTAGTAGCAAAATGAAAAGACAAAATACACTTGTATTTAACAAGAACGTACCTATTATACTGTGTAGGCTTTGCCCGGCAAATTTCAATAAGATCAACAACACTTTCATGCTTCAGTTGCTGAAGAATTTTTATTTCTCTGAGTGCAGTTATAGGAAACTGAAGAAAAAATTAACAAATGTGTGTCAGAGAAGCAGAGATCGAACATAAAATCTGATTCGTCTATAATTATCTCCTCTCCTGCATGTTAAGTTTGAGGTATTTTCATCTTGATGTGTTGTATAGCAAAACCGTGATATTAGTCAATTCCAGATTCAATTATAGACTTGATACTAGCTAAAAAATTTGGAATTTATAGTTGGGGAACAAAAACGCACTTTTACCACAATCCATTATTTTCAAATCAAGGTATTGCAGGCCACATCATTTCAATCATCGTTTCATAACTGCAAACAATATTAATCTTAGAATAAAATTCAGTCTCACCCCCTCTTTTTCATTTTCCATTATAACTTTCTTCAAGGCAACAAGTCGTTCAGTTTTTCTGTCTTTGGCTTTGAACACTTCCCTGTAGCAGAGATACAATATAGAAATTCCTTAGTCTGGCAGTCAGAACGATCAGGAATATAAAAATTATTTGTGACAGTTTTATATTCTTTCTGATAAACACTGGCAGCAGCATCGGCGGAAGGGGGGGGGGGCACTTCCCTTTCAATTTTATGACAGTGGGGAGACAGCCTCCCCTCAAGATTTAGGAACACGCCTTGATTACTCTATTTGGTGATTATGTCCAATTTACTAGGGAATTTTGAAAGTGGATGTTTCCTGAGAGTTTAGGCATACATAATTGAAAATATTCTGATTCGGGTGTCCGAAATGTTCATGTCATTTTAATCGGGTGACCAAAAAGCTTCAAAACCACTATTTCATAGCAGTATTGATGATTTTGAACCTTTCAACACAATTTGGTCACTACCAGACACTTGGAAAGAGACTACTAGTCACAGATACATCATGAAATATTGCCCAGTTGCTAATTGTAACTCCGACGGCACCCATTATCTTCGGGTGTAGCAGAGTAGCTGGCATTCTGATATGGCTGTGACTGACCATCACCTACCTCTTGTACATTTACTTAGTCAAAGATGTGGATACCAGTTTTCCTTATTCATCACTTATGGATAAAACACAAGTCTCTTAAATCGATTACATGCAAAAATCTGACACTTACCCAAATGTACCTTGTCCAATCTTTGTGATTCTTTCATACTTGGCAACATCTTGACACAGAGGAAAATCCAAGTTAGCTTCCTTACTCATGATAACGAAAAAATAATACTACAAAAATATTTTAACGTAATGTAGCAAAAGTATGATGTACAAGTACATTGAAACAACAAATGTTTAAACATTTAAACTCGATCAGAAATTATTTTTCAAGCATGACACACAGACGGTTTGTGAGTGCCTCAGTGGCGCGATCCAACAATGTCTCATACTTGACAATAGACAATAATTTTTAAATTGGGAACTGCCTAATTTGGAATGTTTGGCATGAACTGCAGATAAACACACAATCCCACCAGTGCGGCACATCACTCATCAGTGACCTTAGGCAAGTTTGACGAATTGAAATTAATTCTGATAGTGTGTTTTTACAATGACATTCAAAGGTTTCTCTTTCATAGAATATTATTATGATGAAAACAAAACATTTTGGATGTCATTATAAACTAATTGTAATGTATCTTTATCCAAACTAGGTAAAACAATTGGTTTCAGATGAAATTTATCTTCAGATATTTTAGTTTGTACACTGATAAGATGAACCAACTGATGCATTTGAACTGCTTGCTTCAATATAACATCATCAATCGCGTTCTCTGGTAAAAAGTCCAAAACCTGTCGACCAGTGAAGTATGTTCTAGTAACTTGAAGTCCCAATCCAGTAACGACTAAAACATGCTCTTGAATCACGCATGAAAAATGTAGATACAGGGATAAAACAATGATAAAAATCAAACTGGTTACTGGAACGATTTTATTCGAAAGGTGCCAGAAAATGTATCCTAGACACATTATAATCCATGGTAATAATCCAACAAACAGATAAGAGAGTTTATATCCATCCAGGGAGTAGTCTAAAATACATGTAGAGGCCACAGGTTTACCATCAGAAGATTAGATTTGGCGTAACAATCTCGCCGATTTCCCTCTTATCGTTGAACAGTTATATTCTGAAGATGTGGTGTTAAACATTTATTTCTTTAGGTTTATGTCAAGATATTTATTCAAAATCTATAAAAATATAAGTAAATGAGGCCAATAAAAATACTATTTAAAGCTTCATCATAAAAAATATCATCTTTCAAATAAAAACAGGAATATAATGGAAGTCTCTGGTAAGTCTACAAAGCACAGACACAATTACCTCAAATAATGAAAATTGTTTATATCATATCAGCCTTATAAATTTAAATATAAATTACAGCTCTCACTAAGATATTATAGGATTTCTACAAGGTACTCATTATCATAAGCAACAAAATAAATAAATTTTTTTAAAATGCTTGTCTGAAGAAGTCTGACTTTGGTCAGACGAAACGTTACAGAAATAAATTTGTAAGTGTGAAGCAAGACTTTGAACATCTCTGAAATAAATACCAATACATATTTAATATACAGTAGTTTTAAAAATAAAGCACATCATTGGTGTTCACATCATTTGTTTTCTATTAGATAAAGCTATTCCATTGCCACATAACAAAAATATTCAGTTATGTATTCCGACAATGTAAATTTCTTGAAACTCCTTCGTTGTGACAAAAATTTCTAGCATTACAAAGAGAAGCGAGCATATTGTATCAAAATTGATAGTATTCTAACTTAAAATTGAGTGCCAGAAAGTATACAAATATTAAGAAATGAGAAAATAACACGCGAGAAGTATAGTTGCAAGATGAGAAAACAAACCTCTGCGATTTTTACTACTATTACGTACTATTTTATTCATACTCTGATGCAGTTCATTAAAAAATCAGGTTGATCTCTTCAAGAAATATCAATTTTTAAATAAAAATTTCTATTTTCAAATACCTGTTTGCAATTGAGAGTTTGAAATTACAGCAATAAATATTCTATACCTCCTTATCTAGGTACTGCATGTTGAAGAGTCTTCTATAAACAGAAAATTTCATAGCGAGATAGTTAGTCATGATCTCCCCCCTCCCCATACAATGAAACGCATTCAGAGATTTTGCATTTTATTTCGCAATTTCTCGAACATATAGGCATACGAAGGGTTATGTCATCTTCATACGTCGCCACTTTGAAATATACAGCCTATTCGCTAATCACTGATAAAGCAATCAGCATCAATATCGTATAGGTAGCTCAGCTGTCTTAACATGCCCAACATGAACATGGCAGTTGGTAGTATTTTGCATCATCAGTAAGTTTCATCCAATAGAATTACAATTATGTGAAAAAAGAGCATGTTTTATTCATTTCTTTTTACATAATGGACCTTCTTATATGCCAATAAGATATCAGACCAATACCTCCACCAAACTCTATTCCTGAGAAGGCATAACATTGTTTGGAATGCAAAGAGAATAATGATTTCAAAATTGAATACACATTTTATTGTTGAAATAAGCCGAACTTGCAAACCAAGAAATGCACATGTTTCGAAGTCTCTAGTTTTCATTACAATAAATTACTCCAGACACCTAGCCACATCTACGGTCCAGAGTTGAAAAAAATTTATTGGCCGAAAACATACCTCATTCATACACAGCAAGCATCAGTGAAGGCAGATTTGTTATAAAGCGATTAGTCGCAGAAATAAAAACAATATTATGAGATCCTTAGGGATGTCCCAAACTGTGCAACAGAAGTATTATCAGGGTCAGACCGTTATATGGACACGCAAGTATTGTCGATAATTATAGGCAAATGCTCACAAACAAAATTCTGGCTGGCAAAGAGTGCGCACTACAACAAAACTTTGGTGCTCGCATTTGTCTTACCAAGCAAAAAATTTTTTATTTCGTCATGCACGAGATACAGTTGGACAACGCGCGGTGACTCGATTCATCATCATTACTAAAAAAAATTACTTCTTTCAGAACTCCTTCTAGACAAGCAATGCTATCATACCCCAAAAAACGCATTGAAACGAACTGCATGTAAAATTTAGTAATAACTGCGCTTAGCAAGTTGATATATTTTACTGGTATTTTATCAGCACTTGTGTCGATATCAGTATCGACATGAAAGGCCAATACCGGTCAGCCTCTATCACTAACAAGGAATAAAATATGACATAAAGGTCACAATACACATGAACATGACCTTACCGATACGTACCGGGTAACAACGTAAAAACGGAAATACACACAGCTTACATAGCAAACCATTCAGTTGTGTTGGGAAACGCAAGGATATCTTTCCAGCAATTATAACCCTCTGATCCACTCTACGAAGTGGCTATAGAAAAAAAACGGAATGCGGAGCATTGCGCTAGCGTGAAATGAAAGCTTTAAACCAAAACAAGTCTGAAAAGAATGCAACCAGCGCAAACTTGTATTGCCGCCTTGTGTCAGCATTTTGTGAATCTCCATATCAAAATTATATTTTTTCATTTATCCATTATGTCACTGATGACAAAAGAAACTTGCTTAAACTTAGCAAATATAAGAAACTCCATGTGTTGCTAACAGAGGATGATAATCAGTCACTCATTTGAGAGGAACAAGGATCTGTCAGTGGCCACATAGGCAAACAGGGTTAGTGTTGTTGGAAATATATGATCTTTTCGGTTCGAACAAGCTTACAGACTTAAACCCTGTCTTAAGTGATGGGCAAGAATGAACACGCCGGACCTGCATGACAACCACTTTACCATCTCGTCCAACAAAAGAATTCTTTCAATGGGAGATTACACAGTAGCATATCAATTCTCCAATGTAAGAAGGCTTAATTCCATTAGAACTAGATTCAAGACATTCCACAGTCCTCTATTATCCCAATATTTTTAAAAAATTCTGTCATAGCTTGGATCTGTTGGCTGTTGTCTAGTAGGAGCAGCCGGCTGGTGAGGTCTATATGATAGAGGTTTATAATTATTTTTCATGTGAGCATGATGGTGACAGGTCTTTGAGGTGGAGCAAGATAATCAAACATTGATGTCTTATGTTGACAGCATACCGGTTAAGTCACAAGGAAGGGGTTTAGTCCAGAAGAAATCATGATTCAGTGCATTATCAGAGTCTATTCTATATTTTGGATCAAGCCAAAGTAATTTATCCATCAAGTCCAAAGCATATTCATCTTGTACATATGCTTTCAAACGTTCCTTCACTGTTCTTTTCTTTCCCTGTGAAAAAAGAAGAAATTGAATAATTGAGTTATACAACCTTAAATGCTTCTCGCAAAGAGGGATCATGAAATGACTTACCTTGCAGGTTACGCACTGTTTGAGGGCTATAGTAGAACGAGTCATGCTAACGAAAATGTAACAGGCCAGACAAAACAGGTTCAAGGACACCTTAACTGATTGTAATAACAACTGAATATAATGAAGCAAAGTCTCGATGGCCTAGTGGTTAAACATACTGGCATCGCAGGTTGAATATCACGGGTTCGAGTCCCGGGGTCCCCTCGTTATTCCATGCTCATCACTCAACCCAAGGTGTAATAACTTGGGTAGGCTGAGTCGAACAGGAAAAAGATGATTTTTCCAGAAATTCTAACCCTATCCGTCTATAAGTGACTTCTGGTACAGGGCCTTGGCCTTGGTCAGGGTGATCCACTCCAAAAAGTGGCTATAAAAAAATAAAAAAAACTACCAGCTGTGGCACTGTTGTAATCTTTTACTTCGTTGCCTTTGAATACCTGTCAAAAGCACCGACGCACCAGGGAATGAGACCCATGCATTGTAGGAATCGTTGTTCCTAAACGACTCTTGTTGTGTTAGGGAGAAAAATAAGTGAAAAAGTAGGAAATTCTAACCTTGGGGAGTTCAAATCTTGCATAAAGATCATATTTTTCTACTGAAGGCCACACTTGAGGAGTAATTGATCCGCAAAGCTGACAAATTAATTTTAGCTGTGTCTGTTCTGTATCACCCTGTAAGAAAAATATTTCAGTTTTTAAATACACAATCTCACATGAAATGCTCAATAACTTACTGATAAATGTATTAGGGCCCAACGGATATTAGTTTTCAATACCAATACCGATACCATCGGCACTAATTATAGTTAGTACTGAATTTCCTATTTCATTTAACACATATATACCAGCCAATTTCAATGTTTTTGGTTTGGTATAAAGGCATTGCATAAAAGATAGTCACAGTTTAACAAAAAAAGTGCAATGCAGTTTATCTGAGAGAAAAACCTACTCTGAAAATGAAAGTGGATCATGTTTTGTCAAGTATAGATCAAGTCACCTGGCATCATATATCTGTGTCCAATGCTTAACAAAATTAATTTTTTGATTTTCTTTAATGTCTGCCACTCTTTGCCAGCTCAAAATACAAACAGAGCATTTGCCAATAATTATCGGCAAAACTTGCGGATAACAATATATATCGGCTTCAATAGTAAAACTAGTGAATATGATATATGCCAAATTGTGATAGTTGACAAAACGTTTCCACAACATGGCTTAAAATTATTCAAATATTAGAATTTTTATAATTCTGAAACGTAGGAAAATTTTATTTTTATAATGAATTTCGAATACAGTTTAAACTGAACTATAAAAGATATGACCATATTTGCTGTCTGTTATCAAGAACAAGTTCTTTAAAAAAGTGAAATAGTAACAGTGTTGGGAATGAGTCACTTCACTTCAAATCTCAAGTCAAGTCGAGTCACATATTTACGAGTTGCAAGCCGAGTCACAAGTCAATTTCTAAATTTATTCAACAGCAATGACAGATTAATTTGCTACTTCTCACTTTATAAGTCCCCACTTTGAATCACTATTGAATAGACGAACACGGATAGAGCTGGGCAGTATAAGATATATTTTGTAGCGACATACTGCCGGTATTACCAGTATGTCGAGCTATTTTCTGCTATCAAAAACATGCTATTTTGTCTTTTCAAAGATCCACGCGATGAGCGACTTAGTTAAAAAAAATCTGGTGCATACTCCAAAATGTGGGCATATCAGCAGGTGTAAATGGTCTAAAGAACGTATTTTGCCGTTACTTGACACGATAATGCATCAACTCGTAACCATTTTAGGCGGTATGTCACGAAATATCAGTATCATAGCAAACCGACATTGTGAAAATTAACGTGATGCGATATTTTGGAAAACTCAATATCGGTATTTACCGTCCTACCGATATGCCGCCCAGCTCTAATCACAGCAAGACACAATGCATGTTTTATATCCTTCTCATAGACTCATTTTCTTCTTTGACGAGTAATGCAATGGCCGACAACATGATTTTTTTAAAAGCGATTACAAACCCGTCTACATTTTTATCAAGTCCTGAGTCAAGTCGCATTTTGTCAAGTCGAGTACGAGTCATTTAGCTAAGACGAGTCAAGTCAAATCATTGAATAAGATGACTCGAGTACAACCTAAGTCAATCATTGACTGAAGTCTCCCTTACACTGAATATTAACATATGATGTATTTCATACTAGCATAATAGGAGTTCTAGTCCACATTTCTGCCATTATGCACCCTGCTCCCCACAAATCAATAGGTGGTCCATAATTTTTTTCACCAAGTAATAATTCAGGTGGACAGTACCATAACGTAACAACTCTGTTTGTATATTGGTTGACTTGACCAACCTTTGTGAAACTGAATGCCCTGGATATGAAAAGGATATTAATATCAATCGGATACAATGTTTACATGAGGTAAAACAAAACAAATTGCCATGCATTCACAACTTCGTCACAAAAATCTTTTTCAGGTCATGGTATGTAAAACAGTAAATATGTACTGTCGATTTCCAATGCCTATTACTTACTTATCATGTTTCAAAAAAAATTTAGAGGCTCTAATTTATTCAATTTAATTGATGAAGTAATTAAATAAACCTGCTCAGCAGTTGAATATCACAGTTAACCAAAAAAGGATTTCTGTCAAGAGGAGAAAGATAACATTAATATACGCAAAATAGATAACGAAAAGGATTTTACTGAAGTGTTGAACTGTTTGTAAAAGTCAATGAAAATGTTTTATTCTGAAGTAGCGTTGAACTGTTTGCAAAAAAAGTCGAAGAAAATATTTTATTCTGAAGTGTTGAACTGTTTGTAAAAGTTTCAAAAGCATTAACTAGTAGGTAATGTTTACTTTTGACTACCATCAAATCACAGCATATTCAAAAACCTAATTCATATTTGTCACCCTGGTTTAGATTGACGACATGATTTTTGATGTAACAATGTCTAATTTCTAAAATTCGCAAAATAATGTGTTGGTAGATTAGGTAAACCTAATACACGTCCACTGAAAAGTTGAGTTTCCCTCAAGGCAAACAAGCCAGAACTCCTCCCTCTGTTTTAGGTAAAACACTAATGAGTCTAAACAGTGTGATACAGTTGGGCAGACACCAAAGTAATCAAGTAATTTCAGAATGTAAACAATAACATCGGATTGCTTCAGACAATAATAGCAGATAGTAAAGATCACAAGGCAAGACATACATTCTAAATAAAACCAAAACATTCACAATGTCCAGACTAAGAAAGTTCACATCCACCACTCAAAATATCACAAAGCCTCAGTGTCGTTCTTGTACAAATATGTATGGGTCGCTGATGAAACACACGATCCATCTCAATGAATATTGATGGGAAAACACGAGTAAGTTTGACAGACACAAAAAGCTGAGAGTGATTCATTCAAACATGTAAAGCAATGCTAGTTTGATATTAATTGATTGTACCTCGCAAGACCAAAATCTGCCAATTTCAGTGTTCCATTCTTTGTTATTAAAATATGTGCCGCTTTCATATCAAGATGTAATATTTTGTTTTGATGTATATAAAATAATCCTTCCAACAATTGCTGCATGATCTGTAAAAAAAGGAAAATTGTTTTTATTACATCAGTGTTAGGTCAATAAGAATTTATAACAACTATCACATATAAATTATGTTATGTAATGTTATACACTTAGTGGTCTTGCAATAGATTCCTATGACGTTAAAATTTTCTACCACATCTTCGCAGTCAGAAATATTGTGTCTATACATGCTTGTCTAATAAAGTATCTATGGTGGATCACACTGCTCAATGCTTGTTCATGCTTGGCAAAATACAATTTCCAGCAGGGTTAAACAACTACTAAAACCTAGAACAGTGTTATAAAATACACCATTTCAACATCATATTACGTGACTTATGCCTGAACGTAAGACCTACTTAACAAAGCATTTTCATGCTAAAACTTGAAATTAATTAGCAACCTGTGTACAGTTAGGATTTGGATCAAATCATTAAGAATAAGATTTAGGAATAAATCATGAAATATCCTATGATGGGAAAGCAGCTCCAAATTTTTTAGTCACATGTGAGAGGATTGCAGAATATCTAATTGGTACATATAACTGTTAGTTGAGTATCCCTTCACCAACCATGGTCTCACATAGAATATATAAGTAAAAGTGATAATGAGTACGGTAATAACAATGAAATAAGTAAATGACCATCTCCATCTTTCAATTATTGTTTAAAAAATTTCTGGTTATGCAATCTTCATATACCTATTATTGCTGCTATAAAACATTTTTACGAGTATATATATCGTAAATAACATGATAAATAACATCGTATATCGAATATAACATGATATTTCACTATAATAAGTCTTTGATGAACTACTATTTTTCGAGTTATCAAGATCAACCAGTATATCCATGAAGTGGTTGTGAACTGTGGATGACAACTCCCGGCAATAATAGCCTATCCTAACATTAAAATTACATCGATTTTCATACAGATAATTATATTGAAGCATGAACTTTTAGTCCCAATTGTGTCGACATTCCGTTGATTAATAGGAGATCGGGAGGCTTAAACCAGTAAGTACGTAATCCCACAAATGCTCAATATAACAGAATGTGTTCAATATAATCATCAGTATGTTCTTGAATTGAAAAAAGAAGTTCTCGTACTTCTTTTTTTGTACTTCTTTTTTTTTAAATTAACAAAGTACTTCACCTTTTTAATTTCACCGAGTGTAAATTCCACAGTGACATTGCTTAATAAGCCAGCTAGATCATGATCGCATAATTCAAATACGAGATATATCGATCCTTTATATCTGAAAATATTAATATAGTCGTAAAGAATAAAAGGGTGGAGCTAAACTACTAGAAAGCATCAGACTTTCCCACCTTCTTCTTTTTCAAGTTTAGCATGAACTAAATTAATTCCTTTAATTTTATTAAAATTAGATTTAGGTTTTATTTACCCAAAAAGGGTAATTACTGGCTGAATAATTAAACTTATCAGACGTCCATTTTTCTTTTGTACAATTTCCTTGATGTAAGGTTTCAAGGACTTCCTGAGATATTAGTAGCGAAATGAAAAGACAAAATACTCTTGTATTTAACAAGAACGTACCTATTATACTGTGTAGGCTTTGCTCGGCAAATTTCAATAAGATCAACAACACTTTCATGCTTCAGTTGTTGAAGAATTTTTATTTCTCTGAGTGCAGTTATGGGAAACTGAAGAAAAAATTACTGTAACAAAAGGTTCAGAGAAGCAGAGGTTAAAAATAAGATCTGATTCGTCTATAATTATCTCCTCTCCTGCATGTTAAGTTTGCGGTATTTTCATCTTGATGTGTTGTATAGCAAAACCGTGATATTAGTCAATTCCAGATTCAATTATAGACTTGATACTAGCCGAAAAATTTGAAATTTATAGTTGGGAAAAAAAACTCACTTCTACCACAATCCATTATTTTCAAATCAAGGTGATGCAGGCCACATCATTTCATTTATAACAGCAAACAATATTAATCTTAGAATAAAATTCAGTCTTACCCCCTCTTTTTCATTTTCCATTATAACTTTCTTCAAGGCAACAAGTCGTTCAGTTTTTCTGTCTTTGGCTTTGAACACTTCCCTGTAGCAGAGATACAATTTAGAAACTCCCTAGTCTAGCAGTCCGAACGATCAGGAATATAGAAATTATTCGTGACAGTTTTTATATTCTTTCTGATAAACACTGGCAGCAGCGTCGGCGGGAGGGTGGGGGGGGCACTTCCCTTTCAACTTTATGACAGTGGGGAGACAGCCTCCCCTCAAGATTTAGGAACACACCTTGATTACTCTATTTGGTGATTATGTCCAATTTACTAGGGAATTTTGAAAGTGGATGTTTCTTGAGAGTTTAGGCATACATAATTGAAAATATTCTGATTCGGGTGTCCGAAATGTTCATATCATTTTAATCGGGTGACCAAAAAGCTTCAAAACCACTATTTCATAGCAGTCTCTTAAATCGATTACATGCAAAAATCTGACACTTACCCAAATGTACCTTGTCCAATCTTTGTGATTCTTTCATATTTGGCAACATCTTGACACAGAGGAAAATCCAAGTTAGCTTCCTTACTCATGATAACGAAAAATAATACTATAAAAATATTTTAATGTAATGTAGCAAAAGTATGATGTACAAGTACATTGAAACAACACATGTTCAAACATGTAAACCCAATCAGAAATTTTATTTTTCAAGCATGACACACAGATGGTTTGTGAGTGCCTCAGTGGCGCGATCCAACTATGTCTCATACTTGACAATAGACGTTTCACCAAGAATTTTTAAATTGGGAACTGCCTAATTTGGAATGTTTGGCATGAACTACAGATACACATGACCCTACCAGTGAGGCATATCACTCATCAGTGACCTATTATACAGTTAGACAAGTTTGACAAATTGAAATCAATTCCGATAGTGTGTTTTTAAAATGAAATTCAAAGATTTCCACTTCATAGAATATTATCATGATGAAAACAAAACATTTTGGATGTCATTATAAACTAATTGTAATGTATCTTTATCCAAACTAGGTAAAACAATTGGTTTCAGGTGAAATTTATCTTCAGATATTTTAGTTTGTACACTGATAAGATGAACCAACTGATGCATTTGAACTGCTTGTTTCAATATAACATCATCAATCGCATTCTCTGGTAAAAAGTCCAAAACCTGTCGACCAGTGAAGTATGTTCTAGTAACTTGAAGTCCCAATCCAGTAACGACTAAAACATGCTCTTGAATCACGCATGAAAAATGTAAATACAAGGATAAAACAATGATAAAAATCAAACTGGTTACTGGAACGATTTTATTCGAAAGGTACCAGAACATGTATCCTAGACACATTATAATCCATGGTAATAATCCAACAAACAGATAGGAGAGTTTATATCCATCCGGGGAGTAGTCTAAAATACATGTAGAGGCCACTGGTTTACCATCAGAAGATGTGATTTGGCGTAACAATTTCGCCGGTTTCCCTCTTATCGTTGAACAGTTATATTCTGAAGATGTGGTGTTAAACATTTATTTCTTCACGTTTGTGTCAAGTTATTTGCTCAAAATCTATAAAAATATAAGTAAATGAGGCCAATAAAAATACTATTTAAGGTTTCATCATAAAAAATATCATCTATCAAATAAAAACAGGAGTATCATGGAAGTCTCTGGTAAGTCTACAAAGCACAGACACAATTACTTCAAATAAGGAAAATTGTTTATATCATATCCGCCAACTTTTATAAATTACAGCTTTCACTAAGATATTACAGGGTTTCTACAAGGTACTCATTATCATAAGGCAACAAAATAAATATCAATACATATTTATAGTAATATACAGTAGTTTTAAAATTAAAGCACATCATTGGTGTTCACATCATTTGTTTTCCATTAGATGAAGCTATTTCAATGCCACATAACAAAAGTATTCAGTTATATATTCCGACAATGAAAATTTTTTGAAACTCCTTCTTTGTGATAAAAATTTCTAGCATTTACAAAGAGAAGCAGAAAGTATACAAATATTAAGAAATGAGAAAACAACACGCGAGAAGTATAGTTGCAAGATGAGAAAACAAATCTCTGCGATTTTTACTGACAAGAATGATTTTCTTTCTTTAAAATAGTAAGAATTAATGTTTCAAGCCATTTTAAGACGATACTGCAATATTGTGTATGAATATTTTGTGAAATGATTTAAAGGTTAGAAAATAGACTGGAGATATTGCGGTAGAGGTATCTTAACACCTTGAGAATGAATTTCACGCAAAACAAGCAAAATAGAATCAAGTTCGAGTCGAAATCTTGTAAGTTCTTTATTTTTTATATTCAATTGTTCTTGTAATTTATAAACCTCATTTTGCATGAATGAGGATGAATTCGAAATCAGTGCTTTTTTGAAGTTTTCCTCTTTCAATCGGAATTCTTCCCCCAAAACTCGTAATTTGTTTTCTAATGCTGCAACTCTGCGAGTTGATGCAGATGGAGAATGGGAATTTGACTGATGAATTTCACCAACAAGTTGCTGCACTTGAACTTGAAGAGCCTGTTCTCTAATTCTGGATACAGATGATTCCTTAAGTTCATTTCTCAATACTGATATTTGTTTGTGACAATCTTCTAACTCCTTTTGCAAATGTTCTATCTTTGGTTCCATCCACTGATTTTGTGCAACATCTGTTGTGTTGGATATTCGATTTCTAAGTTGCAATAATTCTTTCTCATGATCTGCTTTCATTGTTCTAGTCTCTTGTTCTAATCGAACTAGCAAAGCTTCATTAGTAACTTTATTATGCTTCAACTCCAAATCTTGACTTTCCAGTTGTTTCTTTAACTCACCGTTCTCCTGTAGCAATCCTGCATAGCCATCAGCTTCAAACACACCAGGGTTATAACTTGAAGTTTGATTTTTATTGCCCTTTCTTTGACTGGGAGATGGTGTAGAAAGCTTTTTTGATTCATTCTTTTCAAACGTTTTATGTAAAAGAGATGTTAGTTTTTCTATTTCTTTATCCTTTGCTTCGCATTCATTTTTGAGGGCGATCAATTTACTTTTAGCAGCATCATTGTTTTTACTAGGCGAAGTAGGGATGTTTTGTTGCAAACTCTGTATTTTACTCATCATGACATTCCTCTCAGTCGCTCTAGCTTCTTTTTCCTCTTGAAGCTTAATCGCAACTTCAGAAAATTTTTTTTCAAAATCTTCTCCATTGCGCGCCAACTCCTTTTTATTTCCCTTTTCCATGTTCATTCTGAAAGCTTTGATTTGTTTTTCCAAATCATCAATTCGTTCTTCATATTTCATTCGAACATTATTATAATCATCCTGCACTTGCTGAACAGCTTTGTTTGCGACCTTATCACAATTCTCTAATTCTGTTTCCAACTTCTTGACACGAGCTTGAAAATGGAACAAAACAGACTTGGATGGGGGTGTGTTTGTGAGATCTCGAATGGTTAATGCATCAGCTTTATTACCTAATGATCTCCTCACCTCAGCAAGATCAGATTTGGCTTTTTCAAGTTCAATTTTGTGTTCCGAGATTAGTTTATCACGGGACTCTTGAGCTTTGAGCTCATTAATTCGCAATTGTTTCTCAGCTTCGTCTCTTTCATCCGTCAACCTTTTTACTGACAGTTCAGCTTTTGATCGCATACCCTCCTCCATGCGTACTTGATTTTCTAATGATGTAATTCTCTTCTTTAAATTAGAATCTTCATCATTCAATTTTCTATCAGAAAAGTTTGCAGCCATGCCAATTTTATCTTGTCTTTCTACATTTTGTCTTGTATATCCATCTAAATTTTCTTGCAAATTGGCAATTTCCGTTTTCAATTTAAGATTTTCTTTGTACATTGCATTCTCCATATCTTTACTTGCTTGTTTCATTTCTTTGAGGTCCGCATAAATCCTTTCATTTTCTCTTTGGTATCCTGATATTAATTTATCTTGTTCGAATATTTCTTGTTTCAGCCTGCTCACTTCATCATCAGATGATATATCTTTATCTTTACCAACTGATTCATGCTTTTTATCCCTATGTTCTGAAATCAACTGTGAAATTTTCGATTTCATCACATAATTATCTTTTTTCAATTTTTCATTTTCTTCAGAAATCATTTTATTATCCAAAAGTATTTGATCTTTTTCAGAAGACATAGCTGCAAGTTTTTCTTCAACATCTTTCACTTGCGATCTCATTTGATCAATTTCTTCCAACGAGCGTATAAACGCTGCTGATTCCTCGGAATTCATTTTGTTCGGACTGGGGTATGGAGAAGACAACGAGGTTGCACGTTTATCAGTGAAACTAAAATCTGTTTCACTAAACGCTGTTGAATCCAACAACAGTTTGCTGCTATCTTGTAATGATATATTAGAACGAGATTTTATATTACTTTTGGGACTGGTCTGTTTTTTACCCTTAGATTTGAGAGCAGTCTTTATTTTGGGAGTAACCTTGACGGCTGTCTGCCTTGATTTGGGAGATTTAGGAGTCATGACATTTCCAGATGTTCGGGCAGATTTAACAGGGAAAGTTCCAACCATATTGCTAGTAGTTTTTGATTTAGGAGTCGATTTTTGACTTGTTCTTGGCTTTCTACTGTGATTTGAATAGTTTTGAATATTTCCTTGCTGAAGTCTTGATTGATAAACTGATGTTGCACTTTTGGACTCCTTAGCTGGAGTTACAGTGTGTTTATGAATAGTTACAGTTTGTTTTTTCTGTTTATCACCTTTATGCTTCGGGAGACTAATAATTTTTTTCTGAGGTCTATTTTCCTTTCCATTTAAAGAAGATGTTACATCTTGGGAGGAAAATACTTGACTCATCACTGTTTCAGTATCTTCATTAATCTTGCTCTTTCCTGATGTGAGTTGTCGCGGAGAAGCAACTTTGGCCTGCATGAAATTTGGTGCTGGTTCGAATTGTTTTTGAAATGAGTGTTGAGTGGTCATTTTACTGGACAAATCTCGTTGATTATCCTTGGTTGCCAATGAACTAGATAAAGTATTGACAGGTTTCTTTTCGAGCGAATGTACAGGAGAAAGATCAAAACCATACATTACTTGACCAGTACCTATCTCTGTTGTGGCTGGTGTAGAAGAAGCAGCTGTGCTTCCAGTACCTTTCAAATAATCATGAAGTTGGTCTTCAAAAGCAGTCAGAGTTGAAATATTACTCTTCTCATGTTCTTCAGTTATTCGTTCGTCGAGAAGTTTGCTACGAATTTTGTCAAGAAATTTACCATCTTCTTGGGAGCTTTTTGTACCAAAACTCGAACCAGGTTGCAAAGAATTGTTTTGTGATGGCATTGGTGATAATGTCGTCATGAACGAAACATTGTCAAGAAGAGGTTTTTCCTGTGGTTTTGATGTATTGAATAAATCATCTAACTTTGCTTTGTTGTCATTTTTGGAAGACATATTCATACACTCAATACGTTTAATTTCACCTTTCAAAAAAAAAATAGAGTGTGGTATAAAATAATTACAATTACGCCCACTTTCATAGCAACATAAGGTAGTTCTACTATACCAAACGATCTATGTACAGGTATGGGTATTTCAAAATAAAGCCAAAATTTTCACTCAATTATTCTAAAATTATGCATTTTGCAGAAAAACCATTAAATTTCCAATTTTTCAACAGTGTCTGCTGGGTTAGGTAAAGGTAATGAAGAGTATAGTTATAAACCTGGGTGAATAAGTTTGGCTTAGCTCTGCTGAAACAAAATAAACCGGTATTTGATGTTTTCAACATTGTCCACTATCTACTCGCAAAAGGCAGATACCAATCCGCTTATTCAGTATTATAGCCGATCATTTTTTGATATCATAGTTCTCTAGTTTTTCTGCCCTTCAGTTCTTAGCGGTATTTATCAATTTTCTGCAGGCTGTTCTTCCCGATAGATTCAAAATTTTCAAGACAGAAGGTGCACCTTTCGGTAGTGAAAAATTTTAAATGTTGGGATTGATATCTAAGATTTCGATAAATTATTGATAAAATCATTTGCTCATTTGTTTCTACGTTGGTTTAGGGTTTTTTTGACTCCCATATATAAAAATGGGCGACTGTAGAAGCTAATTAAGCATTCGCGTACAACAACAAGAAAATCTACTTTTAACGAAAGCACTCTTTTTTGGTGGACACTTTGGTAGGAGACAACTTTGATAAAAGATTGGTTTATCAATATTGGTTAGATGGTATTTGTATATTCACATGAATTTAAAATGCATAAAGTACCGGCAAATCGGGCGACTTTAATAAAAAATATTCAAGCTCAATACTAGTGCTTTGACTTTTCTGAAAAGAATTTGTTCTAATTTGCCCATCTGGGCTTATCATATTTTACAAACTTTTTTTCAATCCACCAGATTCAAGACGAATCCCAGTCATACCAGTATAAAAATATCTTTCAGAGGTATAAAAATTTCAAATGAAACATAAAAATGAAATTAAAATTTTTTGTAACAAAAAGTGCGCTGCGCAAACATTTTTCAGTCCATTTGGTGATATATACACTATTTTGGGGGGCAAACACTATGAGACTCTATATAATCAGTAATACTGAATATGTAATTGGACTGCCATAAGCAAGTGAATGTTTTGCCAGATTTCTGCATTTTTGAAAGTGAAAAAATGCTCACAACTTTTAATTTTTAGCTTAGCTTAGTACATGATGAAATACGTACGTACATGATGAAATATTCAAGTCTGCCAGTTTTGCGGTAACTTATATCTCCTCATATTTTTCAACTACTTTTAAATATGAAATGTAATCTGGCAAGTCCTTTTTAATGAAAATATAAATTGAGGGCAACCGTCAAGGTTCATTATAACATTTTATAAGACCTTCTTAATATGTGTGAGACTTTAGGGGACGAGCATTCATGCAGATACCAGTTCGGAATTGGGGTGAAGATTTTTGGCTAGCGCTTAAGTGAACCACAGTGCCTTGGTGAAGGCATCCAGCAGACCTCTTGCATATACAGTATAATCATCATCTCTCATGGGATTCTAAGCTGCGTTATGACGTTCAGCGATGATAGAGTATTCCCAGCGTTTTTACAGATTGAGCTAACCAGGCAGCCTGATTCAAATCATGCATTTTCATTCATTTCAGAAACGGAAAAGTATCGTAATGCTTGCATTTGTTCTCTCTGTCTAGGATGCCAAGAATCTGACAGTTCTGATTAATATCCTAATCAGCTGATCCTATCCTTAGTGTACGGCATTATTAGTATTCGGTATTATGCAGTTATGTAGGTATGGGTTTAATACTGAGAGACTGATACAGTACAGAGGTCAGGGGTCTCATGAAGTTTAGTACCATATACTGTATATCCGATTATCATAATAAATCCCCATGTTGCAAGCGACTCATCCTAACCAAGAACCCGGGAGACAATGGCAGATGCTTGCAGCATTGGCGACCCCCAGTTAGGATGAGAATATTCTGCCAGTTTTTATTTTAATGACATTCGGGAATATGTTACTAAACTTCACTAGACCCCCGGTACAGCTCTAAGCTGACAGAGTACCGGTATGTATTACTGATAGCTTACTACTCAGTACTACGCACTTTGAACCAAGATGCATATACTGCAACTATACTATAGACGAAAGCTACTTCACCGTAGTACATTCAGCATTGGTCAGTAGGCCTAACCTTCTAAATTAGCAGTTCCGAGTTTGAGTTAGGGTAGAAGCCATGATTTAAAACCAGAGGCGGTTGTCGCAGTACTGGGTACGAATTCCTGTTTTTTTCAACGTGTAGCGCCTCCTTATGGCGGGATATCAATTTATCGCGGATGTACCTCGATGAACTTTCGTGACAGACGACATATATTCAACTCTGATGTTAATAATTTGTTAACATTCATTTTAGCCTGGACATCGAACTTGGTTAATTAGCCTTGTTTTACAATACTTGCTTCCTGAAAATTTAACTTTAAACACGAGATTTTACCTTGCTAGCGAGGCAAGATAAGAAATTTTTAAACACCTTTTTCCTCAAATGCGTTTCGTTTTTGAATAGTTAGTATATTGCATTAGAGTAACTATTGTTTTTGTAGTTGCTTTTATAGGGTTAAATACGAAACTACCCAAAGAGGTATTGGAGTCGCATTGGGACTCAAGATAACGAACCTCTCTAAAGCTATGTCCCAAAAAGTAAATTAGAGTTGATTTTACTCCAGTCTGCCCTAATCAACGAATGTCGAACAAGAATGCACGAAGAAGTTGTAATACTAATGTTCCAAACCAAACGTTGGCGTAAGTAATGAAATAAGTTCTTTGGAAGCGTGTGCGGCTTCCCTCACTTGTGGTCCATCTTTCCTCCACTACCTAGGCTAGATTTATACTTAATAATCACAGGCAAGCATTGGTAGTGAAACTCGACAATGCTCTTCACACGCACAAATAGATAATCTAACGAGACCCTGTAATATTTCCCTAGCATAATGAATAATCTGAGAAACAAAGGCAGCAAGGATTTATTTTGAACAATGAATTGACTGAACAAAGTTAACAGCTTAATATAAACAGATGAATGATTGAGCAACAACTGCGAACTAACTAGGAAAGAAAACGGCTACCAGACACCTGAACATGAGTTGATGCTGAGCAGTTCACAAACATCTACAGAACAATTTCTTGAATGGGACAGTGATAATATTCTTGTCCGTTGTCGTCTACAAGAAAACATCACTGATTACCATGCCTCAGTGGAAAATATACAGAAAAGATCTTCATTGCTGCTTGCATTCTTGCGGTTGTTCTTTTGACTTCGGATCCTTCTGCAAAAATCACAAACAGCTTGAGTAGGTAGCAGTGGTAAGATATTTGCTCTTTACAAAGCTTCAAAAATACGAGCTCAAAGCACTAACTTGTGCAAGTTCACAAATGCTAGAGATAACATATGACAGCATTAAATTTTGGTGGGAAACCCGAATATACCAAAGCGTTAGTATACATGTTCTTACCCAATCAGAAAATATGTAAAGAACATGCTTTGTGAAGTATGGGGTACTGATAGATGAATCATGCCGTGGAGGCTCATGCGTACAGAAGTAAAATTTCTAACCAAGCATATAGCATGTTCGACTATCATTGATGTTGAATTAATTTAACAATCGGCTGAACAATCTTGACTTAGAGATAGAAAAACACTTCAACTCCACTCAAAAGTAGGACAAAGCCATTCTCAACAATAGTATAAACCAAACTTGAAAAGACGTACATGCCCATGTTTTAGAATGAGACATTGTCACACTTATTTATATGGATTGGAATCCATATTACGTTTTTCTTTTAAACTTTATCCTACTCTTCACAAAATATTTTTGGTTGCATGCCAAAATATCTGGCTTGTTAACTAGAAATTGTACATACCGAAGGATCATAATCAGAATCATTCTCCGAGTCAGTATCTTCACCAGACTAAGAAATAAAAGTGACATAATGAGAGTTTATACATAAAAGTAGAAGTTGACTATAGTACGATACTAGTCAACTGGATGCGTGAAATTATCACAAGAAACTCTACTGGGCGTGAGTATATCAAACTTTACAAGTCTCCTTTGATATTTTTTAGCCACTACTTGTCCAAGGCACTGTACCAGCAGCCAAAGACGGGAAGGCATAAGATTAGAGTTTTTGGAAAGATACGATATATACTGTAATAAGAACAATCTATGAAAGCAACCAGAGTTACCGAAAACGAGGGAATGGTAGCATCCCAATCCAAATTATGCAAAAAATAAGACAATACTTTCAATGAAATCAAAGACAAATAGGATTTATAAACAATAATTAAACCCAGAAATTATATACCTCTGTGGAACAGCTTAATTTGTCACACAATAGATCGAAATTGTCAAAAATTATTTTAACTAGCTCTGCCATGTGAAATGATTGTAAATATGAACAGCCACTTGTTAGTCCAAGTCGGTTGTCTTAGATAAGGTTACACATTACAATTCTTGAAGCTTTGCATATCAAAATAACAGAACACAATATTAAAATAGAGAATAAAAACACATACACATAAGGATCATTCAACCCGGACAGTAGTAGGATTTTCAAAAGAAATTTAAATGTTACACGTTACATTTTTACAATTTTGCCTACCAAATCAATTTAGCATATATTCAAACTGCTTGGTTTTCATTTCTGGCAAAATATATTGACTTATCCCAGATAAAATTTCCTTCTTCAGAAAAAAACTCACTCCATGCCCTTCTTCATCTTCCTCTTCCTCCTCCTCATCATAATCATATTCCATCTGTGCTTCTCCAGTAAAGTAGAGAACAGCACGAGGTACGATTCTCTCTCGAATCATGTGACCAATCTCAAAATCACTTGTGAGCAAGTTTTCAGTATCAGAGTCCTGAAAGGAAAACATGAAAACAATGTCACCAGAACGATTGATTTTATGTCATTCCGTTAAAACTATAATTTATAAAGCAAATGCGATTTTATATTCATTCCATAAAAAGTAGGGCTGGGCACGCTTTTTTATTTTATTGAAATTCACTCTAAGCAAGGCCAAAAGCAGCTCCTAAAGGAAACCAACCAACGGCTACTCAATAGCAAAGAGCTACTGAACGATGTAGTATCAGGAACTGCACTCTAAACTGAAAATATCCCAAATGCAACTAAACCGTAGTAGTAAAGTGCAGTGAGTGGTATCTGCTTTGGGCGATGGTGAAGCCATACTAATTTATTCGAATGAGCTACAGGCATATTTTTAAATTGATGCTATTCAGAAATAGGACAACTTCATGAAACATGAAATAATGATCGATCACAGTCTTGGGACTATGTCTGTCACCCACACTTGATAAAATATTAGATCAGAGGCACCATTAAGATATATTTCGGAATAGTGGGATATGAAATATGTCATAGTTATTGCATAAACCAACAGAAAAAATTGTTTGTTCTGTCCAAATTGACATTGTTTCATGGAATGAAAGGAATTATGTATTATAATAAAAATTTCCTGAATTTTACAATGTGTAATTTTCTTCAAAAAAGTTAGAATGTTACCTTTCATTAAAACATGGCTTAATTTAGAATATATACAATATTTCATATTCAAAATTATTTTATCAGGAAGTATTCGCAATAGCAAAATATTCGGTTTTGGCCATCCCTGGATACCACCTGTACATTTGAATTTACTCCTCACTAGAATTGTCACTTTCAGAACCAACTTTTGTCAAATCATGCCGAAGCAACCAAAGAAGCTGCCAAAGCAGATTAAAAAGGTATTTCTGACAACTTTCAAAATTGATACAAACCCACTATGTCATTAAGCATAGTTGCAGACAGCCTTTCTATTAAGGCTGGCCAAAATCGAATATCTCTTGGTTTCGGAATCGAATCGGAAGTCATAGAAATCTTTTTATCAGGTTATATTTCAAATGGAAATTCCCACTCATTTATGAAACAGTTTAAAATTATCATCTTGTTGATTTTGAATTGTTGCAGAAATGGAATCGAATAATTTATGATTTGAATATTTTGAACAGCCCTACTTTCTATGCGATTATTCTACCATCTTCGTCACAAAGTATAGCATCCCAATCAAAATTATATTTTGTCCAGCTTGAATTACAGATAAACAGTGCCTCATCTGCGCATCTGTGACTCACTCTTGACAAAATATATTAACAAAATGTTTTCCGACTTGGATACTCACCACTTCAGCGTCAGCATCTTCAGGAACTGAAACAAAAATAAAACAGTTTCAACGTATTCCGAGTGAAAGACAAGAGGCTTAGTTTCTGAACGCATACTTATTCTGTAAGGTTTTGTGACAGAGATAAATTTGTATGCAATAGTTTATCAATAGAGCTTTAAAAACCACTATTGATAATTTTGAACAGCCATTATAAGGATGTGTATTGAATGCATATTGTATTCATAACAGATGACTTGGCCGATGGCAAAACCATCGATATGCAGGAAATTCTAAAGCCACAGGGCAAGTGAATTACTTTCCAAAGAATCATTTTAAAAAATGAATAAAGATCACTTCTTACCTTCAGGTGGGCTAAAGAAGTTGAAAAATGAATCGTTGGAAACTTGTTTACTAACAGTACGTACTGTTCCCCTTCCCTTATGTTTTTGCTTCTTCTTGATTGTTTTGACTGTGACATTTTTTCCTTTTTTCCAGTCTATCTTACATCTGAATAGAAATAAAATACAGATTATTTTTTATAAAAGACTAAAATGTTCCTATTAAACTATTCCGGTAATAATAGTAATTTCGTTTTTCAATTATTCTTAAATTGATTTTGCCATGACATCATGACATATGCCAAATTTTATATTGTAAAATTTGACATAAACATATCACCAATTTTCTATTATTCTGAAATATCGATACATTATTATACTCAGTGAGAACTCAGTACAGTGAATTTTATTTTCATTTTCAGCGATATATAGTCCATTTTGAAATAGATATTTGATTCAATTAAAATTTACATATATTATGGTTTCACTGCGAAATAAAATCAATTTAAAAATAATTGAGAAACAAAATTACTTTTCATCACAATTCAAGAATAACTGACGACTACCCGGATGACAACATGCCTAACTCTAATATAATTACTTATTCAATTCAAAATGCTCAGTATTTATAAGGAGTAAAATATCCTCTTCTTCGCTTTTATGCAGCCAGCCCAATTGAGATCTTAACCGACACTAACAAAACGTGACACATTAAGCAAACTAATCCATACCCTGTACAACTCGTGATCTCAGGTCCATCAAATGCAAATGGTTCTTTATCGTCTGGTTCAGCCCGTAATTTGTAGTGTTTTTTTAACGATGTGTTTGTGAAATATTCATTTGGTTCAAATATAAACTCTAAAGTAAAAGCCTGAAAAAAATAGATAAATAAATATTTATAAAAAAATACAATCATGCAAGAATTAATCAGAACAGTGAGACTAGAATTTATTGCCCCGTGTTTGAGTTACATTGGCTCCCATTTTAAATACTGTTTTGTCAACCATGGGTCACAGATAAACAGTGCCCAGGTGACACGAATCATCCGTGGCAAACCATACTCGACGAAACATTCCCATTTGCAATAAAAATTTTCTGATTGAGCAGTTGACTTGTTCATTTTTGTGATTTTAATCATGATATCATTTGAAGTGTTGAACTTGGAGCACATCAGAATTCTGTTAGGGATGAGCAAAACACATTTAAAAATAACACTGTCATGATTAACGATCAAAAGACCTCATAAATACCAACACTGCTATTACATAGCAGTGCTAAATGCTGATGATAAGGAATCTTTTGTACAACATTAATACTGCCATAAAAACTCATAAACATTTCAATCTTTATGCAAGTAAACATCGTAGAATATATTATTTTGGGCAATGGTTTTTATGAAGACAACTATCTTCATTTTGTGTCTGAGTGCATATCGGCTGACATTTTGCAGGTCTAAACAACCTCATATCAATTATTAGATATACTGACCATATGTTCACTTGGTTCTGAGAAACTAACTCTGATATCTTTCAATGATTTTAATATCGGTTCATCATGATCCTGTATCATATCTTGTAATACATCTGTGCTTTTAAATATCGTCAACCAGAACTCTGGAATTCCTTTAATATCTGTATAAATACAGTTGGAATTGAGTAACTTACAAGATAGCCTGACGACATAATCTTGTATTTCTCTGGGTGCCTGAAATGTTTATTTCATTTTCTTCAGATGGATAAAAAACTTTCAACACCATCAACATGCTATTTCATAGCAGTATTGATAAGTTAAATCCTTTTTACATTCTGGTTGCAACCGGTCAATCAAAAAAAAACATTTTATTATTCTAGCAAGAGATATATTATAAAATTTATCCCATTTTGAAAAATATTGCCCATTTTCTCAATTTTCATTTGATGGGACACATTTTCTTCGAATATCTTGAACAGCTGACATTCTGCAAGATAGATAGGAAGGAATTTAGAGATGATTTGCTTCAAAAGCAATATTCAAAAATAGGTTCAGTTTATATTATGTTTCAAAATATCAGATAATCAAATCGACTATATTTTGATCAATATGAGAAAAAATCAGTCAAATCCCAGTTAAAAAATATCATCCAACCATATTTCGTGCCGCTGAGGCGTGGTCCATTAGTGGCTCATACTTGACAAAATAAAATGCCCGATCAGGTTACAACAATTTTTACAACATAGAATACGCTCTACTCAAATAACAACATCTATAATTCATGCATAACCAAACACAATTACTTTTGGGAATTTGCCAATATCCATTAAAACACAATAATACCAAAATCAAGTCATTCCTAGTTACATACCGTCCCCTGGTTCTCCATCTTCCATATTAGCTTTTTCTTCAACTGCTTTCTGAAATAGAAAAGCCGGCTGATATCATTCCAACAGAACAGTTAGGTTATACATTGAAAAAATATTGTCCGTCATTGTAGCTATATTAACGGTATTATCCAGAAAAGTATGGTGGTAAAATTTTAAACTCCAATTTAAAAAACAATAGAATATTTGCCGAAAGAAATATTTCAAGTTTATTCCAATTTTCAATTATTAAGATTAGACTGGAATGACAACTAATTCACAACTGAGACATTGGCGAACTTGCCTTCTATCAGTAAAAAAGTGAATAAGACAATATATGTCATCGCAGGTTGAAAATCTCGGGTTCGAGCCCTGGCGAGTCTGGCTCGTCCATGCCCACCACTCAACCCCGGGTGTAATAACTTGGTTAAGCTAAGCCGAACAGAAAAGATTATATCTTTCCAGTAATTGTAACCCTGTCCGTCAATAAGTGCCCCGTGTTACAGGGCTCTGGACAGGGTGATACACTCTAAGAAGTGGCTGTAAAAAAAAATAAATATCATCTTAAATCACTTGCATTGCAATCATTGAAGTCTTTTTTGGAGTGTATGACAGTTAAAATAGTCAAGGATCACATATTATCAGAATGAGACAAAGTTACCAGACTGAACCAATTATATTTAAATGTCAAAACAAGTATGGTAGTCTGGCTAATAAGTACCAGTATGAGATACTAATGGATGTCGTCACTAAAATATAGTCAGTCTCTGACTCATGCTTATTAACGAAATAAATATTTTAACTGCGCAGCGCTCGACAGGCAAATATAGATAGTCATATTTTTGATTTAAATTGAACATATATCATGATTTTGATGCACAAAAATACATGATATATATACACTCGATGTCTATATCCAAATTAAATAGGACATTACACTGCATGCTATTGTAGTGGGTGTTACGTAGCCGTAGCCGTGCAGTTCGACACACGCTATATAGTCACAGACATGCGAATCCCAGGAGTATCGCATGCCCGAGTAAATCCCGCGAGAATCAAAAGTTGCGAAATCATCAGGATAGGATTTCAAAAAATAAAAGTTTAAAGTAGGTATCGTAAAGGTAATACATCATCCTCCCTGGAATGGTAATTCAACCAAGAATAAGAATGGCTGTTAAGCACAAAATCTTTCCTTCAATAAAAATAAGTAAAATATTGTTGTCATGCTTTCAAGTATGGTTGAGGAACAGTTATATTACAAGACTTGCTTGACAAAAGAAAGATTCATTATTGTATTGGTCTAATTCTCTATTTTTTTTAATAGTATTTAATATATTGAAATATGATTGATAAATGATATTTTGTTCCACTTAATTAAGACAATGGAATGAAAAATGGATATTTTTTGACCAGTATTTAGAGAGTATTTCCAATTGAATAACAGTGACCAAATGTGAACCATAAATTTGGAACTATACATCTTGTGGCAAATTTATATATTGCAGCTATGGCAAGTTACCTTGATTTCACTAAAGAGGACGAATTTTTTACAATCTGTTGCAGGGACGTTCATTCAGTCACACCACAGTATTTCTTGTGGTGTCAGAACATGATATATAATAGAATAACTGCACTCAACGATCTAATATTAAGCCAGATTATTGTTCCCACGTACTGTGAGTGCATTAACCTCCTCATCTTTATTCTTTTTACTCTCTTTATTATCTTCATCTTCTCCCTCCTCATCTTCACTCTCCCACTCACACTCTGAATCTGTTGGTTCGACACCCCCATCAATTATGTCTCTCCTCTGCAAAAACAATAGGTAACGGATGTGATCAGCTATAAATTATGTTTTGCTGACCAGCAATAATCTCAGATCAATAGAAACAATCAGGATAATTTCCTGGGGGAAAATTCAATACAATAAAAAAGGCGACGAGGCACTATTTTGAAGTAAAGCCAAAAGTTAATACCGTATTGTGAAATATTCAAATGCTTAATTTAAAAAACATTTTAAAATTGGAAATTAATCAGAATCAGAAAAAGTACGCAAAACCAGTAAAGATAACCAAGCTAAGTGTAATGGTTAAATATTTAGTGTCCATAGGCATTTTCAAAATAACAGAAAGCACAGCTTGAAAAAATTTCTATTTTGTCCAGAACATTCCAAGATCATTCCATGATAGCAGGGTTTCATGAATTGGGTGATAAAAATTGGAGAAAACTATTACGACATTAAAATAGATTTTTTCAAATTAAATTATGATTAATACAACTACTTTGATCTTTTTTCATATTCCTATTGGAGATCCGATAATTATCATCTGTCTACGGTAATCAACTACTATATTTTTCTTCGCAAGAACCATAATTAATGTTCTCAATAAATTGTGCCCAATTCGTACCAAGTACCAAGAATTGATTTGGTTTGTCGTTTTCATTTCTTAATTATTAGAATTGAACTTAAGAACATTTTACAGACAGATCTAAGACATGATATTGATTAATTAAGTTCAAAATGATCATAATATATCATAAACAGTCTATATATACCGGTAATGAAATGCACAATATGAACATAACAAAAACAGTCATCCAACGCATTTAAGACTGTCAGTCAGTATGTGGGAGTTATTGTAAAGCGGCGGCTTAGAAAAACATTTTAACTCTACGTTTCATGAAATACTAAGTATTAGGTTAACTGCACAAAGACATTTGGACGCTGATAAAGCAAACCTTGACAATGTTCGAGTTTAGCAGTCAACACATGATGTTATCAATATCTGAACTATATATACCAACGTTAAAACATGTTCTATAAGAAAAATTGTGAAATCTTAATTTTTATTCTTTCACTCAAAATTTTGCTGCATAATGCATCAAATAACAATTAAATCGAAACACGAAACCTATAACTATTCAACTAACAAGACTGTAATACGGGGATTGCGCAAAATATTCAATTCAATTGTTACAGAGATTCAGAATTAATGGAATTAAAAAAACTATGTATTCTCGAACAATATATAATGAAAATTATGAAATTTTTGACAGCCACTTAAACTCATGTTGAATGCAATTTGATATTATCAAGCTAACTTGGCACAAAATGTCTTATGTCCCACATAGAGCCCTAAGATTGTAAGAGTAACCTGCAAATATACCTAAAATCATACACGTCAAGTTTTGAAAAACAGATATATTTCCAGAAATTTCTAGATTGTACTAAAACTTTACACTGGAGAGGTATATATTTTCCTGATTGAAAAATATTACTGCTTTTTTAATTCTTTTAATTTCACAATATAAATCAAAGTATTAATTTAATGATAATTCACCATTTAGCAAATTATGAAGTCTGGATAGCACCACATTTGGAAGCTACTTCATTTTAAACAATTTTATCACAATGGGTGATTTCAATATTCACTTTCTAGACAATGATCATAAAATATTGAAAACGTACCCTGTCAAACAATGGTGCGTACATCGCCATATATTTTCTTTCTAGTTCATGAACTTCTTCAAAAAATTTGGATTCAATATTCATTGATTTGACCTGAAGATTCTTCAAAGCATGTATTCGTCTTTTTACTACTTTTGGCAAACTGTTAAATTCAAAAAAATATTCAAAAATGTCATAGACCATTACGAGATGATACAAGGTATGGTATGCTGCCACATCTTTCTACATAGCACAGTCATATAAGTGTTCTGCGAATAGGTTTTCTTCAGCATGAGGTACTTATGGAAGGAGCCTGGCTGATATATCGGCCTAATTTTGCTGTTAATCGATAGATCGGCAGATCACAAAAAAATCGGCCGACCAAAATACACACACAGGCACATGATTCTTTCAAAATGATGCATTTTTCGTCCAAATGGCAAAATTTGCACAATATTTTTTATTTCCATATAGATAAATCCCCAGCGAATGTCATTCATGTAAGATGAAATCTTATTCCATCCACCCTCCAGAAAAATTGCTTAGTAACACATTAAAATGTTATATGTTCATTTGCCTTTTTTATGCAATAGACATGTTCTTTCATTACATTTTTAGATTATTGCTTTTGTTCGGGAAATTTTTCAACGAGTTCCACATTAGATAAATCGTGCCGACGAGGCACGGTCCATCTGTGGCCTATGTTTGAAAATATAATATTTCTGATTCGGAAACATTTTAAAATACAAACGAAACATCTAAATAATTAAAATCCCGGATGTAGTAGAAAATCACAAATTACAGACCATTTCTGTTATTTCCATCATACAATATTTAATTTCAGTTCAAGCTAATAACGTTTTTCGATGTCTGCCTAATAAATTATTTACTATCTTCTTTTATCAAAATCATTTTTATGACCTGAACAAAACAAAATTCCCACAAAAAATACACGAAAATCTTGAATTTGAACCGTTCAAGCTGTTAATTGAAAAGACTCCATCTATAGTTCAATCTTTTTCATGAAAAAACATAATTTTTTTTGTTGTAAAATTGTACAAATTGTCTAATATTTCTGTTGAGCATAAAATTATAAAGATGGGTTGTGAATCGTGCAAGACAGATGCCTACACTAAAGAAAGCATGATATTCACTCTTTTCATGCTGCATACACAACATCCAACATGGCAGAAAATTGAAAAAACATATATGAGCTGACTCAAATATTTCAATATATTATTTGATGCAAGTAAGTAAGTGCCTCTTTTCGTAGACAACTTTGTGATATCACTAAGATGAATGAACCTTTCCCCTCAATTTTGCAACCAATCCTATGAACCAAATTAGAGTAATCTTCGTTAAGTATTTTAAAGATTTTCTACAGATCTGTTATTGCGCAGGACAATTAAATGCAGACAGAACGGAACGTCAGTTACTTGGACAATTCAGACACTAGATAAAATGTAGCAGCAACGGGTGATATTTCATGATGATTCTTTTGCAAAAATATAAAAAATGTCTTTCTTTGTGTGTCTGGTAGAAACTCAACTGTATAAAAAAGGCTCAAATCTTCAATATTACTATGAAATAGTGGTGTTGAGAGTTTTGAAGCTTTTTAACCTATCCGAAGAAAATGACATCGACATGAACTACTACCACTTGCTTGAACGCACCCTTTTTTTGTAAGTGATCTATCGAACAATATCATTCAGTAAATTTTCTTTTTACTTTTAAGTGGCAGAGCTACTGAAATTTTGCCAGTATGCCTAATGGTAAACGATAGTTTTCAGATGAATGACTCGAATGGCTGTATTTCAAATAACCCCAGATGACACGCTCAAATGTGTGACTATAAAAAACAAAACAAATTTAAAGAAAAATAAAATTGGAACTCAAAATGCATCACAATTTCCAAAATGTATTACATAATTATATTTGTTTGATTTTTACATATATATATATATATACGGTACTTTATTACTATATATGTACAAACTATACCTTTCAATATAACCTGATGAATGACCAACCATATCTTCAATTCTATTTTGCAATGCTGCTAATACTTGTGGATTCTGCATCATTTCAGCTGTTATTTGACTCGCTAAAGTGTTGAAATGGGTTAAATAGAATTGGTATGGGCAAAAATGAAGATGGATCAAATTATATTACACAACTGTTACAAAATACGTCAATATTATACTAATTTTACCGATATTATGTATACTATAAGTTTGGTTTTATCACCAGCTATAACAAGTAAATGCTTTGTTTCACGTGATGACCATAATTTAAGTCAAACTTTACGAAGTAAAATATATAAGTATATTGTCACACAAGTTTCAAGAATTTATTGAGAAGAATTCCTTGATTTTTGAACAAATAGCATCAACTGATTAATTATCGATTTACTAATTATTTTTATTTTATCCCATTTTAAAATGGCTTCATATTGATGAAAAACTGAATGTCAAAGGTTTTTTATTTGTGTGAATACTGAAAATCCCTAACAATTATCCGTACATCGGTCAGTAAGAGGATGCTTAAACTACATATCATGGATTGGATCTTGCCCAAGTCCATAATATAATATGGTGAACACAATCCTAGCACTCGTTCTGGAATACAATCTTGCATAGGCCCAGCTAACAAACATAGCTCTGTTCCAGTTGATGGAAGCTGGCAGTCCAGCTCACACGAAAGTTAAATATTTTTGCTGAAAAAATATAACTTTATATAGAACGTACCCGATGGCAATGATTGTGCTGCATCATCTGTTGGGACTGATCCCAATTCTTCATCCACTTCAATCTCAGTCTTTTGTTCATCCTGCTTCACTGCATCTTTGCAAGAAACTTGTGCTTCTGCATCGCCTGACGACATATTATTGCAATATTTTTATATGAAATATAATAATAAAACTGGCAATCTATTTACAGAGCTGCAAACATTAAAAAAAAAAAATAGTACCAGGATTCAGCAGCAGTTTGTCCTCTCCTTCTACCATTTCTGCCTCCATTTATAACTGTCAAACTGTATTATAAGGACAATTTCAGAACCGTAATTGGAACCTGAATATTATTATTTCTCACTTTGATTTTTTACTTTTTCAAAGATTTCTGAACGGAGTAAAAATAAGATTGATAAACTTGAAAAATATTTTAATTCATTTTATTCAACATATTTGTATTTGCTATTAAGATATTCATATCACATTAATACTATAATAAAGGGCAGGCAAGGAGTGGAATCTAAAGTCATATTAGAATTTGAACAATAAGGATTTCTTCCAATTGAAAACAGTATTTCGACATCCTTGAAAACCAATATTAGCTAATCAAACTCTAAGCAAAACCTCGGAATAATCAACTGAAATATTTTGAGGATATATATATATATATTTTTATCAGAGGAACTTGACGTGCATCTATTAAGAATGCATCATACAGGATGGGAGAATCTTGTTTTTCTTTTTGGATGTGCAAAACGTTAATGTAATTTTCTTTGAATGTACGAAAAAAGCCTGAAGATCATTAACACTGCTATTTTCTATTTGAATTTTATTCTACAGTTGTCTAATACACTGTGAAAAAGTAGAGTAAATTTACTAGTTTTTGCAGTAATTGTGTATTTCCAAAGTAAGAAAAAAGTCAGGTTAATGAGATTTATGCCAATTATGGGCTGCTGATCGACCACACCTTCGCGGCGCATTCCATCAACATCCCATATTTGGCCAAAAAAGTCAATTTCGGATTTTTTTTTAATACTGCTAAGTAAAATTACTGCCAAAGACCAGTTTTGTTACAGTGTAGGCACTCAAAAAGAAAACCAGATGGCTACTAGTCACCCAAAAAGAGCAATTTTTTTCTTCTAGCAGAAGATATATTATGAAACGTTGCCCTCTGATAAATTTTCTTCTAATGAAATCCCACTTTAGTTTAATTTTAGAAACCTTTCAAATTAGTTTTATTCCATATTAAACCAGCAATGTAAAAGTAACGCCGGGAAGAGTTCATATTTCCAATGTTGGGTTTTATTTCAAACTGTTGCGCCCCATAATTCAAACCCTCGTGTAAAGAAATAACAGCAGTGTTGGTAATATTAGAGTCCTTCATTTGATTGATTGGCATTTTGACAACCAACGATTGTACTGCTTAGCTGGCGATTAAATTTTTCCATGTGCGAAAACAAGTATTGGGATTATTACATGTAAGGAACAAAAATTTGGAACATAAGAGATGATAAACAATACTGGTATATCACACAATTCAGTTGTGAAAAAACGAATATTTTTCAAATTGAATCTAATAATTGCATCATAGTCCAAGTCTTACAACTAGAAAGAAGCGCTGGCCCCAACTGATAGCCTTTTTTCAGAAAATTGGTGAAGCAATAGCAACCACACTCTTATCAAATTTGATATCCACTGCATTATATTGCAAACCTCCTGGGGCAAGTGTTCAAGAACTTTTATCTATAATTTTATGTTTTATTTGGCTCGGATATAAACGTCATAATGACGGACACTGAATGATCTTTTGATGCCAAAACTAATTCGGCGTAAGTTAATACGGGACATTTTTTGAAATTTAGGTACATTACCAGCATTTTGCATTCACATAAGTGCCTTTCCTTTAAAACTGACGTTACCAGTACAGCAGTACCGGGAATAATGATTTTCGCAAATATGGTATCAAAAGTCAAATTTTAAATAGAGGCTTAACGTTAGTAAAAATAATGCCAAATCAACATTAAGCTGTTTAGTTGTTGGGATAGGATTTCATTTTTATCCTACAGGAGGGGAAGCCCAGAATACGACCTAATCATATGACGAACCACAACCTCTTGTGCAGACACTAGTCCCAAATTGGGGTGAAGGTTATTTTTGGTTAATATAATCCTCATTTTTCCTGTGCATTGACCTGGTTGATGGAGAAAGCCGTAAGCAGTTCTCGTGTGCACCATCGTGCACTGGCGAGACGACCGGCACTCGGGGATTCGAACCTAGAACTTTAGTGATGCGTAGCTCGCGTATTTCTGATGCCTTTTCCGACTGAGTTAACCGGACACTCATGGGGAAGCAACCTAATAAATTCAAACTAATATATTGATAAAACACCAACCCAATAAATAAATACTAGTTCACAGTTACAGGTATTGTCAGATTGTCCCAACAATCAAAATAAAAAAGACGGTAGCTCAATTGGCGGAGCTTCGGAATACCGGTATCATACTTCTTGACAGTTTGAGCCACACATGTTTTGATCCGAAAGACGCAAGTTTGTATCCTGCTGAAGGCGATGATCAAGTTATAACCTTATACATACCAGTAACAATAAAAAGTAAAATTAGTATTGTACTTTGTTTCAGACATTAGACTAAGTATTGCTGCAAGAATTTGCAACTCTTACAGCTTACAACGTATTTAAATTTGGCACAAACAACATTGTGTATCATGCAGGCAATGTTTTTTGTGATATTTCTATCCTTCTTATTTCGATTCCAATCCCCTTTTGTTTTACTTCTTGTTGTTGATCTATTTTACTCTTTTGTTCTACATTTTTTTCTGTATTATATTTATGAATTTTTTTCATGTGCAGTTTCAGGCTTCCTATTGAGTCCATTTGTCGCGCCTGTGTTTTAACTTAACAGTCTATCTAACATTAGGAGTCATACCACAATGTAAATAATGCTCTTATCAGTGATGTAAAAAATCTTAGGGGGAACAAAAAATAATATTAAATTTTTTTTGTAACAATAATCGTGCACCGAAGGCGCGCCAAAAATTTTCGCCCTTTTAAAAAATACACCATTTAGCATCTGGGGGCAAACGCTATCAGCTTTATCAGTATAAGACTCTGTATAATATGTGATTGCACGCCGAAAGCGTGAAAATTTTTGGCTATTTTTGAGAAATTTCCCTTGAATTACAAAATTTTTCTGGGTGTATTGTCCCTCCTTTGCAAAACCTTGGGGGCCATGTCACCGCCGTCCCTTAGTTCCATTGCAACACAAAACATATAGACTTTGACCCCATTTCATATTTTCCCTGAAATGGTTTTTAGGATTAAATTTCATGTTTAAAGGAAACTAAAAAAGGTGAAAGTGTATTTTTTTATAAGTTCAATTCAATACCTGCATTAAATGATATCAAAAATAGTGATTAAGTTAACCAGGCTATTTTGTATCTAACGTTAGCTAATTTTATCAAATTCGCTCGCCAGCGAGTTTATCGAAAAAGAGCCACATTCCCACATTTATGAAGATGAAGCGGTTTAGCGAAAGCAGACTATCTTCCAAAGACGTCTGGTTTTACAGGTACCATACCCTACTGGTATGCGAGACGTCTTGCCGGTGGTTCACTGCTTAAAGCTTCCTCTAACATGAACAACCTACACGCACAGAAAAATCTGATACCGGTATCTGCACCGAGACAGAAGAGGCCGTGGTTCTGGGTTCGCGATATGATTAAGCTGTATTCAGTATTCTTGGATTTCCTCTCCGCAGGATAAAAACGAAATACTATCCTTTCCCAGCAAAACCACACAGCAAACAACATCTGCAGAAACCAATAACTCATGTCGCGCTGGGTAAAAGCAGGCGGAAAACTGCAAAACACTGAACAAACGCGGTGCCAAGTCAGCGAACATGCTTGCACTCCGATCTCCCGCGATTTCATGTACACTCGACGCACGGGGTCACTAATGAGTGGATGATGCTTCTTTGGAGTACGAAAATTTCAGCCTTTCGTGTGAAAATGCCACCAATTCAGTCGGTGGTTACTATTATTTTTTACTATATGATCAGTGATACCATATCACTTTATCTTGAAGTAGGGTAGCTCAGTCGACAAAGCGTTTAAAATACTTTTCGAGCTACGCCTCACGTCTTTGACGTCCAATAAAATTCTATCATATTCTATAGTCGGAAAGTACTAACTTCGCGCAATTTTTCCGATAAGACACGCAGCACAAAGAGGATGAAAGAACATGAGAAGAAACTCTCATAAATTTCCATTGTTACGTCATTTCATGTGACTTTTACTACTATAGATTGTAACAATCTATACATTTACCTCGCCCGCTTAACGCTCGATTGCATGACAAAAACATTACTTCTGTAGCGAGTTTATCGAATCTGAACTTAGGAACCTCTCGTGCGGATACCAGTTCCGAAAAAGGGTTGAAGGTTTTTGCCTTAATGTATTTTTTCACTTTTTACAGGCATGGACCTGGCTTGTGGAGGAAGCCGTGGGCAGTGCTTACGTGAACCACCGTGCGCTGGCAGACCTCTCGCATATAATCGCGATTTGAACCCAGGACGTCAGTGATACGTTGCTCAAAGCGTATACCCAACGCTTTACCGATTGAGGTAATCGCGCACCCAAGCATAGCCTATTGACTAACTACATAACCCCAAATAAACAACTTTTTCCTAATCCCAACCCTATCTCTAATTTAGAAGGAACATAGTGGGGGTTTCTGAGTCTCAAAGGAAACATAGTTACTAAAATAATTAACCATCCATGATTATGTATATACTAGCTTGAACAATATGCCAAAACTTGACATCGTAAAAATTGATCTAGATTACGGTTTTACTGCAATGCACAGATAATATTCTCGCGAATATTTTCGTTCATATGATAATTTGAAGCTTTATTCAAGCAATAAAATGAATCCTAATATTTCTAACCTAACCTTTCGATACTCTAGAATTGTTATTGTTGCAAAATATATATATATATTCATCTTCCATTTTTACATCTTCCATCCCGGAGGTATTATGTATGTCCATTAAAAGATGTATGTCTACTGAAAGAGTGTTCATGAAATAAAAAAAAATTTCAGGTTAGTGGATTCTACATTTCATATTTTTTCAAAATAAACCAGCACCGGCTTTATGAGAAACAAAGCTTGTTTTCAGTATTTCATTGATTTTTTTCAGCATGCGTCATTTTTTCATTTCACCAATGGTATAATCAGTGGCGTATTTAGAACCAATTTCGAACAATTTTAAAAGTAAAGTATTGACGTCATAATCGGCAGCACAAAATCGGCGAAAATTTTTTCTTAAGAAATGGATACAACAATAAACGGCCGAAAAATCGAGCCAGAGGCGCAAAAAAAGCTTTGAAAAATGGGTTTACACGGCCACAAATTGTTTAATCCGGAGTAATTACTGATGCGCACCCACATTAGAGACTTTCTGCAGACAAGGTTTTGATGGAAAACTATTCGAACGTCACTTTTGTTTGTTATTATTGCGTATATATATTGATATGGTGTTTTAACTTGTATTTTTGTAATAAATGTATTCAAAATTGTTTGAATTGGAATATTCTCAGACAAAGCTCAATATTATGAATATTACTTGGTCACAGTTCATATGTTTGGTTCAGCATAAATTAGCGATGAGTATACCGAAAAAAGCGGTGATCGATCGAACGTCTCATAAATTTTATGCTGAAATTTATGTGCATTACTGCTTCAAATCAAAACTGTCTCCTATATGAAGCAAGCGATCAACTAAAAGTACACACATTGTTTTTGCCACGTACTCAACCATGCGACGGGTTGATGAAGTCACAATGATCAAAAAGAGAGTTTCATCTCATGTTTTCTAAGCTCACAGAACGTAGAAACTCCAAGGGCCTTTTCCCGAGCGTTGATTCTTCTGCTTACTTTCAGACTGGAAGTCTATCATTGAATTGTGTATCATGACGTAACAATGCAAATTTAAGATCTCGCTCTGACAGATTTTTCACTCAGGCTGCTTTGTAAACATGATGTCGTTTTGACATAATTCTTGTGGGTTTTTGTTTGTAAATCATTCAAAGATATAGGAAGTAAGATGATTTTCTTATTAATCGCTTCATCGTTTTACTGTGAAATCCATAAATCGAGACAGAATTCACTAGAATAGATTAGGTGTGAAACGCAAATAACAGATTGTAGGGAAGGCTTATTTGTTTTTTCAGTTCAATTTTTTTTATTTAATAAAATTTGATTTGCCTCGACTTACCCAGCAAAACTCGGTAATATTCTTAAAATATCCCGTCAAACTTTTCCCATTGTAAGGTATAGGCTAAAAAGGCAGGGTTCAAAGGTCTGGGAAAGATCCATAGGATGGGAATCTTGACGCATAAAATGGTTCTTTCATAACCTACCATACTCCTGTAAAAGGGGCAATAATATTCAGATCAAGAGCGAATTCATTGAAATTTATATTTTTCATAAAATGTTAGCTTGCAGAGCTTATGACGTGAATTACCGCGGGTATTTGTTTGTAAATCATTCAAAGATATGTGAATTAATCTATAGTGATTTAGCGATTTAAAAAATTGATAGTTGTTTAGTACAAAATGTATAAGGAAGCTCCTTTTTGTTTATGGGGTCCTGACGCACGTTCAAATCTCGTGAGGGATGATTATATGCGAAAGGTATGCTGGGCGCCTAGTCGGCGCACGGTTGTTTGGTAGAGGTATGAGAAGATGGTGAAAGGAGGGTGGGCAGGGCAGTTGAGAATGTGGGTAGAATATTTTAGACATGATATGATTACAGGGCGTGCCGGGAATATGTCTCCATGGTATGAACAGATAGAGGACTTGAGTTACATTAGAAATACAGTGGCAAAAACGAACAATATATATTGCCGACGGTAAAATTAAAGATATTTGACTAAACCGACACACATGAGCGAACGAATGTGACGGATTTCATTAAGTTGGTGTTAAAGCTGAGATACCAATACACTTGATCTCAATGTCTTCGATACAGATCGTTCAAGGTCGGATGGACTTCTGCGTTACTTCTACTTTTGGACGCTATCTCCATAAAAAACATTAGGATAGGATATCATTTTTATCCTGCGTGAGAGGAAAGCCGAGAATACAGCTCAACCATATGGCGAGCCGCGACCTCTCCTGCAGATACCAGTTCCGAATCGGGGTGAAGGTTTTTGGATTATCGTATTTCCCATTTTTCCTGTGCATGGAGCTGGTTTGGGTTGGGCTTACATGCCGACAAAGATTCCTAAAACTAAGGGTAACGATACAGTCGCATCATTTATAGGAACAAGTATTCACTTGAAAGTGACTGATACTCATATTCGACGTTTCTATCCAAAGGACGGTTTTATCTTGGACATTTTAAACAACTCTCCATTAAGAATGCATTCTGAGCTAACGTCACAATGGACCAATTGAAATTCATCGGAGCGTGAGCTATCTGCAGTGCACCAATGGACATTTCGATCGAGTGTATTGGTATCTAAGATTAAAGTGCAAGTAAAACATTGACGTCCTTCGAAAGCATCATACTCTAAAGTTTAATATTGGTCAACCTCTTTTTTCACGAGTCTTCAACACTGGTTTCTCTATCAAACAAATTGTTTTTTCTTACTTTGCTTCGCTTTTTAGCCATTGCATGTTTTAGATCCTTCTGGGGGCGCATTTTTTTCAAATGAATTACGCAATGGCAGGCAACCCGATTTTCAAAAAGTGATTGCAGACTAGGGTTAAATTTTTATCAATCGCGTCCGCATTTAGTCAAGTTTAGTCCTTGAATAAGGTGATTTGAGTCTCCCCAACACTGTTTAATACCAAATAAGACTGCACAAAACCCCTGATTTTATTTCCAAGTACTTTTACCTTGTATCACAGATACCTTCTATACCTTGTTCAACTTTCACGGATTCTTCTTTTCGAAGTTTCGTCTCGTTAATTTACCAGGTAAAATAGATGGATTTAACTAGTACTTGAAGAAAATTAATCCCATATCCATCGTGAATTTTTTCAAAATTGACAATTCGGTGATTCCAAGATTCAAATCAATTAAAAATGCCTTAAATTCAGCACACAACGAGTGCCAAGTTTATCTATTTTCTAATCCAAGTGAAACTAGGTTACTCAGTAATACTCCCCTAGCATCCTTGTAAATTTGTTTCACTTTCCTAGTTTAGGAGAAAACTAGTTTGGACCGCGACCCATCGGTTGGTGAATACTACTCTAGGTGCGCAATAATCCCATGTGGTCGGTAAAACCTTAGGCTATATAGCACTACCGACAGCAGATCCAGAAATTTCTGGTGGAGGGAAAGGATTATAGTCGTCAAAATTATGACGTTAGCTACGAAGTTTATCGGTACTGAATATGGCCATGCAGTCTTCTACATTGGGGGCGGCATTTTTATCCTGCGGGAGAGTAAGGGCGAGAATAAGGCTTAACCACGACTCTTGTGCAGATACCGATCGGAAGAAGTTTTTTGGATCATCATATTTCTCATTTGCCTGTGCATGAACATGCGTCAGCATGCATGACGTGTGCTGGATGGGCACGTAGACTGTCACTGATGGATCTCGCAGAGGAGGCGAACTACGACCATGTCTTATGCTTGACAGAATAATATTTCTGATTGGGAAGTACTATACAAAACAAGACTGATTGAAATACCACACATATCAAAATTATAATATCAAGCCCCGCATTAATTAAAGTTGAACGAACGGATGTCGAATTGATTCATAATCACAGGATGACTGTAGTTGTGAGTGACACAAATTACGAGCGTATGGCCGAAAATCATAAATCGCCTTCTTCTTTCGTGTAAGAATCCTTAGGAATCTTATTGTTATGAATTTAAAAATTTTGGGGTGTAGTTAACAATGACGCAAAAGTGTGTTTTACTACCTAATTGTAAATGCTATTACGGTATATGGACCAGCTAAAATTTAACAAGTTTAAGATCCATGATATAGTTCTACTCAAAAAATTACTGCACCTGTTCAGTGATTTATTAAATTTTCTAAAGAATCTTATTGTTATGAATTTAAAAATTTTGGGGTGTAGTTAACAGCGACGCAAAAGTGTGTTTTACTACCTAATTATAAATGCTATTATATGAACCAGTTAAAATTTTTCAAGTTTAAGATGCAAGATATAGCTCTACTCAAAAATTTTCTGCACCTGTTGAGTGAATTATTAAATAAAAATTTGAACACCTAAATCATACCTCCAAAATAATTATTTCTGGAAGCGCTACTGAATGATCTACACCAGGTATATTCGTAAGATCCAATGTGAAAGAGGAATATTTATTTGTTTTCGAAGATTAAGAAATAAAAATTGAAAAACTTTATGCTAAAACAATCTGGAGAGATAGATGTTGCTCACCCGAATAACATGTTTGAATATAAAATGATTGAAACAATAAGAAGTAACTCGATCAGAAGATTTACTTTGCTCGACATGAGCTGCAGATAGACCACACGATCTATCAACAACCCACTTTCCACATAATATATTTCACATAAAGTTTTCTGGTTGACAATACTAAGAGAAAACATTTTTTGGTGAAATGCAAACGAATAAACTATTGTTTGCCAAATTATTCCATCCAACTTTTTTTTATAATGCTGTTCCAGAAATGCATTTGCATCAAGCATTGACTATCCAAACGTTAATTCAATATAAGATATTTTCGTCACAAAGTCCCACAGACTGTAGATTTCGATATTGTAAATCATTCTATACAACTACTTGAGAATAATTGTTACCTAATATAAAAAGTTTCTGCAATGTCGATTCAACACTCTGGCTTATGATTCCACTTCGACACATGTCAGCTTTGCAACTACCAGCACTGAAATATATCTTCCAGCAAAAATGTAGTGAATGATGGCCTTTGTCATATTTCAAGATATCAAACACGATTTTATCACATCAGGCCATCCATCCCATAAAATGGAAGCATACTACCGATTGCTACTGGTCTTTCAAGAGGGACCTTTAATCGGCAGATTTCAAAAACCATGGTTGAGACGTACTTCAATATCCACCATACCGGTGTAACATACCAGATCCGCCTTTCCATCTGCATTTACATCTGATACTAACAACTTATTCCGCGGTTCTGTACAAAAGTCTCCTACATTTAAACTCAAATCATCAAAGAGTCCTTGCTTCGTTGCCAATTTGATGGTCAATTTTCTGAAAAAATTAATTAATCTTGCTGGACAAAATGCAAAGATTCATACTGTGACTTTAAACTGAAGGTTATAGTGGACAGAAATTAATAACATGAAACTTTGCTCAAATATTGGCGTGGACATATAATTCGAAAATAATATATGAGCCACTTTCCATATTCTGTACTGTACGACATAGATAAAAGATATACTGTTACTTGTAAGAAATTGTTCATCACCTATTTCGTGCATCTCTACAAATAATATCATCCCGTCCATCTCCGTTGAAATCACCGATAAATCGTTCCCAACCCGTACATCCAGTTAAATAACCTTGCCAATTCACTTCCACTGGTGAACCTTCTGGGTTTGAATGAGCAAGCTTACTGGAATTAGAAAAAAGGAATTTATACTTAATAAGAAGTCTGAACTGTAGAGATAGGCCAATGTATCTGTATCGAAAAATTTTCATTGAAGCAGTTTTGTGGAACGAAATGTTTGGGGAAATAAAAAAAAAGTTAATTACCAGTTAACAAGCACAACCAGAAAAGGAATTATTACTGGGAACTAAGACACACAAAAATTTTTGGTTTACACTATATTTCGAGCACTTAAAATCAAAAGTTCAGACAATTTGAAATTGTACAGTTGCCTTTGTAATTTGAATCTAAGGATTTTCTATAGTATTGGTATTATATTTTGAAATCATGATTGAGAAAATTTTATTTTTGATTATTTTTAAATTTATGCATTTTGCAGGGAAATCCTGACATGCGCCAAATTTCACTTAGTTTTCTTCATAATATGTCAAATACCATTAAAAGTTCACTACATTGACAACCCTTACAACGGCTTCAATAATTCAGTACAAACATACAAAAATTCTCCTTCTAAAGTTGCACAAAGCGCATCTGTTCTCCCATCCCCATTGAAATCACCGAAGTACCATTTACTTGTTGATTTTGGATTACACAGAATCTGCGGCATGTCTACTACATCGCCTACAAATATGTCGGCTCCTGGGGCGAAAAATTGAATATGAACAATGAACAAGATTAGTTTTAAGAGCAATAAAATAAAAAAAAAGTATGTATGTTTTTTGTTTAAATCAATGATAGCAGGAAAATAAAACCAAGTACCGGTAAGTGTTATTGAGACAAGCCAGAGCAAACACAACCCTGCTGGTTTTTGGCAGTTTTCCAGAGTGATCCACTCAAAATGAGTTGCTCTAAAAAAACAATGACATGGTAGAAGAAAGAGAACAATGTACTTGTACGACAGAACCGCCATTATTTATTGAAGTTTGCTTCGAGCAAGGCTTGAGTGGAAACAGAGTCAAAAGGAAGCTGACTAACAGGCACTCAAACTGAACAGAAATTACAAAAAGTATTACACAAAATTAAAAAGGTAGCTCACATAGCATATTCTCAACACTTTATCAATAGTATTTGACTAGAAAGATATATAAAAAATCTCACCTGATGTAACGCATAAACCAATATTGCATGCTTCTGTCTCAAATTCTTGACCAGGTGGACATGTAAATTCACATATTCTGTCTCTGTAAAACGATATGACAAAAATAGTATTACGAGTTTTATACTATTACATTGAGCTTTTATTACCTAATTTGACACACATCAGGGTATTAAACAAAATATTTTTGCATGTTTTTTAATGAGGAAATAGTTTTGTAATGAACACTAGCCACCGTCGATTACTTAACATAAATTGGAAAAAAAAATTAAATCTGCAATACATTGAAAACTGCAAGCATGTCACAATAAATAGATCTGTAGAGCATTGAATATAAAGTCTGCTTTCAGACAAAATCAATCTTGCATTTGATGTTTCAGAATAAGGTTCGACAAGAACAGCATCCTGGAACTTTATTATCTACTACACCTGGAGAAACAAACAAACCTATTCGAAAAAATGATCACACATGTTTTCTTATTCAAAAATCACTTTCTTATAGAAAGCTGTTTCAAGAATATATTGAAATTTAGATTGGAATATCATATTTAGAGATCGTTTTCTTTCAAATAATTAAAATATAGAATGGACGGTAAGGTAAAGATATCTAGTGAACATATGTTTTTTCAAGAAAAGATCAAAACTAATAATTCTTAATTTTCGGTGATATTGAAACTTTGGAAACCTAAAAAAAAACAGCAATTACCTGTAATAAAATAGATTGATAATATCGCAGGCAATAGGTATATTGATTCTGTGTTTTTTTAATACCCATTCCTCAATACCACGATACATGTGAAGTTGGCTTACACATGCATGTTGTTTCGTTTGCTTTGCGTTAAATCGTATTCACATGCCTACAATGCACATAATGAAACAAGCACCCTCCTCCGTTGGCTTGTATAGCAAATCGTTCAGTTGCGTTGGGAAACGTTAAAAAATGCATGCACAGCATAGCGCTAGCGTAAAAAGCAGGGGTAAAATAAAATGAACCTGGAAAAACGCAACTTACGCAAATGCGTATTGTGGCCTTGAAAGTGGATCACCCTGAACACAATATTATTTAGATGATCGCGTTCTCAAATGTATGACATTGCTGTGAAAAAACGAGCAGCTCAGAATTCAAATAACACAGCACACATTAATATGGTACGTTAATAATTCCAGGGACTACAAGAATCCTGTTCAATGATTAGCAAAAGTTCAACTGCTGTACATTTTTGTAAACTCGTTAAGAGAAATATGCAATAGCATAGAAGCTTGATATGAATAATCGTATGCATGTTCTGATGGATTAAAACAGAAAAAACAAAAATTGCATTGCTTTTCCTAAAAAAATTCCGCTGGATGTAGTCATTTTCTGATGGCAGACACAAATTTCAAATATGTATCGAATTTCTATACTTTATGAAGCTTCATTTTCTAATTGTCACAACAGGACAAGATTATTTGTGACTTGAATGAAAATTGAAGAATAACATAGTATAGATTCGAGAAATATATAGCAAATGTTGAAGATCTTTAACTCATCATCCTTATGTCAATAAGGGTGAAGGGTCAAAAATCTTCAACCTCTATAACAGATACAAAAAATGTTCCACCTTATTCTTGTACCATCACAACTAGACGAACAACTTGACCAGAGACTTTCATAATCTGATTCAGACGAAGGACCACCACAATCCCGTGTTTTACAATGCCTTTCTTGTGTTTCTATTCCCGTTGCATCGTCTCCTTCACATGTTAGTGCTGGCACGAGATCGGCAGTCATACACTGACGTTTCCTGGTCTAATAATAATAGTTAAATGAAGAAATGTGGCTAAACAGCTACACAAACACTCAGACCTACTCGAAAAAATGATCACACATGTTTTCTTTTTAAAATCACTTACTTACAGAAAGCTGTTTCAAGAATATTTAAAAAATTTAGACTAGAATATCATATTTAGAGATCGTTTTCTTTCAAATAATTAAAATATAGAATGGACGTTGAAGTAAAGAAATTGAGTAAATATATCCAGTGAACACATGTGTCATTAATAAAGGATCATAACTCTGAATAGTTCATAATTTTTGTTGATATTAAAATCTTGGAAAGCCAAAAAACAGTAATTCATGGTTAAAACAGGTTGATAATATCGCAGGCAATAGGTATGCTTTTTTAATAGTCACTATTCAAGGCCACAATACACACGAAGAGTTGGCTTACCGATGAATTTTGTTTTGTTCAAGGTAACAAAAGAAAAATGGCAATCACCGCAAGCATTGCTTTGCATTTATTGTATTCACATGCCAACAAAGCACAAACATACGCAACGAAATAAGCACCCTCTGTTAGCTTGCATGCCAAATCGTGTGGCTGCATTGGTAAATGTAAGAAAATACATGAAGATAATGCGCTAGCCTAAAACGCAAGAGTAAAATGAAATAAATCTGAAAAAACTCAACTTACGCGAACACGTATTGCGGCCTTGAGAGCAAGGGTGGTAGTACGGTATGGTACGAAATTTTTATCGAACTTCACACCAGCAAAATAATTTCTTACCTAACTTCGTACCGTACCTTTCGAAAATTTTCCGTACATCGTATCGAACTTCGTATCAGTACGAAAATAAGTTCGATTAATATTTTTCATTTATCGTACTATATTTGGTACCAGTACGAAAACAGGTACGATTCGCTAGATAGCAATTTCGAACGGTACCAAATACCAATGTCCAAAACAGCCTTATTTGTAAAATTCGGCTTCAGCAAGAAACATTACCTACATCTTAGATCAAAGAGATGCTATTATGCTATCTGGTTTAAAATCCAGGACAGTAAAACCGATATACGACGAATCTCATCTAATCAGCTCAAGTGAATCATTTGCATTTTTCATTGCCCTACCTGCACCACTTTGAATCATTTTAAAATTGTCCCTTAGTTCGAAAAATTCTGTACCAAAAACTTGCTACCAGCCTTGCTTGAGAGTGATCACCCTGACAACGGCCCTGTACCAGAATCACTTATAGGACAAAAAGATATGATTTCTCCGGTTCGGCCAAGTTATCAGACCCTGGGTTGAGTAGTAGGCCGGGATCTTCCACCTGCGATTCCATCAGGATAACCACTAGACCATTTATTGCCGAAAACTAAAGAAGAACTGACCATTTCACCTCCACCACACGTTTTACTGCAATAACTCCACCTTGACCACTCTGCCCATAGTGGCATTCCTGAAATATATATACATTTTTTATTTTTATATCTGCACATCTAATTAAGCAGCACAATCAGTGAAAAACTAACAACAGTCTTATTTAATGTTACTTAATTCAAACAACCATACCACAGCTCATAAAAAACGTGGCAGAATCTTGTTTTTCTTCAGGTGTCCGAAACATTCATTTTGTTTGGCAACCAAAAAATCTTAAAATCCATCAACTCTTCCATTTCATAGCAGGATTGATTAGTTTGAAGCTTTTTCTACAGTTTGGTTGCTAGCAGATATTCAGAGAGTCATTCCAAACTTCTAGTAAGAGAATAATGAGAAAATACCGGCTATCTGACAAGACTCTCAAGTGTGTGGGGATGTTCAAAATATTTGATTTGCTTCGTGATATCTAATCATTAATTTTTCGATTCGATTTTGCCAGCGACTCGAAATCAACAAATTCAAAGAAGTATACATTTTCAGAAAATAGACATACATATTTGTGTTTGAACAATTTTCAAAGAAAATCTCTTTGTTTGCTACTTAAAACCACAGCTGATTCGAATATCCGATTCGATTAGTGAAAATTATTCAATTCGATTCTAAATTCAACATGTGTTCAATTTGCTGAGGTCTATGAGATAAAAACTGCATTATGCTGTAGTTTCAACTATGATTAAGGAAATACCTTCACATGCTTGCAGATTGCATGCTTTTCCTTGATATGAAACACCTTCACATTGACCATATGGTGTGCACTGTCTTCTCCTGACAAGCAAAAACAATTAGGTCATTAGTGTTTCCTCCTTTTTCAAAAATCAAAATAAATTGATATTTCAGCTGAGCCTATGTATATTACAAACATAGTTTATAAATTGCAAAAGGGCAAAGTATTCAAGATACCGATTAATCACAAAAAAAACACATCTCTCTTGGGGTTGTCCTTATTTATAGTTTAGATAAAGCGAAATTCAAAATTCTGTATAAATTATAATAAAATATTGTTTTAACATCTCAGAAACCGAAATCCCGGCGAATCCAGCTCGCTTATCCATGCCCACCACTCAACCCAGGGTGTAATAACTTGGGTAGACTAAGTCGAAAAGGAAAATATCATATCTTCCCAGCAATTGAAACCCTGTCCGTCTATAAATGGCTGCTGTTACAGAGCCTTGGACAGAAGACTTGAACAGGGTGATCCACCACAGAAGTGGCTATAAAATAAAATAAAAAAATTTTACAATGCTTCGCTCATTTTGCAGAAAATTCATGATGTACATCAAATATTACAACGTAAAATTTGGCATATATCAAGATTTTACAGCGAAATGAATCGCTTTCAGAAATATTAAAATTCGAATGTAATATAATCAGTATTTGGAGATAAAAGACTATTCGGATAAGAATATCTCTCATAAACCTAGACCTATTGTATTGTCTACCTATAGTGTACCTGTATATTTTTTTATTGAAATTCACTCTAAGCAAGGATGAAAGCATCTCAACCAACCAACATTCACTTCAATAGCAAAGAGCTACTAAATGATGCAGTACCAGCAACTGCAGGCTAAACAGAAAAAAACCCCAAACGAAACTGAACCGCCATGGTAAAGTGCAATGAATGGTATCTGCCCTGTACGATGGTTAAAACCAGAAAATACTTTAAGACTATTCTAAATTCCGTACCTAAAGGGCATAATTATTATACAGCACAAACCTCCACTGAAATCCCCCATTGCATTGAACACTGCATTCGGTAAATGTTCCCCATTCGCTCCAACTTCCAGTAAGTTTTGGACATTGAGGAGCTTGGCAAGCAATTCTCTGGAATTTAGATCCTGTAATGAAAAGCCATTTGGAAGTAAATTATGGCAAGGATCTATAATTTATTTCAATATTCGAAAACAAGAAATATAAACCAGTGCCCGGCCGACATAGCGGTCTAATTATGCTGTTCATTGTTGAGTTTTCAATGAGTTTTGTCCGAGATAAATTATCGGTTGCAAAAAAGCTATATTGGTCGGGCTCTAATATAAACAAACACTAGGGCAAATATCTGGAAACCAGACAAAACCTAAAATGAGGTTAAAAACAAGTATTGCTACCAGCGTTTGATCACCATGATGAACACATTAACCCAACAAAACGAAACAAGTTACAAAAAGCAAAAACACAAGAAAACATATAAAAATCGACCAAACCCGGTTATTCCACTTGCTCAGATTGGCAAATTGGCTATGGCAGAAGTGGGCAATACCGATGCTTAGTGAAATGGTGTTAATAACGAAAGTGAATCGCACATACTAAAAAAACTCAATTAATGTAATTAGTTAACGTGATAAAAGAGCCTAATGTAGCGGCATCGCATTATGGTTGATTATTGTGTAATAATAGAAACAAAACCTTGTGCCAAGATATGTCTGGATAAAGACTGGTTGGCAGAATATCATCTACTCTGCTACTCAAGCACCAAAGAAAATAAAAATAGAAGTTCAATATTTTATGATTATTGCTGACCAGATGACTGAAATGACTCTTATAAAGTGGAACTGGTCAATTTCAGCTTTCCTTCCCCTTAGGATAAACTTTTTTATCTCATTCTATATGTGTGGAGTAAAATACCTTTGCATCCTTCAACTATTTCTTCTTTTTCATTCTGGCATTTTCGAAATCTCGATCTTTCACCAAAACCACATGTTTCATCACATGAACTCCACTGTGTCCAGACTGTCCACTTGGCTTGAATGTACCAAAAACATTGTAAAGGAGGATATTATTTACATGTTATATCTGCTCAATGATAGCATGGACAGCAAAACAGATTGACAGAATGCCAGATATTCTGCTATTCAAGAATCCGGTAAAAAAATAGATTAAAATGCCTTTTTGGGTAGCTGGTAGCAACAAATTGTACCAAAAATTTTCAAAATCATCAATACCGCTATGTAATAGCAGTGTTGATACTTTTGAAGCTTTTTCCCCACCTGAAGAAAATGATACGAAGATTTGGGACACCCACAGAAAACAAGGTTCTGCAACCCTGGTATGTATATTGTTGTACATTGTAATCAGTGTTGCTGCTATTGGATCAGATACAGTCAATCAGGAGTTTATATACTTTTAATTAAAAAAATTTAAATGGAGCAAGTTGAATTATTTCCAAACCTCACGAGTTATCAAATTATCAGAGCTGTTCGTCATCATATAGCTACAGCACAAGATCATAATTCTAGCTTTCTTTCTACTGGCAAATACTCCAGAATCCCATTCATTGCATCCATAATGGACAAGTATCAGAATCAATGTCTAAAAGAGACATTCCTAAGTGATGGTACAATAATATAAGATATATTTGTTTCACAAAAGATGTCCTATCTGATTTAAATTGGTACTGATACGGGCATTAGAATAGTTTTAAGGTATTTCCTGCGAGTCGTAAGAGGCAACTAAAAAGAAACAAAGAAGGGGGTAAACGGTTTAATCTTTCCCAGAGTAGATACTACTCACTGCACTTTACCATGCCAATTCAGTTCCATTCAGGATTTTTTCTGTTTAGAGTGCAGTTGCTGGTACTACATCTTTCAGTAGCTCTTTGCTTTTAAGTGGTCGTTAGTAAGTTCCTTTCAGGCACTCCTTTTGACCTAGCTCAGAGTGAAATTCAATGAAAAAAAAACTATAGTGGTTCACGTTTTCCATATAGAGCGCACTCGAAGGCACTACCTTTTTCATTGGCTCTTTGTCATTCGTGTGGCCATTGGTTGGCTTCTTTCAGACGCTACTTTCAAACTTCCATAAAAACGTTCAATACCGTACTAGAATATTAGTAAAAGACAAATGAAAGCTACATTAAATATCTCAATGATTGATATAAGTAGAATTACAAACCTGCATCTCCTAACTGTTCATAACACTTGTATAATGAATTGACTTCATATAAGTCTTCATTTGTAAAACCTCGTCGCTGCGCTTTGATAACGTTACCGCCTGTTCTTGTTAATATTGTTGCTTTTTTATTTTTGCTGAAGGCATTGCTCGGGTAATGTAGAACAGACATTAGATCATATTCGGAGTCCAGATCCCTGACTTGACTTTTCAATCTCTTTTTGAAATTACCCAGTCTTTCTAATGCAAAATTATAATTTATACATTTGCTAAAAACAATTATAAGATCGAAATCCAGTCATCTGAATTTCTGTTAGCTTATTAACCTGTTATAATCTTGAATACAAAACATCTTAACAGAACTGAAAATGTAATTATTTGGATAAATAGGTATCAAAATCTCACATTAAAATTAATTTTTTTTAGACTCAATTTGTAGCAAAATCATGACATACGTCAAATTTCACACAGTAAAATTTGACATAAATCATGTTTTTGCTGCATAAAAATGTAAATTCGGTCCCCAACAGTGTGTCCATTTCACCAAAGAATGTTCCACGAATGTACCACGCCTCGGTGACACAATTTTTAACAAAACATGTGAGAACATAATTAAGCAGTAATTTGATAATGCAAATTTCTAAAATTTTGAGATACTATTCTCTTATTAAGATGGAATTTTTCGAGCACCATTTGAACAGGACTAGTTTCGAAGTTTGTACTTATATTTATATAATTAGGTTCGTGATTACCTTTAACAATATTATCTTCTATAACCTTGAGATAGGAATCCCTATCAGGTCTTGAATGCTCATGATGAAATCCAAGTAAATGAAGTAATTCATGTTGAACAACACCAGGGACTTCACAACCTCTGCCTATTGATACTTGCTGACCATTTCGTCTGTGTCTGCCTACCATCGATCTGGTACGTGAAATAAAGTAGGACTTGAATTTTTTCCAGACATACATATGGTAGTTTAGCTAGTTTTGAATGTAACAATACTGTTTTGCAGACGACCAGCAGTTGGCAAAGCAAACTGCGATTAGATGAAATATAAATATACACTTTACACCAAAATCTCAAACTTGCATGAACAATTGCATCAATTTCTCCATTTGACCATGAAAACATTTTCAAATGTCCGTATTAAAAAAAAGTTAATTTCTGCTTCAATTGCCGCAGAATCCTTAAAACACTCACATGAAAAAGGGCGCAGTAATCTAACTAATTATTTTTTAATGTAAAAAAGTTTCGAAGCCATTCAAGAAAGGGCACAAGTTATCCCTCCATATAGTCAAAGACAATAGCCTCCTCGTTAAAACAGATTAAAATGATGTAACAGTAGTAAGCATAGTGTAACGAACAATAAGATTTTCTCGCAAGTAGCACTTACGGTTTGAAATTAGTTACCTCGGCATAATTTTGCCCAATACTACATTTGACATTATAACAAGATCTAAGAATCAGACGACTCTTTTCTATTAATTACAGATGTATAATTGACTAAAGACTTTTTAGCATGAAAGAATTCAAACTATTTTTGAACTGCGAAGACTATGGTATCCGAATAAAGATATATCAGAATTTTTCTTATTTCCACCACTCTTGTTTGATCATTGAAATTCGAGGCATATTTTTGTTTTTAATTCCCAGCTTCATAGCCTTATAACACAAGACAAGAATTACTCACGCACAGCCTCTTCTAGAAGTGAATCGAAAATATTGTTTTTCATGCTTTCTTTCAATAAAATCTATACATGTTTTCTCCTTGTATCTTTTTATAGCTACGTTGATAGCCTTTTTTGCTTTTTCAGCTGAAAGAATAACAATAAAAATAATGGCATAATGCATGACTAAATTTTCGATGTGTCGACTTGTGTGTCACCACCTGTTCGTTAACAGGTTGCGAATCCTAATTTTGCATTGTTTATTACTGCGTTGCATTTGGTTTATTTCAGTTTCCGTAAAAAAAGGGTGATTTAGCTGCTTTGTATTTCAATACACCTTTACCTCTAGCACGCAATGGCAATAGAACAGGAGAGCTCAAATAAATATTAGGTGCGGTAACATCTCACTAGGAGCTTGAAAGGTTAATTATTGTTAGGAGACGCCATCTATAAGAGCGATCTACTGCAACAATAACAATGCAATTTACTCGAACCTTGCATTTCAGAGCGAAAACAAGTCTTCTCAAACCAAAGTACTGGAACCACTCAAGCGCTTGGCTGGCGCAACCGATAAAGTGTTAAAAAAAAGCGCTATGAGCTACGTATTTCTGATTGTCCAGAGATAGGTTCGAATACTGTTAGGAGGAAGATATCAGAGGGGTCAGCTGGTTCATAGAAGCACCCCTTACGACTTCCTCCACCAACCAGGTCCATGCAGAAGAAAATTTAGAAATATGTTGAAAAAAAATATTCATCCTCGATTTGGAACTGGTTTCTGCATCTTTCATCATGGTTTGCAATATGGTTCGGCGTATTCTGAGCTTTCCTCTCCTGCGGGATAAAAGTAAATCCTATCCTACCTGGTACAGTACTTGAAATGATTTGAATAAGCGACTCACGGACGGTAGATGCCATGTCATAATAGATTTTATGTCTTCCCTTTACCATATTCCCATCCCATATTGTACCTGACGTTGACGAGCCAGCAAATACAGCAAAATCTTGATCTGGTATTGCATACCCATACAACTAAAATGCAAAAAGATATTGACATCAGTTTTAGCACAGTTTGTCGAGATTGTATGACACATTCCAGATTCAGTAGTTGAAAGTCAAAAACTGGAAATGTATTTTAAGTGAGATTAGTCAATGCATGTTGCGTTAAGTTATCGGCTGAATTATAATTTTTTTCGTTAAGCATAGGCCACTGATGAAACGCATCTTAACAGTGCGGCCCATCAGTGACCCATACTTAAAAAACATGTTAGACAAAATGCGAGAGCCTGCAGCTATCGTAACAAGCGCAATGAAAACATCGAAGTGTGGTGAATTGTTCCTCCCAAACACAATTAGGTGGATATTTCTTTCACTTTAATGTAACAACCTGTGTTAGTTCGGGTAAATCATCTTCAGCAAACGCAATATCTCCTTCATAGGTTCCTTCAACGGCACATTCGCAACTATCTTCACATCCACTCTCATCTGTTCGATAACCAAATGGACAAGGTTCAACACAAGTTGACAAGTCGAATATACATTTCGAATCTAAAATAATTAGTTTATATATGAAACAGGAGTACCGATACGTCAAATTCAGAGATAATATGAAGTAAAATGGCAGTTGCGCCTTTTTTCTTTAGGGCTGTCCAAAATATTCGATTCGCTATATTCAAATCATATATTATTCGATTTGCAACAATTGAAAACAACAAATATAATTTCAAAATTTTTTTTCAAAAATAAGTTTTCGATTTTGACTCTGAAAACACAAGATATTCGATTTTGGCCACTCCTAATCATACTCTTACGCTTCATAGAAACCATTTAATTAACTGTTTTCCACCATGTTTTCCAAATAATTGATTTGTATTGAGCATACCTGAACATTGATATTAAAATGTATAGAAAAATCCTTTTTAGCAAACAATTTGACTAATTGAAGAGCTCTCATTTGTGAAGAAAACAATTGCTTTCAAAACTTCAATGCAGGTGTTACATCGTGCAATGATCGAAAAAATAACAAAGTTCGTACTTAAACATGAATTAATATGCATAGGAGTTGGTTCTTCTTCATCACATGACATCTTTTCAAAATATCTTTTTGACGACGACGCTTGATCTTAAAGAAAAACAGTATATCAAAATAAAGAAGTTAATCTTAGCAGCAAAGAAATGTTCAAATGCGCCTACATTGTGTATTGAAGTTACCCTTACTGCTAAAAAAGCACTCAGTATTGATGATAGCATTTTGTCAGACTTCCAAATCACCAATACATCATCACATCTCCCTCTATATCTCTAGCTCTCATAAGAATTAGAGCCTGATGCATATATTTAACATGCTTATAGTCTTCAACAGAAAATAGTCTCTTATTCCGAAAATAATAGGGGGTAGAGAATTGTCAGGTGGTGAATGAAAAAAAACGTTCTGTCCTTTTTGGTGGTAAGTCTATAACAATAGTGTATAAAAAAATTAACTAATGGGGAATACTTTAGATATATTTTATGCTTGAAGATTGAAACATCTCCTTTTCTGTGTCTAGTAGGTATCAAACAAAAAAAAGACTCATCATCTAATGTTGCTATGAAATAGCAGTTTTCATGACTTTGAACTTTTTTCACCATCAGGTATAAACGACATGAACATTTTGGACACCCAAAGTGAAGCAAATTTAGTGCTGTAACACAGTAGAAAATCAGTCAACATACCTACAACAATTAATAACACGACAGCAATGGCAGCGGCAATGAGAATTAATATAGTGACAATTACGATGAGAACTTTTGTAATATTACATGATGGGGTAGTAGATGGTCGAACTCCTGCAAAAAGTATACATCGATATAATTCAAAACTGATTCAAGCATTTGATCGCAAACAAAATACTGAAAGTAGAGTTGGGTTATAATTGCACCAGGCCCTTACGTAATTCCGTAAATATTAATAATACTGGTTCCTCCAAATTTTTGCATGGTATGACCCTAAACAGAATCTTTGCGGCGAGAATCCAAGTCACGTGCTCGCTTACATTACAAAATTAGGAATCTCATAAGTACATCCTTGAAACCAGTAGTTTACATAATAACTTGAAACTAATAACAAAGCAAACAATTAAAAGACTTGATGTTACAGCAAAAAGCCTTTACGTAATACCGCCATCAATGCGTAATTATGTAATAACTTCAGCTCAACTCTGGCTGAAAGTCTATGAAATTTAAGATAAATGGTTTTGTTCAACCAACGACAACTTTTCTAAATCCTTTTTTTAACCTTTTGATCTTCCTCCTGTTGTTTTTAATTTCTTCTTTTTTATTTTTTCTTGCTTAGGTCCACTTGATTCATCAGGATTCACGTTCAAGTCGCGTCGAGATTCAACCATATTTTGCCACAAACACAAACCATCTACCAATCATATTGATACTTTTACCTGACTAATTTTTAGATCATTTTACGACAATAAAGCTAGAATACATTATTACTATCTTAAAAAATAAAAATACAATAAAATGTTGATGGTAAAAATGCCCAAACACATACAAAAATTGTGATAAATTGTTTTCATTAATCCAATTTCAACTTGACAATCTGAATTGGAAACTCACATTGCGGTGGGATGGAATGCTCAAAGTGAACTGAATATTCGAAAGTGAATATATTCGATACAGCAAATAAACAGAGAAAAATTAATGACGTTAAGATATTTTCCATAATTCCATATTGAATTATTTTCTCAAAACTACATAATAGCTGAAGGATAATTTTTCATCCTGACTCAACAATTCAGATAGTATTTATATTCCATGTTCAAAATTATTTTTTCAAATTATTGGTATTTGAAAGAGTTATTTGCATTTTCACTCAGATGAATGACCATGATTAAACTACCAAATTTAAAATTCCTATTCATACAGAGTTTTTGAAAAAGTACAAAATTGAACAATTGGCACAAAATTCTCAATTCTGACAGGGTTATTATAAAAATACTGAAAAAAGTGGTTGAGATACAGTTGACAAAACAAGAACCTTCCCAACTAGGTGACTTATTCAAATAGTTCTTTGAATTACATCTGAATACTTATTTTTCCTTCTGTAAATCTTACTTATCCCATAACATTGCTCAGTGGGCATGGCACAATAGATAAAAATGTGGTGCATTCAGGTACACAGTTACCTGGAAGCACACTGGTAACTAAAAATTCCATGTAGCATCATGCCATATTAGTGGCTGATAGACGGTCCCTTTTGGGTCCTGGACCTGCCTAAATTGATACTGATAATGAAAAAACATTTAAACACAAATGCCTTTTGAATGATTTTGCTGAAATATATTTTTTTGCAAAAATTAAGACTTTTATGACGAAACTTAAGCTCTTGATTTTGTTTTTCTAGGATTTCTCCCTCTAAAAATTCCTCGGCGCAATGCATGAAACACAATTTAATAGCATTGGATAACAAATAAAGTTTGAATGAAATAATTCACATTCTCTAAGACAGGGGCTCTTAAACTAGGCATAGGGGGTGCTAACGATTTTAATATTGCGTAAAAGTGGTTTTGACTTTTATTAATACGAAAACAAAATGTTGAAGCAAACTAGACTGCGATGCTGATATAAGATGTTTTTCGTCTTTCACAAACTCACATGTAAAGCTTTTGATATAAAAAAGTCACATCATTATCATAAACGAAAAAAAAAACAAATAAGTAAAAGACTGTTTTGTTTTTATTTGTTATATGATCATATTGAGAATGTGGGTGAGGTGCGAAAAGAGGTTTAGCATCAAGGATGTGTGACTTAAATTTTTTTTAAAAAACCCGCTCTAAAAAAAACAGCCAGTAATAAATATCAAATTACACAAAAAAATTGAACTACTGTTGTTTAGATATCATGTTCAATATAATTTGATGCGTTGTCCAAATAATGTTTCATTTATGTTCAAGTAATGGGCATGGAATAAGCAGTCATTAATTTTTTGAAATCATACACATCATGCTTAGTTTTCATAGTTCGCAAAAATGATATAATATAAATAAAAGTATGGAAGTGTGTAGACAGAAGTCTGCCATTTTTTTACTGTTGTTAGTGCCTTGTACTTCAAGTTCAACATGTAGACATACTAAGCACTTCTGGTTACGTCCCAATATGCCTGGTTGGTCAATTCAGTCTACAATTTCTGATAATAAGTATCCTAATTGTATAACAACATAAATATATTTGACCATTTCAAATCACTGATATCGACATAAATATTCAGCGGAAAAATCATGGTTATCCGGAGGTTCATCAGGATAACAAGATGTTATGTTTTTTCGGGTATCTAATTTTCTGTTTTATTTAGTCCCAAAGCATCAACATTTTTAGCATTCCTGCTTATTAGCTGTAAAATTTCATCACTGCAAAAACACACGAAGTGTTTCAAATATTAAGTGGTGACATCTTAGAAAAGTTTTCAGTTGGACAAAAAGCTTCAAAATCATCAACATTGATACTTCATAGCGATATTGATGATTTTGTACTTTTTTTCTACAGTTTGTTACCAGAAACTCAGAAAGAGATATTTTCGTCTTCCAGTAAAAGATGCTTATTTTCTGAAATTTCTTCTGGTTAAACCCATTTCCTTTAAGTGCCTGAGTAGCAAATTAGCTAACACTCTGCCAGTCTGGAGAAGAGTAGCCCAATGTCTTGCCAACTGCTCCACATTTTCCTGGTTAAGATTCATATTTGTGTTCCCAACATTTGACATTGTAAGGTAGATAAGTGCAAACCACATCGATAAGGACAACTCATCACGGTTCATAGGTATTTAATCTGATAATAATCTCAGTCTGTTTCTGATGACATACTAAATCAATTTTTTCATCTCCGTCTACATCAAGCAACAAGAGAAGTTGATCTTCATCTGCACAAAAGTTTCCTGCATCTGTCGCTAGATCATTGAATTTTCCCTCGCTTGTTGCAAACTTAATACTCAAACGCCTATATAATAATAAAGGACCTTGTAAATCATACCTGTTCATTTTTAGATACATATGGATAAAAAAGAGGAATATAAAATCCAAATCAGAATTTGCTAATATGAAGTAGTTGAGACATTTGTTTCAGATGCCAAATATCACTCACTACTGGAGCTTTCCAAAATATTCGATTTGGTCTGTGATTACTGATTCACTATTTCATAAATTATTCTATTGGATTTTCACCAGTAATTCGAAATCAAAAATGTATGTAATAAAAAAACTTTTTTGTAACAACAAAAAAAGACGTTTTTTTTAGTTTATCATAAGGCTATGACTATTTTTTATATGTTGTTAAGTTTGCCCAAAGCAAAGCTGGAATGAGCATTTAAATGGAATAGCTAAACAGTCAAACAATGGCAGTGAGCTACTACATAATGTAGAACCAGCAACTCTACGTTTAGTCACCACTTACGAAAAGCAGGAAATATGTTTAAATATATACGATTGTGGACACCCTCACTAACCATATAATGGGAAGTTTTTTCAAAATAAACAATAAAATTGAAAACCAAGTTCTCAAAATACTAGCATACACTTGCCTTTTTGTTATATCTTTACAAAGTAAATCAAACTTTCCATCCCCATTAAAATCTCCCGTATATTTAATTCCTTTTCTACATCCTGCTAGATTACCTTGCCAACTTACTTTCTTGAAACTGCTTTCCCCTTCACCATGACTCAGTTTGCTGGATATTTTAAAAATCACATTAAAAATAGTTTTGGGGCACGATGGCTTATTGGGTATGATGTTGGGTTTCACGTTCGGGCCCTGGCAAGTCGAGCACATTAATCCATGCACACGATTCAACCTAAGGTGTAACTTGGGTAGGTTCGGCCAAACTAGGATGGGATATCATTTTTATCCTGCGGGAGGAGGAAGCCGAGAATACAGTTTAACCATATGGCGAACCACGACCTCTCATGTAGATACCAGTTCCGAATGGGGGTGAAGGTTTTTTGATTATCGTATTTCTCATTTTTCCTGTGCTTGGACCTGGTTAGGTAGAGGAAGCCGTAAGCAACGTTTACGCGAACCACCGTGCGCGGCGAGGCGTCCAGCAGACCTCTCGCATATAATCATCATCCCTCACAGGAACCTGCGTCATGATCAGAGATGCGTAAGCGTATTCCCAACGCTTTACTGATTGAGTTAACCGGGCACCCCCCACCAACACTGACCCTTTTTCTCTAAGTGATTGTCAATACATTGCCTTGTTCAGAACGATCCACCCAGATGAGTGGCTATAAAAGTTGAAATTTGACAGTGCACATGACAAATCTGTCATATTGTTTTAAAAATGATTTTTGCAATTGAAATTTGTACAATTCTTAAACTAAACATTCTCAAGTCAGAGCATTTTTGGTCAACGAAGCGGAAGAGGACATAAGACCCCTTTGACCCTCCCCGTATCCCCCACTGACAAAGATAGGAACTTTTTTTATTTATGAAATCACAAACTCCATCTTTTTCTAAGATATTTCAGAAAGCTATAAATTATCACTTGTGTTACAGTTACAGTTGTGTACAGTTACAGTAGAACATTTTACTCTTTCTTCGAATACCTACTGGGAATAATGCTTTCTCACTAGATTTTCTGTCATTCTGTTTTGATATCTGTACAACTGTCATTTTCTTGCAATGTATATATCGCAGTCAATACAAGAGTATTTTGAGTGGTCCACCTTTCGCGATCCAAAAAAACACCAGATAGCCAGTGTAAAAATGATTTACATGCCTTTGCGCATATTATTGCCATTATTCTAGTTTTTTGGTTCCAAAATCTCATGTTTTTTAAGTACATGCCTCAGATTCAAATTTTAAACTGCCTCTCCATGATATAAAATGATGAAAATGGTTTCAAGCAAAAAATTTTTTTTGCTGCAGCCAGCATCATAATTCGATCGATCGGCACTGATTCTAAATGGATCAAATTCCAATGTCACTTAATTACCATCACATTTTTTTGTCAATTTTGGTTGATCCAGAAGCAAAATGAAAGCTGTTGCAAATATGAGATTATAACTTCAAGTATCCATCAATGCAAGGTTTACGTGGATAACTGTCCAGTAGAAATAAAAAAAAAAAATATTAAAAGACAAAACTGGAATAGAGATAGGACTCACTATTTCCCGTCTTGATTTTTACACAAAGCATCCGCTTTATAATCGCCATTGAAATCCGCAAGATTCCATATTTTTGTTTGTTTACATATTTGATCTGATGATTGCTTCGACTCGGTAGCAAACAAATCTTCTGAAAATTGAATGAAATGCATATAATTTAATCATAACCAAGGCTGGTTATTTTTTAACCGTAACACCAATTTTAAAAAAAGGCGATTTGAATACCTGCTGTCAAACAGGTGATGATTTTTATGTTCACATACTTATCTTACTAAAGTGTCATAAACAATCATACTTTTCAGTGTTAAGTGCTTAGTCCTAATCATAAACTTAGAATGATCCAATGGAGAGAGCTGAACCTGAACACCAAAACGACTGAACCACTTAACTTTGACACGAATTTTAAGAATCTTTGAAATCAAAATTAATTAATAACAAGAACATTGTGGCATAGACTCTAGCGTTTTCTAATAAACAGCATGACAAATATTTTGAGTGTGTATATAGTGCAGGTAACTTCTTGCTGTGTACCACACTGTACTTTTTCAAATTGGATGGGTATATGTAAAATATTAGTTCAAGAGGCAGCAACACAAAATCAAAAATCAAACAAGAAATAGTAAAATAATTCTCTTAAAAACTACTTTTGAAATAATTTGAATTGATTTGAAATTATTCATTCCAAAACTAGGGATCTGAGCCTCAGAATCTAATCACTGATAATTGTTAATTCGGATTATTTCTAAGTATTTAAAAAAAAAATACATTGTGACTTGAATACATTCTCACTGCATTGTTCGTGTAGTTTTGTTAGTGTAGCACACAGAGCAAATGGCCAAATAGTAGTCAAGTGAATCTGTTACTCAAAAGAGATTACGAAAAATCAGTTCGATGTTTGCGCCCTATTCAGGAACATCAGATTTGATAAAATGATCTCAACTTAAGTCGAAAAGTAGATCAATTAAATCCTGTATCAATCATATTACTTTTACACTCTTCTGTATTGCAATCTTCAGTCTCTGTAGCATTTCCTTCACATTTTTCTATTTCACATTCTCTTACTCTGAAGAAACGAAAAGTAATAGATTTCAAATAACTCATGATAATATTATATTGAATGATTTACCTAATGTAGAAAAAAGGATTACATAACATTTTCAGGAGCGCAGACCACTGTTGGATCACGGTGCCAAGAACTCGAACTGACAGTTATTTTTTCTGATGAACCAACAAATTTAGTATGACAGAGATAGCAAATCATTGTTGAAAAGTTATAATCTTTCCAGTTTGGCCGAGCCTACTCATTATTACACCCTTGGTTGAGTGGTGGGTATTGATTAACGGGCTGGCCTTGTCAGGAATCGAACCTGAGATCATCAGCCTACGATGTCCGAATAATAATTACTAGATTATTGTTCCCAGTACTATAACAAACCTACCTCTCCCTGTTTCCTTCACAAGTTTGCGAACAACTTGACCACAAGCCCCATTCACCCCATCCATCACCCTCGGGTTCCTCCACCTCACAAATATCTGTATTACATGGTTGTTTATCTTCAATGATTGACTCTCCTGTACTACCTTCACAAGTAATCGATACTTCATTTTGCGGTCCAAGACATTGTCGTTTTCTTGTCTTAAATAGTATTACAATATTAAAATTATCTTTCTTTCAAAGATTTTCACAACATTATTTTATTGAAATGCCAGGAAAGGGACATAAAAACAGCTACTAATAAGGCAAGAAGCTATATAATAATAATAGCTCAAAAGTGCTTGCAAAGTGGAAAACATCCCAAGCAAACTGGTCTGCTATAATGAAGTGCAATGATCAAGTATCTATCTAACTTGGATGATGGTGAAACATGTTTTTTCCCTTTTCTACCACAAGCAGGAAATACGTTAAGGTGATTTGAATACTTGATTAACCACTTACTTGGTTTCCACCTCCACATGTTTTATCACATTCACTCCATGAAGACCAATCCTGCCAATTTGAATCAGCTGAAAGAAAAGAACCAAGAGTGATTTAGCAATAAAAAAAAAAAAGTAAGTCAGTCTACCTAGCATTCATTTTCAAATTTGTCAGCTGATAGTAAACAGTAGGGTTGGGCTGTACAAAGAAGGTTAGATAGTTACGTAATTGAGGACAGAATGGAGTAATTGTCTCAATTACCAGTATGTTAGATTTTGAAATGTTAGAACAATTTTATGTGATATTTATGCTCAACTAAATGCTTGTTTTTCACCATTGTGTGTTGAATGCTGATTGCTGATCTTAAAATATTATGAAGCAGTGAAATAAAAACTTTTGTTTACACAGGATATATACAAATGACAAATAGCTTCCTCAAATGATTTGAGATTTAATTCAAATGTTGGGTAAGAGACATATCTCAAAATTATACACTATAAAATATATATTTTGAAAATAATTTAAAACTGTTTATTCAAAATGCTCTCAAGCAAATTCAAAAATTTTTCAATATAGGTAACATTTATTATATATTGGTGATCTAATCCCTCCATCCACATAGCGCCAAAAACGGCTGATTACATTGTCCCTTATAGATTCTTATACAAATTTCATCAAAATGACGAATTTTCTGCGTTCAGAATAAATTTTCTTTATTAAATTTTGTTATTCATGGCCTGTTTTAGCTTGTGCTTCAGCTTTCCAGTTCCATGTGACGGTTGGAAAAAACTAATTATCTCGTTCTTTTATGTTCAAGTTTATGACTGAGTCGTAGGTTCCGCACACAATAAATAGTTTGAGATGCAAAATTTACTGTTTTCATACCGTTCATCAAAAATTAAGATGAGATAGAAATTACCTCCACACGCTTGAGTATTGCAGTCAGTACCTTCAGAATCTTTTCCCTCGCACATATCAGGTACATCACATGTTCGATTTCTAGGAATATTGAATACAAAATACATTGGCTGAAATGAAAAATAAATTACCACAAATCAAAGTCTGCAATTTTTACCTCCATTTTATTCCCCCATCACATTCCTTAGAGCAATCAGCATATTCACTCCAAGCACTCCATGAACCTGGACATGGTTTGTTTTCACAATCAATTCTTTCAGACTTTTTACCTTGAAATGTATTGAATGAAAATTTTTTGCTCCCAAGAACCAAAAAAATCAAACGAATAAAATCATTGAAACCTTCAGAGATATTAATTTTCGCAACAGATCCCAATGAATAATGCGATAGAATGCTTTTGATACATCAAGTAAGGCAACATAAATCGGTGACGACTTAGCATTGTTATATTCAATACTCTGCTTGAGAGTAAAAATGCCAAAGTCAATACCATGGGATAGCTTAAAACCAAACCCAGTTGGCTTTCTGATGTAGAGATGATATGAGCTATCTTATTGAGTTCATGGGTCACTGAAATCTTAGAAAATGTTGCGCCAATCGCAATAGGCCTGTAACTACCACTGATCAAGATGTCTCCAGCTTTATCTTTGATTATTGGCCATGCTATTATTAAGGATATAGCAATGCACATATTCAAAATCAGCGAGTGAGAAAAATTGAGGTGGTTCGTAATGTTGCCTAGCCCCAAAAATTGAAATTGTTATCTGATGATACCCTAATTGGCTTTTCTTTATCAGAAATACCTTTAAAGCTATTAAACAAGGATTCGTAATATGATTTCCACATATCACAGATATTGACGTCGCCCGAGTGTCCATCTATAGCTGTGGGAAGCGTAAACTTCCAAGACTTGGTAGAGATAATTTTCCGGACATGTTCCCAAAATTACCTCCACCATTGGGTAAAAAGAGTGCTCCCTATTGCATTAGTGCAATGCTGTTCGTAGTTTATTTTGCACCACCTAAAAGCCTATTTAAATCGTGGGCAATATTCGGGGTTGTTGCGAGAAATCCAACTGTGGTAAGCATATCCAGACAGTTCATAATATTCCTTGATCAGATCATTCAAACCCGATATATTGGGTTGTCGACTTTCCATTTTAAGATTATTTTGGCTGATGCAATTTGAAGCAGACAGAAGAGCAATACCTATTTTTGAATAAAAGTCATCGATGTCATGATGGTTAACGTGCTCAAGCGCAGAATTATACTTGGTATCATTAAAACCCTTTTTTTTATTTGTGAGTCAGAAAAGTTGTCCCATTCAATGCACCGTTGTAAGTTGTTGAATCGACAGGGAGGAAACTAAAATGAGTTACTTAGTAAACAAAAATACATGAGTAACATCGACAAAGCAATTTTCAAATTCAAAAAATATTATTAAGTTTGAAGTGAAATTCTACAGATAATTCCCTAAGACTTACAGAGATGCAGCAGAACACATATAACGAAATTCTTAAATCAAAATTAGAGCAAAATATATCGTAACATTGACATATTATAATTATTGATAATAATACTTTGAAGTAGATCAGTACCTTCACAACCCTCGACGATTTTTTCTCCTTGTTTACAAATACGGAATCTTGATTTTTCCCCTTTACTACAGGTCTTGTCACATTCACTCCAATCTCCCCATTGTGTCCATTCAACTAAGAATATATAATTCAATTTTCATTTGAAGACCACTAAAGAACTTCTTTCATTGAAGGATTCAAAATTATAAAACGAAAGAAACAGGATAAAAACAAACTATGATATCATGACTTCTCTAAGTGTGCATTTTATATGGGGCTTATAATCTGTATGTAAACAATAAACCTTGGGAGGGCAAGAAGCATATTTTCACAATGGATGAGTATAGGCGGAGCTGCTTTTTAAGGAAACTACTTCGATTCTGCGACATTCCAGGCTGTTTTGGTGAATTAAAGTTACAATTCTAGAAACAACAAATGTATTTATACATTTGAGCAGTTTGTCTGCTGTTTTTCTCTATCCTGAGGCAGTATGCAACGGCCTGGTGTATTGGATTCATAGTCGAGTAGCTTGTTTACTGTTGTGGATACTAAAGTATCAAATATATTAGCAAATCTATGTATTACCTTATATCAGATACAAACATGACTAATGGACACCTAGAGCTGTCGAATAAACAGCTGGCCAGAGCAGAAATTTTTCTTTATGCCCTACAGATTTTTGATATTAGCCAAGATAACTCCACAAATTCAAGTTTTCAAACTTACCGACAGGTTTTTCAGGCAAACAATTGAATAATATATTAACTCTGTAAATATCCTGACGACTGAGATAACGTTTCTGAACTTGAACTAGTTCATTGATTGATAGATCGATTATAGTTGGATTGTTGTTTTTACTAAAATATTTCCCAGAAAAATGAACGATTGATGTTGTATCATATTCCGCATCAAAATCAGTTGGGCTTTTGTGAACTCTTTTTGCAAAAGCACTTCGGAACGCTTTACAAAAAATCAAAGAATGATTAATAGAGATAAAAAGTGGTGAGGTAAATAGTCTTGCCATTTTCAGATACTTCCCAAATCTAATTCAATCACAGAAATTGATCAAAAAGTTCAGTTAGAAGAAAATAGTTCCCAGTGTCAATAGAGTTGGGGGACATATCGATACGATGGTAAATATTGAGTTTCCCAAATTACTGTATGCGTTACATTTCTCAATGTCGCTTCGTCGTGATACGGGTATTTTGTGACATAATGGTTAACATAGTTACAATTGATGCATTATGGCATCAAGTAAGTACAAAAAACAGGTCTTCAGTCCACTTACACCTGCTGATATGCCTCAATTGAGCTTATGCAATGCCATGAAACAACAACCAGTCGGCATTTAGAGGTATACATCTGGTTTTTTTTAACAAGGTCGCGCCTCACATGGCGCTTTAAAACGACACAACAGCACACTGTTCGATAGCAGAAAAGAGCGGTGGCCTGCCGGTACAAAATATACACAAGTGTCCCTGTATCTAGTGATGGAAGTTTTGTACCATTTTGACATATGGATCCTGCATCAATATAGCCCAGTTAGCTCATTCGCTAAAGCATTGGAAATACACTTAGTGCTATTCATCTCTGATAATTCTGAAGTTGGTTCGAAGCGGTTCCAAGTTTCAGTGGTTCATGTAAGCACTGCTTACAGACTCCTCAACTAATCACGTCGAAGCACAGGAAAAATGAAATATAATATGAGACCAAAAACTTCAACCGATTTTCAGAATAGTGCACTGCACCAGAGGTCGTGGTTCACCACATGAGTAAGCCATATTCCCGACTTTCCTCTCCCGCAGGATAAAAATGAAATCCTATTCTTTTCTAATGGATGTCAAACATGAACTGTGCTTTATTTTTTTATAGCCACTTCTTAGAGTGGATCACCCTGTCCAAGGCCGTTTAACAGCGGCCACTTATATACGGACAGGGTTACAATTACTGGACTGTGAGAACAGTGCTATTATAGTTTTCAAATATCTATATATTTCTATCAAAATGATACACTTACTTGCAGGAGTATTTAACAAGCATTTGAGAAATTATAAAAATGGCTATATTATATTTTGAAAGTACACTTGAAATATCAATGCACTAGAACAAAGAGAATTAATTTAGAACTTTCAGATGAATAATTTAAATTCATAATAATACTCCTGATATTTATCATCCCAAGATCTTTTCCAATTTCCATCCGAGTGATTAATAGCATAAAAAGGGTGGTTTTCATGCAAAATGGGCAAAGGTATTTATGATATCTTATTTCGAACATTTCTAGCCTTATTATTAGATTATATACCTGGTTTAACATTATCATACAAAATTCTAACATAACCATCTCTATCAGGTCTTGATTGTTCATGATGAAAACCCAGTACGTGAATAAGTTCGTGAAATACAGATGCTTCATCCTCACATCCGACACCGATTGATATATCATGAGTCCCTCCGCTCTTACCGATACCTGACCTAGATAACAGAAAAATATACCTTCCAACAAGGAATGAATGAGCTTGCCATTTCCAGACAGATTTATTTACAAATAGAGCATTGAACTTTGAATCAAATCTTTCCAATACTGATCTATTTACAAAGTAGAAAGGATCAAATGAATGAATGATATCACATGGATGGAAAGTTCCAAAATATAAGTGAAGTCACATTTCACCAATGAAACCATTAGCTCAACCAAGTCAGAAATATTTTTGCAAACATGATTTTGTAGAGGCCACCAAGGTGTAGCCAATCTGTCTCTTACTCAACAAAACAAAAAATGTGACTGGGAAAAATCTAAATTCAATTGAATCTTAAGTCAAAAAATGATATCCCGAATGTCCATTGATATAATCATTCTTTTAGTAGATTGTAAAATTCTATAACTTACACTGAAAATAGCTCAACAGTAACGTTTGTGCAGAAATCAAATAGTTTTGAGCTGATTCACTGAATCCTACTATTATAAATTTAATAATGTTGCAGTAAAATCACATATAAATGATACACATTAGTATGATTTTGCTAATTAATTGCTACATAATTGGTGAGCAATCTATGCTAAAGTTACAGCATTGTATATTCTAGGTTGAGTTAACAATCTGGCATATCGAAATCCAATGTTAGATCATGTACAAATAATTGGGGCCCGACCGATATGACTTTGGCCGATATGAATATGAGGTCAGATATTTAAGTTTTTATTAACCGATATTGAACCAAGGTATTTTCATTTTTCATGTGTCTACTGTCTACTACAAGGCCAGATAATGGCCGATGTTCAATTATTATTTCTCACAACCTAACTTCTGTGAGAACACATTGATTCTGTGAGAATATACTATTTATTACCAAAATATTTCAATGTTATATTACATTTCTAGGCGGTGCATCACCATATATAAGCATTGTGCCTACGAAAACAAGTGCTTGTGCGCTCATAAGGGTGCATGCGACTAGGAGAATAATGAAACCAAGGATGTGGAATTGTGACGCCAAATTAAAACATTGTGCTCTCGTGTCTTACACAAGCAAATGTTAGAGGAGGTTGAAACGTTATTACTCTCAGCTTCTTCACGAGAGACAAGGACGCATGTTTGTGATATTAACAAAGAAACAGTCGCTGTGCTCTTGAATGTTGCATTAAGGTGATACCGGATAATTGGCTAAATCATTGCACGGTTTTCGTTTTGACGGACAGACATATACTTGTTTTCCCCCAAAAAAAGAAAATGACCGGTAAATATTGGCTCATTTTGAAAATTCAAAGAATTATGACAAATAAAAATAGACTACATTCTAGAAACATACCAACATCCAACCTTGGAAACAAACTGAACATGTTGTTCTTCAGATACCCGTGGCTTAAAATCAACACAAGTTGTAGACGACAAATTTTTTGCTGATGATTCAATTGCTGACCTAGCTTTACTTGCTAAAAATAACATAATTCACATTAGTTTTAATGCCGTTTGATATATTTATATAATATTTTATATAATGTTGATTGATATATTTCACTGCCTTGTTCAGGGTAATTCACTCGAATGAGTCGCTACAAAAGAAAATGTTCAGAATTCAATAATCGAAATTATTGGATTAGTCCTATATGCAGCACAACATTGTGTAAATAAATATATTAGTGACTCAGAAATAAAAAAAAATTTTCATCTATTATATGTTCAATTACATATCAATTGATAAGGTTGCAAAGCAATCTTAACACACAAAATTTATATATAGGGTAAATATGAAATTTTTGTTGAAAATGTACTCGGGATTGGTAAACTATTTTGTGAATTCAGATGCATTGATGACTTTACTAAAAGAAGATATTATATTAAAATATAAGATATTACCTATATGAAATTAGAACTATGGTAAAATTACTTTTATTGTGACTGAATAAGGACATCCAAAGTACTCACATAATTTTTCACTCAGTGAGTAGGGAATTGTATGACGACCATCCTTAGATTGCACTCCCCATAGTGAAGCTGTTGCTTCTTTTTTTGCAATATCTGATTCAAAACTGTCTTCGGCATAACCATAATCCTGTAGATTCCAATAGGGTTAAATTAGATTTTCTTATTGAAATTCACTAACAAGGCCGGAAGCGCTCCCAAAGGACCACTTCAATAGCAGAGAGCTACTAGAAGATGTAGTAACAAAAAAAAACTCTAAACAGAAAAGATTCCTAACAAAACTGGAACCGTCATAGTAAAGTGCAGTTAGTGGTATCTGCCCTGGAAGATGGTAAAACCTTCTACTACTTCTTAAAAGATGATAGAAAGCTTGATGAAAGCTCATCCGGGGCTGACATCCAATGGGAGGGGAATGCAAATATTCGTTAAAATGACAATTGTAACAAGTGCCATACATCAGTGATGAGTCTCTCGCATATAATCATCCCCCACAGGATTCGAACCCAAACTTAGGACGGTTGGAGATGGGTAGCACAGACCTAGGGCTGATAACTAATAAGTAATCGACAACCTAATAATAACTTAATACAATAAATTGATTTAACAATTTTATATTACGTTTTTAATTGAGCCAGATACAAGTTGCATTTTCAAGAGCAGCCCTGTGGATTCTTTTGCATGTGATTTTTGGGAGTTAAAAACAAGGGAGCCCACGACTAGTCACATACCTTTAAAAACACAGGCAGGGAAGACATATCAAATTTTATATCTCCTTCGAAGATACCTTCACTTGCACAATCACAGCTTATTTGACAATCTCTATCATCTGCCATATAACCAAATGGACACGGTACAGAACAAGTCTCAACATCAAATTTACACAATGATTCTGTAAAATTGAAATTGCCATATTTCATATGCATCGAAGATAGGTGCACACGCAGACCTCACAGTAGGGATCTCATTGAAATAGTAAAATTTTTTAAATGGCGGCTAAAACTTATTTTGCTATTTAATTATTAAAACCATGTTAAGTGCCAAATTATGAAAAAATAATAAAAATTTCATTTGTCTGAAATGTTGAAGTAATAATCCATTTATGTAATAAATTTTGAATACCATTAAATAAACTATATGAACGATCCTACGTCTTAGAAAAATGTTTTCCAAAATCCTTTGCAAGCTTACAAATCCTTTGCGATTTGTAAGTTTCCAAAAATTTTTCCACATAGGAAAACGAAATAGTAGAGTAAAAGGAACATAGGAAAAGAGCGGAAAGAACTTCAAGAAAATTTTTCAACATGTCATTATATCTATTGTAAATTTGCAAGCCTGCTTCATTGAAAATGAAAGACATATATCTTTATCTGATATATAATGAAATTAAGTTTCTGATCGGTTTAAGCTCTAAATATCCTAGTGCCAGTACTATTAGATGCATAGATGCACCCTGAGCAAGGGAAACATTTTGTGAAAACAGGAAGATTGAAGACAATGATTTATGACCAAGTAATTTATCTTGTTTCTGGCCTATACTTTGCTTAATTTGATTCATTGAACAACTTCTGATAAAGCTGATAACCTGCTTACTCAGACATTCATGGATTCCAAGTGGATCTCCCTTTCTTTCTATGTGACAATCTCTTATTACAGTGATGGTTTCAGATTTAGCTGAAAAAGATACAAGTCAATCACATCGTTGCTACGAATAAAAAAAAATAGTTATAAACTCCACCCAAGCGACTTTCATTATTTTTATGACTTCACAACAGTTGAACCCATACCCCAGAAATATTTTGTATATTTTGTTCTTTGATTGAAATTAGATCATTATTACCCTAAACCTGTCTGTATCGACTGGAATTGAATGAAATTCAGTAAAATAATCCTCTCTAAACATACTTTAGAGGTTTCACGACACTATTTTAGACTTTGATTTGGGGGTAAAAAAATATTTTCATATCTAAATCGAGAAGAATGTTGCTGTGCAATATCAACAAGTACATTCGTTTTGTACACATAAGTTTGACAGTTTTGCACACATTTTTTTGACATCTATTTAATCCTTCAGTTGAACGTTTTGTAAAGTAAGTCTTCTGCAGAGTTCACAATCTCCCACGCTCAACCTTAATTCTCTCTGTGCTCCTCTTTCTTATATTAAGTATTAAAATATGAAGATTTTCAAAAATGTTCTGTACCCGATGTGTTCACAATTTTAAACTATAATATACTCACTACACAAGTTTATACTAGGATAACAATTAAAAAACAAAAACTCACAGACGATGAGTACAGTGATGATTGCACACACCGAAATGGCAGCAGAAATTGCAATGCTGATGATGATACATTGTGTATTTGTTTGTGCTTCTGAAACAAGGTTGAAATTTATATGGTAAATAGTATGTAGGGCACAACTGATATATTGGCCTTATTTCCGAGGAATATCATTATCTGCCAAAATGAGTCTTTACTTATCGGCCATTTTCATATTACCAAAGAGACAGATCTACTTTGCAAATTACTCCATTTCGAAAATCGAGCCAAAGACTTATTTTCAGGAAGTGTATGTTCCCATAGTAAAAACATCCACATCATTTTTGTGTTTTTTATGGATTGGCATATGGCTCGGTCTCTTAGCACAAGTGTCTTAGTTTCGTTCCAAACCACTCTTTTTTCGGGGTTATCGCAGGGCACAAGGCATTAAATAATATCGGTGCGATATCAGCTAAATATTTGCTAATAAAAACTAAAATATCTGATGACTTATTAAAAGGTTATATTAGTTGGCCCAAAATATTTTTAATATAGATCTTTTAAAGCTAAGCAAATGTTTTTGTCATCTGGATTTAATAATGGATATAAGTATTTTTAACTTGTAAGTTTGATTTGATGTCCAGGAATTAATAACACAAATATATCTCGAAGGTTAATGGATTTTATTTTTGAATAAGTTTGTAAATTTCAATTGGTATTTTGAGCTTAAAATTGAGAATTTTATTTAATTCCTCAAAATTCTTTGAATGTTTCATCGCTCAGTATATTGTAGTACAGAGTATGTAATATTAAAATATGTGAGTAATTAAAAAAAAAAAATGGATTCCAGTTTTTCAGAATCTCGCACAGATTCCAAGCACTCCTATGAAGCCATGTTGAAATTTTGAAATATTCATTACTAAAATGAAAGAGGTCTTCATTTTAATTAAAGTTTCTTTTAATTATTCCCAATGTAATCCATTATTAGTTCTTTGTAATCTACCATGCAGTCTATGAGGAGATAACAAAAAATTCCCACATCTCACAATATACAACTAATTTGAAAGCCTGAAAGTGATTTTCTACTCAATCTATCTAACTAACATGAATATTTAGATATCCAACAAAAAATATTACATTAACTTTCTAATGCATTTGAGGGGCTGGATGTCTACTTTCAGATAATAACAATTAACGTTAGGCCTATACGTTATTAGTCACATTACTATAAAGTTAGATAATCACCAAAATCCCAAATTCGACTTTAAAATAGTTAACACGCATGATGATCCATAACCTACCTTCTTTTCTATCATTTTCCATTCCTTTTTTCTGCTTTTCTTCTTCTGTTGGAATGCGGTGATTTGAAAAAGAAAGGAAAATTTGAAGAAGAAGTAAGTTAGAATACCGTATGTCAAGTTGAGCAGATTGAAAATGAACTCAAATCAAAAGTCTATCAAAAAGTCTGATGTACGGCACTGATGCAAATATTGGGTACATTTTTAACAAAGTCGCCATAATCATCAAAGTACTCACTATACCGCTGACGCAGCCATACTGGTGAAATGTTGGCTCAATGTACGGTAACATTTGAAGGGTTTTTGTGCAGTTAGAGTTCAATTCTAACTGCTACCTAATCCAGAAAACTTACCCATCGTTTATATTTTAAAGTCAGCTTGATATCAGATGATAGGCCTATATCCTATCCAATAAGCCTAGTGAAAATTCAAATACCCAGCGACGCCAAACCTTTAGAAGCTCTACAAATTTAGCAGAGGTACAGAACAACGCGACTTTCCGGCAGAACGATTGCCCGCCAAACAGCGCCACCAAGATGAAATTATGAACGTTTCCACGTTCCGATACGAGGCAAATCATCAGTTCGGGTCAAATCACAAAAATGTCGAACATACACTTTTTGAGAGCGTAACAAAGGCATTTTCTATTAAAACAAATGTTTTTATGAAAATGGACGTTTCCTTAAGCTTCGAAACATTTCTAAATTTTGTTGAGTTGTCCAACACACTGTTATAAGCGATTTACATACGTTATATTCTGACAATTTCGGCCTCATTTATGGCCTTAAGGCCAATTCACACATATACCGACTATTCAAACCGTTCCGACTTTGTTCAAATCGATTTCATAAACAAATAAATGATGATACTGATGCACAGACATAATTTGCATAGTTCAAAACCATGAAAAATATAATCATTCCTTATGCACTGAATTTCAATGTCCATATGAATTAGTACTTTATTGAGTGTTATATTAATTCAGGCAGGATCAGCGTGAATACACACCATTGTGCCGGAACTATTTTGGAGGATTGTTGCCCACCCTTCATTTTATTTCATTCACTCACTCTGTTGAGTATGTGACATTGAAACCCCCAGCAGCGATACTTATAAATGGATAAATTTGGCTCTCGCTCCTGTATCGCAATATCTATCACTGGTCAAGTTTTGACTTTGACGTTTCTCTCACCGCGCGTCCCGGGTTTCTTAATGTAAAAGGGATTGGTAGGGAGTAGTTCTTTGTCAGTGACTTAAAGAGGGATAGCCTGCTATTACTTAGTCGAGGTTTTTGACATTTACTCCATGTGTTAGAGTTGCTATAGCTTGTTATAGTGCATAGTATGGTAACAATTTCTGTCTATTGATTTTATATTGTGATAGAAATTGAGTTATAATTTGAAACTAATTTGAGTGCATTTTTGACGCTGATGTGTCTGAAGATTCATGTTTTCTTGAAGTTGCTCAATTAGTTAATCCCTGGCTTGAAACGTTTCGGTAAGCTTGTATATTTATTATCAGTCTACCAGTAGCTTACAGTTTTCATATCTCTGTTAGTTTGTTGCACCTAGTTTATAATTTACTTTGGTATTCCTTGGCCAACCTCGAACCACACATATTGTTAACTCTTTAGTGATGCTTGCCATATAGAAGGGCCAAGCTTGAGAAATAATTTTAATCATCATCGATCAAGTATGGGATACACCGTAGTTTGCCTTATTTGCATAATTTTGGATATTTATGGTGTAAATTATCTCTGTGCAAGCATGGGGTATGTATAGAATTGTAGAATTGCAGGATAACTGCATTTCAGTCACTGAACCACAATTCTTTGATATATTAGTATTTATTTATTGTATTTTCATGTGTTTATGCTGTATTGCAGTTGTTTATGATGATTTTATGTCATACGACTGAATGCAAATCATCCTTATTTTATGATTGGTTTTGGCTTTTTCTCATAATTCGACTGTTTGGTTGTATTAAGAAAACCATAAATTGATTCGTAAATGTATGTCAATGGTGAAGACCAAAAAGATACTGTAATCGTAAATTGAAGTAATACGTAAAGATACTGTCATTGTAAATTTCATCGTAAAGCAACATAAATTCACCATATTTTGTCGTTATCATCTACTGTTTCAATATATTTAAAATATCATTACACAATAATCATCTATGATTTGTTAGGGGATAGGACACACAGAAGATTACGCGCTTTTCGAATAGTTTTCTAAGAACATTCAAATATTTCAATCGCCCCTTTATGTGGCACCTGTATTTGCCAGGATAAACAAGAAAGGTGTTACAACAATTGTTGGCTAGAATTTTTCTACCTCGTCCAAATGTGATATATTTTTATGTGGGATAATATTCTCAAACTTTTGATAGAGCCTTTGAATTTTTTCTTGTCACTTCTATGGAAATGATTTGCAGCAAAATTATGATATATGTGTTTTTTCAGTTTAATTAGGTAATTTTAGTCGAAAAAGAAATATATATTATGTGATTTAAAATTTTGTATATTATTTTTCCTGTCTAGTTTGTCAATGATCTTTTTTCCTGTCTAGTGTTTGTCATATGATGTTTTTTATAACTTCTACACCAAGCTTAGAATGTGCTGACGTAATTTTTTTTGCGTAATGTTGTACACGAGTTTTGTAGACTTGCTCATCTGGAAATTGGGGATGCTCATCGGGCAACTTCTATTTGCGCCTGGACATTTATTCTTCCACCAACTGCGCATTAGAGGATGGTTACGTCTTTCATAAGCTCCAAGCTAGATATCCCACTCCCCGTGTGCAAAAACCTCCAAGCTGAGATATCCCATTTTCCGCGTGCAAAAACGTCGGAGCTGAGATATTCCATTCCTCGTGTGCAAGTGTGCAAAAACAAACACATTTGTGGTAATATCTATAGCCCAATGTTGAGAACGAGTCATTTCACTTCGAGTGCCAAGTCATGTCCAGCCGTACATTTACGAGTAAATTGCTAAATCTATTCAACAGTAATGACACAATAATTTACCAGTCCTCACTTTATAAGTATCTACTGATAATCATCATGTGATCAATATTGGGTAGACGAACACGGATTTCATACAAGCGTAGGGGCTCGTTTTTTCTTTTGCCGTTAGTCATGCAACGGCAGTAAAACGTGATTTTTCAAAAAGAGATTACAGACTCCAGCTAAATTTTTATCAATTCCCGGGTCAAGTCGTGTGTGCATTTTGTTGAGTCGAGTATTAGTCGAAATCATTAGTTCAGACTGCTCGAGTCGAGTGGTTATTGAAAATACATTCAACCACGAGTAAAACTTAAAAATTTGGACATGTTCATTTCATTTTGTACCCCGTCTTCAGCTGTGTTCTTGTCATATGTAAAATCATTGTGGTAGCTTTGACAATGCTTTCTTAACTCCATTATTTTGAAAACAATGTCCCATTCTCTTTGGCATGTTCAATTCAGTGACTGTGTTTCATATTGATCAACGTTGGCATAAGATCCCCGTGTAGTGTATTTTATGGATATTGATATTGGTCTAATGAGTATCCGGTGCTTGAATCGCACAGGGATGACCGAACTTCTTCTGATAATGAACGAATACACTGCCACAAGTTGGTCGCGGGCGAGCTTCAGTATCCAAACGACAAGCTTGACGGTCAGTCGTTGACGGTGTGAACACAAAACGCGTGTGACGTACGGAATGGCTGGTCCGCTCCGTCATAACGATCGGTGTGTGTGTGGTTCGGCCTTTACCAACAAAACGAAGGGCCATGTGCCGAATAAATGTGTATACTGAAAAATATTTAGATATTTTATTTTAACCAATTTAACACCATCAGTCTGTTGCGCTTGAATCAGTCGGTTGCTTACTTCATAGGAGACATTTTCGATTTATATTAATCGTATCACAAATTTTACGAACCGTTCGCATCGATTACTGATTTTTACACCATTGATCGGAATAACGAATGCGAGGTGTTTGGAAGACCATTTTATGCCTGAAATAAAAGAGTGGTGACTGGGATATCTATAGTGTGACCCAACGGTGTGGGACTTTTACATTCTGAATATTTATTCGTTGATTAATTACATTTTTGCATCCTGGGAAGCGCTCGATCATTCGTTCTAAATTCGTGTGCCCAATTACTGGGGGTGGGACCGTGGGCACATCCCTCTCCTCAAGATTTTCGATATTATTGTAAAATTTCGCCATAATAGTTCGAATTTCCGCGCGCCTTCGACGCGAAATTGCTTTTTGTCTACATTTTGCTCTTGTCTGTCTCAAAATGACGACGTTTTGCAGAAAAAGACTCAAAGTTTTCTACAGAAAAGACTCCGCCACAGTACGTACTCAATCAAATTAGGCAATTTTTATAAAACGACAATAGTCAAGCAAAGCTGAAAGTGCTCAGATATAAGCCAGTAATGAAATCTGAGCGAAATATAGCCTAAGTATGTGGAATTTGAGTTCTATCATGAACAGTTCTATCTGAGACAATCGGTGTAAAAATAACTTAAACTGGAATTTTCACCTATGTTTATTCAATGGCTACTGTATTATATTTAACTCACAATATATTGCATATGTTCCAATCCCAACAATTTTAAATATATTTATTACGAAATTATAAGCTGAAATACCATATGCCTACCAGTATATATAAGCAGTTTCAGAAGATTTTTTCTTCAAAAAAATTTACTGAAGCATTTTAGCATCCGTTTATTCCAAACTCCGATGTCAATAAACTTTAGAAAAGCTATACTAACGAACTAGATTTTCTTGAACACCCCACGTCGATCGCCACGAATATTTTGTCATATCGCATGTATGGGATCATTTCTGGTTTCTAACTCATTATTTTGATGATATTTTTCAAATCAAATTTACGTTTAGTTCGGGTAATAAAATAAAAACGGTAATACACGCCTGCATTGCTTCTTTGCGTTAATCGCGTTCACATGCGTACAAAGCACAAACGTAAAAAAGAAACTCTGCGTTAGCTTTCATACCAAACAGTTCTGTTTCATTGGAAAACGTAAGGAAATGCAAGCGGACCATCGCGCTTGCGTAAAACGAAAGGGTAAAATAAAACAAACCAAGAAAAAACGTAACCTGCAAACGTAAACGTGCAATGCGACCTTAAGTGTGCGTGAGTCATTTGTACCTCGCGTTGGCGTCTACTTTTTGTATATTTATTCGTCGCCTCTTACTACACGCAAAAAACAAGTTCGAGCATATCTACAGCCTTCGCCTACAGGACTATTCAGCATAAAATAACCACGTCCCATGTTTCAGAACTTAGACCCCCATTTCGCAAAAAGTTTCGAATACAAGACAAACCTGACCAATGTCAATATAGAATAACGTGGGCATTTTCAAATATTCGGTGAAAATTAATAAAAATCAAATTTTTGAGACCTAAATTTGAAATAGATAGCAACATGAACATGCGGGAAAACGTGTGTATTTCATAACACCACTTTAATATTTTATTTAAATATTCATTTCAAAGTACCCATGCATAATTTGTAGCAATAAAAAAATCGAATATATTTTTAGAAAAAATAAGGAGATATCTGAGTTGACAAATATGTAATAACCACGAAAAAATTGTCAAATCGACAATAAACTAGGTAAAAGGTAAATGCGTCCATAACACCGTTGGATCACGTCATTCTTGTACCAGACTGTTGGAAGTGTGGTTACAATAGCGTTCTGAAATGAATAAAAAAAAACGATTATCTTTTACAAAAGCCAGCCCAATTTTTGTTGGAATACAACTAAAAGAAAACGTTGCATGATGTCTCACAATTTTCCCAAAACTGCCCCGCTTCCACAGGTTGGGTGATTAATTTCCGTTTCGAGTCCCGCGAGTCCGGCTCCTTATAACATGCCCACCACTCAACCCAGAGTGTATAATAACTTGTTTAGGCTAAGCCGAACGGAGAAAGATCATCGTCATAATCATTTTAACCCTGCCCGTTTATAAGTGGCAGCTGATACAGGGCCTTGGTCAGGTCAACAGGTTGAGTTTTTTTCTAGCGTAGACCATCCATGACCCGGCTGAGGTCCACGCTCAACGAAACGTGCGACAACCGCAGTCCAAGTCAATTTTTTGGTTATTCGTAGATTTGGCTGAATTATTCAAATCGCCAATTTAAAATGGAGTAATATCATTTAGCTAAGTTCTATTTATGAGCCTTGTTGGTACGGACTTTAGATTCGTCATTCTCCGTGCTATAAAAGGCGTATAAAATTGAAATAATCAAGTGGTAAATATTCCTACGTCAAGGCCATTGGCGGCTGAAGAAATAAAATCTTGGGCAGGGAACATTAAATCTAGGAACTTTTCCAACTAAAAGGTACGCGCCGGATGCATTTTCGCTGTAAAAAGTAGCTAAACTTGGGGCAAAACAATAAAACACATAGGATCAGGCAACGAGAGAGAATTTCAGGGCCTTCAATTTGGCATGAAAATCACTGCAAGCTGAAGACACGTGAAAAATTTCAGGACTTCCTCAAAAATCCATTCTGCGATTTTTTCGGTGGGCAGTCGGGTTTTATAGGACCATGCCACCCCCTAAATAGGCTAGTGACTGTTCTTCCACATTCATCGCTCAGAACATGTACCCGTCGCTGTACTTTACTATATCAGTTCTGTTTTAATTGGGATATATTCTGCTGGAGAGACTGGCACTACATTTTTGTATTACCTTTTTGTCATTAAGCGATCGTTGTTGGTTCCTATTAAATGCTGCTTTCAGCCTTGCTTAGTCCGGCTTCAAAAAGTGTGACAGCTAATGTATATGTGTAATGTGTGGTGGTGGTGGGGGTTAGAAAAGCCCTCTATATCCATACTGGGCGACTATGCCCATTGTGGTAAAACTTCAGTACTTAATTGCGATGTATCTAATCTCCAATACTGTTTATGTGAATTTGAATCTTTTATGTTAGTTAGTAATTCCTGAGCTACCGCCAAGATTACGCGATCCTGAATTGGTTGATTACCTTGTTTACGTCTGACTTACTTGTTGCCTTTTATCTAGTCTTTACTATTCAGTTCACTTAGTGCTTAGCTGTGGAAGAGTGGATTAAAGCCTAGTCTTGATTCTAGAGTTGTAATTTGATTTGCATACTGCTATAGGTTACCACAATTTAATCAACTCTTGGACTCTCAATAAAATAATATGAACCGGCTGTTAAAACCAGTAAGACTTGAGGTAAATCCAAATGAACTAGAAGCAGCTAAGATTATAAACATTTGTTCAAAACTTTCTCTGGCTTTGTCACAGCAGCCCAGACACAGCTTTACTTAGTACAGAGTGCTCTAATCCGCCAGAAGTACATGAACTTTCTTCTTGATCAATTATTTATCTCCTCTGGTGTTCACTCGTGTTGAAAAGGAGTCTTTTGGTGGAGCAATAAAACTTTTGGAATCGGTGTACCTCAAAACTAAAAACTTTATCTATGCACGGCACCTCTTAGTCACCCGCTCTCAGAAATCAGGGGAAAGCCTTGCAGAATTTCGAGTTGAAAGAGTTAGCCGAAGATTGTAATTTTCAACCAGAATCAGCTGACATCTATAAATCCGAAACGATACGCGACTCTTTCATGAGTGGCCTTCTTTCTCCATCGATCAGACAAAGGCTTCTCGAAGAAACTATTCTTGATCTCAAAGCCGCTTTTGATAAAACTGATATGCTTGACAGGGCGCAAAACAACAAACTTACATGTATTCCACTCAAACTGTTCCAGTGGCAACAGTTCACAATGAAGGTATTTGTCCTGTCAAACATTGCGGTTCCCAATCTTCAGAAACTTAGTTGTCCGCCCCTGACCGATTCTTCACAAGCTTAAATCGCCTTGTCGAAGAAGACAAATTCTAAAAAATGCTTTTTCTATGGAGGCAAATTTCATCCGCGGTTTCGCTACCCAACACGAGGTGTCCAATGTCATGCTTGTGGAAAGAGAGGTCATTTTCGAAAAGTATGTCCGCTCCTAAAATTGTTTCTGGTTTGATAAAGCCATTTCTAGTCACCGTATTCAAAAGGGCCCCAGAATGTCTCAAGCGATCTGTACTACATGCCGAAATAAATGGAACTAACATTAAAGCTCAAATTGTTACCCGTGAACTCTAGTGTGTCAATGGCATTCACAAAATTACCAATTAAGATCAGTGGCGCCGTCACTACTCCCCTCAAAGCTTGTGGACAAGTCTGTAATTGGGAGTTTGTCTGGTTGAGAACTTGTGTGCCGCTGTTATTTTTGGTCAAAACTTCATGGAAATACATAATACAGTCACTTCCAAAAAGGGGGGTTCGCGTGATGCTTCGATTGTAGAAAATTCTTCCAGACCATGCGGTGTTACAGTTTCTCGTGTCCCAACTCCCATCCTTTTCTCCAATTTGCAAAACGATTGTCGTCTAATTGCGACGAAATCACGAAGCTTCAACAACGATGACAGAAACTTCATTCGATTGATGACCAAGTTAACAAATCGCGAAAGGCAAAGTTTACAGTACTTTGGATCTTAAGTTCGCCCACTATTAGATAGCTTTATGCAAAGAAGACAGGACATATACCGCTTTTGAAGCAGATGACAACCTTTACCAGTACTGCAGGCTACCCTTCAGGGTTACCAACGGTGTTTCCATTTTTCAAAGAACTATTGATTCTCTTATAGAAAAATATAAATTGCGTGGAACTCGGAGCTCTCTTTGATGCCACTAAAGCTGATAATTTGGCTTTCAATCCGAGTCCGAGCAAATCTATTATTGCGCAGAGAGAAATCGCTCGGGTAGTATCCAACCTAACCCTGAACGTATTAGGGTCTTTGTTAGAATTACCACTGCCTACTACAGTAATACAATAAGGAATTGAAAAGAATCATTGGAATGTTCTCGTATCATGCCAGGTGGTTACCCAATTTTTCCTCTCGTATACGACTTCGTATCAAGTCTGACCACTTACGACTGTCTCAACCTGCAATTGAGTTGCTTTTGAGTCGCTTCGTCAAAGCTTGCTTACAGCTTGTTTAGGCAATATAACGGAAGATGAGACATCGAATGCGATGCTTCTGACCACGCAATCACTGCTACTCTCAGTCACTCTGATCACCCAGTGGCTTTCTCCTCTAGGATTCGAGCTCCTACTGAAATCAAATATCCCATAGTGGAAAAAGAAGCTATAATCGAAGCGATTCGGAAGTGGAGTCATTACCTACACATCAGGCAGTTCACACTCGTAACCGACCAAAAAGGTGTCTCCTTTATGTTCAATCCCAAAACTAAGGGAAAGATAAAAAAAAACATTAAAATTCGGTTGTGGAGAGCAGAACTACTCTCTTTTTCTTACGCCATCAAGCACAAATCGGACAAAAAAAATATTGTGCCCGATACACATTCTCGAGTATGTGGTTACATGATTTCCTCTCCTGATCCCGTAAAATTCATTCATGTCTCGGTCAACCTAGTATTACGAGACTGACTCACTTTGTACGAAGTAAAAATCTTGTTCATTGTAGTGGACGAATATAGCAGATTTCCGTTTGCTTCCCCTTGCAAAGATATGACCACTTCTTCTGTTATTGATTTCGTAGTGAAATTAATCTGCTTGTTTGGGTTGCGAAATTTCATACATAGCGACACAGAGGATTAATTCTCGCGTGTAAATCAGACTAGGATCAAAAACTCCCCGATGAATCACGGGAACTTGTTATTCTAGATGCCTAACACACTACTCGATCCCTATCGTGCACCACGACTAATTCTACTCCGCATGAAAGATTCTTAAACTTTAATAGGAAATCAATGATGTGTAAATCTGTAGCCGGCTGGCTTGTCCAACCTGATCAAAAAGCGAACCACTTTGTGATCATGTTAGATTATTGGAAGTCAACCAGAGTTTCGAACACGTTAAACTTCCTGATGGCAAACAAACTGCTGTTTCCACAAAAGATCTAGTTCCTTTGCCAGAGCAAAGCTTCAGAGACGTAGACAATCCATCTTTAAAAAAGCCTTGCTCTGATGAAGTTTCCTCAACCAATACTGGTAAAGACGAGTTTGATCAACAACCACTAACTCAAGAATTGAGACGATCGGAGCGTATCAGAAAGCCTCGAAAAAGATACGGCGAATGGAACTGATCTCGTGACTGTTTAGTTCACTATTAGTTATCACTGTTATTTTGTGTATTTTATTAGGTTAAAAATTGGGGGGTGGGGAGAGATGTGGTAAAAATTAATTCAGTACATAATTGTGATGTATCTAATTTCCAATACTGTTTATGTGAATTTGATTCTTATCTGTTAGTTGGTAATTGCTGAGCTACCGCCATGGTTACGTGATCCTGAATTGGTTGATTACTTACGCCTGGCTCACTTGAAAGAGTTGATTAAATCCTTGTCTTTATTCTAGAGTTATAATTTGAATTGTATACTGGTATAGATTACCACATCCATTATATCCCATATTATTTAGTATATATATATATATATATATATAATATTAAAAAGACATTTCAGTTAAAGTTGATAAATGAATCCACGATATGCAATGTTCTGTCATGCACGCGAGCGTGAAGCGAGCGAATTAAAGTCACGTGAAAATGACGTAACAAGGGTCAGTTATGAGAGTGGTCTTTTATTCTCTTCGGTTCATCACACGAAACTGAATAGTGCAGCTAATAATAATATGAAAAAAAAACAAGATACATTTCAGTTTCTTTTTTTCAAAAAATCGGTAAAAAATTAACTGAACTTTGTGATCTGAATTTTACATTGTTACTTTGAAGTTTTAATTCTGGTTAATATATTCTCGGTGGTTGTTTTTCTTCTTCTAACATTCTTTGTTGGCTTGTCCTATTCTTGAAAAGACTCTTCGGATATCCGCTGGCCCTCAAAGTTTTCTTCACATAATTAATCTCTTCCTTCTATCCCTTCCGTCCGATATTACTGTGTTTGGCTCTGTTGATAAGACTGCTGACGTTTATGACTTGCTGGATGGTCGGATTTGAAGTTTAAATACCTATTCGCGTAAGTCGTTTTCCTAAATACTGATGCGGCAAATGTTCCACCCGGCTTCTCCATTCTTAACGGGCTCATTGAGGGCATTAACGTGGTCAAACTCAGCGACGCGATTACACATCAGGAATTTGTGAGAATTTCCGAGATATTTTCGGAACGGGATGTTTTCGGAAAGCAATCCAGCCGGACCGTTTTTGTTCACGCTGCCTTGTTTACTTGAGCTCCGTTTGTCTACATGGCTTTAAAACTATCGTGAATAAACAAAATTTTGGGGATGGAGATTCATTAGTATTCATTGTATGATATGTCTCGTGCAACTTTGCACAAAGCTTATTTTAAAATATAAAAAACTGGCTATGACCACTACGTGGGACCTGGTCGAGGCGTTATCCTTCAAATGATGCTGCTTTCCAATCAGAAAATCTTGTCTGAACATCTTTGGCCAGGTACAAGATACTGGTAGATCACGCTGTCGGAACGCGGTCTAGCTGTGGATTATACTTATACTGGCTAGACAAATTCGAATGGGTAGTTTAGTCGCACGCAGTCGCTTTTGCTCGCGAGGCATTATAAGCGCCGTATTTCGTTGCATTTTCAAAAACCAGTCCAAAACCACTCGAATATTTGTTGGTACACTGAGGTGGGTCCCCAAGACATTCAATCGTTGTCTTGAAATTTTGCGCGGATCCAAAGATTACGAAACGACACAAAATGAGCCAAGTAGGAAAATAAACCTTGGTTTCTAATGCACCCTTACCTACAGGGGGAGTAGCATGGTTGGAGTAATTTAAGCGATAACCGTGACACGCCGGTCAAAGCGCAAAACTGTATACATGCTTTCCTCAATCACTACTTAACACATTGTACCGTAATTTGGTACTGCAAAAAGTTGTCAAAGTTGAAATAATTTAGCCATTTCTTACTAAAAATTTGTATTCTTTGTTAAATCTTCAGGAAAGCAAACAAAACCCAAATTAAAGTTTAAAACGTGCATGAGAATAAGTACGAGAGTAATACGCGTTTGCTTACCCCATTCACCCATCATACGTGCACTCTGTCAATTTATATATTTGTGTACGCCCACGTACACGGGCATAGCTGAAAAAAAAACAAAGGGACCAAACATGTGTCATAAAAATGAAAGTCCGTCCTTTGCGGGAATATTTTGTCTATTTCAAATTAAAGATGATCACATGAAATTTCAATATCTTGCCGGTTAGTAACGCTTTAAAAATTGTTTACCAGAAATTTGGGGAAATAGCGTGGGTCCCAGTCGTGTCCACTTCCCTTGGTCACGCCAATGGCCCAATGGCCCTATTCAAGCCCTGCCTTGAGTGATGACCCACTGTTATGCAGCATTTGTAGCTTTTGAGAAGTCAACGATAGCCAACATTTTGTCGTTGTCGGACGAGAACGCGGCTGGAGACTTAACAGGAACAATGGTGTAGCGCCCTGTTGTGCTATATAGGTTAATCGGACAATACAATAGGCCGAGTCCTTTAAAATGCGTTGCGTGTGGTAATCCGGCTTTTCTCATTAGTCTAGTGCGGTCTCAATAGTCAGAGGAGCGGTTTAGCGTCGAGTTCTGAAAGTGTGTGGCGATAAAAAGTTGCGTGATATGTTGTGTAATGTTCGCCGTTGAGACAGATAATTTTTAAATGGATAAGAAGTAAAGAATATCAATCTCTAAAACTGGAGTGTTCGATTCGGCATTAATTTTGCTCAACGTCTAGTTATAAATAAAATTTCTTATCAATTTTATCTTCGTGTAATTTCAAAAATGTTGTTCTGGATAATTTCTTCTTATTCGATGTATTTATTTAATTATTTTTGTTTGGGCGTGAGTCACCGATGATCTTTCTGTGGATAGTTTTGGTAAAATAAATTTAGGGAAGTTATTGACTTTATTTGGGATTCACTAAATTAAATGATTCAACTGTATTTATGCAATAATGGGAAGCGAACATTATTCGATTTAATTCAGAAAAATATTCTATGCTATACTGAATTTAGCTTTCATCGTTTGTGGCGAGGTGTAGTTGAGTAAACTTTCCGATCATAAATGTGTCGAGTATGAAACATAAAATTTTTTGCGTTCCCAGTTAAGGTGCGCTTCATATGTAAATCCTTTCGAGTCGCAGAAAGGAACCGCCTATCGGCATTTCGTATGGCAGAGCTACTACAAAGCTGTCATTCTCATAACCAGTTCGTGAGTCATTTTTCTACTTTTGAGGTTTTATTATCCGATATATAATTGCATATTTTGTTGGTATGTACTGATCATTATATTCTGATGTTTAATGCTCATGCATGGCGCAGAATTACAGGGTTTTGTGACTTGCGGAATTTCGACATAGTTTAATACCGCTTGGCGCGGTCATTTAAAAACAAAGGGCCAATAAGATCTGCATATGTTTTTGAAAAATGAATAACCAAGTTTTAAGGAATTTCACAAAAATCATTCTGAAAATAATTCAACCCGCAATATCTACACATATTTAATTGGAAACAAGGGGAAAATCAACAATTTTAATGTTAAAACTTTTGGATATGAGCGAATTCTTTTCTGACTTATCTCAATAACCATTCTTAGCAGAACAAGACCAAATACATTCGATGCGTCTCATGTGTCTTGTATGATGAGGTCATCAAGAAACAAATGAAATCATCGCATTTTCGACTTGAGACGTTTACATTCTGGAGTGATTGAGCAATTTTCAAAATTCGAAAGTAAAATTTCTGTTGCCCACTGGTTGTATCGCTGTGTCGCAGCATTTTCCAAAGTGAATATAAAAATCAAAAAAACGTCCGAGTCGCGCAATTTGTGTTAATGTAGAATGGAGAAGATAATAAAAGGGAAGTTCATTTGTGAAGCCCCAATCAGATATTTAGAAGAAAGGGTCACGTGTGTTACCAGCATATTATATTGATTTCAATCTTGTTATTATAGGACAATATATATATAGTGCTCGTGCAGTTCAGTGATTTGCCTGGTATGAATCATGACGAGTTTTTGGTTTGCAACGCTGTTGTTATTATCATATGTTAAACCAGCAGGGCGCATATAACGCTTGGTTGAAACTTCTCATAACTGAACAAAAAATATTTTGTATTTTGACAGAAGATTTCGATTTAACTCCGCTATACAAATACAGTGCGCCCGTAGGTTAACATAAAACCGTTCATTTTTATTATCTATTACGTTGCTAAGACGCCGGATAATAGTACCGCTTGTCGAAATACGTCGTCAGAAGAGGGACCAAGCGTGCTTAATCGCTGCTTCAGAAGATACACAGTCATATAGAAGTCTCAAAACTTTATTTAACAAAAAGCCTCAGCCGTCACGACGCGCCTCGTTGGATACAAATGAAATCATTCTTGGCCACGAATCCACAGACACTGTGAGAGATGTTCTTAGCCCAGGCTTGATATTTCACAGGCTGAGCGTATTTAAGGGAAATTAAATTATTATTATTTCAAAGGAAGGTGGACATTAAAAGGGTTGGAAATGGGGAATTTTTTGGTGAGGTGTCAGAGAGAGGAAGTGGGAATTTCACGCTTAGCATGTGTTAGTTCTTCATATTAGTTAGTTATTTTCCCATTTCTTCGGATCTTGGCCCGCGCTATCAGTGGCAAATGATCAACAAGCAAAGATTTATAGTGATAAAAGGATATAATAATCAAGACAATTTTTTTTCTTTTCTATCACGTGTTGCATGCGTAAACAAAACAAAATAATACATAATCATAACTCTGTCAGGAATTTTATTTTGAGAAAGATGATCGAACACTGATCGACTGCGGCAACTCACCGCTGACTTTTATTGTTACCGATTATGCAATATGTAATCGATATTACAGCTAAAGTCGAGAACAATTCGCTCTAGTATAGTACCAAACTCGACCAGTTATACTACATGTATATGGCATGCCGGATAAAATTAAAAGTTTGTTTAAACAATGCAAATTTATGTTTCATCCACCAAGTCTGTCACACTATTATATCCGCTTTATTGTGCTGTATTTAGCATGAGTCATAGATAAAATGCGCCTTTTAGCACTTTAAAAATGTTTGAAAGATGATTTGCCAAATTGTACCTACCAGTCACAGTCTATTATGATATTCCGGCAACGCAACGTTCAAAACAATTCGAACCGTAAGCGCGACTTTATATTGGCTTGACCCGGCTGTGAATTCATGTGGTATTTTCTTAGTTAACCCCCAGTCAGAAATGTTCTTTTGTCGAGCATGAGCCACAAATGGGCCACGCCTGAGTGCCGCGATCCATCAGTGACCCATCCGTAACAAAACATGTTTGGTCTATATTTTTGACTAGGTTTTACAGTACAAAGCACTACACGGTCAATTTAGATTCGGTGTCACTGTCACCAATTTCTTTTTACATTGGTGGGAAAATTCCAGTGGAATTCTTGTTCTGTTTGACGAATTGACTTGAGCAGGTTAAAATTTGAACGTTGCTTTTATCATTCATATGCTCAGAATATATGATTCCACCAAGTTTCTGAGAACTTGTGGTGGTCATGTAGGTAGAACACAATAACGTTTAGTTTTAGATATTTGACGTCGGAAATTTTAATAAAATCGGGATATATCGGACAACCATATAATTACGAGAGAGATGGATTCCACAACAATTTCAGCCACCACTGGCAATGCAACTACGGGATATGAATTTGATCCACAGATAGAAATGTTTAAAATACTTGTCACGTGAGTATCATAATTACAACTTGGCAATTTAAGACTTATCTTTATATTATAGTGACCACTGCACGCTACAACGTCGTAATCGGGTTATCATATTATTTTGCATAACGCAATTGGTATCATGATATGAAGGCATGGGATGCTGTGCTTAGAGCACTCGAATATATATTCAACACATCTTAAGCCTGCATACATCGCCATATTGGATTGGATTGTTCGAAAAAATATTATGTCTGAATGTTGTAAAACAAAGGTTTTCAGAAATGTTTTTTCGAAACTTTTAATAAGTATGGGTCGCGCCGACTTTCTGTGGCGCCTCATATTTGATATAATAATATATATCTTATTTTCAACCCAAAGCAGATATATTGTTCGCTTTTCGTTCTATAAGCTAAACGAGAAAAACTTAGAAATTGAATTAGTTCTAAATGCGTCTTGTCGGCGTGAACCATATGCATAATAGGATGTTTAGGCTCATTTTTCTGTTTCGTTCAAGAACTTGTCATATGTATTGGTGACTTTCTTAACATATACTATTATTTGCTATTCGCGAGCGAACTAAGCATTCGCTGTGAATTCAAAAAGATAAAGCATTAGAAAATGAACAACTATAGTCACGTCCAAACATAACGAATGAACGAATACGCCTTTGGATAAATAATGGCTGTCAGCAGGTAATTCCATAGTGTTTACACGAGAATAAATACATAATTGGCGAAGGTAAAAGGTCCACCATTACCAATTGTATTTATTATCGTTAACACTACTGTATATAGGCCTTGTTATGCCAGGTTTTAGTACAGTAGATTACGACGTTTCCTTATGTTTTGTTTTTACCGTTTATAACTTCCTGCTTTATGCATTGTTTGCTTGATTACTCATCCATTCATTTATTATTCGTGATTCATTTTACAGATGTATTTTAGCGCTGGTTATGTTTGGTATGGGGTGCGCAGTAGATCACGAAAAATTGAAGGACAATTTCAAAGAGACCAGTTGGAATACTAGTTGGACTTGGATGTCAAATTCTAATGATGCCGAGTAAGTTTCATTCCAACAATAGGGTTTCGCACTAAATGTGAAACGTTTTTATTATAATATTCTAATCAGCTTTCGATATGATGAGTGTACTCGTTCAGACAAAATGTCACAGCAATTTCGTCAAGATTTGCTTACGAGGGTCGGTCCATCCATGTGGTACATGGTTAAAAAAATGCTCACTGAATATGCCGGCATTGACATTGATTCGAATTTTGATAGTCAATTCCAACAAAAAATGAAAAGCGTTCAAGATATAATTTCATATTATACCCTCTATGGTCGTGTATCACACTATATTCCAATTTCAATTGAAAAAAAAAATATGTTTCTCGATTTGGTACATATGCAATATTAGGCCGTCAAAATAATATAAGGATTTCCACAGATGTCCCTAAAACCGAATGGGACAATTCTTTTTAACTGATAAATTGTGACAAATAAATATTAAATTCTCGCTCGCAGATAAATTGTGTGATCCAAATTCTAATTTAACCAAATTCTAATTTACTCCATTGATTTATCATTATTTTTCGCGATGATTTTCTTTTGGAAGTGGCAATTTGTTTTAACCGGGAACCAGAAGATCGTGAAATGGTATTGAATTGAAGCAAAAAAAGGCAAATTTCGACGAGAAATATCAAACATTTTATTAAAATTCTGGATATAAACCGTTTTTAATTGCTTAAAAAGTAGTTTCTTAGAAAATACACAAAACTCCGGATTTGTATCCGCGGTTACACCCTCGCGCTAATGAGTTTACTTATAAAATATTCTTTTATAACTGAAAATATGATAGAGTAGGTGTGAATATGCGTTTGGTTTTTGATTTGATATTATCCTTACAACTTTATTCTGATCGAGCACTTATTTACATCTATCCTGCTTGATCATACGAACAAATATTTACTTTTCTTTTCAAAAAATCTTGAAATATTTAAATCTTGAAAAAGATTGTATTGTAAGAACGTTCATTAGGTGTGATCATGAAAACATCAAATAAAGACACACGGAAAATGATATTGGCGGCTTTATTTATATACCCACGTTATTGTAATTCAATATTGTTACATTAGTGTATAATCTCGATAACTGAGTACCGTACGTCTGTAAAAGATTTCTCAATCAGGTGACTAATACGGATTTTCTTTATATTAATCTTATCAAACTCTTACGCTCCAAATGATTAATGATGTTGTTGTTCTAGTGTTATGTCCGATACTTATTATATCACAGTCAATATCATGAAGCAAGCCAATATCACAACTTAAAACCACATCATGAGCGTAGCTAAAAATATCTATAAAAGCTTTAAATAAAGTTTGACCCGTTTCTAAACAAAATTAGACGGACCCCTAACAACAGAATGGAGCTAGGATGATATTGACTCACAATGTAATAATGATTAGACATGCAATTATTGGAGTGTAAACAAAGCTGTGGTAACAAAGATTTAATGCAATGGCAAAACAAAGCTTTGGTCACTAAAATCCTATCACCTAGTTTGGGCCAGGCGTGCAATTCAGCAGAGAAAAATAAGTCTTGCTGAGCCTAATGGGAGACTTGGAACCCATACTGTAAACACAGGCGCTTATCGGCTTTATATGGAACGAACGACGCGATGTTTTAACGCATTTTGGACGTCGTTTATGAACTCCCAAATCCCACGAAAAAACTTTTTTTCGAAACGCATTGTCTATTAATTAGCCATGATTCACGTTTGATGAATTGTCCTCATCGCTATCAAAAATTCTGCTTTGTCAAGTGTAGCCTACAGACGAATTGCACTTGGCGATGCGTTCCATACTTGATATAACGTGTTTTATCATATAATTTTGCTGACTGGAATTGTGAAATGGCGAAAAATAATCCAAACTTCGATATTTCTATATTATACGGTAGTGAAAACATGGACTAGAAATGATATGAGGAATTTGTTCTATATTCGAATTTCATTTATTTAAGGAATTATGTTTCAAAATAGCAAATAATCGAAGTTACTGCACTTCCATAATATTTGGTCGATTTTGCAAAAACGGATTCATTTAAGAATGACCAGAAACAAAATAAAATTTAATTAGAATCATAGCAGTGTCTCATTTATGAGCCCTTTAGGTACGGGCTTTAAACTAGTCTTAACGTATTTCCGGCTTGTCGTAAGAGACGACTAAAGGATGCAAAGAAGAGGTAGGTGGTTTTACCATCTCCCAGGCAGATACCACTCACTTACACTTTACCATGGCGGTTCAGTTCAGTTTGGGATATTTGCCGTTTGAGTGCAGTTGCTCGTACTACATCTTTAAGTAACTTTTTGCCATTAAGTGGTGGTTCCTTTTAAGCACTGCTTCCGACAGGCAGATACCACTCACTCACACTTTACCATGGCGGTTCAGTTCAGTTTGGGATATTTGCCGTTTGAGTGCAGTTGCTGGTATTACATCTTTAAGCAACTTTTTGCCATTAAGTGGTGGTTCCTTTTAAGCACTGCTTCCGACCTTACTCAAGAGTGAATTTTGAATAATAAAAAATAGTATCTATGAAATATTCAGTTTTCATTTCTTGTATTTAGTAATTGCATACGCCTTGATAAAAGCAACATCAATGTCAGCATTACAAGCGATAACATTCATGGTTGTCGGGTGCAGTCCGGGAGGAACATTCAGCAACATTTTATCGTATATGGTCGATGGAGATATGCCGCTAAGGTATCTGGCTATTGGGAATTTCTTTTGCCCTTTTATGCCCCCAAACCTCCTCATGAAACCATCAGTTCATCAGACCATCATTTACGCCATCAGATCAAAAAATTTTGCTAAAGCTTTCATTCTCAACAGGAAAATCATAAAAAAAAACAATTTTTTTTCCGTTATATGGGTGAAAATTTTCTGAATTATACGTAAAATTGAAACAAAGCGAATGAAGTTTTTGATGAAACTAGTTACATATATTTTTGAACATATTTTTGTTAGGCTCTCAAGTTTGACAACGATTAAATTCCGGATTGAAAAAACGAATCTAAGAGTGTCATATTAAAGTTACGCACATCTAGTATATTCCAATAAAAAAATCCCCATGCATATTTTGTCAGACTTATTCATCGGTCCTTGAACGTGATCCATCGACGATCCATACACGACAGAATAAAAGTTTTGAATTAAATGGGTTGATAGTTTTTTGTAATATTTCTAGAAAAATAACGAACACCATCTCTCTTATTTTAAACTTGCTTTAATTTTGTTTTACAGCGTTGCTTTGACGACGTTAAGTAATTTGCTTGCACTTGGTACTGTACCGTTATGGCTTCTCGTATATTCATGGGTCGAGGACGTGGATACCAACATACAAATACCTTATAGTTCTTTAGGTGAGTACCCGAAAGATTTTTCGACTTCTATATGATGACTCGAAGGAATATTTTGACATTCTATAAATTTGATTTAATTTTTTATTCTTTGAATTCGGATTAATATTAGTATGATATGTTGCAAATTTTACGTTACACAATGTGGGAAATATAACAAAAGATAATTTATTTAACTGAAATATCTGAACCAGAAATGATTCAATACCACCTTGCAATTTTCTCGCCGGTTATGGGCAAATGTTGAAGTGCGAGGTACAGGCAACCTATGGTTTATATTAGACAAAGTATTCACTGGATTCCAAAAGATGCGAATCAAAAGGGTATTGGCCTATTAGATAGAATTAAATTAACGAGTTTTCAAACATACTGTTTCTTGTGGTAGCTTAATAACGTATAAAATTTTGAGAAAATTAATCGCCGAGGAAGCGCTAAAATTCTAAAATAAAGCCAATTTTATAAATTGTATTTCGGTAGGCAAAGTAGCATGCATATTGTGATTGTAGGTAGCTATTATATTTCAGGCATCAGCGGTCAAGAACAAGCGATGCCCTTTGTTACAGACCTCAACTACCGATAGACTAGAAGAAAATTGAATAGTTTTATGGCATTGCGTAAATATTTGTCCAAGACAACTGTAAAGTAAAATTGAGTCGAGCTAATGGAATCTCGCATGTCTTATTTATTTTTTAATATTCATTTGATTTACTTCGGGTCGCCCGCATAAGCTAATATTCTGTTACGCTGGTTAGCGAAAAATAAAAAAAACATAATTTCAATATTCGCTGTCATTTCAGGAATCTCTTTGGCAAGTTTAATAATCCCGATTGTTTTTGGAATCTTATTCCGGTACAAATTTGTCAAGATAGCAAAATATTTGGCAAAGGTAAGTGTTGATTCTATATAATTGAAGCTACGGCGGCTCGTATTACGTAGTATCAAATTTCTTTTTGATCGATTGTCGACTTTTTGACACCTCACCATTTTGGTGAAATATCTCCCTGAAGCTCCTCAATTCTGTTGCGAAGTTGCAAATTTGGACTGGCGCACCTGGAAAACTTAAAGACACGAACCATGATATTGGCGTATTCCAGTCGGAATATGAAGAGTCTTTTGTTGATGAAGAGTCTTTTGTTAAATAGGTCGCGATCTATCTGTGGCTCATTTTTGACAAAATAAAATTTCTAGTTGGGGTGGTTGAAAGTCAAATATTCCACTTGAACATATATTTGCTATATTATTTCATAACTACCAATATATGGCAAAGTACTTATCTCTTTGAATATGTTGAGTTATGAATGTTTATTTAAGTAGGATCGAAAAAATTAGAGGAATGTAATTGTGGTTGTCATAGAATTTTCGCTTGAATAAGTTTCTACCAACATCTTCATTCTGCGGCGAAAATTTGGAAGTCAAATCAGAAATGTAAATTACGTTAGGCCATACAAGTTGGCTATACCGTGATTGACTGTGTCAATTGATTACGTCAATTTACTGGAATTATAATCATAATCGTGCACAAAATAAAAAGAAGATAAAGATTGTTGATAATGATTGATCGTTGTGTTGAACCAACATCAACCAAAGGGAAAAACTCGGGCAGGATAGGCTAAATCAGAAAATACATGCTTTCCCAAGAGTTTTTCCCGTATACGATCAATATCTTACAAATGATTACTCTTTTCTTACAGGGCTGTGCCATATTTGGATTCATTCTTCTCATTGCCATTGTAATTGCCATGTTGATAAGAAACAACATTCCAATCGTTTTCTCCGTCAAAACAATACTGGTAAGTTCCGAGATAGAACTTGGCGCCTGAGCAACCTATTCAGAAATTCTTGGCTCAATTATGTTTTGTTAAGCATGGTTTACTGATGGATCGCGTTGCGAAGACATGGTCCATCTGTAATTCATAATAGGCGAAATAAAATCTTTAATTTTTCATGGCCAATTTCAAAACCATACGAGTCACTGAATTATATCTTCACATTCGTTTTGCCAAGCATGGGTTTCATTACAGATATATATGACTTTTGTGAAAAAATATAACTGGCCGTATAATTTGGATGAGCATTTTGTGAAAGGAACATTCATCGATAAACTGGTTTCCGAGCAACGTGGAATTAGGATAATACATAAGTTTAATAAAACAAACCCAGCGAGTCTGACTTTAGAATTTCCCAACGTAAATAATGTAAAATGAACCAACGAAGTGATGGAGAAGATTATCATGGCTGTCACGCCCCACTCTATAGACGGGCTGATGGGGACTGGATCGTGACACTTCAGCGCAATTTATCTATGGCTTATACATGTCTAAGCCCATAGATCGATTTTCCATGTAACTATATCCATAGCCGTACTGCAACAAGTGTGGTTTTTTCTTTTATCTCCATGGAGTACATACGTCTTTGATTTTTGTAATGTTTTATTCAATATCAGCCTGCAGCAGTTCTTCCAATAGCCGGTATGGTGATTTCATACTGCATCACTCTCATTCCGAAGCTTGGTCTGAGTCACGAAGCCAAAAGGACAATTGCAATTGAGACGTCGATACAAAACGGCAATCTTTCTACCAACGTTGTCTTCCTAACTTATGGGAATCGTATCAACATGTTTATGGAAGTTATAACTATACCTCTTTTGTACACTATTTCGCAAACTATTTATAACGTTATATTGGTAGCAATTTACAAGACTTGGAAATTTTGTGCAAAACGAAGACAAAAAAGAACTATGAATTTGCCGGTGGCAACTATCGGATATGAAAGAATGGAAATGAATTGAATGAATCGACTACACGACAAATAGTGTTTTATTAAAGGTCGCCGAAACAATGTCGTTTTTTACAAATTCTTTACCTAAAATATGATGCACTGTAATTCTAGGTCGGAAATGTACGAAGCGAGTTAAATTTGAAAACCCGATTAAAAAAAATTTGTCATGGTAAAAAAGTAATACTGCAATATTTAACCACATTTTATAAAACGACTAGAAAATTGTGCCTTATATTTCCTTTAATTGCTTATAGAAGATTACTATTACTGTATGCTTGCGGTTAATTATCAATGTATTACGTATTACGTAATATACTTGGCAGCTCGGCGTGAAGGAACAGTAAATCCAACACAGAAAATTTCCCCTTAGAACTCCGCCGTCACAATACCTCCATTCCTCAACTACATGAGACAAAGCAGCAGTAACTACTTTCCTAAGCAGAAAATACCCTGAGTTTTCTGTCCCAGTCACATATGATGAGTAGTATCTTCTGCATAGAGAAAGTGAAATATCTTGCCGCATCCTATCACCTTTTTAACCGGTACATTGCGGGTGCCAAGGCCGCTTTTGAATTGATACACAAGACCGAATGGAACTTTCTTGTATACGGTTGTTAATATTTACAATATTATGCGAATTGTTTTTATACTTAGTTACTTCCTTACTTAGTTACTTTTTTAGTTGCACACTGTATAGCAATTTACTCTCTTTGTATATATAAATAAGTATGCATTTTTTAAGAATATGCAATACTATACAACTTAATATGTTACAAGTCGTAGTTTTTACATGATGAATGAAACGCGGATTGCCGAAAGAGGGTTTGAAATTGCCATCTTTCCGGGTGTATGCGTTGTGTATGATATACAGTTTATTTTACCTCGTTAGAAGTGTTAGCAGTTTTGTTCAATGAAACCGGCATGCGGAATTGCAATCACTTCTTCTAGTTGTCACACAAACATAATTCAGCAACAATAAAGTCTGCAACCCAGGGAATGTTGTTGAAATATGACTTTCCGGGTGCATGCGTTGTGTATGATACACAGTTTATTTTACCTCGTTAGAAGTGTTAGCAGTTTTGTTCAATGAAACCGGCATGCGGAATTGCAATCACTTCTTCCAGTTGTCACACAAACATAATTCAGCAACAATAAAGTCTGCAACCCAGGGAATGTTGTTGAAATATGACTTTCCGGGTGTATGCGTTGTGTATGATATACAGTTTATTTTACCTCGTTAGAAGTGTTAGCAGTTTTGTTCAATGAAACCGGCATGCGGAATTGCAATCACTTCTTCTAGTTGTCACACAAACATAATTCAGCAACAATAAAGTCTGCAACCCAGGGAATGTTGTTGAAATATGACTTTCCGGGCGCATGCGTTGTGTATGATATACAGTTTATTTTACCTCGTTAGAAGTGTTAGCAGTTTTGTTCAATGAAACCGGCATGCGGAATTGCAATCACTTCTTCCAGTTGTCACACAAACATAATTCAGCAACAATAAAGTCTGCAACCCAGGGAATGTTGTTGAAATATTTTAGTCACTTGTCTTCATAACCTTCATATCATCATGATTTATAAGTAACATTTACCGTTTGGGAAGGACAGGTCCTTTTCCATAGGTTCTGCCATCAGTTATTGTAGTTTTTTCGACCTCAAAATTAATTGCGCATTTTTTCAGTGCCCTTGTTTTAATTCTTCAATTTCACTATGACTCTGCAAACAGTCGAGCGATTTATAAATTTAATGCTATGCCGGTTTCACTCACTTATTTATTTTGCTACTTTTTTTTTCTTTAGTTTTTTTGTTTTTCTATTCTCCCTTATAGTTGAATTTTCACTAGAGTTTCCACTTTTTTTGAAAATTATTATCAAGTTTTGGATGGGCTGCCATACTTTTACAAGGTTTTTGAATAATTTCCGTATCAATGTCAACAAACAAGTTTCATTTGTTGAATATTAAATTATATATTTTCTTTGTACTATCCAAAAAGGTTATTTTGTTAACATAAAAAAACTATTTAGAAGTAATTCTTTCGTTGATCAGCAATCAGGATTTTGACAAAATCTTCCATCGATGCCGTATCCTTCACATAACTGTTCGATGGGACATTTACGGTTCCTGAAATATATTGGCTTTTATGAAATGTACCACTATCAGACAAAATAATCATGACCTCTTTTGATAAGTATGGACACTGCAGATCATGTCATCTGTGGATGATGCTGAACAAAATAAACTTTTATTTGGTGACTGTTTTGTCTGTATAAGTTATAAGTCTGTATAAGTTCTATAAGCCTTTAAGTCTGGTTTGAACGGTATTCGAAATTCACCATATAAACAGAATAATGTTTCAACATTTCATATAACGAAACTGTTGATATTTGACTATGTTTTTTTCCCATTTCGCAGTAAAGTCATGATTAATGTCAAATTTAACAACGTAAAAATTTGCATATATCATGATTTTCACTGCAACATGTATCAATCAATTAACGATTACGCAAAGATATATTTATTGCCGTTTTTACAGCTCCATTGATTATTAGATTGATCGTGTTGTTTTAGTAGCAAGTAAATTATTTAGTTGTTAAGCCAGCTGTGGGTAGGGTCTCATTTGTATGGCGAATATAATAGTGCTATCTTGATTTCTTGTATATTTCGTCTTAGATGTGCCAAGTTTAAAAACTGAGTAAAGTTCAGATAGTACAGGCAAAATGTATGGGTCTAGTGAAGTTTTGTACCACATTTCCCAATGCCTAATCAGATGACGCCCAAGCTGCAAGCATATGGTTCTGTCTCCCGGGCGAGGATGAATCGTTTTAACATGGGAGGCGTTGATGACGATCGGCAATATGGTACATAACTTCGCGATACCACATAAATTATCCATGATAACTGTATTATCCATCTCACGTATCTCGTATCTCACAAGAACGTGTTTTTTTTTTCTTTTTTCTCTACAAAAGTATTTTTTGCCTTGAAGCAAACTAAGTCGAAGTGAATAATACTCAAATTTCAAAAAAAAATCCGGTATGACCATTTTCCACAAGTTTGATATTTTTCACGAACCGAACTTCCAAAATTACAAATGTCATTTTTATTTGTCGCAAACAATCAACGTTATCGAAAACAATTGAGCTTCGACTTTTCCAAGACGATTTGGGTTGGAAAGAAAAAAAAAAATGAAGCAAAATACATCAAAAGAGTGAAGCAGGTTTGTCTTTCTAATTTCATGTATGATAGTCAACTATTCCTCGACAGCCACTATTTGCGGTATTCAACTCATTGATAACCTGGTCCGTTTTATAAATAGATTGAGATAGCGCCAATATTAGTGTTAATATGGCAAAAAAATTAACTCACCTCCATTGGTATCCCATTGAGCAAGTCCTACTACAAGACTCCCATGAATCCCAAGGTTCCCATTCACCAATTTTTTCAGGGCATTCATCTTTTTCACATTGTCTTGTTTCATGCCAATCCCCCTCACACCCCCATCCTGATGATCCGCTCGACTGCTGCATTTTAAAATTATTATAATTTAGAAGTTAACGAGTCGATGAACGTTAACTTCTTTAAAGCGCGAGACCCTCGACTGTGAGTTCGATAAGCTCAAACAGTCGCTTGCGATAAACAAAAAAGTTACATTTTTTGGCCAAAAAATTCGATTGACCTGCGTCTGGCGAGTATTCTACTTTTTACATAAGTTTTTCATTTATACAAATCAATTTTCTTTCCACAAAACGGCACATCAACAAAAACCTTTCTGGCCTCTTTCGCTTTTTTGATCGGTGCGAATATTACTTTTGAAAAAAGAAAGAGTAGAAAGTCCGGTTCTGAACAAGATTCGTAACTTAACAAGAAAAGAAAATGAAAACGTCGGGTAAAAATTGCTTGTTAGTTTTCTAATACATTCAACGTGCCCTTATGGCCGAAAGCAAATTTCACGATCTAATATTCGGTCGGAAAATTTTTACGGAGATATATTATTTTGAGTAGGAGTCACTGATGAATCGTGCTGCCTGAGCGCGTTCCATCTGTGGCGCATGCTTGGCAAAAATTTTTTGATTGAGATATCAGTCATTTTAACGCAGCACAATCGGAGTCCTACAGATCCAAATCAAAAAATTTTAAACTTCATAGTTGTTCTTTGAGCACTAGTTTTTGTGGCTAGTGTCGGTTCTAAGGATATCGGCAATAGGTGGTATGGATTCATCTACACTATTGAAACAAAAATAACTTGCCATACAACTTCGAAATCTGATGGCTTCACTCATTCCACACGTTTGTGTACAATCTGACCATGTCACCCATTCACTCCAAGAAACATCGGTATGTGGAGCAATCGCAGCTTGGGCTAAAACGTGTATAATGCAAGCGATAAGGTTATGCTTCATTTTCGTTGTTTTGCTCAAACACTATTACGTCTTACAAAACGAAATAGTAAGGTAATTGGATGTATTAACTGGATGCGCGATTTGAAAGTAACAAATAGTAACCAAAACTATAAAAAAATCTTTATATAATTAGAATACAATAATTAATTGATTAGTTCTGAAAGCGGAATTTTAGTCGATAAAAAGTGAGGTTGAACCAAAATAGAAAATGTTAGAAAGTAAAATCTAAGAGAGAGAGAGTTTATTATTTCGTCAACCAGAAACAGCGGCGAATATGGAAGATCACCGACATTGAGGGGGCTGACTCGCCAACGAACAAAATTAATGAACAATTTTATACTAACGAAAATGCCAGGCGAAGAAGCGCGAGAAATTTTGCCATAAAAGCTAAAATTTTTCCGAAACCATATTCTGATGATATAATTTGGCAATAGGTAAACTCGCGCCGAAAACGCGCGCAAAAAATTAGCGATCTTCACAATTTTATCCTAATTTTTGCTCATTTATGATTTTTCAGCAAGGACGTCAACTCGGACAAAACAACAAACGTTGCTTACAGGATAGAGTGGGGCCGGGTGTTGTAGCTGAAGTTGCTTCCGTTGAAGATACATCTTCATCAGTATCGTCTAAAAAATGTTGAATTAAAATGAAAATAGATCGTGATAAATTTATTGTACGCTTTGTAAATGATACGGGTAGGAATTATAGCGAGAGCAAATACAATAGCTAATTGCTATGTGTGGCTGAACAATACCACGGTGGAAAAATTTGGATTATTCTCGAAATAAAATTAAATACTTAGAAATATGATCGTTACAAAGAGAGAACGCGACAAACGTAGAATCGATGAGCAATGCTTGTATAGAAAAGTTGGCAATTAAGGTTGACAAAACAAATCTAGAACATTTGATTAATTCTTATGGATTGAAAGAAAAATTGCGAGCTATTTTAAAACGTGTAAAACTTCATGCCAATATTGTAAGTTATAATCGATTTTAAAGTAATTCATAATTTTTATTTGAAAGAATTCCCTACTATTACCTTCTGAGGAATCCTCAGTATCGAGGGGCACTCCAAATACTTCTTTCTTTATCCTCGACATCATCCTCTTCTTGAACATCGGTGGAAGGTGCAACGGTTAATACAGACACTCCTGTGATACTGCCTCCTCCGCCGAACCCAACACATTCGTATAAAGTATTTATTTCATTCACGTCTTCAGTACTCAAACGATTTCGCTGACCTTTGACTGGCTCTCCATCCTTCTTAACAAATGAGTAAGCATCGGGACTAGACGACCACGCTTTACTGCCATATTGGGTCACCGATGCTATATCGTAAGGCCGTCCTAATTCTCTTACGGGCGTAATTATCTTTGCGAAGTTGGGAAGATATTCTGAACAAAAGAATATAAAATGCTTTCATCTCCATTAGGCACAGGCATACGATCTATGGTTCATATCAAGCAAGCCCTTTTTTAATGAGTTGAATTCCTCTTATGCCAAAGGATAATTAGACACGTGTATTTATGCCTCGCCCTTCGTGAGCCGTTCATATTTCAATGGAGAACATCTTAGGGCACTCTCCGAAAGCTGACTTACCTGGTTTAACTTTTACCGAGTTTTCTGTTTGAAATTATACCTGATAAATTATCTATTTTACAACTAGGTACCAGATAGAAAAAACTAGGTTAGTATCTAGGTTAATTATTCTCATTATAAAAAGCTTTCAAAGACTATTTGTGGATTTTAACCTTCAAATTTATTAAAAATGCCTCGTTTTGAAGTTGAAACTGAGTGCTAGGTTACCTAGTAATACTTCACATGGTTTTGTGATAAATTCGTTCTAATTTAGCTAGTTCGGAAGGCAACTAGATTGCCATCACAAAGCCCAACAGACCACAGGGAGACAATTAGCAGAGGTCTCGTGCTCGCCCAAGAGATTATGAACAAATACATTTTAGTAGTACTAGGTGGTAGGTAGTGTTACATCAATTACTCACTTCCACCCAGTTGGAAAAAATCTTATCAAAATTCGCGTGTAGAGAGCCACATAAAAGATCACCCCTAAAGGATATTTATTGACACGAGTTTTAAAGCCATTTAGATCCAGTCGGGGAAGCAATGTGAAGGTAATGATTCCTCTAGAGCAGTACCGGAAAATGAAATTTAAGTTTCAGTTGCATTTGTAACGATTAATTGAGAAAATTTTGGCTTTTCCCGAGTTGAGAGCTACATTCGTTGATCGTACAGAACGACATTAATCTTGCATTTGGGTAAAAACTATTTTACTAATGAGACTTTTTGCCTAAATATGCGCAAATGACTGTAATTTATGGCTCTGAACATGTAGCCAAACTCTGTCGAAGGCTTTGTGAATGTTCAGAGTCACCGACTTTGCCTCCCCACAACGATCAAGATATATTATTTCAGTCAACAAGTCATCAGTAGAACGATTACGGCAGAAACCATGCTGCTTGTCAGTGGGATAAAGGAACTCTAGACGTCCAGAAATGTTATTATCTTTAGTTGATTCGAAAATTTATATAATAATCAAAAGGCTGATAGGTCTGTACTTGCTGGCATCAGTTCAGTCACAACAGTTTTTGAAAGCCGGAACAATGGATACACATTTGCAGGTATCAGGAAACGTGCATTCTCATAGACATTTATTGAACAGTTTCGACAAAATATAGGACAATTCAGGAGATAGAATTTTTAGAACCACAGATGGAATGGTATCGGCACCGGGTGATATATTAGAACTGAGTTTGGCAATCATTGTCTGGTCATTATCTAATTTATAAATATTTAGCGACCGCTTATGCTTTGAAGACCTAGCACATATATTAGGAAGCCCGGTAGAGAATATAATAGCCATATCTATATTGGCCAAAATTGGTAAATATACATGGGATAATGGCTTCGTTTGTTAAGTATGATTATTCCGTATTCTCAACTTTCCTCTTACCTGGGATGAAAAATGCCCTCTTTTATTCTTTTAAAATAAAAAATCACGTACTTTTCTTAACCGAGGGAAAATTGATGGTGATGAATGCATCTCGATCTGGCCTCGTATGTTCGTGTTCGAAACCTATAACATGCATAAGTTCATGCATTATGATTCCTGCAGATTTGCAGGTTTTTCCTACAGCAATATCTTGTTGCCCACCCATCATTCCTACTCCTGACCTGTAATACAGAATATAATAAGTAAAACAAAACGATCAGAACCAAACTGGGATAGGGGTTCGTTTCTCTATGTGCCATTGGGTTCATATTGTAGTGTCTTGGATACTGGTCAATTTAATTATTGTTTCAGGCCGCCTCTATTTTGACGCGTCATGAAAACAAATTAATGGCAAACAGCTTCACTTCAATACCGCCGTACAAATTTCAACGATTGCAGACATAACTTCAGCGTATCATATTATGAAGATTTCCAAATTACGCCATACTCTCACATACACCTCTAAAACGCCTACATAATTGTATGTTACTTATAAATGCCGTAAAGGAAGTATTCCGTATGTCTAAGCTGTCACTGTAAAGTGGTAATCGTCTACTTGCGCCAAGCTAGTGATTAATGTTCGAACATCACATCCTGTTTCAAGAATGGCATATATATATATATATATAAGGTAGTTATGTTCTTATTTCAATCATTACCAGCAGCCAACTCCTGCTTGAAAAGTTATATAATCTTCTTCCGACTCTCTTGGAACAAAATCAATGCAAGTTTTTTCTCTGTATTCAGAAATCGCTCGTTGAATTGGTTCCTTGCTTCCCTCTGGAAATATAATTCAAGAAGGGCAATGTACGGGAAGTTGAAATAACACGAACAATCAGGCGTATAACTTGCGGAACCATAATCTCAATAACAATAAAATATCAGTGTAAATATGGAGATATACTAAAAATGGTGGATTTATGTAATGCAGTAATTCATTGAGCTTTGTACAACAAAATCACGGTATACGCCAAATTTTTATATCCAATTTGCCTTACAAAATTGGTATAGGATCATTATCGCGTGATTTTATCAAGAGATTCCACATCTTCCTGACACTGCTGATCTTACCTAGTTTTTCATCGATAGTATAAGGTATCTTAATTCGTTCTTCCATTCTATTAGACCATAATATTGCCGACTCACGTACAGAACTTGAAAATACGGCAAACGTCTCTTCTCGCGATGCGTGACCATATCTCTGCAATAACGATTGAGGAATAAATACATTTGGACATTATCAGTTAAAAAATACAAAACTATTTTAAGGCTCAAACATACAGATTTAGTCGAAAAGTAACGCCGTGGAAACGATTATTCGACGTCATGACGATACGTAGTCGATTGCATATTACTCGGTTTGCTCTGTGAGAATGAAATAATTTGCCATAAAATGCAGCACACAAAAAACATACCCACGCTTTACGCTTGAATTTTTTTGTAATGGCCAAAATGCCATTGTTATATTTGGCCCGTCTGAAATCATGTTTACAATTTAACGAAATGTTTTGTTCATTATTAAAGACCTTTGGCAAAAGGTGCCACGAGACGAGAGAATTCGTCACGTTAAATTTTCGACGCATTAGTATACTTCTGTGTTCGACTCAAGTCGGCAGCGTTAAATTGTAGGTGGTCTTTTGAGGTGTGTTGTTTTATGTTGGTTATTCGATGCTAGGGAAATGGTTGACTTTGGTTTAGGTGACTTGTATTTGTACTATGAATCTAAAACATGTCCCTAACTGTCCAGGTTACGTAGTTGCTTAGTTTGGTCTAATGTATTCTTTTAGACGGTAGCAAAATGCTAGAATGAAATCACGTTTTGCCATAACTCACGATCCATGATTACGCTTGGCAAAAAATTATCGACCCACGCTTTGGCCGCTTGAGTTTTTTTGTATATAGCTGTATTTAACCAAAGGGGTTAGACTTGATTCTATTTTTTATTAGGATATTACCAATCAGGCATGGTCTGGGCTTTTTACCACTTAGTTTGGGTTTTGTGACTCTCATGGGCCTTTGGCTGACATCCGCGGTAATGAGCATATACGTGCACAATTAAACCCGAGCTCTCACACGACACTCAGAGTGGGCGTGAAAACCACATATTTGCGCGATAAAAAAATGAAAAGGTTGTCACAATTTATCCTTGCGTTCACCATAACACGGTCACTTACGACGAATTTGCTGCAAGTATTTTTCCGTTTATTTCACTTCTGTATCTTGGCACATAAGTGTTCTGTTGTTTTCAATATATCTCTGGTTTTGGAAGGTGTCCTTTCGAATCTGCACCAGGAAAAGAACACCTAAGAACAACATTAGATAAAAAGTCAGTGGGCGGTTTGGATCTTCACATCTGTTTTCATCTGTTTCAAAACACTCCAAGCGATAAAAAAATGAAATACGGACAAACAATATCACAAGAATGAAGAACACCTACAACCACGTCGAAATATCACATCCATCGAAATACATCCATAATCTGGAATAGAAGTAACAAAAGTTTGTTACAAATTACTGGGATTGTCCCCTCACGGTATTCGAAATTTACTTGCATTGGACAATATTTTGCAGCAAGGTCATGATTTAAGACATATTTTATAAAATATTAAAAATTTGACATATATCATGATTTTACTGCAGAATGTATTAAAACGAAATTAAGAATTTCTTTAAGCAATAAATCATAATTCATTTTTGGCGGATAAGTCATACGGATACTTACTTTCACATGAATTTATTTCCGCGATGTCATATTCCAAGGTGTAGTCACGGCCCTCTGCCGCAGCTTGTCGTATTATCTGACAAGAATCCAATTCATTCGATGATCCTAAAATTAAACTTACATCGATATGACTGACTCTACTACTCCAGAAATTCGTTTTACCTATATATCAACGGGTCTTCTAATTCTTCTACTAGTATCGGGTCTTCTGTTGTTTTCATGAAAAACGAGGTGATACCAAAACATGGGTGAACATTCAGGACTTTCCCACACCTCATATTATATAATATTTTCGCTCGTGCATAATATTATTGAATATCTTCGGAACAGAAAACATTGGGCGAGACATAAAACATCACGACGAGACATAAAATACACCACCACGTATACGATCATTTTTCTTTTAAGCTAAACAATATCCGTACAGACAATATGCTTTATTTAAAAGGTGCTAACTCTGGTCAAATTTCTCTCTCAAGTCCTGAGTGAACGTACCGTCTTATTTTTTCAATCGGGTTACCAATTCAGAAAATTATTGGCAAAAACATCGCTTGTTAAGCCCCTAAGACGTGGCTCTTGCTTAACACAATGAAAAGTCTGATCGGGCATTTTGCCAAGATAAGTGAGTGACGAGTCGATAAAGTCATTAAAAAGTTTGATTCAAAACCTCTCCAACTCTGCTTCATTCTGAATATCAATTATCAACATATATGCTTTGATGAAAATAATATAATAAAATAAATAAATTCTGGGTGCGTCTTTGGAGTCTTTATCATTTTGATGATGGCTGATTTAGATGACAATAAGATTGTCGAAACAGGCATGATTACATATACATTTATGTCGATAAATCACAATATTTAGTTTTGAATTATCCTCTAGTAGAATGTTTGAATACTGACCCGTGATTGCAATTATCAATGTACCAAGAGCAGCAAGCAGTATGATAGCAGAACCAAATGCAACCAGCCGTTTATTGTAGTTTCCTGTAAAAAAGCACGTCAACTACAAACGTCTGAATTGTGCTTACGGTCCAATACCGTTGTAGCATATATTACGTTAAATTCGCTTCAATTTGGACCTGATTTTATTTAAGAAGGAACATTGCATATACTATTTTGACGAATTTCTACCCCTATGGAGCCGTGTAAACAATATGTCGCGTTCATATTATATTTTTTCTTACCTTTCCGCTGTATTTTCATTGCCTGACACAAGAACATTAAATTTTACCCCTTCACATTGATACTAAAATTGGCCATTACATGTGGTTGCGGAATGTTACCTCCTTCGCTGATTTGGGCGAAAATGGATGTAAAAAGCTCGCCCATTTTCTTAAGCAACATTTTGTGCTATTGAGATGACTTAGTAGGCTAGTTTTTGTTGGCCGTTCATGTACAAAAACTTCAAAGAAACCACGACACTACGCAAGTACTCAAACAAGATGTCACTCACTGCACTTTATCATGGTGGTTCAGTTCTAAATGAGATGTTTTTCCGCTTTCAGTGCAGTTGCTCGCACTAACATCTTGTAGTAACTCTTGCTTTTCGGCCTTGGTTAGACCGAACTTCTATGGAAAAAGAGACAATTCACCACAGAATATTATTCGAGCAAACATTGGAACAACGTCAGTTACGTGGATCAAATCTATTTTTTTATTATTAATACGAGTCACTGGTGGATTGCGTCGTTGTGGAAGCATTAAATGCTACTGGTAACGAAAAGAGGATGCATCCTGGTAGGTGATTCTCGTGCTCGTCACATACGTAAATTCTCATGAAAAAGAGTTGTACTTGCGTTGTTACTGCTACCATTCTTAAGTTGTGTGTTCACATCAGATTGTGAGGTGCCCATTTGCTCTGCTGTGTTGCATTTCATTCACACTTCAAATTCTTAACTAGTTATTGTGATCAAAATCAAAACAAAATTGCCTAACGTCGAATTTTTATGTTCTCAGCTGATTTGAAGGATGTGACGGCACAATAAATTTTAGAAACGCGTGGATGCGTTTACATCTGTGATTCCAGATCTAGACCACAGTTGTTAGTATTTTCAGACATTCTGATAGTTGTTTCATTCGACAATGCATTTCATTTGAGATTTTAAGAAGTATTTTTTAAATTTAATTATTTTCATCATATGGACAATTTTAAACAACTATTAATTGCTACCAACTTTTACTCAAATGTTTTATGTAACCGTCTCTGGAAAACAGGACGTGTTGGAGAACATTCTGGCAACGCGGTTATTTGCGCTACGTACACGTCAATCTGAATCCATAACATTTCCGCGTGACCGGCTTTTTCAGTTTTTGCAGTGTTCTACGAGTCGGCCCGTGAGACTTCCCTTCTGTTTTTCTGTGAAATTTCGTACACTTTGCAATGGAGTACGTTGATGAACTGCGACGTTTGAACAAGAGGCAACTGTATTTCCAAGTGCTAAATTTCGGAATGATTGTATCTTCGGCTCTGATGATATGGAAAGGAATGATGGTCGTCACGGGCAGTGAAAGTCCCATCGTTGTTGTTTTGAGTGGTAGCATGGAACCAGCTTTCTTTAGAGGTGATTTATTGTTTTTAACAAATTACCAAGAAGACCCCATTCGTGCTGGGGAGATAGTTGTATTCAAAATTGAAGGACGGGATATTCCGATTGTACACAGGGCCATAAAAGTACATGAAAAAGAGGATGGAACAGTGAAGTTTCTCACAAAAGGAGACAATAATTCGGTTGATGATAGAGGATTATACAAGCCTGGCCAATTATGGGTTGAGAGGAAGGATGTTGTTGGACGAGCTAGGGGATTTGTTCCCTATGTTGGGATAGTGACTATATTAATGAATGATTATCCCAAGCTAAAATATGCTGTTTTAGCATTGTTAGGTCTTTTTGTCCTGGTTCATAGGGAATAATGTTGTTGCATGTACTTTTGGGTTATTATGTTTAATAGGCTTTGGGACTTACTTTCACTACTTCATCTGGTTATTGTAGAGCAATGCAGACTATTTCCACTGATACTGGGTATATTATGTTCTGATCACTTGTCCGTCCCATGTTCTTCAGTGGCAAGATAATATTACTGCAATATCAAGTTATTACAAATTCAAAAACATATGAACCCAACACCAGAACACGCTTACACAATGTTATGTGTGCTATTAATCCATGTTGGCAGAATATAGAAAATATGGCCCGATATAAAATAATTTTTGAAGAATATGATCAATGCTTTGCTTATGTTATCATTTAAACATACATCATTAACATGTGAAAAAATTTCCGTGCTGTGGTGAATATAAGTCAATCTATTCGAATATCATTAGGGATGATTTGTTAAATATGTGGCACAATGATGGACATCGCTGTGTTGATGTTTCCATATACAATTGTGCTCAAAAAGAACACGCATTTCTCATTTGGAAACAAGACTTTATTTGCATTGTCTAGACCGAAGCATTACGTTCCGAAGTAACAAGGAAATGCCCAGCTCTAGATCCCTATTTTGGTCAAAATTGTCATCTGGCCTGGCCTTTTCATAGCTCTGTTAGTGAATATGTGAGTTGAGTTTCACAACTACACTATTTTTTGATAGTGCTGGAAGTTATTCTTGAAAGTTCATTGCAAACGGAATGCTTTTTTGTACAATTTTAATCGATATTTGTGTAATCTATTCCAAATATTATGAACAGTTTTTGTCGTCTAATTTATCATATATCTGTGTACAAATATTAATCGCTTGTTAATTGGTTTTTCTCAATCTGCCAATCAAGACACGAAGTATGAGGTTCAGATTTTGATATATTTTATTTTCACCAATCCTGTTCACTGAAAATTTCAGATCCAATTTTGAAAAAATAAATGTCGAATTGTCCTATGTGTAGTCTCAAGCTAATGGTTGACAAATCTGGTAATGTGGGCTAGAACGTGTAAATATCGGTGGACAAATCTGAACAATTGATTCTACTCTAAATGCCTCAGAAAGAAAAGTAGCAGTTCTAAAAAAAGTTTCCTACAATTTACACTGAAACTCTTGAATCTTACCTGTTCCAAATCTTTATGGACCTGATTGGATTAGATTAAGAGCCAATTCCCATACCTTTTAATGTCCAAAACTTGATATTTCTCAAAAGTGGTTGATAATATTGTGTTGATTATATTTGCAATGCTTGTGAAATATGGTACCAAGACAACTTGACATGACTTTTTCAGGCATTGCAAAATTTATGAGCTCTATTGTTGCTGATATTATGTTATTCAGATAAAATTACTGATTGAATATCCTATTTCTTATATAGGGTCCAAGTTGCAGTTCATTTAATCATAGGTTCTTTCTGCAAAGAGCATTTTTGTGCAAGAGAAGGAAGCATTATATATTGTTTGCGCTGTTTAATCTAAATTCTTTCAAATGGTTTTCTCCTTTTGTTGAGAATAAAAGATGAGATATTGTGTTTGTTTTACTTTTTAAGGAAATTAAATGTCAATCATTGCATATTTGATGTTAATTCTGGTGTTTTTCTTTTTGCAAGTTTTTTCTTCAGTTTAGAAGTTAGATAATGAGCAATATGTACTGATTAATAACAAGCCGAAAAAAGTGATATGTCAGCAGCCAGAGAGCTACGTTACGCAGTGAAAACTCTTTATAAAAATCTTCTGTTCATGGGCAAGGATTACCCTTTAGGTTCTACATACTTTCGTGACAAATGTCATAATGCATTCATGAAAAACAAAGATGTGCAAGATCCAGAAAAAATTCAGCAGCTCTTGAAACATGGAGATTACATTATAAAAGAACTAGAAGCATTATACATGCTTAGAAAATATAGAGCATTGAGAAACAAATACTACAAAGATGAGCCTCACCATGAAACTATATTTAAAGCAAATAAGAAATAGTGAAAAATTTTGTTGATGCCTACACATTATCATTTAATCACTTTGATGAATTAACTGATAGGTATATTATATGAAATCATATTTACATGATAAATAAATCTGGTCTTAGATGTCTCATTTTGCCTACAGTTAGTGTTTCTAGCTTGATCTATCATGGGATTTGTGGCATCAATTATTGTGACACATAATATTCATCTAATTGCATATTTGTCGTTTTGTTGAATGTATTCATATTAAATGATTCAATGTAATATATTGACATAAACTTGAAAACAGTTATTTTGCATATTACTAATATACACACTGCTTGCAAATCTATTACTGTTGCCATCACAGAATGTTTGCTAATCTGATTTGTAATATTGACAAAACAAAACGATTGGTATATATGCGGTTAGTTTCGAATGTTTCAACTGATTATAGGAAACTCACAGTGATCGAATCAAGTTTTATTGCAGTGATGGGCTTGGGTTGTGTTATTCTCAAATATTAGCATTGAAATATTTAAGAATAGTACCTTTGACAAGAAAGTAGCTTAAGGTAGCGGATAGAATATAAATCCTGTCAGACTGGCTTAATTGAGCACACGTCAAGCATTCAAAATTGGATTTATTTTTATGCTGATTTGTGTTGTTTTTCAATTAAATAATTAGTTGTTTGGATGCCCAAAGATTTTGCCTGATTACACATAATAAACTTTGAATATTTCGAGTAGGAGTGAAATTGTACGGTGGTGGGTACGAAATGCAATCACCCAGCTGTAGATTTATGCAGTACAATTTTTTCATGTGTTGTGTTGTTTAGAGCAAGCATCATTCACCCTACGCGCACTCAACATATATTTTATGTTGATGTTATTACCACTTCATCCAAATATATAAGCATAAGTCTTGATGCAAGGTGTTGAAAACTATTTTGCAAACTGTTATCCTTACAATTTATATTATGGATGATTACATGAATCATCCCATTACATTTTTTTCTTAATTATTTTTGCAAAGATAAATCTCAAAAAGTGTAAAATTTCATGATTGGTATTATACTAGCATAAGTCCACCTAAATGTTGTCTTCATATCGTATAATGACGCAGGCTGTGAATGGTAAGCATACATTTCGTTTCATTTCTCTCCTATTATCTGCGAGCTGCATAGCAAACAAAGGTTTTGGATAAATTACAAAAATATTTTACATCTTCTCAAAATGTTATTCATTTTAGAATATCCAAACCTGCTTCCATAAACTTTTTCTGCATGAATTTACGATTGAAAAGTGTACAAACTGAGTTTAATCCATTTAAAAAAAACCTAACACTTGGAAGTTACATCTTTACTGGTGATATCATAAGAAGAATTGGTATATGTTGTAACATTGTTTATATTAACTCAAAACATATATCTTGGCATTGACATCATCATCAATAATAATACACACTCTTTGTTTTAGCAATGAAACGCATTTTTGTGAAGCCTGTGCCATGCGCAGCAATGTCCACTAATGTAGCTAATCCTGATGATTATAAATTTGAGACACTCGATGTCACATCTCCAAAAGACTTCGTACTTCATGTGGAGTTGAATAGGTAATGAATGTTTTATGCATTTTTATTGCATGACTTCATTCTTCTCAAAAAAAATAAATGGTTTACCACTTTTTCGATTGGATCACCTTAGTAAAGCCAGCACCAGAAGCCACTTATTATTAAGACAAAACAGGGTTAGTGTCGTTGGGAATATATGCCGTAATCTTTCTGGTTCAGCCTCACATACCGAAGTTATCACACCCTAGGTTTAGTGGTGTACATGGATTAACGAGCATGCCTTTTCATTCATTGGGTTCTAAACTTCAGCATTTCATCGTTGGTTTCATCGTGTGATCGCGGACCATGCTCTGTCTGGAATGTGGCGATTAAGCTATCTTCTGAAGTTCCATGCGTAAAAATAAATCTAATATAAAATTTTTGTATAAATATAAAAAGCATATTCATTAAGCTATGGGGACTTATCGATTGTTTCATAAATTATAGAAATACAAATGTAAAACGATTAGTGAAACTCCATTTTATACTGATTGTTTGCATTCGCATTTCATTTTATACTGATTGTTTGCAGGCCAGAAAAATTGAACGCGATGAACAACAAAATGTGGGGTGAGATGGTAACATGTTTTGATGCTGCTGCGAAAGATTCAAATGTTCGAGCAATTGTAGTGTCCGGAAAAGGAAGAATGTTCACAGCTGGTAATCTTTATTTATAGAATTTTTCTCCCATATTGAACAAAAAACTAAATGCAAGAATTACTAGCAATTTGAATTACTTTTCTTCAAAATATTTCTGAAAATGTGATTTCAAATGCAATCGGAATTTACAGATTCATTCAAGGGAAACAATACAAGATCTTCAATATATGAAGGGAAGTCACCATTTCTTTCCTTTCAGCATTCAAAATGTATTGAATCATCACTGCTTTATCATCATCTTATTATAAACGACAAACAGTGAATGAAGAAGGGGGCAAGCACCCCAAGTTTTGAAATAGGGGAGGGGGAAGACAGTCCCAAGTTTTCAGTTATTATATTAAAATTTCATTATATTAGGTGAATAGTTGCAAGCCCCAGTAAGGCAGAAACTTTGATTTTTCCGAAAAATGTAGGCCTGAATATAATGACATAATAGCCAGACTAGAGCAAAAATTCTATTGACTCCAGATTTGATCCAAATACCAAAAATGGTTGGATTTGACACAAAGCTGAATCTTGTCCTTTCTTTATTAACTACTCTTAGCAAATCAGGAACATGACAATAAAATAAATTATGTCTCAATCTGTCCAGGATTGGATCTCATGGCTGCTGCTGCCTCACTCGCTCCAGATAGCAACTTGGATGTTGCAAGGAACGCTTTCAAGCTGCATGGGTTTATTAAGTTTGCACAAGAAAGTTGCAATGCAATTGAAAGGGTAACTAAAACAATTTGAAATTGAATATTTACTGGGAATTTTTTGACTTTGTGCACTGTGTTTCTTACGATGCCAATATTTCTCATACAAAATTTTTGTGTGAAATAGAATACTGTTGCTGTGCCTATCTAGATGAATAGCTTACCTTGGTATTCCAGAATTTTGACTGAAATTTATGCTGTAAAGTTTGGTAATTATTATTTTTGCTGTTCTATGGGCAAAATATGCCAAAAAAGCACTGATTATTTGGATATAGAATTTGATATCAGTTTATTAAACAAGTTTTTCCAATATCCCTTACACACACTTATTTACGCAAGAGTATGTTTGCCCAGTTTGCGATTTTCCAAATTCCATGCCTAAATTTGTTTTACCATCACTAGTGCAGAGTGAGCGGGTCACCTTGAGCAAAGTCTTTTATTTGAAGCCACTACAGCAAACAGGGTCAAGGGCGCTGTCCACATAATCGATAGAACACAAGCGATCAGGGAATCTCTCGATCCGCCATTTTTCGCCCGTTGATGGTTGTGTGAGATTTCTACGATTCCCCAATACGGTGGTAGATGGCTCCAAAAATTTATCCATCTACAATTGATATAAGTGGCTGCATATGTATATCTTAAAAAAAACTGCAACCTAAATTCATACAAATATATTTATTTTTGATGATTCGACTTACAAGCGCCAAAATCTACAAGAAAAAGTAATTCACACGACTCTAGGACAAAGTTGATCATCATCGTCATAAGCTGTTATAGTCGTGCATGTGTGCATCCCCCTTTAGCGTTATTGTAAAGTCATAAGTGTTATGCTTTATCCAAGTTATTACATTGAATTAAGCCAAACTTTCTGGAATTCTATTCCTGTGATGTCCTGACATCTCACAAAGCCATTTCACCTAATGGTTACTATATGTTAATGCACAGTGCTGCAAACCTGTGTTGGTGTCTGTCCATGGAGGCTGTGTAGGTGGAGGTGTGGACCGTAACAGCCTGTGACATCAGATTATGTACAAAAGAAGCATATTTCTGTGCTAAGGTCTGTTTTAATTGTGATTGGCCTAATCCATAATTATTGCATGCTTCAATTTCAAGTGTCAAAAACCTGTGATTGTTGCTGTCCACAATGCCTGTATAGGAGTTGGAGTGGATGCTATTACTGCTTGTGACATTAGACTGCAGACAAAGGATGCATATTACTCAGTGAAAGTATGCCTAAAATGGTATTTTTAATTTACTTCTAAAGTTAAATTTAATTTGCTTACAATATGTCTAACAACTATTCGGATCACTCTGCTGAGGTGCTGACCATTGATGTCCCATTCCTGGCAGAATTAAATTTCTGATTGGAGGATGTTTCACAATATGTGAAACGCAGATCACTGCGATTTTTCTAATCTAAATACCAGTATTCATATTCTGAAATAGGTGGTATAAACCAATATCACAAAAATAGGGGAACATATTAATAAATCTTGGTTTGCTACCGTTTTTGAAGTTGATAATCATAGCTTGATCTTGTTGAAAATCTTATATACATTTGACGTTATTTTCTGATTTTTTTATCTGCAGTGTAGGAAAAATTGGCCACTTTCACTTTTTTGTATAGTTGTGCGCCAGATATTTTCCGCTTGGTTTGCAGTTGCTGATTTTAGACTTTCTCTGGTTCTGCTTACCAGCGGTCAAAGGTTTGTCTCTCTCTGGTCAGATGCCAACCCAGATAAAGTGAAGTTCGATCAAACTCTGTTTTTGAATTAGACTAGTATGTGAACCAGAATGAATGCCAGTTCGCCAGGAATTTACTTATTTGCTTGCGATATGTCTAATAATTCGAATCGCTTTGCAAGGTGCTGACATTGGTTGTTTTTTTCTTATTCTTGCAGGAAGTTGATGTAGGGTTAGCTCCAGATGTGGGAACGTTACAAAGGTTGCCTAAAGTTATCGGTAATGATAGCATAGCGAGAGAATTGTGTATGACGGCTAGAAAGCTGGAAGCAGAAGAGGCCCAACAAATAGGATTGGTCAGGTATGAATATCATATAATGTACATGACAAAAAAATTTAGGCAGAAATAATTATTTCTTGGAACAGTGGCTGGAATCAGTCTAAAAATCTCTTGGACTCTGTTATTGCTAAAACAATCTTACCAAAACCGTGCTGTCTCATAGTAATTCAGTGCAAGTAATTATGCACTATAGACCAGTGGTTCTCAACCTTTTATGTTTGCAGACCAGTAAATTTTCCAAACAAATGTTGCGGACCGGTGGACTTACAAAACCAACCCAAAATGTTATTACGATAAAAACTATGCAATTCAAAAGCAAAAAAGTATGAAAACTTCAATTTAATAAGAACTTTTCTGCTGTCTGTTTGATACCATACGTGTTAACCTTTTCAATGTCGGATTTGACTGCAAGGCGAAGTAGAGCGTTGACTTCCATACGATTTCTCTGTTTGGTCTTGATGATCCATAACAACATTGCATGATCGTTGAAGCGAATGTTGTTAATTTCGCAACTGGGCTAGTTTCTTCCTCTGTTTCACCAGTAACTGAAGCAGCAGTAAGGCTTGTTTTTCCTCTGTCCTCACCAGGAACCGCTAACTTGGGTTTTTCACTGTTGGTTTTCTTTTGAAAGAACTTGATAATACTAGTTTGGTAACTGATTTACTATCGAGTTTTTTTTGCTATGACGCGCTTTTAAACACTTTGGCACCATACTTACAGCATTGTGACGTACGACAGAGTACAAAGTAGACTCTGAAATTTGTCTTACGTCACAATACTGCAAATTACGGAGCGTTCCAAATTCTAAATCAAAAAAATTTTAGGGTGAGTTCATTACTTTAAGTCAATGGAAAGCCTTCAACATATTGCATTTTGCAATTGAGATAAAAAATTGTAATATGTTTGACGGACCGGGAGGAAAGTTGACGCGAACCGGCACCGGTCCGCGGTTGAGAACCATTACTCCAGACTACACTTTCCAGCCATTCCTGCGTAGAGTGATAAACTAATATATTTGGTTTGATTGACTACTCTTTATTGACTTGACTATTCTTTATTCTTGAATAATTTACTAAGTGTGTGTCTCAAGAGTTTAATAATCAACAAATCTGATTTTTTGCAAATTCTACCTATCAAAATGTATTTATTTTCAGTCATGTTTATGATGACAAAGAGTCAATGATGGAAGGAGCTCTGGAACTGGCTTCTCTTATTGCTTCAAAAAGTCCTGTTGCGGTGCAGAGTACAAAAATTCATATGAATTATTCTAGAGATCATACCACACAAGAAGGGCTTAGAATATATGGTATGAGATAATGGATTTTTAATGTTACCGTTTAAAAATCCTGGATTATTTTAAAGGAAATGTAGATTTATCCTCACCTTTTAGCTCATTAATTTAAATTCATCCACCGATACTTTTCTGTGCTTAGAAATTTTCATCACTGAGGTAGTGTGCAGCCCAGTTGTGATTTTTTTCATGACAACCAATATTGATTTAACTAAAAACCACCTTTCTTCATTTAGGCATCATGGAATGCGGCAATGTTGCAGACTGAAGATATTACTAAATCAGCCCAAGCGTTCATGATGAAGAAAACACCAGCGGATGTAGTATATTCAAAATTATAATTGCAGAATTTTCCCCACATTTTCAAACATAAGTGCAGTTTATTATCCCAGCAGCTTGTTTTATTAAACAAAAGTATCTATAGATATTTTAGACATTGTTTTTCATACAAATTTTTTCTAGCTCTTAGGATATGTACTAGGTCCTCCACTTCATGCTCTATCATATCCATTCCAGGCAAGTAATCATGTTGTGACAATTAACCACACCTCAGGGAGTCTATATACTAGTCCCAGTTTTATATTCTGATAAGATTTATTTGTTTATTTTTCCTTATTTAGTTCTTGTCCAGATTTATTGTTTTGATCTGGATTGTATTGATACTGGTTTTGATAACTGCTGTTTGTATGAGCTTTCCCAATTCTCTCCATCATATTTTTCAATTGTTATACTTTTTACTGTGGATTGATCCAAGCAGTTTGGGTTGACACCTGTTAAATTATTAAAAATATAATTTTTTTTTATGTGCAAATTAGAGACTAATAAATATTTTTCTAATTGTCGTAATTTATATCTCACCATATCCATCTGGGTTGGATCGAGGTTTATAGTAACTTTGAACTCCACATATACTACAGAAGAGGTGTTTAGCAACACCTGTGTTGAATGTGTATGTTGTTAAAACATCTGAACCTTGGATGAGTTTGAAATCCTTTTCTGGTACAACAAAATGAATATTGTGTTTCTTTACACAAATGGTGCAACTGTAAAAGATTATATAAAAAAATTTAGTTTTATCTCAATATTGGATGAATGATTTTTTAAATTTGTCATCCCACTTGAATGCAAGTAATGCTTCATTTCTTAGTTCCTTATGTTTTGGAAATGCGGGAACCAGGGGTCAAAATTTCAGAAATTTGGACTGGAGAGAAAACTTGAAGTTAAAGTTTGTGTTTAAAAGTTTAAATCTAATGCGGTGGGGCTGGGTACACCAAACTCCGATAGACACCTATTTTTACTAGTTTTCTTATTAGTTGAAACGGCCTTTGCAATCGCCTGCAAAGATTGGCTCAAATCAGTTACAGAGAGTTGTTATTACGTCATCGCAGTTTTCACTACTTACAACAGTTGCCCTTCGGACTATAAGTGTGTTTTGGACGATGTATACTGTACGTGTATTGAAAATTTTATGAAACCCTGAGTATAGAGTCATTGGAATTTGTGTCAAAGAGTGATATGGTGTATTTTGACATAAAACAATGGGCGCAACTGAAATTAACAACAATCCCCCGGAAAAATGTTCAATTTTGGCTCTAGTTGCAACCATTCTTGTTTTAGAAGGTTTTAGTTCTGGTTTCAACAAGGTTGTGAGTGCAACTACCGTACCAAGTGGTTGGTATGCTGGTATCGCAGCTTGAAAAACCAAAGTCTGGTAAATGTATATATGTACACCATTCAACCCACGGGTTGATGATATCTTATGTGTGTTAATCTGGTGACGAAAACATGATCTTTTAGGCGTTTACTGATTTTTCCTGTGCATGGACATAGTTGGTGGAGAAAGTCGTACCATAACATGCGGTTACGGTATGTGAATGACCATGTACCGAAATGGTGTCTGGAAATCCTCTCGCATTTAATTATCCCTTGTGGAGGTCGAACCCAGGATGTTAGAGATGCATAGTTCGAAGCATATGCTTCAAAGTGAATGCTTTTACCTGATTGAGCTAAGCGGGTACAGGTCACCCTCTTTGCTTGGTTGTCTATGCAGCTTGGTACTCATCATCATTATTTGGGTCTAGTGAAGTTTAGTACCGGTACCACATTCCCGAATGTCATTAAAATAAAAACTGACAGAATATTCTCACCCTAACTAGGGGGCGCCAATGCTGCAAGCATCTGGCATTGTCTCCCGGGTTAGGATAAGTCGCTTGTAACATGGGAAATTATTATGATAATCGGATATATGGTACTAAACTTCATGAGACCCCATTATTTTATAGTGCACATTTAAAACAATATGGTACTGAATAAATGCTCTTCCACCTACTTGCAGTCGTAAACGTAGAGTTCCGCTGGAGCGTTGACTTCAAACTTCACAGCCCCACAATGACAACCTCCCACATGTTTTACTTTCTCCATATTTCACTGACCATACAAAGACAGTGTTCGCAACATAGCGAATTCGGCGTCGATTATCTCGGTACCTTGTCACAACCAGCCAGGAAACTGACCAAACCAATGACTCAATTGTTCAATAACCTACCAAAGAGTTCGGAAACGGGAAAATCATTACCGTACTTTTTCTTTCCAGCATTTTTTCTAAGTTTTGGCGTTTACTCTGTAATGCATTCCATCTTATGTAAAGCCTATGTTGACCACAAAGACTCACAAATCTGTCTTTGCGATTGCAACACGACTGTGGTGAATCAATGATCCGTCATGTGACTTGACATGCTTGAACGGATTCTGGTCAGTTCGCCACTTCCGAGCTGTTCTGTGTTTCCGCTTTCAGTCGTAGCCCTGACTCAGGGGCCCTAACCTGTAGCCTGTTATGTTTCGTTTCCGGTTGAAGCTGGTGATTTGAGTCTAGCTTAGTACAAAGACATGACGATGCTGGATATGTAATGATAGATATTTACCGGCAAGCCTGGTGACTTTGATAAAAAATACTGAATATGCAAATTCGATATTCAGCAGACTACCTACCGGTATGCGGTATGTTAGGTACAGCAGTGCTTTTCATTTTCGTGCTTTGACTTTTCATTTTCTCAGAAATGAAAATAATATGAATCAGCTTATCATATGTCATAGCTTTCTAGAATAAACAATTTCACTCTTTATGTTTTTATTATCTTTCTTATTCTTTCCCCCCCTATTTTTGATGGTTTGTTGCTCTACTGCTGACTGGTAGTACTGAGTAGCTCAGAGCTAGCGTTAGTGCTTTAACATATTTAGCTCTTAAGGGTGACAGAGGGATAGGATATCATTTTTATCCTGCGGGAGGGGGAAGCCGAGAATAGCTTGAGCATACGGCGAGCCACGACCTCTCGTGCAGATACCAGTTCCGAATCGGGGTGGCGATTTTTTTATTATTGTATTTCTCATTTTTCCTGTGCATGCAGCATGGACCTGGTTGTTTTTTTGAAAAAATATTCCAATTAACACTTTGTATACAACCGGACAGTGCCGTACAACCGGACGACTTTGAAAAATATTTCCTCATTTCCGGCCAACAAAACAATCTGCTTTCGCCAAATGGTTAACTCTTTCTCAATACTAATACTGCCCATCTCCTGAGCTTGTAAACAAAAAATTGAGGAGTTGTGAGCCCTTTTCACCTTCAAAAATCAGGGAATGTGGCTTTTTTCAATCGATTTAATAATAAGATTAGTACAAAATAGTTAATCACTATTTTTGATGTCATTTGTTGCTGGAAAAGAATTTAAAATTATTGAAAATGTACTTCCATATTTTACCCCCCTTTAAACATAAAATTTAACCCAGAAAACTATTTCAAGGAAAATATGAAACTGGGTCAAATGGCATACGAAGATGGAACGAGGGGGCAGGAGGACATGGCTCCCAAGGTTTTGCAAGGAAGGGACAGAAAAGATTACTCTCTCTGAAATATTTTGTAGTTTTAACAAAAATTTCTCTAAAATAGGTGAAATATTTAGGCGCTTTTGGCATGCAATCATATGTTATACAGAGTCATATAGTGTTTGTCCCCCAAAATGGTTTAATTTTTTTACAAGAGGGCTGGAAAATTTTTGCGCGCCTTCAGTTCACGAGTTTTGTTACGAAAAATTTTACCTAATGTTATTTTTAATGTCCCCCTAAGATTTTTGCACCACTGATAAGAGCATTATTTTCATTCGGGTATAACTCCCTAATTGCATAATGTTATGAGACTGGAATGGGGTGAATTGAAAAAGAAGTTGTAAAAAATATATATAGGTCAAAGTGAGCAATTTCAAAATATTTTCATTTCAGAAAAGTGGAAATGTTTGAAAAGCACTAATATTGAGCTTGGATATATTTTATCCAAAGTCATCCGCATTATTAAAGTCGCCCAGTTTGCCAGTGCCATACGTGATAAAAATTTTGGAATTGCTGAAATTCCAAAAGTCTGCAGTGGAATATTTTAAATAATAAATATATAGACTGTAAATACAGAATAGTTTATCAATATTTTTGATAGTACCGATGTTTGTTGCATGATATCATTTTCAACAAATGGATCAAATAAAATTTTGCAAAAATAGTCATGCTGCTAAAAATCCTGTAAATTTCATGATCTGTGGTTTCAAGTAGAATTCGGGGAAATGGTCATCATAAACCTGATAGTCATTCCATCGTTGATAGGCACTTGAAATCCTGACAAAAAAAGGTGAGCAGATTCAAAAGTCATTAATATTGAGTTTGAATATAATTTTCAGAGTTGCTTATATTATCAGTGTTAACTGCCTTGCCAGTCAGTACCTTATGTTATGGTTACTTTTTAATATACCCTTACCAGCTTCCGGTTACCTTATGGTATCTTTTTACTACACCCTTACTAGCTTCCACTGTATTTAGGTAACAGTTTATTATTGCTTGACAATTTTTGGAACAAACACCGTTGTCTATCGTCCATCATAGTTTTAGTAATTTTGTGAAGAAATGAATACGATCAGCGATGGTTGGTCGCCTTGCGAGATTAGTACCGATATAGTATTGTCAACCATTGAAATCAGAACTATTTTACTAGCTTTGCTGAAATATTGTTTCAGTTCCCTCAATGCATGGTTTGAGGGACATTCTTTGTGATTGTGACATGATCTGTGATATCAGTATTTAATTTATATATACCGGTATATATATTTTAAAAAGCAGTATTTCACGTTTATGCTTCGTATATAAACATATAGTTGTATCATTTTGTATTGAATAGTTATGACAGTATAAGTACGATTGAGTAGAATTAATTATTACACTACAACTACACAACTGCCACAATGGCATTTAGTCTGGTTGATGATGATGCTATAAATAGAAGTTTACATAGCTCAAATGTAAATCAGGAAAAAAAAGAAGCGAAAAATGGCAAAAACAGGTATATGATTCGAAGTTTGTTTTAGGTTTATTTATTCGTAATCAAGATGAAAGAAAATAAGTTCAAATACTTCTGTGCTATTTTAATAAATATTCATGATGCAAAGTGAAAACAATTCATATACAATTTTTCAGTATATACAATTTAATGACATCCGGGAATATGGTACTAAACATCACTGGACCGTAGAGCAGTTGTTTGATTCACATCAAGATAATGATGTGTATCGTATTTTGCGGACTATAAGCACCTCATTACTAATAGTCTCAGAAGGTCATTTTTCCAAAATTTTATTATTTAATTTATTTATTGTGCAAATAGAATATGAACATGTAAAATCTGTGGAACGTATATTTAGTACAAAATAACCTGGGTTCCGGTACAACCGCAAATTTGTATACATCTGCATATATATAAAAAGCATCTACACATATATTAAAAACTTCACAACTCGCCTTGGATTGGGAAAAAAACGAAGTATGAGTTTTAATAGGGACAATATCGGAAAAATATCATACGGAATATGGTAAATATTGTACATGGGAGAAAAACAAGATTATATCATCCCTGCAGGATAATAAAGATTTATTTGAGGACTTAAAATTGGATGCTTCATGCGAATACCTTTCTACCAAATTTGGTAACACATAATATGATCATATAATTTCAGAATTTTTTGTATCTTTCCGTTTTTAAACAGGTGCACAAGTATGTATGATACACAACTTCATAACCTCGGATACATGCCGAGTGATGATGAAGAAGAAGTTGAACCACTTCTATCAACTTCATGTCCCAACCTGACCGCAGCGGTAAACTTGAATTCATTGTAACTAGGGCTGTTAAAATGAAAACCTTTGTTCCATATTTATGGTACACCGTTATTAGATAGTTTTTTTTAATGTTGGTTAAAAATTGACATGGGGAGTATTAAATAACAGACATATGTCTGATTTTAACTACTTCAGATGTGTTCATTTATTGAATGTATTTGAATATCTGGTTCATTTGGTCGACTTGAATTAAGGTTGTTGTTTTCGTTTTCTTCAGATGTACAAAAAAGACTCAAAACCTTTAACACTGATATTCAATAGCAGTACTGATGCTTTTGGACCGTTTTCCAAAATTTGGTTGCTACCAAAGATCCAAAAAGAGAAATTTTAATCGTCTAGTACAGTTATGTCAAGAAATGGACATCTGCTAAAATTTTTTTCTGATGTCTCAGTAAAAGAGTAGCTGACATTCTGCAAGCCTGGATAAAACATTTGTGTAAATAAGTTAGTTTTGTTTTTCTTTAATATGCTTGTGTGACAAAGTCTTATACAACGCCCTTTTATAAGGATAATGAAATATCAGATGCAGGCAAGAATTGGGGGCGCTTTCTTTAATGATGAAACCAAAATTCCAAACAAAACTGAACTGCTATAGTAGAGTGCAGTAAGTGAATTTTAACATACCTGTATTGCATTATTGGGAAAAAAAGCTCCAATAAGTTTGTCACAAGACTAACTTTAATAACCCCTGCTTGGAAGTGGGGTGTTGTATTCGTAATATTTGCTACAGCTAGTGCACTGTACACTTCCCCAGGATCATATTGTGATAATAATAGAAATTATCGGATGTTTGCATGACTAGTTAATCATTGATTTTTAAATTATTCAGTAGATTAAAATAGATATTATGTAACATACCATACAATAAAGATTATAAATATTTTCATCATCATTTATAATTGTCTTGATTCGAAAATAATTTATTTTTCTCAAGCATAAAAAATCTGCGCAAACTTACTAAATCACCGAGTACTGATAGATTGTTCAACAGAAAAGCGGACTGTATGGCGATTGTATTTGATGAAATAAAATTTTGGGCCTATCATTGCATACGGCCAGTTTTTATTTGTTTTGTAAATGCCTGTGTTTGTATTTGATCTGTGACATTGCAGACTGTTGAAACTAACATTTGGACTCTAGACTCTCTGGCTAATATAAGCTTGCTCATTGTTCTTACTTGTCATTAGAATTACGAAAGTCTATAAACTCAGACTATCTAGATGTTAAAGTATCTAATATGGAATTCTCAGATAAATACTGTGTGATAATGATTCAGTAATTGTTCCTTAGGCCAGCTAGAATTCTGTTTGCGGGTACCGTAATATGATTTCAAGAAAGTTGTGAATTAAATTCTGTCTTTCAAAAAAACAGGTTTGTGTATTATCACAGAAATTGGGTCGAGTTGAATAAGTACAATTTTCAGTTCCTCACTATTAGCACAATACCTGTATATTATGTGATTTTATCACAGGGTATTGCATTATGAAATGCGTAGCTATGTAACTTTTTTGCTACCGCCTGCGGGTACCGGTGCTGTTTTTAGTATATCAGAAACCCCATAGTTGATTTCCAGTAAAAATATATAAATTCTTGAAAATAATATTAAAGATTTTCGAATCCTTTGCTTTTGACTGCCTTTGGTAATTTTTTACTTATCAAATTTGCATTGTTTGCGATTTTGTCCATGGTAAAAGACCAAGTTAATCCATTGTATTTCTTTGTTCATAGTAACCAAATATGCTATCTTATTCATTTTTACAAACCCAAGATGTTTTCTGCTGTGATTGTATTTGAGAAAATGTAAATGCGTGGTAAATCAGATAAAATTTGGGCTTGAAACATTTGTTGAATCATAGTAGATGAAAAAGACCATTCAAATAACCTGAATTGATTTACTGGTATATTGAATCTAAATGTGGCATCTTATTCCTTTATAACGGGTATTTACATAAGCAGATGGATGATATATAACACTGTGTTTAATACTAAATGCTGTTCAGTAGTATAATACAATAACATAATTTATTACAGAATATAAAAATTGTAGATTTTTGGCAAGTGGCAGTAATTTGATGTCGATTATCATTGGTTCATAAGAACAAGTCACGATTAATTTTTCATATTTGACTTTTTATGGTTATATTAACCAAAAAACACTTTTTTCTCCATGAATTTGAGAAAAATTCTTTCAGTTTGTACCTTTATCACTCAAACAGCAAACTTTTATCACAGAGTTCTACCTAAAAATTTATTTCCTTATTTACTGAACTATGGATCACAGCAATTTGAAACATCGTAAATGCACAGTATGTATTAATTGATTTGATTTTTCAAATATGTTTAGCTTGGATTAATGTGCACTGCAGAATTTCCAGTTCGGGTTGATTGAAATTCTCAAACCATCTTAATCTAAAAAGCAGACATGTTATATTTAATCATAATAAAGGAACCTGGTAAATGACGGCATGGTAAAAAAAAATTTTACTGCCAAACTTTATGTAGGCGAACGATCGATTTTGAATCAGACCTCAGTGTGACCGTTTCCATGATTCAATGATTGCTTAACAGTATAGTAGCTTTAATTGCAATCCCTATGATTAAATTAAACTAATCGTTGATTGTTTGTGACTATAAAATAATATTTGATAACTTATATTCAGGATCGATCGACATCTACATCAAGCATTGAAGAAATGGAGGCATTACATTGCCCCTTAGGTGACTAAATTAATTATATACATACCATATTTTCAGACCAGTTTATTACCATCTGTACATGGCTATTTTAAAATTTAAGAGCTGATATATTTTTAGAAACTATTGTCAGATTTAGAACTGTTTATGATAATATCTCTTAACTAGCTCAACAAATCTCTTGTAAGGATATTATTTCTCATAAAGCAATTTAAGGATAGTGATATGACAAATTTTAAAAATAACTCTCTCACTTATTAACCTGAGCCTAGAATGATAAATTAAATTCATGCAGGTTCACTTTTGAGATGTTAGTTTTTCAAAAATTGATCTTGGCCGCCTTCGTTCCTATGTTGGCTGATTTGTAGCATAATAATATAGAACATTATGATAAAATAGAATTTTGTTCACATATAGATCGAAGTCTGCTTATACTGGTAAACCTTGAGGGGACTTTTTATTATTTGTAAATTGTGCTTCAATATCTCATAAAACAGTTTGTATATCTTGACTTGTCGTTACCTTCCGGCAGCCATTTTTCTGATTTACTAGTAGCTGACAATCTTCTTGTGTGTTATGTGGATCTTTCAAATCTAGGAGTCTGTTTACATGACCAATGCATTTGAAAACAAAACAGCTTTGTATCAATATTATAAGATGTAGGGAGATTACTGTATCAGTCAATGTTGAACTAAAGTTGAATTCATAATATAGCAAATTAACACCACTCGGTAGATTTAAAATGGTGTGAATGAGTGAATTTGCTCTAGTGTCGGCGCTTGTGTAAATGTAATGAAATTAACATGGATTATCTTCTATTTGTACATTTCAATGCAACAAGCAGAATTAAATTTCTAACTAAGTAATACGCTTCGTCAAAATGGAGTTGCTTGAATGTGTAATTTTCTTATAGCTGCGGCCTCATCTTCCTCTAGCGTTGTTCAAGAATCCGTCCATAATGCAATGACTTATGTTGAGGAATCAATGCAAACGGCAAAAGAAATTGGTATACATGCAAAAGAATCATTGCACCATGCATTTGAAAGTGTTGATAGATTTGCTCACAAAGTATGGGATGGAAGGTGTGTTATATTTTTTTCAAACTAATTCATTCAATATCATGACTTACCGGTAGTTAGTTTTATTGGTATTTAAAATTACTATATAAATTGAATACTTCAACATTTTAATTGAACAAAATTTATGTATCATTTCACAATATAATATATGCATTTATAAAAAAAAAACAAAATTAATAGACATCACTTTGATTGGGTTATAAAAAATCTGACACTTTTCAATGCAATAAAGGCTATTTGGAGATTTTTAGGCTATCATTGCTTATTGGGCAACTTGGGTTATTATTTTATTATTGGCAAAACTTAAATTCAAAACAACGTGGCTTCTGCAATAGTTCTGCAAATGTTCCTTAATAATCACTGACTAACCGTTGAATGTTCAAAGTTCCAGTAATTGAGTGGAATTTTAGGAGAGTTATAAAAAAGCCCATCACGAATTATCTCATTATAGTGAGTGGTTAATCATGGGATGTTTCCTATAGGTCATTGGTGATTAATCAGGAACTTAGTTTCCTGATAATTCTGAATTTGCCTAATGTTTAATATTGTTCGACTTTTCGTGTGCTGATGTTCTTCCAGCTGGTTTATGCTTACCGGTAATAAGTGGATTGCAGCATATTCTATACTTTTTATTTTTTAGTCAGATGACACTAGTCTAGCAATGCTCAATATTAATATATTTTATTATTTTTTATAAATGTGGTTTAACATTTTTTGGTTAAAAGCATTGTTACATCATAGGCATCTGATTATCTAAAGATTTTCACAAAAAGATTGTTAAGATTTATTTCTCATACTTTAGGATATTTTCTTGCCTTTGTGGATGGTTTTATAGCTAGTATAATACATTTAACTTAATCTGTTCAAAACTGATAGGGTTGTAGTGTGTTTTGTGGCGGAAAATGGTGACTGAAAGGCAGTCAATTATTACAAGTAGCCTAATTTAAAGAAGTAATGCAACATGAAGGATTTAGAAATAGAAGCTGTAAAATGTCTCGACCGAAAATCCAGTTAAATGAAGAAAACAAGAATGCCAGTTTTTCTGATTTAATGCATGAATTATGGATAGATGTAAAAACAAATGTTAAAGACAGCAAAGGTCGGAAATCATCAAATTCTTCCACATCAAGTTCTACTGATGTTGAAGAAAATGAAGAATATAAACATGTAGCTTGTTGTAGCAGGTGTTTATCAGTATTTAGTTGCAAACATGCTTTGATTTTACAGAACAAGGGAACAAAAAGTTTTTCTCTTGTAAGGAATCTGAAAACCTATTTACTGTTTAGGTTCATTGTTTTCGAGTAAATATGACAGATAGCACGAGTAGCACGAGTTTGCTGCTGAATAGGCAAAATTCATCGGCAGCAATTTATATTATCCAAAAATGTCATAACATGTATTATAAGTCATAAATCTGCGTTTTTGTTTTAGATGGCGTGTTGTGTCTCACATCCAACTTCCAGACTGGCAGAAGGACAATGAATTCCTACACAACTGGCACAGACCTCCCATGCCATCATTTCGAGCATGCTTCGGTTCAGTATTCAGACTCCATACAGAGACTGGGAACATTTGGACACATTTGATTGGTAAAAATGATTGCTGGCTTTAAAAATGAAAGGGAACGGCTAAAAGTATAGATTACCAAAATGAAAAAAGTTCCATTATTCTTTCAGTTCATACTTCTTCTAATTTAGGTCAATATGAGAAATTTGCCTCGAGGGAACTGCTGAAAAGAATAGATTACCGATAAAAAAGTCCCATTATTCTCTCAGTTCGGACTTTTTCTAATATAGGTCAATATGAGAAATTTGCCTTGATTTCAATTTTTTCAATACTTTCTATAATGTATTGCTCTAGAATACAATTTGTAAAAAATTATTTTTCTGAAGTAAAGACCTATATTTTCCTTTGAATACATGCGATAGACATCTGATGTTCACACAAGAACAGGTATAACATGAGAACCATTGAACAGCTTATTTTGTTACAGTGAAATTCACTCTAAGTTTGGTCGAAAGATAAATGTATTAGTAGTGGCTTGGGCGATGGTAAAATTTGCTACTTTTTTTGACACCTTTTAACGACAGATACTTTCAGGCCTTCCGTTATGGTGTACTTGTTCTTTTAAGCTGAATGAATATTCCTGTGATAGGTTACGCCTTGACTGCATAATCTATGAGTGGCTCGTACTAAAAACACACTGCCGGAATATAAAAATTTTCTTGATTGTGTGCTCCTCCTATCTAAACATAATATTTTTTCAGGTTTCATTATGTTTATTGGAATTTGTATATATTTTCAATGCTTGGATGGAAAATATTTTGTAATCGAATGGCAAGAGAAGACAGTTTTTACGATGTTTTTTCTAGGAGCAATATTATGTTTATGCTTCTCAACCTTGTTTCATACTGTTGGTTGCCACAGTGAAAGAGTATATAGAATATTCGGAAAGTAAGTTCTAACTGAATATCTTTTTTTGCTGTAACCTAATTAATAGTGATAGGATGAATTAGAATATATTGTTCAAAAATTGAATAAACAGTGTTTCTTGGTTGATTTCTCAATTATTAATTTACTGTAAATACAATTACAGCCTGGTAGATACAGCCGATACAGAAACTGACATTTAGACATTTTTGACAATAATATTTGTGCAAAATATAATGAAATCATTGTTGGTAATTAGAAAAAAATAAATCGTTTTGATGGAGATTCACATGGCAGCGTGTTAAAATTGTTGATTTTCTTTTTTCACAGACTCGATTATTCTGGAATAGCACTGATGATCATGGGATCATTCGTACCTTGGATTTATTATTCATTCTACTGTGACACAGAACCAAAGGTAAGCTGTGGATTTAGTCTGGTTGGTGACCGTAATCATTAAAAGATCTTCTGTCAATATTTTATAAATCAATAAAGGCAAAGATTTGATAGCATTGACATTATATTTGAACAATTCATTTTTTGATTTAATTTGACCAATTTTTGAAAAAAATCTGCACAAAGGTACCACCACTACCAGTGTTAGTTTAACAGTTACTGCCATGAATGTGATTTTTTTTGTTTGTTTCAGATAATCTATATGACATCAGTATGTGTACTCGGCGTTCTTTGTATTGTTATATCACAATGGGATAAATTCAGCACTGCAAGATTCAGAAGAGTAAGGGCAGGTAAATATCTCGAAGGTTTTTTTTTATTTCTCAATACTAATGTTTGATATTGAGTAGAACGAATGTGAATTGTATTTGTGGTAAAAGTTTAGCATATGAGGATGCTCAATGAGAATTTTATTTTGTCAAGCATGTGCCACAGATGACCTCGTCTGATCAACATGATCCATCAGTGCTTATCACATACTTATTAACAGAAGATGTATTAACCAAGTTTTTTGAAATTTGGTATATTCTAACTTATGTTTAATGTCATGACTTTGTCATTCTTTTTAGTTTTATTTGCTGCTCTGGGATTAAGTGGAATAGTACCATGTATACACACAATTATTAAGATGGGATTCATGCAAGCTGTTAACTATGGACAGATAGGATGGTTATCCCTAATGGCTTTCTTGTATTTGTTTGGTAAGTACCGGTAGTTGTATGATAACATAGGATAAATAGCTAAAATGTTTCAATTGAATAAATAATATCATCCGGATATTAAATTACAAATATATAGACAAATATTACATGCTTAATGAGTCATTTTGCATATTTTTTTTTTGTTCTTCTATGCATTTCATTAATTCACCAATAACTGAAATTCATGATCATGAACACCACAAGCTGATAGTATAGGCTCTTGACCATAGTGAATCGCTCAAAATAAGTGAATTGACTAGAGTATACTGGATATGTCTTGGCTACATCTAATTTACATACCTGCAGGTAGCCGTCCATCATGACAATATCAGCTTATTAACGTCTAAAAGAAGTGATAAATTTGATATATAATGTTCGGCGCAGAGATGGCAATCGGAAGTGTTCGAAAAACCACTTGTCAAATTAGTTTTCTGTTTGGAACTAGAAACAGAAATCATCTTGCGTCTCAACCTCAAGGTATAAATAATTCAAAAACCTTTCATATATTCCAGGGGCTTTCCTCTATGCACAAAGAATACCAGAAAAATATTTTCCAGGAAAATGCGATCTATGGGTTAGTACTTTTGATTCGTTTGTTTTTTAAGATATCCCGATCGAATACCAATGCCACCACTCTAACTAAGTGCGTAAGTACTTGGTTACATTCAGACACATGAATGAATGTTAGTGCAAAAATTAAGATGAATTACGATTATGCTACAAAATAAAAATCATTATTTCGATTGTCATGATTTTTCATGAGTTTTCATGAATTTTTTCATTCCACTGTAATGTCTATAAATGTTGTTCTCCTAAATTTCATTTTTATTTTGCAATTGTTGAAAAAAATAAATGTGCTATGAAATTACTTTATGCTCAGGTTTAATATAGATGATACCATTGCGAAATCGTTCACTTGTGCTTGACAAAGCTGTTGAGTTGCGCCATATCTATCAAGTACTAGTCAGTGGTTATAAAGTGGTGTTATGAGTTGGCAAATATCTGGGGTTTGTAGCCCTCAAGTCTGCTCCTCTTTACCAGGCTTCCGTTTTCGAATTGAATCTAGAATCGATCTTTCCAAATAATTTAAAAGTTTATGGAAAAAAATTAACATAAGCCATGGGCCATTATTTTTAATATATTAGGGAAAAGTTTCAAGTAATATGAAGAATTTTAATCTACCTGATAGAATTTGCTATACCAAATCATAGCAATAGACACAGATTGGACTTCCCAAACTCACTCATCCTCTGCGCACAAATGACTGCTGCTATGGGGGTTGCAGGGTGTCTGTCACATGCAAAAATGAGTGGTTATAAACAGCAGTGCATAATATTTCAATGCCAGGTTGCCAAAATGAAAAAATATGTATGCTAGTTTAAGCTGATCAAGTTTTTTGTTTTTTTACAGTTTCAAAGTCATCAAATATTTCACATTCTGGTTGTCTTGGCAGCCGTTGTACATTTTCACGGAATATCGAATCTTCAACATTTTCGTTTTCAGTTTGGCGATCAATGTGTCAACACTCAACAATAGAAATGTTAAATCAATGATATTTTTTTTTAAAATAAACATTTTTATTAGCGAGCATTCACTAAAACTGTTTGACCAGAATCAGAAATGTTAATTTTTACAAGAATAATTCACAGACGGATCGCGTCTTGGCGGCATCTGTGACTAATACTTGATAAACTGTGCTTTGAACATTTTTTTAGATCGTTTCTATTTTAAGTCCGAAGTTGAACAATAGATATTCCCATTTGCTTTTGTTAATTGATACAAATAAATCATTTTAAATAAAATATATATTTTCATGAAACTGTACCTCAAATAGGATTTCTTTGGATATTAGGCCTAATATGACAATTGGTGTATTTGTAGGACTTATGATCTTTTCATCATTGTGCAAATACATATATGTATATATATATAATCAAGTTTTCGTGTTTACAATGTCAAAGTGTATGATATAGAGTTTATAAATTCAGTAGGATGTAATAGCCACTTTATTGTATTTTTTCTCACTTAGTTTTTAATTTTTTTCTTTCGTTTGATGTGAAAAACTGGTGATAATTCATTAACAAAGTGTAAGCTTAAAGGGTTGTATTCACGTAGATTGTGCTCAGGAGGTACGTACATCCCATTGCTGGATATTTTGCTGTTTTGATAAAATTCTCACGAAAAATTGAATTCTCAATTTTTTGTATTTGGAAAATACTTAATTTGAAGGTAAAATTTAAATTTGCTGATGAATTTGTGCAATAAAAACTGGACGGTTTTTCTAATCCCCAAATTTCTGATTCAAACCTAAAATACCCCAAATTTTTAGTATGTTGTATATATTTCTTTCAGAATGTATATATCCGAAAATTCAATTCATCTTTGACATCCTTGATTCTATTAAATAATTACATCATTAATATAATTTTTGTTTCCAATTATTTTTTCTTTTTCAATTTTTTTCAATAATTTTTGAAGATAAACTCATTTTGTCAAGCATAAGCCACAGATGGATCGCAACTTGGAGGTGCGATCCATCATGGCTTATGCTTGAGAAAAGAACTTTGTGTGCAAATTATCTAAAATATTCAAAAGTTTTTCTACACTAAGAATGGATTTTAAAGCAGGTTGAATTCCATACTGTTGTTTTAAATAAGTACATTTTTTTTTTTGAAGCTTTCCGTTCACACAACATGATTTTTGGTGATGCTCTATGCATTTTTTGTGTTTGTGTCCACAAAATTAGATTTATATCTACTATTTTTTGGCGTTCATTTTGAGTTCGATTTTTTCGCGATTGTGTTTCGTTGGTGTCGAATAAATATGTATTATAGCCAGTACAACATTTTACCAGATAATTAATTTTTTGCGGGCTGGTCCTGCACTGAGTTTTTTTCTTTTGGTATAAGATAGGTGATAGAATCACCCATAATGGAGTTTTTTTGAATATTTTGAAAGTGACTATTGGTTCAGGACTAATAGTGAAGTTTTTTTAATACTTTGATACTTATTCCACGACAACATAAGTAAATCACAACTAATTGTGTTAAAGTTGAGATGTATGCCAAAATTGATGTCATGAAATTTTTCATCCGCCCCATTATCAAATTATTTATCACCGGACTTTTCTTTCTGTTTACTCCTATTTTTTAATACTTCCTAAACAAGTTGTTGAGCACCAGTTTGTTAATGTTGTTGAACCATTCTTGCTGGACACAATTCTTTTACATGGTAGATTTGCAAAACCTATTCATGTATTACCTGTCCCTGTCTGAAACTTGATGAGTTGTGGTATTCTAGTTACATTCAATTATACTTTTTGGTTCTAAATTATTCCAGATGACATGGAAGCATGCCAATTTTTTGCTGCAAAGTTTAAGTTTTATTCCTGATCACAAATTCTATTTTGTCTAGCGTAAGTCACAAATGGGGTGACTCGAAATAGTTTACAAAAGATATTTGGGTCAACTTTTTCTGAGCTTTTTTTTATTTTTAAAGTGGATTGTCTTGAAGATCTAATTGTCTTCATTCAAGGCCGTTGGGTCAAGTTTGATCAACTTGATCTCTTGTCATGCATGAAGTGCTTTTTTTCTGACTTCCATGCCATTTCATTGAAATATTGTTAGGCAACATCTCGCATTTTACACAAGAGATTTTGTGACAAATTAAAGTTCCACATACGTCCCTGCGTATATCTTCTCCTTTAAAATGGGTTGATATTTTTCAAAACGGTTTCAGTTTCACTTGGTACTATATGGTTTGAGATAGTTTGCTAGGCTAATGGAGTATATAATTGCTTGCCGGAACTTAGCAACTCGTTTTTACAGTTAATGGGGTAATTGCCTTGGTCAGGTTTTACAGATTTGGGTCGACTACACCTTGTAAGGGTGGGTGTGGTCCGTCATGAAGAGTATGGGGTATAAAAAGCAGGGGGGTTGGTCTGAAAGATGAGGTTATTGTAGAAATTCTTAGATAGAGTTCCATACAACTTGCATAGTGTAGTGCAAATGGTGCAACGTTCCGCACATCTAGGCAAATTTTAACCATGAAGTCAAATTTTTCGTCAGCTTTGTGACGGTATTTATTAAAAAACTTGTTTGCCTGAGCGCCGGTTATGACGCCCTGATTTGACACCCGAGATTTTGCTGCTCATTAAGGTTCTAATGCGCCACTGGTTCTTGGCTCTGAACGCCTTTATAGCGCGGGTGGTTGCTAGGACAAAATGTATCCCGATATGTTCTTCCCAGTTACGCGACGCCGGTTTGAGGCATACGCCGGTCCGTATATACAGGTTCTTTTCTGGGACATTTTCCATTTCTACCACAGCTTTTTTGCTTGTTCAAATTCACTCTAGGCAGGGTCAGAAGCAGCTTAAAAAGAACCAAATGACGGCCACTTTTATGGTAATACTTGATGTGGTACTAACAACTGCAAAAACGGAATGATTCATCTTGAATATGCTTCGTTTCAAAATGGAGACATTCGAAGTAAGTTGGGGAAGGTGATACATACGACGGGGAAGTAAGTTCTTGGTTTACAAAATTTTGTTAATTCTGTTGCGTCTTTATTGTGTTTTTCCCAGGGAAAACCGAAACTATACCATGAGTTGCGCTGGTGCAGCACCGCCTAAGATGAATACCCCACTACCTGTATTTACCACTGGTGGCATAAGACAGGTTTACGGGAACCTCAATACCACATATTATTTGGGGTTCCAACTAAGGCAGGGCATTCGGTGATTCGAATAGCTTTTAAGCACAAAATACTCGAATCGGTCATAAAACGAAAACTTGGAGAAGGACGCAGAACTTTCCGGAAAGTATAAGCTATAGAGTATATATATATCACTATTTTGACGAAAGATAAAATATTAATGGTAGAAAACAGCTCCGATCCGAATATTCCAAATGATTCGGTTTTGCCATTAATATTTTCTCTAGTTCCGACTTTCTACCCCCTAATTGTACTGCGCTTCAGCGCCTGCATACTTCCCGTTCTGACCTATTTCCTTATTCTTCAACCGACAACGATTGATATTATTTCATTATCTATTCATATAAAACAGACAACATTCAGAAAACCGAACAACGATAACAAAGTTTTAAAACACTATTTGTTTGCAAAAACTAGAAAAATAGCGAACTAGCATGGTAGCGTAGTATAAAAAACATTTATAAGCAAAGTGCGTGATGAATTTGATGGCGAAATAAGCATAACATGTGTCATCAGTTGTATGCAACATCTATTATCAATGGTGTAATAAATTCAGAGTGCCTTATACCCATTGAAAAGGAAGGACTTCTTTTCATGTGGTACGAGACGCGTTCTGCATTGTGAGCTCCAGGTCCTGGTTTCTTGGTGCTATCACTCGGCATATAACACCTTGCACTGAGTGAATACTGTGGTGCTGCTCTTCTTACAATATTGTAATTGGTAACTTTGTATCCAGCTGGACCTGGCGTTTTTGCAAGATCTTCTGCAAATCCCATCGCATTTGTACGACCTCTCAGTGTGTAGCAAGCACTCGCTGGTTTGTTCGGTACGCTCGGACCCAACGCGCTTGGCAGCTTGTATGTATTTGGAGACGGATTGGCGTCGAATCTTCTGTATTTTGTTCGAGCGGATAATGAATATCTCGGCGCACATCTCTCGTTAGGAGGATGAACTGATTCAACACGGTAAGTTCCTGGACCAGGAGTGTTGAATGGTCCTGAGAAAAGTTCGAATTCACAAAAACTCAATATTTTGATAGACATTCAAGAATTGAAGTTCACTAAAGTTGCCAAATGCGCCGCAAGTGGAACGCTAATCAAAATGAGTTACTGTGAATTTACATCAGTTAGCGATAATTTATATAAATGTCTGTGATTTACTGTCAAAAGTAACCTTATAGGATGTGTTTTAAAATTTCGCAAATATTAAAGTTATCTGAGTTGAATTCAGTAAAAGAGGCCCAAAGTTAAAGTAATATGAAAGTAATATATAAATGCGTTAATTCTTTCGCAACTATTGTGTTGGGAGGTCACATGCCCAGTTGCCGTGCTTACACTTAACTATTGAAAAGATGAAATTTGATATGTCTATTCTTTGTGATCGTTTTTATTAGCTTAGTTTAATGACAAGCACATTCTGACTACTGCAACTATTTATCTAGTATGAGAGTATGGCTGAAAAATAAGAGATGTCTAAATCACTAGTAAGCATGCTGACATATGCAGATTGGGATGTATCGCGATGGTGTCAATCATCAGAAGTGTGGAAAAAGTTTATGACTATAGGTGGGCCAAATCCTGTCCTATTTTACGTGGTCCGAAAAAGTTTGAGCTCATGCGTTTACAGAAATACCTTATGTACAATTTCGCGCGACAGCCAAAATCACGAAATTTGCTCTTAAACATGATTTGTTGGATATGAGTCACTGATGGATCGTGTCGCCAAGGCACGACCTATCTGCGAATCATGCTCGACCAAACAGCATTATTCGGTTTGGGAAAGGGTCGTGTTATAACCGGAATTTCAGCCACTATACTATTATATTTTAGCAGCGAATCACTATGATTAGAATATGTCATGTACGTACTGCCTCGGTATCAAGACTTGGCTTACCCTATAGTAGTAGATTTTTTGCAATATTTTGCAAAGAAGATAGCTTACTACCATATATATGCCCATATTCCGTATCTACTAAAATCAAACGCTAGTATAACTGCTAAATAACTACTTAGTCTGCTATGATTGATGAATGGAGGCAGAATAGTTGGATAAAAATTTATTAGCATGCTCGGAAACAGATAGCAACTAAGCTCGATTAAGAGAAAATTTCATTTTAGCGAAAAGATAAAATGGTTTGACGTGATATCTTAAATACTGTAATATTATATCAGGACGGAGATATAGTTTTACTAAATAAACAAGTGGGTAACATATATGGCTAAAATCAGATTATTTATTTCATGTTGTAACATATGGATAGAAACTGCTTTGAGAAAGAAATTTAAAATGAATGTAATTTACTAATCAAATTGACTTGAATCGTAAAATTAAACAATCTCATTTTCATTAGGAATCAAAGTTTGTTGGATGGCTTTTGTTAAAAGACAGCTAAGTGCACTAATTAAGGTAGAAAACATACAGAAAAAGGACGCAATTTTCAATTCAAGTAAAAATGAAATGAGGGAATAAAAGATTTTTACATATTTATAAAAATTGGGAAAGCATTGAATAAAAGTATGGATTTAATGAAGAATATATATGAAAAAGACGACATAATTGTTTGACCAAAACTGTACCAAAATCCCAAATTTGTCGCAAAATTTAGTTCGGTTCAATAATATATCCACTGTATGGTATCCGCAATTCATAAAATAAAAATCAATCCTGTACATCTATAATCAGAGGAGTGATAAATTCAGAATGCCGTATGCCCATTGAAAACTGTGGAGCCTTTGATTTATTAATGTAAACCTTTTCTGGAGAATGAGCTCCAGGGCCTGGTTTTCGGGTGTTGTCGCCTGGCATTTCGTTTCGACCAAGCATAGAATATAGAGGTTGTTTTAACCTGTTAACATTCGGACTAGTAACGTTGTATTTAGCTGGACCAGGAGTCCTGGCAAGATCTTCGTCGAAACCGTTAATTTTGGATCGACCTGTCATGGAATACGCCGAACTTGCATTTTTGTTGATAATTCTGGGGCCTACTAATTGAGGCAAGCTATATGCGTTGGGAGCGGGATTTGCATCCCGTCTTCTGAATCTTGTGCGCATGGACATGGAATATTTAGGAGCATGTCGTTCACCCTGTGGGTGTACCCGGTGATTATCGTATGTTCCCGGACCAGGTGTTTTAAAAGCATCTACTCAGAAAAAATGTTGCAATCAATGAAGTTGAGAAATTTAAAGAAGTACAGAACAATTGAAATATGATTGAAAAAGCAAAAAATCATGAATGAAACAAAAATCATATTTCGACAGAGGATGATAAAGGTGAACACGTCACAACGATGAGATGATTCACGATTGATGAAAATAACATCACGTACAGATGAAGACGACGTCATGATGATGATGTAAATAGAATCATTGGAATAAGGAAAAAAGAATTATTAGAGACTAACTATAACCCAAGTACGGGTCACTGATCGCGCTGTCACAGCGAGGTCCATCAGTGGCTCATACTTGACAAAATACAATTTCTGATTAGAAACCGGCTAACAGCATTAACTAATTTATGCTACTACATCTTATACAATACATTATCAATACTTAATTGGCAAAATTATCACTTAAATTTCGTAGAATTCTAAAATCTGATGAAGTAAGATATAATGAAAGATCATTATTGTTTTAGTTGCTAATTCTGTATAACTAGGGATGCACTATTTCTACAAAAATCAAATATATTTTCCTAATCAGTTCTAGGCATTTCATAACCAGAAATTTAATTTTTTCAGGCGTGAGTCACTAATAGACCGCGCGGATCTGAGCACAATTTTACTGATTCAAGAGAACAATAATAGGATACAGAACATAGCATTATCTATCGTTTCTATATCAGTTACTATTGGTACGATATTCAAATTAATTCGATTTGAAACTTTATATTTTACTTATTATACTTTGCCTCAAATTTATTGAAGTTCTACAAGCATCTAATAAGTAAGTCTATATACAGCAGTACGTATGCAAATCTGGCTAGTTAATTCGTTGATCAGTGATATGCATTTGATACCACTGGTAGTATTCAGTATGCTTTCATGAAAACATTATTTTTTACATAAAAGATAACTTACTTAATTCTGGCTGCCTTGCGAGCATTGAATATTTTGGTTCGCCTTCAGGTCCATGCCTCGTGAATCGAGATGCTACCAGATACTTTGGACCAGGACTAACATCTTTTGAAAACACTGTAAAAAAGAAAATTAAGAATGGAAATCCGATAAATTAATAATAGAGTAAATAAATACCCAATCGGAAATTGTTCGACAAGCAAGCGCCAAAGATGTGGCTTATACTTGAAAAAAACAATTCTCATTAGTGCAGCCGCACTGACAGAGAGAACAACGGACGGTTTTTATGGTCACCACTGTTTGAGTGGTTCCCTTTGAGACCAGTGCTTATACCAGCGATCACTGAGGTAGTTGGAGTTTTTGTGTTTATTACGTATCGTTTTTCTTGTTAAACTGATTTTTATATCAAAATATTAACTGTAATATTCTATTCTGTTCCGTAATTTTAATTTTTTTTTATCAAAAATCCCTAGTGCTTTAACTGGAAATCATGGACAGATAAAAGAACAAATATGAATATCGAAACCTTTCTGGAAATTGGTAAATATAACAGTATTTGCACTTCGTAAATAGTATAGTCTGGATTTCGTTGAAGCATGTTATCAATCATGGGTTAATGGTGTATAGCCCCACAATACAAGGTCCACCAGTGACCCATGCTTGATGAAATCAAATGTCAAATAAAGCAACACACAACTTTACAATGAGGATATTTACACAAAGACTGCGTGAAAATCGTTAATCATCCCAGATGGAGTCAAGGAATATAATAAAAGTTTCATCATGAATTTATTAATATGGCGATGCAGACTTTGTACATAAAGACGTAGTTTTTCAATACGCAATTCAAATAATAAGTACCACACGAAACAAATTGTTCTCTTTCACAAAAGCTCTTTATTCCGGTCAAAAATGTTCATTTTCCTCTAGTCTAGCATGAGCCACAGATGATGTCCCACGCCTCAAAAGCTCGATCTATCAGTGACGAATATACTTAACAAAACATTTTATACAAATTTGTCTGTCTGTCTGGGATCTAGCAAGGAACTGAGAATACGCGTACAAATGAACGTTGATGTACTCGCAACTGCGTAATTTTCAACCAAAAATTTTATTCTGTTAAGCAGTGCCACAGGTGGGCCGCATCTTCGCTTGACTTAACAAATCGTATTCAAGCAAAATTTTTCTGACTGGGTTGGGCCTTTGCTCACGTTGACGTCTTGTTTTGCTTCGAAATTTACAATTTACAACTTCACGGAAGCAGAACCTAAATGCAGCCTAATATACAAACACGAAGATCGTGCTATTGAACAGACTGGAATCAGGTACATTTTGTTTATTTCCATTCAGGTCTTTTTTATAACTTGTAGTGATGCACAATAGTTTGAAATGACGAAAAATTGAAATGAATTGAAAAAAAATACAAAAATATTTTTTGACCTAAAAGGAATTTTAAAAGAAAGTGATACAATGATACCAGATATTTTGGATAGAGAAAGGATTTCCTATTCTGAAACCGATGTTTGTTTTTGGTGACCATTGGGTCTCGTTTATTTATAGTACGTGCAGTTGGGGTTTAAACACTTGAAGTACGAGTGCCATCATCTCTTGAATCGGACTTATTTATTCGATGACACTTGAAAATATCTCAAGTTACATAAACATGACTTTAAATTGAGGTTTAGCCACTGGATTTTCAGGCCCTACTTGAAATTCTCTTTAATTGACTTCTGTTACTCGATTTAACTCGTTTGCAGATTAAATTGTAGCTCGTTGGACCGGCCTATGTTCTGAGTGGCAATTCACAATAGTCGTTAGGCGCTTTCAACAACAAAACATGAAACTTTGTTTTGTCGAACATGGTTCATTGATGGAACGCGCATACTAGGCGCGGTCCATCTATGACTCATGCTTGACAAAACAGATTTCGAGTACTTTTGCCAATTTTCAAAACCTAAGCTACCGCACAACAATTGAACTTCACTCAATTATTCTCGCAAAGAACACAGAATTGAATTTACGACAACGATTTATGAGAAATGCCATTAAAACTTGGCAAACAATAGTTTGCGAAGGCCGTTCTGCTCGTACGAGTAACAAAAAGGGCTCTGGCTGTTGAATGTGTTTTGTAGAATGATGTCGATTTTTACAGACGAAGAATTTGGTGGAGTTAATTCTCTTATATTCTTTGACCATTCAAATATGTAACATTTATTGTAATAAAACATAAGTGGATAACATTTCTTCTATTTTGCTATTTTTTGTTCGATGATTCATTTATAGAATTTTATTAAATGATATGGGGGATGATCATCCCAGAGTTAAGGAAACTCGAGTCAATGACCTTACTTGACTCACATTTTTCAATGACTTGACTCGTGTCGAGTCGTCTTAGCAAAATACCCTGACTCGTACTGTACTTGACAAAATGAAGACGCGAATTGACCCGAGACTTGATAAGAAGCACGAGTCTACAATAACTTATTGGAAAACTATTTTTTGTAGTTTGCGCTGATGGGACATCCGATATCATCCAATATTGATGATTCTATGTGGCTACTAATAGTGTGAAAAAAGGAAAATTAATATATCACTGCTGTTGAAGAGATTAGGAAATCGACTCGCGACTCATAAATGCGTGACTCGACATGACTTTCGACTTGAAAGTGGGGTGACTCGAGACGCTGAACTTGAAATTTGTTAAGACTTGGACTCGACTCGCGATTCGTGTTTTCGTCGACTCGACTTGTCTAGGGACTCGAAGTGAAGTGACTCGTTCCCAACACTGGTTCGTTCGTATGTTGCTGTGGGTCGGTAACGTAACCAATAAATCGTGAAACTAAACTAACAGGCTATAAATACACCAGAAAAATTGCTTTTTGTGTATATAAACTCATTTGTCTGGCTGGGTAATTACATTGCTGACAAGTACGTACGTTTCTTAACTACTTACTTGAATTGTCTAATCTGGATCCAAATGAATATGCAGGTTTTTGGTGTTTCGTGAAATCATGACCTTTGAATCCAATTGTGCTTGGTAATCCATATCTGCCTGGTCCAGGACCTGGAAAATAACAATTTATAAGTTTTAATAAAATCCACAACGACGTTTACCCTAAGAAAAAAGTGGTGTTGATATTTAAAAAAAAGAAATGCTAAGCCTGGCAATTCGGAACCTGACTTTTCAAGCTAGGCAATTTTTAAATATTTGGTGCAAAAATCCTATTTGATAGTATACAAAATGTGAATTTTTAATCTGGATACATTGATTGCGGAATTTTTGAACAAAACAAGTAAAATGGTTTTCTAACAAAATGGTTTTACTGATTTGAGAATATATCAAATAGCTCTATTTCACGGAATTCTGGATTAGTTTTCTTCGCTTCAGCATATGTCATAACTTATTTTGTGTTTAAACTTAGATCCTGTACAATAGCCCAAGATCAAATTTTATGACTAAATCTCATGTGAACAGTCAGATTACCTCGTTCGCGTGCCGCAATCATTGTGCTCTTCCTTTCAGTATCTTCCATTTTATTTTACTTCCTGTGTGATGTTTTTGCAAGCACACTATCACTTCAACACACAAATTATCCTGCTAAACTGATTAATTAGCCTGCTTTGCAGTATAAAGTAAACTTCAACCTGCTTGCTTATTCACTAATGGGTGCGATAAGCGGCGTGATAGGACCCACGAGACTCCTGCTGGCCTTGTTGCCCTGGCGCCGGGTGCTTAGCAACAAATTCTCTCATCCCGCCAGTATCAACCCGAAAGCAAAATCTACAAAGCTTACTGACTTTTCACAGTATATTATACTACTAATTGAGAAATGAAGATTTTTGTCCTGCATCTGGAATACAGATGGATCGCGCCGTTGATGCGCTCTCGCGCTATAGATTAGATATTAAAGCGAAAGGAGTCACAGATAGATCCTATTTTCGAAAAGTACTTATAAAAACGAGTTGTATTTGCTATTTTTCAAAAGTATGCACCGCACTCGACCATTTAGCTGAAGCTTTTTCACTTCGCTTTGTTTGCGCTGAACCTCGTTCTCTCCCTGTCTGGTTTGAGATGTATCTTTAATAGCTTCGAGTTGTTCCACGTCTTTTTGTAAATATTAGCCTTATTATGTTCTTCGGCAGGCGATATTGTGCTCGGCTCGATTCGAACAATAGATGGTATTTTGACACCGAGTTGTGAGATGTGTAACGTGGTTCTATGTGTATTCTCCCTGATATAATACCTTACTCAATCGAGAAATACCTTCTGATCGCGATCCACTCAATATCAAATTTTTTGTAAACAAATCAAAGCATAATAATTTTAAAAAAGAAGACTGTCAAATGTTCATATTGAAGATACAGCGCTGTTTATTTGAGACAAATTCCTCAAGATATTTCAAATTTCCCCAAACTAGATAGTATCATAGACGAAGCAATACCATTTGTGCACTTCACAGAAATGACAGCAGTTTATTTGTGTAGACTTATTTCTGTTTTTCATCAAATATGTTGTGTTAATCGTGGATCACTGGTGTCACATCTGTGGCATGAATATCCGAGTCGATTGAAATATTGAATTTAGAACGGGCATTCCAGGCAAGGCCGGGAAATTCGATTCGATTTGAACCACTATTCATTCGAATCAATCGTGAATCGTTCATAGGCACCGAAACTTGCTAAATAAACTAAAATTTTCATTTTTAACGACAAATGCGATCGATTTTGGTCAAAAATGTTACAGGGAATATACACTGTGAACTATAAATTTGTTGATTTTCACAATGGAGACGCAATGGATTTTCACAAAGTTGTAATAGTAAAAATGGTATATTTGTTATTTACCCAGAATTAGTGATTCGATCCGATTCATAAAAATAATTCGAATCAGATTCGAATTCTAAATGATTTGCCCAGTTCTAATCCCAAGTCATAGCCGCTCCCAATCGATAAACATTTTAACAAAAGAAATATGCATTGAAGTCGTTGGTTTTACTTATCGAATATTCTGCTACCTTCGAAGATATTGTCTTTTGCCAATTCTATGTCATCGATTCGGGGCGTGCTTAACAAAGCGTGTTTAAAAATATATATTTTGGATTATTTATCCAATTTATTCATGTGCAGAAGGCTGTTTCAACAATCTTTGTGCAACATTTGTTCGACAATTGTGCAGTATATCTTTAATGGGAGCTTGTTAAAACTATTTAAAAGCCATCAACGGCATTTCAACAACCTCTAGAAAACACTGAAGAGCAAAGTGGACGGACTAAAATTTTAGAGTTAAATACCATTGAAGTTGTATGAATATTATTATGCTTTGTTGTGGGCACGATTTTCGATTCCGTTGATATACGCTTTGACCGAACAAGAAATATCATTGAATGGTTTTTCGAAACAAATCTACCCAAATACCCCCCTTCGTAAGTGAGGATATATGCGAGATATGATTGTAATATTGAGAAATTCTTCCGTGGTTTGCTAAATGGTACAGTTGTGAGCTCTTAATTTATTCCAACAACAAGCGAGCCTTGATTTACTTCGGGATTCGAATTACCCGACAGGATTTCAAACGAATTCGAAGTAAGGGCGAACTATTTCCCCGCTTTTTGTTCGAATTGAAGCTATTTACTTTGTGGTTCACTTATGGCAACACAGAGAATTCCAGAACGTTGCAAGCATCCCCAGAGGATTGGGTGAGAAAATCAAATTTACTCGTTGAGAAAACGCTATTTCATTCAAAAATTAATCTTTTGTCAGGCTCTTTTCGGTGTATCTTTTTAACTGAAGATTTCTTGAAGTATAGTCCATAGAATAATCGAAAAATAACTCGACCTGTGGTCGTATAACAGTCAGAAACAATTTTACCAATCATCATTTGTTAAGTATAAGTCATTGATTGATTGCACCGGCGAGGCGCAGTCTATCTGTGGCCATTTTGACAAACTAAAATATCCAATCAGAAAGACAAAGATCGCAAATTTTTTTCAACCTGCTTGTGGTATCGATTAAGGCGTCGTATCGCACATACTTAAGCAGCGTTGATGTTCTATGAACTAATCGCCTTTTAAATCTATTAGCGCTGAATACTTTGGGTGGAAAACAATAAAAATGGGAAAAGACGCAAAAAATGTTACGATACATAGATCCATTTTTAGTTGAGATAGTAAATGGTTTTTGATAATTTTTGGGATATAAGGAGAATCTAAAAATCAAGATTTGATGAAAAATGTACTAAAAATTTAGCTTGTTATATACGACCATTTTTGTACGGCGTGTTGGCGCCACCGATCGACAATAGTTCATTATTGTTTCATTCATTTAAAGCCAACAAGAAGATTTTTGTCAATTAGAGAAATAGCAAAATACAAGTATTTATATGAATTAAAATTTCTTTAATATTTGTATGACAATGAACATATTCGATTATGTGCATTGCAGAGTTGTAGTATACATTCTTTGACCAGATTAAATAGATTAAGTCAAGCTGAGTTTGATAGAATGGCACAGCTTTTTAGAATCCGTTAGGTTTTCCAAAAACCGCCTTCGGAAAAATGCGGTGTTTTTTAGCAAAACGGCACATAAAGTGGATTAAATTGCCAACGAGACATCTAATAACTCATTTCAGCAAGTATGGGACACGCATCTACCGTGTCTTCAGGGCGCCCTTCGCCAAACGCCATTACCTGAACGCAGTTTCAAAAACACGTTTTTTGTGATACAACATTCTCGATTTTGGTAACTTATTATCCTGAAGCTATAGTTTCATTCGGTCCTTGAGCTTTTTTGATAAACAAATACGCACGATTTGATATTTTTGTAGAGAAATATACGGACATTTTTAAAACTACGATAATGGCAAGTGCAACTTTTTCTAGCTGTGTCAACTTCTTTTCCGCCTTCATGATGCTTATATTTTTCAATAATTACAGTGGAGACAATGTTTTGGTCAGGTAATTATATATGAATATCTATAGTATGAATAATTGCATTTTGAGGCAAAGCTATGAGTAATATGATTTGTTTCCGTAATTATGTAATACCTTCCTTTTATTCATTTATTACAATTTGAACATCACCGTGGAAGCAAAATGAAGTATACAAATAACGTAAAGGTTAGTGATTGAATGAGCAAATTAGTTCAAATGTACCGTGAAAACTGTCTCACCAAAGAACAAACTTGTCCTCTTAAGCATTGTTCTGTTAAAACTTATATCTAACGAAACCCTTCAGAACTTTTCAAAGTTAAAAACGGCGACTTGCTGAATTTCAGATTGCGCCAGGAACACAGACTGTCTTCCTGAACATATCTGCATTCATGGCTTGTGTGTTGACTTGATGGGTAAGATTTGTTGTATATCAATATATAATAATTGCATCTTCATTCCGTGGGTGAGTTTAAAATGTACAGATGCAAGTGTTGCGATGGTTCGATTAGTGCAATTGAAACATATAAAAACGAGTGGCGCACACTAAACGAGTGGTATGATTACAAAGGGTGAAAGTGGTTCACACAAAAACAAGACGTGCAAGTGGTGTACACAAAAAGAGAGGTGTGCACAAAAACGAGAAGTGTAAGTGGAGCACACAAAAATGATTGGTTCGAGTAGGTCAGGTTGTCTGAGTGGCGTAGTTGGTTCGAATGGTGCACACAAAAAAGAGATGCACATTGTACTAGTGGCGTAAGTGTTTTGAGTGGTGCACACAAAACGAGGGGTGTGAGTGGTACAAAGTGATGCATTTAAAAACGAATGGTGCAAGTGGTGTGAGTAAAATACGTAGTGCACACAAAATCGAGTGATTCGAGTGGTATACACAAAATCGAGTGATTCCATTGGTTTCTGCGCGCAAAACACGTTTTTGAGAGCACAACTCGTACCATTTGCACCACACGTTTCTGTGTACACAAATTGCACTTGTACATTTTAGAGGCACCGTCGTTCCGTTTGTCTGCGTATAAAAGGTTCTTAAAAGTTGTTATGGCCTGTAGTTGGTTTTTTAAAAATATATATATATATACTGTATTTTTTGTTGATAAAAACACAAATAATTGAATATTTCTATTCTAGACACCAGAGTTAAAATCCTCAAAAAATTTTATCCCGTATTCCGTCATTCAATTGCTTCAATTCATTTTCCCACTCATTATTTGATGTTAATATTTCCATTAATTTATTTTAGACTATCACCTTTATGTCGAGTTGTAGCGAACGAAAGTTGGTGAATTACCACAGTTTATACACAGCTGTGATATTCGTGAACTTTATACCATGTATAATACCAAGATGGTGCTTTTTGTTGTTGTCTCAGCTATGACTGGGCAATTTAAATGACGATTCAAAGCATAAATTATGGGAATCCGCCAAATATCGCCCCAGGGTACAATTTACAATTAAAGGAAATTTAATTACGCCATTACATGATAAGTATCAAAATACAATTAAAAGTATGTTAATTGTATTGTTTTTTTTTTTATTTGAGTACTTCTGCAGAGACGCTGCCAGTCTAATGTAAGAATTATTCATATTCATGGGCCTTATTCCGATTTTATATTCTATTTTGTCTCGGCGGCGCGATCCAACGGTGACTCATACTTGACACAATATTCCTGAACATATGTTTTTCTCAGTGGTACGTAGTTAATTATAATATTGCATGTTTTGTCTGGCAAAAAAACAAAACATTCTAGTGTCATATGACTTTCTTGTTGCAATAAAATTTAGATATAAATGTTTTGGGGCCAAGTCAGAAAGAATGAAATAACTTGTAAATATATTAATTAGTTAAAGATGTTCACATTTCACCCTGTAAAATATTGCTGAACTATAATAAATATTTTCCTTTTGCATCTTTTGTATATATATTTCATTATTATACTGTATTTTACTTACATTAGGAATTTTATATTTTGTGAAGCTTGGGTTAGAAATTGGCCGCGCCCTGACGGAACGAGCACCTGGGTGGATCCAATCAGAAAAGTTTTGTCGAAGCATCCGTTGTTGAGTATGTATTACTGAGGGATTGCGTCCATATTTTGACAAAATATAATTTCTTTGGAGGACTGACTAGGTAACTGGACTTACTAGGACTCTAACCTCAAATCTGTAACGTCAATGTGCCAACTTTGCGCATGCACCTACAAAGGGAGTCAACTTCACCAAAATCCACAGAGAATATGTGCAATGTTTCAAAATTTTCCGTCAGCCTAAAAAATAAAAGTTAAAGAATTAAAGTAACCAAGAAAAATAATATTATGAAATGCTTTTCGCAACATTTGATTTAAATGAACAATGCACAATGTAATGAGTGCACAATGTAAAACAAACATAAAGGGTAATGACGAAATAAATAGTGACGAAATAAGCGAAAGATAATAAAGGCACTGAAGATGGGTTCTAATAAGTCTTTCAAGTTTTAGTATATATTTTAGGGCAAATCATTGTTGCAATGTGGCTGTGATGCAGTACATAGTCACTGACAGAACCCAAAATCGTTCTTCGAATGACACCTTGGCCACGAGATCCCATGACAATGAGATCCGCTTCCGCTTCCCTTTGCTCCTTTAACTAAAGCTTCTCCAGCATTACCAGAATAATCGACTAAAGTAAAGAATTCATGATTTAATCCAAGGTTTTTGCACGTCAAACTATAACGCTTTTCAATCTCTTTGCTTTTCTTCTTTGCATTCTTATAGTTTTGTTCCATCAAAGTTGCAATTGCGAACGCTCCTCCTGGTCCAGTAAAAGGAATTTCTGGACGCTTGATTTCAGCAACGTGCATCAATATGATGCGGTTAATAGATTTATGAATATAATTTGCATAATATTGAAAAGCCTGCTCTGAATTATCACTTGCATCAACGCAAATAACAACAAGAAATTTGCATTCCTTGGTTCTTTCAAGCTGGCTTTCGTTAGCCATAGTGTTTAAGTACCATTTATATCAGATATCTGTCTCATAAGCTGGAAAGAAAACGTAAATCACATTAGAAAACGAAAAAATATGGAAAATTGGTTTGGGGTATCTGCACGCAGTTGACCTTCTTAAACTGAGAAACTGCGTTGTCAGCTTTAAAGGTGAAACTAAATCGGTAATTCTCGAATATCATTGACTATATTTATATGTAGTTACATGGAATACTCTTTAATCATAGCAAAAATATCGCATATAACCAGCAGCCCAATCGGTTTACTCACTCCCTGCTGAACTTGATGATCAATAGTTCTATCGAATATGCTGGACTGGAAGTTGCATCGTTTGTATTTCATTGTTTAAACATAGTCAATCACACACAATTATGAGTCTACCTGGTGGCAACCCCTCACAGAAAATAAATTTACCATGACGTAATCTCTCAACGACATTAAAATGTCAGTAATAATTCAGTAAAAAATAATAAATCAACTCACGAAACTATTACATTTTTGTTAAGTTATAATTCAGGTTTATGTTTGGCAAAATATAATTTCTCACGGGTAATCGTAATAATCAATTCGTTTAATGGCATGTATAAGTCATAAGTTAAAAAAGCTTGATATGCTAGTTTTGTGATATGCTGAAATAATTGTCATAAAATAAAATTTGAACAAATCGATGTAGTAACTTGACTTTGCAGTTAAAAATATGACACAGACCGATCCGAGTATTGCTCTTTTACTTGCTTTATTCTCTACCATTTGTTACTCTGAGTACGAGTATAGCAAAATACTTTTGACAAACATATATTTCATAGTTTTTCTATAAGTAGATAAAAGTAATCATGTCTTATTATGAATAAAAAATCGTTTAACTGAATCCAAAGATGATAACTTTTTCCGTTTACGATTACTCAGTTAATGCTTTTTGGACAAATCATCGTAGGAACGTGGCTGTGATGTAAAACATAATCGCTGACAGAACCAAGAATTGTTCTCCTGATGACACCTTGGCCACGAGAACCCATGAAAATTAACATCACTCCTAGTTTCTTTGCTTCTGCCACGATTACAGAGCCTACTCCACCGTACTCTTCATTCAGAGTCACATATTCAGGCTCCAATCCTGACTCCTTACATTTGGAAGTGTATTTTGCTCGTATTCTTGTATTTTTTGCTTTAGCATCTGCGATCATTTGGTCCATGACTCCTGCCATCGCGAATGCTCCCGCGGGTCCTACATAAGTATAAGAAGCTGGGTGAACCATTTCAGCAACATGAACAATCGTTATTTTATTGTCCGGTTTGTGAATGTATTTAACATAATAATCGAACGCTTGCTCGGCGTTATCGCTCTCATCCACACATATCAAGACACTAAATTTTGCTGTAGATTTTTCTTGGCTCATGTTAAATTAATTTTCTGTGAAACAAAACAGTTATATCGGTTGTGTATAAATTTAAAGCTTTTTTAGCCTGCAAAGCAAGAATAATTTTCCTTAAGGCTTGAAATCTTATTTAGTTTAATAATTTTAGTAAAAAATACAAAATCCCCACAAGTAAAATGCTTTCAGGATCTTTTTTTACACAACTAACTTTGTACCAAAATTGCTATAGTCTATTTGTACGTGAAAAGAAGCAACGAGTTTTCAACATCACACAGTAAAAGCATGTTATTTGGCAATCAAACGTTCATATGGCACAAATATTTCTTTAACTGAAACGTGGAACAAACTCGTTGCAATATCTGTGAGATTACTGAACGAAGCTACCGTTATCCTGCCGTGATAAGACCATATATGTGGAACCAAAAATCATTCAAGTCTTCGATTTTTCCTGCTCGAGCAAGTTGAGCAATACAGCAGGAACCACAGTCACATACTGTGTGCAGAACCGAACCCAAATTTGTACGTAAACAAAAAGCGTATCACGTCAAGTATTCCGTGCAAATCCCGACATTACCGCTCTAGCAAAACACAACATCAGTAAGATAAAACTTCAAAAATTTAAATCTGTCCGAGCAGATTTGTTACGCAGAAGACTCACTGTTCTGCAATAAATTTTGCAAGATTGCTTTCTGACACACGCTGTCTGTATCATAAAAATATAAGCAGCGTAGCAACAACATATTGATCATTGCACCGACAATAACACGCCAACTAATATCCTGCCTTAAAAACAAGTATGTCCGCTCACGTATGCATAGTTTAAAAACGCATTTCGCAATTTGATTAGCTACTGCGAACATGTCATAATTAAGGCGTAAGTATATTCATTTAATTCATAAAATATTGCTCGTTAGTGACATAATAAGCAAAATGTCATACTATTTCGTGATTATTCTCAGGTAAAATGATGTGATTTTAAACAGTTGTTCTGACTCACTCCATTGATAAAAAATAAATAAAATGTAATGATGTTACGTTGATTAAGCACATCTAGGTTATGACGAACCCATGGTATCATTTTGCATTGCAAATAGCTGTACATTTTTTCAATGCAAAGTAATGCGAAATGATGCCGATGCCAATATATTCATGGTATTGTTATTTTGTAACAGGAAAAACCCCTCTGCGCGACTGCAAACGGGGTTTCCTTGTTCCGTGTTACATTTTGCCCAAGACTAACTTTTTCCGACTAAAATTTTACGATGTAATGGAACAAGTATTACGCAATGGAACAAATTCGTAGTTTTCCTTTCTGCGTTGCGCTTCGAGTAACAAAATAAAAACAGCAATTTAGGCTTGCATTGCTCTGCGTTAACCGTATCCAGGGAAAGGAACTGCAGGCAGAGCATCGCGCTAGCGTAAAACGCGAGGGTAGGACAAACTTGAAAAAGGACGCAACCTACTCAAACGTGTATTACGACCTTTACATCTTTAAGACGGTTTAACACACATATACTAATAGGGAAAGACATCATTTCCATTCCAAAAAAATTTGCTCAATAATCGTTCAAGAGTGAACTGTAGCGACGCAGCTAGACTACCGGTAGTTTAGATCAAAATACCTGTGATTCCTTGCCAAAGTCCAATTTCGCGCCCGTAAATTTCCGAAAGGCATGGTCATACGAGTTTATCTGAAAATTTTATGTTTTTTGTTTAATATTCTCCCATTATTGTAATTTTGTCGCCTGGACACAATAGGTACCATAAACGAATTTTTTTGACATCCTATCCATCCTTTCAACGGCAACTGTACTCTTTGGTCATAATAGGCCATGTAAGAGTAGGGAATTTCTTTCAATCAAGCATGGCAACACTGGTAGAAAGGGGATTGTGTTACATGGCAAAAAATTACTGATTATGTTATTCTTTATGTAATTTGGTAATGAAGGAAACAATGTGGAAGATGTCACGAATTCTCCATAACAACGAATAATATTATGTTGAAAAATTGGAACAAGGATAGCAACAATATTCGGAATTTGGAATGTGTTCAATCTATAAGATCGTAAAATCAGATTTCGTTTGGGAAAATTTTGAGCTAATATTAGGTCTTTTACGGCAAAATTTCAGTGCATCAATCGTAAAATGGTGGTTAATTTCTGAGTCTAGACTTTAGATTTGGATGTTGGGGGGCGCCATTTTTTGTTCATAGAAAATATGAACTCATAAGGTATACGCTGCCCCATATTTTTACCTCAAATGATATAATGGAAATTGTCAAAGCTTAAAGTCAGAATAAAGTAAAGTTTCCAAAAAATCTGGTCATATTCACAAAATGTTTTGAGAAAAATCATGGTGAACAAAATAAAATTACCTTTTGAGGTTTGGATCCAGTCAGAAACCTGTGTCATTCCATCTTATATGAGGTATTAGCCACTGTCAGTTACCGTTGCCAAAATGGTCCAAAAGTTGAAATGTTTTTTATTTAATTTTTCGGATCGGTGTGAAGGACGAATTAGATTTTTGGAGTCAACTGTTGTCGTGGAAAAATTGCTTCATTGATTATTAAAATAAAATAATACAGCAACGTGCCCACGGCCACGCCCCCTTCTTAGACTACGTGGACTTAGAAAGAGTGTACATTGGCAAATACGATATTAAACTGAAATACGTAGCGCGTAAAAATGTGAACGGAAAAATGACCCTATTCACCATGACATTATTAAAAATTTTATTAAAATTGATATTATTATTTAAAATTATAGACGAGAGTTCATTCGCGCTTTGAAATACACCTAACTCAAAACGTCGTTTTCTTAATTTTATCGTTTATTTATGATACTATTCGCTTACAGAGGACTATATTACGATAAGAGGCTTCTCATTACATAATCACGTGTTAACGTAACTTCATCCATTTTACATGAAAATTTTCTAAATATTTTAATATTGCTTCATAATGATACCGTAGATCAGAAATACATTTATCTCGTTCCCTAAAACGAGGGGCTAATGACACATTTCAAAACTATTTTCTGCCACAAACATATGGTATTTTTTACTAACAAAAAGATTGCCCATAAAATATTAATAACTTCTAATCTTTCATTGTTAATATTGTCCAAATTAGGATGCACCAAAACAAGCTTGGACCGCTGGTAAAATAAACATATTGCATATTTATTTTATTGGGCACAAGCCACAGATGGAACGCGCCGCAATGGCTCGTTCCATCTGTGGCCTGCGCTCAATTTTAGTTGAAAAAACACTTTTTTTAGTAATACTTAACAGGGATGAAATTTTTGTTTAGAGACCAAAGGAGAATGACTCAGGATTTTTCTGTTTTTTGTCGTAATATAGCCTGGATTCGAATCAACATTCTTGTTTTCGTTTTCTAGAAATAACCTATATACCAGTCATGCGGTGTGGTAAAATTTTGTTCAAAGTTTTCCAACTTCTATTTCTATTTATTTCCGGAGCATATTCTGGTGAGTAATCCTTTAATATTGTTGTACTGTCGTGCTTAATTGATAAAATTAAAAAAGCCAGCGATTTTGATCGACACGGAGCTTGGAAAGATTATCAAATATTTAATGATCTAATGTCAATTCATTATATTCTACGCACATTAAAAAAACTTCAGTGTAATTTTATCGTAAACTTTGTTGTTCAATGTTCCAACCAATCTGTTTTTTCAAACGGGGTTTATAGACGAGATATCGATCATCTAAAAGTCCGCGATAGTGAATTCAAACGAGCAAAAAGAAAATATAAACAGGAAAGATTAGGGCTAGGCAATTTGATTCGGAGATTCGAAGCACAATGTATTCGAATCGACCTTGAATCGTTCATAGGAACGAAAACTTGCTACATAAACTATAATTTTCATTTTTAACGACCAAATGCAATCGATTTTAGTCAAATTTGCATTTTATCGTTAAAGTATGAAAATTGTTGCTCTTAGACACGGAGTGCGGATTGAAATACACCATAAACTATAAATTCCTTACTTTTCAAAATTGTTATAATAGTAAAAATGGGACATTTGTAATATACAGAGATTAAGTGATTCGATCCGATTCGGAAAAAACAATTCGAATCAGATCCGAATTCTAAATGATTCGCTTCTGCCCAGCCCTAGATAGGATTTCATTTTTATACTGCGGGAGACGAATGCCGATATGGCTTAACCATATGGGCGTTCTACGACTTCTCGTGCAGACGCCAGTTCTATGTCAAGGTTTCAGGTTTTGTCTCAACTCAACCTTTACTAATTTCCCCTGACCCTCGACACGGTTGGTGAAGGAAACTGTAACGAGCGGTTACGTGAACCTTCGTGCATCGGGCGAGAAGTACAGAAAACCTCTTGCATACAAAAGTTCGAATCAGCCGACGATCACTTAATGTATAGCTCGAGAACTATTTCTAACTTTTTGTCGGTTGACCTTACTCGGCACCATGAGAACTAATTTTATATTGTTTTGCCGGTTTGAGAGGTTATTTTGACACACTGTTGTTAACTTGAAACAGAAACGAGGTCTGTAGGTTCAAATTTTCGAGGTTCAAATTTTCTCATGTATTACTAAATCATTATTTTTCGGCGATGCCAGTTATTAGATATACAGTATATAGATATTCTGTGTGTTGCATTTGTTAAGTTTAACGTACCTGGACACACCAATGTTCCTGTAAGAAATGAATTAATACATCAACAGATAGTACATTGTTATAGAATTAAAAACAAGTTCAAGTTCCGGCAAAGTTTTTTTTTGTTGAAATTCAATCTGAAGTTTGAAGCAGCACATAAAATGAAACTAACCAACGACGATTGAAATTAAATTATTATCATTACTATTAAATATCCTTTCTGAGTCCAATCGATAAAGTTTTGCAAACTCTAATATCTAAATGAGTCCTCCCCTCGAAATTAATCTTGGTAATAATCATTTTTTTTTAACATACCAAACTTACACATTGCGAATTATCAAATAATATATTTACGTTTTGTTTATAGTTACGATTATCGATATTCGTCCTTGTTGTGACAACAACCTATTTGTTTTCAGGTTGTACATCAAAACAAACAAGATACAAATATGAACTTGTATTGAGAACATCGAATTATGCAGGATACAATGCCGCAGTAAGATATTTTATAATAGTTGCGATTGTTTGAGTGGTCATTGGTTAGTACCATTTAGGGAACGGTTTCCGGTTTTTTCTTAGTGAGCTGTAATAGAAAATATAACTGTTATGACTATGAAGTCTCCAGGAGAACTTTTCACTGCAATGGGACTCGTGTCATGAAACACCATACTATTGGTGGCAGTGTCCATATACGATACGTTTTTAGTTTTGAATCGTAGATTAACGTTCATAAACTATTTGTTTAAAAGACAGTTAACTACTCTCATAAAGGACGGTCACCTTCAAATTTGGAAATATTTTATATCAATTCTCACTAAACCCTTCCTCAAAACTTAATTGCGAACAAACAAGTAATACCCAATAAGAAATTTGTCACGCATGATTCATAGATGGACTCGCGTCTCCATTATGTAACCCACGCATCTATTCCCCTTCACAGTACACGTTTCTCGAGTGTATATAATTGACTAACTCTGTTACAATTAATTGCTTTTGGTTTCAGTTAGAGGAAGAATTGAAAGATGAATTTCCAAATATATGTTTTATTGAATTTTGGAACCAAAACTTTCAAACGAGGAATGGAGGAAAATATGACGCTACGGGAATCATTGGGATGAATACCTCTGATGGAAATACCTTAGATATAGACGACGTGGAGGAGGTTTTTGAAGAAGACCTTGATTCTATAGAGACCAAAAATGTAAAGGTCACGGGTGAGCGTAAAATTTAATTCCCTGCCTGTAAAATTTCTTTCCATTTATGGATAACAGTAATAGTCATCATGACTGAACATTTTTGATTCTTAATGCAGTTTGAACGAATTATATCTTGGATTCTATACACTGTAAGGAAATGTGTAGTAAAATTACTGTTAGTCTGAAGTAATTCTAAAAATTTCAAATCGAGTTGCTGACAGAATTTATGCGAAGAATGAGCTGTTGATAGACCGCACCTCGACGGTGCGTTCCACCAACAGCTCATAATTGGCCGAAAAGTCGATTTCATAGTTTTATTTCAATATCACCGAGTGGAATTACTACCAAAGAACAGCGAATTTACTGCATTTTTGTTAAAGTATAATCGAAGAACATATTGAAGGAGCGTTAAAGGGCTATAGCTATAGTGTGATGTGGTTAGTCAAGTCAATACAATGCGCAAACTTTATCTCAAATAAAATTGTTACACTGTTGTTGTTGATTCCATATTTTAGAATGTACAAAATTGAATTTGTAGAAATGCCTAATACCGTGGAAAAAAAAGAAAAAAAATACTGCATAATCATTTAATTGTATGTATTGTTTTTAACTGGGATCATTTTTGGTAGGTATCAGTGATATAGGTAGGTAACAAATCTGATTGGTCGTATGAATAAATTGTGAGTTAAACATTGTTACTACACAGCACGGACCTGACACATCGTCAAATTTTATATTATGTTAATTATATATGGCCACACATGGCCTAACATAGCGAGTAGTTGTTGTTGTTGTCATGAAGAGAAAATTTTCTGTGTTTTTATATTCTAACGAATAGAAGACCTGTATTGTAATGGACAGTTTCCGAAAATTGTTTGATGTATGTAAATCTACTTTATTTAAGGGTACGATGAATGCAACAATAACACGCACGGCTGTGGACAGTTCACGAATTGTGTTGATAATATGGAAAGCTATACTTGTGAATGTCAGGCCGGATACGTTTCTGCAGAACTAAATGAATTCAATGAAATCATCTCGTGCTCCGCAGGTATATCTGTGAAAAAATATATGAATCAATCCGAAAATCATTCTTGTATTCCATTAACTCAGTCAAAACAAGCAACACATAGGCACATTATCAGATGTTTACCAAATGTTTGATTTGTTTTACACGATTAGGTAACATTATGCAATATCAATCAAATTTATTATTATTTCGCTGATATCTCGAAGTCAAGGATGCTTTCTCCATCCCTGATACTTTTGTTTTGTCAACCTCAAACGGAAATCAGTTTCTGTGATAAATTTGTGCAGTGACGCTGTATTTGCTTGGATAAATTAATTTGTCAGTATTTAAAATTGTAAAAAAATATGTATATAAAATTTCCTTCTCCATCAAGATTTAAAAACCCTTGTCAGAATTTTTCCGTTATATGAAAACTCCAAATTTCCTTGTTTGTCATCAAAATATTTCCTTGTCACCCCTTTTATAATTGAATAAAATATTTTGTAATACATGTAATGACTTCTTAAGTTTCTTAAAAACTTGACACATTCTAACAGTTCAAACAACAACTGAATTAGAAACAACCACTACAACTACAGAATCGACATCAGCTCAACAACAAACAACCTTCTCAACGACAGGGTCGCTAAAACCGACACCTAGCGGATCAACAACAACGAAATCACAAACAACGGATAATTGGGGGGAATCGTTCACATCAAAACAAGGTATTGGTGCTTCTAGTGCATCAACTACAAAAAGTATGCGCTATGTTTTGTTTTTTCCTGCTTATATAATTGCAATAATTCGCCCGCACCAGATAGAAGTTTCTACAGATGTAGTGAAATAGGCACCCAACTATAAACTGTGATATCAACATCGAATGTGCAGATTACGTGAGACCAGGAACCTATTCCAAAACTGGGTATCGTCCTAGTCAGTAAAATATTGACCAACATGTTTTGTTAAACGTGGGTCACTGATGGATCGCGCCGTCGAGGCGTGGGTGATCTGTGTCTCATGCTTGGCAAAACGAAATTTCTGATTGGTGTAAGTCTTAAAATAGAAAGTCCCTGTGTATCATGGCCAGACTTTCCTCCAGTGTCTTTCTCCAATATGACTTCACGCCATAATTACTAGTTTGAATATGATTATGAATATGATGATCGTATTCAACGACGTGCTATCGATATGATTGGTGCCAAACTTTCTTCGGTACTTTAAGCTTGTCGCAACTTTGCCTCGCTTTGTTTATTCTACAGTTATTATTATAACATAGACTTTGTTCTAAGGAGCTGTCTGCTCTAGTTCCTAAAAATCTTCAACCGACAGACGCGTTTTGATGTCTTTTCGCATTCATTCACTGTGGAAGTTTCACAGTGTCACAAACAGTTTTATGCTAGAATCTGTTTTCCTCGAACTTTCCTCGAACCCTCACAATGCTTTCCTGAGTGTGTGAAGCCGAATGGGTCTAAAACTCAATCAATCAATCAAGCAATATCTTTCAGGGATAAAGATTCTTTTATCTTCCTTCATTCATGTAGCTCTTTGCATAGTAGTGGTTTCAGGAGACTTTCATGTCGTTCCTAACAACCTTTGCTCAGAGCGAATTCTAATAATAATAAAAAATAATATTAACGAAGCTATCGCTTTCTTTTTCGCTCTGGTTTCTGCTACATCATCCACCCGACCAAGCAAGATTGATTATAAAAACACTTTTCTGGTGTCATAATATTGTAACTTGTCGTACGACTGATATTGCACGTACTTGTATAAAATTTTGCGCACATGAACATTATTTTTGTACTATGAATGCAAATATCGAATACTTTTTTGGAATCAATTCGAACAAAAAAAAATTCGAATCGAATCTTTCCGAATATGGTTCTATTTTAAACGACTTATTACCAAACGTTTTAAGATACTATAAAGTTTACAAAACAGAAAAAAAAAGTTTGTGGTTCAAATTCGAGCATGAACGAAATATATGTGTACTTATTTTACAACTGGGCTAAACGATGACAAAACTGCCAAATAATATTCGAATATTTCTACAATAGAGGATGAGATTCGAAAATGAAAACAGATAACAAAGACTAGGGAATTACGACGACCGAAGCTAGTATCGAATATTTTTTGGTTTCGAATCTCGAATGAAATAATTTCGAATCGATCGATTCGAGTTACCAGCGATCCGAATATCCCGACAAATTATTGCTAAATCTATGAGCCTACATTTTACTTCCTTGTCATTCTATCAGATATTCAGACGACGACAGAAGGTATCCAGTATAACGAAATACTTGTGGCAGATCTGTCGATGGCTCTTGATGCAAAGTTTGATGCGAGTTTATATAATTCTACAAGTTTGGAGTTCCAGTCGCTAGGAGCAAGCATTGAAAATAAAGTAAATCAAAAATGTGCCTGGAAGTAAAAATAAGTAACATGCCGTGTAATGTCCTACAGAAATAAAATAGAGTATGGAAGAATGTAGAGTGAAAATGTTGAGTACGAGAAGTCTCCAACGGAATTGCCATTTTTTGACAAATTGTTATTTTCAAAGATTGGCAACCTACCAATAGGCTATTTAATTTCTTCCAGATTATGATATTCCACGATTGGGGTGTCTCCAATATAGTATATATTTACCATTGTTAGGTTTACAGCCTTGGACTACACACACGTTATAATCAGATCGTATTTTGTCAATACAAGATTTTTTGTTTCCAAAATAGCTAGTTTACAGCAGAATCATTGAATGTACTTGTCTTTTATATTCCAGATTAGAACCTTGATGATCGACTGTGGCCATTTCATCAACAGCAGAATGAAAAAATTCAGGTAAAACTGTTAAAAATCGAAGCTGTTTTGAGTGGCGAGTGGGGATGTAAGATATAGAATTTGGAATTGAATCGATTCTAAGCATTTCAAGACAATTAGTTGTGATGCTAATGTGTAAAGTTGTTGGACATTAAAAGCAAAAATTAAAGAATTATTTGACTTTTCATGATTAATTTTTGCCCATTTTGTTGTGCCCAGTTGTCAAATCAATGCACAGCCGTTTCGTTCTTGAACAGTTTTGCTCGAATTTCAACAAGGAATAGGCTTTTTTAAGCATTCTTCTGAGAAGTATCATAATCCTCATCAGATGTTTTGAGGCATATATTTGAGTCACAGTCGCGCTTATGACAATGTCTCATTGAAAAGTAGTTTTGTAAAATTGGGCAATAAAGCATGGGTGTAATCAAACGTGGGCAAAATCTCCGTGATATGGTAAACCTTCGTGTGAACAATCCTGCGATTTTTATTTGAATGCGCCTGTGAGCAATAGAACGCGTGTGCGTTCCGGTTAAGGAATTCAAAATAATAAGTTTGAGGACAATATAGTACCTCGGTCGCCATATATCATTTTTTTGTACTGTGGTAGCTATAAATTATTCAAAACAAACGTTTTCGACGTAAAGTGGACGTAACGACTAGCGGATTAAATACGGCAATTGTGTCGTACAGTTTACAATACGTACCTATTATTTACCTATGCGTGGGTTCACTGCTATCTAGAAGTGTTATAAATATTTTACCAGTGCACTTCAATTACCATTTAAAATAACATGAATATTTATAACGGCATCTTTGTTGAGCATTGTTCTTGAAATAATATCTAATTTTGGTGGAAGAATTACTGTAACGAGATAACTGAACAATTTTAAGCATAAGTACAAGTTATAGACACATTGTATATATACAAGCTATAAACACCTTTATTTTCTCCTATATCTAATGTGCTTATACGCCTGTATACTCTGCAAACGTTAACATTCTCTCTGTAAAACTTTTGATATCTCTAAAAAATAAATAAATATGTGAAGCAAATATGAAAGTCTCGATTATAACTTACATGTAATCATGAAGATACTCTGTCTTAACAAATCAATTGCATTACTTTATCATTTACTGCACAGTGAGGGATCTATCGTCTGTCACCTGGAAGCAACTTTTGGTACAGTAAAGCGATCGGATATAACTGAACCCAAGAAGGATCTACGGGGCACCACAGTTGAAGCATTGGAAAATCTTCAGCGAGATTTTGAAGGGGCAGGAAGTATAGCAGGATACAGCATCATCCCAGGGTCGTTGTTTTACGTTATACGTGAAGGTAGGGAACCTCTGCTGATACTCCCTTTACTTGAACCAGCACGATATCGTCGTTGAAGGCTTGTATATTGTACCTAATGTTGATTTTTTCAAATCCAGACAGGCTAGCCTATGTGACTGTGAATATGTATGTATTTATCGTGTTCTTCAGCTACCTGTCAAGTATTATGCTGAAACTCACACACGGTGGTGGAACGGCCGCGCATCGACCCATTAACGTTCCGAACAATACAATATCATTTATCCGAAAAACCTCATACCACATTGTAGCGAACGAGGATTTCTCGTTAGTTGATTACACCCTTCACGCTATGAATAGAGATTTTATCTAGTTAATAATGAATTCCAACCAAAAGATTGACGATATTGTAGCGCACCGATTGAATTTAACATGATTACGCCAGGCTTATTATAACTCACATCCCAAATTTACCAAATTTTCAAATCTCTATTGTGCTTTCCCATTGGTCCTGCGACTTCTAAATGCTCACATCCCAAAGTTACCAAATTTTCAAATCTCTATTGTGCTTTCCCATTGGTCCTGCGACTTCTAAATGCTGCAGTACCAGAAGTAATTCTGTAAAAAAGATTTGTTCAAGGTATTTGCAACTTTGACAGCTTTTCCCGCGTTTCGTGAATGGGTGGTTAGATTCGGTGATTCCAATCGATTCGAAACACGGATAATTCGATTCAGTTGTGAATCGGCAATGAACCAACACTTGTAAATAACTCGTATCTCCACAATAACAGTGTGGGAAAATTTTGCGCTACAAACGATTACGCGTGTATTGATGATATTTTGCCTCTTACGGACTTGCGCTCGAATCTCGGCGTCAATGTGGCACCACTTTAGCGTTATGTTAAATACGGATCACAGATATTTTGCGCTTGCATATGGCGCAGCTCATTTGTGCCTTGCATTTGGAAAGAATATTTTAACTTTGTGCAAGAAGATCTCTGCACTTGAAATGGGGAATAAAACGAAGTATGGTACGATTTATTTCCAGGAAACGGTAAAAGTACACCTACAAGATCTTACCATTCAAGTTCGTGGTAATGCGCTGTGCCTGATTCATTGTTAACGTATTCAGTCAAATGATAAATCATTGCATCAAATAATTGCATAATTGAAACTTTTAGTGATTGATGTCTTGCTTTTCCTATTTATACAAATATTTATTATATTTAAATAAAAGTGACTACAAATATTACTGATATAGTGTGAAATGCTATACAAGGTTACATTTGTTATTACGTTATATAGAAACGTAATTTACTTGTTTCGGGCTTTATTTCAGTGAGGTATGGCGCTATAGAAACACTTTCCAATTCCTATACAAATTTGATGTATTCTGTTTTAACATGGCACTATAACAGCACTAGACAAGTGTTATAATATAGGACTGAATTAATTTCCAAAGTGTGACTATGCGCACGCTATACAATAGATATGAAAACTTCTTTAGTGTTGCGCTAAAGAAATACTACGTGAGCTATAGAAAAAAGATATCATTTCGTTTTCAGTGTAGTGCTATTGAAATTTATCAAGTTTACAATGTGTCTGCAGTATTTGTATAGTTTTGTGTAGCAAATTTTCATTAGGGTAACCCAAAACGTATAAAAGTGATTCATTTTCAGATATTTCGTGCTATGACGAGGAATATCCTTGCTTTGATTCAGAAGGTAGTAGAGTTATTGGCTGTATACCTCACTCATGGTCGTGCGACAAGCTTGTTGATTGTCCGAATGCTGATGATGAATTCAACTGCACAGGTGTTGACCATGGCGACGTCAAACGTTTAAGAGGTGTGAGTTGTTTGCTGCCGTTTCTTGCTTCTTTGCATATAATTTTTCCCCCAATAACAAGTACATTGTTAACCATTTTTAACTTTGACTCGCCCAGGTACGTCATCATGTGGATTAGAAATAGAATTGCCAAAAAACGAGAGCAAAACTTTCAGTCACCCAACGTGGCCAGGATACTATATTTCTAATACCGACTGCATTTGGAACATCACAACTAGTTCAAGCTACTGGATATCTATCTGGTTTCATAGTTTTAGTCTCGAACTTGGATACGTTTGTGAATCAGATAGCCTTGAATTTGCAGTTCCTGTTAATAAGCGATCTACGAATTCCTACAATGCAACAACAAAATATTGTGGATTTATGTCAAGCAAAAGTGCACCACCATTCCACCAAGTGAGTGAGATAAGATAATTACGATTTAATTATCTCCCAATGCTCGAAAGGTAAAGTGTTAGCTATCACCTCACCTGTCAATCGGGTTCGATAGGACTATTATAGTCCGACCGTAAAACCCTCATTTTAGCCTCAACCTCGCAATTTTGGATTATAATTTTTTCGACGGTTTTCGGTAGTCCTGACCATGTACTTTAACAATACGAAAACGGTTTTCCGTAAACCTTGGACGTTTTTAGAAATTTCAATTGAAAATTACGTGTCTACTACTAAAAATGTGTAGATTTAAATATTATTTTGCTGTTGAACTAAGATGATTTTTCGTACTAGACGAATTTCTAAACGTTAATCGTAATCGAAAATATATTTTCAGATCATACCTCAGAATGAACTGTATATACGTTTCAAAACCGACAGTTTCACCAATTACTGCGGGTTTCTTTTTACCATACGTCCAAGAATGAAATACCTTGGGAGTGATGACAAAGTTTGTCGTGAATATCACTGCAAATTATCTCCGATCACGTACGTTATTACGTATTACGTAATATTAATACAAAAATTGTAATACGTAATAATATATTAGTGTAAATTAGATACACAATATCGCCAGGTAATGTATTTCATCACGAAATATCGTGAATAGTTTGTTACAAATGACGTATTTCAAAAAGGAAACACAGATTTTTTAGCCACTTCTTGGAGTTGATCACTCTGACCAAGACTAGCTACCACATATAGACGGGCACGGTTACAATAGCTGGAAAGATATGAATCTTTTCCTGTTCGGCTTGGCCTAGCCAAGTTATTACACCCTGGGTTGAGTAGTGGATATGGGTTAACGAGCAGAACTCGCCGGGACTCGAACCCGAGATCTACAACCTAACCATTAGGCCATCGCACGCAAAAAAACGTCTTGGAGACAGCTTAGGCAACGCCATGCTCAATCTTCAATTATATAGTTCTACTATAGCATTTTGGATTTTATTTTTAGAATGTGTATTCCTTATACGTGGGTTTGCGATGGAGTAGAAGACTGTTATTACGGAGAAGATGAAGAATTATGTGAACGGAAAGAAAACCACTTTACCGCAAGATCCTGTCAAAAAGAAAACAAATATAGAGTTTCTACGGAATGCCTCATCGAGTCACACTGTGACAGAAATAAATCAAACAAAATTTGTTTACCATGGTCAGACTGCCAAAATAACAATACCAATGTTTCCAATTGTTTAGGCGAATCGTTGAAGACGAACAAATCAGTATCAAAGTACACTAAAACTAAAAACGTATTTGATTGCGGTAACAATATTTCGATTCCTATCAACTGGAAATGCGATCGAATGGTTGATTGTCCTTCTGGTGAAGATGAGCTGAATTGCAGTATTTCCATTCAAGATCCATTTGACAAAATGATTGAATCGGGTAGGTCTGGGGACTTCTGGAGAGATTTAAAAAAGAATCATACAATTGTAAAACATATTTATTATTTCAATTTCAGAAAATATAATCAAGCAATGTGGTGGCAGCTTTGCAGGAGATGAGATGGTAGTTTTCACACATTCAAATTACCCGGGAAGATATCCAAGTAGTACATCCTGCATCTGGACGATTGAAACATCACGTGAACGTGTTGTCAGGATTTTTTTTATCAAATTTGCTTTACCCAGTGTTGCTGGATGTCTTGCAGATTTAATAATGTTGTACGATGGGCCGAACAAATCTCACCCTCTTCTTGGTTGGCATTGTCGAACGCCTTCCCATGTTCCTCTGCACGTGACATCGACAAGCAATTATATCACAATTGTTTTTAAATCGGATTGTGCTAATAACGGACAACTGGTTTTAGCTTATAAAGGAATACCCCCGCCCTATAACCACAAATCAATGACTTCATTTAAAAAAGATTGTTACACAAATGGTTTTTCTTACAGAGGAAATGTCAGCGAAACTATTTCCGGATTGGTGAGTTAATTCTCTTCATGTTATGTTATTTTTAACGTCAAATTTACTCAAAATAGTCAACAATAATTTTTATGATTTTCTACACACATTATTCAGAAATGTCAGCACTGGCTGGAACAATCGCCCTGGCAGCATAATCAGCTTCCTGAAAATGTACCAAATGCTGGATTGAATGAAAACTATTGTCGATATCCCTTTGAGGATTGGAGGAAGCCGTTTCAAACACCTCGATGTTTCACCATGAACTCTTCGGTAACTAAGTTAAATTATTTTACGTTAGAGTTTGCCGCAACTATACTAGATTACTAATAATCTTTGGAAAATTACAAGGAACTGCAAAAATAATATATGCAATATTTCAGATTTTCCGTTCCTTGATTTACAAAAATGTGTACGGTAACCATCTGGAAGTTATTAATTATTATTCAATTATTGTTCATCGAATTTCTGATAGCAAAGCAATTGTAAGGTCATTCTAGGAAAACTATTAATTACCAAATTATTTGAGCATCACCATAGTTTTTTTTTTTCATTTCAATGGCAGGTTCCTTTTGAGACCTGCGATCAAATACCCCGATGCATATTTCCGATATGCCCTAATAATATGTACCAGTGTGTTACCGGAGATTGCATTCCTCTCATGAGAAGATGTGATGATATCCCCGATTGCCCACTTATGGACGATGAAGATGATTGTGATCTTGGGTAAATGCATTTCTATAATCGCAATATTCTCTGCATACGCATTTTAGCTATCACCGCATTACATCCTTCATTCCCCTCAATATGAAGCTTGTTCTTGTAGCTACAAGTGTAACAATTTCATAAATTCTTAATTTTTGGTTCAACGAGATTTCGGGGAATGATGAAAAGATCAAAAAGTTTTAACAAAATATAGGCGCACATAAAATTGTTTTTGTTTTTACCTTCGAAGTTATTATTATTTATCAATTGAAGAAATGAGATAAACCGTATCTGTGATTTCTGATTGCATCGGTGATGCGACGCCAAACTTGACCAAATCTTTTAAATTTCGTTCTTTATTGTAGTTTAAATGGAAAATCACACTCTACGTTACAATAATGTTAAATAAATTTTTCATTCGAATTTATTTTTAGCTGGAAAGATCTTCAACGTATTGAACATCTTTCTGCCGCATGCTCACTGGTTGACACAAAACCTTCAGAAGTAAACCTCACCACCGGAGTCGGATTTATCGGATTACCAGTAAAATTCAGTGAAAAATACCAAAATAGTACAATAATATGCAACTGGAATATTGAATCAAAATCGAATGGCGGCATAATGTTGCTTTTCAATGAATATAATTCCAGTGATCCTGATGACTTTTTGCAATTTCGGATAAATGATAAAATTACTTTCGATACAACAAACACATCTGTCTCATCCGGGTATTCTGAGGTGCTCGTTCACTCAAATAAACTGAAATTACGTTTACGAGCTTCCACCACTAACGGAAATCTACCTAAATTCCACATGAATTATAAAGGCATATCTTGTATTAAATATATAACTTTGCCTAGTCCCTGTAATATGTCTAATCCTTTTGAAGGTGAAATAACATCTCCAAAATACCCATTTTCGGATTACGATTCAGGGGTACATTGCTTTTGGATATTTACACAAGAAAAAGATGAAACATGCCAATTGTCTGCAGGAGAAAACGTTAAAATAGAATTTGAAGTAAACGAAATGAAAATTGAAAGTCTAGCTTCAAAACCAGAAAGTGATGAATGTATTGATAAGTTGTTATTTTATAACGGCGTTGGGGTCGACAAACAACTAATTACAAAACCAGTATGTGGCACGAAGCCTCCAACATCTAAAATAATCAGTGATGGTCTTGATGCAACAGTTGTTTTTACAAGTGATCACAAGAACCTTGCATATTTTTCTGAATATGGTGGGGGATACGCTGACGTGAGAAGAAAACCTAAATCATGTTGCTCGTATGACTGTGACTTGAATTATGCATGCGTCAATTGTCCAGATGATGCAGGTAATATTAATATCACGTACAAAATAACTAATGAAAGCTACAACTATTGTTCTGAAATATTTTACATTGACGTAGCACTTGTGCTCCCAAATATCCGAGCATTATAATTTACTTACTGTGCCATGTTTGAACAAGTTCCTTGAATGAGGAAAATTAATATAAATTTTCTTAAGTATATTCATGTGCTATATTTTTTATTTCAGGTTACTTTTCGGTTTCATACAGAATGATTAGATCTCCAAACATTTCAGCTTCAACTGTCGACCCATTGATATCATCTACGTCTGAACCACTGTGCGTTGATGGCTGGACTGACTGGTTCAATGTCGCAAAACCAACCGGTATAACAATTGCCGGTGTTACGCTATCAGGAGGAGATTTCGAGAGTATTAATAAGATCAGGCAGAAGTATGACAAAGATTGGGGTGGTAATGGTGACCTATGTTCCGAAGCAAAGACAGTGGCAATTGATTGCAGGACTTCAAATGGTATTCCTTGGCAACAGTCAGGACAAGTTGGACTCGAATGCGACTTGTTCGACGGTTTCATGTGTTATAATCGACCTCAGCCTGCAAAATGCTTCGACTATGAAGTTAGGTTTTATTGTATTTGCAACATCAGCGCTTCATTCAGCTTTGAAAAAATACAAGTCTATAGACCAGATTTGGAAAGTAGTGGGTCAGGCGATTCACCCACTCAAACCTCACATGAAAATGTCTCCGCGACTATAAACCCAACATATGCTGCTCCAGCAACAGTAATTACTTACGAATCCCCTCGCCGTACTGAGGACGAAAATTCGAGTATTTCAATCTCTCATACAGGAAAAATAACAGGAAGTACTGCACCCTCAACGAGAAGCAATCAAGTACCCGAAGAAAATATAAGACCTACTTCGAGTTACACTCTAACAACAGAAGAACTAGCAACTAACGGACCTTTTGACATCTTAACATCGAAAAGTATGAAAGAAAAAACACACAATGAGGAGGAAAATCTTGCTACTACATCTTTAACGAAGGACGATAAAAATGAAAAGTATAATGCTGATTCTCATGATAAACTCAGTTCAACCTCAACAACAGAAGATCTAACAACTAATATACCATTTGAGTTAACATCGAAAAGTAAAAAAGAACAAATAAACTATGAAGAGGAGAATGTTGTTAGTACTTCTTTAGCCAATGATGATAAAACTGAAAACGACAATGCTGATTACCATGATAGATTCAGTTCAACTTCAATAACAGAGGGACTAGCAACTAACGGTCCATTTGGTTTTACTTCGAAAAGTGAAAATGATCAACCAAACAATGAGGAGGAAAATCTTGCTACTACTTCTTTGGCGAAGGATGATAAAAAGGAGAGTGAAAATAATGATTATTATTATACGCTGCCGCCAGAATTTCATGAATCCGAAACTACAAAATCAAATTTGGATGTTAAACACAGATCGAGAAATTCAGCTTCAAGAGCGAACACTGACAAACCTTCCGTCGAAATCGGTGAGTGAACAATGCACTAAGTAGGAAACCGTTCAGAAATCAAGAGACTGGTGTAATCCACTACCTTTGATTGTTAGAATTTCAGAGAAACCATTACTTTTTCTGTTATGTGACAGAGTTTTCCATCTAAGTTTGCTCAAAGTATAGGGATTTAAGGATATACTAGTAAAATACCATAGTCTACTCAAACACGATAGATAGAATTATTGATATATACCATCAACTGTATTCTGAGCAGTAAACATCCTCGTTGAGATGATATGCTAGTGAAATACTGTATTTTGAACTATATTTATTCAACTTTTTGTTTTACAGTTTGTGATGCCGGGTGGACTGCTTGGCTACAGGCACCAAGTAGCAAGGAAGCAAACAACAATTTTTCAACTTTTGCGGAACAAATTGTACTCTTCAACGACTTGGCAGAGCTTGTTGAAAAACGCTTAATTTGCAAAAATCCTATTGCTATGTCATGCCGAAGAGCTACTGATAAGAAGTCTATATTTGAAATACACAAGGAATTAAAACGTGGAGGTAAACTGAGATAGATAAATACTTGAATGAGGCAATTTATCTTCCCACATCACTACCTTTTTTACGGGGTGGATGGTGGGGGGTTCAAATGGCCATCGTACTAAAGTTTTTCGCTTGCCTTCGGCGCGATTTTAAAGTTGTTTTGATGTTATATGTAACAATATTCTATTTATTTTGGTAAAAATAGCGGTGTCTATTATGTTGTCATAGTTTAACATTGCAATTTATTTGAATATTGCCCGTCCCAGCGAAAAAACGTTTTTCGGTGAATTAGGAGTTGTACAGTATAAGATTCTCGGAAAATTGAAGAGCGATGTTTTAGAGTCTAATATATGGGCTCGCTATTGAATGTGACCGTGCTTGAATGAATGTGCTTCGAAACTACACAAGGCCTTTTCCAGATTGCGCATGCCTCGCTCTGATTTTCCTATTTAGCGAGATTGCGGAGGAAACCATGATCATCTAATATGGTAGTGAAAATATACAGACATTGAAATTTACAACTTCATCGCATCATGATTTGATCTCTTATTAAGACTTCACCTGTTGATGAATAACATTATTTGCACGCATGAACTGGAATTAAATCGAGAATTTCTGTAGGTTAGGTAGTATGCAAAAATTTCTTTGCAAATTACTGAATCATTACTATGTACTTAGTAAGTTTTACTCACGAATGATATACCTCTACAGGTACTTCGCACAACTTTGATCCAACGTACACCTGCGATCCTTATATGGGAGTGAAGTGCAAGCAGATTGTTCCATGTCATCCATGTGACGACATGGAATTTAAGTTGTACTGTGGATGCCCTGCCGATTCTGCCAACGTAACAGCGGTCGTTACTCCATACATTGCTCCTTCACAACCACCTGAAAAATATGATCCTTTGCTTTGTTTTCACTGTAAAGGCTCAAAAATGGGTAAATGCTCCGATGCTTTAACGAACACAATGTCAGTGGGGAACTGCACAAACGGCGCTTGTTGGTCAGCAATATATTACGATCGCGGAGGCGTGACCGAAGTGTGGCGCGGCTGTGATAGCAGCAAGTGTTCGCCCAGATATCAAGACAAAAACTGTTTTTATACCGATTCAAGAAAGGAAAGCTCCGTCTGTACAAGTTGCTGCGAGGACGAACTTTGTAACACACATTTTTTGGAAAATACTTTAATTATTACTGCAAATAGTGCGGCATCCGTTATCAAAACCAAACTTGTTTTTCACTTTATTTTTTATTCTATTGAAGTTTTTATAAGTGGCTTGTAAGCCTTGATAATACTATTTTATGACGTAATTATCCAACACCTATCACTAATTGCCTCATGTCTAATGTGAACAAATTGAACAAGTTGTATTTCCTCTGATTCAATTTTAACTGCAACTGCTATCGCTCAAATACGGTACTGGTGCGGTCGCGATTTTTCTCGATTACTCGGTCACGCAGCGATGTACTTAAAGAATAAATACAAATGTGTGACTATGGAATGACCGACAGTGGAAAAGTTTTCGTGTTTATCTGTCTTCCCACCCATTGCATCCTGAAGCCTATGTCATAATATTAAAGACCGATCTAGAATTCAGTGAACAAAATCCGCTCAAGGCCGTACCGATTTCCAGTTAAGGAGTTAATTAACTTACTGCAATATTGAAAAAGAAATTGCCAAACATTTTTTTCAATGACACAAGGCGGAGTATTTTTTGTTAAATAAAGAAATTTGTTGCAATTTGTTAACGTTGCTTTTACACGCTGGTGTAAATTCTGACATAAATTATGATTTCGCTGCATTATATGGCGAAATATCGGCGATTTCGCCTGAATCTCCATTTGAAATATGGAAAAGATATATATTGTGAATTTCTAGTACCATTTAAACTGAACCATAAGGACGACACTAACCGAGACCATTGTAGCGACCTAGCGCTTGTTAGCCTATGTACTGCTAGTCAATCAATAGGGTTTCACACTTCTATCAGGAAATGCATTTTGTGTCTTTGACGATTTTGTGTCTCTGACGATGAGTCCAAAAATTTGAGATGGTGTGACAGAACGGAAAGTCATACGCTAAACTGCAAGTCATACGCTAAAATTTAGACATTTTGAAGAGTAAACGATCTATCTCGATGAATATAATGAATAAATAATAAAATAATAATAATTAGGTAATCAATCAACGACGATAGAGTTTACTTGATTTTTGGAAATTCCCCTTCATCAAATAAAATATTTTAATGTAAGAATTTCCATAAATCAATGCAATACCATGCATTGTGGGAAATATATACAAACTAAAAAACTTTTTGTTTCACTGTGTCTCACCTGTGTCACCTGTGTCTCACTCACGAGACAGATGAGTAGGCAGTGAGTATCACAAGCCATTATTTCATGGTGTTATGCCCAATGCTGCACCTTTTTAATATCAAAGTAGGTGGTTTCAAAGCAATACTTGAATCTTTATACCTTCGCAATCTTGATTGCAGATACTCAAATGCATGTATAAGAATTACCGCTTTTAATTCCACTAAAAACCATAGGATTCATGCCATGCATGACTAAACGATACAGGTTGCATGGACGCGGGATATATCCTCAGCCAAACAGATTTTAAAACAACCAATACCTACTCTGGCGAAATAAGAGAATTAATCCGAATATCTTCATTGAACTAAACAAGCACCTACATCGAAGATAATGAGATGTGTTCATTTACCTCTAGATGGAGATAGCGAGCAAACATGGCGACAACCTTGTTCTTGGTTACCACCTGAGCTACAGAACCATGTAATATACTAACTATTCTGCAACATTCTTCTGAATTTCGAAAAGCTCTTTCTTGTTAAAAAATTTACTTTTGTTTGAAAGAGAAAAAGATAGAGACTGACATGCTGATGAATGAGAAGATGCACACTGAGAGAATCCTTTACTTCCGAATGTATTTTTAAGCTCTTCAGAATTTTTTATAATGTTTGCGTTAAATACGATAACGATTATTGAACTCAGCATACTTAGAAGCACAAAAATTTAATTTTATGATGGCCAAAATGAAACGCAGTTTACTCTTGAAATTTGTAACTTTCTTGAAAATTGTATGTACTTCATCTGATTCATTGGTGCATGTCAAGTTGAATTTGCTGTCCGTAGAACACTCTTTAATTTCATTGTGACAGTCACAAAACGAAGGTTTCAAAGCCAAGCTTCCTTGGTTATGAGGTTGCATGGTCATTGACCATCGTTCATATCGTCATTTCTGAAACGCTTTTCGCTTCACTGATTATATAGACATTGTTGATAGCACTATGCATTTTAGGGCGCTTTACTTTAAACAGTTACTTCGGAAGAGGATGACAAATTCGCTTCGTTTGTCTCTGACATCATTCTATTTTTAAATTCAAGGCAAAAGGATTAGGAAACTCACAGCCTTCACTGGGTCTACAAAACCTTTTAACAATAAGACAACCAGCATAGACAAGCACAATCGGCAATGCAGGGACGCTGTACAATTGAATAACGTTAACACTATAGCATACACTCTTGACCTGTTGACTGGTTGACAACAGCTTTTACTAGATTACGAAATTGCCTGGGAACAAGCTGAGAATAGTAACCACACCTTGATGACACGCAAAGAATTATCCAAAAATATTTTTATGTGACAAAGTCACGGAGGTTGAAAAACAAACGTTGCCCCACACCAGTTCTTGAATTTCACTATAACGGCTTCGGATGTCAACACACAACAGCCACCATTCATGAATTTCTCAGTAAAGCAACGAGGCAATGACTGGATAAATCAGCAATAAAAATCGTACCAAAATACTAAAACCATAGAGATTACAGTATGTAATGTTGTAATTTGTATGCTAAAACGATGACGTGTTCGCGAAGCAGCCGGAAAACTTTTCTGACCGGATTATTTCAATTCACATGGTTTGGAAAAAGTGTAGCATTTGAACTTAAATGTTTTATTTGTTACCAACCTCTCCGATAACAATGATCGCTGTATGAATTCGATTTTATTTTTTGTATATTTCTAAAAATATTTTAAAATACATTTATCGACTGCCCAGTGCTCACTGCTCAATGGGATAAAATTTGCTTTTTTAATGTTCATCGTGGCTCATCGTGTTTGCACCAATGGCAATAATATAGTTTTCTTATCATTGATCCAAATATATTTATGCATTTTTTTATCTAAGTAATTATCCGAAACCATACAATCCATACGCAAGGAAAAAAGTTAAAAGTTAAAACGAGAAAAGAGTAAAATAAATTCATAGTTCTTGGGCCTGTCAGACAACAAATGGTCCTGGCGTTTTATGATTGCATTATAAAGTTTTCAATGAAACATCTTTTATGCCACTAACTATTTTTAGCTTCCAAATTAAAAAAGACACCGTTTAGTTGGGGAAATTCAGAAATATTGATGAGATCATTCCATAAATTTTAGTTTCTCCTTTTCAATTTCTGGAGGTAGAATGTAAATATCTGGCATCTAGAATAATGAGAGGTATCGTGATGCCGTTTCATCATGCTGTCCACGATGGGAATGTGCAGAGCGCGTGAGCTCAGAGCTTGCATACGTTGCCTGCATACGGTGGATTTCTGGGGTCTAGTGAAGTTTAGTACCATATTCCCGAATGTCATTAAGATAAAAACTGGCAGAATATTCTCATCCTAACTAAGGGAGCCAATGCTGCAAGTATCTGGCACTGTCTCCCGGGTTAGGATGAGTCGCTTGCAACATGGTAAATTATTATGATAATCGGATATAGGCCTATGGTACTAAACTTCATGAGACCCGGATTTCTGTAGGTGTTTTTCTCTAACTTTCTAGTATTACAAACTTCACGCTGTGAAATCGGAAAAAGGAAAGAAGGATGGAAATAATTAAGAATGAAGAAAGAATTCAGTCGTAGCTTAACCTGTACAGTGTAACTGGACCAGTGCAGAGTCCATTACGGCCTAAGCCGTAAGCCGTCAGCCGTCAAAGTTGGTATCGGTGCATGGATTTTCGTTTCCTAAGCAGTAATGGGGTCTCTTCGATCTCTTCTATTTTTCTGCGACTTTGATAATGCGAGTGACTGATAAAAAATATTCGAGCTTAATATCCTATTCAGTATTAGTGCTTTTCATAAGACTTTTCTGAAATGAAAGTATTTTTGATTTGTCCATCCAGCATCTTAGCTTAGACTATACACAGTACGGTATACCGGTACGGTCTGTACGGTACTGTATACGGACAGAGGCAACGGGACAACATACGGCGAACAGGGCTAGTTTTATACAGGAACGAACCCACTGGGATGTCAAGAAGGTCGTATAAGACCCTTTCAGCCATCGATACATTTAGATGAAGCAATTTTAAGATTTTTTGATGTTTATTGTGGCATAGATATGCCGAAGCCATATGTGCAGTGACACTACCGCAATAGCTAATGTGATTTGTCCTCGTACGCTAGATGGCACAAGAGATTTTTTGCATAATAGAATTTTTTGTAACACAATTTGTGCACCCTGCACCGAAGGCACACAAATATTTTTTGGCCTTTTTGTTGAAAAAAATACATTACGGTATCTTTTGGCCTGTTTGTTGAAAATAAACAGTTTTTCATTTTCCGTTTTTCATTTTCCTTAAATTGGCTTTTCGGATTAAATTTCAGGTTTAAAAGGAGCCAAAAAATATGGAAGAACTAACCTTATTAAAAATAATGATAAACTATTTTGATATCAAGTATCTAATCTGTAATCTAATCTCTAAGTCGTCTGCCAACGAGTTCATCGAGAGAGAGTCACATCCCCGCATTCTTGAATGTAAAAAAATCTCCTCAATCAGTAATTGTTTTGTTCAGCAGCACAGAATACTACAATGTTAGTATTGACAAAGAATTAACCATTTAGCGAAAGCAGATATTCTTGTTGGCCGGAAATAAGGAAATAGCTATCGAATTCGCCCAGTTTTTCGGCATGCAGTGGCAACTGCTATCAAATTTTACACTGTAGTTTATCAAGTAATAACTGTGTCTTTCTGTCGTTTTTAGAAAATATTTATTTTTATATAGCATATTAATAAGTCATGCCAGAAGCAATGACTGATTTAAATGGTGAAATAGTTATCGAAACCAAAGCACCAAAGTTGCTGGAACAGAATTTGGAAACATTGGTAAGTAAACAAGTGCCAATTTTTCAACTACAGGGTGTGGAATATTTCAACTTGAATATTGTAATATTATTAACCTATTCTGGGTTATATGGGTCTACCCGATGCCCAGTCTAAGTCTGTGATGATCACAAATTTATGATCATATTGTTCATGACTTGACCCATTATCTTCCAAATTTACTTTACTTCCCCACCAAGACTTTTCGAATCTTTTTTTCGATTATCTCGTAATTTAGGCCTCGGTGCAAAAATCAATTTTGACATTGCACTAATGTATGGCATGGTCGTTGTAAAAAGTGACTAAAAGGAAGCAATTTGTTGTTTGTTTTTAGCATTTCCCCTGGTGCCCATCCGAGCACTCTATTATAGCGGTTCAGCTCTACTTAGATGCTTTATACATATATTACATTCTCCGGTTGCAGACTGGCAAAATTAGATTCTTCCATCTCTTTTTAGGATCCAAAAGCTCTGACACCGTTAACACCTGAGGTTATAAGTAGGCAAGCTACAATTAATATTGGGACAATCGGACATGTAGCTCATGGAAAATCGACAGTTGTGAAAGCAATATCAGGAGTTCATACTGTCAGGTTTAAAAATGAATTGGAACGAAACATCACAATTAAACTGGGATATGCCAATGCAAAAGTAAGAATAAAAAGCTACTAAAGCCCTTTCCTTTTGTTTCTTCAAACTTGTTGAGTTGAATTCAAATGTGTGAAAATTGTTTTATTCGTTTTTCAACCCTTTAAATAATATTTTATTGTGAAAAATTAAGATAAGAATTTAGGATTATTAATTAAGTAAGAATAAAAAGCTAAAAAGCTACTAAAGCCCTTTCCTTTTGTTTCTTCAAACTTTTTGAGTTGAATTCAAATGCGTGAGAATTGTTTTATTCGTTTTTCAACCCTAAAAAAATATTTTATTGTGAAAAATTAAGATAAGAATTTAGGATTATTGGATTATTCCGTGAATCCCCATTTTGCACGATATTTTGTAGTTGGTCTTGGGCATGTTTACAAGATTTTGGTCTGTGTAGTCTGTATTTGACTAGGTTTTTGACTGAGATTGAGTTTTTCTTCACAATGATAATCTGTTTAAATTTTATATTATATTAGCAAATAAAAAATTCAGTAATAGCACATTTGTATATACAGTTGGTAATGAGACGTATTTCCCATATTGTCGATAATTTTTGAGTAGTAATATATACTTTTGGGGTTGCCAAGGATGTTTTGTATAATTGGTCTTCGATGTCTACATTACAGATTTACAAAACCGAAGGACCACGTCCAGAATGCTATTGTGCATGTAGCAGTAATAAAGAAGATGAATTTCCATGCAATATTCCTGGATGCACAGGACCTTTTAAATTAGTTCGTCATGTATCGTTTGTAGATTGCCCTGGTCACGATATTCTCATGGCAACTATGCTGAACGGAGCTGCTGTTATGGATGCAGCACTTTTATTAATCGGTATGATTAATAGGATTTCTTTTCTGTTTATCGGAGTTTAGTTTTTAATTTTTCATGTCATATCATGTCATGCAAGTTTGCATTGACAGTACGACCGAAGGACATGTGCCACTTTTTAAAACTTTCCGATTTATCGATGTAATTTTTCAATTTTGGTTAAATTCACACAAAATATTCTATTTTTGTTACTTGTTTTCATTTAATTTCGTGAAAAAAAAAACGAAAGTCTTCCTTATTAACTATTAAATATTCTGTGCTTTCCTTCAACCCAAAATTGGGAATGTCTGACCATTGAAAATCATTGAATATTATGTGCATTAGTTTTGCCCTATTTAGCAGCATTTGAAGAAGGTTTCTTTGGACATCACATGGGGTCATGCATGACTATGGGCCAATCAGAAATTTTATTTTGTCAAGAACGAGCCACAGATGGACTGCGCCTTAACGGAGCGATCCATCCGTCATCTGTGGCTCATACTTAACAAAATATGTTTATCAAGTCTAATCTTTTTGAACCGAGTGAGGCTGCGTATCATCATTATGATCGGTGCTTTTGAAACGTTTTAAAGATATTCATGAGTTACTTTGGTACTGATTTAAGAATGCTTTGTGAATTGATTAGCCCCAGTTTTAAACAATATATATTTGTTTTCTTGATTCATTAAAGCTGGAAACGAATCGTGTCCTCAACCACAAACTTCAGAACATCTTGCTGCGATCGAAATTATGAAATTGAAGCATATCATTATTTTACAAAATAAAATTGACTTGGTTAAGGAAAGTCAAGCGAGAGAACAATATCAGCAAATTGAGAAATTTGTTCAAGGTTAGTTTTTTGAAAATTAGAATGTTGTCGAAATAAAATATTCGAATGGCAATGTAAGTGAAATTAGGCATAGTGAAATCCATTGTTGTTTTGACAATGTTTCAAATTATTTATTAGCAGTATAGAAGGAGATTCAAACTACTCTGCGGAAAGTCAGAAGAATGATTTCTAATATACCTTTTATGTCAGGCTGTATATACCAACACATAAACCAGTTCGATAAAGTCGAAAAGCTATTGACATCTAGTATATTCAAGTTTCAACCTTCTTTCTAAATTGTGTAGCCAAGGTTGCAGCTTGCAGATCCGAATTGATTTGGATATATATGTCCAGTTCGATTATATACTTATATTATGGCTTGGCTAAGGCTCTTCCAGGTACAGGTGCGATCCATCATGACTCGAGCTTAACATAAACATGTTGAAATGATTGGATTCTAAATTCATTTTAAAAAATACTACCTTAAAAATGTGGCAACCCTAACGAAACCATCTCGAATCAATAATTTTAGTTTGTCAAGCATGAGTCACAGTTGGACTGCGTTTTGACGACGCAATCTATTAGTGACCCATGCTCGATGAAACATGGCTGAGCCCAAAATTCATGATCAAAATTGTTTAATTCATGTCTCTTGTATTTTTTTCAAATATAGGCACAGTTGCAGAAGGCGCTCCAATAATTCCCATCTCGGCTCAGCTCAAATACAACATAGAAGTTGTTTGCGAATATATTGTTAAAAAAATCCCTATTCCTGTCAGAGACTTCACATCGCAACCAAGGTTGATTGGTAAGTCAGATATTCAAATTCAACACCATTATTATATAGTTTGAACTACTGAAACTTAAGTTTTCTTGTGTTTATAATTCTGATATGAATGAAAAGTGTCGGTGATGGAATTTTTGAATTAATCATCAAAAGGAATGTCGGCTACTTTCTGCCAAGGTGACAGAAATGGGTGTCTGAAACGGTCATGACGTTTTTCTCACGTAGACGAAAAAGCTTCAGAACCACCGACTCTGCTATTTCATAGCAGTATTTATGATTTTGAAGCTTCTTCTGCACTTTTGTTGCTAGTAGGTCTGTCCAAAATATTCGAATCGATTCGGAATATTTGAATTTTAAATTATTTGATTCGATTTCAGCAACAATTCGAAATCAACAAAATGATAATATTAATTTTTTTTTCATAAATAAGTGTGAATTTTCAGGTTGTTATAAGCTAATAAAAAGACGTCTTTATGTATTTATTATATGACTTTCTATTCAAATATTCGATTCGTAAAGTTTATTCGCTTTTGGAACAGATATTTGATTTTGGCGACCCTCGGTTTCTACCAGACACAAAAATAGAAACATTCTATTTTTTAGCATTAGGTGTGTCATTTAAATTGCCCATTTGCTAATTCTTCTGATAAAATCCATAATATCTATGCAGATGACATTCTGCTGTAATGCTGTCTGCTAGTCAAAAAGATTGGTAATATACACGATCGATTAGTTTTATTTTAGATTATATCATGATTGTATCATATTTGAGAAAAATTATGTATATTCTCTTTCTTTTTATTTTAGTTATTCGTTCTTTTGATGTAAATAAACCTGGTTGTGAAGTAACAGATTTGAAGGGTGGTGTTGCGGGTGGTAGTATATTGAAAGGAGTTCTCAAGGTATTTAGAAATTATTATCATTAGTGTAATGTGATGGCGATATGATAGAATAGATGAGCTGATATGAGTAGGCATACATTCACATTTGTGAAGGCTATTTGAAAAACCACATATAGCTTATGCGTTGTGTGAGATTGTTAAAATATATGTGCTATTGTGAATACCCCAGCAACAATAATTGTGAATTTTATGAAATGTCATCAAGCATGCGCAGTGTGCGCCTACCTGACGTTACCCCTGTCGTACTATTTATGTAAACAAAACAGGCATTGGCACAATTTTTGACTTTTTTCTGGTTTGTTCATAAGATATTGATGCAAATACACTATGTAGTATGTATTGATGTTGATTTAATAGCACATATTGTGTAATGTTTACAGACGAGAAAACAAAAAAATATTCTTTGCTCCAAACTCCTCCAGTATAACTGAGTTTTTCAATTTTTGTTGTTCGTTTCATATCAATGCATTCCTGTTTCACCTACCTGTTGCTTTCAGGTCGGACAAGAAATAGAAATTCGTCCAGGAATTGTCTCGAAAGATTCTGAAGGAAAACTTGAAGTTCGTCCAATATTTTCCAAAGTTGTGTCGTTATTCGCTGAACACAATGATTTGCTGTTTGCTGTGCCTGGTGGATTGATTGGTATGTTTATTTATATTTTTGTTATTATTGCGAGTCTTCCCATATCACAAATTTTATTTTGTCAAGCATGCGGCACAGATACACCGCGTCTCATCGACGCGATCCATCGGTGACTCATATTCAACAAAAGACGTTTTGACAAAATTTTTCTTATTGGTTTGTATGAAAAGTAATCTTACTCAAATACCCAATCAATATTTTGTTTTGTTGATTATCCGTCACTGACTGAAAGATACTCCTCATTCAGATAAAATTTCTGTTTTAGTCTGATTTTTAAAAAATCCAAGTTGACCACAATGTAATGATTTTTCAGGTTCAAAACTTATTTTTTTCCAAATATAGCTATAAATGTGTGTTTTGAATTTTACTGTAATCCATCCAATACATACCTAGTGTCGCTGATGATTTCAGTGCTGGTTTGCTGTGATACCGAATGTGACAGCATACCATTTGGATTTGACTGGGGATTCTCGCAATATCACATCCCAGCGATCAGTGTGACTCACACTTATTCTGGCTAATTCATTTATTTGAGCTTGTGTACTGTGGTGAAAGAGCTATTGGTCACTATTTGGTTATACAAGGGTGTGTTTTGTTATTACAGAATAATATGAAGTATTAATCCCTTTAAAATAATATTTCACCTTCTCAAGGTGTCGGTACAAGAGTGGATCCTACTTTATGTAGAGCTGATAGAATGGTCGGACATGTTCTTGGAGCTGTCGGTTCACTGCCCGATATATTCACAGAAATTGAAATCTCTTATTTCTTACTTCGACGCCTTCTCGGAGTTAAAACAGAAGGAGATAAAAAGGGGGCAAGAGTGAGTACTTTCTCACATGCTTTTGCATTTAAGTAATTGGTTTACTATAGTATTACTGGTAATATGCTTCTGATATTCCCATTTTGATATATTAAACTGTGGGAGATTATTTTATATCAGAACTCACTCAAAACTCATCTAGCATACTCTTAGCCTTCTGTAAGCTACTCACTACCTAGATTGTAGCTTACAGGAGTGTGTTAGTATCTAGATACAAAGGAAGTATCTCATCTAACATACTCATAGACTTCTGTAAGTTACTCACTATCTGGATTGTAGGTAGTGAGTAGCTTACAGAAGTGTGTTAGTATATAGATACAAAGGAAGTATCTCATCTAACATACTCATAGACTTCTGTAAGTTACTCACTATCTAGATTGTAGGTAGTGAGTAGCTTACAGAAATGTGTTAGTATCTAGATACAAAGGAAGTATCTCATGTAATATACTCATAGACTTCTGTAAGTTACTCACTATCTGGATTCTAGGTAGTGAGTAGCTTACAGAAGTGTGTTATATCTAGATAAAAAGGAAGTATCTGCTATCGGAGAAAATCCATCCGAAGTTACTATTAGTAGTGTTGATTCATCCAATGAGATTGAGTTTTTAAAGATTTAGGGAAAAACATGACTCTGGCATCCCTCAATCCATTAGTCAGTACCATTGTATCATGGATTATAAATTAATAATAGTTTTAGTAGGTTAATACTAAGAAATAGGACGGTTTGAGAGATACCTTTCTTCTAATTCTGATGTTTAAGAATCTAAACTACTAAGAAATAGGACGGTTTGAGAGATACCTTTCTTCTAATTCTGATGTTTAAGAATCTAAACTAAAATTCTGTACAATATAACAATATCACAGGTTCAAAAACTTGCCAAAAATGAAGTTTTAATGGTAAACATTGGTTCACTTTCAACTGGAGGAAGAGTATTGGCGATCAGGGCTGATTTAGCTAAAGTAATGCTCACAGGACCTGTGTGTACTGATGTTGGTGAAAAAATTGCTCTTAGTCGTCGTGTTGATAAACATTGGAGGTAAGTTGATATAGATTGATAACATTCATTATGATTGCGGCTGCTCAAACTACTCTATTCGTGGATCATGGATCACAAATTCTTTGGTCAAATTTTCCCAGTGATTCGAAATTAATATATTTAATAAGTATGCATTTTCGGGAAAAATGTGTATATTTTGGGTGTTTTAACCATTTTCTGAGAAATCGCCATTTATTATATTACTGCTGATTAGTTTTTTTATAAAAATAATTATATTCGATTCTGGTATCGACAGATTTGGCCATTTTAAACGCTATTACGACTTTAGACTGACTGCTGATTTTCCTATAATTTCTCGACATAAAAATCCATTTTTTTGTCATTGACTATATCGATCTTCGTATTCTTATCTTGGGCCACATCAATAAAATAAATAAAAAATAGGGGTTCCACGTTTTCTTCTATCACTGCCGAACCACCTGGGCAGGGTGATCCACTTCAGGAAGTGGCTATAGAAAATGTCATGATAATCCTGCAACAGCGAACAAATCTCTGCTCTCCCTTCCGATCTCCTGTATATATATATATATTCATATTTCATTTATTGAATAATTGTTTTTTGGTTATAATATATTATATAAGTTAGAAAAAAAAACTATATTTTACACTGACAATTTTCCATTCAGATTGATTGGTTGGGGACAGATTAGAAGAGGAACGAGGATTAATCCCAAGAAACAGAATGAAGAATAAAATTTTGGAATTTCGATTAATGAAATCATAAATATTCTAGAAATTAACAGTCATGGTGAGAAATGACTGAGTAAACGAAGTTGTATAATATCGATACATGCCAAGATAACTTATGGAAATTTTTTTTTGCGCACGCATTCCCTAATCAGGAATCCTTTCTATAACAATGAGCCACTAATGGGTCACGCCTCATCGTCGCAATCCCTCAGTGGTTCATACTTATAAAATTTTTGGGTCAGCAATTTTCTGACTGGGTCATCCATTCATACAAGAGAAGGGCCACAACTAGAACATATCTTTATGATCTTCATGTTGAGCTCTCTTGAGTCATTATTGGCAAACAAATTTTAATGAATTTGTAAAATATTAATTTCAAGCCTGAGAGTAAAAGGAGTTGCACAAGGCTTTGTTTCAAATTCTCACCTTCAAAGTCCCTAACATATTTTCACAAATAGAAATGCTGCTCTGTCATTTAGCTTCATTTACATTTTTTTGCGACTGAAACCAATGCTTCTATAGATTGATCGGTCAACCGAGAATCCATTGAATGGGATCGATATTTTTAGTGAAATATTAGTGACACTATTGGGAGTTACTTGGTTATCAGATATATGCGTGCTATGATGCCCTTTGTTCCATTTCTCTATTTGAGGTAAAAATAATACAGATGGATTATGTGAATGTTTTTGACCTGGAAGTTCGTTTAACTTATTCCTAAACTGCCGTTCCCAATTGAGCTAACGGACGCCAGGTTTATATGCATTTATTTTGTCGCAGTGGATGGGTGTGGTGTTTGACGTTGACGTCTGAAATCTACGGCGATTGAAGGCTGAAGAGTAATACCTATTCTAAATTTTGAGGTTTGCCACGTTGTGAAGCCCTTGGAAGGCTATTTTGCGAGTCATTTTTTGGTCTGAGGGAGAGGGCGTTCCCACGTGGCCTGGCCTATGTACGTACCTTTCCTAAACTTTTTAACGGTGGGAAAATTCTGAAATGACAAATCCGATCGGGATGAAGGTTTTTAGTCTTCTCATGGACCTGGTTGGTGGAGGAGGCTGTAAGCAGTGCTTACGTCAACCACCGTGCACCGACGAGGTGTCTTCAGACCAGGCATATTTATCATTCCTCACGGAATTCGAACCTGCGTTATTACGATCAGAGATGCGCAGCTAGCTCTAAGGGTATTCCGGAACTTTTTACCGATTGATCTAATTGGGGGCCCTGCTAACAACATTTCTTCGTCTGATGGCCAACCTGTTTTCAAATGGTTTTTATAACCGGGCATAAATAATATGCCTTTTCGTTGGGTATAGCTATAGCGGAAGGGTTGTCCAGAGTTTTTGTTATGTTGTAGAGCTTCACTCTTTTGTTTTGAAGAGCAAGATCGGTGTTACCTGTGTGGCTCGACTGGTTGTGTTACACGTGAACGTCTCGTGACACGAGATACAAAAATTAAAAAACACAGGAACTTTGTGTAACTTAAACGTTTGAGGTAGGCTATTTTGCGTTCTCTGGTGGTGGGACGCCTCTACACTTTCTATGACCGAAACCCCGCGACTTAGTTTACATGTCAGATCATGGTTCGCGTCGCTGCGCCTATATAATTAGACCTGCCGAACTTTTACCGAGCGTTAAATCCCTTTACGTCCGGGATGGGAGTCCACTGTTGAGTTATTTATGATAACGCAACACTGAATATTTTTAATCTCGCTCACTGAGATTTTCAGGCTACTTTGTGAACACGTTGTTGTTTCAGTATTTTGTGGGGGTTTTGTTGTGAACCATTCAGAATTCTTTGAAATAAGATGGTCTACAGTAGCAGAAATTATTAGGATAGACGGGCTTTCAAGTCGCCAGTAACAGAGTGTTGGGAATGACTAGTTGATTTTACGGTTCATGCGCACCAAAACCCTATAGTATTCTAAAAACATCCCGCCAAACCTTTCCTGTTGTAACGTACAGACTAAAAATTGTTTGGTTGACTGGTCCATTATAGTCTTATGAACACATTTTTTATGATATTCCTTCTAAAGGTCGACTTATAAAATAGCTTTTTCTCTTTATAGAAGCTTTATGTGCCTGGAACTCATATTTGTAAATAAAACGCAGATATTGAATTTGTAGATATTTTTAATACTTGTTAAAAAAACATTCAACTCCTGGTCAATGACTCGATAGTTTTCTTATGCTGAGGGAATTTCGAAATCAACTCTCCGGCTGTCGGTTGATAATAATCTTCAATCTCAAATCCAGGAGAAACAGTTATTCCAAGAAGACAGTATTTTCCTTCGCCAGGGAAAGTGAGACGTGCAGCATACCAATCACCTGTATATTACATTGATATATCAGATAATAAGGGAACATGATTATTTAAATAAATATTGAAAAAATGATATTTATTGTAGTTGTTGACTGTACTTTCCATCCTGATGTTATTCAAAAACCATAAGCCCAAGTCTTTAAATGTTTTCATTAAGATATTATTATGGTTGATTCGGATCCAGTGTAAAAGTCAATGGCCTGGCCGAAGGGCCGGTTAATTCTTATTGCACGCCCGTGTCGCTATCATCTATGCCCTCACAAAACAAGTTATATGATCGTTTTGAATTAGCCAAAACTTACCCTGAAGGTTTTTTTTAAAAATAATTTGGTTTTTACCTGTTTTTATTTAGCCATGCGGTATTATCGTGCTAATGTTATATGATTTAGAATATCATAAATTTGCCATGGTATAATTTAAAAAAAAAAAAACGAATTTAGAGAGATTAAAGTGAATTTAATGTAACATATGCTACAATATCCCCTTTTTAATATGAATTGTATTTGTGTTTAGACGAAAAATGGAGGTAATGTAACTTTTTCAGTTTTCGTAAACGAATGAAAATGAGAATTTAAAATTTTAGGAATTTTGGCAAAATATGAAAATTTTAATACCAATATATGTCGCCGCTCGCCACAAAAGGTTTGGCCTCAATAACATTGTTATTTTTTCAACCTTTGAAAGTCAACGTCCAACTAAGAATGTTAAAATATAAATTCATGCGATGCATCAATATATCGCAAATGCTACTTAATTTTTCGAAATATAAATGGTACGATTTTTCGCTTTCTGTACGATAACTAAGAAACATTTATTTTTTCTAATAATAAGTAATACGTTCTATTGCGAAAACATTCGATTGAAGTTAAGATCAGTGTATTGAAGTACCGTGTCTGACAGTGGCTACGTAACTTCTTGCAGATTTTCCCAGGAAATGACGTGTGAGCTCTCCTGTCTCGTGATCTATCACAAAAAGTGTTAATTTTGCACCGTGGTAAAAATGCCACACTTCATCTGACTTCAGTCGATGGAATAAGGAGAAGTCTTTATTCTGAAAATAATAATATAAATTATAGTATATCTTAACAAATTTTGAATCAGCAACAGATGGATCGGGCGAGGCCCATCGAGGTGTGGTCCATCTGTGGCTCATGCTCAACAACATATGAATCAAGCGGTCTGGCCTACATATCAATCAGGATCTTTGATTTTGCCGAAAAATGCTACAAATATGAACAAAATAACCCGGCATGTTAACCGGGCACCACGATTTTCTGATTTGTAATCATCACCATCACCGGTCTTCTGCATTGGTTTTTGAGTAGAAGTATTATAATCACTCTGATATCAGTGTGATTATAATACTTCTACTCAAAAATCAATCTGTAGTGGTGATATATATATACATATAGTATAAAATATACCTTTAACGTCATGTTTCAATCAGATATTTCCCGTCTAAGTGTCTTGTCAGTGTGAGTCACTGATGAATACAGCCGCCAAGGCGCGACCCATCTGTAACTCACGCTTGTCAAAACCAAATTTCTGTTCGAGTTAGCGGAAACAAACCTCTAAAAGATAGTAGATGTGAGTTCCAAATACTCTTGTTGCATTTTGACCGTATCTTTCAGGAAGATTATCTATTTTTTCTGTACTTCTGTATGTTTCAGTGAACCAACCCCCTTCAATATTGATGGTCATGTTGTACTTGTCAATCCAATACTTTGCTGTCTGAAAATAACATTGTGTGCACTATGACTACAAAATACATCTAATTTATAGTTCAATTGCAGTGCTTTGTTTATTTCTTATGCAAATTGAAAGGTTTTGTTGATGAGATCTATGCTAATCATGAACTCTTGATGAATCGCATTCCGAAATGCACGTTTCATAAACATTCCATAATTGTTTGGAACGTATAAAACGTATAAAAGTATATTATTATAAAAAACAGTAATTCAACCACACTTTTGTTGCAAGCATATATTAAAAATAACAACTTTTTACAACGGGAATTAAAAACGAAAACTAACAAACAAAAAAAGTGCGCCGAATATGCGCGAAATTTTATTATTGGCAATTTTGCTGGGGAAATTCATTATTTTGGAAGCAAAACAACAAAATTATAGTGCCAAATGCATACGTGATTATTTTACGCAAAAATTGTGAACTTGGGGAATAATGATATAATTTTTTACATATTTGCTAGGAAAATATATAATACGTCGCAATTATTGTCTAAGGTTTGTTCCTTTGTTTTGTTTGCAATTTTAAACGATTATTAATTCAGACACAGCCGCGATAGTTGCAATGAAAAGTAAGGCCGGTTTTAATTCTATTGAAAGCTTTTTTATATTGAGAATGAAATGCGTCAGAAATTCGGATTTGAAAGCTAATATTTATGCCATTTAAACAAGAATACGCTTCATTCATCTCATTGTCTAAAATGGTTCCACTACAAAATTGAATCCAAGACTTGCATTTCATTGAAAACATTTCCTAGAAACTATTTTGAAGCGGGTATACAATTTTCTGACATTATTAGAAAAATGTTTTTCGTCAATTTATGTGAACTTTTGGTAGCTTATTAACAACTGCAACATTATGAAATTTGTATGAATTTTTGTAACATGATATTATTGTATCATTTACTGTGAAAAAAAAAATCCAGACATACCACGACTACTCAATAAAAACAAGAAAAAGAATATTTGGGATTTGATGTTCTAAAAATAATGACAGGCTCTACTTTCAAATCCCACCTTGTTTTTGGCAGATCAATGTGTACTAAGAATGATAAAAGTTTTCATTTGATTTTCCTCAGATTGTCGCTAGAACTGCATGATATTTTTTGAATATTATGTCTAATGTTGTCATTGATTCGTATGGTTTTCGTTGAAATGCTTTCCCCTTGTTAATCCTCCGTTATAACAGCACAAAATAAGAAACGTTGATCACACCCGTTTTTTTTTTACTTTTATTTATTTAATCGTTTGAACCTGGTATCTTGAGCCACGAACGTTCGTTATACGGATGGGTAATTTTATTCGATCGAAATGAACAATACGTTTTACAATCAAATTAATTTTCAATCAATTAATTCACAATCAATATTTTTTGGTGGATGTAGCTTGCGATTACGTGAACTACCGTGCGTGGCGGGAAGTCCAGCTACATCACCCCCGCCCCGCCCCACTACATATTCTCTTGCGATCAGGGCAAATAGAGATGAGTAGATAAAAGCGTATCCCTAACAATTTTACCGATTGAGCTAAACGTGCCACTTACTCCAAAATGCTTTAATGCATATTGAAATGTTTTATGATAGTATTTAAAAAGAACGAATCTTACCAATTTTCCATGACTCTCATGAACACAAACTGCAAAAACCATGAGAAAACACAGCAAAAATGCCTTAGAGAGATACATCATGATACAACCTGCTATTGGTTCTTTTTCGTGGTAGCAACAACTTGTCCAACACCAAACACACTGATCGAAGAATGAGACGATGGCCTACAATTATCGGGTCTATTTATACCCCGCAGGCATGTAACTAAAGCGACGCCTCAACATTATATTATGTGATCTCAGTCACGCGCGTGTCTCTGCGTATTTTTTTTTTTAAAATTTGTTTGATATAAATATATATATATTTTTATGATGCTGCGTCATAACTGTCGCCCGTTTATGCCCTTCGTTGCACGTATATATAATTTACCTGATCACAATAATATCGACCAAACTTGTTTTGACAAGTATGAGTCACTGATGAATTGCACCGCGAGTGCGGTCCATCAGTGGGTCATGCTTATCAAAACAAACTTTATGAAACAAAATCCAGTTAGATAATGATAGAAAGGAGAGGCATAATTGGTAATTTTCAAGACAAACATATTGCGATATCATAATGTACGCCACATGGTTCTTTTCTAGCCCAGCTAGCATTTCCGTGGTAAATAGACAAAAGGTATACACTTTTTTATAAAGGGATATAAAATTTTACGAAACAGACGACATTTTAGGACCCGTAATATAAACAACCAATAATAAATTCTTTTTTCTTTTTTTTCTTCTCCTCACACTTCTTTTCATCGAAAATTGAAGTTTTTGTACCAAACAGCTTCACTGAAACCACATCCAAGTATCAGCTAGAAGAAAACAGTCAAAAAAATGTAGTAGATTCATCGTATTTTAACAGTAGTTCTACTCAATGAAGTCAGAAAAGTGTAAATGGGATGTTGATGGAATGTGTCACCGAAGCGGGCCAACAACATTCGATACTTGACATAAATACGATCAACAACATGGTTTATAATATAGCAAAAATATAATTTACACAGCGCAAGTATAGAAGAAATATATGAGTGGTTTCTTGTTTAATTACCTTCGTTTGTTTTAAAATAGGATGAACACTGCAGAAATTGACCCCCCGCACAAAAGAACAACAATAAACACGAACAATTATTTGATATTCAGTCAAAAGGCGGAAGTCATAAAAACACATATGCCCACAATTCTTTTAACTTAAAAAGATGGGACGCTGATCGAAGCTTCCAACTACTATGCATAAGAAATGGTTTTATTCAAGCTGACATTGCTTCCATAGCATTTCGGAAATTAATCTTCGCAAATTATTAAATAAATTACGATAGTAAGTAAATTAACAATTTTACTTCAAAAATATGTTTAAGTTAATGAATAGATTCTACCGGATTCGGGTGAAGTTTGAAGAATGGCCATGAAACTTGTTTTTTCTGGCTACACAATTGTTTGCGTAGACGTATCTAAAAAATCAGTATAGCCGAGTAACACATGCCATATTGCATGATCCAATCCGAAAGTCGGATAGATAGTCGTAGGGATAAGATTAAGCCAAGTGTTGGACAAATATGCTGTTGGGGTTCATGCTGTAAGCCCAAAATTGTTTTCAGAACAATGAAACTTTGAATAAAGTTTCCCATTTTAGGGTATCAGCATTCGTGACACATATCTAGTACTCGATGCCTGGGACTTGACAATTTCCCGATATAAATTCGATATATATCGATCATGATTTTGCTGCATATTTTGCCTAATATGCACAAGAGCAAGGATTTTGATTAGCTGAAATTTTCATACAATTCTATTACACGAAGTTGAGTATCGAATTTTGTTCAAACGAAATAAATCATGAAAAATATAAATCATGATTTCGTTCCACAATAGGCCAAATATGCTCAAAATAAGTGATTTCAATCATTTGACGTTTTTAAACTTTTTCTATTCGCTAATATTGTTTAAGCAAAATTCTATTAACATAGCACGGATACGATGGCCTAGTGGCTGTTATGTTGGCATCGCAGGTTGAAGAACTCGTGTTCGAGTCCGGGTAAGTTCGCCTCGTGAATCCATGCCCACCACTCAACCCAGGATGTAATAACTAAGGAAACGGAATCTTTCAAATTACATTAACATCGCTAACATCGCTTGTACAGGGCGGGAGATATGTGAACGTATATTTTCTGTGGACTGGATAGATTGCGAAAAAGTGTTTCCTTCGCAGTAAAGTAATTCGCGCAGGGGAGGACTGATGAATTACACACGTGGTTCTAAATTTATACGAATTTTTTCTCTTATCAGGGAGTCACTGGGAATTTCAGTAGGCGCAAATATTTGTTTATTTATATATTTTGACCGCAGTCAGTCCCAATCAGCTCTATTTTCCGCTTTTACTGGTGATAAAATGCTGGATTACGTAGATGGATACCTCGGACATTGTTTATACATTGCGGAATATTTTTTCTGCACACAGACACATGCATACACTAGTCCGACCAGAGACAAAAAACACCAGAGACAAAAATACACTCACCAATAGCTTTGAGTTACCGCCGAATCCGAATCATATCTTAACATACTATCACCGCTCATACCAACAAGAAGGCTCCTCCAGAGAGCAATTTTCAAATTATTTTGTGTCTCAGAGATGGATTGGTCGTTGATGAGAAAAATCTCGTGAAAAGTAATATATAATAAAAAGATAAAATATCTTAAAAACTCGAAAAGCTATCAGTCAGTTCCTTTTGTGATAGACAGTTGCCAGATGATGTAGACTCGTTAAAACAACGTGAATTGTAACCATGATTTGTTAGTTAAATGTACGTTATCGCTAGTGCGTTGCGTACGTTATCGATGAACGGCGCTTCAGCGAAGCGATCCATCTGTGGCTCATACTAGACAAAACAATGTCGATAAAAGTCTTCTGAATGGATTAGGATGTAGTAATTGATATCTGCCATGGACAAATATTAGTATACATAATTTTTCATATGCAATATTTTCCCTTTCAATAAGTAGTATATGTGACTTCCGAAATTCCTTGTTGCGTTTTCACCATAAGCCACGATTTTCTGTAAAAGTGAGTGGGCGCGATGGCCTAGTAGTTAACATGTTGGGTCCGGGTCCCGGCGAGTCCGGCTCGTTAATCTATACCCATCACTCAACCTAGGGTGCAATAATCTAGGTATAGGCTAAGCCGAATAGAAAAGATCATATCTTTTCAACAATGACCCTGTCCGTTTATAAGTGGCAGCCATGCCGGTGCCTTGGTCAGGGTGATCTACGCCACTCCAAGAAGAGGCTGTAAAAACAATCATACGTCTTATGTTCTGAATGGTACCTGTTGGAACATAAATTTTTTTGAAAAAACTAGTCCACAAAAACACTTATAACCGCCCCGCAGTGCAAGGTTGATTTGGCACTTGAAATGCAGAAAATGACATACAGACTTACCGTAGATTGACATTGTGTAGGATGACAGAGTAAAAGTAGAATGCAGGATATAAAAACTCCGACAATTTTATGCAACATTTCTATATGAATAACTAGGTAAGTATCTTGGCTAACGGATGAAACCCTGCATAAAAACAATCTTCATTCGGCAGCTACCAGTCAGAAATTTTATTTTGTCAAGCATGAGCCATAAATGTACCGCGCCTGAGAGGCGCGATTCATCGGTGACCCACGCATTACAAACATGTTTGGTCATATTGTAGTGGCAAAGCCATTCGCTATAAACGGAGACATTCATGAAATTATAAATGGTATCATAGAAATACACAAGTAAACAAAATTGAAGCAAAGCAAAACAAAAGTACGCGTCGATACATTTTTTTCTTATACTGGGGTAAAACAAGCAAAAATAAGACTCCGCAGTATTGAATAACAAAAAAAGGTATTAATATAGCAAGCCCTAAATAAACGACGAATTCTCACATTGCCGTTAGGTTGATGCATACATAAATATTTTTTTTTCTTCCACTTCTCATAACTATGCAATTTTTTGTTTTTGTTTGATATACTTTTCCTGACTCGAGCTCATGATGACCAACAGCGAAAAATATTCGTGTCAATATTGAGATTATAAATCAAAAACTGAATATTGACAATTATATGTTGCGGTATGAGATATTGTTCATTGTCATTAACCTATTTGTGATACCATGCCCCTTCCACCTCACCGACCCAAAAATGACCTTTTTGTGGGTGAAACAAAGGAAACCCCGCCCTGCGTTGTTATATGACAAACGGCTATTTTTAAGTTTACATACCACTTTCGTATTTTTAAGAAGCAAACTATACAATGCCATTCACTTACCATAGACCACACATATTGCGGCACCATGACGACCATACCCGAGGAATTAAAGATCGAAAATATCACGCATGAACATCCCAGTGCTTTTATGCGCTAATTTTCAATGATTATTTACGAAATAAAGCATATCGCTATTTTTTAACTTTGAATTTGTGTATTTACTGACATTTGTCCTCAAAGCGAGAGTTTCTTATTCCCTTTTTGATAATTTCGTGTCATTTCACCTTTTATATGAGAGTTTTTATTCCATCTTCATAACAATTTTCTCTTGCCTCTGGTACGCGAATACATTTTGATGACTTAATTTATTAATTTCGTTTTTAAAATGAGAATTTTTGTTATACTCCCAACAATTTTATATCATCGCGTTCATTTCTTTTAAAATTAGAATGCATTGTTTGGATTTAAAAATTGTGCCACTCGCTCTCGGTCTCGAGCTTCGCTCGCTTATCTTTGTAAAACCTCGTTATCCTAAAAAAACTTCACGTCACGAGACTAGAGGACTCAAGTAATTCGACGGCAAAATTTGCTCCGGTGATGTGGAATGATTTTATTATCTTTCGGTATCTTATATTGGGCGATTTTGATTGTCAGACGGTGGAAGAAATGGGCAAGTTTACATAGTTCTCCTTTTTCAAACAAGACCAGAAAAAGCAAATTTCCGTATCAGGGTTCCAATAAATATAGTATGCAGCATAATTATAAATAACCATTTCGGGTATGTTTTGTGTAACTATCAACAGTAAGGTTGGACATGCTTTGAGCCTGAAAATATTCAATCCTATGTATCTATATTTCTGATCTATGTTTTTTTTTGTGATAATTATTATAGTTTTGAAAGATGTGCCTACACAATATTCGAGAAATATTGCGTCCTCAAAAGTCTCGAAATAGCATTTCGATGTATATCACAAACTGCTACTTTAAGCCTAACATAGCAATGGAGACACTGCGAACCAGTGCATTTCGAATTTAAAATAGGCTCTGAATAGTCTTCAAAGCATTCGAGGTGAATTTCGGTAAGGTATCGGCTATTATACGTAATTTTGAGCATCGGTGTGATCGATATTGAATCATTTTGGAGTATCGGTATCGCAGAAAAATGGTATCGTTGCATTTCTAGTTAAAACCGTAAAATATCAGTCAGTTAATAATGTTCTGACTAATTTCCGCAAAAACACATAGCAAAGTTTAGGTTATAACAACCCACCATCCGGAGAAATCAGTTTCCATATCACAACAAATATTATCATAGCATTTCTACATGGTATCCTGAGTTTGATATTAAGTTTAGGCAATGAATAATAATTCATTTTTGTAGAATATACCGAGTGATATTCTGGTTGTTTGCTTGGCAATGTTGCTCTTCCTAGTCGTCGTTCTGACTTTTTCTGCTTCAAGAGTCGTCGGTTTGTTTGATTCTTTAACGTTACTTTCCTTGTTTTTTCATTTTTAATGATATGTTATAGGCATGATATCAAAGTTAGAATATCTTATGCCAACTTTTTTGTTTTGTATTGTCAAGTTCTAAACAGTCCACGACGGCACTTAATTAGCAATGGTTTGGAAAGATTGCTAGATTGTGATAATGTTATAATTGCCACAGTGAAATGAAACAGATATTTTCTGCAGTAATCGATGATACTGGGAAGGTTCATTTATCTTGGAGGAATATCAATGTGCTCCAGTTGCGCGTTTAAAATTGGAAATAGCCTTGTCCCTATTTAGTTAAATTTAGTATACGGGACAAAACCGTGGGGGTGGGGTCGGCTTCTGAACATTAATTAGGAGGCGTCAAAAAGATTCGAAATAATAGGCGCCGGAGGCAAATTGTATGCCGGTATTTTTGAAAGACACAAATGACGTAAAATTGAAGTGAAAATTGAGGCTTCCGGCTCTTCTGAACATACACAAACATCGAAAATTTGACGCAAACCATGGCGCATTTTTTATCAAGAGAGATCCAACAAAACTCTTGATATAGCATAAGTGAACAAGACTATTTCTCTCTGAAGTATTCACATAAAAGTAAAGTGTATTTCATCCAAGTAGGATAAATAGGTTTGCTAATGAATGAATGTTTATAGAATTGAGAATTGATATTTTTTCTGATCACTTTCAAGTTCAAAATTGCATCAAAGCAAGGTATATAAACTGAACCGCAAAATGAGGCTAGGTGAATCCTGATCGACAAGTAGACCAACAATCTTCTTGTACAATATTCCACGCAATCCGAACTGCGATTCCCCACAAGAAAAATTAGCTCGCGCATAGCGATGGAATGTAGCGATCGTCGTTTATAACAACTTTTCTCTTTCTACCAGGATTGTCTTGTTTCTCGTGTACATCTTCTGACTTTAATGGTGAAATCACGTATTCAAGCGATCGGAAATGTTATTTTAACATCTACGATGGAATTTTTCAAAATCAACAGACTTGCACAGACAACACAGAAACTCAAAAATACTATTGTAGAACGATGATACAATTACGCGATGGTGAGTATGTATGGTCTGTGAGCTACTTTATCCACAATCAAGTAAAATTGTGATTATTTACAGGGTTTTGCAGGATGTAAAACCATTAATGCTGATGACGATTCGTTTGCCCATGATATGATTCGACAACTTGTTCAAAAATAAGTGATTCTCAAACAACTCTATTAGTGAATATATCCCGACTACTCTATCCACGCTAGTACAATTGGGGAAGAGATTCACAAAGCATACGCGCTAGTAAACCGAAAATAATATGTAGTATTGGACGTGAATACTAAATAACTTATTCAAATATCGTTACATCGTCCCAGAAGTCATTTTGGGTGCTTTTTAAGTGGAAAAAGTTCCACAAGATCGTGGAACATGTACTCCCAAACTTCTGTCGCCCCTTTGAACATGTCAGTGTAATATTTGTCATAATCCCTTTTTCTCTATTTATTTCAGGAATTCCCATACGTGTTGAACGTGGATGCATTTCCAGTGCGTATGATGAAGACACATCAACTACTGATATTCCGGATGATGATAAGTGTGTTGCAAGTGTTAGTTCTGGTTCAACAACAACATATAAAACCTGTTATATTCATTGTAATACTAGTGGATGTAACAGTGCTTCAATAAAAGGTGATATCAGTAGTATATATCAAAAAAAATATATTTATTAGCAAAACTGAGTTCAGGAGTTTATTTTCGTATGAGTAGATATGGACTCCAGAGAACATCCAAGGGCAATGTATTTTCAAATGTTTCCGTAATAAGTTAATAGTACACTTTAGAGTATCGTTACCAGTTTGAAATCGCCTTCATTGCAAATATAGTGAATGGAACGACAATTTTTTTGGAAGTTGTACTTGGTTTGATCGTCGAACATTTTTTTACTGATATTTTTATCAAAAAACATGAGCGCATGGTAAAATATAGGGCAGGGGGAGCCTAGAACACCACATATGTTTATTATGTCGATTCGTGACCATTCGTGCGGTAAGATAAAAAAAAAATTATTCGTGAAAATGCCTAAAAAATCTGTTACCAACATGCCATGGAAATGCGCGTAAATGGTTCTTGTGATGGAGATAGGAGTGCCCGAGCTCTGCAACAAATGTGCAGTAAACAAGCAAAGTCTAACAATTAGTAATTTTACAATATTATCTCGGTGTGTTTTACAAACAGATGATTTCAAAGTTTGTGACAGTGACTGTGGACGTGGAGCTGGACTTGGATATTGCGACTATATATCTGGCACATGCATTTGTACGAATGGTGCAAAGACAACGAACTGTTCTGCAGGTGATGAGTGTTTGTTTTTGATATATGAATTCCGATCGACGAAATAATAATAACCATGGCGGCAGTGGCGTATTTAGAACCTTGACTTGGGGTGAGGGTTGAGAAGGGAAAAATTTGGAAATTTTTCAGATCTAATTACGATTTCATGAGGGCTGAAGCGCAATACAGCGCTTTGATACATTTCTCCTTAAAATAGCATTTTTATTGTATGTTACGATAAAGAATCCCCAAAATTGTGCCGAAGGACCAAAAACTTCCTGAAAGTGGCAATTCAATTCATAGTTTGAAATTGACTAAATAAGTATAAAAATTCACTGCGTTGGGTTTGGTGCTCCAAATTGGTGTGACAGCATGATTCCGTAAATACGCTTGTGCATGGCGTGCAATCAATCAGTATGCTATTTTTTCTATATACCTGTGTTTTCTGTACCTGTATTGCAACTCGGTTGCGGCAGCCCCTGTGGTACAATGTAATGCAATATCGAAATCTAGAAAATAGCACATTTTTATGACTTCAACGATATCTTGTTGCATGTCGTATCATTTTCGGCGAGAATCATTTAATTAGTTACTTGGATTAAAAATGTCGCTTAAATTGTATTAAATTGTACCAACTAATGCAAAGTAGGCCTAGAGAGTGAACTAATGATATGAACCGCTCATGACCATTATAACATGAAATATGGTAAAAATTCTACCCACATGTTTCCCTCCTTCCTATACAACCCACTCTGTTTTTTAAAAGCAGACAGTCCACGAATGTGTGTGCAATGTACGACTGAGACAGATGAGAATTGTGAGAACAAGACCACTTCGTCAAGTTGTCCATCAACTGAAAGATTTTGCGCAACTTCTCACACTATCACTCTTAACCAAGGTAAAGCCAACTTCCCAATATTTAAACTAGTAAAACTGACTATCAAGTTTTTCACTACATTTTTCCAAATCACGTAACTTTAATTGAGATTGCTGTATATCGAAACTATCGCTTTCGACATCATAACAAAAACGACAAATATTTTTTTTCTTCAAATACTCCGTATTTTCGCATTTCAAAACAATTCAAGCAACTTTTCAACTGCGATTGTACAAAAGCAAGCGACTAAAAGTAGTGCAATCGGTCAATTACGTTTCGAAGTATATGCCTCGATCGATAGATTTTGCTCAGGTCGAATATTGAGAATTCAGACTCTTTTTAATTTGACGTCACGTTAATGAAATCAGCTATATGGATGATTTTTGCCTTCTCGGGGAATTTTCTAGGTGGGAATCAGGTGCGAAGTGTGTTGTCGAAGTTCTGTACTACTGACACGGCACAAGAACAATGTAAATTTGATTCAATATACAACGATCTAGGAATTCGATCAGCAGGATATTTAGAAATTAATTGCTATCGGATTTGTGGAAGTAATAATTGCAATGCAAATACAAGTGAGTTTAAAATCGAATCTTAAAATCTTAAAATTCTCATATTTACCGATATATTTTTCAGTTTTGTCACACTTGGTATCGTGCTGTGACATGTTTTTATTCCCCGACTTCCTACTATGACGACATTTACTACGCAATGATACTAATAAGGATTTCTTCAATTTTCAGGTGGAGCAATATTTTCAAATAACCTACCCGTTCTTAGAGAATTTTGAAATGAGTTAGATTTCCGGTAAATGTGGGTTGCAAATCCTTGTCAGTCCCATTAACCAGGAAGAAATTAATTGCATCTTGAGAGCCAACTCGAAAAACCTATGTCTTCTTAACAACACCAAAACTGTTGACATTATGCGGGGTGGTATAAGCCCTTGATTAATGTTCTGCTCAACTGAGTGACTGTATAAAATAAAACTTTCTGAAATTTCAGCTGCAAACGATCTTCAAATGTCAATGACATCAGAAAACTTGTATTGTAGACAATGCAAAGGCGTTGGCGGAAATTGTTATGCCTCCAACACTATATGCCCTCATGGTTCAATTCATTGCAAAGCAACATCTACTTATGTAGTTCAAGGTAAAGCAACAACTATTTTACAGGTGTTGGATTAAATTCATGAGATAAAGTTGGTAATACGTCACATAATTCTATGCAAAGCAACTACTCGAACATACTGCGTGGTTAAAAAGAAAAGCTAAAGCGTAATTAACTATTGATACTTCGAGTCACTCTCAGTGTCGAAAGCAAAAGTGACACTGTCCTAAGGAATGGAAATACCTACTTTGCAAATTTTTTAGAAGCTGCAACTTGTGAAAGTGATTTAACTAGTATCTAGATCCTGAACGGTACAATAATAGTAATAAAAGATGTAGAATTTCAATGAGACTTCCCCCTCATAATGTCACTTAGAGGATACACTGCACGGCAAAATTCTATGAAAAAAATTCTTACTTTTCAGGGACTCTGGTAGTTCACTTTTCTATTTGTAGAACGTAAGTCATCTTTTATTAATTATGGCTATTTTTGTATATTTATGAAGATTCAGCATATTCATTGCTAGAAGTTGTTCGTGAATGTACTTCAAAAGAAGTTATTAAAGGTTGTACAGAAAGAAAAAATTCCGGGCACGAAATTTAGTAAAATGTACTGCCAAGAGACATGCCAGGGAAATGGTTGTAATAACGAATTACGTAAGTTCTGCATCTATCTGCATATAGGGTTGAATAGTCATCCTTTTTAACGGGATATTGCGAGAACATATTACAGCGAGCATATGTGATGTGCCAAGTTTTGTTTTTGTCATTCTTGACCTGAATATGAATGTCATTTTCCAGCGAGAAAGAATATCGCACATTTGCATAGTAGCGAATCTCGAGGCATGCTTCCGCTTATATGTTCAAACTTTTGCACATCGGTAAACACTTTGTGCTTGAAATATCTGTGCAGTCGAGCTTTTCAAAGTTCTTAGTTTACATTATACCTATTTTATCTCATTTTTGCTCAAAGTTTCGCCAACGCTACCACAATTGGCCTGCATTCACGATACAAGTAGCGAAATATTTTCCATTCTTTTTTATTCAACAGCTGGGCTAAGGAGATGCTATCATTGCTCAGATACATACTATGGTAGCAGTGCATATTACAGTGGCTACTATGGAGGCCATCATTGCTTCGTTGACAGTAATTATTATTCTACGACGTGTTCAAACCCTTCACATAAATATTGCGTAACTCGGCATACAACAAATAAGATGAAGTCAGGTAACTACCCAGTCCTAAAAAGCATGTTTGAACAACTTCTGTCAAGTATGAGTCTCTGATGGATCGCGCCGCTGAGAACCACGCGAGAGAATTATAACCGCTATGCCCCGAAAACGTCCTGGAGATTCTCTCTAATTTACTATGTGTAATCGTATGGCTAATTTTAGCCACGTTATTAATGTCAGCGAACCCACTGAAGTATGTGTAATGCCCCACCCCCCCCCCCCCCCCCCCCCCCCCCCCCCTGCCCCCTGGTCTCTACGAAGGATTTCAAAAAAAATAGAAAATGTCTCCCAGACGCTACAGTGAACGCGGGCGGTGGCAAGATATTGGAACAACAGCAACATTTTTCTTTTGAAATAAATGATTAAAATAAATTAATTCTAAGGATTGTTTTAAAATAGAATTTCAATTTAAATAAATACGTAATCACAAAAAATGCTCTATTCAAAAAATACTTGGTTGAGCAATAGGTGGAAAATTCCATCTTTGATGGGAACTTTGTGAAATCCATGACTTATCATTAATCCCACATTAACACGACATTCCAATGTTCTCGATGTTGGATGGTCTCTCATTAACAGTTTTAGTACAATTTTCAAGTGATATGTAAATTAGGTCATAACTTTTTGTGGTTCCTAGGATACACCACTTCTACTATCCGACGAGAATGCAGTTCCATCGATATTGGATCCGGTTGTTCCAACCAAACCACAAACGGCGTGACGATCGAGACATGCAACAGCACGTGCACAACTGATAACTGCAATTCAGGTTCAGCAGGTTTTAACTTTTTTACAGTTATTCATTTGGGTGTATCAAGGCTCCAACCAGTGGTTCTTAACTTTTTGACGTTGCTGGACTGGTGAAAATGACTAAAACTGTTTGTGAGTCGGTATTCAACGACGGTGGTGACTGGTGCCAAAAATTGGGGGCAAAATCAAAGTCAAATGTTCTAACATAAACTAAATAATTTTACGAATTATTACAGCAGTACTGTATTTTCACTACAGATAGGTTTATTTAACAATATCAAAATGCATTGATGTTTAGTTGATTCCATTTTCGAGCTTGAAATTTAATTATTTATAAATTTATAGGACTCGAAAACTTAATTAAATTTAATATTTAATTCGAATAACCATCCATATGACCGTTATTTTGCCAGAATATGTCACAAAAATGCATTTTCATAAACCGCAATTACGAAAAAATTTCTGGTCACCACAAATCGTTTCGGATCCGGGATTATGAATTTTCATTTGGCTGTTTTCTTCTCGAATATTTTCAAGAAAACTTTTAAAAGTAATATTTTGTGGTTGAAAAATTTGCAAAATGAACATTGCTAAAGTGGGAGAAATTTTAAAAATAAGAGCAAAAACTTACTCATCGTTTCATTGATTTTTTTACTGAAGTTTGCTTAAAGCAAGGCCAGAAGCTGTGCCTAAAAGGAACCAACTTACGGCGACTTAACAGCAAAGAGCCACTGAACTGAAACGGAACTTAAACGCTATGGCAAAGTGCAGTGAGTGGTATCTGCCCGGGGCGATGGTGAAACCATCTACCACTTCTTTGTTTCCTTTTAGTCGCCTCTTATGGTATACGTAGGAAATACGTTAGGGCTATACTGCAAGTTACTCAACGTTTAGAAATGCATTTGTAGGCAAACGTATAGCAAGCACTTATTTGTATTTTTGTTTTATTTAACCCACAGATATGGTTGATATTTGGAAACAAGATGATAGTATTGTTGCAGTATCCTACTATCTACCATGAAAGATAAGAATTACCCAACTTGAAGTTGTGTTTCGAATTCCTGCCATGAACATACTAGAATATCATTTTGCAGTTATTGTATGTTGTCTATTTATATATATATATATATTGTTGGAATGTGAATGACGGACTTTCTTTGCCGTTACATAGCTCACTCCGACCACAAAATTGTTGATTTGTCAAATATAATTACAAATAATCCGCACTTCAGCGAAGCCATCCATTAGTAAGGTCGCTTGCATCAAAACTTATATGTTAACCTATATCTAATATTACAATCAAAAATTTTTTTTCGTCAAGCATGAGCCACAGATAGACCGAGCCTCTACGGGGAGATCCATCACTGACTCATACTTGACAAAACTTTTTCAGACAAAGTATCCTGATATTGAATTCTCGACCTACAACATTACAGTTGTATTAGAACTTCATCCTTTTTTCAATGATGTTTCTTTGTGTTGTCTTATTGAGGTGTGTCTTAAACTGTTATCATAATCATTTTTAGTCTGCATATTTACAGTTTTTTTTATCTTAATAGCTTAGACTGAATCCGCGCTAACAAATTCTTGCAATGAAATTATTTCTAATTTACAGGGGTTCATAGTCAGTTTTGTATCGATCTCATGTTTCACATATAGCAATTAAGATTCTTGATCAATTCAAAAATTTCTTGTGCAATTCGAAGAAGTCTAGTTTGGCAAAATATATAAATTGCCCTGCATTTTAAATCCATGACTGATGAATATTTACCTTTTAAAAATATAGATGTATATAATTGAGCAATGCTTTTTTGTGCATGGATTTTGATTTTTTGTGAAAGTTTGACTAAATAAATAAATATAAATGATGGTATAGAGCCTGAACGTAGAATTTTTTTAGCTAGACTACCGGAAGCCCACATGACGTGAATTTTAAATATTTGGACCGGTTTTGTTTACTACCGCGTATCTCGGGTAAAATTGCGTAGAATTAGTTTTTTTCGCAATGTTTCGACTGTAAAATAATAAGTTAGTTAGCACCAGTCCAAAAATTCGTTGAAAGACATTCTTCGGGTACGATATACTCCTTACCATCGAGCCATATTTTGTAGAAACACGTGATCGACAATCGGCCATCACGATTACAGCGATATAGGTAAGCGTCATTGAACCTTACGTAGCGAGTCCAACGAATATTAATGAGACATTGCCGGCATGACGAATGCAAAAGGTCCCAAAGGGGTGTCCATCCGCGGGAAGAATTACCGGGAATACTATGCAAAAGCTAGGAAAACGGTACGAGACAGACCAGATAAAACACATAATGCGAAGAAATGAAAGAGCAATCGTCGCGGACGAATGATTGGCTGCGGCCTATTAACACACGAAGGGTCAACCCCGGAACTACCATAACCTTTGCGTCGATCCGGCGGAATTGCGATCAGTGATGACGATTCTGCAGACAACATACCCAGAGGTGGTACTGTGAAAGGCGCCAAAACTAATTATGCCTCATGCTGGACTAATACTACCAAGAGGGGCTTACTGGGTTTACCTAAATAAAACTAAATACCAGTGTTCATATACAACTTTTATATGTTTAAGAAGCAAACTACACGACGCCATTCACTTGCCATAGACCAAACATATTGCGGCACCATGACGACCATACCCGAGGAATTAAAGACCGAAAATGTCACGCATGAACATCCCAGTGCTTTTATGCGCTAATTTTGAATGATTATTTACAAAATAAAGCAAATCGCTTTTCTTGACTTTGAATTTTTCGACTTTAAATTTTCGTATGTCATGACATTTGCCCTTGAAGCCTTGAGTTCCTTATTCCATTTTGACAATTTCCTGTCATTTCACTTTAAATATGATAGTATTCATTCCATTTTCATTTCGCAATTTTCGCTTGTCTCTAGTACGCATATAAAATTTCATGACTTAATTTATTAATTTCGCTCTTAAAATGAGAATTTTTTTCGTGCCTGATTTTTTTTCCGGTTCCAGCTCAGTTTTGAGCTTCGCTCGCTTAGCTTTGTGAAAACCTCGTTATCCTCAAAAACTTCACATCGCGAAACTAAAGAACTTGAGTAATATGACGGAAAAATTTGCACCAATGATGTGAAATGATTTTATTGTCTTTCGGTACCTTATGTGGTCTGCAAGTTTGATTGTCAGGCGATTTTGATTGTCAGGCGGTGGAAAAGATGGGCACGTTTACATAGTTCTCCTTGTTCAATTAACACCAGAAAAATCAAACATCCATATCAGGATTCCAATAAATATAGTAGCCAGCAGAATTATAAATAACCACTTCGAGTATGTTTTATGTAGCTATCAACATCAAAGTTGGACATGATTTAAGCCTGAAAATATTCCGAACTGATCTTTGAAACCGAATTATCTTAGAAGAAACACCATCGAAAACCAAGTAAAAGAGTCAAGCCCAACTTTTTGTTGATGAAAAAATCCTTCACCTGTAAAATTAACGACATTTGTTTTTTAAAAATATATTTTGTGTTTTTGATCTTTGTGTTTTCGTGATAATTATTATAGTTTTGAACAGTAATCCGACACAATATTCGTGAAATATTGCGTCCTTAAAAGTCGCGAAATATCATTTCGATGTATATCACAAACTGCTGCTTTAAGCCTAACATAGCAATGGAGACACTGCGAACCAGTGCATTTCGAATTTAAAAAAGGCTCTGAGCACTCTTCGTAGCATTTGAGGTTAATTTCGGTAACGTATCGGCTGTTATCCGTAACTTTGAGAATCGGTGTGATCGGTATTGGATCCTTTTGGAGTATCGGTATCGACTGAAAAATCGTACCGTTGCATTTCTAGTTAAAACCGTAAAATATCAGTAAGTTAATAATGTTCTGACTTTCCGCAAAAACACATAGCAAAGGTTACGTTATAACAACCCACCATCCGAGGAAATCAGTATCCCACTCACAACAAATATTATCATGACATTTCTACATGGTATCCTGAGTTTGATATTAAGTTTAGGCAATGATTAATACTTTCATTTTTGTAGAATATACCGTGTGATGTTCTGGTTGTTTGATTGACAATGTTGCTCTTCCTAGTCGTCGTTCTGACTATTTCTGCTTCAAGAGTCGTCGGTTTGTTTGATTCTTTAACGTTATTTTTCTTCTTCCATTTTATACATTTGGAATTTTCATGATATGTTATAGGCATGATATAAAAGTTGGAATATCTTATACAACCTTTTTCGTTTTATATTCTCGAGTATGAAAACCAGAATTTGAAACTTTTAAATACTATATTTGTGGGGAGAAAGACGGCGCTTAATTGGCAATGACATGAAAAGATTGCTGGAATGTGATAACGTTTTAATAGACCCAGTGAAATGAGACAGATATTTTCTGTGGTGCTGGAAGGTTCATTTATCTTCGAGGAATATCAATGTACTCCGGTAGCGCGCTTAAAATCGGAAATAGCCTTGTTCCTATTTAGTTAAATTTAGTATACGGGACAAAACTTGTGTTGGGGTCGGCTTCTGAACATTAATTAAAATGCATCAATGAGGTTCGAAATAACAGGCGCCGGTGGCAAAATGTATGCCGGTATTTTTGAAAGACACAAATAACGTGGAATTGAAGCGAAAATTGAGGCTTCCAGCTCTCATGAAGACACACAAACATCGAAAATTTGACGCAAACCAAGGCGTATTTTTTGTCGAAATAGTTTGTCCAACAGAACTCTTGACATAGCTTACTTAATTAAACAAGGTTTTTTCCTCTCTGAAGTATTTACACAAAAGTAAAATGTATTTCATCCAAGTAGGACAAATAGATTTGCTAATGAATAAATGTTTGTACGATTGAGAAATAATGTTTTTTTCTAATACCTTCAAGTCCAAAATTGCATCAATGCATGGTTTATAAACGAAACCGCAAAAAGAGGCTATTGGTGAATCCTGGCTGACTAGTAGACCAACAATCTTTTCACAATATTTTACGCATTCATAATTGTGATTCTCCGCAAGAAAAACTAGCTCGCGCATAGCGTGTAGCAACGTCTGGTCAAATGAGTCAAGTATAGAAGCGATGAAATGTAGCGATTGTCATTTATAACAACTTTTCTCTTTCTACCAGGATTGTCCTGTTTCTCGTGTACATCTAATGCGTTTAATGGCGAAATCACATATTCAAGTGATCGGAAATGTTATTTTAACATCTATGATGGAATTTTTCAAAATCAAGAAACTTGCGCAAACAACACGGGAACGCAAAAATACTATTGTAGAACGATGATACAATTACACGATGGTGAGTATGTATGATCTGTGAGCTACTTTATCAACAATCAAGTAAAATTGTTATTATTTACGGGGTTTTGCATAATGTAAAAACATTTATGCTGATGACGATTCGCTTGCCCATGATATGATTCGACAATACGTTCAAAAATAAATGATTCTGAAACAACCCTATCAGTGGATATATCCCGACTACCCTATCCTCGCTAGTACAATTGGGGAAGAGATTCACCAAGCATATGCCCTAGTAAATTAAAATAATATTTATGCAGTTTTTGACGTGAATATTAAAAAACTTATTCAACTATCGTTACATTGTCCCGGAAGTCATTTTGTGTGCTTTGGAAAAGGGTCAAGAACGTGGAACAGGTACTCCTAAACTTCTCTCGCCCTTTTGGGCATATCAATATAATATCTGTCGTTATACTTATTTCGCTATTTGTTTCAGGAATCCCTATACGTGTTGAACGTGGATGCATTTCCAGTGCGTATGATGAAGACACATCAACTACTGATATTCCGGATGATGATAAGTGTGTTGCAAGTGTTAGTTCCAGTTCAACAACAACATATAAAACCTGTTATATTCATTGTAATACTAGTGGATGTAACAGTGCTTCAATAAAAGGTGATATCAGTAGCGATATATCAAAAAAAAATATATTTATTAGCAAAACTGAGTTCAGGAGTTTATTTTCGTATAAGTAGATCGGGACTCCAGAGAACATCCACGGGCAATGTAATTTCTAATATATCAGCATTAAGTTAATAGTACCTTTTACACTATCGTTACCGCTTTGAAATCGCCTTTATTGCAAATATAGTGAATGGAATGATAATTTTTTGAAAGTTTTTCTTGGTTTGATCGTCGAACATTTTTTTCCTGATATGTTCAGCAAAAAACATGAGCGCATCGTAAAATACATGACAGACTGAGCCTAGAACATCACGTATGCTTATTATGTCGATTCGTGCGGTAAGATATAAAAGAAGTAATCGTGAAATTGCCTAAAAAATCTGTTACAAAAATGCTTTGGAAATATGCGGAAATGGTTCTTGTGATGGAGATAGGAGTGCTTGAGTTCTGCAACAAATGTGCAGTAAACAAGCGAAGTCTAACAATTAGTAATTTTACAATATTATCTCGGTGTGTTTTACAAACAGATGATTTCAAAGTTTGTGACAGTGACTGTGGACGTGGAGCTGGACTTGGATATTGCGACTATATATCCGGAACATGCATTTGTACGAATGGTGCAAAGACAACGAACTGTTCTGCAGGTGATGAGTGTTTGTTTGATATGAATTCCGATCGACGAAATAATAATAACCATAGCGGCAGTGGCGTATTTAGAACCTTGGGGTGAGGGTTGAGAAGGGAAAACTTTGGAAATTTTTCAGATCTAATTACGATTTCATAAGGGCTGAAGCGCAATACAGCGCTTCAATACATTTCTCCTTAAAATAGCATTCTCATTGTATGTTACGATAAAAAATCCCCAAAATTGTGCCGAAGAACCAAAAACTGCCTGAAAGTGGCAATTCAATTCAGGGTTTAAAATTGACTAAATAAGTATAAAAAATTCACTGATTTGGAATTTAAAGGTTTTGATACTCCAAATTGGCCGGTGAGGAGGTAGGTGCGTGACAGCATGATTCCGTAAATACGCTTGTGCATGGCGTGCAATCAATCAGTATGCTATTTTTTTCTATATACCTGTGTTTTCTGTATCTGTATTGCAACTCGGTGGCGGCAGCCCCTGTGGTACAATGTAATGCAATACCGAAATCTAGAAAATAGCACATTTTTATGACTCCAACGATATCTTGTTGCATGTCGTATCATTTTCGGCGAGAATCATTTAATTAGTTACTTGGATTAAAAATTCCGTTTAAATTGTACAAACTAATGCAAAGTTGGCCTAGAGAGTGAACTAATGATATGAACCGATCATGACCATTATAACATGAATTATGGTAGAAGTCCTACCCACCTGTTTTTTCTTTTCTCTACAACCCACTTTGTTTCTTAGAAGCCGATAGTCCACGAATGTGTGTGCAATGTACGACTGAGACAGATGAGAATTGTGAGAACAAGACTACTTCGTCAAGTTGTCCATCAACTGAAAGATCTTGCGCAACTTCTCACACTATCACTCTTAACCAAGGTAAAGCCAGCTTCCCAATATTTGAACTAGTAAAACAGACTATCAAGTTTTTCACTACATTTTTCCAAATCACGTAACTTTTATTGAGATTGCTGTATATCGAAACTACCGCCTTCGACATCTCGAGAAAAACGACAAAAAGTAGTGTAATCTATCAATTTCGTTTCGAAGTATATGCCTCGATCGATAGATTTTGCTCAGGTTGAATATTGCGAATTCAGACTATTTTATGTTCAATCTGTCGTTAATAAAATCAACTATATAAATGATTTTTGCCTTCTCGGGGTATTTTCTAGATGGGAATCAGGTGCGGAGTGTGTTGTCGAAATTCTGTACTTCTGACATGGCACAAGGACGATGTAAATTTGATTCAATATACAACGATCAAGGAATTCGATCAGCAGGATATTTAGAAATTAATTGCTATCTGATTTGTGAAAGTAATAATTGCAATGCAAATACAAGTGAGTTTAAAATTAAATCTTCGTACTTACTATACAATACTTTTCATACTTTACCGATATATTTTTGATTTTTATCACAGTTTTATTCAATTTTTGTTAAAAACTTTGTAACAATTCAATATAACGTCATAAAGCTAATTATTTGGAAACCCATTCCTCATTTGCCATTGGCGGGTTAGTTTCTATTCCTGTTGAATATGGCATGTTTTTGAAATAAAAATTTTCTTTTCGTGGTATTGTGCGACACTCTGCTCAGCATGCATGACACCGACGAGCTTCTTTTCTTAGAGAATGTCGGGGTAGATGCCTTAATAATGACCGAAATATTGAGTTTATAAATTAAACAATACCAGATCGATTTCCGGTAAATGTAACTAGCAAATCCTTGTCAGTCACATCAGCCAGGAAAATAAATTGAATCTCGTCAGCCAAAAGGGAAAACGTATCTCTTCTTAACAAAACCGAAACTGTTTACATAATGTGCCCGTGTTACCAGCAAGGCTGGTAGTACGGTACGGTACGATTCATTTTTTTCAATTTTCGTACTTGGTACGGTACGGACAAGAACTGCCGTACCTGCTTTCGTACTGGTACGAAGTTCGGTACGATGTACGAAAAAATAATATCGTACGGTACGGAAAATTTTCGAAAGGTACGGTACGAAGTTCGGTACAAAATTATTTTGCTGGTTCGAAGTACGATAAAAATTTCGTACCGTACCGTAATAGTACGTACTATCACCCTTGGTTACAAAGTCCTAGGTCAGAGCGTTCTACTCAACTGAGTGGTTGCAATAAAAAAATAAAACTTTCTAAAATTTCAGCTTCAACAGAACTTCAAATTTCATTGACATCAGAGAAATTGTATTGTAGACAATGCAAAGGCATAGGCCAGGATTGTCATAACACCGCTGCATGCCCTTACGGTTCAACTCATTGCAAAGCAACAGCTACTTATGTAATGCAAGGTAGAGGAGCAGCCATTTTACGTTGCTATTAAATTAAATTCACGCGACAAATTCAATATCACATAATTCTACGAGAAGCAATTAGGCGAAGAGAGCTTAATTTAAGAGAGCTTTAGCGCAGTTGATGATGATATTTCAAGTCACTATCCGTATGGAAAGCTAATGTGACACCATGCTAAAGGATGGAAATCCATTATTTTTGCCAATTGCTGGACAGTTCTTGCACCTTTGATGCTAGAATCAAACAGTACAATAATAATATTAGGTGTGAAATTTCGATGAAACTTTTGCCTGAAGCGAAACTATACCTTTCTCTGTTTTCGACGTCGCTTAGATGATTAAGAAAATAGGTTATATCTTTTTAATAATCAGGGTTATTTTTGTATATTTGTGAAGGATCATCATATTCATTGTTACGCATTGTACGTGAATGTGCTTTAAGAGAAGTTGTCAACAATTGTACGGAAGAAAAAATCGCGGGCACAGAATTTATTAAAATGTTCTGTCAAGAGACGTGTCTGGGATCTGTTTGTAATAATAAATTACGTAAGTTGTACATCTGACCGTGGGCTTCAATGGTCATAATTTTTAACAGGATATTGCGGGAATATTTATTTTGGGATATCTGCGCAGTCAACCGTTTCAAAGTTCTTAGTTTAGGTTATCTCACTTTTCCTATTATACTTCATAGTTTCACCAACGCTGGCAACCTAGTTATTTTTTAAACTAGGTAAAGTAAAATAAAATTACAGCAAAGATAAGTCAAGTATTACAAAGTAACCCAGTTTACCGTCAAATCTAGATAGTACTTTGATTAAAAACCAGGTGAACTAGGTGATTGTCATTTAACTGCATTTAAAGGATTTTTTATATATTTGAAGGTTAAAATCTTCAAATATTCTACTTTGAAAGGTTTTTTTTCATAATAGAAACGTGGTTTACCTATACCTTCCAACCAGGCACCTAGTTTTAAAATAGGTGAATTCCCCTATTTTACCCAGTAAATTTACCAGGTAAAATATCAAACAGAAAACTTGGTAAAAGTTGAACTAGATAGATTATATATTATTGAAACTGGGCAAAAGTAATTTGAAAATAAACTCGGTAAGCTAGGTATGCTAGATACATTTACTTAGGATAGCCAACACTATACCACAATTGTCCTGCAGTCACGACACAGGAAGTGAAATATTTTCTATTCTTTTTAATCAAACAGCTGGGCTAAGGAGATGCTATCATTGCTCAGATACATACTATGGTAGCAGTGCATATTACAGTGGGTACTATGGAGGCCATCATTGCTTCGTTGACAATAATTATTATTCTACGACGTGTTCAAACCCTTCACATAAATATTGCGTAACTCGGCATACAACGAATAAGATGAAGTCAGGTAACTACCCAGTCCTAAAGAGCATATTCAAACAACTTCTATCAAGTCTCTGACTGATCGCGCCGCTGAGGCGTGATCCACCTGTGACTCATGCTTGACGGAATAAAATTTCAGATTGGATAAACAGGATAAAATGTTTCAATCTCACAATAATACATGTAGGGACTTGGTTTTTGCATAGAATTCAGAGGGAGGCATTTTCTATTTTTTTTTGAGACGTTCGGTGAGCGTCTACGTGCTGGGATCTTCAAAGAAAGCTAAAACGCATGTCACTTTTCTCAGTAGACAATTCGAATCAAAGTTTGAGCGTGGTTCCAAACATCACAAATCGCCCTTTCCCATTGTTCGTAAAAATCCGTATTCACGAACTTCCGTTGACTGGCGCGATCTAACAGCATCCTATTCACACAAACTCTTCTGGTTGGAAAGCAGCATCATGTGACGATAACGCCCTCCGATGCAAAAACGAGACCAAGTCCCACAAACCCGTCGTATCCTAACAGTTTTTTTATTTTATTATCAAAATTCGCTTTGTTCATAGTCGCACGAAACATATACAATTAATGCTAATAAATCCCCATCCCCAAAATTTGTCTATTCACGATAGTTTTAAAGCCATGTAAGCAAACGAAGTTCAAGTAAACAAAGGTAACGTAAACAAAAACAGCCCCGCTGGATTGCGATACAACAGGGAGACAAACGTCCATGTGTAATGTTAAAATTTCTACAAAATGGCGCAAACCACGCGAGGGAATTATGGCCGACTATGCCCCGAAAACGTCCGGGAGATTCTCTCTAATTTTCTATGCGTAATCGTATCGCTAATTTTTTCCACGTTATTAATGTCAGCGAGCCCACTAAAGTATGTGTAATGTCCCCCCTGGTCACTACGAAGGATTTCTATCATAATTTTTTGTGGTTCCTAGGATACATCACTTCTACTATCCGACGAGAATGCAGTTCCATCGATATTGGATCGGGTTGTTCCAACCAAACCACAAACGGCGTGACGATCGAGACATGCAACAGCACGTGCACAACTGATAACTGCAATTCAGGTTCAGTAGGTTTTAACCTTCTTACAGTTAGGTATACATTTGGGTGTCTCACCGGTGGTTGTTAAACTTTTGAACGGTAAAAATAACGAAAATTGTTTGCGAATCGGTGTTCAATGGTGGTGGTGATTGGTGCCAAAAATTGGGGGGGAGAATCAAGTAAAATGTTCTCCCTAAAAATAATAAATAATCACAGAAAATATGATAGTGCGCCACGAATTTCGATAATTATTTCCGTATAGAATTACAGAATGGGAGTAGAATGAACTGTTCTGCCTCTTCCAAACCTGTTGATATGTGCCGTTCGTTGCCAATGGCGCTAGCTAAACTATTAGGTTTATTTAGGATTGAAGGGAGAAAGTTTGATGCAGTTTCATCATTACTCATGCAAAACTAATTTTACGAATTATCACGGCAGTACTGTATTTTCACTACAGATAGGTTTATTTAATAATATCAAAATACATTGATGTTTAGTTGAATCACTTTTCGAACTTGAAATTTAATTATTTATAAATTTATGGGACTCGAGAATTTAGTTAAATTTAACACGAATCGCTTCGAATAACCATCCCTATGATCGTTATGTATTTTCATTAACCGCAATTATGAAAAAATTTTGGTCACCACAAATCGTTTCGGATCTGGGATTACAAATTTTCATTTGGCTGTTTTCTTCTTGAATATTTTCAAGAAAACTTTAAAAAGTGATATTTTGTGGTTGAAAAATTTGCCGAATGAATATTGCTGAAGTGGGAAAAATTTTAAAAATAAGAGCAACATCTTACTTATTAGTTTCATTGATTTTTTTTACTAAGTTTGCTTAAAGCAAGGCCAGAAGCTGTGCCTAAAAGGAAGCAACTTACGGCCACTTAACAGCAAAGTGCTACTAGAAGATGTAGTAGTACAACCAAGTACACTCCAAGCGAAAAACATTCTGAACGGAACTGAAACGCTATGGCAAAGTGCAGTGAGCGGTATCTGCACTGGGCGATGGTGAAACCATCTACCACATCTTTGTTTCCTGTTAGTCGCCTCTTATGATACACAGGAAGTACGTTAGGGCTATGCTGCAAGACACTCTACGTTTAGAAATGCATTTGTAGCGAAACGAATAGAAAGCACTTATTTGGCAGTTGAATTACATTGTATTTTTGTTTTATTTAACCCACAGATATGGTTGATATTTGGAAACAAGATGATAGCATTGTAGCAGTATCTTACTACCTACCATGAAAGATAAGAAATACCCAACTTGAAGTTGTGTTTCAAATTCCTTCCACGAACATACTAGAATATCATTTTGCAGTTATTGTATGTTGTCTATTTATATATATATATATATATATATATTGTTGGAATGTGAATGGCGGACTTCCCTTACTGTTACATAGCTCACTTCGACCATAATATTGTTGACTTGTCAAATATAATTACTAATAATACGCACTTCGGCGAAGCGATCCATTAACAAGGTCGTTCGCAACGAAACTTATGTGTAAAATTACAATCGGAAATTTTATTTTGTCAAGCATGAGCCACAGATGGACCGAGCCTCTACGGGGTGATCCATCACTGACTCATACTTGACAAAACCTTTTCAGACAAACGTTTCCTAATATTAATTCTCGAGCTACAATATCGCAGTTGTGTTAGAACTGTATCCTTTTATTTCATTGTGGTGTCTTAAACGGTCATTGTAATCATTTTTAATCTGCATATTTACACGGTTTTTATCTTAATAGTTTAGACTGAATCCGCGCAACGCACTTCGGCGAAGCGATCCATTAACAAGGTCGTTCGCAACGAAACTTATGTGTAAAATTACAATCGGAAATTTTATTTTGTCAAGCATGAGCCACAGATGGACCGAACCTCTACGGGGTGATCCATCACTGACTCATACTTGACAAAACCTTTTCAGACAAACGTTTCCTAATATTAATTCTCGAGCTATAATATCGCAGTTGTGTTAGAACTTTATCCTTTTATTTCATTGTGGTGTCTTAAACGGTCATTGTAATCATTTTTAATCTGCATATTTACACGGTTTTTATCTTAATAGTTTAGACTGAATCCGCGCTAACAAATTCTTGCAATGAAATTATTTCTAATTTACAGGGGTTCATTGTCAGTTTTGTATCGATCTCCTGTTTCACATATAGCAGTTAAGATTCTTGTACAATTCAAAAATCCCTCGTGCAATTCGAAGAACTATTTTTGTCAATGCTGCACATACATCTTCCCAGCTCTCACATGTTGTCTGGCAACCTAGTTATTTTTTAAACCTACTAAAGTAAAACGAACTTACCACAAGTTAAGTAAAGTATTACTATGTAACCTAGTTTCAACTTCAAAAGATTAAAAACCAGATAAAGTAGGCAATTGTCATTTGGCTGCATTTAAGGCATTTGTAGTAGATTTGAAGACTAAAATCTTCAAATATTCTATTTTTAAAGATTTATTCGTAAACACGGTTTAGCTATTTCTTCAACCAGATACCTAGTTTTACAATGAGGCGAATTCACCTATTTTACCCGGTAAATATAACAGGTAAAATATCAAACAGTAAACTCGGTAAAAGTTGAACTAGGTAAGTTATATATTATTAAAAGTAGGTAAAAGTAATTTGAAAATAAACTCTGTAAACTAGGTACTTTTACTTAGAATTAGCAACACTAGTCTGGTAATAACTTAAAAACGATATTGTAGCCTACTGATAGAATTTACCATGAATACGTACGCCAGGGTGATAAAATCCTAAATTGGCCAACTTTTTAAATCGTTATGTTTTTTCCCATGGTCACCTTTCCATGGGGGGCGAAGACATTGGTCCCGCGATATCTACATGCTGCAGTGAAAACAGCAATTCTGATAAAGGGTTTGTGCTGGTTATTTGCAAATGCGAGTGAAAACTTATGAGGATTCAAGCATTACTTCAATATCGCTACAGTGAAACATTTGAGCATGTCAGCGCCTAATTGATATTCCAATAAAAGAGTTTCCTGCTAATATGATTTTGTCGATTTCACAAAATTGGCAGCCAGTTGGTTTGCGACAGATGGATTCTACTTCTTAATCTGCGACTACGCGAGTTTGTTAGCGAATGTACGAGAATAGAATTCTTTTCGTGTTTGGTAAGAGAAAAAGGGCAATCTCTACTCGCGTTTCCCGCGAAAAACAGATTATCTCATTTTGGTTAATGAACTTTCAAAAATAGCTTTTTCCTCCTTTATCGGAATTTTGGTGAAAAGGACCTTATTGGTCTTATTCGCATTGTCTAACGTGTTTTATTGGTATAATGGGTGTAGTGATTTGGTAAACATATTCGTGGGCCATGACGTTTGGCAAAATATATAAATTGCTATGCATTTTAAATCCATGACCGGTGAATATTTATCTTTTAAAAATATAGATGTATATAATTGAGCAATGCTTTTTTGTGCATGGATTTTGATTTTTGTGAAAGTTTGACTAAGTAAATAAATAAATATGGTAAATTTGTTCTACCCAGTCCTACAGTTTGTAGAGATAATGATGGTACAGAGCCTGGACGAAGAAGTTTTTTAGCTAGACTACCGGAAGCCCACATGGCGTGAATTATGAATATTTGGATCGGTTTTATTTACTACCACGTATCTCGCGTAGAATTGTATAAAATTAGTTTTTTCGCAATGTTTCAACCGTAAAAGAATAAGAGTTAGCACCAGTCCAGAAGTTCGTTGAAAGACATTCATTGAGTACGACAGAAACCTCCGATGAATACTCCTTATCATCGAGCCATATTTTGTAGAACACGTGATCGATAATCGGCCATCACGATCTACCCATTAAAAAAACGCGCCAGGACATACGGATCGATCTAACAAACGTTAGATCTACGCGAACGTTTACTCTCGTTTTTCCGAGAGCGCAGTGCTGTGCATGCATTTATCTACGTTAAAACTTTCGTTGCGTACGTAGGCCTGCAACGCAACGCTGCGTCGGCAAGGTAAATTTAAGAGGAATTGCAAGCTCAACAGCGAAATTCGGCAATGTAGCCTACCATGAGCAACAATGTAAATACTATTTAACTATCTGTAAACCAAAAGCAGTAAATATTCAAATGATGACTCTTGCAAAGTGTTGGCGTTTATTTACATCGACTTTATTATCTGTCTAGTGTCCTTACAATCTTCTTATTATTTTAATCAGATTGTCCCAAATTTTGTAGATTGCAACTTTAGTCTGCGGATAAGTTTTCTGCAAAGTTTTATTTGTATTTCCTCGTTTGACATAGAATTTCTGTTCTTTTCAAAACTTCCTCTTAATGACGTCTTCGTCTCTGTCGGTACAATTGGGGAAATCAAACCTGGATAACCTACTCAAATGCTACACACTGAAACCTAAGTGTCGCGTAAAAAATGCCCAGCACTGACACATAGTGCTCTTATTGCCGCGTTACTCATCCAGGAATAAACAACACGTTAGTTACAACCGTTTGCGCATGTTTATTTTCACCTTCGAATCACCATGCATGGGCGTACCCAGAAAAATATTTTGGGAGGCCAACACAACGATCATCTAAAGTAGACCCAACTCAAGATTCTAAAAAATTGTCCCAACATTGATACATATCTGATGGGTTGAACAATATCAACAATTTTAATTCAAATGAAAATGCTCATTTTTTGTACGTTGTAAGTTTTGTACTAAAAGCAACAGGTGTTTGAGCCATCTATGAATTCTCCCATCTTAAAGATAATTTCGTACTAAATTTAAAAATATTGGGATGGAGGACATAGCTTTGGATTTGTTTTACAAAAAAAATTTCAAGGGAGTCCCTGTTCGCCCCCTCGCTACGCCAATGCTACTAAAACAAGGTGCCACGTTTATAATCAGCCTGCTATGCAGGAGTGTACTTTTGTCGAGTGTAGAGGTCTTTGTAAGACATCTGGTGCAACTGGTTCCTAGCTAGCTGGCTAGGAGGGAAATTTGATGCTGTTCATTAGCCGATGTGACGTTGAATGAGCACAGCATTCTTGAATCCAATCGATTCTTAGTTCAAGCTCATAACGTCGCGATAGTGATTCATTTGATTCCAAAAAAAAGTAAAAACATTACTAATCAACAATAACATTGTAGTGTTTTATTCCCCCTTAGTAATAAAACGTGTTCAACAATTTTAAAAATATATCTACTTCACAAAAATGATTTTTTTTTGCACTCAAATCATGCTTGGCTATTATTTTGTATCGGCGAATATATCCTCCTGGTTATCCATGTGAGGCGATTTCCAAAACATAAACATACCGAAATAGATTGGAAATAGTTGATATTCATGTTGGATCTGTAATGTGGTATTTGTTTAGGTAGATATTTCAACAATACCAAATAGCAGCATATGTGAAATATTTTTAAATGTCTTTTTTAGTGCTCGTTTGATGATCTTTCCTGAGAATACTAATATCATTCATTTTTCAAAATGAGGAAAAAAAAAAAAAAAAAATATAATATTAAATAACAAGGCTAAGAATTTCCTGAATGCATGATAGAATGCATAAACCAGTTGACTTGAACTGTCCAACTCTTCTTCTAAGAATTTCCTGAATGCATGATAGAATGCATGAACCAGTTGACTTGAACTGTCCAACTCTTCTTCAAAACACCACTGATTTCATTGAGAAAGTGTTCTCTTGCTTCCTTCTCACTTTGTGAAAGAATGAGAACCTAGAACAATAATTCGCAAAATCATATGAAAGACAAGAGCATTACCTCCAGAATAAATTCAATTTTATAAAGGGCAAATTTTTCAATCGCTTACGGCGCAAGGGTAACGGGGCTTACGGCATGGAATTTTATGGGTAAAAATTTTCTTGTCTCCCAGACTTAACTTCCATTATATGCTTAAAACAGTAAGGGCCTAGTGACGTCATCGTCTTGGCGCGTCACACACAAAACATTTCCTCCCTCTTGATTCCTACGCCTTTGCATCGATGTATAGCTTGCATATCCCGACTGAAAATAAAAAATTTCTTTTTCAATAATATGAAAACATTATCCTTTTTCTGCGGCATTATATTTTTTCAACCATGAACGAATGCATTGTGGCAATAGGCTAAATATTTCATTGAATTACGTATGAAAACATAAAATCAGTACCTTTCTCAAATAATGAATATCACGAACGGAAGTCAATTCGGGAATCCCAGTAGCTTTCATCATGTGAAATAAATTGATGAATAATGCAGCATGTCGTCGGATAATGAGAAATGCGTGGACACACGAATCCTGGGTAAATATGAACGAGGTGTGAGGAAAAAAATGAATGAAAAATACTATCCGGCTATTTAAATTATGATAAAGGTATGATGAAAAAATTAAGGCTAGAGAGTTTTTTTATAATTGGCCATAAAGACCCATTTAAGTAGCATGTTGAGGATCCATGCTTTGCAATGCAAAAGCTTATCTGTTCATGCCTAATTTTATCTTCCGTACACATTGGATATTGAAGAAACGCGACCCCGAGCACTCAATATATATAATGTAAATATTGACCGCGCATAAGCGGCTGGTATATTAATTACACTTGTCTCTCTCAACTGAATTATTCTGACTGTGCTGATTTAGAATGAGAAATAATATTTTTGTGAAAACTGGCTTATGATATTTGGTTTTTCTGTCTTTACTGGACAGGAGCCACGCATCCATCCCGCCGCGGATGTCACAAGCCCCGTATAATAACATCTGTTTTATAAATGAAAAACATATAAGCAATTTCCACAAAATCTGGCGCTAATCCGTGGTTTCCCGCTAGATACATAATTTATTAACAGGTCCTAAACAATCTGGTTGTTTTGTCAAGCATGAGACACTAAAGAATCGCGCCGTTGAGGCGCGGCCTATCTGTGACTCATACTTGACATAACAAAAATATAGGATTTTGAAATACTGATAAAGAATAATTTTCAATACAAGATGGAAAAAGGAAACATACTTTAAACTTCTGAAACATTGCTCCTTGTTCAGTTCCCATAACGTGAACAAAATCAGGCGTAAGTACGAACGGTACACGTTCACGTTGAATTCCATAAAACCGCTTTGTGTTGCCCAGAAAATGTCCGAAGTCGATGTGAAATAAATTTCCACTCGTTGTTACCATTATATTATCATTGTGCCTGTCACCAATGCCTGTGATATAAGATTATAGTGTGATAAGCAGGGACTACCAAAAGATTTGATTTGCGAAATCATAAATCATTCGATTTGATTTCTCCGGCTATTCGAAAACAATAGAATGAAAAATATCTATATTTAGTAAAAATTTACTAAAATTTACTAATCTATGAGACACCGTTCCTTCTGAGAAGACGTCTTTATTTGGTAAATATAACACTTTGATTCGAATATTTGATTAGATTCGCAAAAACGTATTCGATTCGATTTCGAAATTAAAAGATATTCTATGTTGGCCGCCCTTTATTGATAAGCTCCAATTGCTTGATTTATCGGAGATCAATAATATCTCCCATATATCGCTGCAGATGTCATAGTTATATAATGCTAACTCTTTAACATCAGGTTAATTCGAGGAATACGGATGGAATGCAATATATCATTCATCCATATTTTATGTATTTCATGGTCAATGACAAGGAATTTTAATAGTTTTTCTATGTTCTGTGTCTACTATTTGGTCATGTGCGGCCTGTTCTGGCCATTTCAACTCACCCAAGACATATGTGGCGACACAATATCCAGCACAAGACAACATGAATATATTGACAGCTTCTTGCATTTTAGTTGTTGTAGGATTCTTATCTTCCATCCATTTCTTAAGAACTTCGTCTTTGAAAGAACCTCGGATCAATCCACCGAATTCTTTCTGTATAGAAGCAACTGTCGTCGCGTTTGGAACGACTTGAATAAGACCGTGTAGTAAACCTGGGAATACATAAACCAATCATTATTTTTTATTGTTATAATTATGGCTCCGACAACGCAAGGTATTTTGGCACTTGTATACAGACAATGTCGTTGATTTGAAAAGCCGACCTTCACGACTAGTTAATAATTTTTCATCACAGATGCTCAAAATTTCAATAAAAATTGTTGAACTACTTCTGCAGGATACGAGCCTCAGCTCGATAAATATAGAGCAAAAACGTAGTGCGTGAGGATTGGTTCAACAACCCCAAAACTCTTGATATTGCTTGCGCATGAAACGTGTGTGTTGAAAACTCCAGATACTTACAATAAGACTTGTTGCACCTCCAATAGGAATCGGGAAGGTATAAGTATAAAATGCCTATTCTAGGCCAGCATGAACTACAATAAATGTTGACAGAAATCTCGTGATCCAAAAACATTTGCACAACAATAGGGTTTTGATTTTAGTACAAGTTTTCGTATGCTATACTACCAATTTTTCTCACCAGTACTGATACAACCATATGGAAGCAAATATAGATCCAATCCTTCCTCTTGCCAAAGTTGGTTCATTAATGAAAGCATTTGTAAAGTCAACATATCCTGACGCAGATCATCACCTTGCTTAAACATAATTCTATAAAAAAAAAAGAAGATATTATAATATACGAACAAGATCCTTAAATTTTTGTGTTTTTTATACATTGTCTCTGGTATTTTCGAAAAATTAGCTCAAATTAGCGAAACACTATTTAAAAAAAATATTGACAGCATAAAATCGTGCTCCGAGCATAGACTACTGTTCATGAATGACCGCTTGTGTCTCAATATGAAGCTTTATGGTATGGTCAAGATCGATGAAGTAAAATGGCGGGTGCCCCTGGGCGAGGCACTGTTCCCCACACTCTTATTTAATTTCATAATTTTGTCAAGCAGGCGCCACAGATGGACCACGCCTTGTCGGCGTCTTCCATCAGCGTCCCATACTTATCAAAACATGTTCTGGCAGAATTATCATGGGAGAATTGGGTCACAGCCCAAAAAATTGAATTTTTGAGAAATAAAAAATACATACATATAAAAACCTGATGAAATTGCAATTCTTTTTATTATATCGACTTGGCAACCAAAAGTTTATTGCTTTGGTTTACAAACGAGACATATACATATATATTCTCGTCCCGTGAGTCGGCCTATAATTCCACCATCAGAGACAGCGCAACCAGAAAAACTTACACGAGGTGACAAACTCACAATGAGCGATTGCAAAAAAACACACCGTGACACTGATGGATGGAAATACTGAGGCTTCGTCCAGTACAGGCTTATTGCAAAAATCAAAAATTTTTTTAAAGATAAGTCATATGTATAGACTGGCCCAAACCTATCCTACGGCGACCTTTGTTGTTGTCAGAACTATAATTGCTTTCACTATTTAATTTCGCCAATGTTTGTAATGGATCTTTGGCACCTTATTAAATAAGTTACCTTATTGTCTTATCCTGTTCTGAAATAACGTTCTGATCAAAATTTTCAAATTCCAACCACAGAGGCTTCTTTTTCGAGTCCATAACTTTTGATTTGTCGATTTTAAGTTTCCCGAGTGTAATACGTGGATCGTAGGGTGCTTGAAAACTGTCTGGAAAATCATTCATATTCCGCAATTCTTCACGTAACTGTTCAGCCATTTTGCTTCCACCAAGTCCATGCCGCAGTTTGGAGATGACCTAGATGTTATTTACTCATTTATTGGTTTATAAATAGTCAAATTAAACATGCTAAAACCGAAAATATTCATTCTCTCTTTGTGACTGCAAACACAGACTAACTAACACACTAACAGTATAAAGCGGGACAACTGGTATCAGGTGATACTGAAACACAATGTTTAGCCGTCGCCTTTTCTACATTTAGATCCTTCTAGTGTTGTCAATTTTAGATCGATTTTTGTCTTCATTCAATATCAATCTTATTTTTTTCAAGCGCAGAATTTAGCTCGATCGCGCTTCCACACCTGTATACGGGAACATTTTTTAAAAGAAAGAGGTGCAGGGTCATTAATTCCTTCTCAGTATCTTTTGGCGTTTGCCTTATTGGACCTTAGTTTGAGCAAACTTTAGCAACAAAATCAACATATGAACATTTTTTTTTATTACAGAACAAGAATTTTAATATTTTATCCACAATATCTAAGATTAAAGTAACTTTGATGATATATTTTCTAATAATTATTCAATACACTCACATTGATCGAAATAGTTTTCAAAATTCCAATCGCTCTTGCTTGATCTGATAATTTAGTGATCATGTCTTTCCCACATCCCCGCAGATAGGATTCAAGAAGAACAGAATATCGATGACTGACATGTGGATTCTCCATTTCTGACCTCAGAAACCAGAAAAAGTAGTGACCGATACGTTTGCTTTTTAAACTCCTTGTCAACAGAAACCTGGCCAAAGCACTGTCGTGGTACGGTTCAAATTTCAAGGCCTGGAAATATATTTTCATTGCATTGGTCATAGCATCTTTTGTTAAGTATTCCGTGTTTCGTCTGGGGTTGTGCTTGACAAAATTAAATTTTAATGATTTCGAACATCTCTAACAAAATAATGTTCAAATAAAATCAATTCTGAGGCACTTTATTCAACGCAAAACATATATTGATGTATCGTGTTTTAGATAAAACTTTTATTCGTATAATTGTACGTCATCTCAAAAGTTGGGAATGAGATAATTTTGTTTAATATGCCTCTTGTTCTTTGATGGGAAGATTGTACAGAATCACAGAAGTATATGACAATATTTTATAAGTTAATTAAATTAATTGAGGTTTTCTATTGAAACAGCCCACATATTTTGCATTCACCTGTGTCAACTGCAGTAAATACGCCAGCAATTTTTTATTCGTGAGTTTTTTCAATGTGTTTGTTGCAAATGCCCGGATTTTTTCATCAACAAATTGAGAATCCAACAATTCTAATGCAACCTAAAACAAGAAGGCTGTAACTGCAATGGTCTTTCGGGTCCATGGCTCCGCTATATCTGACGGATGAGTATGTGCTCATCACATAACATAAAATATTATTTAACCCTGGTAGGCCAAGATGAAGTCAAAAATCCACACCAGTCCAACAAGACATTAATCGACCATGCGGACTCCCGTGAAGGGCCTTAACTTGCTGACTTTAACACAGTGCGCTTATGATTCCTGATCCTATTCATATATTGACAAAAACTGGATTGTCAATCCCTAACACCATGCAAAGCAATATTATATACGTTCAATAATATCAAATTTCTCGGAAGTTGCACACAAGACCCCCCTCCCTGCTAAAGATTTACTGTGATGGTTACTAAAGATGGTTTCACTTAGGCCCTGCTTCCGTGATCGCTCAGAGTGAACTTAAAAAAAAAAAGATTTGTGAATCGGATTCGAAATTCGAACTAAGGTACAATCTGCGACATGAATGCGTTAAAATGAATTGCCGTATTTTAATATGGTATAACATAGCCTAAGCACGATCTGAATTAAATACTTTGTAATTACTTTGCTGACTTCATTTACCTGAATATATATTTTTTATTATTATAACGGATTAAGTTTCAACTTTTTGAAATATTTTTTAATTTGTCAAGAAACGTAGTTGGTATACTGTTTTTAGGCAGCTATGTTAACATGGTAAACTTATTTTTATTATGAACAACTCTATTTGTCTAAGTGGCCACCACGCTCTAAACCAGTGACTCTAAATAATATTTTATTTAGATGTTATCAGGTGGTTATTAGCATTCAATTAAAGAATTGAAATTGTGTTAAATAAATCGACATACCTCTACCGATATAGCAGGCCATATTTCTAACAAACTTCTCATTTTGCACATACTTTCCAAGTTAGCAGCGTTCACGGATATAAGTAACTTTGGTAGGGTGTTTGGTCGATTCCGGCAATACAATCTAAATTAAAATATTAATCCGTGTTAAAACACAATTAAAAAATATAAAAGTTCAAATTTAGGTTAGAGCATTTAGGGTTTCATCAGTGGGAATCAGATTTCCATTGTAAAAAATTGACACTCTGATCAACAAGCCCACCTAGGAAATCGTCATTTTGTAGTTCTAGTTATAATTTTTCACAAATTATGTAAAGTCAAGATGCAAGAAAAACCTCGAAATTAGATAAGGTTGTAAACATTGTTAGTTGCATACTGTGAAATAAACTTCATTTCATTTGTTCAAAAAAATCTGTTCCAATTGGAAAGATGCCCATCCGTGCCTCGTGGTTACCGAAATATATTTAGACATTTTTTGTACTGGTTCAAAGTGTTTTTCTGTTGATGCTACTGTCAGAACCACTGTAATTTTGGCTACCCATCGTCCCCATAAATTGTTATTCATTTCATAACTTAAACCCGGTAAAACAATGTTTTCATCGTATGATCCAATAAACATAAAACTCAAATTGGTGCATTCATTGTTCCAGCATTCCATTCAAAAATTGTCAAAACACGTTTTAGTAAGCATGAGATACCGAGGGATCGCGCCGCCGAGGGGCGATCCATAAGTAGCTCATGCTTGACACAATTAAAATTCTGGGAGGCATGAATGCAATACCTGTATTTAAACAAAAGCTCTTTGCTCTTTAAATCCAAGTCATGCAGTTTATCCTGTTTCAAAATTTCTTCGAGTTGACCCCACTCGGGTGATCCATGAACTGGTTCTTTCTCGGTGTTATCTTCTGATGCTTTTATTGCAGTTGGTGCACCGCGGGGGAATGCAACTGGATGCATGTATGTTTCCAGCTGAAGATATCGAAAAACGTCACCTCAGATTTAAAATTTTAAGTTAAAAATGAAATGTGTTAGATTGGTTATGTTACTATTTACTAGTTTGAAGCGGCCAAATATAAAAAGAGACGAATTTTGTTGATAATTTTGATAAGAAAAAGGGATGCTTTTAGCTTACCTGTGAGTTACCGGTAGTACAGTAGTGACGGCAAACCAGTTTCCACTAGTTAACCCAGTTTAACAAGGAAAAGTAAAACGAATTTACCAGAAAACTAGGTAAAAGTTTAACAAGGTAGCCTAATTTCCCCCTCAAAAATAGGTAGTGCCTAGATCAAAAACAGTTATACTAGGTAATCATCGTTTAGCGGCATGTAAGACATTTTGAAGAGATTTGAAGATTGAAATCACCGAACTGTCTATATCAGAAAACAATATCACAATTAAAAATGCATTCTGCATAATTTTTCATACTAGGTACCTATCTACTTTTTGAACCCTGCACCTAGTCGATTTTTTGAGTACCTAGTTAAAAATTTACCTATTTTACTTAGTAAATTAACTAGGTAAATCTTCAAGCGAAAAAAGGGGATGTTAAACAGGGTAAAGCGGTTATGTGCAAAACTAGGTAAAAGTACTCAAGTAAATACTTGATTAAAACTAAATAGGTGATTGGGGATGCCACCTTTAGATTCAACAGCCGGATAGGTCCGGGTTCGTTCCCCAATCAGAATGCTCATTCCTGTGTCCCATGTATGATTTAACCAAAAATATAATCAGAAATTTAATTTTGTAAACCCTCAGGCGAAATATATCAGTGACTCAAGCTTAACAAAAGTATGCGTAAGATTAATTAATCGAAGGATCGATTTGAAAAGTAATTTGAAGGTTGCGAACCCTGTTTGTTCGATAACGCTTCGGAACATGAGTTCGCTAATTTTTTTGCTTACACGCCAATAGGGAAAAGGTTAAGTCCATGTGTCGTATTTCGAGCTTTGTGAGGAAGATCCGAAGTTTACTGACGCTATATTTCTGATATTGCTTTTTCATTACCAGACTGAAAATATTACGCCATAGATACCGATCGCTGCGAACTTCTTGATACGATTTTTTTTATAGCCACTTCTTTGAGTGGATCGCCCTGTCCAAGGCCCTGTAACAGCGGCCATTTATAGACAGACAGGGTTACAATTACTAAAGATATGATCTTTTCCTGTTCGGCTTAGCCTACCCAAGTTATAACACCCTGGGTTGAGGGGTGGGCATGGATAAGCGAGTCGGACTTGCCGGGCTCGAACCCGAGATCTGTAACCTGCGATGCCAACATGTTTAACCACTAGGCCATCGCGCCCACCTTCGACTACTTGAATCATCCGTCCTCAGACCAAAATTTTTTGGAACCACAACTGTGATAAAAGAAAAAATTCTTACTAGTAAAGCATTTGAGACGAGGTGAATCTTACATACCTCAATGTGTAACTTTGTAACTGTCATAGTATTTCCACCTCCTTCATTAGGCGCAGAAGTTGCAGTGTGAGTTTCAAATGATATATCTTCGTTTTGAGACATCGGCCACATACAAAATACTTGATTTCCAGTAAGAAGAACGGATCTGTATGTTGAATATATATAATGTAGTAGTATCGTTATATACAAATAATATTCACAATACTTGCACATTATAAAGTGACGCTGTCACATATCACAAAGAATCAACGGGAATGACTTTTTCTGTTGGTATTCGTACAAAGCAAAATCGGATGCCGTCCTCAGTACGTAATCGGGAGTTTTCGTTTAACAAGCATGAGAGGGCTCTCACCTATGTAGCGTGATCCATTAGTGACTCATACTGAACAAATTTTTTGTTGAAAATTCTTTTTTCTTTTTCATTCATAGGTGATTTAAAACCCAGGAAATTACAAAATAGCAGTAGTTATTTAAACATTTAGTCAATTTTGGGCTCCAAAGCCTGTTTGGGCTGATTTAGCTCGATATATGGTAAAATTCTATTTTTCAGTAACATTTTTTTGCTGAACCGCTTATTATGACGATATACATTGATAATGTTTTTTATTTTGCCCCCCAGTGCCCTTCAGGATTTTAAGTAGGCAACTGACCACGATTTTTTATGCTAAAATGATTACCTGTGGTTAAGCAGCTGCATATTCGCCCATCTAAGTACAAGATGTTGTTCTCCATCATTATCAGTTGGTTTTAAACCTATCTTAACCTTTACTGATTTTGTTCTGTAAATTCCGATCACATTCACATTGACTCTGGCTTCCTTTGGGATATTTCTCATTTGAATATCAAATTTTAACCAACAGAACCATCTGTAGGAAAACGATTAGAGACATTATGACTAATTGCAAATAGATACTAAAAGTGATGTGCCGGACTGTAATTCCTCACTTAAGAAAACGTTTCCTGTCGATACAACGCTTCGAAAGCTGATGTACGTAAACATATCGTCACAAATACCGACTCCTCAACTCCAGAAAATGTTTCATGTTGACACAACGCTTTGAAAGCTGATGTACGTAAACATATCGTCACAAATAGCGAATGGTTGCCACCAGTTAAACTCGCAGGTCTACAAGATATGCTTAAGCAGTGAACCACAAACGATGTAATTTGCGACTGGCATAGTTTATATTTCTCCGATCGAGCATTTCTAATATACCCTCATCTTCACATCTACTCGTAGTAGAAATCGGCATACTCACTTAAAAGCGAGGCCCATTAACTAGCGACGACGATTACCCGCAGTTTGTCGCATGCCATTTTGTGTAAACATGCATTCGATTGGGAAAAGTGTGTACCGTTCACCGCAATACCGTTTGTATATCCATACATTTATTTGCTCAGGTAATAATATATGCGAATACGCTTTTTCTTTGACGCTCCTTAAATCTGATAGTAATGGGAAAGTCTATCACCTGATCAATTTAGAAAAACCTTTTTTTATTAGAATTTGCTCGAGCAAGGCTACAAGAGACATACATACACGTAAAGTCTCCTGAAACCAGTAGTGTGCAAAACACTACCCAGGAAAGCAGTGAGAAGGCGAAGAATTCCAGAGTTCAAAGAATACTTTGAAAAATACGATTTGTGACACTGTGGAGCATAAACCGAAATGTAGTGAGTTGATGGATGATAATATATCCGTTTGAAGAACACGCGAAGTTTAACGACAACAATTACGTCTAATGTACCTCAGAGAATCAGTAAATTTCAATGGCTCAGTTTTGATCGGAGGAGCAAGTTGAAATTGTCCGTGATACAAGCATGCTTCAACATAAACTTCATCCGGTTCTTCTACCAGTTCATCTTCGATAGACAAGTAATCAATTCCTGGATTATAACGGTATGATTTTAAACAATGTTGGTAGTAAATATGGCGTCCCTGGAATACATTGACTTTATTTTACTGTACGCTACATCTGGTGATAATAAAAAATGGCAAGAAAGGGCCGCCAAAGGATTAAAAATGTGAAAATTTTCTGTTTGAGGGATTCTGATGAGGTAAAAACTGCTAATTCAAACTTCCGCCGAAGGCTCACGAACAATTTTTCACGTTTTTCTGTGATAATAATACATGTTTTGGGTGACTTGGAGGCTGGTAGGGGTGCATCTCCCATATCCCCTCTCTACGACATTCACAGACATAATTCATGCCAATTATTTAGCTTGTATTATGCTTTGGATCGCAAAATATTATTACAAAAACTTTCAGCACTATTTTCCAATCTGATGAAAACTATTAAAATATTTCGACTGTGTTGTGCACGTCGATGCCATATAGGCGAGTTTTATGGAGCTTACGATATTATATTTTCATGTTTGTTAATACACTGCTGGTTATTATTTGCAATACTGTATACTACAGTGTATTATATACCATAACATACAATACTATAATGTCTAGAATCTATATTGTGATTTCTGCAAATTTTAATCTTTTTGTAAAAGCTTGGCCAATTTTAATAGGAATAGGTGAATTTGAAATATTTTAACCCAATTGTTCGCGAGGATCAGGGTTTTCACATTCAATAGTTGAACTGATTTACATTATTATATAAAAATATTTTACCTAATATTTTAATTTGAAATTTTCTTGTCATGTCCCACAAAGACAAAGCTACAATTTCATTGTGGTTCTTGTTTATTATTGTTAACTGTTGATGTTCTTCAGTTACTCCAGTAGATTCATCAACAAGATACCAAGGATCGTGATCATCAGGAATTTCGTCTTCTGACTCGAGCAATGGTGGACAAAGTGCCAAGTTTGGTTCAATGTCCTGAACATGCGAGAATATTTGGTGAGGAGTTATGTTTGACTATTAATGAAATATATCAAATGTAAAACAAATATTTTTCTATGTATATTTTTGATTTTTTATGCACCACCGCAATATCGTTCATATACAGTAATTATATATTGCTAAAATGTGCGGACGCTTAGTTTAATTCCTGCCGAAGAACAGCGATTTTATTACCCAAATCAGAAACGCAAAATCGGCGCCGCGATAAATCATTGACACATACTTAACTGAACTTATGTGCAAAGAAATTTTCCGCCTGGGGTATTTTTGTTGGTGTGGTCATACATTCATGAGTTTCTCTGTTAGTGAGATCCTATACACTATAAGGCAACAAGGTCAACCGATAATAATGCTGTTGAAAAGACGAAAACGCTTTCCAATTCGCCCAAGAATGGAACTGATCCCTGATCTTAAACGAAAAATCCGAAAAAAAACGAAAAAAAGCTGCACGAAAAATCCAGGATTCGATTATTTTTCGATTAAAACTTTCAATAATATTTCTAAATTGTTTGATTACAAAAATAAAAATAATATAACAATCACCCACCCTTGATAGACATTCCCTGATGTAAACAAAATCTATGATTCTGTAATTTCCCCAAATATAGTCGTTCAATCCACAAACTTTCATCACATAATCTGCATACGATGCATCTTCAGGAATTTGAAATGCTGTTCTCAAAGCTGGTGCCAGACTAAAATTTATTTTTTGATTATTGATTACTTTCTAGAAAAATTACAAAACATAAAATAGTAGTCCTGTAGCCAGCGCGCAAATTATAGTAAACTTTTGTTATCGCGTGATATCGGAGAGGGTCTTAACCTCCTCGCCACATTTTTGATGGGGTGAACTTCATTCTGGTAAACAAAACAGTGAGGTTGGAAAACGTAGCTCGTTAAAAAAATAGTGCTTTCTTTAAAATTCATCCGACTCACAATTAGCATTAGCTTGTCTTCTCTAGCATATTAGCTGTGCTTTAGCACCAAACAACTTCGCATCAAAACTTTTAGATTTTCACAATGTAATGCATCTTTCAGAACACGAATAGATTATCAAGTATGTTCTGCAGTCAACAAAATCCAATTCTAGTCACGAATACAAGGTCAATCTATATATATTTCTTTTTTAGCCACTTGGAGTGGATCACTCTAACCAAGACCCTCTACCAACGGCCACTCTTAGACCGACCGGGTTAGAATTGCCGGAAAGATATTATTTTTTCCTGTTCGGCTTAGCTTAGCCTCAGTTTTTATACCCTGGGTTGAGTGGTTGGGCATGGATTAGCGAGCCGGACTCACCGGGACTCGACCCGAGATATTCAACCTGCGATGCCAACATGTTCAACCGTTCATTTAAGCATGTTCAAGAACAAGTTTGTACGAATATTTTAGTAGTAGGCATATCATTTTTCAATACCTTGCAAAAAATCTTTTCAATATGGCCGCCGGGTAATCGTCTAGTTGAACAGCAACCTTCGCGTTATTTTTGTTAGGTCCAAATATGCAAACCATAAATCTGAAAAAAAAAAAGAATATATTTTGAGATCACTCGAAATTTTATTGTATAAAATATAACTTCACTGTTTGGGTATTCACAAGCCTGAAACACAGAAATTCTTACACCGGATCATAAACATGTATCATGATAAGCACTTCTAGCCAGAATGTTTAAATCAACATTAACAGTAAGTGACAAAAAAAGAGAAAAATATCGATATCAATTTGGAATATTTTTCAGAATCCAAAGCTTTTTTTCTGATTAGAAATTTAAGCCAATAATGTTAGCATACCCAAATTCTGTACGTTTATGCATTAATGTTATCTGTTTTTCCTGTGTTGATGGTCAATACATATTCAGTATTTATCCTAGTTAACTGGATGATATTCCAATTTTACCTTTCATCTTCAAGTTTTGATATAATATTAGGCGGTAAAGTACATGTTTCAATAGACGGTTCCATGGCGTATTCCAGTGACATTCTACCAGATATAGCTTGTCTTCTGACATTGGTGAGCTTTCTTCTTGTCATATACAACTCGTCATTCGCTATGGATTGAAAATTTCCCCAGATTACTCCCATTAATGAGCCCAACTTTATGTTGAATAATCGTTCTTGACTCGATTCCATTCTAAAAAGAATTGTAAAACTTGATGGTGTAGACTGAATAAGCAAAAGTAGGGTATATCTTTTTTTGAACGTATTCGAACGCATAAATAGAATATTTTAAAAAAAAACTGCTGATCTTCCACAAGGTAATGTAATGTGTTTAATTTTGCACCGTAAATTTTGGCATATATCATGATTTCACTGCAAAAGGAATCGGTCCAGAAATGAGCGATCCATCAGTGGTCCATGCTTAACCAAACATCTCTCGGTTACAAATTTCTAATTGGAATATTGAACGAAACATCCCTGGAAAGTCTCCATCCAAGCAGACGTTTAATGTATGTGGAATCGTTTAATTTTTCTTTAACGTGAATCTCTGACTTATAGAATTTCAGAAAAATCATAAAAAAAAACGTATTTTTTCACTGCAGTGAAATAGATGGTAATGTCGGTCAATACAAATTTTCGTCTGACATCCGTTTCCAAAAAGTTCCTAAAAACGTGATTGATGATAAAACTAGTGAGAAAACGTGGGCGCAGCGAGTTTGGCTAGGTATGAGTCACTGATGGATCGCGCCGTCGAGGCGCGGTCCGTCTGTGACTCATGCTTGATAAAAATTACTGATCCGGAAGGAATTTACACCTCAAAACGCTCATTAAATGTTAAGTACACAAAACCTCTTCTTACTTGACCGGTGACAGGTTAAGTGAGCCTTTCATGTCTGACTTTGACCATATTGACACGACTCGTAAAGTTTGGAAGGTTTGTTGTAAATCACATATTTCAATGATATGACCTTCTAAGTTGTAGGTAAGAATATATTCAATTCCATCGTCCATACCTGGATACGTGTCGAACATCTTGGTCTGAAAAACATTTTGCGTATGAAATGAATACTAGAATTAGTGTTAGTTGTAACCTATTCTGAACAATCTCCTAATTCTGTATAATGAATTCTTGTCGCGTTATGTAGCTTGTGTAAAAATCATTTTTGGTGTGCTTATTCAGCAAACATTCATTCAGTATAAAAAAAAAAATTTAAGTCACCAAACGTCCGCCCCAGATGTATCGTGCCTCGGTGAATATTATTTTTCTTATTGAAATTGTCCACGAGCAAGGCTGGAAGCAGTACCTAAAGGGACCGACCAACGCCACATAATGGCGAAGAACTACTAAAAAATGTGGTACCAGCAACGCCAGGACGTTTGGCGGATGTCTTGAAACAGTTGAAATATGTCTAAGCTTCTTGTAACAAAATAAGTATTGTACAAAATGTGTTATTTTGGGCTTGGATTTGAATTCAAACGAAATCGGGCATTTTTCGTGACCAAAAACGTACCACTATAAAGTAGTCACCTATATTTAAAGTAGCATATAGCAACAGATCCACTTTATTTCGTATTAACTCGCGTAAAATTTGGACATTTGTTAAATTTATCATGCTAAAAATTGTGATTTGTTGTACTAAAATTTGCTCAGATATTGAAGGGGACCGACCGCCCCCCTCCAATCAGTAAAAATTAGTATAAAATTGAGGACAATCACTAATTTTTCAAGCGCCTCCAGCCAGAATTTCATTTTTTTATTATAACAAGAATCAAGGCACTTCGCAAATTGCATTTCATGCAAACAGATAATTATATTAATATGACACAAATCAATACGCTAATAGTAACAATATAACCAAAAAACGACTAGAAGGCATCTGTATTGAATGCAGTGAAATGAGCGAAATATTTCTCTCAAGAGCCATACCTATTCATTAGCGCTGTTAGTGTTCTATTTGTTGTATGGCAACGATTCAGTACACATTTCTCTCATTGTTTTCGTGTCGTGTTTCTGGTTTTTCCTTTTTTTCCCTGTGTTTTACGACTAATTATTACGAGTCGAACCCTTCCTCATAGAAGTCGGGAATCTTCCATTACCGCTGGAGAAGTGTTGCATTATAAATGTTACAGAAATGTTACAGACTTCTATATGAGTCTGATAACCAACGTCACTAACATGTGCAAAGATAATTTTTCAGTATTATATAAAACTTCTCTAACCAATGCTTGCTCCTTGATTTGTTCCACGGTATGATTTCCAATACATTTCAGGGTCATCACTCGTCCATTTGGCAAATTGAAGTCAACAGTCAATGTACGAATGACAGAGAAAAATCCTTTGGGTACTTTTTCAAACGATGCCTTTCTTACAACGCGTGATTTTTTCCGCCATGCATCGTCTTTCTTGTTTTGTTCTGCCATAGTGAGTAGGTTTGTTTTGCTATTGAGAATGTTTACGTGATACTAAATAGCTACATAATATTATTGCAATAAATCTTTGTTCTGTAGGCAAGAGTGAAATATGGGTTTTGATATAGTTTCCCAATCGGAGACATTTGTCCGCTTTGTCTAGTATGGGTCACAGATGGATCGCGCCACCGTCGCGTTGTAACTCCGGTTTGAAAAACAAAAATTTCTGATTGAATGGGGTCACCCAAATCCTGCCTCTGCGTGAAAAATACTGTTTACACGTGTTTTAATAACTATGTATCCATCTGAAATTTATATTTTATCTGCCCCGCGTATAAGTTTTGTCGGACATGAATCGCAGATTGTCCACGCTTCGAGGGATGACCCATGCCTGACAAGAAATATTTTAAAAACTATTGTAGGCTTGGACCTAGCTCAGCCAAGGAGCACGATGTCGCGAAGCCCTGGCAATCGCATGAATCAGAATATTTGCTACGCTTAGCCTGTCAGAAATGGGACGCGCCCCCTATTGTGTACTGACTGGGTACTTAGGCTCAAAAAATCTTCAGTACTAGTAATTTTGTGCATCTCAAACGAAGCCATAAAATTCAAAGCGCATACGAGCTTCAGATACTAAACGTTGATTTCAGACATATAAAAACAAAGAACATATTTATATAGCAAATGCTATGTTGTACAGTAACCTTTATACTCTTGAACCCTTCCGGTAATGACGGACTATATATACATCAAAACAAGCCGTAACCTGGTATTGAATATGTGATAGTAGGTGAAATAATCATTGAATGACTGGTGCTACGTAGACCCCAATTCTACAATAGTCTAGTGGCTGGCCATAGCTGCACTGCATCTAAATTCTGTGAACATAACATCGTCTATGCTAAAGCCTGCTTGTCTGTGTGTCAGTAACCTATGCTGTGCGGATCATTGAATACGCTACGTAATGATAAAACGCGTTCTATTCTCATGCCGGAAATGACGTCATTTTGGTATCCTGATCAAGTTTGGTGTTCAATAAAGAGTGTAGACCTATCTTTTGTTGTCATTTCCAGAACAATGCAGGATGTAGTTGCCAGGTTATTTTTGGGGTTCGCCTTTAGCCGAATATGGGCTCATGATGAATCGCGCCTACTGGCGTCATCTATCGGTAATTGCTGCTTGACAAAAGGCTCCTTACACCTGCTATTTTCATAACGGATACCCCTGTGGGTTACCGTCGATGAAAAATCGAGGTCGATATATTAATTCATTTCTTAAAAGTATGGGTGAAACCTTGGCCGACTGTACAGTTTTAAGGGTACTCCGGGTTGTTTTACGATCGAGATTGATTTGATTGACTTTGCGTTGCAGGTGAGTTTTGCGATATTTGCTCATCTGAGCAAGGTGCCTTTGCAGTATATTAATGCCAGTTTTAAAAGCGCTGCCAAATAGTACGCTTTCGTATTTTATATTTCGTACATTTTTTAGTAATGTTCAACGGACAATGTCCACATTCAGCCGGGCAGTCGGCGATTTAATATGTTGACCACAACCGAGTGTGTACCTGACAGGTAAATAAAACAAAGAATTGACATGCACGTTGCACAATCCTTACAGAGACACGTGCCTAGCCATTGTTGGGTATAGGTTTCCCCTCAACTTTTCCCAAAAATGGTTTACATTTTTTTATTTTTTACCTGAGAATTGCTTGTTTAATTTACTAATTATTCGAAAATGTGTCACTTCATTTATTGAGCTATTGATCGCATTCAATTGATCGCATGCAGCTCTCGATGCAATTGTCAATATTCCTTTCAAATTTAGTGATCGGCAAATATATATCTAATTTGGCTATTAATGTCGACGATTTTTAACCCTGTAGGTATAAAACAACGATATGGATGTTATTTTTGGATTTATTTAATAATATTTCACAAATAATATATAATATTCATATTTCTGAAGACATTGAGCACATGTAATAGAACTGTTGAAAATAATAATAACAGTAACAGAAAGAAAAATAATATTCGAAATGTTGTGTAATTTTCTATGTACAACCCTATTTAGCTACTCCTCGATCAAGGGTGAATTGAAAAGCCCGATTTATCATCAATCCATGCGTGATCAAGTTTTTTGTTTAGAAAAGAGCAGCTATTTATTTTGCTTTCAAAGATGGCCGATTCTTTTGCTTTTGGATGATCTTGCAGTTGACTCGAGTCACAAACTGGTCGATATTGTTTTGTTCGAGAACATCTCGAATTCGATTGTACAGCATTGGTGTAACTCGTCTGTGTCGTGTGAATGCACTGACTGAAACCCGTCCTGGAAATTCATACATAACGGAAGGTTAGGAACTGACTTCTGAGCAAGACTTTATGCTGGAATCACTACTAAGACCATCAAAAATAATGTTGTTGAAAACTCATGAGGTCGTTTGAAAACCAAGTAACAATTCGAAATGAATCATTGGAGATTGAAATCATTTAGAGAACTTCGTCATTAACTCATAACAGCTGTACTTTGCCTAACAAAAGCCACTAAATTTGCGAGCCCGTTGCAAATTTTGTCCTTACTATTTGTAAACTTCAAATAATAATATAGAAGTTTTAATAACTTACCGCTTGGCATGCACATGACTCCGATGAAATAATTTTTATAATCGGTATAGAATGTTGCATGGTCTTTCATTGGTGTATCTCTTTCTGTGATAAAATAATATGCAACTTTATAATTTGATATTAGTAAGAAACTGGGTGACCGGTCCACTAAAGCTCGCTTTTTAGCGAGTTTGTACTCAAATATATGCTGTGTATTTGTGTCTAACTTTTATATTTCAATTTCCTACCTAGTCGTAGTTAGGGATGGGCAAAATATTATAATTGTTGAATTCAGAATAGAATATTCGAACCAGACGTATTATAATATACAAGCAAAGACATTTCTTCAAATCAAAAAAGAGTAAAGACACCCAAATTTACATATATTTTATGTGTATATCTTCGATTTCGAATATCTGTGAAAATCATATCGAATCGAATAATTTGATTCGCGAATCGTAAATTGAATCGAATTCTTGCCCATAGTCGTAGTCCAGTTTGCAAAAAAAAGCATTCAAAGGAATTAAACACCATGTTTCAAGGTTTGAAAATAAATTGTGGTGAAAAGTGTAAAAAACACACCACTTCTGAGAATCTTTCCTTGTTGTGGTTGCTGGATTGTGTATTTTACAATTCTTCTCCAAGATTCAGCTGAAACGAAATAGTATACCGCAGATTAAAACAAAAATTCTGTTGGTATCAATCATTCTTAAAATCCCATAACATATTTGCCATGTTAGTCAGAACTAGGTAGCCATTTTTTTCAAAGTATATTTGAGTAATAAAATCAGTCTGGGGAATGCGAATTTTTCGAATAATTTTTTACTTGGGAGGTGAGGAACAGTATGTAGTTACTACCGGTATTCAGTTTATAAAATTACTCAATTTTGATAACTTACTGAAATCTCTGAGGATATACTCTCCACCATCAAGATGTTCTCCTTCCACAGTGTAGATTTGATGAGATAATTGTCTAAAAATTGATGTACATGTGATATATTCAGTGGTGATTTTGAAAGAATGAGTGACTGATTCAATTTCAATTGTGCTGCAGTCGGTAAATAAAATATTTCCCGGCGATTTTGTCAAGCAGGGGAGCAAATTTTCTATTCAACTCAATAAACATGCTCAGAATTGAGAATATTATTTTAGAAAGTAAGTGCTTTTTAAATACTAGTCAAAAAAAAAAAATCAGATTATATAATTTCCCGTCACCTTTTTCTTTTTTCATATGTTTTGACTACTCAATTTCTTACCCGTATCGCATATTAAGTAGGCATCTATCTTCTTCGCTTTCGATTGTAACTGATGAACATAAAAGCGGCTGAGTAAATTCATCATCGGTGTAAGCTGCCCATTTCCATGGCCCATATTGTACCTAAAACAGGAAATATTGGGTACAATTTAAACAAACATATATATATATATATATATATATATATATATATATATATATATATATATATATATATATATATATGAAAAAAAATGAAAAGGCTCATTACTGTAATAAAATTTTTATTTAAAAAATCGAAGCAAATTGGATTAAGTGTTCTTTAAACGGAATGATTTAGTTTCGTTTAGCCATACTTTTTATATCTTGTGTTCGAGTTTATGACATATGGGCCAATGATAGATAATATTTTAGTTCATTTTTTTTAATTTAAATAAATTCATTTTCAAACCGGGGAGAGATATATCGTTATTCAATATACTCACTTTTATACAAGTAAAAATGACCACACTCACCTTTGTCCAGTCAATATCTTGATCTGAAATAGTAAAGTTGCAAATTTGACCGAATGTAACAGAGCATAATGCTGCAAATACAAGTAGCGAGTAACCCATTTTCTTCTTTTATATCTTGTTTTTCACTCGAGTCTTCCTACTTGTTATCGACGAGGCAAAATGTGCAGTGTGTCGATTCCAAAATCGTCTTGGCTTTTATGCATTTACGTGGTGTACAGGTATTTTTTTCTACTTCTTATTACTCCTGAGGAATGAGTAAAAATCATGTGCATATTTTTAATTGTTGATTTTTAGATTTCTATTTTTGTTCTATCAATTTCTTAACATGTTTCGATTGTTTTCAAAACATTTGACGTACGCAAAATCATTTCCGAAAACGGCATGCAAGACGTGAGAAATTGATCATTCATCCATCACATTCTCTCGTCTAAACTTTTTGTTTTGTAATGGGAATGCGCGATCCATCTGTGGTCCACACTTGCCAAAATAAAACTGACGAGTGGGATATACGTGTCACGCTCCACGTGTTTCTCTCACCCGTAATTTCCCTGCTGATAGAAATTTAAGGATGTTATATTTATAATTTTTCTATTGAGTATATTTTATATTTAGTTTTACTTTTAATTCAAATTTATAAAATCGCCTCGGGGTTTGTGATATTCTCAAAACATATACGTCTTCTTTGTATTTTGTCGTACATTGTTATTCTACGCAAAACTTGAAGATTTTTACCTGTTCAACCATTCGCCTGCTGGGCGCCTTCAAACAATCTATAGAGCACTTGAGAAAAAATGTGTTTTTTCAATAAACTCACACTTCTCAAATTGAGAACGACGTTAATAAACACACATGCTGCTCTGAAACAAACTAACTCTCATTCGATATGTATCATTTCGAAAATATATGAAATATTCGGGAAGGCTGATTTAAAAATCTTATGAATATTCACTTTTGGACTGAGTATAACATATAGTCACCAAATAAGCAATCAACTAAACTTTCGATTTCTTCTAATATATTTTGTTTCTGAACGCTAGCAAAGTTAGTGTGTATGTCTAGATTCGTTCAGATGTACCACGTGTTCATCATTTTCCGTTTTGTTTTTGTTACGAAAAATGACATAAAACAGGAAATTTGAAACGCATCACGCGGAAATTATTGTTTTCAAGTAACAAAAACATTGTTTTATATTTTTGATATAATGATAATGTTTTCATTTCAAAACCCATTTGTTCCTTATGCCTGTAAAAATAGGCATGGGGGTCTTAATATAGTTAATGGCATGTTGATGATATCAGACAGCAAAGGCTGGCATATTGGTGCTGATATAAGGACAGGGAAAGAGGGTAAGCTAGTAAGACTTTATCTAAAATGTGCTATAAATTGCAGGGTATTGTTTTTCGACATTCACTTGACAAGTCAGTAGAAATGCTCTCCGAACCTTTTATTAAGCATGAGCCAATGATGGTACGCACCGATAAGGCGCGGTCCATCTATGGCACGTGCTTTACAAAATAAATATCCTGATAGAATAAAGTATATTTTTTGACAAATTTCCTTGGCTGGTTAAACTCAAATTTCGTTTTGTCATAATTCATGTCACATGTTTGAAATGCTTAAACACATGTTGTACAAGCGTTGTTTATGTTTACAGTTATCATTTGTTGGAATGCGTAAAATAAAAATTAGCACGCAAACATTTCACGGATTTAGGTGCGTGGATACATTGATCAGCATCCCGAGCAAATGACAACAAAATTGTGCACGAAACTATCATTTATTTATGTAATGTTAAAATGTAATATCTCGGTTATTCCCGAGTATTTCACTGTAGAGTAATTCAGATAAGATTTTTCATATTTTGTGGACTGACGGCGGGACCAGGGGACATGACAAGAAGGGACGATCCCCCACTCACGATTTTTGAATGTATTCTGAAATTGTCGCTCGCCTTCAGCGCGAAATTGCTTTTTGTGTACGTATTTTGTTATTTTTTGACTTAAAATAACAACATTTTGCACGAGAAATATCAAAAAATTCAAATTCAAGATTTCAACGATTTTCTTTTTTCTATAATCTTTACTCTCGGAGGCAAAGAAGCGAGAGTCCGACGCGATACAACTGGGGTTTATGCTTGACAAAATATAAATTTTTTATTAGATTTAAGACATTTTCAAGAACTGACAACAATTCACAATTTTTATTATCATAATGAAAGTTACCGAATGAAAATATTATTATGTCTACATTTTGTTAAGTATGGGTCACAGATGGGAGCGCGTTGATGAGGTGAGTGTATGAAATTATTATATGATCTATTATATCTAATCCGGTTTTTGGCTTCGCCAAGTACGAGCCACAGAACGGTCTTGCTTGAGCCAATGAATGACCATACGTTATAAAACAACTATGAAAAAACTAATGTAGTAACTAAACTATTTTCCTAATTTAAAAAAATATCCTGGTAACAACATGCGAGCTCTCCAAGTGCAAGTGCAAAAATCCCCTCGGATAATCTCACCGATTGCGTGAGTGATGTCACATTGAAGAATAAAAATATTATGAAGTGAAAGTGCTTGGACGTCCTCGTAAACGTATAATTATTTGAATAAAAAATCTTGAAGTTTTTACTATTTTCAATAATTCAGTCTTGTGACATTAAATTCATTCTCCCGTTTTAAATATTTTGGGCCAATTATGAGAATGAAACAAAACGTGAACAAAGATTGAAATAAATTACGCACATTGAACTTGAGGTTGAATTTTATTCCAATATTGTGATGTATTTACACTTCTTGATATTGGTTATCATAATATAAATTTTTGTTTGTATACGTCACACGGATTATGACGTCATCGTGCCATGACCACGACAATTTGTAGTACGTTTATCACAATGGATTATCCAAACATGGTCTTAACAAATATTTACAATATTTATTAAAGGTCCCATTTTAATTACCAGATCGTCATCAGCAGGCAGCTTTATTTTGGTGAAAAGTGAGAGTGTTTTTATATTTTTCACTCCACGTGATTGAATTTTTCATAACATCATTTTTTTAATTACATAAAATATAAGAAGAGAAATACTCGATAAATATTTTTTTGAAACGCCGATCAAATCAGACTGATTCATCACACACATCCCAATCCGTGACATTATCATGTAACCCAGTCAGAAAGCATCTGTACTAATAAAATGTTTTTTTCTGTTAAGTGTGAGTTACCAATGGATTTCGCCGTCGAGGCTATCATACTCCAGTACGATACGACTAAACCAACGGACACACTCGGCACTCCGTATCCTTGGTTTCCAAGATAATAATCGGGTTGTATGTCGCACCACATTCCAACCTGAGATTTCGGTTCTATCATCCATTGCTTCTCCCACTTATCCTATTTTTGCTATCAATATCGAATCACTAAAATGCTAAGTGTTGTTGCTGTATGTAATATTACCCTGCATCGTCTTGCCGTTTCTTGGATACGACGATCCACGGGTCAGTATCGTGTCTATTCGGCTGCCGCTCGCTTTACCATCCTTTTATCTACCTGTTTTAAAGGTGCGCTCCGCGCAAATTCAACGATTTGGCAAACTCAGATTTTTTAAAAATTAGCGGTCATTGTCTGATTGATTCTATAGCAGTTTTTTTCGATTGGAGCGCCTCCCTTAAACCCCCTAAAAGCAATATGAATGAATTACCAAGTTAAATCACTGTTGCAAAGCGATTTTTATTTAAACAATTCTATTTCCAAAACAATCATTGCGTAAAATATTACAAATCTAAAACTCGGACGTAAATATAATATTTATAAAATTCAAAAGAAAAATGCATAGAAAGCTCAAGCAACTCCCGAATTCACAATAACGAATACGGCGGCGGCGGCGATATTGTGGCACCAATGTTATGCCTTTGGACGATTCTCTCATTTTGCGACCCTTCGTTTGGATTCACTTGTACTTCATTGTCATCTGCCAGTTGGATCAAATTTTGATTATTTTCTTCATTGCTTCCTTCGTCCAACCTCAAAATTTCATCAGCTGTTACAGAAGGCCTAGGTTCTTCTTCAATGGTTACAGGTCGTTGATGTCGTTCTTGTACTGTTTGCGGTTGCTCTCGTTGTTGGGAACGATCAGAAGAACAAGTACATGTGTGTCGAACTGTACATTGCTCTCGAACTCCGTCTAATAAAAAAGGGAATGTAAAAGTTTAATTTATTGACCCAAATCGGACTATAACTAGAGCTGGGATTGTGGGCATTGATTGTGGCAAATTTATTCACATCAACAAAAGGTATTCATAAGTCACTGATGCCTTTCACCACCCAGGTGGGGGCCATATATGACTCGTGCTCGATATGTGCGTAAAACTGAACCTTGTTCATCAGATCCGTCTGGTTCCAAAACGAATTGTTCAGGTTATTTTTGACGCTACTCGAAATAAATCTTTTAGACGTGTTTAATCAAGTATGAATCGCTAATGGATCGCGCAACCAAGGCGCAGTGCATCTGCGACTTGTTGTTGCTATAATAAGGTTACTGAATGTTATGCCGTTCAAATCTAAAGAAATGAGATTTTATAAATGTAAATACTAGGAGTGGCCATATTTATAAATATAAATTTCGAAATCGATTTGAATATTCGAATGATATTATTATTTCAAACAATCAAAGACGTGTCTGCAGAAAATTATAAATTACATCGAAATTTACATATATTTTTTGAAAACTTAAACATTTTTGATCATGTTTATTTAAAATAGCAAGAAAAATGGAATCGAATAAATCATGAATTCGAGAATCACGAATCGATGCGAGTATTTTGATTACATCTCACAATGCAACTTTATATATCGATTTAAACAAATCTATTCATGGGAGTGTATCAATGTTGAGTATGAATATCAAAATCAAGATTAATGTACCTGCTTGTCGGGATCTATATCGTTCTTCGTAAGTATTATCCCTGCTTCTCAAATATTCATAATCTGCCTGCAATATAAATGTTATGGCAACAGGTTTATATCACTGTTTTATTTCACAGCGGCAACAGCACTCAACTTTTTTTTTAATATTTTGCCTTTGTGAAGTTTTAATATAGTTTTCTTTTTTATCACATGTCGCTCTAGCAAAGCTGCAAGAGACATGCCATGAAAAGTCTCCTGAAACCATTGATGTACAAAGAGCTCCATAAACACAGGAATGAGAACCAATGTGACAGCATCCCTGAACGTTATCAACGTGAGTTTTGAAGCCATGAAGATAACACGATCAGAAAGCAATAAGGTGTGTACTGGAAGTCAATCGAGTAGACAAAAAGGTTAAATATTTGATCGAAGGAACGAACACATTGATCACGCGCCGCTGATTACGATCAAACATGCAGGTGAACAGCAGTAGCAGCCGTGTCCCGATTGTGGCAGCAATACTTTGAAACTTGATTTTTACTTCATAACGTACCTCTGTGTCACAGTATGTTCCAAAGCATCCAACTTGTGCATAACTTGTCATGATGAAACCAGAAAATCCCAGTATTATACAGATCCCTCCCATACCGATCACAGTGTAATGAAAATATTCCCATATTGAATTCGTTGGAGGGGGTAAACACTCGTCTATAAGTAGGATTGTAGTTTAGTTTACAGTATTCGAAATTCAATATGTAAACAGAATAATGTTTCAATATTTCATATAAACGACATTGCTGATATCTGACCTTATTTTGCCATTTTGGCAGCAAAATCGTGATCTATGTCAAATTTTACTGCAAAATTATTAAATTTAATGATAATTCAAAAAATAATAAATTTTATTCAGGATTTTAAAACATCGAGCATTTTGGATATAAACTTCCCCACCTATGAACTCTTTCGACGACTGATAAAAAACTTTATCCTTCAGCAGGAGTATTTCCATTGATACCATCCCCGATGCCGCCAACAGAGATAATACACAAGCTACAAAGTGCTTTGAATTCTGTTACAAAAAGAAGCAATATTATTGAATCACCGAGCAAAGATACAATATTTGTATCGTGTTAAGGCACCTACCCAACCAAGATTCGTTTTTCAATTTTTGTACGTCGTATTAGAAGAACGATGTGGAATACATAGCTGCATATAAGCGCGCGGTACCGTACGAAATTAATATCGAATTTCATATCGAACCGTAACATACTTTTTTCGTTAATTCGCATTTTGCCACGTTCCTCTGATATTAATTCAGAAAATAAAAATTTAATTCAACATCCGCGTTGTTTTACAACTAGTTGTGCGGTACGAATGACAGATACGAAGCGAGCGAATACTAAGTTCAGTACGAAATTATTTTGCCAGTTCGTTGTACGACAAAAAATCAGTACCGTACTACTACCACTCTTGGTCAGCAGTATAGAAAATACACAGATTACAAAGAACATACAAAAAATCTATTGTGTTTATAAAAATAAAATAAATATATTTGTTCTACATCAAAATTACTCTTACCCCAGCTATCGAAGTGCTGCACGCTTGAACTATACCAATAATCGCACATACTATTGCCTAAAAACAAAAAGTTCGATAAACTGATGAAAAACAGTTAAAATAAAAATATCCGAAACCCTTGAACACTGTAAGAGCAATGAAAACCGAAAGGAAGGAATATCTAGCGATTGAACGGGACTCCTATCAATGTATTTTGTAAAATTATATTTTTATAGTAGCTGGTGCTATATTTTGCGAGTGACTGCTATTTGTTTCGGGGTTACTGCTTAAGCCTGACGAGAGTGAATTTCCAATAATAAAATGTGTTGTATCAAATGCCTAGTGTGTTTTCTCTCCCACGATGCCTTTCGTCCACAGAAACAAACATTTCAGGGGAATCATAAAATATATCGTTTTAAATTTTATTTCTTTCACAGAAACTGTGAAAACTGTCAAAGCAACTTGGATATTCTTGATGTGAAAATATAACAACGTAGGTATATAACGGTGATATTTAAAATTTGTAAGTATAAATTTATTATAGTTTAAACACAAGCATCGGGAGCCGGGAATCGAATGCAAAATATTGCAGGGGCCAGAACCGCTGAATCAGTAAAAATCATGATATCCTTATCCGAACAATCAGGTAATCTAGAATTGTGATTCGAAGTAATTTCTTTCCTCAATAATCTTTGAATTGAATCACTTTGCAGGGAAATCATGATGCATGCCAAATTTTACGTAGTAAAAATTAAATCTAAATAATAACTTCGCTGCCAATATCAGCAAATATGGTGAAATATCATCAATTTCTGAAATGCTGAATATTATTCTACTTATATAGCGACCTTTTGAAATAAATCATGGGGACAATTCTACCTCAAATACTCACAAAAGCTCCTCCCCAAACTCCTTGTAGAGGACTAGTCCATTCGCATCGGTGTGGCCACGATTTGCCATCCTCGTCAAAACAATTTAGACAGAACTCAATGCTTGCCGTCCACAACAAAACACAAAGCATTCCAAAAGTGAGCTGGGCAACCTGCAACGAAAAAGATATGCTGTTTCTGGCTTATAAAAATCGTTATCAGGCGTATGGTTGATGGTTTTACCATCGCGGTGAAGGGTGGATACCACTCACTGCACTTTGCCATAGCGGTTTAGTTCCATTTGGGATGTTTTCCGCTTTGAGTACAGTTGCTGTTTTTACATCTTGTAGTAGCTTACTGTAATTAGGTGGTCGTTATTTGTTTAGAGCATTTCTGCTGATTTTAGTAGTTCATAGATCTATAAAATACTCCCCCACTATTATTGAAAATACGATAGAATGAATGTGTTTTAGGAATTTGAATTAACACCCATCTTTAGGAAAGGAGTGAAATAGAGGATTGGCACTGTAGTACACAGTAGTGCACCGAGTTTATTTTCAAAATGTTTTTGTCTAGTGTAGATAATCATACCTCAAAGGCAAGTTGGAACTACAAATGCCTTCAAAATACATTCCTGTTTGTAGCTTTCAAAGAGAATTCGATACAACGTTTACGTTACGAATTAAGCTCAGTATTATGTTTCTTCCTATCTTTTAATATAAGTTACTAGCTTTTATAATGCCAAAGACGTGAAAAACATCTAAATATACAGTGACAATTAATGTCAATATGATGATGCGGAAAGTTGAATGGCGAGAATTGTTTAATGCCATTCACAGCAGCTTAGTCATTCCAACTCATGTCCTTAGAAAGTTGCAATCATGTTTACCTATTTTACCTTTACTGAGTTTCCCATTTTAAGTTTTGCTGTCAAATTTACCTAGTTTTCGAATAGGTATCTGATATACAAAACTACGTAAATTTGCAGTTTCACAACAGAAGATTTTAAAATAGAACTATTCAAAAATTTTAACCTTCAAATCTTTTAAAAACGCTTTAAATGCAGCGAAAAGCTGTTTCTGTTAACCTTGTTTCTGGTTTTCAATCTAGGTGGTGCCTGGTTTTGAAAGTGAAATTAGGTAACAAAATATCTAGATTTTTGAAGCTTTATTATTGCATATTGTTAAGGATGTACCGATATCGTTTCTCAAAAGCACTGGTGCCAATACACAGTAAGCAGTGGCGGTATCAATTTCACTAAATAAATTTCGAGGCACAGCCTCACGAATTAAAAATTTTTGATTCAAAACGACTTCCAAATTTTAAGCCATTTCGTGTATGTAGCGAGTTTAGTTACTCTCTGGATTTTGGTGTTTTCACTTTGCCAATGAAGTCATGGCTGCGATAGCTTTGCCATTCAGATGGTCGTTGGTTGGTTTACTTGGCCGTTTTTTTGGATGAATATATATACATATCGAGTAGGCCTACTTACGGATATTGCTATAAAGCTCATTCGCTTGCTTCTCAGATATTCAACACCTGGATGCATATCGATGGACATTTCTGCCGTTTTACTACGTTCATAAAGTCCAGCTGTACTATCGCTATTTTAAATTATTGCTTATCCTACATGTAATAGCAAACCATACCTTCTCTCAACACTAAGACAATACCATTGTAACGGAATCCACTGTGTAAAATGCTGAATGCGCAAGCAGGTTATGTCAGTTAAGTATGTACCCGTGATAGACCGGATAGATATAGTCGGAGGCGCTCGATCTATCAACGATTCATGCTCAACTAAACTGTATAACCAGACTGTTCAAGTCGGCTTTGTTTTCAGCGTCAATAAAAACCGATTGAATATTTGCTCTGCAACACGAACCGCTAATATGATACACCGTGCCCGTCATGTGATGACGATTTGATTTCATTAAATATTAACATAATTGTCGGTCACGTACGGACGGATTACTAGGATCAACTTCTCAAGATTTTATTTCGATGTGAATCTAAAAAATCGCAGAAAACCTACTATCGAGGGAGGGTATTGAAAATTTCGCCGGAAAAGCCGACATCAAAGTTGCGTGTATAGTTGCGAGTTGTCCTTTTGCACTTTAAAAGTAGCCGATTTTTCGCCCATGGGGTGATGTTGCCACAGATGTCGGGTGAAAGAGTTTTTCTCTCTCATCCAACCTGAATGAAATTTTAACACAATTTTTCAGAATTCAAAACTAATTCCACACTTAATGTACAATCCCGTACATACAAAGTCTAGAATGTTGACTTTCTCCGTACAGAAATCTCTCGTCGCATTGCATCGATATATTTTCCGTTCCAAATGTTTTTTCGCGACACCAATCACATCTTTTATTAGTAGTTCATAGCGGGTCAGTGGTTTCCGAGATGCAAGGAAGTCCATAATCAAGTCCACCAATATAACATAAAAAGTATGACAAGTTTGACACGCGGGGTTATTTAGCTATTTATCGTTGAAAACACCGCGTTTTATTTTTAAACAAGGGACACACGTTTTTCATTAGTGTTTTGTTTTAACCCAATGTTCAAAATGTTTCCAAAGCTCATTAGCCTGGACATCAAGATATGTTTTCGGAATAAAGTCCTGGCACATCTTCCTACACACCCTTATTAAAAATTTTATTTTGGCAAACACCAATCATATATAGATATAAGTATTTCTTTCATTGGAATTCACACGGTGAAACGCCAAAAACAGTGCCTAACGGGAACCAGCTAACGGTCACTTAATAGCAAGAACTACTATGAGATGTAGTAGCAGCAACTTAGCATAATCGGAAAACATCCCAAAAATAACTGGACCTCTGCGGTAAAAAAAAATAGTGAGTGCCAAATGCTTAGCAAAACACATTTTGACAATTCTTTGGTTTGACGCTTCCGACCGGGAATTTTCGTTAAACCGTACTGGAATTCATTGTTAGTTTCAATACACGAGATGCGAATTAAAAGATAAAATGCCAAACTATCTGTTTCGAATTCATAGCACCATTTACTTATCCAAATTTGTAATTTTCTTTCTTGTTGCATACATTCACTAATACATTTTCTTGGTAATTTCATATATTGGAATGTAAGTTCGTTAACCGAGTTCCAGACGACTTCGATGCAGTGCTGTCGGAGTGATCTACTCGTTTTGCTTCCTTTTTTCCACAAAAATATTTAAACATCGTGTCGATTATGTCTGAGTAAAGTATAGGATTCAGAGCACTGTTGATAGGAAGTAGAACAATTGCCGCAAACGCATAGGCCGTGTCTCCGACTTCTGCTCCTCCAAGTTTACTGAAAGAAATGAGGCATATCGGAATCCAGCAACAAAAATCAGTAGCTATCAAGCGAAATATTTTCTTCTGCATTGCTGTGAAAAAACAGGATTTAAGATTTGTAATATCATTGTGAGACTATGTAACATGGCTTAACCACGCGGCAAAAAACGACCTCCCGAGCAGTAACTGTTCCAAATAGATGGTTTTGCGTAACCATTTGTCAGTTTTGTTTTATTTTTTGAACAAGGTTTTGGAGGAAGCCGTAACCAGCGATTACGTGACATTTTCCAATTTAGGAATAAATGGGAACATATTAGTGACAAGTTCGTCTGTTACAAAACAAGGTTCTACCATTTGGAACAAAATGTGGGAAGCCAATTACCTTAAACTTTCGGCACCATATTAAACGGTATTTTTTTCACTTTGTATTGAAAGTTGATGTCATGTGGAACAAATCGGTAATTTAAAAAAAGGGACGCGTGAGGTATAGAAAATATGGAGAAAATAGCAGCTTCTGCTCCTTGGAAGTAAATACTTTCAAATAACAAACTCAAGGAGGCACATATTCAAATATTGTTTTTAGTAAATGTAGTATATAGTTTTTTATTATCAAGAAAAATGCCTACTAGGGATTATCGTCACATTGAAAAAAACAAACTTAATTACAACGAAGGACTTTGAAGACTTCGTTAAAAACAAATACGTGTAAGGTGGCGTAAATTCAGAAAAGTGGATAAATGTACCATAGAATATGTCAGTTTACCATCTTTAATGTAATGCCGAAAGAATATACTTTAATTACCTTTATTTCTTTCTATATTTACGTTAGAAGGACATGTCCGGTCCGAAGATTTACTTGATTTAGAATATATTATCGTATAAACCGTTGCAACGAATATAAATGATAAAAAATTGAAAATATTGATAACAAGAGAGTATATCCAAGCTGGGTCTGCTCTGGTCACGAATAACTTCGGGATACAAACGCTGTGAATACTGTAGTAACTGAAATACAATAATATTGTCATTTTTCAATCACATTCGCTTTATTAATCTTCAGATTTTGCGATTTTGTTCAAGAATCGGTCCATACTTTATAAAGTGTGACAACGTCACAGTAAATTAACCCTCCTTCATTTGCTAAAATTGGTGATTGCATATTCACAAGATTCGAATAGGCTATGTATATATTTATATCAATTATAGATCATATTTAGATCACAAATTTTATTTAATATAGTTTATTCCAATATAACCGATTAAAACTACCGTCAAAGATGGGCAATTCCACTGCACAAATTTATTCTGATCAGTAGATCACTGTTTCAGATTTTCAACCAAGATAAACCTCTTCCGTCCTTGTGCAAAGTGTGCTTTTCAATGGCGGAGAATTTTATGATTATAATAACTAATCGCTATTTGTATTCGAATTTCTATTGCAAAACGATAACTATCCGGTCCGAAAATTTTTCTCAGAACACGTTTTGCTAAGCATGAGTAACTAACGGATTGCGAGGTCCAGACGCGATTCTATCTGTAGCTCATGTTTGACAAAATAAAATTTCCGTATGAGTAACAATAGGCCTTATTTTAAAATCTTTTTTGCAGTTATATTATTGTATGAACAGAAATACAATTCTCACCCAAAATTTCTCATTATTGTGAAATATTCATCCCCGTGATTGAAATATGTCTGAGAAGCAGTTTGCAAGTCTTGCCAAGTCGATCTTTCGATGATTTCATTAAAATTTTCTGTAAAAGTTCATGACTAATAAACGATATTGATTCAATATTATACGGCCGAGCCAGTGGTTTGAAAAATAAGCACACATACAGTTGCCAGAAAACTTAATATTTTTTCTGGGTACGCGTTGGGTTATCTCAACGCAGTGATTCCTTAAACCGAATATTTCGTTTTATGTTGTACATAATATTTACATCCCATTATTTAAAAAATACTTCTATATCATATCTATTCGAAAAAGGAAATTTTTAACAACAGAATGTTGTTTCATCTTCCATCAGTTGAAAAAGAGTATAGGTCGATTATTTTGGTTACTACGTACGTGTTAACGTCTACAGTTAAAAGAAAAATTGTAAATTTAGAATTTTTTTTCATTTTTAAGTTATACATAAGACCATAGTATGTCTAGATTGTGGTATTTTATTAATTTAGACGACCTTGGAACAGATTTCAGGATCCATAAGCTGTGAAATTGTAAACGAAATCTATTCAGGACGACAATTTAACTCATTGCTAGTTATGGTATGCTGTTTTTTTTTCTTAAATTAAGAAAAGTATAACAAATTGTACTCGGAACTAGGCAAAGTATTACTAGGCAATCTAAATTTACTTTTCCAAGCTAGGTAGTACTTTGCTCCAAAAATAGGTCAACTGGGTAAACTTTGATTGGCTACTTTAAGTGCATTTTTAATATATTTTAAGATTGAAATCAGAAAATACCTCATTCTAAAACCTTTTTTATAATAAAAATATAATTCACCTCTTTTTTAGACTAGGTGTAGCATTGTCAACCAAGTACCCAGTTTTAAAAATAAGTAATTTACGTATTTTTTATAGTGTGTTAATTTACTAGGTACAACTTCAAACAGAAAACACGGTAAAAGTTAGACGAGGTAAGGTATATATTCTTGAAACTATAGGTAAAAGAACTGAGTTGCCAGCATTACGTGTTACCTTCAATTGAAATGTTTGCTTTCACATCAAACGTCATCATACGCTTGAACAGTAATCGAGCGCCATCCAGTGGTAGTTGTAAGTTCCTTGTAAATGGACTGTAAGACAACTGAGCTCGGGCAACAAAAATGTCAGAGAATGGAGATGCTAAGGGCACTAAAGCCAAAGTCGTTGATAACATCCAGACGAACAAAATCATCATCAAAACGTAACGAACACGGGGGCGTGTAGCAGATTTGAATGGCTGAAAAGGCGTGTGAAGTTGAGTTATAAACAATGTGTACAGGCGTCTCGTTACAAACATAGGCTACACAAATTTTATTCTAAAACGTTTTGTCTGACCATGGTCAGATAAAACGTTACAGTAAGTAAATATGTATACGTGTATCGAAACACTTCCGAACCTGTTGTCTCGTAGTTTATATTCTTGCAGAAGCATCCTTGTGTAGAGCACATGGATCTAATTTGAAAGCTAACTGAATCGCCGGGACGTAAAGTTCATTAAATAACATATGCTCCGTGAGCAGATAAAACTATCTGGCAATCCTTTTCTTTCATTAATAACAATATTGTCGAGCATTTAAAATGAGCACGTACCTTTGCCACTGCATACAGTCTGTAACTTGTCAGCAAAACCATTGTTACAACCGATGTTTCACTTGATATCACTGACAATACACCAAGGCTTATGCAAGAATTACTTGATCGCCAAGTAAGATCCTGAGAGCAGTAGTGACCCTATATAACAGAAATTTATTTAAATTTTACTGTTGGATTTTTTGGGCTCCACATACCTGGTTTATATTGCCAAATATAACTTTTACACTTCATTTTCTTTTCTCTTTAAAATATTCACAAGGTAACTTACTGAAGGCCATGTTCGGTGGTTACACGGTAGTTATGTTAGCGTAGCCTCTAACTAGTTGATTTCGCGATTCAGTTATGCTTGGGATGTTTATCGATTCGAGTTCAATTGATAGTAGGCCTAAACTACATTTTGGGGTGGGGCTATGAAAACATCAAACATTTTCACGGCAAATCTATTCAAATATTTTGAGTATATCCATTAAATAAGTCTGGTGACAAATCTTGGGGTGAAATCGAGAAAACACGTTTGGATTTATTTTTACCTATTTATCTTGACCTAACTAATACGAAAAAATTATATAAACTCCTTCTTTAGCTAGATGTTAATTTATTACGTTTAATAATTTAAATTAAACATTATTTGGATTACAAACGTTTTATAACAATTCAATTTAATACACCAACCTGCATAACCAATCCTGCAATACCTAGGCCAATCAAATAAATTCCCATTATAATGTCAGAAAAGGCCAAATTCAATACCAGAATTTTGTTGATTTTGACAGAAGATGGAAGTTTCTTTTTGATGTACAACGCTCTCGATTCTTTGAAAATGACACACTGCAGAAAAATAATTATGAAAGGTAAAAGACAATAATACTAATAAGAACAACTTTAGTCGCCGTATGCCCAGCAAGGGTGGTAAAACGTTACGGTACGAAGTTTTTATCGTTCTTCGAACCAGTGAAATAATTTCGTACCACATCTTTAAAAAAATTTCCGTACCGTACTGTACAATATTATTTTTTCGTACATCGTACTGAACTTGGTACCAATACGAAAATGTGAACCCCCGCGAGAACAATCACCAACACATCTTATATCTTAAAATCTTATATAAGATTTTTATCCATGCGATTACAAACGTCCCAGAAAAGCAAAATTTCTGGATTTTTCCACTATTTCCATATATTTTTGGATTTTGGAGACTGGTGAGAAGAAACGGATACCTCATAAAATACCCTGTAACCGCTCTCGGATATGCATACCGAATTTCCAACGAATGAGAGTAATCCCATGATCCATACAAAAGTTCTCAGTATTGGATTTGCAATCAACTCGTATCTTGATGAAAATAGATCAAAAGATGACGACTGATTCAGCATCGGACATTCATCACTCCAATCAGAACAATCACCTTTCCCGTCAAATGTCTAAAAAAAATGACGCGGTTAGACCAGAGGAATAAAATTGAAAAAAAAGATAAGCGGCACGTGACTGCCCGCATCAAAAACAGAACTTTTTCATTTCGTGTTTTTATCGCTTCGTGCATCTCCCCTCTACTACATTGCATGGGGTTTGTGTTCATTTTGAAGTTGCCCTAAAAATAGGCAAAATTTTGATAACGGTGTGTAGGTTTCTATTGTTCGTTCCCATAATGATGGATTTCAATTAAGATCCACATTTTTGCGCACACAACTTCCAACCTGAAACATTTGCTTTACTTTTATTGTGGCCTCACAAGATTTTATTACCTACTGCCACTGTTGTTATAGTATAAATCATTCGGTAGTGCTTACTCTGTGCCATGTTATATGAACAACCATAAAATTGTGTGCAGTGTAAGAATGGGCAAGATCATATGGAATTCGAACATGATCCGGATATTTCGATTCATAAATTCAATATCAATAACACACGACTCGTTTCTAATTTCACCATTGAATTTGTGGAAGATAAATCTCCTTCCTTTTATAAATTGTTGTTCCTACGACGATCCGTGGCTGATTTGTGTTACGAAAGATTCGAATTGCCCACCACAGCCTTAAATCACATACGCACCTGTCTTCTTTTTACAAACAACGGTTTTCTGTTTTCACAATAAAATCGATCATCAATGCTTGAACAATTCATTTCATCGGATTCATCGTCACAATTTATTGAAAAATCGCAGACAGAAGAGATCGGTATATTAACCTGCAAGTAGTTTCAACATTATTTTCAAACCCTTATTCGATCCGAAATCTTTTATATCAAGCATGAAATCGATAGTTTTCGAACTAGACATATTCTTTTCCAAATTTTTTCAGTGAAATCGTCATATATGCCAAATGTTAAATTTTAAATTTGACATAAATAACATCTTTGCTATTGGTCTGGGGGACTTTGTGCCTTTGTGTTTGCCGACCCGTATGCAGTACATGCAATGATACAGTAGCAAGAGTAGCTATGACTAATTAGAGAGGTTTATTAAAGTCTTGCTTCAAACTTCACATAAATTTGCATGTTTATTTCTTTTTGTAACATTTTTAAAATGCTCGTCTGAAGAAGTACGACTTTCGTCAGACCAAAGGTTACAGACGTGAATTTGTGTGAGGGTGAACCAAGACTTCGAACCTCTCTAAATAAAGATTTCCTGCAAAATGGGAAAAATATGGTGAAATATCAATAGATTATTCAGTGTATTTGAAACGTTGTTTTACTTATGTACCAAATTTCAAATACCGCTCTCCTGAACTATGAAACCCATTCTAGATTACGATGTTCAAGTTAATTTTTTATATTCTCCATCTTCGTCTTGTCAGGTATTTAATTCATTGGGATTTTAAGTAAGATTGCAAAAACGTTAAAACTTTAAATAAGAGGGGGGAATTATAGAGACTACAGGACAAAATAATTGCGTCACGTTGAAAAATTGTGTTCTTCTGTACTGTGACCGGCGGAGGAAACATTAGGATTATAGACTATTTAGTCGACCTGTTCGAAAACAGAACAAATATTCCAGCTACACTATCGTTGTAGATAGGCGCCGTTAGTAGTCGACTCAACTATTGAGCGCGTTTGCTTATTAAAGCGAACGGTAGGTTTTCTATTATATTGGTTTCTTTCAATGTTCACAATTTCCTTGCCCTGGTGCACGAAACCATGTAGTTGAAAGCACCATTTTTTTCAATTAAATAACGTTTATACGTACAGGTGCTGCCTTTAACTAGAATTGGGCAAAACCGAATAATTTGGAATTCAAATCTGATTCGTTTTTTTTTTAATCAGATCGAATCAACAATTGTATATAAATACAAACATCCCATTTTTACTATTATAATTCGTCTATAATAATAAGCTTATAATTATAAGCGAAATCACCAATATTAGTGTAAACAGGTCTGAAGGAAATATTTTCATTTCACGCTACATGTCCAAGAGCAAATTATTTTTATGTGTAATAACAAAATATAATCAATTAAATTTTGTCTTTAAAAATGTCCTTAGAAATGTTTCGAAACAATACCTTTTTGCCAGCAAGAGACGGGCAATAAAATTTATCACTTCCGCAAAGTTCTCTGCTTTCATCCTCTCCGTTATCACAATCCTCTGTCCCATCACATAGTAGATCTTTTTCTATGCTGACAAGATCACCTGATTTGCAAGAAAATCTCTTACAATATTTTTCGTCTTCTCCCTTATGTGGACAGTCCAAGAAACCATCACAGACCTTAGGACCACTCATGATAGTTGTTGAATTATCCTACAAGTTATGGAAGAGGATATACTGTATAATCCAATGAAAGAAATAGTGTTATTGGTGTTCGAAAAGGGGGTAAAAATAATGTGCTTGACCTTATAAAACAAACAGAGGAAATCCCTTATTTTTGACATAACGTAGTGAATATAGCGTGGGAATATTCAAACATGTTTGCTAGTCTACTGCGCGCACTTTTTGCGACACTAGCCTCAAAAAGATGTTACGTCGCAGAAGTAACATGTATAAATTTTCGTTATTTGATAATTTAAATATAAGTTTGAATGATTTGTTTTTTTTTAAATAGTTTTGTGGATCATGATTATTGCAAAATTATATTCGATATGAACTGATAACAATACAATGCCAATGACCCAGAATATTTCCAATTCGGTCGTATTCATACCAATCGCAAAATGTTAGAGATTAATTTAAATGAACAGTCATGTTTAATATGATTTCTCAATTTTAATATCAACGATGTATTTGTATCCGACAATGAATCACTCTCCAATCAGAAATTTAATTTTATCAAAAAGGTGTCACAGATATACCGCGCCTTGGCGGCGAGTTCCATCGGTGACACATACCAAACCATGCTTCGATAGAACTTTTCTGGCTTGGGTTTCAATCAATCGCATATACCAGATATTAATGCACTGTGAAGTGTACAGAATTGTAAAGTAGGCTACTTACCGCATGGACACAGCGTACTTGGAATAAACCGAATCGAAGTTGAGCAATAAACGATAGTCCATTCGCACATGCAAAATTAGATTGATTGCATGTGGCAACGCATTCGTCTTCCGGATAGTTATTTTTTGAATACGTTACTTCCTCATCCGCAACTGGAATTGGACAATCAGCTACTCCATTACAAGCTGTAGCAATGTAGTTGGTACAACCGTATCTGTGTCTCCTGCATCTATGTAAGCGAAAAAACAATTTTTGGATGTTTTTTCACAATAAAGTCCATAGTCTATACATTTCGTATTTTGTCTTCGTTACAAGGATCCCCCCTCCTACAGGGATCGCCCCCATGCATTTAACATTCTCGACGTTTTGATAAGGATAAATGCAAAATTTTCGCCTTCATGAACAACGCAATCGCGGCGCAATCCATCTGTAATGTATACTTATCAAACCATGGTTTAGCAAATATTTTTGACTAGTTTCCATAAGCAATATTGAATACCCACAGCATCGACTTACCTACACTCTGGTTCGTACTGCTCTGCATCTTCACATTTGATAGTACCGTAGCATGTACTCCAACTGCAATGAGAAAACAACAATAACACAAAACGATCATATCGTTGCATATACTGCCGATTTTATCATTGGAGGAAATTCAGTTCAGTTAATTTGACCAGTTTTTCATTTTAATAACTTATGCATTATTTCATCTTACTCATCTTACTTTTCATATACGGGATGGGATGGAAATCATGCCCTTATTCGAATGTTGTTTCTGAATCATTGTATAACAGAATTGTCAGCCAACAGAGAGTAATATGTAAATACCAACAGTGGATGTATGAAAGTTTTTGCCTTAATACTAAATGGCCTTTTAAATATAGCAAATCATGCGGCAACATTAGCTGACGTTGATATGTTCACAAAAGGTGTTTGATTCTATTTGAAGTATTTTCCAAATTCTCAGCTCACGTGTTTTCTTAAAAAGTCGCAATTGAAATTTATCGTTGCATTTCTTTCACGCATAAACTATAATATTTGTAGAAATTACTCACGTTTCATCTTCGTAACAGTCTTTATATCCATCACAAACAAAATAACGATCAATACATAATCCACTGTCACATAGAACTTGACCATCTTCACAACTTTAAAACAAGAAAGTCGATTTATTTCTGAATAAATATCCTTTCACCTTACTACAATAAAATGCATTCAGACCCAGCAAGAGACCAGCTTTGTTCACGTTGCCAGGAACATGTAGTTACCACGGCTTCGTTTACTTCCCACTAATTACGTGGCTGTGCGAGGATTCCACCCAGCTTCACTCTGCAGTTGGTTTTCGGTCTTGATTTTGTCTGCCTATGCGAATGCGTTAGTCTATTTTCAGGCTGTGCCTATATTGTTGTCTTAAGTCGTGATTGTTGACATATTGTTTTGGAAGGCAAAAGTGGTAGATATCACAGAAATGAATAGTGAAATAGCGCAATAAGGAGTATCGACATTGTGGGGAAATTGTATTAACTCGTAGCAAAGAAATAGGTGTTTGTTCCAAACAACACGCGACCATACCTAATCCTATTCGAAGTCCACTATTTCAGAGCACATGTCGCAGACTGCGGTCCATCAGTCACCTATATTTGACTTACTATGTTTCGTTGATTTTTCGGATTAGAAATTGGCGTTATCAAATGGGAATATTTTTTTTGAATATGTTTTGTCAAATTCTGTCAAGCATGTGCCGTGCCACGCACTACTCTGCGCGGGCAAATTATTAAAATTCTAAAATATCACATGACGAACCATTTGCATATAAGTCAGGATTATGAATATACTTATCGATAAGGCTTACCCTGTGTGGTTTTGAGCTGATGTCGCATTTTCATCTTCTACCCTATCGGCGGAGTTTTGAGAAAAGAAATCCTAAAAATGCAAACAAGAGCATTTTATATTCCTGTCGATCCGAATAAATCTTTAGTTATATACAGTATTAAGTAAGTCTGATAGTTTCCCCCAAGTTTTGTGAATTAGAAAGAAAATAAAGAAAGAAATAAAAAAATTATTTGAAATTATCTTTCGCATTTTGTAGGAGTTAATGAAAATTTGCACTTTTTATTATATCGCGATAACATATTAATAATATTGAAATAATTTATGCTTTTTTTAATAGTTAATCAAATTAGCCGATATTCTGAAAAGGTATTATACAGAAAATGCTAAGTTCAAGCGTTTTGTTGTTCGTCATAGAACGCTAAGCAACATAATAACAAAGAGTTAAACTTGTAGGTACAAGTTTTATAATCATCGAAAAGGAGTTTCCGCTTTTTCACGTTTTGTGAGGCAACCGGGAGTGAGCAAAGGAGTGGCGGGTGGTTTTCACCATAGCTCTGATCGTTCAACCGCGTAAGTATGTCTTCCGTTTTGGTCGCAGTTTTTGGTAATATTTAATAATGTTTCAGACCTTTCTTAGTGTAAATTTCAGTAACAAGCGTATCCAGGAATGATGTTTGCAATGTGAAAAATAAGCAATGAATATTATAGCACATATCTAAATTTAGGTAAACATCTTCAAAAGCGATATTGCAGTCACGTTACCATTGCTCGACTGGTATTCTCGTCCATAATGCTATCATATTTTTTCGATATATATTTCATTGCGGTTCAACGCACCTCAAAACCCACTAATTTCTTGCATATATTTGGAACCTCATCCTCGCACAAGCATTCATCAGATAGATCTGGGCAATCGAATATCCTATTGCAAACATCTGTTGATGGAATTATCATCGATTTATCCAAACATTCGAAACACTTAGTCTTGTTGACTTGAGGTGGAGCATACCTAATAAATGCAAAGGTAAAGACTTTTGATTTGCAGATTTTATTCCATCATGTCCCCCTCAAGGTCTGGCAGAGGAAATTAGTCCAATGGCAGTCCAATGACATATTTTTATTGTTGTGCCCCCAAAATGACATATTTTTCAAGCCAATGACCACAAAAAAAATTTCGTGTCGGGTATGCAACTTGGGTTTAAGAGCATTTTAGTCGCATTTCCGTGCCCCTCCTGATTTGACACCTTTCGTGTTCAATGCTTTCTACAAAGTTCTGTAAGGAAAATTAAAACCAAAGGCGATTGTCTCACATCTTACTAACAATAGCTGGTTTTGTTTATCAAAATCGCATGTTCGTGTGACATGAAATATTGATGAGCATCGTGAATGAATTTGACAAATATATACAAGACCTTTCACTCTATAGTATGTTTCTTTGAAAGTTGGATGGACGTCTTTTCGCAATATTAAAATGTTTCTAAATAATTAGGCATCCCCTATTAGCGCAGAATTATATATGAATGATAATTATATCACACTGTTTAGAATTATTATGAAAATTACCCGATCAGTTTCCCCCTAAATAATCCTATGCGAGTTCATATCTTATTTAGTTACCAAACAGAATTTAGGTATTTATTAATTTCTGGTAGCGTCCAAGATTCAGAAGAAGGCCAAGGTGACTCATCTATACAACTCACACTTTGAGAACACTAATCTTGCAACAAAATCATTGATCTTCTATGACCTATAGCCTAGCCGTCAGATGTTTGTGCAAATTCTATTTAAAATTGGAGCTAAAACGCATAGATAAAAGTGTTTATCATCTGTTCATCACACTATATGTATTATTAAATACCAATCAGAAAATTTAATTCTGTCATGGAAATAGTGTTTAAAAGTACTAAAGAGATAATACAAAACGTGGTATTAAAAAGTTCATCCTAGGGGAAATCATTCCAAGAGGAGCTGAACCTCTATAGTAAAGGGCAATGAGTGGTATCTGTTCAGAACGATGGTAGAATATTTTATGGAATATACTTACAAATCAGTTGTCAGATTATTAAAACATAGATCAGTTGCCCCATCGCAATCCGGCACGTCATCGAACAGTAGTTGTTGGGGTAACACACATTTCCTTCCATTTCTCAAACATTTGAAACCTTTACCGGTAGTCCATTCGTGATCTTCAATACATCCACCACACACAGAACCATCACACACCGTACTTCTTGAAACACATTTCCCGGACTGTATGGATAAGTGAAATGATTCTTGAAATTGCGTTTTTCATTTTCAAGCATGATGTTTTACAATATTCTTTATCGTGCAGGAGAGGAAAGCCAAGAATACAGCTTGATCGTAGGGCTGCAGATACCGGTTCTGAATCGGGGGAGGTTTTTAAATTATCATAATTTTCTCATTTTTCCTGTGCATGGACCTGGTTGGTGGAGGAAGCTGTAGGCGACGCTTACGTGAACCACCAGGCAACGGCGAGGCTTCCAGCAGACTTCTCGCATTTAATAATCAGGCGTCCGGTTAGCTCGATCGGTAATGCGTTGGGAGTACGCCTCGAGCTACGCATCTCTGATCGTCCTGACGCAGGTTCGAATCCCGTGAGAGAGCGATAGGTCCGCTCGACGCCACGGTGGCTCACGTAGCGCTTACGGCTTCCTCCACCAACCAGGTCCATGTAGAGGAAAAAGGAGAAATATGATAATCCGAAAACCTTCATCCCGATTCGGAACTGGTACATATGGAGGCATATGGCTAAGCTGTATTCTCGGCTTTCCTCTCCCACAGGATAAAAATGACATCATATCCTATCATCATCCCCTCCTTGTACCTCTTCTTGAGGAGTTTTAAAGTGCGCAGTCGAATAGCAAAAAGAGCATCAGTCACGGAATTCGAAAGATCAAAAGATGCGTAGCTCGAAGAATAACCCCAACGCTTTTACCGATTAAGCTAGTCGGGCACCTTTCTTGAGGAGTTTTAAAGTGCGCATTTGAATAGCAAAAAGTGCATCTTCGATATGGTGGTACGTTGGTTACTGCGTATTTTGATGGAACTACGTCTGTTTATTGACATTTCTGACTTTTTGTCTTTTGCAAGTTGTTGCAGGTGTATGGTCAAGAATAAAACTACGGTGTGACTTGCATATAATAAACAATACGTCATGGTTGAACGTATTGCCTAATAATAACAACTCGGAACGGTTGGTTGATCAGTGACTTTAGCTTAAGAACTTTTTAAATTTTTTTCATCATGAAAACCTTATACATGTTCGACACCATTTTGCTCTACATAACACATGTTCAAACGATCATGGTATTTTTTATAGACGGTGACAAATAAAATCTTACATTAACAAAAACCTACTTCGCATTCATAATGAGACTCGCATCTGATGTCACATGGCGAAACGTCATTACAAATGACCTCACCAGAGCATATCCGTTCTTTCGAAAGTAAACATGTTGTATTCAAATTGTCCACGCACCTGTAACAAAGTTTTTTGAAAGATTTGAATCACCTTACTTTGTTTCAGATGAATGTCAAAGGCTTAAGTATCCCTCGTCTTCGGATGCTTTTACTTAAATATCTGTTTTAAATTGCCGCTGACAAAACGAAACGGTTTTTCCCAATGTGATATTAGGGGTGGGGATTCGCCCCTTCAACAAAAAAGTAAAACGAACATTTTTTTTAATAAGAAAACTCGCGTGGAGATGTGTGAAAAAATGGCAGATTTCGGCAGACAAAACAAATCTGGTGATAATTGTTTTTCTAAACGGTACAATAAGATCGCGCCAATGGGCCGCAAAATTTTTCACAAGGTTATTTTAATTATTATATATTTAGAAGATAGGACGGTTACGCACACCCAAGCCGGTAGGGTTCAGAATTAATCCCTTATTTTTAAAGCGAATTTCTGCTGGTGCGACATATAAACAGAAAATTTATCTCGATAAAAATAGCTAATCCCGAAACACAGGTGTTGCCCCTTTATTGAATCAGTTTTAATTGTCAGATCGAGTTGCCGAAACGATTATCAGGAAAAAACCTGTTACAAAACTTGTCTTTCGGATAAGAAAGGTATAAACGGGAATATCGTGAGCCATACCCGACGTTTGGTAAAAAAATGATATTTTTGGAAGCATAACGCAATTAACCTGAAATGTTTCGTCTCTAAACACAGCACGATTCTATCGTTATTGATTGAAATGCATGGTCATTGTGACGTTTTTATTATATTTTTGTTTTTGTTTTCTGTAACATAGCCAGAAAATTTCCCAAAATATATTTTATCAAACACGAGTCACGGATGGATCGCAATGAGGGGCGGTCCATCCGTGGCTCATGCATGACAAAATAATATTCTGTTTAAAGTATGTATAATTATTTCGTTGCCAGCAGAAATATTTAACAGAGAAATACTTTACTGGTATGCGACAACTACTCAGAACACGATTCATCCGTGGCGCATGTTCGGCTAATATTCTGATATACTGGAATAGTGGTATTGCATCATGACCTCATTTGAACCTCCAAAGTTTACGTAAATACGTTTCGACGCCACGTTTTAATAACAACGTACCTGGAATTTGACGTAAATTCTTCCCTAGTGCCGTTATTAAAATAGTTGATAATTCCGCAATCCAACTTCCCTACACAGGCTGGTGTGCTATCTTCAGAACAATCTGAAGCATATTATTGAATGTGTTAGATTTAACAAATAAAGATATTTGACCACATTCTGGCGCTGTGTTTGAGACCCAGAAGGTTAGGTTAAAAATCCACGCCCATTATTCACTCCAAGTTGTAATAGGTTGAGTATGCGCCCCTCCCCCTGTGACATAAGTCCTATCCCGGATTGGAACTTTTAGACAACTCGTAATATATCCGCAAATTTTCTATCCAAAATGTACGAGAAATTCTAAATCCTTTCAATCGCACTTCTAAAAGTTTCATCCCCAATCATATATTTTAAACAACACCGACTCCGAACTATGACAAACTCTCATAAAGTGCCATACTCAAGAGTGATTCATTGCAATGAGTAAGTTTTAAAAATTTTATGAATAAAAATCAACATACCTGACGCAATAGACATTGAAATGCGAGTCCATAGCAAAATACAGAGTATTTTATAAATCATCATTTTGTCCAAATTCAACTTATGTAGTTTGCGCTAATATCAGAAATGTGAAACTTTGAGCCTAATCTCAATATTTATACTGGTATGTATCTGAACACCTTTTTCCCTTCAACTACTACATAACTTCACGTTTAAGTTTATCTATACAAAAAATATTCGGTTACGAGGCGTGGTCCATCCCCGACTCATATTTTGACAAAAAAATCAATATTATGGAATGATTCCACTAAAACCGGATTTTTATTTTGTTAAGCATGTGCCACAGATGAATCGCGCTTTGGCAGCGTGATTCATCAGTGACTCATACTTGACAAAAAAGTTTGAAGTAAAATGGTCATTCAATCCTCACTTCAAAAATAATGTGAAAGCTCCTTTTTAACCGCATGTTCCATCTGAATGCGACATTGAGAAAAAATTTATATTCTCTCTCACATTGCACAACAAAAAAGGACTTTCCGAAACCACATTTCCTATCTTTTCGGACAAGGCTTCAATTAGAGAAATCACCTTTAAGATTTGATCTCTTCTGACACTGCAAAATAAATTTATCTCTCGGCGTGTAATAAGGATAGGAATTGAATAAATAAACCACTATAATTTCAGAGGCCTAAGATAACGGAGCAATTTCACATTTTAATTCTTTGACTTGTAGCATATATTCTACAGCTACATTCTACAACGATCCAAATGGTGAAGTCGCATTGAAACAGCTAAATATTTTGATTAGGCTATTCATTAAGTATTCTTCAATTATGTCTTTCGAAGATATTGAGACTCGAAGTTTAAGAATTTTTTTTTATATAAAGATGGAGCTTGATGAAGCACTAGGTCGATCGATTTTTATATTTCAAAATTCTTATACTTTAAACTACAGGTGTTTTAGGGAAATTAGTAGTGATGAAAGTGACAGAGTATCTGCTGTTTTTATTGAACCCCTGATTCGACTAAATTCAAAGAATTATCGGAATGAAATGATTCGATACCAACAGACACATACATTGACTTTGGTGTTATCTCGGTTATCTCGCCTATATATAATGAATGGATTTCCGTTTTTTTGTTTTTATTTCGTTTCAATCTTATTTAGAAAATTCCGAACCGTCATATTGGTGAGATATATGCCGACAATATCATGTTGGTGGACAGCACCTCGAGGGGTTCTTGATTGGTCGGCATTTATTGCGGTTTTATTTCAATATCGCTAAGTGAAATTATTGCCCCCAAAGAGCGTTGATTTTACTGCATTTTTATGTTAGCACGTACGAGTTTCTGATAACAGCGCGTCGCCAAGGTTCAAGGTTTGTCAAGATCCATGCTTGACATAACAAATATTTTGATTGAGGGTTTTTACTAGGATTCGAACTTATGCTATCTATCTTTTTCAAAATTAAAACCACATTTTCGAAAGTTTCGTCCGATTATTTTTGTCACATATGAGCCTATGTTATATTTCAACACTTAGGAATATACTGGGTATGATAGGTATCACACGATTTATACGTCTGCGTTCATGTTGTCATGAATTATTAAAAATAATGGACAAAGGGTTGCGAAGACATTCATTGTTAATTTTGATAGGGAATGCGGTGGCGTAAAATCGGATTTAAAAAGGCAACTTAGTGGTCAGCTAATGGTCAGTAGTCATAAATAATGGACGTGACTATTTAGCCTAATTGACTTCAAGGTGACTTTTAGTTCAACTACTAATCCTGAGCACCTGTTTGAATATTTTTACAGCGATTTCACATCCAAAAAACTGTAAAAGCAGTTCGGAAGAAACCACTAATACGACCATTAAGATATAAAGAGCTTAAGAAGAATAGCAATTTCAAATATATCCGTTAAAAGGGGCATTTTTTCTTCCAAATAACTATGACGTCATAATGCGGACTATAATCCCGAGATATTGAACCAAGTTGGTCGTTTTTCATTATAAAATAAAAAAAAATAATATATTTTAAATATTAATGGCCTCGACCTACAGATAAGCGCCAAAGTCGTGCAAAAAGATCCTGAATTGATCTATCTTAATTTATTCCTTTAGTAATAAAGGTGTGTGAATATTTTTTTTCTGGTTTTATAGTTATTATATCCTTTGGGGTTCAAGAAAAATATATCCTTTGCACCACGTCGTGTAAACACCCTGATGAAGATTTTCTGGTTGTGGACCGATAGATAGAGCCCAATATAACACGAACAAGACCCTGGGCAAATGTTTCATATTTCTACTACTTACAATGTTGATTGAATGAAAAAGTATATTATTTAGACAAATCTTCAGGAAGAAAATCTTGCTGTACAATGTAACAAAAAATGCGGCAAAATCACTGGTCTTTGACAGTAATTTTATTTAGCGGTATTGAAAAAAAATTTGAAGTTGACTTTTTTGGCCAAATATGGCGTGTTGATGGAAGGTGAAGTACATCAACATCCCATAATTGGCATAAATCTCATTAACATAGCTTTTTTTAACTTGGGAAATATGCAATTACTGCAACTGGACCAGTAAAGTTACTGTACCTTTGTTACAGTGTTCTATAATTTTATTTCAAAGTCGTGGTGCGTTAATGAGGTTTTGAAAACTATGTCAACTTCATTTTGAATGGAGAAATGATTATAATGTTCGCCATAATAATATGTTTGTATAAGTGATTACATCGTTAGGTTCTCTAATTTAGGTAACTTCAGTAGTTTCTAGCAAACCGTATAAAAAAACGAAAACCTTACTTTTGAACAAACTTATTTAAAAGTTTGATCGCGCATGGGCCGCAGATATATTCAGTTGTGGTTTCACAATCTTACATGGACCTTATTTGTTTTAATCTCATTAATGAACCTAGCAGTAAAGGGAACTTGATTTGTCTAGTATGAGCCACTGATGGATCGCGCTTTGTCGGCACGGTTTATATCAATGGCTTGGACCAGACAATAAAATGGTTGGATGAGATATTAAATTGCGAAGAAAATAAATGAAATTTAATGATGTAAATCAAAGATTTGAACGCATAAATTAAATGACTCACGAAAAATGGGATGTTTTGAAATTTAATAATAGTGACGCTTGCAAAATTATAATTTGAATATATATAAAACGTGCACTGAATCATGTTTGGAATTTCTTAAAGTAATCTCATTATACGTCAATTACATATTGTCAATCGGTTCAGCAGATATTGCACCATGAAACCATTATCAAGATTGGAAATTGTGTTTGGCAGTATTTTTCACGGTCACTAATTTGAATGCATTGCCTAAGTTGAGTACCGCCCTCAAACAAGCGACCGACAATCAGGTTCACTGATGAAGTTATTGCACCCCGGGTTGAGTGGTGGGCATGGGGTCACAAGCCGGCTTGGACCCATGAATATCAAACTGTTTACTTCAAATACTACACGATAGAAAGCATCATTTATTTGGGAATTTGGAAGCTTAATCAAGGATCGATTCTAGCCCTGATTTTGACCCGATACTGCATTTTTTTGCCCTTGCGAAGAAGTTGCCGTAAAGAAGAAGGCCTCACCTGAACGTTAGCAACTTTTTAATGATTTAAAAAGTTTGGGGCTCCTGAACCAACCATGTTCACACAGAGGTAGACTAAAGAAGCAGTTATACAAAGAAAAACCACTACCACCTTTTGAAACAGGTAAATGTAATGGAGGCAACCAGAGTATTCTTTACAATCCTGATTATTTTGATCCTGACCCGGTTATACAGAGCAAAACCACTACCACCACTCGAAACAGGTATGCAGGTTGCACATACCAGAGTATCCTTTACAATCACCACCCTGAACTTGCACATACCAGAGTATCCTTTACAATCACCACCCTGATTTTGCACATACCAGAGTATCCTTTACAATCACCACCCTGATTTGCACACACAAAAGTATCCTTCGCCGTCACCACACTGATTTTGCACATACGGGAGTATTCTTTACAATCACGACCCTGATTTTGCACCTACCGGAGATATCCATTAGTCACCACCATGGTTTTGCACATGCCAGAGAATCTTTTACAATCACCACTTCGATTTTGCACATACCAAGTATCCTTTATAATCACCACCCTGATTTGCATATACCAGAGTATCCTTTACAATCGCCACCCTGATTTTGCGCATACCAGAGTATCCTTTACAATCGCCACCCTGATTTTGCGCATACCAGAGTATCCTTTACAATCACCACCCTGATTTTTCACATACCAGAGTATCCTTTACAATCACCACCCTGATTTTGCACATACCAGAGTATCCTTTACAATCGCCACCCTGATTTTTCACATACCAAAGTATCCTTTACAATCGCCACCCTGATTTTGCACATACCAGAGTATCCTTTACAATCACCACCCTGATTTTGCACATACCAGAGTATCCTTTACAATCACCACCCTGATTTTGCACATACGAGAGAACCCACTCTAACAATCGCCACTCTAATTTTGCCCTCCCAGAAACACGATTTTAAGTCACAGTATTTATTAAAATTTTGCATAAAGATAAATCAGAAAACATTCACAAAATAATATGTAATTGCACAAATTTTATCAAAAATTGCATTAGTTTTATCTATGATATGATAACAAAAAAGTCAAATAATGCACATAAATTTAAATTGAATACAACATCATAAAATATCTTCATAGTAAAATTGCAAATGATAAAACAACAATCTTACAAGTTTGGTCCATGTATGCACTCTCAATTCTCGAGCAATACAGAATTTTATTTTGTCAAGAATGAGTCACAGATAGACGCGCCTCGGCGGCGCGATCTATCAGTGACTCGTACTTGACAAAAATGCTTTGGTCAATTTTTCCAGACTACGTTAGACAGAATGTTTATGTTAAGTACGAGCCACTGATGCAACGCCTGTCTTATGATACAATGGACTGATAGTCAGAATACTTAAATTTAATAACATAAATTCTGAGAGAATTTATTTACTACAGTAAACTAACAAATTTTGATAAACAAAACAAAATGGGAATTTTTAATTTAATATTAATATATACAAAGAAAATATTTCATATGCAAAAATGAAAATCAAGCTTTTGAATCCGATGAACTTCCAAATGTAGCATAAACCGTCGCGTCTCCGCTCCCGTCACCAAATAAAGGATTCTCAAAGCTTTTACCTGCATCTATAACTCCGGGAGTGGTCGGAGTTCCAAAAGTTTGTAAGTTGAAATCACCGCCACCTCCGGATGGTGAGGTGTTTGAAGAAAACAGGGGATTGTCGTACGATCGCTGTCCACTTTGTTCATCCAGCAAGGCTTGTCTCCTGGATATTTAAGGAACAGAAATAGTTTTAGATCAGATAATAAAAATGTGATCAAGTCAAGCTTTGGTGTATGGTTAATTTGCTACATTTTCCAATTTTGTTAACAACAGTTTTATCGATTTTGGATTGTTTTTAACTACATTCTATGCATGTTGTTTTTATATTTATCAAGGCTGAGATCATATTTATTCTGCTGGAGAGGAAGTTAAGAATATGGCTTAACTATAGGCAATCCATAACCAACTACGTATGTATGGGATAGGACATAGACATACAATAGGATTCAGATACGTCAAGGGGATCAACTTCTAACAATGAAATTGAGTCGATGTTTTTTGTCTTATTCGTTTTTGTCTCAGTCCCGGGGGTAACCTAATAGTTTAGTTTAGTGAACTTTTTTTAATTCACTATTTCGATTGAATAATGTTTCAACATTTTCGGCTGATATTTGATAACACTTTTCCTGCTTTATAATGTAAAATTTAGCATATATCATGCTTTTACTGTACAAAATTAAACAATTTGTGAATAATCCAAAAACGAAATAAAAATTCTGAAATACATCACTAATGACTTCCAGCGCTAATATTTTAAAATCGTCAAGTATTCAAGCGAACAAGCAATAAGTGTTAGTATGGCAGCAGTGCAGCAAATAAAAAGCAATGAAACATACCTATAACTACTATCTCTTCTCATGACAAATATAACAATCAAGGCAATGAATGCAAGACCACCGATACATCCTAGTACAATTCCAGCAACTGCACCTGTTGAATGAAAATGAAAAGTGATAAATGAAGTTGTTAAACAGACAACATCTTAATGAACATTTTAATGTAAATTGAATTTTCATAAAAGATCATAAAATTACGATGGCAAATATCTAATCAGATATGTTTCTCGATGAAGACAAAAATTATGAAGCAAAATCATCAGATATTAGTTATTCAGGTATTATCTCAATAACAAATGGTATATTGATAAAGACTCAGAATAAGGCAGAGACCAGGACCACAAAAAATTAATTACTTTTCATGCAAATATGCACTTAAAATTCATTTTCAAATTCATCATCAGGCCTTTTTAGGTACTGATGGATCAGTAAAAATATTAATATTGGTGCATCCTTCAGTGTATATACAGAATAAAATTAAACATACCTCCACTCAAACCTCCAGTACTTGTTGGTGGTGTAGATCGTGTATTTTGACATCTTGTTCCCATATATCCATCTTTGCAAGTACATATCGGTGCTTTATTCGATGTAAATCCACAAGTTCCTCCTTCACCGCAGTAGTTCTCGGGACATGTATTACATAAACTTTCATCAGCCTGAATGTAATTTATAAAAATTCAAATAATTTCTATTTAGTGGATGCGTATTAACTCTAAGAAAGGTGGGTAGCATCACTCAAGAGCAAGCTAACGACCACTGATATGACAAAAAGTTATGTGAAAAATAAAATCATCAAATGCACCCTGTTAAAAAAAATTCTCTGCCAGAACTGAAGCATCCGAGTAGAGTGAAGGGAGTGGTATCTGCCCTGGGCGATATTTCTTCGGCTCCTTTTTATCAACTTGCACCAAGCGTGAAAGATGCTGAGTAATTTTTAAACTGAACCTTTCTGATCAGAGATTTGATTTTGTCTAAGCATGTACCATAGATGGACCCTGCCTCGAAGGCATACTCAATCAGCGACGCATACTTAACGAAACATTTATGATCAAAGTTTTTCCTATTGGGATATCTTGATTGATTAATAATAATGAAAATGCAGTCAAAATTTGTCAAGCATGAGTCACAGCTGTCATAGTCACATCAATAACTCAAGCTTGAACAAAAATTTTATTGAGAAAACCTTCCTGATCGGGTTACAGGGATCAAATAATAAAAATGAAAATTACGATAATGATTGGTGGATATAGTTGTTACTCATTCTTACCTGGGTTGTGTTTTATCAACAGCCTCCTAATAAGGGAGGCCATCTTCAGTTACATTTATTTTCGATTTCAATATTGAATCTTATCATTTCGAATGAAATATTTAGTATTTTTTAATAAACGACCAAAATTCACAATATACTGGCCAAAATTGTTTAATTAATTGCGAAATTTCAAAACGTGTGAAGCAATTTCTGATGAAAACTCTCGTTGAAAACACAGAAATGAGTATTCAAATCATCTGAATTAGACATAAATCCAATCGATTCAAATCTTAAACCTGAAATTTTCATCTCTATTCCTAATTTTTAAAGTTTCAAATATCACATACCTGGGTTTCACAATCCATGATACCATCACATTGCACATCAGAACTGAGACATTGTGATGAAGACGAACAATATACTTGACCACTCTGACAATTAGATGAAGAACTACATCCATTTTCATCTTCTCCACTAACTGGACAATCCTTCACTCCGTCACATCGATATATACTTGGTATACATAAGTCGTTAGAACAACGGAACTATGAAAAAAAATATAATTTTATATTTGGGAAAAATACTTGTAATGAAAGGTTTTGTAGGGTTGTCATTATTCTAATGGTTAAATATTTTAAAGGTTTGATAAAAAATTCGTTTCATTTTCCTACTACTGAAAAAGCCTCATTTTGTAAAAATTATTCTTATGATATAAAAGTTGAACTTAAAGCCAGTTATGCCAGTTATTTGACTATTTGAAATAGATAGAATTTGAAACACCATTCAATATAAATTGAATTGTTTTTATCTGTTCACGGAAAAATAAGCATCCTTCTGACATTGATAAGGTTACTGAGGTTACTGAAAATTGCACCATGCCAAAAATGAATAGCGATTTTTGGATGTAAGCAAATACATTATAAGCAACAAACAGAAAACCCAACTATATAAGCATACCTCATCATCAACACAATTTCCAACATTTTGATCTGGTGTTGTCCCGGTACTTGGTGGTTGAGTTGAACAACCTAATTCATCAGTGCCAACATCACAGTCCCTCCATCCATCGCATCTCCAGTTGATTGGAATACAAGAATCTTGTCCTCCTATTTTGCATGAGAGTTGTTGAGGTGCACAGGTTGTCGTGGAATGCTCTGGAGGATAAACAAGAATATGTTTTTTTATTCTGCTTGATTCAAAGCTAAAGTAGCAGACTCTTGTTTTTGAGTGTCTGACACACCGAGTAAAGTTCTTCTGATGATTCAGGAAACTTCAACATCATCAACAAGCTTATTTAAAAGCCGGCCAACAATTCATGACAAAAAACTACAAAATGTAGTACAAGCAAATGGTTCTGCAACTTCTGTCCAAGGAAATACTAAAACCATCCATGACTTCTTTGTTTCCATATATTAGCACGAGACATTCATTATCATTTCTCGTTTTAAATTATCATTTTTCTGGGTAAATTCTCTAGGTAGAGTCGTTTTGCTCGGTTTTGCTACCTTGAGAAGCTGAGAGTATCTAACTTTCTGCCCCTTTCGAAATATATAGTAAGCCACAACCATTAATCTAATTATCAGTGGCAAGTAAAAGATTTTCTTTAGAATAATTTTGTTTCAGTGCAGTTAGTGCTTAGTTTTGCTCATTCCTTCATTCCTCGAACTTTGAGCACCCGAAAGAGAAATATAGTGTCATCTGATAAGCTTTCATATGTGAACTACCACACCCACACCACCTCCATAACATTGGTCCGAGAAGGTGATATCATCTAGCGCAACGTAACCACCAGCGTCTCTCGCACCATCACCAACTTCAACCTCAAATTCAACATGCCATCCATCTACGTTACTCCCGACATCAGTTCTTGCATAGATCCATTGCGTTCCAGCGTATCCGATAAGTGAACTTACTCTGTGTTTTGAACCAGAGGGTTCTACAACGTATACTCTGAGAATTGTTGAAGTTTGAGAACCTGTAGTGGTGATATTGAATGTGTTAGATGATAAAACGGTCAGCAATGGTTATTTGATATTAGGATCCAAAAGTGGTATAATGTAAGTCAGAAGTCAGCACACTAAAATAAGGTCAAAAATATATAGACATTGTTTATTTCAACACTCTGTCGACACAAATATCATATTACAGAGTTATCCGGAATCCCTAAAATAAAAAACCTAAAAACGTACCAGAGAATAAGTTTTTTTAGGGAAAATTCAAGGAGAGTAACACGTGTTTGCTTACCCCATATACATACATGTTAAATAAACATGTATGTATATGTATTTTGGATTTCAACAAGAAACACTATTTTAAAACTTATTTAAATATGAAAGTATCCCACAACCAATAATCATTTTTTTAAGTATGTACTAGATGAACTTTCGTTGCCATTGTTTAGAAAAAGAAATTTTGCTTTATCAAGTATGAGCCGCAATTGAACCAATATTTGACAAAACTTTTATCAATACTCTCCTTATTCAGTCATTACATTTGTTTTAAGATGGTTTCATCTGTATTTTAGGAAAACTCGGCGATATGGAAATGAAGATTTGATAATATCACAAATAACTGTCTCAATAGATATGAATTTTTTACCTGACATGAAATACCAATATCTCAGCTTGCAAACGCCGATGCTAGGGGGGAAGCTTGCTACAGTAGTAAATCTCATGATATCACCAGCAGTGTATGGTTTCACATTGATATAAGCAAATTGTCCACCAGCAGTAGATTGTGTGTGGTCATCTGTTGGTCCTACATCTGTGATAGATGATCCATCATCTAAACAAAAAATTATTTAAACAATCACAAAAAGGGACACGTATAAAGTTATTCAGCCATAACAAACAGCATTTGACAATTGAATATTATTTTACAACAAATTATATTTATGAGAAAAAGGAATTTCTTTTGTTAGACGTGAACAACATAGGGGGGAAAGATGGTGCTTATTTCAATACAGTTTCATGTACCATTGTGTAACTGCTGAGTTCAATATTGATTAGATATTGTTATAATAAAAACGAAATATTTTTTTACAGAAGTTGCTCAAAGTATAGTCTCGAAGACTTTGTAAAATAACTCGTGTAAAAAAATATTTCATCCTAATATACCAATATCTAACTCACATAAAACTGAGCAGTCACCCAGTAGTCATTCCTCAAACCTAAACTGTCTAGCTTTCATATATCATCTCTTCCAACTCTGCAGTATTTTGTTTAGGAGAGGAAAGCTAAGAATACGACTTAAACATGTAGCAAACCATGACATCTCCTTCAGACACCAGTTCCGAATTCGGGGATGGTTTTGACATGCTTCTCGTTTTTCCTGTGCCTCAACCTGGATTGGTGGTGAAAGCCAAGGGATTCGAACCTGCGTCATGACAATCAAAGATGCGTAGCTTGAAGCGTATTCCCAACGCTTTACCAATTGTTCTTAACACCATATCGATTGACCTACCCAGGTACCCCTGTGTTAAGGCAACAGTATTGTTGGAGCAAGATTGCTTGGCATAAAGCATTAATGCCCATGCTCAGTGACACATATTTTATTATCTTTCCAATGTCCAGTCCTAGCCGAAATATTTATCTACATTCCACTGACCTGTAAATCCAGTAGACAACAACCAAAGTCCAGCATTATTTTCGTATTGAAGATATTGACATCCTGATGAAGAACCAGATGATAAATCAGTCCATACATCACCAGAATCAAACGTACAATCACCAGGTAATAAATCGCATGAAATTTCATCGCTACCATCACCACAATCATCCCTGTAGTCACAGACCTGGAACAACAAGTCAAAAAGTAAGCAAAATGCTCATAGAACAAAGTGACATCTGTATTGGACTTCTACCATACATCAATCAAAGAAGAAAGAAGATATTTTAAATAAAATACTAAACTACCGGTAATCAAAAATCCGCAAATCAACTAAAGTTTTTTGTTGTGCAGATACTAGTTCTGATTTGGGGTGGAGGTGATTTGGCTTATCATATTTCTTATTTTTCATGTGCATGAACGGGGTTGTAGGAGAAAGCCGTAAGTCATGCATACGTGAACTACCGTGCTCCGGCGAGGTGTCCAACAGACCTCTTGCATATAATCATCATTCCTCATGGGATTCGAACATGCGTCATGTCGATTAAAGATGCGCATCTCAAAGCTTATTCCCAACGATTTACGGATTGAGGCACCACCATAATTTTCATGATTCTATTTAATCACCTCCTGCCACAGTAAATAGGCAATGCTGTATAAATCTCATTTTTCATGCTTCAAGGTGCTAAACAGTGATATGGAAAGCCGGAATAATGATTTGTAATTTTTGCTAAGTAACCATACAAATATGGCTTGCACAATTTCTACAATATATAAAGAAGAATTTAGTTCTCTTTTACTATAAATCAGCGCCATCAAATCACTGAATTGACTAATCCGTAAATTTAGCCCAAAATAAATTTTTATCGCATTGTCTCCTATGGCATTCGTAGCAAAAAATTATTTTAATAATGAACAAACCTCATCATATAAAAGACATTTTCCGCTTGTGCAAGAGAACTGTCCACCAGTACACGTTGAACTATCACTTGCCACACAGTTATGAAATTGTATGTCATCGATTGCTACATATCCTATGTCATCTTCATAATTTGTAGCTTCAAAGATAATTTCGAAATCCCTGAAAATTAAATAATCATTGTAACTGTGGTTGTTACAGTACTAGAATGTGTTCATTATAATTACAACCAATACCCAATCAATAAAAGTGTGCCTTGTTAGCTAAATTGGTAAAAATCTGTGTATACACTTGGAGATAAGCATCTCTTAGGTTCGAATCCTGTGAGGGATGATTGTATGAGAGAGGATTACTGAACTCTCCATTGACGCATGTTTGTTTACTGAAGATTACAGCTTCCTCCATCAGCCATGTCCATGAACAGGAAAAATCAGTGAATGCATAAGGAAAACACCTCAAACTCCAATTGGGGACTGGTATAGCATCTGCACGAGTGGGCCTGGTTCACCATATGGTTAAGCTGTATTCTAGACTTTCCTCTCCCACAGGATAAAAATGAAATCCTATCCCTTGGCATATTTTGTCATGATTAATCTTTGGCAAATTGAAACAACACTTTATATAAATTTGTTTTGCATCTTCTGTAGATACCCAGTAAAATTCCATAATTATAAAATTAAATAAATCCATTACATTTGATTTTGAAAAAATTTTTAAACATTCTAAAAGAATGTCAATTCTGCCAAAAAATATTTATCAAACCTGCTGTGTCCTACAGAAACTGTTGCAGATTGCCAATCATTAGAGTTACCAGTACTTTCAAACAAAGTATCAACACTGCCAGCACCAGTTGTGTAAAGTTTACGTAAAACCTTCAATGAATTCGCACCTGTAGTCTGTAAAATAAATATGACATCCAAATAATTCCCAACAATTGAACAAAATAACTACAGCAATCTGATTTACTGTCTGTTTTGCTTGAAAGTCAAGATGATGTTTTTCATCACTGAAACAGGTAAACATCTCAAAAACAATCCATTAAGATTAGATGATTTTGTTAAGTATGTGTTTTGCTGTTCCAGACTATCCTAACCTGACGGCAGTCAGTAATTCGTCTATTATAGAATGGCTAACAAAACCGAATCATAAGTTCAACCATTTTGCTTCCTACGCAACGTAAAAATATAATTGCCATTCGAAGAGAATACAAAAAAAAATTCTAGGATAAGCAGCCTTAAACACATAAGTTTTTTCTAGTTGTTTGCAATGTACCGCTCACAGTATGAAAAACATACGTATATAAGTGGGTTCATTGTATTTCAAAACAAAAACCGTACTACACCACATTTTCTTTTTTAACAATTGCGGCTTATACTTTATTGGACATGAGTCACTGATGGATCGCGGCGCTAAGGCGCGGTCCATCTGTGGCTTATGGTCAACAAAACATTATTTGTGTTAAACAATGAAAATAATAAAATAACAGAATAATAACGTAAATATAAAACTTACATCGGAAATAGCATAGTAGAATGAAAGAGAACAAGTTGCTGAAGAATCCTGATATATGTTTGTAACAAGATGAGCTTTTGCTCCTCTGGTTTTGTATGTATCAGTATGTACAACCATGTAATATCCATCTCCGCTACAAAATGAGAAAATAATACTTTTATTGAATATTAGTTTTTTTTAAGTTTGCCCAAAGCAAGGCTGTGGCAGTACCCAACATACCGTAAATGAACTGACTGAGAGTTAATGGCAGAGAGATATTCAACCTTGTAGGTACAGGTTATAGAATAATCCTCCTAACGTATTTCCTATGCGTCGTAAGAGGCAACTAAAAGGAAACAAAGAAGTGGTAGATGGTTTTACCATCGCCCGAGGCAGATACCACTCACTGCACTTTACCATAGTAGTTCAGTTCTATTTTGGATGTTTCCGCCTAAAGGGTAGTTGTTGGTACTACATCTTGTAGTAGCTCTTTGCTATTAGGTGGCTGTTAGTTGGTACCTTTTAGGCACTGCTCACATAAGGTAGCACCAGAATATGAATTTTAAGTAGAAAATATGCTATACTGGTTTGAACAGAATATCGAATAAATACAATACTATAGGAAAATGTTAAAAAGTAGAATATCCAAAAAAGGAAAATGCATTAGTGTGAATCCAAAAATAAATATATTCCATTCAGCATAATTCACAAAGAGTGAAATTGAAATTCTGATGATATCTGAAATTTTACCTGGTGTGATCATTATCAGGTCCTGTAACAAGTCCATCAACTTGACCTCCTGTTTGTCTCACCCAATCAAAATCAACGCTAACACCTTCAGAATTTTTCCATCCACATTGATCATTTTCAAAATTACAATCGGTACCTGGTAGAAAAAAAGAGGAAACACATAATCGTATAATTCAGACCACTTGTTATGCATTTTATATTGATGTAGAAGTAAATGAGACAAACAAGACATTTTGAAAAGTTATTACCGTACGTTATATTAAATAATATAGATCAGAAGTCAAAGGAGAGATACGCAAGTCAAACACATTTAATGTTTATTAATTGCTTAATTTAAATAAATTTAATCTGAAGACATGAAGCAATAATAAGAGTAACTTATTTTTTACAATGTTTTACCATATTAAAATTTAAAAAAAATATAAGGTACAGAGCATTTCTAAAAATCAGACAGTCAAAGTTGTATAGCGTTTATGTCAGAGTCCCATTATAATTTTTGGAGCATGAAGGATCTATGATACTTACCACAAGATATCTCATCAGTGTTATCACCACAAGTATCTTGGAAATCACATCTTTGAGATGAAGAATAACAATTTCCATTATCACACGGTAGCAATCCGGCAGAACATGAAGGTGATTGTGTGACAGGTGGAGGTACTGTACCATGTGTTCCGGATATGTCGAACAAACATTCGTCTGAGAAACTAATGTCATCGATAGCAATCGACGGTGTGTAACCACCACTTGTGTGAACTGCTTCAAATATCACTGTGAAAATTAAAATAGTTTCATAATAGGACAATGTTTTGTTAAATATGGACCAGTAAAAAATGATGGCATTAAGGCAGTGCCAACCTGTTTGATGGGTTGTAGGATATTTCCAAAAATTCCAAAGATTTCCAAATAGTCTATACTGTGAAATGCACTGTCATAGCCTAACTATGGCTCTATTAGGGAAAGCTGATAGGTAGAACTGTACTGTACTTTGCAATTCCCATAATATTATCAGATTAACATTACTAACATTTGTGAAAGTTCATAGGATATGAAAAGCATAGTGCAGCCCTTTAGTCTCCATTGTTGGATTTGCAATATTGTCTTTAGACAAAAAGTTTAAAATCTGAATTTAATATTTTTATTGAAAGTCTTTCTATGCAAGACCGAAGTTGGCAACAAAAAGAGAACCAACTTATGGGCACTTTAATATGGCAAGAACTACTTTTTTGAAATGTATTGTCAGCAACTACACTCTGAAGTGGAAAAACATCGCAAATAAGACTGAATCTCTATCATAAAGTGCAGTGAGTGTATCTGCATTCTGATTTATTCAAAACTACAAAAAAATACATAAGATATAAGCTGAGATAGTAAATCATACCTTGGAAATTTGAGTCTGATTGTACTATCACTTCCTGTCGTTGCCAGAAATCACCAATCAAACCATTTTCACTCGACCAGAGAAGAGTTAAACCTTGATCAGGACTTTCTTCCCATTGTGTTCTTGCATAAACGAACAATTTTCCGGAATCAAATGACATCAAGTTATAATAGAAACGAAGTACGCAACCATCAAGTGTCGTCATTGGATGAAACAGACCTTGAGTATAATATACAGTGTCCATTATTTGCAAATTGAATAGAATAAGTTAGGACTGGTCAGTTCCTCAGACACACCATAGGCTTTTGACCAAAACATACCAAGTCATGCCAACCAGAAATATATGACTATAAAGCATTTTCAATAAGCATGGACTATACTGCTGGTTGCTTCGCACATAAGATGAAGGTTCGAATTTGATATGAATATTGACTAAATGAGTGGATTCAGTAGTAGATCATTCAGCACTGTTTGTGACTTTCTTCCGAACTACGTTCATTCATTAAACAAAGTGCTGCTTGAATCGATGTCAATTCTCGACTTGAACTTGGTAACTGCATGCAATATCATAGTTTGTCACACAGATGAGTCATATTCTGAGCTTTTCTTTCAAACAAACTAATATTGATACCCTTTGCAATCCTATTCTGATTTTAGGTCGTCAAAGAATCAAAAGATTTGACCATAGTTTTTTTTAATGTTTTTTCCATCAAATAAAATTGGAAGTATGTTAAGGCTTCACTTGCTGAGCTGTTTCTTCAATCTAATTTAAAAAATAAAGTATTCAAATGATCATCTTCAAATGGATTCAAAATATATATTACCTGGTGTTCCCAGTCTTGCTTTTCCATTATAATCCGATTGAACGCTTGTGAATGGATCGGCAAATAAATATTGTCCTTGTGGTGATCTCGTCGAATGGTCGAACGATGGACCAGTACTTCCATCCAACATATCCCCCCCCGACGTTAGTTGCCATTGTATGTCAGAATCTTCTTCACGATTGAAACCGCACATATCAAATTCAAAGTTGCATCTGAGAAAAAGATGAACACAAAATCGGTCAGAAAAATATGAACATACCCGTTTAAAAATGGTATTTTGATTAATTTGCAATAAAAATATATCTGTCTTATTCTCGGGCAAGCCTCATCATAACAATCCCATCCTCTATCAAAGAACTGCATAAACTATTGTGATTTTATATAAAGCAAAATGCTGTGGTTAAAGTTGATGCAAATTATAATGTCACATGAGTGAGATGTAGTTCATTGACAATAGATGAATGCTTCAATGTTTTCCGTTTCCTACAATCTAGTTGAAAACATCACATACTTCTTCCCTCTGCGGTTACTAACGGTTACCAATTAACTAGTCGAATCAATGGCTAGAGGAGGTTACAAGAAAAGAAATTTGAGAAGCCTGGAGTAAAGATGGAATTTGCAATCGAGTATTTTTTCCAAAAAAATAAATAAAAAACTACATCGCACACAGAAACAACAACAAAGATACCTTGGGGCTTTCTGATAGCACAATGCCGCCAGTTCATCAGTCGCATCTCCGCAGTTGTCGGCAAAATCACATATCAAGTCGCTTGATATACAGACCTTGTAAAAGAAGTAATCGTTAGAGAGATGAACAATCAAAATTTTCAGAATTTACTTAAAGTTCCAGTTTTCTTAAAGTGGAATTCACATTTTTTGATGAAAAATGTAACTTGTGAAGGGCTCAATTTACTTTGAAATCTAATTTCAAGAATTTACTTAATCAAGTTTCATTATTCTCATGTTAAATTAATTGGAATTTTTATATTTTTTAATGACAAAATGCAATCGATTTTGGTCAAATTTGACCAAAATTGATTACGATTTGTCGTTAAATGGAAATATTTGTTATTTACCGTACGTAAGAATAGTAATTCGATCCCATTGGAAAAAATAACCCGAATCTGATTTGATTATTGAATTCCAAATTAATTAGGTCTGCCCACTCCTACTTGTAAGTGAAAGTTCTAGAGCAACATATTTGCAGTGTAAAATTTGACATAATATCAAGGTATTCCTATAGAGAAACTTTAAATTAAATTCTAGAATGATATATTTAATTAGAGTAGATCATTCTCCCAACCTCTAAATTTAGCAGCTCACATCGAACATGACCAAAATTTGAGAAAATGCAAAATGACTTAAACATACCTTGTTAGCACAAGTAAATTCGTTCGGTCCACATGGATGATCAGAATATGGCGGTGGAGCACAATTCATGAACATTAAATCATCGATTGCAATGTCTTTCTGACCGGTGTTTCCACGACTTGTTTCAATCAAAATCTGAAATATTTATAAGTACATTCTGGATAGGGGAAGATTGGTGACTTTAAAAATAATAGATCAGGGAAATTACCATTAACCACTGTAGTTATTTCTGCATGTATAAGTGTGTTACATTTATTTTTATGAATCTCACAAATATAAATATATATATACGGATAATTTGAAATACTTCAAGAATATTATGTCACTTTTAAACTATTTGACATGAGCAAGTGGTTAACACTTTGACATCACGAGAAGAATTTGAGTTTTTGAGTCCCAAACCGTTACACCCTGGGTAGACTTTACACTATTACTGCATTGATCGAGGTGATATAATTTAACGAGTGACATTATGACATTGAGAGAAAACTTTTTAAATACTATACAATGAGGACTACCAAGATTTTTGCAATATAATTTAACTTGAAATAATTGTTGAAAAAGTAACAATAATTATATTCATTAAACAAATATAGTAAAGAAATAAAAAATACCCTGAAATCTGCTCTGGTTCCAATAAATGCCTCTGACAATGCCCAATCATCTCCTAGTTTTCCATTCCTACTCCAAAGTTCAACACTTTGTCCATTTTCAGCAATATGGTGGGCAAACACATGTAATGATCCGGATGAATAATCGGTCATCCATGCATAAAATCGAAGCGCGCATTGCGGTCCTGTTCTTGTTATATTGGAACTTATTATCTGAAAAAAGACATAAAAGCAATAAAACCACAAGGTTATTATTAAATATTAGATGTTCATCTGATGAAGGTAAATAATGATGAATAAAAGGTAACAAATATTCAATAAGTCTTATTTCTGCTACTTGTCTGCAAAACTCATTCTGCATCAGTAATCCTTTTAAAAAAGTACAATTTCATTAATTTTTAATTTTTATTCAGAGAGAAACGAATGTGACAACTTACCTGTGTTGAATCGCCAAATTGAGCCAGTGAGCTATCAGCATACAAGTAATATCCTGCTGCAGTATTGTATGTTGCATCAACGCTTGGTCGAACACCTTGGTCTTCTGGTAACATACCAGACCCTCTACCACGTTGCCATTCATATGTTGTACTCGCTTTTAATCTTGATGGTACAACACTCCATCCGCATAAGTTTGGATCTTCGAAATTGCATGAACTTTGTACTAAAAAAAAATAATTTTTATAGAATTATTTGATTACTTTAACTATGGCACCAAAATGGTTACACAGATACTTGAAAAAAAACTGTCATTTGAAAATAAAAAACTTTACCTAAAATGCAATGTTTCATGACATATCACTTGTTAAATGTCAGAAGTGTTAAATAGCTCTAATTGGTTGCCTGACAGTGGCAGTAGCACTGAAAAACCATCAACACTGCTATGCAACAAACATTCTTAACGCTTTATAGACTTGTACATTCATTTGAAGAAAAATGTACACTCCACGGGAATGTAAGATTCATCACCTCTGCATATTTAAAAAGTACCAACAAAAATATCATTATGCCAAAAATGAGTAAGATGAAACATTGACTTTCATTAAGCATCTACACTATGCATATTGCATATACAGTAGTTAGAGTGTATTAAATGTACAAAGATAATAAAGACCAAATGAAGACACCAGTTTGAAAAATAATCACATAAATGAATTTTTGCTTGAAAATACAATCATACTACTATATATGTATATATATTAATCATTTCAAACATGAAAATTCATGAAATATTATTTGAATCGAATAGACCCGATGTTTCTAACTTCAGTCCTATTTATTTACCGCAATCAGATTCATCAGATTTGTCCGCACAATCGTTTCTGAAATCACAAACTTTGTTCAAATCGATACAATTTTCTGTGTAAGATCCAGATGATGATCGACATGCAAAATGTATTGTTTCATCACAACCAGGTGCAGGTGTTGCTTCTGATGGGAATTCTGGACCTCCAGGATGTATTGGCAATGTTGCTGTTTACAATAAAAGGTGTGTCATTATGAGTGAAATATAATTTTTCAAAAAATTTTCTCAAAGTAAAGTTTCCTACGCAAAATGTTGATATACCAGAAATCACTAAAAGACTAACATATCAGAAAACCTTAGTTATCCTTGTTTTGTCAAGAACAAGTCAATGATGGATCTGCGCCGTCATTTAAAGGTCACTGCGTGACTGGTGCTGAACGAAATAAAATACCTGATTGGGTAAAAGCAATTCTATCATATAGTCTGTATGTTCTAGTGGAAACATAGATTAGCAAGGTAAGTGCTACTGAAATAAAACTAAGTCTACACAAGGTATTGCACCCTATATTGAGTAGTGGCCATGGATTGATGAGCCAGACTTGCTTGGAACTTGAACTCGAGATCTTCAATCTGCGATGCCAACATGAACCTCTAGGACAAATCAAACCCCAACAAAATCTCTCGATCTCTCAACAAGAACAAAAACACAAACATATGTACGTACCTGAAGTTAGAATACTACATGCAGGGGAGAAAGATATGTCGTCAATTGCAATGTCACCTTTGTTATTCTTCCCAACGACTCCTTCAATGATTACCTGACAGATATAAATGAAAATGAATTTTTAATTAGTATTGATAATGGTCTACATTGCCCAGTTAGCTCACTGCACAAAGCTTGATAAACATGAATCTCTAATAATCTTCCTAGGGACATACCTAGGTTAAATCCATGCGAGGGATAACTATATGAAAAACGATTGCTCGAATATGCGCCAGTGTCTGCTCAACAACCATGTTCATGAATGTAAAATAGCACGAAAAAAAATAAGCAAGCGGTTAGGCAAAATCCTTAACTGCCATTTCGAAAATGGTATCTGCAAGAGAGGTGGTGGATTGCCATACGGTTACAATACATTTTTGGCTTTTCTCTGCTTTGTGATAAAAATAAAATCACATCTTATAAATAAAGACATGACAGGTCTTGGTTCGCCAAAGGCCAAGCTATATAAACAACTTTCCCTTTTCTGCAGTAAAAAAAAACAAACCATTCTTTTGAAAGGATGTACAACATAAAAAATGAAGCATACCTGGAAATTTTCTGTGCTGTACAATGGAACAACTGACTTGTGCCAAAGAAGTGTGTCAACTTCATCTTTACCAAGGTAATCTTGCAAATGTACATATCCACCATTAGAATATGTCCTGATGTAAACACTAAGTCGATAAATATCGGCACCAAACATGTATCGCCAGAACCTTAGCTGTAATGATGAAAATTTGAAAAAAAAATTTTATTAGCAATCATGTATTAAACTAAGATATAAACTTCTTGATTTTAAAATTGAATTGAATGCTCAAATCAAAGACTCTTATTTTTTTTTATAGCCACTTCTTTTAGTGGATCACCCTGTCCGAAGCCCTGTAACAGCGGACTCTTATAGACGGACAGGTTTCATTTGGTATCCATCTGTTGTTCATGATCAACAAAACATAACATGATAATATGATATAATAACTTTGAACAACACTGACCTGACATCCACCACTGATTAATACAGATGACAACACAGGACTGACAAGCCACGCCCGATCTCCATTTTTCTGTGGATCTGATGTTTCAATATACGCAAATGTACCGCTCGTCAATCCAGTTGTATGATCTCTCATTGGACCTGGTGTAAAAATTAAAATTGTCGATTTTGAAAAATAGAGATAAATGGATTACAAAGTAAATTCCAACACAATGTTTGAAAGTCAAAAAGTCAGTTAGAAACCTAGATATAGGTACCGTAATCAAAATCACTAAACTAGAGCACATTATGTCAGTATGTATTGTCAGTATAGCATATTCAAGAATATTTAATTTTAATGAGATGTGCAATGTACGTGTTAATCCAGTTGTATGTTCCTACATTGAAATTGGTGTAAATATTTTAAATGATTTTTTGAGAAATGGAATAAATGAGGGAAATGGCAATTATATAAATAATGCTTGAAAGTTAACGTAAAACAATGCATTTAATATAAACATTCTATGATTTTGCTCTGCAAATCCACCAAAATTATATATATAAAGAAACCAGCGAGACAGACTTGAGTTATTCTTCAGTCCTCAGATGTCCAAATGTCTTTTATCATATGGGATTTAAGCTTCATAGCAGTATTGATGATTCTGAACCCTAACAGACCAGTGGACTTTTGGCAGTTTGAACCAAACTTTCAGAATATTGAACTCAGTGAATATGGACAATGGCAATTCCCATATTTTTTTGACAAGTTGCAATTAGATTTGCTTTTTCGATGCCCCATAAATAGCAGCATATAAAACAAAGGAGGAGCAATAGGTATTTTACACGAACCTGTATCCAATGTTTCGGTAGGTTTTTGTTCCGATAAACTCCAATTAAAGTCATCCCATGCAGTTTCTTGTTCCCAGTTACATAGACCACTCTCAAGATCACATATTTTTGGTGAGGCTGTAAGGTTGATTTAACGTTTTTTTAAAAAAGGTATGTTGTTGATAACACAGCTTCATTCAAATGTGTCAAATCATCTTTTATTCTGTCAAGTATGGGTCGCTGATGGACCGCATCGAAGAGATGCGGTCCATCAGTCCCCCATGCGTGACAAAAAATAAATTTTATGATCGAAGCAAACATAGTTACATATAAAAGTCTAATAATTATATACCATCACATTTTTATGTTCATGCACCGAAAAGATTATGTACTTCACTTTTTGTAAATTCTTCATACACAAAATAATACCTTATTCACGTCTATCTTAAAAATGCTCCATTTTCATGTCAAGCATTACTAAAGGTATTTTCATAATTGAATTTTACTTTAGGTAAGTTTGGAGCAATGCATATCTATTACTCTAATTCACTCAAAAAGTTGTCAAATAGGCTTGAATAGAAGTTGATCTCAGATGCTTCGCACCGCTGAGGTGTGGAGAAATATTATTTCCCGGTTGACAAAATATTATTTCTGATTTTGCATGGACAACCAGTAACTGCACTCCAAATTCAATTTTCTTAAAATGAGAAAAATATTAAATCTCCATATCAGAGTTCAATAAGTGGTTTCTGTTCTGGACGACAGCGAAATCGCCTACAACTTTTTTTTTCTTCAAGTCGCCTGTTAAGAAATCTATAGTACATGCATCTTAAAAATATCTTAAAACACGATTGATATTTTAACGAATGCCTACTCTAGCAATTATTAATAATTTCCACTAAATAATCGACAACTACTAGTCAACTAACTACTCGACAAAGTATTCCATGGAAACAGTTGATAAAATAAAACATCACAAACTCACAGCAAGATTGTTCATCTGAATTATCACCACAATCGTCTATTCCGTCACATTTCGAATCTAATATTGATATACAAGCTTTTGTTGTCGAACATTGAAATTCTGTTGCATCGCAATCTCCTGTGTACGTTGGTTTAGCACAATCAACCATTCCTATATCATCGATAGCTGTTTTCCCATCATATTCTCCATCATCTACTTTTGCAAATATTATCTGTAATGAAATCAAAGAAAATGGTAACTATTAGGCAAAAAATACCTTTTCATAGAACGATTGTTCATAGAAAACTATCAATTTTTCAAGCAAAAAGCGAGGTCAAACACGGTATGACACGCACATATACTCTAGTAGATAGCAGACAATAACTAACTACGATAAACAATAATCAAAATACTCTATTACATTGAAGAAATTTTATTTCCTCGAGCATGTGTCAAAGATGCACCAGATGACACATGATTATCAAGTGCCTTTAACTGGAATAAACCCCATTGTAAAATTAGATTTGCATTTTCCTTTTTTACTTATCAAAACATCTCTACAAATAACGTTTTTTTATATGAACATTTAAAACATGAAAATATTTTTACTCCTATAAAAATATTAGATACATTTATACATAGCAAAGAAATATATTACCAATCTTCAATTATCATCCCAGCTTCAGCTGTGACAATTATCACAATGGTAAATATATAACAACACTATTTCTATTTAATGAAATTGCTTTTTTGCTATAAAGCTCCATTACATCAAAGCATTTTATTAATGAGAATGTGTTATTCAAGTATGAAGTGTTAGCATTTAAACTATTGTTAAAAATATAAATACATTATTTTATATTTAGGGCAAAAACAATGAAAACTGGTTTATTATTATATACAAGTTTGCAGGATGAAGATCTGGATTACCTGATACTGAGATGTTCTTTTTCCAATATCCAATGTCATTTTTTTCCACGAAGCCCCTTGGTCACCTCGTAGAACTGCCATTGGATGATATTCAGAGTTTGCATATAAAATAATGTCCATATCTCTCACATTATCACCAATTTGATAATACCAGAATTCAAACTGAAAGAGTTAAAAATTTATTAAAACTGATCTAGATGGTTGGACTGGCTGACAAAATACAAGCACAGTTTTTTAAAATTATCTTCTACAGTTTTCTGTGACAGTAACTTATCGTTGAAGCAAAGTTTGGTTTAAGATTACCCACCAGATGGATGTGGTTTCATAATTAAAGCAATATCATATTTTGTGTTTCGATTTTCAAATTAGCAGTATAGTGACATTTTCTGAACAACTTCCAACATCTGTAAGGGCTAATATTTTGCACCAAATAAACTCCTAATAAAATAGATCCCAATAATCTTAAAGTTTCACACAGATTTGATATTCATATTCTCAGATGAGAACCATTATTGTCATATAAGCAGCAAAAAAAACTAAAAAACAACCTTGCAAGTGGAATGGGCCATTAGATAAGTAGGTCCGGTCATTTGAGCAATATCTTCAGCAACTCCCGATACTTTAACAATGTATGTATATCCTCCAGTAGACGCAGACAGTGTGTGATCTAATGGTGGTCCGAATCTAAATTTAAAATTCTATTAGAAACCTCATAGATGCAGATTATAAAAAATGGGAACGTAATGTACAGTGTATGTTAAGGTAAAATTTCTAAGAAATTGTTGGTTGAATGTTGCGAGTTGTTAAATAAAATTTAGAAAAAAAACTTTACGGAATCCTATAGATACAACAAAATGTAACTTTAATGGAATTACTATAGAACCATAAACTTTATAAAATATAAAATGTAAATCATTTGGAGTGCGGGACAGTTTCAAAATTGCGAAGCAAAAAGTTCTGAAGAACTCCGACCATTTAGAGAAAACGAACCAGAAAACCCTTGTTAGAAACAGTCGTTTAAAGTTCTTGCTAAGAATATTTTCAATATTTCTTAAAGAATAATTAATATATAATATCTTACTCTGAGAAAGCATCCTTAGCCACAGTACGCTCCCAGTTGAAACCATCAAGATCTGTACCAACTGATTCTTTCCATGGATAAGTAACCAGTTCTTCGATGTCAAAATCATAGAATTTAGCTGGAAAAAAAATTGTATGTGGCTCTTAACAACTTTTAAGTATCCTATAGATGCAAACCCTATTGGCTAATGTATTTCATCCATGTTGTAAGTGATTACTAAGAGGTGTTGCCCTCATCTAGAGTGATGTCATTCACTGTACTATTGTTTGATGGGCTTGAAATGGTTTTACACTTAATATATATTAGCCAGCTTGGCATAAAGAATATTTTTTCCAGATCAATATTTATTTTATTTCTAGTGCCTCCTACTTTGTTTAAAGTAAATTTAATTTATTTTTTTTGTTGAATTTTGAATTCAGTGTACAGCGAGTCTATATTTGGATATACAAGTTCCACGATGACTTGAAAGTACTGTCAACTGCAATTCTTTCAGGTGCATTGTTGCATAAACTTTACTGGAAAACTTGGTCTTGAAAATACACAGTGATCGTGAGAGCAAGTAACTAATGTTGTTTATTTGGCATACCATAAGACGATGTTATTATTCGCAATCCAGTAATGATGGATGCCAGAAAATTTTCCAATTTCCCATAACCCTTTAAACACATTTGCTTATACATAGGGCTGGGCAAAACCGAATCATTTGGAATTCAAATCTGATTAGAACAATTTTTTCGAATCGGATTGAATCACTAATTCCATGTAAATAACAAATATCACATTTTTAGTATAACAACTTGTCTTCATCATTGATATCAAAAACTTGATAGCTTGTAGTGTTTTTTCAACACTAGTGGCTACGAGCAACAATTTTACTATTTTGATGGCAACATGCTATCGATTTTGGTCAAATTTGACCAAAATTGATAACATTTTGTCTTCAAAAATGAAAATTCTAGCTTCTTAGCAAGTTTTTGTTCCTAAGAACGATTGATGATTGATTCGAAAAAAATTGTGCTAGGAATCGATTCGAATCACCGAATCGAATTGCCCAGCCCTACTTATACATAAGCATTGAATGTTGAAAATGCAATTTTGAAATACCGATGGTATAAAATTTTAAATCGATAGAAATGTCAAAATCAAACAAAAGGAAAATAACACAGATACGTACTGCAACTGCTTTCATCATCTGCATTTGGACAATCATTCACAAAATCGCATTTCTGTCCAGTACTGTAGCAAACATCCGATGATTCACAAATCTGATTGTGAGTTGAATCACATGCATGTCCAGGTCCTCCAGTGACCGGTGGTTTTGTAGCAAGAGTTGTTTGAGATGGTATTTGCGTTCCAGATGGATTCCGTAAGCAACCTGGTAAAAATTTAATATTGATTTCCAAATAAGTCCAAAATGTAAAAAAAAATTTTAAAAATATTTTCCCTCTATTTTTCTTCAACACATTGACACATCATGGAAGTTTAATTGGAATTCAACAAATCCGTGACAGCAACGTATAATGAAATAAATATATAGTAAGCATACAAGTATAAGTGTATATATTAGCAAATTCATTTTCAAACGACATTATATAGATATTTCTTTAAATTGAATTTAAATTGAAAGTTCAGCAGGAATTAGATTTTTTTTCAATTCAGTCTGAGCAAGGCCGGAAGCAGCGCATAATAGGAACCAACTACCAGCCACTCAATAGCAAAGAGCTACTACGAGGTGTAGTACCAGCAACTGCACACCAAGTGGAAAACATCCCAAATAGAACTGAACTGCTGTTGTAAAGTGCAGTGAGTGATATCTGCCACAGGCGATGGTAACACCATCTACCACTTCTTAAGACCAATCAACGAAAAAGTGATTAACATGACAAATTTCTTGGTAATCTCCATTTTTAACCCAATTTTGCCCGTACAAAATATTTTTTCCAAAATAACCTTCACTTTTTTTGAATTTGTGTCAATCAATTTTTTATGTCAAAACCAAAAATTGTGCTGTGTCAATGATTACAAATCACCATGGAAAGATCTATATTTTACCTTCACTGAATGAAACATCATCAACAGCAATAACACCAGAATTACCATCTTGTAATGTTCCCTCTATAATAACCTGAAATATTATATAAAACATGTGAATGATAAGATGAAACAATAAGCATGAGTTCGTTCTATACAAAATTTTGTTTTTCTTTGAAAAACAGAATTTGACATAACTTATTTTCACTTTGTTACAAACCTGGAATGCTCCTGTGACAGGAGTGAGAGGTACAACATGTCTTCTCCACTGCACAGTTGAATCAGGAGAATGAAAGTCTCTTTGTCGACTGTTCCAGACGTAGTAAGCACTGATATCTTCAACTGTTTTCGCACCAGGTAGCGTCATATATTCATATAATCTAACAAATAAACGAAAAATATAATTAGGCACTGGTATTGGGATTTTACCTCATTTGGGTATATCATTATGAGCAAGACACTGCACCAAAAGCCACAAAACAATTTTGGGAAAATTTTCCAGAATGGATATGACGCAAAAAGTCACTTATTTATGGTGTTTAAAAGCATTTTAAAATACAGTTGCAAATTTGGACAGGATAAAATTTCATTCTCATGCCGCAGGAGAGGATGGCCGAGAATATGGCTTAATCATATGCAACGACTTCTCGTACAGACACCATTACCGAATCTGGATTTTTATCTTAAACATATTTCTCATTTATTTGTGCTTAGGCCTGGTTGGTGGAGAATGCCGTAAGCAGTGCTTACATGAACCACTGAGCACCAGTGAGGCCCCCAGCAGACCTCTCGCATACCGATTGAGCTAACCAGTCACCCTGTTGTGTACAGCATATGAATCTGCCTATTTCATACAATTTAATTATGTAATATTAGTGACGCAATCTAAGTACATCAACAACAAATGAAATTTATGGGCATATGTGAGGCTAGCAGTCGTGAAATAAAGTACAAAGTATGACAACTGTGTTTCTGCCAACTGCACATAACATTATGAATGTTATTAGTTTTTTTGACATATCACAAACTACCATCCATAGTCAAGAGTGTACACTAACCTGATGGAACAATCTTGTGATGGGGAGTAGAAAACAAAACTAAATAGTGTGGATGCAACTCCACTTGCCATTACAGTTGAATCTAAGTACATGTAACTGCCTTCGCTTGATAGCGTTGTATGATCGACAGAAGGATAACCAGAGGGCGTTTTCCCAATAACCCAGTCAGAATTTGCTAAAAAAGAAAAAAAAAATTTTGAATAAACAAGAAAGTATCAAGAAAATATGCATTATGAATATGCTATAATCTATATTTATATACATATTTTTCTATTTATGAATGGCAAACGAGTATATTGCTATACTAACACCATGCCTCCTCCAGATTAATGTGACTGCGCCACAATATTTGATGACCTGCTGCGAGGACCCACTGACTTTCATGACCCGCTGTGAGGTCTTTTCCCAGACTCAAGTCGACTACATGCTACATGTATATTATTTTATACATTTCTTTTTCATTTTAATTGTTTTTTATTTTGTGCAACAAAAGAACTTAGGATGATGACCTTCTTTGATATTCACACTTTATAATTGTTTGCACTCATATTTTTTCAGATTTCAGATTCAGCAAATTTGAATATACACTTCGAGATGGGCACTTGAGGGTTATTAAAAATGTCCAGTATTGTTTTTATTTTTAACAAATATGATATTTTTATATTGTACACTTTTGAACATTTTTTACCATTAAGTTTTTCCATTTTTCCATTTTTACCAATATTGCCTAACACGTAGAAAGATATATAAAAGAGTGAATAGATGAATGTACACAAGTTTCGTCAAGCTTGTTTTATAAAGATGTCTATGTGTCTTGCCTCTCACTCACATTTTTTAATGATTTAGAGATATAATGGGTCTAAAAATATCTTCATTTGCAGAAATTTTGCATTTTCATAATTTGGTTACATATATGATTTAAAAACTGTTAAAATGCACATTGTTCAAATATGAAATTATGAAGTTCACAGTTCAAAGAATGAAAATATTATCTGAATAGACTTAAATGCCATAAAATTACCGACTCGGAAGATGATATTACAGAGAATATGAAAAAATTAGATACTTACATCTCTCCTTCTTCCAATCACAGAAATCTCTTTCAAACGAACATCTTGAATAACTTGCACAATCGAATGCATTTTCATCTGATTCGTCGCAACAATCATAACTGAAATCGCACCATTGTTCGGATTCAACACAATGTCCACTGTCACATCTGTAACAAATAAAAAATCGAGATAAATCAAATAAATACATACAGAAATAGGAAAAGTTAAAATAAATATAAAGAAGATTTTAGCAAAATATATTTTGTAATGTCATGCTTGATAACTTTTTTTTTCACAATATTTTTCGTGTTTGCAAATTTCGAATGATTCATATAGTGGTTCAAAAAAAAAAAAGTTCAGAATTTAGGAACCATCATCAATATAAAAACATATTTTCACCATATAACCAATATGACTTGATAACCAAAAACAAAGTAAATGGCCTAATGGTTAAAGATTACACATTGGCATCGAGTTCCGAAGAACTCAGGTTTGTGTCCCAGTCAGCCCGGCTTGTCAATCTATGTCCACCGTACAACCCAGGGTACAATAACTTGGACAGGCTTGGTCAAAAGGGAAGGTGTATAATTTTCCAACATTAACTCTGTTCACAGACAAGAGGTCACTTGTATAGGGGGTCACTTGTATATAGGTTCGAGGTGATCCTCAATGCTATTGTTTTATCATGAATTGGTTTAAGCTGACTCACTGTTTCAGTCCAGCACTACAAGTTCCAGGGGAAGCTTCGGAATAAGCACAGATTTACTAGGTTGATATTATCAATGGCAAATGATCCTTGCACTGCTTGGTCTATTTTTCCTTCAAACACGATCTAAATATGAAACAAAAACCAAAATGTCTTTAAATATCAACTCAGAAAATGATAATAGAAATGCTTTACAAAAATAAAATAAACATTAAAGTGACGGATTCGAAAATTTCGGTTCAGGATGAGGAAATATATTTTTTGTTTTTTGCTTGATATATATATATATATATATATACTTGCTCATTACCAGATTGATGTACAATAAATGAAATAATGAAAACGTATCTCTACAAAATATTTTTTATTGGAATTTCTCTTCAGACAGACAGAAAAAATATACGAAATAAAACAAAAATTTGGTACCTATACAAATCATATCAACTCAAGGATATACATACATTCTTCAATGTACAACACAAAACTAAAACATGAATATTATTAGTACTGAAATTTATAAAATGAAAAGACTTTAAAGCTTCATTCACCAAAATAAAAACTAGTGGCAGATTCTGCCACCTCAATCAAAGTGATCATTGTTTGGCGGATTATAGGAAACCATCGATAGAATGGAAATACTCACCTGCACAGACCTAATAAAATATTCTGAAGTGCTATGAATTTTTTAGCACTCAGTGCATTTACCCATTTACCATGCAATTTTTGGAGAATAAAGTTTAAATGATATTCGAATATTATTGATTGTTTCAATTGTTTCAGGATTTTAGATCCTACAATTCTACCTTGAATTCTTTTAAACATGAAGGAATTGCAACACTGATAAAATTCCAACTGCTTCCTTGATCACCGAACTCGCTCCATATTTGCTGTTCAGTATTACCAGATACTGCCAGGGCACTTAGTGTACCAATGTTTTCATTCATAAAGTAGTTGAACCTAAACAGCAGAATTAGACAAATAACGAAAAGCACAGACGCTATTTAAAAATAGAAAATGTTATGGATGGAACACTTAAAAGGGTCGTGGTTCGCAATATAATTCAGCAGTATTTTTAGCTTTCCGTGCCCGCAGGGTAAAAATGAAGTCCTATCCCATCCTTAAACATTTATAGTGAACAAACATCTTTTGAGAGAATTGTCAAATATATAAAAAATGTTGGGAGTTTTTTAAAATTTAAATTTTTTTGTAAAATTATAATTTTATTGAGCTGCATAGTTTGAGCAACCTCATATACACTGATATTGTATGTTGCCAACAATGGACAAAAGTAACTTACAATACTATACAAAAAGATCACAAGAATCATGTTTTTGCCATGAAAAGAAACAAAAATGCCATATTTGACAAAAACAAAATGAAACAAAGTCAAAGTTGTAAAAATACTTTCATATGCTGTAGGGGTTAAAACCTCATAACCATAAAAAGAACTTTATCACCTCAAAAAGACGATATTAAACCTGTTCTGCTGAACGAATCAACTGATACGTTCAAATTAAATTATACAAAAAACTATACAATTTGAAAAATTAACATAATAGAGCTAATGATTTCAAAAATAATTAATTTAAACGATGTTAAAAACCCTATTTATTTTATAGAATTCATCAAGTCCCAAGATTTGAGACAATCCAAGGCGTTGCTTTAGAGCACATTTTGCAATAGAATCCTGATTTATGACAAATTTTACAGCGTAAAATTTGGTATACCGGTATATATGAATATATTTGCAGAATGAGTTGTCATTTTAATGATCAAGCAAGCAAGCAAAATAGATTTTAGGATGTGGTAGATGGTTTTCCCTATCCACCCAGGGCAGATGCCACTCACTGTATTTGACCATAGTGGTTCAGTTCCATTTTGGGATATTTTCCGCTTCGAGTGCAGTTGCTTAGGTGGTCGTTAGTTTGTTCCGTTTAAGCACTGCTTCTGGCCTTGCTCAGAGTGAATTTCAAGAAGAAAAAAAAGAAAAAATACCTTCATAATTAACTTACTGAGAAAAATACAAAGTGTTAAAAAATTCAAAGAATGTCAAATGGTTTAGACTTGTACCTTCAAACTTAACCAACGGCCTAAGAAAAAATTGAAACTCACCGCAGTGTGCATGTTTGTCCAGCCTGATTGTATGTCACACTTTCATATCGGTTAGCAGATCCAATGTAAGTAGATCCAGAGGGATTTTGTAGAATAACATAATATCCTTGAGAATTTCCTGATGAATCTGCATTAGGTCCGAGTCCTGTTGAAGGATTTCCGTTTAAAGCCTGTTGTATTTTCCATGTCAATTGATTGCCAGCAACATTACTCCATAAGCATTCATCATTATCTTCGAAAGTACAGGATGTGGGACATGCTGCTTCATCTGATCCATCGGGGCAGTCGTTCTACAAAACAAAAAATCAAGTATGCTGTTTGGAAATGGATTTATTTTAGAACAATACATGATTCCTTTTTAGATAGGTCATTTTTTAATACTTGAAAGGAGGGGCACTGAGGTGGCCACTGGTCAGTTTCAGTTAAATTTTTTTTTGCGAAGCAAATCTCCTCAAAGATGATTCTATTTAATTCTATTTAAGGAATATTTGATAAACAGCTAATTTTTCTTGTGCATGGACATGATAAATGGAAAAGTCATTATCAGCCTTTGCGTAAACCACAATGCACCAGTGAGGTGTCCAGCAAAACTACTGCATGATATTATCATCCCTCACAGGATTCAACCCTGTGGCAGGGCGATCAGAGATATCTTAAGGCATATTCTAAGCGCTTTTATCAATTGAGCTATCAGGGCAATAGGTTTGTACATAAGTTTTTTGTGCCTATGGTAAGCTTGAATCAATGGAAGTTTGTGCCTCACGTTTAACAAAATGTTTGATTTAAAAGAATCTTTTTCGAATTACAATGAAGCACAGAAAATAGTGGATCAGTTAAGGTTTTCAGTTAATAAAGATAACTCAATCATAAATTATATTAAAACAGAATTATTTCGGACAAAATGTTGATGTACAATGTTCGTAAAGTATGCAACATATATATAAAAAACTTGATAACTTGTCTCACATTGAAATCACAATATTTAGTGATTGATATGCAAGTTCCATCAGAACAAGCCATCTGTCCGGTTCCACATCCTAATATCGCATTCGGATCGACATCGCAACTTGGTGAGAAACTAACATCATCAATTGATATTACTCCATTAGTTCCCGATTGCCTTTCGATTTCAATGACAGGCTGTAATAACAAGTAATAACATAAAGCTAAGCATTTTCAACTTTTGACTAATTTTTTTATTGAAATTCACTCTGAGCAAGCCTGGGAGCTAGGCTTAAAAAGAACCGACCAACGACCACTTAATAGCAAAGAGCTAGTAAAAGATGTACAGCCAGTAACTGCACTCTATACGGAAAACATTTCTAACAAAACTGAACCGCCATGGTAAAGTACAGTATGGCATCTGCCCTGGGTGATAGTAAAATCATCTACCGCTTGTTTGCTCCTTTCAGTCGCCTTTTATGACACACAGGAAAAGCGTTAAGACTATTCTAAAACCCGCACCTGAATACATTATCAAAAAGGGAATTCATAAGAAGGGATCATTGGACATACAGTTTTCATGAAGTATTAAGAGTCGGACGATCACATTTTCTATTTTATTTGAAATGTTATAAGTATTCATAATTGAGCATTTTATCAACATAGTTTACTATCTACATTCTACATACAGTGCTGCATTCTTTTAAATGTTCAAAATTGACCCAGCATTTTACATACTTGGGCTTAAAATTACACATACAGCTCTGCTTAAAATTTGTGATGTCTGTCTTCAATTTTTGTCATTTTTATTCTAAAGTAAGACAATATATTTGAATCATAAGCAGAAACAAATTAAAGGGTTTTCATGAGAAGTTGAGAGTAATTATAAGTGAACAGTGAGGTGAGGCGATTACTTGTCTTGAGACTTTTCTAGGAATAATAGAACAGATGGAATACAATTTACCAAATTTGTTATACAACAATAATATTGTTACCTCAAAGTAAATGTTTGAACTCAGTGGTATTTCCTCATACTTCCATTCAACTGATGAATCACTCCCAGTTATTGAATATGTAAAGTCCAAACCAGATATCTGGAATATAAAAATAATGCTGTAATGTTGTAGCACCATAATTGTCAAGAGAAGTAATTTAAGAGATTATCAAGGGAGACACTAATGTTTGGTTAGCCAATTGTAGTATTAGCTGTAGCAATGTAAACCATCCAAAAATTCTGTTTGATCAATAGCTTACTCAAATGTAATCAATCAAATATATTTAAACCCATCTTGGTACTAAAGCAAAATTGGTACTAAGCCATCAGCAATACCTACAGAATAATAGATTTAATGACTTCGTAAACCAGCATATCTATATGGAAATAAAACTGGAAAGAAAGTTTTAGACCAGGACGTAGCCATACACGAGGAATCCATGTGAAGCGTTGACAAAAATATATTGCAAATATCAAAGAAATGATATCTAGGTTGGTTGGAAACAAGGTTAAACATGGGGACAGCCAATGCTGAATATTTCACTATTCCAAAAACATTTAAAAAAAAAAAATTGAATATTAATTTGAATGTAGTACCTCTCTATTTTTGTGAACATTACATAAAAACTGTACTGTGAAACCGCATAAATTTTTTTGAAAAATGTGAGCCATTGATGGTCAATCTGTGAATCATGCTCGATAAAATATTGTATTGTGGAAAATTCACAGCGTGGCAATACTCACCGCAGTTCGCTTATATATGTTAATCCTTCCTACATCTGTTCCTAAGATATTTCGATACAGACGTAACTTGCATGCTCCATTTTGTACAGGTCTAATAACTGGTCCAGTCAATCGAGACTGGAAAATAAAAAAAAAAAGATTTTTAAAATGATAAAATAGAAATTGTTATTCATTGACATTGAATATTCGTTCCAGAAGTTTTTTTAATGAAGACAAAGATTTATTTCAACAAAATAAGAGTCGCATCAAAATAAACAGTATAGATTCAGACTTCGAATCAGCAGAAGAATCAAATCAAACGTTTCACAAGTCATGAAACTGAATAGTATAAATGTATAATATAACTTCCCTGATGGTATGCAGGTTCTAGTACCATACTCAGAGTTTGATTTCATAGCTTTATGAGACTGCTAAAGCTAATTGTGGAATATACTTTACTTTATATTTTTGTCACAAAGCTTGGAGAAAGATAGAAGTTGCAACATGAGATTGAGCAGTTCAAATAAATATTTCTGAAACAGAATTCTGAGCACTAATAATCACATATTCAAAAACAGGTACGTCAATATATATTTGACAAGATATTGGTGAAAGAAAATAAAAATACTGAATAGTGAACTACTACATCGAAAATAATTTAACCAGAGTCATGTTTTGGCATGCATGGGCCACTAATGGATTGCGACGACAGTCGCAGTCCATTTGTGACCCATGCATGACAAAAAAAATTTTCGATTAAACAGAATATCTATACAATAATGATTCCAGTTTTGTTTCAAGCACGAAAATTTTAACGTATTTTTTTACATTGCCCTCATTCCTCATGGCAAAAATTGAAAATACTTAACAAATAAAAAAAAACGAGCTTACAATCAGATTTGCATTCACTGATGAAGCCGCAACGTATACATATTTTCCTGATACACCAGAAATGAAAGCTGAAGGTGTGTGGTCAAGCGGTCCACTTATGTATACACCAACAGAAGGAATAAACTGACTTGCAGGGTCAATATCCCATGAACATATCGAAGTTGAAAACTCACATGCTCTAAAAATTGGTGAAAGTGATATTAAAGGGATAGAAGTTATGAAATATAATAAAACTTTTTCAGTTGAAGTTAGTCAGTGTAAAGTACCTCTCAGACTTGAAAAAGGAAGTCATGCATAAATTTTTATAATTTTTTTTTATTGTAACTCACTCTAACCAAGGCCCAAAGCAATGTCAAGGAGAAATCAACTAATGACCACATATAAGAACTACAAATAGTGGTACTGGTTCAATCTGGTTCAACTGGTTCAATCAACATCTCTGACAGAACTGAACCATTATAACTAAGTGCATTTAGTGGTACTTGCTTTGGTCACTCATTCAAGTGGATTACCCAGAGCCTTACCCGAAACCAGAAGCCATCACAGGAAATAGCCAAGAAAATGGTGTTTCAAAGTAATTATTACCGGTACATAATTGTCTACTGATTTTTCATGTGTACGGACATGGTTGGTGGAGAAATTCGCAACCCACAGTTGCGACTCTTGAATTCGGACTTTGGATGCCATTTTTTATGTTTGAAACCATTTGGATGCTCATATCCATGATTTTAAGTATACGCTAGTCCTAAGATTTAATCATAATCATATAAAAATTCGCAATATTTTATTTTCCCCAATAATGTTTGGAGTACGATTCGAATGGATCGGAAAATAAATGTATTTGGAAATAGCAAGACAAAGTTAAATCATAATACTGCAGTAAAACGCTTAACATGATGAGATGAACCTTACTGCAAACTTTTACTTAATTGATGCAGATACACTTACATATAATCAGGACATGATATTTCGTCACTGGAATCACCACAATCATCGTTGAAATCACATTGGTTATCTTCCGGTACACAAACTCCATTGGTACAACTATATTCATCATACAGACAAGATCCACCTGAACCACTAGGTATAATACAATCACTAAAAGTGATGTCATCAACACCAACAGCAGCTGAAAAGTAAGAAAAAGTTTGATCATAGCAACCATGAGATATTTCAGTTTTGTCAAGTATGATTCATAAATAGACTGCACTTCAACAGTGCAGTCCATCAGTGACTCATTCTTGACAAAATAACCATTCCGACAGGCAACAATTCTTTGCTAAAGATATCATTTAATATTATTTGTACTATCGCCTGATCCATACTGGTCATAGGTAAGGTTGAGTAAAACCGAATCACGGTTTTGAAATCTAATTCTAATTCGAATAATTTTTTCGAATCGGATCGAATTACTAATTCTTTGTAATTAACAATTATTCCATTTGTAGTATTATAACTCGTCCCCATTGTGAAAATATAAAAAAAAATTACAGTTTGTAGTAGATTTTCAATCTACACTAAGAGCAACAATTTTCATATTTTAGCGACGAAATATAATCGATTCTGGTCAAATTTGACCAAAATGAAAATTCTAGTTCTCTCAACAAGTTTTTTTTCCTTCTATGAATGATTCACAACTGATTCGAATAAATTGTGCTTCGAATCACTAAATCGTATTGCCCAGCCTTGTTATAGGTGCAGTGCAGCTCTGCTCCTACAGAACTGTACTATAATATATCCTACAAGGTAACTTGCACATTTATATTGCAAGGTAATGATCCAGGACTTGAGCCTTGGTAATTTAGAACCACAAACATAAAGTTTGCATCGAGAGTTTCAGAGATAACGATTTCAACACTCACCATCATAATCTCCACGATAAGCATCAAACACAACAACATGACCATGCTCTACAGCACCAATATTAACTGTTGCAGTTTTCCAAACTGTTCCTTGGTCACCATATGCATACCATATTTCCTGGAGAAAGAATTTGATGACAAATATAATATATTTTTTCTCATAGCCAGCCAATACTGGAGTTGGTCGCCTTCACCAAGTCAATGCACTAGCAGCCGCTTTTAGATGGACAGGATTAGAGTTGATAGAAAGATACCGGTGAAACCAGCCCCAACCCGGGTCGAGTGGTGGGCATAGAAGAGCCGTGCTCACTGGGATTCGAACCCAAGCTCTTCAACTAGCGATGACAAATGCTATCAACCGGGCTATTGTGCCCACAAATACAGATGCAAATTTGATCTGAGAACACTTTCATTAAATAGAAAAACAAGAGAATTACAAAACACAAATTCAGAAAAAGAAGTTAAAGTGGTGAAGAGAACTCCATTGCTGATGATATGTACATAATGAATCAATACACATATATCAGAAATTTTGGGAGAGATTTTTGACCTATTGAGAAATTTGTGATCTGATTGCTCTAAAATATTTCTAATAAATTTAGATATTCAGACCAAATGTTACATCCATTGAACGTAAAAATTATTCTGATCGCATTTTATAGTCCTATGCTTTCTAAAATAAAAGCCACATATGGGAAATGGTGAAAAGTTGTAATCTATATGCATCTCTGTTTACCAACGAATAAAACTTTACCAATTTGATATTTGAGTGGTTCAAAACATGGTTTAACAATCTTTTTCAATGTATGCAATTATTTATATAAAATAGTCCTAAAAAAATTTAATCAAAAACAAACGTACCGATGAACCAGACTCTGTGACAAGTTTTAATGCCAATCGAACATTTGACAATGGATTTGTTGAACTCATGTAGTAATAGAACATCATTTTGCAAGTTGATTTTGATCTTGCTAATGGTGGACTGATCAAATGGGCAGTGTTCAAGAAAGTTCCAGTTGATTGAGCGAGGTATGCATACCATCCTGCATTTAAAAGAATGTTTATTTGGCTTTAAATTTGTCGAAAACATAAAAAATATTCTCATAAATATTCCAATAAAATAAAGAGCATAGTAAGACATAATCAACCCTGTATTTATTCAGAAACCAAAACATTCATCTAAAAAATTCTCGACAACAATTAATTTTTTTTTATCTTTGATTTTAAGATTACAAGGTTTCAAATTTGTTAATCTTATCATAAAATTATTATAAAAAACAAAAGTGGAAAGATCTGACTTCCCCCAGGTCCTGGCTTGATATTGGCATATGAATGCAATACACCGCATATTGTATTGGAGCAAATGTCAAATTAGTTATTTAGCAGAGAGAACTCTGTTTTTAGGTCACGAAAATTTGTACCCGCTGCGGTAGATTGAGTGTGGTCAGTTGGTGGTGCTACGTCGTGAGAAGTTGCAGACGTTGCTTGATCTCTCCTCCATTGATATAAACCTGAACTATCATCTATGTATCCGCATAAATCATCTTCAAAATTACAATCTCCGCAATATAATTCATCTCTTCCATCCAAACAATCATTTTGACCTTCGAACAATGATAATATATTATTTATATCAACTCCATATTTTATAAATACAGTATTTATTATTACTAAACAATAACTATGTTCCAACTCAGGCACATTCAAACCGCTTGTGGCATTTTCTTCAATACTGCTGTTTGATGTTGGTTTAAATTTTAGCAACTTTTGTTACATCTTTCAATAGACTGCTGCAGACATAAAAAATCACCAACCAAAAATATGTCAATTTTTTTGACATGTGAAGCCATAGCGGCTGTTTCATTTTGTCAAAGTTTTGTTTCAAAGTAAATATATTCTGGTGCGAGTAGTCAATATATCAAGCTGATGAGCCTTTGCTCACTGAGTATGCAAGATTACAGATCCCTTCTTATCACTAGAAAATGCTTAAATTCCATTAGACATGGAGAGCCATAAATTTTGTGCACCTGAGGTACACATAAACATTTTATACATAAGTTTCACGGAATTCCTGCCAAACCTAGCAGAGCGTAACGTTATTAAATTAATAGACAATTTCAAAATGCTATAATAGCAAATTCAGTTTCAGGGCAAAATCAACAAGTCATATTTCAATGAAAAGGTAAAAAATGTGGAACAGAAGTCAATAATAACATACCATTGCAATACTTGATGGTATCAATGCAGTCACCATTTCCACAATGAAATTGATCAGTAGGACATGGTGAAATGGTAGTTGGTAATATGGTTGTACCAGGTGGTAGAGTGCTTGATGATGCAACGCATTGTGGACTGAAAACTACATCATCTATAGCTATGTCACCATATTCAGAACAAGAAGCTTTGCCTTCAATAATGACCTATGAAAAACAACAACCAAAGTTTAAAGTATAATATTTTTTTTTTGCCAGTCATTTGAGTGGATCAACCTGGACAATATCCTTATTAGGAATTTTCATTTTGCCAAGCATGATCCACGAATTGATCGTGTCTTGTCGAGGTGATCTATCACTCGCTCATACTTAACAAAAGACATTGGACTATGATTTTTCTGACGGAGATGTGCAAGGTGATTTATTTCAAGATATTATTAGCTTGTTCAGATCAGTCGATATAGTCTTCAGAAAGAACATGCTTGAAGATAAATAACTGTAGTTTTCCCATGCATTCAAATCATATAGAAGATAATGATTATATTCTAGTGTATAGAAGAATAAGATCAAGCACTTGGCCAAGAAAAAACGTGCTTCGAAAGTATTACAACTACTACTGATGGCTATGAAACAATTTTTATATCAATCATTGTTGTAGAGTCAAATTTAAAAGGATACAATTCAAAATGCTTTGGCTAAGTATTATCTTTTTATATTTTAAAAATAAAGGTAACTGAAATGGTACCCTGAGCCTAACCATGGCTACAAAGTTTCTACAAAGTCAAACAAATTCATTCAAAATTACCTGGAATGTTTCTCCAACAATGGCCTTCAAATTTGCATCAGCTCTTTCCCAGAAATCTCCTTGACTTCCGATCTTTGACCAAACTTGTTGCAATGGTCCTCCAATTTGCGTTCTAGTTAGGATTTTGAGTGCTTCGATTGTTGAACCAAACATGTGGTAGTAGAATCTCAAACTGCATCCATCAGTTGTAGCTTTAAGTGGTGGACTGACAAGACGAGCCCATTCACCTTAGATAAAAAAAATCAATTTCAAGTTTAAGTTCAAATTTTCAAAAATCAAAAATACACTGTGACATTATACTTTGCTATCGGCCATGGCAGATACCCCTCATCGTATTTAATGGTTTTCAATCATGCGTTATTCTCTGCACATCAGCGATTGGTTGGTTGGTTTAACAGATTAGCTCTCAACCTGTGGTATGACTGGTACTACCAAGAAGTATGCGCAAGATTTCCAAATGATGCACAGGTACTCAATGTCTCTATACAATAGTTTCAATGTGAGGTGAAGTGTTGTAAAGAAAATATGGAAGGGTGCCACCTATTTTATCGTGATTATTCTCTTTTTTGTTTTGGGCACAAACGTATAACCCTGCAAGGCTAATTTAGTGTTTAGTTTATTAAGACAGTCAGATTTGCAAAAGAAAAACATGAGAGTATTTTGAGACAAACATATACCTAACTGCGGTATTGCGATATATGTTTTTTTATCAAGTAGCTTGTCATTAGGCAAAACTATATTTTTGGGCATTAAATTGATGTCAAAGTCGCGAAATAAACATTTAATGCAAAATGTAATAAATATACCTCAGGAAAATACACATACAAAAATAGCACCTGAATGCCAACAGTTGTTGTCAATATAGTTCTGATCTAATATACACATTCAGTGGAAGCAATACAAAACAACTTGCCAGCATTGGATTTTTGATATGTTCGCAATTTATTTAAGTTTGCTTTTGTGAATTTAATATATCAGATTTGAACTACAATCAAAATATTGTGCTTGATAGGTTCTGCAAAAGTTTGATCATTACATGGTTCATATAAAAAATATTCAAATAAAAGACAAAGAAAGGTGATAATAAAAGGTAAAAAGACAAAGAGACAGTTGCTATAATACTATAAACTTCAGCTTACCATTTCCTTGGCCTATTGTATCAATAATAAGTGAAAATCCATCTCTGGTTCCTCTTGTATGATCGACACATGGACCAGTCTCTGGTCTGCAGCGATAACCATTCACCCTCAACCAATCAAAATCATCAGTTGTCATTTGTTGCCAGTCACACAAACCACCTTCGAAGTCACAACGTCCAAAATATGACAAGCAGTCTGAGAATAAAAAATACAATTACTACATTTAATTTATACAATTATTAACGTTCAGTTAAGAAATGACACGAAGTTTGGATACATGTCTGATCCGAATACTCAATTTCTGTGATTCTGCAATGTTTTTTCAATCAAAAATTCTATTCTGTCAATCATGAGACTGATGGACATACCTGACTTGGTTTTTTATTTTTACAGGTGATTGAAGCACCTTGAGCAAGTGAGCAAGGCACTGTATCAGCAGGGTAAGTGTTTCAACCATGATTCATGAGTTTTCCATTTTGGCTGAGACTACCAAAGCTATTACACACTGAGTCGTGATAGGCATGGATTTATGTGTCAAATTTACCAAGATCTTCAACCTGAAATGCCAACATATTGACCACTAGTGCATTTTCCGCAATATTGACTATAAATTTTTCATAAAAAACGATACTAAAATATACCTTGTTCATCAGAATAATCACCACAATCGTCTGTATAATCACATTTTCTTGCTGATGGAACACATGCACCATTCGAGCACTGGAATTCATTTCCTGCACAACTTGGCTGAGAAGGAGGAATTTCACAATTCTGGAAACTGATATCATCAACTGCTATGTCTCCTGAATATATAAATCAAGGATTAAAATTAAGACCGGAGACTAATAGATCAGAGCATTTAGGCTCGGTTTCCTTCTGATTTCTGCTAAAAATTATTGTAGAAGAATATCCTCTTCAGTTACCTCTTTTACAAATACAAACCTGACATCTGCACTGTTGCTCTCCTAAGTATTTCTCGTGTTCAGTGATGTATTTGAAGCCAGAGTATTCACTTCAGAAAACTACTGAGTATTTAAAATTACCTAGTTGTATTAAAATTAAAATCCTTGTTGAATTGTATTTAAAAATCTTGATTACCGGTATTTATATTTCAATTGTGCTGATTTGAATAGTATTCATTTCAAAAAATTACAAGTATTTATTATTACCTAATTGTTTTGAAATCCTTGTTTAATTGTATTTAAAAATCTTGAATATTTATATTTCAATTGTGCTGATTCATACCCCAAATTCTGGTGAACATATTGTGTTATTGGTTGCAAGCAACAGACAAAGGTCCATCTTTAATTTACCTTTATCTGAAAGGCTTAAAACCGATAGTTTTAACCACAATATCCTTTAGCAGTCCAGTTATAAAAAAGTACGTTAATTTTTTTTTTTGACAGGTGATCACATTTTATTTCTTAGAATTGCAATGCTGATTGAGCTTTTTCGACCAAACGTACAACCTACCCAGCACATCAAAACTTCTGGTTGCACTGACAACAACAGTGAAAGGTCTATTCATTCGGCCAAGTCTTATGACAGCTTGATTCCACTGATCTCCTTGGGAATTTATTCTTGACCACAAGATGTTGTCTTCATCATCAATGCGTTTGCTGACCTAATATATTTATTCGAAGGATTGAAAGTAATGTGATTTCAAAAAGCACTGTTAAAGTTACTGCGTCCTTTCTTTTTTTGCAAAAAGTTAGTTGAATGCATTCCATTGACCTCTGAGGTAGTAAACGAAAAAATGATTCGTTTTCCATTCTTGGAAAACTAATCCACCGTTTTGAGATATGCTGGATCGAATACGCCCGAGCAATTGTGGAATCATAGGTCAGTTCAATAATATAAATATTTTACAATAGTAAAATTAATGTTTCTGAAATCTTTAATACTTTTGTAATTCAGATCTTACTGGATTTAAGTGAATATATTTTACCTTCATCAATGGACAAATAGCAGATTTTCACATTTCCAATATATTTAAAAAAAATCCAATTTCTACCGATTATATTTTGTCACTCACTTGTAGTGTTCCAATATGATCCCCATTCATATGATAATACATTATCATTTCACAAGTTGCAGATGTTCCTTGTATTATACCACTTTCTAGGTGTGCCTGACTACCTTGTATACCACTAGATGCATCGACATACATATAAGTACCAGAACCAGTGGTATGATCTCCAGACGGACCTTTGATATAGGAAAATTATCTAATTATCTAACTTCAAGTGGTGGCTAAGGATTCTGAAATCCAAAACAAAATTGATATAGAAACTGATATTTTATAAGCAAATTTTATGTTGGGCTCTGCAACGGTAAAATTAGCTTTTTAGCTTTGACCTAATTTCAAAAACTTGATGCTGTCTTCACTATAACAACACTGCAAAAATTCTGTTAAGCTTAGTATAGGATAATCTTGATATTGCCAACAGTAGATTTTATATTGCTGCTTCAAATACCGAACATGAGAAAAAATTATCTCATCCCCCCAAAACTCAACAGATAAAATTAAAAAAAAAGATTCTGAATATGACAAATATTGTACAATCACAAACAGGAGAATATATATTTTCCTGATGGGTTTAATTGAAGCAATATAAAGCATACTGAAATAAAGCAAGGTCTTTATTTTTTCAGATTCAGACTGATGAAGTTAAAGAGAAATAAACCAATAAACTTTGGCAATGTTAAAAAAATGTCAGAATAAAGATCATAAACATGATTGGGTTAAAAAAAGAACAAAACAAATGCAATTGGCCAATCATATCGTACCAGTCAACCTATGCGATCTATCTGTGCCTGTACTCATGCAGTTTGTCCGAAAATAAAATCTTTAGTCGAAAAACATAATGGATCGGGCAAGGGTCTATCTGTGATCCACTGCAAAAAGAACAATGGCATAACCTGTGTTTTCTGTTGGTGATGCACCAGTACCAACTTTCCATTGGAACGCTCCAGCACTCACATCATTCCAAGAACAACCATCACTGTCAAAGTCACATTCAAACCTTGAAAAATAAAATTTAAAATTCAATGCTTTCAAATCTTCCCTGTTTCTAATGATAGATAGTTATTAACAGACGTTGATTAGTGTAATGACCAAAAAGCAGGAAATGCAATGAGCTAATAGAAATTTTGCTCTAAATTTATTTAGTAAAATTCATAACATGATTCAGATACAAAACCGTAGAAATTTGGTGAAATATGAGCATTTTTGTTTATATAAAATCGAGACATTATTATATTTATATAGTAAATTTTAAATATAGTTTAAACCAAATAATAAAGACAACTCCGACTGCTATAACATGTTCAATCGACTCACCCACAAGTACTCACGCCTATATATATGTATCAGCATTACTGATTTTATCTTGTAAACAACCAAAAAATCACAAATTTGTGTATTTTCACTTTTTTTCACTAGATGGCGTTATAATAATACTATTTATTGAATCGCATTAAACTCATCCATGGAAAAGGTGGAGGTATTGTAGGTATGTTGGTTTTGGACAATTTTATTTTCAAATATTGATTATGTAACACATCTACATTCCTAAGATCATTTTCAATGGTTGTGAGGACAAACAATTATGGCTCAGTAGTAAATTTTATTCATTAATTTAATTTTTCAGAAGATTATCATATTTGTGACTGAAAAATAATGCAGTACAGCTTTAACGTGCTGGGAATGATAACTGACTCAATCATAGACAATTTACCAAAACCGAATCATGAATAAATTGTGTTAGACAAGGTCTATTTTTGACTCTTGCTAGACAAAATAGTATTTCCAATTATTGGATATAACATGTGTAAGTATCTAGTGTGAACACTTCATCTCTGGGTCTGGCTTCCTTTCCCAAACATATCTATGGACAAAAAAAAATCAGTAAAATATTCAATTAAAAAACTCCACCCCTGATTTGCAACTGGTATTTGCAGGAGAGGCCGTGGTGCATCATGTAGTTCAGCAGTATTCTTGGCTTCCCTCTTTTTCAATACAACAACAAAATTCTATTCTATATAACAGTAAAAAATCATACTGTAGGCACTTGGTCCTCTGAATGCTTTGATTTGTACATTGTATTGAGTATCATCCGTGACATTGTTGGGTAATGGTACCATAGCTTCAATCCATTGGTTACCATGATTAGCACCATCTTGCCATTGTATATAGTTTGTGTCACTGTTCCAATACTGCACAACTTGTAATGAACCCATACTGTTGTCATCAGGAGCCTGAAATTGAGAAAGGATTCCAATTTTGATTCATCTGAAGAAAAACTGCTTTTATTTGTAAAAATATATCAAACATTACTTCAAATATTCAATTTGGTATTCTTCAATACTACCAGTAATAAATATTTTTTTACGCAAATTTTGTCAAGTGCACAGTAAATTATATTTATTTCAGATTTTATGAAGTATACTAAGTAAAACAATGATAGAATATGAATTTTCTAAAAATGTCTAAAACGTTCATGTCATTTCCTCCAATATCACCAATTTTGAAGACTTTTATACAATTTTATCCATTTCGAGCACTTCTGTGACACACTGCAATTTTCTTATTCAGGGCGATATAAATTTTTTGTGGTCATCTGAGTAGCTTCAACATATTGTATTTTTATATTGCTGTGAAATGAATTAATTTGGAGTAATTCGATGGCCTAGTGGTAATCATGTCCACACCACAGGTTAAAGATCTTGGGTTAGATCTCAGCAAATCAACCTATGCCCGACACTCAACACAGGTTGTAATCACTTAGGTAGGCTAGACCGAACCAGGAAGTCGATATCTTTTCAAAAACACTAACCCTGTCCATAGATAAGTAGGCGCTGCAGAGGTTCTTGGTCAGGATAAAGAACTTCAAAAAGAGCGGCTATATAAAAAAACGCAAATGGTAGCTAACTGGTTACTCAGATTTGTAAGTGGTTGCCACCAGTTGGACTCAAGTTTTATTTGATATGCTCTAACGGTGAAATACAAATGATTATTATTGGTTGTATATTTCACCGGTTGAGCATACCAAATAAAGCTTTATTCGAATTGAAGAAATTTTCAACTACGCAAACTTGCTTGCCCCAAATCGAAAAAATTCTTACCCTCATATGATAGAAGAACTGCATACAACGTGGAACTGAATTATCAAATCTTATTGAGAATAATTTTGCCATGTCTCCTTCAACTTGTGGCGTAGATGCTTCCATCAGTAAATAGACACCTAAAATAACAGAAGAATAAAAAAAATGAAAAAGTAACGTTATATGTTTTGTTAAAAATATTTGGTTAGATTCATGATTTTTCCCAGCAAGAAAAAAGCAACAGAATAAGAGTGATAAATTTTTAGAAAATGAAGGTGAAATTTGGGGTATTTGACAATTTTTGAGACAGATGTGCTTGTTTGCTTATTACAGTATTTTTGATCTGAATATTTGATTCAAAAAATATTATTCGATTCGATTATTATGTTATTAGAAGATAATTGATTCTGACAATCCCTAGTTAAATATTGCCAGAGCAAATACTACTTGATAAATATTTTTAAATTGATTCAAGCCAGGCTTATTTTCCTTATGCAAGGTTTCTAGAAACTTTCTAGGAATGTTTAAAGAACCACATAAAAGCTTTTTAGCTGTGAAAACCAGTGAATCCTAACTCAGACCAAAACTACAGATTAGCTGTTACAAGATATAGCAAGTGATATCAACTACCCAACTTTGTTTTACTTAAATTTACTCAAAAGAGTTTTGTAACTGACAGATGAAAAAAATCTACTAAAACTAATAAACGCTTATATCGCAATAATCTACTATCAAATGTAGAAGGAGCAATTGCACTCTTATTATTTTTCCCCCTAAAATACCAATACAACAATTCCTACCATGTGGTGTGCCCAGAGTATGATCAACGCTCGGCCCAGTATTTCCACTCATTGTCTCCCCTGCTGCTCTCATCCAATCGAAATCATCACTATGTTCAGAGTTCTCCCATGTACAATATCCTTTCTCAAAATTACAAGATCCGAGTGGTTCACAGGCACCAGGTAGTAGTACTATATCATCAATAGCAATGTCTCCCTGCACTCCTTCTCCTCGTACTCCTTCAAACACAATCTGGAATGAAAAAGATGAAACATTTTTTCAAGTTGAAATTATTGGAGTTGTTCATGAATACAAATTGATTTCAAACTTTTGCCGAAAAAAAATTTTATTAAACAATATCAGAATGAATCATATGAATGGTTCACATTTCTTTTAAGTGTTTAAAACCTTTATGTCAAGTCCTTCCGATTTATAAATGACTTCAAAATCATAAATATTGATATTACAGACACCATTTTAATTACAAATATCTAATCTGATTTAATAAATGATAACGATCAACTTAGCAAGGGGACTTGATGGAGTTTAAAGGTAATGCTAGTTCGCAACATGACTTTACAAATATAATATGATAAGGAAAAAAGAACAACTATTCTGAAAATTAGTGTGAAGGATAGCTAATAAATGAATTGAGTGCAATACAAACCAGCCATCACACCTAAACTGAAGCATTTGTTTGAATCCATGGAATATGAATAAAAATTGAGCTGCAGACTAAATTTAACAAGTAACACAGTATCACCACTCGGTACCATGAAAACATAATAAATCATTTGCAAATATACAATGAATTATAAATGAAAATGACGTATTTGAACAAATTTTCGTTCCTCATTCTGAAAAGCCTTTTAAGGTTATCCCTCATACAATAAAAAAACTAAAGTGGGCAAATCTGAGCTGATGGCTAAAATGCTTATATTAACGTAATTTCAACAGCATATTGTATCGAATTTTGTCTTCAAAATTTATTATACCTGGAATTGAGATACTGATTGTATTGTTAATTGCATTGGTCTCCAATGATCGTTCATATCTTCATCAACGGACCATAGTAAGTTGAGACCTCCTCCCTTTTCTCGATGATATACATTCAGTTGTCCTGAAAAGTGGGAGATTTTTTTCATTTGTTTGATTTTTCTCACAGAAACTTTAAAATTTGACGCTACTCGAGATGCATTTTTCTCAGCTACAAAAGATTGGGACAGATACACTATTTTGCAGAGAATGGACTACTGATGGACCGTGCCTGGACGCCACAGTCCATCACTGGTCCATACTCAATAAAACATTTTTGTCGGGGAAACAGTGAATCATTTCATTTCGAAGTTTAGAATATTATTTTTTGATGAATAAGGTGAAGATTAAATAAGAGAAATTTGGATAAATTTTTATACTTGCATAATAATATAACAATGAATTGAATGCTTGCAAAGCATAGGAAGATAAAGAAAAGGATTGCAATGGAGTAACAATACCTAACGCAAATTAGGAATCTGTCTCAAAATAATCATTTACCTCAAGATTTCATATATTATTTAGTTGAGCAAATAACCACGTCAATGCCTTACAATTCATCAGTGTCCAGCATTCAATATAATGTATTATACATAAAGCATTAAACTAGTTTTGATAAGAAGGCAATTCAAAAATCACAGAGCCATTTTCAATACTTTATTCAAATTAAGCAAACTTTAAATAACGAAAAACGTAAATATTAGAACAAAGCATTATACATACCAACATGATCTCCAGTTATATGATAATAGAACGTTAAGCAATCAGCTTCAGTAGCTGGAAAGAATGGACTTTCGATTCTTGCTCGATCGCCAGGAATTACTGAAACAGTTGATGCATCCATATACACGTAATGTCCGAAATCCGTCAAATAAGTGTGGTCGTAACTTGGTCCAGTACCCTCAGTCACAGTTGATCCAGAACCGAGACTCCACTCGAAAGAGTCGGTCGTATCTTGAGTGTATCCACATAGCGCATCTCCATTTTCAAAATCACATTCCGGTGTTGGAGGACAATAATCATAGACAAATTTAACATCGTCAATTGCGATATCTCCAGCCCATGATACTCCTCTGACCGCTTCAATGACTATTTGCAAGTCATGAGAACGTGCGACATGAATCTTAAAATTAAAATGTATCATATTTATTTGTCAAAAATGTAATTTTGTAAAATATGAAACGAATTTCATTATTATGGGATAGGATGTTATTTATTTTATCAAGTTTTAGCCAAAGATGGATCGAGCATAATCTGTAAGTAACTAATTTTCAATTTCAGTCAAATCATTATTTATTTTAGATTATGCCGGTTCATCTGATTGAGAACAATAAGTTCTGCTGTAATCTTGACATTTATTTATTTTATTATCAGTTTATGAAAATAAATAATGGGTTGCAACTCTTAAACAAGATTTTTTTTATATTGAATATCATTTCAAATTGAATCTATTTCTAGATCTAATTGTTTTTCAAAAATTTATTTGAAAGATTTCATTGTTGGTTGAAATTATTGAAATACATACTGGTATGTAAAATCCAAATTTTTGGTCAATCAATTTTGTACACAGTAGTTTGTGTTAAGCTTAAGACACGGATGGATCGCGCCAACAAGGCGCGGTTCATCCGTGTTTTATGCTTGACAAAATAAAATCTGTTTTGTATACCTCGAACAGATCATATCCTACCAAAGCAATGAGAATTTCGAATCGCTCGAGTCAATTGAACAGGTTTAAATTCTGCATTTCAAAGGTGGTACCGGTATCCGTTGACTTCGCTCATTGACTTCGCTCAATGATAAACAAACCCATTCAATTGCAAGGTTAGAAATGCATATGAATATGTATACCTGTCCATATCTCCAATGAGGTCCATGGGTTCCTATCTTTGTCCAGATCATTTCTTTAGAAACTTGATCTTGCCAGTATAAATTCAATCGACCAACATCACGTCCGTACATGAAATACCAAAATTCCATGCATACGCCATTGTGATCTAAATTTACCAAAATAGAAAAATAGAAACTCTGGAAACTTATCACGATGGATGTCATCGTTGTCAGTGGAAGACATGAAGATCTCAGGGGCTACTAACATGTCCTAAAATGAGTGGCTATATGTTTTACCAATGAACCACTCAACCCTCTTTTTGAAATATCTGCCCTGAACATGCCAGCCAACCGTGACTAATCTTTTCATGTAACAATGGCCTAAGTGTATCAGTTTACAACTGGCAGCTGTTTCACGCATCCTTGTTCACGATGATTCACTCAAGAAAAAAGGGTGTTGCAACAGGCTACTCACCAGTAGGAAGCATTATTCTGACATAATCTCTCACGATATATATAAAAGCACTCATTTTACACAACGCTAACAGTTCAGTTCTGTATTCTCAAGTGAGTGGTCCGCTAAAGTGCACATTCGAAGCAGCAGTTGGAGAATTAACACGCAGCTCTTTATTATGTTAGTGGTCATTGGTTAGTTTTTTTTAGGTGCGTTTTCCAACTTTGCTCAGAGTGAATTTCAACCAAAAAATTTTTAAACGTATTCCTGATTGATTCACGAGATTTGGAAACATAGCTTTCTCAGATTGACAGAAACGCAGTATCAAGAAAATCAAACTCTGGGCATTCTTATGTGCATTGAAAAAAAAATTCATTCTTTACCTGGCGTTATCATTTCGGTCATGAGTCTCGCTGCATCTCCATCTGATCCTGTTGAAGCATCAATATAAGCATAATGTCCTGCTGATGATTGCAATGTATGATCAACACCTGGTCCAGTTGAAGTAGAGTCTGTTTTACCAGTTGTTCGGAGCCATTGCAGTTCAGCCGTCGAATCACGAACATAGTAGCAGAATCTGAAACATGAAAAATTGAATGTGTCAAATAAAAGAGATTTTAAATTAATAGTTTATTGTCTAAGTTTCCTTACTTATTTTATGCTTATATATATAATATATATATATACTATACTTTATAAATATACTATATATATATATTCAATAAATTTAATTGATTTAAATCTAAAAATGTTATTGTTAATACTTGTTTTGTCCAAATTAGAAAATATAAACAAACAAATCTGCCTCAATACAAGAAGTTAGTAAGTTAGCAAGATAGTTTCTTGCTTTGGTGCGGGCGTCTGACCAAAAGTTCTTGATTAGATGAATAGTTTCAAAACAAAACAAAAAAATTTTGAAGCTTTTTGTATAAGGAAATCATTTACTTTTTGCGAGCTGTATTTATATTTAGTAAACCCTATCCCATATAAATTTTGCTTTTTAATTTCACCCATTTTCAAAATCACAGTCATCTTTAGTAGGTTTCTGATCTGGATGTGTCAGCCACGGTCTAGTAGTGGTAGGTGTACCAGTGACACAAGGATCAAGACTAACTTCAACATCATCAATAGCAATATGTCCTTCACCTGCAACATCACCTACACTTCCTGCAATATAAATAGATGTGACTTGGATCATATTGAAACTAAATATTTTAAAAATTAATTTTGAAATTATCAAACAATCCCAACAATGTATCGAATATGCTTTTTTCAAATAAATTAATGATTGTTCAAGATATTAGTTTGTCATTGACATTTTCAAACATATTGTTGGAAAAAGTCAAAGAACCCAACATTAGATGTGATATTTCAATAGTTTATGGTCGCGGATCTAAAATATTATATTAGGGAAAATATTCTGTATTTCCTTAAGGATTTTATAGTTATTCACAAAAATTGACAATTTTTTGTCACAAGTACTTTTTTGGTTGTTTATCTCAAATTGTGGTACATTTTGAATCAAATTGTTATCTGTAACTCTGATTATGACATCATTTAATTTGATTAGGGAATATTTTTAAATATCAGTCCCCTTTTCTTTGCAGTTCCAAGATATTCCAATGGACGTATAGTTAGTTTATTATAGTGAGTTTGGGAGAGGCAATTCAATGCCTTGTATTAGAGAAATGTCATTCATGAAATCACAACCATACAAACCTTCGAAATAAAGCCAGAAATCGTCACCACTGGTGAATGATATTTGTTTTGTCACCCAGACATTCGCATAAGAACCATCGACAGTATACAAAGGAGTACTGTCTTGTCCACCAGATTGTGTGACTTTATATATGTTGAAACTCCCAACTCCAGATCCATACATATGATATGATAGTGTTAAACATCTAAATTGAAAAAGTTTGTATTGGTTCTAATAGTCTAAATAAAATAGTCAAATTCAGCAATGTATAATTCAAAGATAAGTTTAAATTGAATATTTAAAAATTGGAGAGCTCGAGTTACAATCAAGAAAACGAATGATTCGTTGATATCTTGGGATGGACTACTTATCTATCCTCCTTGTTTCCTAATAATCTTGGATCCATGTGTGAGGGGGTCACAAGTATGCACGAAGGAGATAATATGAAGCATATATACATAAATATTATGTTCTCATTCAACAAAAATATAAGCTTATTGTAAGCTTTCATTATAAAATAAGTGCGCAAATTGCACTTCAAACTTGCAAGTTAACTATCTACATGGGCCACTATGATAAAGTGCAGCAAGTAATATCTACCCTGGGTGATGGAAAATTCACTACCACCTATACTAATCTGCCACTTCTTTGTTGGAATTTGGTCACATCTTCAGACATGGAGAAAATATGCGTAACAATGGGACTGTTCGAAAATCAACCTACGGGTCACAAAGTTATTGTAGTAAGCACGGCAAAAGCATAAAGAGTACCCATGGCTCGCAGGCTTGTTCAATTAAAGTAAAATAAAGTTGGCACATGATGTAAAAGTTTTCCTTACTGTTATAAATTTATTCGGGAAAACACAACACTATCATGAAGATCGTTGTGTTTCTTAGAAAAGGAAATTTCTGTTATTATATTGACAATATCCATTTATAGTAAGATATCATCAACAATTTTTATACCATATTATTACAGACCTTTTCCTAGAGTATAGTATACAATAGAATCTGCGCAGCATTCAAAAATAGCATAAACTTCAGTATGTGATAGTATAATCAGACCCGCCTGTGTACTTCTATCCAAATGCACAACTATAGTATTTAGATTTGTTAATTACCTTTCACTTGTTGGATTCGAGTCGTTACCGATTGAAAAGACTTCTGAAGACAATATTGCTTTGTTATTTGGAGAACCAGATGTCATTGTCATGTATGCATAGTGTCCTTCAGAAGTTCCTGTAGAAATGAATTAGAATTTTGAATGGGCAACAACACCCTTCCCTCACTCAGCCTAAATATGGTAAATATATCGAGGGTTTTGCAAGGGTCATTTAAACAGGGTGGCAGCCTCTTGGTTTCCTTCAGGTGTGCAAAATGTTAATGTCATTTTCTTCTGATGAATGAAAAGCTACAAAGTCATCAACACTGCTATTTCATGGCAGTATGGATGATTCTGTATTGATTCCTTTATATACAGTTTTTTACTACCAGACACTTGAAGTTGACATTAAAATCTTCTAGTCACAGGAATATCATAAAATACTGCTTATTTGTTAAATTTTCTTCTGATTGAATCCATTTTCTCCGAGTGTCTGAGTGGCAGTTTTGCTACAATTTTTTTATGGAAAACAATATCTAGAGAATTTCTGGTGAGGTTTTCGTCTCTGGAACTAGAAATGATAATTTATTTATCTCTTTGTCTAGATCAGTGATAAAAGCACAATTCAAGCGTCACAAAATTTGACACAAAATTGAAAATAAACATTTATTGGCTAAAATAAAGGGTAAATGTACATGTTCTACTTAATTTGCTCTTCACAGTCATGCATCTGTAGTATAGCTAAACTACCTGATCAACAGAAAAACTTGCACACAAGCAGCGTATACACATTGTGTACAAAAGATGTATTTTTTCAGCGATACAATATTCTGTGATCATAGGTCATATAAAGAATGTGCTTCTTTTTTTTTTAAATAAACAAAACTCAGAAAAACTGCACCAGGATAACATACCAGTAGTGTGATCTGTTGATGGCTTATTAAACGTAGTTGGTTTTGAAGCTTGGTCCCACAACCAATTGAGTTGGTCAGTTGGTGATGGTAGATTGCTAAACGCGCACCAACCAGTTTCGAAGTCACAGCTTCCTGGTTTAGGACAATTACTTGATAATAACACAAGATCATCAAGTGCAACATAGTCAGTTTGACCAGTTCCTGCAATGAAAATAAAAATTGAAGCAAAGTTTGGTAAAAATTTGGATCACTCGTTACAAGCTAACTGAGATAACTGTAACCGAAAACAATTATACAACTATCTACTAGGTATCTCTCATTTCAGACAAATGTTGCCAAAGTATTCTTGATTCAAATTAGCTTTGATAATTTGGCTAATTCTGAAAATATCAGAAAAATCATGATATATATCAAACCATACATATGTACACCATGAAAGTTGATATGGACCAAACTTGGCCAAATTGGTCATTTTGTTTTAGGATAGGATTTAATTCTTATCCTGTGGGAGAGGAAAGCTAAGAAGACAGTTTAATCATATGGCGAAACACCACCGCACTTGCAGATGCCAGTTCCATCTCAGGGTGAAGATTTTTGGTTTACCCTATTACTCGTTTTTCATGTGCATGGACCTGTTTGGTGGAGGAAGCCGTTAACCACTGTGCATCAGCAAGGCATCCATTAGACCTCTCGCATATAATCCTCATCCCTCACAGGATTCGAATCTACGTCTCGATGATCAGAGATGCGCAGCTTAAGGCGTATTCCCAGTGCTTTACCGGTTGAGCTAACCGGGCAACACAAGATATTTTGTATATTGTTTATTAAACCATAGCAAGACCCTTACATACGACTCCTTCATCAAGATATATTTTGCCAAGCATAAAACGCAAATGTCAACAATATCTTAACAAATCCTACCTGAATCAGTTTCGAAAACGATTTTCCACGTCATATCAGTTGCAAACATTTCAGCAGTAGCGAACGCCCATTCATTTCTTTCTGCTGTTGTTTCCCAACGTAGAATATTAGATTTTATTCCTGATGAATCTTCAAGTCTTTGATAAACTCTTAAAGCTCCGGTTGTTTCATAAAGCTCAGTGTGCCAGAAAGTAGCACAGTTTCCCCCTAAAATTGGAATGGAGATAAATAATATATTTATATGATGATAATATGCAAATCAGAGTCAGAAACACTTTTCTCAAACATGTTTTGTTAAGTATGAGTCACTGATGGATCGGGCTGCCTAGGCGCGATCCATCAGTGACCCATGCTTAGCAAAAAGCATTTTCTGATTGGAAAAGGACTGTTAAGCACACAATGTTTCATGTAACCAAGAATTACCATTTCACCCACCAACCATGTCCAACCTTTCCTGCCAATTCGGAGTTGGTAACAATATATTTTATTTCAAATATACATGTTACCTATTTTTAGGGATTGATAATTTGAATTTAATCGAATTCAAAGAAAAAAAATCCCAATGAGAATCTTGTCGAATATTGACTCGAAGATGGATCATATAACTCCGAAGTCGTCTGTCAGTGGATCAATGAATAATGAGAGAACTACTTTTTAAAATTCTATGCCCACTTTGAGACATATTTCTATTATTAATGGTATACAATAAAGAACAATTTTAACTGTTCACGTATAAATAAAAAAGACTCGTGCATTAAAAGATGAAATTTGGCAGACATATTCGACATGATTTCAAGATTAAAATATGCAAAAGGCAAGATACAAACAAAAACAAAATAAAACAAATGAATTAATATACTGCGCCAAGCTCAAGTTGCCGGTGGAATCATGGAATCCTGCATCTCACAAATTGCTCACAAATGGAAAATCTAATCAATATTCATCCTCACTCCTCAAAAAAGTATTTTGTCAAGATGCATTTAGTGTACACCTGGGAATGGGCATCCCAGAATACTCTACTGTTCCGGGATAGTAAAATTGAATCTAGAATACCGAATCCCCCTCCTAATTTGCATGAAATCTTTCGTAAATACATTTTGGATTTGGGTACTTCACTCGGATTCTGTATTCTTAATTAATTGTAAGTAATTGTAAGTATCCCTACTTACAATTATTTCTGTGTGATATATCCTGAAATATTCCCAACTCACCAATGCAATTTCCCCAGTATCCATTATATTCAGACGTTGTTGAACACCATGGTTGATCATGATTCGCTGATATACAAGTATGATACGTCTCTCCGTTGTACGTGAAGGGGAACACACATCGTTGACCATTACCAGTTCCACTAGTTGTCCACACTACATTTGTCTCGTAGCAGTTAATCCAACTTCCAGAATATACAGGAGTTGTCGAACACCACGGAATACCATTATTATTAACATCGATACATTCATTATAAAGATCACCCTGTTAAATGAGTAGTGACAATCGATCAAAAAATCACGTTAAATTACTTTGTTGTGAGTGAGTCACTGACATCTCCTGCTCATAATTCGCGATCCATCCATGGTTCAATTAGGGATTCCCTTCCAAAGAGGCAGGTATTGCAGAATTTTGATTAAATTTCGCAATTTTGTTTTTCAAATGTTCTTAAATTGAATGCAGCAAAATTATGAAATATGCCAAATATTAAGTTGCAATCGAAAAACAGGCAAAATATGTTCAAATATATGCAGTTGGGTTTAGACCTGGACGACATACCGGTAGGACGGTAAATACCGGCATCTTGCTTTCTAGATCCTTTTTGGGCAAAAAATAGTGTAATATACTGGCAATGCCGGTATTGTGACGGCGGTATACCGGTACAAAAAATACCAAATGCCACCCAGCTCTAGTTGAGTTTATGAAATAATAAATATTAACATTATTTTATTTATATGGGGAATATATGGGACTAGGTACTGACATGCAAGTCCTGAAAAGAAAAAAATATTGAGATTTCATTATTTAATCTGACATTATCAACTGGGAAGGACATTTGAAAATCACTGAATACTGTTAATGATCATAGATTTTTTTATACAAGTTTGGTCTAAGTAAAGTCGAAAGCAGATCTGAAAACCGATAACCAACCGCCACCCAAATGGACAAAAACTGCCTCAAAATGTAGTACCAGCAACTGCACTCTAAGCAGAAAACATCCCATATAGAAATGAACTGCCATATTTAAGTGCAGTGAGTGATATCAGCCCTGGGTGATGATGAAGTCATCTACCACTTCTTTGTTATTAGTTTTATTTGATTCCACTATTAGGAACAGTTAAAACAAACCTCATATTCAAATGGGAAGGAACAATGTTGTATGACACTGGTGGTCATTGGTTGAGATACAAGTCGGGCATGTTGTCCTAGTAAGCTATCTCCAGGGAGAGCAGACATGTAATATCCACTCGCTTCTCCTGTTGTATGATCATATCTTGGTCCAACAAAATTCGGATCGGTGTCTGAAATATTCAGAACGAAAATATAAATAATTTATCTTGGGATGAAATTATATATCACATCAATGAAACTCCGGACCTCTCTGTCCGCTCTGAACAAGGGTCGGAAGCAGTCCTCAAGAAAAATTAGCAACCATTCCCAGACTCATGTGGTAAAAAGCTACGGTACATATCATATAAAACCAGAAACTGGTCCCTAATCGGAAAACATTTTTGCAGATCTGAACTATATTACCATGTGACAAGCCACAACCTCTTATCCAGGCACCAGTTCCAAATCGAGAGATGAAGGGGTGAACCACTGTGCGCAGGCGAGGTGCCCAGTAAATCTCTTGATTATAATCATCCCTCACAGGATTCAAACCTTTGTCAGGACACTCAGAGAAGCATAGATTGAATCTTATTCCTAAGACTTTTAATAGTTGCGATAAGTTTTCACAAATAGTTTCACAAACAACTCATTTATAACAATCAAATTGTGCACACATATGCTGGATCATTTTTCTAGTTTCGTCAGATAATGAAGGAAGCTAGACTTTAGTTGAAGGAGGGCTTGTGTGATAAACCTGTTTAAAACTACAGGATAGAATTTCCTTTTTATCCTACGGGAGAGGTTAGCTGAGAATAGAGCCTAATAATATGGCAAACCATAGCCTTTCGTGTGGATACCAGTTTCGAAACAGGGTGAATTGTTTTTTGCTTATATTATTTCTTATTTTTCTAGTGAGTAGATCTGGTTAGTGGAGGAAGTCGTAAGCAGTGCTTAAGTGAACCACCGTGCACTGGCGAGATGTCTGTCTGATATATCTCTGGTCATCAAGAAGTAAGTTTGAATCCTGTGGGATATGATGATTAAGTAATTCTCAGAAGAATAAATAAAATAATCAAATAAAGTTTGGGATTAAGTGATCATTAGTTGATTCTTTTCAGACTCTGCTTAAGGTGGTCTTCAAAAAAAAAATGAACAATACACAACAAATAGAATGTTTTCGTCACTTACCTCGATAATGTGAAGTATACCAATTGTAGTCTGCTGAAGGTGTATAGTCATTCACATAACTACAGGATCCATGCTCAAATGTACATGATCCTCTCGCACCAGCTAATTCTGGACAATATCCTTGGGAGAAAAATATATCATCAATTGCGACGTCCCCGGCCCATCCATTCTCACGAGTAACTTCAAAACCGAGCATGTATGGTTCATACAGGTGAAATTGTTGTTGATAATACACCCATGCGTTTGCAGATGTACCTGATCTCCTCCAAAACTGATAATACAAAAACAACATATTTTAATTGCATTCCGATATCTAAACATATCTGACTTGGAACTGGTAACTGCATGAGAGGTCATAGTTCACCAAGATTTATTCTTGGCTTTCTTCTTCCGCATGGGGGAAAATAATATTATGTACTATGATAATAAAATTTAAAGCAAGATTAGGCAAATTTCATAGATCTGATTAAAAAGTACTGATTTGCATTTGATTTTAAATCCAAAGCAGTGGTTCTCAAAGTTCTTTGAGTGCGACCCAAATCTGAGTGTTATGAGTATGTTGCGTCTCAAGCATTAAATATAACTTACTATACATTTATAACCAACACCGCAGGGCACAAATCTTTGAAGTGGTGGATTAGGTATTATAAGATGCAGGCTACAGCTATGAGATTCCCATGAAGTGCTAAAAGGCACCATTGGTGACTTTTAAAAACCGAATAAAATTATCTCGCTTGGCTAACAGAGCCACTCAGACAGCTTAAACAAAATTAGAAACAGGCACAGGATCAACAGGAATAAATGATTAACTTAATCAATCACAGACCAAGTGTATATGACTCGATAATCAAGAAGTTTCTGAAACCTGAAAAAAAATTTGCAGTAATTCCATGTGTGATGACACTAAAACAAAATGAAACCTTTGCGACCCATACTTTGAGAAGCTCTGATCAAAAGCAATATTCGTTACCTCAGTTTTCACACCAGAAGATTCATCAATCGAAAACAAACTTAGAGTGCCAACATTTGATCCATACATGTAGTAGGAATATTCCATGCAGAATCCAGAGAATGATGGTTGAGCAAAGTAACGATCTGTCATCAAAGTAGCTGAGGAACCATCAACACCAGCTTCAGCATTGGCATACATGTAATGACCTAGAAGATGAAGATTATTTCAATTTGGACAGATGGAACAAATCAAAAAACCGCTCACATCAAAAGATAATTCTGGAGTTCATTTCAACATCAATTTAATGCTCATATTAAAACTCTCACTTGCAATTTTTTACAACCATAATAATATACATATACAATTGTACACAGGATTCAAAAAATATGTTAAATATATCTCTGATTTATCATGTCAAATTTCTAATACTGAGATCTATTTATATTTTGTTATATTTTATAAAAAAAAAATATTATGTTATTAATTGATAAATTGAGGTTCAATAATAACTTTGTCCACAGTTATCTATATTAAAATAGGAAATACCTTCTTTTTTTTAAAGAAGACATACGTCAAATAACAGTAGGATTAGAATGAGTTATGTTGGAATTGCGGATTAAAGATCTCGAGTTTAAGTCCTGGCGTTTCCGGCTCGTTAATTCATGACCACCGCACAACCCACGATGTAACAATGTGGGTAAGCCCAACTGAACTAGAAAGTGCTTAACTTTTTAATATAGTTAATCCTGTTTGCCCATAAGTGGCTGCTGGTAATGGGACGATCAGGGTGATTCACTCAGATGACATTGAAAAAGCTAAATAAACAAATGGGACTAATAAGTGAAAATTAAACACTATAACCAGTTCTAATAGTCATTTGCCAATAAGAAATTTTATTTCGTCAAGCATGTGTTATGGACGGACAGCGACATGATTTATTTCTAACACAATCAAAAGATGAACGAGAAAATTTTTCTGATAGTGTCAATAAAAAGAAAAAGTACATACCAAATTTAGCAACAGTGTCTTGGATAGCCTTTCCATGATTTTTTGGAAGGTATGTGCAGTTCATCCATGATGGAAACGGGATTCCTGGTCGTACTTTCTGTGTAACAAATGTCCATGCTTCTCTATAACCTGGAAAAGATACAGTTTTAACTATGAAAGCTAAAAAATAATTAGAATTTAATGAATAAGCTTCTTTCTAGTGAATTTGTGATTATCCGTATTTTTGCTAACCAATAATAGGCACCAAGGAGTAGTAAACTAGCAATGAAAGATTTCAGGCCTTTAAAAATTGGTGATCAGTGAATTTTTCGAAGGGCATATTTAGCAATTTAAAGAAGGTGATGAACAAAAATTTGATAAAAACGCTCATCAGCTAAAGAACTTGTACTAATGCACATAATATTCATTTATTCCTAATAATTCATTTCTATTTTTACCAATGAGCATGAAATAAAATCATAAATAAGTGACATGCAAATGGAAAAAAGGAAGTCCGAAGTCTGGGAGACTTATCATGACCTCAACTATCTTATTTAATCTCAAGAAACAAAATAAATTAAAAACAGAAATATTAGCAGCAAGCAATATTAGCTCAAGACAGTGAATAGCGGAAAACAATAATATGTTAAATATCTTAACAGTAGAGTGAACAAAAAAAAAACTATGCCGAACTAAACCAGTGGGGTTGTGTTGCCACTAAAACATTTTTTCAAGTGTATATTAGTGTGTATATCAAAAAACTTCGTATAGAGATGGCAAGAATGCTTAAGACAAAAATAAAAGAACATAAGGAGCAAACAAGCATGAAAATATTATAAAATATGCAATACTGAAAGGAAATGAGACTATATCAAAACTGGAAAAAAATCCTAAAAAAACCTGAAACTTAATTGTACATATAAAGCAAAGCATGTTTAAATACAGTCGCTTTACATGAAAAATATGAAATGAAATAAACTTCATTCCACAACATGCAATTAATAATGTTTCGCAATTTTAGCAGATTACGAGCATTGTCTCAAGGCTGTGTTTCACACTGGGGTACCCCACATGTATTGCTTGTTGAAGCCTTTTTCATTTATCGATCTTATCCATTCTTAGAGATTCGTACCCATGTCATACTTTATTGTCATGTTTAACTGCTATTGTCTCTTTCAACTAGCCACCGTAGCATATGATTTATCACAAAAAAAAAAACAATCCACGAAACTATTCTCAAATTTATTACCTGGGGTTGGACAGCCTGGGCCAGTTGCTCCCAAGGATTCCATGAATGCAATATCATCTCCATCAAAATTTGTGTCCATTGATGAATCTTGAACAGCTATAGCAATCAATGAATCATACTCAACACTATCAAGATATTCTATCATTCTGTCAACCTACAAAATATAATTCAAAACACAAATAAATATTGTAATGAAAAGTTATGTGCCCATCACATACCACTTCAGGAGTTGAATAATATTTGTATTCCTCCTTCTGCAATTACTAATTGAAACTTATTTTAGGACAATAGCGCTGTATATAGAAATATTTTCTGCATAGGCCGGTATTATAGAATTTTGATGATTTGATAATTTTTGAGTTATTTCATTCTTTGATTATTCTTACATCGATTCATGTTGCAGTAAAATCATGATATATACCAAATTTCATGATTAGAATCGTGCTTTTGTTCAAAAATGGGGAAAATATGGTCTAATATGAAATGCTGAAACATTTTTCTAGTAACAAGGTGAAATTTCGATTTTTCCTAATCAATACCTCAGCCGCCGAACCATACGTGTCGTAAAGTGTTGAAACCATAGAGTTAGTTTTCATATCGACAACCACTATGCTATGTCCTCTACCATTCTGTTGATAATCTATTCCATTGATATTGATTTGACACGTATTACCATCTTCAAACCCAGCAGATACAAGATGAAAATCATATCTTGATACACCTGAAACAAAATGAAAATTCAAAATTTACAAAATATATGGTCAACTTTGTAGCTTGGGCTAGATAGTGGAAACTTTTTTGGTATTCAGAAAACAATTTCATTTTTCTCAATTATTTGATTCAATTCGAATTTGATTTATTATTTCCTGGTAGAAGTTACAAAATTATACAGTAAAGATGACATATTTTTATAATCTAATGAAATATATTTCAAGCCAAAATGTCGCTATATTCAAAGTATTCATATTTGAATGTAGTCAAATAGTTTGGACAAATAATTCAAATACTCTGTTGCTGATTACGAACTATATTTTAAATAAAAATTGAAAACTGGAAAAAATAAAAAATCATACTGTGATAATTTCAAGAAATCATTAAAATCGTGTCAAACATGAAATTGATAGTATGGTATTTTGATTTAAATGTTCAAAGTATTATGACGTTTGCTAGATTATATTCAGTGATAAAAATTTTGGGGTTCGCATAAAGCAAAATCACGTTGATTGACTACAGGTTAGACGAAAACAATACCATGATGAACCAATGACGAAACGCAGATAAGTAAGTAAAAGAGCAATGCTGGAGGGATTAAAAGAATCAAAATCAAGTATAAAAATTATAAAATCGTTAGACTATTTATAAAACGCTCTGACAGCGACAAAGCCATATTTACGCAAACATTATCATTATTCCTGATTTGTTAACCCCAGGGGCAATTTACCGAAAATATTTTTTGTTAATTAATATTTTGAATATTAAAATAATATTGACAGACATGATATTAATAATGTCATGACATTTTTTGTTTTGTAGTTTCGATAATAGAATAATGACACCAGATTAGAAACTTTATTTAGTTCAAGTATGAGTCACTGATCGGCCGCGCCTCCTCAACACGATCCATCAGTGAGCCATACTTAACAAAACTTATTTTGGGAAAATCTAGAAATAAGTAACCTATATTAATTAAATATTACACATACATAATTTGAACCTAGCTAATTTAATAATCCAGGGTAAGTACAAATGATGATTCTTTTACCTTGTATAAATATTAGGATTACAAGTCTATTAACGTTTGAGTCATGTACGAAGTAGCCAGATTATGGAAAAGATTGTAATTAATTGGTTGACGGCAAATTTTGCAAAATCCCAAAACAACGTCGTAAAATGAAAGTTTCAGGATTTAGTGTAAATTGGTTTATTGCTGTTACATATTTGGCAATATATTTTATTTCGGTCAGTCCCAATTATTGGTAAGTATGGAAACTTGAAAAATATCAAATTTAAAAATTTTGGGATATTCAATATGAAATTAATATACTAATATCGCTAATTTAATCGATTTATGACGTAAAATTTGATCAGGTAACAATGATAAAAAGAATTTTACTCTGTGAAGGTGTTGTGTGGTCATATCCAGGTCCCAGTCCATTTAATGAACCATCCGCTCCCACACCGGTTTCTCGTGTCCATGTGAATCCGCCTGTTCCGGAATCAATCCATTCGCAAGAGTCAACTTCCATTGTGCAATTGATAGGAACATCACTAACGCTCGGATATGGCTCGAATGTAGTGGCTGGTGCACTAGTTAGTACTGTGCCTGTGTAACAAATTAGAATAGGGATGAGGCAAAAATGGCAGAATGTCAGCTGTTGAGACATCAAAATAAATATGGCTGCTGTCAAAAGAAATTTTTTTAACTACAATTTTTCCCAATATTCTATTTCACAACAAATGAAGATTATCAGTATTTTTTTAAAACATGAATGTTTGTGTCACACGTTAACTAAAATATATTGTGTAGTCATGATATGCATTTAAAACTCTCTGCACAATATCAGCACTGACATTTATAAGCTATAATTTAACTCTCTGCCAAGCGATATATACTGAAGCATTTATTGAGCATGGTTGCTATTGTATCTGTCAGTGATAGTGTAACCAATATTTTGCCAACCCATCCTTTATTTTCCAGGCTCTACATTGTTCCTTGACTGTATGATAAGTGGCTTGTGCCTCATAAATGTGGAATTTTCACTTTTGCCACAGTTATATCATGATTCATTCACCTATACTGAAAAAACTTTTTTTTAACAAAATTTTTGAATTGAAGTCAGAAAGCAAGTATGACTCAATGATCAATAAATGTCATGCACAGGTTCGATAAACAAAATCAAACTCAAAGCAAACAAACAGTACAAGTACCAATAACTTGAACGCAGATCAGATAATATCTGGAATTAAAAAAGTTTAAATATCATGATATTACCTATCAGTTTCTACTGAAAGACAATTGTTAATATACCAGAAATTACCCATGAATCAGCAGTGAAAAGTGCATAGATATGTTTATTGGATGACTAATGGTAAATAACGAGAATTTTCGATTATCTAACTCACAAAAATGTATGATATTTGATATATCATCATTGGATTAATGATAAAATTGATATTTTATCAAAATTTTCCCTAAAAATGCTAGACCCCTCATGTTTCCTAATTACTTAATCTGAATAGTTGAATATGATAAAAATAGATATCTGTGGAAAAAACATCTGCGTTAACTCTGCTGTGTGTTTGTTCCATATACAGCACAATAAAAAAATATCATCATACGACACATGCCCCATACAAAATTTCATTTTGCCAAGCATGAGTCCCCGATAAATCATGCCCGAACAACAACATGACTCATACAAAAAAAAAATATTTGATGAAAATTTTACGGAAATAATTATTCACATAAAACATGTCTATGAAATTTGAAATAACATACCCGCACAATTAACGCCTGCAAGGAAACTGACGTCATCAATAGCAATGTCAGATGCATCAATGACAACATCTTTAATAACTTCGAACAGAATTCTGTATGGTTCTGTCATTATTACATCGATTTCTTGATAATTCCATGTATTTCCTTTATTGCCTTCTTGACCTGGAAAAAAAGTTTTTTTTGAACAGTTTAATAAGAATGAAGGTGAAATTCGTGAAAATCATGATTTAAAAAAAACCTATATGAAATATAGCCCAAATGATGGAAGTTTTTTCTCTCTATACTGATGTATATATATATATATTTCTTGTAGATACAGGAAATCATTTTTGGGTGAATCACCCTGAGAGAGGCCCAGTATTAGCGGCCAATGGTAGGTGAATAGGGTTAGTGTTGTTGGAAAGATTTGGGCTTTCTGGTTCAGGAGAGCCTACCAAAATTATTACTTATTGGGTTAAGTGGTAGGCATGAACTAACGAGCCGGACTTGCCGGAACTAGAACCCCGTCCGCATATGCTGATATATGAGCAGATCACAAAAATGGTCAGTAAAATATCGGGAAATGATAATGTCTAAATCAACTTATCGGCTGGGAAATCATTATCGGTCAGACCTTAGAATGAAATAAAAAACGTTATATCCAATCTTTTGAGCTAAGTATTCACAAGATCACTTGTTTCTGGTTTCAATTAAAGAAAAAGAAATATCTATTACTGGTAAGTTTTGAGAAATCAAAAAGTGAGCTGTGTGGCTGCTTAATCAGTTCAGCCAGAAATGATTTTACCAATGAGTTTGTGCCAGTTTTCTTGCCCAAAAGAAACAGGATTGAGCGGAAAAAGAATAGATTGATTATTCAATGCTTTTTTTCTCCATTTTAATCCTCTCTTGAAAACAATTTATGCAATATCCAAAATCTGCACCTACAAGGTGGGTCCGTACTATCCTAGGTTTTTTGTGTAAAATGCTGATGTTATTAAAGGCTATTGAAATGTCATTGCTCAACTAATTCGACAACGTTTTACTTTTTACATTTTCTAGGTGTCACGCATCCTATATAACTCTCCCCTGCATCTCCATGATCAATACCTACTGCCATGGCAATAAAAATATTTCTTACTGAAAACAGTGATTGACACTGTTTCTGTTTGCAGAATGACACTCAGTGTTCCTGTGTTTGATCCATACATGTGGTAGTAGAAACTGAGACATGATCCAACTGTGGATGGATAGCTAAAAAATTCACAAAAGAAGTGCAAAATAGACAAGAAGTGCAAAGTATATCCTACTAATAAATTCTTGAGGGTTTCAAAATTGCATTGAATACTTTGATCGGATACTAAATTGATTTTTTGAATTTTTTAAAAAATACAAGTTTGTAGAAAAATAAAACAAACTAAGGTTTATTTAACTGTTTGTGTATCTCTTGATTAGAAACGTCTAAAAAATTTGTATCAAAATGTGATGCAATATGAAGTGGCACAATTGTGCAACAATCAAATTTGAAATGTGACTGGACAAATGAAAGACACAGATTGGGATAGTTATAATAATGATATTCTAATAATTAAGTATCCAATCAAAAGTATCTAATTCTAATGGTAATCCCACAAGATTTCAGCATTCAAATATTTGATATTTAACTGGTCAGTAAAATGAGGTACAGTAAATGCCGTTTCAAGAAGAATAGTTATCCAATTTGACGAAGTCTACCTCTAAGTTCTTATACCTTGAGTTACACAATGTATATTATACATATTGGACTACACCGTTTTAATCTATGGAGATCTGATACAATAGATTGGTAAATTTCTACAGATTTTGAATTTGTTAAAATTTGCCCGATTAATTTTTGTTTTATCTTCTCCTTGTGTAAGTAATATTGTGGATTAGTTAGAAAGAATCGATGCTCGATTAAACAGAAAATAAGCAAAGGGAAACTAAAGGAATCAATTTCTTGTTCTCAAAATAAAGTTAAAATTTCATCCTAGCTGCGTAAGAATTTTAAGAGATTCTAGAACCTGATAATCTCTCAAATTTGTGAGCGCGTTTTATTATGTTGCATATTTCGTTAAAGTATGAGTCAACGATAGATCCAAGCATCAAATCTAAAGATCTAATATGTATTTATCTTTCAATCTTATCTATTATAATCCATTAGTATATGCATGTTCAATTTTCTGGTATTCGAAAATGAATCAAAAACCAAAGTGTGATTAATACAATAAACATCATGCTCATCTTCACTTGCCAATAACCTAACAAAACATTTTGAATTTGTCACGTATGAGCCACATATAGACCGTGCCTCCTCGCCACGATCCATATGTGTCTCATACTTGAAAAATTATTCCAACACACATTTAGGTTATACACGGACAAAATATTTTAGATAGATATCCGCAGGTATAATATTGTATATTATTACTCACAACAAAGCGATCATTTACCTTGGTGAAGTTAGCCACGCCTTCTTCCCAGCTAAACTGAGTGAAGTAGATTCAACATATAGATAATGTCCTTCCCCTGAACCCAGCGTATGGTCTATTGATGGTCCGGTATTGGCGCTAGGCGTTGAACCGCTGTTCCAAATCCAGTCAAAATCATCCCCTATAGATGAAAGTAATAAAAAATTTGATATTGAAAAGAGTTTCCTGATAAAATCATAATAAAAAAAAAAACAGAAAACATAATTAGCAGATCAGGAAATTCGATATTATGAATTTACACTCCAGTGAAATGCTAAAATTTGCAAAATATCAGTGAGGTACACTCTGTAAAAAAAAATTATCAGAATATATATACTACCACAGAATACCATTTTCGTTTGCAGACGAAAACACAGCAGGTAATTTATCTCAACTTTCTATAATCAATGCAAAATTACAAGTAAAGAATGTGCTAGCGCATTTCAAACTCAAGAACAGTTGAAATGCAAAGAATCAAACACCCGACAAAAAGTTTTATGATAGGCCAATTCAAAACATGAGTTTCTCGCTTGTATTAATAGGATTCTGCTTCTAGAATACCTAAGTATATGAATAAGGACATCTCATATTACACATGTTTGAAAACAAAAATTTCGAAAAGATAATTAACCTTCATTCTGGGAATTGTACCATCCACATAAATCATTTTCAAAATCACAAAATCCCTTTCTCGGACACTCTCCGTCTGTTATTTTGATGTCATCTAGAGCGATGGATTCAGCCTTTTCTTGAGTAGCAAATTGACCAATGATTGCTTCAAACAATATCTGGTATGAAGACGATGCACTTTTCAATGTCACTCTGTCCATCAACCAATATGGTCCCTGAGAGAGAGAGAGAGAGAGAGAGAGTGAGAAACACATATTTTCAAATTGCAATATGTAATATTCATCAATTCAGAATGCTTTACTACCATGAAATGAAATGAACCGACTCCCATTCCAAAATTCCTGACATAGAAATTTGTACATATGAAACAGAAAAGCTAGAGCATCAAGTCATACAGTTGCGACTTACATAATCAAATTGGTCATCAAATTAATAATAAACAATGGAAGTAATAATGACTATATGCCAAATGTTCAATGAAGTAAGATAATTATTTGACAGCATTGTAACATCAGATCCAGGCCTACCACTCAACCCAGGGTGTAATAACTTGGGTAGGCTAAGCCGACAGGAAAAGATCATATCTTTCCAGTAATTGTAACCCTGTCCGTCTATAAGTGGCCGCTCTAAGAGGGCCTTGGACAGGGTGATTCACTCAAAGAAGTGGCTATAAAAAAATAAAAAAAATTAAATCCCATTATTCCATTAAAATACAGATTTTTGATTTCGGATAGTTTACTCATCAAATCCTTCTGATAAGCTATCTTGAAACCCCCATCCCCGTCAAGTATAAATTAAACCCCCAGTAACAAAATAGTAACAAACTGTTTTTGGAAAATTGATCTAGTTTTAGTTTTTCGAAACAAATGATTTGAATTCACACCTGATTTCTGGATCTAGACCATAATTTGTGTTTTCCGTTTTCATCAGAATTTTTGAGATAAATATTCAATGTTCCAACATCAGATCCTTCTACAGTACCATCCATGTTATACCAGAATGTTAAACATTCAGCAGTATTTTGAGGGAAAACACGTGTTTGGAAACGAGCTACTTCACCTATAAACAGACATACCATACAGACACAATTTTTTCTGAAAGTCTTGAAACACTTGTTTTCAATTAAATAACTTTGTTCTCTTATTGGGTCTCATAACCATGCCCAGGGAAGGTTGAAACCTTTTTAAAATCTTAAGCATGCATTCACACAAGGCAATAGTTTTTTTTGCAATAATGTGATGAAACAGTGAATTTTTTTTCAAAAAGTATCATCATTTGAACAGAAAATTAGTGTGGATAGAAGAACCATGATTTTTTAAAAAATTCAAATGACCTAGAACAATGAAATAGGAAATACATTAGATAAATCGATACCCTGGGTAATGATAAAACCATCTACTACTTCTTTGTTTCTTTCTAGTTGCCTCTCACGACACTCAAAGAAAGTGCGATTCTATAGCTCACACCTACAGGGCAAAAATAAAACACATAAAAATAGAACCGCAATAGCATTATCGATAGCATACAATCTGTTTAAATTCTTACCAGGCTTATGATCATAAGCATTATTGCAAACATAATGTCCTGACGATGACTGTGTGGTGTGATCAGTAGCTGGTCTTGCTTTTCCGGCAGTAGAAGCAGGTGCTCTCCACCAATTATAATCCCCTTCGTCGTTTTTCCAACCGCACATGTTTGATTCAAAATCACACTGATTTTCATTAGTTGGACATTCTCCAGATAATATTTTAATGTCGTCAATAGCAATATCTCCATCAAATCCACCTCTAACTGCTTCGAATCGTAGTTGGTATACATAGTTCGTTAACCACAAGGAATACTGTCCGTATTGCCATCTGTAATAGCAATGGTGAACGGGTAAATAGGGTTTAACTTCAATAAGAATGCATAACTTATGAGAAATTTTATTTAACCAAGCACGTGTAACCAAGGCTGGTAATACGATACGGTACGAAGTTCGGTACGGTACGATTGAATTTTCCGGTACGATTGAATTTTCCGGTACGATAGTACAGTACGGTTCATTTTTCAATTTTCGTACTTGGTACGGTACCGTACGAAGTTCGGTATTTATTTCGTACCGTACCGTACTCTTTTTCGTACCTTCGCATTACACTTTATTCTTCTCAAATTAATTCAAAAATATAATTTCATTTAACATCTATGCAGTTTCATAACGGGAAGCTGATAATATAAATTGTGTCTATGAAAGAATTTTTAACTAAAGGGCAATTTTAAAATGATTAAGCGGCGCAGCTATGGTAATAAAAATGCAACTGATTCACTTGAGCTGATAAGGTGAGCTATGTTGTATATCGGTTTTACTGCAGTGGCGTAAAACTTTGTGATTGCGTGGAAATACATATAGGCCGCTGATTTATGACATTCTAATCTGAATGCATTTTTCTGTAATAACGAAAGTTGTGATAGCCCATTTAAAATCGACACGATAAGCAGCATTTATAATACTAAAAATCACGGTGTAGTTTCTGAATATATCGTCAGCATTGCCGATGTACTTTGACCGGTTTTTATGCAAAATTCACAATGGCGTAGGCAGCACTGCCCGAATATACCAACTACAGTGGCGGATACAAAAAAAAATTTAGGGGGGCACCTTTTTTTTCCAACATGCAAACATAGGCTTTCAACTTAACAAAACGATTAGGGTGCCGGAGGCGCGCAAAATTTTTTTGAGAACGAAACAAAAATAGATGTTTTAAGAGTGAAATAAACATTACCAGACAGGAAAATGTACCTGAGCGCCGGAAGCCCGCCGAAATTTTTGTAAAAATTCTCACTTTAAAGGCTAAATGCTACGAAATATAACCAGTAATCACCGCTTTAGGTTTTGCTTGTACTCTGAGACGCACAAGTATATTATCAGAGCAGTAACATCAGAATATAAAGTTATATTTAGGCTGTTTTGAGTTGAGTGTTAGATGATGCTCATCCTAATTAGAAGATATATTTAGTAAAAACAGCCGCGATATAAAAGTCGCGATATAGACAACGAGACATGTCGGGAATACGTCTGTCTGGTATTAAAAAATGTATAGCATTATTCAGTAATGTGAAGAGAAAGTAAATCGCACCAGAAATACCAGATGCAAAAAATGCACAATGATAATGTTCTTATAACCATGCCTTCGAATGAGACCGCACGAAACCTATGCGTGGTGCACAACGAACATGCTTTTGTCGAGAGAGAATTTCTTGTGACGACGCAATGCTGCTAATATGCTAAATATTGCTTCATGTCAAATTTTTTCCTACCACCATTTATCACCACCGGTCTACCATTCTCATATTATGGGCAATGTGAACAATGATATTGGGGTGACATATGCTTAGTTACGCCCATGTTTTACTGTGCTGGATTTTAAACCAGATAGCATAAAACTGCATCACTTTGATGTAAGATGTTGGTGACGTTTCTTGCGGTGGCCAGATCTTACAAATAAAGCTGATTTGGACATTGGTAGTTGGTACGGTACGAAATTGCTGCCCAGCGAATCGTACCTGTTTTCTTACTAGTACGAAATTTAGTACGATAAATTAAAAATATTAATCGAACTTAATTTCGTACTGGCATGAAGTTCGGTACGATGTACGAAAAAAATAATATCGTACGGTACGGTACGAAAAATTTTCGAAAGGTACGGTACGAAGTTCGGTACGAAATTATATTGCTGGTTCGAAGTACGATAAAAATTTCGTACCGTACCGTACTGCCACCCTTGCGTGTAACATACCGGCCGGATCTTTACAGCTCGATCCATTAGTTACATATGCTTGACAAAACATATCCTGCAGTTTATCAGAATAGATATGAATTATAAAAAAAAATAACATGTCTTGAGAAAATTTTCTGATTAGGAAAAACAATAAATAGTTTGTTGATGTGTATCTATGGATTTTTTCACAGATGAATAGAATAAATCTAAACAATAGAATTTTTCTGCAATAAATGTCAAATTTTAATTAGCCAGAATCTGGCAACATCACTTACGCAATATCTATATTCTAAGCATCATAAAATTTGACAAGCAAATTACAAAGTAAAAGGTACCTAAGTTATTACCACACTATATGACAGTGCTTTTGTAATCAAATTAAAGATTTAATGTCCTTTTTGTGTGCTGTAGTTGAAAAGAAATTGGTATGTTCCTATGCCATTGTTTTACATAGCATTTCTATGTTCATAAAGACAAATTATACCTAACATCCTTCGCAAAAACTGATAGCCAACGAGGAAGAAAATTTGCATTTACAATAGGGATAAGAATTGTAAAGTTAATTATTAGGATAAGATTTCTCGGATTCTCGTTCGGATATGTGATCCACTGTGTGCCGACGAGGTGTTCAGCAATCCTCTTGCATATAATCATCCCAAGCGGAATTTGATCCCACGACGTTAACGATGCGTAGCTCAGAGTGTATAGCTAACGTCTTTACCGTATGAGCTAACCATGCACCCTATTGTTCTTGAATCATAATTTATATTACACCAAATCTGACCTGTTTGACTGAGTTCCTGTTCTTGACCAGAGCAACAGCCAGCCATCTGTTTTACCATATCGTAATGTATATAATTTCAATTGTCCGATACTTGGTCCAAACATGTGGTACCTAGTAAAAATGATTTGAATAATGATAATCAAATTTGAATGTACATCTAGGATGAAGCCAATTTCCTAATAAATACGAAAAATTGAAATAAAAGTGATAACAAGCGAAGTTAAGTCAGATAATTTATGTCACGGTAATTATAATAAAAATTTATAAATTCAGACAATTATGGTTCTGAAAATAACTATTATTAGTGTTCAATACATTTTTCAAAGCTTCACCATTCAGCAGAACACTAACTAACTAATTTAGGGATACTAAGCATATATTCAGAAAAACTTCAGATATCGTCAATGGAAAACTAACTCAACATTGCAGATCATAAGAAATCTTTACCAGAAAGTGATGCAAGATTCTCCACTTGCCACTGCTGTTTGATTAAGGGTGGTTAAGATAGCTCTTCTATCTGGCTGAAGTCTTGAACTTGCGTCCACCAACATGTAGTGTCCGCCTCCACCTTGACCTGCATAAAAAACAAGGTTTGGTTTGGAAAAGATATACCAAAATATATCACAGTAAAAGATAAATGCAATCTGACATATATCGTGCTGCAGTAACTTTTACTGATGCTGTGATTTTATATGTAGTGGAATGCAATGAATTGGTGAATGAGTCCTAATTTAAACGAATTTATTTCTTGGTCCACATCCACTAATGTTTGCTATATATCAATCTCCAGTACCTCCTCATAAAGGACCTCCAAAAAGATATAGCACAATGTTCAATTCAAAAAAATGAGGATGCAAGTCATAATGTTAATAATCTTGTAATCAGGTCAGGAAAAATCATATACTTTCATAGTTTTTGTGAGTATTAATTCATTGATTTCAGATTTCCGCAGCAAAAAACATTCCAGGTAGAACTGCACTACAATAGTAGAATGCTGTGAAGGGTATCTGCCCTGAGCGATGATCACTGGCAGGATATAGGTTAGTAACGGCACACAAATTGAACAATGAGCAGAAAAAAATTCACAAAATTAAGTCAGATACTTTCAATCAACCACGTGCCAGTGATGAACCATGACTCAACGGAACAATCCATGGGTGACACATGCTTGATAAAACTTGTTGGAGTTGTTAAAAATATGTTTCAACTATAAGTAACGTTTACAAAAATGGGCAGTATTGAAAAATAAGCAAGCTGAAGTATTCACCGAGAGTATGATCGTATGTAGGACCAGTATTTGCAGTAACACTGGATGTTGAACCATCCCATCTCACCCAGTCAAAATCATCATGTTTGTAATTAATCCATCCACAAGTTCCACTTTCAAAATCACAGTCAACCTGACGAAAATATTTCAAGCATTAAAGACATCAATTTTCAAAATTTTGATTCATTGAACATGAAGTGCAGATACATTCACCAACGCACTTTTGATTTGACGGTTTGATGTAGTGGCTGTTGGTGGTTAATGTGCACTTTGTAATTATTCTGATTATATTCAGGTAAATGTTTACTTTTCCGATAGAAAATTGGTTACTCATATAAAAAATATTTGGTAATGGTGTCAGGTAAAATGGGGCCACTTTTATATATTTTTTTAATTAAAAACGTCAGGTTAACTATCCCTGACACCAACATCGTCAAATAAATAAGTGATAACTGGAGAATGCCTCCAGCCTTGCACAGGGTAAAATTCAATAATATACAACTAAACAAAACGAACTGTGAATACGGAACAAGAGAAAGGCATTATTTAGTGATTTACCTGATTATTGGTACATTTTTTATGTAATGTTGGTAAATATTCCGCCATGTATTACTAGATTTAATCATTGAGGAGAATGAATATGTATATATCATACTTGGTCAGAATTAGGAATAGTGTCGTCAATATTGCAATATTCAAATACAACGTTGTCAACGGATATATCGTTACATTGGTTGATTCTGATACAAGGTGATGCTGTAAATCGAAGTCGCCAACCGTCAGGTCTATTTCCTGGTAAAATAAAATCTCAATATTAAAAAATTTGAGGCGAAAGATTATTTCATTTAAATACTGTGATGTTGTAGAAAGCCAATAAAGAGATCGCTTTAAAAGAATACAGACAGCAGTACCAATCGCTTCTGAAATAAGTCAAAGGAAAGTCAAATATTATTGAAGACACCTCGAAACATATATAGTGTTATTTACAAAACACTAAATAAGCAATGCTCTAGCAATGACATAAAAAAACGTCCTAAATATCTTGTACTTCATTTCCTTCAGTAAGGCAAGTCGGTGTTAACTGAAACATACATGCACGTTCATTCTTACACGGTCCAGTCCAGTTGTTATCAGTAAAGCATACACAGTCAGATGAGACAAAAAAAAATTATTTAAGTTAAAGCAGGTGAACGTTAAGTTCGGGAAAAAAGGATTTTTGAGAGAGAAAAAAGATTTTTAAAGATTGCAAGAAGTCTCTATCACTCAAATAAATATTACCAATGACAACAACAACGTCATTCCATCTTTTTCCATTTCCTCCATTTTGTTCAAAGATTGTTTTTCCGCCTCTTCCAACTAATGAATCATAGTTTCCAACCTTAAATTATGGAGGAAAAATATAATGGAATGGTAATAGTACGACCGGAATGAAAAAAGCACAAAATTGACCTTCATGGTCAAAGAGAATCGGTCAGTTTCAAGAATTCATTGCTCAAAGCCTTGTTCTCTTATCCTGTTTTCACATGCGATTCGCATCGCATTTTTACTATGCTAAAACAGAAAACATTAAAAATATCATGGCCTGACCATCATTTTTACTTTACTAGGATTTGGAATATCAATATTACATGTGTTATTTATCCAAGTACAAAATAAAAACCCAAACATGTGTACAACTGGTGGAGTTTTAAATATGAACATGCTAACATTTTCACACACTTATCAGCGCGCACATAAGTTTTTGTATATTATTCTGGATAGAATTTTTTTTTATCCGGATAGCTTTCGTTAAGTATGAGCCACTGATCTGTGGCTCGTACTTGACAAAATAAAACTCCAGGCTGAGTATAATACTCACTCCGAGTATAAGAACACCACCAGGTCCAGTTCCTCCCATGTAATACGAGAATCTGACTTGGCAACTCATAGAAGATTCAGAATATCTCGGTGAAAACATTTGCGCCATTGCTAACAACGTTCCAGTAGCTGAATCGACGTGCATAAACCTGTGGGGGTAAGAAAGGCAATTAGAGAATCTGTCTTAGCTGTTTAGTGTTACAGTTAGTGGTGTCTCAGTGGGAAACATTTAAATAGAGCTTTATTATCTGTGATCTAGGAAAAATAAAATAAGCGTTACAAATTGCTCCAAATCGCATAGACAAATAAATTTCACATAGCAGAGACGCTCCAACCCATCTGTGCTATGCATTCGGTTACTATGGTATGAGTAGTTTCAGCATTGCAGGTTGAAAATCTCAGAGTTCGAGTTCCAGCCATCCTGTTTCGTTAACCTAACAAATCAAACTTGGTTTGATGGAATCGAAAAGCTCAATTACTTTCCAACAACCGTAACCCTATTCGCCTATAAGTGAATGCTGGTAATAGGGAGTAGGGGTTTGCTTGTGGTGATGCAATCATTAGAGTAACTGGAAATGTTCTAAATAAACTGCTCTGCATTTGACTACCCGCGATGAAAAATACATTATATGTCTCATTATTCGAGTTAACTACTGAATATTGCCTAGAAAAGATATCGAAATAAATTAATGAAATAGAGTAGACTTCAGTGATACTTAAATGTACTAAATCTCTCTTGTAGCACTTTGTATGTGCAATATTAGCGATGGTAGACACCAACACCATATTAAATATTGCTGATATTTACCAATAAGAATAAATTCATTTTGTCAAGAATGATTGCACATTGGGGAACACGCCAGTGAGCCGTGGACAAAATTAGTTAAATTAGAGTCGATCAATATCTTACATTCCGTCTACGTTTCCATCGGCATCTGTTGAAGCTCCATTCGGATCAGTGACCACAGATGGATCTTCTCTTCCCCATTTATAGTGTCCTTCACTGACGTCATACCAACCACATTGACTGTCTTCAAAGTCACAAGTTCCACAATTAGCTTCGTCCGAGGCATCAGCGCATTGACTTATGAAATCGCATCTTAGAGAAATCGAAGTTAAAGTGAGTATTAAAATGGCTTGCAACCTATGATATGGTTATAGACAGGGCTATTTCCCGCAAGGATGATTGGTTGCACCATACATCTTTAAAGCGACTGTGACACGTTTAAAAATTGAAGTACTTTGCCAACAGTAGAGAGTTTGAAATTTTGCCATTAGTTTTATTGAACGTCGCTCCAAGCTATGTGCATAAAAAAAACGAACTATCGGCCCCCTAATGACACAACTACCGATAGCTACTACAATATATAGTTCCATTAACTGCACTCTAAGTGGAAAACATCCCGTGCACAGCTGAAACGCCAAATTGAAGTGAGTATAACCCAATGTTTTTTACAAAATACAACAAAGATATTGTAGTCACACACAATGAACAACAGAATGATCGGTTCTAATGTTTGCAGTAACCAGCCAATTTGGAACCGATCACAAGTCACAGAGACGCATATAAACATTTTTTTCAAAATTGGACATAAGTACCGTACCATAAGTAAGTGCCGTATCATGGTGACGTGAGCCAGTTCTGTACAACGATCGAAAAAAATTTCTGTAAAGTAACACCGGTAGATAGAACTTACTCATATTCAGCAGGAATACATGTCAAATCCTGGCACGCAAATTGTCCGTCAGGGCATGGACTTGGTGTAGGCGGAGGAGTGGATCCTATGGGTAGTTCAGCTCCGTCCGCAACCTGGATACCGTCCTGGAAGACAAGATCGTCGATGGTGATGTCGCCCGCGGTACCGGTACCCACGACAGCTTCGATGACAATTTGCCAGCGTTCAGAAATCAGATTGTCGAAGTTTACGGAGAATCTATAAGGAAAGATATGTTTGAAAAAGTTAAAATTTTGTATTAAAGTAATTGTGATGCTGACTGAGGTGTAGGATAGGATATCATTTTTATCTTGCGGGACAGGAAAGTTTAGCCATATGACGAACCACGACCTCTCGTGAAGATACCAGTTCCGAATCGGGGTGAAGTTTTTTTGGCTTATCACATTTCTCAATTTTCTTCTGCACGGTTCAGGTTGGAAGAGGAAGCCGTAAGCGGTGCTTTCCTATAATTTCAAACTTGGCGTCTTAAAAAATTTCTTTGCACGTTTGCATTACTTGTCAGTATTAGTTTCTGACATTTGGCGTCACAAATGTACAGCCGTTTGGACTAGCCAGAAAACTGCTCAAAACAAAGGGATAATGATAAGCGTAAGACTATTATTGCGAAATTTATCTGTCGGCAGCAGTTGATAAATGATAGGTTTTTTGACTGGGACATCAAATAAGGCGTCTTATCATTTAATACGAACGCTACCGGACATCTCGGATCTGTCTGTTGCCACTGATTACTAAAACATGTTTGGACAAAAATGCTCAGGCAATACATACGCACCTTGAAACCAATTCGAAAATGAAGAAAATGTTAATAAGTGCCACATAGTCAATCAATTTGATTGTAAAGTGCCAAAGGGTCAAGAAATGAGCTAAAGGATAAGCCGTCGTCGGCACTAGGTGTTTAGTTTTAAGAATTGTTTGCGCCATGTGAGTTCATGAGCGTTGCAAACAGTCGAGTTTTGAAGCGATTACGTCGACCAAAACAAAAAAACAAAACACTAAAAGCCTGGTTTTCGTCCATAATTTTAGCTAGTCGGAAAATTCACTTGTTGTCAGTCTTGCCCACATAGACCAAGGGCAAGATCACACCGTGTCATCGTTTCGTCACAATCCATGTGATCAGTTCGTGGTGGCGGATACTTTATTTTGCATTCATCGCGATTTGTGCTTCGCTTTGAATTTCTCCTTTCTCCTCCACTTTTAGTTTGGTGGCTGGTTATTTTCAATTTCTATTACGTTCCTTTTAGTGGTGGAGGAAGTCATAACGAAATTGTATGTCTATGTCTATTCACGATATGTCGGTTAATGTTGAACACATACGTTTCGTTTTTTTTGCCAGCAGAATCCGCCAACGCAAATTCTCGAAGGAATCCAACTACTGCATTTTTACCAGTTCAAGACCAGGCCACAAAACGGGTGACGACTCATTCTAATTTACTACTTCAGAAAAGACGATTTTGATCGTCCCGTAACCTGTCGGCAATATTGACCTTTGTTTTCGGTTAAAATTTTCCAATGTGGTATTACCGAGAAAAAAACAGAAATGAAAAATATTTCACTTTCCGAATGATTCAAATAGTTAGTGAGATACTTCGAAGAAAAATGACGTCATTAAAATATACGTTCTGTCCCTGGAACTGCGTAAACCGTTTTGTTATGAAACTAATCGGAACTCACGCAAGAAGAACGGCAGTGAAAGTGACGCACAGACGTTTACTTACAGACATTTCGTGCTTATCTGGCATGCGTCACGCATTTTGGTAAAGCGAGCCTTAAGTGGGCCAAGCCAAGTAAAGCATATTGTAATAAAATCCTTGTAAAAATGCCCATACTCGGCCAAGAATTATTCCTTGGGATTCCAGCAATGTCAAGACTGGTTTCATGGTCTAAGGAGTAATTTGTTTTTGCCAAGCATGGACCACTGATAGACTGCGCCTCGACGGCGCCTCGCCTCGACTATACTTAACAAATATGTATTTTCATTGCGTATTAGCGCAATAATATTTTTATTGCTATTCTCGTTCTGATTTCTGCATGACTTGGCGACAAATTTACCCTCAGGAGAAAAACGAAGTTCACGGACGAATTAAAACCAGCGATTTATAAGCGACTTTCCAAAGCAATCGGTATCATTTTGTATAACATTTTTCAGGTGGTAAACTCGCAAAAGTCGGGAAGCGGACGGTTTAGTTATGGCAGAAAACTACCACACGCCGGGAAAACACGAGGGAAAAGTTGCTATCATTACAGGCTCAAGTCAAGGCTTGGGGTTGGAATCAGCAAAGCGACTGTGCAAAGATGGAGCATTTGTCGTGATCAGCAGTAGAAAACAAGAAAATGTTGATGCAGCTTTAAAGGTAATGCGCGATGAAGGATTGGAAAACTGTTCAGGAATGGTCTGCCATGTTTCAAACGCAGAACAACGAAAGGCACTTATAGAATCAACCGTAGAAAAGCACGGTCGCATTGACTATCTCGTAAACAATGTTGCAGTGAATCCATGCGAGGACAAGAAACTTCTTGAAACATCGGAAGAAGCATTCGATAAAATCATGAACGTTAATGTAAAAGCTGGATTTTTGATGGTTAAAGAAGTAACGCCGCATATGGACAAAGAACGAGGCGGAGCTATTGTTTTTATGTCGTCAGTATGTGGGCTTGTACCAGAAGGGTGGCCGGGAATATACGCTGTGAGTAAAACTGCCGTACTTGGACTGACGAAAGCGTTATCGTATGAACTATGCTACGATAATATCAGAGTGAACAGTGTGGCTGCCGGAATTTTTCCAACAAAGTTCGGAAGCAGTATTACAGAAAATCCGTTTTTGAAAAAACTGATGCTGAGCAGAATCGCACAGAAACGATTTGGGGACTTGAGAGAATGTGCGTCCGTCGTGTCGTTTTTATTATCAGATGATGCTTCGTATATTACTGGTGAAAATATACCGGTAACAGGGGGACTGCCAACCAGATTGTGAGTGCACATAACAGAAATTTTATTTTCTCAAGCGTGAGCAACAGTTACCACCTTGACGGCGCGATCTAACGGTGACTCATACTTGACAAAATATGTTTGGATTAAACTTTTTTGACTGAGATACCTCAATCACCGTCAGAAAATTTTCGCCAAAACATGAGTCGCTGGTGGACCGCGTCGCGGAAAAGCCGCCCATCTGCGGCTCATACTCTACAAAATAAAAGTTCAAATTGGGATTCGAGGTACATTTTCTAAACTATTTTGTCATTTCAAGCGGCGCGATTCATCTGTATTCTGATGCGCGGCAGAGTATAATTCTATGATTTACAAAACATTAAATAGTTCAGCTAAATTCCACCGACGAAAAGATACAAGCCGAACAATGCTTAATTAACTGGCGTGGTTTGGAATATTTGAAAAAATGTACCTATAAATTATAGGACCTAAAACCTTGTAGATTTGAAAATTAGTTTGAAAATATTTTAGACTTGTTATGTAACGATCACGTCGTCAACTCGCGATTAATTCATAACTTGTGGTTAAATGAAACTATTCAGAAATATTTTGAAGTTGAAAAACCCGAATGAGAACTATGCATACGAAAACACCATTTTTTTTGGCTAACGACCTACCTTTGCATAAATTTTCGAAACTCAGCAGAAGCTTACCATTTGCAGTTTTATTGGCAGAATACATTCAAAATCAAAGTTTATCGGAATATTGTTGAACGTGAAAAATCTCGTTCAAAGCATGAGCTTCAGTTTAACCGCGTTTCAGTATCGCCATATATTGCCGAGTTATATAAGCCGATACAGAATTTAATTTTGTCGAGTTACGTCAAGTAAGCCACAAACGAAATCTGAAAATTTTTCGTCAAAATATATTTTCTCAAGTATGGACCACGAAAGGATCGCGTCGAGTAGACGTGGTCCATCCATAGCCCATAGTCAGCATTGGGGGTCATGCATATTAAAAAATAGATTGTCAGTCCTATAACAAAAAAAGTATGCATCAAAGTCAATGCCTCATAATTTAAAAATATGGCGAAAATAGATTTTTGGTGATATAATTAGCAACTTATCCTTAAATTCACTGTATTTCAACTATTTTTTACCAGAACTCGAAAATACGAATATTTCCTTTTTTCGTGCATTGACAACGCAGGGTATATGACATGTTTTCGCTTCACAAGTCAATTTAAAACAGCCATAATACGTAATCATCTCTAATCATTGCACAATATCTAACTATGTAATTATAGTTAAGTGTGAACTAATACTAAAAGCTTTCGTGTTGATATTAAATATAATTTTCCACAAATATGCGTTGTCAACTGGTTTGACAACATTGCTCAACACATGCGTACTAACAAATTTTCTGTAACTCTCGAAGACGACCTTACAAAATGTAACCATGGTCGTCATCCGAATAGTCAGCTCATCTAGAATTTTGACAAAAGTGCTCTCGTTTTTCAATTATTTTGAAAAATAATTTATTTTGCAGTGAAATCATGATATATATGCAAAATGCGAAATAGATGATGACTTCGCTACAAAATGGGCGAAATACAGATAAAAAGTCGACCAATTTGGTTCTACCATGATCTATATCCCGAATATCAATTCATAGCCTGATAAAGCTTAAGTTCGAAGGCTATTGCTATATTTATACTGCGCATTTCATTATTCTATCATTCGTGGAAAACATTTCGTTAAAAATACGTCACAGATTGACCGCGCCTCGACGGCGCGATTCCATCAGTGACCTATTTTTGACAAAGGCCAATTGTTGCTTATTGTTTATTTGTTATGTATTATTATTATTACCAAAGTTAATTAATGAGATAAATTCAGCGAATTTTATTTATTAAAAATGTAAAAAACAACAATGAAATTTGTTTGGTATATGAGATATAAAAGAGTGGGTAGTTTCGTTCAGTTAAGAACAGCAGATTAGTATTTGAACGAACTGCTCGTTGAACAACGACAAATTACTCCACGACTGTGAACGAATATAGTTGGTTGTCCTCCACTGACTGTGAAAGATTTCTGTCATTTTGGTTGTCCTCCACTTTATTGAGAAGATTTCTGAGTGGGTTTTTCTCGTAACAGCGGCCACTTATATTACAGATGTTTGTCTCAAGTGGCACGAAAATGCTATGCGGCTTATCTGTAGAATATGTTTAGCAAATATCCACAAGGTCGGTAGTTCGATGCTCGGACGCACCGAGAATGTTTTTCAGCAAGGCACTTCCCAAGAAATCCATTGTTGAAATACATAATAAATACAAACACTAAAATAGTTTATAGTTCGAGTCAAGCAGTTGCAGGGTTAAGGTTCACAGGCTTCTAGCTTGGGTTTAGGCTCATGGACAGGCCATAGCACACAATTTGAAACCCCCAAAAAATATTAATGCAAATAAAAACAATCAAGTGTGTGTCGGTTGCCAAAACTCAGAAACCCAAATGCTTGTAGCTGCATTGCAGATTTGGTAATGGTATAGCCGGACCAGCCAGTCCCTTTCCTAAGGAATTACGATTTCCGTTTCGAGTAGGCCAACCAAAACGGAAAGCCATAATCAAAACAATGCACACGTGCCGTTCGCAGAAAGACTTCACTCATCCGAAAGAGTAGATATGTATAAATTTCTAATTTTTGAAGTATTTCCAGGAATAAATATATATACAACCTTCAACAGTTCTAAGTAGGTACAACCGCCCATGGTTCCATTATGAAACAATCAAAGCAAAAGTAATTGAAATATATCACGAACAACGTACTCGAAACCCTTTCAAAATTACATGTCTATAGATTTAGCGTTATTTTGATTACTTGAACCATGTCGGTATTCCATAGATATGATTTTGTGCAAACCGGTGATATCACCATCCGTAAACAAAAACATGGTGAATAGAATTCATTAAATAACTTTATCAATCAATGTAAAGCGAATGAGAAATTTGAGAAAATAAAAAATGAAAAAATGTCAAATATGTTGAAAACATTTCGGTGTAATATCGTACTCTTATTGATTTTCATTGTCGTACAAGTATGGGCTTTATTTGGACGCGCCTATAAGGCGCGGTCAAATTATAGCCCACGCTTGGACGACGATAAAACCTATCCCGTAATATACTATTACTCGAAAAACACCTTAAATCTACAGTATTGACAACAGTAAATAAAACGCTGTCATGTTTGCGCCGTCAAATTTCGACAACATTGTATCGACTCAATGGCCCGAGGGTAATTAATTGTGTTATCTTCAGATTCTAAATTTGATTTGAATCAAAAGAAAATTCCACAGGAAAAATCTCTATACGTGTTTGTCTCGTTGTGAAATTTTGAAAAAGAGATCAATCATGAGACCAAAATGAGATAGTGTTTTAAACGTCGGCCCATATGTGATGAATGTAAACTATGAGTGCTATGTTTTATAATAAGAGATGCATAGGTTTTGAAAACGTGTCATGGCATTAAGCTTCAAGTGTCGAAGGTAAGATATGAAAATCCCCTTCAAATAATTGCTAAGTTACCAATCATTAATCAGTCAAATAAAGGCATATCCACAAACTTCAAAACATTTGAATTAAGCTTCTTTAAACTAATAAAGGCATATCCACAAACTTCAAAACACTTGAGTTAAGCTTCTTTAAACTAATAAAGGCATATCCATTAACTTTAAAACATTTGAGTTAAGCTCCTTTTAACTAAAACTTGATAATGAAAGCCCATTCGACGCCAATATGCTACAAACCTATTTATAAAACTCTGCAAAAAACAAGGCGACGCGTTTCAATACTAGAATTTAGAATTCTCAATTATTCTTAAAGTGATTAAACTTGCAGTGAATATAATGGTATTTTACAACGTAAAATTTGACATAAATCACAACTTTGCAGCAAAATGGGCAAAATATGGTAAAATATCAGCTATTTCGTTTATGTGAAATGCTGGAACAATATTCTATTCATATAGGGAATTTTAAACATCGTTTAAAAAAACCTCAATGACCCCCTCCCCCAAGTTCAAGGCAGAGTGGCAGAATCTTGGTTTTGTTCCGGTTTTGTCTGAAATGTTCATGCTATTTTCATAGCTCAGCAGTATTGATGGTTTCGAACCTTTTTATACAATTTGGTTTCTACAAAAGAGACATTTAAATCTTCTGACCGCAGATACATTATGAAGGATTCCACATTTGTTACAGTTTCTTCTGGTGGTAACCCACTTTTTCGGGTGTCATAAGTAGCAGACTAGCTGACGTCCTGCCAGTCGGGTTCAGGGTACAATTATCTTAAATAATTCAAATTTCTAAAGATAGTATATTTAACTATTCATTAAGAAAATATATTTCCTGATTTGGGGGATCCTCGTCGATAAACACTGGTTACCAACCTGGCAAATATTCCCTACTTTAAATGATTACTACTCTAAGTATTGATTATAATATAATATACCTTACGTTTTTAAGTATAGACTCAAATAATTGTCTGAATTCACATTTTATAACCAAATATTGAATTTTTATCACATAAAATTAAGATGGCTAAAAAGCATCTAAATTTAGTAGTTAATTTATGGGTATTCAACAAAATAACTAGTTTCTTACATAGTAAGGAGACGTAATTATATAAAGGCATCGGAAGCCCGAAGGCAGTCAGCTGCGCCCGGCATAACGACACCACCGGTGCGTTCCCTTCGAAAGAATTCAGATAAGATAACCTAGTACAGAACTTGTATTTAGTCAATACAATATGGGTAATTTGTAAGGGTATTGATATTTTTTTTGTTTCTTTCCTGCCCTCAGTACTCACATGTTTACTAGTAAAAGGAATTCGTGCATTTGGATGCGGTGTCGGAGAAGATTCGGATATTACTTAGATACCCGACTAAATATCATCCAAAGAAACGATCGCAAAATATTGTGATATTGAGATTTAAAACGCGATTTTAAACTTTTGAGCGATCACGATACGAGTATTTGTACCCCACTACAAGGAAGAATCTGGTACGTATGCTGAATACTAGTAAAAAATGCAACTATTTTCATATGCAAATTGCAAACAAAAATGCCTCTTGGTTAATTGGGTCGAAAAAGCATAACATTCCAAGTAATATTAGTTGAAAGGGACTAATTCGAATATTATCGAATTTAATGATTTTTTAACAATATCCGTGACACACACCGCATATGTGTACGTTGTAATAATTAACCACCACCAAATTATCGCTAAATTAAAATTTTAGTCATTTTTTCAGTGATATACTTGACAAAATACCAGTACTTAACGACTTCCGCTTGTGATAATGAAATGTCATGGATCGTTTGAAGTGCTCAAAAGATTCAATTACTTGAATAATGAAATACTTTCTCATGGTGGCAAAAAAGAATATCGCAACGCGTAACCACACAGGGAGAATAGTTCGATAAGTAGTGTTGTTGTGTTGCAGTGTCAACCTTTGTGAAATTTGAAGTTTTAAGAAACATTTTCAAGAATCTTGTCATTATTGGGTTTTAGTTAATTCGATTCGATAAATCGAACAAACTTATAATCAAAACCTATATTATGATAATCCGTAGAAAAATCATGATATCCTCGGTCGGAAAATCTTTGTGATGATATATTTCGTCAGGTATGGGTCACTAATGGATCGCGCCCCTGAGGCCATCAAATCGATTCGCTTGGAATTTGAATTTGATCAGGATATTTTTTTCGAATCAGATCCAATCACTGATTCCATATAAGGAAGAAAAAAAACTGCTATTCCATTCATCATCATAATAAAAAATATATGTATCTATGAATTCGCCGCTTACAATAACAAACTGCAAGAACCAGCGCTTCGAAGCAATTCGAATTATCCAGACCGCAATTTGATGGAGCTGAAATATTCTCCTTCAAACGCAAAACTTAAATTTGTCTATAACTTGGCGTATTTTATAATATAATAACGAGGCAGAAATTTCATGTCCAAAACAACTTTCGATCGGATGAATTTTGCTGCCGATGAGCAAACTATCTGCAGCTCGTTTCAACTCAGAATTTGCTTCATTTTGACCCGGTTTTTCTCAATATAAAATTTTATCCTGTCAAACATAAGTCACTGTTGATCTGGCGCTGTTCATCAGTGACACATATTTAACAAAGCATAAATGAAAAAAAAATTTCCGAGTGGGATAATCAACAACAAACGAAATTTTGACGGGCTGACAATGGTATTATTGTCTGTTAAAAATAGAATGCTAATTTTTCTGAATTTATGTCATGTTGATCATGCGCCATGGCTGGAGAGTCGTCAATATTGCCGTCCCACATATTAAACACTGAGGTATAATGTATAATATCAATACTGTGTGAAATAATGAAATTCGTGACTTGAAGATTTTTCTTGACCTCAAAACGTTTTACAATTACTTTATATTGAAAAATTTAAGAATTTTGTGCGTTTTTCATGAACACTGCGCACGAGATATAGATGAATTATGACAGGAAAAAAAAACATGAAATCATTCACAGGCATAGGCATAGACGGGCACAGGGGTGGGTGGTAGTATATGCATTTCGGTCCCCGCATTTACTGTTCAAACTAACACCGTGTTAGATTTGGACAACCGGGTCGGTAAAATATCTAAGGTTTTGTGGAATGTGTGTAATATTGTTAGAGGTGGTCACAATGGAATGTTTTTATTGACGTAATCGAATATTCGATATATGCTGAACCCGTTTCAGTCCGCGGCATAACACACATGGCATTTTATCTTCAATTAAACTTGATACCACAATTGGCAACATTTGCTGGGAAAATTTTTTTAAGCCATTGACACTGTAACAAACATGCAGTAAAATCATGGCTTTTTAATAGTAAATTTGCACTTGGTGACGTTGACACAAAATTTAAAAAATCGGCTTTTTGACCAAATATTGGCCATTTATGGAACGCACCGCTAAGCTGCGTTCCATAAACAGCCCATACTTGGCAAGAATATCACAAACAAAGATTTCTAACTTCTGGACATGTACAAGTACTGTAAATTACCAGTAAATTTACTGTACTTTTGTCACAGTAAATAATATATTGTTTGCGCTAAACAGTATTTCGAGTGATCGTGGCAAAAGTTTTTTCAGATAACGATCATACTATCTCTTTTACCAGAAAAACGTTACGTTTGTTCATTGTTTTAATATGATATTTTGAAAATGATGATAACATTAGATATGGATAAACATGGCGTCGTTAGTAATATGTTATTAATAACACTACATATTTTGTGCTTTGCTCAACTCATGTGCGCAATAAAATCGTTTCGTCGTAAAAATGACCTTTACCAGGACCTTTTATCAGAGGAATTTTTAGATCGCCAAAACATGTATGTATATACCCACAATAGGTGAACAACGCTTATTCATAATACTCAGTCACTCCACTGATGATACGCAAACGGTGCTTGGATCTAGGACCACCGGTTTGGCTGACGATAAAAGTTACGAGACAAATAGTTAGAGAATTAGCGCAAATCGAAAGAATAAAGCTTTCTGCTTTGACGAGTTTTAATCCAACTTATTACACTATAGATACATCGGAGGCCATGGCTGGGATTACCGGGGTTCGAACCAAGAGAATTTATATGTAATGCCAACCATAAGCCAATGCACCACATAAATAAATACAAAGAGATCCCGTTCAGAAAAATTTATTTATCAAGCACTAACCACAAATTAGGATCGCATTTATATCCTGCGGGAGAGGGAAACCGATAATACGACTTGGTCACATGGTCAACCACGGGCAGACCCCAGTTCCGAATAGGCGCTGAAGGTTTTGGCTTAATATTTTGCTCGTTTTTCCCTGGCATGGTGGACGAAGCAGTAAGTAGCGCTTAAGTAAACCACCGTGAACCGTTAGGCATCCAACAGACTTCTCCCACATATTCATCCCTAACGGCAGTCCATCAATGACATTTTGTGCGCAATGTGTCTGATCGGTGTAGCTTCCTCGACAAATAAATCCGCTATCTTTTTTAACGATAGAAAGTATTAGAGAACTCGATATATATTTTTTATTATTTACTATGAGTAAGTCATTCGTGAGACGCGTGTGGTTAACGTTTTAGAAACAGGTTTTGAAGAACGATATCGTATATCTGACTAACACGCGTCTTTAAACCACATAGTGTATTAAATGACATATAGTTAGTTGTTCGCGTAGACAAAAAATATACAAATTATAATTCGCACACGAGAGCTGAAACGCAAATAAACTGCAAAATCATTCATAAACGAACTTTTTTTTAACGAATTTGCTAAAGAAATCTTTAATAGTTGACATAATTTAAATCAGGAAAATATTGATGTATCATAATCTAAGCAAATAATATAGAATAAATCACGCCATCGTTGGATGTAAATTCCAATTGCTTGACAGTAGATCTGTTTTGTGATGGAGGGGCTTTTGATGCGGTTATCGATATAAAGTCCTGCGCAGTTAACGCCACTGCGTCCTTTTACAGCTTTTCAAAGAATGCAAAGGAATGTTTCCATTGAAAGCGAAGTTATTCTATATGTAACTCTTCAGATATAAATATAGGTCTATGCTATTGCCAAACAGGACCGTTAACAACCTTTAACTTAAGTAAAAAATATAAATTGAGAATCAAAGTGGTCGCCAAGATAGGGCCTCGCCAGTGTGAATTAATTGTATTGTTTACGGCGACAAAGTGTAATGAGTGACCATAACATAAAAACCTCTATATCTATTATTAAAAACAATAAATGAATATTTTCTTGTCCCTTGTGTTATTACTGCTTTTATTTGTCATGATTTTTTATGAAAATAAAAATAGAAATTCTATTTCGTATTCGATCTTTAGCGACAAGGAATAACATATTATTCATAACTAATAATCATATTATTCATACGACACAGACCTAAAACCTATGAAAGTTGAATTATCATCTTCAAACGAATTACGATTCTGCGGTGTAAAAACAAGTTTTCAAATACAGTGTCACGTATCGATGAGCCGGGAGATTACCAAACCACAATGATATATGATATTTTCAGTATGAATTATTTTAGTACAGGTTAAAATATTCACACTGTGAGAATAATTCTTTAGTTTATGTTATTCTTTAGTTCACAGAATCCAAAAGATCATTAAAAGAAGCATTGCCAAATATGGGTCGAGATTTTGCGTGGATACCTGAACGAGAAAAATGGGTTGGCAATCATTTTCTGAAGCAGCGTGGAAAACATTGCAGAGACACGGTCAGCGTCACCGTATTGGTATTTTAGTGGGCATTCGCACTCGGACATGTATGTCGTCGGGTGAAAATGAAAGTGGGTGAATACGTAATTAACACAGGGTGTAATGACAAAAATGATCATATCTTTCCAACAACTTCAACCCTGTTTGTCAATACCCGTTAATATATGGCCTTGGTCAGAGTGAACCACCCTAGGACGTGGTGCTATAACTACGTACCTATTATAAAAAAAAAAATATGCGAACCTCATTTTTAATATAAAAGCTTTCAAAATAGACTATTTGTGGATTCTAACTTTCAAATTTATTAAACAAGTCTCAATGCAGCTAAACGATATACCTAGTTCACTTAGTTTTTAATTTAGGTACTATCTAGTCTTGAAATTGAACCGAGGTTACCTAGTAATTTGTGGTAATTTCGTTTTACTTAACCTATATTAAAAATAACTAGGTTGCCATCCCTAACTTGGGGATATTCAGAACATGTTGCCGGGTGAAGGTAAACGTAGTTAGAAAGCTGACTTATTCGTTGAAATCTCACGTCTTGAGTCGTATGATCAAATGAAGTCATATTTCTGAAAGTTACTTTGTAACGAGCATTTGGTGTACACAAAGCAATACGCCTTGTTAAATTTCGGTATATATTCATAAACATTCTTACACCCAAGTATGTTTTATTCAACCTCAACAGCGAGGTGCAATTTTGTTCTGTCAGTCAAATTTATGCTACTTCAATCTTCAAGCTTAAGGCAATAAACTCAACTTTTGCTCTTAATTATAAACCGCATAATTGAGCTAGTTCGTAATACCCATGACAAAAAATACAATGGGTATTAAAATTCACACGAAATTTGCAAAACTGGCCTCGAGTGTTTACTTCTGCTCTGAAATGAGAAGTAAAATTCCTTTGCAATTCAAAAAGATGTCGTCATCGGAAAATAGAACGTTTTATGAACATTTTTTTCTAAGGCAAGGTTGAGCAATCGAAACAATTTTATGGCGAAAAACTATTTAAAATATAAAACCATCAACTGATCCTGGAGCAGAAAATAACCCATGTTGATTTTAACCGCTATAGCAGAGTGCAGTGCGTAGTATCTTTTATGTCCGACGAAAAGGCATCTACTATTCTTTGCGCCCATAACTTTTCGTTCGTCAGTCATCACATGCAGCAACTTCGCTAGGGCAATTCTAAACCCCACATCTACATTGCAGAAAACAACTGATGACCTTTTGATACTGAGTGGTACCAATGATGCCTCAAAGTTTAAAATAACCAAATCTGCTACTACATTTAATTTCTGGGATCCTGATTCTTTCTACCAAAATATTTATCTCACTAACAGAATGAATGACAACAAAATAAGTTTTACAAAGTATTGACTCACTGAATGATTACCCCTCAAGCATTGATAGAATTTTCGACTGCGCCTTGATAGTTTGACTCCGAAGTAAACGTTATTTTGTCAAGTAAGCATCACTGATGAATCGCGCCTTTTGGCCCGATCCACAGCTGACTCATACTTAACTAACTAACAAAACATCGCTAGCAGCATAAAATTACGGATAAGATTCATGAAGAACAGATTGTGATGTATGAAAAAGAACTCAGAAGCAAGATGCATACCTGTCGAAAGTAGGTGATGTTGCATCCAAACGTTCAAACATGGTTGTCAGTGGACCTCCTATAGCAGTTCTGTATGAAATCTTGAATCCGCCTCTGGTCTGTTGTGTCATATGAAGATAGAAAATAAAGCCACATCGACTACGACCTACAGTTGGTTCCAACACTGGGCCATACATGACAGCTCGATCGCCTGTTAAGTAATATACAAAGAATTTGTAAGGGTGAAAATGCAAAAAAAACATTTTGAATATTAAAAATATGAACTCGCAAACGGCGGGGCAAAAAAAATGCGCTTTCATAACGAATATCGACGCTGCGAAAAAACGATATTTGTTGACACAGTAGGCACATCTTATAAAAGGAAACTAGCCGCTCTTATCTTTAGTAGATTTTGGGGAATAAATTTAGGGAATAAACAAATCGACTACAGTTAACCACTTACTGCACTTCATTGAAATATATTTCAGTTATCTTCGGGATGTCTTCCACTTTGAATGTAGTCGTTGGTACAATATTTTGAAATACCTTCTTACCATATATAAGAGTGATATTGCTAACCGACAATACGTAAAACCAGGTTCAATTTGAACTTTTTCGTTATCTACTGGATGTGATATAAGTACAGTAATATCACCTTTCATTTGGAGTTATTTCACGTTTACGAGATTCAAAACCGCATTGTTGATAAAAATAACTTGATAAAAATGCCAAGTATTGATAGATCATGCATCGGCGATGCGTTCCATAAACAGCGCATAAATGACCAAACAGCCGATTTATAGTTTTATTTGAATAATACTCGGTGAAATTATTGCCAAAACAGGATATTTTACCCCATCTGAGCTACAGTAAATATTTTATATGTTTCGAAGTTTACGCTGATATCAACAATAAATAACCACTTATAAATGCAACGAACTTGAACGAAAAACTCATTGAAATGAGATGAACCACTAAGACTACAAAAGCCCTACTTATTCAAAACCGAAATGCGAGAACGGAGGGTTTGAACTTCGAACTACATTCAGTTTTGAAGAAAAATCTAAGCAAATCAGTGTTATAATTAAACAGATATGCAAAATTGTTGTCAAACATGAGTCCCTCGCGTCGATGGATCGAGTCGATGAGACGCGGGTCCATCTGTGGCTCATGCTTGACAAAATAAAATTTTTGATAGGGCTTCTAGAAAATATTTAAATATCCCAAAATTTGCATTTATTTTCTAATATATATATATATATATACAATATATTTAAAATTGATTTCGAATCACTAGAAAAATCGAATCGAACAACCCATGATTTTGCTGTTCTATCGTTTATACTAAAAATATGTTACTGTCCAGGGCATGTTTTGTGATTGATCAATGGTCATACTCCGTGAGACGTATCTCAATCTCGCCGCTTTATCTGATTCGAATATTCTAATGGTCCTCGCAATCATATCAACACGCATTTAAATATCTGCGACGTGAAAGGCTTTAATATGATCTTTGAAAAATTGACTATGGAATATCGGCTACATTTTATATTTGGCCACGCTTTTATTGATTAACAGTTTTCCAAGGGCGAAATTCACAACACCAGCATGTCTGTCGCTCCTAAAGACTACTGCAGACACGGAGGCGAGATGATTCACTTCAATGCAATAGGTATGATGAATCATTGTTGTCATACTTAAAAACACAATTTTGGAATAAATGGAATCGAAATAGCGAAAATCAAGTTAAAACAAATAATTTTTTCAGGTATGTGCATTGAACTTGAAAATCTCGCGTGCAAAAAGGTATCAGAAACGAGAAGTCATGAAAACTCATCCATGTGATTAGGCAGAGCCCACAGACAAGCATTGGCCAAAGAAACTAAAGAAAATGATTAAAGAAAAGGTTCAAGCAATGGCCCATGCTTGGAATTGTGTGTAACTTGTATTCGAAGTAAGTTTTCAGGGTGGCGGAATTGATTCTACACATGGAACATATTATTATCTCACTTTGCATTAGCTACATTGGCACATGATCTAAAATAATGTACATTCCTTACCCACGACCACCATAAAATGAATTAAGACAAAGAGATGAATCATTGTTAGCGTTTCGCTAAACATGAATGGCGACGGCGTATTCAGAAACTTGCGTAGGAAGCTTAACACACGAGCATCGCGGGAAACTTGCTGAAAGTTTTATGATTAAGGTAAACAAGTATGGAGCGCGTAACACCAAAAATATTCATATTTTCTGGTTGAGGTGAAACTTTCAGAATGCGCTTCAATGCTTGTATGGAATTCAAAGATTTTTTATGAATCCACATACTTATAAGGCAGGCTTTTTGAAATTTTTCATAGGCAACTTCATCACGTAAATTCCACCTCGATATATATTGGAAATGTACCATGTCAAATAGGGTTACGTAAATGAAAAATAATTTACCTGCTTTGTTCGGTCTCTTTGCATCAACTGATAAATAGAATCCAGCATCAGTATTTGTAGTATGATCTCTGTTTGGACTTGTTTCACCAGGATTCAAATCATTTGATTCATGAGCTTGACGTCTGTACCAGTCAATGTCGTCTGTATCCTGCGAATACAGTAAAATAAAGCTTAATCAGGACTGAAAGATCAAAATTCACTTTTTGAAAAAAAAATGGCTGATCGCATGTTCATGGGTTTGACATTTTTGACGATGATGAAAGTAAGAACGGGAATGGAAATGGGGATGTGCCTTATTCTATTTTATTTTTTTAAAATTCACTCTAGGGCCGGAAGCAATGGCTGCAATGAGCCAACTAACGGCCACTTAATAGCAAAAAGCTAATAAAAGATGTAGTAACAGCAACTGCACTTTAAACGGATAACATCCTAAACGGAACTGAGTCGGCATTGTAAAATGCAGTGAGTTGTATCTGCCCTGGGCGATTGTATAACCCTGCCACCTTACAACCTTACAACTCTATTTATTTCCATTTTGAAGGTTTTTGAATGTTTTTAAATTTGCGACCCAAAATCTATAAATGTTCAGCAATAATTCAATTATCAAATGTCTCCACCAACGTCTTGTGAAATATTTAAGTAGATTTTTGACTTCTAAATCATAAAACGATTCAAGTTTTGCACTGGATTCCGCTGAATTCTTCATCGGATAATCCAACAAAATACACGATAATAAGGATAACGACAAGCCTAAAATCCACATACCTTCTCCTCTGTAAACAAACAGAAACTTTGTTCGAAATCACATCTTGAATATCCACTGCATTGTTGTTCGTCTGTCTGATCACCACAATCGTCAGTGAAATCACATTTCTAATGGAAATACAAGAGTCATTTGTAAACAAACAAAATAATTTGCGTATATACCAATACTTTTCGCAAATCCGTAATTCGAAATTCGACTTCAATTAATCACAGCATAAGCATTGGGAAAATTGTCACAACGTTCAATAAAAAAATCCGCCAGAATTTTTCTCAATTAGAAATGTTAGTTTGGGAAGTCTGCGTCGCCGTCATACACATACCAATAGGTGTTCCAAAGTTTCAGTAAAAACGTTGAACGATTATGTATCACTAAGCATGTGTTACTAATAAATCGCCACGACAAGGTTTGGTCATCCATGGACAATCCTCGGCAAAACAAGTTTATCTGCGCCATATATCTTTTTTATCACATGAATGAAAAGTAATCCGTAAATATTATGTCGACGACCACGTTGAACGTTATTGGATTTCGTTTGAGGTTAACGAAAATATTTTTTAATCCCGACACAAGCTGAAAGATGTAATCGAAGAAACGGCGCATGGATTGTCGACAGATGCTTATTAGGTATCTAGTGGTATACGAAACTGTGGTGACGCTGAGACATAAAAAATGTAGTGTTGTCTTCTAAATGTTTCTGCAAATTTTATGCGTGGGCGATGATGTTTTCTTTCTATTCTTGAGTTGATAGAGAAATGCAGACAGTCTATATCGCCAAAAGCGAGTGACAAATGATTCACGTATTGTCGGCGCAATCCGTCAATGGCCTCACACTTGTAACCTATTGATTGCGTCAGCTCAAGGCTTTCAGCTACATCTATCTCTTGATGAACAAAAAAACAAACTCTGACGGTTTATGCTGTTCGCTTGACTGAGGATTGAACATGATTGATGTTGCAGATAAGTTTTTAGACGCCTGAGTTAGGTCCGAGGGAATATCGCAGTATTTTGAAATCAATTCCCTCAATTTGTTGCGTTGATCGAGGGTATTTTTACAAGTTCTGTCCAACTCAAAATTAATTATATAATCTTCAAAAATTCGGCAATCAATCCTTCTCCGACGTCGGCAAATTCTCACCAGAGTACTTTTTTTCTATTAAAATTCGCTCAAAGCAAGGCCACAGGAGACAAATCAAACTTGAAAATTCTCTTGGAGCCCCCAAAGTGCAAAGAGCTACATGAAATGCATGAATAGGAACTAAGAAACCCCCATCCCTGATAGATGCGATCAGTTTTTTCGTAATGCAGGTAATAAGACAAAAATATGACGCAGCCGCACCAATAGCAGATCGTCGACGAATATTTACATTTTTTGACAAATTAACAACAAACAAAAACTTCGATTAGTCGGAAACCAACAGAAGTTTAAATATTTCGAAAAATCAATCTTTATCATAATTTTTTCAAATTTTGAAAAACGTGTGAACAAAATAATATTATCTTTATTACCATTTCATTGCTGACGCATCCTCCTCTGGAACATTTAAGTTCTCCAGAACTACACGTAGTAGCTGATGAATCAGGAAGATCACAATTCAAGAACACAATATCATCGACTGCTATGCTTCCTTCAACGTCGTTCGCCCTGTAAATTACCAAATACCATCATATGTGGATTTAGGGTTTTCGAATTATTAGCTATGGCCTGCCAGTGAACGCACAGTGTTCTAAATATGCTACTCGTGATGGGCGTTCGTTTATGGTATGTTCTACATACCTATTAGCATAGAAGAGTACTTCAAAATCTCCTGGAATTCTGTTGATGAACGCTCTTCCCAAATGCCAACCATTACCAAAATCTTGTTCTAGTAATTTCCAAATCATGTATTCCTGATTGCCTTGTCGGATATAGATAGACAACTCCCCAACGTCCTGGTTTGCATATGCTGTCGCTCCTCTTGTGGTGTAATCTTTAACAACGTGATAAGAACTGTTGTGCAGCTGATGTTCGCTAAATCTGGAAGCTGTGAATACAAAATGAGAAATTTCCTTTTGTTAAAAATAGTGATGCCCTAATCCGAAAAGTCAGGTCTCCTACAATTCTGATTAAAGGTGATGCTGTTTTAAAATTATTCTTATATTGACTCATTTTTCAGTGAAATCATGATAAATTTTACTTTTTAGGAATTTCCCTCTAACTGGAATGTTGGAATATTGTATTTATAAAGTGAATTCCGAATACCGCTGAAATCATATTATCTGCGTTAGATAAATCTCATCACTGCGGTATATCTATCAAATAAAATATTACTTTTTAGCGTGAAACACAGATGGACCGCTCCTCGCTGGCCATATCCAACAAAATACATTACTATATTAATTTCTTCTATACGGCCAGGCTTGTATCTGTCACTATGCTTGGCAGATAAATATGTATAGGCGGTTTTTTCAAGTCGCGCTGTTTGGATATGCGGGTATACAAAAACAACGTAATATTAGCACTTCATTTAGGTATGTGCGGTCTTCCACGGGGGCGTACTTGCACCACCTCACCTTATATGTTTATCGCTTCTAATGGAGCGATAATAAGAAGATCACAAAATGTATATTACCACTAGCTTGCTTCGAGTCCGGAGCGCAGGGTTCCCAGCAAGGATAACATGTAGCTTCCAACCAATCCCAACAGCATCCCATAGGTTGTCCTTGGCAAGATCCATCCAAACATTCTCCTATTTCCCATCCAGGGCAGTGCCATCCAATGTATTTCTCGGCCATGTGGAACGCAAATCTGAATGGTGGGTATTAAAGCGATGATTAATGCTGGAAGAACGCACAGACAACGTTTAGTAAACATTTTGTACTCGCGTGCAGGTCGAAAATTTCGTGCTTTGTGTGTGTGGTTTATACGGGTAACTTTTATTTTAATAAGACTTATAGCCTATACGCGTACAACAGATTGAAAATGACCAAGCCGCGCATGACCGAAAAAAAAAGCTTTTTTCGTTGAGCGCTATAGAAGTTCTCTCAGTGCGGGTGGACCGTATATATATAGATAGGCTTCTGGAGGTTTTTCATTCAGTGAGGATCAAAAAATCTTTCACAAACCTGACGATTATGTTACAATATTTGTTCGCTACATTCGGGAAAATGACACAAAGTATTTTGTGTCGGTCTTCAGACTAGACTGAGTTGTGATAAAAAAGGGAGATAATACAAACTACGTAGAAATTTCCAGCTTTAATTTATTTTTTAATTTGAGTAAACAAACCAAAAGATTGTGATAGAATACTAAAGTTCTAGCATAGCGATCGTGCCAGAAAAATTCATGAAAACTTAGTTTTTGGCTTCCATCCATATCGAACTCACACAATGAACAAGGAAAATACATATGCGGATACAAAGGGGGATGCATTTCCGCCGGCCTTTTAAGCAAAAAGATATAGTAAAATCACCAAAAAAATCAGTTAAAGATAGTTGAAGTTGGCGGTTTTTAGTTTTTAAAAATCGGCTACAACTCAAATGAACACACTTTTTTGGACTCTTTTACTGTTTCACATGTGAATTTCGCCCGTTTGGCGCAGTTATTCATTCTTTCTTTATTTAACAATAAAACTGTTTGCTTTATTCCGAATTTTTTCGCCTGCAGGGCGCATTATGACAGCTTGAAGCCCCTCCTCTATCGAAAATTTCTGAACTCTATATTGGGAATATGAACTTCTTGTATACTTTGGCCGCGGTCACACAACGCAATACCGAGAAAATTTATCTCAAATTCAAGGTTTTAAATGCTGCCAATTCCGAGTTGCATAAAAAGTTAGTTTTGCTCTACATAAAAGTCTTTGTTTGCACACGTATTCGCCAATGATAAAACAGTAAAGACAGTGCATCCACCCAGAAATATTTTTCCAATCCTTAATCAAATGTTGGTCACTGATGGATCACAACGCAAAGTGTGTTTCGTCTGTCGCGCATGCTTGGCAAAGTGAAGTTTCTGATTAAAAACCAGAAGGCCACACTTGAACAACTGTGAGTGGATATATTTTAAGATATCTATAATCTTAGCGTTTTATTTTGGTTGTAAATATGGAGTCGAATTCAAAGTCTAAATATTGTTATGAAAACATAAGGCCAAGTAGGCAATGTCGGATATTCTATGGTATAACAACAATTACGTCATTCTCAAGACTGCAACTGCAGCAATTCGTAACTCAAGCCTTAATTTTGCTCGCAAGATAGTTCTTTGATCTTAATATTTGTAGTAGGCCTCATTTGTTTCCCCCTGTACGCGATTTTGGGCGCCTGAAAAAACTCTCAATGTCTCAAAATTTTTTTAACCCGAATATAAATTAATCGTACTAATTTGCGGTCATTTTTATAAATCTGGAGTCAAACTACTAAATCTGCCTCGGAATTGTGTCACATTTATACATCATCACATCAGAACATTATGAATCAGCTCCTCTTTTACATATATTCGAAAAAAAGAAACATTCATTTCGGCAGATATATAAATCCCACACAATTCTGGGTCACATTTATAAATAGGATTCGAACCCTTAAATCTGCATCATATTATCATAAATAAACGCCAAAATGTAGATATTGAAATCAGAAGCAAATTATCCCACATTAATAAATGGGGAATGTTACAAATTACTGGATATATAACGTCAGGCAGATTTAGGAATGTTTTTTTCCCGAAAGTAAAATAACTTTCGGTCATTTATCACCTGCCAAGTTGAACGTCGCGTCTTAGCGGCTATATAAACGTAAAACAAATCCAAGAATTTCCGCCAAATTTCTTTCTACATGAAATACTTCTTATTAGTATTTGTGACAAATTGAATCATATGTTGTGTCCCAGTTAGATATATGATTATCCAATGTTGCTTTATGGTTAGATTTATAAATGTCACAAATGTTGGAAGTAGGTTTATATACTTTTCATACAAGTGTCCGCAAATGGTCTATACGAAACTTGGCCAAAATTTGTCTGAATATGGTTCAAAATAATGAATTGACACAAGGCGGCCATAAAACTAGGCATTTTAATACATCATGTAATTCCCATGCAGTTTTGTAAATTTTAGCACATAGTCGAGTATATCTTAAATTTCGACCTAATCAAACCTTTGGATTCTTTTCAAACAGTAATTTTAATGAATACTTGTAGTGAAAAATGATATAATGGTCTTCCTCGAATACAGAAGCAAAGCGATCGAAGCGTAACCCTAACTTTTTCCCTCGAAATTGCGGTTCAGCCAGCTTGTTGCACTGCAAGCTATTCTCAGAAAATGAAACCGTCACACCCAAGACTAGATATCTGAGTAAACCGCACAGTATTTACCAGTACTGAAAACATTTATAGTCGTTGTTGAATATGGGTCACTGATGCATCCGTCGTCAAGACAAAATAAAATTTCTAACAGAGAGAAAGTCTCCTGCATTAAACTTCAATAGAAAATTATTTTGTGCAAAAACTAAATTCAGATGTTATTAAATTTTCAAAAGCAGGCTCCGAACTTATCTTTCAATCATGAATGAGAAATGTTTACATGGTTATTTATCTTCGCTCCGGTTTTACTTCAAGCATAAGAAATGTAACTTCAAAATGTTCAAAACAATGAAATTAACATGTCTTCACCAAATTATCACGAACAATTTTGTAAAATTAAGCCTGATTAATCTCGTTAGAAAAGCGTTAGAAACACGCTTCAAGCTACGAAATCTGATCGTTCTGGTTCGAATCCCGTTTGAGACGTTTATATGCGAAAGTTTTGCTGGACACTTGACCAGCGTGGTTCAAGTAAGCGCTCCTTACGGGCTCCTCCACCGTGTATGCCCACGTACAGGAAAACAACCAAGATAGAGACGACCGTGAAATAATGTACATTGAGTGATACATTGGCGATGAGAAAACCATTTCCACTTCTCAAAATTAGGTTTAGTTAGAATGTTGCTATCTCATTGAGCATATGACTCGAATAGTCCGGTGGAAAGGTATAAATTCCTTCATTAATTTGCAATTTTTTCCTGTTAACTATGGGCCACTAATGAATAGTGCCAATAAAGTGCGGTACATGCTTGTCATCAATTTTTTGTATCAGATTTCAACCGCTGAATTGTGATACGACGAAAACACATAAACTGGAAACTGCACATTTTTGTTTATTTTGATCATAAGTTAAAATAAGGTAATTGTAAGAGATAATATTTGACGAATAATTTCCGTTTTTTACATATAATTGACAAAAAATGCAAAAAATTGTGCAAATATGAGATGCATATCAAATTAAGTAGAAATGAGAGAATATAAAATTGCATAACTTCATTCGCGTATATTCACAGTGAAAAATATACGAAGCAAAATAGGTAACTCACAATAATTATTATAGATAAATTAGGTAATGATTATTTACTAACATTGCCAAAAATATTCATTTTATCTGACTGGGGAGTCGAAAAATTATTCAATATTGATAGCACAATCAATTATCTTTAAATTTCAGAAATTAGTGTGAATTTTGATGTTTTGAAACTTGATTAAGTGAAAGAAGAATAAAAACTGTCTGTCACATATTTGGCATTTATGAATTATGCTTCGGCATTACGATACATTAAACAATCATACTAAATCAAAATCAAGCACAAACTATTTGACTGAGAGAAATTATAAAGAAATTGAATTAAAAATTGATCGACGAAAGTAGCAAAATATGAAATTTTATGATCATAAAATCATTGAATATTTTTATTATTTATTTCATTTATTAGGATTATCATTACATTTGACAAAAAGCAAATAAATATCTTAAAAATACATATTGAGTTGTCATATTTCTTTTAAGTATAGTTGATTTTCGGTTTCTAGTGTTGCTAATTGGGAATACATTCATTTTTTTTCCCAACATTAGCAAAGTAGAATCATTTTTTGTTTCCCAACCGATACAATAAAAAAGTTTTGTCAGAACCAAAAATGTGTGTGAATTAGGCGGAATTTATGAACAGGAATTCGGAACATGAAACTATGTAAATATATTATAATACATTATGTGTGCAGATATCACATGAAAATGATTGAAATTGGTATGTTTTAAAAGCACATAGAAGGCTAGTTTTTTTGTTCAAAATGAGAAGGGCATGGCACCGTGAATGTGCTATATATTTCGAAAAGAAAAAAATGTGGCAACCATCTTGTAGTCGTTAAGTTGTAGCGTTAATTTTCTATATAGATTGAAAACCAGATGAATTGCAATTGGTTGCAACTCGGTTTATGGCAAATTAATCAGGTATAAAAAACAGAACAAAAGTGATTTAACGCATTAGGATAATCTGTGCTGAAGTATAATTTTTAACGGTCATGGTCTTGCCCTTATAGGCACAAGCACAACATGTTCTCAGTTTGTAACAACCCACAAAAACTCGTACAATAGCAAACTGATTTCGTAACGTAGCATGAATGAATGTGATTTTCGAGATTTATATTTTGCGATCTTCAGTCGACAACTCTGAATGAATTTAGTGCTTTTTTTGATAAGCTTATTCACAATTGAACAAAACTATAAGCTGTATCAATTACATAGTAATACATTGATGGAACATTTTGTTAGTCAACTTTTAAACAATGGAAATTAGTCTGTCCACCCCCTTATTAATGTAGTAAGATGAAACAAGACAACCGATTCGCGGTCGCATGAAGGCGATTTTGCGTATTGCAAAATGACAATTGCGTAAAACTTATGTTGTAACGTTAAGGGGTTGAGTATAAGACACTGATGGATTGAGTTGAAGAAGCGTGATCCATCTGTGGTTCATGCTTGACAAAATAAAATATTCGATAGGATATGGCATATTCAAAATGTATCATCTCCTAAATTACTTAAACTGAAACAGAAAACAACATTACCTAATCCCTCCCCCCTTCCACCAAGCATAGAAAGTTTGATATACTTACGCCATTTCACAAGTAGCGGCAGCATTGTGTAAGATTGGTGTTTCTAGTCTAGCTGGTGCATTATTCGTCCCTGTGCTCTGTTCAACAGCAAAATAATGTCCTTCTCCAGTTTGTGTGTCGGCGTCACCAGATGGTCCGTTGTCACCTGCATCCGCAGCTGTGAAAATATTAGCGATTGAGGTTTAATAAATATACTTGGGAATCAGTGTGAGTTGAGAATTCTAATGAAAACAAACTACCAAAATGTAAATGCAGCAGCTTCAAATTTAAATCTATTAACATTACAGCTTTTTACACAATCATTATCAACTATGGACAGAACATCATTGCAGTGTCTTCTATACATGGAGCTGTTCCATTATTACCAAATTTTTATTTTTCACACTCACCTTTTGTTAAGACCCAATTATATTGTCCTGTACTTGAATCAAACCAACCACACGGTCCATTCTCAAACCCACATGTTCCACACAAATCTTCATCACTGCCATCTCCTTACATTGATCTTGGAAATCACACATCTGATCAATCGGAACAGTAGTTGGACCACCCAATGTCAAGTTCAAACATGTGAACGTGGTAGTCGGTGTGGTATTGTTGCATCTACAAAATATTCAAACCAAAATCAAACTACTCTACTGATGTCATGCATGCGCAGAAAGAAAATACGGAGCTCCAAAAAAAAAATGATCAGCTCTGTGACTCAGTCGCTTAAGCGAGATCATATTATCTGGAAAGTCAATGGTTTTATGCTTGACCGCATCACCACCGAGTGTTCCCTTCAACAAGGCATTTCGTGTATAGCTATATTATAGAGCAGATACACAATTACTACACAGGTCCTTGCCTAAAGGTTGTTGCGTATAAGCCCACAAGAAAAAATGATTATGGAATTAATGAAATTCACATTCACAAAACCGTTTCCGATCCTATTCATAGAGTGACAAAAAGTCACCAAGCCAAAAAATATCCAACTTCAAGACATATGCACTTTTAAAACGCTGGTCGTCGTAGAACATGGATTGTAAGGAAATAATGAGTTTATTTCTCAATAACCATTATAGACATCATACTGACAGAATGACAGCCACACTGCTAATCAGACACCCGAAGCAAATTCTAAAGTTGCCATCAAGAGGAAAATTAAGCAAATATTCAATATTTCATGATTTTGCCTCTGTTGAGCAACTAAACTACAGAAAAAGCTTTTCTGCCCAAACAAAACAAAAAAATGATGTTATCATTTCAGATACCTGAAAAAAACATGAATCTGTCAATCTGCCAGGTATCATACCAGAGATTATTTAATACAATACATAACATGGAACATTCAACAATATATGATTTTTTGCTTACAATTTCTAGTTACCTAATTGGATTTTGATTAATCTAAAATGATTATTTTCATAGTGAACTCACATTCCGGGAGTACTCTTGATGTCATCAATTGCAAATACACCAAAATCAGTTGGGGATGATCCTGCTTTTTGTCCTTCAATTATGACTCCAAATATTCCTTCTATCCCAGTGATCTGGATTTCTGCATACTGCCAAAAGTTATCTAAAAACGAGAAAATTACTAATAGTATCCTCAAGTAGGGAATACATTTTCTCGAAAAGCAAGGTGTGTTTGTTGTATGTGTGTTGCATATTGATAATCTGACTAAAATTTAAAATAATTTGATTTAGTAGAAAATGTATCTAAACATTTGCATCATGCTACATTTTTTATATTAACCACAGAACATTAGCTATTCCTGATTTCCAATTAGCATTGGACAATTCAATAAGAAAATATTTGATTCAGATGTTAAATTATTCAAATCACCACCCTTGCAAGGTTACACTGTAAGGAAAATACAAATATTTTAGAAAAAATATGATCTGTTAAGTTTAGGGAACTGATGAATAACAACAATATATCAGTTGACCCCTGATAAACGCCAAACTAGCACAAAACAAGTCAAAACTTGCACATCAGTTTGCATTTTTGACCTAATGATGGTTTTTAACTGTTATTCAATGAACAGATTCAATAAAAATATTCTGTTTGATTTTAAAATTTTCCATGTCTCATATTTATACATTTTTAGTAGAAAATCTAATAAAGAGTGTTTGAAAACAATTTTTAAAACAAAATTTCCAATCATATCTGTCAGTTATATCTATCTTTTTTATCTCTCTGAGATGACCTTTAGCCCGTCAGTTTTTGTATCTAGAACTCCTTCGTCGCAGAAAAAAGTCGGTTGGTCTCAAATTTTCAGAAAATGCTCAAGCCAAAAAGGTGTGCTGTGCACTTGGCAATATTTATTCAGTGGAAATTAATTTAGTTGTCATTAAAACAGTTCCAAATGCAATAAATACTTTAGATGCCAACTGGTATGTATTGTGATGTGACAATAGAAAACATGGCATATGATATTCAAGGTCACTTCTTAAGTTGCTATCTGATAATATACCCTGTCAGCTTTCAAATTGTAGCATTCATCGCCTTAATGATATAATTGACCAGCACCAAAGTAGTGTAGAAAGCAAACTAGGCAATGTAATGAATTCTACAAAAAAATATTAAAATTTCCTAAAATATGTCTTGTCTAATTTAAGGTTGATGCAGAGGCTCAGGTGTAGTTATATTTTAATTTAATTTTACATCCGAAAAACTTGTAAGCATCACCTGAGTGTATCTTGTGATCGGTGATATGCAAGGAGCTACATGAAATCTCTAACATACGTGGTTAAAATATCACCCGAAGTGTGATTCAGCGACAGGAATGATAGATTTGTCATGTATTTTAGTTCCCATATTGATATTAGCCTTTTAGTGTGTTCCATACTGACAGTCAGTCTGCACGATTCTATTATTTCATTCAAACCAAAAATATATTTCCTTAAATCTAAAATCATTTATTATTGATCTTACTTATTTGTCCAGAATTGTCCCAAACTTTATCTTGATTATTCTTGTGATCATCTGTCCAAACAGCTAAGGATCCAAGACCGTGTCCAGATGTAAACCACCAGAAAGTTAAACAATGATCATTTATTTTGTCCACTGGTTGAAACACCTCAGATAGTAACCTGAATAGATGAAAATAGGATATATTTAATATATATCATTGTCAGTGACATGGTTCATTTGTGTCCCAAGCTAGATACAGTGATATTTATGACGTGTATGAACTAAGCAAAAATAGAAACAGACGAATTATCAAAACAATAAAAAATACATGAAATTAGACATATTTATGATATATATTAAAATATTTCTACAAAGGTTAAAGACTTTTCTAAATGAACCTGGTGATTTTGTAGTGGAAATTCACAAATAATTACTACGGTAATAAAAGGTATCTGCATATATATCAATAATGACTATTTTTAAAGCCTAGGTATCAGCTATACATTTACCAATTCCACAGATATTTTATGACCTAAAATAACATACCATTATGTGTATATTTTATTTTCAGCCATTAAGGTAATAAAGCAATATTTGTATAAGCAACACAATCTGAACGTATCATATTGGCATATGAATGAATTGTCACAGTTTGGCATCAATAACCAATAGCATGAACCACACATAGGTGGGCAGTTCCTACACAGTATGATTCAGTCGTTTCACAAAACACACAAAATATAATTCAGCATAATTTTTTCACCTGAATTGTGAAATATTGTACATGCAAATACATTTGTCCATTTGCCATATTAAATATTTGAGGTTTCGTTATTTAAAACCATATTATGCATATTTAGATGTGGTTAAAAAAACATCAAACATACATCCCAGTGGCATCAGTGGGTTGTCCAGTGATATCCAATGCCATGTAATGACCAACAGTTGTAGTATGGTCACCAGATGGTCCTTGTCCTGAGAAACTTTGTGATACTCTGATCCAATCCAAGTCATCTTGTTCATCAACCTGATTATGAAGCAAAAAATATTTAATCCTTCATCTTTTCTATTCCGAAGTATATCCGGTAGAATAAACATATTTTGCTATTTTTGTAATGTGCCTAACCCCAATCAATTTGGATGTAGTAGAAATATTATGTGTGAGTATAGTTATATCAGAAATAGCATAATTTTTTCCCCAAAATTACAAGTATACTTGTCATTTTATGGAAAGAGATCATGCTATTTCTGTTTTGATTTTGATGCTATGTCATTCAAGCATTCAAAGTCGCAAGTAAACAAAGGGAGAAGGTTTAACAGTTCACTAAATGATACCTCGGAATATTATCTCTATAGTTAAAGCATTTCGTATTTATTTAGTTGAATACTTTTTTATTGTTTGACGGTTTTACACTTTACTAAATAATAACCCAGAATCTCATTTTCTATAGTTAAACCATTTCGTATTCGGTTGAATATTTTATTATACTTTATTATCCTTTGACAAGTATTGAATTTATTTTTTGCTATTAAAAAAACGAAAGACAGAATGTGTTAAATGATTCAAAATCACTAGAGATAATTTATCTTTGCGATAATATTAGAAGACATACTAAAAGTATCCCGTCGACTGAAGTAAAACAATCAAGAATACTATATATACTCCATTTATATATTATACTCCATTTAAAGTCATGAAAAATAGCCATACTTGAGTCCATCCACACATATCAAGTTCGAAGTCGCAAGTTCCATAAGTAGAACAAACTCCATCAGCGAATTCAATATCATCAATTGCTTTGTTGCCATTCACAGTTAAACCCCGAACACTTTCAAACATTATTTGATAATCAATTGCTGAGTTGATGTTGGCTCGCCCTCGTCTCCAGTCTTGTCCAGTCTAAGTGAGAAATAGAATAAATGTTAATAAAATACTTCCTAAAATAGCTGTTTGTCATTTTTTTGGTTTTTTTTTCTTAACCTTGAATTTTACGCTAATGCAACTCTGCACCGATCACAGCACATATTTTTTTTATAACCGGATCTATTTCGTAGCATCAATGCGCACTTTGTTGCACACATGAATACAATTCTCAAAGATCATAATCCCCCCAAATCGATTTTCACACTCGATTAACTCAATGAAATGCAATTGTGTTGTGTTTATTTGTTAAATACAATGCAATGCATCAATAAGACAACCTAAAAAGAATTGTATCTTTGAGAGTTATTTTCATTTATAAAGTTTATTTGAAAAAAAGTCAAGTAAAAAACACATGAATCATTATCGGACTATCATAATAGAAACATTCCACATACCTGTTCAGAAATTGAAAATATTGCCTTCCCAAGTTGACCATTAGATTTCAAGTACACGTTCAATGATCCAAAGTCATCGAAATCACCATACATATGATACCAGAACTGCATGCATTTACCATATGTAGGTGGATAAACTTGACTGGTCATTCTGGCAAGGTCATTAGGTTGATGAGTAGTGACATCTGAAAATGTTTCATTATGTCAACTGTTTTGTAAACATATTGTGTGAACACTAGGATTTGTACTCCTCATATCAGGAGAAAAAAGTTCCAAAGTTTTCATGTAAACTATTGCTGATTGCCATTTTTTGTGCATTTAGTGGCAACATCAAGATTTCTGTCAAATTTTACAAAATAAATGGGCAAATATAGTCCAATATCAGCAGTTTCAGTAAATCTAAATGTTGGAACGTTTATATGGTATAATTTGAATGCTGTTTAAACCAAACTATGAGGATAACCTAAATCGATATCCTAATAAAATAGTACTAATGTGGAACAAATTTCACGATGTCGAAGGATACTATGCGTGCAACAAAATCCAACTTTGAAAACCAGATGGTTTAAATTCAGAAAACCAGAAACCACACAGGGGTTTCTAAAATACCGACACATTACAATAATTCACATCTCATCATTTGAACAATAAGCCAAAATACCTGTCAAAAAGTAATGTCCACTCGGTGTTCCATAAGTATGATCACCAACTTGTGGTCCAGTACTTGTACTTGAACTTGCACCAGTTGTCAATATCCAATCTTGGTCATCCTGGTTACCTTGTGTGTAACCACATTTACCATTCTCAAAATCACAAACATCTGGCGTAGATGGACAAGCACCGTCCTACAAGAGATATTGAGTATTCAAAGAATGGGAAATGTGTAAAAGTTAGTCTTAATTTTCAGAGAGAGATGTATGTTTAAACAAAACAAAATAGAATAGGTTTTCTATTTTATACTGCGGGAGAGAAAAGCCGAGAATATGACCTAATTATAATTAAATAAAGATTAATTCTCACGTAAAAAAGTTATTTTCTGAACAGTTTGTCTAAAATCTAGGGCTGTCTTTATCCTAATTGTTAGTGCTAGAATTTCTATCGGAATTTACTTCATATTTAAAAAATTCGATTTGCAAGAATTATGATTTTACTGCAAAATATGCTTAAAAGGCACTAATTTTGATTGCCTTTAATAACAACTATATTCAAACTAAATCTTTTTATCATTCCTTACCGAGCTTGTAAGGATTGCAAATTTGGGTAAACATAAGTTTATAGGTTTGGAGAATGAGAAGTAACTAATTGGTATTTTAACAATTTATATATTCTTGCTCAGAAATTAAGCTACCAAGCATACCAAGATACCACTCTTTGCACTTCACCATGGTGGTTCAGTTTTGTTTGGGATGTTTTTTGTTTAGAGTACAGTTCCTGGTACTACATCTTTTAGTAGGTCTTTGCTATGAAGTGGCCGTTAGTTGGTTCTGTTTAGGCACTGCTTCCGGCGTTGCTCAGGGTGAATTTCAATGAAAAAAAAAAAATAAACATGAACGAATCACACATTCCATGGCTGCAGTTCATACTCAAAAGAAAGAGACATATAATTGACTATTGACTAATTTACTTCTCGATAAAAAAATAAGTGTCACACATGAAATAGGTGTAACATATGAATGAATACATACTGGAATAGTGACATCATCAATAGCTATGTCTCCCTTTTCACCATTTCCTCTCACAGCTTCTATTGTTACAACATATGAACCAGATGTACCCAAGTATGTCTTAGCAAGATACCATCTGTCAATGAAAAGAATTTAGTTATACTTTGGCACAGGATGAAAGAATTAGTTTTTCTTCGAAATGCAGTGCCATCTATTCTAAAATCTTAGTGGCATTCTCTTCGGAACGACAAAAGACTTCAAACCATCAACACTGCTATTTCATAGCAGTATTGATGATTTTGAAGCTTTTTCTACGGTTTCGTTGCCACAAGATACCTACAAGACATTACATCTCTCAAGCTATATTGCTGATTCGCTGATTTCCTTCTAATGGCAGGCATTTTTATTGGGTGTCTCAATAGCAGAGTAGCTGGTTTTCTGCCGGTCTACTCTGGCATACACTATTTTTTTTTATGGTCAGAGACAGAGCAAATCCCTCTGTAACCACTTTTAAGTGAACAGGGATTCATACTGTAGTTAGAAAGTATTGAGCTTCAAGTTTGGCAGGGCCTACTCAAGCTATTTCACCTCCTGGTTGAGCTGTATGGTTCAAGAGTCGGACTTATATAGACATTTTTAAAATCGATACAAGCACTGGTAAGATATGAATGAAGACAGTATGAGGAAAGCTACAGAATGCTGTAGTAGAATCTATACTAATACAACGGCTGATGCATGGATGCTCTGATCCAATATGTCAGATATTTGGCAATGATGATTTCAATTCTTAAAAATGGTTACTTAATTAAAAAGTTAATCAAAAAGCTCAGAAATAGATGACAGATACAATAGGAGCGTTTTGAGTTAGGAAATCAAATAAAACACTATAAACAATATGCAGGGCAGAAATGATTCCCATGACACCCATTATTCTTGTCTATTTTCTTACTTTTGCGCCTTTGATTTGGAGTATGTCCATATTTTAGTTCCAAGTCCTGATTGTGATGTAGGTCTGTAATACGCATTCAAACTTCCGATATTTTCTCCAAACATGTAATGATAAAACATCAAACAACTTCCACCAGATCCAACTGTTACTGTGTTACTTATCAACCTGCAGATTAATTATAAATATTTTTGTTTCGTTTGGAGAAATGAAAATAAAAGAACTTAATATACATTGTTTTTATCCTCTATATGGGATCTAACTCATCTCCAAAACAGGGCAGACCATCAATTCTTTTGATATATATTCATTCTACCGTATATGAATATTTGTCATTAAAACCTGCTCTCTCTCAAACAGTTGCCAAAGGTACATAGTCTTAAGCAAACTCATAATACTGACTGGGCCAACTACACAGCGATGTATTTTGTAGGCTTAGATTCATGCTCAAGGATGAACAATCACAAAAATGTGAACAGAAAATCAGAAAGTCAGCTCCATTTATGCACCATTCAGAAACCTTCATAAATTTCAAATAAAATTCGATAAAAGACATACCTTGCAGAAGCACCTTGCGAATATGAATCACTTTCCAAGTAAATGTAATGTCCAGTGTAACTGAGTAATGTGTGATCTGATATTGGTCCAGTATCAGTAGATGGTGTTTCACCTTGATTAATTGTCCATCTGGCAGAACCACCATTGTCATTTGTCCAAGTACAGAAGTCACTGTTCTCGAAATTGCAATCCCATAGAGATGGAGCCTATAACATGAATAAATTTTCAAACTGTGTGAAATAAATAGTAGTTTCTTGCGTAAAAAAGTCTATATTTTAGCAAATACATGTGACATAAATAGGTGATTCACATGGCATCAGAGTGTGTGGGGAGGTTGCGATGGATAAATGTTGTTATAATCAACTTAGGAACAAAATTTAATATCGACTAAAAAAGGCCTATAATACATGGAAATTGAAAAAGAGATTGAGTTTCCTGTAAGTACTGCATGTGTGATTGAGATTTGAATAACAGGATATTCTTCTGTGACACCTGCTTGACACAACCAAATATGCACCCAGTTTTCAGTTTTGAAATTCTAGAAAACTTGAAAAGTTCTACGTGACATGGATAGCTCACACAGAATAAATAACATAAAAAGATCAACTTACCGAAGTTGGTGGTCTAGTAATGGGTGGGGTCGGAGTAACAAAACTACCATTACAAGGAGCATTGAGATCCAAAACAATATCATCAATAGCTATACTTCCTACATCCAATGAAGATGGGTGGGGTTGATTGCTACCATTTCGATTACCAATCTAAGATCCAAAATATTACATCAAACATAACACAATCGAATGATGCTTTGATTGCTTCGATTACCAATCTAAATATTATGAATATAACGCCTGGTATAAACATGTCTGGTTATTCATTCAAGTGGATCAATCACACCGAGCAAACGCCGTATACAAGCAACTTGTAAACCAACAGGTGTGGTATTGATGGTTGGTTTTAAGTTTTCTGGTTTCGGCAGTGCTACCTAAGTAATAGTCCCTAGGTTGAGCGATGAACATCGACTTCAGACTTACGAATATACCATGACATGAGAGTATACCTATTAACAATAAACAATTTTCAACAAAAGTTTCAGATTATACAAAACTCTTCAGATAAGGGCAAAGTAGGCTTATATTAAAAACATTATAATATCTACATTCTTTAATGAAAAAAAATTTTCAAATTTCAGAACATAGCAAACTCTTGAGATAAGACAGATTTTTGCTAGGAATGTACAGATACCATTTTTGTCGTTAACTGAACCCAAACTACCAGTTGGCACAGATGACTGATAGACTATGCAAAAAATGAAATCTACAGTGAAAACTTCTTTATAAGAATTAAATATTAATTGATGTTTGCTTAGCTGAACAGTACAAAATGGTCACATTAGTTAATCTTGTAATTCTCACCTCCACTTTCTAGCCGAATAAATATTGAGAGAAGATTGGACCCAGAAATCTCCTTGATCACCAAAATCTTGATAAATTCTTTCGCTTTCTTTTAATTCATCTAAATTTTCATGAGCATCTTGTAGATAGACATTCAATGTTCCAACAGATGCACCAGTCATATGATACCACCACCTCATACAAGCACCAGATGTTGGTGGATGTGTCTCACTTGCCAATCTAGCTACACTCAAGCCATTCACAAGTCCAGTAACATAGGCAAAATGACCTGAAAATACAAATGTTTGGAAGTCCCAAAACTTATGCATCGCAAAAAAAATAACATAACACACATAGATACAAAATAGCATAGGTTCTTGTAAGTAAAAAGTGTAAAAATCATGATGGTTGTAGTTCACTTGAATGCAGAAAGTTAGAATATTTTATAACTAAAATATTGAATATCACCGATGAAAATATTTGGTACTTTCTTTTTTATTTTAGATTTAGTTTACAAGCCTATTAATACCAAAAATGTGACAAAATAATACACTTAAATGATATTAAAATAAATAAATAAATGAATAATACAATTCAACTGCTATGTTTAATGTTCATTCCAGCCACCAAACCATACCTTGTGCAGTATTGGTTGTATGGTCATTAGATGGGCCAGGGAATCTGTTAGGTGTATCAGCGTTTGACCATATCCAGTCCACATCATTATCAGGTTCATTCTGCCAGAAACAGAAATCAACTTCAAAGTCACACGAGCCTAAAAAGAAAGTTGAAAAAAAAAGTAAAAATTCAAAATCAAAAAGTTCATCATAGGTGGTGGTTAAGCCTTGAAGCTAAGCGGCAACATATTTTTGCACCAATCTTTTTTTAGATTATGCCTGACAGATAAAGTATAGACAATAAATTAGAAATAGTTTATTCCAGGTATTCATGTAATTGCATTTTTTAAACCTAGTATTGAATAAACTATTGTTGTATACCTGGTGGTGGACATACTCCATCCAAGAATGAAATATCGTCAATTGCCATATCACTTGTATCTGAGGGTCCTCTCACTGCTTCCCATACAAGCTGATAAAAGTAGAATATTATTCAGACACCATTTGGTAAAATTGCCATAGGTATCTCTGCTTGGTCAATTCATTTTTTTAAACTATATTAAATATCTTACTAGTTTTGCTAATCATTTGAAAATGTTATACTGTATATTATATAAATTAAATAATTTATCAAAATATATTTGTATGTGAAATAGTATTTCTGAATCACTCGATATGTGAAGTGTCAGTTTCAAATTTTTTGTTTGAGGAATATAATTGTGTTGCGCCAGCAAAATAGCATGAATAAAGAAAAGAAATGGGGATTGGCAAAAAAACACTATACTTTTGGCAACATTCGGCCCAAGTTCTATTTTAAATAATTAATCTTAAAATTTTGTTTTGCTATTAATTTTTTATAAAATACGTTTTTTGAGTGTGTTCGAAATAAAAAAAAGCATGTTTGATCTCAATAGCACATACCTTAAATTCATATCCAACTGGATTCACTGTAGCTTTTGCATGTCTCCACACATCTCCATTATTACCAGATTCGGACCATATCAATGCCTGTGTGCTCAAATCTTCATATTTTTGTGTGTAAAGATTCATTGTACCCATACCTTCCCCATACATGTGATACCTTTAAATAAAATGTAATAGAAATAATTGAGTATTGAAACTAAAGTAGATAGAGGACAATGATAAAACTGGTCAAACAGCATGGCTAATACCCATTGGGTATGTGTGATTTCAGAAATACTCACCAGAATGCAACACAAGATGGTCCAGTTGTAGGTTGATAAGTTTGAGTCCACTGAATCGTCTTCATGCCAGGTTGGTATGTTATCAAGTTAGCAAGCATGTATACACCATCTGCTGTTTGTCTCGTGTGATCAATGGATGGTCCGGTGTTTGGATTCTTGCGATCTCCTTTAGTTTTGATCCAATCTAAGCCATCATCTACAGATGTCTGGAAATAATGCAAAAACCCATACAGGTATGATAAAGCTCAGAATATTATATATATTCTGATTAGATACTAAATTTGAAGATAATGAATAGTTTCTAGAGTGCAGTCGCATTATTCCATAGCATATCCAATTGTATCACATTGAGAATTGGGATTAAGCAAGTTAAAGTTTAAGTAAATTTTAGAATTCAAACATGAATTCAAAATTATAAGAGAAAATCTCAATTTGGGTACAATTTGTGAATTCGATTTCTGTGATTCAATAGTAATTTTGAACACAATGTTTTGTCTAATTTATGGGTTTGTACACAACAGCTAGAAAACTTTATTCCATAGCATGATCCAAGTGGTTACAATGTTGGCATTAAGCACGTTAAAGATCTTAAGTAAGTCCCGCTGAAAACATGAATTCAAAACCATAAGAGAACACCACTCAACCCAGAGTGAAATAATTTCGGGAATTTAAAGCCGAGCCGATTCAATAGTACATCTTTCCACCACCTTTCCAATTTTGTCTAATTTATGGATTTTACATTCAGCTACAAACTGACGATGACCCAGTGGTTATCATGTTGGCATCACACGTTAAAGATCTCTGGTTTGAGTCCCGCTGAATTTGCCTTTTTTAGCCATGCACACCACTCAACCCAGAGTGAAATAACTCGGGAAATTAAAGCCGAGCCGAAGAGATCACATCTTTCCACCACCTTTCCAATACTCTGTCCGCCTTTAAGTGGTCACTGGCAGAGGGCCTTGGTCAGGGCGATCCACTTCACGGAGTGGTTCTAATAAAAACTTAATGCACATGATTTTGGAATAAGAAGAAATAAATTTTGCTTTCAGTCTTTGTGATTAAAACAGAATTAGAGAGTGTTTAATTAGAGATGATTTGAAAAAATTTATTTCAAAAATTAATGCATGTGAAACTGGAAACTAAGTGGCAGATTTATAACACTTATAAAATTCAAGCATTTATTTTAATGGTTAATATATACTTAATACCTTAATAAAAATTTACTATAGAATACTTTAAAATTACCATAAAAAGACTATAAACTCACTATAAGTTTATAGTAAACTTATAGTAATTTCATAGCAATCAAGTTCAAGAGAAAAAGTTGTGATATTTTATAGCAATTTTATATTAATTTTATAGTGAAAATAAAGCCATATTTAATAGAAAAGGCAAATACCAATGTTTGGATGTAAAAACACAAAAAAGGTGGTTCATTAAAGCAGAAATTTGGAGCTTACTTACACTGCTTAATAACAAATAATGACAGCATAAACTTACTTGTGAGAAATGACAAGATGCCTCAAAATCACAATAGTTATCCATAGTTGGACAATCTCCAAGAGTAACTGAAATATCATCCAATGCAATGTCACCATCCAAACCGCCTCGAACTGCTTCAAATATTAAACTGAAGTCATCAACAGATTTGAATGAAAAGAATGAATAAACCCATCTGGAAAAATAAGGTTAGATTGATGTTAAATAACAATATCTGAACTTAATATAGTGTATACATTCTGCTCTGTACATTTTTTACTCGCATAGGCTTGCAATGAGTCAAATTTAAAACCCTTTTTTAACTCCAATCCGTGTGTACAACCATCCATATAAAACTGTACATTATGCACTATTGCTAATTGTTTGTATAAAAAAATTATTTATTAGGTGAATCAGACATCGTTTTTTTGGATACTCACTGATTCCCAGAAGATCCGCTTCTTGTCCAAAATTTCCATTTACTTCCGTTTTTAGTTAATACTCTGTACACATTCAGTGTTCCAACCTTTGGTCCAAACATGTGATAATACCATTCAATGCAATACTGTGAAATATCAACCAATAAAAGTGTGATGATGCGATAAGCGAAGTACAATTGTCTAAACCAGCAAATTATGATCGACGTGCATAAGAATATGCAAAATGCTCTTTCAAAATTGTTCATACTGCACTGTTCGATATTATTATTTTTTTTTTCGTAAGTTGTACCAAACCTTTACCGTTACAAGTTTAAGTTTGAATATTTTTTTTCTTTAACCAAACCGAATTTCGTACTAATGTGAAAACAGATATGATTCTCCGGTAAAAGATTTTCAAATCATACCAACAAACAATGCCGAAACAAGTCTAATCAGTAAAATCAGTTAGCTGCACACAAAAAATTAAAAATACCATTGTTGGTATCAGTGGAGAAAAAGTGATATGAGTCAATTGCTATGATAAAATATATAAAAAAAAAATATTAGCTTACTCTTTGGTCAGGAGAGGAGGATTTTGGCTGAGAATAAGTGATTAATTGAGCTTTATCATTCGCTGGCATACTTCGAGACGAATCAAAATATAGGAAGTGTCCTGATCCTCCTGGTCCAAGGGTATGGTCGTATCCTGTGGAAAACAACATAGTATCATGAGCTAATGAACCTGAATCAGATACAATCATACAGATATCATCAGATACAGTGGTTAAACATGTTGGCATCGCAGGTCGAAGATCTCGGGTTCAAGCCCCGGCGAGTCCGGCTGGCTTATTCATGTCCACCACTCAACCCAGGGTGTAATAACTTGGGTAGGCTAAGCCGAACAGGAAAAGAGGATATCTTTCCAGTAATTGTAACCCTGTCCGTCCATAAGTAGCAGCTGTTACAGGGCCTTGGACAGGATGATCAACTCTAAGGAGTGGCTATAAAAAAAATCAGATAAAAACATATAGAGTCTCCTGATCCTTCAGATACAGTGGTGTGGTTATATCTTCTATAAAAGAGCATATCAAGCCCTTAGGGTAGGGCTTTAGATTAGTCCTGAAGTATTTATTGCGTGTCGTAAGAGGTGACTGAAAGGAAGCAAAGAAGCGGTAGATGATTTCGTCATTGAATGATGTTTGATTTTGAACTGTTACTATTGTGAAGTGTGAACCTAATGCTTAAATAATCGAATGATGGCCTAAAAAATATTTTGTAGCTTGCTAGTACAATAAATCATTCGAGTCAACTCCAAATTTTTCCAATATTTCTCAACAGAGTCGCAGAATCTTTTTTTCCTTCAGATGTCTGAAATGTTTATGCCAATATCTGCGGATGAATGAAAAAGCTTAAAAACCATCAACTATCATAGCAGTATTGATGATTTTGAACCTAAAATTAACATGAAATATTATCCATTTGCTAACACTTTTCTTAAGAAAACCCATTTTCTCTGGGTATCTGAGTAGCAGAGAAGTTAGCATTCTAACAGTCTGTTTCTGAATGGTATGGATAACTTGACATGTCTCAACACAAATAGATATTAATAAAAAATTTAATGAAAGCTATTCAACAAAAAATGTACCGGCTCCAGAATGTACAACCAATGAGTTATCAACGGCTTGTCCGTAAATCCAGTCGAAATCATCTTTATCTTGTTCTTGATACCATCCACACATTCCAAGCTCGAATGTACAAGTCAATTCATATCTTCCAACTGGGAGATAGTCCGGCGCACAGTTAAAAAATTCAATATCATCAACAGATATATCCGTTGTACCAACAGCAAGAGGTGAGGGAATGCCTCGAAATTCAACCTGAAAAGTATAAAATATATTTTTATAAGCACTCATTTAGATCATCCTGAAAAAGTCATGTATCGGAAGTCAGTTAGAGGCAAGAGTTAGTGTTGGAAATATAGAAATTTTCCCTTTCAGCCTATTACACCATGGGTCGATTTGTGGACATGGATTAACAAGTGGATTCACCAGGAGCCGAACCTGAGATTTTCATTAACCTGGGATATCAACATGATAACCACTAGGTCATTACACCTACATAAAAAATTAGGAGAGAAAAGCAATCAGTAGAATAAGAAAACTGTCAAAAGCATGACAATTAGAGAAAAAAACAGTTTCAACTATGTAAAGCATTTATTTATTGAGCGAACGTCAATAAATAAAAGAAAACATGACTGTGTATTGCTCATTCTTCTTTGCTTGTGTGATATTGTCTTTTATAACACTATGTTTAACAGATGTCTGGATGATTACATTACCTTGTAACCTGCAGGTCTTCTACCTATCGGGGCAAGTTGTTGACTCCATTTCTTCCCTTCAGAACCAACTCTAAACCAAACATCTCTGTAATCATTATCATTATTTGCATCTGGATAAACTCTGATAACGACTTCCCCAGCATCCCCTAAAATACATAGAAAAAAATGCCTAAGGTCAGGCTATATGCTTTACAGAAGGACGAAAAAGGCAGCACTATTAAAGTACACAATAGTTAACAATCATAATATTAACTGGGAAAGAAGTCATGAATATAAGAAAGGGAAGAACATCATAAAAGAAGATTATTTTTCGAGTCATGCAATATCAACAACGAAGCACATACTATGAATACCAAAAGGACCTAGCTTTTTCGTAGGCTTAACTCCCTTCACACACAATCAGACATAGATAATATCTTCTGGCTAGAATTCAGAAAGTTATTGCCATGCCTTATTATCTTTTTTTTTCTTATGTTATCTTTCTTCTGATACTTTAGCCTATCATATATGCCTTAGGATTTTATATATATTGATTACACATATTCTCATTCACTTCATTTGCCCTAATGAAGGATACCTAGAATATTCAAATCATTGGCAAAACATCATTTTCATTTCTCTGGTTGGGCAAAATAGTCAGAAACTATAAATAAACCCGGCGGCAAACAATCGATATCTTCAAAGATGCTCAGCCATATCTTACATGACATTAAAGTCCAGCAGAAGAATAAAAAAATTTTCAAAATCTGTTATCAAGTATCACCAATGAATATTGATGTCAAGCTGCAGTATTTGGTTTGTGCTTAGCAAAGTTAAATTTGTGATTGTGAAATCATCAAATCTCCAGCAAAAGCATCATATATTCAGTATGTTAACAATAACAAACCATTTCTAATACTTTTATAACAAGCTTGCCGTGTGTTTACTTTTGTGTGTACTTTTGTGTGTCATTTATTCCGAAACCAATTTCGATAGGTAAAATTACTAGGTAGATATTCGAAAAATCTTCATCATACTTTAAAACTCACACTTTCTAAAAGTAATCTAGTTCCCATATTTTCAAATAAAAATTATACAAAATACTGACCGGTCCCACCAAGCCATAAAAAGAAGAGCATCTGACAAGCTATTCCAGATTCTCCCATAGGTCCTGTCTGCATTATTGCTTTCGCAAGGAACGATGATTGAGATTGGTCGATTCTCATGATGTATCCTGGAAATGATAAATAACAGATAAAATTTCAAATTTGACAGCCTGTACTTTTACACAGATTGAAAAAATGTGGTCAAATAAAGAGACGATCCAGAATTGGTCACTTGGCTTTGTTTGATAATAGCTATTACATTCAAATTATGCATACACTACGTATCGTCTTGGGTGGGGCTGGGAAAAAACGAATCTTTTGGAATTCGAATCTGATTCGAATAACTTTTTCGAATCGGATCGAATTACTAGGTATAATTAACTAGGTCACTAGCATATAAATAAATACGTCTCCAACATGAAAATCAAGAAATGTACGAGTACGAATTACCAATATTTGCATGAACATGCTTGAAGGCAAATATGCTTTCAAATCACATTGTATGTCTAGGAGTAAAAATTTTCATTTTCGAATCACATGAAACAATCGATTTTAGTCAAGTTTAAACAAAATTGATTGCATTTAGTCGTTAAACTTCGACATTATTTCGCAAGATTTTGTTTTTAGGAACGATTCACGATTAACTCAAATAATTAGTGCTTCGGATTGATTTGAAGTACCGGTAGTAAATAGACTTGGCCCGACTTGGGTTGTGTTTGATATTTAACATAAATGCAAATTATCGAGAAACAGTGCTTGAAAAACAAGCTGGAAAGCAAGCCAAGTCAAGTTTAAAAGTGTTACTGTTTGGGAAAAGATCTAAATGAATAGATGAAAAATTTTATTATCAATGCAATGTGCATTTTGCATGTCAATACTATAACAGATATAACATCCTAAATTCAGAATGCAACTTGCTTTCAGGAAATAAATCACAAAAAGAAGAAAGAAGAATCACAGAAGCCTTGATGTCTTAGTAAAACTGTAGGTACGGGCTTTAGAATAGTCCTAACATATTTCTTGCCCGTTTGAGAGGTGACTAAATAAAAACAAAGAAGTGGTAGATGGTTCTACCATCACCCAGGGCAGATACCACTCACTGCACTTTACTACCATGGTGGTTCAGTTCCGCTTGGGATGCTTTCCGCTTAGAGGGCAGTTACTGGTACTACAGCTTTTAGTAGCTTTTTGCTATTAGGTTTCTGCTAGTTGGTTCCTTTTAGGCTCTGCTTCTGGCCTTGATCGGAGTAAAATTCAATAAAAAAAAATATAAAAAAAATTTTACCTTGTGGTGTATTAGTTGTGTGATCATTTTGAGGTCCTTGTGGATCTATAACATGAAGCGCTTCCTCTCTCAACCAAGCCCAGGTACCAGAACTAATATCTGTCCAGCCACAAGTATCATCTTCAAATGTACATGTCGCACATCGATTTTCATCTCCTTCTCCAGATGGACAATCGTAAATATGATCACAAACCTGTTAAGAATAATGAGTGAGAATTATTCATTTTGTCAATTTGATGAAGCTTCATAAGTATTTTAGCAAGTATGTATCTATGTAATACTTCAAATGAAATAAAAATTCAATACTAATTTAAGCTATGCTTGGATTAAAAATTTTGAAATACTTGATTCCCTGTTTTTGTACAGAATTTGAGTTTGACAGGATTCAAAGATCTTTTTCACAACTTCATTTGATATTTTACTTTACTTTGTTAGCAAAAAAATTACTATTAACCACTCATACCTTGGAAGAAGGGATACAAGTTGTCCGATCATCACAAACGGCTTCTCCCACATCACAATGTGAAGGAGTAGGAGGAACTGTAGTACCAGCGGGAAGAGATCCGGAGAGAAATACGCATCCAGGGGCAAAAATAATGTCATCGATTGCAATGTCTCCTTCATGACCATTACCAACTTTTCCTTCTATCATGAGCTGGAAAGCATTGAGGAGAATTAAAGAGATGAAAAGAATACACAACCAAAATTCTTTTTATCTAAATCTCCTTTAAAGACAATCTGATCTGTTTAATTTTGATTTGGTCATACTAAAGTTTGTACCCCAAGGTCAAAAATAATCGAATTAGATTTTTTTATTGATTTCATCTGGTACATTCAATAAAATGATAAAAACAATCAGAATAAGAATAAAGAACTTTGGGCACGTAACACTGGAAAAATTAAAAATAAAAAATGTCCAAATAAACAAGAAAAATATGAACAAAAAATAAATATTAAAATCAATAATAATATGCAGTGAGGTATGGGCCATCGTTTCCTTACGACTTAAGATTTGCATGTAAATAACTCCACATAGATGCTTGAATAAGACAGTGTTAAATTAGTAAAACAAGCTGACAACATCTCATTCCATGAAACTTACATTTTCGCAGAATGAGATGTTGTCCATGTGTTTAAAAAATAAATACCTGGAAATCCTCTGCATCAGCCAAAGTGATTTGACGTTTGGCAAAATAATCTTGTTCGAGAGCTTCATTTCTACCCCAAACTTTTATCCATGGTCCACCAACCTGACATGAAAATTTCGGAAAGAAAAATAAATAAATCCTAATTATGAATAAGGAAACTATAAGAAATGATTCAAATTTTATTTACCGGTAGCAAGATTCATTAAGTAGTATTAAGCTGATACCAAGTTTCTCATTTTATCTTGTAGAATTAATAAATTTTACACAACATTCAAATATGACCTAGGTAGACATTACTGGATAATTAAGAAACTCGCGTAAATAGTTGGGATGGTTCAAATTAAATAGTGATTACACAAACAAAGATTAATTGTAGATAGTTTAAAACTTGTGAAGCTATAATTCCAAATGAGACCAATCACCACAAAACATAACATATGAGATATATATTGTAATGCTCATTCACAAAAAGAATAGTTCATTTATTCAGGTATATGTAAGACTCTATGACAAATGCTAAACTGATGCATTGTGAGTTCAGTTATAACATAAATATGACTCTTCTCCTTTCAAATAAACCATTAACTTGAGCATACCCTTGTTCGTTTATAAAAAGTCAATTCCCCAACATGTCTTCCAATCATATGATAATAGAATGTCAATACACAGTATGGCAAAGTGACTGTTGCTTGAATAGGAGGGAATGTGAACACTGCCGTATCACCTTCAACGTTTGGACGAGCAGCATTCATGTACAAGAAGTGTCTGTAAATAAAATTTGACAAAAAATACCAAACTGTGTTTATTTTTTATGTCTTATAATTTCTGTTGGTTTTCGGAGAAAAAATGACAAATGAAAAATGATCATATTGGAGTATTTGGTTGTATTAAGTCTTGGTTGTATTAAGTCAAGTCTATACACAGAATATTTTGTTGGTATGGAAGCAATCAACTTCAAACTACCTTTCAGATCTCAAAAAAAATTCAGACTCAAATTATTAGTGATTTAACATGTTGCCACTATTTTAATAACCTTTACACATAAACACAGGACACAAAATGGTGTATGATATCGTCATATAAAAATACATGCACAATAAAACGATTGAAATTAAGCATTGCTACAGTTGTGATGGAACCGCTAAAAGTGTTCAATTATCGACATATTGAATTAAGATGATATTTATACTTTTCAGGTTTAGTTTTAATTTTCTGTGAGATGTAGTGATATATTTTATCAAAGTCCTTCAAGTTCAAAATGAATATATGTTGCAAACCACAAACTAAACAAGGGCGAAAGTTGAATGAATACCCACCCTGCATCAGTATTAGTGGTGTGATCCCTACTTGGTCCAGTACCCGTACTATGAGGTTGATCTGCAGATCTCCATTCCCAGTCAAAATCTCCATCTCCAGAATTGTATCCTGGAAAGTCAGAAAGAGAATGCTTACTTTTATGCTTAGAAATACGTGTTGCACAAAAATAATTACTATTTAAATAAGTTTTTTATACAGCTTGAGTTTCAAGTTTTTTACTAGAAATATGATACGAAAATCCAGCAAGTACATTCGAAGAACAAAATTTGAGAAAAATACGTTGGATACAACTACCTAAAGAAATAGATTCAATGGGCAATGCTGATAGATGATGAAATTTTATAGTTAAACGTAATCGAAGTCAAGATCCTGTATTAGGAATAATTTAAAGAAAATCCTGTCTTTTTATATATCCCATAGTCAGCATGTTATTTTATAATGGATAAATATGTTTCAATTGGAAACTGGATAAATCTACCAGACAAAGAAAATCTCCAAATTAAATTTCTATCTATCAACATACTAATTTTATCTTGATCCTGAATGATTCATTTTTAGAAGTTTTTTCTGACAAACCTGTGCAGAAATCTTGTTCGAAATCACAAGTTGTATAAAGACTACATGATGATTCATCAGTACCATCTCCACAGTCATCGGTCCAATCACATACCAGCGTGTTTGATACACAAGCACCATTTCCACATCTATTAATAATAAGTATTGTGCAGTACAGAAAAAAAAAACATAGAACACAAAATTCTTGGGACAATTTTATTAAATGACATAAGGAATTATATATCCCTCACATCCCCAAATAGAAAGCAAAGTAATTTTAAATACATTCTGTAACATTCTAGCTCCTAAATAAATGAAAAAAGGAAAAAGTAAGGCTCACATTAAAAGAAAATTATCAAAAATATCTCTGAAGTTATAGAACTTTTAACTTTAAATCATACCAAGTCAAAGTCTTATTTGTCAAGTATGCGTCACAGATGGACACGCCTATATGGCGCAATTCATAAGTGACCCATTCTTTGCAAAATATACTAAGAAATATACTAAGTTAGTAAAGACAGCTTCTGTCAATTATTTGAAAGTTTTTTGATTCATATGGGGAAACTGATATAAAAGTTTCAAATATAGGATGAAAACCAGATTATGTAACCTTGTCCCTTTCTAATATTAGCATTACATATTATTTTGCACACCTATATTCGTCAGATGAACATGACGTCTGTGGTCTTGGCATGTCACATCCTGAATAGACAATATCATCGACTGCCAAGTCACTTGGACCAGTTGCACTACGTGTACCGACGAACGATAAAAAGAATGATTGCGTTACACGTCCTAAAAGAAGAAAAATAATACAAATTTTGTGAAGTACACATTTTACTTATTTTTTTAAATTATAAATTTGCACAAAGTAAAGTTTTATTAAGTTCATAAGAATATTATAGCACTGAAAAACTTTGAACTATCCGCCTGACTTGATCTACCGGTGCTTGAATATATTACACCAAACCAGTCATTGAAATCATGTTTTGTGGAGGAAACTGTCGGACAGTTTCCTCCACAAAACATGTTTTCCATCCCTTACCCCAGCTTATGCAAACCGCTGAATGATAGCAAGGTGCAGAGCAGCTCTAATACATATTTATCTCCACTGATCGCCTACTCTATGTGAAAGCATGAAATGTAATTCAAATGTACAACACAAAGCCCAATAAATTAAAAATCTATTTGTAATCCATGCTTACCAATATAAAATCCAATCAAAAAAACATGCCTTTGAAAAATAATCCATTCTATTTAAAAGTTAAAAATTGGAAAACATACCAATGAAAACGTTTCCTTGAATCCACTTGTTACCTTCATCCTGACTGTGCTCCCATACTGGGAATGTTCGACCAACTCCATTTAATGTCATGAGTATGGTTAATTTACCAGGGTTAGGGTTGAGTAATGTTTCTGTAAAACCACGACCATACATGTGGAACCAGAAAAACAGCTGGAGGTAAAAAATGAGCAAATTAGAATAAAATTGTAAAAAAGTGGCAACACATTTTAAGCACAGGCTGAAAACAACCTAATTCAAGTTAGAACAGTGTGACATATTCATGTTTTATTTTGTGCAAGCTCAAATATTTTCAAGGTTATTTTGTCCATGAGACAATTAAAAATTCAACAGCACTCAGAGAATAGAATAAGTGTTTATTTTATTTTTTATTTCCTAAATTTCTTTTCGTGGCAGTTTGTTTTATTAAATGTATACATAGCAGAGTGGTGAACCATAGGTGAGAGGGACAAGAGAATAGATATATAAGTAGATTCAACAGATCCTGTTTTACTTTACGGTACTTCTTTTAAATGTGGATTGAATAAAATATGATCATAATGCTTGAAAAACTTAGTTAATTAAGATTAATGTCTAAGTCTGAAAAAAATCTGAAGAATATTATGATAGCTACGACATGCGAAAAATTCAAACAAAAGTTTATGATGAAAAGAATTTTTTATATCCAGAATAATAAATATTGTTTCTGGATATTCCTGATATTCTTTATTTAACTTCTGATTGTTAGTTACCTGGCAAGTATCACTTGATGGTTGTAACATTGGTGTTAACATAACAGCTTCACTACCTCGATCTCCAGTCGATGCCTCAACAGCCATGTAGTAGCCTGATATGAAAAAAATTAACAAATTTCGAGGAGAGAAAAAATAAATCAATACTGGATTATTATTTATTTTAAACAACCCTTTTTCTCATTACGATCGACTCATATTTCCTGCATGACACAAAAGGTGGCTATAAGGGAACAAAAAAGTGCAGATACCACTGAATGAGGTTTATTATATAGCTTTAAAACTGATTGGAATATTTTCTGCTTAACGAGCAGTTTAAAAAGAACTTCAATTAAAAACAATAAAAATCTTTTTTTGAATTGAATAGTCAAAAAAAATTAAAACAGTGAAATTATATAAAGTGAAATTGAAAATTTTTATATTTTGTTGATAGATGACTAAGTATTTAACGCATCCGACAAAATCATGTTTAAGCAGAAGCAAATTCAAGTGAGAAGACCACAAAACAAACTGTTGCTCCGAAGCGCCACGTCATTTACTACCAGACACTACTCATCATTTCGAGGGAAATAGAAAAAGGAGTATCCTGATTGTATATATTTAATGAACCATGCTTTGTCAAATATGGGTCATTAATAAATTTTACCACCAAGGTATTCAATATTTTGAGTGAAATAGAAGACAGATTATTCCCGATCCGAATATATTTAGTAAACCAACATGCTCTGTCAAGCATGGGTCACAGATGGATTGCGCCACTGAGGCGCAATCCATCTGTGGCCCATGTTTGACAAAGTGCAATTTTATCATGATCGAATGATCATCAGTTCCATTACTAACCCAAAGATGTTCCGATAGTGTGATCAACAGAAGGTCCACTTGCGATACCAGAAGTTCCTCCATTATCTCTGGTCCAAACATAACTTCCCGATGACAAACTAACCCAACCACATTGTCCAGTTTCAAAATCACAAGCTCCGCATAAAGCTTCATCATTGTTGTTAACACAGTCTAAAAAAGGATTACGGTAAATATCAGTAATAAATACATTACGGTTTTAAATAATATCTGCAGTGCTTTCCTATATTTTGAATAAATGAAATCAAAAATAGATATATATATTTTGCTAACTTATGATTTGGTAATTTAGTTCCACCAAATCATCTGTACAATGTGCTTGACAAAATAAAATTTCTAATTAGGATACTGTAATCAAAAAAATACTTGTGTCAAAGAATAATAAATCCAAACAACAATCGATGCTTTCAAAAAAACAATTTATCATATCAATTCCATTCACCATATACAGTGAATTTAGAACACAATTTGAACTAAACTTCAAGAAAAAGAAAATCATTTTTTGAGTGTATACACTGGGCGAGATGTTCTAGTCTATCGTGTTGGCATTGTCGGTGTAAATCTCGGGTTCGAGTCCCTACCAGTCAACACTTGCTTTTCCAAGTCCCCTAAGAAGTAAAAAACTTGGGTAGGCTTGGCCGAGCCGGAAAGATCATATCTTTTAAACAACACTAACCCTGTTAATCTATAAGTGGCTTATTGTAAATGGACTTGTACGGGGTGATCCACTCAAATAAGTGGCTATGGAAAAAACAAAGTAATCAAGAATATTATGCAGAAAATAATCTCTGGTTACGGCACAATAAAAATCCCCTGAAAGTTATTCGATCCACTTGAAGCAAATTTGATTCAAGCGCATTTTATTAGCCTCAATTTTTTATTATCGAAATATTTTGATTTACCTTGTACAAAATCACAGACTTGTGTGGTATCGATTCCGGTGGTATCTCCATCTCCGCATGTTGTGGAGACAGGTGGAGTTGATGTTACACATTGACCTGAAACAAACAAACATGTTCGCATTTTTTATTTAATAAAATAAAAAGTTGTTAATTTAAAAAAGAGAAATTTTAATATCTTAGAGTGGAAGATAACCAACAGAATAGCTTAGTTACAGGGTAAATCATTAGTTTTTACTAAATTATCAGTAAGGATGGAAAATTGGATACAGTTACATACAAATTTAACCATACACTATCCTATACCAAGAATATAATACTGTGACAGCAAATTTTCATTATGCACAACCAGTAGGATATTGAAAATGGTACTATCACATGATTCGTTCATGAACTTATCGTGTTTCACATTTTCCTAGTTGTACTATCGATAATATTTTTTTATCAGTGTAGGATAATTTTCCAAAATTCATACCGTAACTACAGCATGAATATAGTATATAGTACACCAAATATTCCATTTTTTAACTGCTCAACACAAACATAGACTACTTGTGAAACACGTTAAAAAAATTCTTCATATGTAACTAATATTCTCACCTCTTCTGATAAAGACATCATCAATGGCAATGTCACCAAATTCTCCAGCTCCAGTTTCACCTTCGAATATTAGGTAGAATGTTCCATAGGCATTGATTTGAACCTGCGATACAAAGAGCAATTAGAGTCAATCATTCCAATAGTGACAGTCAAAATGTGTAGGTTTATAAATCAAGTGTATTGCTAAACGGGTATAAAAATTTGCAGTTATTAGACGATTATGTCAATCGCATTTTACGTCTTTAATTTGAGCAAAACCTAACGAACGTGAAACATATTGTAAGGCGAGGATCATTCCAATCCCATCCTACTTTCACATTTAAACCTATTTCGAATGACGAATGAATGGATAAAAAGCATGCTAATGAATGAAACGTATAATTTTGATAACAACATATAAACTTTTTGACTGTTGAATTCAAAACATATCTGTGCAGATGTGTACAGAATATCAGCTACTCTGCTACACAGACACCCAAAGAAAATTATTCGCATTAGATGAAAATTTAACAAATGGGCAATATTTATAATATAACTTTTGCTACAAGAAAATTTGTCTCGTTTTGAGTGCTGGTAATAACTCAATCGCAGAAAAAATGATCAAAAGCATCAATATCGCTATGAAACAGCAGTTTTGGTGGTTTTGACACTTTTTCGTCACCCGAAGAAGAAAATAAACATGGACATCCGAAGAAAAAACAATCTGCCTGATTCATCAGTGGCACATTTTAACAAAAGTTATAAAAATTACCTGCACAGATTGCCACGCATTTCCTTGATTTCCTGTGGCGTTCCACAAATGTGTTGTGTAAGCCATATCATATCCATAGACCATGATAAGTCTCAGCGTTCCGATGGAAGAACCGTACATATGGTACCTGGAGCAGACATAAAAAAAAACAGGAGGCATGGATTAAAAAAACGATGTATCAATATAAGAAATTTTTCACATGAAAATAATCTGCTCTTGTTTTTGGGAGAATTTAGTTATTATACCAGCTTAGTCATTAGGTTCCATGAAATTTTATGACTAACAGAAACAATTGAACATAAAAAAATTAGATGTTGTTAAAGAAATATGAGAATATAACATATATAAAAAATATTTGTAGCCAAGATATAGAATATACGACATGTATGATTTTATACCACATTCGAATTCTTTTCCAAGATAATAAATCAGTTATCCATGTAAGAAGAACAAAAATGACAATTTAAACAAACCATAACTGAAAAACAGCATCACACTTAAAAACCAAATAAAAATTCTCTGGTGGGAAATGTTTTATCAAATGTCAAATAAATATGGAGTATAATGATAAATATCAATTATCTTCGACATTTACATGTGCCAGTCCAGATAAAAATTTCTAATTATTATTTTGATATTAATATTCCAGTATATAGTAAAATTTACCAAAAATCAACGCAATGATCATCGGTTACGTCTGCTGACCAATGTAGGAAATCTTCACTGATGAGTTGAGCTTTATCACCAGGGTTACGATTAGATGCTTCAATGTACGCATAACCACCTATAATGCAGGAACCAATGAAAAAATAGTCTACTATGACTATTAATATTCTATACTACTAATTGAAATATAATCTAAGCTAAGCTTGAACCAGAAGTAATCAAATTGAGACTAACTTAGTGCAAGCTAGAATGGAAGTTCAGCAATTACACCATCATAAATAGAAAATTCTTTGCTTTTGTAGATTAATAATAGTGCTCGCCAAGGGCATTGGTAAACCCATACGCACTTGGACATGTAAAAATTACCAATGTGATTATGTTTTAATTAACAAAACAAAAACAATTACTACAATTGTATTCACATACTTACAAAGCACAAGAGTAAAACGCAAGGTTGAAATGAAACAAACTTTTAAAAAAAATCTGTCTACGCAAATATATATTGTGTCTTTTACCAGAACAAAAATGATGTTAACGGATAAACAATAAGTTTTTCTTCGGGAAAAATAGAAATATTTTTTTAAATGATTGTGCGATTTGAAAGCCATCTTTACCTGGGTTAAGTGAGCTATAAGACACAGATTACCGCAAAGTTGACCTTTTTCTGACACAAGTACCTGAATCCATTATTCGATTGAAAGTTTATTGTGCAAATTTTCAAATTTGAACACTATCGACCATCTAGTATATAAATTTAAAATAAAATCTAAATAGCAGAAGAAACTGCACCTTTCCCAGTAGAGTGATCACCAGAAGGTCCAGTATTAGAAGTAGGAGTACTTCCGCTAGTTAATATCCAGTCAAAATCATCTGATTGTGTGTTCACCCATCCCCCTATTCCTGATTCAAAGTCAGCTACGCCTGAAATTAAATATGTTAAAATTGAGAACAATTTTTCTAAATTCAAAACATATTGTTATTAATAATGCCTTCATTTACTACCTAGCAAAATAGTTGGATGTAGATTTTTAGAATAATATGAATGTATATATACCGGTACTTCATAGTTTAGTCTTCAAAGTTCAGTATATGAACAGAATAATTTTTCAACATTTGAGATACACAAAAAAGTTTGGATATTTGACCATATTTCATCCACGTTGCAGCAATGCAGGTACCATCAGACAAGGAGTCGCAAGGTTCTGGTGAGCTTAAGCACATCCGGAGGTACCTCAACATTGGAAATAGAATTGGGATATTCCAAAAGGGGTAAAACATTGTTTACCTTTCCCCAGCTGTGCATATCATATATATTAAGAAGTCTTTAATTTAATTAAACAATCTTGATTTATCTCATATCTTATAGAGGCTCAATCTTAGCAACCTGTGGCTCAATAAAATTCCTGATCGTAGCAAGGCTGATTTTTTGCTTGACAAAATAAGGTATGTGTTTAGGCCATTAGATTACAGCAAAGGTTTACAAAAACTAGACACAGAATTTGAACTAAATTTAAAATAAATATTAGATATATAGTAGAAAAATATCATACCAGGATAAAGACAATCTGCGTTCTCAGTGATCTCAATATCATCAATTGCAACATCGCCCATTCCAGGTGCATCAATAAGGACTTGAAATATTACCTGGTAAAAAGATAACATTGTAAAATAATTAAATCAAAAGTAATAAGTTGGCGAATAATAGGCACAAATTCTTACAGTGGAAAAATATTTGCTTTTTCGGGTGTCCAAAATGTTTAACACATTTTTTTCCACTTCTTGGAGTGGATATACCCTGATCAAAGCCCTTTACTAGCCGCCACTAATAGATGGGCCGGGTTAAAATTGCTGAAAAGATATGATCTCTTCAAAGGACATCGCTACCCCCACCCCTATTTTCTAACGAGTTCGCCATGACTCGAGCATGACTCGTATTGATGATTTCGACATGTTTAACCACTAGGTCATCGCTCCCTCCTATTTTCTTCGAGTGTACAAGTAAAGTTTATAGCAGTATTGATGATTTCGCATCTTTTTCTACAGTTTGTGGCTACTAGGCACCAGAGTCAGGCAGACTCAAGTGAATGACCTTTTTCAATGACTTGACTCAAGTCGTCTTTGCTAAATAACCCGTACTCGACTTGGCAAAATGCAGGCGTGGCGACTTGACTCGGGATTTGATAAAAATGAAGTTAGAATCTATGATCACCATTTGAAAAACCACGTTGTTTGCCGTTGCGTGACTTATCAGAGACGAAAAAGCACCTCCCAGGTGGATATCAAAATTCAATGAACCCTGCTGTGAAATCCGTGCCTATCTACTCAATAATGAGTAGATGGCGGTTCTAAGTGGGTAGATGTGATTGACAAGTGGCAAATTAATCTGTCATTGCTCACTCGACTTGACTCAAGACTTAGTTTAAATTTTGGTAAGACTTGGACTCGACTCGTAATTCGTGTTTTCTTCAACTGACTTGGGACTCGAAGTTAAGTTGGTGGGATAGCCTAGTGGTGAAACAGGTTGGAATCGCAGGTTGAAGATATCAGGTTCGAGCCCCGGCGAGTCCGGCTCGCCTATCCATGCCCACCACTCAACCGAGAGTGTAAAAACTTGGGTAGGGTAAGCCGAACAGGAAAAGATCATATCTTTCCAGTTATTGTAACCCTGTCCGTCTATAAGTGGCCGCTATTACAGGGCCTTGGACAAGGTGATCCATTTCAAGGAGGGGCTATAAATAAAAAAAATAAAAAAGTGATTCGTTCCCAACACTGGTAGGCACTCAAAAACAGATTTAATTCTTATAGAAAGAATTATAACAAGAAACGCTGCCCATTTGTTAAATTTTCTTCTGATAGAACGCATGTTCTTTTGGTGTCTGGGTAGCAGAGTAACCGATTTCCTGGCAGTCAGATTTATATAACAAGAAAATCCTCAGCATCGGGTAATTTTTACGACGATAATTTTTACCTGCCATGGTTTAGTTGTCACGACTTCCATTGATCCTCGTTTCCATTCTATACTCTGATTGCCATACACTGTATATTTTGAATGTTCTACTCCGTCATCGTATAATACTTTGAATGTTCCAACTTCAATTCCGTACATATGATACCTGTGGCGTGACACTTCATTTATTACAATGGTGAAATTTGAAAAAAAGGGAAGAAAAAATTTAAAAAATTTTCGTTGTCAGAATATGTCAACATGGAAACCAAAAACAAAAAATTTGTGTTTTCATTGTATCTCATAATAACCATAATAAAATAGTCTGAAAATGGAGCCAAAGACAAAAAAAAATTGGGAACAAGGGATTTCACTAATTAAAAAGGCTAAATAAGTGCAATAACTATTGCACACCGAAGAAGCTATAAAAATCACAGAAATTTCCTATGTTTTAGAGCGATTAAACGTTATTCTGCCTGCCCTTCCCTGAAAAGTCCATACAACTTATGGGATGTCATATGAGCAGAGCTGATTTATTTCAATTTTTTACCTATCCCATATCACAATTTTCAGTGCTCAATTTGAGTGAAAAAGGTTTGAATTTAGCTTACCAGAAGAAGACACAAGCACCATTAGGACTAGCTGGTCTCATTGCACTTCTGATACGGGCAACATCATAGGCTTGTTGATTATTTGATTCAGTATATAAGTAATATCCTGATGTCGTAGACGTAGTGTGATCAACGCTTGGACCTAAGAAGGTTTCAAGTTCTTAGTTTGATAACTTTATTATTTTGAAGGAAAAAAACTTAAAAAAAAACAAATAGTAAATGGTGTATTGTTTAAATGACAAACAGAAGTTGAACATAAACACGAACGAATCTCATTGCTTATATAGAAAGTGGAAAAAGGTGATTTTATTTAATCAGCATTCAAGTATAAAACCATAACTAAAAACTCCTGTAAAACTCTTGATTCTTTTGAAGAAAACACCACAAAAGTTCTGAACAGCCAATGAGAAAACAAGATTATGACAGTCTGGGTCACTGATGAATCATGCCTAAAGGCACTGCCCAACAGTAACAAATACTTGACAAAATGAAATTTTGTTTGTTTACCTGTTCCTGCAGTAGGTGTTGGGCCTTTTCGTCTTGTCCATGAGAAATCACTGGCTGGGTCATCTTCATATCCACACATATTATCTTCAAAATCACACCTAGTTGTTGCGGGACAAGCGCCGACAATAAATTTGATGTCGTCCAACGCAATTTCACCGGCACTACCAGATTCTCGGGATGCTTTGAAGAGAACATTCCAAATGCCGGCCCGAGGTACGTGAACCTAGATATTAATGATTTCAAATTCAACATGATAAGATACACATTTTTTCGTATCTTTCCTACATTTCTAAAATTAAAATGGTCTCAGTGACCAATTATCAATAGCGCACATTCTGTAGTCTTGTGTACAAATAGCTTTATTTCATATTTCAAAAATTATCAAAATAACAATATTGCAAACCGTTGTTCAAGAAAAAATGCTTCAATTTCAATTGGATTAAATTTTAGAAAAAAAATCTTGATATGTGTAGCAGCTATATAAACTGCTTCATATTGAACCTGAATCTGCTGACAGATCTCTTGTGTTATTCAAATAAGTTTTCTTATAGACAATTTTTTAGATATTAATACAACTGTTCCAATCTAACACAAAAGTATCCCAACTATTCCTCTCAACAAACCTGTCCATGATGCCATTTTTGATCGCTTGTACCAGATCTAACCCACACAGTGCTAGTGACAGCATCTCGTTGCTCGACAAAAATCCTCAGTGCATTAACATTCGGTCCATACATGAAATACCAGAATGTCAAACAAGCTCCTGTGGCATCATAAGCAGTAACATCAGGACCACGGAAATATGCATCTCCAGCAACATCTGGAGCAATTAATGACACATCCACATAGACATAATGACCCTGCCAAAAAGATACATGTTATGGTTCATTGTTTTATTTGAAATAGTAGTCACCAGAAAATCTTTCCTCAAGTTATTGAAAATATTGCTAAAGCTATTTATCCAATAATTTATTTTGTTGGGGTATGAAGTGTATTATCAAATACAGCAGACAAATGAATTACAGCAGAATCAAGTTTTTACGGACAAGTTTGAATTGCATAAAATTTTCTCCCTTGTACCACCCAAAATTTTTCAGGTGGCTTCTCACATACATTCACTGTTAAGATTCCACAATGCAAAAAATTGGGTGCAACGTGAGCTCAATTGGTAAAGCGCTTGGAATACACTTTGAGTTACACATCCCTGATCATTCCGACGTAAGTTTGAATCATGAGAGGGATTAATTTATGAGAGTGGTCTGCTGAATGCCTCACTGGCACATTTTGATTCACATAAGCGATGACTATGGTTTCCGTTCACAAAACAGGTCCATGCACAGGGTAATTAGAAAAATGTTAAGCCAATACCATCCCTAGTATATGTACAAGTGCTCGTGTTTCACTATATAGTTAAGCCATATTCTTGGCTTTCCTTTGCTACAGGATAAAAATGAAATCCCATTCTATCCTAAATAATTCTATTTTCATGTATTTTGTTTATTTATAATAAAAATTATTGTCAAAAAGGATTACACAACAAAGTTCAGATTAACTTTAATTCAGAAATTTAGCTCTAATGCCTCACAAGCATAAATTTAAAATTTTATAACTGGACATACCGTGGTACTTAGTGTGGTATGATCAGTATGGGGACCAGGATTAACACCAGGTGATTTTCCTTGCCATCGCGTCCAGTTCATTGCATTGTTAACATCATTCGACCAATCGCATAATATTCCGTCTTCGAAATCACAATCCCAAGGTGTAGGAGCAGGAGTGGGGTTATCGATTGGAGGTAATGTCGGTGTCGGAGGCGAAGAGCATTTTGATGTTAAAATCGCAAGGTCGTCCAATGCAATATCACCTGTAAAATGATTCAGAATTTGAATATGAACAAACTTTGTACTTTCTTTATAGTTTTGCCATGTTTTTTTTAAATATACAATAAAAAATTTTATTCAGTTTAGCATGTGTTCGCCACTCTTCAAATCGCATATTCTATAAAATTTTTGCTCAAAACCTTTTAAGAATCCAAGACTGGCATCTCAAATTATGCATGGTCAACTGTGGTTTGGGAGCTCATATGCAAGCAACACTTAACAAATACTTAAAAAAAATTTTTTATAGCATGCCTAAACTTGTCACTCCACATTGGAAAGTAAAAAATTTATCCTGTCACGACATAACACGTACCTGTGTAACCACCATCACCAACTATTGCTTCAAATATAATAAAGAATCTTTCTGTTGAAGTTACGTCGACTGTAGCTGGTAACCAGTAATCACCTTGAACACCCGATAAATGCCATATTGGTCCTTGTAATTCCAATGTATCCTGCGGTAAAACATTTAAAATTGAATTGTCATAAAAAGAGAAAACTAAAACATTTGTTTCTTCGAGAACTGGGAATATAGTACCTTTTATTTTTAATTAAAAAATCATTTTTACGAAAAAATCAAACGTTACTGTCTTCTATTGAATATTTTTCATATTCATTGAAAAAAAAATTTAAATTTTGACATCATCTGTTCTAAACGGTCATCTCAATTACCATAATTTTGAAGAGTAGAAATTTACAGAACGGTATTTCTGAAGTTTGACAAAAAATTTGCTCAAAACATTTGTCGAATCATGCAAAATCGTAGAAATCATTATAGGAAATATCCGAATCGATTCGAATGAAGAATCTTAAAAGTGGCATTCATATTTATCATCAATAATACATAATAATAAGCAAACCAAAGTATCATGTGCGATATAAACGTTCAAGTCTGCAACTCTTTCTCCAAACATATGATAGTAAAATGTCAAACACATTGTATCTGTCGCTTCCAGTACTTCACTCATCAACCATGCTTTGTCACCACCAACTGAATGTGTGGGACTTGTTTCTGAAGAGGGAGAAAAAATATGTCATCAAACACGAATTTCGAACTATACATAGTAAATTTTCTGGTCTGCACGAACGTAACAGAATTATGTAAACTAGATTGTTAAGCCAGTATACATATTTGTTACATCTTTGCAAGTAAAAAAATTCACTTGTTTGCCAAACCCTCTGGGCGAAATGCCAGTAAAAAGGCCATATTTTTCAGTTTTTGGATCTTTCACATAAATGTCTGATGACAATATACCTGTCTTTCAATCAAATGAGTTTTCTGATGATATATGAAACAAGCCAGAAATTGGAATACAGTAGACAATATCAGTATTTGAATACTTCCTTTTTTATGCAGCAGCTAGCGTATTTTTTTGGTAGACTGATGGATGTGATTTAGGGCATGTCTCAAAGATTTATTTAATGCAACGTTTGTTTTCCTGGTCTTTAACTTTTGTATTGTACTGTGTATTTTCTGTTTGTTTCATTGTTCAATGGAATTTCTATCAATCTATCTTGCTAGAAAAAATTTTGACGAGTTACCGATATAAATATAAAATCCTGAATTTGTTCCAGTTGTGTGATCAACGACGGGTCCCGTTCCGACACTTCCAGTTTTACCAGTGTTTCTAAGCCAGTCAAATTGATCATAGGCTAAAGATAAAAATAGATAATTAAATAAGAATGAATAAATTAAAAATTAAACTTGAAGATATTTTTAATCCCACTTGTAATCAAAAATACCAATATGTTAAATAAGGTAAGAACGAAAAGTAATTTTTAAACAAGATAATATTAGTAGTTTCCTCAGAATATTTGCAGCACAGTTTCTTTCAAAATGTTGTTCTAAGTGATTGGCAACCAACTTCTATAAAAAATATAAGCAAACGTAAGCTTGCTATCTCTACTAAATTGTGTTACGAAATAAGTAGAAAACTTTCATAAAGTTAAAAAATCAATGAATCAAATATCCCCTGAAATTAATTATCAATCAACCACTGATAGGGAAATTATTACATGAAATGGAAAGCACTCCAGATAGACCTGAATCACTACAATGGGGTGAAGGGAGTGGTATCAGCCCCGAACGGAGATAAAAGTATCTACAACCTCATTGTGTTATTTTTGCCACTTACTTATGTGTATGGCATAAAAGGAATATGTTAGTGTAATTCAAGATCCTTGCATTTGTATTTTCAAAATTTATGAGTCGTTGATGGAGCATGATACTATTGTATGATCTAGGAATTGCATCTGACGAAATAATTAGACATAAACTGTGCTGAATTCACCAATGATCTAAATACTCTATATTATCGATTATAACTGATGAGACTACCTGGATCAAGAACATTGCTCCATGTACAGAAGTTTTTCTCAAATGTACAAACTCCTTGTGGCGAACATTCTCCAACGTCATTCTTAAGATCATCAATAGCAATATCACCAGACCAACTCGCTCCTACTTCCCCCTCAATAATGACCTGATTCAATTGCAAAGTAAAATAACATTTAGTGACAACATTTCACTGGACTATCAAAACGCAATCAGAAATTGTAAAGCTTGAGCTTTAATAATCACAATCCAACAATGGACAACGCATGCCTATTTCTACCTGGAAAATCATCTTGTAAAAATGTAGTTGAAACAGATGCATATCTCCATAGGTTTCCTTGTTCACCAGTTTTCTTCCAAACGATTTGTCCAACTGATAGACTTTGTGATAAAGGCTTAACATAAACAGTTAATGATCCGATATAAGTACCATACATATGATACCAGAATCCGAGACAATGCCGAGCACCAGCGGGATATACTTCACTGATAAGACGAGCTTTTTCTCCTTGCACTCTAGGTCTGTAAAATTTTTAAGAATTCATTTTGAAGGATGGTTCACGTTGTTAGTAAGTGTGTGTATAGTTTTATTTTGTTCCACACCAGAGGTCTCAAAAATTTTGTCAAGACAATTTTGAACTATTAACACTAATATACAAAAGGTTCACAAAGTCTTTCTATGAATATACACAAATTTATTTCTGTAACATTACGTCTGACCTTGGTCAAATGACATGTTACAGAAATAGATACTACCTCTTGTCTAGTAATTTATTCTCTTTCTATAGCATCCTTGCTTTTAGCATATGGATCGGGTCCGCCTACACAAAGACATAAAAGAAGGATAAATAGTTAGTCCCACGTATATCTGACCGAGCGCAGTAGACTAATATCACAACATTAAATAGCATTGATGACAGTTTTGAAGAAATTATTTCAATATTCGAGTTTTGATGAATTTCGCGTAAGTTTTTTATTTATTTATATAAAAAATATTTGCAACACATCATCAAATTGTTACACTTACAATGATGTTTCAATGAATGCATAATAACCAAAATCAGTTCCAGTAGTATGGTCTTTAGGTGGTCCAGTACCAGATGATGATGTACCATTCCTATCTCTGGTCCATTGAAAATCGTCCGTTATATCTTGAGTCCAGTGGCAAAAATCGGCATCAAAATTGCAAGTGCCCTGACAGAGATAGAAGATCAAAGAAATTTGGTTCCAAATATTAGTAATGGGGACAAGCACGAATCTAAGTGGTGAAGATAGGAATCAACGAAAAAAGCCTGGCTGGGTGGCTCGGTCAGTTAAGCACGATCGTATTGGCCGGAAAGCTGAAGTTTCAATGCTCGATCGTTTCACCATCGAGCGTGCCTTTCAGCAAGGCAATTCACGAGCAGCTGTAATATAGAACAGATACAAAGACAAGACAAAGGTTTATGCCTAACGATTGTTGGGTATAAACCCGAGAGTAAGTTCACAGACTTGACATACCAAATATATCAACCCCCATCCCCCCAACCCCACTAGGAAGGAAAAAAAGGAATCAAGAAAAATTGGCAGATTTGATCACTGATCAACAATCAGAATGTTTACAATGTATATAGAAAAATTCAGGTCACAACAGTTTAAAACACAAATACTTTCTCCATGCCCAAGTTATAATGTGATATCTCCCAAGAACAATATATTCTCTGGGATAGAGTTGGTTGTACATATAGTTTAGTTCAAACATCGTGCGAAATTCATGATATAAATAGAATAATATTTCAACGTTCAAATGAACGAAATAATTGATATTTGAAGAGGTTTTGCAGCGAAGTTATGATTTATGGTTATTTATTAATAATACATTACAATGTAAAATTTAAATTAAAAAAAAGAAAAATAAATCAATTTAGAATAACCGAAAAACGAAATTACTTCTAATGGAAATAAAAACACCTTCACTCTCAGCCGACACAAATGATTCAAGTTTATTTTTAAATTTCACTAATACAAATTACCATGATGTTATTGACATCCCTATTATGTTGCTTTCAATCACTTCTGAATTGCAAAGAAAGATTGGTATTTATTTCCACTAAAATACAAAAACCAAATCCTTACATCAGGTGGGCATAGTCCAGTAACGAGAGAAATGTCATCAATGGCGATATCCCCAGAAACACTGTCGCCGACTATTCCTTCGAACCAGAGTCTAGTCGGACTGTAAGTTTCTAGTGATCGTTTTCCTTCCACCCAATAATTTGCCTGTTGTCCTTGTCTATTCCATATATGTAGAATATCCCCAGTACCATACTCCAGATATACGTTCAAATTGTCAATTGTGTATCCGTACATGTGGTACCAGAATCTAAATATTGGGATTAAAATGCATGACATTAGGTATTATATGTATCTTTAATCTACCATCTCTAATCTTATCTGTAATACCAAACTTGCTAACCAAAGAATTATGACATCAGACTGTATCTGAACTCCATATATGTTTTATTTGAATCAGAAATTTTATTTTTGTCAAAAACAAGTCACAGATGGACCGCGCCTTGCCGGCACGTTCCATCAGTGAATCATTTTCAACAAAAAATGATTCGGCATGAATTTGACTAGGACGACATGACTAGGATTTCGTCTAAAATAATGTAGTAACATATATCCGAAGAATAAACTCAGTTACTACTCAAAATTGTACCATCACAAATATCTTATTTATTTTTTATGTTAGGAAGAACTATTTACACTGGTATTTGGGAAAGTTATAAAAGTTTATGTCAACAACCTCAAGTCAGGGAACTCATTAAAAAAATTGTCCCTTCTTAAATTAAGTACCCCATCAAATTTTTTATAACGTTTAGCTGGAAAAAAATTAAAGTTCTATTGCTGGATGAATCAACAAGCATATCCTTCGGCATGACAATCATGCAGACTTTAAAATAAGATAGGATTTTTATCCTGCGGAAGAGGAAAGCCGAGAATACAGCTTAACCATATGGAAAACCACGACCTCACGTGCGGATACCAGTTCCGAATTGGGGTGAAGGTTTTTCTGGATTATCGTATTTCTCATTTTTTCTTTGCATGGACCTGGTTGGTGCAGGAAGCCATAACCAACGCTTACGTGAACCACCGTGCACCGACGAGGCGTCTCACATACATTCAACATCCCTCACAGGATTCGAACCTGCGTCGCGGCGATCAGAGATGCGTAGCTTGAAGCGTATTCCCAACGCTTTACCGAGCTAACATAATATAACATATTTGCTGTGTGTCGTGGGAGTTGAATAAAAGGAAACAAGAAAATGGTGAATGTGTATACTATCGTCCATGACAGATACCACTTACTGCACTTTATCATACAGTTCCTGGTGGTACATTTTATAGCAGAACTTGGCTATATAAGAGACTGTTTGTTGGTTTTTTTCGGAGTTGCTCCCCGTTTTACTTCAAGTCAATTTGAAAAAAATTTCATACTTACGTTAAACAAGCACCAGTTGACATTGGAGCAATCCATTCAGAATAGATTGCAGCTCTGTCTCCAGCTACTCTGGGTGCCGAAGCTTCAATATACAAATAATAATCAGTTCCGGTTGTATGATCACCAGATGGTCCCGTGTTGTCACTTGTCGTTGTTCCTTTTCGAAGAGTCCAGTCAAAGTTATCTATTCAAAAAGTTAAGAAGGATTGAAAATCAGCTTCTTTCAAACTTTAATTAACCTTTCTTTAATTAACTTTGTTATTATACTATCAAACGCAACTCACCATCTTTGCTTTGAGTCCATTGGCAAATCGAAGTTGAGTAGAAAGTACAATCGACTATTGATAATGAATATGATGTAGGATAAGCTTCTTCTGGTGTCAGAGCACACTTGGTGTTATCGGTGAATTTGACATCGTCAATAGCCATCATTGTACCAACATTATAAGAAGTTGTTCCTTCTATGATGTATCTCCATTCTATATTACTTGCCACTGTCATCTGCAGAATATTTCATATATTATTTATTTTTACTCCACATTTGAAAATTCTTATTCTTGTTAAAAGTTTTTACTTGAGTAAAGTATCAAAAATTGGAAATAAAAATATAAAAATAGGATAATTAAATGGACTTTAGATTAATTTAGTCTGATCAATGCGATTGTTGTCATCATATTGACGTCCCAGGGTTAAGAATAAGGTGACGAAACAGTTTTCTTTAGAATGTCTGAAACTTCATAGCAATATTTGTGATTTTCACACTTTTTATACAGTTTCATTAATACAAAGCACTCTAAAGTCATTTCAATCTCCTGATGTATATTGTTTATCATGAATATTAACACACTGCTAAAGTTATTTTAGATTGGATGCTGTTTCTCATTGTGTTTGGGTAGCAGAGACTGTTATGAGAGTATTAATTTAAGTTGTTTCAACAAACCAGAAACCCCTTAAACTATATTATTGTTTTTTTATGTGTTCTATTTTGCTCAAAGTGATTACATAAACAGTATAAATATATTCCAGAAGCCATGTTGAGCTTTTATAATAGAATCTACATTTTTAAAGTCTTAAAATTTTAATTTACAATTTTTTATAGTTAAAATATACTTAAAAGAATTGATTAGTAAGATTCCTGACAATCGAATATAATCAAGATTCCCGATAAACGAAAATAAAGTTTATCGAACAAACTCAGCCAGTTTGCAGCAAAATATGTATGTGGCTAAATCATCACCTGAGCATTCTGCCATCCATTTGAAGGTTTATAATTTAATTGCCACATTTCATAGAACTTTGTTGTATCGTACAAATCATGTGTTCCAGGTACTCCCTGATCAACATAAACCATCAAAGTACCAATCCGTTCACCAGACATATAATACCAGAAGCTCAAACAGCCTGTACCAACTGTTGGAACCATCATGGTAGAATTTAACCAAGCAGTTTTGTAGTAGTCGTCTTGTGGAGAAAAAACATAAAGATAGTGTCCCTGTCAAAAAATAAAGATTTTATAAATTTCCAATTTTATCATTTCAACTATTACTTCAACTATAATACAGAACCACTACTAACCGTATTGGTGCCAAATGTATGGTCCAGGGGTGGTGCAGATAATGGATCAACACTAGAACCAGAACCAAGAAGCCAATCAATCGTGTCGTACTTTCTCTCATTAACGAATGTGCACATTCCCTGAAAATAATAATAAAAATATCAATTACCACACATCACATATCCAGAATATTAGCCCAATTTAAAAGTTTTCATACAAAATACTGATTTATTTTCTACTTAATACTTCAAATTGATGAAAAAGAGCTCCAAAGTTCCTAGGAACCCAAAATATGTTATTTATTGATAAAAAAGCAAACCAAATGACTGAAGATTCAAAAAAATTCAATAACCAATTGCATATGACAAATTAAAACTTAAAATCTAATAAAATAAAAAATACCAACAAAAATATTCAATAGTATTCCATTTACCTTTTCAAAAGTACACGATGCAATGGATTCGCATGATCCAGTAGTTATTATAATATCATCAAGAGCTATGTCACCATAGAAAGAATACCCAATTTCTCCTTCAAATACCAGTTGGTATGAACCAGTATTGAGGAAGTTAACCTGTTATTAAAAATTGAAATCACAGGTTAAAAAGGTATTAAACGCACATTAGCTGAAAATTAGGCCTTGTTTTTTTATATAAACAGCCTATTACAGGATATTTCAGCCTATACAGGATATTTCTAAAGTTGAAGTGTGCCCAGTTTGCTTAACTGGAAAAGTGTTGGGAATACGCTTTGGGCTGCATATTTCTAACGTCCTGGGTCCAATTCCTGTCAAGGATGATTATCCCTGCGTTTATTAGAACTTATTATAAGGATTCATGCAAAAAACTTACTTTTTTCAAAAGACATTTAATTTTATTGATGTTATAATTCAATACCTGCGCAACTCTCCATCCATTCCCTTGATCTCCAGATTGTTCCCAAATTGGTGCACCAAGAACCCCATTTCCTGGCGGTGATAATTCGTACAAACGCAACGAGCCCACATGTTCTCCGTACATATGATAGTAAAATGTGATGCACTCAGTTCCACCACCACTATTTGCACCTTGTGTGTACACACGACTTGTCATTCTTGCTACATCACCTTCCACCTGTGGCGCTGATGCCTCGATATACATGTATCTGCCATATTTTGTACCATACGTGTGATCGTATGTTGGTCCTGTGTTAACACTGGATGTGCCTAAATAAAAGAAACAAATTATTAATAGTAAGAATTTATTACAAAGGTATTTCACCTTTCTGTATCTTCTCTATCACTCAAGTTTTTTCACTACACAGTTCAGTACATACATGATTTACCAAAATTCAGTCATAGGCGGTCATAAAAGTTTAATTTTGACTTGAAGATAATGATTCATTCGTTCAGCAATGTGTGACTTGCGAAGTGTACTGGAGACAGGCTGACAGAATGTCAGCTAATCCTATGAGCCTTGTTGAGCAATAATAATTAAGATTTATCAAATTTAGATTTAGCTTCTAAATCATCAACACTTTTATGAAATGTCAAATATATTCCACTTAACCCATGCTTTATGATTTTTCCCCCCCAAATTTGAGTGTGTCCCTGGCATGCAAGTTTTTTGTGTGTAACAAAAATTTCAAGATCCCAGTTCGAAAGTTCCCCTAGCAGAATGTATCAAGTTTAGTTTTATGGAAAAATCAATATTTAATTCAGCCTAAGTAATTAATTCCATATTTTGTGGGCGGGATGGCCTAGTGGTTAAACATGTTGGCATAGCAGGGTGAAGATCTCGGGTTCGAGTCCCGGCGAGCCCGGCTCGTTCATCCATGCCCGAAACTCGACCCAGGGTGTAATAACTTGGGTAGGCTAAGTCGGACAGGAAAAGATCATATCTTCCCAGCAATTGTAACCCTGTCCGTCTGTAAGTGGCCGCTTTTACAGGGTCTTGGGCAGGGTGATCCACTTTGAGAAGTGGCTGTAAAAGATAAAAAAAAATGTCAGAATTAATAAAAATTCAAAAATATTCAGCTCGAGTCATAACTTAGCATGACATGGTGATCCAAATTACAGTCTTGCAAAATTAATCAACGCGATACATATTCTTACCTCCTGATGTCTGGAGCCAGTTGAAGTCATCATTTTGATCTTGAGTCCATCCGCACGCAAGATCATCTTCAAATGTGCAATATAATTCTGCATCCTCAGGTGGAGGGCATAAACCAAGCACCATCTCAATATCATCTATTGCAATATCACCGTAATATGTTGTACCCCGAGTGCCTTCGAAGATAATCTAAAAAGGGGAATAAAATTAGAAACTTTTCAAAACTCACACTTTTTTTATCGAAGCTCACTCTGAGCAAGTCTGGAAACAGTGGTTTCATAAGAACCAATTATAATTGTAAAGAAACACTACAAAATGAAACGATATAGTAAAGTACAGTGAGTGGTATCTGTCCTGGGTGTTGCTAAAACCATCTACCACTTCTTTCTTGTTTTCATTCATCCACCAAGAAATTCGCCAGGGTAATTCCTAAAGCCATTTACATGGCTTTCAGCACTATCAGGAGATCTATCTTGTCAAGCATGAGCCACAAATGGATCGCACCTTGGAGGTGCGATCCATCAGTGACACATGCTTGACAAGACCTGATTCGAAACTTCAAAAGAAAAACATATAAAGGATGAGTAAATTCAAATAATTCAAATACACAATAAAGTAAAGTATAATTATTTGGGAAGATTTTTTTCACATAAGATATATGAATTACTGTGGAATAACGATGGGCAAGGCAAGGCATTTCGAAATTATACTCATAAATAACCAGTTGGGTTTTCCCAAAGAATTTTCGTACAACAACAGCGCAATTTTTTTTTTTCATATCCACTTCTTCGAGTGGATCACCCTGCCCAAGGCCCTGTACTAGTGGCCACTTATAGACGGGCAGTGTTAGAATTGCTGGAAAGATACGATCTTTTCCTGTTCTGCTTAGCCTACCCAACTTATTACACCCTAGGTTGAGTGGTGGGCATGGATTGATGAGCCAGACTCGTCGAGACTCGAACCATAGATCTTCAACCTGGGATGCTGATATGTTTAACCACTAGGCCACTATTTTTTTATTGTGGCAAATACTATGTGAATGGCTTCTTAGACATCGTTCAGTGACTCTTGACAATTTTGAAATGCATTAAATGCATTTAAGAATTCTGCTCAACCCAATGTAATAAATAACATCAACTTATTTGAAGCTTTACCTGATAATCCACATCACTGATTATATCAACAGTAGCAGGGAACCAAACATTAGCAACAGTACCGGTATGTCTCCATATAACTGTACCGTTAGTAGAATCTGTTGATTTTTTCAAGTATACAGCTAATGTATCGACATCTCGACCATAAGCATGGTACCTAGTTAAAGAACAAAAAAATGTAAGAGACCATTGAAAGAAAATAAAAAAGCGGTGGATGGCTGTATCAGTGCACAGCTTGAATGCTAATGATACGTAACATAATTCTGTAAAACTGTGTTCTTAAATGTATTATTTTAAATACTGTGATATTTCATAGCAAAAGGCAATGATATTTGCATTTCAATTATTTTCTTTATTAAAATTTCCTTTTCTTAAATATACAGTTCAGGAATTAGACATGTCACTGCAAAGCATTACTTTACTTGAAATTAACATTACCGGTAACATGGTACAAGTTTTGGTCATCAACTTGACTTCAATTTTGTGGAAAGGTTACTATTTCATTACCTCAGTATTTGTGCACATATACAAAAATCATTTCAAATCTATCTAAGGAAATTACCAGAAATGTAGACAGGATCCTCTTGTTGATGGTCCAGTTGCACTGACAAGTTTGGCAGTATCACCAGTTGTTGTGGTTGATGCTTCAATGTACATGTAATAACCAGCACTAGTACCAAGTGTATGATCAACCGATGGTCCAGTATCCGTAGATGCTGTTCCTCCTGCATCCCTCGTCCAGTCAAATACATCTTGTTTCGACTGAGAAATAAGTGAAGAAAATTAAAAATCAGCTTGGCATTAATGATGAGGTATTTACGGTAATTGTTTTTTTCAACTTGTTCAAAGTAAGGTTAAGGGAAAGTCTTCGAAAAGAATTTTTCCAAACGACTGAAAGGCAATGACTCATGACGAATTCAAAAAGATAGTGATGCCAGAACCTATTTCAGAAGTACGTACAGTGGATAGAAAATCCAAATTCAGGCTGCTTTGAACACAATTGTACATTTTAAAATTATCTAAAAACGGGATTTCAATGTGAAAGCGTCTTTTTGGGAGCAGTTTAGTAAAGTAATTTGAAACCTCTGGTATAACTGAATTTACATGACATACTTGTGTAAATTGACAAATCCCAGATTCAAAATCACAATTAAATGGACCAGGTGGTATCGGTGCACGAGTGGTTGGAAGTGTTGTAGCTGGTGCCAGTGTGGTATAAATACCATTTCCGGCTTCTGGTGGTTGAATCGTGCATGAAAATTGCAAGAACTGGATGTCATCAATAGCAGCGTGCCCTGCAAATCCTGATGACAACTCATATTCAAAAACAATCTGAAAACGAAAGAAATGCTTTTTTTCAACCAATCATTCGAAACAATAACCCAAAGCAAGAGCTTTTACCACAAGCACCTTCTAAGCGAACATAGTTAGTGTTGCTGGAAAATTATTGGCTTTCTAGTTCGACTAAGCCTATCCCACTTACCAGGACTTGAACCCAAGAAAACCGATCTGCAATGTCCAAATGTTAGCATATCACATACTGGTACTAGGCCATCAGGTTAAATTTCCTAGCCCTCATAAGGGTAGAAAATACATCTTTCTCCTATCTCCCATTTAGCTGTATCATCAAATTCAGCGGCATGATCCATTCGTGACGCATACTTGACAAAATCAAGTGATGAAATATGGTTTGAAGTAGGGTTATCATTCCAATAGATCATGAGCCCTAATTCGATTTTCATTTTTTATTCCAAGTATATTGAGGGTTGCTGCAAAACAAATTTATCTTCAATTCACAAGAATAATTTACCATATATGAGTTGGTCATGTCAGACAATGGCACGGTTCCTTCTCTCCAGAAATCACCCTGATCACCAGATAATCTCCATCTTATATCAAGTGATACAAGAATTCCAGTATATTGACTGACATAAACATTCAAAGTTCCTGAAATCAATGATTTTTTAGAGGTTTATTTAAAAAAGAGATTTTCAAAAGCATTCTCAAATTATTTCTCGAAAAAGTACTAAAGCATAATTTGTGAGAACAAACTTACAAAATAGAGAGAATAGGATGAATCAGCCATTTTGTTTTGACGGGGACAAATCAATAGCAAAATCTCTGGTCTGGTTACCAAATTTATCATAGTTTTATCTCTACAAATGTAGCAACAAGATTGATAACAAATTGGCTTCAATGAAGCAAAATCTCAGTACCATATGCTCTGATGCTGATTTCCTGCTTTAAAACAACACAAGGTGGCAGGGAGTGCATCATGAAATTATAATGAATAACCAAAAAAACACAAATTTCGGATTATAGATTAAGACATTGAGTGAGTGAACCAATAACCATAAGGGGTAAACATTTCACAAAACCATTACACAAGTTATGTCAATAAGAAAAGTCCTCAAACAATGCCAGATATTCTTGTCAGTTTTTCAGTTCGAAACTAGATGGAAAGTGGAGATCCTTTTGTTAGTTTTTGACAAATGAATAAGGCTACTGTATATTAAATTATAAAATCAAAATGGTTAAAGACTTGTTACTTTTACAAAAATATCTCACCCTGAGTTGAGAAAATATTAATACCTGCATCGCTCCCAGTCATGTGGTAATAGAATCTGACACAGTGAGCGTGATTTGGAGGCAATGTTGTTGAGAAGATTTGAGCAACTTCACCCTGTGAGTGAGGTTCAGAATTTCCAAGATAGAGATAGTGTCCTTGAATAATAATAAATAAATAAATGTCAGATGATCAATGTAACTTGTAATTACATAAATTACGCAGGTTCCATTATTTCAGGTATAATTTAATGATTTTGTCGCAAGTAAGAAAGAAGAAGGTACTATATGACTTCAATATAATAGTTTTATAAATAGTTTTTCAATCAAATATGGTGTATTTTAAACAATATTTGAATCAGCTAATCAAACTACAAGTCAGGGTGGCAGAACCTTGTTTTCTTCGAGAGTCTAAAATGATCGTGTAAATTTCTTTGGATGGGCAACAAGCTTCAAAATCATCAACAGTGCTATTTTCTAGCAGTATTGATGATTTTGAACCTTTCTGTACAGTTTAATTGCTTCCAGAACCTCAAAATTTTTATTACTGTAACTGTGATTCTGCTACAAGTAATATTAAATTATAGTTTAAAAATCGGCAACATAAAACAGAAAATTAAAGCGCTTCAAGCATTTGTTACATAATATTGACAGTCTTGCTTTCTTATGAATACCCAAGTAATGCAGAAGCGGACAGTAAATATTTCAGATTCGTAATATCAATTCTTTATAATGCAAGCAAGAGGTGAGCAAGCTTGCACACGACACAATTTAGCCGGCCAGTCGCTTCCTAGGGCAACATGTTAGCACAGTTCAATTTGACTAAAATAGTGAAGAGGAATTCGCAACCAATAATTTCCTCCAACGCTCGAAACGAAATTGCACACCTGGACAGATACAATGCTGCGAGCCATGTGTTTTGAGTGTATCAATTACGTTACCGTTAGCGTAACATAAGGGCAATATGCGTTTCTGTATTTAATGAACTAATAATAATAATAAATTCAGTTATCTTTGCAACCATTACTCTGTCACATCTGTGTGCAAAACAACAAAATTTTGGAAAAAATGACCTTTAGCGACCATTACTAAGGAGGTACTTATAGTCGGCAAAATACGGTTTTTATGTATAAATATAAATATTCATCAAGATTATAATATAAAACTTACCCAAATCGGTTCCATAGGTATGATCAACACTGGGTCCATCGGATGAAAAAGTGGGTGGTCCTTGTCCAATCATCCAGTCATAATCGGCAGGATCTATTCCAGAAGCAGCCGATCCTTGGACATTGTTTCTCCAAGTGCAAGCTCCATTTTCAAAATCACAATTACCCTGGATGGGACAATTACCTTCCCGGAGTAATACATCATCAAAAGCCATGATGTCTGGGTTGGTGTCACTTTGAGATCCACCGACCACACCTTCAAATGTTACCTGAAGTAAATAGTGAAAATCACATTATTCTAACAATCTATCATCTATCCCAATTTATGCTGATTATGGAATCGAAATAAACCTTATTATGACACAATGTGAGGGGTTATATCTACCGCTTACTAAACGATCTTTCACATGATTCTTTACTTATTTGCATCGAACAAAGGGTTAGGCAGGTACATAAGATTTCATGAATATATATTAGGTCCTTTATTAGTAAAGTAAAGTATAAAATCCGTAAACCCCTCTCATTCCATACGTTTAGAACTGCCCTGTCAAATTTCCTATGTGTGGTCCCAATCAGAAATTTTATTTTGTCAAGTATGAGTCCACCCAGATGGACCATGCCTTAGAGGTGTGATCCCTCAGTGACACCTATACTTGACAAAAGATATTTGTCCAAAATATTCCTGATAGGGGTAAGCAACCGACCAAAATGAAAATAACGAAATGGTAGATGGTTTTTTTTACCATTACCCATGGCAGATACAATTCACTGCACATGGTTTCAATTCTATTTGGGATGGTTCTAAATTTTTGTCATAGCTCATTGCAATTTAGTAGACGTTAGTCTGTTCTTATTTGGTACAAATTATGATACATGAACTTACCTCAAAATAACTGGCACTGCTCACAGAAACTTGTGCGATTCTCCATACATCACCCTGGTCACCCGTCATGCCCCATATTGGGGATCCAAGATTTGAATCTTCTTGAAGATACACATACAATATACCGACATAGCTTCCACGCATGTAATACCAAAATTCCAAACATTGGCCGGTGGTGGGTGGTGCAGTTTGCAAGAAAAATCTAAAAAGTTATATTTATTTGTTTATCATAATTATAAAATTATATTTATGTCACACGTTCAGCACCATCAAGCGAGAGATGTTCAAAAAGCATATTTAGACAAGTAGTGTAACAAACAATACATTGAAATTACACTTAGTATGTCTATCATAAAATTAAATGTATATAAAGAGTAAGGAAAATAAAATAAGATAATTGAGTTATTGAAAAAAAAACTGGTTTATGTAATATTTGAAATTTGGTATAGTTCCCTCATGACAAATTTCATTGGACAGACTGATTAAAGGTCCACCATATAAGCTAACTTGATAATAATAGGATCCTATTACCATCAAGATGCCCTGAAATTTTTAATCGAAATCTTTGATGATTTAAAGCTGTGCTATTTCATAGCAGTATTGGTTCAAGAATTTGTACAAGTTGAATACTGTCATTATGCTCAAAGCATATCTTCAATCATTTTTTAAGTTACCGTATATGAAATTTATTTATTTCGAGATACTGTCTTTTTGGAAGTTTTCTGCCACCCAACAAAAATTTTGGGAAATCTAGTAAATAAATTATGAGTTGTTCCTTTATGTTCCTTGGGATCAGTGAGCGACTTTTGCCCCCAAAAATCCTTAAATCCATGAATAAGAAATAGGTAGTATTAAAGTTTTGAAAAAGTAATATTACCCTACGTACGTCTTGGCCTGATTGCTTCACACAACAAGATATCACTTATAAACAGAGAATAATTGTTTTTTTTTGTTTGCTGTTTTAAAATCAAATTTTATAAAATAGCATGTATGATTAGTATGAATAAGCTAGATTATGATTAGAAGCTAACAAATTCATATTTAACAAAATTCAGGGCAAAGAGATTAAATTATTTTGAGTTTTGTAAAATGACAACTACATAAAATATCTGTATTGAAAAGTAACTAACGTTTAGCAAAGCAGTTTAAATCTACAGTCTCATTAATTAAAAACAAATTTCATGAAAAAAGATGATTAAAGAAAACTAGACTATTAATAATACTAATATACCTTATTCTTTCATTATATGTGTATCCTTGTAATGCAGCCATGTACATGTAATTCCCAATCGGAGTTTCAAGAGAGTGATCTATTGTTGGTGCATTTGAATATGTGGCCATGTTGTGTCCACTTCCGAGTTGCCAGTCGTGGAGATTAGTTGGATCATTTGTCGCAGAACAAAGACTGTCATCTTCAAAATCACAATGATCTAGCTCATGATAAGCACATTCACCAGTTGTTAGTCGAACGTCATCAATCGCAATGTCACCTGTTAAAATTAGTTTCAAAACGCTGACCAATAGTTTATAGTTTAGTATAAATGGCATTTGAAATATAGTTTACCGTAGTATATATGGCATTCGAATTCACTATATACCAGTAAATAGAATGTTTGAATATTTCAGATAAACGAATTGCAGACAGTTCACCACGTTATTTCTATTCTGCAGCAAAGTGAAGATTTATGTCAAATTTTACAACAGCATATATCATGATTTCACTTTCAACTAAATTAATTTAGAAATAATCAAAAACCAAAATTACTTTTAATTTTATAAATTCCAAAATTCGCAAAACATCATATTAAATAATTAGCGATGTATTTAGAAACGTTCATTTATATCACGATAAAAAAACCCCAATTTTTTGAAATCGCATAGCTCAAAATTGGTAAGGTAAGCGACATAACTACTGCAGTTCTGACGACTTTAGAAGTCATTTTGCATTTTTTGGGTCACAAGGGGGGCATATATATATATATATAAATTGAAAAACGTATTTGATTCGCAGCGGATTTTTGGTGGTCAAAAAGACCCTAAAGATAAAATATACAAGTTCTCATATAAAATACAGTTATTCCTCACCATAAGGAGTCCCTTGGAAGCTGAGATATTGTGGATCGTTGGCCGTTGGAATTGTGATTTGTTGTCTATACCAATTTGGATCCAAAACATCACTATTTTGACGAGACCATATTAACTGACCACTGTTCACAGTTACAAACGGTGAAAGCCTTACTCTCAGCTGATTTTGAGGCTGAAATTTGTGAATTAGTGGTTTACTATTGAAATTGTATTTCTTCGATATCATTAGGGTGTCCCTGTAGATTAGTTTGATGGCATTTGAATTCCCCCACATTGAAGTAGTAGATTGGTTCCAGATAAACGAAATTGCAGATAAGTAACCATATTTTGCAGTGAAATCATGATTTATGTCAAATTTTACAAAATGTAAAATTTGGCATATATCATGACTTCACTGTGAAATGAATCAATTTCAGAATACAGTAAATGAAAAACAAAATTACTTTTAAACAGAATTTTCTTGGAATAACTCAATATTCTGACAAGGACATATATACCAGCATATTACCGTATATACTATTGTTACACTCGCTCAATTAGGTGCGTGAGATTATTCCGAGTGAAGCCTAATAGTACCCTACCACTTAGACAAAAAGCTTTTGTTTTCATTTTCAACTAAACGTATCCAAGTCATTAAGTCAAGTTAGTTGGTATGGTTTGATAAGCCAGTTTTAACAAAAGACCTTTAACCTGTGATACCAACAGGACCAAATGCCATGGTTAAGATTGTTGTGTTGAGATTGCCAAAAAATTATCACGAAGGAAAACTATGGAGTCTTGAAAATGATCGCTTTACAATATTCATTAAGCTTAACAACTGATTGTGATAAAAATCTCAACACCTGTTATGATTATTTAGCCGCTAAAAAATAAATTTGAATAATTTCAATTTTCAAAATATATATTGAACATACCTTTCCATACATTCTGAACCAAAATGTGAAGCAATGAGTTTGAGAGACATCAACCAATGGACCAAATATTTGTCCACCAAATCCATAATAATCAGTGCTAGCATAAATGTACAAATAGTACCCAGAACCTAAAGAGTTGAAAACGAATTGAGTAGTAGAATTTTTTTTTGAGATGATGAATCACATGGTGCGTATCAAGAAAATCAAATTCGAACAGAATAGTTTTCAATACTTTTAAATACATTTCATTTCGTTTTTGATATTTTCAATGCGATATTTCGAATGCGAATGCGAATATGAAATTTCAATTCATCGAATCTGTTACTTTCAGTTAGGTTAAGGAAAAACATCCTCCCTTCCCTAGAATATAGTTTAACAACATTGAAATATAAGTAAAACAATCATTCGGTGAGAGAGGTTCAAAGTATTGTTCACACTTATATATAAATTTTATTTCAGTAACGATTCGTCAGACCAAAGTCATACTTGTTCAGACCAGCATTTCAAAATTTGTTCATTCATTTTATTTTGATTATGGTAATTTTATACCATTGCTGGAACCTTAAAAGGTCCCTAAATATATTATACTACAGAACTTGTAGCCCTGTAACAGCAAATTTTAAAATTCTTACTTTTGCCAGTAGTTACATCAACTTTAGGAGCAGTAGGAGATGCTTGGGCACTACCAGACACTCTTGACCATGATACAGCTCCTGGTTGCGGTTCGTTCCATTCACATAAACCAGATTCAAATGTACAATCTACTGGTGATGATTCTGAATAACCAAAATCAGTAACATGAAATATACAATTGAATCAAGAGAGAATCTAGAAGAGGATTCTTTTGAACAGGATGTCAATGCAATACAGTTATTTCACAGGATTTCAATATTTCAAAAACATTTCTAGACATTCTCAGGTCTGTCTATCTCTATGAAAAATAAATTTTGCAAAAAAGCCGATCTGTTAGTTGTCAATGGTGGCTGAAAATTCTTCAAATCTTTGCAAGATTTCAACTCTCATATACAACATATAAACATATAAAAATTTTTACAAACGACTTTTAGCATTAAACATTTACATATTGATCTATTATTGACTACAAATTTTCACCTACAAATTTTTTGATATTGCTGTATGACATTAGTACAATTGCTCATGAATCAAACTTTACCACTAACTATTTACATAGCAACCTACCAGTGACTACATATTAGTAATAAGGACCACAGAATCTTGTATTTGTTCGTGTTTCTGAGTAGCTAACACTCTGTTAGGACCTATGTACATTCTCTCTCATTTCATGTTGAAAAAATGAACCCAGTGCAGATGCAACAATTATTGTAAGTGCAACTGCGCATGGATACAAAAAAGAAGATTCAAAACTATGTATGGAAACGTGAGGGACGAAAGCAAAGCTAATGAAAATCCCACTACCTGATGTTGGTAAAGTACTTCCAATGGGAAAATCTGTGGGCGGTGCACTGGGAGTTGGTTGTTCAGCAACAGGTGGTAGCACCGAGCAAGCACCCGCTGTAAAGCTTACATCATCAATTGCTATATCAGAATTGATTGAACTTCCAAGTTCTGCTTCAAATACAACCTGAACAAATAAACAAGTATTAAAAACAAAACCACAGAAATATATGTCAAAGAGAAAAAATACAATCTGCGTTAATATTCACACAAAACAATACAATCTAAGATGTAAATACTAATATAATTTTGGCCCTGTAGGTACGGGCTTTAGAATAGTCCTAACATATTTACTGCGGGTCATAAAAGATGACTAAAAGGAAGCAAAGAAGTGGTAGATGGTTTTACCATTGCCCAGGGCAGATACCACTCACTGTTCTTTACCATAATGGTTCAGTTCCGCTTGGGATGTTTTCCGTTCAGAGTGCAGTTGCTGGTACTATATCTTTTAGTAGCTCTGTGCTTTAAGTGGCCGTTAGTCGGTTTCTTTCAGGTACTGCTTCCGACCTTGCTCAGAGTGAATTTTAATAAAAAAAAAAATATATTAACAATGTTGCGCTGTAATACGCCTAATTACAGTAGATAAGGAAACGCATAAACAGCATAAAATAGAGTATAAGTTTGGTATCCCATAATTTATATAACCTTAGTCAATTAGAAGAAATGGGCTACAATATACCAAGGGCTTGACATGAATAACACTTTAGAACTTTGGAACTGCCCTAATGTATTTCCTGCCAAAGGCAAATACTAAAAACAAACAAAGCAATGGTAGATGGTTTTGCCCTTGCTCATGACAGATTTATCCTACTGTAGCGAAGTTCTGTTAAAAGGATCTGTTTTGTTAGTTCATTTCCAAGGCTGTCTCTCACCTTCCAATGAAAATGATAACAACAAGATGAAAAAAATTTGACAGCTGTGTTTGTACGACAATGTATCAGGCTAAGCGACGCAAAGCATTTCTATGACTTGGATAGGAGCAATAAAGGGGAATAATTCTTTAAGAAAGTTCTCGTTCTTCCATTTAATTACCAGTTTCAAATGAAAAAAGGGTGTTTGCAAGTCCCACAGCTCAGAAAATAGCCGAGGAAAACATGTTTTGCTAAGTATGGGCTACTGATGGATCGTGCCGCTGAGGCACGATCCATCAGTGGTTCATGCTCAGCAAAAACTGAAAAGTGTTGATAACACATGGATAGTGTTTGATAACACACGTTATCACAGATAGACAAAATAGATAATATACATACAACAATATCACAAGTTCTCATTCCACAGAGAGTCTTATGATTACAATATTTTGGTAAATTTTCCTTACCCTGTATTCTCTGTCAGTGCTTCTAACATGTAATCTTCCAGTTTGCCATCCAGCACCCTGATCCCCACTAAGTTGCCACAATAACATCATCATTGTTTTTGTTCCATCTGTTGTAGGCTGAAACAACAATAAATTATATCTCATAAGTCTTTGAAGATAAAAGAGCCAACGAAACATTTGATGGATTTGAATTGAAAATTGATGCATTGACTGTGTGATTCATAAGCATCCACAAAATAGTAAATTTTGTGTTATTGGATGCAGACGCAGACTGGTAGAATAATTTTTTACAAATTGAACATAGCTATGACAAGAAGGTGCGTGCGATGGCATAGTGGATAAACATGTTGGCGTCGCAGACGGGTAGGCTAGGCCAAACAGGAAAAGATCACATCTCTCCAGCAATTCTAACCCTGTCTGTCTATTAGTGGACAATGGTACAGGGCCTTGGGCAGGGTGATGCACTCTAAGAAGTGGCTGTAAATAAAAGACAAGTTAGCATCGTTAGATTGGGCTAAAAGTAATAAATCTTGCTACATTGAAATGCCCGGACTGGTATTAGCTACATTTTCAATTTTTAATCCTCCCACCTAATTTGGACCACTTAGAAAATAGCAAAAAAACATACATTTTAGATGATGATTTTGACTCTATTGCCATAATTTTTACAAAAAAAAAAAATAGAAAAGGGCCAAAAATTTGAAATGACTGAAATCATCATGATGAAAATAAAAAAAAGCCTTTGATATCAACCACTCACTGACCTATAGTGAAACCTATTATTTAACTACAAAAATAGCGGATGCATGTCTATCACAAGCAGATGAAAGCAAGATTTTATGAAATTTCCACACCTGTTGCATATAAGCTCTCAATGTTCCCATTCCATTTCCCAACATATGATAATAAAAATTCATGCATCTGCCACTTGATGTTGTTGAACTGAACCATTCGGATACATATCTTGCCCTATCACCTGCATTTCTTGGATAACTTGCCTCAACAAAGTAATATCGTCCTATAAAGTATGAATAAATAGATGAGGATTTTGTAAAATTGGATGACCAAATGGCAAGTTTAAAGATTTATTAAAGATGTTGGATAATTTCGATACTTGTGACTACCAGCATAAATGTAATGTGCTGTGTATTGGTATTTGACAATGGTGTATTGGTATCAGAATCTTTTTTGGCAAAATTACTGATAGTATGTATGTATGTCGATAAAAAATATCTACTGTATTTTGTGGACTCTAAGCACCTCCCTAGTAATGGTCGCAGAAGTAATTTTTCCAAAATTGTGTCATTCGGTACACAGATAAGATGCAACAGAATAATCGTCGGAAAGAAAACTGATCTATTAGCACTAAAGTTCGCCAAAATGTCCGAAAATAATTCCTCAAAAACAAAACCACACACTGTGTCCTATCATACGCTAAATATAAACTCAGCATTGATACTTCCCAAGTGTGCAACTTCGTTTCTTACATTGATACAACAGAGCACCACTACTTATGATACACTCAAAATATTTGACACCAGTAATCAATGTAAAAGATTCATTCATTACACAAACTATACCCGAAGCATCTCCAGTAGTATGATCAGCACTAGGTCCACTGTTCGAATTTGAACTAGATCTTCCAACTCCTTGAATCCATTGGAAATCGTCGTTCAGATCAGTATTATGCCAAGTACAATGCTCGGAGAAATCACAATCACCAGGTGATCCACATGAATTGTCTTCGATCTCGAAATCATCAATTGCAATATCACCATCATATGCTTGTCCCACGATGCCTTCAATAACGATCTGATCAAAAATGAACAAAAAAAATATTGAAGGGAAGAAATATTGTTTCCTATTAACAATTAGATTCTATATTCAGGTAGCGTTAAGCCAATTTAATAACTTGTCACAAAAATGTCAAAAAATTAATTTCTCAGTTGCTCATTTGAATGAGTCAACAGAAAAATGCCCTACGTTCATGGCTATTCCAATCAGAAATTTTAGTTTGTCAAGCACGAGTCACAGATGAATCGTGTTGACACATCAGTGACCCATAATTAACAAAACTTGTTTAACAAACAATTTCTGACTGGGATTGAAATACACAGAATAAGCATTGTTGAAAGGCCAGTACAGATGGAGCAACTCAAATTATGCTGCTTAAAATACGAGACTTTTTACATATGAAAATAGCATGATAGTCATGAAGACTTACAAAATATATAGCGTGAATTTCGTAAAATTTTTCAATGGACAACTCTTCAAACTGTCACACTACAAACATAAAAACCTGAACTATGATAATCACATTCAATAATAAATCAGTAGGATGAGAAATAAATACATAATAAAAAATATGTAGAAATTTATTACATACAATTTCGAATATTAACGTTTTCTACCTGATATCGTTTTCCAAGTGGATTAATTGGTACATGAGCCGGGAGCCATTCATTATCTTTTTGAGCAGTTCGAGACCAGGTAGGTGTTGTAATACTACCAAACTCATCCATTACATAGATATTCAAACGACCAATGTGAGCTCCATACATATGATAGTAGAAATGAGCACACGCTTCTCCACCATTAGATGGAGGCAAAAATACAGGTGAAGTTATTCTTGCTGAATCACCAGGTGGTCGCATATAAGATTCAATATACATGTAGAGCCCTGCAATAAATAAATTATGTAGTTATCGTATAATATTTCTTTTTTACACTACAGGAGAGCCAAGAATACGGTTCAACCGGAACTACAACCTTTTGGCATTTCGTTGTGCACATACCAATTTCTGGTTGGGTGTAGATGTTTTACATTGCCAATTTTTTATGTGTATGTACATGGTTGATTATGGGAGTCGCAAGTGAAGCGTTTAAAAGAACCACTCAATCTTTGCACATATAATCATTCCACAAAGCCTGTGCAGGGTAATCAGACACCAAATGCAAATTGCATAACATATCTATAAATATATATGAAAGCAGTATCATATACCAAACATGGTTCCATAAGTGTGATCATAAGTTGGTCCCGTTCCTGAACCTCCAGTCCCAGAATATTTTCTCGTCCAATCAAAATCATCATCAGTATTTTGTGTGAATCCACATATTGATTTATCGTCAAATTGGCAGGTTCTTCCATACGGTAGTTTTTCTGAAAACAACAATCGAATAAAAAAATGTTGCCATAGTGTGTTATCAATGTGAGTCATTCATAAAACTCCCCCCTTGGTTGCAACCTTTCTTTGGTTCATGCATCACAAAGTTCCTCTTTACTGGAAATAGTGTTGAAACTTCCTTATTTCTGCCTTTGATTTGGTTCAAAATACCTCTTTACTGGGGATAGTGATGGAACTCCTTTATTTCTGCCTTTGATTTGTGCTGTGATCAAAAACACCGCATTTTGCTTTGTGGCTACTATACTACTATATAGCAATGTTAAATGGCCAGGAACATCTATCAGTGACCAACGCATTAAAATGGATAACGATATCCAAAAAATTATGAAATCCTAAAGAAACTGATTAATAACAAAGGAGTAGAATTACGTTCACAGTCTTTCAATGTTCCACTGACAACATATTGTTCATCAACTCTTGTATCAGAGAAATCACTTCTACCATAACATTGTCCTGCGTAACTTGAATGGAATCTGAAAATGTATTTCATTAAAATTTGTAGCTGGAAGTGGCCAAGTATTGTTATCTTAACTTGGAAAGTTGGGTAAGAGCAAAAACCAGTCTACATTTTTGGGTAGTTTCGGCTTTGGAAATAATTTCAAAGTTTAAAAAGAAAAAAAATTTATAATCATTAAAATTGAATGTTATTTTATCATAATTACTCTGTTAAATGCAGCGTCCACGAAATACATCCTGGAGTTTTTGAGCAAGCTTCAGCACATCGATAATAATCATCCCCGTAATCTCCAAAATAAAATGTGTTTGGTGGATCTTCTTGTCTTGGACCAGAAATCAATCCCCAGACCATGTTTGTACTTTGAAATGTGTCCCAACAAATGTTATCTGTAATATAATAAGTAGATTATAGAGTCGTTCTGAAATACATCTCACAAATCTACCATAAAGATAGAAATCGACTGTATACTACTGTGGAAATGACAAACCCAAAAAGAAAAAAACCTTATCACAAAAGTGATAACTTGGGTAGGTTGGACGCACTGAAACGCTTGACACATTCCAACAACAGTAACCCTTGTTTGCTTTTGCATTCCTCAAGGTGAAGAACTACACACAAGAATAACAATAAAACAAAAATTACAGAACTTACAATCATCACAGGTGCCATTATGTATATAAATATCATCGATAGCAACACCAGATTTATCATCTACGCCCCGAACTGCTTCAATATGAACTTCATTAACATCGGGTGTGTTCAAGTCCGTTGGAAGATTCACTCTCGCCTGAATAAAGCAATAAGCAAAGACTTAAGATGGCTTTGTAGTAGATACAATTAATAAATAAATTAACTACAACTAATCGCAATAAGCTGAGTACTAAGCTACTGAAAACCAAAAGATTAGCACTAAAAAGCAACATAGTTCAAGATATGTTAATATCACGTTTTATTAAAACAAAGCCTTCTAATATAAAAATCAGCTTGAAAACTTTTGCGCTTTACTTAATCATAGAAAGGTACAAAAATAATGTCTAAAAATAATGTCTTTTCTAGTATGGTAATACAAAATATTTCTGAAAGTATGTCAAGGATAGTAGTACCGAAAGTGTCAATAAATATCAGCCCAGATGGATCCTAAAATTTGTGCACTAAATATTTTTTTGTATGCGGCGTACTATACAATGCCTCAAGCATGTCACACTTAGAAAGACTCTATACATCAGTTATACTCACAGGTGTTGCTCGAACACACCTGTTTGAAGTTAACCAAATCACTTACTCTTTGCCAGTCAATTCCTTGATCACCAGCTTTTGTCCACACATTGTAACGATTTCCATTTTCCATAAAAAATACATATAGATTTTCAATATTCGATCCGTGCATTGAATAAAAGAATTCCATACATCTCTGCCCGTTTCCAACAGTTACAATAGTTGGGCTGATGACATGAGCCGTGTCAAACTGTTGCTTTCCATTTCCCAGAGCCCACATGAAGTAACCAGTTCCTGGAATATTGGAAGTTTTGTTAGTTTCGTTCAACATACTGTCGCTAAAATGCCAGCATTACCGGCATGCCAAGCCATTTTCTGGTATCAAAAACATGCTATTGTGTCATTTCAAAGAGCCATGAGATGCCATCTTAGTCAAAAAAAAAATCAGGTGCATACCTCCAAATGCGGGCGGGTTGTTGTTTCATGAAATTCCAAAAGTTCAATCCAGGCATATCAGCAAGTGTGAGTGGTTTAAAGACCAGTTTTTTGTCGTTACTTGACGCGATAATGCATCAACTTGTAACCGTTTTATGCGGTATGTCACGTATACCGATATCACATCAAAATCGACATTGTGAAAATTAACAGTATTTACCGTCCTACCGAAATGCCGTCCAGCTCTATTATACAGCCAATACTTCTTCTACGCTAAGCATCTTAATTGTTGAAATGAAGATTCGTCTGAACAAAGACAAAATCAAACCTGTGGTGTGATCGCCTTGAGGTCCAGTATTCAACAGTCCAGTTCCAAAGGTTTGAACTGCCCAATCAAAATCCTCAGTCTGCGCATTTTTCCATCCGCACATATTTTGATCTTCGAAATTGCACGAAAAACCAGGAATATCTGGAGTTCCAGGACTCACTGTTGTTGGAGAGTCTGTCGCGGGATGGGGGTGAAGCTTCAGTTGGAAATACTGGTCCTTTAGCACAATTTTGACTGATGATCATTGAAAAATCATCAATTGCTGTGTCCCCAGAAACAACTTCGGCCAAGATGCCTTCTACAATCAACTATGTAAAATAAAAAGCAAAGTTTTAAAGTTTTATAATCTCTAACTAAATTTTGTAAAAAGAAGAAATAATATTAACTCAGGGAACTATTTCATTTTGTCACTATGGTACAGCTAGAAAATGTCACTATGCAAAAATCAGGTATTCTAGAATTCTGATTAAAAGTAATGTATTTTTTTTTGACTATGCTTAAATTTATGAGATATGGTGAATTTACATTTTAAAATCCCTAGTGGGATGATTATATACAAGAGAATAGCTGAACCTCATAAGCGCACTATGGTTCATGTAAACGAGGTAATGTATCATTCATATAACACCGACCATGACCATGCACAGGAAAAGTCTGCAAAACAAAAAACCTAATCTACTCCTTGAAACTGGCATTTGCACGAGACGTCTTGGTTATTAAACGGTATTGTCGATTTTCCTTCACCACAAAATAAAGGTGAAATGAATCCTCTCCTATCTTACAATTCTAATTATAGCTAAAAATATGTCATAAATATCGTTTTGTATTGTCAAGTTCAATCGTGAATCAACAAAAAACATCCCTAATTACGATAACATCAACTTACGTTGTATGTTGATGATGATGTAACAGTAACTTGAGCCTCATTCCATATTTGGCCTTTTTCTCCTGACAAACTCCACACCAATGTATCCACTCCAGATGAGTCTCGTTTGAGTATGTTGAGAGTACCAATAGTTGCACCATACATATAGTAGTAAAACGAGAAACAATCTAAAAAGACAAAAATTTTTTTTATCAACTGTTCATTCTGTTAAATCCACTAATCCATTTTGAATGACTTATTATAGTAAGGTAAAAAGACATACGGCTAAGACGCTGACTAGTGAAGCAAACAAATCTGTACTCGACACTCAACGAAATGGTATATAAAAAATTTTAATAGACAAAGAGTAACAAAATTGTACAGAAACATTTTGAAAAAGTGAAAGATGGATAATGAAAAAAAAATTATGCTATCTCTGAATTAGAAAAAACAACAGATGGTAAAACAAAACATATTTAAACGATTTAAAAAGTATGCATTGTGAGGTTGCTTCATCTGATTTTTAATAAAAAAGAAGTAACTGGTACACTTCAAGTCAGGTGACAATCTTGTTTTTCTTCGAGTGTCTAACACGTTCATGCCATTTTCTACGGGTGGGCAAAAAAGCTTCAAAACCATCAACACTGCTATTTCATAGCAGTATTGATGGTTTTGAAACTTTTTATACAGTTTGTTACCATTTACAGCCAGACACTCAAAAAGAGACTTTAAAATCCTCTAGTCATGAATATAGTGTGACATATTGCCCATTTGTAAAATTTTCTTCTGATAGAACCCATTTTCTTCGAGTGTCTGAGTAGCAGAATAGCTAAATTCTTGCAGTCTACTTCAACCCAACCTATTCTCTTCAACTAAACATAACTGCTACAACTGTTTATTACCTCCTGATGTTGCAGAATATTGTTCGCTGATCAGTCGAGCTCGATCCCCAGGACTTCTAGGATTTGATGATTCAACGAATAAATACGCTCCAGTGGAATCCCCATAAGTATGGTCAGCACTAGGTCCAGTATTTGGAGTAGGTGTTGAAACCTAAATATCAGGATATTTTAAAAATAGTTGGACAATGGAATGGCAAATTATTGAGACATATCCAACTCAGATATATATAGTGGGCACGATGGCCTAGTGGTTGAACATGTTTGCTTCGCAGGTTGAAGAACCTCAAGTTCGAGTCCCGGTGAGTCCGGCTCGCTTGTCCATACCCACCACTCAACCCAGGGTGTAATAACTCGGGTAGGCTAAGCCAAAGAAGAAAAGATTCATATCTTTCCAGCAATTGTAACACTATCAATCTATAAGTGGTCACTGTTAGAGGGCATTGAACAGGGTGATCCACCCTAAGAAGTGGCCATGAAATATATATATATATATCCAATTACTGAAGGACTGTAAAAATCTTTTGTACATTGAGAACAAAAAAACTACAGTTAGCTTCTAATACTTGAACAGTACTTCCGCAACATGCACAATTTTATAAATTATATATTTAGTTCCAAAAATTGGAGCTTCACTTCATGAAGATTCTAAAGCAAATACCTAGTGGTTGTGAATATATATATATATATTCTTTTTTTATGCCATAATAATACGGTGAAAAATAAAGAAAGGCATTCAAAAATTCACATTTCCCAAACTATTCTGATTCATAATTTCAAAAAAATCTTAATTGTTCGAAAATTAATTCTTCAAATTTCTATTCTGTGATATTCAACACATATTGAAATTTTTAACAAGTGCAGAGCAAACAATTGTCGTCTGGCATTATGTACTGACCCAGAAATTAGATAAAAAAGAAAAATAGATAATGATGCTATCTAACGACAAAAATTTTTTTTGATCAAGTACAAGTCGCAGATTAAGGTCACCTAGATGTATTGAAGCAAAATCATCATGCCTGGAAATACAATACCACTTAGATACTTGGTACTTACTCTAGACTGCGACCAATCGAAATCATCTTCACCAGACAATTGTCTCCACGTACACAAACCACCTTCGAATGAACATGCACCAAGAGAACCACATGCACCACCATATACAATTACATCATCAATTGCAATATCGAAATCTGGTCCGGGTCCTTGTGTTGCAGTGAATATCAATTGGAAAGCTTTTCCAGTACCAGGTGTGAATGATGTTTGTGCAGCTAACCACATATCACCTAATATGAAGTAATTTTTGTTATTGAAATTTACATAATCTTGAAGCAAAATGGGTAACTTAAATGGCAAAAATCTATAAAAAAAATTAATGAAAAACAACAGCATCTTCAGTGGAAAACATTTCAAATATAGTCATGTTCACAGATGTTACACAACTATGCGCAGATCATATGCAGACTAAACCCATTTGTCATGAGACAGAGACAACATGAGAAGATCTACATGTCAGGCTTGTCGCAGTCTGATTATCTTGCGCAACATTTAAGAAATATTTCAGAGTAGCTCATTGTTTGTCCATCATTAAAATGACTGAAATTTGTAATAATTTGCTTCTAGGAAAAATAAAAGGCAAATAGAAATGTTACAAAGCAGATGATCTTAATACTCATGCAGAATGCAGTTTTCTTATATTGAAACCAGCCTACCAATGCTGAAGCATGGTTGTACAGCATGTGCTATTCATATAAATTTTATTCTCGGAACGCTAAATTAACTAGATGCATATATTTTGAAATGTGCAGTTTGGTTAACACTTTGATTGATTACATCTAATCAAACTTATATTTATGGATTTTAGTTGTCATGGGAAAGTGCACAGCATATACGTCGCAGCAAGTATCTTGATTTGCAAAATATACTTATGATGGTATATGTCAAAAGATGCAACAAATTTAAAAGCAACGATAGGAAATTCTTATGGGACAATTCATGAAAGTAATGAGTACACTTGTTGGAAACGACGCACATACTGTAACAAGGGCATTAGTCAATCATTGCGAAAAAAGGAGGGAAGTAAAAAAAAGCACTCTAGGCTGCAGTTCAAGTAATCTTGCGGTACACTGTAATACTTGGCCTTTTTCATATATTGTTAGTTGTGTTATTATGTCTAGAGAACGAAACAGTACATGTTGTTTGGACATGTTTATAACTCCCTGACACTAAAAGTTTTAAACAAAAAAAGGGCACACAAACCTTGGCTTCCTGTCTTAGTAAGGATTTGTGGTCCATTTCCAGAAGATGTTTCTAGTTTATAAAATACTTGAAGGGTTCCAGGATTATTCCCATACATATGATAGAAGAATTCAATGCAAGCATCCGCATGATTCAATAGATACAATTTAGATATTAAATTTGCTGTTTGACCAGATGTTTGACCACCAGACCCATCCATCAGGAAATAATGACCTGAAATTTTTCCAATTGACATTTCATATAACACAATTAAAATATGTTACAAAAATTGTGGAGCCTGAACCTACAAGGCTGGCGTAGCATAATTATGGTAGTTTACTTCACTTACAAATATTACTAAGTGATTCACAACAACCAAGGTATGAATCATATTGACGTAAAAAATTTCGGTACAACACTACACATATTTTTAGTGAAGTAGATGAGTAAAGAATTTTTCTATATTGTACATTTTCTATACCAAATATTATCACATCTTCAAAAATACATTCAAATTTATAATTTTAGCAAACCTCTAGTCCAAAATATTGCAGAAGTCTTGCTATTTATTGTTATGTTATGCGATGTTATACATTATATATTCTAGAGTGTCATGCAGTATACGTATTTGCTATTTTGTTAGTTTCATCTTGTTTTTGTCTGGAAAAGTTAGGAAATGACATACCTAAAGCATACAAATAGAATTGTTTCGAATTTGAATAAAAAATTGTCGATATAGGTATGAGAGACTTGGTTGTGCCTACCAGCTGTTGTTCCGTATGTGTGGTCGACAGTTGGGCCTTTATGTCCTGAAGCTGATCCGCCTTGTTGATAGATCCAATCAAAGCTATCGATTGCATCATTCGTATATTCGCATGTATCAGTCTCAAATATACATATGTATCCATCTTCTGGTTGTTGAACATCACATTCACCATCTTCTATCGTAATTTCGTCAATCGCAATGTCACTCAAATAACTTGACCCAACCACACCCTCGAATACAATCTGGAATTGGGCAAAACATAATAAAATAGTGAGTTGTTGGTGGGGATGGTCCAGGACTCATGACATTATCCTAATTCAGAAGAGCAGGACACAAAAGCAAAAGGGAATAAGTGGTTCTACACAGAGGTTCGAAGCAGCAGATTTACATAACATTTAATGAGGTAACAACTAACAACGTTTTGATACTGTATGTAGTTGGTTAGAGTCTAGGAAGAATAATCAGATGTGAAAGATTTGGAGTCTCAATGAACTCCTTAGTGTTGGCTAGGTAATTCCATATTACCGGTATTTAAAAAGATAATTGAACAACTGGTAAAGGTAACAATGTAATGTATTTTATACCAACGTCATACAATACATCTTTTTACTTTCACCAGTTATTTTTAAGAGCACTAAAGATATCAAAGTAATTATTGATAATGTGATTTAGGGATGTGATAGGATTTCACTTTTATCCTGAGAGAGAGGAAAGCAGCAGAGAATAGAGCTTAATCATATGACGAACCACGGCCTCTCATGCAGACACATAATGGGTATGAGTAGACTAGAATCTGGTTTTGGGTCACATATTAATTTCACTCAAAATAATAGCAATACTTCCAAACTTCCTGAGAAACAATTTAGAAAAAAAACTGAATATACCAAAATTCCTACTACTAATAATAACTTATATTATTATAATTACTTATATAAATTATAATTATTATAAAATGTATCTTACAACAAAATCTTGAGTAGGATTGATGTTGATCTTCGTTTCAATCCATTGATTTCCAGAATCTCCAGATCTGGTCCAGTATGGTGATGCAGGTAAAGCACTACCATATTGTAAATATACATTCAGAGTTCCCATCGTTGAACCGTACATGTGCCGATAGAAAATAAGACATTGTTTGCCTGCGAGCACAAGATATGAATACTTTTAAGTGTTATTTTCTTCTTTTAAAACTACCCAAATGCTCTCTGGGTTATTTTAATTTGGTCAAAAGTATTTGGAAATTAATATTGATATTTAATCCAATAAGAGAGCATATTTCAATATTCACAGGCAACATTGGAACACACCTAGGCTGTGCATCCGCCGGATTATATCAATGACCTATAAAAACGGTGATCCTACATAAGCAATTAAGTATACTGTATACGGGTGGATTCGGATATTAAAATATTCGAAAACAAAATGTAAATTTGAATCGGTTGAAAGCTTGAGTTTGAGCGTGTGTCTTCAATTTCAAGGACGTAGTCTGCCACAAATGTAGCTTGATTACGGTCCACGTACAATGACAATAAATTAATCTTAACAATGGCATATGTGTGGCGTCATACACCACCAAGCGAGTATGGAGACCCTAAACCCAAATTTTTTGGATATCCTGTTTGGCGTTATGTTGGCAGATTAAATAACGAAGAATGACATTTAGAAAAAGGATTCGATATTCTGGATTTTTTTTTGACTGTTCAGAATAGCAAAGTATTCTGAATTGCTCATCCCTAAAGCCTGGTCAGTCAGAAAAATATTTAACAAATATAATTTTGTTAGTAGGAGTCACTGATGGATCGCGCCGCCAAGGTGCGATCCATCTGTGGCTCATACTTAACAAAATCAAATTTCTGTTTGGGTAATAGCATGGTGTATCTAAACAGTATTTAATAATTAAAGCAATACCATAACAAGTTACCTCTGGCGATTTCGTACCCCCTTTATTGAACAGTGCAATGAGTCTTGTATAATATCCGAACTTACCTGTCTGTGAATACGGAGCCATGAGTCTAGCTTTTTGGTTAGTAACAGCCGGACTAGACGTTTCAATATACATGTAATATCCTGAACCAGATACATCAGCAGTTGGACCAGTTGGGTTCGAAGTTGTTCCTCCAGATTTCCGAGTCCAATCAAAATTATCAGATTTATCATTCGTCCATGCACATGTGTCAGAGTCGAAATTGCACGCAAATGAAGGAGGTGCTAAGAAAGTATTTATTAACATAATATATTTTATAATAATTAAATATCATTGACAAACAAAAACTGTTCAATAGGGGTATTTTTTATAGCCTCTTTTTTGGAGTGGACTCCACCGACCAAGATTCTGCAGCGGCCACTTGTAGACGGACAGGGCTAGAGTTGAGGGAAAGATATGATCTTGGCATAACCTACAATAGTTACAACACCCTGGGTTGAGTGGTGGGCATGGATTAACAAAACTTGTCGGGATTTGAACTTAAGGCCTTCAGCCAGTTATGCCAACATGGTTCTTCTTAGAATACCGAAGAACGCTGACAATTCGAAAAAAATCAAATTGATACATTTATTTGGTATCAAAATCATGATATATATGGAGTCATTCAAACATTCCTCAAAATTTACGCTGTCGTAATCAGTTATTTAAATAAAAATGTGGTTTGAGTATTGTTATATTGATATATTCACAAACTTCAAAGTACATAATATCATCATATGTTATAGTTATATACAAAACTTCATATGAAAAAAACATTTCATTTCATCGCAGAAAGTTTACCAAGTTTTTTGAATCGGTTTTCCTCTCGTGCAGACAAAAATGATCTCTTATTCTGAGTTTAAACTACTGGAATTACTCACGTGGAGTTGTGGGTGGTGGAGGAAGAGCAGCAGGAGGTTGGGTTGAACATGATCCTGATGTCCATGAGAAATCATCAATTGCAATATCACCAGTTATGCTTGATCCTACAATACCTTCAACCACAAGCTGTTGAAAATATTAAATTTGAAAAATTGAATTTGAATGTTATTTTACTTTTTTTAAAACTAGAAAGAGTGGGTGATAATTGAGTTGAATACTGGGAACGCATGTTTAGGGTGGCATGACCTAAAAGTCAGCAACTCTTAGCAAACAACAACTGTCTGCTAGAAAAAACATTTTCTGCACATTTTTCTTTTGTGACATCGAACAATTTACTTTTGACAAAAATAATCCTAATAACAAAGAGTCTAACTCAACTCATAAATACCCAACAGGCAATAGAAATTAATACAATCTGTATATGAAAGTGTTCAACAAAACAAAAGAATATTCAACACAATAGTAGTCGAATATGACAGAATCATTTTAAAGAAAATTAGGAAACTTTGTTGTTTTACAGAAAAAATTGAGAAAATATTTAATGTAAATTAAAGTCAGATCATATTTAACCTATGATTTCATAACTAAACAGAAAGAGACTTACTGAGAAAGTTTCAGTCGCTGTCACAGGTACAGATCCCAGTATCCATTGATTTCCGCTGTTTTCATTTTCATACAACCATAATATATGGCTTGCTTTCCTGAATACTTGTAAAATTCTCAATCCACCAACAGTTTGACCATTCATGTTGAAATAAAATTTGAAGCAGTAAGTTCCAGTGAAAGAAGTGATTTGTTGACTTTGAATTCTCGCTCGATCACCAGGCTTCTGAGGTGAACTTGTTTCAATGAATAAGTAGTAACCTGTATAAATATAGATATGTATAAATATGCATCATAAACGGCAACACAATATAAGTATGTTCTTACTTGTTTACCATTTGAGATTATATTCCAACAGAAAGAATTTTATCAAAAAAAAACTTTTTTCTGTATAATGGCCTAGTTGTTAAACATGCTGGCATCGCAGGTTGAAGATCTCGGGTTCGAGTCCCGGTGAGTCCGGGTCGCTTATCCATGCCCACCACTCAACCCAGGGTGCAATAACTTGGGTAGGTAAATCCGAACAGAAAAGGATCATATCTTTCCAACAATAGTAACCCATAACCCTGTGCGTCTACAAGTGGCCGCTGTTACCGGCCTTGGGCAGGGTGATCCACGCTAAGAAGTGGCTATAAAAAAAATACCACTCATAAATTTAATATCAAAGAGTTTATGATAATGCCTAGTCCAATGTCTAAAAAATAACATATCATTACCAGAACCAGTTGTATGATCTCCAGATGGACCAGTACCACCAGTCAATGTATCTCCTCTATTTTCAATCCAATCGAATTCATCATCTCCTTTTGGTAAATTATACCAAGCACATAAATCATCTTCAAATGTACAGTCCACTGCAAAAATAAAATTATTCATGTATGAGAGTTGATTCACTGACTTGAGAATGTGTTAAATTGATCATGGTGATCACTCTATTTCACACTATACAAGCAATTTCTTTCAGACAAAAATGATTGAAAATTTCCTTACAATTTCAAATATAAATTCATTATCTCCTAAAGTCATAACATTCAGTTCATACTTTGTTGACTTTCGAAATATTAGACAAAATATTTTTTTATTGAAATTCATTCTGAGCAATGCCGGAAGCAGTGACGAAAAGAAACTAACTACGACCACTAAATAACAATGAGCAACTACAAGATGTAGAATAAGCAACTACACTCTTAGCAGAAAACATTCCAAATGGAACTGAAATGGGAATCATTGATCAAAATTTTTTTGGTCAAGTATGAGTCACAGATGCAACAAAAGATAATTTTCACTGTATGGATACAATCCTTCAGCGATCCATAACAGTTTTAAATATGTTTCGATTCAACAATATAATTTCAACTTACATTGACTAGGACATTCTCTTTGTAATATTTTCACATCATCAATCGCAATATCTCCTGTATAACTGGCTCCGCGAGTTGCTTCAAACACAACACTGTAATCATACATTGATGGAAAATTAACTCGAGCCAGCATCCATCTATCTCCTTGATCACCGTCCAACTGCCATCTCAATGTGTCTGTTCCACCTTTTTCATCCTGACATATTAATATATGACAAACACAACATTATAATATATAAATACAATTAATATTATTAAATATTAAATGGGTGATAAAGCAAAGGATGTGGTATGTGAATAAAAGATAGGGGTATTGCCAGGTCTGTTTCTAGGTTTTCACTCCTTGTATCCCCTTAATTTTTTTATGATTATTCATATGTCTTATATCTGAATATCAGATCGATACAGTGCTTTCTGTGCATTTAAGATGTACTTAGTATTACATTCAGGGGTGGGCACTGGAATAATGGTATTGTGTTTAATGTCATGTCTAAAATTTCTAGAGCAAATATGGAGTTTTTGCATATTTGAATTGATCAATTGCTAATTTGAAACTATTGGGGCTTTTGATCGTAAACATTTTTAGGTAATAAATTTACATCATCAGTGCTTTTATTAAACCACTTATATAATGAAATCATTATTTTTAACAAATTTCATAACATATAATTTAGCATTAATTATTCACTCTATTACAAAAATAGAACAAATTAAACTCAGAGATAAATCAAGGATATCCAATTATTTGTAAAAAAAAAACATCCCTAGGTATTATCCTGACCTAAATCCTCAAAAAAAATTTTTTCAAAGCTGGACCCTTTTAAACTCCACATTGAAAATTGAACCCTGCAATAAATTATAATGCAGAACAAGTTTTATATTTGAACTTACAGCACGCTGATAAACAGCTAACTTTCCAATTTCCGCGCCATACATGTGATAATAAAACTCAACGCAATGATAACCAGTTTCAGAAGGTTGTTCTGGACCAACTAATTTTGCTGTGTATCCATTGGAACCCGAAGATGTTTCAATATACATGTAGTAACCTGTATAAAATTAAGAATCAAAACCCTTGATATCGTTCATAGAATTGAATATGACTAAATGAGAAAATAGAGTATTTTTGGTTTACCACCTATTGGAAATATAAAATCTTGCGATTGTGATACTATGTTTGTAAGAAATATTTAATGATTTATAATAAATGATTTACTTAGGACATAATAGAATTAAGATCAGCAAAACTAATTTAACATTAAAAAAATGAGGCATGTAAGTTTCACGTATTGTATCAACAGTGAAATACCTAACAATAAATAAGTTATTGGCTTAGAACCACCTACTACTCCTTTTTCCTATAGTCATCTTTTATGATAAACACAAGAAATAGGTGAATTCTAAATGCCAACACTTTTACAAGGATTAAATTTGTTGAGTATGGATATCTGTAAGCCTCCAACCATAACATCTATGGTAAACGAAATGATTCAAGCACCCTAACACAATGTTAGATGCTGCACAAGACACCCGAAAAAAGAAGTGGCTGTCATCAGAAAAAAATCAGCAATGAAGTAATATTTCCCGATTTTCTGTTGAAAGAAATCGTTACTCTTCTACAAAAAATTAGTAAAGTTTTTTGCAAAAAATTGGAAACCGTTAAATTAACTAGATCAATATTAAATATTTATCACATACCATCAATAGTTCCATAAGTGTGATCACTTGGAGGTCCAGTAGAAGTCGATGATGTTGATCCTTTATTACGAGACCAGTTCATTTGATCATTTGTATCTTGTTTGTATCCACATATCGAGCTATCTTGGAAGTCGCAAATGTGTAGAATTTCTTCAACTACAAAAATATATTTGAGTGGAAGTTATATAATACAGTTATTGGAAAGAAAAGACAAATTGTTCATCTTTACACTAGTTGCTATGCTATTTTTAGTAAAAAATACCTCTTTTCATAAATCTGTTTATGAAGTCAGGTATACACAAAAACAAGCAATTAAACTTATTTTTTGACCTTTTATCTTACTGTCATTGAGTTAACTTACCGGTTATTTTTCAACAATAAACCTAATTAGTCAGAAAATTCAATTAAGGTACTTACAAGATTCGCAATTTCCATCAAACATTTCAATATCATCAATTGCCATATCACTGGTGAATGACAGTCCAATCTCTCCTTCAAAAACAACCTGAGAACAAATAATGAATGATTTATGTAGCATTTTGACATAATAGTGGTTGTTGGTTCGTTCATTTTATATGCACCAAATGTTTGCTGTATATGCTAACAAAGAGTGCCTGTATGCTTACACACTTTGTAGGCATGTGACTGTCATTCTCAAAGCTGTCATTGAACATCTGAGCATTTATTATCCTAAAGCATTGCATACTAAATTGCTATTCTTGCTTCGTTACTTCCAAGACAGCACAGCACAATGCACCAGTGAGACAAGTTCACATGTATTGCAGTTCACACACAAAATATAAGGCAGGCTCCCATTCATTATCATTTCAAGAAAATTCTTATTTTTTTTTCGGCAAAGTCAACTTTAGTACACCAGGTAGTAATAATGATTTCTAGCATGTTTTCAGCCTAGAAGTCGAACACATTTACAAAAAGCAAACAAATGAAGGAATTTTCCGGAAATTTCAATTATTCAAAATATGAAGAAAAGACAGTGAAACAAACCTGATAGTCAATATCAGCAGCAAATTCAATCATGGCAGGTTGCCATCTGTTACTTTGATGACCTTTTCTAACCCATGATGGGTCACCGGCATAAGGTCTTGTTTTCATATAAACAGCAAGAGTACCCATATCCCTGCCATACATGTGATACCAGAACGTCAAACATTTGACATTGTAAACACCATTCGATTGGACGAGAGGTCCTACATATTGTGCCTTTTGACCTGTGGATATATTTAAAAAAGCAGGTTTGGCAGACTATAGAGTGTCACTGACATTTCTATCAAAACAAATATGTCTTGAAACTTCCAAACCAAACACAGTAGTTCAAGTGTGACAGCTTTTAATTCTAGTGGATTAGGATATAAAATTCAATTTCACAATTAATTTAGATTTGTAGAATTGGTGTGTCACCAAATATTTACTGTCATTAATTACTGTATAATACTCCTGAGGGTTTTCTTAGCATATCTCTAACACTAGTACATAGTTTTGTTTCAAATTTCAGTACCATTGTACGCATTCTATCCGTATGTGGATCATGAAAATTGGGAAATTTATGAACTTTATGAATCTTGACGTTGATTGCATGGAACAACCCAATGTACGTTGTCAACCAATACAAATGAGGTAAGCAAACGTGTGTTACTTTTTCTAATGTTTCCCTGAAACTTATTTCATAGCACGTTTTTATTCTTTCTTTTAGGTTTCGTTTGCTTTCCTGATAACTCTGTAATGTTATATCTTTATTTGTATCGCCTTTTGTGTCGACAGAGGTGTCGAAATAAACTATGTCTATGTTTAAATGACAAACAAATAAGAAAATAAGAATAATTTAGCCAAAACTAAAGTACCGGTAGATGCATAACCAAACCAATTTATGTTCCATCTGTATCCAGTTTGACACAGATGCAGAAAGAAACAGATTTTGAAAGTATAAAGGGAAATCGAGGAGTTTCTCATCTTAAATTGGAAGCATTAAAATCTTTTTCATTTTCTATCCATTTTTAATTTTGAACATTTGTATGAAATTTTATTTCAGCTTTTCAGATTCATTGGTGTATTTAATTGTCCACAAGCTGCGATTTAGTAATATACCTGGTTGGGCTGGTGGTGATGATTCAACATACAAATAATACCCATTTGCATCTCCTTTTGTATGGTCAACTGTTGGCCCAGTGCCTGTAGTAGTACCAGGACCTTTGTTTCTGTGAAAAGCGAAAATATTCATACACTGTGTATGGAAATAAAACCAAGAAACGATTTTGTCTTGTTAGATGGTTGAATCCCTCAGAAAAGTATAATAGGTTATGTTGAAGTTGCTATTCCTCATTCAAAGTAATGGTAATAAGAAGATCAATAATATAAAACAGGGGCACAGTACTGTTGTTATAGAGTCATTATCAACATTATTTTGCACTTTTATGGAAAATCCCATTTTTTATTTGAGAAAAAAATATTTCAAAAAAATTGCAAAATAGTTTTTGTCAAAAAAGAAATCGAAAAAAATTTCTTTTCAAAAAAAAATTCATTTTTTATTTGTAGAATAAAAATTAAAAAAATATTATTCAAGGAAAAATTCTTTGAAAAATAATTCCTCGAAGCGTTGATGAAGATTTCCATGTTCTTCAAAAAAAGAAAAATATCGACGATAACAATGGGCCAAGAACACTGTACACAATGCTGAATTCTTTATTCAAACAAAAAAAATTATTTTTAATTTTTTTTCAAAAAAAAAAGGAATTTCCCATTACAGGCTAAATAAATTTTGATAACGATGGGCCACCATAAAGGTGAAACAATCAGATAACCGAAGGTCTAAAAACTTAACATCATCAACATTATTAAGACTGATTTTACACAAACATATCTAATCAAGACTAGAGCTAGGGACTTCAAATACCGTATTCAAATTCAATTCTAAAATTATTTAAAATTTATTCAAGTTTTATCATTGAGAGATAGTCACAATTATAGTTCTATCACACTATGGTTATTGATCAATAAAACAACATGTAACGACACAAACAGTTTAAACTAATCACTGATTTATCAGACTGGTAAATTCATTTATTTCAAATCTGAAAATATGAAAATATTTGGCAACCAAACTGTAGAAAAAGTTCTAAAATCATCAACAGTAAGGTCAGTAAATTACCTTGTCCATTGTAGAGGCACAGTGGTACCGTCAACCCAGTTACAATTATCTTGTTCAAAAGTACAGTTTGGTGAACCATATACTATGGGTGGTGGTGTGGCAACTGGTTCTGGTGTGGTTGCTGGTTGACCAGATACTTGAGCAGAAGATGGTGATAATGTACACGTTGTTGTAGTGAATTGTATATCATCGAGTGCAATCGAACCTGGATGAAATGAGTGGCAAGGTAATCAAAAAAGATAATGCGTTGAAAGTCAGAAGTCCCAGCAATGAAAATTAGGAATTGTAGGACTGAGAATCTGGGCTCAAACTTCACAAGTATAGTTGATAAATATATCCCACTAGTCAAGTTTGTATGTGAACTGCACCTGTATTTGTACCATAATTGGGGCCAATATCAACAAAAAGAAAAAAAGAGAAATTTATTGACTTGTTTTTCACCTGCAGCTGTTTGAAACTTCAATGTTAGTTGTAAAAATTTATAATTCAAAAAGCTTCAGAACCATTAACACCACTATCATGTGGCAAAGTTGATAACGCCTGACGTTTAACACCTTTTTAATTCACAAATTTAACATGAATTGTGAATTTATTACGAGTCATTTTAAGATCAAAAATTGTTATATCTTGTAATATTGTCTTTTTGGTGAATTATATTCTGATGATAGGAGTCATAATTTAAAGCAAACTGGTAAACAATATTGTCTTACAATTTACACTTCTGAACTGAATATTGGGCTTGGTTCAAGGAAATGTGAATACATTGAAAATACAATTCTATTAACTGTAAAATCTAATACAAATTGAGCACCTTGAAGACCACCATCACTGGTAATGACACCTTCGATAATATATCTTCTATGATTTGTACCATCAACTGGTATTGATGCACTTTTCCAACCTCCACCTTGATTTCCAGTCAGTCTCCAATGATAATATCTGAAAATAATTTTTTACAAAAGTTCAGTTTTGAGCAGTACGTGAAACAGAACATATATATACATGAATAAACCCATAAAAAGGAGGGCGGCTAGTAGAGTTGTGCTTATAGTTTAGGTCAAATGAGTTTATTCTAAATTCACTATTCACATAAGATGAATTTTTCAACATTTGAGATAAACAAAATAGCTGATGTTTGACCGTTATTTTGCCCATTTTGCAAAAGAGTCATGATTTATGTCAAATTTTACAACGTAAAATTTGTCATATATAATGATTTCACTGCAGAAATAATCATTTTTAAAATATTCGCATATATATTTGCATAATAGAGGTATATAAAGATATATGACAAACACGTTTCGATTATGGTGGTATCCTGAAGACGAGAAAACCTGGGAGTATGTTTGATCCGATAAGAAACCATAACCTTATATCTGATAACACTAATGCATCAGAGATCAGGTTTTCATCTATTCACGAATCCATAGTCTCCTACAATAACTTGAAACATATATATGAATATATATATGAACATGAATATGTTTATTATTTCACTGTGATTTGCAATGTATATTGAATCGAATTTTCAGAGATGAAATTTTTTAATTCTGTAATGAAGCCAAAGAATTCTTGAAAATCCACAAATAATCAGCCGTAAAAGCAGAAATGCACCAAGCTATCAGATTTGGCATTGTTATTTATGTGCTTTTTCAGGTTTATGCTTACCATAAAAATGCAATAAAAATAGAAGCTTTACTACAAATGTAATACCACATGACCATCATTTTTTGCAAATACCAAACAAATCGTAAAAAAATTATGGGAAACATAGAAATAAAATTTCAGCTGCTCACGATGTAGATGAGTATTCAATGATGTTTTATGTTGACAGTGATATCATGAAATTTCAGGTTTGAGTATTCACAAAATAAAGTATTTGCATAGGCTCAGATGCATATTTTTACATCTGCCACCATATTGGATTTAGTTAACTCAAATAATCAATTTTGATATAACTCACTAATATACCAAATTTCCAATGAGTAGTTTATTCTTTTTAGTTTAAGTCGGAAGCAGAGGTATCTCCCAATTATTAAACGTACTATATTTTGAAATTTGATAAAAATAAATCTGAACCGACTAATATTTGCAATAATTGTGTATTAAATAAAGTTATAGGTAATATTTTAAATTGCTACCATTAAATATTTAGAAATGGTCAATTCTACATAAAAATATCAGCTCAATATTTGTTAAAATGCTGCATCCCTGATACTGCATTGCTGCTTGAAAAAAACATACTGCAACAGCATACTATTGCAAAATCTATTATTACTGTGTATTGATCAAACAGATATTTCAATGGAGTATAAAATTTTCACAGCAAGTCAGTATTATCCTACACAGATTGTTGTTAGAAATGAATGAGAAGGTCTGCAAAATAACTTTTTATGAACATGGCTCACAATAAAGGACGTCCTCGTGTAAATAATCAGGTAAGGTTATTCTAGAATTCTGATTAAATATTCCTTTGTTTTGACTATTTTTAGATTGATTCACATTGTGATTTTAAATACTACAAATTTCATTCATGCAAAATGTTGAAAGATTAGTATACTCAATTAATACAGTCAATTTCAAATAACTTGAATGTAACTATAAAGACAACCTTACTCAAGCCAAAATAAAGGGGGATATCTTACATGAATCCTGTGTTAACACTTTGCTCTGAAACCTGCAATGTTCCTGCATCATCTCCAGCCATGTAGTAGAAAAATTGCAAACATTTCTGCAAACTTGTACTTGATAATGTTTCGCTTGCCCACCAGGCCTTTTCATTCTTTTTGCGTCCAGTTGGGTCGAGATACAGGAAATAACCTGGAAGGGATTCAAAAAATAATAGCGGAGTCACCAGCTTGTTTTCAAATATTTGAAAATCAAAATTGAATATAATTCTCAAACACCCAATAAACTATTCCCAATATAAATAATAATCAGTTTAATAAAGACAGAAAAATAGATTACAATAAAAATCAAAACACATTATTAACAACACACCTTTGTCTGTGCTGGTGGTCTTGTCAACAGTAGGTCCCAGTTCTGGATCCATTGTCTTGCCTCGTAGTTCCGACCAATCAAAGTTATCATACGCATTGTCATTATACCAGATGCATGGTTCCGGATGGTCAAAATCACAAAGCTGAATAAAAAATTAAAATTATTAAAGTATTAAAAAGATGAAAAAGGAAATTTCAAATTACAAGGATGTCATGAGCAATAAAGTTTAATGCCGTAACACGTGAATATTAAAAATGTGGATTCCCATATACCTAATGGTTTAGAAATGACATGCGTTGGTCAAATGGAAATTAATACTATACCAGGTTGCAGATATCCCTAGTGCAAACGATAGAAGTGGATTTTCAATTAGCTCTATGTGATGCTAAGTGGCCGTTAGGTGATTCCTATGATAGCTGCTTTCAATAAAAAATAATCCTATCAGAATCAAATCTGAATAATAATGTGAAACAAGATAAAAAAGTGAGTGGTTTCCACCAAGCAGAATCTCAGTTCTGCTTGATATCCTCAACCGATGAAATACAAACGATGTAACTTTCATCGGTTACCGGTTGAGCATATCAAATAGAACTAAGACATAAAAAGCTTCAATTTATGTGGATTCCCATATACCTAATGGTTTAGAAATGACATGCGTTGGTCAAATGGAAATTAATACTATACCAGGTTGCAGATATCCCTAGTGCAAACGATAGAAGTGGATTTTCAATTAGCTCTATGTGATGCTAAGTGGCCGTTAGGTGATTCCTATGATAGCTGCTTTCAATAAAAAATAATCCTATCAGAATCAAATCTGAATAATAATGTGAAACAAGATAAAAAAGTGAGTGGTTTCCACCAAGCAGAATCTCAGTTCTGCTTGATATCCTCAACCGATGAAATACAAACGATGTAACTTTCATCGGTTACCGGTTGAGCATATCAAATAGAACTAAGACATAAAAAGCTTCAATTTATAACGGTATTATAAATCAGTGATCAATACAATTTCAAAAATGTTTATCGAAACTTGTGTTAACATATGAAAATGTAAACTTCGAATGGAGGTGTTTAGAAAATTATGTTCATATTATATTTTGTTGAAAATGGGCCACTGACAGTCTATCTGTGGTACATGACTAACAAAAAAATATTTCTGACAAGGATAAAAATAAATCTTGAGGCAAAAGTTGGAGTCTTGACCTGTATTTTATGCAAATTAATTGAAAATGTGAACAACAGATCAATCCCGGTATTTCCATTCATATTCCCGGAGTGAGAATAAGTTATTAAAAATGAATATAAATCTACTCACAACACTACACGCTTGATTCAAAATCAGAACATCATCAATAGCAATGTCTCCATAGAAACTTGTTCCTACAGTTCCTTCAAACATAAACCTGTATGGATCTGAAGGTCCATCAAATTCTATTTGTGCTTGTCCTAATATCCATCTGTCACCCTGATTTCCAGACTTGTGCCATATCGCTGGACCTTTACCATGACGTAGATAAAATATGATCAAATATATTCATCATATATTTTGTTATCAGCCCCTAATCCCCTTTGCCTGAATAGTCGGTATTTGATCAAAAGTATTTTTAAATTGAATCATTCTGAAGTGAAATTATGATATATGCTGAACTCCACGTTGTGAAATTTGGCATAAATCGTGTATGAGAAAAAGAGAAAATATGATCAATAATCTTAATCATATAGCAAACCAAGGTTGGTGGAGGAAGCTGTCAGCAAAACGTACGTGAACCACAGTGTGCTGGCAAAGTGTCTAGCAAACTAACGAAATTCAAATAATACCTATCAGTGGCTCATGCCCAACAAAAAAAAGTTTTGAATGGGTTAATACATAGCTTTTTTGATCCTTTTTGTTTTATAAATAACATCTTTACTTTGTTTGAAATTTCAACTTGAAAAAATAAATGAATAATTACCAGCTACAACTCCATGTACAATATGTACTGATAAATCACCAATAGTAGATCCAAACATGTGATGATAAAATTGCAAACATTTTGAACTCGCTTGATCAGATCCTGGGAATTCGGGTGAATACAGACGTGCCTTATCACCGACAGTCTGTAAAAAAAGATAATATTTATATACTTATCATTTATCTTTTAATTGTATTAGCAATGAAACTTCTTTTATCTAAATTCATTCAAGAGCAAGGCTGCGATAGGCAACGAGTGTGAATGAGCTACATGAAATGCAGGAATGAGGAACCCTCATACCTAACATATGTTTATTGACAAAGTCTTAAAACCATGAAGATCAACACGACCAGATAAGCAGCAGAACGGCATGAAATTTCAAAGTTTTAGATATTCTTGGTAAATTTTTTTTGCATAAAACTGTTTGTGACATGTGGAATCTTCACAGTGGATAAGTGTGAATTGGAAGCCAATTGAGTGGACCACCAGTGGAATATTTGGTTTAGAGGAACGAGAGCAGAAAGCTCAATTGAACAAAGTCCATTATAACATCTGTAAAATAAACAAAATGAGGCAACGGTACAATGTGTGCTCTTCCGGCCAGAGAAATAAGTGCCTCAACCAGTAGCAATAATTTAAAAATTAATATTTGGCATTGACGTGTTTTGAAATTCAGGATACAGGGAAACAAACATTTCAACTTTCCGATCATAATTACATAATACATTAATTGTATAATATTTGAAAAGAATCATTACAAAAATGGCATTACCATGCACCGAGACAAGTACAACTGGTTCCTACGTCACTAAAACATTAACTAGAAAACAATACAGTGCATGTTTACTGAGTAAATATGACCAGCAGATGATCGCAATAACTACATGGCATATTTGAGACGTCACAAATCAAAAGTGTTATTACAGACATCAAATATGCTCTTGTTTGAACAGTGAGGTGACATGCAAGAATTTTGATTAATTTTAATATCAATATATTTAATGGTACATGGCCTCAGTTAGGGTGACCCACTCCAAGAAGAGGCTAATAAAAAAATCGTTGAATGGTTGTAGCAAAATCGTGACCTTATATAAAATGTAAAATTTAATATATGATACGGTAAATGATGACTTCGTACAAATTGAACAATCAATCATGACTTTGTCAAATACCAGCACTTATGTTTAGGATTGATATTTCCAACATAAAAAACATATTGATTAGGAGCAACAGAATACATACAGTAAACGCTTGAGAACATATCAATTTATTCTATAGCTGGATTGAAACTAGAGTAGGTCAAATTTGGCTTTGGATTTAAGTATTTTATTAAATTTCACTTTGAACTAAGATGCAAAAAATTTTAAGATCAAGGAATTATAATCACAAATAAAACCCAATATTGGTTAATATCGTAATGAATTCAATAAATAAACAAAATGCCAAATAATTCAGTACAATTTTCCATTTTTAAAATTTGGTAGACATAACTACTTAAAATTAACTAGTGTCTAAACAGATGGTATGTAGTTGTTGTGTTTTCCATGCAGTCCATGCAAAGCTAAATCTCCAGTACTGAAATATTTTCCATTGCCAATGACTTAGGATGCCTTTATCCAAATAGTCAGGTATTCCAAAATTATGATCATAAGTAATTTTATTTTTGCAATTATTCTAAAACATTCAAAATGTAAACTCTGGTATAAAAAATTTCACATTGTAAAATTTGATATGAATCAATGTCAAATACCAGTATCATGCTGTGAAAAGTATTTTATTTTATGCTATAAAGATTTAAAATACCGTTTCATTTTGATGCATGAATGATTCAATATAAACATAATGACCAGCAGTTGTTTGTAAATCATTCAGGTCCAGTGTCAACACCTTTGTCGAATGAAATCTCTCTGTTTCCCAACCACACCAATCACTTTGTTCAAAATCACAAAGATTGCAATCTAAAACAAAAATTATCTCCTAAAAAAAGTAACAAATGTGGCCCTGTATATATTGATATAAAATATCGGAAGGAAAACAGTAACTTCAAATCCTTTGCGAATAAAATTAAGAATCAAAACTTGCTGCTCAAAAAAACCACTTAAAAGTGTCATATTGATATCGATATCCGAGAAAAACAGTACTAAGTAGCTAAATTTACATTAGGATAGGATAGGATATCATTTTTATCATGGGGAAGAGGAAAGCCGAGAATACAGCTTAACCATATGGTGAACCACGACCTCTCGTACACATACCAGTTCTGAATCGGGCTGGAGGTTTTTTTTTTATTATCATATTTCTCATTTTTCCCGTGTATGGACATGGATTTACGGATATTCACTTCGTCAACATTGAACTAAATATATTCTACAGTACATGAAACTTTGATCTTTTGTGTCATTATAGGCAATAATATAGCTAGGCAATTATAAAAAAAACATCATCATCACTTCTATAATACCTAATATTTTATATATTTTGATACAAAATGTATCAATTAAGCAGACAGAGGATAAAATTAATCTAAATCGTACCATTTCTCTGCTCAGAATTAAGAATTGTCAAATATTCTACAAACCTCCGGACATTTCCCATCAATTTTTGAGACGTCATCAATAGCTAGATCTGATAGATGAGGTCCACCTAGGGTTCCTTCAAAAACCATGTTAAATTCATCTCTAGTGTCAATTGTAATCTGCAACAAAACAAATATATCAATAAAATTTAAAATCTGAGGAAAAGTCTTAGTTTGTTTGGTTAAGTATTGGGCAAGTAAGCAATGTACATCCAATCAGAATTTTTTGTCAAGCATGAGTCAACAGATGGATCGTTCCTAAGCAGCACGATTCATCAGTGACTCATATTAACAAAACATGTTTGATGATAATATTTTTGACATGGCAGTAATGCTGCATAGGCCGTGACACCCAAGTGTGGGAGAAAATCACCAGACGCCTCATCAGCACATGATAGTTCACATACTCACAAACTATGTCATCCTCAACAAATCCTGCCCATTCGTCAGCACTTATTAGATAATAATCCAAATCTCTAACTCGGAAACGAAAGGCAAACAGAGTTGTTTTGCCATGTGGCTAATCGATCTCAGCTTTGCTTAGATAAAATTACATCGCCAGATAAAATGATATCATATCTATCAATTTATCCTTGAGGTGAAATAATGAACAAAAATAATATAATCTTACTTTGAAAACATTATTCATAGTTTAGTTTTTATTTAGAGAAAAAAAATCTACAAATATAGAAATTAATAAAAGATTCAAAAGCAACAGGACACGAACCATAGCAGGAATCCAATTTTTCCCCTGTGTGCCATGACGAGCCCAAACGGGATCTCTAAGTTTATCTTCTGTTTTAACATAAATTTTCAAATCTGCAACTTCACCACCATGCATGAAATACCAAAATCGAAAACAGATTGGACCTAAAAATAAAATGGACAGTTTTAAATATCGTGACAATATCAGATTTTCTAAGTTCTGGCAGTAGGCTACTCAAATGCTGAAAAAAGTACAATATTTGATAAAAGGTAATGATGGCATGGAATTAATTGTATGGTGGAAAAAGATTTGATATGATTTCATTCACACTGTATATTTTCAAATTGGTCCAACAAAATGGAGTATTAGCAAACAACTACATTCACTTCCATTCTGTAAATCTTCTATCACTTAATATGGTTTCATTCAGTTCATTTGGTGTAGTTTAGATGATTATATGTTATTTTTTCATAGAAGTTCACTCTGAGCAAGGCCGGAAGTAGCTCCTAAATGGGACCAACCAACTGCCACTCAATAGCAGAGAGCTACTAAAAGATGCAGTACCAGCAACTGCACTCTGATCGAAAAACATCCCAAACGAAAATGAAATTGCAATTGCATCTGCCTTGGGTGATGGTAAAACCATCTACCACTTCTTTGCTTCCTTTTAGGAGCCTCTTATGACAGGCGAGAAATATGTTAGGACTATTCTGAACCCTGTACCTACAGGGCTAAAAATGTGGTATTAAAGCAAAATTATATAGAATATCAAATAGTCAGAGCGACAAAAACATATTGTGAATCTAGTCTCCCCACAAGCTGAATCTAATAGTAGCATAATTTACCTTAAAATTTTTTTCTGATGGGAGTTTATTAGATTCTTCAATAAGATAACTGAATAACAGTGCAGCAAATTTTCTCTTGGTTAGATAGTTACCAGCACTATAGAATTAGGACATGAGGCATAATATTTACCCGTAGTTAATACCGGTGGACTGATAAACCAAGCATAATCTCCTGGTACATTGGGTGGAGAACTTTCCATAAACATGTAGTAACCTCCAATGCAATCAATTTTGAATCCACTGACATGATTTCCTTCAGGTACAGCAGTGTCGAACTTGTCAGATCTAAACGTTTACATATACTTAGTAAAACTAGGATATTATAAAATGCAATAATTAGAAATATATAACACATTATTACCATGGTAAGTCAAGCCTACCTACTTAATCCGAGGGGACAGAATGAGTGTTTGTAGGTCAATCAATAAACTCATTTCAGACTAATATCAACTCAGAGATATTGTCTTTTTTCTAGGGTTGACCATATATATATTTGGTTTATAATATATTCAAATTTTACTGTACGTATAAAATGATTTTTCATTCATTAATTTGAATTTTTGCCAGCAAAATTTGGTATATATCATGACTCTACTGGAAAAAGAATCAAGTTAAAAACAATCTAAAACAAAATTAATTAGAATCAGATTTTAACAATATGTTCCCCGGTTATTCCTCATTCCTAATCACAACATAACATACCTTCCGATGCAAGCATTATCCCAGAGTGAACTACCAGAGTTCGTTGCATACGAATAAGCAACGCATAAGGGTTGGAATACCACATTCTGCAGCACAAATATCTTCATCATTTTCTGTGAACCTGGATACCGGCAATGAAATAAAATTTGAGATTACTGATGTTAGATATACACTCTATAGCTCTTAAATCCAATCTAGCTCTAGCATTCAACAAGGCATAAATGGAGAAATGTCAGATTTTTTACTACTAAAGACAAGCAACGAGAATGGGCCTGATAAAAAATAAGATTATCAAAAAGGCAATATTTCATGATAAATGTACTCACAAGAAGATTGAAATGAGCTTTTTTGAGTAAATAGTCGCAACAGAATTGTAGAAAAAGATTCAAAATCATCAACACTGCTATTTCATAGCAGTGTTGATGGTGTTGAAGCTTTTTCATTCACTCGAAGAAAATGACGTTAAATTTTCGGACAAAAGGAACACAAAATTCCAACACCCTGGACAACACCTTGTTGGTGGTATTCATCTGCGTTAACACTAGACAAAGCATGTAAATGAAGACTTTAACCTAACTGTGTTGCTTCGGCGCTCACGACATGTAAAAGTTGAGATAATACCATTCTTAGTTACTCACGTTCCAAAGTAAAAAGTATCAGGTGGAGTTGCGTTATCAGGATGATCAATCAATGCATACATTGAATTCATATCTTCTACTCTGTTGTAGCAAACATCTAAAAATAACTCCATAATTCAGGTTTTATTTAATATTGTACTTGTTGCATTTTACGAGATATGTTCTTTCTCTAAGATATGATCTGACTTCTCTTTGTGTACAACATTGATTAAATTTTTATATACAGTGTGCGCAAGTTTAGATCAGTTTTTTAATGAACTTTTTGTTCGTTTTTTCCATTGGTTTTGTCTTACTGAACCAAAGCATTGTATTATTTCTCTTTTCATTGTTTACTTTCATTGCCAAATATTCCTAACACAGTTTTCATATTTAAATTTCAGTCTTTTGTTCAAAATTGAATATTTTTTGAAGATTTTGTCACTTAATGGACAAAACATTCTCAAATAAAACCAATCAGCATATTTGAAAATATGAAATTTCATTCTCCTAAGTATTTTCACCTCCAAAGTCTTAATTCGAACTTACTTCCCACAGTATGGTCATGTTCTGGCCCAGTATATTCAGTGGTAGTCGCACCAGTATGCCTCGTCCAATCCACTGTGTCATCTCTTGGATTTAACCAACCACAAATAGTTTGTTCAAAATCACAGTCAAATTCACCAAGTACTGAAATGGAAATCGGGAATTACAACAAAATGTGGTAGATAATCTTTACCTAAGAGTTCAAATTCCACTTTCCGGTTCTCTGGTTTAGTTCTGTATGTGATATTTCCACATAGGACACAGACTTGCTTGCTGGTTTTACAGTTCACATAACTCTTTGACACATCAGTGGCAATTAATCAGTTGTTTTATCCACCACTTTTGGCCTTGCTTAGAGTAAATCTTCAGTAACACGAAAACGGGGGTAATGGAATTTAAAAAAGAAGAATGAATATTGGCTGTGCTCTTTCCGAAAATCACCTCTCAAATCCCTTTTTAAATCATTCTGAAACACTTGTCAATAACAAGAGTTTTGTCAGAACAAATTTTAAGAAGTCTGTAAACTATTCATGGACTACACTACAATTTTCCTTGATTAGGTTTTGAATAATTGAATTTGTACATTTGTAACGTCAAATTGCACCACATGTCAACAAATTGAAAACCAGAAAGATGACAGGAATCGACAAAAAGAAGCCTTTTATGCAGTTTATGCCCTCTATGCACTCACTATGTTAAAATAAAAAGTACTGTCCGCATACAAAATCTATATAACAGAAGCATTATTTTACCAGTGGTTTCACTAAAACTTGCATCTTGATGTAAAATATCTGTTCCATCTTCTTGTGCTAACTTCAGTCTGTATCCTTGATGGCGCATGTAATAATTCTTATAGTTGTAAGATTCATAAACTGTATATCCCTGAAAGAGAAAATACTATTTACTTTAAATCTAAGTAAAATTGTGATATAAGTTTTGGTTAGGGGTGCTGTAATAGTACAATTTAAACAAAACTCACAAACACAAAAATATGAATATTTGTAAAGTAAGCTCATGAACTAACATTCTCATGAACCCTGTATATATGAATTCTGCATATTTACAGCATTAGCCCAAAGTTCAATTTGTGATAATTGATCATCTTTCTATTATCTAACCCTGAGCAAATCAAATTTTCATTGTATTGGTATTTCAATACATTAGATTCAATTTACCTGATAAAACATATCCTTTCTCGGCCAAAAAGTTGCATCTTGCATATACATTGTCGTCTCTTCAAATGGATCTAACCTTACGAGGGAACTTGAATGTCTTAAATAATATCTTGGATTCGTCTCAGACTCAAATGAAATAGTTCCAGCATCTCCACTCAAACCGGGTGAAACCAAGAAAAATCTGGCACCACTCAGATCATCGACGATGTAGGCTTCATTATTATCATTTACTCCAATTGTATACGTGGGGTAGTTGTATGAGAAAAATACGTAAGGACCATTTCGTACCATGACAGCTTCATGCGGCATCCCTATTAAACAAAAAAGTTTGTTCAGAAGTTTGTACATAGATGGGGTAACATTGGTAATAAAAAAGAAAAATTATCTTTTTGGAGGGAAAAAAACATTTAGGCCAAGGTGGCAAAATATTATTCATGATTTATTGAATTCGATAATCTATAATATATTGTGATTTTACTCACTTATTCAATGTTTATCACATTAATTTTTCACCATATTTCAAAACAAAAGCAGCTTTGAAAATTTTCATTTGTTATGATTTAATTCAAAAATAAATGTATCAGACTGTGGCAAACCTAACTGCTTCTCTTTAAATCTCAGGTGTCAGTATTAGTGAAAGTAATAAAAATGAAAAATATAATTAAAAAAAATAAAAATATCATTTCCTTATGCATAGCCCTATCTGAAGTTTTGCTATAAGGAAGTTGTGCTGATATTACTGGTTTTCACGAGTCAAAAATGTCAAAATATCGACTCTTTAAGTGTCTGAGTAACTGACCTTCAGCCAATTTGATTATGATGTTATCTAAAAATTGCAGCATTTCATTGCTGATCGGATGTACAAATACATGGTCAATGTTGGGTGTTATTTTGTCTCCCAAAACAGGAAAATGTCAAAATATGGAATATCGCTTTGGATCTGGTTAACAAGGTTAGGTTGGTCATTTGTAAAAAAAAATCCATTATAGTACAATACAATAGACTTCGAAAAAACCTTTGCAGTATCCCGGAGTTAAAACAAAGTCATCGACAGCAATCGCTCCACTGTCTCCAACACCCAATACAGATTCAACAACAATCTGAAAGTAAACAATTCATAAGGAATTAATAAAACGATATGGAAAATTTTTTTTATAAAGATTAAAACAAATTGCACATTTCTTTTTATCATTATCATATTGCAATAACTAGTTTTTGTTGATAGGCATAATTCTTCTCTTGCATCGGACATGGATGGAATGAGCCAATCAGGCTTGCTTCATTCATGGCTCATGTTTGATTAATGATGAATTTGTGTAAACCATTCAGTCATTTGCCAAATTTATTCGTGAAGTTTCCCCTATAGGAGTAATTTTTTCTGTAAGCAACTACAATTTATTTATAATCAATAAAAAACAAAAACAAATATTACCAGAGTTCAATTTAAAATTGACCATTGAAAATCATTTGAACTGGGCAGTTGGAATCAAGAAAACATTCATTCCTGTTTCTATGCACATACAAAACAGAATGAGCAGAGACTGGGTTTGGGGCTCAAAGTTTTGAGATTTGTTCTATATCGAAAACTTACAATACTTAAAAGACCAGATTTTGATATCATGCTGAAGTACTGCACGACCCCGGATTGAACAAAAAATAATAAATTGGTTTTTGCTGTAAATTCAATTGGAATTCTAAAAGTGCATTTCCATACTTAAACAAATTTTGAAAAGGTTTTTTTGACGGCAATGTTAATTTTGAACATAATCAATATAAAAAGATTTTAAATATTTTACTCGATAGTCAGATATTGTATAGTTGATTGAAACTTGTCCTTGCGACCATCTATCACCGTGATCTCCTTCTAAAGACCAGATTCTTGATCCTGTCAATGTGCGATCTTCCAATGCAACAACCAATGCTCCAACATTTTCTCCGGTCATATAATACCTGCATTGAAATTGCTTGTATTGAATTGAACAATTCGAAATTGTTTACTCACAATACTAGAAAATAGTTTTATATGCAAAACAGAAGAAGAACTTCTATGAAGAATGGTAGAATTTCAAATACCTAGTCTCAAGCTATACAAGACCAATATGCAACTGAATTATATATGATATTACATTTTTAATTATAACAGTAAAAATACTATTGTACATGCACCGGTTGTTTAGGACAGGATATAGATGGATCAGGTAGAATAATAGGTTCATGCTTCATTCCTGGCAAATGCAATTTCATAAAAAGATATTTAACACATTTGTTTTCAATTTTCATTTAGTCGCAATTGAAAATATTGCATCAAGAAGTATGATCAACTGAAACAAGATCCTACAAAAGTACACTCCTTTTACGGAAAAGGGATTGAAGAAAACTTTTACTGACTTGTAAATGATATCAGTATAAGAGATCGCCTTCTAAATAAGCCATTATTGTCGGCTTTGCTTTCCTGCAGAAAAAAAATAAAATTCCATCCTATTCTGAAATGCCCAGACCTAGTAAAAACACTCACCAAAAGCTGAAACATGTAACATCATCTTTTGTTGCTGGTACCATGACTGAAGTTATTCTGGCAATATCACCTTTATTTCCATCGGTTGGTGTGACAAATAAATAATATCCTGAAAAATAATTACGTATAGCACAATTTTGAAGAACTGTAGAGAAAGAACTAAAGTACAATGTAATGATGAGCTGAGATATCATGTTGAAACCAAGAATATCTTCCCAGGGTGACACCTAATGAATGACCAGGGTTTAACCCCTGGCAAAGTATGATCAAATTTTGGTGATTGAAAAAATACATTCGCAGTGACTTCGATTTAGGCACTGTGATTCACAGCTTTGGGGTGACACTTGATAACCTCAACGATACCACATTGGGTATACACTAGATGTAATGACAAAACCCAAGATAAATTTCATAACCAGACAATTGTTAATCGCATACTGTGAAAGAAAGTTCATTCCACTTTGATGACAAGTGTTAGGTGAAATGTGTGCTATCCCAGACAGAAATCATCCCCCTAAAAATGTTTTGTTAAGTACAAGTCACTGATGGATCTCACCGCCTAGGCACGGTCCATCTGTCACTTACATCTGACAAAATAAAATTTCTGATTAAAAGAAATGAAGCAGAATTAAAAATAATTTGTTATCAGAATGGTTTAAATGAAGATATCTCTATTCTTTTCACAAATTTTAGAAACTCTCAGAACCCATACTTACCCAAGTCTGTTCCTGTTGTGTGATCAGCTAAAGGTCCTAATCCACCTGAATCCCTTCCACTTGCTTGCGTCCAATAAAACCCTGTGGTGCTGTCCCTTGCCCATCCACATATATCAACTTCAAAGTCGCAAGTTCCTTTGATAAATAAGAAATTGTCAACAATCAGAAGTTATCATATTATATTTGTCAATGGATTTCAGTACCGTAATTGGTAATGCCACAAAAACAGGCCTAACGAATGGCCCAGATTCGATTCCCGATATATGGTCAAGATTGATAAGAAGGAAAAGACTTAAAAGAGCAATATATGCGAGTGCCCCTAGGCAAGGCATTGTAACCCACAGCCTTGAAAGAATACTCTAAAACCTTTCAGTTCCTCATAATTATCTTCAACACGAGATGGAATGGCAAGCCAGACGCATAAAAAATCTCACAACAAGATAAAATTGTGATCATATCGTGAAATAAAGTTTTTTTCATTACCTTAATTCTTACAAAAATGATATTTCGGATAACATATTCTCACATTTACTGTCGTCATAATACTTGACTAACACGCTTGTGTAATTTCAGCACAAAAACAAATGACTATGACTACTTTTAATAGACCACCTCACAACAAAAACATACCAAAATTTAAAAAAAAATGATTTTAAGGCCAACTCATTTCACGATGGCATGTCTAAAATAATATGAATCAGTATAATAAATAATTAATAGAAATACATTCAATTGTATTATAAGAGACAACAATACTATCAAGTACTCGAGCCTTGTGCAAGTTGAAGTTCATTTTGTATTTTGCAGCAAAAAACAAGTTGTGAAGCAGGAAATTGCAATACTTACCAAGCGGTGAACAGCCTTGCCCAAAAATTGTAATATCGTCTATTGCCATGTCACTTGTGAAACTAGATCCAATGACGCCTTCTACAATGACTGTATATTGGTTTCCAATCGGAGCCGTAATGTTGACATCAGTTTGCCACCATAAATCTCCCCAGTTATCCGAAATTGACCACAATTTTGTTTCAGCTGAGTTCACAACTTGATACACATTCATTGTTCCTTGAAATTTGAAAATATATTATTAGTAGCAATATAAGACTGGATGGGAACATATTTAAACAGTAGTCTGCTGTTATTCTCTTTATTTTTTTCATTTATTCACCAAAATTCGAGCAGTGCGGAAGTAGTGCTTAAAAGAAACTAACTGATAGTGACTTAATGGCAATGAGCTATTACAAGATGCAGGATGGTACCAGCACTCTTAGAAGAAAGCATTCCAATTGGAAATGAGTAGAGAGTGGTGAGTGGTATTTCCCTGGACACTTCTGTGTTTCCTTTCACTTGCCTCTTATAACACACAGGTATTATGTTAGGACTATTCTGAAGAACTCCCTCAATCTCCCCATCTCCCCTCAATAATTCAATATTACCTTAAAAATACCCAAAAGTTTGACCATATTCATCAATATAAAATAAAAAAAAATCCCCTCTCTTATTTCAACTTACCCATCGTGGCACCGAAAGCATGGTAAAACATCCTGAAGCAGTTTCCGTTAGTTGATGACGTGTATGGACCAAACTCGAGTCTTCCTTTTGCACCCGGAAATATATTCGTTGACACGGAACTTTCAGTATACAAGTAATATCCTGAAAATGAATGAATTACTTTCAGAAATAAGAATTGATGAGTGAACCGGCTGAAGTTGTCTAATCAATGTATGGGTTAATCTAAAATCGATGATGTCCTAATATGAAATATGATATGGCTATATAATAGGCTTTTTCTCTATTACCGCTTACCAATAACAAGTCACAATAGTGATTGAAATCGACAAATATGAGAACTCAAATTGGTATGTAAAGACATAAAAAAGGAAAACTCTTCTACCTGAACTTGTTCCAAGAGTATGATCTACTGATGGTCCTGTATTTGTTGATGTTGTTGTTCCTTTCTGTCTGATCCAATTGAAATCATCGTTTGTCTTCTGTGCATAGCATGACGTGGCAGAATTTTCAAAGTCACATATTGTGATGGATGCTGTATACAAAGGTGGAACACTTCTAGAATAAATTACTGTTATATTGTGTCAAAGATGACACAAACACAGTTCCATCTCGGTGACACAATCCAGCAGTGATTCATACTTTGTACAAAATATACCAGTATATTTCCATGTGTTAACAAATTAAAAACCATTCGAATGTGTAATATATGTGACGTGAGGACTGAGAGCAAATGTTAATGAGTAGTATACCAAATGGCCTGATTGTTTGTCTCTGGGTGTCACATCATGTTTTTATCATTTTTTCCGATGGGCAAAAAAGCTGCGAAACCATCAACACTGCTATTTCGTAGCAGTCTTGATAAATATTATACCCTTTGTTAGTTTATTTCTACCAAACACACAAAAGATACATTTAATTTTCTATGAAAAGATATATTATGAAATTTTGCCAATTGTCTAAATTTTCTTATAACAGCAACCATTTACTTTGGACGTCTGAGTAGCACAGTAGCAGACATTCTGCCAGTCTGCCTGACACAATATGAGAAGCACTAGAAGGTCTTCACTCAATATTGCTTTAGCTTGTTGTATACCAGAGTTATTCAAACATAGTAAGGTGTCTGACTTCATTTCAATTTAGGATAAGTTATGCCATATTCAACCTTAATGACAACTGGAAATTCGCTGAATTTCAAACAGAAGATCAGGAAAGCTAAAATAAATCAAAAAGAAAGAATAGAATAGTTGTAACTGAAAGTGTTAATGTTTGTTAGATAATAAAAGAGACATGAAAACAGATCTGTGTATGTTTCCTCATCTGAACTTAAAAATTCAAAAAATGCTAAATTACACTAATGCCCATCAACTTGGTTAAATTAGGTTGTTTACTCACAACAGTATAAAATAATCGGAAACTGGTTAAAAATTGATGCAAAACTCAAATTTACTCACATGAGCACCGTCCTGCTGTCATCTTAATATCATCAATAGCTATGTCGGAAGAATCAGGTTGTCCAACAACACCTTCAAACATAACCTGTATTGTCCAGGAAATATATATAGGATTAAAATTTGATCACACATGCAAGACATCAAATTGATAAAAAATAATATATGATGTGTTTTTTGTTCAAAAGGCAAAAATTGCAAAATTTTTTGCTCCCATCTAGGTAAATCCCCAGCAGATGTTATTCGTGTGAGATGGCATCTTATCCCAACCTCTCCGCAAAAAATTCCTCAGTAACACATTAAAATGTTATATTTTATTTGCCTTTGTTATGCAATAAACATGATCTTTCATTATGTCTTTCGATTTATTGCTTTTTTCAAGCGAGTTTCCAACGAGTTTCATGTGAAAATAAAATATCGATATCGGTTGCAAAAAAAACAATATCGAACGGGCTCTAAACATAACTTAGTATTTGACTTTCATTCAATCTATTTTGAGTGGAGAGTTTTGTCACGTTGATCACATATTTATTTTGTGCACAGTATTTAAAAATGCACAGCCCTAGTAACAATGATCCCTATTTGTAATACAATGTAATTTATAAAAGTTTGAACTATTTAAATGTTGTAAATTTTTCTATAAAATTAACAACATTATATAATATATTATTGAATTTTATGACCATTAAATGGCACCGCAACTGTGCAACATTATAATCGCATTATACAAGGACGTACAAAACAATCGAATATTTGAATACATTCAAAAATAAATATATTTCATATTGTAAAATTTTTGACTTTAGATATATAATTCAGTATAGTGCTATGTGAAAATTTTTTACTGAATACATTTGTTCAAAGTTAACAGTAAAATTCGTTTTTGCGGTCCAAATTAAAATCGTTACATGGAACAAAATATAATGTAAACTATGGTATACTCATGGTTTTTATATATCTTTCAATATACTTTAATATTTTTCTATAAATAGTTTTAATGCTGTTTTTTCCTCAGAAGCATGGCTGAATTTAGAATGTATTCAATATTTCATACATGAATAATTTTTTCAGAACGTGTTCAACATAGTGAACTATTCGATTTTGGCCATCTCTGGCAATATATCAAATAAAAAATATACACAAAAATTTTACCGAAAAACTTCCTGTCAGTGAAATATCAATTGTTCCTCTCCACCAGTTGTCACCTTGTGGACCAACACGGGACCATTTTGCATCAGTGAGAACAGATCCTTGCTTTAAATAAACATTGAGCGTTCCAATTGTGTTTCCATGCATATGGTACCTAGTATTAAAAAACATCTACCGTACTTAAAAATCAGTGCTCTTTATATTAAATATCGTAGTCATAAGTAGTCTGGATATATTTAAATCCCATCTAAATGTCCAACACATGCTAAGCTAAAAGTAAAAACAAATGTTAAAATTGTCTCATTTCGCCTTGCATGAATGATATGAGTTGATTTGTAATGCACAAACCTCAAAAACCAGATTGAATTAGAGATTAAATTAGATAATGTAATTAAAGATTTTCATAAAACAAAATTGTCTATATAAAGTCATTATAAATACCCCAATCCCTTTTGTTTTCTACAAACGTAATTCATAGAGAATAAGATGTCATTTATTTCTATCAATTTTCATCAAAGCTTAATCAAAAAAATGTGTTAGATTAATTTTCCCTAATACCCAGCATTGGGGAAACTCGAGTCACTTTTTCATTAATTTGACTCGATTCATACGAGACTTGATAAAATGTAGCCTCGACTCGACTCGGATCTTGATAAAATTTAGTGAGAGTCTGCAATATTCACCTTTTGAAAAATCATTCGTCTGCCATTGCCTGACTCACCAAAAAAGAAAATGCGCTTCCCTCTATTAGGCATAACATGCAATGTAGTCTGATGTGAAATCCATGTTCTTCTACCCAATAATTATCAGATGATGATTGTAAGTGGGTACTTATAAAGGGAGAAGTGACAAATTAATCTGTCATTATTGTTGAATAGATTTTGGAAAAAAAACTCGATTTGATGATGATGAAATTTGATGTGAATGTTCCAGAACAAATTTAGCTAATTTACCAGAATTCCAAACAATTAGTTCCTCCACTTGGTGATGTCAATGGACTCAGTAATCCAGCTTTTTGATTTGCTGTCTTGCCCGCTGAATTTATGTAGACATAACCACCTGAAACAAGATTCTTGTCATTCAAAATATTATCTTTCAAAACAATATTTTATATCAAAAAATTTTTGTACCAGAATTGGGGAAAATATAGTTATACAGCACAGGATGAGAGACTTTATTTTAAAACAAACCAACAAGGCACAAGCAATCTTCTGTATTATTGAGCATACAATATTTTTGTTAGACTAAACATGGATCTAACAAGTTAAGATTATGCAGATAGGAGTTCAGGGAAAGGACATATGAACATATTTTTTTAATATATGCCAGATATTTTTGTATTTGTATAAAGAGCGATTTAACAGACCTTTTTCCAGTTTATATGAAATTTGAATACTATGAAATACCAAAATCGAAAAGAACGTTCGTAAACGAGGATACATCGAATCAATATCTTGATTATCATCGAATATTAAGAAATACTCTATGTCATGTTCACTGGGAGAGTGGAGACGGAACGTGTGTCCCCAAATCTTAAAAACGTGAATAGTCAGTCATCCTAGATTTGGGAATTATGGCTTTTGTAAATCGTATTTGGTTCAAGTGGTAATGAATTAATAAGCATCCAGCTAACATGTTTGTACCCCAATTTGTTGTGACGCCTTCCAAGCGGAGATGTTGCTCATAATCACTCACCTTGACCGTTGCCGTGGTCACCAGCTGGACCTGTTCCTGAGTTTGGTGTCACGCTCTGCGTCCGCGTCCAATCAAAATATGCTGGATCTGTCGCAGAATATTGAGTGTATCCGCACAAGTCTCCATCAAAGTCACAATCTGCAGCCGTGGTTTGGGAGTGAGCATCTGGAGGTAAGAAACGAGGTTATGAAACAACGGGTATAGTCGATAATAAAAAAAATTGCATTATTCGTTTTTACTACTAGTTTTAAAGTTGTGAAAGAAATGTTGCTGCAGGAGTTGCCACACTGCGATTATAAAGAATTCGTGAGTCGATGGATATCCATCAGGTCAATATGCAGCGGTGGCTTTGTGGTGTCACAGTAGAAGTGGATTTTACATGGGGTTGCTGGACAAAACATTATTTCACAATTGCAGATTGGTTACCTTTGCATAAAGTCAACGCCGTGAAAATGGCAAAAATCATCTTTCTTCTCCAACTATCCGCTTTCATATTCCAATGTCTTACTGCCATCGTGTTTGTGTTCTCTATGTTGAATAATTTTTCTCGATTTGTATAGATCAGGATACGACTTTCATATTATAAAAAATGTATTCTTAATGCAATATAATATAGCAATGTCTGAGAGTCTAGTTGTGTAGCTTTTGCTGAATAAAAATATCAATATAGCAAAAGTTAGGAGTGATATTTTGGTATTTAGTATTAATATATTTTTGTATATGATATAATTTGTTCACTCGTTTTCATATTTGATATGACTAGTGGACACAAATATCTCTTGTAGAGTGTGTGTCAACGCGCGCGAAAATTTTACAATTATCAAAAAAAAAAAGTTCTCCCTAAAACTCGGGGAAAATTAGGTTTGCTTACTTATCACCACAAAATGATGATTTTTTGTATCAAATAGTGCAAATATTTGTCCACCATTTTTATGAGACAATAAAAAAAATCAAATCGGTATAAATTGTTTAGTTCATTAAATAATTTTTGCGCAGTTTTTTTTTTATCATCGTTTTCTTCTCCATTTCTTTGCTCTATCTTTCAGCTTCGTTAACTGATATTAGGGAACACTTTTCCCAATGGCTTACTATCCGTACATGTGACCTACTCCTATTCAGTTTTACTGCGACGCAACTCGTACAAGTGATTCAGAGACCTTTCCGATTTTTCTAAATTATGAAAACATTCTGAGTGTTCGTCTGTACCAGGATGTGTATTAAATTAATTACATATTAATAAGAGAACACTAATCAAATACGTCGAGATCAAGCCGTATCAATCACACTAAGCTAAAACATTAACTTTGAGCAATCAGATCTAACCCAACTTTGTGCGAGACAGGACGCAAAATGAGTGCATACATATGTTCGGGCAGAGCAAACAATTTATTTACAAAATTGCGCCATAATATCTATTGTCTTATTGTTCTGATTTTGACTATTTACAGACAAGTATACTTTTTGATCGATCCATACAATCATCAAATTTATTTCCGCAAGTGTATTTTATTTTCAATTTCTCGATACAAGTGCTCTGTTACAACAGTAGCTTGTCCATTCTATTCAAACACGTGTTTTTTTATGGATTTGAAATATCATAAAAATGATTTAAACGGTGGGCTCTGTTGAGAATCATGTTTTTATTGTCTGAGTTCGGCAACCTTTTTTGTTCTGCGGAGCGGTCTAAAATTGAGATTCGTCTACGGACAAAGAATACAAATGTTGTATTTGTGACAAGTTCATGGAAATATTTTCATATTGAGTTGAAAGTAGCGGATTAGGTGCCTTGTGCCTGTGTTCTACAACTTTTTATACTAGTCCTGCTACTTCGGACTGCTCAATAAACTTGGGAATATTCCAGTTATTATAGAAATTTGGACTTTTCAGTATCACCTTTTTAAACTTGTATATTTTCCTTGGCTATGTTTTCTGAAAGTACATTTTTCCGAATTCAAATAAAAGAATGGTTTCGCCTTGCCAGTAGATTTCCCGCGATTATGGGTGTCAGTCACCGATGGAACTCTCCACATGACACAATTCATCAGTGGCTCATGATTTGATGTCACTGTCTGTACGTTCATAAGGTCTAAAACTATTTGTCCACGACTGGACAGCTCAGTTGCGACTAGACGTCATCGGGCTAAGTACCGAATCGTTACTGATGTGATCATGGTTTGTCGCATGTTGCTTGTCCATCAAACTACGCTTTGTCGTAGCCTATTGTTTTCACCAGGGCAGAATTAGGCAATTTTTCATCAATTAAAAAATAATTTAGATAATGCGAAAGCATGTTGTATTATTCTCTGTCTCTCCTTGACCTGAAACTTTCGTAGGATTGCATTTAATCTACTCGTTGTACGCTCTGTAATTACTCGCAGGTTTTCATGAGGTAAGCAACGTCGATTTTCATCGCGTAAAAGCGTTTTGTGTCAATAGATTTTTCTATTTACTTGTTTTTGCGGGAATAAAAGTGGTTTTATGGCACATGTAGCAAACTGCGCAAATGTGCTGCATTGGTGCTAATAATACATTAATGTACGCGCCCTAATTCGCTTTTATCACACTTGCGTTTTTGATATACATTTGCTGTCATTTTGGCAAGCAGCCACACATCATTTACTTGATTCCGTTATAGGCTTTATTTCCGGTTTCGACTGCTTTCCAGAATCCAAGTCCCCGATTTGTTCTATGTGCAGGCTAATATTTTCGTGTAGTGCCGTATTTTGGAGATTCAAAATACACTGTGACTATACTATGTAATGATCCCAATATTATATAACGTAGTTTCAATTTTAAGATTTGATGCAAGTGTATCTTACATTATTATGCCGAAATGGGAATATCTAAATGGAAATAACGAGACTAAATTTGCATGACTTGTTATGAGGATGTTCAATGATGATCACGCTGCTCAGTTGCCCTCGATATTCAGCTGATATTCCCAACGGAAAAACGTTCGTTCATATCCCTTTATTATCCCGAAACGTCCAGAAATTCCAGGCCAACACGGGATATAGTTTCCCGATTCGCATGAAATATAACGCCAAAACTCCTCGACAAAATCCCAACGCCCCACAATGACACATGAACAACTCATTCCTAACGTACTGTTTCTCCCAAATTCATGAAAAATAACAACGTTACACAAAATCGTTGGTGTCGTATAAAATAATATTAAAATAGATTAAGGCACTCAACATAGGCAATTTAAATATTACAAATATATAAATATGATAAAAAATTGTTGTTGAACATTGGTTTTCATTATAAGTACTGAATGCTCTCAATGGTTTATGAATACATAATACCGTTTGTTAAGAAATAAGAGGAAATAAAATATTATTGATGAGGTAACAGGCAATTCATACAAATTAATTGAAAAGCAAAAAAACGCCCCACAGGTTATCTAGGCATTTCTGGCATGATTGTCAGCTACTGGCTGCAAAGATACAGAAAAAAATGTATTCCATCGAAAAAAATGGATTCTCCTGGATTGGTTATATTGTAAATAAACTTCTTAAGATAAAGATACCGGTAATAAGATCATGCTAAAGTTTATAATTTTGAAAACCTGACTCTTGAAAAGAAAACATACAATTTTAGACACCTGGAAGATAATAAGATTCTGTAAACCTCGCCTGATCCATCTACAATAGACTCGATACACGGCCCGAATAATTCTCCTGAACTCAACCAGAAAAATTATGTCAAAGCATTTTTACTCAAGTATGAGCCACTGATGGATCGCGTTGTTGAGACGCAGTCTATCCGCTCACATGCTTGACAAAATAAAATTTTTGATCGAGAACTCCTAATCTTTATTTAGAAAGGTTACAGTGATAAGTTTTGCAGAAGAATTTAGTAAATTTTGAGAACTATAACATTCTATGAAAATCCGGAACTTCTTACTCTGTTGGGCATGAAAAATTGCTTAACCCAAGCTGACAGATGGTTAATTACTCTGCTACTCAGATACGGGTTTAATATGAAAAAATGTTATCAAATGGGAATTATTACAAGATGTACCTCTTGTTAGAAGATAAAATGTCTCTTTTTGAGTGTCCAGTAACAACCAAACTGTAGAAAGTTTCAAAATCGTCATTACTGCCATGAAATAGCAGTATTGATAGTTTTGAAGATCGCCAAAGATAATAACACCCGTTCCAGGCACCCGAAGAAAAACAAGATTTTTGTCACCCTATTATAATTAATTAATATTTTGCTACGCAATTGAAAGAAAGTACAAAATGTTGAGAATGTAATTAAAGATGATAGTTTTGTATATTATCCACCAACCGATTGACAGCTGACATCAGAAGTTGATATTCTGATGGCGACGTCAACGCCTGACATCGCCAAGATCCATCAATGGCTTAGTTATATTATACGCTACTAAGATGGATTGATGAAAGGGGTTGAAAAAATACAGAGCACCAACCCAATCATGAATTTCATTTTCTCAAGCATGAGCCACAAATGGATTGCGCCTGGTCAGCGCAATCCATCAGTGGCCCATACATAACAAAACAGGCTTATTAGAAATGAACACAAATAGTGCCAAGGAAAAATTATAAATAGAATTCTGAACATTAGCTCAAAAAGAAGAGAAAAAATTTTGTAAAAAAAATGCTGAATACTTAATAAATAGGTAAAGAACACAAAAGTATATGAATAAACATAAAATAATGTGAAATGTTAGTCCAGTAACATCATTAAAAAGTACCATCGCAAATTAGTTGCCCAATTATAACAATAGACATTTACGTAACAAACTCTAATCACAAAAAGAGAAAATATTCATTGGCTAACTAAACTTTTTCTGAGAAGTATCGGTGCAAATATTTCACTTTTATAGATAATATCAACTATATTTTTAACAAGAATGATAATCGAATCATTTTTAAAAAATAGTTTTGATGTAAATTTGAAGGAATGACAAGTTGTATTACGGTTTTGATAACAAGTCACAAAAGCACTGAGAGCATTTTTAAAAACATGACGCAATAACGATAGCACATTATATCCAATACTGGTTACTTTCTAATCCTGAATTTGGAAGTAACGAAAGTTCAGGAGGAATTGTAGCTTTGGATAATGAGGCTGTAGACCTGGGTCTATTATCTGCTATACCAGCATAAGATGTACCAGGCTGACTAACAGCTCTGTGTAGTTCTGCTGGAACGCTGCCAGTAGCACCTGTACTTCCACGATAAGAAATTGCATATTTTTCATCGATCATGGATGGTATGCTTTCATCAGATGAATAAAGAGCTAAAACATCTGGGTCTATATATTTTGCACTTCTGCTATGATACAACCTCTGACTTGGATACATACCATTGTTTGTCGCATAAAATTCCGCTTCTGCAGCGTCAGGAAAATCAACACTGCCAGCGTCATCATAATGGTAAACAGTCGAAGGTGTGTATATCGTTGATGGGACGTCTTCCCGATATGATTGTGGCCCCATAGTTGACCCAACAACGCTAAAACTATGTCGATCTTCACCATTAAAAGTTGATGGTTGGATTGACTCTGGAAACTCAGATTGTGGTCCTGAACTTAAAAGTGTCACAGTTACTCCTGGGCATGCGGGACTTCGAAGCGCTTCACCTTCCGGACGTCGTAACGTACTTGTTTGTCCTATATTACTTTCAGGACTAGAAATACTTTGCCCAATAACATCATCTCGAGATGTTAAAGAGCGATTCTCTTCGCTTTCGAAGTCATTTTTGGTTCGGTAACTTTTCCCTTTAAACCAATGTTTGTTACGTAAAAACACAACAGTGACACAGATTGCCACGATTAAAATTAATCCCAAAACAACTGCAACTGGAATAAGCCAAGATAACGATGTTCCATCTTCCGCAGGCTAAAATAAATGAATGGGACTTAAAAAAAATCGTCAATCAGCAAGTGAAGTGAACTGAATAGTTGATTTTGTCAAGAATGAGATACATACAGAAAAAATTTTGGGCGGTGCCTCTGTATATAACTGAAATAAATTCTTTTGAAACTGTCATTAGGGCTGTTAGAAAATTACAATTTGCGATTCAGTTCAGTCTGGAAACAACACATAAAGGCAACATATTGACAACCAAGCAATTCCTAAAAAAATAAGCTTACAGATTTATAAAAATTTTGAAAAAAAAAAGAAAAAGGGTCAGACAACTACTTTCAAACCCTTAAATGGATGTTTCATCTTACTACACTATGAATTTAGTACAGGGATAAGGATGAGTTATATTTACTACAGGACTTACAAAGATTCTTAACTTGCAATATCAACCTGATAACTACTCAACATACCATATAACACAATTCACAAATATTATCTTTTATGTGATACGTATGCGCCATTTTTTTATTCTCAGAATAAAAACTTAGTCAATCAAATACCTCTGGATTTTCAGACATTACATCTTTGGGTTCCATTGAATCATTTTCTCCAAGTTGTATATTTGGATTGTCAACAACGTTTTTATCGTCATTGCCTAAGCTTCTTTCAGAAGGTAGAATGGCAGGATTGGATTCAATACTCAATGCTGTTGTTTCAATAATTTCATCCATAGTATTATCAGACACTGTGGTAGACTCTGAAAAGCAATGTGATTATCAGAATGAATGATAGTTTTCCATTTAGAAATTTTCATTCACAAATGGACCGCACTATAACGTAACCATCAGAGGTCCTTACTTTACAAGATAATTTTGAACAACAGAACTATATTAATTCTGTGAAGTTTATTATCTACTGGAGAAAATTTTTTGGAATCACGGTAACATGACACTTAAAAAAACATTAGTCGCATTGGTCGGTACTTGATAAAAGATATATCATGTTTCAGATATATTATCTGAAATTACAGTTATAGCATTTAATGCACCAATATTAAAATTGATGTGATCAAAATTTTACAGAGTAAAACTTGGCATATGTCAAAATTTTGCTGCAAAATGAATATATTCAGCATACAAGAAGTGGTAGATAGTTTTACCATCACCCAAGGCAGATACCACTCACTGCACTTCACCTTGGTGGTTCAGTTCAGTTTGGGATGTTTCCCGCTTAAGAGTGCAGTTGCTGATACTACATTTTTTAGTAGGTCTTTATTATGAAGTGGCCGTCAATTGAGTCCTTTTAGGCTCTGCTTCCGGCCTTGCTTAGAGTGAATTTCAATAAAAAATAATATCCAAAAATTGGAATAAATTTCCAGCAGAATGTCACTCTCGTATTACCTTCCTTAGCAATGAATTGCACAAAAAATGAAGAATAATCATCAGCTTCCTTGTCTTCGATGTTGAAATCAAATTTAAATTCTGCAGGTTGAGCTGAGTTATCTTCAACTGAAAGTCTAAATAACAGGCACGATATTATTACCAAACCAACAAATAAAGTGCATTTTAAATGTCAATTGCAGAACACGTTATATAACCGTAGCAGTATCACATCCCTGCTAACTGTGTTGAAACCATGGGTTATAGCCAAACTTAAAGATTTGGAATCAACATCATATTAATGCCCAGACATACCCTAATTTTAATACTAGAACTGAGCCATCAAAATACTTTGGTCTTGTTCATTTTTGTGAATTGGTATGATTTGACAAGAGTACTAAGCAAACTTTCATTTGCATGTTGAGATTTGATGTACGTTAAAAAAAAATATTCAATAATATAATAAAACAAATCAGCCGTTTGTTCAATTTTCAAGATTAATTTTTCAGATGTACTTCAAGACAACTGATTGAAAAATTGTCATCTCTACTGATACACTTCACTCCAAAATACACTTCACGACAACATCCAATATTAATACTGGTTCAAAATGTTAGCCTCCATTCTGACACAATCTTTTTAATGGAATTTGGTCAAATTTAGGTATTAACGACAAAGAACTATTGTTTACCTCTTATGAAATCGTTCACATACAAGTTCAGAAATAGTTTACCTTCTAACAGGCCATTCTATTTCACCAAGATAGTAACAATAGTATTTCAACTAAACAAATCCCAGTTTCAAAGTCATCAAGCATATTATATTGTTCATAAAAAATCAGTTGAAATCATTTGTTTGTTCCTATACAAGATTTCGCAACTATTTGCACCTTACCTTTTTTACAACCATACCCCTGTAATCCTAAATTGAAAAACCCACCTATATTAACATCTACTATAATGCTGTTAAGAGTTAGTATAAAATATATTGGAACCAACGAATCAGATATAGTACCGGTATTCCCTCTATTATTACACAAATGCCTACAAGACATGTATCAACCACCCAAACTACTATTGTTTTGTAAATGAACACAAGTATCCAACAATACTATTCAAAATCTACCATCTTCAAAACAAGACACATAATCTAGCCAGGAATGCCTACTTAACTATCTTTCTTTGAACATGGGCAACTGATGGATTCCGGCATTGAGACACGGTCCATGCTTTCCAAAACATTGCATTTCGAAAAAATATGATCTCTATTCAAACAATGTTGATGAGTCAAAACACAATTGTGCAAGATGGATGGATGGAAGATGGATGTTTAGGTGAGACTCATCAATGGCTCATGCCTGAATAGTGAAGACATTTACTAGTGCCTATTCAGAAGATCTACATTATATGTAGATTTCTGAATAGGTACTAGCAAATGACTATTATCATGTAACTGTTACCGCAAATAGTAAACATTACAACTGATTAATCAAAGCCCATAATTTTTGTCATCTTTTACACACACAAAGTCCTTCGCACTCAATGACATGTTTATAAAACATAAAAACACGCTTTAGTACTCGAAATCTATTGAAATACTGTGCGACGTAAGAATGGACAAAAGCCTGACCTCTCTCAACTTTAATAATAGTAAGTGTCATGGGTGACTGACCATTACTAATCTTACAAATTGAAACAGAATACAATTAGCTATCACGATGAAATGTACAGAGCAATAGACACATACAGTACTCATGATAGCTACTCTGAGAATAGTACAATTTTCCATTCGCCAACAAAAACGACGAGATACAACTCAGACTTGGACATCAAGCTAGGTTCAAGGCAATTTTGTTAAAACTACATACAATATTATTTCTGGCACATGTGTGGCTCACGCTTAACAAAAAAAATTTCTAATCAGGAATTGACTGCAAAGTTAAATAAATAGTTCCCCACGAATGAATTGTGTCCACTGAAAAAATATAGTTTCCCAGGTGCATTGATTGTCCAAATTGTAGAGTTTAGGCTTATTTCGATAATTGAACGGGATTATGTCTACACTTAGGCCACATAAGCAAGTTTTGCAGCCATAATATTCTATGCCACGGCCCTTTTATATTTCATTTAGCACGAAAAATGCAACTACAAAGTGTTGCATATATGCAAGTCTAGAAATATCATAATAGAATTCTAACTACTAGAATTAATAATAATAATAATAGAATAGAATGGAATAATAATAAGAGAATTCTACCAATTTTACACATTGATGATCTATAAGTTGCCTGACACTTGTGAGAATCGAATAAGTGATTCATTTACCTATATTGGGTGATGACATTAGATATATCAATTCTACACATTTCTTACAAATTCTAAATACAATAGATAAACATACTGAACTGGTAAACACTGGGGAACACCATACCTCAATGCTATGCTGTCATTAACAACACCATCTGTTACATTCAGATTATCAACATGAAGGAAAATACGACCAAGAGCAACATCTTCGTGATTGAATTTATCAATTTCTTGCAATAAATGTGAATATTTATCACTGATTTCTCTTCTTCGCCGAGATTTTGATTGTTCTTAAAGAGATTGAAGAAAAGTGTTAATATTTTACAGGTTTTAAATTTTACAGATTCAGAAAAATTAGTTGGAGGAAGTCAAAAACAAATTTCCGAAAAAAATTATAAATGTGGATATCAATATTTAGGAATTGAGATAACCCCCACCTATGTGCCCTGTAATTGTAATTCCAGGGTTTAGAAATGTACTAGGATATTTTTTTTTGTTTATTAAAATTCACTCTGAGCAAGGTTGGAGGCAGTGCCTGAAAGGAACCAACTAACAGCCACTTAAAAGCAGAGAGCCACTAAGAGCTGTGGTACCAGGAGCTGCACTCTAAAATGAAAATATCCCAAACGGAACTGAACCGCCATGGTATAGCACAGTGAGTGGTATCTGCCCTGGGCAATGGTAAAACCTTTACCACTTCTTTGCTTTCTTTTAGTCGCTTCTTACGGCACGCAGGAAATACGTTACAACCATTCTAAAGCCCATTAACTACAGGTCTATCCCTTCATATTGAAAAAATGACTAACTAAACAAAGACCCCTTATTGCACTTTATTATAGTGGTTCAGTTAAGTACATTTTTGTGGCAGAAGTGAGCAATTTACTTACAATTCCATAGCAATGCAGCCATATTTTTTTGTGTTTCCTTTGATTTCATAATATACCGACCAGAATTTGAAATGAACAAAATTGGATATTGTTTTTTATTAAAATGAATTCAGAAAAATAAGAATACTACTTTTCAGATACCTTCGTTTGTGTCATCAGTGGGAACAACTTTGAGCAATTGTGCATTCGATGGTTGATCAATAACATTGAACACAGGCATTGAATTAGTCTTATCAAGTAAAGGTGTTGTGTTTAAAGATGATAATCCTAACTGTGATAATCCATTGTTGCTGACTGAGAGGGATCCTGTGAAATGAATGAAATAATCAAAACGAAAACTAGGATTAGCGTAAGACAAAATTCGAAAGATATCCTAGATTCATTCCTGAACAAGAGCTATTTTTTAAACATGGATTTGGTATCAGTTTTCTTCCCTAAAAACAACATACCGTAACAGCGTTGCTATTTTCAGATATATTTATTTTCTAATCAAATCCTACTCTTTCTTATCGAATCTTTCGAATTTGATCCCGTTTTAAAAATTTATTGAAAAATTTCAATAAACAGGAAAATTTTTAATATATTGGCAAGTTTTAAAATTCCAACATATCCCAAATTTCAAGTTGTCCCAAATTTCACAAAGCATACCTTTGGCATAAAGCAATGAGAAAGCAGAATTTCACATACACAATCAGTAGACTATTATTAATAAACAATTCAGATAATGGGGTCTCTACCAGTACAGGAGCAAAAAGCAATAAAACATTTTCTTTAATAGCAAAAAGTGTTATTATGAAACACAAGTGCTAATGATATTGAAACTTTTTGAACTATCCTGAAAAGTAAATGACACGAAAGTTCAAGGAATTGAAACGAAAAAATAATTGATCTCAACCACAACTAGCAAATCAAATCAAACCTTGAACAATAAGAGGTGTCACAATAATTTCTATGGCTGCCGTCTCGCTGATATTGACTCCTATTCTTCTACTATAATTTACTGTTATTTCCATTGAATCTTTTGACACAGTGTTTCCAGTCATTGCAAATGTGACTTGATTGTTGAGAACATCATCAAATGAAAAAGTTGTATTCTGAAAATATGAAAGTTGTTTTATATTATCATTTGAATGTTTTAAAAACATTGACAGGAATTTTCAGTTCAACATTTTGTCTGAGAACTTGACAAAACAGACAATCCTAAATTTCCAATCATGAAATTGAACTCCAGTCTCCCACATGAAAAGTAGTGGCATTTACCCCGTATACTCGAATACTAACATGGAATGCATGAAAGGTTAAAAAATTTGTCGGATTACAGGTTTCTGAAATCTTGCAAATTTTAAAATATTCATTCCAAGAATGAGAGACTGATTAAAAGAGGTTCCTTATGCTTATTTGTATTACGGAATTGATTCCTTCTAATCTGCCATATTACGCTATATATCAAACTTGGAATCTCACAAATTGCAACGAATTCGCAAGTATGAACAGTCAAATGAAAAAATAAAATTGAATTGACCATCGGTAAAGACTCAGTATTTTAATTGAATGCATGTCTGATTCAGTATAATACAACTAGAACCTTTGAGCACAAATTCCATTCATTTTGTTACAATTTAACTCGTAACCATTTCGAAAATTTTCATCGAAACAATAAAAAATGGCCATTTTCCTTTTATTAAATTATATTCGAAAGATTTGATTTGAAATGATATGATTCAATATTTGATTCAAAATAAAAGCATCCCGAAAAAAATTTTCAGCACAATATAATATATTTTTCCACCATACCTGTTTTTCCTTTACAAGAATCATTCCAGATTCTGGTGGTTGTGAAACATGGAATGTTACGAGCGATATATTTCCATTTGTTGAAATATTTAGCATATCAGAAGTTATAGATGATGAATATGTAGCTTGTACCATTTTTATTTGTAAAGGATGAAAGATGACATGCACAGGTAAAATCTGAAATGGAAAGGGTAATTAGAGTGACTTGGACCCAGTCAGGAATTTTTATCTCTGGCAGACTGGTAGAAAATTATTAAACGGACAACATTTCGTGATATATTATTTTTTGCTAGAAGATAAAAATCTTTTTTTGAGTATGTGGTAGCAACCAAACTGTAAAAATGGTTCAAAATCTGATTCTTATGCTTTTTTTGGACATTCAAAGATTATGGCATTACATTTCTAACACCTGTAGAAAAACAAGGTTATACCACCATAATGTGTGACCCACAGACAGACTGACAGAACAACCCACCTGTGACTCACATCTAATAAATCATGTGTAAACAAAATTTTTGACCGATGCTCATCATTGGCGCCGAAAGGTCTCAGAACTTGAGAGGAAAATTTAAACAACTAATGTTCAAATTGTCTAGACTTTTTAAAAATAATCACACAACGAAGAAGCGCAGAAATATTTTCCCTCCTTTTTTGTAATTTTATTTCTATTTTGACATAAGAAACTGTGTAGAAAAAGTAACTGCGTAAGACATGGGTCCTATGTTCAACCAGATCAAAATTTTTTGTGTCCAAAGGCCACTATACCCGTTGATTCGTTTTGCCGATGCACTGCGTTGCGTTTCAAAAACGACAAAACGGCTTAGTTTGGAGATAAAAACCGTTTAGGGTCGCGTTAAAAAAGTAAACAAATGCATGTGCACTGTTGCCTAGAAACAACGTAACCTACACAAACGGGTATTACGGCCTTGAGAAAACAAATTTTGTCAGCTGTATTTTTCCATCCATACTATTCAAATTTCATACCTTTATCTGAAACAAATTATATGCAGGTTTTTGTATCCCATCAGTCACTCCATAATAAAACACGTCATTGAGTTGCGATGCCGTCATATTGATTTGATTCGGAACAAAAACAACTCTGCCTTCGTTGACTTCAAATTGAGTAAATTTTGTTATTTTTGTAGATGGATCATTGGCAAAAACTACATGACCCCGGGAAGGAGGCCGTATGATAGAATAGGTAACTTCATCAGGGGTATTATCCGGATCAACAGCGTTTAGAACTTGTGGTAGAATCGTGGTGTCAAACCCATCAACAACCTAAAGAACAAAAAAATCAGAAATTTCATTTTGAGCAATTTCAAACACAGAAGGTATAAGGGATAAACAATTTAATTCTAACATCATGTGAATGGGTTAAGAAAGAAAAGGATCATCTACCCCTAATAATCAATATTGTGCTGAAATAACTAAAGATGATGTACGAAACAATATTTTTATTTTTTTTATTCTGTTGAAATCGGCTCCAAGCAAGACCGGAAGCAGCCCCTAGAAGGAACCAACCAATAGCCACTCAATAGCAAAGAGCTACTAAAAGATGTAATACCAGCAGCTGCACTCAAAACAGGAAACATCCCAAACCAAACTGAACCGCCATGGGTAAAGTGCAGTGAGTGGTATCTGCCCTAAACTATGGGAAAACCATCTAGCACTTCTTCGCTTCCTTATAGCTGCCTGTTACGACACCCAGGAAATACGTTAGGGCTATTCTAAAGCCCGTACCTACAGGGCATAAATTATGCATATCGATGAATTAGCAGAATGCCAACTACTCCAATAATAATAATGATAGATCCCGCAAGAAGTAAATTTATCAAAAAGATATTATTTGATGATAAATTAATCACCAGAAAAAAAAATTGAAAACATATCTTTTTGGGTGTCTGTAGGAAGATAGTCATGCAAAAGTTTCAAAATCATCAACACTGCTATGAAATAGCAGTGTTTATGATTTTAAAGCTTTTTTATTCATTTCAAAAGAATAACATAATGGTTATGTCACCGGAAAAAAATTGCGATTTGATCGACTGTATACTGGGCTGGTAAGGTATAAGTCAGGATGAGTTAAACAATTGCATTGTGCATCGATTCCCCATCATCTTCTCAAAATGCATCCAAGGGTATCTAAAGTAACTCTAACACTATCAACTAGCCAGTTCTTACTTCTAGCACTTTTCCTTTAGTTAAAATCTTCGGTGGATTATCATTCACTGGAATAATAGTAATATTGAAAATATCCTGAAATAAAGTTCCAGGCACAATCCATGGTTTTCCTGTGCTTGAGGTGAATCTTTTGTCAACAAGAAATACATCGAAAGCAAACGAATCCTGTAAAAATGAATATTTCGTGAAATAGCGTGACTTCAGAACTAGATAATTGCGGATGTACAAGAAATAATGGCAGCCTATCAAACAAAGTATTCCATTTTTCAAGTTCGTCGATATGAAATGTCTATTGCTTCGAAGATTTCTTATTTGTGACATTTCTTGAAAGTTTAGAAGCCCAACCAGGGTTCAAATTAAATATTTGGAGTTTGGGTTGAAATTTCGTTACTTCTGTGTCTTCGGTTGTGTAACATTAAACCATATGCTAGTAAAACAAAATTAACAACGGTTTCAATTTTTCAACGTTGTGGTTTAATAGGAACCTTTGGTCCCTCAAGACAGACCTTGAAGCTTTCTTTAGGCAAATCTCATTACAAAATGATTGGACTAACTTCAGCCGGTCAAATTAAGACAAACAAATTATCAGACATCAATATTAAAAGTTATGATCAAACTACCGGTAATATATTTTTTTTATTGAAAATCGTTTTTAGTGAGATTTACTTTAAGCAAGGCCAGAAGCAGCTCCTGAAGGGAACCAACCAACAGCCACTCAATAGCAAAGAGTACCGGCAGCTACACTCGCAACGAAAAACATCCCATACGAAACTGAACCGACATGGCAAAGTGCAGTGAGTGGTATCTGCCCTGGACGATGGTCAAATCATCTACCACTTCTTTGCTTCCTTCTAGTCGTCTCTTACAGCACGCAGGAAATACGTTAGGACTATTCTAAAGCCTGTCCTTACAGGGCATAACATATATACTAAAATGAACATCTTTTAAGCAATGTTGAATAACTTTGAAACAATTCCTACAGGACGGTACACAAATCTTAATAAACTCAAATAATTCTAGATAAAGTACTGACATTATTAAAGCAATACAGGCCAAATGCCAGTTACTCTACTATCCAGACATCTGAGGGAAATGGCTGCCATCGAAGAAAAATTTAGCGAAAACGGGTAATATTTCAAAAATTATATATCGGGCTAGAAGATTAAAATGTGTATGGTAGTGACGAATCAGCAGAAAATAAGTTCAAAATCACCAACACTGCTATGAAATAGCAGTGTTGGTGGTTCTGAAGCTTTTTTGTCCATCTAAAAAAAAAAAAAATTCCGTCACACTGATTAAATCAACTGTACTCCACGAAAAAAGCATATTCTACCCCAGAAATTATAAACTATACCTCAGTTGAATCAGAATGATCATGCAGATAAGCTACTTCTTTATTGATAATATTCGTGTGGGTGAAACTTGTGTTTAACTTTGTTACATTTTCCCCAGATATTGAAATGTTTCCATGAAGAGGTAAATCAGTCAGAGAATAGCTGAAAAAAACAGCAACCATATATTTTTTAGCCCTGTAGGTACGTACGGGCTTTAGAATAGTCCTAACATATTTCCTGAGTGACGTAAGAGGCGACTAAAAGGACGCAAAGAAGTGGTAAATGGTTCTACCATCGCCCAGGGCAGATACCACTCACTGTACTTTACCATGGTGGTTCAGTTCTGTTTGGGATGTTTTCCCCTTAGAGTGCAGTTGCTGGTGATACATCTTTTCGTAGCTCTTTGCTATTAAGTGACCGTTAGTTAGTTCCTTTTAGGCACTGCTTCCGGCCTTGCTCAGAGTGAATTTCTATAAAGAAAAAAAAAAATCAGCAAAACCAGGTAGCATTTTAAGTTAGGTTGATAGATTGTCTGTTAGAGTTGACGGGTTGAATAAAACAATTTATCCTTTTTCTATGCTTTTATGTCAACAGAAACCTAACAGGCGTGGAACAATACATCATATTAAGAAATAGGTTCAGGAATTTTGCTATAACATTTATAGAAAGTGAAGTCTGTGTGAGCATGCAGCAAAACTCATGTCAATAGTTTTCATAGTTAATTAAGCAAACTGCGTGTGCAGTGGTTATCATGTTGGCATTGCAGGTTGTAGATCTCAGGATTAGTCTACGACCTTGCCCATATCTTTCCAATAACACTAACCCTGTTTGTCTCTCAAGACGAGAAGGAAGCTCAAATCCAAAGTAAACTTTCGATATTTTGAGAGAACACTACTATAAGAGGTTTTGAATTACCAAGTTTCATGAAAATTTGAAGGATAGGTTTTTGAGAAATTCAAGTTAAAAAAAATCGGGGGCCCGGGGGAAGGGCCCTGACGAAAACATTTGATCCCCCTTCAAAATTCACATTATGTGAGGTACGAACCCAGGACTTTTGTTCAAGCTTAAGCTACCTACTACTATATATTACGTGTTCCAAATTTCAGACTGTTTCGATCCAAATTATGAAATTTATTACAGTTTTTAGAAAAAAGGCCACCCCTCCCCCGAAATTGACATTTGAGATGGGCTTAAAATCCCTTTCACACCTTACTTCAAATAAATAGTCACAACTTTTGGACTGCTAGTTCAGTTTAGAAAATTTTGCCACCGCTGTACTCGATGACGAGGGGTATCTGACTTGGGCCTGGCGTTGGCAACTGGTACCAGGCCTTGTTCAGGGTGACCTACTCAAATGAGTAGTTTTGAAAAAAACGAATTGGCTCCATTGGAATATGTTTGTCATAGAAAACCTAAAAACTTACAATAACTGATATGGCTTTCTGTCTCTGTGTAACGGTAGTTTCTTGTATAAATTACTTGCATCGAGAATATCTTTTGTTATCAACATTTTATCTCCTTCGACCAGCGAGGAAGCTAAGGAACATAAAATAGGAAGCCATGCTCATATCTGGTACTGTACAAGTCTAACTAAAACCACTCGGGTATCTATGAACAAGTACAACTATAGACTGGTATCATCAACATGATTGGTATCAGACTGGTAGAATGACAGTTACTCTGCTACAAGAGACACCGAAGAAGAAACTGGTTTCTACCAGAAAAAAATTTAGTAAATGGGCAATATTTCACAGAAAGGGATTCAAAATCATCAATATTGCTATGAAATAGCAGTGTTGATGGTTTTGAAGTGTTTTTGTACAATCAAAGAAAAAGACAAAAGTATTTTGAACACCCAACGAAAATCAAGATTCTATCGCCAGGTGGGTAGAAAACTCACAAAAAACTCACTCACAAACAGTAGAACAAAATTAAAATAAATCAGAATATTTTGCTATTTGAATAAGGGCATGCTCGATAATAAGGTCATGGTAGTAAATCCCATAACATTTTTTCCGTATTATTATGAGCAGATAATTTTGTGAAAACAAACAAAAAAGACAATCGAACAATACCTTTGTTAACATTGATCGGACTTTTTCTTCCCACAGCATCGAAAGCATCGTAAGTAATATTAATAGGTATTTTAACATCAGTTATATTATCGGCAGGGGGTGACAAGACGGTAACAACAAAACTATCAACCGCAGACCATTTCTCAAGTTCAGTATTCTAAATACAACAATAGCAATTAGGAATAAAAATCAGAAAGTTAAGTAGTAAGAATATGCATTAATCTTCTCACGAAAGTTTTTTATATCATGAAATAGCATTTTTAAGTTTATTTATTCATGTGTCAAAATGAAAAAAGTAGCTGATATTCTGTCAGTTTGATTAAACAATCCAACTATGATGTTAATTTAATATACCGAACATTTTAATTTGACAAAATGCTTTTTACATAATCAACTTTGCGGTTATAGTGTCATCACTCATTGTCTGATGAAGCTGGGTAATGCTCTGATGAAAGTTCACATTGAACTTACTTTTTCGTGGAATGAGATGCGGTCAGTCTGTTTTATCACTCTAACACTATCTTATTCAAACATCTTTGTAAAGTTATTTACATCCAGATCCGAAATTGTAAGAAAACAAGGAGAAAAGGGACCGACAGTTCACTGCACGATATCTATGTTTTCAACAATTTATAAAAGATTGAAAATTTTGAATAAGGACGGCTCCGATCAATTTTGTTTGTGAGTTTTGGTGACTTGATGCCAATTAGCAGAAGAAGAAATCAAATGATTTTAGAGCAGACAAACCACAAACTGTTTCAACTATCCTACATTCTACCTGTTTGAAAAGTATTATTCCGTCATCTATTTCTTGTTGAGTGAATTCTTCTAACATTTCATCATTGGAGTCTGAATCGGTTGCATTATCACCCTGCATGGATAAAACAGAAAAGCGATTTGTAATAAATATCCATACATGGCTAAGTAGGATTTCTGATATGGACACTTCTGCTAATTGAACTGCGAACAAAATATTATTCTAACAAAAGACAAACGTGCCAGCGTCAGTATTAAGTGGTTTACATAGTACATTGGTACATAGTACCTAGTGGTTGGTAATGGTATCGCAGAACAAAGGCCTAAAAAAAATTTCTGTAAGTACGGCCAATTAATCCACGCCCACCACTTAACCCAGGACATTCCAACACGGTTCGGAGAATCGAATTTTTTTTTCGAGTGACTGAAATGTTAATGTCATTTTCTTTAAATGAACAAAAAAGCTTCAAAACCTTCAATTCCATAGCATTATTGATGATTTTAAATTTTTTCTACAGTAGGGTTGCAAATGGATTTTCAAAAAGGGGCATTTTAATCTTCTAGCAAAAGATGTATCATAAAATACTGTCCATTTACCATTCTTCTGATGGGACCCATTCGGGTGTCTGAGTAGAAGAGTAACTGACAATCTTCCAGCCTGGCTCCGACAATATCAATTTGCCTCTTAGTGACCGCTAATTCAGGGTCTTGTTCAGGGTTACCTACTCCAATAAGTGGCTGTGAAAATATTTGTTTTAGCTTCTTTACCAACCATGTATATACATTACATGTAAATTCTATGTTTTTTTTTCTTTCAAAGAATAGCAGAAAACATTATTACGCAACAAATGATTCAAATAAAGAAAACTCACCATTTTCACTATTTTTCCAAATTGTGGTTGATTGATTATTTTATAAGTGACAATTCTATCACTTGCATTTATATCATTTGTTGTAGACTTCAATGTCATAGAAGTGATGGGTGTAACAGTTCCAGGAAATGACTGGAATAAAAGATGAAAAGTAAATACTGTTAGACTATAGCAGTTGGTCAGGAATTTTTATTCCTTACAGCATGGTAACTGGGACAGGGAAAACCGGTCTAATGCGGATAATTATTTTGAAATGGATTGAATCATTGTTTATGTCTAAATAACAATTGGCCCATTTTTACCATTTTATTTGCTGCATCATCAATATTTAACTATATGGTTGTAAATCATTTTTTATTCAATCAGAAATTCTATAAATAATCTTTTGTTAAGCATGAGACACTGATGGATCGCGCTGTTAAAGCGCGGGCCATCTGTGGTTCGTGCTTAACAAAATAAAATGTCTTTGATTCCGATTGTTTATTTTTTGAATCGTTACGAATAACAGAATTAAATTTCTAACCCTAATGGTAACACGATAAAACTTTGTTTTCTGTTTGAGTGTGTGTAAAGCTTTTCAATTATTTTTTCAGAACAAACAACAGCAATACTGTTCACACAACTTTTAGTCTAAATGAGAGCTTAAAATGAAGATTTTTTTCGTACGCAGCAATCCATGGCACTCTCAATAATGCAAAAAGTTGGAAAGGAATTATCATGGGACTTCATTTCGGATAAATAAGGTGTTATATAATTTGAAAAAAAATTTAAACAAAAAAAAATCGTTTTGTGTAACCTCGAAAGCTTGAATCAAAGCCTTCTAAAAAGTCAATTTATACTCTGACTTTTAGAATGTTCCTCACATCACAATACCTGTATTCCTTTATTATTTTGAACCGTAATAATTAGTGGCTTCGCCGTGATAACAAAAATATGTTTATTTGCATAATTTATTCCGTCATCAACTTGAAACGTAAATCCTCCAGTTGTAGAACCTAAGTTGCAAAGACATAAATTAAAAAATTCACAGACAATTTCCATAAAAAATCTTATAAACTTATTCCAGTTTCGCCAAGCATACTAGAAAACATTTATTAAAACGTGATACTAACCCAATTTGACACAAATCATTGTATAATTATTAACAACAACATTCTTTTGCCCTTACTACACAATTTTGGTGAGCAAATCCCTAAATATTTCAATTTTTACACTAAACTAGACCAATTTTAAAAATGATGATTACCTTTATGAACAAAGACAATTGTTCCATTATTGATTTCGGATTGTGTGAACTTTAGAATTGATTTAGAAGGATTTTCATTATTAGCAACCCAACCATTACTTGGAGGAAGTATTCTGTATGTTATATTATCAGGACCAGTATCAGGATCTTCGATTCCAAGAACATTCGGTGATAATTTTGTGACTGAATTCGACCAAACCTGAAAAATTCAAACTTCATTTTCAAAGGTGACGATATTAATATAAAAGATGAGCCAGGAAAACCATTTTTATCTGGCATCAATTTGGGAGTAAGGAATCAAGATTTACTTAATTGGTATTCATCTGCATCGGAGAATAAACAAAAAGCCAAAAACTGATTTTTCTTCTGGCCACTGCAGCAATCCTCTTAAATACACGTATACATACACGATTTCAAGAAGGTTTTTTCTGTTGTACAACTTTGGCTAAAAATTTCCAGTCTTCAATGGGATGTATCATTAACATAATGTATCATTTTTGGCTTTTAACATATTGTCTAGATCCAAAAAAAGGGTGAAAGTTCGACTTAAATTTTGATGAGACTTACCGTCATTCCAGTATTGTTCGCAACAACAGGTGTTTCATCATTTTCCGGAATAATCGTAACATATGATGTCATAATATCGCTCTCTTTATTACCATCAATTGTGAATGCTTGCAGATCAAACGAATCCTACAGAAAATAAATGGAATATATATACTATTTCAATATTGCCAAATAAACAAATGTAAGAAAAGACAATTGAAAAAAACATACATGCCTTCCACAAAACCCTAAAACTAGGTTGGTTTTGACTAGATGCAAACATTTTACATTTCCCTAATGTATTTCCTGCAGGCCCTTTGGGAACAGTCTTAATAGTATACAATAGTCCTAAATTTCCTTTTTCGTAAGAGGCAAGTAAAAAGAAACAAGGAAGTGGTAGATGCTTTTAACACTGCCCAGGACAGATACCATACACACCGCGATTACCATAGCAGTTCAATTCCATTTGGGATGTTCCCCATTTAGAGTGCAGTTGCTGGTACTACATCTTGTAGTAGCTCTTTGCTATTAAGTGACCGTTAGTTGGTTTCTTTTTGGCACTGCTTCTGGCCCTGCTCAAGAGAGCACAGCACCTCAATAAAAAAGGGCTACTCGAAGGAAAAAAAGTGTCGGCTCGTATAAAAAAAGTGTTGGGAAGACAAAACTTCACTTGTGCAACTGTTGGTCTTCTCTTCTTATAAAGCGCTTCATTCTTATATTTATAGGGATTTCCATATGCCAGGGTTAAGGTTCTTGTTCAAAACAATATTTGATAAGTCTGAGTCACTGATGGGACGCGCCGACAAGGCGCGGTCCATCTGTGGCTCATTCTTAACAAAATAAAATTCCTGTTTCGAGTGTTTTCTTTTATAAAAAACCACATATTCGAAGAACGTAATTTCAAATCATTTCAATAAAACCTTTTAATTCTTTTCAATTTCTAAATGGATAACAAACCTCCAGAAAATCCGATCCATCATGAGAATAATACAAGAATTCAGCTGTAGCAAGACGATAACTAAAACTTTCCAGTGCGATCCCAACTTGTTGTGTAGACTCAAGTATACCGTGATCAGGTGCTTTGGTAACTCGAATTTGGACAATGGATTCATCGAAATGAGTTCCTTCTATAAACAGATATTCTCTGATAATGGCTTTCGTTCTTCCTTCTGGCACAGAGAAGTTGCTTGTTCTGAAATAATTGTAGAAGTAAATAAAGAAAATGAATCAATGCTTTGATCAGATAGACGGAATGGTAGGTAAGCTGATACTCAGACGCCAGAGGAAAATGTGTTCTATCAGAAGAAAATCTAGCAAATGGGCAATATCGCAAAATATATCTCTTGCTAAAAGGTAAAAATACATCTTTTTAAGCATCTGGTAGCACTAAACTGTACAAAAAGTTAAAAATCATGAACACTGCTTTAAAATAGTATGCCGTGTGATGGATAAATGATAAAAATTCACCAAAAAGCAAACGCGTTTCATCAATGATACATCAACAAACACTATCTTATTATTCTCTTAGTGCAGGTAATGTTAAAGCCTAGCCAAATGGTTGGTTTTAGTCTTTAATTGTCCATATTAGGTCTATCAACATATTTATAATTCTGCTACATAACTTAAAGTAAAAAACTTTAAACACTACAGAAAGTGACTCATCATTCAGCAACACAATTTAAGCAACTGGCAAAATTCAGCCTTTTGGACGAACGCCGAACTTCATCTCCGGGGGTCAAAGAAAACCGAAGGAACAGATCATCAACGACTATTAAGAATCCAACTTACCGTATAGGAATCTTATCTGGTACAATGTCAAAATAAAACTTCAAATCTTTGACCGATAGTATATTATTTGAAACATCAAATATGAAATGATCTAATAGAGATCCGTCGATAAAATCATGCTCGGAATATTGAAATGATGTATTTTGTGAGTACCAAACTAATCCGCGATTAATATCGGATTGCGTAAACTCTAAAAAAAGAAATATATTAATAAATGTCAATCGACCACTAGGGTTCGTTAAAATATACTAACCAATTAGATTCTACAACTATTTTCCAACGAATATAAAATGTCACAAAATCATTCTGACTATGAGAAAATCAGAATAACAAAACTTCATTTTTTTTAATTTAAAAATGTTCATTCAAATTTTATCGTTTTAACGACATCAACAATTCATGCTAGCGTCGACTTTCCAAAAGACTTTGTATTATATAGTCAATGAAAAGCACCTCAAATCCTTAACAAACGAGCGAGATATAACTATTGTAATGATATATTTTTCAAAAATATTCTTTAGAGAAATTGAACACCGGCAGCTGATATTACAGTCATTTGGATAATCCGATCAAAAAATTCATTTTGTCCAGCACGAGTCACTGATGGATCGCGCCTTGTCGGCGCGTTCCAACAGTGGCTCATGCTTGACAAAACCTTTTTTGAGTTTTTTTTTTCTGACGAGGATGATTTTTATGTCATGGTAATACCTGTTAATGGTTCAGAATTAAATTCATCAGAATCAACATTTGTCAGAAACTCGAGATTTCCAAATCGAGGAGATTGTTTTACTGAAAAAATTATATCAGTAGCACGAGTGTCCGGGTGAATAATTCTGAAACACAGACAAAAAGTAAATTACGTAAAAAAATATCAAAGGGAAATTATTATCACAGCACTTGCACTTTTGATACTCTGGTTTGCAAACAAGCTGACAGAATCTTGTCTTTCTTTGAGATAATGAAATGTTCATATAAAATTTTTTTTTCGAATAGACAAAAACGCATCAAAAAACCATCAACACTGCTACTCCATAGTAGTATTGATAATTCTGAACCTTTTTCCACAGTTCTGTTGGTACCAGACACAAAAGAACAACAGCTTCATCTTCTAGCAAAAGATACACCATATAAAATTGCTTATTAGCCATCAAACTTTTTTTGCTGGAACCGATTTTCTTCGGGTGTTTGAGTAGCAGTGTAACTAACATTCTGCCAGTCTGGTATGCAGATTAACAATACAATAACAGATTGAAGGCCACAATACACGTGAATTTGTCTTACCGATGCGTTGCATTACGTTTCGGGTAACAAAATAAAAACAGCGATCGACACCACTATCGCTTTGCGTTAATCGTGTTCACATGCCTACAAAGCACAAACGCACGCAACTAAATGGGTATTTATCGTAAGCTTGCATGGCAAACCGTTCTGTTTCATCGGAAAACGTAAGTGAATGCATGCTAGCTTAAAACGCAAGAACAAAATAAACCTAAAAAAAACGCAACCTACGCAAACGTGTAGTGCGGCCTTAGCAGTACATTCACTAAACTTTCAAAAGGATTTTGTTTCTAAATTTGTTCTAAAATTTCTTCCAGGGACAAGTTCAGAACTGCTATATAACAAAGATACAACCCCAATAGAAAATAAAAATGTTAAAGCATCCTTTGCCAAACATGAGTCACTGATGGATCGCGTCGATAAGACGCGGTCCATCTGTGGCTCATGCTTGACAAACCAAAATTATCAATTGGAATAGGTTTTAATATGGCTTGTTTTTAAAACAGCTAGACATCACAGTGTCAAACAGTTAAAATTATTTTTTAAAGTGTGGAGACAGTTAGATTGCTTTGCTATTGTTTCGGTGAGACGAGAGAGAAAATTCCATGTGATTCTCTCAAATGATTAGAGTATGAACGTACAAAATAGTTTATTTAATCCCATACAAGGTCCCAAATGTGGCAAATTGATTTGACAATGTTTTGAAAACATAGTTGGTAAGTATGCTTATACCTCAAGTCTTGCTTTCGTATTTCTACCTTTTCTCCTTGATTTACGATGATTGTTCTATTCTTCTGAACCGTCGGTGGCTTCTGATGACTTTTTAATACTGCCTTGATGGTGATCTGAAATTCATTTACATGATCAAAGACAAAATGTTTTAAATTTTATTGTTAGATCGAGGATTCAGGTGGAGTATTTGATTTAGATCGTAAGTAAATAATATAGAATATCATTATTTATTTAATAATTTTGATGATCGTCGAGATAAATCCATTTTTTCTCAGAATTCTTCTACAATGGTAAAGTTTCGCAAACTGCAAGACACAGGTTTATCTGTGGCTGTAGTAATTCACTTCTGGTCCAGCATGATGGAATCTTTTTTTTCTTTCATTGTTTGAACTACTCAGGTCATTTACTTCGGATGAATGAAATCTTTAAAACCTTTTAATGATTTTTACCCTTTTGGACGGGGTAGATGGTTTTATCATTGTCCAGGGCAGATACCACTCACTTTGCTATGGTGGTTCGGTTCTGTTTGGGATGTATTCCGTTTAGAGTGCAGTTGTTGGTACCACATCTTTAGTAGCTCTCTGCTTTTAACTGGCCGTTCGTTGATTCCTTTCAGGCACTGCTTCCGACCTTGCTGGGAGTGAATTTTAATAAAAAAAGACCCGCAAAAACAACATTTGAATTTTCAAGCAAATGATTTATAATAAAAATATAAACTTTCGGTAAATTTTACAGAATTTCTTTGGGTGTCTTGGTAGCAGAGTGGCCGAAATTTTGCCAGTCTGACAAAGCCTAACTATACATGAAAACTATATATGAAAATTATTATATACATACATTTCCAAGAGTAGAGATCTTTCCTGCAGAAACCTCAAAATTAATAATATCTTCCATAACAGGTGAACCACTGTGCTCGTAGACGACCAATTGATCAGAAATATCTTGTTGAGTGAATGATTCAATTGTTTTTGAATCATCCGTTGTGGTATTGAGATATAGCAATCCGTTTGTAGGTGCTTTCAAAATCCTGTTAAATACGTTAAGATACAAGAAAAAACATCTTACTATCAATGGGTTTGGGACAATTTCATACATCCGAAGCGAATGACTAAGAAGTTCTAGACATCAAAAGGAAAGCACTCGTCAAACACTAATAGGAGTACAAAACATGCGCGAAGGAAAAGCAGAATTCATCTAACATGTATTAAATAACTAAACACACTCAAAGAAAATAGCTGCTCAGAAGACATCGGATGCAAAAGGGAAATTTTTAAAAAGAGATCTTTCATAGCAAAACAATTGCTACAGTTTAAAAAACAATTTCGAGTTCCTGGTAGTAATAAATTGCCTGTGTTAAATCATCAACATTGCCTCCCAGAAAGGAAAGGACATAAAATATCATGATACCAACCTGTAGATGATATCTTCTTTCAAGCCTTTAACATTGGTTGAAACCCAGAGATGCTCAGAGGTAATAATGACATCTGTTCCTTTTATAACAGTGACATCAGTGGAATTTATAATCTTGATGTATGGATCGGAAGCAGAAATAATAAAGAGACCTATGATAAGAAAAGTTACAGTATCACACCAATAATTCTATTAAAGTCTATAGGGAGCAATACACGTGAAGTTGGCTTACCGATGCATTGCGCTGCGTTTCGGGTAACAAAAGAAAAACAGCAATACACGTAAATCCTATTCACATGCCCACAAAGTACAGACATACACAACGAAACGAACACCCTCCGATAGCTTGCATAGCAAACCGTTTGGTTGCATAGAAAAACGTAAGGAACTGCATGCAAAGCATTGAGCTAGTGTAAAACGCAAGGATAAAATAAAGCAAACCTAGAAAAAGCGCAACCTACGCAAACGTGTATTGTGGCCTTAACATTCAAGGAATGCACTTATTATGTGTCAGGACAAAATTTTGGTTTTCTATGAGTGTCTGAAATGTTTGTTTACGTTATTTCTTTGGGAGAACAAAAGGGATTCAAAACTATCAAAACTATTGGTGAGTTTGAACACCTTCGTACAGTTTAATTGCTACTAAACACTAGAACATACGTTTCAGTTTTCTAGCAAGAGATATATACAGTATTTACTTGATTGTAAGACACGCTTGATTGCAGGTCGCCCTTGATTGTAAGCCGCATGTGATAGTGTTAAAAATTTACTGTAAACCGCCCTTGAATGTAAGCCGCATATACCGGTACTGTGCCGGTGCCTACATGGGTTGATGACTGATAAAGCTGACCGATAGAGTTTAGACAGAGTATCGACATCGCAAAGAAAGAATGTAAGTCGTCTTTGAATGCAAGTCGCCCTTAAATTTGAGCCGCAAACACGATGAAAAAAAAAACTTTATAAGCAGAGGCTTACAATCGAGTAAATACAGTATATCATAGAATATCGCCCATTTGCTAAATTTATTTATGACGACAGACATTTTCTTCTGGTGTCTAAATAGGAGTCAATAATGAAGGAAAAATGAATGCTAGGAATTTTTCTATTCGAATAATCCGATATTCCAATATTCCGACAAGTAATTTGGTTTTTCGATTATTTATAAAATGATTCATTTTGGGGTGAAAATGGTCGCAAAATGGTCAAAATATGGTCAAATGCTAGCAATTTTGTTTATGTGAAATATTGAAACATTAATTGAACACACAGAAATTAATAATGTTAATCAACTGTAAAAATACATTCTGGGTATCTCAAAGAAAGGCATAGAATAAAAAGATCATTCAGATACTATTAATCCTACCTGTAGCATAATGTTTTCCATCTCTGACCCAGAACACAAATCTTCCAAAATCACTTCCTTCGTGTTTCAATAAAACTTCTTTGTTTAGAATCTGACGTTGAGTGAACTTGAATATCTAAAAAATAAAGGTAAAATGCATCATCATGATAACGCATAAATATTGTCAATTACTGATATAAATACATATTTGTTGTCGGAGAAATAACATCTAAATATAGATTCTAATTATCCATGAATTATTTTCTGAAAAGATCCTCTAACAAATAGTTTAGTCTGGAATTAAATTAAATAGATTTCAAGTCATTCCAAACGTTCAAAACGTTCCGAAACTGAATCTATGTCAAAGGTTATTGAGAACATTATAAATAACGATCCATAGTTTTTTGGTGTTTTGGCAAAAACTGTCAAAATTTATATTTATAGAATTGCAAGAAAATCTCCTTAAAGATTACATTGAAACATAACGAAACTGAAGTATTCGCAACCAACTTAAATTTTGGTACTAAAAGTGACATAGTCATTTTTTCCAAGTTCACCTTTCTGTAATAAAACCATAAGACATACCAATTAAAAATTATAATAAAGCAAAGGTGTTCATTCGGGTACATCCAGCGGCAATTTCATATTTAAGTTTACCTTTTCATGCCTTCTGCTAGTAGCATTCAATATATCACCATTTGCGATGCCACGTCTTGTATAAACAAGATCCAAATTGTTGAAATCGGTATCAGCATCAGTATACCACAGATCATCTTTCGTCAGGAGTCTCTGACTATTCCGAACTATTTCGAATGGTTTATCCACAATTCTGACTGGCCGCTGGTCATTTACTAAAAAAAATGTAATGATTAGTAGAATGAGAGGATGTTATTTTTTGTTATTTTATTTCAAAGGCGAGAAACAGAGTCTTATCCAACCAGAAATTTCATTATGTCAAGCACGAACCACAGATGGACCGCGTCTCGTCGACGCGATCCATCAGTGACACATGCTTAACAAAAGATGTTTTGACAAGTTTTTCGATTGGGTAAAGAAACAAACTGATGGCTACTTACATATATGGCAAAAACTGAATAGTGCAAATTAAATATCTGTGGGAGAAGAAGTGCATCAGAATGTATTTTAAAAGAAAATTATGAATAATGCATACAAGTTGCTAGAGTGTAATAAAAAATTGACAAAATAAAAATAGTTAAAATTCGGTTTTACGGAATGAAAAGATGAAAAGGAATCAAAGTTCTGATAACGAAGGTCAAACAGTATATATTTCGAAAATAGTTTTTTCAACTTGCACATTTGTTTCACCATATAATTTATATAACCAAAAAAAAAAACGGTTTTGATCAAAAGTCACATGAAATTATCCAAAATATTTATAATGGGACCCAAAGGAATATATTTGCTTATGTTTAAGTATTTAATAGTGCCGAGCATTATGAAATTTCTGAAAAAGTTATAAAATGTCACTGTTCAAAACAATGGAGGCAAAATATTTGAGAATTAACGGACGTACTTAAAATATTTTACTACTTATATCACTTCCTGAATTAGCACACAAGTGTTTTGAATGAGATCATTCAATCACTAATGTTTGCTGAATAAACATTATTCGGAATTTCGTTCACAAAGTCTCAGCAAAATAATATTTGTAAACGAAATGAGTGAATATGAAGACAATTTTCTCAATGACAAGATATTGATATTGTTTAAATTTGATGCCAATTAGAAGTAATTAAACATAGAGCAATAATCATTACCCGCATCCCGAATGTCTTTTATTTTGTCTACTACATTTATTTTTTTAAATTTTATATTTCTATTTTCATCTAAACATTTCACTGCTGACTACAGTATAACATGGCATAAATACGATTGTATGTATATATTCCAATATAAAAATAAAAAATATACATACCCCGAGTTAGGTAATTACAGATCAAAGAATTTTGGTTTCCTCTCGGTTTCTAATACTTTCGAGAATTAAAAAATAATAAGGCTTTAATACTATAAACACTGCTATTACATAGCAGTGTTGATGATTTTAAAGTTATTTGTACGTTTATGTACTATGCTATTACACGACCAAAAGCAAGAAATGTTATCACACTGAGTGCAATGAGTTTCAAATAAATATTCCTTCATTGTGAATTTTATCCTCATGACATATATTTTGGCACAGTGATTGACATTCTTTAAGTGTAAGGGAGATTTGGGCGGCATTAGGTATATTTTGTACCAACATACTGCCACCAAAAGGCTGGCAATACTGGTGCGATAATGAAATACCAAAATAATGAAATACCAATATCACGGCAGAACGACATTGCAAAAATTAATGCGATACAGTATTTTGTAAACTCAATACTGGTATTTATCATCTTACCGATATGCCGCTCAGCACTAATCTGAGTTATTCACAGGTAAAATAAAACCTGGTGATTATGGTTGATAATGTTTAAGCACTCACTGCTTTGGCTTCGAAAGACCAGGTCATCAGCACCATAGAATTGGAGAAAGAAATCAATAAACATACCATAGGAAGAATCTTGTTACGAGTCTCCCTACAAAAATTTGTTTTTATGCAAAATATGCATATTCATTACGAATAAAATACCAACCTAGTTGAATTGAAAAGGTGAAATTAGCATCCAGAGAAACAGTTGATAACTTAGCGATAGTGCTTTGGTAATTGTCCATCTAATATCGGTACAACATGAAAACTGAAATAATCCGAGTCTGTTTCAGAATCATCATGCCTGGTGTACAAATTTAAATAATTTATTCACTAGTGTTAAAAAAAATAAAAGTGTGTGACTAACTGACATTCTACCAGACTTGATTCAATGATGTATCATACAAATTCGGTCCTAACTATTATGGAATCTTTTTTGATTTTTACTCTTCATTATATTAATTTCAGTTTCAATTGTGTAATAAATCAGAAGATCGAACAATCAGATTCCTGCACTTACCAGTAAATAAAAAAACTAACAGTTTCAAAACTTCAATGCAGTTCATCTGTATCTCATGCTGACTGGCAAAATGAACTATTCCACTTGGACACCCGAAGAAAATTGGTTCCACCGGAAGATAATTTAGCCAATGTGCAACATCTTATGATATTGTCTATTGTTGGAAGATTGAAATGCCTTCTTATGTATCAAATTGCAAAAAAGTTTCAAAAAAAATCAGAACTGCTGTGAAATAAAAGTAATGATGGTGTTGAAGAAAATGAATCGAGGTAAATCAGACTAGTATTTTTTTTCAAGTATATACCAATTATTCTTCATCTGATAACATTCAGACATCTAGATTAGAACAAGCACATTAGTGAAACTTGACACTACAATGGTGGAGTAAGTTTACGCATTTGCGAACTTGATCATGTCTGATCAACGAAAAATTATGTTTTTTTGTTTTCATATCTATATATAACAAATCATAATAAAGTAGCACTTTTTAACCAGCCATATTGTGGTTTCCTAAAAGTCTAAAATGTAACATTTCCAACAAGACATACACACATAAATAACAATAACAGTCATATGACTATATCAGAACGGTTTTCGTTACACATGAGTCATTGATGGACCGCACCGACAAGATGCGGCCTATCTATGGCCCATGTGTAACAAAACAAAGTATTGTTTAGACATGGCCTTTTTTTCTCGAGTGGCAATTTTTGATATATTAACTTTTTTGATATATTTCTTACTACATTATTGGTTTACTTAGAAATTCATTAAAAAAATACCTGTAAAAAATTTTTTGATCAATGATATCTTGTGAAGTAAACTCGGTGATACTGTCATCTGTAGCTTCATCGGCATCGGCCTAATTAGAAAACAAAAAAACTGTTAATTTCACTTTACACTTATCAAAATGGATACAATCATCAGATTATTAAAAAGTGAATAAGGACATGAAACAGTAAGCAGTTATTATTTAAAGATCTTTATCAGTAGCATATAAAAACTTGTAAATAAAATAATATTCTCTCAGATTGTATAAAAGAATCATACAGAGCACAATGCGGTCACTGACAACCAGACTCCAATGTGATCAAAGACATATTTGGGGGTAAAGGATTTTGAAATAAAAGAGAACAAAACAAATGTCGAGAAAAATATCGAAACTTCCTAACATTTGACAATAAACATTTTGTTACATTTTTTGTTTCTTTAGACTCTTCTTTTACGCGTCCAAGTATACCATGCTGCGGACTACGGGTAACATTGAAACGGAATCGATCAATATTATCATTTATTTGACTAGGCGGAAGAGACACTTTCAACATTCGAACATTTATCATTTGTTCTTGACCTTCTTGCAATTCCAAGCCTTTGTTAACCAACTGAAAACAAAAAAAAACGACGACTATTATGTTCTTGATGAAACTGTAAAACCCATTTGAACTTCGGTATTAAAATTAATCTGAATTGGTAAAACGAATTGCAATATGTAAATATATGTATTGAATGTATTGAATTAGCAAGGTTTTTACAACATTTCACATTGTAACAAAAACGAATGTGAGAATTTTCATTTGCATAATAGTCTCACACAAATTGAACCAAATATAATTTGTCAATGTAATACAATGCATTGTGTGTACGATTTTACCATCTATTGATAAGAGGTTCAAAAGCATACGTCAAACCAACATAAACAAAAATGAATCAAATCAGGAATATCAAAAAATGAAACTACTTTCAATTAGAATACTATACAGATAAAGACATTCCGAATCTCAACAGCTTAACATATCTATCAGTTCTAGACCAATCCATTACAATAAGACTATAAAAATAATATTGGATACTTTTAAAAATAATAATAATAAATCAAGTATAATGGCAAACACCGCTAAAATTTAGTCTACAATAAAATAAACAAATCTATCCCAATAAGCCTCTTACCAAAATCCTCTCTAAATCCGGTACATAAGTAACATTGAGTCGAATGTTGTCAGAATGATACAAATTATTAACAATAGCAACTAGCGGAATCATCTCATTGAAAGCTTGTGAAGCATATTTTGGTTTAACTTCAACAGATACTCGTCCTGTTTTCGATTCCGCCAATGTAAAAGCATCCCCTTTTGAAAGTGTTAGTCCGTTGTCACTAAGATAAAATGGAATTTGAAATAAGAAACTAAAAATTAGATGTAAAATTTGTTGTTGATTGAAAAAAAAATAATTCAGACGTATTTTTTATTAAAATTCACTCTTAGCAAGGCCAGAAGCAGCTCCTAAAGTGAACCAACCTACAGCCACTTAATAGCAAAGAGCTACTAAAAGATATAGCACCAGCAACTGCACTCTAAACGGAAAACATCCCAAAAGGGACTGAACCATCATGGTTAAAGTGCAGTGAGTGATATCTGCCCTAAGCAATGATAAAACCATCTACCAATTCTTTGTTTCCTTTTAGTCGCCTCCAACGACATGCTGAAAATATGATAGGACTATTCTAAAGCCCATACCTACAGGGCAATTTCTTGCATATTGCATTACCACTACATAATGAGCACAATGAGGCAGCTGAAAACATTATTTGATGTTTTAAAATATTCATAATCTAGGACTGATTCATCATTATGTATCAGAACACCGAAAGGAAATCTATTCAATCAGAAGTAAATTTAGCAAATGGGGAAGAATTCCAAGATATATATTTTGCTAAAAGACTAAAATGTCTTATTTGAGTGTCTGGTAGAAGCCAAACTGAAGAAAAAGTTTCACAACCATCAAAACTGCTATGAAATAAACTTTTTCGTCACTAGAAGATATTGACATTACTGTTTTGGACACCCAAAAAAATAAAACATTCTGGAAGCCTGACACAACCATTATGGAAATTGAATCGAATTATTCCATTAAAGAAATTTTTTTTTTTTTTTTTTTTTCCATGATACTGGTGGTTACACTGGTACCTGTTCCCCCCACACGATAAATAAATCCCAGAATGAAAAGCTTCATATATCATGATTTTTTTTAAATAATTAATAAGCATGTTCACCTGAATTCATAAAAAAATATTTTTCGATGATGGAGACCACAAGAAACTGATCAAACTAAATTTCCTGAACATTTCATCAGTAAATAGACAGTTGATATACTAAATAACATACTTATAAAATAAATCAACATGTTGAGTCGATTTTTCTATTCTTATTTGTATTTGATTGTTGACAGAATGAACATGCGTGATGTTAACACGTAGTATATCTGCGGTAATCTCCCTCTCTTGGATTCCGTTAATTAGAAGTAACTTATCGGCGGAAAAAGTCACTTTGACTTTTTGCACATTCATGAAGAAATCATGAGGTGATGTTTCAACATTTGCTCCAGATACAGTAAAAGTAAACCTGAAAATTTCATTCCATAGTTTAATTGTAAAGATCAGACTCCAAATTCCAGAGACAATTTGAAAGTGATTCGGAGGTTCAAACTGTGCATGCAAGCTTTTGATCGATTTGTGGTTCAAACAATAGTGAGTGTCGATTCCACTTGATAATATAACCATGTAGTGCCACAATATCTTGAGGTTCAATTTGAAAGCTAATACCAGAAGAGAGATTTCACAAAAAAAATCTTAAAACAAAAAACACATCATTGATATGTGTTCTCATTTTCATTGGACTACAATTTGAACAATTTTAGTGGTTCCTAATTAACTACTTAAGCTTAAAAATAGTTACCCTCATACTATTTATATCAATTGTGTTGAAAAAAAACCATGACGACTAAAAAAATTGTTCAACACATACCATTTTTTTTATCAACAAACAACAGTTTTGTAGTAAACAGGGGTTGTGCTCTTGCACTTTATATTAAGCTGATTTTTAAATTCCCAAATAAGTGCATACAGGTTAACAAGTTAAAGAATATAAATTTGCTAAATTTTAATTTGGGGCCAATAAATTTCAGATGGTTAGATGAAAAATAAATTACCTATCTTGTTCAACAGCATTGTCTGTAGTTGATGTTTTCATATTGTGATATCGAACATGGCCATCAGATAGTTGCTTCACAGTGAAATTGGATGTTTCAACCCAAATTTCTTGATCTGAAGCATCATCCGACACTATTTTCTTCTGAAAAAAGAATCAGACTTAATTTTGATCAAAAAAAAATTTACCTTGTCATGATGATTAAGCTTTCAAATCAGAACCGGAAAAATTTCTTTTACCCAAGTATGGGTATAGTAATTCAAGCTGGTTAAAATTCTTTTGGAATAAATTGAAAAACATTCAAGACCAGAGATTTCAATAACACTGTATTTAGACTTTGCATGTATTTCACCGTTTAATCATAACAACTAGAAGAGGTAATTCCATTTCAATAGTGTCAGGTATTCAAAAATGCTAGGCTCTGTTAATAACCTATCTCACCTGAATATGTCCAAGAGATGGATGGTGTTTAATATTGAAGAGTAGATCAACTGAATCCGGCTCCGCATTAGTTATCAACGATAGTTGCTCATTTGTAAATATAAAACTGCTTTTCTCCAGCAGTGTAATTTCTTGGGTGGACACTAAGAGAAAGATAATTATTGTATAATTTCAATACAATTATTTTTATATTGACAATATATTTAATTTGGTTATCGTATTAAAAACTCTCATGAATAGCAGGAATGATGGTGTATACTTTTTCCTAAAGTCCGGCACTAAAAAAAAGACATTTTTTTCCCGATGCCAGCCATAATATTTAATTTCAGTCTGCAGCGATTTCAGTGCTATTAAAATATCTAGAGCACACTCCTTAATTCAAATCACTATATTTGCTGGTACCAGAACAGTACAAATATATTTATTATCGACAATGGACATGTTATTACTGTTGTAACAAAAAAATCCCTTGTGATCATGGGAAGAACAAGTGCAGTTAGTAGCTTGGAAATTGAATTGGACCCCAGCTGTTCGTGTTTAATTTTGTGCATATATGGTATGAAAATGCCTTCATTCATATCTCTATGTGAAGTGACCCAACGATCCTGAACAATTCATTCACTTGACAGCTATTACTTCTAGAAGAATATATCAGTCAACTAGACTACAAGTGCACTACAAATTTTTTACGAACCTGAAATATTTAGAGGAATCGCAGCGATCCTCAACACAGAAGTTGAAGAAGATGAAGAACCCAGAGCATTCGAGACTCTCATGACAAGTCTTGCATTCTCAATATATCCTTCATGTACAAACAGCATATTATTTGAGTTAATATCCTTTTGTGAAAATTCTATCACTGATTTACCAGGATCATTCTGATTTTCAATATGATAACCATTACCGGTATTACCAAAAATTGTGTAAATAATTTCAGACGGAGAACTGTCAGGATCAGTTGCATTCAGAATATTTAGAGGCAGATGGGTTGAGGTACTTTTTATTGGATGGAATAAAAATTCAACTGGAATGTGAAGTGCTGGAGGGTCGTCGATTGGGTTGACAGTGACAATCAAAGAATATTCACTTCCATCACTAAGTGCAATTCCTGTGCTGACAAAATCTGGCTTTCCTGGAAAATTTCGTATAATTTGTCTGCGTTCCTTTGCGTTTTTATGTTCCAAATTCCAAACAACAGTAAAATTAAAATAATCCCGACTAGTTTCAGATCCGTCATGGCAATATGTGATTTCTTCATTTATAATATTTTCGGCAGAGAACTCGAACATTGTAGCAAGACTTGCACAATCTTGTGAATTCAATAGGAAGCCGTGGGATGGTGGGTTTGCAATGACAAACAATATATCATTTTTTTCGCTCTGTTCTTTCAACCCCTGGATCGATATTGACAATTCTTCACTGCTGATCTTTGAACCTTCACCTTCTGCAACTACCAGTATATTAGTCTCAATATTCACAACAGGTACAATTAATGCTGGTGTTGTAGTAGTAGGAATAGTGGTAGTTGTGGTACTAGAGGTAGTCGATGTTTTCAATTTTGTCTTCTTTTGAGTGTAAACAGCGAACATGGTGGACACTGCAGAATTTGCTTCATTGAAATTATCATAAGTTGTAATTTTTTCATTTCTGTCAAATCCATCAATTTTCTTACACCCAACAGATATCTGACTTGACTTCAAGAAATCTGAAAATCCCTTTCTCCTGTAATAAAGTACAGAGGACAGGATGATGTATTAAAACTCAAAACTCAACGAATGAGAAAATTTTTTCCTAATTCAAGAACTTAATGAATGTGAATTTCTTTGGCAATGGAAAATAACAATTCAACAAAATTTCTGTGAAGTTTTTGCTATAAGTTCAATGGATTGCCAGAGAAGTTGGTTATATGACTCACACATGACAATATGATGGAACTCAATTACTGATGGTGTTCATTTTTTGAAAAAAAAATTAATGTACAGATATACGAAATCATCAAAATAAAGGCGTTAAAATTTTACACATTATTTAAACAGTGTGAAAGAATCTTGGTTTCCTCGGTGTCTGAAATGTGATTTTATTCATAATACGAAAAAAAAAGCTTCAAACAGCATTTAATAACAGCATATTTCATAACAGCATCGATGGTTTTGAATTTTTATATAATTTGGTTGCCACCATACATTCAAAAAGAGGCATTTTCAATTTTCTTGCCACAGAAATATCACAAAATATTTGCTAAATTTTCTTCTTGTGTCTCAGTAGCAGATTAGTTGGCAATCTGCAAATATGTGATTAAAAGATAAAAAAAATAAGTGCTGTTACACAAGACAAAATCATGATTAATGTTAAATTATGATAGCATGCTGTAGGTATATGAAACAATTTTCAGATTCGAAGCAATTCAAGAAATCATCAAAACTTTCAAATTTAGAGTAATGAAAATTAGAAATTCGAGATATTTAAGAAAATCATTCAGAGGTGTTAAAATTCATTTAATAATTCAAGTAAATCAGACCTGTAGTTAATTCTCAAGTTTTTCATGCATCCTGGGAAAGCCCCACCGATAGTAGCTGTTCCTTCACTACTGCCTAGTGATACAAGGCTGTGTGGAATTGCTTCACTATGAAGTATACTTCCAGGAACACCTCCGATATACAGATGACCTGCTAAATCAAGGTTATGATGCGTTTCAACTTCCAAATCTGAGGACGTTTGCTCCACGAATGCCTTTGTACGTTTGCCATCTACTCTTATATCCAAATATGAAGGACTGAAACTAAATCTGCAATAAAAAGCAGTATTTTAGCATTATTGAAAATTGATGTAAGCTGTTCATGAGCATCTTACTCTGTTAGTGACTGAACACGACCCTAAAATCAACTGTAAAACCAAGTCTGATACCACTATATCTTTTTGTTACAATATAGTGTCACATTGGCATCTCCTTTCACATGATCTAATGATGAAGCACATTTCCAAATAGCTAGGTAATCTGGAGGTATTTGATACAAAAATTTAAATTTTGCGACAAAATATGTCCTTACTAAAGGAAGTAACTTGATTTATCTGAAATGTTACACGGTTAGCTCAATTAGTTCAACTCTAATCGTCAAGCGAGCAGCTTCAAAACCAGAGGAGATGATTATAAGCAGGGTATTGCTGGAGAGAAGTTAGTTAATGTAATCAATGGTCATAAACAGCAATATCCAAGCATAAAAAATGAAATTTTATACTATCCTAAATGCATTATTGAATCCAACATACCTGATAGAATGCCATGCATCATCATTTATAGGTGATGTTGTGTGTAAAGTTACTACACCTCCTCCTCCACCTTTGTTTATAGAAGCACTAACAACTCCCTCTACCATTTCAAGTCCTATGAATTCACCCCTGAATTAAATGATGGAAATTATTTAAGGACAACTTTTCTTAAATTTGTTATACTTTTGAGTCTAAATATCCCTGATGTAAAGAAAAAAAGTAGACATTAAAAATATTTTAAAACAATACCATAAGTATCAATTCAGTATAAAAAACGTGATTCAATATTTGATGTAAAAATGAATGCCCTTTAAAAAACTGAGAATGAGAAATCGCATTCCATATCTGACACATACTTAATAAAACAATATCTATAAATAGGGTTGCAGCATTTCTATACAGGTAACTAGAAAATATCAATATACTTACCATATTTTGAGAAAAATAAATATAACAATGAATGAATACCTTTCTCTGCCAGCATTGTATAGAATAATTCCATTTTGTGCAGATGTTTTTAACATACATTCAAACGTGCCTTCATCTTGTATAGTCCATCTTTTTAACGCAACATAGGATGACGGCGAATCAAATGTAAAAGATTCAGATCGCCTTGATCTCAAGATCTTGGGGCACCCTGCAATAACCAAGTATAACTCAAAAAGATAGTCTATAAACATAAAAATGTTAGTTAGGGATGCATGCTACTATAAAATTCAACAAGTTTCAAATTGATTTCAGACTTGTCTGATGATTTGAATATTATTTCTGTGATTAGGGTATGACTCTCAAAAATTGCCTTGATATTATTTAGATTTTTTGCGTAATTTGGAATTTTTTGACAGTTTTTTAAAAAATATCCCGCCTTGACGGACATTTTTCCATAATTTTCTAAAGTGGAATCAGATCCGAAAATATTTGATTTGAAATGATAGGATCGAGACTCAATTCGAAAATAAACACATCAGAAAGTGGCAACCCTATACTCCTAATTAAGTAGAAGTTATTTTTTTATAATTGTGATTTTTCAAAAATCCTTTTGCATCAACCAAATTTGAAAACAAAATTTAACTTAAGATTAATTAATCATGCAAAATATCTACATAATAAATATTTTACCAGATGAAACATGATACAAAATTCTTTCATTTCCAAGACTTCTAAGAGGTGTAAGTAAATTCTTCCCATTGAATTTGGCTTCTAATAAACATCCTCTAAAATATCTAGCTGGTCTACCTCCATAAGGTAGTGTTATATTGCCACCTGGAAAAATATAATTAGTAAACGCTAAATATAAACAAAGAGCAATAACCGTGTAAATAAGGATATTGTTTTCAATTTCGTAAATAAATGAAATTAACAATGTTCAACCATATTTTGTCCATTTTGGATTATTGAAGCTGACAATATGTACACATTTTAAAATAATTTGAGCATTGAGCAAACATTTATTCGCATGTAATTTGTGTACTTGCCTATTTATCGAGGGCTGTCCCGTGAACTATTCGATCCCACTTCTGCATTAATGGGAGAACAACAAGACGAAAATTTTGAAAAAAGGATGCCGTTGTTTGTTTATTATAAGACTTCTAACTTGATTATTCGATGATAAAAGATGATACTATGGTTTTAAATACAAAGTAACTAGTGCCGGTAAAATATAGTTCAAATACTGAGGCCTCCTAGGCTTGGGTACTTTTTTTTTTCAATTTTTATAGCCCCTGGATGAAGCAGATCACCTTGACCAAAACCATGCACCTGCCCCAACTTACAGATAGACGAGCACGGTTAGAGTTGTTGTGAAGATATGATTTTTTCTTTTTTTTTCTAACAACGTGATTACCATAGCTATCGCGTACATTGATATTTGTGTATCAGATATGCAAAGTATTGTTGTTGATACATTATAATTGTTTTTCTTAATACATCATATCATGATAAATATACCTAAGCCTCCAAGAAATATTCCAAAGTCTACAGTGAGTTTTGCTCTCCTGGGATTAGGCACATTAATTTTTGTAGACATCACATCTCTTCCATTTAGCACTAGTTTGATGTTGCTGCCAGATCGGACTACTTTGAACTGATGCCAAATTAAATTATTCAAAGAATCTTCTTCTGACGTCGACAGAACTTCCTCACCATAACCAAGATCAATTTTTACCTGACAAATAAAATAATAATAATATCAGATGTGAAGACGCAAAAATATATTACATCAATTCAATATCAGTTACCTTATTAATGTCATAATCGTTAGTATAAGATTTTTAAGGCTACCTTGTGAGTGAAAACCCTGGACCTGATCATACCAGAGGAACAGAATTAGGTTTTTGAAAAGTAAAATAATAAGCTTTTAAGCTTGGGCGAGCCTATCCTTTTTGAAACGGGTGGTGTGTGCAGTTCCCCCTTCAATATCAGGAATTACTTGCAAACAAACAACCATCTGAGCTTGACTTGGAAGAATTATTTTGGAAATGTAACATTTAGTAAATCAGATATTTGAGTTACAGAGTAATCTAATTTTTCCAAATACTGTATACCACATTTAAAAATCCTTTATTATTACAATTAATGATAAAATTGGAACAATTACCAGCAATTTTCCATTGACAAGTTCAACAAGAAGAAACTGAGAATGACCCAGAGCTAGGAAAATCACCCCATCAGGAGAGCTTGTTTGAAACCTTAGAGAAACGGTGGTTGTATCGAGATCATGTGAACTCGTCGATTGGAATAAGAAACTGTCTCCATGGAAAGAAGCTTAAAAAAACAAAATTATTGTTTATTATTATATCACTTAGTAGTGATACACTTATCGTTTATAACATTATGTTTATTATTATATATGTTTCATCCCAGAGTGATAGAATTTTTGCATTTCCTTTAGAGTGTACAAAATTCCAATGTTCTATACTCCAGTTGAGCGAAAAGATTTTTAGAACCATCAACACTTTTTTATGAAGTAGTGCCATTGTTTAAGGTGAATTTCCTTCAAATGAATATATGAATAAAAAATCAGGTAATGAATGAATATTTGACATTTCCTTTTGATGATACCGATGATTTTCTAAGGTTTCTGTAAATCTGTTTCATCCACAGAACACACTTACCATAGGGAAAACTTGAATGAAAAATCAAGTCTTACAATAAATAACTATACGTATAATCCACCTTTAATAACAGTTTGCGAAGGCATATTGTACAGGTTCAATAGTAAATAATTATTATGCTCTGATAAAGCTGTATAAAAGCTTCCTGATTTCCAAGTACCGGCACTGGCTAAGATTACACAATTTAAAACATTTCAGTGCTCAGTTTATAAAAAATGTAATATAAATCAAAAGTTTAAAAGAAAATCGTATCCAAAGGAACCAAATTCATCTTCAGAAGCAACTGGCCAAGCATGAAGATATATCATAAAATTTTCCTATTTGATAAATTTTCTTCGGCTTAACCTATTTTCTTCACGTGTCCGAGTAGCATAGTAGCTCACATTTTGTCAGTCTGTACTTGACATGCCCAATTACATACAGCATAGCAATACTGGTCGTTCTGTACAGTGCAGTCAATAAGTTTACTTCTATGATCAATATACTACTCACCAAAATACGCTACCGTTGCCCCGAAATGACATATAATCATGAACAAAAATGTCTTCATTACGGCATTATCCGATTACAGTGTCATTAGACCAGGATATGTTGGGTTTTCATTTCGATACACTTGTATTTCGGTTATTTACAGGATTTAGGTTAGTTCTATTTGCAGCAATGATGCCAGAATACTAGAATGCGCACTGCAAAACTGCATACCAATAATGTAATTTAGAAAAATCATAAAGATACTAGGGTCTCATGAAGTTTAGTACCATATACCCGATTATCATACAAATTTCCCATGTTGGAAACGACTCATCCTAACCCGGGAGACAATGCCAGATACTTGCAGCATTGGCGCCCCCTAGTTAGGATTAGAATATTCTGCCAGTTTTTATTTTGATGACATTCGGGAATATGGCACTAAACTTCACTAGACCCAGATACTATTTTGTGAATGAGCAAATTAACGTCCTTTTGGAGTGGTTCTGACTACTGTTTTCCAACTGAAAATAGTTGGTTGAAATACCACTGTTTCAACCAGATCTGTGATCGTCCCATCGTCCCATCCCATCCCATTTTTTTTAAACAGTATCACACTGCACAGAAGTGGTAAAATGTCAAAATAGTAAGGAGTAATTTAATATAATTATCCAAGAATTCAGTAAATCATATTTTTCATAACATAATTAATTATAAATAAAGTGTTACCATTATTTTTATTTTCCAGAAGTTTCAAGTTTTATAATTCAATTTGCATCATTTGTTTTATCCATTTCATTTTTAAGTTGAAATCATCATATTGTATTCAGCATTTTGTTTAATTATTGAAATACCAATAAAAATTAAGAAAACAGGATTTCATTAGTTCTCAACAAACGTATTTAACAGAAAACAAATGTAGTTTCCATCTATAACCATAATATTGGCAGTACACAGGCTGCAGGGACATGGTAACTCTGAACTGCTCTGCCGACCTCTTCTTAAAAACTCGTTCACATAATCACAGAAAAACCAGAAAACAACTTTTCACAGAAATCCATCACTGAAGGCTGAAATGTCTCTCTAAATAGTAATATTACCACTGTGAACCTTTTTTCTAGCAGCTTCACAGTGGTGGACTAATAATGTATAGTAGGTTTCAAGGGTTTCGGGTCAGCTCAGTCGGTGAAGCGTTGGGAATACGCTTCGAGCTACGCATCTTTGATCGTCATGACGCAGGTTCGAATCCCGTGGGAGATGATGATTATATGCGAAAGGTCTGCTGGACGCATCACCGGTGCCCGGTGGTTCACGTAAGCGCTGCTTACGGCTTTCTCCACCAACCCTTTTTTTGTGCCAAATAAAATCCAATGTCAATCTGGATTTTTGTTTCATGATTTTGATGATGCCAAATGTTTATGTCCAAATTCAGATTGATTAATCCTACCACAAGCCCAATAATGAACAGAATAAAATTTAAAAGCACAATATTATTAAGCACAAATTTATTACCATTATCGATGAGTTATTACCATTCCATATGAAGTTGTTGCATTGTATTTTTTATGTTCATATAATCCATCCATTGTTGTGTCCAAGTATCCAGTTTTACAATGATTTAATTATTGTATTATTTTAGTTTAAACATGGAAAACAAGGATTTCACTAATTAGATAAATAACCGATTCTATCAGACCTCCACCAACCAGGTCCATGCACAGGAAAAATGAGAAATACGATAATCCAAAAACCTTCATCCCGATTCGGAACAGGTCGTGGTTCACCATATGCTGTATGGTTAAGCTGTATTCTTGACTTTCCTGTCCCGCAGGATAAAAGTGATATCCTATCTTATAATGCTGTTGTTGAAGCATCTTGGGATATCAGAGAAATTGAAAAATTGACAATGTCAAATTCTATAGCATTAGATTAAAATATGCCAAATTCGGTACATAATCTGTAATGGCATTTAAAAATTGGACTATCCCCGAACAAAAAACTATCCACTCTTTAAAAAAATCCAAATCTGGCCAAAATAGTTTTTAACATTTGGCCCATGATGGCATTTAACACCATAATACCACTTTCTGCTTTGGCCTCGCCTATTTCGCAGTGCTGCCCAACTACAAAACATGCCGAAATTCATTGACTCACGAAGGCATTAGTACACCTCAGCAATTCTCATCATTGTTAAATTGTTATGATTATTATAAACTCCCAAGAGTAGTAAATACGTTATGTCCACCAATATTGCAAAAAATAACATTGTCAAAGCATTGTTTCGAATGGCAAATGTTTTTAATCACTCTATGTTACGATGGCTGTATCTCAAATATCAAAATAAAATCATTATAATAAGTCATATCGGTAACACTAAAAAGTTGAATCGGTATCGGTATTTGGATGTCTGGGACAATAAATCAAGTAATGCATGTAAGAATTTGCAACTCTTACGTTGTATTTAATTTGGCTCAAGAAATTCAGCACAAACACCATTGTCCATCATGAAAGGCGAGCCTAATCCTTCTAACAATTTTTATTTTTTTGGGGGGGGGGCGTTTAGTTACTTTCATTACTATTTTACCCATCTTTTGTTTTGCTTTATTTTTTTTTCTTTTATTATTTTAACGGTTTTTTCTCATGTACAGTTTCTCCAGTACAGTCTAATTTCTTTTTCGCTTGTGTTTTAATTTATAGTGTGAGTGTGTGTGTGTGTTAGGCGCATGGGCATCTAAGACGAACTTGCAGGGGCTAAAAGAAAATGTCGAGAGCTAAGACGAAGCGTGGAGGGGTAAGACGAAGTGTAGGGGAGCTATGACAAATCATAAAAACCGAATACAAGAATGGGAGAACAACAAAAAAGCATGGACAGTTAAGACAAATCGTGAGGGGGTAAGACGACGCGTGGAGATGAGAGGTAAAGCGAAGCGTGGAGGACTAAGACGAAGCGTTGAGAACTAAAAGTGTGGGGGCTAAGACGAAACGTGGAAAGCTAAGAAGAAGGTTGGAGAGTAATGAGGGAGCGTGGAGGGCTAGGACAAAAACGCGGAGGACTAAGACATAGCATAGAGACATGGTGTATTTTAAAACACACAAAGTTTGGAGAAATCTGGGAAACGATGAAAATTGAAATGAAGTTTACATAGCGAGATATCGTGCTATCATCTACATACCTACCAAAAACAAACAAGTAAAATAAAACGTGCTACCAATCCCATAGTAATAGACTAGTCTTTAGCTAAACATTATATGATAAAATTTGGGCATTTCATACTGTAGTTGTGGAGGTACACAAATGTGACTGAGAAATAAAACTGCTGCAATATTTAGCGACCAATGTGCATTTCAGAAACGTGTAGGTGTAAGCTATGCTATGAAAAGGGCTGTGTGACTAGTGTGTAAGCCAATGAAATAATCAACATAGGGACAGAACTAATAAAAGTTAAAACAAACATCATCACATTTCCTAGCACTGGCCTATATCAGTAAAAATTGTTGTCGACTTTGCACTTTACGACTAATTTAATCTATTCTGTACAAATTCTTCACGGAGTGAGCAGAACGAACCTCATAAATGGTTGGGTATTCAGGCATCGAATTTTTACAAACATTCAACAATATTTTGCAGCGGCAGCTGGTTTGTTTGTGGACTGTCATTAAAAAGTTATTCGATCGACTTGAGAGATTGTGGAGTAATTTGTACTGTATACTGCAATAGGTTACCACAATAATCAGATTGTAAAATCAAGTGTCCATGGAGCCCTAAGGTAAATCATAAGACGAGGCGTAAAGAGATAAGAGGAAGTGTAGAGGATTGAGGCAAGGTGCTATATGGTTAAGATGAAGCATTGAGGGCTAAGACAAGGTGATGAGAGCTAAGACGAAGCGTGGGTGGTAGGGCGAAGCAAAACGTGGAGAGCCAATGAGAAAAGATGGAAATTGAGACAAAAATATGGAGAGCTATTGCAAAGCGTGTATAACTGCTATAAGCCCGAATTCTGGGGTCCGAAGCGAAGCGTGGAGTGCTATGGCGAAGCAAGGTCGAATCGATTTTGAGCGAAGCAGGGACGGCTGAGACGATCAGTGGGGGGTTTTAGACAAAGTTTGGGGAGCTAAGGCGAAAAGCTGATGACCGTCACAAATCGTGGAGAAATCAGACTAAGTGTGAAGAGCTAAGACTGAGTGCGGGGGTCAAAACTAAATGTGACTGTAAACGTTTCAATGATACGTTCTATGGACACATTCTCTTTTGGCTTATGAGATTCAACAGCCCAAATGCGCTTGACTCGACCATTTTTCTTGTCTTTTCTTTAAGTCCAATTTTATTTGTTTGTGGGTGAACAGGCTCGCGAAATGATTTTCTCGCATGCGGACACATCCGAGGCCTTCGCCTGTTTTCTCGGAGTCCCTTTTTATGTGTAGTGTTGTGTTTTATATTGTGTTTATATGAGTCCTCAAAATAATCACACACGTTTCAAAATACATGTCATGTAATTTATATTTGCGATTAATATCTAAATACTTGACTTGTCATCAATCTACATTCCACTTTGTTATTACTAGCGCAGCATTATCATCGGTTCAAATTATGTACCATGAAAACCTATTGTTATAGGGGCATAATACTGACCGCGTGTACATTATATTAAAATACTGTCAGCAGTACCTTACTGCGTCAAGTATTCAAGTATAAAAACGTCATTGCCATGCAACGTTTGCCCTTTGTCGTTTTAAATTTTTGCCAAAAATAATTGGATCAGGAAATACTTCTGAGGCGAAATATAAATGGAGCTGACAACGGTAAGCTAAAGTTCGAATTGGTGAAATCTATAACGACAACATATACAGACAGACAAACAACAAATGTTGATTACGTAAAAGAGGTTGTATTTCTTTGACAGTTGACACATTTTTTTCAAATTTTTCAAAGCCCATCCTCACATTACCGCTAAATCATGATGGTTTATCAATTAGTTCCGCCTAAATCACCGGATCTGTTCTCTTACAAATGATTACATTTCATCCACGCAATTATTGATGCGAAACAAAAGATATTTACATGCAAAAACGTTTTTGTGGCTGACCTATTTGTGATGTGTTGTAGCTAAGGGTATACTTTAAAAAGATCTAATCTCTTTTCGCACATCCTTACACAAAATAAGCCATAAAGAAAAGTTCACAACTCTTGACCAAGGGATTTGCAAGTTATAGATAAAGGTCATGTTTAGAGAAGGATTTTTGAATTGCTGATTGATTTTTTTTTTATAGCTGCATATTGCATAAATTCGTAATAGTCTAAAAAAGCAAAGAATTTTAATCAAAATACCTGAACTATACTAAAGTGTCCGTTAATTTCTGCCTCTTTAGTCAAAATCGAGCCTAACCAAAATAAATCGAGGATAATTGTCATTGTGAGTTTGCTGTTCAACGCATATTTTTAAAAGCACCACAAATGCAACTCAATTTCTATCATAATTCCAAACAAAAAAGAAGACAAATGTAGCAATAACTCAATACTCAATACAAGTATAATATCAAGTATAATTTCCAAGTTCCCGCTGGAACCTATAACCGTCATCATAGGATTTACAAATTTTATATGCCTTTTTTATGCATGAATTGGCATATTTTGGGACTAGGTAGAAAATGATTCATCCATTTATTTTAAATAGTGGTGTTTTAGATGCACCTTAATGGTGGTTCATCATATGGATGAGTCGCATTTTTAGCTTTTTATATTGCCATTGTAAAGTTAAATCCTATCTTATCATATAAACGTTGGGATATGTAGTATATTTTTGGGCAATGGTAAAACTATCTAACACTTGTTTGCTTTTTAATTTTTTTCTTCTATTTAGGACGAAAAAATATGTTACGTTGTTTCGAAAGAGGTCGAGGAAAATCTGAAAACTTGACTCTATTCAACGCTACAGTTTGATCAGTGTTCTTATCAAATCATGCGGAACGAGCAAAATAACCGGTTAAATCAAAGCGCATAATTTGCCTGATCCCAACCGCTTAGTTTTATGTTTGTTTTATTGGTGATTTTTTTAGTATTTTGTACCGTATACCATAGCTTACACTGGTGAACCTTGTCGAGACATTACATGTTGTGTTAGAATATATTGATTCAAAATGCAGAGAGAAGTTTATCTGGTTGTTGTCTCGATTCTAGAAGGTGAGTATGAGTATGATGTACCGTAACATTGTAGCCCGGTATCGTAACTCTAGTTATTTTATTTTTGTATATTTTGTAATGTTTGGTTGATACCTAGAATTCTTCGATTCTTCAAAAAAATGAATGTCAAATCAAATTTATAAGTAAGGTTTATCTGATCATATTTTTGCACCTGATCTGTGATTGCTGACCACATAATCTGTGTTATAAGATACGTAACATATTTATTTCGATTTCTTCACTAATAAGACACACACAAAATAATACGAACATACCTGAAGTAATCAGGAAAGTGAATGAAAAGTGAATGAAACAGAGAAAACAGGATTATACCAACCTCAGGGCTTTTCTTCACAATCTTGGCAGTTAAATCAGGCATTGAAACATAGAACTATTCAATAAACATACTCTGTACTAAGAGTGTCAGCCAGGTGTTACAAAAGCAAACAAAAATTAAAAATATTGAAAAATAAAATTTGAATTTCGAACTATTTGTGTATTTCAATGGGACTCACAGTTGATTTCACTGGGACTCACAGTTGACTGTCATACGGCCGATGTCATGCTGCACATCGCTCATTCCAAAAAATGTTAATCAAAAACGCGCCCAAGATTGATTTGATACAAAAATATAAGGCCTATTAACACTGAACAACGAAGAGTCATACAGGTCTTAGCCAAGATAAAACCTATGGGTTTAAAATGGATTCATTTTTTTTAAGAATCCAAATAATAATATTTGAAAAATAGTTTCGTAATGTAGCCACTCAGGCATGTATTTCCCTAAAAGAATTTTTGAGTACAGTACCAAAACCAATAGAGTATCACAAAACATCCTTCTAAGTGCTTTAAAACCTTGCAAATAACAGAATTTTTTGATACCCTACACTAACTCTGCTTGTTTGGCCAATATTGGGTCCAGAAAACCCAATTTTTAGGAAATGTTTGTGCCTCCATGGCGAATATCAGATTGTATTATCATGATATGCAATGAAAGCACTATTTTTGAAAAATTTTATTTTCTATGACCCATTATGGTGTAATAATTTGAAATCTTTTTAGGTCTCCATTCGTCGTCATTTATAATAAATATGTGATTCATGGGTCATAATAATATATTATATTCTATGAGCCGAAATTTTACAGTACATAATAGATTTACATCAATTGTCTAATTTGTCATGCTATTTGTATGTTTTATGCCATTCAATGACCATATGTGGACCAAGATTTGCCATAAGTTGCTTCAATTCCATTGGCATTGAGGATTGCCTGTCTTTTATAGCCACAACATTTTTCTGGCTAGTAATAAGCACAAATAACAGGTCAAACCAGGTTGATCAAGTTTATTGGTTTTTCTGTATATGCTGCTTCATCTTCTTGCATTTAGATGTTGCCACAATTCAGAAATGCTGTGCTTAATCTAATTTTCTATTACAAACTTTTGCTTTTAGGTCGCAATTTTCCAAAACGTCCTAAACATCAACTTTTAGTGGAATGTAAATTTGATGGAGAGCAACTTTCAACAGACCCAATCGATCATGCAGATACACCTGATTTTACAACAGAGCTTGCTTGGGAACTCGACAAGAAAGCTCTTCATCAACATAGGTATGGCAGAATTGTTAATAAACATACTATACAGTAAAATTTTGTGTTGCGGAGTAAGCGATTCTTATCTGAGTGATTTCTTTCCTAAAGCTGAGTTTTGCTCATAAAAATGTATGAGTGTACTAATTTGTTAGTGTTAATTCCTATTTTAATCGTGAACCCTAACTACACCTCAGTGCCTTGACTCAGACCCCGATCATTTTCAATGTTCACAAAATAAAAAAGATTGAGCGAATTGTTCCAAATTTGAAAATAACTTTATGAATTTTATAAATTTGGTATTATGATGCTGCTACACAGTGATTGAAATGTGCTCAAGCTTCAGGCATCTGACATTTTGAAGTAAAATATTATTAAGTAGTGTATTATATCAAATATCGTTCAACTTAACTTTTTATCTGAATCTTGTTATTAATTTGTATTTGATCACTGGTACATTCAAATCATTGTTAGTTTTATTTATCCAATGCAGTTTGCTATTTATTAATGCATAGCATGTTCATTGCATTGTAACTGAATGGAATCATGGTTCTATTTGCTGCTTACAAAAAATATTCTATTTTGTTTATGTTTTTTGAAATCACTTTTGGCTACATTTACACTTGTTGACTAATTACTTTCGTCATTTTATCAGGATGCAAAGGACTCCAATAAAGCTTCAATGTTATGCGGTGAATACAACTAATGGAGTGAGAGAACAGATCGGATATATATTATTGGATCTCAGAATTGCTCAACAAAACCCACAGGCATGAAGATTGTATTTTTATAATAGCCCAGAATATTATTTTGATAGAGAGGGTCAAGTCTAAATATTTTGCTATTTCTGAATGTTAAATATTTAATACAATGTTATTTAACTTGACTTACCATTTTTTAAAGTTATTATATAGACATAAAATCTATAAAACGAATTGCTCAAAATGTTCATAAATTAATATCTTGAAAGAGTAAAAATATATTCTCTCGTTGAATTTGTACTACAGGTAATTTATATGCCAATATGCTTTTCTTATAGCTACCTACAATTCTGGAATAGAGTCTATAATCAAAATAATGTGGCACCGTATGTTCACTTTTGAATGTATTCAATATATTTTTTTTTCATCTTTGGTTTATTGTTAGACGGTTAGTTTTTCGAGCGATTTTTGGATTGGTATTCTGAAGCTTGTTAAATACTAGATATTTGAAATGTTTCTTAGATTCAATAATATTTCTATTATCAACTTAAATATGTTTTTCTTTTATACGCAAGGTTATATATTGCTTTTGTTTTATTGATAAACTATGTATTAGCAACGGAACCGAATGGATTGGTTTAAACGATTTAAGAAGTACTTATAATATGCTATATTTTTTATTTTCAGGCCCCAAAGTGGTATAATTTATTAAGTAGTAAATATTCTCGTCTCAAACCGGCGATCAAAGTGGGTATGGCGTTAGAAGATGACCAACCAACACAAGACAATACCTTCAAGGCTCGTGATGCTCCACCTAGATCAGGAAAAGGTATTTGGCTTGTAATCTCTATCGAACCTTTTTGGTTCAGTTGGTAAACCTCTGCGGCGCAATCCATCTGTGGCTTAGTCAAACTTGGGGTTATATTATTTTATTTAATTAGACAAAATATTATCAATTTGCTTAGGCTTTATTAGTATTGCACAGTTCACACTATGTGGAGAGCCCTTAAAGACTAACTGATGGCCACTGATTTAGGAAAATAAAATATATATATAAATATAAATTCCACAACGGCACCCTAAGCATAAAACTAATTTGACAATAGTCAATGTAAACTTTATTATGACCAAGTTTTACTGTCCATGTAGAAAAAGTTGTCGAAGCGTAGTTGTTTTACTAATTTTTGGATATCATCGATTTGAGCATTTGGATTTGACTTATTATATTAAAATGTACTTTTCACTATTTTATGCCAAACTGTATGGTAGCAGAGAATTCCATACTTACCTAAATGTTTTAAACATTCGTATGGATGATGCACATACAATTTTTTTTTATAGCCACTTCTTTAGAGTGGATCACCCTGACCAAGGCCCTGTAACTGCGGCCACTTATAGACGGACAGGGTTACAATTGCTGGAAAGATATGATCTTTTCCTGTTCGGCTTAGCCTACCCAAGTTATTACACCCTGGGTTAAGTGGCGGGCATGGATAAGCGAGTCTGACTCGAACCTGAGATCTTCAACCTACGATGCCAACATGTTTAACCACTAGGCCATCGCGGCCATCTTGTTGTATAGTTAGTATGTGTTTGGTATGTGTTCAGTCTTTGGTAAAGTGATTTCCAAACCCTGCAAATTTTCTGGGGATAAGATCTCATGGTGCAGGGTGAGAAACAAAAAAATTCTAAACTGTTATCTATGTTTTTATTTTCAGCAATGAACTCTCCTGAAAAGCTTGGTAAAGAATTGGTGGCGAAACTCAATGAGGAAGAAGGATATTTTCAAATTGGACCTCCTGATAATTGTTACGATATGTTTGTCTTATCTGTAACTATTGCATTTGCGGCTAATCTAGAACAGGTTTTTTTTGCACTTCTTTATTTGAAAATTGTAGAAATGCTGTTACCAGAAAGTTTTTGATCAACCTTGTTTTGTCAAGTGTTGCGTGGAAGCACAATTAGAGGCCCATGCTTCACAAATTATAACCTCTGATTGGCGATGTGCCTAATTAAGCAATATTTGATGGAGTACTAAATTGAGTACTGATATCTTTATAGTGAGCAAAAAGAAGACTAGGATAAATGACTATTTTGTTACATGCAGTGTATCTTTCGAAAGAAAATTTGTTGAAATATAGTCAATTATTGGTTGCGTACTATACTGTGGTGCATCTTTTAGTATGGATGGCAATTCGGAATAATTCACTGTTCTGGAATTGCTCACACACGTGCTCGAAACACCTTTTACAACGTTTGCGCTCGTCAAATGTTAATTAGCAATCAAATTCTTTTATCCGGTTCAAATATACATTTTTGATTTGGATACTTTAATATCCGACTTCTTCTGGATTAGAATTTTCAACCACTAATAGCGGCCATTTTTGTTATTCGAATTTACCCTAAACAAGGCTGAATATAATATGAAAAAAGGTGCTATGGGTTTAAATTACCAAGGCTAGTTTTGTTGGACAAAATGGATTATGTTTGTTTTAACAATTAACTGACTAACATAATGCCAGCTACTCTGCTACTCAGATACCCGAAGAAAAATTGATTCCATCAAAAAAATTTATCATATAAGCAATATTCAAGATATGTGTGGCTAGAATATTTAAATAGCTCTTTTGGAATATGTAGTTTAGTCACCAAACTGTATAAAAAGATTCAAATATGGAATAGATTCAAATTTGGTATTTGGCATGGATTCATCACCTGGACATCTTTATATTCATTTTCAGCTAATTCCATCAGACAAGAGAATACATTCTGCTGGTAATACAGGATATTTTTTCTATTATACGTTATTGGGAAATGATGTTGCAAATGATCCTTTTCCCGATTTATTAAATCCTGAATTTGTTCCTGAAAGAGCATCTGTCAGAATAAGAAGCTCTGTCAATGTTCTGCGATTATATCTTGCAGCTCAAGTGAGTGTGAAACTATAGCTGAGAGTTATAAGACGGTAGCATTTTTCATTTAGGATTTTGTATTGGTGTGAAAGACATACTAGTATTGTTTGAGGGATGATTACAATACACTTTTTTTGGAGCATGTGCATATAGATTTAACCCTAAATTATTTGAAGGAATTCAAATATGAACAGGATTGTATTTAGGTTAGGTCTGTTGGCATGGTATTCCAACGCAGACACATGATATGGTGTTGTTTTCAACCTGAGGCACTCTGAATTTGTTCTTGGAGAATACTACTAAAATGCTAATATTTAGCTTTATCACTTTCTTATTCAGATGTGCTTATTGTTCCCGGAAAAAAGTACCAAAATGCTAATAATTGGCTTTATCACGTTATTTTCCACACACGCTCATTAGGAATGAGGTTGTACAAAATTCCACATTGTATTTAAATCGAAGTGATTAATTTGGTTTGATATGTCTAGTGACAGAGGTCTACCCTGCTCATATATGTTTAATTATTTTCCCTCAACCAGCTTTATGATCTAAATTTTCTTTTCAGTCTGGTTTACAAGTTCATTTGTGTTCTGGAGATCAATCCCTTGGAAGTGCCGACATTTCACTCAGTTCATTACTAAAGAAAGGAAGCAAAGAAATTGAAATCAAACCAGTTGTAACCGAGGGAGCTTTCACACTCTGTCCTCCTAATTTGATGAAACAACAATTAGATGGGAATGTCGAAGCAAAAGTTGGTGTTTCTATCAATTTAAGAAGAGAAGAAATAGCAACGGATTCTATGCAGGTAATTAGAAGTTGCAGATGACAGTTTAATTCAAAATTGAAAATTAGATTAATCATGTAAATTGTAATGTTGTTGGTGTTGTCGTTCGAAACATGTATTTCTGATTATTATTATATTGTATAAATTACTCGGTACCAGTAGATTTATAAAATACTCAATTTTTATTTCATTAGATTGTCGAAAATATTTCAAATGTATATTATCGTGACACAACAAAAACAAGGATTTCTTTATAGTTTAATTTGAGTGGTATTCACAATTCATCATTGTTATGTAAATGGGATGTTTCCAGATAAAAAATTTGGCATATAACATTATTTCACTTTAAAATATGAATTTATGAATGTGATTTATGAATAACTAAAAAACGAAATTCTAGTCTTATGAAATTTTGTCATGAGCTAACTAATATATAGTTGGTTTACTTAATATTAATCAACTATCTTTGCCAGGCACCATTTATAGAAGATTCTGCTCTTCAAGCTCCAACAAAACCTAGTAAACCATCATCAGGTGATGTTCTGACTACAGGACATTTATTATCGAGTGATGATGCAGCTCCACAGGATGTGCCTGAAAGAGACATTCTTCCTGATAAACAACAGAAAACGAAAAAAGGAAAGAAAGAAATGAAACAAACGAAACATGAGGAAACGCCTGAGATGCCTAGGAAACATTCTCCTGAAACTGAGGTTTTGACCGATATCATGTATTCTTAGTTATCATTTCATTTCAGAATCAAACTGAAGTCTTATTTATATAAATTTCACATATTAAAAAAAATTTCCTAACGAAATCAGAATTTTGATTCCTTTTCTGAAAATATATAAACGCTCAGCTACTGATTTTGAATCACAGTATGATTCTGAATAATAATTTGGACAGCTCTCATGTAATAGATTGTACAAAAGGCTCAAGGTCGCAATACACGTTTGTGCAGATTGAGGGTAGGCATATTTTATTTCAGTTTTGGATTTTACGCTGCTGCAATGCTATATCTGCATTACATTTTGAAGTTATTCTGAATGGTTTGCTTTGCGAGGTAACCTTAGTGCTCATTTTTTGTGTAAATTTAAGCTTTGCTGGTATGTGACTATTATTAAAGGCAAAGCAATGTTGATGTGTTTTTGTATTGTGTCCTGCAACGCAACACAATGCATCAATAATATTGTTAGTTTTTCGATTCATCCAAAGTTGATAAGGAAGTTTCATTAATGAAGGAAAAACGACATTCTGTCACTCCCCTTATTGTCGTCTCCCTTGTATTTCCGTTAGGTTGGACAGCGAACTTCAACTCCAACACCACCATTACCAGAAGTTAAACCCTTCACCCTTGAAACTGATGAAGAAGCAGACAGTATACACATAGACTCTGAAACTAATCTCAAGCAGATTGCGCGTGAAGAAGTCAAACCTAATCAGAAGAAGGTTACAATGAAGCAAGGTACTTGTAAATTTTATTTCGAGTCAATCATACCATGACTTGGAAATGTTATGTTAAAAAGAATTTATAAAGACACATGCCCTGCCACCAAGACTACCTGTATAATAGTATACCACATTTTCCTGCTGCTAATATTTTAAAATTCCTGCTATTGCCTCTGCTCATGTGTCTTATTAAAATGAAAGAAATCATTAGCCATATTGAAAATATTAAGGAATAATTTAAACACTCGCAAATATCTGAGATTTGTTCAATCATTTTTTATCTTTCAGCACCACCTGCACAAGATCCTATCAGTATAACAGAAAGTAGTGGATTGACTACGACAGCTACTCATCCAGTTGTACCACCACAAGCGAGACATTATAGATTCTCACTTCATTTAAAAAGTGTTGCTGATCTTGATTTGCCATTTACATGCAATGCTTTTATAAAGTAGGTATTTTGAGATCATAATGTTTGAATGAGATTGTATGGCACTTGTTCCTTGATCTTAGCTTGTGATATTTTCAAGTCTAGTGTGCAGCTGCTACTACTACATGCTGGAATAGCCCATTTGCCATATGCATGGCTGTTAGTTGGTTTCTTATAGTTCTTACTGTAGCCTTGCATAGTTCCATCACCATTAGGCAAAGCAGTCATAAAAGAACAAAGTTAGGCATCGTTATCATTGCTACGAAAGACTTTCAGTCCTATCCTCTGCACCAGACCAGTAGCTCAATGTTGAGAGTTGTTCAATGGCTCAACGTTTCATAACCAAATAAATGCCTGTTGCATTATGTAATAATAGATACACATAAGACTAGACACCACATAGGCGCAGACTTGCAAGCACCTTTCAACTAATTTTTCTTAAATATCCTTGTTCTGAATCTGGCTTAACATAACAATTGGTGATGAATTGTGCTTTTTTCAGATACACATATCCATTCTTCGGAAGTGCTGCTCCTGTATTAACGAATCCACCCGTTGAAATTCCAAGAAATATTGAAACAACTCTACCTCGATCATTATGCACATTTGATTTTGCATGTACCGCACCACTACTACACAATACATTCAACAGGTAAGAGTTGGGCTTTTGTTGATGCACACTAAATTTTCTCTAGCAGAATATCAGCATTGATAGATTGTGCTGCTGTGATTCATAAGTGGCAGATTCTTGACAAAATATTGTGACGATTCCTTGATAACTGATATTTTTAAAATTAGTGGAAAATGTAAGAAGACATTGATAGATTGTGGTACACTCGTACTGAGTCGATTGCATAACCGGTGATGGTTAACAAAATATTTTTGCACAAAATTTTTTTTGATTGTGTTGTCCAGAAAACATGACAGGGGGACATTAAAGAAAGGTGAGGTTGTCTTGCTCAAACTGGCATAAATTTCAGCTACCTTGTTCCCAGGCACCCGAACAAAATTAGTTTCATCAGAATATTAACTTTCAAATGGCCATTATTTTGTGATATATCTCTTACTAGAAGATTTAAATGCCTCTTTGTAAGTACCTGATAAAACCAATCTGTAGAAAAGGGTTTCTCAATCATCGACACTGCTATGAAATAGCAGTGTTGATGGTTTTAAATCTTTTTTGGTCACCTGAAGGAAGTGATAGGTTTATTTTGGGTAGCATTGGCTGATTTTCTTTGCATGATCATTTACTTTCAGTGTTCCTTTAATTGCTGAATTGTGGCATCGCGACAAAGAAAGCAGTGATATGTTGATTGGTGCAGTAGCTGTTCCTTTACCTGTATTGATGACACAAGATCCTGTGCAATTTATCAACCCTGGGGAAGGTACTGGGAATGTTAAACAAGGAAAACAAGGAATGAGATGGTCTCATACCTCAACAGTATATATAATGTCTGTACAAGGGTAAGCAAGAATTGAAAAATAGGATGGACATGCAAGTTTGATATACTTTTGATACAAGGATCAAATAAAGGTTTGCTCCCCAAGCTGCAAAGTAATATTAAATTGAGCAATAAATTTAGTCTTCAATAATATTCTCCACCAACCAACACATTAATAGCTCAGTCCACTTTCATGTACACATCACCGCATGAAAGCACAGCCTGGGTTTTGACCATATTTCATGGAATCATTTTTTTACTCAACAGGCCCAACAAAAAGGTAGCTGATCTTAACCTTGCTCTAACACTTGAAGATTATGGGACTGTCAGAGAACAGAGGCTTGTGATTCCACAACAACAGAAAGAAGTACCGGTATGCATTTATATATAAAATATAGATATTTCGGTTTCATTATTTTATAATTTTTGCGACTCACAAAGTTATATGACATCATCAAATTCTGCGTAACTATTTGAAGGATGATTAAATCATTTTCTTATATCTGGTAATTTCACCCCTGATTGTATTTTGAGTAACAGGAATCGCGGTTTTAATTGTAAGTCATCAATAACTATCATTGAACATTGTGTTTATTGGAGTCTTTCCTAGTTATTTTTTTGTCATACATATCTATTAGAAGCAATAGATGATTTATCTGTGGGCAGGATTGTCGCAAAACTCGAACCCTAAATGGAAATGATCAATGCGTTACATATTTGGGGAAAATCAATTGGACCATGTCCATGTCTCAACAAAATAAATGGTTCATTATCTAGCATTGTTATTTCCAGCGAAATCAAACAAAGCAAAATAAATCTCCTCCACAATCTCCACCTCGGCCTACTGTAGAAGAACCACGAGAAAGTGCTGAATACAGAACTGCAATGGAGCTTGAATTATGGAAAGAACAACAGGAAGAACATTTCGAACATCAGGTAATATATTAATTTATACTCTACAACCTTTCTAGAGTGAATTGTCCAAATTTCATTTGTGAAGTTTTTGAGAGGCACAATATGGAAAAAATAGCACAGAAACACAAATTAATTTTATATTGTTTTGTAAAAGTGATGTCGTGGAAGCCGGACGAGTGTGAAATTTTTTTATCAGCACGTTTATGGCTCATGAATGGAATGAAATTAGAGCTGAAATCATTCCGATGCAATTTAGAAACACAATTCATTAGTATATTGGATAATTTCTGATGATACAATTTTTGGAATTTTCAATGTTTAGAAGCTCAAAAAAAAAATCGATCCGGGTGTACACTGGAATGGTGTGCTCTGTTGATTTTGTCGAAGCAGACAGACATTTTCCTGCCTGTAGGCTAATTATTAAATGCATATCACAGCAGCGATTATATGAATATGATTTTTCCATATTATCAACCTTGACAATACTGATTTACCAGAATATTATTAGAAGGAGACCGCTATTATTATTATTATGGAGGAGAACGCAATACACCTTAGGGTGGGGTTGATAACTGGTCTAGTAAGCTGTTATTGGGGATGTCAAAATCATAGTTTGAATAAACTGTCTGATGTGTAGGGTTTTTCCGTGCATATGACTCTTTTCCTCGCTAGGAAAGTTTTTTTTCCTCCATTCCTAAGACTCCGGGTATGTTGCAACCGGTGTTAAAATGTTTTAAAACGCAGTCTTCAGAAAAACTATTATCCTGCAAGTCTATTGGAATAGGCAGTTAAACCATGTAAGGCAAGTAAGAACCATGAAGAACCAAATGTAATATTTCCACATGTTTGAAACAATTCCATAAATAATTCTTATCCATCAAAGGTTGGTAGCAAGCAGATATGACCAATAAATTTGCAAAATCGCTGTTTTATAAAGTTTTAGTACGTTTTGTGAGCTTATCAAACGCTATTGACATTCTGTGTGTCGAATGCATTGTTGTGTTCACAATATAATGTTTGTATAATACGACCAAGGGTTGTTGGTATTGATTTTTTATATCATCAAATTCCATGTCTGACACAATGTCCCTTAGTAATAGGTGTTGTGTTATACATTATAGATGTTTGGGTCGGCTTAAATCAAATAGCATCCTGTGGGTTCAGAATCACAGTGAATAATTTTCCCAAATTTAATTGAATATTCAAGTTGAAACCGATATATTGAATAACCAAACTCATATGCCTGAAAATTATCAACTACACTGAAATTTCTGAAATTATACAGGAATTTGTTAGTGCTGATCCCGAATCACTGGCTAAATCGTATGGAACAATTTATGATTCAATAATCACGAATAAATATCTTCGGCATCCATGCTGGCTAGAGATAAAATGTTGGGCTTTGACTTTTACTGGCTCATGATCAAAAAGTCGATTGTTAGAAGATCAATTTTGTTGATACAATTTCATGAATTTACACTTCAACTTACCGTACCTGTAGTTGATATACCACAAACAAAACATGCTTATATCTCGGAAGTATTTTTTGGCAAATATGAAGCTTTCTATTTGTAAACCATACCTCGCATAATGTGGACTGACACAGTTATTTGACTGGGTTATGGAAAGCTTAACACGTGTACCTGCGAATTTGTTATCGCCTATGAGTAAGAGTTTTAAGATGCTTCCGGTTTTGCAGATTTAAATCACGAATAAGGTCGTTTTACCATCGCCTAGAGCGGATACCACTCATTGCACTTTATAGTAGCGGTATGGGCTTCTTTGGTATGTTTTCTGCTTAGATTGCTTTTCTTGCTACAAATGGTTTGATGTTTGGGAATGTTTGGGAAGAGCTTTCTGGTATATAAGTCACTGAGCTTCTTGCTTGGAGCACGTTTTTTAATAAAAAATAAATAATTAATGAAAAAAAAGTCATTCGAGACCCACAAATTTCCCAGTCGGTATAACTACTCTCTCAATGCCGGTAACCAATCACCAATTATAGGATCAAAGACATACCATACCCCCTTTTTTATTTATTGAGACGTGACTTCGTTTATATTCTACTCTATTGTTTAAGTTTTCCCAAGTCTACAGAATATTGATAGTTTCTTTTTTTCAACGGATAGAATATTTATTATTTAATGGAATGAAAGCAGCAGCACACGCACAGTGAAAAGGAACAGTGATTTATAAAGATATTTCTTTTCTTAAATTGATTAACGATCATGACATTAAGACTTTCTTTATGAATGAATATGGTAGTTCCATACTTGGTCGTATTTTGTCGAGCCTGGGCCACTGATGTGCAGTCCATCTGTGGTTCTTGCTCCATCAAACTCAATCAAACGCCCTCAATGAATAAACAAAAATCCTTTGGCGAATTAACGAGAATGAAAGTGTAACAGTTCCCCATTCCGTTATCCCATTTAATTCCAATTAATTGCAAATCGGAAAAGTTTGACAAGTAGGGAGCAATAATGGACTATGTGGTCATGAGTCGTACTAGACTCAAATCAAGGGATCGTTCTGAATTGTCAACCTCGTGGTCGAATTTTGATTTTCTTCGGGCGTCCAAAAAGTACATGTTCGTTTATTCGGATGCACACAATCTTCGAAACCTTTTTCTACTGTTTGGTGGCTACTAAACAGCGAAGAGACATTTTTATCTTTCAGCTAGGGATATTTCAAAAAATATTGCCCATTTTGCTTCTGATAGAACACATTATATTGGGTGTCTGAGTAGCAGGATCGAGGGCATTCCGCCAATCTGCTTTGAAGGTTCTAACACACTACCGATCGAACAACGCACTTATATTTCCTGAGAATATACGCTCAATTTGTATTTTGGCCACGTATACAAGATAAATACCGGTAGGCACTATTATGTATCACCCTTCGTTACAAGTTAACATCATTTACAATACATTTTGTCAGTCTCTTAGGTAAGGGTTGAGATTTACAACTTCCTTCCCATAAAACGTAAGAATTCTTTATACCTCCACCGAACGTGTTTAGAAAAACGCAGAAAGTTCCGGCCACGCTTTTCCCTTGTATCGACACGTGCTTTACAGTTATTGCAATATATCTGGAAGCAACCACGCATTCTTTGTATAACGTTCTTAGAAATTCCATCAATGCCCGTTGTTCCGATAACATCGGAGGAAAAAATAATATTGATTTTGTGTGATATGTCTTTTCGCTTGTGGATAAAATAGTTCTATTAGTCCAAGTATACCCTTTTCCTTTATTAGTTATGGAAAATTGCTTGGATTTCATCATTTGGCTTTGACCTGAGACGTTGAGCTCTTGCAGCGTGGTAAGTGGGTCCGCGATGACATCGAGCTTTGGAATCTGTGCAAGATAAGAGTTGAATGAAGAGGTCGAAATACTCACCGACACATGCCTGACAAAACATGTTTCGTCAGCCTTCTCTGGAAATTTGATTTCGGTGTCAATTTATAATCATAATTTATAAATTTTCATATACGAGTCCGTCGTGTCGAATCCCTTTTTGCATCGTTGTCTTCTCGAAAAAAATATTTCAGATATTCCCCATTCCATTGTTAAAAGTCTTCAACGCAATCACAAAAAAACGGGTTTTTGATCCACAATATATTTAAAAATTATAGTAAATTCTAATAATACCCGTAATCTCGGCTTCAGTGATGTTCTAAAACCGATACCGGTCGTTTTGGATTTCAAAAACACGGCGGAAGATGAAACGGAATCGAACACTCGAAAAGTAAAGAATTTTGAATTCCGTTTACAATATATGCTTAACAAGCAAATATTAGCATTGTTCTTGAATTTAAGTAGGAAACCAACTGACCACACTGGGATATATTTATTTTTTTTTTTTTTGAAGAATGCCCTACGACCTAGTAAAATCATTTTGTTTGTATCAGATAATTCGGTAGTTCTATTATATTTGTTATTAATTTCGAACTGTATTGCGTTTGTTAATTTGGGATATCGTTTCACCAATATTAATGAATATCAGGCCCAAGACTATGGAAAAAATGAACTGACCGACAGATGCTCCGATTTAAGCTGAAAGTTCGGAATAATTTCGTAAGTATGGGTCATGGATGGATCGAGCCGTCTAGGCGAGGTCCATCTATGACTCTTACTTAACAAAATAGAATTTCCATTGGGTGTATCAAGTTCTTGCGACGACACAATGGCGGCGGTTTATGTGTTTTCGTATAATATAAGTAAAATTATATGATATAAGTTAAAGTGAGGCAAATCACGCGTTCGCGTCGTTGAATGACGCCCAACGTTGCGGTTGTGGTCTTCGATTTCCCATGGTGGGATATTACCCACTATTTACATACAGATAACAAAGTTTTCTTACCACGCCCCCTTTCGATATATCCAAACTGTTCTCCTTAAGTTTACTTTCCAATATATCCAACGGAATCGCTCCCGGTGCTTTCAATAATCCATAAATTCCTTTTGAATTTCCACAATAAATAGCTCTGGCGTCCACGAATGGATACGCTCTCATGTTTAAAGTTCCCCTTGCATTACAAGCGTGAAATTCAACTTCGTCGTCCTGGTCGTCTTTCTGTTGCACGTACGTGCCTTTTATATCTTGCAAGACTGGACCAGGTCTATGCATAGGACCCAAAGGAAGATTTTTAGGCTCTTTGACCTTTTCTGGTGGTATCTGAAATATGAAGTACAGATGAGTTTTCTGAACTACAGGTAGGGCTGGGAAAATCGGATCATTCGGAATTAGAATCCGATTCGAATAATTTTTTCGAATCGAAACACTAAATCCACATAAATAGCAATCGGCTTATTTTAACCTTTGATATTTGCTCAATTATTGTGATATTGAAATGTCTGTTCGTATTCTTTTTCCTTGGAATTTGTAAATTCCACTCCATAAAAAAATAATCTTTTGCAAAGCATGGGATACTGATGGCTCGCCGAGGCGAGGGTCATCCGAGACTCATGCTCAAAAAAATTAAACTTCTGATTAGTATGGGGGATCTACGGCGGATTCGAATAACTTGTGCTTAGAATCGATTCGAATCACCGAATGGAATTGTCCAGCCCTAACTGCATGTAATATATTTTTTGTTTTTTGCTTTCAACAATTGATAGATTCAAACGTACTTTGATTGGTTTGTATCACTTATACATCACTGTTGAATCGCACCGCCCGATATTATTCTCGTCAGTATGGTATTTCCAATGGGTACTAATAGTTACATATTTCGTTGGTAGGTTTCTGCGCCTCCAATTCGTATGGATGGCGAAGTCAAAAAATTTTAAAATTCGTATTAATTCGAGGAGTCACCAAGGAGTCGAGTCGTCAGTCTTTATATGGATATGACCCCCGGAATTATGAACATTAACCATTCAATAGGTGATGGTGATTGAGCCGAATATCATTATCTTTGGTTTTTGCTGAAAACTTCTTTGTTTAAAACATGCTTCTTATTACTAATTACATTTTTGAATTTTATTCAAATGTTTGGTGTAAATGGAAAAATTTCGCACGAGATTCCGAAGTGAAAGGAAATTCGATCTTTGTCAGATTTAAAAACATTAACGAGTTAAACGGTTAAAAAATAGTAGGGAGTTGGAAGTTTGTTAGCTCACGTCTTACGTCCCATTAATCAAAGAAAAATGAAAGAAAAATGATTTATTTCATTTCGCGCGGCAATTTTGGTTATTTTTCATTTAATTCAATCATTACTCATACGTTTTAGGCTATGGTAAATAAATATTTCCCTGTGTGAGTTAACACGATCGTTCAGTGTGGACGGCGGGTATTCATCATTAGCTCAGTCATCGTGCTTACCTTTCCCCTAGTAGCAAAACTTCCACGGAAAAAATGGACTCCCCTTGGTGTATATTTTGTGACAGAATGGCCCGCGCTCGCGAAACCGTAGTCATGACAACGTTTTGTTTATTAACATTTTGTGATATGCTCAGTTTATTTATTTTCAGCTGAAAAGTGATTTCTAAGGGCATTCATTATAGAAATACTGTATTTGCGTTCATGGAAATAGCATATAGTTTGATTTGGTGTCAGTGGTTATTGTGAGATGTAAAACAATGCTTATTACGTTTTCTCAGCATTTCGAATTTTTTCCGTATTTGCGAATAGAGAAGTGTGCCATTCAAAGACTAACGTTGTTCAAGCCCAAATACTTTAATCGCCTGTGTCATTTTGGGGCTGAAATAAATATGCCTAGGCATATTTTGTCAAGTATGACTCACTGATGGTTCGCGCCGACGAGGCGCGATCCATTTATGGCTCATGCTTAACAAAATAAAATTTCTGATTATGTGGTATAGTCGCCATGTCCATCTTATAATTTCAATGGACATGAGCATATTTTTAGCCATCTTCTATCATACGAAAATGTAATCCGTCTTTTGTGTTTTTCAGCGCAAAATAATGGCGCCACCCTGAATAAATACATCTGTGGTCACGTCATTGAAAATAATTCACAGAAAATTCTTGAAAAAAGACTGTTTTTTGCCTTATTTTTTGAGGACTGTTGGGAAAAAATACATACATATGTACTTATAGAATACTATTTTGACACAAGTTATTGAAATACTTGGTCATTTCATAGGAATTTTTGCTGTAAATTTGCGAGCAGAATCAATTTGGAAGAGATTGGCTTAGGAGGGATATGATATGTTAAGTCAGTAATATACTGGTCGAAAATATTGATTTTCGGCCGACGATTTTTTTCGCTGGAAGAGACGTTAACTTCCTTGTTTGAATTTTTTAGGGAACATGTTTTGTCAACGTTAAGCATGGGTCACTCGTGGATCGGTCAACTTCCCTGTACATTGTGGCCTGTACATCGTAATAAAATGTAGTAAAATCGCCGCTTTTCGTGACAGTTATATTGAAATCCATTTTTCAGTCAATTGTAGGCTTATTGGTGGAACACACCGCCGAGGTGCGGTCCATCAACAACTTATAATTGGCTCAAATCTCATCAACAAATTTTTAAAATTGTGCAATAACTGCAAATGAGCAGTACATTTACTGCACTTTTTTACAGTGTGTCCAGGATTGAAAATTCCTTAAATTGGAATTGTAATGTAATCGTAAGTTATGTATTTACCAGGTCTTGGATTTTTACACTTTCCAATGTTCCTTCGTTTTTATAGTCGTCTGCGGTTTCTCCCGGACTGATGTTTTCGTAAGATGCAAGCTGCCGCGCGTTGTTCTGTATGGTAATAAAATTTAGAATCATTAAAATTCCATCGCTTCTTGGCTAAGATGCGGTGATGTGAAACTATTGTGCTAAAGACTTGGCAATATTGTTCAGATGATGTGGTGATTTTGTTCGAAAGAAATATTTTCTTGTCCGACCCGTATTATGCAGACAAACGTTGCTGTTCAAAAATTCAGGCTTTAGATAGCCGCACAGCAGTATTTTCATTATTTTTAACCCTTTTTCAATATACAATAATGTAAAATGTTGAAGCGAATTATTTGATTGTATGCTTTTAACGGAGCTTGTCAATCGTTTTCAACATTTTTTTCAATAATGTTTTTTTCTGACAATAGTTTGGCTTGTTTCATCGCCGTGCATTTGAAGTTGCAAAAAATTTCCGATGGAAATGTATCCTTTTATAGAATTTCTTTCTTCTGTAGCCATACATTTCTCAATGCCTGGCCTATTCTTTTCGTCGTAACTATTTGGTATATTAATGCAAATTCGATAGTGGTAGTAATAGTAATACCGTACCATATTGTTGTCTGCTGCCTTCCTTTCCTGTCGTAGTAGAAATTCTTCAGGTCCTGTTGAAAATAATACTTTATTTTTGCGATGCTTATGCTCAGGATTGTGTCTATCATTGGTGTTTTTGTTTGTGAGTGCAAGTTAGAGATTTATTTCTTGTCATATCATACATATCAGTGTTTTAACTCAAACTTTTTTTGGTACCTAACCGTGGTCAAACATTTCGTTCTGTTTATATTTTGTGTTACTTCGGTATCAATTTTCTCTTTTGCCTTTCTATAGGAATATCACAAACCTGCAAATTGTTTTCTTGTCCAGTCGAAGGTTATCACAGTGTGAAGTCCAATAGTCACAAAGAATACAGTAGACAGCAAGCAAACAAACGCTCTCCGCCTAAAAAATAAAATAAAAACACAATTGCATACTTTATTATATTGCACAACAAAAGTAAACTCCATTTTATGACATTGCATATTTGCCAGAACATAAAATGAACTATTTTAGGGATTTTGACTGACGTAACCTTGATTATTGGATTCCATTAAATTTTAAAACATTCAATTTCAAATTCCATTCTTGCGATTTTTGGCCAGAAATATGAGTCAGTTAAATCAGAAATATGAAAAATACTACAAAATGGGACGCTGTAATATTCATTTTATTATATAATTTGATTCGATAGTTTGTTTGCGAATATATTAGATCCATATCTTTACTTTGGGATGTATTTAATTTCGAATCATAGCATTTTGTCATTCCAAGTTTAAGTCGATTACTCATATTTATTAAATCATCAATTTTCATATTTTATTTTGGGAAATTTCGAAGTAAATAACAAATTCGAATAAATTCAAGCTCGAAAACTATTGTGAAATATAAGTGTAATTTTTTTTCAGAATTTCGAAGAAAATACTAAATCGCGACAGATTCGAATAAATGCAATCTCCGAAACTGTCGGAAACTAAATCAATGTGCGAATTTTCTCCAAAAAGGTCCTGACAAAATAAGTTTTGTCAAGTATAGGCCACTGATGGATCGCGTCGCGTCCGAAATCTGCGATGCAAAGACTTCAAATGAGCGATATATCGGAAAAGCAATTTATTAATTTGAGCAGAACTTGTTTCTCGTTAGTCATTCATGATATCCGCTATTTCACTTTTTCTGTCGTTGTCCATTGATGGACTACACTTCCGGTTCCAACCATCAGTTACCCTTGCTTGGCAAAACTTGAACTCCGAATGTATGAGACATGCAATATTCATGGTGTAATATTTTAGTCAACACGCGTTTGCCGTTTTGCTGAATAACTATTATCGTGATTTGTATCTTTTTTGAACAAAAGCTTGCTCATATTTAACATCTTTGCTAACGAATACGAGAAAACATAACTTGATACGTAGTGGTATGTTACCCTGTATTTTAGTCGGTTTTTCCTAACAAAATAATTTTGCCATGGTTATATCATGATAGCCTCGTTTTTGTTTAGCGACACGCGGTCTATCTGTGCCTCATGCTAGACAAAATAAATTCCTGATTGGGAACTACCAAGTTCATCCAATTACTGCTCTCAAATTCCGAATATTTCGTCTCTACGATCAATGTACAAATTATCAACACATTCTTCAAATCTTTTTGGTCCCGAACTCAAAAGGGTGAGGGGTGTCGTGATAGTCGCGACTTCACTGCCAGGAAAAAAGTTGTCAAAACATGTTGTCAGGTAGGGATCACGCTGACTAGTAGGACTGTCCTAAATATTCAATTCGATCGATATTCGAATAAACAATTATTCAATTCGATATCGACAAAATAATAGTTTTGAATTTTTTTTTACAAAAGTAAGTGTGAATTTTCAGATAAATTATTAGCTGATAAAAAATGTCTTTGTTTCTTCATTATATGACTGATTCGAATATTCGATTATAATCGGTTAAATTATTGGAGGCGATTCTGAAACCAAAAAATATTCGATTTTGGCCACCTTTACTAACTAAGTGCGATCCATCTGCGGCTTGTAGTTGCTTAAAGGAAATTCGCGTTTGGGTTTTACTTCGTGATTAAGATTTACTTTGATAGGGAAAATATGGTTTCCATTTTCTTTTTTCCCATTGCACTTTTTTTCGAATCTAATCATACTGTTTCGATACAATTTTTTCCCCGAATTTGGTTCGATCCTGACTCTCTCTAGTAAAGTTAATATGTGGCAAATTTCTATTTTTCCGATCAAAAGTATTTTTCGTATGTACAGAGCCATTGGAATAAGTGAAATTTAATAATCGAAAAGGGAAATTGACCGAATCAAAAAGGAGTATGTCAATCAGCGGAACAATCGATTCGAATCTAAAATTCTACGAGTGTTCTTATAACAATTTGAGAGATTTCTCTACATGTCCAAAAAGACTGTCAAACCTGTCAGGATTTCCAAAGATTCGAGAAGGACTCTCATGAATTTTGAACAAGAAATATTGTGCGATAGTAAAACATGTGATTTATATTCATTTTTATCTTAAAAATATCCAGTTGCCAACACGCATGTATTTTAAAAATATTTCAACTAAATTTAAGACTAGTGAGCTCAGACTTCCGCTTTACAAGTTTAATCGATGGGAAACCGAATCATTCAGAATTCGAAGCCGATTCGAACAATTTCTAGGAATCTGATCGAATCAGATGGAATCACTCTTCATGAAAAGCAATCAACTCGCTTCACCATTTGTCACATCATTTTACTCTCCATCTTTCGGGGTACAGATAAATTTGCCTAAATTTTTTATTGTTTATGTGATATTTCGCCTTATTTTGCAAGCTTTTATTCCTATGGAAGATTCGCGAATGATTCGCATAATTTGTGCTTCAAATCGATTCGAATAACCGAATCATATTCCCCAGTCCTAATCTGGGGTCAGTTCTTCATTTTTCACTTATCGTTTCTGGCCATAGAAATGACACATTTGATGGCCAATACTCAACGTGATCAAACAGGTTATGAGCCAAATCATCATCTCGTATCTGATAAAAATTCCTGTTTATTGAAATGAGACTACTTAGCTTTCATGGGGTTTGAAAGTATGGTTTCTTAATGAACCACAACCCGTCAGATAATAATGGAGTTTGGGTTGATGAACATCGTCATGCCCAACTTTAATCTTATCTGTTTTTTGAAAGTCAAACAATTGTTCCTGCCGTTGACCGCAAGGACTGTTGCTATTATATTCATTATTCAACAGTTGAATTCAATATGAGCCAAGTTCGCGTTTTAAAACTTACTTGAAATGCCATCCCGACATGCTGGCTTGCCTTCGTGTTAATCCTTTCCGTGTACAAAACTATATATTAGTATAATTTTACTGAAAAAAATATAAGAGGTATTGTAAAAGGATTTCGAACTTCCTCTATTGTTTGGAAAAATGAAGCATAGAAATGTCTATAAGAAAATTTAACTGAAAAATGTATTCATCATCATGTATTCAAATGTATGGAGTCTTTGATAGGTGAACGAAACGTCAAAAAAAACAACAACAATGTGCTCACTGCTTATCAAATCGTGTATTATAATGAAAATTTCCGATTTATGCTCTCGTACAATACTGACTGACATACACTACACACCACTTATGTACTAAAAAGTTGAAAAAGTTATTATAGAACAATCTCATTTCCTTGTCGACGAGTATACGTTCGATTATTGGGCCTGTTTTTTTTTCAAGTTTTATATACCCGAGCACCATGCGATCTACGCTATCATATACCGTATTAAACTATATATTATACGAAAATATCGAAATTCGCCCAGGTATCAATTTTTTCTAACCAATGAATTGGTAACTGATATCATATTATAATTTTTCTCGTCAAAATTACGGGCTATATTCTCCTCAAAAATCACCTGCGGGCGTTTTTGTAATGACTTATGGTTTCTTTCCATCGTTATCGCAGACTAAGGTCTGGGATGTAATTGATAGCCAGCGTTATTTATATCGAAAATCGAAGTCAAATGCTAAAGCATTGTGTGTTCTCATTACTACTAAAAAGATGTTTTTATTGTTCTGTTGCTAAGCAACGTGAGATTTCGGACAGAAAAAATCTACTGGGTGACATTAAGTGTACTACCGACGAGAAAAAAAGGTTGTCAAAATAAGTTTCGTCGAGTATGGCATTTCCTATGAATAGCGCAGGCGACCGATCTACCATACCGGGAATTTTATTATGTCAATATGTCGATCCCTACTATACAAAACATGCCCTAAAAATTGTGATTGCGTTAGTAACTAACACCATTCTTACCACTGTCGAGTGAAAATTAATATGAACTTAATTATTGCAACGGATGCATAAATATAATTTTATTATAATATGTCACTATCTGGATGTAACACTTGTCAGAGTACCCTAGTCCGTAATGATATTATCAGTTGTTATCATTCTTTGCCAAAATATATCATCTATATTGCACACTTTCTTAAGATAAGCGAATCAAAAAATATATAATAATCTAATACCAGTATCAAAATATACACATAGAGTCGCCTATATGGAAAGTTTTCTAGTTTTTTTTCTATATTTCACTTGCTTTTAGCGCGTTCTATCTACGTCCTATAATCACCGGAACGAAAGATCAATAATAAAAAAAGTTGAAGTTCACTGGATGTTGACCATAAATATTCGAAGCATTCCCTTTTTTTAGTTTTTAGTTACGGTATTCATAACGTCATCGCTTGACAATTTACAACTTTTAATTTCCCTGATCTGAACTTGTGAGTAACTGGCAGTATTAAGTCAACATGTTATTTAATTGGCGAGTGACGAGTTCACGCAGGTTATCATATTTTATGGACTCATTCTTAATCATTGCGAAATTAATCACGCTATGTATATGACTATAATGCGCGTTTGCGAGAAGATAGTTGAGTTATTGTGATGTAAGGCTATTTTGCCATCCCAAGAAAATTTATAGTTGAATTAAAAACTTAGCTAAAAAATCCGCTGTGCTTCAGTTCGGTGTTTAATAATAAATTTACCTCGTTGCGATTTCGTAACTTCTTTTTAAACCATTATCGCTCAATAGATTTCCTCCGAGTTGGTCCGCTCATGGCCCATATTTTACATAACAGTCAGGAATGATCTCTTTTTAAATTTTATATATTAGCTAACCTCCTTATTATTTTCGCGCCAATCTCCCATCGTTTGTTAATTATGACTGATAGTTGACAAATTGGAATTCCTGATTGTGTTATTTATATGTCTATGTTGGCGGCTTCCATTAGTTTGTTCACCTCATGATTATTGTCGCGCCAAATTTCCATAGCTTGTTAAGTAGGGGTCATTGAACGCGACGTTTAGGCGCATACTATCGGTGATTCACGCTTGGCAAAGTATGATTACATTTAACCTCTCCGAATACATTTTTTCCAATTAGAATATTTACGAAGATAATACATTCGAACATGGAATAGGATACTTTCCAAATTCAGCAATGTTTTCGATGAAAAACGTCCTTCCCTCTGGATATTATTCCTAGAAATAGATCCAAAAATATTAACAAACGCTTACTTCTTCTGCCAACCATTTCAAATTCTCGTCGTATTTCTGTCACAGGCTAATTCCTCTATAAACTGTAACTCCAATGTAATTATCAACCTTTATATTCTACATTTTTCGCAACCTTGAAGGCTGACCACCTCTTTCAGTTAGAAATTTTTGTTTTTCTGATGCACAAAACAATTCACCAGTTAGGACGTTTTTTTCTGACTGGGTTTTAGTGACAATCTATTGTCCGAGGAAGTCTTGACACACTGCGGCTATCATGTGCATCTACGCGCCACCACTAACGAAAAATGGCGGTCCCGGTGTATGGTGATATGTGAGAGAATTCAATTTTATATTTGTGCCTATTGACGCTTAGCGTCGAGAGAAAGTGCTCGCTCGTTTCGAAAATTCTTCACTGTCCTAAGTAAATCATTTACCCAGATTTATTGCCCTGTTTTACCATTCTTATGATTTACGATGCTTTTTGAAAATATACACCTAGATGTTTAATTTGATTACGCCTCAACTCATCCGTTTTGTTTATTTTCGACTCGGCGTGGTGCATTTGTTGTGCGGCATTTACATCGAAGGTTATCCTTATCTACGAATATTCGTATTAAGGTATATTAAATTTAGATAATATCATTGTTGGTTTTAATAGGATAATTTGTTTAGAGCCATTACACGTCGCTAAAATCGTTAAATTTGTTAAATTTCTTTCCAAATCATTGAATTTCACAATCTGAATATATCCCATACTGCGGGACAGGGAAACGGTATTCGAAATTCACTTTAATGACACTAGAATAAAGTTATAATACTTCAGATAATTGCTGTTATTATTTGCTAATTTTGCGATGAGTTCACGTTCATGTCAAATTTGGCATATAATCAAGATTTCACAGCAAAATGAATCAATTTGCAAATTATATAAAAAACCACATTACTTTCGATCGTAATTCTAAAACACCCGACTTCAGATAAGGGCATCCATGCTACTTGAAATGAAATAGAATTCTAAATAAATCCTTTTGATTAGCTTGGAACTATTCTCGAAGTTTTCATTTATTGTATTAGATAGAGCTTTTCGATCACTGCGCGTTCCATATCATGATTATATATATTTTCATTTTTTTCGCAGCCTGTCACTGCAAGTCCCACATTCCATACACATCGTTTACGTTGGTACCTGATCGTGACTCATGTGTACCAAATTTGAATAGAATTACACCCATAAACGCGGTGGATTGTTTGAATATAGGGCGCAAACTGATATTTGATTATCAATCTTGGCATTGTGGGATCCATTACAGACTTCTTTTCGTTATGTTGTGTAATCTGAATATACCCGATAACTACTACTAACATACTCGCTACAATCAAGGGATGCCCCTATCTCAATATTTTTTTTATTTGAAGCAATTTCGTTTTTGCTTATTTTTGGATTGATTCATTTTGCAGTAAAATCATGTATACCTGAAATATTGAAGTATTATTCTATTCATATATCGAATTTCGAAAATCGTTTGAATCAAACTATTAAGATAACCTTACTTTTATTTATTCCTATCTTAAGTTTACATGTTACAAAACTTTTTCGAATTTTTCAAGTTATTTTTTACGTTAATCACGTGGTATCTGCACGTGACCTATGAGTCATATTTTAAACATAATTACATATATAACGTAGCTTATTATTATAATATACAACCTGAACTAATATTTGAAGATCACTCTTGAAAAACCACGAAGATGATTTTCACTCATGTCACCTTATTCAAACAAATAATATTTGCTCCGATATACATTAGCGTCTCTTGTACTACGACTTGACAATTGTAAATAACTTTGAGTATGAAAACTATAGTAAGTACGTGATTAACGGCAACGCATTCATTCAGCTTGTTACGTTCAATGGCGTTCAATTTTAATATATCGACACTCTCAGACCAAAAGGGCGAATCCTGAAAAAGCTGTTTTGAGAAATCAAGCAAAACGTATTTTTTTCGATTTCGAACCTTTCTAACATTTTTTCTGTTTACAGTAGCAAATATTCCTTCCCTGTCAAGATGGATATAAGTCAGGTCTTTTTTTTCATTCAGTAACTGGTTTGCATTGAAAACCAAATTTTCTGAAAATACGACTTTTTTAATTTCCGCCCTTTTTCTGTCACACAAGATAGCCTGATATGAGCTTTTCGCCGTTTTGTTTAGTTTTTCCATTGTGATGTCACAAAGAAAATATACAGCTAATGGTGTTTTCTGCTAGTTTTGTTTCAGTTCAACTTTAATATTGTGTGCAGGCCAGGGCTCCTGAACAAAGTTTTGCTTCAGCAGGTCAAGCAAAGTCTTATTTTGAATGGGAGGGCGAGTGCTTGGGTTGCATCTTGAGATGTTAAGTTCGTGGAATCATTCTCAGTAATCCCTATTGAATAAAACTATATTCTAGTAGCTAGTTTTAGTGGGCACTAGAATGACTTGAGCTTTATTGAGCTTGAGTTTATTTAACAGTCAAGCATGTACATAGAAAAACAATCACAGCCAGACTATTGATCATCTAGGCTTGCAAAATTTAAGTTAGTGAAACATCATTCTAAGAGCATTAAGAATCCTAATCCAGTTAGCTAACACATAAGTTGGAGAACTAACAGCAAATTTGTACACAATTTGATATTGCACAAGATATAACTTTTTCTTATGTGATTGATGAAAGTTTGTTTTTTGAATAAAGGTTAAAAAATAGATAATAATAATATTACCAAACATTGATTCCATAATGGCCGATATTGTAAAATTGAGACAACGTAACAAGAAACACTTTGTAACTGGCGTACGTGTTATGATAAATGGAACATTCTTCGATGACCCAAATCAAGAGAAAGAAAATCGTTACAGTGCAGCCAATCCAATAGTTCATGGAACTGTCCAGTCACAAACTGATAGTCTGGTAAAAGTTGAATGGGATGATGGCTGTACAGGATTTGTGGACTGTAAACTCTTGACAACTTTTCATGACAAACCTTCAGAAGTTGATGCCACTGATGAATCATCTGAAGATATTTCAGATGAGGAGCCAGAGTATCATCCAAGTAATGCTGATGATTCGTCTGAAAACGAGTTATCTTCTGATGATGAACCACCAAAAAAAAGGAAGATTAATCGCTCAAACAGTAATGATGAGATCAAGATTTTATGTTCAGCTGATGGTACTGCTCTCTTCAGGGCCAAATTCTTCAAGGAGATTCAAAAAAAAAAACAAGTCAACAGAAATATCTGATCACTGAATGTTTTGAAGATGCACTAAAAAAATGGGAGTTGTATGATCCTGATATACATACACCAGGATCATATATTGTATGGGATGTAGACCGAATAAACATTTCTCAAAGAGAAATGGCAATGGAAAAAGCCATTCCACCAGCCATTTTAAAAGGTTATAAATCGCATTATGGTGATTGTCAGCATAATTTTGGTGACGATAGTTGTCCATACTCGGGCGACAAAATTTACCATGAGTGGAGACGCATAAAAGAAGAAGTAATGACTCCACAGAAAACAAAACGATGTAAAGGAAGAGGGAAAGGAAGCTCAAGAGCAGTAAGAAGACGTTTGAGACTGGCTGGAAAAGAGTACAAGACTGCATCTGGCAATACAATGAAAGCCGTGCCACCTATGAGTTTTGAAATCTGTCAATGTAAGCAGAATTGTAAGGATCTTGTTTCCATGAGCGACAGGGAAAGAATGTACAACTATTTTTGGGGTACAATGGACCAATTACAGAGAAGACAGTTCATTCTTGATCGACTCGCAATTCGTACACCAAGCAATAGAACTGTGCAACCAGAGAGTCTGAAATCTTCAAAAGCCAAAGCTATAGAATACTACCTTGATGTTCAAGCGGAGACTGGCACATCAACCAGGAGAGTAAAAGTATGTAGAAAAGTTTTTCTTGCAACTTTGCAATGTGGAGAAAAAATGGTCAGAACGATCCTATCCAAGAATGTGATTGGTTGCTTTGCAAGACCAGATCTCAGAGGTAAACATTCCCCTTCAAATAAGCTTGATGATGTGATTTGGCAAGGTGTAATAGATCATCTTAATTCTTTTCCAAAATTAGAAAGTCATTACTGCAGGCGGGGTACAAGAAAGCTTTACATACAAGATACAAGCAACTTCGGACAACTGACTATCAAGAAAATGCATGACTTGTACAAACAAAAAATTCTGAAAGAAAATCCGGAAGCTAAATTTGTCAGCTATACCGGATATGCAAGCAAGTTTCATGAAATGAACATAGCAATACATAAACCAAAAAAGGATCAATGCATGTATTGTGCAAAATACAAAACAGATAATCCAGAATGGATACAAAAGCATTTGTCTTTGAAGAGAGAACTCACAAATGTACATAATGTACTCAAAGCGCAAGCCAAAAATGATTCTTCCCTCTTCTGTTTCAACTTTGATTTAGAAGCAGTTTTGTATACTCCATGTGGCAAGGTTAGCACCTTATTTTATAAACGAAAGTTCAGCACTTACAACTTCACAATGTATGATATAGGAAATAGTGATGGATATTGTTATATGTGGGACCAGACCACAGCGAAAAGAGGGGCAAACGAAATGGCCAGTTTCCTATTCCATCTGATTCAAAGGAAAATTAAAGAGAACCCAGAGATTAAGAGCATTGTTTTTTTCTCAGACAAGTGTGGTGGCCAAAATTTGAATCAATATGTTGCTACAATGTGCATGTATGCAGTGGCTAAGCTTTCAATCCTCTCAATTGATCACATTTTTATGGTTTCTGGCCATTCTCATATGGAAGTTGACAGCATGCATGCAGCTATCGAAACCAGAGCTAATCACTTAGAGATCAATGTGCCTTATGAATGGGAGGTTGTGGCATCTTTAGCTAGAAAAAGCAAAAAACCGTATGATGTAACACACGTTGAACAAAATATTGTTGTGGATTGGAAATCAGTTAACAAAAGCATGAAGATTACTAATGTTATTAGAAACACTAATGATGAAGTTGTCAATTGGAAATCCTCTCAAGAGACAACAGGAATAACATGGTTAAGATATGAAAAACGCCACATGCATACTATTTTTTACAAACATGATTCCTATTCAATTGCAGAGCCATTCAAAAAGATAGTGACAACCAAAAGGTTTAATAAAGCATTGAGTACTCTCCCAGATGATTTGCCAATGGCATATACTTCACCCATACCAGTTCCAAAAAAGAAATATCAAGACTTAATGTCACTGTGTGAGCAAGGAGTTATACCCAAGCGACATCACCATTTTTACCTAAACCTTCTATGTAGCAGAGAAGGAGATGATGCAAGTGATAATGCGAATGAAATTGAAAGTGAAGATTTAAGTGAGGATTGCAGTGAAGGCTGAGCTATGAACTACGTGAAGTTCAGTTGAGGACTTTTAACTAAGCTAATTTCTTTGAAAGTTGTTTCGTTTAATAGTTTTTATTGTTGAGTTATGCTAGTGATATTTTACTCATTGAAGAAAAGTTCCAGGGCATTCATTCTAGAATATATAGTTGTTTGACAATGAAGCGAATTATGTTATACTGATATTAGATTCAGAACAGTGTCAAAAACATTTGTATTCGACTCCAGTAGGGCATGAAAATTCAGTATGGCTAAGGTTATTTGAGAAAATGTTTGTATTTACAGCTCATTTTATCATTGTATCTCTATAATTTTGCCGAAGCACAGTAATATTTTCTCATGAACAGTTGACAAGCTATAGTGAAAAGGCGAATATTGAGAATTTTCATATAATTGTAAACTTTACTCTTTGGCAAATAGGCTAATCTCAATTTTCGCCCTTTCATTAGGTATGAAAATGTACTATTCGCCCTTATTCCAAAATTTATCTCAGAAAATAACATATCTACAGTGATGATTTATTGACCATTTGAAAGATCATGTTTAATTCTTTAATTTTTTTCAATAAAAATTTTTTCGAAATTTCAAGATTCGCCCTTTTGCCCTGGGACCCTCGATATCAGAACTTTGAACTCCTTCAGGTGTCTGAAACTTTTAATGCTATTTTTTCCTGGCGAATAAAAATGCTTTAAAACTACCAACTCAGCCATCACGTGACGTGGTTCAAATTCCAACACTTTTTTCTTCATTTTATAGCTGCTTTGTACTATAAAGTGGAATTTTTCTGCATGTCATATATCTTGAAATATGTCCATTCTGGCAATCTTAATTTCTGATAGTAGAAATTTCTTCGCGTGTCCGAGTAACTGACTGTCCTTCTGGTTCTCTTAAATTTGTGCAATATATTGTAATTGTAATTTAATCGAACCTTTTCATGATTTTAGCCAACCTTCTCTCTGGACTCGATGGTTGCACTACGTCGGTGCCTTATAACTTCATGCTACGATATAACTCGATGCATTTCGCAATTAGTCTGAGAAAAGTTTGAAATCCAGGGCCGCATGAAAAAGTTATTATCACACGACCTTAATTTATGCGATTAATGGAGTATTAAGGTTTAAGCTTATCGATATTATGTTCTGCATCGGGTACCATAGACCACTCACGATTACTGCCGAAACGCATTTACCATACGTATACCAACACTTATCTTGCTTTTTGAATGACCTGTATGTGCTTAAACAAGGATTAAGTTTTGTCTATCCAATCAGTTTTTATTTTGTGTAGCATGGGACTCCGATGATAAATCGATCATTAGCCAATACTTGATAAAACTGTTTGAACAAAATTTATCAGATTTCTGCTTTTCTGAAGGGAACGATTTTGACTACCTATCAGCCAGAAAAAAATTTCAACCTTTTTTTATCGTAGTTCGCTCTGAGCAGTGGTGAAAGCCTTTTCTAAAAAGAAGTTATATAATGGCCACTGAAATGTCAAAGAGCTAGTGTTGGGAACGAGTCACTTCAGTTCGAGTCCCAAGTCGAGTCGAGTCGAGTCATGTATTTACGAGTCGAGTCACGAGTCGATTTCTGAATCTATTTAACGGTAGTGACAAAATGATTTGTCACTTTTTCTAACTTACAAGTCGAGTTATTTAGCCAAGACTATTCGAGTCAAGTCAAGTTATGGCCGTTGAAAAAGGTAGCTCGAGGGTGACTCGAGTTTCCCCATACTACAAAGAGCTACTACAAGATAAAGTGCAAACAACTGTACTTGTTTTGTTTAGTATGAGTCACTGATGGATCGCGCTGCCAAGGCGCGATTCATTTGTGACTCGTACTTGACAAAATAAATTTTCTGATTTGGTACCCAAATATTTACATATTCTACACAATTGTTCCATATTTTAAATGCTCTCGGTTTCAAGTCGTGCTATTTTGAGAAAAGCATTTCAATTATATTTATATAGTACCATCGTAATCCCTGAATTCCAGATAATCTTGCGCTAAGCTCTTTTGACTAAAGTGCAATGAATAACCATTACTCTCAATGCTATTTTGAAATAAGGCGGCGTAATCCAACGACGCAAGGTCGTTAGCGACATTTTTTTGTACATTATTCTAAATCCACTTGGTCACGCAGCTTTCATTAAGTATTTGCGTTCAATATAGTAACATTTTAGTGAATTCAAAAACATGGCGTAAAATCTACCATTGTAAATTGAAACATTGCTCGTCTTCATTTGTATCGCATATATATATATCCGTCAGTTATGATCTATCTTAATCCCTTGTAAATAAGGAAATGGGAAGTGTCAAATAGAGTCATTGGTTCAAATAGGCTATAATTTGTTTGCAACACAATATGGATAATATAGTATAATGTGTAACATGTAGGGTGCTAGCTTGGTTATATGGTTTGGGCGTTATGGAGGCGTCGGCTTTTACGCCACCTAATCGGAATTGTCAAAACAAGTCCAAATCGGCTATCTTTTGGTTTCAGAATCGAATCAAATATTAGAATGAAAAGTTATATAATAAACAGACATCTTCTATTAGCTTCTCGTTCACATAGCAATTCTTCGGTATCTTGAAAAAAAAGATTATTATCCGAGGGGTGAAACAAGGAATTAAATGGAACACAATTACTGTAGTAATAACTAGACGTTTTGATACGACGTTAACAAGTGTCAAGACTGTTAATAAAACTGCTATCAATACTGATCCTTGTTCGTTTCAATTACTCCTGATCCTGACTGCGGGACCTACCTCCCACCGCCTCATGCTATTAGGAATATCCCCATTCGAATATTCAGGTATCCTATACATTGATTAACATATGATTAAATGTTATTTTGATTATTTTTTATGGTTCATTTTGCAGTGCAATCATGATATATGCCAAATTTTACGTTGTAAAATTAATTTTACAACGTTAGCCATAATTTTACCTTATGGCAAGGTTGGTCAAATAGTAGTGATCTTGTTTTTACCTAAAATGTCTATTTATATGTTGAATTTCCAATACCGTATAAATCAAAATAATAGGACGACCATACTTGCTATACATAACTGCTCTTCTATTCCGTAACCGCTAAACGTATTGTACTTATTATTATCAAAATAAATCCCCCTCATAACATAACCTTTCATTCGCATTCAGAAGATTCATTTATATATTCAAATTATATTCAAAATTTCCCGGTCCACATATCTATAACGAAACACGCTTACGAACTGAAGAATGATGTTTTCGTTGTGTTAATGTTACGTGCTAACAACTAATATAATCGTGTCTATTTACGTCTAGCGCCATTTCAACACTATGGTTTTTTCCACGAAGTCTATCGATACAAAATTTATGCAAAAAGCCCATTCTTGTTTGTGCGATTTTCTATCTTTTCTGTATTAAAAAAGTATGTTGTTTTATGAAGTGTGATGGAGCTTTCAATAGATAAGCTTAAAATTGTCAAAAACATTAAAATTTACTCAAATTTTCTGAGAAATATATATATATATATATATATATATATATTCGATTTTGGTTATTTCGAATCATTGATCATCGTCCATTCGAATAACCTATGATTTCGCAAATCGAATAGTTAAGACATCCTCAATCAGATAAGATATTTTCTGACTTTGAATTTTAAATAACTTAGTCCACTGATTGTGATGGTTTCGAGTTTTACCACAGTCCTGCTTCCAACAAAATTATGTTTACTCTGGTTCTTTACGTTTTCTGATTTCTCCAATACCAATATTGCTAATGATCAAAACCATAATGTGGTTTTCTGATTAATGAGATGGGATTACTTGATTACACAGTTTGTCATATTCTAATGAACGATGTCTTCAAGTGTTTTTATAAGCAACATTATAGAAATTTCAGATAAAATTTTACGATCAACGAAGCAATTAGTTTTTGGTTTTTTCGCTGCGGTTAAAGAAATACCATGTGGGAATGGTTTGAAAACAACACTGCGTCGATTTCAATATTTTGGTTGATATATTCGATGTGCTCGCGGCGCATCAGGGGTGGCTGGAATCAAAATCGATTTCTCAGTCGAATCGAATTTTTTTTCGAATCACATCAAATATTCTTGTTCATAAACAGATGAAGACATTTTTCTAGAAAATTCTGAAATACTCCAAAATTCACATATGTCCTCTTAAAATTTGTGGTAATATAAAATCGAATAATCTGTTAATTCGCGAATCGCTAATCGAATCGAATATTTTAAATAGTCTTACAACTAATTACTAATAAACTACGGCTTCTACAACAATGCCCTATTTGTAATATAATGCGAATACTTATGTTATATGCGAGGCCGATGAAAATGGTGAATTCCGACATTATACCTAATCCCAGAAATTCGTCGGTAAGTTACATACTAATAGGCAGGAGTGTTGAGAGAAATAAGTTTATTGCACGGTCCATACCAGGTTAAAAATACTCCTTAGAAGCAAATACTCCTTAGAAGCATATTTCGAAAAATGAAGCTGTTGGAATAAGTGGAAAAACGAAATGATTTCATTCCCAACTGTTGCTAGATAACTGTTCGGATAAGAATATTCGTATTTTGTGATGATTGTCATCTTATCTCATTGCCTAGAAGAATATGAACCAACTTTCATTCCTACAGAAATTTTGTCAATTTGGTGAACAATCAACCACTTCATTAGGTATCTTGTCAGAAAATTTTCGATTAGATATATTTTGTTAAATTTGAGTCACTGATGGATCGCGTCGCCAAGACGTCGTCCATCTGTGGATATGTTTGTCAAAATAAAATTTCTCTCTGATTGGTTATGGCGGGGTTGCCGATCCATTAGTAGCTATTTCATTTATTCATTTCACTGTGTGTGTTGGTTTGGATTTGATTCTGATTTTCATAATATCCGTGACGAGATAAATATGTTTGGGTTGTAATTTACTATCTTCGAATGATCATTGATCAATTGACCTTAAATGATTGATGGCTTGCCAAATAATAATCTTATGCGCATTCAAGCATATAAGAATATATTATAGTACCATTTTCTACATTAAAACCGGCGAATCGCGATGAAATGTAGCTTCATTTTACTGTGTATCTGATGATTTCACCACCAGCAATTTTGAACTAAAGTTTTAAAATGGAAATCGATCAAAACAAAAACATTACCTAGAAATGTCTGCAATGGCGATCGTGCATTCAAACTATGGTTTTCGTTATAATTCAGTTTAAACGGTTTCGAAATTCACTATATAAATAGAACAAAGTTGAACACTTGAGATGAAAGGAATTGCCGATATTTGATCTATTTCGTCCAATAACGAAAAATTTTGCGGCTTATATCACGATTTCGCTGCAAAACGAATCAACTTAATTACAAAAAAATATAATTAAAAATCTAGAATACTTAGCGAGTCTCTAAAAACAATGTGCGAGATTCGAACAACCATTATCTATTTATATTTAAACTATATTTGTAGTGAGATTTTAACTCGTTCTATGTTCTAATATATTAGAATAGACATTCTATAGACATTGTTCGCCGCGTTTAAAAAGAAAATATCCTTTTGTTATCTTATAATTTTCTCCTAATTTTCACATAAAACGAATTATACACCAGGAGCAAACGTATATGCGTATTTCCAAAGTTAAAAAACGCCGTGTTGATGAGTTTTATGCCAATTATGGGCTGTTGATGGACCGCACCTTCGCGGTGCGTTCCACCAACACCCCATATTTGGCCAAAAATATCAATTTTGATTTTTTTTTAATACCGCCGTAAAATTACTGTCAAAGACCAGTGGTTTTATTGCAATATTTGTTACAGCGTAGATGTATGTTGCTGCTATTGATTTTATGATTATAATTTTCAAACAACCAGAGGCATGGCAGATGGTGTTGTTGTCATGAAACACCTGCAGAATAATAATATTTTAATCGAAGCAAATACATAATACGACCTACCACTCGATAATGGAGTTACTTAGTTGGTGTGATCCTAACACTCAATAAATACTGTACTATTTAGATATGCTATCAAAATAAACCATCTTCGTCGATCTCGACTTGAAATAAACCATCAATCAATTCCGAGAACTTTGTTTTTTTACATAGCTAATGAAATTTTTTCTGTTTCCATTTATGATCGTTGACGATAATTCAATGTTTGCATAAACTGATATTATTTCCTATTCTTGGTCATGAAGTTCAACAAATATACTGGAGCTTGCGTCACTGCTAGTAAACGAGTGGCTTGGTGCGTCCTAGTCTACAGGTATTGATCCTGAGCACAAAACTTTCTTTTGCCAAAGGGGAACATATCAACTGAAAGATTCTAAAACTGATAAAGCCATATCAATATTCCTTCAGTCTGCATTTGTCTGCAATATGAATTTTTACATCATTCCCTCGACACAACTAAACTCGATTTCACAATGTTTTCTACACTAATTTTGCAAATTTACGTTCAGCAAATACCTTTATATATCGTTCTATATCATTTGTTGTGTTTAATTTAGGCGATTTTCTAGTCAACTTTCAACATTGAATGTAATGATGAATGATCAGTCTCGCCCTGTCTTACACAAACACTAAATATCTTTAAGTCAATTAATAATGACGCTTGACCGTTGGCTCTTGCAAAATAGCCCGATGAATGACGAATTTTCGCAAAAACATTCGTGCCAAGCATGGTTTGGAGGTGGAGCGCGCTGTTATTTACCAGACAGACGCTACGAAATGAAAATTTGTTCGTCTATTTATGTCCTTGTGAAAACAGCAAAATACCTGTTGTCCGTAAATGGTTTTTGGCTATGACTTATCATGTCCACTGCTGGGTCAGCAGCTGTTTTGTTATGACGTCAAATTGTGCATCATGCGTTACGGTTTTATCAACATAAACTGAACAAGTCATTTGCACGGATTTTTCACGTGACGTGAACAAAAATCGTGAGGCGGTTGCACAGCTAAAATGAAATTTATTCCTTTGATTCTCGTTTCTTTTAGATGTTGCCTTCCAACCTTTCTAAAATCAACCAGACTAAAATTTCAATAAAGAAAAAAAAAACCGGAACGAAGGATTTATAATCCTTCTCTGGTGTTTCGCAATAAAATCTGAATAGAAATAAAATTACACTTTGATCATTGCGTCCAGTGTATCCAACTAGAACCGATTTATTATTTGAAACAATAGAATTTGTAAATATTTCGACACAAAAGTTGGATTCGTCTCTATGAAATATGTTTCAGCTTCAAAAAAAGATAGTTTCAAAAATGATACATTTTCGCAAAAGTTTATTCGAATCTTACCGTTACGATTCGATTCTGAAATAATATATTCGCGACAAAGTACTTCAATAATAGGCCACCGCATTTTTGTTACATTCACTAAATTTTGTACGAAGTTTAAAGAAAAGTTTTCGATACTCACCTTTTATCCTCAAATCAGAAATGAACCAACGTTGAGATTTGAGATCAGGTTCGATTCGAAACTCAAATATTGTAACATTACCTTCTTTTTATTATTACATCATATACTATATATCTTCGCTTTCCTTTCTGTTTATCTCTCTGATAATCTCTTTATCTTCGTTAGTGAATTTGCCTAACGAAGCGCTATCCTCTTGTGCATACATTTTCATGTAATGCTTATGGACAATATTGAAATTGATTAGTTTACTACTAGCAAATTGATATCGACCTTTTTCATGCTTTTAAATATAATTTTAATAATCTTGTATTTTTGGCAAGCATGTACCGAAGATAGGTACCTGTCCGGCACCTGTTTGACGAAAATGAATGATTTGTGGCTTAGTTCGGCTACGTTTTTTCCCGAAATCGATTTTGTTTTGGGAGTCTTAAGTATATTCATCGAGCAGACAAATTGGAATATTAACAACGATGCAAGAAAGTGACGCTATTGCCCAAAATCTATTATTGTCTTCTATGATAGCATCTCAAATTCTTTATTTCCATCCTTACGAAAAGTTCTCCTCCGAGGGTACTGGTACTACTTTTAAATTACCGGATTTTAGTACCGGTAGCTCAAGTAACCCTCGTGGTCTCACTAAAACGACTTCGGATCAGATTCATTATCTACGGAAGTTAACCGAAGCAAACAATTTTGCAATAGACATTAATAATTAGCATTTTTGATTGAGTGAGATGTAGATTTTTTGCAGGATGGAACATTATCGAAATTTGAAATTGGAAAAATGCGTCAATGCGCCAAGGCAGAAAAATACATGCAATTAACAATCTTCGAACCGTTCAAACGCCTAGGGCTAGCAAAATTTACTTTCATTTAACTGCAGCAGATCGATTCGCTGTGACTGTTATATAGGCCTTGGAATTAGAGTTCAATTTATATTCGAAATTCGTTATATAAATAAATTGATAAGTAGAACATCTCAGATAAACGAAATTGCTGATATTTCGATCATATTTTTATATATCATGATTTCATTGAAGATTGCTGAATTAATTCATCGATTGGTCGAAAAACTAAGTTACTTTTCAATGTCATTAACATTTAACGTCTGACTTTACCGCTAAGGCCATCTCTACTTAAATGCCGCTGGATATTCATTTTATGAAATAAAATATTAAATCAAATTGCTGTAGTAACGACGTTTCAGATTACTTCCTTTACATTCCCTTTCTTCACCTCACCTGTATATCAATCAACATCTCAGATACACGAAATTGCTGATATTCGATCATATTTTTATATATCATGATTTCATCGAAGATTGCTGAATTAATTCATCGATTGGTCGAAAAACTAAGTTACTTTTCAATGTCATTAACATTTAACGTCTGACTTTACCGCTAAGGCCATCTCTACTTAAATGCCGCTGGATATTCATTTTATGAAATAAAATATTAAATCAAATTGCTGTAGTAACGACGTTTCAGATTACTTCCTTTACTTTCCCTTTCTTCACCTCACCTGTATATCAAAAAAGTATGCTTCCTTGTTGGTCACTACATTATATTGCTTTTCTTGGCTAAATTATGTTTCTAATTGAACGACGTTGTCATCTGGTCATGACACCTTTTTACGTGTAGTAGACTTATTGTTTTGTGTTGTTCTATCGTTTTTACGCTGTTGCGTGTTTCCTAATGACATATATAATAGTGTATTGAACTGTTAAAAAAATATTTTATCGAATAGATATTTCGAGTAATTTGTTTCGTCTACCCATCATTTAGTACGATTAGGTTACAGATGGGCCAAGGTCAAACTGCGGTATTCATTTGTTGACCATGCTTGGCAAAAGATGAATTTGGCTCACGTACACAGAATTGATTGACTACCAAATGCGCCAGATTTTACGCAATTCCCAGTTAAAAAAAATATATTTTGCCAAGCTTGAGTCACAGATGGATCGCGCCTGTGCGGCGCAATCCATCAGTGACCCACGCTTAACAAAACATGTTCAATCATCCTTTTCTGACTATGTTTTCGCCAGCTTGTTTTGGCGCCTTATTCAATATCTCTGCGTGGAATAACAACGTATTATTAGTGGGATAACAAGAATTTTGTCTCTTCTTTAAATTATCGCAACGGGCTATTTCCATTGATCGTGACTTTTTGACCGTTTTCCAGACTAAGAAAATGCTGAAAAGCGTTTGGAATTTAAATGAGTAAACATGGGCATTTTTACATGTAGCGTTTTGACATTATATTCCAGAATTACGTGTAAAAGGAATTTTATTTTTCGATTATTCTCAATTGGATTTATTTTGCAGGTAAATCGCGATGTATGCCAACTGTGATGAAAATTAAATATAAGTGATGGAATTAGGAAGCAAAATATTATTAAATATCAGCCATTTCGTTTATCTGGGACGTTAAAACAATATTCTATTTTTTATCGAATTCAAATACCGTTTGAAACTGGACTACGAGGACAAACCCAGTATGGACCGTTGGTTGACGTATTTGCAAAAAAGCTGTCAATTATTTTTACAAAACTATATTTAAAAATTTGTCGTTAGTTTCTGGAAAAACTATTTTAGTTGGATAACTCCTCCTTACGCTTACTCCGTTTAGCGTACCTATGTTAAAATCGATCTAATAGCTTTAAAATTTCCTCATTGTTCATTTTTGTGCGGCATGACGAAGCAAAATGTATATCAATGACCTATTCAATGAATATTTATTAGTGGAATGAGCATCATTTCATCCAATCTTTATTTAGAACACTGGAATTTTATTAAATATACACAGCCAGGATTTTTTTTAAACAACCAAGTATAGGTCACAGATGGAGCGCGTCGACGGGGACGCGCTCCATCCGTGGCCAATACTTGGCAGAATAAAATAGTGAACCATGCTTAAACTAAATTTTATTCTTCATTCTAGGAAATTGCGATGTATTTAATTTATTTTGTTAATGCATACGAAAACCTAATTGTGTGCGGATGACGAGAATTTCTTTATCGCTACAACTGTGGACTTTGGAGGATTTTTTCAGCGCGATCAATCCTTGACTCATTCAAAACATGATAAAGCAGAGTATTTATGACTGAATTAGGGAATGTTCGAATTATTCGATTAAATTCGCGAAATTCGAGTCATGTACTGTTCGGTTCGAATTCTGAAACAATTCAAAATCAACAAAATGATAATTTTGTATGTTTTCTTAAAATAAGTGAATTTTTACATAAATTATTAGCTGTTAAAATTATATATTTATTATATAACTTTAATTATTATATGACTTTATTTAATTTAATGTATGAATCATTATTAGGGAATTCGCCTTTCCAGGTCACCGTTTTCGCTCCCATATTGATTTGCACAATAACACGCCTACTAAATCCAAATAAAAAATAAACATAGGTATGTTTACTTTATCTATATGATTTCCTAATCCATTCCGATGCGATATAGCTAATGGTTATGTTTGACATATGCAATCACGGTACTATGATTTGTTTCTTCATTTTCAATAGCCTTTCTATATGTTTTGCAAAGTGTGCGGCGCTATTCTACTATGTACCGCGCCTCAGCGGCGCTATCAGTCAGTAGCCGATACTAGATAGAATAAGAATCGGCGCAAGGGATCGATATCACGATAGTCAAGTCTGACCAGTTTTCAAATTCAACTTGCGTGAAGAATTCAAATAATCACTTCAGTTGGTTACGCTTTTTTAAACAGAAATAAAAAAGGTTCCAGTAATATTTTTGATCAAAGTTTGAAAACGTTCATTTCATTCTTCATCAAATTTTGCCCTTTTGCGCAATTATTACAACGTTCCCACGGTCTTTTGTTTTTTATTGTGACAAATTCTTTGAATTGGGGACTGTCACAGCCAACAGGTGGCCTGCCGTTGATTATTATTGTATTGAGCATGAGATTATTTCTGATCGTTGCCGAGTTTCGCGTTTCCAATAATACTTCAAGTTAATATCACGGAGGGAATGTTTTTCTTATGGAGTTCTTTTCATTTTCTTTCCACAGTAAAAGCTGCACCGGTACATACCTGCGAAATTCTTTATCTGGAGCAAACTTTTGCGGACACCGTCTGATTACCGGTGGTAGAGCTGTGCCGAAAATTCCTGCCTGATTCGCGAAATCATAATTTATTTAATTCATTTTTTCTGTGGTTAAAAATCACACAATCAAAAATGTGTATTTTTTTCGGAAAATAAAGATAAATTTTGATGCATTCAACAGTTTCTTTTTAAAATGTTTTTCTTTTTTTTGGCACTCTTGATATCGAGTATTGAATTCGATTCTAAAATCAAGTTAGGGATAGAGGTTTTGGCCTAACCTCCTACGCATTTTTCCTTTTCGCGAACTTCAATGATAGGTCTATAGGATGCCGTAAGCTTCGCCTACGTGAACCAGGGTGCGTCAGGACGATCAGAGTTGCCTAGCTTGAGACGATTCCTAACACCTTCACCGATTGAGCTAACCGGGCGCCATTCTTACGCACTTTCTTTTAAATTTACGTTTTCGTTTTATATTTTCAGTTGAAGGAGAAAGAACTCGCTCATATGAAGTCATTGGCTGAAGAATGGCAAAGAAGAGATAAGGAACGGGAAGCCATCGTTTCAAAGAGAATCACAGAATATAACAGATTGGAAACGAAATTAAAAAAATCTCTGGCTGAAATCGATGCCAGAGAAAAACAATTATCTAGTAATGAACTTGAGGTTTGTGGATATTATTTATCCATTTGGGCATTTTGATTCATTTTGCAGTAAAATCATGATATATACATACATTTTAAAATTTGACGTAAATGGTGACTTTGCTATTGGAAAATGGGTAAAATGTGGTCAAATATTAGCAATTTCGTTTACCTTTGACGTTGGAACATCTTTCCGATGAAAAACAATAAAATAAAAAAAATAAGCATCTTCAGAAAAAGACGATCAAAATTTAGACGAACATTTTGAAAATATGAACGTTTCATTTTCTATCGTTAAGAATGAATCGAATGATTTATGTTAACCGAACAACGGTTGTAATGTTTTGGACAACTCTAGAACTGGGTTGACCCTTAAATTGCTTCATTTTTTTTCAGCTGGCAAGAATCCGCACTGATGTGCAGCGCGAACACGAGCGAGTATTGGCTCAGGCTAAGGAAGCAACAAACAGAATGAAAGACGACTGTGTTCACCAAGTACAACTAGAACGGTATGTTCCGACAATACATTTAATATCGTCAAGAATGGGCCACAGATGGAGCGCTGTCGAAGCACGCTCCATCCGTGAAACATGCTGTAGAGTGTAGGGATAATTTTCTCATATTATATGTTCCCAATCTATGAACGTCGTGTAGTTTTAATGTTAAAATAGGCTCATACCATCTACCTCTAATGCACTCTCAGGGTTCCTCAGGGATATTTTACCTGAGAAACGTCGACGAAGGTCTAATAACCGAAATAGCATTTTGTATGATAGGTTATTTGGTATTTTGGGGCATATAAATGACGCAAAATTCTATGTAAAATTTCATTGTAGGTTTTTGTTTCAATATTCATGTAACTATCGATTCAATCCCGATTTTACGCGACCCTTCAGTGACTAATACTTAAATATCATGATTTTTATTAGCCATTTTTAAACGAAATAGACCATTTTCATATATTCGCAAACATTTTCATAAAATATCCAGTCACATTACGTTTTGTTGAAATCGTGAACGACTCTCGTCCTGTCGATTAATTTTGTTTTTATCTTGTCATTCATTTTTATCAGAGGTCGAATCAGAATATTAGAAGAAGAAAATACAAAACTCAAATCTCAACTCGTCGACGCTGAGAGGAAATATTCGTCTCTGGAACAAAAATTTCAGGTACGTTCACAATCAATATAAACTGTTCATGAATTCTATACCGTTTAATCAAGTTCTCTTCCAATTCAAAAATTCTATTTTGACAAGCATGCGCCACAGATGGACCGCGTCTCATCGACGCGATCCATCCGTGACTCACACTTGAGAAAAGATGCTTTGACTAATATTTTTAGATTTTGTTGACTTCACTGTAACAACAGTACAGTAAATTTACCGTTCATTTGCAGTTATTTTTTATTCCTAAATCCGGAATAGTATTGTTAATGAGATCAATACCAAGTAAATAGGCCATTGTTATCATAATTGCTCAACCGGGATTTGCAAACGGCAAAATTGAAATCTTTCGCACATCACTGGTTGAGCAATTAGAATCATTTTGAATATCCCTGGTGGCAACCACTTAATGCTTATATTGACCATTGATGGATTGCATCTCGAAAGTACGTTTCATCAATAGCGTTCCTGAAATTTACCCAGTCGATTTTATAGTGTATTTTAAGGTCCCTAGTAAAATTACCGCCAAATAGCGGCGATGTTACGGTTTTTTTTACAGTGTGTAAGATGGTAAGGTATATCTATATCAATTATCATATTTATCGCTACCAGAATTTCAAACTCGAGCAAAACAGCATGCCCGAGGTTCGACTCCAGTCCGAGTTACAATTGATGACTTTGGAGAAGAATGAATTGGAAAGGAAATTAGAATCCGTTAATAAATCAAAGTTGCATTACAAACAACAATGGGGAAGAGCATTGAAAGAACTTGCAAGATTAAAACAAAGGGAACAGGATCATGCTATGGTAGGTTTTATTTGTTGAAGTAGCAAATTTTTTTTTCATCTTACAAAACGAAGTGTCAGCACTCTGAAGTATATGCAATATATTTTCTTTTTTGCTACATGCTTTTCTGGCAGGGCCCAGTATTACGATAGGGTGAGGTGGACATTAGATTTTTCATCGTTCGAACCCAAGGCTGGCAGGATGGTACGGTACGATTGGGTTTTCTGATACGATATATTTCTCAATTATCGTACTTGGTAAGTAACGGTACGAAGTTCAATATTTATTTCGTACCGCATCGTACTCTTTTCGTACCTCCACATCACACCACTCTTCCCAGATTTATAAATAAATTTCATTTAACATCTATGTCGCTTTCACAACCGAATCATGGGCGCAAATAAGGTTGTTCATGTCTGCCAAAGGCTTTATTAACTTAAAATGCTATTAGATGGCGACAGGAGGGCAATAAAAATATAACTGTTTTACCTGGTCTGCTTTAGATGAGCTATGTCATATATCTGTTTTACTGTGCTGAATTTCAAAATCAGATAGCCTAAAAAATCTATATGACTTTGATCTCGATGGTGACAATACAGGCGGGGATTTAGATATTACAAATAAGACTTTTTTGACATTAGTAGTTGGTACGAATCGGAATTGTTGCTAAGCGAATCGTACCTGTTTTGTACGACGAATCGAAAATATTAATCGAACTTATTTTGTACTGGTACGAAGTTCGGTACGATGTACGAAAAAAATATCGTACAGAAAATTTTCGAATGGTACGGTACTAATCATTTTGCTTTTTGAAGAACGATAAAACATTCGTACCCTACTGTACTACTACCCCTAATTGCTCGGGACAGGTACTGCATTCTATCGCAATTTTTCTATTCCACTCCGGGCGCTGTTGCTCAATTTACATTTTATATACCGCTTGAGATTGCAGTGATCGTGGTCAGATTTTGTAATTTTTCAAAAATATGTTTGGTCGAGTATAGTTCGCTGATACATAGCTCCGGTCCAATTCATCTGTGGCCCATGCCTGACCATATTAAATTTCTAATTAAGCATGTTTTGCCTAAATATGTTTATTCTGTTCTATTTGGTAGTTTTGATAACTGAACCTCAATTTAACTTCTCAAATCTGGTATCCGGGAATAGAACATTTTAATACGCGTGGTATTTAACGTAATATCAACAATATTTTATGTTTGATCTCGGAATGAAATTCGCAGATTATTTGATTTTGCCAAGGCTAATACACCACCAGTCACAGAATGACTTTTATTACAATACTTCTCTATTTGCACCTCCTTCAAAACAGAAGGAATTTGTATCTTGGTTGGTGAGCCATCAAATTATTATTGAATCAAGTCAATTGCTTCTTCCTATTTTTATCTATCCACTGTACACGAGCGAATTTTGTCGTATCGAAGATAAATATATAAATACCATATAAATGGTGATGATTTATAGCCTATTTACTCATTGTAAAAAACGAAGACATCTTAGTCGAGGGGAGATTTCAAAGCAAAACATTTACGACCTCTACCGTTAATGGGGCAAGCAAAATTTACTTTGTTTTTATTACCTATATGAATAAAATTTATGTGGAGTCATTGTTCTTTTAATTTTGTAATTCGTGATCACACATGGCATATAGATAATCCGCGCTTACAAAGCGCGGGTTATCTATATGCCATGCGTGATCAAGGAAAATGTTATGACAACGTTGAACTAATATTGCAAAAGTACCTGCACGGGATTGAAAAATACCAATTAAATCTTCCTTATTAAGTTTTACCCTATTAAGTTTTTTAAAAGTTCCTATGCGACCAGTTATGGTTTTCCGGTAGTCATTTTTATGCTTTATTTTATGGATTCCATATATGCTCTTAGGCGCAAGCAAACAGTTGGTTTGCGTGCTTGTTCAAGAATGTTGTTTGAGTCTTTTAAATAACTATCATCGAGGCGCCAGTTCCGAACAACAGGTTGGAATTTTATTAAATTACGAATTCGGATCCGGTTTACACTTTTTACGTCATCAATACCAACAACCCTCAAGATGATATCCTTGGTGTTATTAGAAAGACGTGTTGTTGCCCGTGACCAAGCCTACCAGCCTACTCAAGTTATTACCACTTCACCATGGTCGCAACCCCACGATGTCGTAATGTAGATGTGAATAGGCGCAATGAATGAGTGGTATTTGTGTTGGTATCGTAGGTTTTAGTTCTCAGATTCGAGTCCTGACTAGCCTTGCCTGCTAATCCATACTACTCCATACTCAACACAGGGAGTAATAACTTGGTTAGTCTCGGTTGAGCTAAATGAAACCTATGAAATGACCTTGAGCCAACCATCCCCTAACACTAGACATGTTCGCCTATAGGTGGCTTCTGGTACAAGGTCTTGTTTGGGGTGATCCACTTTACTAAGGGGAAAAATCGTACGATACATACAGATATGGACGTGGGGTTCAAGTTCTTCATATTAGTACATTTGTTACATATCATCTTGCCTTGTAGTTGCAGGCTTTAAAATAGTTCTAACATATTTCCCACGTATAAAGGAAACAAAAAAGTGGTAGAAGATTTTACTATCACCCGGGGCGGATATCGCCCATTGCACCTTACCATTGTGGTTCAGTTCTGTTTGAGAAGTTTTCAATTTAGAGTGCAGGTACTTGTACTACATCTGGTAGTAGCTCTTTGCTGTTAAGTGGTCGTTGGTTGTTTTCGACTTTGCTCTGAATGAATTTCAATGACATTTTCGCCAATAAATGGCCTGGGTCAGGGTGATCCGTTCAAATGATTGACCATTGAAAATAGAAATATAATTTTTCTTTGTATTTGTGATCGAATTGAATTCCCTATCTTCGTTAATTCATTTTTGGGGCGCGATCCATCTGTGGCGCATGCTTAACAAAACATGTTCAATCAATTTTTTTTGTGATTGGTTTGGTCAATTTGTAATCGGTCAAAATTCGTGGTCACTTCGTGGTCATTTTTCATCAGTGCACACCTAAACATTCCGACATATATGTCAAATATTATTTTCAAGCATCCAATAACAAAGAGGACGCCGAAAGGCTTTATTCTCCCAAATTGTTGATATCCACAAATTAAATCAAACATTCCAACCTCTGAAGCACATTTCAACACGTATGGACCAAGGATAGATTTCATCACCGAGGCCCGTTTCATCTTCGACTTATGCTCTACAATTCGTAAAATTGAAATTTTAAAATCAAGATAATAATTTCTATCTTTATTATTATTATCTTTATTCATTCCTTTTCTAACGTGGAAATCCCCCGACTTGAAAATGCAGCTCAAGATTTATTTGGACAGCGGCAGAGCACACTTAACCGGAATTTCGTTAATACCACAATAAAATTATTAATGAGATAAAACCAGGAGAAAGTGGCATCACTCGACGTTTTAACTATAATGGCGCAATGGTATTTAATATTTCTAACTTATATTGTCTTGTTTAGCACGGGCCAATGATGGAACGCGCCTAGTAGGCGCGGTCCATCTATGGCTCATGCTAGACAAAAAACGACCTTTCTTCTTTCTATGTAAGAAATTAAGCTTTTGCTTTTTTTTCTAACAAATTTATTAATTTCAGGCATATTCATCGATGTACCATACCCAACCTGGTGTAATTCAAGCTTGTTGTGGCGCGTGACCGTTGACCACGCGTCACCCTGACCGACCAATGTCCACTTTATTGCCTTGTTTGTCCACAGCGCGTTTCGTAAACCGTCTGAATTATTTTGTAAAACAAAATAAAACAAGAGTAGCATAGTCAAAATATAGGTAAATAAGTAAGAACCTCACCCTGGAAATTTTGGCTTTTAAGTTTTTAATTCTCATCGAGTAAAAACGCTGCCTCCCACGTAAATTATAGTGGTTGATATTATCTACAAAGGTAACAATCAGAGTAGAGTAGAAGTAAGAGTAATATTGTATTGTATATTTAATTTTTGTTTTCATTTGTTCGGGATTTCAAGTTTTTCAAATTTTTAGATAATATTCCTAAATAATATAATTTCCATACTACGCTGAAAAGTTTTAATTGATGAGCCGCAAAAGCACGCTCGGAGGGAAAAAATATTATATATTTCTTCATTTTAAAATTCGGCTTCAAGAGCAGAAGGTCATAACTTTTAAACCCCGTGGGTGCGGTCTTTATATCATTGACCTAACGTATTTCCTCTGTTGTAAAAGGCGATTAAGAGCGCATAACGGAGTTGTATATGGTTTTGCTATCGCCAAGACGGATACCACTTAACCCCGTTTAAATTTGCTGATCTTTGTGAAGTGCTTTGTTTGTTTTATTCTTAATCGTTTGTTTATTATGCAATTTGAAACCCTAGCTAATCACAAAAATTCGACCAAACTCATCAGACAAGCATGGGTCGCTAATGGAGGCCTGATCCATCTGTGGCTCATGCCTGAAAAGCTAAGATTTTTGTTTGGATATCAATAAATTGTCAAAATGACATAACTGTAATTTTGACAGTTATGTCATATTCTGACATAATCAGTGGATTTTATTTATATTCAAGCATGGACACTGGGCAGCAACTACTGTATCATCAATGGCCCATACATAACAATGCATGGTGTTGATGAATTAGAATACTTCAAGTAACATAGCTTGCTCGAAATATATTTAATGGAAAAAATATATTTATGTAACGGCTGTATATGTTTACCCTTGTCATGCTGTACCGGTCACTAATCAAATAACCTGGATGTGGAGGCTTGACCAATGTATAAAAAATAGAATCAATTTTGCAATCGTGTCTTATGATCGGATGTCATTTGATTGTTTTGTGATTGTAACATTTGGTTCCAGAGTCTGAATTTGATTGCACAATCGATTCCTTTTGCCGATTTGAATGATTGGTTAATTGGTCTAACCTGCTACACTGTAACAAAAGTACAGTAAATTTACTGGTCATTTGCAGTAATTGCATATTTCCAAAGTTGAAAAAACGCCATGTTGATGAGATGTATGCCATTTTGGACGTAGATAAACCGCACCTTCGCGGTGCGTTCCATCAACACCCCATATTTAGTCAAAAAGTCAATTTTGAATTTTTTTCAATACCGATAGTAAAATTACTGTCAAAAACCAGTGATTTTGTTGCATTTTTGTTACAGTGTATAGGGATTTTTAAAATTGTACTTTTATTCATCCAAAAGATTACATCGCTGATGGGCTTCCCAATCCGAATATCATTTTCAAGCATAAGTCACAGATTGACCGTGTCTCAACACGATGATACGTCGGTGTCCATACTTGGCAAAAGATGTTTAGAATACGATGGTCAGTCCGCTTGACGAAATGGTTGAATAGTGACCAAATGCATCATCAATTACATGGGATAAGATATGCTAATGTCATTACCAATTTTTATCGCGCTCTCGGTGATTGTCATATGAAAGAATATTAATGAGGGTCATATGTCTCTTCAAAATATTCGGTTCGTTATCACAAAACCATTAGTTATTTAAATTCACCGTATACTGTAACAAAAGTACAGTAAATTTCCTGGTCATTTGCAGTAATTGCATATTTCCAAAGTTGAAAAAACACCATGTTGATGAGATTTATGCTAATTATGGGCCGTTGATTTACCGCACCTTCGCGTTGCTTTCCATCAACACCCCGTATTGAGCCAAAAAAAGTCAATTTTAGGTTTTTTTCAAGTAAGCAACCAAGTAAAATGTCTGTCAAAAGACCAGTGATTTTGTTGCGTTTTTGTTACAGTGTACAGTAGTTTGAAATCAACATAGTCAAAAATGTATGTATTTCGAGAAAATATTTCCTCAGCTGCGCATACACAATAAAATGTCCCTTTTTCGTTTGATTTCTGGCAAAATATCAAAAGGGCATCATTGTTTGTTAATCGGATCGGATCGTTTTTTGATCTTTTCGGACAAGAGTCGTGAAATGTTTCAAGTTATGTTCAAATAAACATTATGGATACTGAAAATACTGACTCACTCCCAAACAGCAAAACACTCCCCAAGCGTTGTTAACAAACGTACAAGCCATCGCTTGCTTGCTTCTGATATCCTCTATTTATCAAGATGTAATTATTTGTTTGTTGAGCTAAGGGTTGGATAGTTGTCCCTATCCAAATGGTCGGGTATTTTAGAATTCTGATTAATAGTAACTTTGTTTTTGGATTTTTATTTAATAGATTTATTTCGCAGCAAAATCATATTATGTGCCAAATTTACATTGCAAAATGGGCGAACGTTTATCCGAAATGTTGAAACGATGTTCTATTCATATAGTGAATTTCGAATAAACTATATAATACGTAAAACCTTAGTGGACGCTGGTGAAAATTGTGCTACATTTATTAAGGGAATCGAACCCTGATTTTTCAACTTTTCTGTGAAACACCAATATAAGATATTAAATTTTGCAAATCATGAAACTTTAAATGTTTTACTCGCTTTTTTGCGATGCTTTGTAACAAAAAAATACGACAAAATCACTGGTTTTGACATTAATTTTACTTGATCGTATTGAAAAAAATTCAAAATTGACTTTTTCGGCCCAATGCGGTCCATCAACAGCCCATAATTGGCATGAATCTCATCTACATGGCATTTTTTTAACTTTGGAAATATGTGCAATTACAACGAATAACCAGTAAATTTACTGTACTTTGTTACAGTGTAGCTCTTAAGTCACGTTCTACTAGTCTAAACACGCTAAATCACTTTCCAATCAGCAACTTTCCTTTGTTCGACTGTAGGCAAATCTAAAACGTCAGCAAGAAGAACTTGAACAGATGAGAATGAAATATTTTGCATCGGAGGAAAGACAATCGAATAAAGAAGGTCAAAAACAATTGATGGAAATTAAAGAAGAGTTGGAAAGGTATGTTCGCAACGATTTAGAAATTTCAGTAGTGCATCCACATGGAAATTCATTTATTCTCACATTGCCTGGGCAGATACTATTCACTGCACTTTATTATAGTGGTTCAGTTCTGTTTAGGATGTTTTCCGCTTCATTGAAGTTTCTGGTCTCACGTTTTGTAGCAGTTTTTTGCAACATAGTGGCAATTAGTTGGCTTTCTTTGGATGCCTCGACCTTGCTGAGAATTAATTTCAATGGAAAAAATAATAAATCTTGTGATTTTGAACCGCGTCAATTCAAGATTATGAATCGTACAAATCCTAGCCTAAAATTTTAGAATAGTCAATTCTCGAGATGATGAAAATATTTTAAGTATATTATATAAAAATGCATAGTTTAAAAAGCAATTTCATATCAGGTGCCTTTTTTGAATCGTATTTTATCGTAGGAATAGGTAAGAAACATAATCAAATAATCGTAAACTATCCAATAGTGATCCACGTCCCAACTATTATTTTTGACACAAATTCATTAATGCTTCAGAACAGAATCACACTTTGGTAAATTTGGCCACTGATGGATCGCGCCATTTAGGCGCGATCTATCTGTGGCCATATTTGACAAAGTGTTTTTTCTTGATGGTGACATTTTCTTCTTTTCTCTTCCTGGTCGTTTGTTTTAAATTTGCTATGGAAAGTCGAGGAATATCACGCACGCGGCTGTAAAGTAAATCCAAATATTGAAATACCCTATGCTAGGCTATTTTCTTTTATAAGATACCCCAAAAGCTTGCAAACAGTCTTTATTAGTCTTAATGTATCCCTATTCTAAGATCAAAGCACCATCACCGACTTCCGACTTTATTGCTTCGTTTAATAAACGTAAAATTGTACATTGTTGCGATTCGTCTTTATTTTATTGTTCGTTTTATTCTGTTTGGCTATCTTTACAATGTGACTACTGTAATATTCGCTATGTTGGAACTAGGTAAGATACTTATTTTTATTGAAATTGCCACACATCTTTGTAACTCAAACAAAACGTGTTTTAAAGCAGATTATTAACTGTGCGTAAATATCCAGGATTTTTTATTAGCATGTTGCAATATTACATTTGAGATCCTAGATGAATACTGAATCCGCCCACCTCAAAAATGTTCGGTAAAATCGCCTACGGAACCGTAAAATGATCCGCAGCATCTAAAACTATGGTTGACATCTTTCGATTCGAAAATGTATAGGATTTCGTTTTAACCCTGCGGAAAAGGAAAGCCGAGAATACAGCCTAACTATATGGCGGACCACCAGTGTCTCAAACTCAACTCAAACAAAAATTTTTTTCGATTTAATCATAAATTTCGTAGGGCGTATAATATTTTATAATAATAACGAAGACTGGTTACTTATCCTTATCCTGTTCTTCTTCTTCTTATTTCTGTTCTAACCAATGTCAGACTTCCTCAGACAAGTATTTTAAACAATTATGCAATAGGATGCGATTTTACGTTTACTGTATATTTCTCCAATATCTTTCAAAATTTAGGCGATTCGATCAAATCTTTCCAATAATAACCAAATTTTTGTATCCTCGCCAATGTGAATCGATTTGGATCACGCCAGATAGCTTCGTTTTGAATTAAGTGGTTCGTTTTTCGACTCGAACCTGAATATATCTGAAAGACATAACCCTGTCTACAATACGAGTCTATTTTCAAAGGTTGAAAGCTAAAGACACTGGAGATCTACGTCACACTTTGGTAAATTTGGCCACTGATGGATCGCGCCATTCAGGCGCGATCCGTCTGTGGCCATATTTGACAAAGTGTTTTTTCTTGATGGTGACATTTTCTTCTTTTCTCTTCCTGGTCGTTTGTTTTAAATTTTGTTTCTCGCAAATGCGACTTTTTTGTACGTTGCCACTACTATTTGCTATGGAAAGTCGAGGAATATCACCACGCGGCTGTAAAGTAAATCCAAATATTGAAATACCCTATGCTAGGCTATATTCTTTTATTTATAAGATACCCCAAACGCTTGTGAACAGTCTTTATTGATCTTAATGTATCCCTATTCTAAGATCAAAGCACTATTTCCGACTTGGTTTATTACTTCGTTTAATAAACGTAAAATTGAACATTGTTGCGATTCGTCTTTATTTTATTTTTCGTTTTATTCTGTTTGGTTATCTTTACAATGTGACTACTGTAATATTCGCTATGTTGGAACGAGGTAAGATACTTATTATTATTGAAATTCACTACGAGCAAGACCGAAAGCAGTGCCTAAAGGAACCAACTACCGCCCACGTAGGACTACGTTAGGACTATTCTAAAGCCCGAACTTGTCCAAGTCAAGCAGAAGGCGGACGTGCTTAGCTGGATCATGTGCCACACATCTTTGTAACTCAAACAAGACGTGTTTAAAGCAGATTATTAACGACACGTAAACATCCAGGATTTTTTATGAGCATGTTGCAATATTACATTTGAGATCCTCGCTCAATACTGAATCCGCCCACCTCAAAAATGTTCGGTAAAATCGCCTACGGAACCGTAAAATGATCCGCAGCATCTAAAACTATGGTTGTCATCCTTCGATTCGGAAAAGGATAGGATTTCATTTTAACCCTGCGGAAAAGGAAAGCCGAGAATACAGCCTAACTATATGGCGGACCACCAGTGTCTCAAACTCAACTCAAACAGAATTTTTTTGTAGATTTAATCATAAATTTCGTAGGGCGTATAATATTTTCTTGGCCTGGTTAACGAAGACTGGTTACTTATCCTTATCCTGTTCTTCTTCTTCTTATTTCTGTTCTAACCAATGTCAGACTTCCTCAGACAAGCAAGGGTGGCAGTACGGTACGGTACGAAATTTTTATCGTACTTCGAACCAGCAAAATAATTTCGTACCGAACTTCGTACCGTACCTTTCGAAAATTTTTCGTACCGTACCGTACGATATTATTTTTTTCGTACATCGTACCGAACTTCGTACCAGTACGAAATGAAGTTCGATTAATATTTTTCATTTATCGTACTAAATTTCGTACCAGTACGAAAACAGGTACGATTCGCTGGGCAGCAATTTCGTACCGTACCAAGTACCAATGTCCAAATCAGCTGTATTTGTAAGATATGGCCACCGCAAGAAACGTCACCAACATCTTACATCAAAGTGATCCAGTTTTATGATAACTGGTTTAAAATCCAGGACAGAAAATCATGCGTGTAATTAAGCATATGTCACCCCAATATCATTGTTCACATTGCATATAATATGAGAATGGTAGACCGGTGGTGATAAATGGTGGTAGGATGAGCACAGTTTTCGCGAATAAATCTGGCATTAAGCAATATTTAGCATATTAGCAGCATTGTGTAGTCACAAGAATTCTCTCTCGACAAAAGAATGTTCGTTGTGCACCACACATGCGTTTCGTGCGGTCTCATTCGAAGGCATGGTTATAAGAGCATTATCATTGTGCATCTTTGCATCTGGTATTCCTGGTGCAATTTACGTTCTCTTCACATTACTGAATAATGCTATTTATTTTTTTTTTCATACCACACAGACGTATTCCCGACATGCCTCGTTGTCTATATTGTGACATCGCTGTTTTTTTACAAAAATATATCTTCTATTTAAGATGAGCATCAGCTAACATTCAACTCAAAACAGCCTTAATATATCTTTATATTCTGATGTTTTTTCTGCTCAGATAATATACTTCTGCGTGTCAGAGTACAAATAAAACGTAATAGCGGTGGTTACTGTTTAGCTTAGTTGCATAGTTGGTCAGGGGGAGAGAGTTTTAATTTAATTTTCACAAAATTTTCGCGCGCCTGCGTTGCGCAATATTTTTCCGTGATTAATTTCGTATATTTCGTAGCATTAAGCCTTTGAAGTGAGAATTTTTACTCAATTTTTACAAAAATTTCAGCGGGCTTCCGGCGCGCAGATACATTTTCCTGTCTGGTAATGTTTATTTCACTCTTAAAACATGTATTTTTGTTTCGTTCTCAAATAAAATTTTGCGCGCCTCCGACACCCTAATCTTTTTGTAAATTTGAAAGCCTTAGTTTGCATGTTGGAAAAATGTGCCCCCCTAATTTTTTTTCTGGATCCGCGATTGTAATTGGTATATTCGGGCACCGTGATTTTTAGTATTATGAATGCTGCTTATCTTGTCAATTTTAATTGAGCTATCACAACTTTCGTTATTACAGAAAAATGCATTAAGATTAAGACGTCATAAATCAGTGGCCTATATGTATTTCCACGCAATCACAAAGTTTTACGCCACTGCAGTAAAACCGATATACATAGCTCATCTCATCAGCTCAAGTGAATCAGTTGCGTTTTTATTATCATACATGCGCCGCTTTTAATCATTTTAAAATTGCCCTTTAGTCTAAAAATTCGTTGATAGACACAATTCATATTACCAGATCCCCGTTATGAAACGGCATAGATGTCAAATGAAATAATTTTTTGAATTCATTCGAGAAGAATAAAGTGTAATGCGAAGGTACGAAAAACAGTACGGTACGGTACGAAATAAATACCGAACTTCGTACCGTACCGTACCAAGTACGAAAATTGAAAAATGAATCGTACCGTACTATCGTACCGGAAAATTCAATCGTACCGTACCGAACTTCGTACCGTACCGTACCGTACTGCCAGCCTTGCAGACAAGTAGTTTAAACAATTATGCAATAGGATGCGATTTTACATTTACTGTATACTTCTCCAATATCTTTCAAAAATTAGGCGATTCGTTAATCAAATCTTTCCAATAATAACCAAATTTTTGTTTTCTCGCCGATTTGAATCGATTTAAATCACGCCAGATAGCTTCGTTTTGAATTAAGTGGTTCGTTTTTCGACTCGAACATGAATATATCTGAAAGACATAACCCTCTCTACAACATGAGTCTATTTTCAAAGGTTGAAAGCTAAAGACGCTGGAGATCTACGTCGCGATCCATCGACCATCGTAATCGGCACACAAATGACCACAGGAGACCAATACGAACCTACTTTGAAAATGACCAAAGCGGACGAACACATTGATGAACACGTTGCCAGATTAATTGAGGAAAGGGACACACTTCTGCGCACTGGAGTATATTCGAGGGAAGACCGCATCATTTCTGAACTGGACAGACAAATCAGGGACGCCATCTCGAGGAAGTCAAAAGTCTGAATTCATCAAATTTGTCTGTGATCATGAGGTGATCCAAAGCGTTTTCCAACTATACCATTTGGAACTTTCATTTTTATGGAAATATTTCAGATTGTCCCCGATTCCCGACAGGCCCTGACTTGACCGATTGTCATTTTTTTTGTATAGGAAAGGGGACAGCGGACATGCACGATTCATACAACTATTTGGTGATTCCTGATTATTGGAATATGAGCATTTTTAGGTGTTTGAAAAAATTATAGAACCCAAAATTGATTTATGCGTCTATATGAAATGTTACATTTGACATTTCCGTTTTCTTTACATACACACGTGTAATGTATTTTCGTGTTATGTGTCTAAATTGCCTTTTCATTTTTGCTGCTGCTGCTAAAATTTGTCGTTTCTTGAAAACTGATCGTGGAATCATTATCTTTTCATGAAGTACATAGGTTTTTATATATTGTGATCGTCAGGACACGGGTGTTATCCTGTACTAAACGTATGTATTTTTTGCAAAAAATCATTTCCAGTTTTTGGTAGATTTTTACTGTAGATAAAAAAATATGTGCCTATAAGTAGATTTTTATGCGTTTCCATCATTTCACAAGTGTTCTAAATTATTATGTATGCTTTTTTATAAAAAAAAAATCGTCCTATTGTACTGTATGCTTGCTTCCAATGTTCTATATTCCTATTTTATAAGCACGTACGCCCTCATTTTATTTGCTCCATATATGGAAAAAAAGTAGATTAGTTTTTATAACAATACACGAAAAGAGCTACAATAATGTATGTTGATTTAGTGTTTTTGGATATGTGCGGATCAAACACGATAAAACCGATTCGAAAACGTCAAATTCTGCTGCATTTTTCTCATTATTTCAAAGTAAAAATGTGGAGGGGTTGAATTTGCGATAAAAGTCGGAATAATTTTCACGCACAACCATCGAAAAAAACCGTTTGAAAATCGCCATATAAATGGTTAATTTTATATTCCCCGTAATTTTGTAAACGTCTCCTAATCTCAACCTAATTAAAAAAAAATTGTCCAATTATGTTTTTTGAAAACGAGTCGCTGACTAGGGCTGGGCAAAACCGAATCATTTCAATCTGATTCGGATAATTTTTTCGAATCGCTGGTTCCATAAGAATAACAAATCACGTCCATTATGAAAAATAAGAAAAGTTAAGATTATATAGGTTTTGGGCGGCACAATAATTTCGTATATATCATATGCCGCTTTTGACGCCGTCGATTATTAGGCTGTATGAAGCGGATTATTTTACGTTGAGATGCTATTTCGCAGATTTAGATGAATTTTTTAATAATTTCAACGATTGTCGTTAGGTTTACGGAGGAAGGAGTCTGCCTGGATCAAGAAAGTTCATCCAAACTCATATTCTTGAATGTAAAATGGTTATTCCAGTTTCAAATATCAGATTGGAACATTTGCAGAGTTGAAGCACGAATGCTTATACAACATGGTGTTGCTTTCTGCATTTTTTGATAATTTTCTCATCTTTTCCACTATACGAGTTACGAGTTCCAGCAAGACTTCAGCGTCATTCGGTTGTCAAAATATTGTTTCTAATTCCTGACAGAAGAAGAGGAAGGACAGAACTATGATTTTTTCGCCAAAGTTTGCAGTGGGTGCGGTACCAAACGGTACACGAAAATTATCCACTACACTTACAAAACTGAAATACAAGCTTTTTAAAGCGTCCAGTCACTGTTACGTTCCCTCTCTTTCCATTACTAGTATCTGCAAGTGAAAATACCTAACATGTTTATCGCATTTCTGGAAAGTTACAGGTGTATCGACCTGTAATTGGTAAATTATCCGCTGGTTTAGAAACTTGCATTGTTATGTCGATAACATCTAATTGAACTATAAAAATTTTGTTCAATCGTGATTACATGCCATAAAAGGCCGTTCGTACTGAAATGGAAATGCAAATATATTTAAATGTTTTTGAAATCTTCCTATCAGACCTAAGTATTTTTTCTATAGTACTTGATCGTCCCTAAGTCGTACTCGTAGACACGATGGTTAGCAATGTTGGAAAACATCTCATTCTTGGATCCATCGAGTCTACCGAAGTTATAAATTAAGTATGACTTACCTAAGTTATAACGTTAGTATGGACATGTGATATCGACCTACTATCTTTAACATGGGCCGCTTATATGATAACCCCTAATCCTGCACTCCTTTTTCTTTGGGCTACAATGATTGAAAGTTATGGGGCGCGCTCTCAAATTGACACGCTAAAGTACGGCGATGCATGACCAAGCTATTTAATTCGCAATTAAGCATACCCATAATAAATTCATGATAATCTAATGTTAATATTTTTGTTAATCATTTGTTAATGAGAATACATGGAAGCTTTATTGTACGACGTTGAGTTGCGATCGGTATGTTGTTGTATGGATTACTGTCCATAGTTGGACTTGTCTAAATGGTGATCTCACATGTGACCTTCTCAAACAGATTCACTAGCGCTAGAGTAACGAAGGTTTCCAAATATTTTTCCATTTCCTTTTGGACATTTATCGTGGCACCATTATTGTTCATTCATGTATTTCGGATGGAAATTATTATGTTGTGTCTATGTAAGGTAAAGATTTTCTTTTTATTAATAATTTTAATATAATAACATTGGAAAGATATCAGTTCTCTAAAATATGTGCAAATGATGCATAACACAACAAATATTTAATTCCATTCAGTCAAAAACCTGAAAATTCTTTAATCACAGATTATGCAAAATAAAGGATTTAATGCTTTTGATGTGTAAACACTTAACAGAGAGCGCTTTTGAAATAAGTTGCCATAAAATCCGTTTACAACATAGGCTTTAAAATATCAGAATCAGGAATCAGAAATTATATTTAGTCAAGTACAGAAGCCGTATTTTAAAGAAATACGTTATCAGCATCCCAATAGCGATTCTTAAATTGCAAAATTTATACCGATACCGTGGTAACGGCTATTTGTATCGATATTTTCCCAAAAATAAACTGATCGAGGTGAATGTGTGTCCCTCTCGAGTTTTGAGAATGGGGGAGGGGGATTTATTAGTTTTTTTTCATAATATATTCGTTTTATTTTCTATTCCCGTATCTTTGACGCCATTCGCGGCCATTGAATAGCGCCCATGCTTCTCAGTAGTCAAACCATCTATTCATTTCTCTTTCACTATCAATTCATTTTTTTCAAAAGAAAAATGGTATCGGACGTCAAATAATCCCATCGGTAATTTTTTATTACATTGAACCAACTGACTGGATCCACCGAAGCAAGACTGATATACTAATGCCAGACTAATATACTAATGTTTGTGAAATTTTGTGAGTGGCGTTTGAAACACGCCAAATTTACAGGCTGGGCAATTTTCAACAATATTGTTTAATAATAGTTTTCGACAAAATGTCCTGCTAGCAATGGTAGCCTATTCTACTTTCTAGACCTTGCCCGTTTCCATCGTAATTCATCGTGACAACAACCAAGGTTTTGTATACATCCAATATTGAATATTTTGTTTCTACTCAGTATTGAAATTTCTAATCCTAACTATTCTCTACCTACTTCTTATAAAAGATATACCGCGTTCCAACATCTATCACTATTATTTATGAATTCGATTTACTCATGCTAGAAAAATAAAAAAAAATCATTCTAAAACGGATAACCACCGTAAAAATAAGTAACATTTAATGGATAAATGCACAACCGAAATTTGTTTCAAAACATCTTTTGTTAAGTATGAGTCACTGATGGATCGCGTCGATGAGACGCGGTCCATCTGTGACTCAGGCTTGACAAAATAAAATTTTTGATTAGTTAGTTAGTTTACTTACGTTAGTTTTTACTTTGCCACTCTGGGAAGGGTGTTAAACTTGGCATGGGCGGCATCTTTTACCATTTACTCGTTCTTGAGAAATTATATCAATAAAAAAAAAAAACGTATACTATGTGAGGTTCGTTAAACTCACTGCGTTTTTATAATCGCATTGCTTCTGATACAATTTACGAGTCTATAAATGAGAAGACACTTTGAGATTATGGTTAGTTTAAACCAGTGACTTATCGTGAAAAATCTTCAGCTGAGAAAACTTTAGTCCCGTAGAACTTACGAGAAATATAGCGAGTTAGAAAACGTTATTCACTCAGGAAAGTTTCAACAAAATATCTTTTGTTAAGTATGAGTCACTGATGGATCTCGTCGACGAGACGGTCCATCTGTGGCCCATGCTTGACAAAATAAAAAAATTCAGGACAGAATTCAAAGATTCAACTCTAATGAGTGAAACATGAAATGAGAACATCGATTTTCAGTATGCTGGTAGTTAATCATACGTCATAAATAATTATATATTATTTCACATAAAATAGTGTAGAAAACATAATATTTTCTCACAACTTTATATTCGCTGTGAAATAAAGCACAAAAATGGACAAGCTGAACTCGATATGTTTTCTGTACGCTGTACTGGTTTTTGCGTTATGTTACTGCGATTCTTTGGTCGTATCAGTTCCGGAAACTTCGGCTGATATGGACGGTGGGGGGAGCGGTGTAACAATTCATGAAATCACTGGAAATCCAGCATATGAGAACGGCTCGACAAATGAGGTATGGCAATATTTATTGAACCTTCTTAAACACGCAAGTAACGTGAATTTCATCCAGTTTTAGTGCTCAGCCTTTTTAACGATATGATCTGAAATTCGAATTTGTTGGAAACTTTCAACTGCGAGTATATGTTTTATTGTAAGATATACACAGAATGATCATATTGGCAGCAAAACTTGGCTGCAATCATTCACGTTCTATTTTTATGTTTTTAGTATGTGAAAAAAGGTAAAAAATCGAATATCATAAAATACTAACACTTGGACATATTTCAATATTTTAAGGTATAAATTCAATTTTCGTTTCTGAAACCACTTAATTTGTTGATTTAATTTTTGTTCTGAGAAATCAATTCCATGTAACGTATGTTTCTAATGACGTCATAATAACCCAAATGGCATAACATAACTTCGGACTATACCCAGATGAAAAGATATTGACCAAACACGTTTTCGTTAAGTGTGGGTCACTGATGGATCGCGCCGCCGAGGCGCGGTCCATCTGTGGCTCATGCTTAACGAAACTAAATTCACATATAAACTAGTCTGCTGGTGATGTATTTCTTACTTATTATTTCTCACCCCCGTAAATCACGTTTGTTGAGGGAATCAAACCATAACTTGTTTTACTATAATCAAGATATCGGATGTTAAACATATTATTACACAAATGACATCATTCATTACCATGTAATAATATAGGTGAACTAAGTATTAAATCAGGCCCTATTTATGGAATATGAAGAATATATTTCAAGGGTTTTGTTTCATCATTACGTTGCCCTAAAGTAGAGAGAATTGAATTTTGTTTACAACAATCGTACATGTACATTATAGTATCCATTTGGTGCGGTTCAAGGGATTTAAAAATGGGTTGAAAATTTTCAAAGCTATCGCGTGGAAATTTATGTCCAAAGTAGGTGTGACAAAAAACGAATATTTCTTAAATCAATAATAGAATCGAATCGATTATTCGAAGTAGTATAATAAACAAACAAAAAAATTCTCAGAAAATTGTTAGTGACATCAGAATTTACATCTATTTTCTGAAAATGTATGATTTCTAATCAGTAGAGCTAATCGAATGGAATAATTTATGATTTGCGAATCACGGATCGAATCGAATATTTTTGGATAAATCCAGCATTAAGTTTTGTGGATTTTTTACGAGACACATTTCCTTAATGGGAAAATAGATAGTTATATTCACATTTTTGGATAGAGGAATTTTTACTTAAATATGTAGACTTTAAAATAAAAAATTGATGTGTTTTTTCGTCAAAATTATCGTTCATTTTTACCGAACTAAGATTTTAATTGCATAAAGCATAAATATTGCTTAGACTATATGTATTTCGTTGATGATTTGTTTTATACGCGTGTTCAACGCGTTGAAAAAACTTCACAACTTCACATTCACAAAATTTCACATCTATGGACAAACTTAACATGACCGTTCGCTACAAATTCAGAAAACCTGGATAAAATGATAATTTTCTGGAATACAAGTTATGTGTGGATCGCAGCTTATCAGCGCGATCTATGGGTGGCTTAAGTTCAAACTGAAGAAAATCTACAAAATGTCGCCAACCCGTTTTTTGCACCCAGCCTCAAAATTTATGTCAAAACATCTTTTGTTAAGTATTAACTCATTAATGGTCCATCTTTGACGCATGCTTGACAAATTAAAATTTCGAATTGGGAATGACTAAAATTAATAAGTATTCATCTTCTACATGTCAGATAGTGCTCTAAAAGTATAGCCACAATAGCTTTGATATTAATTTTATATGATCCGTTTAGAAGCTATACATAAAAAATAATGTTACATTCTTAAAATTATTTAATGTGAACAATTTGACTTTTATTGTTGTATTTGCAACGTTCTCTAAAGTAAATGCAAATTTAATGCTAGCAAATTAACCTAACGATGAATGATAAATATTTTAAAAGTGAAGGGGAATTTAAAAGTGTGTCAGTTCTGACAATTTAAACATAACAGTTGTGAGCATTAGTTTTATGGACTGCGCCGTTTTGAGCTTGCCATTTACCACAGCACTTACTGCGATAAGCTAAAACATTCACTACTATACGTTGGTACTAGAGATGTTCATGTCCACTGTTGACCATGTCCACCCCCGTCTATTCGCATATCGTATACTTTGTTTTGTCAAATATGAGTCACAGACGGTAAGTCGTCAGTAGGAGATCATTTTGTGGGCGCGATGTCCTAGTAGTTATCCTGTTGGCATCGCAGGTTCAAGATCTCAGGTCCGAGTGCCGGCCCGAGTCCCGGTCAGAGTACGGCTCGCTTACCTATGCCCTCTACTCAACCCATCGGTGTAATAACTTGGGTAGTCTCGACTGGAACGGAAAGATAATATCTTTTCAACAATACTATTCCTGCCTATTCGTATATAAGTGACATCTGGTGCAGGGCCCTGTTCAGGGTGATCCAGTAATATGAATTTTCTGATGGGTTCAATACATTTGTAGAAAAGCGCACACTTGCTTCAAAAAAAACATTCAAAATATTTTTTTGTATTGAAATTCACAATCAGTACGTGCAAGAATCGCTGAAACGTGCCTATATTAAAATCATGACCGAACTGTCACCCTCTATATTTTAATATGAAATATATGACTAATGTATAAATCTCATGCAAAAAAGTATTGTGTTATTTTGCGTTTATTTTAATTTTAAGACAATCCCAATTTTATAAAGGTGTTCTGTCTTGCGAAAACAAAACTTGTTATCACCATGTAAGACATATTATTTTCCACAAAAACGAACATTTTTAGAAATTCTTTCTATTGACAAGTGACATGTATTATGTATCTTTTATTTTTGAGGTCAACGAGGCATTGTTTTGTGATTGCATTAATATTAGGTTTTATTAGACCACACCAGAAATTATAAATTAATTGCAGTTCTTGACGCAGCCAAATTACGCTGCAAAAAAAATTGAGAAGGATTAATTGGCATTTTAAAGATTTAAAATCAATTGAGATAATATATCGGAAAACCAAAATACTTCTGCGTTCATTATTTTAAACACAAATAATTGAAATCAATAAAACTAGTCGGTAGTATTTATTTCCGAATTTTGAAACGAAAGTTGCGCATGGTATTTATAAAAATGTTCATGTTTTAAAAATTAAAATATACAGTATATCATCACACTTGATCCTAATCGCCAGGCGAAATCCGTTTAAGATTTACATTCGAAGACAGTTGCAAGCCGTGAAATATTTCAACTGTTACTATTTTAAACCTAAATCCTGCTTGTCCAGGATCCCTTTTATTCGGATTATTGTTCTGAGGGACATACGAACTCAGAGCTGATTGTCAGACAGGGATTTATGAGGCAGATATACCGGGACTCGAACCCTGAGTTCTTTGGCTTGCAATGTCATAATGGTGACCAACTGAAATTCATCTCTGTCCCATGCACGGGAAAGAAATTTCATGTATGAAATGCTATCCGTGTTATGTATGGTTCGATTAAAAAGTAAGCAATATATTTCGAAGAAAATTTAACCGAAAATCACTTTTGTATACAAATTCTATACTGCTGCATTGTTTGCCCAAATCATTTTTTATTTATTTTATTTACTTAAATCCTCAACCAAGTTTAATTTGCACAAATTCAAGGAAAGAATCTTAAGTTTTGATTTTGTGTGAGACCAGACGTCGCCGCACGGGCACGCAATAGATAGAGTCATACGATATACACGCGTAAAACGTCGGTTTTGAAGTGGTCTGAGACCGCAAACCAAAATCTGATCGCCATTTTGAAAAGAATTTGTGTTATGAAAAATTGCATGGTGTTAACGTCACAGACAACAAAAATGTGAATTCAAAAATAAAGCCCTGTCGGGTTATTTATTCTTATGTACGTAGTAATTCAGTTCAAATTGCATAAGGATCTGGTTGGTATACGAATGCTGTTAAAAAATTTAGCATTTTTTGAAAAAATTGGCCCAATTTTAGCAATTGAGTTATCTAGAATTCTTTTGCGACTAGGGCTGTCCAAAATATACTATTCGATTCGAGATATTTGAATCATAAATGATTCGATTCGATTTCTGCAACTATTCAAAATCAACAAAATGATCATTTTGATTTTATTTTTAAAATAAGTGAATTTTCACGCAAAATATAAGCTGATAAAATAATGTTCATTATGTGACTCTGATTCGAATATTCGATTCGGTAAAATTAAACCAAGAGAAATTCGATTTCAGCCAGCTTTGTATAATGCGACTCTCAATTTTACGAGGTTAAATGTATTATTCTTGTTTTAACGACTGTTCCTATGTCCCTCTGTTGTTTTGTCAAGTATTTTGTCGGCGGTGCGATCTCATCGACGCGATGCATCTATGGCTCATGCTTAACGAGTGGGTTTTCCGACGAAAATTTACCGATTCGGTTACACGTAGGAAATACGTTAGGACAGTCCCGAAGATCACACTTTCCTTTCTCCAGCAATCCTGAAAAAATATTGTACAAAATATACAAAAATGATTCCTCATTATTTATGTACATCTAGGGCTGGGCAAAACCAAATTATTTTAGAATTCGAATTTTATTCAAATATTTCGAATCGGATCGAATCACGAATTCGATGTAAATAACAAATACCCCATTTTTACTATCACAACTTCATTGTCTTCATCGTAAAAATCAAGAAATTTATAGTTTATAGTGTGTGTCCAATTCCCGCTCAATGTCTAAGAGCAACAATTTTCTTATTTCAACGACAAAATGTAATCGATTTTGGTCAAATTTGACCAAAATCGATTGTATTTTGTCTTTAAAAAATGAAAACTTTAGTTCATTTAGTAGGTATTTGTTCCGAGGAACAATCCACGATTCATTCAAATATTCGAATTTTCATTCGAATTGAAATGCTAAAAAATTACAATATATTATATGATATAAATTTCTCCGGAATTTTCACATTTACTTATGTGCGTATGTATGTGTGTTCTATAATTTTCCATTGCATCATTAAAAAAATAGATTTGCAAATTTTCTATAAATTTCTTGTTCGTTTTCATATTTAAATTTTATTAAACGTAAATATTTGTCGTTAGAATTACAGGTTTTCAACCGATGTCCAATCAAAGATATTGTTTTCTACCGATTGCGTATATTTATAATATATTTTAATATTGTCAGGGTCTAGACTGGAAGAAACAATGGAAACCAGAATGGACAAATTGGATTAATATAAGCAATCCTCGTCCACCTTCATCGAGTTATTTCAGAAATTTACCAATGAAACAAAGATTTTTGACAGTTTTACACATGGGATATAGATCAAGTATGATTCTTATTTTTCTACATTACCCTTAAACTTATAAACTGTAAATCACACATCAGTTGGAAAAATGTGAGAGTGAGAGACTGATGGATCACGCCTTAAAGACACGGTTTCGTTAGGTTTCATAAGTCTAGTTTGCTTTTTTTCACTCATTCAGTTCTGAAATGAAACTAGATAGCCTAATTTTACTATACTTAGTTTTTTAGTAACGTCACGTTAAATTTTTGTTTTGTTAGAGTAAAAAATATTTTGAACGTTATGGCAAGTTCAAAATGGAATGGTACCTAGAGGAGAAACTCAAGTTCGTCAAAGAGTGGGTTAAGGTTAAGCCTTTGTTCTACTGTAGGAGGGAGATAGAGAGAGAAATACGAATCTTGTGAATTTATAATATTCATGCTGTGCTGTAAGTGCGCTTTTTCCCGTGCTTCGGAATATCCATTCAGAAGTCTATAATTCCTAGGTGGTTTTGCTATCGCCCAGAGCAAATATTATTCCATACACCTTATTGGCTCTGTGTTAAATAGATCAATTTGCTTGGGATGCTGTTACCATGCATCCATTTTATATAGTCGATTCCTTGATTTACGTAAAAATACCAGATTGAATAGTGCAGTTTAATGATGGGATTGAAGGGGTATCATGCAGATGATTTCATCTTCTCATATTATATTTTTTTCTAACCTGCATCTAAAATAAAAAAAAATGAAGAAGTTAACTCAACATAAAGCAAAATGTATCACATCAAAAATGCCAAAAATGTATCTCGAAATAGAAATATTTCAATGTCATTAATAATAACAACGGATAATCGTAACATCGACGAAATCTGCATTAAAATGATTCATGGTGAAAATGATTTTCAAATAATCCCATAATCAAATATGGTCAAAATGATCTTCCATGTATTTCAAAGATTTTAACCACCGTGAGGTTGCACAAGCAAGTACCTGATAAAGGTTGCAAGCCACAATTGGATTTTTGAAATGCCATCAATAAATTTGGGGGCAGAGATGAGGCAGGTGCTAGGTTCGGTAATTGTTATGTTGACAAGGTTTTAAAAAATCATCCCCAATTATTAGAGACATGCGCTTGCTGTCACAACAATTGGTGTCAGCTGTGACGAATTATTATCTCAAACTAGACTATGTCATACCAAATAAGGACAATAAAAACGTCATAAATTGGTCATTTTTTGAATTGTTAATACTTTTCCAAAAACTGCAAAATTTACAATCTTCGAAGGGTAAATTTAAAATTGTCATCACATTACCCACGTTGCCAAGCATGATACATAGATGGGTCGCGCTTTTCAAATGCTTTCCATCGATGGATCATACTTGGTCTTGTGTCTTAGTAAGATGAGGGAATTTTGATGACGCTCAAAAATTAAAGCGTTTTCAAGTTTAATTTTCCTAAAAATCTATTTAAATGATCAAAAGAATTAGGAAAATTCCGTTCTGTTAACAATAACAAACACGCTTTATTGTCATCGATAATGTTTCGGATTTTTGCCGCACACCTGTGATGTTTTGAGCCGCCGATGTCGCAGAAAATTTTCTGATCGCATTTACGGATCAAAATAGCACCGCAAACATCATTATTTATGCCATCTGGATATTATGGCATAGGACAAGGTAAATGGGACAAAATAGCGCGTTTATACAAACGCGTTTGTGGGTATGATAATCACAAAAGTTTCTTTATCTTACCTAATTGTTTTTATTTTGTTTTATCAACCATCAATTATGTTTGTCAATAAATTTGTGATCAGATAAAAAAAAATTGTCGAAAAAACATATTATTTTTTTTGCTTTCTGATTCCCACAAGAAAACTGCTTTCTGATAAATCAAAGTTAAATTATACAAAATGACCGTCATGCTTACGTACATCACAAAGAAATCAGATAACCAGTCATAGACAAACTTAATGATCATAAAACTAATAAGATATAGTTCGTGGGTAAGATAGTTATATATAATTTGGTAAAAACCCATTCCCTGGTACTGGTTGCTACATAAGATGTCGTGGTTCCCCACTTGATTTATTCGTATTCTTGGCTTTATCCTCCATCAGGAAAAATATGAGATTCCGTCCTATCGTAGCATCGCATATTTTCGGCTAGTCCGCGAGTTTGTGCCTCGTCAATTAGGTAAATGAATGTTAAAATGTCTGAGTAAGGTTGGGCAAAGCCTGATGTCTTCACGGCGAACTTAATCTTTGATCATTTAATCATGTTTTATTAAGTATGTGTCACTGATGGATCGCGTCGACGAGACGCGGTCCATCTGTGACTATACTTAACAGGAAAAAAAATTCTAAGTTGGTAACGGTCTGGTATCTCCATTGAAAATGACCACAAATGTAATCTGAGTATTATTAGGAAAGTCCATTGATTTACAAATGATTACTACTGGTGGTTGAAAACTCAAATCCTGGACACATACCTCGTTTTTCATACATTTTCGAAACTTTAAAAACATTAAAAGCACTTGACCAAAATCGATTGCACTTGGTTGTTAAAATTAAAAATAATACTTCACTTAGGAAGTCTTTGTTCCTATGAACGATTCTTGATCGATTCAAATAATTTGTGCTTCGGATCGATTCGAATTCCTGAACGAAATTGCCTAACCGCCGACCCCCTGTTTTCGATATATAGCAAAACATGATGTGGTTGATCGGATCATACACCGAATCAGAAACATTATTTTTATTTAGCATAATCCCCAGATGGGCCATGTCTCATCCGCTCAATCCAGTGATTCGTATGCCGCAAAAGTAATCAGGTTTTAACAAAAATTCACTGACCCCGCCTTCCAAAAAATCAGCTGTGTCCGACAAAGGTAACATTGTGGTCTAGATTCTCTAGACTTCATTAAAAGAAATGGCAACGATGTTTAATAATCGTGCCTCATACATTAATTCGGTGATTATTATGGATTAAATAATTTCAACTTTGGCAAAAATCAATAATTATAACCTCAAAAATATATAATCGTCAAGACAAATCGGATTTCTACAAAATTACAGTAGAGCTCTTACTCTGTGACACGTGCAATGTATTTATATAAAATTTAAGTTTATGTTTATACAGCACTAAATCAGAAAGGCAATCCGATTTGCGCAGAAATTTAAAATATCCGAAATCAAAAAGCAAATAAATATTGTTTACTATTTTTGATTTTGCTTCCATCCAGATAAATAGGTTTCCCTGGAGTTGATTTTCATGGGCATTCTATAGGAATGCAAAAAATCACTCTCCGCTGCAAAAATCAAATGCAAATTGTAAAACAATACATAATATTAAAATATGACAGTTTGACAGTTTTTCTTGCGGGACAAACGCAAAAAGAGTTTAAAAATGTATTCGTGCTGATTATAAAAATTTAGGTGGTGCTCAGAACCAAAGTGCAATCTTTTGGAAGATTTGGTGTTGTTGTTATTATAGTTGGTATATTATCTTCATCGGAAAAAAGACAAAAAGTTCAATTGCATAAACATTTGGATCATATTTTTGAACAAAAGCCACTTATGGATCGCGCCGACAAGGTGCGGTCCATGTGTGGCTTTTGTTCAAAAAGAAACAATCCATCCTTCCAAATTTGCAATCTGAGCACGTTGAAGGGAACCTCAAATCGCGCTGTTAAATGAAATTTTCAAATGTTATCCTCTATTTTCTTTTAACACAGATAAAGCAAGATGCGAAGATAAAAATCGAGAAGACTGTCCAGTTTGGGCGAACTTGGGTTATTGTGATCACGAGAGACCAAGATATACAACATGGATGGCCGAAAACTGTCCACAAAGTTGCGGACAATGCAATCCACAAAATTCTGAAGAAGATGAACATGTGAAATGCAGGAACTTGCGGTAAGGGAGAAAACAGAAGTTGGATAATTTAATATATATATCTAACATCTATTCACAAAATGTTATTTCACCGGATGTGTAACACATATTTGTTTTCTAAACATGTTAGCATCGTAGGTTGAAGATCTCGAGTTCAAGTCCGGCTCGTTAATCCACGCCCACCAGTCAACCCAGGGTGTAATAACTTGGGTAGGCTAAGCCGAACAGGAAATGATCATATATTCTCAGCAATTCTAACCCTGTCCGTCTATAAGTGGCCGCTAGTACAGGGCTTTGGGCAAGGTGATTCACTCTAAGGAGTGGCTATAAAAAACTGTTTCATAAGAACTTTGTTCAAAATACGCCTCACTTACTTTCTAGGGAAAGGCAGAAATCGTTGGATATTTCCGAACTACAAAATACAAATTTTTAATACTCGCATTACATGTAGATTCAAGCATAATTACGTATTTTCAAAAATTTTTGAAGGTCTTAGTCCAGTAATGCTGTTGTTGACGGCCCAAAGGTATTACAGCGAGTAATAAAATAGACATGAATGAAAATAGGCTCATCCTTTTACCAAACGGTGGTCGATCTGCTCCGGCGTCTTAGAAGATATCGTCATAAATCCTTTACTCCAGGACGTATTTTCTCCCCAAATAAAATCTGAAGAATTCCCACGCTTTCAACGTGACTTCTTGGTTTCAGTGTTATTTACTAAACAAACTGAACATAAATAAGAAACAATCTGTCTCCTTTGACACTAGCAAATATAAACAAAATAGTATAAACAGAGTATATGATGTTTTTTCCTTCCCTCAATCCACATAACCAAGCAAATGCCTGAAGCTGCATTATGAACACTCTGTTTGTTATTTTGCAGGCAAACTTGTGAACGACTCTCCAACTTTTGCACCGGACCATTCCGTTCTCACATGCTGCAGTGGTGTCCAATGACTTGCCATATTTGTAACGTTACTGAGAGTAATGAAGATGAAGAAAATAGTGACGAAGGTTCAGGGGCAGATGCACCGAAACAAACCTATAAGGGTGCCGCGTACCAATGGAATGGAGCACAATTCAGTAAGTATATTGACTCTTATTCCATGGATGTGACATAAAATGGTTAGTCTCATTGGACAAATCTGGATACTATCCCAATACTGGATATGACCCCTCGTGCAGTTATCGATTCCAAGTCGGAGTTGAAGGTTTTTTTCATAAATTTTTATATATATTCAGTGCCGGAGAATCCATCGGATGCCGCGATTCGCCGGTGGGTGGTGGACCTGGTTGGTAGAGGGAGTCGTGAGCAGTGCTTAAGTGAACCACCGTTCACCGGCGAGATGTCCAACAGACCTCTCGCATGTAATCATCATCATTGACTAATCATGCATTCATTCATCATGCGTGAATATATATTTAGAAAAAAACTGATTTATCAAGTTCTAAGCTTCGAATAAAAACGAATAATTTAGAAACTGCTCAACATGTCCAAAAAGATGAAGATCAGATTTGCTTCCCTACAAAATGTGGCGAGGTACCTGTAATAAACAACAGATGGTCAACTACTCGATATGGAGCAAGATTCAGACGTTCTATTGAAATGGAAAACCGAAGAAGACGGAGGTATCGAATTACATATAAAAAAAGCCAATTATTTGGCGCGCAATTCCACCTCAAACTTAGTATATATCAAAGTACTGCAAATTACTGCGGCCTCTTATGGAGGGCAGTATTAGAATAGCTGGAAAGATATGATCTTTTCATGTTCGGCTTAGCCTACCCAAGTTAGTACGTACACCCTGGGTTGAGTGGTGGGCATTGATTAACGAGCCGGATCGACTCGCCGGAACTCGAATCCAATACCTTTAACCTACGATACCCACATTTTAACTACTGGGCCATCGCGCATGTGACATTTCACAAGCTTCACTAAATTCCTATTTTATGCTTCGTTGAACAAAGAATAAATTTTCCTAAGTATTATGTCTAAACGAACGAAAAAATTGAAAATTTTAAATAGATTTTTAGTAAACATAAGTTAGGCTTCTTTCTACCTTTTCAAAAATGTTTTGACAAGTAGGATCGCTATCTGAGGCGAATAAATTCTGAATTTTGCGATAGAGACACAAGCTTTTCCATTTTTTATCATATCAATTTTGCTGAATTTTAGACAATATCACTCAGCATCACCGATGTTTTCTGGTCTACCCTATCCAGACATTAGACTGAAAATAGTGGGAGGATCATGGGCTAGAAAAGGAGAGTTTCCATGGCATGGACTTGTTTTACAAAAGGTTTGTTTCACGTATTGCGAATGTATATCGATGGATACCATAGAAGTAAAGATATAGAAGTAGTGTATGGTCTTGCTGTCGCATAGGGCATATACCACTCACTATACTTTATTTCAGGGTATATTTCCCATAAAAATATTCGGTTCCTTTTAGACGGAGCCTTTCAATGAAAAAAATATCAATATGTGTGCAAAAGTTTCATATTATGTATCTTGTAAACGTTTTTTTTATCATTGATAATATTTTTTTAAGGTCGATAGATATGTGAGATTTTGTGGGGTAACAATCATTTGCGAACGTTGGTTGGTGACTGCTGCACATTGTCTGGCTTCCACCGAATTTGGTTTTCCCGAAACAAGGTGAGCAAGTAACTTCGCAATTAGGGCTGGGCGATTCGATTCGGTGATTCGAATCGATTCGAAGCATGATTTATTCAAATCGATCATGAATCGTTCATAGGAAAAAAAACTTATTAAATGAACCAGGATTTTCATTTTTAACGACGAAACAAATTTGACCAAAATCGATTATATTTCGTTGTTAAAATAGGAAAATTGTTGCTCCTCGTGTGAATTAAAAATACACTATAAACTATGAATTTCTTCATTTTCACAATGGAGACAAGTTATATTTGTGAAATTGGATATTTGTTATATACATAGAATTAGTGATTCGATCCGATTCGAAAAAAATATTCGAATTAGATTCGAATTCTAAATGATTCGGTTTTGCCCATCCCTATTCTCAAGCCCAATATTTTCTGACGTTGACAGTTGGATAATTATTTAGAGATTTGATGTAAAAAATTATGCACAGACTTGAATAGCAAACACATTGAGGTGCTTCTATTTAATCGCCCCTTTGCGACACCCAGAAATTATGATAGGAAATTTTAAACATCGTACGATTTGCAAAAAACTTCGGATTTTTAATTTAATTACTTGATCTTGAAATTATTTTATATTCTTTTTCACTTTCTAATTTGTAGAGACATGATGGACACTTTTACGGTTTATGTTGGTCGACACCAGGGTATGTTTGGATATATTGAGCCAACAACTCAAGTCTTCAAAAAATCAACCTTGAAAAGATTTATTATTCATCCAAAGTTCAAAATTACACCAAGTTACAGATTTGACATTGCATTGATTGAACTCAGGTAGCTTTATTTATTGACGAATCTGAGGTAGAAGGGACGAGGACAGTACCTTACAATTTTAAAATTGTATGTGAGAATATCATTGAAATAAAAATCATCGCAATCTCAATTAATGTAGACTTTCGTGAATATAGGCCAACAGAAGACAAAAGTACCTTAATTCATGAATATATTATTGCTTGATTAATTTAAAGTTGAATTCGAATTTAATGCCAACAATCAAAAACTGCAATACCGTGTAGACCTATGTGATCCCTGTAGTTGGGATTTTTAGGACTGCCTCAACGTATTTTCCGCGTGTCTTATAAAAAGAGAACGAAGAAGTGATAGATAGATGTCTTCCACTCAGGGTGCAGTTTCCAAAATTGCACTTTGTAGTAGCTTTTGCCATGCAGGTGCTCCTTAGTTGGTTTCTTTCAATCATTGCTTAGATGGAATGAGGTCCAAAAAATAATTTTAATAATCTGATGTATTTCTAATATATCCTACAATTGACCGATAAGGTTGCGCGCTTCCCAAATGTACTAAATTCGTTGATTTTACGTTTGCAGCAAAACAATAACGTTCAACAGCTACATTCAGCCTGTATGTTTACCAACAGTGAATACAAATATGAATAAAGATATTTTGTGGACCTACGGGTGGGGTGCAACTCTGGGGTATGGACCTACCGCTAAATACCTAAAGAAAGTCGACCTACCGTACGTAGAACGCAAAGAATGCACAAAATATGTGTGGGGACTTCCAGAAGAAGGAGTGATGTGCGCCGGGGGAGAAGCAAGAAAGGACACGTGCACCGGAGACTCCGGAGGATCGCTAGTCAAAAAATTAGATGATGGACGATTCTACATGTTTGGTGTTACGAGTTACGGAAATAAGCATTGTAACTCCAGGTATCCATACAGTCCCGGTATTTACACAGACGTTGCTTATTATTATGAATGGATAAAAAATGAGACTAAAGCATGTTGTCAAGACGGAGAGGAATCAAAAGTTAACCTCAAGACTTTTAACTGACCACTGTAGTTATTCACTACAAAGAGTTGTCATGAAGTAGGGGGAAGAGCTGAGGGAAAGCGCAAAGAAGAAGACGCTGAACAAGTTTCTTCCACGGACACTACAGTATGGAATAATATTGTTTTTTAATATCATGAACAAAAATTGGAGGGGCCAGGGAGCAAAAGCGTTAGAAATCTCTCAAACGTAAAACATTGCATTCCGATTTTTGTAATGTTAACCTACGATTGAATCGCATTATGAAACGAATCGAGAATATCAATAAAATGTAGATATGGTGCTCAAAGAAAATTTTGGAAATAAGCCTTGTTAAGTATGCGCTTTTGATGGATCGCGCCGCCGAGGCGCGGTCCATCTATGGGTCATACTGGACGAGATATCGTCTAAGCAACGCTAAAGTAACACTTATGAGGAACCCAATAACGAACCCCTACGTAGTCAAGATCAACTACAGAATACCGTCCATGTGGTCCAAGTGAAAAATATCCCACGCCGAACTGAAGCACTACACTATAGTTATGTACATGGAGTGGTATCTGCCCTGGGTGGTGATGAATGAGCATCGGGATGCATGCAACTATACAGTTGTTCCGACATTATTATTTGTAATATCATAGAAATGGGAATACCTATGCTTAAACAGCTACTGAACGCACTTGCATAATCTATCCCATGCATAGGAAAAAACTAACAATCTGTATAATAATTTTATTACTTATTTTTTCGTTTTGATTAAACATTTTGAGTTTTATATTTTAATTACAACAATTTACAAATAATTGCACAAATGAAAAATTAACAAACTTTGTATTATTTTTCTTGTATTACTTTTAAAGGAAGAAGTGCATACTGGTGATACGAATGTTAGGCAGAGTAAAGTGCACGTGTTAATATATACTTTGTGCTGAAACATATTGTCAAATATTTCAAGTAAAAAATTCTACTTCAAACATTCGAGACGCATAAAAAAGAAATTTCGATATAAAATCGGGTAGTTTCATTCTTCTTGAAAGTTACTTAATCCATCTATGTTACTCTCGGCTTCTCTGTTACGACGTTTTCTTCTATATCGGTACAAGAATTCCGCTATTCCTAAAAAATAAAATGTATTTTCAAAGTTACAAGAGCGTTAGGAAAAATGCTCAAGAATTATTAACTTCCAGATGTCCACGGGTTTAAATTCCTTGACAATAATTATATACACGTACGTAACGGGTAACGGGTACCCAAACCAACTATCTCTATACATACTTTTTCCCGTGAAAAATCGAAAGCAGGCACTTTAAGGGAAAGGGCCGTCACATAAAACGTGTATAAAATTAAATTTTAAAATCAACGCGTAGCATTTCGATACAAAAATCATCAAAATAGTATTTTTCCTTCTGTCGCCAAATCAAATCCGAGGTTGCTGTTGATTTCAGAAAAAATTATGCAGGAATGCTGTGACGTAGAGCGGTCGCGGGTCGTGTTCCTGTTTCTATGACGCTATGGTTTTAAAGTTCAGAGGTTATATAGTTTCATACACCAGAAATGGCCCCGGTACCCCATCTCACTGACATTACGCAAAGCAATAAGTAGCTACCGTACCTATAAAAGGGCTAGGTGATGTATATGGTTGAGTGATTCCATACCTCTAATAAATTTTTGGGTGTGATAGCTATGAACATTGCAATATCTTGTCAGTGCGTGATGGACGGAGGAATGAGTTTATCTCAAACATAACATAGCCGAACCGCTATAAGAAAGTGCAGTTGGTGGTGTTTACCCATTGCGATGGTAAGAATACCTACACTGACAAAATTGCAGTATAAATATACAGTTTATTTGTATTACTAGTGTATTTGCAAAATTCGAAATCGTCTTTTGGTGAGATTTATGCCAAGTATTGGGTGTTGATGGAACGCACCTCGGAGGTGCGTTCTATCAACATCCTATAATTGGCGAAAAGAGTCGATTTTGCAGTTTGCTTCAACATCATCAAGTAAAATTACTGTCAAAGATAAGTGATTTCAACGCAATTTTAATACAGTGTACCACTCTTTTGGGTCCTATAACTCGCCGCTTACGACACTCAGAAAACACGTTAAGACTATTCAGCTATACGGAAAAACCTCTATCCCCTATTTGGAACGGTTAACTACAGGGAGGACCATATTCTCAAATGATCTAGCTCTCCATTTCCCTGCTAATTCAAAATAATAGCAGCATGTATACACTAATGACCCAATTTGCTTACCATATGTGAATACCGATATCAATAATATAACACAATGTACATATATTTTGACAGCAACACATAATAACGGACTCCAACAGAAACTAATGGCAATTCCAATCAATATCCAAATATTCCACACAGTGTACGCAATTTCTTGATTTTTTGGGAAATAGTCCGTGTACATACCTGAAATGAATGTAAATTAAAAAGATAAATAGGAACAAGAAAGCATACGTAGAAAAAGAGGTCGCACGAAAAATCTGGTCAAGAGGAAAAAATGGATATGAAGAAATTGATGAAAAAGCATCACCACCAAAAATTGATAAAATAGCTCCTTTACGCGATTTTAAAAAATACCCAAAAAATTTGTATTATGACCAAAGTAATGACCGATCTTTAGTATACGGCAAGGTAACACATAGCAAGCTGCACGGCACGACCCGATCTTGCATAATAAATCGCAATTTTTCTATTATAATTAATATCACACGAGGACTGGGCAAAAACGAATCATTTACGATTCGAATTTACTAAGTATAATTTTATTCGAATCGGAACGAATCCTTAATACCATATAAATAACAAATATCTAAATTTGATTATTTACAAACTTGTCTTCATTGAAAAAATTAAGAAATTAATAATACACTCCATGTCTAAAGGTCGCACTACACGTTTGCGTAGGTTGCGTTTTTTCTAGGTTTGTTTTATTTTACCCTTGCGTTTTACACGAACGGAATCCTTACGTTTTCCAATGAAACGGAGCGGTGGTTAGCTATGGAAGCTAACACAGAGTGCTCGTTTCGTTTTTTGCTTTTGTGCTTTGTAGGCATGTGAAAACGATTAAAGCAAAACAATGCAGGTGTGTATTACCCGAAACGTAATGCAACGCATCGGTAAGAGAACTCCACGTGTATTGTGGCCTTAAAAGCAACAATTTTCAAATTTTAACCATAAAATATAATCGATTTTGTTCAAATTTGACCAAAATTTATGGCATTTTGTCGTTAAAAGGGAAAGTTTCACTTCAGTTATTAAGTTTTTGTTCCTGTGAACGATTTACGATTGATTTTGTGCTTCGGGTCGATTCGAATCACCGAACTAAAAAGCCCAGCCCTATACCAAATTACGGGATCCCGGAAACGATAAAAACGGGTACGTTGTCGTAAGTTAAAATTATGCCGTTACACATATGCAAAATACACTGTAACAAAAGTACAGTAAATTTACTGGTCATATGCAGTAATTGCATATTTCCAAAGTGGAAAAAAAAAAACCGTTATGTTGATGCGATTTATTCCAATTACGGGCTGTTAATGGCCCGCACCTTCGCGGTGCGTTCCATCAATACCCCATATTTGATCAAAAAAATTAATTTTGGATTTTTTTCAATACCGACAGTAAAATTACTGTTAAAGACCAGGGATTTTGTTTCATTTTTCGTTACAGTGTAAGCAATGAACAAGGGAGACAAATTTGGTATGAAAATGTGTTGCTAGGCGTGTGAAATACCAATTTCATTGCTTTGAGAATATAGATATATTATATTTACTCTTGGCGTACGTCAATATAGAAGTTCAATAGAAGAATTGACGAACACATATAACATATAATATATTAATATATCAAATTCTTACTTATAATGCATATCTTCCAACATGAGTATGTGATTCCAAACACAACGAAGATCAAATATACCAAAGATTTTGAATCCACATTAGGCCTCCATAACAAACAGAATAAATATCCCGATATTTCGACAATTAGTAAAATAATTATGATAATATTTCTTCCAAAAATCCCGATTAATTTCCCAGACATAGCTGATGAAATTGCACTTGACAACGAAATTGCAACGAGTGATAAACCGACCTAAAATATAAAAAAATAAAATTATTGTTCAATGTCTTCCAAAAAAATTTTTTTTTATTTTGCGTCCTCTCAATTGTGCTTGCTTGTGTTTGTGAGCGTTGAACTCATTATGACGCCACTGTACCGTTCTTTTTATTATTAATGTTAGATCTCAGTCCCTCCTCTTTTGTGTCGTTATATTGATTAAATTTGATCTATGCAAAAAGGAGTATAGAGTTACGAATATATCTCGAAGTGGTTAACATGTTGGCATCGCAGGTTGAATATTCGAGTTCGAGTCCGGCTCGTCAATCCATGCCCACCACTCAAGGGTATAATACCTTGGATATGCTAAGCCGAAAAGGTAAGATCATATTTTTTCAAGAATGCTAACCCTGTCCGCTGGTACTGGACCTTGGTCAGGGTGATCCACTCCAAGAAGTGGCTATAAGAAGCGTATATTCCACAAGAAGTTTCCATTCCACGAACTTCTGTGATTTCGGAATTCATTGCCTTCACACTGCTTTCCCGATCGTGTGGATCTGCAAAACTTGATTCAATAAATATCTTTTGGGGATGAAGGTTCCTTAGCCCTCGTTTCCGCCCTTATGTAGCTCATTGCATTATAGTGGTTATAGGTGACTCTTATTATAAGTCTCTTAAAACCCTTCTCTGAGCGAATTCAGATAGAAAAATATTCGAACGAAACATTTTGCCCAGTTATGTTTGGTTTAGAATGGGCAACTGATGGATCGCGCCTATGAGGCGCGGTCCATCTGTGGCTCATACTTAACAAAACCCAATATCACAAAAGAACTTCTACCTACAAAATATCCCTATATACTTACATGCTCAACACCAAGAATACACGATGTATAAGCCCGGACTAATTCTCCAAGGTAAAATCCATATATCAGTCCATGGTATAATAATGCAGGTAGAAGAAAAACTTGCGTTAATTTGAGATTGTGTTCGAACGTTGCCACAAGCGTTGCCTTCAGAGAATGATCTTTGATATTGACTTCTTCCTGCGTGTGTTAAATATGGGCTTGTTTTAGTAGGTGAAATGACACAGTGTATTTCCAATCAGAAATTTTTCTTGTCGAACTTGAGACACAGATGGGACGCTTCACGGAGGTGCCAACCATCAGTGACTCGAGCTTGACAAATCATATTAGCCAAGAGTTAGTTGACTGGATCTTTCGTTTACGCTTTGGCTGGCGACCTATTAACCGTCTTTGAACAAATATTCAAAAAGCGGATACTTTTCATATCTCAGCCTTCTCGAATCAAACAATATAGGAAAGTGGTTTCAGTTTTAACCACATTGAATAAAATTTATGGTAGACCATGTCGTTGAGACTATTGAAGTATAGCACAATACAAAACTCTGTGTAAATAAGAATTCTTTTTATAAAGGCAATCTTTCATACATAAACATGAATAGCCTCTCAATACTTTTTTTAAATTTGGAGCGGGTCTATTCTGATATGGTATTGTATTATAGATATAGTATTGATTTTGAAATAAAAATCAATTTGACTAATCGGAATTCATCAATCAATTATGGGTTATTGAATTTTTCCAAACAATTTGTTAAGTTTGAGCAACTGATGGACCGCGCTGCCAAAGCGCGGTCCATCTTTGGCTCATGCTTGGCAAGGTTCAAATTTTATGTGGAAAGCGAGTAATATAGTCCTGCGTAGCCCCTAAAAACTTACTTTTTCAAGTTTTGTGTCGATAATCTTCCTTTCAACTTCCGGTAACCAATCGTCCCGTTCCGGTTTGGCAATCGGTAAGAAACAAATATGTAGAAGAATCCCAATAACGCATAGTATACTAAACACGGACAATAAAATATACAAATGGAATTTATCGGTTGGAACATAGTTATCGATGTTACTCTGCGTGATTTCAGGATTTTGGCAATCTCGCGCGCCACAATATCTGTACGGGTCATCTAGATCGCTACTCGATGGTGTCATTTCCACAAAAGGAATCGAAAAGTTTGTCCTTTGTAAAATGTTATTCAAGTCCGCAATAGCTGTTTCATTAGGTGAAATTGATGTATTGGTTTTTGTTGGTATAGAGTAGTTGGCTGGCAGTAACATAGTAGCTAGATCACTGGAATGATCGCCTCCTCTGTGTAAAATTGCATATGTCATGGCGGAACCGAAAATCTGGAAATAATAAATCGAGTGAGAAAATATTCGATATTATAAAAAAAGGAAGTGAAAGAGCGGAATTCGGCAGGTTTTCGAGGTTTTGAGTTAAAATCCATAAAAATGTGTATACCATCACCAGTTAGCTGTAATACTGTAAAAAGTATAATGAGTTTATCGTTTATTAGCAGTAATTTATGTTTCCAAATCAAACACCCCCTCCCCCCTGGTCGATGACATTTCTGGCCATTGTGGGCTCTGGGTGAACTACGCTTCGATGGGAGCGTTTCTTGCATAATTGATCGAAGTGTTTGTTTCATAGGTTGATATACTACTATCAACAAACTTACCTTCAAAGATTTGCGATTTTACCGAAACTTTGTTACAGTATATGCATTTTTGCTTTGTTTACTATAACCACAAACATTTTAGATTTTTATGCCTTCTACAATAAGCTTTTGTTTATGATAATTGTCTATTTTTTGACGATTACCAAAAAGTCGGAAAGTCATAAAAGTCGATTTTATACTTTACTTATACCTTAAGCTAAAGCTCTATATGTCAGGATAATAATACGAAGATTCACACCAATTTTGAGATTGTTTCAACAGATTATTCTTCGAGCAATTAAATAGGAAAATTGATCAGCGAATAAGCTTAAACGCTACAGTAAAAGAAGTATCTTGGTATAATTTAAGCTGATGCTGAAATTGAAATATAACGTTTATTCTACACATCATTTTGTGTAGCGTCAACCCCCGATCGACCGTGACTTTTTGTCAATGTGTTTTTTATTGAAATTCATTTTACGCAAAGCGGCCCAAACGGAACGACTATTTAAAATACGCAAAGAGCAACGAACCGCAAAATGTAGTACCAGGAACTGCAATTAACGTGAAAAACAGCTAAAGAAGTACTAAACCCTATATACTGAAGTACAGTGATTGGTATCTGACCTTGGCTTATCACGCTTATTTGTTTTAGTTCTTTCAGCCATCCGTAAAAGCCTTGCCAAAAAAAAAATTAGAAAACATCGAACAAGAAACCATCCAAGTAATGGAAATATTTTTTATCATAATATACTTTTCCTATACCTGTCCAGCAAAATAGACACCAAAGAATATTCCTGCATATTTCCTGATATATTCAGACCGGTGCTTAGTACCATGTGATCCATGTTGAATTCCGAAGTATGTACTGTACACTGGTATAGTTGTCCATATCATTCCTTCTCCTATGCCGACGATGACTCCAGAAATTATCATGACATATTTCACTGTAAAAAATAGGAACCTTTTCTTTCCATTTTCATTAGAGTTTACTTTAAGCGAGGTCGGTGGTGGACAAAAGAAGCTAACTAATGTCTACTTAATGACAACGCCCATTAGGCCCCAAACAGAACTGAATCGCCGCTATAACAAAGTACTGTGAGTGACATCTGGCCTGGGTAATGGTAGGACCATCTACCGCTCGTTTGTTTCTTTTTGGTCGCCTCAGACGAACACACAAGAAATACGTTATAGCAATTCTAAACCCGCACATGCAGTGCACATGATAAATAACTTCGGTACGTTATCCACACTGTAACGAAAGAACAGTAAATTTACTGGTTATTTGCAGTAATTGCATATTTCCAAAATAAAAAATGCCATGTTGATGAGATTTATACTAATCATGGCCTGTTGATTGACCGATGGACAAAATCTTATTTTTCTTCGTCTGTCGGATTTTCTTCATATGGACGAAAAAGCTTCAAAATTACCAACACTGCTATCTTATACCACTATTGATGATTTTTAAATCTTTTTTCACATTTCGGTTGCTACCAGACGCTCAAGAGGACATTTTTAGCAAGAGATTTGTCATGAAATATTACCCTTTTGGCTAAATTTTCTTCTGATGGCAGTCATTTTCTTCCGGTGTCTGAGTAACAGAGTAGGTGACATGCTGTCGGTCAGGGTCACAAAGTTTTAAAATAATATTAGTTGATGCATTCAATCACCCCTTTTGCTACAAATTATGCAACGCTATGCGGTGAATTTGCAAATATCCTGGAATGTTCTTCTCCACGAAAACTCTGACAAAGAACGACCAACGTGTACTTTGTAAGTTTGCTCGACGTTAGGCCTCAAAGACTTCCTAGGAACATAGGAATATTTTAACAACCAATAAAGAACCTAGACAATCAAAATCAGAAAAAAAAAAACATCAGGAACTGTGCCGCCGGACAATCTGAAAAGAAAAACTAATCTTGCACGTGGATAAATCTACCAAAATGATGTGATTCGATATATCAGGGTGTAATTCGATTGTTTTCTAGGATATCCACAATTGAAGATTTTGGGAAAAATCCCAATTGTTGGTAAAAAAATGACTAAATCATTTGAAACCCCTATTTTGACAATTTTTTTCAATACCATACTTCAGTGCCGAACTATAAGAAAGTCAGGCTTGTGCATTTTGTTAACTAGTACTGTATGTACGGGCTCTGGTAATTACCCTTGCGCATTTCTTGCTTGCCGTGAGACCCGTGTTTAAAAGGCATAAAAGACATAATGAATTGTTCTAAGTCAATATCTTATATATTGTTAGATCACTCCCTGTTGCAACAATATGTAAAACATGTGGCCCAGCTTCCAAACTTTTTTGCACGTTGTTTTTTTACCCAACCGCTATGCTTAACCACGCTAGTGTACCTCGTTTGTACTATAGTGGCTTTATAACTGAAAATCCAACGATTTGCCGTAGAGTTGCCCGATTCTATGGCTTATGAATGTATCGATGAGCATCCAGTTTCCGCTATTTATGAGTAACGTTATCGGCTTGAAAAATGGTCGACACCACCGTTACCTCAGAGTCTGTGCAAAATCTACATAGATAAACTATTGATTGTCAAGTGTTGTAAAAGGTGGACAAACTATTTCTATAATCACGGCGTTCATTTGGGAACAAATTAATTGCTTTTAGGAGTTCTGTACTAGTTTTATATACATACACTATCGAGAAGAAATACGAATAATTACTTCTGACACATTTTATATATAAATGTATTTTGTATATTTTGTAATAATAACTTGAAAATTGCACATGGCTAAGACCGCAAATATTCCTAACCAATAACCGAATCAAAATATTTTAGAAAACACAGCATTTACATCCAAACATTTTGTACTTCTTGATGTACGTTTTATTCGTGATAATTTTGTATTTTTTAAACGTCTTTACAATCTTGCCAACCCTTCTACTCCATACGGACATAAAATTGTTCTGACTGGGCCTGTAGTAGTTAACAATATTAACTGCAAAAAGTCCAGGCAGAACAATATCATGCCCGTAGGTATCTGCTAAGGCGAGTCACTGATGGATCGCGACGCTCAGGCGCGATCAATCAGTTTCTCATGCTCAACAAAATAAGATTTTTGATTAATAAAAACTGGTCTCGAGTTTATGTTATCTTCTTTTTCTCATCTCACGACAGAAAACGACTACTTTTGGAGCGTTGTTTTATTTTGCTGGCAGTTTACAATGAATGAAAAATGAGATAACTGCTTGAGTGTCGATGCCTTTGTGACATCATAAATTTTGCTTACAAAAGCTTATACCTCCTTTGCTGCATTGCCAATACCAATGAAAGGCTGTGCGACATAATATTTTTGCGGTTCGTGTTTACTAAATAGTAATATTTCAAGTATGTATTACTTATAAATACAATTGTGGCTGCGTGGTCTACTGTTCACTTGACAAAATGATCTGGTAACTCCGCGAAATAACAAATTACCCTGAGTCATGGAATCTTACTTTGGGCATCATAAGGATGTGACATTTCCTATCTTTTATTCATTCATTTTTTCTAATACCCGATGCCTCAAACGCGAATTAGCATAAGAGCACTATTCAAATTTCTGAAGGTAAAACAGAAAAAACGCTCAAAAGAACACATTCATGTCATACCTGGATAGAAGTTGGACACAATATACAACAAATGGGCAATTTCTCCAATCAAGAAAGCATATTTACAACCAAATCTGAAAAGAACAGATACTTGTTGTTAACCAAATGAAACTCAAAAGGAAAATGCAAAAAGATGTATGCAAATGCGCGACGAAAACGTGCCAAAATTGTGTTTTCCCATAACAAAAACTTCCGGTCGCTGTAGCAGCACACACATTGCTATATTTTCAAATAGTATTGCTGTAAGAATTGCGATGTAGTAAAGCGCAAATCCTAGAACAATACTGTTTTGAAATATGTAAGGAACTCGGAACACGGATCATAATTTTTAAATAGTTTATAGGGCTACCAGTTTATTGTGGGATATGTAATTCCATAGCGAGAGACAATATATCAATTTTCCCCGTTTGCAAACAAATATTTATCTTTGTCAAACATGAGTCCCTAATGGCCTGCGCCTCGGCGGCGCGATCCATCAGTGAACCATGCTCAACAAAGCATGTATCGACAAATAATTTCTGACTGGGTTTGATTAGGGTGATGGATTCATAGTGTCGCGATCCATCAGTGGCAAATACTCGAACAAAATATATTTCGACAACTTATAAAAGAAATCGTATGAATACATGGGTAATTAGACGTAATTTGTTATTACTTACTTGCGTATTACACTAGGTGTGAGAAATAATGCTGTCAGGAATGATACAACGTAAGCAACTCCAAGACTCAACGTTCCTACAAAAAAATAGAATATTAACGAGGTGCAAAGGAATATATACTCAGCGAAGCATGCATTTCACAAGACACTCAGACCGAAAAAAGTACTACATTTTTCAAAGTCACTCGTTTTGATTGGACAACACTGATCATAAATTTTTATGCAGACGGCCCCTATAAGCGAACCAGACCAGTATCATGAGCTTCCTGGTTGCCCCGAGTAGCGGGTACGGAATGGCGAGCTGGACTTACTGGCCTCAAACTTGAGGTCTTTCACCCAAGATGCCAACATATTCACTGGGCCATTTCGTCCGATTAATGATAACAAGAAGACTGCAACCTGATCGAAAATCGTATTTTGCCAAGCATGAGTCACAGATGGATCACGCCTGGACGGCGCAAAACATGACATTTTAATGAGAATATTAGTTATGCTACACTGACCGACTCTACCTAAGAAGAAATTTCTTAAACACATGTTGGTAAGTATGGCCATTGATGGATCGCGCTGCCAAGGCGCAATCCAACTATGTACCACACTTGACCAATGTTTGAAACAGAATCAGCGTAACTATTTATTTACCGAGTTGGAAATGCCTTTTTTAACTTGAAATCATCAGAAGATTTTTATGTCTGGACTTTCGACACTTCAAACAATATCGCACAAAGCATTTTCGGGTAAAATGAGATTGGGACTTTAGATTCTATATTCACATGAGTATGCGCCCTATTGAGTTACCAGTATTAGATTCAAACTATAATTCGGAGGCATGCCTAATTCGAATGCTTCAAATACTTAATAATATTCTTTTTTTCAATTAAATTTGGAAATATAGTTAGATTGATAATTATAATATGATTTGATAGAAGGTATATGTATCTTAAACTGGCAACCCTACATTAATCAGTGAGATTCGAGGTCTTCGTATAACCCATTGAATCATTTTGGTCGAACCTTTCTCTTGCTCTCTTTAGTTACTGTACAGCAATGCAAAATGTTTCGTTCAGTTCAGTTGCACACAGTCAAAATTGTGCCACATATCTGCCGCAGATGAATTGGGCATAACGACGCGATTCATCTCAAGCACGAACTTGGTGGGGTGAAGTTTTCACAAAGCCAACATTCCACTCCCCCGAGATTGTTTTCTTTTTATGTAGGTACGATTCTTTCGCAATTACATGTAAGTTTAGGAAATGGAGCGAACTCTATGCACTGTCATGTTTAAATAGAGTGAACACTCACTATCAGATATTTAATTTTGTCAAGCATGAGCCACAGACGGAACGGGCTTAGGCGGCTCGATCTGTCGGTGACTCGTTCTTAACAAAATCTGTTTGACATGACCGATCGCAAAATCATTTTTTTTTGTTGAATATGAAAGACAAATGAGCCACGCCCGTCAGCACAGTTTAATGCGGAAGATCTTTTGACAGTGTGGACTAACGGTTTTTGTATTCCGACTACAGAACTATGGCGGATCACATTCTGTCTAACAAGAGTTACTGATAAATAGCGCCGACAAGGTCTAATGCTTGACAAAACGAAATTTCTGACAGGAATAACAACGTTAACTTGCCTACGTACCAGAGACTCAATTTCAGACACCATGCATTTCCTTTCCTCACTCTTGATAAACGTCATAATTTTCGCTGGGGGTTTATCGGAGATGACTTTGTTTCAGCTATGTTGTTTTGTCGAGCATGAACCAGAGATGAAGCAAGCCCCCGATGCACCATTTATGAGTGGCTCATACTTAATAACATGGTATGTTTAAGGACAAATTTCCCGACTGTGTTAGCAACAAATTTCAACTTTCGTGATGTCAGTTACTTGGTTCATCCTCTACTATTATCACGTAATACGGAGATCACTATTGCGTTAATAATTAATTAGTCAAATTTGCCCTCTCGATTTTTTATATAAACATTGGTGTGTCAAGTACGATAGAAAGGGTTCAGGGGAAAACCTAGAAAACACTAGTAGTGGAATTCAATTATGACATCATAATTGACGACGGAGGCAACAAATACTTGAAAACTACGATGTTCGTCGTATGTGAGGACAAATACTCGTAAAATTAACGCCGAAGGGTCGAAAAATTAATTCGAAAGTGATATTTCAGGCCCCAAAAACTAAACTTAAGGAAAATAACTACTTTGTGCAATTGATAAACACACCGCTGAAACAAAGACGGATCACGCCGACAAAGCGTGAGTCGCTGATTCTAACGACCACAATATACGTGGACCTGGTGCAATGCGTTGTATGTGAACGGATGTACTTCGTGCAAAATCGTGTCTCGCGAGCATATTTCCCGAATCAGATATTTCATTTTGTTAAGCATGAGTCACAGATGGACCGCGTCTCATCGACGCGATCCATCAGAGACTCATGCCTAACAAAAGTTATTCTTGCAATTTCTTACTGATTGGGTTGCCAGATATTGGCCATCAATGAAATGAGCTGCGACAATGCGATGTATACATAATGTTGGCGCAATCATAATGACTAGCCATGTTTCATATTCTTGCTTCGCAACTCAAGTTTGTCGTGGCATGAATCGTCCATTATACAAACAGGATTTGTCAATGTAGATATAGAAAACAACCACCAGCTTCGTTCTCATACATTTCTCGAATGGTTTTTGACGGAATTCTATCCCAGTGAGAAATGTTGTTTAAAGAAAGAACGAGGCGCGGTTTATCAGTGACCCATGCTTGGCTTCTAATGAAGATGTTCGACTTCGCTTTTTCATGAATTGTTTGAATTCAATTTAACTGAGTAAATGATGTAAAGTGTGTGATTATTCCCCAAGGTTCTTACCGTCTAATTTTGCAATGGATCGCTGCAATTTTGCAATGCTTAGTGCAGCTAAGGCACCATTGTCGATTTCAATTGAATTTTCGAATAAAATTGAGAATATTTAGTGGGAGGGCTTATGCAGCAAAACCGAATCATTTGAAATTCGAATCTGATTCGGATATTTTTTCGAATCGGATCGGATCGATAATGATCGATCGAATCGATTGTGATAACTATGAAATTTACATTTGCGATTATCGTTTGCATTTTGTCGTTAAAAATGAAAACTTCCACTTCATTTAGTAAGTTTTTTTCCTATGACTGATTCACGATCAATTCGAATAACCTGTACTTTGAATCTCCGAATCCAATTGCCCGGTCAGAGTCATGGCTCCCCGTATAAATGAAAGCAAATACGTGTTATTTGTAAAAAGTTGAGAAAATCGTGAAACATTAGTAACGCGACTTGAAACTTTTAATCCAACATAAAATCGAATTGAAATATTAATTTCATTTAGTAAAAAAATTCCCTTATAGATTGGAAAAGAAGTTTTAACATGATGATTTATTGTTCCTCCACGATAATAGATTATATGTCTCACTTACGTCCTGACCGGAACTTGTATTGAAATACACGAACGTAACACTGGTAAATCCTGCCGTTACATGAGTGGCTCATGCTTATCAAAATAAAATTTCTGATGGAAAATGATATCCAGGACACTGAAAGCACGAGACTGTATGCTGAAAGTAATCTCTGTGGTAATCATGAATGAATGAATCGAGTGAATATGAATGAACAGAGTCAGTTCAATCGATAACAATGAAGGGTGTTTGCAGCGATTAAGAACGTTTTCTACTTCTGCTGTAATTTCATTCAATAAGTGACGTAAATTTAGGTTTAATATCGCTATTGCACAAAGCGTTTTGCATACACAACCTATTACCCTGAATTCGCGCGTAAAATGATTAACCTTTTTGTTAGGACAATTCACCATCTCGGGAGAAATATTGAGAATGTGTTTATAATGTGTGTGTTGTATGGTATTACAAAAATTTCATTTTATCCCCATTTCAGGTGAAGTCTGCAATCGACCCTTTTTCTCGATCGTGTGGATCTGCGAGATTTTGAAACTTGGGTCAATAAGAACATTTTGGAGATGAAAATTTCTAGACCTCATTTCTGCACTAACGTAGCTCTTTGCGCAGTAGTGGTTTTGGGATACAAATACTGTAACGATTGACATAAAGACCTTTTTACTCCAATAATGAGCCACAGATGGGTCGTACTCCGTGAAACTATAGCGAGAACGGAATTTTTTTGACAATATCTTCAAGCTACGCACAATTGCCTACTGATTTGCATTGCTAATATTTAATACTTTTAGTAGAAATAATGCGTCATTCCGTTTCGAGATGATAATTTCAAAAATCCGACAACCGAAAATTTTATATCCTGAATGTTTGTTAGAATCAAGATTCGAATCGAATCAGATACATATTTTAAACCGTTCTATTCGAATAAGCATTTCTCTGATCCGGCGAATATCCTAACCTAAAGTTCTTCGAATACGTTGGTATTTCACGATATATTTCAAATTTTTGGTTCACATATTTACATACTCGGCCTTGTATTAAAAAGCTTCTCCATATTTTTATAAATAAAATCCGCTTCTTAAAGCTTCAAATTGAAATTGGACTTAAAAAAGAATCTATCGTAAAGAGGTAACTCTAGTTGTTACAGTGTAGGAAGTGGAAACCACAAAAAGTATATAACTGGGTATGAATTAGCAGAGAAACAAACAAATAATATTCTACATATATTTTGTGTAGGAAAAGAGATTAAGCTCAGACTATCAGACACCGTTGGAATGTCTTTTGAACAAACAGGACGAAACGACATCATGCAATGACACAACTAGTTTAGTACCAATCAACACAACTGTATGCACACCGGGGAGTCGAGAGATAAATAGGAATTTTGTTTTGCCAAGGATCGGTCAGGGCACGTTCTATTATTTACCCGCATACCTGACAAAGTATATTTTTGACAGATGTTTTCTGAATGGATACAGATCGGTAGCACCGTATGTTTTCAAGAAACATGCAAAACTTTCGGAACGCGTTCGTGTATTATGCTTTCAGTACGAGTTCCGGTCATGGCGTAAGTGAGAAGGATATATGATCTATTATGGTTAGAAGTGAAGGAACAATAAGTCATCGTGCATGATACGCAGATAGAGAATGCCCCCCCCCCATATCATAAAGTTTATTCTGCCAATATTTTGCCGATATTTTGCCAGCATATAAGTGGAACACTCCTCGGCGGCGCGATCCATCAGTGAATCATTACTTAACAAAACATATTCGATCAAACTTTTTCTGACTAGGTCTGACGATGCGATTCAGTTGTGAGCTGACGTGGAAAATTACGGAATCATCGTATTACCCTCGAACTCCATAAGGCGTTCTATTGCTTCTAGTGTAAAAAGAAATTCAACTTGGTTCAACTCGAAATTATTCGGTCCGATGATAAACGTGTCTGGAAGTGGTAATTCTAAGCGTAAAAAAACTTTTTGAGCAGAATTTATTTATTACATTGTGAAATCGAAATCGTAAAAATGTTATTCTTTGTATTTTTTTTTTTTTGGGGGGGGGGGGGGGGCGGGGGGGGGGGGGGGGGGGGGGGGGGGGGCAGGAGAGGAAAGCTCAGACGAACCGACAGCATTGAAATTTCTGTAAATTCTAACAGAACAAAGCGACATCAAGGCCTTAGCACGGATGTTAAAAAAACAGTTAAGGATCGATCAACATAACTGTCAGGAAGTTGAGATATAAGGAATAGATCACTCTACATTATATATTATATTATTGTGTTTTCAGTATGACATTCCGGTCAGGATACAAGTAAGCCACAAGTAAACTTTATCGTTAAAAGTGGAAGAAAATAAATCACCATGTTGAAACTCGGGTCCAATCACATGAGCTTTGTCGACCGTGATCCACAACTGGAGAACCCCCTCCCGCCCGCTATCGCGAAGTTCATATTGTCAAGCACATAAGCCACAAATGGACAACATATCTCCGACAAAAATATTGCGTGGAATCACGGAATCATCTTATTGTTCTTAAATCCTATATGATCATTCTTTTATAGTGGTTTAAAGAAATTAAACTTCAAATAATTCTCTTAATCGTGCCTTGGGCATACTGTATTAAAAAAAAATATATATATGCTGTGTTCATAGAAATGACGCAGAAGCATTTAAGCTTATGAATAGACCACAGCACCTTAATCCGCACATGACCACAAAATCATAAAAGTCGATGCACGCTATCAATAAATCAACATTCTTTATTCAATGTTTTTAGATATATATTCATTAGAGTAATGGACGCTGTTTAACGTCATTTTAATTCGCGAGGATCATTATATTACGACGAATAAGGAGTTCATTTTATTTCAACCATTAGTAAGGGAACTTCTCGTATGTGAGATCTATTATTTAAAACACATAATGACAATTTTTTGAATTGGAACGGACCTTTTCCGAATTCACACATTAGACCATAAAGATTTTGTTTAAACGGCTGGAGTTGTACTAAAGATATATATTGATCATACACACTCTCGCCCTACTAACACTTGGTCAATAGAGAGTGGAGGTGAAAGTCTCAAATATTGGCGAATGGGGATAAACATTACAATAACTGAGGTGAAGTACTACAATAAAAAAAATTGGGTTAGAAGGCCAGCAATTTTTTTCCCACATTTGTTTGGAAAATATATTAATTCGGAACCAAAGTTATTCATTCAGAAAAATTATGTTAAAACATCTTTTATTAGGTATGCGTTACTGAATGTGGCGCCGCCCCTCAGTTACTCATGCTTGACGAAATAAATTGTCTTCTAAATTTACAGCAGTATAGGTAATACGGAAATTTTGCAACGTTCAGAAATATTTTCGAATAACACTCTGAAATCTTGAGGAGAATATGATCACGTTTCCCTTTTCAAAATGGGAAATGTCCCTCCCCGACATGTACGGCAATAATAGGCATTCATTAAACTATTAAAACGACTTACCAACATTCTCTTCTATATTAATGCTGCTTTGAAGTCCAATAACAGCCAAATATGCACCGATGTTGAGAAAATATCCGAACGAATATACGTAGAAAGCGATTGCAATTTTCTTAATTTCTTCTTTCTTACACGATTCCGACATATTTTTCTTTAGAAACACAAACCCAAACTTCACCAAACCAAGGCCAGCATGACTGGATACCGTATTCTTTATGCCGGTGTTCGCTATTTGTTACGTTAATTTAGAGTCAGTAGCGCCCTGAAGCAAAACGATACATACCAGCGGTTTACAAACTTTTATTTCTGGATTATTTGTGAGTATTAACTAAACGTGTACAAGCATAAACAAACTCGCGACTGTCGAGTTAAACGAATGCCCCTGAATAACAAACGAGACAGACACCCTCGTCGCTTTCAAGAACTGCTTTGTCGATGAAACTTTCTTACTGACGAATGACGACGCAATGTTTATGTTATGATGATGCTTTTATGAATATCATATTTCCTGTGATTCGTAGTACGGCATCATTGCTCCTAAACGTGGAGGTCGTTTTAGGCAAAAACGGAGCAAGCGACAGACCAGTAAAGGATTTTGACTTGTCAAGCATGTACCCGTGTATTTATGCCACGATCCATCTGTGACTCATGCTTGCCAAAATCTGCATGATACCATCATTGGTATACCTTCTGGCCGAAGGCTACTGTTGTATCGTGGTAATCGAACCAAACGCCCTCCGTTAATATATATATCTCATTTTATGCAAGATAACATAAATTTTTGAATTGGGGAAACTGCTAAATCGCAGGCAGACGACATTGTCGGTTTGCCGGTTGTATCTGAGCCAATAATTCTTGTCACATCAGCTGGGATTTTAGTCCAGCCGCCAAACCCAATTTCTGCCTCAACCTTGCAATTTTGGGTTATAGTTTTTTATTCTGACGGTTTTCGGTTGTCCTCATCATGCGCTTTAACAATCCGAAAACGTTTTTCCCTTAACCTTGAGCATTTTTAGATATTTATGTTTGAAAATTACTGTATACCACTGAAAAACCTGTAATTTTAAGAGCATTTAGTTGTATTTCGAAACTTTATTTTCGAATTAGAATGTGTTTACCAGTATAGCCGCTCCGTCTAAGGCATTTAGGCATTTATATAATATATATTGTATTTTGATTTATATTTTGCAATTTATACCTCACTTTGGACTCGACGTCCAATTTCAGCGATTATTTCCAGAGTGCGGTTAGATTTTTTGCTGTATTTTAGAAATACTTCGAATCTCATTTCATATTCCCTGTACGTAATATACATTTGCCCGTGTGCTTTGTTGACGGGTTGTGAACAAATATTGGTGAGTGATACTGATGATATATTTTCGGGATATGACGTCAAAATGTGCAATATTTGGTTGCAGTCTAATTGAAGTTGCGTATTACTCTAATAACCTCTGATCTGACTCCAGGTTGTTGCCAAGTCCTGGAAGGTACGGCCCAGCGTGTTCCCACAACTCTGATTGTGATAATTTAAGACGGTTTTCACTATAGACAGTTTGTATTACACAACAATTATAATATTACTTCAGATGAATTCAACAGAATGTCGCGCCGCGGCTGGCTAGAAAAAAAACTGAGTATTTTTCTGTTAATCTCAAATATAGCTCTATGCTACAAATGTAGCGCTTTTTTGGTGGACTATTAATTAATTAATTAATTACAAAACGCAATATTTCCAAAAATAGGAAACAATCTTATTTCCTAAACTGGAATCGAACTTTAGCAGCTGAGCCAACAAAGCGCAAGTCCAAAAATGCATTTCCAGCTCAAAATACAATATTTCGATCAACACAAAAACCTAAATACCGAACAGTAGTTTCTTATGCATATAAAAGTAGCATAAATGAGTAGACATATAAATAGCCATTAATACGTTTGTCACCGGTTACTACGTTATAAAAAACTACGTTATATATTACTAAAAACATGGGGTAATTATACTGTTGTCATAAATCAATAAAATTCGTCTAAACCGTTCTTTCTCGGATCATGCTTGGCAAAATTATTTGAGTATATCATTTCTTTAGAGATTTTGTCTTTGAAAGTCTATGTCTCTATACATTGTCATTCAGTTTATAAATAATATTCATAAATATTTGAAAATTTGACCAAAAAATTTGGTGCTTTTTATACTTCCCCTATGGCTTTTGACACACATTGGAAAAAAACGGCAGAATTGCACGCATGTCGTATTGCCTTCACGCGGCGTGGCCCCAGATGGACCCGCTGACACACGAAACGGAATTGGCCCAACAGAATGGAATTGCTCTCACATGGTATTGCCCCAACGTGAGATTGCCTCCACACCGGTTTGGTTTCACGGGAGATTAACAGCTCCATTGTGCCATGGGGGATTGCACTGACGTGAAATTTTATCTAGGCACACGCGGAATTCATCAATGTGGACTTCAGGAAGTATTGTCCGGCATGGGATTGATGCCACGTTGAACTGCCCTCACCAAAGAATGGAGTATCGTACCCTAACAAGGATTGCATCCATACGGAATTATCATATATGTGGAACTGGCCCCAAGTGGAACCACGCAAGATTGCTCAACATCTTACTTTGACGTATCTTTACAAATTTCACCTTTTCCTCCAATAATCTTCTATTGATAAATTATTTGGTATTAGTATTGGCAAATTTATGACACATTCATTTAAATCGTGATTTTTTAACTTTCCTTTTCCCCATCACTTGACGTTTTTTAAATTAAATTTTTAAATAAGTTTAGAAATGCCTTTTGCCGACTGAATTTTGTGAAAAATAACTTTCTAATAGAAAAAAAAAAAAAAATGAAGCACACTGTTCAAAAATCGTTATTTCTTTCAAACTAATCAAATCATTATATTGGGTACAATGCATGAATTTGCATTAATTAAGTTATTTTGAATTAATTTGGAAAATGCCTTCTCGCAAATTCGTTATTTTCAATACGTTATATATCTCTAGTTTGAGCATTCGTTATACTACGAATGTAGGTTAATTTACGGGTTTTTTAACAGTTCCCTTGCGATTTTCAAACCGAAATATCTTAAAACGCTCACAGTTTACGATCAAACGGTTTTCGGATTCTGAAACTAAATTATTTGGTATTAGTATTGGCAAATTTATGACACATTCATTTAAATCGTGATTTTTTAACTTTCCTTTTCCCCATCACTTGACGTTTTTTAAATTAAATTTTTAAATAAGTTTAGAAATGCCTTTTGCCGACTGAATTTTGTGAAAAATAACTTTCTAATAGAAAAAAAAAAAAAAAATGAAGCACACTGTTCAAAAATCGTTATTTCTTTCAAACTAATCAAATCATTATATTGGGTACAATGCATGAATTTGCATTAATTAAGTTATTTTGAATTAATTTGGAAAATGCCTTCTCGCAAATTCGTTATTTTCAATACGTTATATATCTCTAGTTTGAGCATTCGTTATACTACGAATGTAGGTTAATTTACGGGTTTTTTAACAGTTCCCTTGCGATTTTCAAACCGAAATATCTTAAAACGCTCACAGTTTACGATCAAACGGTTTTCGGATTCTGAAACTAGAAGATCAGGAGTATCAAAAGCTATCGAGAACAAAACTATAATGCTAAATTGTAAGGTTGGCACTAGATTTCCTAAGATAGGAACTAAAATTCCGACTATTAAATCAATTCATTAACGATATTTGGTTGACTGGAAACTTTACCTTCTTCTCCTCCGTGTTGGTGACTTTCGCGAAGAAACCTTCAAATTGATATAATCCAAACAGAGTTTTTTATAGATAGACTAATTTGACATACTATGTTGTGAAATGCCTCATTGCTTATAGCCAAATTCCTCAAATTTCAAACACGTGAGTGTGTTGGCCAACTAATGCAATGTGGGCATTTTTCATTCACTTTTTTTAACAAACTGTAATGGTGACCTATCTGTTAGCGTATGTCAAACAAACTAAACATATGGAAGTCGCGTTGCCAGTCGTTAGTGGATCGTTCTTGACGAGTCATAATCAAATCATAAATTCATAAACAGAGGCCTACATTCTAACAGATTTTCTCTGAATTGGCACAGGTCGGTAGTAAACTGTGCATTCAAGAATCGCAAAGCTCCTGGAGCGTGTTCCACACCGGAAATGTATGAATCATCATACATTATACGAGGTGTATTGTGCTTTCAGTATGACGTTCCGTACAGGACACAAGTAATCCATATAATAGAATAGTTACTAGAAGAGAATAGTTACTACAATAAATCATCATGTTAAAACTTAGAGGAATTTTGACGACGGATAATCATATTTATATCCCCTCCCCCTTTTAAAAATTCAGATAACGACGTGTACAGATTTTCTCAAAAATATATCAAGTTGGAATAGCAAAGTCAACAGCTAAAATCTGTATCTGCCAGAATATCAGCCCAAAAACTACGATTTCGTTGTCACGGACTATGTTTTCTCTATAGTGCAAATGTATAACATTTTTCACGTGTTTATATTGTCACCCAACTCCTAATGTGTTGCGTTTGGAGAGGGGTTTGGACTCAAGATGTTTAATCCGGTTAAAGACTTAGAAATGAACTAAAGAAAGGCAAAACCACAGTTTGCACATAAAATACTTTAAAAAAGCCTTTGAAGTATAGCTGTTTCTCCATGACTCTCTCTACCACAGAACTGATTTCGGACCGACCATTTAAAGGTATGCATTATTGAATATGCTCCGACAAAAACAGACATAATTCCCTTGTTTCAAAGTCTTCCATGGGTCTGTCGTTTTCTCGGGTCATAAATTTGCCGTGTTGCCTTCTCGGCGCGATACCTCATTGACTCATTCTTAACAACTTCATGTATACTTAAATTGAACTTTACTTGACTAAAAAATCTCCTAGTTTGAGCATTCTTATTTAGAAATACCGTTGCTGTTGACCATCGGTGTCGCAAAATAAAAACACCGGTCATAAAAATCGATGCTTCGGAATCACATAATCATCGTGATAGATTAGTATCAATATCCACTCGAAACAACATCTATTATGAACAGCGATTGATCGTGAACGTTCTTCAGAATGCAAAAACCTTATGATTAATGAATACCTACGTACTTGACAAGTCATAATAAAATCATAAATTCATAATCAGAGGCCTACGTTCTAACGGATTTTTTCTGAATTGGCACAGATCGGTAGTAAACTGTGTATTCAAGAATCGCAAAGCTCCTGGAGCGCGTTCCACACCGGAAATATATGAATCACCATACATTATACGAGGTGTATTGTGCTTTCAGTATGACGTTCCGGACAGTAAATCATAAGTAAATCATATATCGTTAGAATAGTTACTACAATAAATCATCATGTTAAAACTTAGAGGAATTTTGACGACGAATAATCATATTTATATCCCCTCCCCCTTTTAAAAATTCAGATAACGACGTGTACAGATTTTCTCAAAAATATATCAAGTTGGAATAGCAAAGTCAACAGCTAAAATCTGTATCTGCCAGAATATCAGCCCAAAAACTACGATTTCGTTGTCACGGACTATGTTTTCTCTATAGTGCAAATGTATAACATTTTTCACGTGCTTATATTGTCACCCAACTCCTAATGTCTTGCGTTTGGAGAGGGGTTTGGACTCAAGATGTTTAATCCGGTTAAAGACTTAGAAATGAACTAAAGAAAGGCAAAACCACAGTTTGCACATAAAATACTTTAAAAAAGCCTTTGAAGTATAGCTGTTTCTCCATGACTCTCTCTACCACAGAACTGATTTCGGACCGACCATTTAAAGGTATGCATTATTGAATATGCTCCGACAAAAACAGACATAATTCCCTTGTTTCAAAGTCTTCCATGGGTCTGTCATTTTCTCGGGTCATAAATTGGGTGTCTCGAAAACTGTACGGGATGTACGGGATGTACTGGATGTACGGGATGTACGGCATGTACTGGATGTACGGGATGTACCGGATGTACGGGATGTACGGGATGTACGGGATGTACTGGATGTACGGGATGTACGGGATGTACGGGATGTACTGGATGTACGGGATGTACTGGATAAATTTCGCGCAAATTACCTTTTGAAGCATAGAAAATTGAAATATCAGTGAAAAAGTTTGGAATATTTATTCCTAATACTGTAACTAAAATGCAGTAAAATCGCTGTTCTTTGATAGTAATGCCAAGCGATAATATCAAAATCCACATTCCATAAATTGGCATCCACAAGGCAACTTAATTTCGAAATCCAAAAATTACGAAAATTAACGTTAACTTACTGCGTTTTTATCAAAGTGTGGTTAATTAAATGTGGTGGTCGAGAATTGCACTCAATGTTTTGCAACCAGTTGAACTGCAGTCTTGTTATATAAAAACCAAGACAATTTCATTCACAGCGTATTGCACACACATTCAATTACACACAATAGTATTGCCCTCAATAGGATTGCACCCAGAAGGATTGCACTCGGTAGAATTGGACCCTTTCCTATGATTGTAGTAGATGTACGGGATGTACTGGATGTACGGGATGTACAGGATGTACTGGATAAAATTTTGCGCAAATTACCTTTTGAAGCATAGCAAATTGAAATATCAGTAGAAAAGATTCGAATATTTATTACTAACTATTACTATTGATAGTAATGCCAATCGATGAAATAAAAATCTACAGTACATAATTTGGCATTCACAAGGCAACTACAATTTTGAATTAAGAAAATTATGCAAATCAATGTTAACTTACTGCGTTTTTATCACAGTGTGGTTAATTAAATGTGGTGGTCGTGAATTGCACTGAATGGCTTGCAACCAGTTTAACTGCAGTCATGTTATATAAAAGCCAAAGCAATTTAACCCACAGCGTATTGCACACACATTCAATTACACCCTTAATAGGATTGCCCTTAATAGGATTGCACCCAGAAGGAGTGCACTCGGTAGAATTGTACCCTTTCCTATGATTGTTGTAGATGTACGGGATGTACGGGATGTACTGGATGTAATGGATGTACGGGATGTACGAGATGTACGGGATGTACTGGATGTACGGGATGTACGGGATGTACGGGATGTACTGGATGTACGGGATGTACTGGATGTACGGGATGTACGGGATGTACTGGATAAAATTTTGCGCAAATTACCTTTTGAAGCATAGAAAATTGAAATATCAGTGGAAAAGTTTGGAATATTTATTCCTAACACTGTAACGAAAATGCAGTGAAATCGCTGTTCTTTGATAGTAATGCCAAGCGATAATATTATAATCCACATTCCATAAATTGGCATCTACAAGACAACTACAATTTCAAAATACAAAAATTATCAAAATTAAAGTTAACTTACTGCGTTTTAATCAAAGTGTGGTTAATTAAATGTGGTGGTCGAGAATTGCACTCAATGTTTTGCAACCAGTTGAACTGCAGTCTTGTTATATAAAAACCAAGACAATTTTACCCACAGCGTATTGCACACACATTCAATTACACCCAATAGTATTGCCCTTATTAGGATTGCACCCAGAAGGATTGCACTCGGTAGAATTGGACCCTTTCCTATGACTGTAGTAGATGTACGGGATGTACGGGATGTATTGGATGTACGTGGTGTACGGAATGAATTGGATGCACGACAATCAGATTGGATGTACGACATGCACGACTTGTACGGGATGCACGGAATGTACGGCATGCACGGGATGTACGGCATGAATCAATGTTCGGAATGCACGTGATGTACGTCATACACGGGATGTACGACATGTACCGGATGCACGGAATGTACTGCATGCACGACATGTACGCCATGCACGTAGTGTACGGAATGCATTGGATGTACCGCAAGCAGATTGTATGTACGAAATGCACGACTTGTACGGGATGCACGGAATGTACGACAGGCACGTGATATAGTGAATGTACGGCATGTAATGCACTATGCACTCAATGTTCCACATGCACGCGATGTACGGTATGTACTGGATGTACGGCATGCACGGGATGTATGGCATGAACGACATGTGCCGATTGCACGGAATGTACTAGATGGACGGCATGCACTCAATGTTTGGAATGCTCGTGATGTACGGCATATACGAGATGTATGGCATGCACGGCATGTACTGAATGTACGGCATACACGTAGTGCACGGAATACATTGAATGTATGACGTGCACAGGCGATGTACGGCATGCACGACATGTACGGCAGGCACGTGATATACGGAATGCACGTGATGTACGGTATGTACAAAATGTACGGCAGGTACGTGATATACGGGATGCACGGCATGCACCACATGTACTGAATGTACGACATACACGTGGTGCACGGAATATACTGGATGTACGACGTACACACCAGGGGTTGTACGGCATGCACGACATGTACGGCAGGCACGTGATATACGAAATGCACGTGATGTACGGTATGCACAAAATTTACGGCAGGCACGTGATATACGGAATGTACGGCATGCACGGGATGCACGGAATGCACTGGATGTACGGCATGCGCGGGATGTACGATATACACGACGTGTTCTGGATGCAAGGAATGCATTGAATGTAAGGTGTGCATGTGACTTTGGGATGCACTGAATATACGGAATTCTCGGTATGTGCGAGGTGTACGGAATTTACGGCATGCGTTGAATAGGATGAATAGAACATATAGATGGGGTATACGCGGTGTACTTAATGTACGACATGTACTGGAGCACGGAATGCACTGTATGTACGACATGCACTGTGTGCACGGGATACTCAGTATGTACGGAATGCACTTCATACACCTGGAGTGTGCATTCCTTGCATCCAGAACATGTCGTGTATATCGTACATCCCGCGCATGCCGTACATCCAGTGCATTCCGTGCATCACGTGAAATCCGTATATCACGTGCGTGCCGTACATGTCGTGCATGCCGTACATCCCCTGTGCATGTCGTACATCCCGAGTATTCCGTGCACCACGTGTATGCCGTACATTCAGTACATGTCGTGCATGCCGTAAATCCCGTATATGCCGTACATCACGAGCATTCCAAACATTGAGTGCATGCCGTTCATCCAGTGCATTCCGTGCAATCGGCACATGTCGTTCATGCCGTACATTCTGTGCATGCCGTACATCCAGTGCGAACCGTACATTACGTGCATGCGGGACATTGAGTGCATTACCTACATACCGTACATTCCCTATATCACGTGCCTGCCGTACATTCCGTGCATCTCGTACAAGTCGTGCATGTCGTACATACAATCTGCTTGCCGTACATCCAATGCATTCCGTACACCACGTGCATGGCGTACATGTCGTGCATGCAGTACATTCCGTGCATCCGGTACATGTCGTACATGCCATACATCCCGTGTATGCCGTACATCACGTGCATTCCGAACATTGAGCGCATTCCGTGCATGCCGTTCATCCAGTACATTCCGTGCATTCGGCACATGTCGATCATGCCTTACATCCCGTGCATCCCGTACAAGTCGTGCATGTCGTACATCCAATCTACTTGCCGTACATCTAATGCATTCCGTACACCACGTGAATGCCGTACATGTCGTGCATCCCGTACATCTACTACAATCATAGGAAAGGGTACAATTCTACCGAGTGCAATCCTTCTGGATGCAATCCTATTAAGGGCAATACTATTGGGTGTAAATTAATGTGTGTGCAATACGCCCTGGGCGAAATTGCCTTGGGTTTTATATAACATGACTGCAGTTCAACTGGTTGCAAACCATTCAGTGCAATTCACGACCACCACATTTAATTAACCACACTGTGATAAAAACGCCGTAAGTTAACATTAATTTGCATAATTAACATAATTTTTTTTTCTCAAAATTGTAGTAGCGTTGTGAATGCCAAATTATGTACTGTGAATTTCAATTTTATCGATTGGCATTACTATCAAATAACGACGATTTTACTGCATTCTCGTTACAGTGTTAGTAATAAATATTCGAAACTTTTCTATTGATATTTCAATTTGCTATGCTTCAAAAGGTAATTTGCGCAAAATTTTATCCCGTACATCCAGTACATCCAGTACATCCCGTACATCTACAACAATCATAGGAAAGGGTACAATTCTACCGAGTACACTCCTTCTGGGTGCAATCCTATTAAGGGCAATACTATTGGGTGTAATTGAATGTGTGTGCAATACGCTGTGGGTGAAATTGCCTTGGGTTTTGTATAACATGACTGCAATTAAACTGGTTGCAAGCCATTCAGTGCAATTCACGACCACCACATTTAATTAACCACACTGTGATAAAAACGCAGTAAGTTAACGTTAATTTTCATAATTTTTGTATTTTGAAATTGTAGTTGCCTTGTGGATGCCAATTTATGGAATGTGGATTTTGATATTATCGCTTGGCATTACTATCAAAGAACAGCGATTTTACTGAATTTTCGTTACAGTGTTAGGAATAAATATTCCAAACTTTTCCACTGATATTTCAATTTTCTATGCTTCAAAAGGTAATTTGCGCAAAATTTTATGCAGTACATCCCGTACATCCAGTACATCCCGTACATCCCGTACATCTACTACAATCATGGGAAAAGGTCCAATTCTACCGAGTGCAATCCTTCTGGGTGCAATCCTAATAAGGGCAATACTATTGGGTGTAATTGAATGTGTGTGCAATACACTGTGGGTAAAATTGTCTTGGTTTTTATATAACAAGACTGCAGTTCAACTGGTTGCAAAACATTGAGTGCAATTCTCGACCACCGCATTTAATTAACCACACTTTGATAAAAACGCAGTAAGTTAACGTTAATTTTCATAATTTTTGTATTTTGAAATTGTAGTTGCCTCGTGGATGCCAATTTATGGAATGTGGATTTTAATATTATCGCTTGGCATTACTATCAAAGAACAGCGATTTTACTGCATTTTAGTTACAGTATTAGGAATAAATATTCCAAACTTTTCCACTGATATTTCAATTTTCTATGCTTCAAAAGACAATTTGCGCAAAATTTTATCCAGTACATCCCGTGCATCCCGTACATCCAGTACATCCCGTACATCACGTACATCCAGTACATCCCGTACATCCCGTACATCCCGTACATCCAGTACATCCAGTACATCCAGTACATCCAGTACATCCCGTACATCCCGTACAGTTTTCGAGACACCCTCATAAATTTGCCCTGTTGCCTTCTCGGCGCGATACCTCATTGACTCATTCTTAACAACTTCATGTATACTTAAATTGAACTTTACTTGACTAAAAAATCTCCTAGTTTGAGCTTTCTTATTTAGAAATACCGTTGCTGTTGACCATCGGTGTCGCAAAATAAAAACACCGGTCATAAAAATCGATGCTTCGGAATCACATAATCATCGTGATAGATTAGTATCAATATCCACTCGAAAGAACATCTATTATGAACAGCGATTGATCGTGAACGTTCTTCAGAATGCAAAAACCTTATGATTAATGAATACCTACGGAACAAAGCTTTTGTAAAACGTTGTTTTCAATTAATTTCTAGGTCATGGGGTGATTACAAAAAGTCACATTTTGGCGCAACCATATTTGCAATAGTAACAGTCAATTTATTTCGTTGTGTAGGCCGACCGATAGTTCGAAGAGTTTCCAACCTTGACCACAGTCGAACACGCTCTTGAAGAGAATCTTTATAAAAAAAACATTCCCGAGTTATCGAAACATTTTTACAAAGGCTTACGCTTATACAACATCATTATTTATAATCAGATCAGCAACAATAAGGAGACCGCAATCCACAATCAATTGGCAGTGCGCTTAATGACTGCCACGCCCCAATGGGTATGCTTAAATGGTATAGAATTATATTGTATATACAAAACTATTGTATAGGTTAAGTTGCGCCCATCGCTAAGTGCAGCAAGCCCCAAGCACGACAGAAAGCAAGTCTATTCTCACTTTGGGTGCTCTTTTATCTTCGGTCATCATGCACATAATAGTTCCAAAACCTTGTTTCGGTATTGCGTTTTCCCAGATCTTCGGGGAGCGTGTTTGAATTTGTTTGTCACTTATTGTGAAAAAAAAGTAACCCAGACCAGTATAGGTGCAGATGACCACAGTAGTCGAAAGCACCGTTTTTCTAACGAAACAAACAACATCTAAAATAAATCTTTTTCCATTATGTGCGAAAAGATAGGATACCATTTGACTCCTTGGGAGTAGACGAGAATAAGGCTGATACACATCGCTCTCACGCTGTTATCAGTTACAAGCACTGGTGACGGACATGCCTCATCAAAATTTGGGGATCTTATTCAAATCATCAAAAAAATTAGCAGGATTTTCGTTTCTTTGCTTCCGATAACGCAAATTTCGTTTTATTTTCGTTCCTTACCTTCCAATACGGCGAATTTTTATTTATTATGCCCCGGCTGTCACAATATTTGTAACTTTCCGCCGCCACGAGTTCCAAGCAGTGTTGGCTAGTTTATGTGATATTACCGTGTTTCTTTTCAAAACACATCTACTTACATAAACTTTTACAGAGTTTTCTATACAAAATTTTACTTAGTAAATTATCCAGGTAAAATTGCCTAGTTTTTGATTAGGTACCCGGTCATAAATCATATTTTTATTATCTAAGAATTTCGAAGATTTTAATCTTGAAATGTATTAAAATGCAATGAACGCCTGGCAATCTTACCAAGGTACCACCTATTTAGGAAAGTGAAGCTAGGTTGCCCAGCAACACCTAACCCAGTTTTGAAGAATTGACTTCACCTACAGTTACAAGGTTATAACCACTACCGGTAGTGCAAAGTTCGTGTCAGAGGTAATACCCGAACGTTTTTACCGATTTTCCCACGTAAGGAAATGGAAATAAATGTATACTGGACTAGATATCAGTTCTGCTGCGAAGACATGACCCACGACGCAGCAGGGCTTCGATTTTTGCTCCTAGAAATTTCTCACGATTTCGCTTTCTAGTCAACATAGGATTTAGTTTTTATTCAGTGGGAAAACGAAAACCGAGAATAGATGCCAGTTTTGAAACTGGCATCTGCACGATGGCTAAAAAGTATTCTCGGACTGCCTTTCCTACATAAACAGGAAATCCTATATTGGAGATAAGGTTTTAAACTAACATCAGACTCATTTTTTCTGTGCATGGACATGGTTGGTAAAGGCAACTGTAATCAACGTTTATGTGAATCACTGTGCGCCGGCGAGATGCACAGCGAACCCCTCGCGTTTAATTACACCCCACGGCAACTAGATTTGAACTTTCGCCGGGAATATCAGAAATGCCGACCGATTCTGGATATAGGAATCATAGGTTTTCTGATGTAAGACAAAAACGATGTACACAAAACAGCACACAACAAAAATAAATTTCGGAAAAACCTATGAAAAAAATCTGATCACACTCTTAAAAAAGAATTAGCATGAATAAAAGAAAACAGTGAAAAGAAAATATTATGGGACTGAAGTAAAAAATTTCCAGTTCCATTTTAAAGGGAATAACATTTTTCAAGTAAAATATTTATATGTTGAGCCTCAGGGTGACAGAATGTTTTCTTTCTTCGGGTGTGTCTCAAATTCTTCAACACCCTCACATATTTCATAGCAGTATGAGGGTGCTGACATTGATGACTTTGAACCCTTTTCCACAGTTTCATTGCTACCAGATACTAAATAAAACATTCGGAAAGAATCAGTATCAAAGCAAGCCTGGGTCATTTTTAGAATCTGTATTGAATACAAGCACAAAAATAAGAAAAATGTTGGTACTCTGATTTGGGGTTGAAATAGCGGTATGAGGGTGTTGACATTGATGATTTTGAACCCATTTCTACTGTTTTGTTGCTACCAGACACTCAGAAAAAAAAACATTATGAAAGAATCAGTACTAATCATTATCAGGGCAAGCACTACCCGTTTCTAGAAACTGTAATGGGCACAGGCACAAGAATGAGGAAAATGTTGGTACTCTGGTTTGGGTTTGAGAATTACATTCAGTGTAGGCTCGAAATCGGACATGTTCTAATTTCTTAATTTAATGATCTATTCAAACCCATATATCATATTAAATGACTGTTATTTTTTTTTCTGTGACATTTGAATAAAATTTGCAACGAAATTTCTGAAATAAATGCACAATACAAAACTACCTACAGGCTGAACATTGATGGACATTACTCAAAAAGTCATATCGCTAATCAATCGAAATCGTATTTCCACAAAAGATGTAGGTGAATCTTCGTGGTTGGAAATTGCCGATGGATCTTCATCGACTGCTCAGTGCAGATATCACTCACGGTACCTTACTATATAGTGGTTTGGTTTTGTTCGAATGTTCTCCGATTGAAGAGCAGTTGCTGGTCCCACATCTTGTGGTAGCGCTTTGCTATCAAATGGCTGCTAGATGGTTCCTTTTAGAAACTGCTCTGGCCTTGTTTGGACCGAACTTAAAATAAAAAAAATTTCAAAATAAAAGGCCACTTGCCTACCATACATGTGTCTCTGCATCATTTTATTATTAAGAGGGGAATTTTCTTTTGTTATACCTGATTCGATCTTATGTTTTCTTCAAACTTGAGTAAAATGTTGTTTATCATTTTAAAAAAGTATTATCAAAAAGTTGTTCAACAAGCAATTGAAAAAAATTTTTTGAATGGGGAGGCATCATTATTACCATTTTACCAGAGACAAACTGGTAAACCAGCAAAACGTAAGAAACATGCAACAATTAATAAGATGAAAAGACAGGACTCTAATGCCTGGACTCCAATCAGTATCTAAATTTATTGTATTCAAATAGAAGATTTCAGCCAGCCCTTAAAGTGTTGCAACCAGAGGTGTGGAGTTTGAGCTTTCACGAAGCTTGAGGGGTCTGTAAAATTCTCCAGACTACCATTATAATAATCTGTTTCCATATGAATAAAATGATATTACCTCCACAAACATAACTCTGTCAATAATTATTTATGTTTCCAAATACGTCGATAAAATAAAGTTTTCTTGAAAAAGTGATAATATACAGGTAAGTTGTCCATCACCAGCTACTACCTGTACCATTTTACAATCAGAGTTGCAGACAGATCAGTTTCAATACTCATTTTTTAACGAAACTTTCCTAAAGCTTTGTTTCATTAGTGTTGTTTTTGAGTACAAAAAAAAAAAGCTTTTGTTTTCAGATGGTAATTGGTGCAGTCAAATCCTTTTTTGAATGTCATTTTTAAGAAGATTTTTAAAGTTTAATCAATTTTTTTGTTGTTGGCAAAATTATTAAATAAGCTGTAACCAGAAACCTACCAGTGTTTGTCATGTATTGAAATCGTGAGCAAGGAGTCTAGGTCGAATGTTTTGATACGGACTCTGACACAGACACAGCTCTGGTTGCTATAGCACAGAATCTTATAGTCAAATGTTTATTATGCAAAATTATCTTAGTTATTGAAAAGCTTATTGAGGGAAGTTCTCGACATCTGCTTTTTGCACACGACAAGATTTTGCTTTGAAAGCAAGATCTATGATTATGTTACGTTTAAATACCAGCGACAGACTGAATTTTGATGCGATACACCGATGCATGAGAGTTGCGATTCTGATTATTTCATTGTTCGAAATTAACAATCAGCATAGTTGCGACATGTTTTTCTAACAACATTATGCTTATGTTCGACTTATTTCATGTTGTATACCAACAATGATGTTCATTAAGGATTTAAAATCCCTCTGATCTATTTAACAGCAAATTCAATAACGGATCATTTTTAGTATTTTATCCCAACTAAAAGAGCACAACCAACTGATGAACGATTGTTCCTGAGTGGCACATTCATCAGTGACTTCCATACTCCACAAAACATGGATCAGTTTGCATACATTTTCAGGTTATCAAGAAATCACATATTTTGCTAACTTCTCGCTTTTTTTGATGATGGTCCATTAGCTCTTTCTGGGCTCTTGGGTTCAGAAGGTTCGATAAATGGAGCCCTACCTTCAAGTTCGTAAGTGTCAATAATGTCTCTCCATTCATCCATTGACATTGAAACCATTACTTGATTACATTTTTTCTCTGTTTGAGTGTGGTCTTCTTCATTTTGATCAACAGGTTCAACAACAGGAATTTGGTTTTCATTTAGGAATACTCGAACAAAACCATCTTTGACAAGAAAAGCCATATGGAACATGTTTTCAATAGTGTGGCCAAAAGAATCGGGATTTACTACAAGTTCAAAATAATCAATTGGCACTGGATCTTGTTCATACATTTGTTGAATAACTCCAAGTACCCTTTCAATTTCTTCAGGAGTGGCTTCTTTTCGATCACCTTCAAAATGTGTGAGATGTTGAGGCTGTGTTTTGTTGCCAGCATCATTGTCTGACGGGCCAGGTTGCGTGTGTCGTTTCTTCAAGGCACTGTGCTCGAATGTGCCAGACATTACATTTAACACCGGATTGACGCTAGAAAAGAATTTGGAAGAATATTGTCCAAATGATTCCCATCCTTCAGAACTTATATGAACTTCATCTTCTTCTTCACCGATGTAGCGACCATCCATCTTCGTAACCAGTTTTTCCATGAATTCTTCAGGTTGAAATGCGACAAGATCTGTTTGTAGCTGGTTCGTTGTTTGATCAACTATTGATACTGATAATGCCATAAACCTTGAATCCAAAGCTCCTTCTCTTGTAGAATTCACTCTTTGAAAAAGAGAATTTGCTTTCTTCACTCGATCTAATAAATCCCCACATTCTGGCTTCACAAGTTCTTCTCTTTTTTCTTGAACTTCACTGATTAACTTTCTGTATTCTTGCCGAATTTTCAATCGCTCTGCCCGCTGAATAGGGGTCATAAATTTACTTGATAAAGACGAAATTTCCATTTCCTCATCACCATTTTCCGACATGGTTGACTTGTTATAAATTTTGATAGCAAGAATATCTGTGGAAAAGGAACTAAATTTTGAGAGTTTTTCAAAAATTTTATTTTTATTATTGTCTACAAAAAAGACTACTGAGCAGTAGTCGTATGTCATTGTATAGATATCCATGATACTATCTCTAGCATAGAGTTTAAAATCAGCTCTAACAATAATTAAAATTTTACATTAATACTCAAATTTGTAGACAAAAATACAACACTAAAGCAAAAATCGAAACCATTGCTAAGTGCCAAAAATATCATCAAACTATTACGAGCAGAAAACTATCGTCCAATTAGTTTAACACCAAACATCATGAAAATTTTTAAAATCATCCATCATACTTGATAAAATGCTAGAACATTTTGCAAAGCACCAAGTTAACAATGTACATCAACATGGTTTTCAGTGAGGCAAGTCAACTAGTACAAACCTTGATTTTCGGAACAATCTGACCAAGTTAACTGATCAATCAATGGCAAAATTAGAGCACTATGGTATACCAAACAAGAAGTTGGGTCAGCATGAGTCAAATCTTTTCTTACACATCGAACACAAAGGGTGTCAGTGGGTCGTGAACAATCATATGAGAGTCAAGATTGCAGCGGAGTCCCTCAAGGCGCTCTGACTTCCGGTTTATTTTTTGCATTGTACATAGATGATGCTCCAGATCATATGAAATTCTGCAAAATGTTCTTTTATCGGATGATGCAAAATTATATGCATCATTGAGAATGCTACCTCGATGCATAAAATTTAACAGGATCTTGATGCGTTTGCTTTGTGGTGCAAAACGTGGCACCTCAAACTTAACATACAAAAGTGCAACTTTATCCACTTTACACCATTGAATTCGAGAACATGTTACAACCCTGAGTACAAAATCAACAGTGTTGCTCTACAGTCTAACAAGGTTGAATGAAGTAAATCATCTTGGAACAATCATAGGTGACAATTTCAAATTCCATACTCAAATTGACAGGGCATGCAAAAAAGCAAATTGTGAAATTAATCGAATATATAAAACATTTAAATCAAGAAATCCAAAATTCTTGAGTAACTTGTATAAAACATTTGTCAAATCAAAAATGGAGTACCGTATTGCATCGAGGTGTGGAACCCAATGTATAAAGGTGACCATGATAGAAAAAGTAAAGAATAAAGTGACAGGGCTTTTAAATTATGGGACAATAATGTTCCCACAGGAACGGAATAAATCATTTGGAATAACCACTCATAAAGACAGAAGAGAAAGAGGAGCTATTCACAAGAATATAGACAATGGCAAATACTTAATAAAAAATCTGTTGACTACACTCGATATGGCAATAGTAAATGCATATTGAGGAATCATGTGAATACCACAATGCGTTCACACTCATTTGCTATAAGAGGAGTTGAAAACTCGAATAATCTTCCTAATGATGTTGTGACTGCCAACTCAGAACTGTATCAATAATTTCAAATCCCATTATGATAAACACTACAGAAACAGGAAATGTAATATTGCAAAGTGATGCTGCCCACTAACGAGTGTATCTCCCTAGATTAATATTAGTCCTACACCCTAAAATAAATTAGCTTTTAAAAGTAACAAAACGGTCACCACAAGGCCGTATACCAATTCTTCCACAACTGCCCGCCCGCAAACTATTCCACTCACCCTTTTCCCCGACACATTCACTGGTGCTATCCTGTATCTGTACAGCTCATCCCAGTAGGGTAGTCTCACCAAAACTGGAAAGGCTGGTACGGATATCACCAGTGAAGTCCCAAGACATATTTACAGTTTATGTAGCCCTATATATATATATATATATATATTCAGTATTCGTTGTCTGTCCTTGTAATGTTATCAATCTGCAATAGTTCTGTAGCCTTCAAATATATATATATAAGTTATATATATATATACAGCAAAAATAACTCACTTTGTCACCCAAATGCAGAAATTAGATAAATATATACCGTAACTAGTTATATGTTGTCCGTCCATATATTTTTTTTATCTCTTCTGTCATGTGTCGTGTCAGAATTTTTTGATTACAGGGTCTATGCCGCACACTGTGTTTTAGGCCCATGCGGTCTTGTGCATACTCCCTGACCTTTTATATAAGAATGTATATTTTCTACTGTTATCGTGCATGCTAAAGGGCAAAACGAATACAACATACACATACAAGTTAGGCCTAATTTTCGAATTCAATCTTCGTTCGGTTTTGTATCACAAATCAAGCGACACTCGCGCCAATGTGCGGTATCAACTCTTTACAACAATGAAATATGCCACGCTCTTCAAATTCGCGCCTCAATTTCGAGAAAATGCCTCAATTTCGAGGAAATGCGCAATTGTTACCATGTTTTGAACGCCATTTCTAGCTTATCCGTATAACTTAAGAGCTTTTCTTTGTCATGACCATAGGGCTCACATATCATACCATGTCCCTATCTATCATAGAAATACTTCGACTATAGCAATACCATTCGATTTAAGAATCTGAGTTGGCATGTAAACATTCCGTTCAAAATTGGATCTTTACAATAGAGAAAAGAGTCGTAACGGTATCCTGATAGTGTCCAAAAGTAGTCTAAGTTCAGGATGCGCCAAAGCTTCGATAACAATATTGGTATCCGTTTCAGTAGGATAGGATTTAATTTTTATCCTGCGAGAGAAGAAAGCGACCACGACCTCTCGGGCAGACACCAGTTCCAAATCGAGGGTGAGGGTTTTTGGCTTAACATTTACTCATTTTTCCTATGCATGAACATGGTTGGTGGAGAAAAGCCTAAGCAGCGCTTACATGCACCACCGTGCACCGGCGAGGCGTCCAGCAGACCTCTCGAATATAATCATTCCTCATTGGGATTCAAACTCAGATCGTCATTGATGCTTTGTTTGTACGTTGCGTGGCTCGAAAGCGTATTCCCAACGCACAGGACCTTGCCTCACCCACTCTATGACGATAAGGATGGCGGTTAATTCAAACCCTGGCCAATCCGTACCAGTAGGCCTATAGAATTCTATTCAGATCAATTGGTTAATTCCTGTCTTGAAAAAATCGCCATTGTAACTTTGCCGAAACCTCAGAAAACTTACCTGTTTACGAATTCCAAAGTAGCAATAGCGCAGCAGAAAGGAAATTGAATAAAAATTCGCGGTAATAGTTGCATTGCTCAAACGACCATAAATGTGATAAACATTCCATCGTTAATAGGCACTTAAAATCCAACCGATTTGAAGAAAAATGCCTACTTGTTGCGACCCACTTAACTCGCAGACGCCATACCGAGGTGGATACGCCAAGAAGCCTTCACTGCTTATTTACTACACCATCATTTTATTATTATGTTCGGTTTTCAGACTAAAGGTTAAGTCGTGAATAATATAAGTCTGCTTTGTAGGAAATCAAAATAATTTGACTTCATGCTTCTCCAGGTTAGGATGAAATTTTATGTTATCTTATGGTTGAAGAAAGTTGAACTATAGGGCGTGCCCCAATTTTCCTTAATATTTTCCTCAGACTCAACGATTAACATCGATTAGGTTTTAGATACGGGCTACATGGTATCTTGCGGTTTTGGAAAGTAGTCAAGTTCGCAGCAACTAAAGCACATGTACCGAACTTATAACCTTTTTGAACAACAACATAAGTTAAGAGGAGAGTGCTCGGTTAGCACGATCGGCAAAGCGTTGGAAATACGCTTTCGAGCTATTCATCTCCATCGTCCTGGGTTCCAATCCCAATGAGGGATGATTTATGCAAAAAGTCTGCTGAGCGCTCAAACACAGAGGTCTTTAATTTGATACCTATAAAACCGGTCAAATTATTTCATCACGACAAAAGCTACGGTAAAGAAGATTTTTCATGTACACACATCTTTTACGTGTAGATATGATAAATTTATGTGAGCTTACAATAGTGAAAAGAAGAAGCGAAAAACCCGGAACAAAATAAAAATCACGAAATGCATAGAAAAACAGGGCTTTTTCGCCACAAAGAAAATTATTTAACCCAAACCCAAGCATAGAATTTAGCATGCAAAAAGTACAGCGCATTAAGTTATATATGCAGTTTGGGCACATAATTAGTTGCTTGTAGGAAAAGAGCAGGGCTACCTTCTACTATCTACCAACGACTACAGGTTGTTGTAAGCGGACTTAGAGTAATGGAGCGATATCTCGTGATTCAATGTGTGTCTATCACCAGAAATACTTAAACAAGCCCGATACCACAGTCATCATTCACCCTTTGTTGTAAAACTGAAGTTTAATCCAGTAATGAAAATCAGTAGCACAGTTTAATCTAATGATAACACAATTAACAAAATAGAAGTCTTAAATATAGATCAAATTGAACATAAATAACAGTAAACCACTCACAATTAAGCAAAGTAAAGACAGAAGCGCAGATATTTCAGCGCGCCACTGGGAAATTTCCTGCAAATGGAACACAGTATGTCCGAAATTACGTTTGCCAGAAATATGGATACGTATTCGATAATTAAGCAATAATAATTTAGATTTTGACCCAATTAGATAATCTATTGAAATACCATAGTATCAAATAAAGTCCTAAATATAGATCAAATTGAACATAAACAACAGTAAACCACCCACAATTACGGAAAGTAAAGACAAAAGCGCAGATACTACAGCGCGCCATTGGGAAATTTCCAGCAAATGGAACAGAGAATGCGATTTAATTAGATGATCATTTGAAATACCATAGTATTGAATAGAATATATAACTCTACCTAGCATAATATAAAATAAGATACTCAAAACCAAATGTGTCCAATACCTAGAGTACTCATTTTCCTTATAAGTGATCCTAATCCCCCCCCCCCCCCCCCCCCCCCCCCCCCCCCCCCAATGAATGGAATATTTGAAATGCTTTCACACAATCACATTCTTCGCACACTTTGCGTACAACATCCATGACAGAGTCGACTAATTCGGCTCCCTCTGTGTAGCGACCTTTTGCCCAATTATTTCCACCACCGCCTCGACCTAGAAACAACAAAATAGAGAATAAAGTTCAAATCAACGTAACATTAAAAACCAGTCCGGCAATATTATTATTGTTTCATAGATTAATAACATACATTGCATAAACGCTATCAGTTTGACGATACCAAATGTTGCATGGGACTCGACTCAATAGTGATGGATGTCCTATCCGTTTAGTCGACTCTAGAATTCTGATTAACAGTAATTTAATTTTTCGAATATTCCTGAATTGCTTCATTTTGCAGCGAAATCGTGATACATTTTAAAATTTTGCGTTAGAAAGTTGACATTAATCATGATTTTAATGCAAAAGTCGCGAAATAAGATTAAATATCAGCGATTTCGTTTACATTACACTAGTTATATAGTGAATTTCGAATACCGTTTGAACTGAACTAAAACGACAACCCTAGTAACTAATTTGCTACTAAGTTTTGTAATTTCAACTTATGTCTGTCGTTCTTATCTAAATTATAAACTTACAAAACGATTGAGAAACCACATACCAAACACGAATTTATCTGGGCGAGATATTTTGCCGTACGGACTCGATGTAACTCGACCCATTGTTTCACCTTCAAGATCAACTAAAATTGCACGAGGAGCTCGACGACCTGAAAAATATTTCTGCAATAGGGTAGGATGTCTTCGTTCGAATGGTTAGGAAGTAGTTTAGTTATTTTTCCTTGAGTATTTTTGAATTGATTCATTTTGCAGTGAAATCAATAGGTATGCCACATTTTAAATTTGTCATAATTCATGACGTTACAGCAAAAGGGCAAAATATGGTCCTATTTCTACAATTCCATTTATTTGAAATGTTGAGGCATTATTCTATTCGAACAATATATGGATATCGAATACCGTTTAATCTGACAAGAACAATAACGGTAGGACGATAATAAGTTTAGCGCAATGTCGCAAACAATTCTATGCGAGAAGGTTTTACTCAAGAACTTCTATGATCTGGAATTCATCGGGTTCATACTGCTGCCTAAATCGTGTTGATTTGCAAGGCTTTGGACCTTAATCCAAGAAATTTCATCTGGTGATGAGGATTCCTTGGTCTTCACTTTTTTATTAGGCACAAAGTGCACTGCGCTAGTAAGGGCATTTCATGTAAAAATATTGAATATTTGCAATACATACATAAACAAATACACTACGCACATAAAACATTTATAATTTTCACAATGAATCATAATCAACAAATAAATGTGCAATTATTTTGTTATAAAAACAGCCTAGACAACGATAACATTTCGAAGGTTCAATGTGGCATTCGGAGCAAGGTGTTTGAGACGCTCATTGTATTGCCTCTTATAATAGCAATATCAATGCTTTGATCCAACCACATTGCTTCTCTTGCATCATTAGATATTATTTAAATTTTTTTCCTACACAAGAAATAAAATATTTTGTGCTTTCCCTGAGCGCACAGGTCGTTTCAAATGCTAGTCGCTTGCGACTTTCGATTGCTTTAGATGCAGAAGCAATCTCCAACTCGATGACATTGCTTAACGCAAATATGTCCACACGATTAACGTCCCATGTTAGACACTTGCCTTCACTGTATGGAAACAATGCAAGTCCATCCAGCCGATGACCATCATCTCTATCCAATCCGGTTGTCGATGATCCGTGTGTTGGTGCCAGGTAAGTTCAGATTTCACCAGTTTTATATCATAGAGAGAAGAAAGAACGCTTGGTGTGATGAGATGCATGTCGATCTTGACAAGTACTTTGTTGCTAATGTTGGTTATGTTTTTTTCCAAATATTTCCTAACTGCATGCACTGCTGTTTCGCATCCACCTCTGGGTTCAAATTTAGTGGGCTTCAAAAAGTTTCCTATCGTTTTTGAGTGTCTCGTGATTTTAGGAGACTCGTGTTATAAATTTCCTATACTTTAGCTTTGAGCGTATTTAGATAAAAAGAATAAAAAGATATTTTATCATACGAACCTTTATTTTCACGGAAGTATGCGTCTGCATTCTCCAGCTGGATCTCACTATTTCCAAAATATCTTCCCGATTCGTCTATCCCATGTTCGAGACCGATTGTCTCCCAGAACTTGAAAAATCAGATTTCTGAGTTAATATTATTAATACAAGTTAATATTATTTTATATTTGAAATTATTATAGTTACATTGAAAGTTAACGGACGACTTACGTCTTATACTTGTGCATTATTACTTTGTATTCTTTCCCTTGTTATAATTTTGCATTTTTTCTGCGAATGTCACGTGTCATTCGTTAAAGAGATATTGCCACCAGAGAAACTCATAATGAAATAGAATATGGTTATATGGATTGTAAACCATAGGCAGTTTTTTCTAACTTAGGGTAGTAATATATATCAGTGTTTATTCTCTGTCTTCAAAGTTCTTGCGTAATAAACTTGAAAAAGAAAAAGAAGAATGCAAGAATAGGCACTAACCTTCGTTCCAACTCGATTTCCGCACTCTCCAACCTGTAAATGTATAATTTCTCTCATTTCGCCGTTCAAGGAGTCGCTCGCTATTTACCTATCGCCAAAACTGATAATATTTGCGTACTATTTTTCATGATCATAATTAACGATCATTTTTAGTGACGGAAATGACTATTTTTCGCATATAGAGGTTTAAAAAAAGAACTACGTATATAAGGTCATTGATCGAAATGTTATAAATTCGGCTCTGCATTACAAGCCAATTCGACTATTGCATACAATAGTTGAATACAGAGGGCTACATAATCTCGTTCTTTCAATTACCTTGTATTATACATGAAATCACACGGAAGGTAAGTGAAATATTGATCATGTGAAATGCTAATGCCCATGCATCATTTTCGTACCAATATATTCTTTCCCACGTACGGCACAGTTTTTCACTTCTATATTTTCGAACCCGCGTACCACTATCAAAATCAAGTCCATTTGTGAACCGTGAATTTTTTCGCTCACTTACGTGTGTACCCAGGTGTAGCGGCTTTAATACAAACGTGCGCGCTCGCACCAAGTTTTCACCTACGCACATTTGCTGCCAACTTTTTGTACAGTACACACCCATACATTTGCATTAAAGTGTAGAACCAACCACTCAAATTTTCATCCGCGGCAACATTTGCATCCGCGCATATTTGCACGCACAACGCGATCCATGTAGACGCAATATAGCATGTTGACATACTTGTGTCCTAGTCTCCAAATGCTCCGGCCAATTTTCTCCGCAAAAATTTTATTTGCAATTTTTTTGCGTATCGTGCGTGTGTGGCAGAATCCGACAAACCCTGGACGTTTGACTTTCATTTCTCATCGTACCACAGGGACATCGCCAACCAAATCACATCTAATGGAATACGCAAAATTTTAAGAATTTATTCAATGCAAATATCATAGTATAATTAACAAACAAACATGTCTCATAAACTATAAAACGCCACTTTGCTTGTACATCTTCGGTGCCAATTTATATACCCGTGCCTAAATATGGGGATGCAAATAATGGGTACAAACCTATGTGTACAAGTGTTCATGGGTGCGAAGCTAATGGAACCGTTTTATTACTTGTGTTTAGGGAAATAGTGTGATAGCTGACAGAGGATATCAGAAAATAGTTGTATGTATTGGTAAAACAAAATTTAGAACATGAGTCACTGAACGAAGCTAAAAAAAGTTGGCTGTTGACGACAAAACCCTGTTAGGCGTTTTTTAGGCACCTACAAAGGAATCTCACAACCGTTTTCTTTTTTCGACTATTTTTATGAGTTAAATGCTACAAGAAAGCTTAAAGATGAAAGATGAAAATAACAAGTGATATCAAATAGTTTAACAATATATTTGATCCAATAAATGAAAACCATCTATAAACTATAACATTAAGAATATATGCTTCAGAGATATTAATAATTGAACCCCTCTCTACTCATCTAAAAACTGAGACCACTTCCAAGTATAAATAGCAATAGGATTGTCATTTTCACATACATATATTTCCAATCGAATACCATATCATTCATTTTGAATTAAAATCCTCATCAATTTGATTCTATTGAAAAAAACGTTAATGAATGGAATGAGTAGTAAGTTTATTTGTAAAACAATTTTTTTTCTGAAATGGTTCGCGGAAGAATCGCGTCGTTAATTTGACATATACTGTAAAATTGCAATCAAATCACCCCAATCAAGCATTTAGTCAAATCGATTCAAATTTTGAACCTGAAGGTGTGCAATGTATTGAAATATTTGGACATTCATAGAAATTTTCTAGAGATTAAATTATAAATAGATTAAGTTATATTACATCACCATTGATTGTAAAATATCGATCTCAGCATAGTTTGGCGTGCTTTAGTGACCTCTAATAAGAATTTAAGGATTGTCCGACTTTGTGGCTCTGTCGGTTAAGCGCAATCGTATTGTCGAAAGGGCCGATGTTTGACCGTTTCACAACCGAACGTGCCCCATCAGCAAGGCACGTCGCGGGTAGCTGTATCATGGAACCGATACACGGTCACAACAAAGGTCCGGTTGCTCCATAATAAAGAGAACGGTTGTTGAATATAAGCCTCCGGTAGGTTCAGGGACAGGTCATAGCGGACCTCCCACCCCATCCCCCCAAAAATCTTGAGGATTGAGAAGTCCTCGTATGACAACATCGTAAAACGAAAACACGCAAAGGTCAGCTATAAAACAAGCCAAAAAATTATTTGTCTAATTTCGACAACGAATATATCTGCCTTGCATGTAAAATATTCGAATCTAACGGCCAAATTTAGTGCGCTCTCATATTCACACAAACTAAAATACAAACTTTCATAAACCATTTAAAATTTATGTGAATCATAAATTTTGACTTCTCGAATATGAGTAATTGAGATCCAGTAACAACATCTAATCGTTCACCTTATTCATTTCTTTATACTTGGTATACTCACCAATTAAATCCAACACGATGTCGTTGGCATAAGAAAATTCTTCGTCACCCATATACAAGTATAGGCGAGCTTTCCGACGATACATCAGTGTAAACTGACGAAAGATACGCTCAAACATTTGCTTTATTTGAAAACAATTCGCTATATTTGTAAAAGAAAGATATAAAAAAGCCAGATTTATAAACCACTGCATTATTTTTTCTTATTGAAATTCAATTCGCTCAAATGAACGGAATAACGACCTAATTAACGAAGAGCTACAACAAAATGTAGTGCCAGCAACTTCTCTCTAAATGGAAAACATCCAGAGTAGACCGAGTCACTATAAGAAGCATTGAGTGCCATCTGCCCTGTACAATGGTAAAACCACATACCATCATTTTGCTTTCTTTTAGTCGCCTGTTACGACACGTGGAAAATATGTTGGGAAAATTCCCAAGCCCGCAAATATAGGCTACTCATATCAAGAATTTCTATTTGGGAAACTGTAACCAAAATAAACCTGAAACTATTGCCATGGAGTCAGTGATACATTCGCTCAAAATATGGAGTGTACGGTTAACTCAGTAGCAGCAAACTTAACTCTCCTCTTCCACATGAGAAAATGATATCCTATTTCATATTTTACAAACACGGTAAGGGAATATCTTAAAAGCGCAAAGCGAAGTTTGATATACATATACGGAAAGATCGAAGATTTTCAAAGATTGGTGGTATGAGACATATGTTCTACACCAGAAATTCTAAACAGCTTCTAAACATCGAACAATACTACAAAATTATGTGGTGAGATTTCCTTATTTAAACAATATATTAAAGGAGTAAACTAGCGCTAATTTCACCGTAGAAGTAATATTAGCACTTTACCTCGAAACGTTGCACTAGCACATAAGTATTTTCCTTACATTGTATCGCATGTCAACATCATATTATCACGTTGAAACAATTGTTGAGTTATTTCAACGCCGTGAGAGCATTCCCATCATTTTTCAATAGAGAAAACCAGATATAAGAAAATGCAATCGTCGAAAGAAGGCTAAATTGAGCGTTTTGTGATGGACTGGAAAGCGAAGACTAGTTGTCACGCCACTAGCCGCCATTGATATATACTTGTTGAGATCCTGGTGTTTTGTATTTCTGTTGTTTTCTATTTTGGTGCGAATATCCTATAAAATCTCATTATCAAAGCAGAACACGCTGTGAAATTGCCAATAAGTTCAGGAAAGGAGAGCGTTGCATTGTATGGTTCTACAACTGTATAAGAAACTTTGGAGGAAGGAATATTAGTAAACGCCATGGGTACACTATAAGGATATTCCGTACGCATCCGTTTTCCAATAAGTGATACCAATCCTTACCCCCCAATGATGGGATATTTGAAATGATTCCACCCAATCACATTCTCCACGCACAGCATCCATGACAAAATCGATTAACGCGGCTCCCGCCACGTTTTAAGGCTTCTGCCTTGTGCGCAATTATCTCCACCGCCGTTTTGGCAAATGTTTAAATGTACCATAACACCATAGCAGAAATCGCTCAGACAACATTACGTATTTTTATAAGTAAACAATTCACATTTAACTCATTGCTAAAACTGTCTCAATAAAAGTCAGTTCTTCACATCGAGCTCGATCTTTCACCCAAAATAATACTTTATATTCGACCCTACATGGAATATTGTTGTCGCAACTGGGGATGTTCCGTAGTTACTATGAATATGCTTAATCGTATTCAATATGATTGGCGTGTGATCAATATGATTGGTCCCAAACCTTCTTCAAGCCTCAAAGCTTGTCACATCGTCTCAACCTTGTCTTGTCTCAATTTGTTCTACATATATTATCATGGACTTTTTTCAAAGGATTAATCTGCTTTAGTTCCTCGAAAAATTCGTCGGCCAACGAACGCTTCTTTCATCCATTCACTGTTCCGAAGTAACCCCAACAGTTATATGCGAGGTTTTAATTTGGAGTCAATAAATATCTGAAGCTTCTTTGATCCTCCTGCTCTCATGTAGCTCTTTGTTTACTATTGGTTTCAGGAGACTTTCATATATGAAGCAACACGTGCAACCTTGCTTTGAGCGAATTTGTGATTTGAAATGCAAAAAACTAGCTAGTTTGAAGCTCTGAGATTCCACTGTGCAAGTTTTTTTTCCCGGAATGAAAATACTATTTTTGTCTGTGACACCAATTGGTACGTCATAATTTGATTATCAAAATTACCTCATCCCCCTTTTAAGGTTCTAAATACGTAGTGAAGTAGTCTATAAGCTAGTGATCTAATATTTTTAGAGGCAAGAAGTATAAACAATGCGAGAGGGACAATATTTTTGAGACTCGGTCAAGAAAAGAAGATAGCCTCTGACTGACTTCGAGACGAAGACAGTATTAATACTCTTACATAAACCTTCAGTTTCACGGTAATAAACCTCTGCTTTCTCCAGTTGGATCTCGTTGTCGACAAGGTATCTTCCCGATTCGTCTATCCCATGTTCGACGCTGATTGTTTCCCAGAAATTGGAAAAATCAAGGTAATGGTATTTCATGTTTGAAATCAATATTGCTACATTGGAAGTTAACTTATGATTAGTGCCGGGAATTCCAGGTAAAAGTACCGAGTTTCTTTTCGAGTACTTTTACCTGGTTTCACAGATATTTGATTTACCAAGTTCAACTTTTACCGTTTTACCTCGTTAATTTACTAGGTAAATTAGGTGAGTTTACCAAATTTTTAATTAGATATTTGAAAAAATTAACTGGGTACCTAGTTGAAAAAGTAGGCACTTAGTATGAAAAACTAGGTAAATCATATATTTATTGTTAAAATGTTTCCGAAATACACAACTCGGATGTTTTCAATCTCCGAGTTCATTGAGAATGTCTTAATAAAACCATCGATGCCCTGCTCACCGATCGCCAAAACTGATTATATTCGAATATAAATATCGATGGTATTGTAGTTGCATAATATCATAACTTAGTTACCGATATCTGTATTACTCGGTGTAAGGCTGCAGCAGCAATATTTTCCACAGATTGAATTTTGCAGAGTCTAAGCTTACGCTTTCGTTGAGAATTTAATTGAAACATACCCATGCAATCAGAAGTATTGCTTCAAACACGAGCAACTTTTAGCGGCGGAGGACAGGATATGCGCACGGACGCTACTAAATAATTCAAGCCTGGCCCGAAAGTGACAAATCAACCACCATGCGCTTGACATCGTCAGTTCAGACGCTTTATGGACAAATCCTTTTTTCCAATCCGATGATACCTCTTTCCCAATTTGATCAACAACCGATTATTTTATCACTCTTCTCTGAGAACGGCGACACCGATAGCCTATAGAGTTCGCCTTTATTGAACAAAGCCCTAGTCTACTTAAATAGACCACATGCAAAACGTACCGGTTTTAATAACTTTTATTCATTCCAGCTTAGGAAGGCTTAACACTTTTTGTCAATAATTGCAATAACGAAATTGCATCGATAAAGGCATTAAACAGAACAATTTTGATAGAAAGTCAATATCAATAGAATGGCAGGTTTAGATTATTAACATTGCACTCAAAAGAAGGCACTGCATGAATGCTTGTGGAAAAAGAATGGTAGATTGATGCTAACTTTTTAGACGTTATATGTATTATCCTGCAAGAAAGTTCTTGGCAGATTAGGAATGGTGATGAAATGAAGTATTAAGTTCAATAAGAAAATGTATATAAGCGTCGGCAAATTGAAAGAAATGTACATGGTTATTGGAAAGAAGAAAATGAATCTGGTGAAATGAAAAACATACGGCACCAAGACGAACTTTGGAACAACACTGGCACTTAGTTACAGTTTGACGGTGCATTTTTAAAGAAAAGAACGTCAACCTGGAAGTGAAAATGGTTAAAATCGGCAAATTACAAGCTACCATATTTTTGAAAGGGTATTGATGGCAGGGTTATTATATAATTAATGTTATTTTTCGCAAGCGACAAGACTGCTCTCAACTATTATTTAGCCAAAATGTGAGTGTGGTGCTACGCGTTTTGAGTCCAATTTCATTCCAAAGAGCGTTTTTGATGACAATGTTTCTCTACGAACGGAACGTAAAATATTAGTCGTCATATTCTTCCCCTTCTTCCTCTTCAAATTCTCCCTCTTCGTCCGCGGTCGCATCTTGATATTGCTGATACTCACTGACCAAGTCGTTCATGTTGCTTTCAGCTTCAGTAAATTCCATTTCGTCCATACCTTCACCAGTGTACCAATGCAAGAAAGCCTTGCGACGGAACATAGCAGTGAACTGCTCGGAGATCCGCTTGAAGAGTTCCTGTAGAGAAACAAAATAACTATTGTAAAATTTGAACTTATCTTATTTTGTACGTGCTACATTTATAATAATTCTTACTTTTTACGTTCTACATTTATAATAATTGATTCGGTTACAGAAGTTAACAGAATAACTATCCAGTCCAACAAGATCTTAATTATAAAAAAGTTTTTAGACTTAAATTGGTACGAATACTAACTCAGAATTGTCGTTGCTATTAAATTCCGGGCATTTGAAAAAGAAATTTTAATATTTCTACCAACCTGGATGGCAGTGCTATTGCCGATGAATGTGGCTGCCATTTTAAGACCACGAGGCGGAATGTCGCAAACAGCAGTTTTCACGTTGTTTGGAATCCATTCGACGAAATAAGAGCTGTTTTTGTTCTGAACATTCAACATCTGTTCATCAACTTCCTTCATTGACATGCGACCACGGAACATTGCTGCAACGGTAAGATATCGCCCATGTCGTGGATCACATGCTGCCATCATGTTTTTAGAATCGAACATTTGTTGCGTCAGCTCGGGTACTGTTAGAGCTCTGTATTGTTGGCTGCCTCTGCTCGTGAGAGGAGCAAAACCAGGCATGAAGAAATGAAGACGTGGGAATGGAACCATGTTTACAGCGAGTTTACGAAGATCAGCGTTCAGTTGTCCCGGAAATCGGAGGCATGTTGTGACACCACTCATTGTTGCGGAAACTAGATGATTCAAATCACCGTATGTTGGAGTTGTGAGTTTCAATGTACGGAAACAAATATCGTAAAGAGCCTCGTTATCAATACAGTATGTTTCATCTGTGTTTTCAACAAGTTGGTGGACGGACAATGTGGCATTGTAGGGTTCAACGACTGTGTCTGATACTTTGGGCGAAGGAACAACGCTGAAAGTGAGCATGATTCTGTCGGGATATTCTTCACGGATTTTGCTAATGAGCAGTGTACCCATACCGGACCCAGTACCGCCACCAAGTGAGTGGGTTAACTGGAAACCTTGAAGACAGTCGCAACTTTCAGCCTCTTTACGCACAACGTCCAAGACACTGTCGACGAGTTCAGCACCTTCAGTATAATGACCTTTTGCCCAATTGTTTCCCGCACCACTTTGACCTAAATTGATTGGATAGTTAGTATACAAAACGAACGCGCGTTCCAGATAGATGGCGTCGGGTCATTATTCGCTAAATAGTCGTTTACATATTTTAACTACTATCAAATACCAGGCTTAGCCAGGCTGCTGATGCGCCTAAATTGTCACATAAAACTTCTAGATGAGTTTGCATGAGTATCTGGTATGCACAATTGATTTAACGGGACTGTCCGGGAGCGGATCATTCGTGGCCGATATGTTTGACAGCTGCGAGTCGGCAGTGGATTACTCGCACAACTAAGCTTTGTTGAGTATTACGGAGGTCATTCAGACCGAAAATATGTTCTTACAATCACTCATTTATTCGTGATTGCATGAGTTAACATGTCCGGTTCTAAAGAGAATTTGGTCAGACCTTCAACCTGCGATGAAAGGTGTTGAGCACTAAGTTTGTCGCAATCGACAATTGTCTGGACAGTAGGTGTTATAAATGTACTAAGAAATTGACTTACCGAATACAAAGTTATCTGGACGGAAGATTTGGCCGAATGGACCCGATCTTACGGAGTCCATCGTTCCTGGTTCAAGATCAACAAGAACAGCTCGAGGGACATACTTGCCACCTGGAATTACAATTGGATGTAAGTTTGGATAATTTGGGAAAGGAATAAATGAGATCGCAAGGAGCGCAAACCAATAGCGCGTAAGAGGCTTTAAAATAAATTTTAGTGCATAAGTTTTTGGGACAACGAAAAAATGAACAAAAAATTATCCTTCAAATTCACCAAATATCAATTATTATCAATATTATCAAATAATAATAATTACACGCCGATGTGAGGCGAATGTTTTACTAAAATTTTGACTTGCTAATAATCTTATCCAATTAAGACTAAAAAAACATACATTTGATAAAAATTCCGTTCATATGAATAAAAAAAATTCCGTTCCGCAATCATCAAATTTTATACCTGTAGCTTCGTTATAATATACATTGATTCTTTCGAGTTGAAGATCGCTATCACCGTGGTAAGTTCCTGTTGGGTCAATTCCGTGTTCGTCGGAGATGACCTCCCAAAACTAGAAAAAAATATTTACGTTACAATATAAATAACACCGACCAGGCTCAGGGCTACCAGAGTTATGACGAGATTAAGCAAGTCGCCAAACAAGCGTAATATTAGGATAAACGGAGCTTAGAGGTCGTAGTCCAATCATTTTGTTATTATTTACGAACATGAAAGTTACATACTGCCGCGAAACAGTCCAATCCAGGAATCCGGAACTGCTGAGAACGCAGAAATAGATTTGACAAGTTTTCCCAAGTTCAGCAAAAAAAGCCATTTAATAAATTACACATACAGCGTAATGTTTTGTATCCAATACTGAATAGTAAAAAACGTAAGCAACAATGTTCCGCCAATCAGTAATTATGAGTCACTGACAGACCGACGTATCGCGCCGTCGATGCGCGGTCCATCTGTGGGTCACGTTTAAAAAGTTATATTTCGTTTGTAAGGACAGCCATATGCTCCGTGAACTATGTCGAGTTACGCTACACAAGATACCAGACAAAAATACACAAAACAACCGTATGCCACGTACCTTTGCTCCGATTTGGTTTCCGCACTGACCTGCTTGTAAATGTACTATTTCACGCATGATTCTTTTTTATCGAATATATTAATGACTAAAAGTACTAAAATCTAGAAAATGTACACGACTGATTAAAGCGTTACGGCCGACAAATAAAAACAAAAGCTAGAAAATATCGCACATTCAGCCTGTTCGGCATTAGTCAACTTCGAAAGCACGTGTGCAGTGCATACACTGTACAGAAAATAAAAAAAAAACCAAACGCTGAACTTATGATACTGAGCGCACTACCATTATAAATTCAGACGTAATATTACAGCGTAGTGTCAAAACTGAACAAAACGATTCAGCTGTTCGTCTATTGACTGTCAAGTACCACTCGTAATTTACAATCGATGAGAACAACGCCGCAATACACCTACAACACTAGCGTCACAGAACCGCTAATCAGAAAAAAAAAACGTGTGGACACGTTTTGCCAGAGTTTGGCCCACTGATAGCACATTAATCCTTCTGAAATCTGTGCGGAAAAAACTATGTTCTGGCGGATGATCACATGGAACTTGCCAGCTTCCATTTAAGAATACCGAGTACCATCCACAACCAGAACTAAACAAGCAGTACATGTCCAACGAAAGAACCGCAAACACTGGCAGCGTTTGAAACATTAAATTCAGAATTGGTGCACGAGCGCGCTATGATTGCACCAATCACACACACGTATCGTGGTAAATAGAACAGGATGTCGAAATTGCAGTATATTCATGCGCTTAAAGCGTCTGCTCGACGTTTTTCTCTCTTATTTCTTTATATTAACATACGCTCTTTTCGGTAAACTCGTCATCCTGAGGCTTTTCAGGCGTGACTCGTTTTAGCGCTGGCGGCAAATATTGAGGCAGGCGTTGCTACGTGACGCAATTCAAAAATATGTTGCAATGTACGTAAAGTCTGGGACACGCTCAACCAGGCGAGATATGCCGCGAAAAGATATGTTTTCACCATCCAGTGCGTTTGTTTGCGACTGGTTGCCACCGGGTACACAGGGTGTAATATTGATTTTAAAACAATTTCCGATAAATAAATTTGCTGAAGCATCACTATATCTTTAAACGTTTTCTTCTGTTCTTACGATCTTTTTCTTGTTATGAAGGTTTTTCATGTTGTGAAAACTGAATTCTTTTTTGCATACGCCCTGACACTTTGAAACATTAGGCCACTTTTGGGTCATGAAATATGCAACAGGCCTGGGAATTTCTCAATTGGATGTGGAAATTTTATTTTACCAACCCACAGATAAAGCAAGCAGCACGATCCATGACTGACTCGAGCTTCACAAAATCTCTCGCTTTCATCGGAATAAAGACATTTATGAAAAAAATAACGGAACAACCTGTACTCTTTTACTATGTTTTTTTATAATTCAGTCCCCATTGAATGTCTCACATTATCATCACATCGTATATATTCAAATATTAATAACGACATTTCGTTTATTGGATATCGAAGTTGTTGTGTAACGTATCAAAAAGTTTGACTTTGATTCGATTCTTTTCGAAATCGCCAGGTGTTCAAAAATGTCCGACGTTGGATAATGTTATGAAATTTGAATCCATTAGTAACTAACAATTTGGGTAGGCATATTTCGCGTATTGGCAAAATTTTATGGAGGCAATGGCGCGTTCACTGAGGATACATGGTTGTAAATATTTGAAACGGCACAATGATTTGCGAGGCAAGGCAGAAAAAGTCCCAAACATACGATAAAACACGCGTCAAATGCCCCATCCATTTAAGAGTCGATCCATATGTTTTTATATGCACCCGCATGGTCGCGTAAATAATTCATTTCTTCTATAGAACCACACTTTGCTATTACTGAAATCTACAACACTAGTGTATTACCATTAGGTAGGTAGTCAGAAGAATAGTCAGAAAAATAACCGGAAGAAAAATAGGTGCGGTCGATGTGTGGCTTATGCTTAACAGAATAAAATTTTCTATTGGGAGTGTGACGAAACGGTCATAAAAGAAAACAAATATAGCTTTTTGGTGAACGCCCTTGGTGACCAAATATATTACTTTGGTAAATTACATCACACACACACGCCCGGACCTGTTAATAATTGTTCAACCACCCGCATTGTTATTGTTTGTCAACAGCAGAACTCGAAGTAACGTGATCCTAGTTGGGTAATCTTAAATTTGTTTGCCTGGCGGAAATATATCATTAGTTCGCCAATAAAAAACAAACAAACACGTGAACTGTTGTGTGAAACAGATCCAATTTTGTAGATATTATGTGAATCCATTTTTATAATTACGGCAATGTAAGGATATATGTGCGTGTTCCATCCAAATTTAGTTAGGTGTCTACATACCAACGGATTTTGTAGCATAGTTCACTCGTACGCTTGTTTTCGGCCTACTACTGTTAACCAAATTAAACCTCTGCAAAAATGCGGCTGCATTCTTGTTAAGGTAACGACACTGTAGTTACGGGCTGCAGGACAGTCCCAACGTATTCGTTACGGGTTGTAAAAAGCGATCAAATGGAAACAAAGGAGTGGTTTCGTTCGGGAGCGCAGTTGCTGGTACAGTACAACAGTTTGTACTAGCTATGTCATTAATGTGGCCGTTAGAAGGCTCCTTTCAGACAATGCCTCTGGCCTTGCTTGAAGCGAACTTAAACTAAACAAAACAAAAAATATAGCATTCCGCATAAAAGACGCAGTGACACGATCATGAGCGACTTGTTTTGGCAATTATCCTCTCCAGGCTACTGCAGCGAAAGGTTTCGAGTCTCATAAAGCAGAGTTTTATGCCATGGCCCCCTCCACCAACTCCAAAAACCCGAATCAGTGCTCTAAACATAAGAAAGCCGTATCTTGAGTTGTTTTATTATAGTCTCCTCTAATTCTAATAAAAATGCTAGTTTTCAGCAAAAAAACTTTAGATTTGCAGCATGACGTCATAATTTGCTTGCCATTTTTTTAGAAATTTTACGCGCCCCTTTTCCAGCTTCTGATTACGCCACTGTTGACAACCTCGTTAGGTTACGAGATTTTATATTGCGTGTTGCCCTTCCATTCAATATGGAACCAATGAAACTCGTAAAGTTTCCGAACATCGTCCCAGACCAGTGGGTGATGGAAAGCGAGGAATTGGTAGATGATTCAACCGCCAACCAGAGAAGCTATAAGTACTCTATGTAGTGATTAATTTCTGAGTGAAATGTATTCCAGATAAGGTGCAGTTTCCAGTTTTACCTATTATGCTACGATTAGGGCTGTAAGTTTTAGAATTCTGAATCGATTCGAATCAATCTTCATTCAAATCGATTCTAAGCATTTGAGAAATTCATTGTGATTCTATTGTGTTCCAGTTGCATCGTGTATGTGAATTTCTGTCGTTTTCGTACCTTGAAAGCAAACATTTTAAAATTATTTAGCTATTTGGTGATTTTTTGTCAATTTTATCGTGTCCCACCGTAAAATCCATACGCAGCTATTTTGTTCTTGTTCAGTGTTGCTCAAATTTGAATAACAAATTTGTTTTCTTTATATTCGAAAAAATTCCTTTTGAAATTCGATTTTAAAAAAAGTATTCGAAACTTGCATCCCTAGAGCCTAAGATAGTGATCTTAGGTTAATTACTTATTGGGTGGTATTTCAGGCTTTGCTTAAAGTGAATAAAAAAATCGGAATGCGGGTAGGTACTTATAGAAATTACTGCATATCTTGATTTGATTTTGAACGTTTATCATGACTATTCTTCACCAGTTTGTAAGTTTGGCCAGTTAAGTTCACTATCAGAAATTTCTATTGATCTTGATCGAAAATAATATAAAACGTATTCGTTATTGATTAAATGTTTTGAATCTATACTCATTCGCCGCAGTTGTTCGGTTTAAAAAACATTGGGTCCGCGAACACGTTTTCTGGTCCAGCGACGCAACAACGAGCAACGGAGACGGATGATCTCTCCAACATCGCGCAAGAAATATTTGAGTCATGTTGCAAGACACGACAAAATTTTGACTGAAAGACATATCCTGATATAATTAGGTAGTAAAACGCAGGTAAAATAGTCCAGAAGGCGGCAGAAAGCTCTTTTTTATCATATTTTTGCTGATTTAGATAGTTACTTCCAAATTTGAAAAAAAAAAAAACAGGACAGTGTTTTGTCACTTGAAACAGATTTATGTTTTTCCTCCCTAATCTCCAAACGGACACTTTAATAACTCTAAATAATTGTCGTACTTGCTAACCGGCCATCTTCAATCACGATCACGATCATTATCGTTCATGATAAAAATATAACGTTGGCTTCCCGTTTACGACACTCTTCGTATTCTACTGTTTAAAGCAAAACTGAATTTAAACACCAAATGAAGGTATGAGCTCTGCATATGGATAATTTTGACGCAACAATGCATATTCAGAAACTCGCTCAGGTATATTCGCGGTCAGATCTGTGGGTAAGTCCATCCTCCATTCTTATTATTACAAAGATTATGCTGCCACACTTCACGGCGTTTCGGTGACACCTTTTTTGAATGCTTGAAATAGTTATATTTAGAATCCGTGATTTAATCTAAACAACCCTCTCAAACAATCCCAGAAATCTCTATGGTTGCAGGTCTTTATCTGAATAGTTAATTATTCTGGTATTTTGATTTAAAATTTTCGTTTTTAATAATTTTGATTTTTGATTATTCGCATTAAATATTGACTCATTTTGCTGTAAAATTGTGTATGACAAATTTGAAGTTATTAAATTTGACATAGATCACAATTTTGCTACCAAATGATTAACATGAGGTCAAATACCAACAATTTGTTTATCTGATATGAAATGTGGTAACCTTGTTTTATTTATGCTGTGAATTGTAAATACGCTTTGAAATAAGCTATTGGGACAACCTCAATTTCATGCACAAGGGTTACTTGAAAGATTTGGTAATGTTTTCAAAACATAGTGTTTGGCAAAACTACCAGCGCATTTTGATAAATAAAATATTTGCATGTGCATTGCGTAATTATATACCTAAAATAATTCTGAGTTCATTCATATGGACACATATATATATTATAAAGTTCATAATATTAATAATAAAAAACGCATTTTTTATTTTCGGTATAATTAATGTCACGGTAATCACATCAATTAAAATGAGGAAAGGACACACATAGTCACCACAAGAAAGGATGTCATTAATAGAATCAAGATACGAATCGATTCGTATAGATATTTGATTTGGATTAGTCGAATACTGATTTCTGTTATTCGATAAGATTCGACAACCGTTTTGATTTTATCGAATCCCGATCGAAAAATTTTTGCCAAAATCACCTTTGTTAAGTACGTGTCACTGATGGATCGCGTCGATGAGACGCGGTCCATCTGTGGCACATGCTTGATAAAATAAAATTTCCGGTTGTTGTGATTTTACATCCATTTTAAAAATTTGCATCATCACATTAAAGAAATTGATATTTTTATTGAAACCTTTTTATTAATTCGTTTAATAGAATTATATTCGGAAAAATTCGATTCAAAATTACATAATTTGAGATAGAAAAAAAATAAATAAAATAAACCCATGTCAAAATGGCTCAAACCACAGGTAAACCTGTAGAAAGTAGATTGCTGGTTCTCATTTAATAGCTAAAGAATATAATGAGTCATTGACTATGTTAATATCGTAGCAATATCATAGCCGGCGCAGAGCGATTTGACGACACCAAAATGATTTGAATTTTATTTCACAGTATGCAATTAACAGTGGAAAAAAATTCACTCAATTACGAATTTATCTCGCGTCTTTCTGTTTCATTTTATGCCAAAGAGCTAATGTAAAATGTAGCACCAGCAACTGCACTGTGTTTTTATAATAATCGTTAATATAAAACTGCATTGAAAGCTGAAAACATCCGAAATAAAACTAAACTGTTTAGTAGCGCAGTGAATGTTATCTGCACTGGGCGATAACAGAACCTCCTATCATTTATTGATAGGTAGGTTTATTTGAGTTGTTTGTGTTGACTTTGAAAAATCTTGGCTTAAACCATCGCGTTCATCCAGTTAGAAATTTTAATTTGCCCAGCTTGGCCCACAGATGGACCGCGCCTCGGAGGCACGATCCATCAGTGACCTACGCTAAACAAAACATGTTTGGTCAATTTTTTTTAACCAGGTAGCGCAACTTTCCGATTGGCACTGACACTCACCCTCACATATGTCAAGCGCTCATTTATATCAACTAGGACCAGATTAAAAAGTTCTAAGATACATCAACAAATAGTTACGAGGTCTTGTACTAGGGGGAAGGGGGTTTCGACAAACCCATATGTGACGAATTCAGTTCTTGCAACAAACATTCAGTCGTTTCAGTACCAAACCACCATTTTGTAATCGAAGGGACAATTGAAATTTTCGGTAACTTCGTTGCTGCTCTGCACAACCCGCAAAAAGAAAGAGGTATTCTGTGATCTTTTGTGTATTTTAAGGGATTTAGTATTGGACATACGATTCTCTCTGGTAAGGAAGGGGGTGTTATTTTCCTCCATGCAAAATATTCTTCGTATGCCGTTTTGTTTTTGTCCAAAAAATTCAAATAATCGATAAGTTGTTTTGTAGAGCTGAAGTCTGAAACGTGGATAAACGAGTTGGGCGGAGCAACTCGCTGTAGTTCGTCCTTCCGAGGTCCCCAAACAACAGGCACTATTCCATGTGCAAGAGAATTTATCCAGAATTTTTCTGTAATATACTCTCGACATAAATAACTGTTTTCAAATGACATGTAGAATTTATAGGGTCGGAGTATAGTAGATATATTTTCTTCAAATCTGGATCCGAAGCATTTTCCAAATCTGCAAATAAATAGCACAGTTAGTTTAGACTAGAAACGATGACTGTTCACCCTGTATATTGTGAAAAGGTGAAGTTTTGGACGAGCTGCAGGTTGGTACTCACACAGGCGTACTCACACACCACTAGGAGGTGGAATTTGCATATTGTCCATCCATCCCTGACGACAAATATACCCGAAGGTTATTAGCTGAGTTACACCCAATGGTAACAGGCGGGATGTGGGCCCAATGTTTTCCGCCCCAAGTCCTATTGACAAGTAGCAATATATTGCGTCAGCAGAAATAGAATTTTGCTACTGGTGAAGTTTACTCGAAAAACAAGATATAAACATCAAAAAACATTGTCCCCTCCTAAAGAGATTCCTATTCCGAGTTTCTTAGGTGTTAGCTACAAGCTAAGTGAAGGGTCAGGAATTCCACTTGGTCAGGAAACACTTTCTGGTTGAAGGCAAGCATTAAGCAAGCTTGAATGTACGTGCTCCACCCCACCCATGAAAATTTTAACATTTTCATTTATTACAATTAAGTGTGGCCAAAATCGAATATCCTTTGGTTTCAGAATCGAATCAGATAATATTCCCGAATCGAATCAGAAGTCTTATACTTACTTTTATCAGCGTTTCAGTTAAGTTAAAATCACCCTCATTTTTTAAATAAAAAATTTAAAATATAATTTTGTTGATTTCAAATTGTTGCACAAATCGAATCGAATAATTTATAATTCGAATATCGCGAATGAAATATTTTGGACAGCTCTAATCACTATAATAAACGGAGCTTTGCGAGTAATATGTATTTCGGAATTATCACCTGCCGCGGCGCTCATACATTTTTTTCTAGTACGTTATACGGAATTTGAGATATTTGGGAATTATGTTTAGAATGGGCTTGAATTTAATAATATTTACAATTTATTTTGCATGTTTTACAAACAAAATCAGATGGCCTCATTTTTATTACGCTTCTATAAGATTTGATACCTAACGTCGCCAACGAAAAAGTTGTACCCTCCCAACCTTCCCCCAAAGTAAAATTGCGCCAGTTTCTTCATTGCATTGTGGTTTTACAAATTTGAAAGGATTGCCCAATGAATGGGTAGAAGAGGCCCGATTATATTTTAAGAATATTGGAGCTTTCATACCCATCCAATTTCAGACCGTCCTTGATGAATGCTTGTGTCATTTCAAGTCTTAACTTTGCTCCGGGTCTTTTGCAGTCACTGGCAATCATCACAGCAAGCTTTGTTTTCTTTGAAAAATCAATTTTCTATACATAAAAAAGATTGAATGAATACGTAAATTTGTCAACTAAAATGAAAGTTACGTAAAGTGTTCGACTCCCTCAGAATTGATGTCAATGTATGTTTTGTTAAGTATGGGTCACTGATGGATCGCGTTGACGAGACACGGTCCAACTGTGACTCATATTCGACAAAATAAATTTCTGTTTCAGGATCAGTAATCCATGTCCAACTTCTTAACCAGGTTTGGCTATGGTAGATATCAGACAATATTCGGATAGATGAATATTTGGTATAACATTGATAATTTGTTTGTGACGTTGACTTGAACTTTTTAAAAGCAAATTTGTTGACTGAAGACAAACAATAAAAACATTGTTGAAAAAATATTTTTTCATGAAATATATTTGAAAACAAAATCCCTTTGAGCAAGAGTATTTCATGTGCCTCTCATTTGGTTCGGTTCCCAATGCGGTGGATTTGCCCTACTTCGTAACTTATCTTTTCCCCCAGCTTTAACAAATTGTAGTATCGCAATTTTGCTCTAAGCAGAAGATATTTTAGATATAACTGAACAACCATAATAAAGTGCATCGAGTGGGCCTATCTGCCCTGATCGATAGTAAAACGATCTAGCACTTCTTAATTTGAGTAAGTGGATGTTCGGTACCTAGCCCCGTTGGCTATTTGTAATAAATATGCTGTCAAATAAAAGATGCATTAAGTTGAACGTTCTACTTTACTTACTTTCGTTCTAATTACATTGCCCCATACCTTAGGTATTAGATTCTGCCAGCAACCGTAAGTTTCTTGGATATCTGAATCTCTTCTGTAATTCATAGTTAGATTAAACTCGGCATCAAAATCCTGAAGTTTTTGACCTCCCCGCAGATATTTGGTCGCAAAAGGACTTTCTTTTGTCCAGAACACATACTTTTGTCCTGGTGATCTGAATTTTTTTTTACAGGTTTTAGATATTTTAATCATCAGGGTGGAAATGATTCCGCATATTATATACTGATATATTATAAGGAGAATCAAGCAGATAAAGTGTGACTGAGAACAAGTTAAGTGGTCGCCGGGCTGGGTAATTTGATTCGTTGATTCGATTCGAGCCGAAGCACAACTCATTAGTAATTCGTAAATATGTATTTTTTATTTTCATAATGGAGACCAGTTGTAACAGTAAAAATTGGATATTTGTTATTTATATGAATTTGTGATTCGATCCGATTTGAAAAATATGTCCAACTTTTTAAATTCACATTTCAGACCAATATAATGTGAAATAATATTATAAGTCACAGATGAATTTGGCAGCGAACGGGGTTCGACTACGACACTGCACTATACCATGACGGTTCAGTTACGTTTCGGATGTTTTCCGCTTAGAATGCAGTTATTGGTGCAACACTTTAAGAAACTCTTTGCTACTGAGGGGCCGTTGGTTGATTTCCTTTGGGAGCTGCTTTCGGTCTTGCTTAGAGTGCATTTCAATAAAAAAAAATAGTCATTTACAGGGTCGCTGGTTCAGTAGAACATTTGAAATAGTATTAAAACTGTTTCTTTTCCCGGACAAAACGTCAGCCGAAACACCAGAGAAAATTGCCTGCTTTCACCTCCGTGGTTTTGGCTTTTTCAGACCGATCGCGATACCCACAATAGCTCGCCGATAACAATATATCGATAATCTTTAGTGAGGACGTCGTTTTTACATCATGTTCAATAATGACGTGAGTAACACAGAATACACCCATACAAAATCGATCCGCTTTTACAATCCATACACTGACCAGATAATCGTGTTTCAAAACAATGTTCTAAGTTACTATACCTTAAAATTTATTTTAAGACAAGAAATCACATCTGACATTACATAAATTGAAAATGATAACCAGATAAGAATTGCGCTTTATCATGGCGTTACTGCATGTGCAAATTAGACTGCTGATGCGCATTAGACTGCTGACGCGCATTAGACTGCTGATGCGCATCAGCAGAAGTATGGGATTTTTCAGGTAACTTGTTTTATTTCTCTGTAGTTGGGACCCATGTTTTTGTCAAGCATATCTCACTGCCGACCAACGCTTTAACGTCGCGGTCCACCAATAACTCCTGCATGACATGTTATGTTGGAACAACAATTTATGACCGATTGTCGGCACCGGTATGTTTTTTCCGAGGCTAGTTTTTTCTGTAGAAATTCTTTTTGAGCAAGGCTATCAAAAAGAACATACTAACGGCCACTTAATAGTAAAGAGCTACTATAAAGTGTAAAGGCAGAAACTGCACTCTAGTAATCATATGCGGTAAGGCTACCGACACTGGTGTTTGTGAAAAAAGACACATAGCTTTCAGGTTTAATAACTGTAGCATCATATTTATTATTAGTCTGACTGCCAATGCAAGCGGCCCTATAATCGAGCCGATTTTGTGTGGCAGGCTATATGGAAAACTGGTGAAAGCGTCTAGAACTAATGGAGCGCTATACCGGGAACCGTGTAACGTCCGACGGTGCCTGCAAAAGATGATGTTTTACCAGTAAGTCATCAGTAATAACATCTAATTTCAATTGCCGAAATCGAGGGAGCTGCACAACCAATTTTAACGATTTGGGCGACTATTGAAATTTAAATAGGCGCTAAAAACACACCTGTTTTTATGTAATGAGCCTGTTCCATTAAGCACGGGGGACGTAGTTTACCACTTTAAAAAGTAAAATTGTGTTTGCAATCTATCAACGCCATCTAACTTGACAAATAGTTTTTCAATAAAAAAAAAGTACTATTCAAGTTTTAACTTTGTCGTAAAGATATATTACAGGAATTCTAACCTCGTTTCCCTTTCTGGAAAATTTCCGGCGTTCTTCAAAAATGTGTCGTGCAACACTATAAAATCTGAATTTTTGGATTGATTTTTGTCATTCGTGAAGATACAATTCCCACATTCTTCATCCATTGTTAAAGTAATTGGGGCCATTCCAGGTTGTTCATTCATTCTTCTATACCACATAGGAGCGTGCCAAAGTAGAAGTGTTATTTTGTCCTTTTGTAAGAAAAACGATCCGGTGGGATGGGAAAATTTCCAGAATGTTAACCGAGTAGACAACAAAAATGCAATCATAAAGAAAAGCAAAATGATGATGGCCTTAATTGAGCACAAAGGTATGTAATTCCATCGGGGCATTTTGTTACCGTTTAATATATTTTATTCGGATTTACTCAATTTATTCCTTCAAAAAATATACATACCTACATGATACTTAGTATTTAACACAAGAAGGTGGAATGATATGATATGAGGGCTGGGCAATTCGATTCGAAGCACAAGTTATTCGAATCAATTGTCAATCGTTCATAGGAACAAAAACTTGGTAAATGAACTAGAAAATTAATTATTAACGATGTAAAGCAATCGATTTTGATCAAATTGGACCAAAATCGATTATATTTTGTAGTTTAAATATGAAAATTGTTGCTCTTAGACATGGAGACACTATAATTGGGATATTTGTTATTTTCATGGAATTAGTGTTTCGATCCGATTCGACAAAAATTATCCGAATCAGATTGAAATTTCAATTGATTCGGTTTCGCCTAGCCCTATATGAGGTAAAATATAATATTTGCATTTTATAAAATACTGATGGGAATTTACCATGAGTCAAACATTATGTACAACATAAGACTATTGAGTGATTGCCACCAGGGATATTCATCACGGAATAACTATAGCAGACCATTCCAGATGATCTGAATTGGGCTACCACTTTCAAGTTACAAAATCGAATACATGTCCGATTCTGACGATGTAAATACTTGTACTGTGGTTAAATAAAAGGTTCTGAGCAAAATTTCCATCGTATATGTCGAGACTTTGCACATATCACAAAAATTTTGCACATATTGAAGAAGTTGTCCATTTTATTGATAATTTTCATAAATTATTGAGTATTATTTGATCCGGGAAGACTTCATTCAAGATGACACGATTCCAGGTTCGATTTGAAACACGATAAATGTATTTGAAAGCGGCAACCCTGCCAGGAATAAGCCTGTGATATTTTTTGAATGCAATAGATAAACTAATAAATAAACGCTAGCTTGTTACTAAAATTCACGTGAGTCTTTCTTTCTCTTGTAGGGTAAAGAGTATATTAACATATATATTGAGATAATATTATAGTTGATACGAATCCATTATGAACGTAAATCGCTTGGCCAGATGGCCAAGGGCCTGTCATTCTTACTGCACGCCAGTTCGTAGCTCTGTTCTCTATGCCCTCTCAACAACAAGTTATACGGTCATTTTGAATTTGCCAAAACATGACCTGAGGGCTTCATAAAATTATTTTCGTTCGTACTTGTTTTTCATTAGCCACGCGTTATAATCGTGGCAACGTTATATAATTTAGAATATCATAAATTTGCCATGATACCATTTGAAAAGGCATTGAATTTCGCCAAATTCAATTGAATTTAATATAATATATTATTAATATATTATATTAATATATTATATAGTTATAATAGTTGTTAGGTTCAACCATTTTCGAAGTATAAAGGTCGAATAACGAGTTTACAGTAGAGATTGCCAGATAGTTTAAAAAGGTGATTTTGCCAACCTCGCTAACAGAGAATTTCAATTTTATATCAAACTATTGACAATGTTCAAAACTCGATCATTATTAGAGTCCATTAGATAGACCTCAAAATTCTGTGTCGTTAGTCTTCGGATACCAGGTTAGAAGGACATTGCCCAATCTTGCTTCACAAAAGTTCAAGAATCTTTCTACACACATACTCAAAAATTTATTTATCTCATTGAAATTCACTCTAAGCAATGCCAGAAGCACTGCCTAAAAGGGACATAGTAACGGTCACTTAATCGCAAGGAGAAACTATAAGATATATTACCAACACTGTACTCTAAGCGGAAAACATTCAAAACAGAACTCTGGTAAAGTGCCACCTAACCTCTAAAGTACCAGTCATCCACCACCTACTTGTTTCCTCTTAGTCGACTCTTACTAAATGCTGGAAATGCGTTAAGACTATTCTAAAGCCCGTGCGTAACGTTTCGTGTGATCAACGCGAGAGATCATTAATGAAAATGGTAGTTCGAACATGGCCTCGTTTTCAACGCCCGAGGCTATATTTTGAGTGCGCGATCACTCTGCGTAAATGTAAATGCATTAGAAAGTGCCTCACAGTCTCAGAAGTAACACAATCTCATATCGCTCATTTGCAAGGGTGGTACTACCGTACCTAGCGAAATTTTTTCACGTAATTCGAACCAGCAAAATAATTTCGCACCGAACTTCGTACCAATACGAAAATAAGTTCGATTAATATTTTTCATTCAACGTACTAAATTCCATACCAGTACGAAAACTGGTACCAGTACTGGAAAACTGGTACTTTGCTGGGCAGCAAATTCGGACTGCCACAACTATCAATGTCCAAAACTTGTAAAAGCTTGTAAAAGCTGGCCCCCGCGATAAACATCACAAACATCTTTGATCAAAGTGAGACAGTTTTGCTATCTGGTTCAAAATCCAGGAGAGTAAAACCGATATACCACATAGCTCTTCATATCAGCTCAAGTGAAACAATTTTTTTATAAAACAGTGAAACATTTTTATTGCTTTAACTGCGGTACTTTAAATCATTTTAAAATAAACATTTAGTTAAAAAAACATTTGATAGACACATACTAAATTGTTTGCGCCCAGTTATGAAACGGCAGAGATGTTAAATGGAATTATTTTTTCGAATTCAATTGAGGAGAATATGGTGCAATGCGAAAGGTACGAAAAAGAGTACGATATGGTACGAAATAAATATCGAACTTCATAAAGGTACCAAGTACGGAAATTGAAAAATGAATCGTACCGTACTATCGCACCGGAAAATTCAATCGTACCGTACCGAACTTCTTACCGTACCGTACCGTACCGTACTACCAGTCTTGCTCATTTGAACGACATCCAATTTTGTGCACATGGTAATTTAGGGCACAAAGTCTGGTTGCCAGTCTTAATAATATTGTTTCCTCGCGCCGTCAAAACAGTATTGCACATGGTTTTGTGGTGTGACCCCTTTTCCGAGTTTGTAAACTCTTGTTGCCATATTTGTTGACATTCTTTTGTTATTTTCGATCGTACATTTATACTTGATAAGGATTTGTCTATTTTGTCTATTTTTTTTATTGAAATTCACTCTGAGCAAGGCCAAAAGCAGTGCCTAGAAGGAACCGACTAAAGGCCACTAAACAGCAAAGAGCCACTAAAAGATGTAATGCTGGCGACTGCACTCTAAACGGAAAACACCCCAAACGGAACTGAACTACCATGGTAATGTGCAGTGAGTGGTATCTGCCCTGGTGATGGTAGATCCATCTATTATTTCTTTTTTTCCTTTTTGTCGCCTCTTTCAACATGCAGGAAATACGTTAGGACTTTTCTAAACCCCCACCTTTCGTTATTCATAGCTTTGATTCCGAATGTGGCTGCTTAATGAAAATACTGGAAACAGTTATTTATCAAAATTTTATGCTAGCCAAATTGTATACCAAGCAATAATCTGGGATAATCTGTTTTGCGACGGGTCCGACCAAAGAGACAAGGTATGAAACAGCATAATGATATGTTTATTCTGTTTTATTTTAAATTAGTGAAATTTGTGAAAATTGGATCTTTTCTTGATTAAAAGCTATAACTTTGTTTAATAAATTCTATAATGTTTCTGAGTGAAAGTTGTAGAAAAGATATTTAGAAATGATATTTAAATTTCAGCAAACTTATATGTGACGAATTCAGCTTGTCTAACAGACATTCGGGAGATTCTGTACCATACCACCATTTTGTAATTGAAGGTATGATAGATAATTTTTTTTCCTTCAATGCTATCTCACACAACTTGCAAAAAGCAGAAGGTATAGTGGGATCTTTAAGCATGATGAAAGGATGTAGTGTAGGGCAGGACACGTTGCTGGGTATGGAAGGTCGTGATATTTTCCTCCATGCAAAATATTCTTCATATGCCGTTTGGTTTTTGTCCAAATAGTTTAGGTGTTCCACAAGATGTTTTGTAGAAGTGTAGTCTGAAACGTGGATAAAAGATCGGGGCGGAGCTACTTGTTCGACATCTTTTTTCTGGGGTCCCCAAACAACAGGCACTAGTCCATGTGCAAGAGCGTTTGACCAGAACTTCTCTGTTATATAATCACGACATAAAATTCCGTTTTCAAATGACATGTAGAACTTGTAGGGTTTCATGAGCTTTGATATGCTTCCATAAAATTTAGATCCAAAGCATTTTCCGTATCTGTGTAAATACATGACCACGTGAACGAAAGTCAAAAAGCACTAGTCATGAACATGGAAGCTGAATATGTTATTACAGAATCTAATCGAAGATTTTTCTTAAGTCAAAGGTTTGAATCATATGTATTATAGCAAACATTCGGCCATAATTTAAAAAATTGTCAAATGCGTCAAAATTGATATGTATCTGAAAATAAATACATTTTTGATTAAATCGATTGAAGCAGTAAAAATTGAATCCAACAACATTTATTAATTAATGATTGACAAATCACGATTTAAATATCTTGAAAAGATTTAAGCAAAGCCATAAGCAGAAATCTCATTTTTAAAAATTTCTGCAATTTATGAATATACCAATATGAATACATCCTATGCATAAATAGCCCAAGAAAGTACACACGTACCCCTCTAGTTTTAAACCACCGTTTATCAGTGCTTCGGCAAACTTGAATCTAAGTTTTGCACCCAACCTCTCGCAGTCACTTGCCACCATAACAGCAACTTTTGTTTTCTTCACAAAGTCAATTTCCTATATAAAATCATTCCAATTTTAATATTATACGTTACATAACATCAGACTTTGACACTCCTTCTTTTTTCTAGCATGATCCAATGATGGACCGCGCCTCGACGGCGCAGTCCATCATTGATCATGCCAGACAAAACAATAATTGGCTAAATTTTCTGATTGAATAGTAACTTCAATAGTAATTTAAAACGGCTGCTTTCGTAAATTGTTGAGGCGAGAAAATGTTCGCATAGTTAGCGCCTTATAATCGAAGTTTTTGAGCATGTAAACCAAACAATCAATTTGATCGAAAATTTATCTGGGAGAACAAAATGAAAAACAAATATTAAAATGGAAGATAAATAAAATATATTTTAAACCAGTCGTATATATAGGAATCGAATAATCAGATATTATGTAATAATACTTGGAGTTACGCTACTCAACTGTTCATCCAAGTTCATATTGAAATTTTACAATCCCTCTAAATTGAAGCCATTGACGACAAGTCAGAAACTATTTGCCTAAACATGTTTTGTTAAATATGGCAACTGAAGTGCGGTCCATCTGTGAAACATGGCCGAAAAACGGAAATGTCTGAATAGAATGATTTAGTTATGCTAGTAATATTTACCTCAGGTATCAGAGTCTGCCAGCAACCATAAGCATCTTGAATGTCAGAATCACCCCGATACGTCATAGTAAGATTGAAATCGCTGTCAAATTCTTCAAGTTTCAAGTCACCGTGTATTGTATGCTTACTTGTATAAGGGTTTTCTTTTGTCCAGAAGACATACATTTGCTGGGGAGATCTGAAAATGCATGTCGTTTATCAGGTGTGGCATAGTGTCATGGGTGCCTCGCTAACCGAAAAAAGCAGAATGGCATTTTTTAGTTTAGTTTAGTTTCAAATATATCGAATTTCAAAAATTATTTTAACGGGCAGTAGTTAATTTTTCTTATTTATTCAGTTTTGACCTTAAAAGACCATTTAAAATCGTGTTTTAGGCTCGACACCCTGGCTGTTTCACGGTGGTACAGAGAAAAGGCTATTTTATTCTCCTTTGCCAAATTTGACCAAAATCGGTTGCATTTCGTCGTTGAAAATGAAAATTTCAGTTCATTTTGTTTCTATGAACGATCCACGATGGATTTGAATAAACTGTGCTTCGAATCGATTTGAATCACTGAATCGAATGTCAGGCCCTATTTGTGAATTCTTTCTCCGCCCCCTTTCAAGGCTCTAAATACACCACTGCTCAATGTCATTCGATTTAATAGATGCTAAGCAAGCAGTGTTCTGAAAGACTTGTTCTACATTGTTTTTGATACAATGCTTTAAAAATCTTCAGACACAAATAATCTTAGAAATCTTCAAACTGTACAACGAAGTTCCACACACCGACACTTCCACAATTGCTTTGCAGACAAACAATATTAGATATAATTCGTAAAAGAATATTCAACATAAATAAAATACCTCAGTTTTTTGTCGGGAAAATCTCCCTTTCTTTCCAAAAATGAGTCATGGAGGACGATGATATCTGAACTTTGTAATTTCCTTTTGTCAGTTGTGAAGAAGCAATTTCCACATTTTTTGTCCATTTTCGTATCAACTGGTGCCATTTTGGGTTTTTGATATCGTTTTCGATACCATAAAGGAGCGTGCCAAAGCAATATTCTGATACTTTTGTCGTGTGAGTTTGATGAACTATCAAGCCGAGTGTATTCCCACGACGTTATGCGGAATGAAATAAACAGGAATACGGTAACCAACCATATTAAATAATAAAACTTCTATAAGAGTAGACCAATGCAGCGTTCTTCATTCTAAATATTCATCCCAATCAAAAGAAATAACAATTGTGAGATTATATTTGAGCATCAGTCACTGATGATTCGACAAAAGGCGAGTTGCCGAATTTCAGATTGGGTCGTGAGACAATTGCATTATCAGTTTACAGATAAGATAAGATTTTATTTATATCCTACGGGGAAGGAATCCGAAATATGGATTAACCACATGGCCTTAGCCGAATTTTTGATTATTCCTGTACATGAGCAGATACATTTATTCTTATGGGATTCGAACTTAGGCCTATTACTCGTTGCGTCGAAGCGTATTCTTCTCCAATCAGAAATTTAAATTTGTCAAACGTGTGCCACAGATGGACCGCGCGAGCCATCAGCGGACCATAAGTAACAATAGATTCCAACCGATTGGATTACGCCGTTGCCGATTGAACTCACCAGACATTCTAACGATAAAAGTTCTTGGGTTCGAAGTCGCGTATCCCAGTCGTTTAAAATTCCATGCCTACCTCCTTGTAATTTGTCAAGGCGACCGCCGTCGTTTCTCGTTGAGGCCCACTATATTAACTTACTACGAAAAAGTATTTTTACTGCCTATGCTTCAGCAGGACACGAATAGTTTTATTACCTGCGAATGAAACTAGATATTATGTGACGCCTCAAGGTGTAAACTAATAACCTGGCTTCTGTATTCCATCCACTTAATGCTTCATTTACTAAACGCCTAGATGTGGTTGTTTCAAACTGAAATTATTTTCTTTTATGTATGTAGGATAATTGGTGCTTTCAACTACCTGGTCATGTGCACAAAAGCAAGAAAATTTGGAATCAATTGGCAAGGACCCGACCAACCCCGCCCCCATAATATCTAGCATTTTAATATTAAACCCTAGAAACAGCCGATAATATAAAATGTAGAATGAACATTGAATCGGAATCCACTAGACTATTACCACGCGACCGAACAAGTGCCGATTTCAGGATTGTTACATTTTTTGCCCAACCAATCGAGATAATCACCACGATTGGAAATTCGACTCCAAAATATTAACGCCTACACTGAAGAAAAAAATAAATAAATAAATACATGAACCATAATGTTCAATAATTATCTCACATCAAAAATATTTTTGATTTATTTATTATCTCTTTTTTAATTTCATAATTTCAATATTTTTAAGATGAAGCGAGTTTTGAGAAACGCTAATTCTTTCTTCCGGTTAATTCATGACATAACACTTATAAAATGTATTTTGGGGCTTTTTTAATACGTAGATATCGAGTTCGACTCGTTAATTCATGCCCATTACCACTTAAGAGGCGATAGATGGTTTTGCCATCGCCCAGGACAGATATCACTCACTGCACTTTATTATGGCGATTCAGTTTCGTTTGAGATGTTCTCCGTTACGAGTGTAGTTGCTGGTACTACATCGTTGAGTAGCTTTTTGCATTCAAGTGACCGTCGGTTGGGTCCTTTTAGGCCTTTCTTCCGGTTTTACTCAGAATTCAATAAAAATCAGGGAATAATAACTTGTGTAGGCTGAGAGGAACTAGGAAAGATTATATCTTCCCAACAGTTCTAACTTATAAGTAAGTAAATATGACCCTGGATAGCACTATTTATCAGTATCTTACGCAGATCTTGGTCCACAATAGTTCAATTAGACTTGTATATTATTCCTCAAACCAAAGAACAACATAAATGCAGACAGGAAAATTAAGAAATCTCGTCCGGAAAAGATGTCTGTTTTAAAGCTATGTAGGTCAGCACGTTCAGGAAAGCAGCGGGAAATCAAGGAATTTCATATTTTATAAGATTTTGGAAAAACTTCTTGCATAAAACTGTCTGCGAAACCGTGGCACCTCCACGGCGAATAGATGTGAATTGTAGGCCAATTGAGCGAACGGACCGGTTGAATATTCAATACGAAAAATCGAGATCAGAAATCCTCTTTAAGCAACGTTGCGTTGCTTTGCAGTCGGAAAGCGTGTGGGAACAATCATATTCATCAGATGCTGTTGAAAAGGGTCGAGCATGTTGCGAACAGTGCATATGCGTTGCCACAATCTCTTCAACTGGGAAAGTGGTTAATAGTTACATTAGGTAAACTAAGACTAAACAAGAACGATTACGGTTACCAGTAGTACTACGATTCCTGAGGATCATTTGTGTTTATTTTGATACAAATGCAAAATATCTCAAAGCATACAAATAGTGAAAAATAAAAAAGAAATAAACGAAATATATTATTTACAAATATTGCCGTTTTATTGTTGACTTTTTAAAAATAACACAATTTAATATTATAATAAAGAAATATAGACAATGCTATTTAATAGTGACATAAGCAATAAAATATAACAGAAATAAACAAGCAGATGCTAATTAGACAGATACTAACACTCTACTGCCCATCTTTAGCTATTGATTTTAGTTTTGTTAATATAAAAAAATTAAAAAATACATTACCAGTAATGACAAAATTTTTTTTTTATATAATAATCAATATTTTATTTTTCATAAAATAAATATCTATAATTAATTACAAAAATAAGCACAAAGTACAAGTAATGGTATGAGGTCAAACGGACTTGCCATAGAATAACTGCTTGGTAAAAATCAATTCTGACCAAGGCACTTTTCAAAAACATTATTTGCGGGATAACTTAATCTTCGCTTCTTATATAATCAAATTATAGTTATCACACAATATCTCCATTTTTTCGAACTGAAATGAGGCAATATCGCCAAGCGCGCAAATACATGATTTTTTTTAAATTTACTCTGAGCAACGTCTGGAGCAGTGCCAAAAAGGGATCTAACCAACTAACGGAGACTTAAAAGCAAAGAGTTACTAAACGAAGTAGTACCAGAAACTTCAATCTAAACGGAAAACATCTTAATCGAAACTGAACTGCCATGGTAAAGGCAGTGATTGGTATCCACCCTGGGTACCACTTCTCAAAATGTACTATACATTTCATGATATTGAAGTCGTGGAATAATTGGTCATCAAATTTGGGCTGACAAATAAGAGAAAAATTTGTAGGCTGAGTATAATTAACCTACTGATTCTCATAATCGTTTTCTATAATTTGTGAATAAATGTTGCTTCTGTTTAATTATTCATATCGGCTGTTAATTTTCCCATGTTTTCAAAATGTTTTACAGAACTATACTTTTGTAATAATATCTATGATCATAGAAAATATTTTTTTTAGAAATCGTTTTTAGGCTGAAATCTACATATCGTCGTCGTCTCCAAAATCAAAATCTCCATCGTCTGGGCTTGAATCTTGATGGATTTGATACTCAGTTATTAGATCATTCACGTTGTTTTCAGCTTCGATAAATTCCATCTCATCCATACCTTCACCGGTATACCAATGCATGAAAGCTTTACGTTTAAACATTGATGAAAATTGATCTGATATTCGATGAAAGAGGTCCTGCGAGAAACCAAAACGCTCGTTTTTATTTAAATATTTGTTGTATCATACAAGGCATTTTGGAATAATATGAATAATAATAAGTTAAAAAATTGTGTACAAATATATTTTATCAAGCATGAGTCACTGATGGATCGCGCCACCGAGGTTTGGCAAAATTGAATTTCTGACAAGGTACCAATCTCGAAATCATATAAAATATGATATAATTTTTTTTGGTACATGTATACTTCTTAAAAACAACGTTTTGCGTGTGTTTCAAACAAAAAAGTTAGAATGAAGTCGCAAAATTGAATAATATTGATGGGGTAAACGCTCTTCGGACAAAAGTATTGTGAGAAAAACGTTAAAAAAACAACAACAACTTCGGTACCTGAATTGCAGTGGTATTGGCAATAAATGTTGCCGACATTTTGAGTCCTCTCGGTGGAATATCGCATACTGCCGTCATTATATTATCAGGAATCCACTCCACAAAATAAGGACTGTTCTTATTTTTGGCGCTGATAATATGCATGTCGACTTCGTTAGTTGATATTTTACCACGAAATATGGCTGCCATCGTCAGATATTTTCCTCTGTGAGGGTCGCACGCAGCCATCATATTTCTAGCGTTAAACATTTGTCTCGTCAATTCTGGCACCGTGAGGGCACGATAAAATTGATCGCCTCTGCTTGTTAAAGGCGCAAATCCCGGCATGAAAAAATGAAGTCTTGGAAATGGAACCATGTTAACTGCCAGCTTTCGTAAGTCTGAATTGAGTTGCCCCGGAAAACGGAGACAAGTGGTTACTCCACTCATCGTTGCTGAAACCAGATGATTGAGATCACCGTATGTTGGAGTGGCGAGCTTCAGGGTTTTAAAACAAATATCGTATAAAGCTTCATTGTCAATGCAGTAAGTTTCATCTGTGCTCTCAAGAAGCTGATGAACAGACAAAACTGTGTTGTAGGGCTCGACAATAGCATCAGATACTTTTGGAGAAGGTACAACGCTATAAGATACCACCATTCTATCGGGATATTCTTCGCGTATTTTGGACAAGAGAAGAGTTCCCATACCAGATCCTGTACCTCCGCCAAGGGAATGCGTCAGTTGAAATCCTTGCAGACAGTCACAACTCTCACTTTCCCTTCTAACAATATCCATGACCTCGTCTACTAATTCTGCACCTTCCGTGTAATGTCCCTTTGCCCAATTATTCCCTGCACCACTCTGACCTAAAAGGGGAGATAAAAGAGTACAACCAAAGTGGGGCTGGGCAAAACCGAATTTAGAATTCGAATTTGATCCGAATAATCGGATCGAATCACTAAACCCATGTAAGTAACAAATATTTTATTTTTCTATCGCAACTTGTCTCCATTGCGAAAATCAAAAATATTTATAGTTTATGGTGTATATTCAATCCACAATCCATGTCTAAGAGCAACAATTTTCATATTCAAAATGCAATCGATTTTGGTGAAATTTGACCAAAATCGATTATAGTTTGTCGTTGAAATGAAAATTCTGGTCCATTTAGTAAGTATTTGTTCGTATGAACGATTCACAATTGATTCGAATATACTGTGCTTCGAATCACCGAATCGAATCGCCCAGCTCTAAAGCAAAAGCGGGAAATTATCAGAGAATTAATATAGCTGTCAATGAGATTACTTTATTCGCAGAATGGCCTTCTAGATGCTTTAAAACATAGGGAGTCCCAAATTTTTCGCGTGTCAGGAGTGCACCATCAATATTTCCAGCGTTTGGCCAGTTTCAGGCCCTGAATTCTCATTTTCGGATTATATAAAAAAAGTTGTTTGACCTACCCAATCATAATTTGTCATCTAAGCATATTTTGAATTAAAAGTAAAAACGTCCGCTTAGATTCATTGAGACAAAGACTTATTATTCACTATTTTTCAAAGGCAGATACTGACTGGGCATGCAGATTTGAAAGGAAATTCTGAAAAAAAGAAACTTACCGAATACAAAGTTGTCAGGTCGAAACAGCCTACCGTAAGGCCCGGATCGGACGGAATCCATTGTACCTGGTTCTAAATCGACCAGAACAGAACGAGGAACATATAACCCGCCTATCAAAGTAAAATATATATTTTATTACTTCTATAATTTGGTAAATAAACTCAAATATTTTTTTAATTCTGTTCTACCCAATCAGAAATGTTATTTTGTCAAGCACGAGCCACAGACGGACCACGGCTTAACGGGTCAGCCGATCTTTTTTTTTGTTGTATGTTCAATTAATTTTGGTAATTACATTAATTACTCAAACGATTCTTTTCACCCTTGCTTATGTGCCGTAATATATAGGCCTATTCTTTTGATGATCAACCTCCATGACTATTCGCCCAAAGTCTCCGTCCTACATTTTTATTTGCAGATTTCGCCCACAAAACATTCAGAATTATACCGATACATTTTCTCATTTCTGTTCTTCTCGTGTTAATTTGATTTTTTTGTTTCTGCTGTGGAGGGAACTGGACGCATGCAAAGGCTGCGATACACGTGAAGTTGTCTTACCGATGCATTCATTGCGTTGCGTTTCGGGTAACAAAATAAGAACAGCAATTTCAAGCCAGCATTGCTTTGCGTTTAACATATTCACATGTCTACAAACAGATAGTACGCAACGAAACGAGCATCCTCCGTTAGCTTGCATAGCAAACCGTTCAGTTGCGTTGAAAAACTGCAGGAAAAGAACTGCATGTCGCTTAAAACGCAAGAATAAAATAAAACAAAACTATGAAAAACACACAACCTACGCAAACCTCTATTGTGGCCTTAAAGCTTACAAAATACAAAATTTACGCTAGTAAAAGCGGGGATTGTGTCGGCATTCAAAATAATAAAATTACCAGACACCTAAAGTCGCTTTGTCTCCTCACTGACGAGCAGTATGGTTTTAGTCGTTCGCGCTTTACTACTGACTTGTTGACAGTAATTACCGAACAAATATTTCGAGCTCTTGATCGTTGTGGCAAGGCGAAGTCAGTTGCTCGCGACATTTCTAAAGCGCTCGACCTCCGAACAAAATTGCCAATCGATCCACTCGATTGGTTACCACCGAATCCCACCTATTCGCTGCGGAGGTTGCACACTGCCACAAATAGTTTTATGCAAGAAGTTTATATCCAAGAAAGTCTAAACTTTGGAACTCCTTGGCTTCTCACTGCTTTCGAGATCGTGTTGACATGCATGGCTTCAAAACTCGCGTCAATAGACATCTATCAGGGATGGGGGTTTCCTTAGTTCCTATCCCTGGCTTCAAGACACTACGATTCCTCTCCTGCAGCCTTGCACTGAGCGAATTTTAATAATAGTAAAATGTTACGTTATATAGGCCATATACACACATGCTGATTCGTTGTAAAAAACATCAATCCTTTTGAGTTGAAGATCATTTTCACCGATATATTTTCCATCAGCAGCTATCCCATGCTCGTCCGAAATTACCTCCCAGAACTAAATATATATAAGTTATATGTATATACGAAGAAATAAAATAGAAACACAAAAACATCTATATTCACGAAAGAAGCAAAATCGCTCGAACATTTTGCTGGAATATATACATAAGCGATCTTTATGATGACAAGTGGTAGAGTTTCAAAAATATATTAAAATCATATCACTGAAAAAGTCCCAAAATTTTCCCGCTTTTACTTAATTTGGAAAAGTTTATGTTTGACAACCTTTCATTGTTTTAAAATCGAGCAAACTCAATTTACTTTTTCGAACACTAAAATATTACCAAGCAACAATGCTACGAGCCCTATGCATTTAAATTTCCGTAAAACTTAAGTTCCCGACACCCGAATGCTTTGGTAAAATAAAACGTACCTTGGTTCCTATTTGGTTTCCACATTGCCCTGCTTGAATTTGAACTATTTCTCTCATTATTACAACTGGCTGTTATCCCGGATCCCTAATATATATAAAAATAACTTAAACCCTAACCTTATTTTAAACACTAACTACTAACGTTAACTTATATTACCTACAGGTACTTTATAATGATTAGCGTAATTACCTAACATATTTTTATCTAAACTAGAAGATATTGTGACATCATAATCGATGCATTTTAACTTTGGGATTATACACATGTAATTTTTTTTTTAAATCGATACTGATTATATGTATGTATGTATAGTTCAAATCAACTCAGGCATTTTTTCATGCGAACACTTCCCAAATATATAACATACTGGTAGAAACAAATAGATTTTTACGCGTTTAAGGGGCGATCTCAAAATAACTGCTATTCTCATTTGAAATATCTGACTATGACGCAATAAGATAAAACAACCAATCAACAACTTTCAATTCACAGGTCCGCCTAATTTATGTTATAAACTCCATTCTGCCATCTTTGATCTGTCAATCGTGAGGATGTAGTTACCTAACAGGGTTTGACCATAATTGAAACGCCTTTAACGGAAACGAATTACGATCTGATTTCACAAACTTTCTTTGGCAAGTCGCTGAAATTAATTTAGGTACTGCGATTCTAGAGCAAGTTACTTAATACTACTGAACGGCGGCCGGCAGTAACAGAAATGCCAAAATTTAGCGACACGCGGGTGGTTCTTCGGGAAACACTTTTGATGAAACAGCAGGTGACCCACCCATCCGAATTTGCGAAGTTAAATTTTATTTTACTTCATCACAATTTTTATTTCGTGAATTCAAACTTATTTGTAGCATATACATTTCTATACAAACTTAAGGTCATTCAACTTCTCTCAATACAAACATCACTGTTCACTAGGCAAGCAAAAATTGTACATTTTGGTCTGATAGACCAGCACAAACCATCAGTTGGAAGATTCGGAACATACATATAGGGCTGGACAAAATCGTAGATTTGGAATCTGATTCGATTTTTATTTTCGGATGGGATCAAACAAATGCTTTCATACAAGCAGCAAATGTTCTATTTTTATCACAACGGGTTGCCCACCCCTTCTAAACAGAAATTTTATTTTCTTAAACATGAATCACTAATGGACCGAACAATAGGGGCAATTTTCTTTTACACTTTATCCCCCAGGACACAAACAAATTTGATCAACATCGAAAATTTTAGCATAGGGCTCACTCAAAATTGATTCAAATGATTTGTGCCTCGGATCGATTCAAATCTCCGAATTGAATTGCCCAGCCCCACATACATAGTGACTTGATTGATTTGATTATTGAATCGAACTAAACAGATTGTTAACAAGTTGAAAGTTGTAACATACTTTATAATTACGAACTCGTAATTAACTATGTTGCTTCACTTTGTGGTGCCTGGTTAGCTCAATTGGTGAAGCGTTGGGAATACTCATCTCTGATCGGCATGACACCGGTTCGAATCCCGTGAGGGATGAATATTATATGCGAAAGGTGTGCTAGATGCTTCGCCGGTGCACTGTGGTTCACGCAGGCGCTGCTCACAGCTTCCTCCACCAACCAGGTGCATGCATAGGAAGAAAGGGAAATATGATAATCCGAAAACCTTCACCCTGATTCGGAACTGGTATCTGCACAAGAGGTTATGGTTCGCCATTTGATTAAGTTGCATTCTCGGCTTTCCTTTCCCGGAGGATAACAATGATATTCCTTTGCTATCCTTACTTGATTGAATCACATAATCACACAATTGAATTTTGTCAAAAGGAACATTTCACATATTAATTTCTGAAGTAAGGAAGTACTACTATGGGGATGATGATTATCCCAATATTCTGGTATTTTAGCACTCCTAAGCAAAGTTTCGTTTTTCGATCATTCCTAAATCGATCCATTTTGCAGTGAAATCATGATATATGCAAAATTTTTTCAAATATCAGCAATTTCGTTTATCTGAAACGATTGAACATTATATATATATATATATATATAGTTTCATTATGAATACCGTTCAAATTAAATTGTAAGGAGAACCATAGCCCTAACCAGTACATTTTAATGCTAAGAGATCATAAAGAAGTCTGATGTATACAATGCTGATTGCTTATTTATATCCCTGTGATATCTTACTCAGTTGCTTCATTCTTGGAGCAAAACGCATCAAGTGGAATTAATTTTCACAAGTTCTAATAAATCTTGCAAACAGGATGTCTCTCAGCTTGCTGGAGGTTTGGATAAGAATGGCATTGGAAATGAATTGATTTCATTGCATCGATTCGCATAATGTCCTTTCTTCCCGCACTTGAAGCAGGTCACTCTGGATAAATCTCTCATCGGCCTCATACGGGGAACGGATGTTGGGGATAGACCAGTAAGTGGAGTTGTCGGCATAACACCTAACATACCAGCACCGGAACTTATATTAACAGAAGGCATAGGTAAAGTTGGAGTCATGTTTGGTCTTGTTATCTGCAATACAAGCCCACTATAGGGCTGTGGTGTTGAACTGATGCCATTAGAAAGAGTCGAGCCGGTGTGTGTATCAGACTCTGAGACTCTGTAAGGATTTTGTGGACATGTTGCAACTTTATGACCGAATTCACCACATATATGACACTTCGCTCCTTTTGGTTCCACAGTTGGTAGATCCCATGTCGGATGAGTATATTTACATTTCTTTCCATCTGGACAAAATCCTATGAGATAGTTTATACATAACACCCTTCTCCGATGTCTCTTGCTGCAGTGTGGACCATGTTTACAAAACCCTCTATCATACCACGGACAATCTTTGATCTTACTTGCAGGATCTATATGTTGATACTGGCAATCTTTGTTGTCACAACGACCAAACTTAGAATAGAAATAACACTCCGGCATTTTACTCATGTCATATTCATGTAAAAATTCGCATTGATCGCCTTTTTTACACAACCCTCGAAGCCAATGCTTGCACACAACTGCTTTATCACCTAGAACATGTCGAAAAGGACAGTTCACTCCCCTCGCACAGACATTCTGTTTGAAGAAGTGACAGACGGAAGCCCCAGACTTATCCATTCCAGGAAAAGGTAACGGTTGTACTCCGAGCTGTTGTTCCATTGCAACTTCCATATCAAATACAACATTATTAACATCAGCAACTATTTCCTGCATAATACTAATGGTTATAATCTTTTTAAAAAAATACAAACAGAATGAGTAAATATTATTTAATAGAACTTAAATGACTATATTTTATTTATAACTATGTCATTGTTTGAAATGATATTTTCTCTGGCTTCCAATTAAAAGGTAAAAATTTTCAGAACATATTCTAATTTAAATGTCTTCAAGTGAAAAAGTGGCAAGAATGTCAGCCACTCTACCACCATTATACCTAATAAAAATGAAGAAATTTTGTTATTAATAAATCATCCAGAATAAATAGTATCCAATATTATCAGATTTGGCGCCGAAGTAGTCAATACTGACCATGACAAGGTAATTGGGTCATCACTTGTTCATATCAAACTAGAAAAAATCGTCTATCATAGACTCAGACTAGACAAAATAGAACTCTGATTTCTCATCAATTATATTAAAGCTTTGTAATCATATCAATGACTAGTTTAATCTAGCAACAAAAGAAAAAATGATATATATGTAAACAGGTCAAACAATTCACAGTGATTAAATGTTGGTATTGATAATTCCGTGTGAACCGCGAGCACATTACCAGTGTCATTTTATTTGCGATTTTACGAAGTCAATATTCGAATTGTTTAAGTTTCTTAGTGTAAATATCATATAATGCACGATGCATCTTTTGATGAATGATGCCAATATCCCAACGTGGTAATGTATACAAGCACAAACCAATTATAGATTGTGCTGCGATGTATCTGTGATTCATAGTCAACAAGTCATCTTTAGAAAAAATATTTTTTACCATGCAATACCCCTATCTATGTAATATACATAAAAGTGATTCATTTTGACAATAAAATGATATTATATTAGAGTATAACACTAATCTGGCCAATAAGGACAAAATCGACAAATAATAACTTAATAGAAATAACTTTTTAGCAGACTAAGGTAACATTGGAAACTCCAAGTCACTAGATGTGATGCATTAAGCAAAAATTCAGAAATCAGTCACTCTTCCCTTTCTTTCCCAATCACCATATCTTGTGGGTTCGGGTCCTTTTGGTCCACCTATTTCACCCGTGTAGGGGTTTATATTATCTGACGATAAAGAGCAGAGTTCAATAAAAAAAAGATCAACATAATATTTTATAAAAAAAGTGCATGCTACTATCACTATCTACTATTATTAGCAGCTTTACCCAATAGAAAAAAATTTTGTTTCTTTTGTTAAGTATGTGTTACTGATGAATTGTGTCAACGAGATGCGATCCATCTGTGGCATATGCTAGACAAAAAAAATTTCCCTAATTTGGTGACAGATAAATTTTTTCACCTGGTTTTACAAGTTGAAAATCATAATATAGCCAGGTAGAACTTCAAATTGAACTTACACTGCAAATATCAAGGGTATTGAAGCTAAGAACTACGTACACTGGGAAAATGCTTAAGCAATTGTTTTACAGTATACACAGCTGTAGGTAAGAGTTAAATGTTACTTTCATTAAAAATAAACATGAAAAATTGCTGAACATCTAATATTAAAAACTCAAAGCTAGATCCGATTATCATATAAAAATTTTGTTGTGGAAACGATAATTTACGGGACGATGCCAGATACTTGCAGCATTGGCGCCCCCTAGTTAGGATGAGAATATTCTGGCAGTTTTTATTTTGATGACATTCGGGAATATGGTACTAAACTTCACTAGACCCAAAAACTCAACGCTACAGGCTAGGCTTATTGTGTAATTCACAGACTGCGAAATTTGGACAAATGCTTTTTTCAATTTTGTTTAGATAGTTAGCATGTTAGAGCAGTACGGTACCGGTAGCCAGTCTGTTCATTTGTTTGCACAAATTCGGGGGGCGTACGGTAATACGGAACATCCTAATGCCGAGGCAGAACATGATCAGCAAATCGCGTTTTTTAGGTTGCGGTAAAAAAAAGTAGCCTACCGTTCGTGTTTTCATTCTTTATGCTTTTACTATCCTCACCATCTTTTTTAGGCTGAGTATCATCTAAGCGCCCTTTCGGTGTTTTGGGATGATTTGCCTGGTTTTCTGAAGAAAGTGCACGTGTGAGGTAATGGCCAGGAGCAGGTTTACCACCCTTACAACTCTCAAAATATTTCTGAATGTGTTAACTTTAACTAATGCATTCATGATATAGCCCAGCCCACGGACAAGAGAAGACGCCAAAAAGTAGGTATTGCACCAGGGATCTGAAAACCGCGCGTGAGCTTGTTGTGACCGTGTGGACAGAAAACACGCTACAAAAGTGAAATGTGCTGCGAGTCTAAATATATACCTCCGTTAATGTCTAAATAAGCAGTATTATCTCTCCGAACTCTGATTCCTTGTTTTCAGTGTATACAATTTTAGTACCATTTTCACAACTATCTAAACCTTAATTAAATTTGTAAAAAATCTTATTTAATACCATTAGATACTGACGTTTATTGCGTGAAGATGAGTCGCTTCCAGTTAGAAGATTGTTTTTATCATGTACCGATATAGGATACGTTAGAGACTCTTTTAAACTAATTATGCTTATTTTGGAAGTAATCCAAAAAAGTTGGAATTGATACGAATAGCTAGGTGGCAAGTTGGAATTAGCCATTCAAAAGAAATATTTTTAATAACGAAGAAAATTAAAATTATGGCCCATGAGTTTAGTCAGGTGGGTTGAAGGTTAACTATTTGATTATACGACTTATGCATTTCTCGCGAAAAAAGGTAAAACATTAATTGACCTTGTTCAAAATACTAAACTGGGATAGGATAAGATTTTATTTTTATCCGACGAGACAGGTAAGCTGAGAATACGGTCTAATTTCGAACCACGGCCTTTCGAGCAAACACCAGTTACGAATCTGGATGAAGGTTTTGGCGTAACATTTTACTCACGCATGGACATGGCAATACTGGGTAATCGTACCGAGTTCAAATATTAGACCTGGTTTATTTCAAAAGTAATTTTACCTAGTTAACTGGGTACCATACCTTCGTTTTACAAGTAAAACTTGGTTACCTAGTTTTCTGGCAATACTATACCTAGTTTTCTGGCAAATTAGTTTTACTTCCCCCATTTACCTAGTTTGTGTAAAAACTAAGAGATGGTAGACTAATAGATCAATCTACTACTAGATGTAGACTTTTGACACAATGCAGTGTCTGATTTACAATTACCGTAACACAATCACGTTACCACATAAGGAATTGACCAATTATTTCCTACTTCTAAAAAGTTTTTGGTAGTTAAAATGTCTAGTCTAAGTAGTTAAAATACCTAGTCAATCAACTTTCTACCGGGTCGACAGGTTTCGTTTCTCTAATCATTTTATTTGTTCCACGTGTTTCACATCTTTTGACTACTTTTAGCACTTGACAAAAACAAAATACCACTTTGGACATGCGGTTTAGATGCATCATGCCGGATGGTAAAGTAACACTTGGTCCTGACTAACAACAAAATATGATAATACTTACTATGATAATAAAATATAAAAATGGTATTATGTAAATTCGTGTGTTTTAGAGATAATTTTTGGCGTAATATATTCTGATTCTACTCACTCATTAAACTCACTCTGGCAAAATTGCTATGCTTGTGAAATGTCAAAATTGTTACTGAATATCAGATTTTCGAAAAAACAAGATAACAAAGTGAGTTGGAATGAGCTGTAAATTATTTCGTTCGTTCTAGTAAATGAAACGGCAAATTGACTATTTAATACTGAAGCAAATGCTGTCAAAGCTTTCAAGTAAAAAGTTATTAATCATAGTCATGGCACGCAATAAATGACATAAAATTTTATGTACACTTTTACCAACCTTTGTGGAGCAGAGACTTCCTAATATAGTCTGTTTGATCGTTTGAAGATGTATAATGGGAAGTATCAGAGCGACCGTAATATAGACTATCCCAGTGAAAAGGTCTCAAATAGAAGTCAGTTCTCCACGTAGAAAAATGTCCTCGCTGCATAATATTGTATCGATCACTCAAATAACAATAGCTGTTGAACTGAAAAAGTATTTAAAGTAAAAAGTATAAAAAGTATAAAAAATGATTCTAGGGCTTTACCTAGCCGACAGAAAAAAAACTCAAAATGGTCTTTTGGGTGCTCTAAAACTTAAGAAATCTCAATTTTTTTTCGCGCTTTCGATGACAGATATTGACCTGGAAAAACCTTTTATAAATATTTCGATTCTTGATATTTGTGCAATGGTAAGCTATACAAACGCTATTTTCAATGACAAACTTTTTTTGCCTGCCACTTTGCCACGCCTGTTCTGACTTCCTATTTTGATTTCAAAAAAAAAAATTCAAATTTTGTCCCCAACCCCTTTTTCGAGGTTCTAAATGGGCCATTGAAGCACACTAAGAAAGAGATATCTCAATCATTCCAAAATTGCGAAACAATAATTGCATACAACAAGCAAATTATCTAAATAAAACATGAAATGTTATGCTGAATCAAAAGAAAAAAAATAAATAAATAAATAAGCCCAGCTAAATTCAAATAACTGTGGATGCCTCTTCAAACTGTTTCTTCCAAATACCTGCTCGAGGTCGATTGTTTTCTTTATTGTATCTGATTATTTTATAGTCATTTACATCAAGGAGTGGATATCGATCGACTCACTGTTAATTGTTTTTATTGATTTCGACTGATATTCAAATGCAACAGATATTGATGCAGTATATTATATCCCGCTTAATTATTTATCTTATTAATCTTGGGCTACATTCAAATTGTATTGGATTGATTGAAGCCGTCTATTCTGTTTTTTGATAGCCTATATCCCAATCAGAAATCTATTTGGACCACAGATAAACCGCGTCAGTCGACGCGATCCATCAGTGACATACTAAATACTTAACATACTTCATTCTTACATACTCCATACTTAACAAGATATGCTTTGGCAAACTTTTTCCGATTGGGACGCAATCGAGTTTCAAACATCACTTATGCTCTGCCCACTTTGTTCCATATGATTTTCCGATCGTTATTGTCAGCTCTTTCACAAAAAAAACATGTTCTCTCTCACTTCGTAGTCTTATAGATAGAGACGTACCGATTTATCGGCAATCGGAGTGTCAATATCGGTGAATAAGTTATGGTCCGGATTGATATAAATCATTGGCTGCATTGCCTCGCGTGCGACCATCTGTGGTTAATGCATGGCAGGAAAAAGATAGAGAAAATTGCTCTTAGTATTTTTTAAATTAAGATCAATGTTACCACTGGTTACAGTTTGGAAACATTTAAGTCAACTAAAGTGAATGAATTTTGATTTTATTGGGTATCTAAAAAAGTTTTCATTTTCCTTAGGGTGAATAAAAGGTTTTAAAAAAGTACCCAACACTGTCATTCTATGCACGTGTCAATATACTGGAATCATCTTATAATATTTTACTCCTGTCAGACACGCCATAGACTCGAGCGTGAAACAGTTTTAGCTCTCTGATGAGTGTTATTCCTGTTTCTTTCATTTCGGCTGTCCCCAGTCTGTTATGGAGTATGGAATTATTTTGAATAGCACCGTCTGTTCTTAAATGCTGTCGTTAATTTTGTATGCCGTTTTTGAATATTTCAATTTGTATCGGATTCTTCATTATTCTTTGTTCTGGAATTTTTCGTGCGTGTACTTGATCCACTATGAGTGTGTTTCTTTACTCTTAGTGCTTTTATAGAGTATTTCAAAGTAGTTTTTTTTTTGAAAAATTGTTACTTCAAAGATGCCCTGAGAGAACACAATTTATCATTTGCTTCCTATGAGTCGCCTTACAACAAGCAGGAAATACATTAGAACAATCAGTCCGAAGTTCCCATATACGCTCTTCGATTGTGGTATCAATCGAATACAATGGAACAATGGGAAAATTTTCTATTTTCTATCTATCGATTTTTTAAACCTTTTCCAGTATGAATCCATTTTCAAGTAGAGAGAGTGTGTGAAAGGGGAAAAGACAGATTTACCATCGTCGATTAGAAAATAACATGCCGATGTAGATAAGTTAAATTGTAACATGGAAACATTTCCGACAATAAATGAAGAAGGGCAATACAACCATAAGGTAGGTAGGTCATCGATCCAACCCTCATCCATGGTCACTATTTGGTTTAATAGGATATCTAGGGATAAATATGTTCAATAATATTGGCTTGAAATAATTTACTGAAGATTTTGACTCGAATATTTAAAAATATAAGGAAACAACTTCTAAAGAGGGATTTAAGCTGACACATAACTATTTTCCTTGGTCTGTATTTGATTAAGAAGAAAAGCGATAAAGATACCACATCTGCTTACTACCAGTGTTGATGATCCTATACGACCCCTTGATCCTTTCAAAGAAACGGGCATTGTATTTTTGAAGAAAAACAGGAAATGTTACCCTGGTGACTACCATATAGATGAAAAAGACTAAAATGTGAAACCGAACCAATCAATCTGAAGCTTGGGTAAGTGCTAGAAATATTTTAAATCTAATCTTTTTTAATCCAATTCCATCAAAAAAAAAAAACATTTTGAAAAATTTTATAGATGCCCAGTTAATTTCTATCAATCAGAATATCTATTCTGCCATGGTTGTGGTCCCGAAAAAATGATTCATTGGGAGAAAAAGGGCAATAGTTCATGACAATTCATCTTTAAAAGGTCGAAACATCTTTTCAAAATCACAGACACAGGTATGAAATAAAAGCATTGTTGGTTCTCCAAAGACAAGGACGTAAATAGCAAACAGTAAAGGAAACTAGATTCTGCCACGATGGTTTAGCAACCGGTATATCTGGGGCATGGTACATGAGCGTTTGGCGATAAATAATTCATTAGACTCGTAGATGAGAGAAATGTAGAACTATAATAAATTTAACATTTTTTACTCCATAATTAACACTAGTTGACAAAAAATTTCTAATCACAATCTAATATTTATAATGTTCATCTTAATTATATTGAGTATACATTTGTACATACAAAAATTAAAAAAAATTGAAGTGACACTGTTAAAGCATCATTGTATAGATAGAATGCATAAAAATGTCATATAGCGGATTGACACTAGAATCTAGTGACTAGATTGTATACTTTTCAAGAGTCAAAAGATTGTGCATAGTTTTAAAAAGCAATACCGCAGTGCGCAGTTCAAATAGTAAAACACGCATTCCAGTTCGGTTTTCGAATCGGTTCGCGTAACATATTTTTCTAATCAGTTACAAAACAAAAATTTGAAAAATGTAGTGAAAATTTCTAGTAGCGACAAAATACAATCAAATTATCCCCATTCTGGTCAAATGTGTGCTCTTCTTTGTGAGATGGGGTGAGTACACGGCCTTTAACAACTTGTTTGTACCATTATTAGCGAACTAAAGCTACAGATTTCTTGAATTCGTAATTCGGGGTAGACTGCAATAATAAAAGTGAGAGATTTGCTCTTTTTATAGAAGTAGATCAGTCACAGTTGGAGGTATAAAAGGCAAAATTTTACAATTTCAATCTGTTTGTAGTTATATTTACGAATTTCTTAGTGATATGGCTCGAGTAAAATTGGTGCCTGTTGCCTAGGGCTGAAATTTTTATTAATATTGACGATTGTTCTTAGGAGCAATCACGGAGTCACACCTACCAATAAGCAGAAAAATATTTCTTTAATGAAAAATATGTCCTGAGTGTGAACTATCAGATCACACAACGATTAATGATGATACGCCCGTCAGGATGTGGTTTATGTATGTCAAACGAGTTAAAAATTAATCAGATACAGCCATGATGATGTGTACGTCTACATTTTTTTTATATTTAAACCTAATTTTAAATGGTAATAAATTATTGAGGATAAAACTTGTACTTTGATTTATCCGGTGCGATAAGTTCACGGGTAGTTTCCACCTACTAAATATAGTATCAGGATAAACCCCTCAGAACGCTTATTTTTTTAAAGATATGTTACCATAATATCTGTATTTAATGTATCTAATTATTTTGCAAAAAAGACGGCAATGGCTTGATGGCGTTTAAATATTTTTCGATTTCAGTATTAGCGATAAGGAATGCAAATTATACTTTATTGGACGATATTGGAAATGGAAAGAATTTGATTCTTAAAAGTGCACATTTGCTTTTAATTCGGCTGGGCTTGCATGGCCCACTTGCCTAATACCACTTTGTAGGTTTTGGTTTGTTTGACATAAGCTAAGACGCTGTACATCGTTAGGTTTTGTCTGCAAGCAATTTATTAAAAGCGCAAAACAGATTCACCATGTCTGACATGCGTGGACTCAACACAGAAATTAAAACATTTGCCGCTGTCATTCCCCGCAATCGAAAATATTTCCTTTAACCTCCTTGTTAAGTATGTGTGACGAGACGCGGTCCATCTGTGGCGCAAGCTTGACAAAATAAATTTCTTGTTGGGCTATTCTGCTTGGCTGAATAGCGGTCGAACTTACAGTCACAGTGTGATAAAATGCCGACTATTATCCGAGTTTGAATATCAGTTTATGTAAAATATGGTTCAGTGTCCAAAATAAATCCGAAGGGAACTTTAAATTAAAACGCGGGTATTTTGTCCGAGCCTGGATAAAATGCAAATGTAAACAGGTTTTGAAGAGTCGGAAAGAGTCAAAATTCATAGATCTGATGCAGAACCAAAAGTTTTTTTAAAAGGTGATAAACCATTATTACCCAGTCTTCAGCACATAAAACAAATCGGGACAAAACAGAAATGGGCTTCGACGTAGTTTTAAAATTTCACCATCAAATTCAATTAATATATGTTAACGATCACATACTTTCGATGTCTATATTTACAAGCAGTCTGTGGAGTAGGGAAAGAAATTGCTCGTACTAATGCATTTGCTGTTTTAACGTTAAACGCATCTTCATTTCAATATAAATTTCCCAAGATTATAATCTGCAAGTTGGCAAAGCTTTGCTAATATATTTTGCCAGTGCACATCGGAATGTACCGAATGAACACGCATTTTTTCCTATTTTGCATCAAATTTAAGATTTATGTCAAATTTCACAGAGTAAAAAGTAGCATATCTGATGTAGGGCTGGGCAATTCGCTTCGGTGATTCAAATCGAAACACATTTCATTAAAATCAATTGTGAATCTTTTAAAGGAACAAAAACTTGCTAAATGTGATAGAATTTTCACTTTTTAACAACAAAATACAATCGATTTTGGTCAAGTTTGACCAAAATCGATTCTATTTTGTCGTTAAAATATGAAAATTGTTGCTTTTAGTCTAAAATAAAATACACTACAAACTATAAAATTCCTGATTTTCCTAATGGAGACAAGTTATAATAGCAAAAATGGGATGTTTGTTATTTGCATGGCATTTGCATTTATGATTCGATCCGATTCGAAAAAATTATTCGAATCAGATTCGAATTCCAAACTATTTAGTTTCGCCCAGTCCTAAATTGTCGGAAAACTCGGAAAAAGACAAAATTAACATAACAAAACTCTTTTCGATCATCATTATTTCATTCAAAACATTTGCATAATAAGGGTCCTACATTTCAAATTAACATTTATAAAACGATACTTTTAGCGTTATTAAGTGACTTATTTTTGGCGCGTTTTTTCTATTTTGATCGGAACTTTTCTTAAACATAATTTGTACAATTCGTGCTAAATTTCGAATGGTCGATGAAGAAATTTGAATTCACATATTCGACAATTCAGGGTGGCTGAATATCGTTTTTCGTCGTGTGTCCGAAATGTTCATTTATTGGAAAAAAAAAAAAAAAAATTCAAAACCATCAACAATTCTGTATCATAGCAATATTGATGATTTCAAGCAATTTCCTACAGTTTGTTTACTACCAGACACTCAAAGGGAGACGTATAATATAAAAAAACATTATCCATTTGCTAAATATTCTTCTGTTGGAAACCATTTTATTTTGGATATCTCAGTAGCAGATTAGCTGTCATTCCGGCAGTCTGTTTGAACTCAAATCGCATTTTGCATTTAAAAAATAAATATAATGGTTTGTTCAATGACAGGAAAAAATCTTTGTTCAAGTGCTACCTGTGCTCAACGTACAACCTGTACTGAAATTATCAACACTGTGTACCCAAGATATTTGCTACGTTCCAACACCAACCACAGATAATCTCTGCAATTTCACAGCGTCTTATCCTCGCAGGTAAATTTTCAGTTTTATTTTACTGTTACAAAAGTTTTTAAAACTTACGTTATGTAAGATTTCTTAAGATGCGCAGAACCCGACAAATTTTAAAGGCGAATAAACGGGACGTGGGTTTGCGATCCTTAAATCAGGCCTGCCCGCTACATCAACCCGCTACTTCAGATGCAGCATATTAGAAAAACCTAGCGTTCACTGGTGCAGCAGGGGGTTTGTAAATTAGAAAAAGCGACTGCACCGTGTAGAAGGGTGGCGTTTTTTTTTTCATTTTTCTCATTAAATTTCCATGTACTACTTCTAATAGCAATATCAACAGTAAATAATTCGAAATGCCGCGCGATCCTGACATGAGCATTCAAAGATTCGGATCTGGACCGCGATCCGCCAGTTAATTAGCCGTGTTCTATGCCATGTGTCTGGCACCTACTCGGTCGGTTTCTACTGTGGGCCGCTTTGATACTGATTTTCTTTTTGTGAAATGTAAAAAAATGCACGGATATACAGGATCTTTCCTCTAAGGCCTTTGTTTTAGCGTTTCACATTTAAAATCTGAGATATTGTGTGAAACAAGGTGGAAGCAATGCAACGAGTTTCATGAAACAGTATTGTAAGAGCTTACAACATATATCAACGGGCCAGTAAAAATTATTCTTCTTTGAAAATGATGTTTTTATGTTTTCCCGGCTGTACATCGTCTGTCACCTTTTCAAACACGAAAATATTTTGTGCCCTATACCCAGATGGCGGGACATCTGACAGTGGAAAGGCGCGATACGTTTCTGCAAATACACGATTAGCTGAAACACATTCGAGGATATGATTTATCGTAATATACTATAAAAGTAAATCGCGTCGAAGGCGGTCCAGTTTTGAATATCTTGGAAGAAAAAAAATCTCTCGATTTTTCCTGGCTTCACCACTATTTGAAAAGATAAATATTTTATCATGGTCGGCTGCTACTAGCTTGCATGGAATTGCTATCATGGCATGGAATTGGAAGACTTAGTTCGTGTAATTTTGATAAAAATACTTTTGTGCGATAATAATATGTTAATTTTTTTTGAAAAAATGTATTATATACATGTATAGAATATATTATGAGACAATATTTTAAAATCATACAGAACTGATAGTATAGTGTATGTTCTTTTAATTTGCATAGCTATTTCAGGTCGGTACACTAAACGAATATATAAACCTGTGAGCACTATGAATCTGATATCTGAATTCGCAATTATGACGCCATTTCCGTCGAGTCATGCTGTTGTTGTACTTCATTTTATTTCCAACACATACAATACAATAGGTTGAAACGTTTGTTTGATATACACAATTATGTAAAACACAATAAAACGATTCTTTACTACATTTTTCACTAACTGCCAAGACAAAAAAATATTATTTTATTGAACGCAGGGCCAATATTTCTCATGTCATGTCTAAATAACTACATAACATATTGTTCATTCCTGAACATTTGGGTTTCACCCTAAAATATTGCCAGAAACTTGTGGTATTATAATATTAGAGAACGTTTTTATAGTATACTAGCAAACGATAAAATGCCAAAACACAAACAGCAAAGAAAACCATTAACTGCAGTCCAAGTGTAAAATAGTTATGGTAGAATGCATTGAGAGGTATCTGTCCTGGGGGAATGTTAAGGTTTTTAATTTCCTATGGGTAGGTCTCCTCTTACGATATGTGTAATATATTTCGGCTATTTTAAAGTCTGCACCTACGATCTACACTTTGAAAAAAAACTTTCAAAGTCAAAGCAAAGTTTTTTCAAAGTATTAAAAATCGATCGGGTCATAATCGTCCTCGTTAAAAGTATAATAGATTAAAAGTATAATATATAAAATATATAAAACAAAATACCGCAAGAAACACAAGCATGCATTGTTGAATTAGGTGTGATATTTGACCTAAAATTTGACTACAGTTTTATCTAGTCAAAGTCTGTGGCATGGAAAGCTGAGCACAAAATTTTCAACATGTTTCTCGTTACATTTTCTCATTTTTCAGTGATATATCGCGAGTAAAATTAAAATTTGTTCAATGTCCTCGCCTCAGGCTGGAAAATTTTCTACATTAACGCTTGTTTCTGGGAGCAGTCACAGAGTCACACTACCCTGTTATCATACCAAAAAGAAATAAAATATTCAGTCTTTAAGTTAAAAAATGCCTTGAGTGAATTAACGTATCACACAAGAATCAATGATGATACGCATCTCGGGATTTGGCTCATGTATGTCTAGCTCAGTCGAAAATTAATTGGACACATTATTTTATTTAAACATTCTTATAAATGACAATATGTTAATGACAGCATTTATAAAAGTGGATAAAACATAGATTCATCCGGTGCGACGACTTCATGGGGGGATTCCGATGCTAAAAAAAGTATCAGGATTATCCCTATCAACCACTTATTCACCGAAAATTAGTCTCTCAAGTTAACGGTATATCTGAATTTCGTGTACGTAATTATATTGCAAAAACGACGTATCGTGGTACCGTTTACTTATTTTGCTGTGAGAACGAATGTATAAATTATTCACCTATCAGGCGAAGTATTTGAGCCTGAATACCAACAGTTTCAACTACGTTACAATAGGGGTATTTTAATACTAGTAATAAAAAAAAAATTTTCCTGATGCCTGAACTTTATGGATTTTGATTTGTTAACACATAATCTGAGACGCTGTCCATCCGTAGACTGTGTTAATAGTGTAAAGGTACAGGGGTATCACGTGTAGCATGCGTATGAACGCTGAAATCAGAACATTTCCCGCTCTGTTCAGCTGAATAGCGGGCTATGTAGCGCTACTCGTAGCACCGTCATGATAAAACACCGACTCTTTTCCGAGTACGGTTCAGTTTCCCAGATAAAAATGATTTTGTGTATGGTATCTATGAATTAAAATTGGAATATCTTGTCAGTGTCGTGAATAAATTGTGAAATACCCAAACGGAAAGTTTATTTTGAGCCACTTGAGTCACAGATTGAACTCGCCTAAATGATCAGTGACTTTTTTATATAGAATTATTTCACACTGAGCAAAGCAGTGCCCAAAAGGAGCAAATTAACGATCACTCAAATGACAAAGACATATTCCATGATTAAAGTGCCAACAACTGCACTCCAAGCGGAAAACATCCCATAAAGGATTTAAAAACCATGGTAATGTGTAGTGAGTGGTATCTGCCCTGGGCGATGATAAATCCATCTACCCCTTCTTTGTTTCTTTTTAGTCGCCTCTTACGAGACGCAGGATACACTTTGGGACGAAATCTGGCAGCTTGTCAAAATATATTGGCAGTAGCACAAATATTTTCAGACTGGGAATCAATTTTTTAGAAGCAGGGGCGTAATTCATAGATCGGGTGTTTTTGTTGGAGAGCCTTTATTCCTTTAATTTAAACTCAGGTTTGTAATAACGCAACAGAAAATGAGGGTGAAATAGGACGAACATTGACGCAGTCTTCAAATTTTACACTCAGCATAATATCAAATTTCATCGATCACATAGTTTCGATGTGTTTATTTGTTGAAAAGATATCTATATTGGAAGGAAATACTCATGTAATTGCAACATTAACGTCAAACGCCATCTTCATTTCAATATAAATTTCCCAAGATTATAATCTGAAAGTTGGCAAACCGTGTCTAACATGTTTTGGAAGCTATTACTGCAAATCGAAATTAATCTTCTCCACCTATAGAGTGTGTCCATGTATCACAGTGCACTCACTAATACAAAATATAATAATTTCTCATATGGTCCAAAAAAAAATAAATTCCGTTCAGCAACAGTTATAATGATTGAATAAAGATTACAGGGTTAGGTTAATGACACGTTTCAGCATAAACCAACTCGCGAAAATGAGAAAAGAGAACTCTTGGTGGTTAGTGGTTTTGTAATGCTAATCTTTAAAATCACACTAATAAAAAAATGTTTGTCGGAAATCGCGGCAATCTAATGAAATTATGAACAGTTTCGAAAACGTCTCTCCTTTCAAAAAAGGGTATATAAACCGGTGTTGGCTGACGATGAAACACACAAGCGTTCCTCAAACATTCAAGAAGGTTGTCTGCGAACACAAGAAAAAAAAAAATGATGTACGAACTGTTTCTTGTTGTTGCCACCATAATCTGCGGAACTATGGGACAAGGCGGTAGTATTGCGATGCAAGACGTAAGTTTGTACTTGTGCAATAAACGAACAATAAAAATACGAATCACGTCAAGTGTATTAGCTCCTAAAATTTTTGCTTTTCCGAAACAAATACCGAAATACTGTTTTTTCAAACTAAGATCACAGATGAACCTCTCCTTCGCAACAGGTTCCACTTGAGGTTCAAGTAGAAGAATAGAAAAATAAATCCAGACACAATTTTAAAATTACGTAGATGTCCGTTAGCCGTTTTTTAAGAGCTGCTTCCGGTCTTTCTCAAAGCGAATTTCAATATATAAAAAATATTTGGGGATATTTAGGCCAAGTTAAAAGCCACATTTCTTATTTTCGTGTTTGATTTTTCTTAAGGCATCAACCCATTGCAACTCTTAAGCCAGTTTCTAATGACGTTTGTAAACTTGGCAGAATTGAAAAGCATATAATTTTTCCCCAACCCCAACCCTGCTTTGGTAGGTAGCCGCTATGTGGCCTCGCTCAGGGTGATATACTCAGAGTGAGTGAATGTAAAAATAGAAAACTCGATCTATATTAAAACGTAATGAAAAGAATGATTTTAGGAACGTTATGTTTTTCTTTTCTTTCCTTGGTCTGAAAAAATTAACTTTAATTTTACTTTCAGCCTTGCCCTGTTCCAAACGTACCAATCTGCGACTACAAAATATTTTATGGGTGAGTTGATAAAAGTAACGTCAACGAGATTAACGTCAACAGGACGTTCAAATTTTGGATTGTCGATGATAGAACTTGTCAAAACAAGACATACGATATTGAAAAGTCATATTGTCCATTTTGCAGCAAAATCATGATTTAAATCAAATGTTTCAAAATAAAAATTGGTACATATCAAGATTTTTCTACGAAAATGGGTAGAACAAGCATAAAAAAACATGTCTCGGAAAAGTATTGAACATAGCGAAATTAGAGAATTTTTTACCATTATCAAATCTTTACAAACTGCTGAATAACTAATCTGGTTTTGCAAAAATTCTTTGACTTTTGTGAAGCACCAACATCCACTCAAAATTGAAGTGACATTAAAAATACTTTAGTCGTCATAGAGAGCGTTTTATGCTCTATTTTTGTCGAAACTGTTATCATTAGTACATATCTGATTATATCATGTATCTAACCATTATATGATGTTTGTGCAAGCAATCGATTTTCCAATCCATTGGCTAAAGTGTTTATATCTATAAATCCCAAAATATTGAATGAAGAATAGGTATTGCAATGAAGAAGATATCCCTTGAGTTTTTTGCTTATATATATCTTATCTATTGGAAATTCATAACTGCAATGTAATCCGAATATCTCAATTCATATTTTCTTCCTTGTGTACTTGTACTTTATTCAAAATACAATCTTATAATTTTGCATTAGTGTCACGATTGGTATACACATATGGAAGCTCGGTTACCCTGCCGACGCGATCCAACCCTGACCCACGTTCCTGCCAGTAGGCAAATGCAACATGTACGGCTATGGTCAATTCTTATTCTTTTCAAAAATTTGGTGACAGCTTTCGGACTATTAAAATGAAAGTGAAATATATATATTTTTATCTGAAAAATTGGAAATTCAAAACTGCACAATATATTTTTGCCTGAGATTCGGATATCTCAAGTTACATCATACTCGGAAAACATCCCTTCCTACCGACCCGTGAAGGTACTTTAGTACATATTCCCTGCGTGTCGTAAGATTCAACTAAAAGGAAGCAAAGAAGTGGTAGGTGGTTTTTTGTCCATCAGATATAACTCGTACTTTTGGCGGTTACTTTCACTTGGGATGTTTTCCGATTAGCTTGTAGTTTCGTATTGCCTTAGTAGTTATCTCAACTATTAGCCGGTTCCGGGCATCGATCAAGCCAATTTTAATGTAAAAATACTTATTGTTATGTTTGCTAAGTTGCATGTAACATATGCCACGATTCCCAGGCAACCCCAAATGCGTGCAATTTCGAATGCGGCTATGGACCCGTGCAGGTAATTTTTTTTCTTATTATAGCAAAACCCAGTTTGAGCTATGGCTCTTTGGTGATTTTATGCGGCGTTCAGGCTTTCGAGACTACATTTCGAAATAAATATGAAAATAAAAGCAAAAAACTGTCTTATGCTTGATTTGGATATTCCATTAACCCAACTGACATATCCGTGTGACCTGACGCGAAACAATAGGCAGAGCCGAAGACTTCAGAAGCAAAAAAAAAAACTTTTCCTAGTAATGTAAAATTTTAGATATCCTACAATACTACGACATCACCCTAAAAGTTTCTGCATTTAGCTACACATATATAATCTTCGGGATGATGTCGGACCCTTGTAAAATGTAAAGAGTCGATTATCTTCCATTAATCATATTTTTACTCGGATTGTCCTTAAATTGTCATCCCTTTGGAATTATAACGCCTTTGCCGACTTCCGTTGAACTTGACTCTGCTTACGGGCTTCGGATGAAATCTGATTCCAAGTAACAATATTCCAGCGTTGTTGAAGTGCTCGTCAGAGGCCAACGATGTGTTTAAAAGGAAGCATAAGAAGTGATTTTAGTGGTCTGACCATTGCCCAGGAGGTTATTTTCCATTAATGTAATGAACGCTTTTTACTCAGGATTTTTAAAATTAACAACTAATTGTAAAAAACACTGTTACCATTTATAAATTCATTTTATTTTATGGTTTAGTTTTGCGATTGCACGAAGTGTCGACTGGTTGCTGGTAATTATATCCCTTTACTTATAGTAGATATCTACATGCCCTCATCAGTATTTTTACTTAGTGGCAATTTACGTATACGCATTTGCGTGTCTAGTGAGTCTGTCGTGAAGGCACTGCAGGTTCCCAAATTTTTTCGACGCGCATTACTTATTGAGCGTAATTAGCAATTAACTCAAAAATTTTTAAAATTTTTGTGCGTGTCTTGTTCTTATGAAAGTTGTTTAAAAAAAAAATTCTCTTGACCTAATTAATAAGAAATGGAAATCTTTCCGCATGCATGCTCAACGATTTACCAGAATTTAATAACTACCCGCCATATGACTCAATGATCACAGACATGCCTGCCTTCAGAGCGGTTGTAACAAATAAATAGCGTCAGTTGCTAATTCTGATTGGACCAATAGGATCCTTTATATCTCATAGGGTAATTTCTCTTTCTAGCGATTGAAATATCCTTGACTGATGGAATGCCTAACTAATCAAACCCAGTTAAAAATGATTCGACCGACTATGGTCATATCTTTATCCATTATGTTTATATGCGGCGTTGCAGCCTCCAACTGACCTTTTTGGAAAAGAGAAATCATTTCAGCAAATAAATCAGAAAAAATTGCACAGGAAAAAAACTGTCTTTTGTTTTGCATTTGGATATTCCATTGGGGAAACCCACCGACGAAAAAAGCAAATTAACAGTTTTGCACCAACGAAAATACCTGACGCGAAACAATAGGCAGAGCTTAGCGTCATTTCAGAAAATGGCAAAAAAAAAAAAAAACTTTTCCTAGGAAATGTAGTATTATTTTACTCAATATCCTACAATACTTTTCTTAGACGATAAATTCTATTTACCCCAATATACTTTTTTTTGCATTTTAGCTACCCACAGTATAGAGTGTATATGGGATGCATTGTCTACACCCTTGTAAAAATTGTACTACAAGACGTCGATTACTTGTTCTATCATTAACTCGCAATAAATACATGATATTTTTTTCTCGTGCCTTGTCCTTAAATCAACAATTGTCGTATGAGTCACATTTTCTGCATTTTATGTCGCCTTTGCTATACAGACTTCATGTTGAAAACTTGACTTTGAAGCGATAAAAACTGATTCGTGTCCACCAAAAGCAGCCCACTGGAACATTGAAATCTGATTCCAAGTCTTTCACCATATTACGCCCCTGCTTCCAACGTTGTTTGAAGTATTCTTCAAAAGCGCCAATTTTTGCTACTCGTGCGATGTGTTTAATGGCCGTCCATAAAAGAAATATGATTTGCCGACCTGGTCTGAGAATGGGCGCCGATTTGATCGTCCCCAACGTACGCCGATGTAGACGTTTTTTGTTTCCGTTTAATGTAATGAACGCTTTTAGTTTTTTTGAATGCATCAGGATTTTCAAATTCGGACCCAATTAACTACGTACTTGTAAAAAATCAGTAGAATTCCGATATAACAAACTACCCCGATGTCGACGTATTTTCCGAGTATGCGTCAGTGATGGATCGTGTCATAGAATCGCACAGATGGTTGTAGTTGCGGGTAATACATAACGCTAAGCGTTCCAATTGACCACTTTGACGAACCGGAATGACTGAACCGATCGACTGGTGAAATGAATTTTCCTCCTGTCGTCTGCAGAGAAACAATAAAGTAGTTCAAGATGGATACGTGAATTTTTCCCTTTACTTATTCACTCTTGAAAAGTTAACTAAGTTAAATCATTATGCCCTAATCAGGTCGTTTTAAAAAGTGAGTATGAATTTTATTTTTTTTTGATCAAATATTTAAAAATGAAATACGCATAGTGCGTGTTTAGTGGGAAATTTATTCTGTCGTAAAAAGCGCAAGTATACTACAGGTTGTGTGTGATTTGTTATGACGCCTTGATATGCTGAGATATAATTTTTCGATGTCCGCATTTAGATTTGTTTGCAAACTTAATTAGCAATTCCCCACGTGGAACATGCGGAGACTCAACGCTAAAAGCAATACAGCAAAGAAGATGAATAGCGGTCACTTTTTTGTGCGGTGTCTTGTTCATTATGAATAGGTTTAAGTTGGGCGATTCGAAAATGCGAATCGATTCGACGCCCATTATTCGAAATAATTAATCGGTCATGGGAAAAAACATGCTAAATGAAGTGCAGTTTTTCATTTTTAACAAAATGAAAATACATGGCTTTTAAGTCAGTTTATGCTAATATTTGTAGTTCGTGACTGTATATTTCCTAAGCATCATAATGGCGACTATAATAGTAATAGTTGAAATGGGATATTTGTTATTTTTATGAAATCAACGCTTTGATCCGATTCGGAAACATTATTCGAATCAGATTCGAATTTCAAATGATTCGGTTTTTCCCAGCCCCAGTTATAAGATATGGTCCAGTTTCCCAGATAAAAATAATCCCTGATATGATATCCTTGAAGTAAATCGAGAATACCTTATTGGGCTTTGATAAATTGTGAAAGATGCCATCGGAACTTTTTCTGACGGGAAACCAATTTTTCGGAATCATGAAATTGCGAATCATTGATCTGTAGTTTTTTTTCAAATTGGTGAGCCTTTATTCCTCAATTTTCAATTTTGTAGCAACACATCAGAAAATGGGGAATAAATAGAGATGGACATTGACGAAGTCATGAAATTTTACACTCAACGCAATATTATATGTCATCGATCACACAGTTTCGTTCTATATGTGTTTATAACAAATCTGCATTGTAGGAAATTGCTCTTACTCATATAATCGCAACTTTAACGCCAAACGCTATCTTCATTTCAATATAAATTTCCCAAGATCATTATCTGCAATTTGACAAATCCTGACCAATATGTTTTGCCAGCTAATGCTACAAATTGAAATAATGATAAAGTTCTCCACTTACAGAAAATATACCCGATGCACATGAAGTAATTGATTTTCTTATGTTAGTATTTTATGGGTTCTTAATTTCTGTCAAGCGATGGTGATCGGCTACTAAACGCCTTTGCACTGGACCATGAAGGATATAACATTTTCATAGATCACACAAGTCAAAAAACATATTCAATTACCCCCTTCAATAACAATTATTGTGATTGATTAAAGATTACAGGGATATCGTGATGACATGTCCAAAAAAAAAAACAAGCTGGTCCTCGATTATCAGAAGAAGAGTAATTTTTGTCATTTACTGTTTCTCTCAATGTTAATCTTTCAAAAAACACTAATAAAAAATATACAAAAAGCTAACGAAATAAAAAACAGTCCCTCCTAAGTGATCAATTTAAGTCATGGTTGGTTGATGATGATAACACGAGCGTTTCTTACATATGAGAGCAAGAGAGAGTTGTCTCCGAACACTCAACAGTAAAAGTAGAGATGATGTACGAACTATATCTTGTTATAGCACAATGGCAAAAGTCGGTAATATTACGATGCAAGAGGTAAATTCCGACGCTCAGCAATTTTTGTGTTGTTTACACCATTAGCACAGAGCTATCCCTCTTCAGATGAATTTAAAGCATTGCGCATGTAATCCTACATTGGATGCTTGGTGCGTGCGTGCGTGGATGCGTAGATGCTGGAATTTGTCTTTTTTAATCCTTTAAGTTTAACGCAACAAAATGCAGCATGAGGGTTAAATAAAACAAATGGAAATAACATGCAAGCACCACAAGTCTGTACTAAAATCTTAAGTGTTCATAACTTGTTACTTCACGTTTTAGCTTTTCTATCTCAAATACAAAAGCACCGTTTTGTCAAATACAAACCACAGATGTACCGCGCCCTAGTGAAACGATCCACTGGTGGTTCGAGTGAAAGAGTGGACAAATAAATTCGTGGCCAAATTTAAGGAGCTCCATTTATAGGCCATTTTTTTATTCTCGTGTTTGACTCTCGGTAAGTCCGACGCATAATCTCATTCTCTAATAAATTCCTCCAGCTAGTTTATAAGGGAGTCTGGAACAAAAGTATTCATTCATTCATAAGAACTTTTGTAGACTCAGGTGAACTGAGAAACGTCTGACTTTTATCACAAATCTAAATTTCAAAAAGTTTCTTTGTTTCAAAAAGAGTAACTGTATAAGAAGAAATATGAATAAAAAGAACGGTTTTGAGAGCGTGCTGTTTTCCTCTTCTCTCTCTTTTGTTTTTAAAATTTACATAAAAGTAGTATTTACAAGCGTTCCCACTTGGTTTGATAAGAAAATCGTTGCATCTAATTTTGGCATGAGTTGAAAAATCAATCCTACTTTTAGCCTTGTCATGTCCAGAGGTTCCATTTTACAAAATGTTGGTCGTTGCCAATCAAGGCTGTTTGTTAACTGGCTCTATTAGGGCGCTGCTTTAGACCTTGCTTAGAGCGCACTTCCTTAAGAAAGTCTCCTTGTTGAGTATTATCCCTTTTTATATTTTTTTTATTAGAAAATCACAACTGCAATTATTCTGGATATCTCAAATGCAATTTTTATCTTTGATTTCTTCTACCTAACACTTAAAAATATCAATATTGAAAATGCATTACACCAAAATAATTTGTACACTTTCAGGAAGGAATTAAAATTAATCAAAGTGCCGTCCTCTTAATCATTTAATCAATCTAACTAACACAATATACAATGTATGGCTATCCTTGCAGGTTTTTTGTTATATTTGGCAAAATTTGCTAATATTCAAGCCTTTGGAGACTTCTTGAAATGTAAGAAAACCACCGACCAATCCCAATGAGAAAAGATAATTTGTCAAGCATGAAACATAGATGGACGGTGCCTTGATTCAAGCCTAATATACGTGACAAAATATTTCTGACTGAGATTCGAGTTATAAAACGAAATAAAGGTTACGTCTCACTCAAAAACTTACCTTTAGACTAAGGGCAGATGTGGTGAGTTATGTGGCACAACCAGGGGGGCACTTTCCAGACAAGAATATTTCGAAAACTTTGTGACCCTGCGGAGTGCAATTCATCGAATGTTCCCAAAATCTCACTTTCCGAAATAGTGAATTTTCAAAAAAAGGCATTTTCTTTCGTCAACCAATAATCGACTAATTACAATATGATATATACCTTCTGTCGCCATTACTGGCAAATATGTGATTTGTGTACAAAATCCGAATCTGTGCTTACACGATGTCAAATATATTCGGCGACCAATCAAAAAAATGCCCTCCCCCGAAAAAAAAATAATAATTCAAGCCCTAGTATGTATTTAAATGAAATATAAAACGTGTCTGATAAAAAAAAACTGATTAATTCTTGCGCATGTTCATTTTCTGGTTGATATTGTTTATTTATTTGCATTTAGTCTTTACTCGTTTGGTTGAATAAAAAGATTACAGCTTTGTATTAATCTGCATTATTTTAACCTTTCGAAGTTGTCCGTTGGTACCATTTTCAACAAAAAGGAAAGTCAAGACAAGTTCAGTTTATTTTACCTAAATCATAAAAATAACAACACAAGTAAATAAAAAGTATTGGAGGGAGTTGCGAAGAACTAAAAACGTCATCGAGTTTACAACACCCAGATGGACTTATGTGAAAAAAAAATAATTACAATAAAAAGATAAAAAAAATTGCTAATAGTAAGAACTCAATAGATGAAAAAAAAACGGAGTACAGGAACAAAATAATATTTTCCTATGAACAAAATATTTACAAGAGTCGTCTCGTTGCTCACGTGCGACTTCGGGGCCTAATAAATGAATATTGGTCAAGTCCGATAGCTTTACACTCGCGTTGAGGTCGCACTATACGTTTGCGTAAGTTGCGTTGTTTCGTTGACGGAATGCCTTCCCGAGCGTTCTATCTCTAACGATTGTTTGCCAACTTGAACTTGAAAAATACCAATTTCATCTTCGCAAATGCAGTAGGCCATTTAGGCCTCTTTATGTCTATCAATACCTATTTATACATTGATATCCGATGAATATGATGGCGGTGTTACTTATCATCTAATAAACTGACAAAGGGTCTATATACGGGAAATTGGATGCAAAAAATCCGACTTCACTATTTTTTTAATGCTGGTGATCCGCAAACTTAGAGCCAATGCAGTGATCCCGAACCGCCGTTCCTCGGACTGGTATCGTTTCGAGAAAAGTTTTTTTTTCTGCGACGGCATGACAGCATAGTAAGAAAATAATGGCTCATTTGCCGATGGTGTCGAGATAATTCAAAATATATGAAAGAAAATCCTCAAAATGACTGATTAAAATTAGATTAAAACCATTTCTCAAGCCTCGCGAAAGGTTGATTTGTAGGACTGGTGAATTCAGTTCGGTACTTCCAATAGTTTCGAACAACGTTTGCTCGCGAACAAAAAGTAAGCGGAATTCTCATATTTCACAGGTAAAATGCAAAAATATTATGCGTTTTGAAACTTCCAATGAATAATCTTTCACAAATAATATAATATGTCACTTTCAATGAATTCGTTGCTATAGATTTGATATTTTTTTGTAATTAAATAATTGCGACAAATTACCATGGTAAAAACGTTATATAAATATATATATATAAAATTACTCGATCTGATTCGAAAATATTATCCGTATCAAATTTTAATTCCTACCGCGTCGCTTTTGATAAGCGATCTGTCACACGGAGGCGCTACGGCATTGAAGCGAAAGGAATAAAATGCAAGTCTCGGGTAGCTGTAACATAGAACAGATACACAGTCACTGCAAAGGTCCGTGCCTCATGGTTCCTACCTCTGCGTAGTCTATATGGTTGGATGCCTCGCTGTTTCACCATAAGGCCGTTTGAGCAATAACCGCCCCATTGCTGAACCGATTGAACAATCCCCAGCTACCTGATCTTTCAGTTTGTCTATTATTGTTAGGTGACGTGGCATCTCGGGACCGATTGGGTTAAACAGAATGATCTTCGAGTTTGAATCAGAATAAGATAGATTTTATTGGATTGAATCGGATAACTTGTTCGAAATTAAACAATTCAGACGAGAATCTACAATAGAAATCATATGCGAACGACTAGAATGATCAGCGTTGTGACAGCCACTTACCTAACGCCAATCGAGATTTAGACTCAAATAACTTTCTCAACACATGATTTTTGATAATATTCTATCGTACGTGCGGAAAATAGCACAAATATTTATGTTGCCACAATATAATTACAAAAATAATCATTCAGTGTAAATACTATGTCAGATTGTTCAATGAGACATAAATACAGACATACCACTATCTGACCAGCACAGCATTAGCATTACCGGATAGTCACAAGCAATTACAACATACGACCGCGCTTAACCGACTTAGCCACCGAGCCGGGCAACAGAATATCTTAAATTCTTTTTTTTTTTTGAAAAAAGAGTTGCGTCACCAAGGTGCAAAAAATTTTGTGATTACGTGATAGTACATTTTAGTATATTTTGATGGTATTTTTAAGGGTGAATCTTTTTCAAAAATGAAAGGCTATTCATTGTACGACTAAAATAGTTTTATGATCATTCTGTCAATGAAATCTAAAATTCATATTTTAGTACCATCCACACCAGTTTTAAAATTGAGCGGTCATTGGGTTGTTGGGCAAATTTATTTGTTCCACTTTTTAAACGCTTTGCTCGTAAGGAGGTTCCGGGAAATTTTATGGATATAGTAGAATATATTTTTGTCATGGGGCGTATTGATTGGTATCTTCGAGAAAAATTATATCACGACTTCAACCACCTAAATCTGCAAAGCTGAAGTTGAAATTTTTCAAAACGCGATAAGTTCGCGCGTCATCAACTTAATATGTTATTCGTCAGCTGAAACTTTGCTCTTTATTGTTTTGCAAAATAATCTAAAAATTTATTGCGTGCCTCATGCGCGCATTCTCGTTAAAATTTTTAATTCAACTCTCTTCCGTCAAAATCGGCCCCCGAAGAATTTTCACCGCTTTATAGTATGTAAATGTATCTGCCTCATTAATTATCTAAAATTTTTCGTGCTGGCAGTGGAAATCAAAAGTATGTTTGATTGTCTGGCGGCTATTATAATACGTTTTTAATCTTATTTCAGAAAAATGCGACTTACATATCCGCAACCTTGTACCTGTGTTTATATATTAGGAATATACTAGACCACCATCAAACAATCGAAAGAATACAACATTTTGATGTATGGGATTAAAGGTGAAAAGTTGAAAACAGAAGAATATTGTTGTATTCATATGAAAAGAGAAAAATTCAGATATTGCATTTTCTCTTCTTATTAAAAAATGATTTGCTTTTCTCAAGGATGGCAGAGACAACTGGCACTGAATGACAATACAATGTTCTCGTAAGCGCAATGTTGAATCTAAGAACACAACTCAATATGAAAATTTTTGGTGGAATATATTTTGTTAATCACTGATGGATTGTGACAACGGGCAACTTTCTCATTAATCGCCTATAGACTTGGCATAATAAGTTCTGCAGCCTAGTGGTTAAATATGTTGCCATTGTAGGCTGAAGATTTCGGGTTCGAGTCCGGCTTGTTGATCCATGCCCACCACTCCACCCAGGGTTTAATAACTTCGGTAGGCTAAGCCGAACAGGGAAAGGATCATATCTTTCCAGCACTACCCGTCTATAAGTTGTTCCTGGGCCGGGTGGCCATAATAAGTATAAGTGAACCCTATACTACCTCGTAATCGAATTGTGATAGTTTTCTCTACAAACCTTTGACATACGCGTGTGAATTAGTTTTTAAAGATCATCTCCATCCAGATATAAAGTTGAGATAAAGCGACATAAATAGATTAAAGTCTATATCGTTATAAAATTTTATTTGTCGTTATGAAAATACAATTTAGTGTAGCATTTGTATGGTAAACAGTATTTACAATCAATAAAATCCCGCGATTATGATCGCATTTAGTATTAAAAATGAACCTGGTGCTACCTAGGGATATATTTTTTAATCAGATCACACACCAAAGGTTAAGAAATCAAAAAATTGATTTTTGTTAAGAGGAGTCACCACTGACTCACACTTTACAAAACACGCTTTATCAAAATATTTCTGACTGAGTAGTCCCCCCACACCTCAACCCGGACGCGGTCCGTCCATGGCTTATGCACAATACAATTTCCGACCATTGACTTTATGGATAAATAAATATATGATCGCGCTTTAACAAGGCGGGTCGGCTTCTTCAGCAAGCTCAATCACAGAATGTTGAAATACACGATGAATGAATGATAATCAGATACAAAGATTAGTTCACAGACACGCTACGGCCGATAATTTCGAAGTTCTTAAAGACAAATGAAAGCTGAAAAAGTGAACTTTTATTCCACTTTTTTCTTCAACTCAGCCCAAAACTTGAATTTCGAATCCTTTTTGCTGCAAATTTTCATATTATTATTATTATAAATTTCGCTATTCAAGAATAAGAATTAGGATTTATACCATTTTCAATTTGTGCCGAGTTTTGATGAGTACTAAGTTCGAATTGTCTTGATAAGGAGGAAAATAAAACAAAATCTCAGATAAACATGAAAGCATCATCGTTTTTGTTTTGTACCAAACGTGATTTCGATTGAAAGATTTTCTTCGCGTAATTGCTGTTAGAGAAAGAAGAAGAGCCAACAATTGAAGTTTTAATCACATCAAGTAATTAATTAAATAAAAATATTCAAATCCTATGTCTTTGTTCATGGATGATTTTTTCAAATATGGCACAGGGAATGGAATGAATATGCAGAGGTATAGTAGGCAGAATTAGCAGCAGCTCACACTAAACACATAACAAGTAATGAAAAAGTTACTTTACTTGAGAGCAGCAAGTTTAATACTCGGCGCAAAACACACGTGGTAAACAGTGTATATCAAAGTAGGTAAAAAAACGAAGGGAATGCAAAAAAATAATTTAATGCGAATTAAAATTGGTAGCCAGGCAACACGATCCACACAAATAAGGAAATAAACCTTTACACTCATTTAAACTTTCATGCTTACATTGCATAATTCGAAACGTCAAAGGAATTTAATCTTTTGAGAATGTACGGCTTTATAAAGTATAAATATTTTGACCAAAATTTTAGATATGGACACATTTTTAAAATATCGAGATGTCAGAATAAACCTAAAATATATTTAATGAGATTGAAGACATTATTGATATGGAGTACCAAATCTAATACAATGGGTGAAAAGGAAAATTATTTCTATATCGAATCATTGGTTTAATATGATTTATCCATTCTAATAAAAATGCATTAAAAATCTTCATATTTTCGAGAATATAGAAAAATCGTTTCTGAATCTCACGAGGTGGGCGAAGCGTGTGAAGCGCATGCTCTCTCTCATTAACCAATATCTTCAATAGTAAGGAGTTGTTCAGTCAGCAACCTAGGCGGAGGTCCCGAATTGGACAATCGAATACCTACTACTGTGACTGACTATATATCCACAATAATGGAGATTCATTTATCACTAGTTTAAAAAAATCAGCAAAAATTAATCTTGAGATTAGAAGTACGGTGATGGGATAGGTTACCGGCACGCAATGCCATGAGGATGAGATAGGTTACCTGTAATCAACATAAGACCAGACAAAGCCGTGATAAGAAAGAAATAGCCTATTGGTCCAATATATATACATAAATCATTCCGTAACATTAATATACTATTTGAGATGGCCTGATCAGAAATTGTATTTTGTTAAGTATGATCTACTGATAGACCACGTCTTCGCAGCACGGTCCATCTGTGACTCATATTTAACAAAACTAAGACGACCAAGTTCTGACAGGGAGCAAGTAGCCGCCAATCGGTGGTCCTCCAAAAACACGTGGAATAGATAGATGAAATTTTTAGCTTCTATAATTCTGTTGCGATTGTATATAACAACACATCGGAGGTCATATATGAGCCCACTGCATTGTTACCACAATAAACTCGATTACCAGATTACAGGAATCCCCAAATTTTCCACATAAATAGAGCATGATTTGTACCGTGAATATATCGCGATAAAAATAACGCATTAGGAAAATGGTGCATTTAACCACCACTTGAGTGAATCACCCTAAAATATGCGCTGTACCGCGTAATATTGGCAGTTTCAGGTAAAATTACTAAGTTCACCTGGTATACCGAGTTTATTTTGAGAATATTTTTACCTAGTTTCACTGATATCTGATTTACCTACTTTCTGCTTTTACCGACTCTACCCTTTTACCTAGTAAACTAGTAAGTAAAATTATGTAAATTTACCTCATTTTCAACTAAGTAACTATATAACAAGACTAGGTACCTGGTACAAAAAACTAGGTAAATTATATTTTCGACAGAAACAAAACCCTTCAAAATAGACTGTATGAAAATTTTCACATTAAAATGTACTAAATGCAGCAAAAAACGATTATCTAGTTTACCTGCTGGCTTCACACACGGTGCTACCTAGTTTTGTAACTAAAACCAGATTATCTAGTAATATTTCAGGTGTTTTATTGGTAAACTGGTTTTCCCTCAGCTAGTTTGAGAAAAAACTAGGGTGCCATCGCTAGTACCACGGCTACAGCTTCATTTTGTTTAAAAGATGTTATCATTCCGTTTCGGTCGAGCGTAACCAGTTTGTTACACCATGGACTTGCGTTGACTCGAACTAGATCCGTTCAATCCTCTATGTTAAAATGACAACTACTAGGCCATCGTGCCCGACATAGTGACGGCGAAACAAGCGATAAGATGTAGATCGATCGAAATAAACCAATGCATGCGAAACTAAGATTTAATATCTTGATAGGCGTATCATGGAATAATATTCCTATCGCTCGATATGAATTATGAATTATCAATACAAATTAAAGAGCGTAATTACGGCGAACATTCAAACAGCCGAATAGTTTTGAGCTGTTTTCTTATCTACCTATATGATTATATTTTCGTTTGTTCATATTGAATACTGAACAAAAAACATTTTCAACAAAAAGTTGAAGCCAAACAAGCCTAAATACATGCCAGGTAGCTTTGCGCTAGAGAAAATTTTACCATATTTGTTTCCATTACTATATTATCGACTCTTCTCATAGTCGATATAATTTGGATATCAATAAATACTGAAAAAATGGATGTAAGTAATATATATATATATATTAAAATAAATCTGTTAATCCAATTGAATCGTGATCCACCGATACTTCACAGGGTATCGGCAAATACCAGTCCGATTGCTCATAGCATTAACTCGACAATTTTTTCACTGACTTATTTTATGGCGCGTCTGCGGTAATGAGTCAGCCGCAATTTAACGTCGTTCATGTTATTGCATAAACCAAATGAAAGACCCTGTTTAATAGGTTCATTTTAGAAAAATGATTGGCAGAATTATTTTTTTCTATTTGTATTCAAGCAGTACTTTCAAGTATCAAATTGGGTGCCGCTTCCAGGATTGCCACAACCCATTTCCTGCGTCTCATTGAAATCTTTTACATCGCCTTTTAGAATTTTACAATACACAGGAAATACGTCATGTCGGTTCCTTTTACGCTGTATAGTTGAGTCATAATTACTTTACATGGTCGGAAATTTAAATCTTTAACCTATAACACCCACGTTCGCCGGGCACCGTGTCAGACCAAAGAGCCACACACTGATAAAACCGCAGTTTGAAACCATGGTGTTTTATACAGTTTAGTTTATAGCATGTTTATATGCTAGTTTTATTTCAATGAAATGTTTCTTTTGTATTAAATATAAACCAATGAACAGACTGTAACACAGAATAGAGGGAAGCCCAAAATGTTCCGATTTTTAGGAATCTTCATCATGAATACGTTTCCTCTAGACTTGTTTAGCCAGGTTAATAGTTAATAAACAGAATTATCAAACCACGTATTGATTAAACATCAAAAATGATCATTTTATTTCTGCCAAATTCCTCACGTACGTCTTTATTTTAAGCCGAATGAAATTTTATATTTTGAACGTACAAAGACCGATTGTGATTTATATTATAAATTTTATTTTGTCAAGCATGAGTCACCAATGGCTTAAGCTCGACAAGCCCTGACAGAACAAAATTTTGTCCTGGCATTGTTTTGTAACTTCGTAGCTTGATAATATCCACAAAAATTGAGACATTCCAATTACCAAACGAAGGGCAAAAGCGTGGTTTTGACGGGATTAAGAGTAATCTTCTCCACAAATATTGTGTACAAATTTAATATTTCACGAGGCATGGGCGAATAATGGTGGACCTCCTGATGGCGCGATTCATTAGTGATCCACGTTCAACAAAACGTTTTTAAATTTAAAATTGTTAGCCAAGTACGTCCTGATGTTTTCCCACGGGGCTTTGAGTTTTATCAAGAAATTTAAAAAAAACTTAATATCGAACGTCTTTACCAAGATAAGTGAAAATACCATTAATCGTTTATTTTCACTATTCATAATCATGAAAAATTTGTTTGGAACGGAGTGAAACCAAACATAGTTCTATGTAGATAGTTGAAGTATTTTAGAAGTTGCTTTTGAAATTGGTAGGTGGTTTTACCATTGCCCAGGGCATATATCATTGCACTTTACCATAGTAGTCCATGTCCGTTTGGAATGTTCTCCGCCTAGAGTGCAGTTGCTGGTATAACATCTTGTAGTAGCTCTCTGCGATTAAATGGCCGTTAGTTCATTTGGGTACTGCTTTCGCCCTTTTTGAGAATGAACATCATGAAACAAAATGTTCTATAAACTACATAGATGATACATCCCTAACATAAATATTTCGTCAAAACATGTTTTGTTGAGTATTGATCACTGATAAGTGACGCCGATCAGCGTGGTCATCCATAGTTCATGCTTAGCAAATTTAAATTTCTTATAGAGCGGCCCCGTAGAGCGATATTGAAAGGTTTCGGCTTCGTTCGTGTGGGCTATACATTCTTTATTTTAAATTTGCTCTTCAAGTATTTTATGACATCATATCATCAAATTGTCACATATTTTGAGTTTCACGGCCATAATTATATCGCAACAGTCGATTTACTAGGTAAGTACATGTTAACTTGACCCTTCTTATTCACAGTGTATACAGCAAAACAAAAACAACAATAAATGAAATTTAAACATATCATAGTTCAAGGAGCGTGTCGTGGATTATGTCGATGGCCCGTGACGACATTCCTTTGCGGCCTTCCTACATAAGTTATATTTGATGTGGAAACATGACCACTAAAAACCAAAACAAAGTGAAGGGTCACTGACTGGCACGAACAGTTTAGCACTAGTGCTTTATAAACTGACGGCAATTTGTCAATATTTATCTAATGTTCCTCCGATCTGGCAATATCTTTTTGAGACCATCATGATCTTACACGACCCTCGTGTAATTCTTTACGAATAATTATCTTGGTTTAATATTCAACGACTTTCCGAAGTACCTTTTTTCGATGCAGAGATGTTGGAGCAAAATGTTTTCGAAGAGTAAATTACTAAATTTAAGTGAAACTTAAAATCAAGGAATGTCAATGTTATGAAATTCAATCAGGATAGAGGGCAACACCGTCATTTTTCATCAAGGAAGGCAGTAACTTCTGAATACTTCTACTGTTCTGTAATTCAGTTTTTTTGTCAATCGCATGAGAGATTCCATCACATTCGGTATCTAAATATAGTTCTTGGCCTGGACAGATGTCACCTGCCCCACATTCTGAAACGTCCTTCATCTGTGTTTAAGCCACAATAGTTAAACTCGATAACATTGCACGCTTGTGCCTTGTGATGGCAGTTGCGAATCACGTTTCATAATATACCATACCCCGTATTACCAATTTCCGCGGCGTATTAAAAATTTTAAAAAGTGTTGATGATTTCAAAATAAATTGATTCACCTAGTTATTCATATTAGGAATTTACTTTTTTCGTGACTTTTCAAATACCCATTTTAAAATTAGGTAAACTTAACTATTTTACAAAGTTAATTAACTAATTAAAACTTCAAATAGAAAAGTCGATAAACTAGGTAATAGCGCTTTGAAAAAACTCTGTAAACCAGGTATGTTGGATAAACTCGATATTTTGATCTAGAATTTCCAGAACTATTTTGTAAACTTTAAAATAAGAATTCGAAAACCGATGTCATGAAGATCTCAATTTGTGAAAAGATCGTTCAAAGTTACTAACGATGTCGAACATTAAGCTACTTTTTCAATATGCAAGGTATGCTAAACTCAATCGGCAAGCTCATTGCGCTACAACCGTTTTATACAAGAGTCATACAACACCTATACGTGGCGCATCCATATCGGAAAAAACCCGCACAAAAATGTGAGTTACCGATGAATCGCGCCGCCAAATCGCGGTCTATCTGTGACTTATTCTTGACATAAATATAATTCCTGATTAGGATTCCACCAAAGCCGATTCGTTACAGAAAATGTGTAGATCTTTCATTGAAGTCATATTCTCAAGTTGAAATTGAACTCCTTAACTTTCATTCCGCGTATAATGACCCTGATGGTCGCAGATTGAATATTGTGGAAATGACATAATCTTTTATTTACAAGTTACTGTTACACATAATTAAATATATTATGACACAATACATACACATCTTTCTATCGCCTAACTTGAAGTATGAGGGCTAGAACTTGGTAATGAAGAAATAAACAGTTGTTCTGTAAATGCGGTTGCCAGTATGCAAATAAGGATATTTTATGTAGATTTGATTATTATACTGTCTAAAATGGATGATTGTGATTAATTTATCGGTTGCTGTAATTGCAAAACTAAACAGTTTATGCACAAGATAATGTCAATAAGAAAAAGCATTTTGATGTATATTGGAGTCTGATGTGGACAAGTACAATATTACCATTATCTAAGTCAGCCAATTCGTTTCCAAATATTTTCGTAAATGTGATTCGGTTTGGTCTCAAACCGAAAATTGTATGTGCGCATGTTTAGTTAAGTTAGAGACGCTGATAGATTACGCCGATGAGGTTCTTTCCGTCGGGGACAATTGCACCTTTGCATGTTTATGAATATTTATGATACCTGACAGACACGAGTCACTCTTTAGAACCCGAATTTTACATTGCCAAGCATGGATTAGTCTGCTAACGACTACAATACAGCAGTATAGCAGTCACAACGAAAATATGTATGTGAAATCAGAAACCTTTTTTTGGCAAAGCCTTTACCCTGCCCAATCGGTAACGCAGCAGGAATACGCTTCGAGCTACCCATTTTTATCGGATTTCTTCCCCTGCAGGATAAAAGGATAGAATTTTATCCTATATTCTATAATATTGCAAATATTCTACACAAAAGAACATATTATAGATGGGCGGAAATTCATATTACATACACTTACCTATCTGGTTTCATAATTGCAAATTTATATTGCAAGTTGATTTGTATTATAATACAAGTTCAGCAAAATATAATTTATAGGTGTTTTTGTCGTTGCCATTTGCAATTTTAGTTCGACCTAGTATTAACCACATAATGTTGGGTTTTGTTATGCATGGATCACTGATGGATCGCGCCGTCGACGTCGTTTATTTGAAAATAGCATATCGAGAACGAACTAGTTGCTGTCTAATCAATCCATAATAAACATTACATAGATACTTATTGAAGATCTTTCAAAATAGCAAATCAAATTTTTCACGTTAAAGACATGCCCATGGGATTAATCGCTCGCAAATTGGCGCCAACGCAATGTTGTCATGATCAAAGTTAAACGGTGTGAATAATGCGTTTGACATGCATCAATCAAAACCTATGACGCATTATTCGGCGTATCCAAAGGAAACCGTCACAGGGGCAATAGTTGAAAGAAGAATAAAGTGTGAATGCAAAAGCATGGCGTGCTGATTACGTAATATCAGAAACACGTGTTAACAAGAATAATAATAAGGAATATTTTACTACTTTGAACGCAATGTGAAAAATGCACCAATGTCCAATGTGTTCTGTAGGTTCGGGCTTTCGAACTTTTCCGTATCATAAGAATATTTTATTTTTATCCGAGACAAATGCCAAGTACCTCATCCTACTACAAAAAGTCCGTTCTGTAATGATTCAATGAATTTATTCGGTCTGGGTTGCTGTGCTGGTTTTTCTATTTATGTATTCGCAGTCGATGGTTCGATACTTGCCGCGTTCGCCGTAAGAAACTTTGATACACTATTTCCAGAATCCATTAAAACAACAAACAAATGTGGATTCATAAATGTCAAAAGGCATCACCTTACCGCAGTATAATCTTTGTTATAAATATATTACGTATTGTTGATCCAACGGATTGGAAAAGGATTATAAAATGTTAAACAAAGAATTTTCAATAAAGGCAGGTGTAATTGTTTCGCATTTAATTAGATGATAAAATTTAAGTGCTGACTGAATTGATGGAATATGCTAATCAAAAAATTGTTGAACAGTAAAAGTTCTTGGACACAAAGGAATTCTAAGCTGTGCCAAAAGAGGTAAAGATATATCGTAACACCACGGAGTTTGGCATCAGCAGTTTGGATTGAAAATTTGGTTCGCTATCAGATCATAAAAATTGTTTTATTCACCACTGTGTTATTTTCCACGCAAAATTTTAGGTAGTGAAAGTTCACACAAATCAAGGCTTTGCTGCTCCTTCAGCAAACTATGATAAAAAAATAATACCTCGACGTTTTGCTCAAATTTTTATCGTTGTTCTCGGTATATCGTAACATAACCGGAAGTTGTCACCCTGCATTGGAGAGAAAAGTATAAGTATAGTTTAGGTTCAAAAAGACAGCAATTAAGCAATGCAACGATATCAAAGTATTTCATGAATTGTCTGAAAATATTCAAGTCTTCGTTTAGTTCTTCGGTTATATTTCGTCGCCTTCGACATTATAGCTTTAACTAATTATGATTGCCCCCACAATGTACTGATATGACTAAGGGCCAAAAGTTGAGACCAATTATATATTGTCGAGTATGAGCCTTATTTAGTGTTATTTGTGACACATACGTAACAATTTTGTGTGATCGGGAACACGATTATATAAAAAAGTAAATTATACTGGTGTGATGCAGTTAATAATTTCACCAAAAATAGTGTTTATTTTGATTTAAACTACTTAATTTCGGCCGCAGTGGAAATATATGGAATATACTCTTCTAGAGTCTATGAACGAATATAACTTTTATCCAAAAATGCAGAAAATTTCTTTTTATCGGGATTATACTATAAAGTCTATAATCCATCCGAGCATTAATTAACTTGTGTAAAGGCATTTACAGTATTTAAAAAGTCGAGGTTTTTAGGGAACGGAAAATGAAACTTAATCCAATCGTTTTTTGAATTTTGCAAACATGTAAAGCAAGGATAGATCCCTATAAAGTTAAGAAGTTTCACCTTTGGCAAGAGTTAACAAATTTTTGTCGACACTCTCAAATCATAGGCACAACGCAAAATAGATGCTAAAATCAAGGCTATGACAATGTTTGCAAAGGCCCAAATTAAAGTAATCATGATATTTCAAGTGTAATCGGATCGCCTTAAAAGCTACAAAATTACTGGAATCCAGTTTGGGCTTCACCAGCCATTGCTGAAGAACTGGCAGTTTTCCCCGTGGTTTCGGGGCCTCTGTAGGGACCAAAAACCAAATGCTCAACATTCAGATTGACAGCAAGCAATCTAAACGTACTGGGAAACGCAGTTCAATATTCACGTACCTTTCCGCCAAGTAACGTGGAAAGCTAGTTTCGTGTTCAAAATTAAGATTCATCATGGCCATGAAAAAAGTTTCGTCACAGTTTCCTGCAGAGACCAGTAGATAACGCGTCAGTGTAAAAAGGGCGTCGGATTAAATCTCGTTTTGTTTTGGGTCAACTTGTGAAAAAAAATCGCCGCTTGTGACGAGGGTGTGAAACACTTCCGCCTTTTCGGAAAGCCATTGGGAAAATCGTGGTTATTTCAATCCTGCATTTAGTTGGGTTCGGTACTGTTTGTAGTCTATCGAAGATGACTGCAAGAAGATGGCAAACGTTATCCTAAGACCTAGCCAGAAAAGTAGTGATAAAACTCATTTGCCAAGTATGAAAGTACGAATAGTTCACGCTGCCTAGGCATAGTCCATATGTGGCTCATTCTTGACAAATATCTGTTTAAGAAAAGACCAGTTTATAACCAGGTTGTGAGCAGTACCGAATATTGTAGTGGTTTTCTGTAAGCAAAAACTTATCCAATTAGTTCAAATTAAACCCTATAAATATCTTGAAACTACATTTAAAACGCGTTTGCAAAATATTTCTGGCTGTCGAGTATAATTTTAGGTTTGAAACGTATTACTTACTTTTTAAATAGTGAAAGATAAAATGATGATTTGGTAACATTCATTTTACGCCCAAGATGGAATTGAACTTTATTTTATCAATTTAGAATAGTGCATATATTGTAAAAAGGCACAAAACTATTTTTGTGTCTGTGATGTACATCATGGGGTTTCGGAAGTTTTATGCTCTAAAGAGAGAGTTGTAGTCCGCTCGTTTCGAAATTATGTCGAGACTTCAAGGGGCCAATTATTATGTGAGGAGAGAGTTTCTAAAAAAAAGAGAACGAGTTGAAGTTATTAAAATATTATAATTATTTTAAGCAAGATTGTAAACGTTTCAAAACATATTCAGATCATGCAAAATAACCTTCACCATTATGTGATCCCACCCACGATGTATGTTTTGTAAAAAAAATGATTTTAGTGAAACTGGTTTAGTCACAAACCTATATTAATCGCAATATTTTTATGGCTCGACTTGGACATTTTTGTTTGTATAGTGTCAACAGAACAACTTCTTGGCGATGAATCAAAAGCTTCTAGCTAAATCAGAAAATACAAGGGTATTTTAAAGTTGATTCAAAATAACCTGATTTAAAATAATAGCATGTAAAACATTTTATCTAGAATGTAATTGACTTTGGTAAACAGGGAATTTTGGTAGTCTCTTTTTTGAAGTCAATGAACGTCTGATGTACGCATTTATTTAGAGCTGATGGACCCAATATCAACTAGAACATAGCATTAGAAATTCTGCGTATTTCGAAGAGCCGTACACCTGGACCCAAACATAGGTTACAAAAACGTTTTGTTTTAAAGGCTTAAGAGCTACTTATTTAGAAAGCAAATAGCCTGGTTAGCTTGTGTTGCATAAATTAGTAAGATGGAGCGTTGAATAACTTTGCGAGGTTGGTGGTGTATACAGATGGTAGGTACTATTAGATTCAGACAGATTGAAATCAATGTTAGATTGGGACGAATCACAGATACATACATTTGTATGATCCTGCAAAGAATATCAGCAAATAATTTGCTGACATGTTGTAAAATCACAAACATTTTATCCGCTGTAAGGAACTCGAAAAGTCAATTGTGGCTGTCTATATGAAGTCGAAATATATCCCTGTTGTTTGTTGAATAGAATCCGATTTGTTTCGAAGTAATATTGGCGATTTGAGAGCAAGTTTAAAAATAAATGTTGGTCAAAGTGGTATTGTTGCATATAGTGCAAAATATCTGTTGTGGTGTGTTTTTTTTCATTGAAACCAAGGCCGGAAGCAGTGCCCAGAAGGAACAAATTAACGGCCACTTAATCTTTTTTTAGCCACTTCTTAGAGTGGATCATACTGTAAGTAGATTAAATGTCTCACAAAATGTCAGAGTGCCTTGTACCATTGTTTGGCGACGCTTGATGACTTTTAATTTTGTGTAGTTGAATATATGACGTATTGGACGACCTTAGCTACAACCTTTTAATAGGAATCTATTTGCGGCCAAGGGAAATATTCGGATCTTAACTTTCAGTGTTTCAAGCATCAGGATTGATCAAACAAATGTAAACAGTGTAATATTGGCATTCATTTTCAAATATTTGATTGGATATGTTCTCATAATTGTGGATACGTTTCCTATTGAACGGCCAGTAAAAAACGTTGAAATATTCAAAAGTAATCAGTCTGCAATCAACGTTTCGTTTATATATCACACTTGATTAAATGATTATAATATTCGTTGTAAATTCACACTCCTGAATTTGATATAATAATTGTTTTGGAACATAACGTTCTCTCCTTTTAATATATTTAACAAAAAATGAGGGATTTTAACGTTCTCGAGTAATTTTGGCGTTCATAATTTTATTTTAACAATGTTTTGTAACCTCAATATCATATCACGCATTTTAATAATGACAGTTAAGTGGATGGCCAAAGTCGCTATATAAACAAACGAACTCGGTAATAACTGTCCAACTAATGAAAATATTCGGATCCAGCAGGCATGAACGATTGATATACTTGCAATATCTAAAGAATGCACTAAAAACAATACATGAAAACGAAATGGGGACTATGAATAGTGACTAAACAGTCAAAACCCCTCGCAGTTCGATTGAAATAAAAAGGGAATAAAAAAGGCAAAACACTAATATATATAATAATCATTAGCGCTTCTTGAGTTCACCTGTGCTTCATTAGTACTTAACGCTTTCAGAAGAGACTTATTGTAATTTTCTAAAATATAATTGGCTTCATTGACTGCCGGAAAAGTTTAATATATGCCTATTTATGTTTCGTAGAATATTTCATCTGTTAAAATAGGTATTGGTTATCCCAAGATATTGACAATGTTAGTATAAATATGCTTTTATAAGTGTTTTCCCATATCCATAATTTGTAACAAAGGACAGAAAGAACCAGACAACAATGCGTCTGTAAAACCTCCAAAACAGGATTAAAATACTATTATTATATAATGGTACTTCAAATATGAATTTATATATGTATATATCTCCTGCTGGAAAGTTTTTGTACTGATAAAAAAAAAAACTGTCTATTTTTTTCAGTGTTATTACAAACCATGTCCTATAAAAATATACCTGTTTCCGAAAGAAATTTCTAAATCAACTAGCCATACCTGAGTTTAGGCAAAGCCAATTCATTTGTAAACCGATACTGACTTGAGCATGTTTTCCAATCCAAATCGATTCTCGAACATAAATAAATTGCAATATATACCAATTGTATTTCCATATTTACCCTGAACATCATAATCAGTAAAATTTAATTAGATTTAGATCTGGACCCACTCATAATGTGGACAAAACTCGAACAATTGAAGGTTAAATTGCCTTGGGGTGGCTTACCCTGACAGGACCCTGCATTGGAAGCCACTTATTCTTTTACCCTAAATAAAAATTACAATAATCAATAATAATCGCCATTTGTCACATTCTCTATCATCCAATAATAAAAATAGGTAATAGAAGTAAATAAATAATACTGGAACAAAGGGATCAGAAATTAAGCTCTCACAGATGGACCGCGCCTCAGATGCTCAGTCCATTTTTATAAAGTTTGTGCCCAACGAACTTTTGAATTTGTTCTTTCTTTATTCTTATTTATAAAAGATTATTCAAGTTTTAAACCTCAATATATATTACGAAATGAGTGTGTCGCTACGTTGGTTCGAAAATGAAACGTTAAATATTGTGGAAATAGTACTGACATTGATTTACTATATTGTGGTACTTAGCCGCAGTGTCAAACGACTAAAGCTGAGCGACGTCGATGACGCCGCAATGAAATAACGTCAGAAGAATTTAAATCGCTTCTGCGATTCAATGTTGGATTTTGAACCCTTTTTCTTTTTCTGGCGATATATATATGTCAGCATATGAGCTTGCCTAACACATTTAAATATATCACTCGAACGGATCACATGTTCTCTAAAATGCATCCATCGTGAGCTATAACCCACTGTATTGTTGTCCAATCCGGTTGCGAAGAACATGAATAAATGCGCGTGGGCAAAAATAATATCGATAATATTGAGGAAAGGGAAATTTAATATAGGATAGAATTTAAAAATAGTTCTCGGCCATTCAACGACGGCTAATATGCTAAAATATTCTGATGAAACAACGGGATTCATTCAAACCCCACAAACACCAATTCGAGGAAGTTTTTAATATCATTTTAAGAGTACGTTGTAAGACACACACAGACGACCACGACATTAACGGTAGGATATAAGAAGCAGTATCCGTGGGCAGAGTTGAGTCGTTTGTAAATACGTATCAGAGAGTGCAGAACATTGGAAATGCCTACAAGTTTTATTTTCTGTGTGATGATGAAAATTACTTCGGACATTCCAAAAATCTATTACTCTCTAACTATTCTTATAGCAATATTCCAATAAACACTATACACAGTAGCACTGCCGTCGCGAGTTTTAAGGCAGCGGTAGGCGTAACATGGCGCCAACTTCAGCAATGACAAGACGCGGGTTAGTAGTTGTTATCTTGTTTACGGCATCGATGTTGGAGGCCGGTGGCGAAGATTTTGTTGGCGGACCGGAAGTACCAGATCTCGCGGCAGTCTTGCCTGCAGAAGATGTGAGTTTAAATCGCGGTAAAAGAAAACCAGGTAGGTCGAACTTGATACGTTTAGTGTTCAATTCCAATCCCGTACGGAAACATATACATTGGTATTCATATGTTCGTCTTCGATAAAAATTGTATTTGCTTTGGTGTACACACTCGTAAAATAAGTTTGTATATGAGTTATGTCAAATAAATAAATTGAAAATATCGAAAGCAAAGTACTATATAAATAGAATAATGTTGCAACATTAGTATGAGAAATAGCTGATATTTGGCGATATTGTGCCTATATTACAGTAAAGTACTAATGAAATTATATTTATGCAGAATACCAGGCTATCATCTTACTACGACGAAATTTAATGCAATGCGTGAATATTTCATTACTTGTAGCGAATATTTGAACCCAATAGCATAATATATTGTTTGAGGAATAGTAGTGTTGCTAATCTCAGGTAAAAGTACTGAGTCAATTTTAAAAATACTTTTCCCAAATTAATTGATATCTGATTTACCTACTTTGACCACTTTTACCGTTTTTATGTAAATTATTAGATGAAATTAGGAAAATTTTCCTAGTTTCATCTAGGTGACTAGTTTAAAAAACTACGTACATTATATCTTTGTTATCAAAAGTTTCCAGAAAAGACTATGCAAAACGTTTAAAACTTAAAAATGTATTAAATCCGGTAAATAACGATTACATAGTTTAATCAAGGTACTACCTAATTTTGTCAGTGAAATTAGATAACCTAGTAATATTTCGTCTAGTTTTGGGGTAAATGTGTTTTACTTTACTAGGTTGCGATCTAATCCGTGGTTGTTTGTCAATAAATACGCAAATGCGCCATGTCAAATTCCAATCAAAAAAAAAAAAAAATTTGGTGCATTTCCTCGGTAAAACACTGAACAAGTCTGAGCTAATATAATTTAATCGTATTGGAGTTTTATTGAAACGAATTTACTTACAAGCGCGATTTAATCGGCATTTCTTGCCAATATTAACAACTAATCCAATTTTTTGCTTATAATCATAAAAATATATTCGATTCCGAAAAAATCCAAATATCTCAGGTTTTGGAACACTATCTTAGTTGCCAATCTCACTGTAGCAATCCTGCATTATTTTATCGACATTGGTCAGGGTGGCGCAAAATAAAAGCGGTCGTTTGATTGGGCGAAAGTGAACAGACATGCCAAAATTGTCCTATATTAAAAACCGGAATGTACCCTTTTGATTAGTAAAACAATCATCATAATACAATCAGGCTGGTATCTCAATATTTCATATTAGAAAGCTCCCACAAAAGTGGTTTCCTGCTGGTATGACACATGCGTAACATCGACAGTTAATGCCATGTGACGCTATTTATTTGTTTGCAAACTTTGTGCTTTAATAATATGACTGGCTGTGCGAACTATATTCTCTTCGGCGAAGAGATTTTAAAAATATCGATTTCTGCTACAATGTGTGACGGTAGAATATTACGCTGTTTTTCTTCTGTACAAAGTAACTAATTTGTATTAGTTGTGTGACTTTGTGTGCCGTGAACTTAATTTGATTTTTCCCTAACCAAATGCATACGCTATCTGGCTTGTCGGTTATAGTGACCAACTATCACTTTGAACGCTTCTCTTATAATCAGAGGATTTTTTTTCTATCAACCGACGCGCTGTTTTTGACCAAGGTTAATTTCTGTCAAGGTTAATCTGTGTTAGCGGGTCGATTTTTATAGAAGAAAAAATCCTAAAAATTTATAAGACGCCAGGTAAAATCAATGATGATTGTAAAAAATATTATTTACAGATTTGGTACTTTACAAAATTGATTTTAATCTTTAACGCCATCTTATAGATATCTCACCGGAACTTTTAATCCTGTATCACGTTACCTGTCTATAAAATGGCAAAGTACTTTTTTGGCAATTTGTTTTAAATTTTTTTTTCACAAATTGAATAGAGGATTAAGTAAATGATAAACGGCAACAGGAATTTAGTGATATTTTACGAGAACGCCATAGTTTGTATCATTCGTTGACTATAGATACCTTTTGACAGCACTGTGGAATAATTTAAGACATTTAACAATACCGTACAAACATTTATGTGATTATCTGATCTTAACATAAAAATTTGAGAATAAAAATGTCGAATAAGTCAACATTCTTCTAGATTGGTGATAATATCAGCGACGACCGAATTAAATTTAAGTGTATTGCATATTAACGGTGTGAAATTGTAAATGATCAACTTGATATGGGGATCAAAATTGCCTGAATGTGTTCGTGCACATTGTTCGACGAAAAAAGACTCCATTTATCTTTCTTTTGCCGATGCAAATATTGTAACAATCAGTAGATTTAACTTGAAACGTCAATGGAGGGAGATAAAATTTCAAGATTTTCGAACCGTGTCAAGCCGTAGATAGATACACATACATACATGCGTGGCTCATATTTGACAAAATAAATTATGTGTTAAGGTAGTGGTAGCAATTCGCTATAATGTTTTCTAACAAGCTATATGGTATATACAAGTTCGCGTTTCGACACGTGAACCCAAATTGACATTTTCAAAACTTGAAGCAAACTTTTCTTCACACAGTATAATCGCGTTGGGAATCGTGTATACACATTTAGTTGTGTGTGGAATGTTTTACCAATATAAGGCAATGCTGGACGTTCATTTTATGTACTGATTTTATGTATGTATCTGGTACTTGTCAGTGGTCTACTGTTATTTCTGACCAGGTACTGCTTCTAACCTTGCTATACTCTCCCTGCTAACATTGATATAAATGATTGTGCATGTAAAATTAATGCTGCATTGTGATTGCTATAGTGTATGTATCTTACATTATTAATCCTCCATGCTTCTGATTTTATGGTGCGAACACAGAAAAGGGCAAATATTTTTACTTTTGCCAGCTTTTTGTGCGTAGCCAGTCATGTCTCGACCTTCCAAGCTTCTTGTGTTCTAAAAAAAAATTGAAGGACAAATTGCCTTATTTAAACATATATCGGAATTCAGATAAAACGACTTATAACTCAGGCGACATTTGGAACCAACATGTTCAGTGGGTTAGAATTTTGAATTTTCGTATTTTTTGTGCAACTTGATAATGCCATATTTGCATGTTGACAAAATCATTTGCTTGCTTTAAATAACGCCTCTGTTCTAACAGAAATACCTAGCCTTTCTCCACGGAAACAGGAATCTCGGAAACGGAATGGAAATCGTCAGCATCCTGGTTCAAAAAGGTATAGCAATGGCGAGTTGTCACATGCTGAACAGCTTCGTCAGTACGAGAACGATCTCGAACAATATAGCAAAAATCTGGATAAAACTCTACAAGAAAAAAACTTAATTGGTTCCCTCGATGACTATACCACACAAACTAAAAATTCTTCAACTCCAGATTTCTTCGCTGGCGGAGATATTACCGCTGAATATTTTTCTCATTTGATAAACCTTATTAATAAAGAGCAAAGGACGGATGCGAACCCATCAAGAGTTATAAAAAGTGTAGACGACAAAGATCGACCTTCACGAACTGACGAGTCCAATACCGGGGAAAACAACAAACATCCAGCACCTCTTGATCTCTCAGTCGCTGGAAAAACGGAAACAACTCTTCATGTTCGCTGGTTCACGCCATCCAGATATCCTGTTCAGTATTATGTAAGCCTGGTTAGAATACCAGACGATACAGAACAATTGCTAGTGGCCAACCCAAACGATCGCAGAGATGACAGAATAACCGCGACGAGGACAGAGTATATTTTTCGTAAGCTGGAGCCGGCAACAGAATATACGATAACCATTTTTGCCTTATATGCTGATGGTGTGAAAAGCAGCACGGTGAACATATCTGCTCTCACATGTATGTCATAATTTTCAATCTTGCTTAAATCATAGCTACCAGGACTATGCATACAATTTATAAAATAATAATAATAGTTAGTTACCTACAATTAAGAGACTAATATTTAATTGAAATTAACTTTTGAATCTAGGAAATTGTTAACCAATATTACACTATTTAAAATTATCACAAGAGAAATAATGAAAATTCTTCAATAATCATACGAAACCTCTTCTCTACAAAACTGATATACGATGTATGCGATGATTCTTACTTTCATTTCATTGAAGCTTTGCATGTACGTATAGTGTTCAACTCATTTTACTTGCTCAGTTATACATTTCTTAGAGAACTCGCCACAGATTTCCAAGAGTCATTAAAAACTCATAATTTACGACCGTAACATCGTACTTTTAGCCATACCATCACCGACCTCTCTGACGATATCAAAAATAACGACAAATGGATTTAAAGTAACCTGGGTTCCGGCACCTCGATCCGCGTAAGTTTTATTATATTTTGTTAATTTATTCACATTTATTTAGGGCATAAAAATAATTACAGGAATTTCCTTAAAAATATTTTCCTTCCTGTAGCGGAGTTTCTGGAATTCAACTAAAAATTACGGAGATAGGTGGGACATACCAGGAAGACAAAAAACTTAGACCCAAAGTTAGCTACGACAAAATTACAGGACTTAAGCCTGCTACGCGATATCGGATTACACTGCAGTCGGAAAAGAAAGGATCGTACAGTACTGAGGTCTTTTCTGAAGTAACAACAGGTGTGATTTTTTTTACAATGGTATCATCAAAGTAGGTTATCAATTACTCGATCGGATGGTTACAGAGACCGAACCGGAGCACACTGAATTACTAAATTGAATACAGGACTCAAAATAACATGCTGAATATCATGCAATTACTCTATGAGAACTTACCTGGTTTTGTGAGTTGTAGCTGTTGTTTCGAAGACTAATCCACGTTTGTTTTGCAGGAAGTGATGAATTTGATACCGCAGAAAGTCCGGCTGCTGGTGTTGGTGACACAATTCGAGAAATTCTGGGAGGTGAATATTTTATGCTAATCTATGTGAAACAAAAGATTTAATTTCATTAGTTGGGTATTCTATGGTTTGTGTACGAAGCGCGACCAATGATTAGCATTCCTGCTAAAGAGAAACACTTCTACAAGCATATTTTTGAAATGGAGTAACGCTTGTGCTTTCTTTCCTTTTCTTACTAAACTAGACGCAGAATCTGGAGTAAGATACATAGAAGAATGTCAAAAGACGAAAAAGACAGATTTGGTGATTTTGATCGACGGATCTTGGAGTGTAGGACCTGACAATTTCAGAAAAATGCAAGCTTTTTTGGTCAGTTTGGCAGATGCCTTTACAATTGGATTTGACGGTGTATTGATGGGTGTTGCTCAATACTCAGATGATCCAAGGTAAATGTTACCATTACCAATAGTTGTTACTGCTCTGGAGGATCACAACTTCACAGGATTTGCACAATAGTGAAATTTACCAACACTGTATTAATACTTTGCCGTTGCAGGATTGAATTTAAGTTGAATGAACACTCGTCCAGAGAAGACCTGATATTAGCGGTCAACAGAATACAATACAAGGGAGGAAATACGGCAACAGGAAGAGCGTTGGATTTTCTCCGAACAGATATGTTTATACCAGAACATGGAAGCAGAGCGGATGGTAGAGTGAAATCCTAATAAATATAATATGTCGAGTATATAATGCTAATTTCAAATTATATTCATTTTTTTTATTCAGGAACTGTGAGAAAAACTGCTGTTATTATAACGGATGGTGAATCCATTCTGGATGATGTATCAGAGCCTGCACGGTTGTTGAGAGAAACTGGAGTTGAAGTGTTTTCAATTGGTGTGGGCTCAGCACTGGAGTAAGAATCATATTCAATATGCACATATGACGTATTTGAAATAATAATTACTAATTTTAAAAATATCTGTAATATTTATTCATTCAGATCCGAACTTTCTGACATTGCGACGGATCCAGATAGTGACCACATGTTTTCAGTACAGAATTTTGATGATATACAGAGCATCAAGGATAAGCTTTTGAAAGACGTTTGCAAATCAATACGTAGGTGTTATTCTAAAAAGTCTTTATAGGTCTACTAAGTAGTAACAAAACTTGCATGAAATTCTTTGTTTCTTCGATTGTCTGTATTGTTCTCTCTCTTCCCCAAGAGTAGCATACTAGGCCTTTGTACTTCCAATTAAAGACGCGACGAGTCGTTAATAGCCTAACTAAGCGATTGTTACGTCAGGAAGGAACACTACCGAAAGGGCTAATTTATCCGCCCGTCTGATTACGTTATTTTATTCCAGCCGTATGCAAAGCTCCCAGTGTGCCTGATCACGGACGGGTAAATTGCGACAAAGAACAACTTACACCGGGAAGTACATGTACTTTCATATGCAACGGGCCTCTATACGAATTAGAAGACGGGGTGGACGCAGGTCTAGGACAAGCTACCAGAACATGTGGAGACGAGGGTGCTTGGGATCGCCCAGAACCCAATTGTGTCCGTAAGTAGCATACTGGCTGGTATTGTAATGTTGCATCGTAAACCGCCATAGAACATGCGTCATTTAACCTTAAAATCGAAAGCACTTACTTGACAATTCACATCAGACATTTAATATCTTGCAAGACGATACTCACAGAAGAAGCGATGCGATGCGCAAAGGTTCCTCATTATGGCTTACGGTTGGTTTATCCTATAAAATCGCCCAGTTGCCATTGCCGGTAACCAGTGTGTCGACACCTTAATCAATATTAGATAAAATATTGTTCATGACATACGCAAGTCGATGGATCGGTCCAGCACATAACAAGCACTTCCCGTTTTCTTTCTACCGAAGACAGAGCACCATTTTTGGCACAGTAATTGATCCATCGTGATCTACAAAATTATACTTGCTAATTCCATAAAACCTTGCCACAATTCTCCATCTCAAATTACTAAACATCAGAGTCTTTCCTGAGATCAGGTTTTTATGCGGTTTAAGCTGATAATTTATGTGAAATATTCGTTTTTAGCCGCACTATGCGAGGATCTTGCAGCCCCAGATAACGGACGATATGATTGTACAAATGGTTTCCGAGTCGGAAGTTACTGTACATTAAGATGCGAAGAGGGTTTTAAAACTTCCGGTCAAGTGAGATCAAGATGTAGAAGAGATACTAGGTGGACAAGTGATGATGCTGAATGCGTTCGTAAGTTTTTTAATATTTTTTTTTCCTAAAAAAGAATTATCCAGTATTGCAACGAAGACCTAAGATCAAATATTTTAGGGTTAGGGTTAGGGTCATATCTATCGCTATCAATCAAATCGAAAATTACATTCTTTATCTTATTTATCGTGTCGCTCATAAAAGTCCCGTCGGTTTTATGCGGGAGATAACAAGTTAATGCACATAATAGAAATTTAAATGTCTTCATTCACTTGATATTTAGAGATAAAATGTCCCCTTCTTCCACCGATAAACAACGGATGGGTTGAATGCGACAGTGAAAATGTGTATGCATCAACTTGCAAGTATTCTTGTGACGAAGGGTATAAAATGGACGGCCATCCTTCAATGGAATGTACGTCAACTGAAAGATGGTCACGACCAATACCATCATGTTCAAGTAAGTTCATAAAAAGTGGTGCAAAGAAGTATCGACCATTCAGGAAATACCGGTATCGACTCAAAACTCGATCGACAATTTGATGATTGATTTTGAAACAAATTGATTTTCTTCCGATTTCGAATATTTCATTTATCCTTGAAAAAATTCAAACTCAAACTTTTAGTATCTGTGAATGGCCCTCCGTAAATACTCATTGCTCGGATATACATCGGTCGCTGGCGAATATCATCCATTTCAAGTATCACGGGTATCGGTATATCGCTTATTTTGGAGTTTTGGTGTTGGTATCGGCAAGATGCTTCCGGTATTCGTATATTCCGTAACTCCTAATGATCAATGTTCAGATAGCAACTTTTATTTTAAGATACTACTAAAAAAGATAATGCAAAGATATGACTTCCTTAGGTAAAATAGTAGCGTGATGCTAAAAATGATAATGTACACGCGTTTTTTTGATAAATTCATTGGAAATGCGTTAAATACATTATTTGATTGATTGATGTTTTTCATTTTAGTCATAACATGTTCTCGTCTGTCACCACTATCGAACGGACAGATCGAGTGCTCGAGAAATGAAAACTACGGCTCCAGATGCTCTTTTGCTTGTTCTGAAGGCTATGAATTAACTGGTTCAAATTCGGTCGAATGCGACAGTCAAGGATGGTGGGAATTCTCCGGCCGTGGAAAGATGCCAGTATGTGAAAGTAAGTCAACTGCGACCACTCCTTTGACGAAAAGTTTATTGTGTGTACAACACGGATCAAAACATTGGTTATATCACATTAAATTTACACGCTTGATAACATTCCGATTACACGAGACCATTGTTGCGGGTTACATTTTAAACAAGTGCATTCGGTTCACGGTAATAAGTGAGGCCACTATGTTTATGTTTTTACACATTCTTAAGGAAATTCCTAAAATTTGTGGGGAATAAAGGAAATTTTCAACGACATTGGTTTTCAAATTTACTTAAAACAGCCTTTTCTCGTATTGTGTGAACTATTATGGCGACGCGACATGCCGAACAGAACTTGTATTCTGTCAAGAATGAGCCACAGGTGGACCGCGATTGACCGGTGCAATCCATCAGTGACTCATACTCAACAAAACATCTTTGGACAAAAAATTTCTGATTGGGATCAGCGATACATAATTAACAAACCTTATGTATGTGTATTGCCCCAAAAAATTTCTCGTCTTATCTTTTTGAAACAGGAATTTCTTGTAATCCATTGCCACTGAACAATCGTGTTACACAACGATGTTTGAGAGGAACGGACTATGGCAGCTCATGTGCGTTTGATTGCGATGAAGGATATACACTGACGGGTCCTGCATCAGCCACCTGTACCGGGACAAGTTCTCCTGGAAGTTGGACACACGAGTCGCCGACTTGTGAAAGTGAGTGGATATAGTTGTGTCAGAATTTGAGATAATATGGAAAATATTTATGGGTTACACATAGGTGATAATAAAAATCTGTATCATAAGATTTTGTTTCCGTTATTTTCTTCCTAATTTAACTGTCTCGAGCACAAAAAAAAAACAAATCAGTCATTTTTACATGTAAAAATTCCTGATTTGATTTAAAAATAAAACAAAAGTGAAACAAAATTATTTATATTTGGAATCAGGAATATGTTCTCGAACATGACCTTTAGTTTAAGGTTTTGAGTCAATGAGGCAAACGTGGTGATTGGAATTCTTATATTTTTTTATTAGTATATGAATCGATTGAAAAATTGAAGCAAAATTTTTTAATGTAATTGGCGGAGTGAAAACATCCTGGAAAATAAAGAACCGCTATAATAAAATGCAGCGACTGTTATGCTCTGGACGTTAGTAAACCATCTACAATTCGTTTTATACTCTTGTCAATTCTAATCATTGACCACTTCTTTTCTCTCAAGTTTTGTTGTCGAATTACGTCAAAAAATATTTCAGTTGTATTATTCAATAATTTAAAACGAAAATGAATGCATCTGTAATTAGAAACGTAAATACCAAACGAATACGATAATATTGCTGTTTATCCTACTTGTTAAAACTAATGCGTTCAAAATTATCCCAGTCACAACTTTTTGTGGTCGTTCACATTCTTTCCCACTTAACTATCGTATTTTGACAAAATTTATTTTCCGAGAAAATTACCAATGCCGCAACTTGCTACTTCTTTCAAATTTAGTTGTTACGTGCCCGACATTGCCGACACCTTCTCACGGACATATCACTTGTACAAACGTACGTGACTTTGGATCCGAATGCAGTTTAAATTGTGGTGAAGGATACGAGTTGAGAGGAGAGAGTAGAGTGACATGTGGTACTAATGGATTGTGGAAAGGAAGCTTATCTGCCTGTGGACGTAAGATTCTAAGATAATAGAATAAGGAAAAAGTACCCAAACGTGTTTGTTCAAGTGTGGGCCACTAGTGTAGCGCGCCGCCTGTGGTGTGGTCCATCAATGGTCATATTTTTGACAGAAGGAAATTACCGTATTGAAAATTTTTTTTGCTAGGAACTAAGGGTGCTCTGATAGAATATCGTAAACGGTTTTCTAAAAACTAGGTTTTATATATACCACATTATTAAATAGCTTTTATTGTCTCATTAGTTCATTGTACGTTGTAAATCATGTCGCTCTACCTAGTTCTGCAATCGGTTAATTAACTATATTCGAAAACAAAATTTGCCGTGAACATTCTAGAACATCCATTCTATACAGTTTAGATGTTGATATATAGCATTTCTGAATCTCCCGACCAACCCTTTGTTTGAATTTATGATATTGAGAGCGTTATAGTTATATAGAGAGTTATATAGAGAGCGCCACGATTTTGATTGTCCATTTACCAGAAACTGGTTGAATATCAAAATCATAAGTTCCATATCATGGATGTTTGATCCCACTAGAGTTTTTGTTCTCTACTGTTGTTTTCGTATGATTGCAGTATCGACAAGTTCTCTCAGTGGGATCATATCATCCGCTATCTACAGATTGTTTGCCTATTTTTCTGGGTACCACAGTTTGTGCGTTCCCAATCAAGAATTCCCTATTGAGGCATGTTTTGTTAGGCATGGGTCACTGATGGATCGCACTACCAATGCGCGGTCCATCAGTGGCTTATGCTTGACAAAATAGAATTTCTACTTGGGTTTGACACTTCTTGTAGGTATTTTTATTACAGTCACTCTTTAACAAGGCTTATTTCCTTGATATCATTTATGTGTTTTATTTAATAACACCATTTTGTGTCTACTTGCAAAACGAGCCTAAAAATACTTGTCAAGGAAGTTTTATTGAGAATAGGTTGCGGACACCTCCCATTTGTGACATTCCCATTCATAAGATCTATATGCAAAAAAAAGATGGGTAATTCAATTAAAATATTAACACTTAGTTCAATGAAAAAATGGAAATCGTGCATGCGAAATGCATTTTGTTAGATGACTCACGCGCTTCTGGCAATACAAATCCAACGATTCTGCATAAAATATTAGCGGAAAACTGCGTTCAGAAAAATGACTCACGCGTTATTGCCGCCATCTTGAATATTTCGCAAAATTACTCAATGCGTCACATCGCACAATTTGCTTCGGGTGTGCTAAAAATAGTAACAATTACTTTCTTTGTTATACCGGATCAAAGTTAAAAATTGGTTTTTAGAGAATCCGATGAGGACACTCTATTCCACGTTTTTCCGACGGTAGGGTAAACGACCACCGCATTGCGGTATGCGAAATTTTTGAAAAATGTACGTTTTGGGTTTATTGCATTCCGGAAAATTTTAATAAAATTTTAGTTGACGACACGCCAGTTTGCGATAGTTTGTTTACACGCAAACTATTTTTTGTTTTACTGAAATAATTGTTTCATTTTTTGTTTTGTTTTTTTTCAATCTAAATATTACATTTTCCTTCTGTAGAAAACTAATTTTCATAACTTTTCCAAACAAGCATGGGCGTATCACTCAATATACGGCTGGGACTCATTTTAGTGGTATAAAGCAGACTCGAAATTCATGCGCTTCCAATAGGAAAAATTTATCGTTTTATTAAATCGATCTTGCATACTATATAGCGGGGCCATCCATGCCATACGGGACATGCCTAAACGTTAAATTTATATAAATGTCACATTCAAATTTCATCTTTTTATTGAAGCCAATTTTATGTTCGTTTTCGATAAAATAAACAGATAAATCACCGAATCTTTATCCCAATATTCAGAAGACCCATCACCCCTTTTTTATCAATTATGCGTCACTGATAGACCGCGCCTTCTTGGGAAAGCGTGTTTGGCTAAATTTGGGATTTCACCTTTTAGACTCACGATTCGAATCAATTCGGATAATTCGAATACATATTTTCAGTGATTCGTTATTACTCGATTAGAGTTTTGAGCAAAAATTTCAATATGTTGCTCAAACGAATTATGTTGAAATTTTGCATATATTTCAATTTTGTCAGCAAAATAATTTTTTTTTCACCCATTTGTTGAAATATTTCAAGAAATTTCTAAAATAGAATCCTATTTAGAGAATCCGATTCGAAATCGAGATTCAATTCGAAAATCAATGAATACTAAAATGGCGATTTATTCAGGAATCATGTGTGGAGAAGTTGAATCAATTGCACACGGAAGTGTTGAATGCAGTGATTACGACAATTTTAACTCAAGGTGTGAATACAAGTGCCATGCAGGATATAAAATGACTTCTGGATCAAGAGTTCGCGTATGTGGCGCTGACAAAGGTTACACGGGAAATGCACCAACGTGCACTAGTAAGTTTCATTCTTGCGCCCTACCATCCTTCAACCCCTAAAATGTACTAAAATCTTGGAAAAAGTCAAAAGAATTCTTGGCGCGTGATAAAACGTAGTTTAAAATAGTTCCTGTTGGCAAATTTTTAATACTTCAAATAGCTCAATGTCAAATTTTTCCACTATATCGAACCCTAACATATCGTTTAGCTGAAAAGCGCCACGCCTTCGACGCGATTCTTGTGTTATTAGCTTACATTTGCCTGTAGCGTACATTATGATCTAACAATTTGAAGAGTAAAATTTCCTCTCCACCGAAAATTTCGGGATCAACTACTAGCTTTCACACAATTTGGCGCAATTATTTGTATTTTTTTTGTAAGTTTTTACACACATAGAATGTTCATAATTTGTTGCCCAATAATCCAATAATGGATCGCGGCGCCCAGAAACGTGCAATCAGTTCATCAGAAAAAACTTTATTTAATCACATCCAGCTTTTGTAAAGTTTGAGTCGCTGATAGATCGCGCCTTTGTGACGAGGTCCGTCCGTGACATATGCTTGGCAAAATAGAAAATTTGGTTGGGTTTTACGTCTATGCTTTTTGTGTCTGATTAAGTCATATTTACTCATCTAACCACACTTGTACGACGTTTTAAATATAGCCCTCTATATTTGCATAATCACATTTTATCTATCAACTTTCATCACAGTCAAATTATGCGAGAAGCTGGCCACCCCCGCCAATGGTCGTATCAAATGTTCACACACCAACAACTATGGATCAGTATGTAGATTCTCGTGTGAACTTGGATATAAACTGGTTGTTAGTGGTCGTAAAGATCGCGTTGATGGATTTGAGAGATTATGTCAAGAAGATGAGACATGGTCTGAGTCGGAACCCACGTGTCAAAGTAAGTCGTGATAACTTCATAATAAGGGTTTTTAAAGTAGGGTCGTTAATTAAAAATATATTTATTTGCAAATAAAACATAAAATCATGCAATTTAGAATATAATCTCATCCGAAACACCAACGACCTTTTTTGACTATGCTGGAGAAAATTCCTGCGAACTATATATATGTAAAATATATCTGTTGTGCCTTGTTCTTGAAAGTGGTATATGGTTTCACCATCGCCCAGGGCAGATACTACTCACTGCACTTTACCACGACGGTTCAGTTCCATTTGGGATGTTTTCCGTTTAGAGTGCAGTTGCTCGTACTACATCTTTTAGTAGCTCTTTGCTATTGAGTGGCTGTTGGTTGGTTTCCTTTGGGAGCTGCTTTCAGCATTGCTTAGAGTGAATTTCAATAAAAAGAGTCTTCGTCGAATCATAGTAATTCGTATTTGAATCGTATTAAGCAACTATGTATATGGATTTATTCGAAAATCTCATAGATGACTCTAAAATAAAAAACAATCTAAAACTGATATCTATACTGTAGATGTTTCGTAAAGTAAGGAATACAGTTATCACGTGGGTTGGTTCTCTTTGGGAGCGGCTTCCAGCCTTGCTTAGAGTGAATTTCAACTATGCATGTGGATTATTTCGAAACTCCCATAGATGAACCTAAAATAAAAATTTAAAAGTGATATGTATACTGTAGATGTGTCGTATGTATACTAATACGTATGTGTCGTATGTATACTAAGCATTGAGATTACTAATTATAACGTCACAAGGCAGCATAATTTGCATCCGTCAATCAATTATGTCTAATCCCCCACTCAATGACGCTGTATTTTATGCAAATTAAAGACTATATTTGATTTACTATCAAAATTCGGTTGTATAGCATGAGAGCATTTTAATATGATAATTGAGTCGTCCTTATAAAATATTAATCATAGACCGAAAACGAACCTTTGACTGTCTTCACTCAAAATTAATCGCAAGTAAAAAAATTTTCAAAATTTTAGATAAAACGAAATTGCTGATATTAATAATCGAAAAGCGAATTTAAGTCAAATCATAATTCCAGAATTCTTGAATATTCGGATACATACACCCCTTGTAACGATTCATGCCTGAACGATGATGAACTTATACAATTTTCAACAACAACGTGCATTGTATAATTCACTTACTTGGGGGCGTGGCAGTTGCTGTAGTTGCATACACGCGTGAACGCTTGGGTTTTTCGGAATGCTATTAAAGTCGCGTACCGGTGTCGTATTCGCCATGGGTCAGTTCCATTCACCTACGTCACTAGACGAACCCGGCTGCCGAGTGTCTCTTCCGGTTTATTCTGAATCTATTTTTATCTAAAAATGCGTCTCAAGTCAGTGTGTAATTGTATCTATGTCGGATTTTTGGGAAGCATTTTTGACCAAATAAGGTCATTTGTGTGCGGTTTGCACCACCGTTTTTCCGCTCTCAAGATTGCGGTGGGAAAAAGTTTTTCTGGGCCATGAACTAATGTTTGTAAGTGAATATAGAATTTATAAACAATGTAATAGAATTTTGCACTTAATGGATACTTTCCGATCACTTTGAGTGGTGATTGCATTTGAGTACAAACTATGGATTTTTTATTTGCTATTATACGTGCCATATTATCACTTTAAACTTCCATGGAGTTTTGCCCGGACAAGCTTGTGCCACAGGTGGATTGTGTGGTCGAGTCACGGCCATATGTGGCTCATACTCAACAAGTATAAGGATGTTATTAGATAATATTTTTCTTGGATGAAATAAAAGTGGTAAAAACTCAAGGAAGTAGGCTCTTCATTGTTGATGGTTTACATTTCCGTTCGAAATCTTTTAAGACCGATTTGGTATTCGTCTTGCTAAATGATTGATGCCATATGTAAACTATTTCAATCGGAGTTTAGCACTGGAATGATAAGCGGAAAGATATTGATAAAAATTAAGGAATGTCTGGTAAAAATGCAAAATTTAGCCACATATAAAGATAGCTGGTATCAGACCTTATTGCTGACGTAGCCCGTTCTCATACTCTGTCATGTATGGGTCACCGTTGCCCGCCGAGGCGGTCCAATAGTGTACCAGGCTTGTCAAAACATAATATCTGATTTCATGTAAACAAAAGCTTTTCCCAATTTTTTTTTATAATATAATCTAATCAATATTTTCATCAGTGATTTCATGTGGATTGTTGTCCAAGCCAGCAAATGGTGACGGAGTTTGTACCGACGGAGAAAATTTTGGATCAGTTTGTCAGTTTTCATGTTCTACTGGATATGATTTGATCGGATCTGGCGAAAGAACATGCCGTGAGAACGCAAAATGGACAGGAACGCATACATCATGCTCAAGTAAGAATTGTCTTCTTCATTTCACTGCTTTATATCTCTAATTTTCGAATCTTGATTCGATCCGATTACATATTCAACATCAACAGAAAGTTCTACTGAATAGTGCTTTTACTTTTTTTGACTTTTTGCGGAATTATTAAACGAAATACTTGGTTCTAAAATATTTGATTCAGAAAGGTATACATTTCAGTTTTGAAATTAAATATATTATACACTGTAACAAAATTACAGTAAATTTACTGGTCATTTGCAGTGATTGCAAGTTTCCAAAGGTGAAAAACGCCATGTTGATGAGATTTATGCCAATTATGAACTGTTGATGGACTGCACATTCGCGGTGCGTTCCATCAACAACCCATATACGGCCAAAAAAGTCAATTTTGAATTTTTTCAATACTGCCAAGTAAAATTACTGTCAAGGATCAGTGATTTTGTTGCATTTTTTGTTACAGTGTAATGTATTTATTTCAACATGATAATTTGTTGAAATAGTAGAAATGACCTGGCTATCACCCTGGGCATATACCACTCACTGTATCTCACCAAAGCAAATGGGATGGTACGCTGTAATTTGTTTTATTTAGGTTCCTCAGCGTTCTTTAACCTGTTCCTATAGTGGAATTACTTGTTCTAAGCAATCTCTGTGCTTTACTTAAGCGGCTCGGAATGTTTCCCGCTTATGATGTAGTTGCTGGCACCACATTTTGCAGTAGCTGTTTGCCACTGAGTGGTCATTAATTCGCGCCGTTTGGTGTTACTGGCCTAGGACAGAGGAGTATTAAAAAAAATTGTTTAACGTGTAACAAAATTTATAGAAAAATGCTAAAAGTCACTGAGTCACTGTTGATTCCAAACAATGATAAAATCCCGGTTCGTATTGATAGCAATATAAAATTTGATTTCATGTCTCTATTCATTTTCTCGAGTCCAAAGGTTCAAATATTTGAGAACTTAGTGGCGGCAAGAACCCAAATATAGAGAGGAATGGTCTCAAATGGTATGTGTCTATGCGACGAGCATTTATGGTAAAATTACTTAATTAAGGATTAGCGGTTTATTTGAGAGAATTTTCGCTCCAATATGATACACATAAAGTTATGGATATAACACTGCTTGCCTATTCTTAGACAATTCTTGATACGGTGGTTAGAATTATGGCGTTTCCAAAACTCCGTGAAACCATTGTTGCAAACCTGACTCAAGGGCTTTGTGGTTGTTGAGTAATTTCAAACAGTTTTTGGGGTTTTACTTTTAACCTGTAACATCTTGGAAATTTTTAAACCGTGTTTATTTACCGTTGCCATAAAATACCAAGCTTGGACATATATAAGTCATAAATGCATCACACCTGTCAGATGTAAAACAAATTGAGGTGTGTGCGAAGTAGTCCATGTAAAAAACCTCGTGCGTGCCTAATCCGCTTTTCAGAATTCACTGGCGGAACTTATTCAAAAATTTGGTTTGGTCGCTAGACATAACCTGATGACAAGCGTCTGACATCCATGTTTTGAAATTTGTGTGAAATTTTTCGCCTGTTGGACCAATTTTTATCGAACCGCGAAATAGGTAAGTCTGTTGCAATCTCGAAAAATGACAGAGTTAGTATGACATTCTGTTTTATCATTCTATGCATCAAAATAGTAACAATAACCGAAATTCAATTCCGAGCAAAACGGAATCTGTCAATGTTCCATTTTTTTGGCCGAAGTTCGATTATAAAAATTAAATTGAATATTTTTATCCGTTAATTGAATTCACAATTCATCAGCTTCGACAGAAGAACGATTTATTTGTGAGTGTTAAAATGGATTTTGAGTGAAAGTGACAATCTCGGAGAATACATTATTTGAATGAATGATTCAGCAAGTGACTCGAATGAGTCGTAAGTTCGATCCTTATCAAACGTGGATGTTTCGCTTTGACAAAAATTTCTGTTGGTAGCTGATCAGACCAACAATAAATACGCGAACTGTAATTAATAAGTGAATTTATCAAAATATTTTTCGATATATATATATATATTACATATATATGTTTCAAACGACATCTTTTTAAAGTGATCACGTGTGAGCAGATGACGTCACTTGAAAATGGAAAGGTAATTTGTACTGCACTCGATTCATTGGACGGAGAAGGAGAGTTGGATTCATTGAATGGATTTGGAACAGAATGCGATTTCGAATGTGACGTGAGTAAAATTATCGACTAATTTTTGCCAGTTGATTTTGTAAATGCCAGCATCGGGCGACACAAAGAAACCTTCATTTTCTACAAGATGACAAAAAATACTGCCTCAATTAAGAGCTGATTTGAAGCTAGCTTTCGGCGTTAATTTCCAATCAACACAAAATGCTTTAAATAAATGTTATTCGGGTTTTCATTGTTTGCAGAAACCCTGTCAAAAATACTAAATTCGAACTTTGAATGTTATAAAAATAGTTTCAAAATCCACATTTATTCCATTTTTTACAATTCCCTTTTTCCAAAAGTTTATGAAATTAATTTTGAATTTCATTCAGTGGTAAGGTAACACTGCATACTTATTGCGACTTACCAAAACAATGGTTCAGTTATTTGAAATACAAATATTTGAATATATTTTTGCATAATAATAAAATCGAGTTAAACTTAGGGAAGTTGATAGTTCTCAAATTCCATAAAATATAAATATAGCTATACCAGATTCATCCAAAATAGATTTTCTCACTTGTGTGGCTCGGTTATGGGCTTGTCACATGGTATCGTGTTATAACCGATAAATTTGAATATTCGATAGACTGACTACGCTAAAAAGTATATGTAATATAATTCTTTTCTCTTTTTGTAATATCACAAAAAAACTTCTCTTTAATTGTGTGAAGGAGAGCAAAAAGAGATTTTTTTTCCTTCAATCATTTGATATTGATGGATCCATCTGTGGATGATGCTTGGCGAAATGTACAATCCAACTGGTCAATTAATTCGAATAATTCATGAATCCTCGAATAACCATAGAACCGTCATCCGCATCTCATTCGATCAGTAATGTGATATTACAAGTTATAAGTTATAAACACACGCAAGTTTTAAAAGTGTAACAGTAATGTTCGCTTACAAACAATATTATCGATATGATATGATGAAAATAAATTTACTTAGTGAAGGCAAACAAAAGTAGTCACACAGTCACAAAAACTTAAGTTACAAAATACCAAGGAAATCATGTTGAGAGGGTTACCGAAAAAGCTTAAAAAACTGAAGACGATGTCAGATCCCAGACAAAATAAATATTCAATAAAGCATGAAAACACAAAACCACTTTGATTAATCGCCTTTAATTTCGAACTAAAGAACTAAAAGGCGAAAGCACAGAAAACCAACAAATTGGCTGATCTTGAGAAAATGCATACACAATGTTAAGAGTTTTTAAAATGAAATAACTAATGCATTTTCAGTTTTAACAAGACATTTTCCCGTCAAGGAAAAAGCAGCATGTAGTCCAATCCCGACATATATGACTTTGGCACGTTAAATTGAAATTCACATAAAGTAAACAAGTATGTTCTTCAAGAAGGAACTTTTGGGATATCCGCTTTCTCATTTCCACCCACTTCAAGACATAATTCACGGAGATTTGAGCTACTTGTCAACCTTGTCGAAAATAAATACCGAATATAGAGCAAAATTGAGAACCATATGACGCCATCTATGTTCACGTCTCATTTAATTGTGGGAACACTTATCTAAAAATGTAATGACCCTGGAAATTAACTGGAATTTTTATGTATAACTTTTTGTGTAGTAGTACATTGTATTTATTGTTTTGTGTTAAACATAGATGGACCGCGCTCCGGCGGCGCGATCCCTCAAAGGAAAATTTTTAACAGGCGGTATTCATCGTGTACTGATACTGGATACGAATAGGAACTTAATTCGAATGAACGTATTTTGTTAAGCATTGGCGACAAACGGACCGCGATCCATCAGTGGCTCGTGCTTAATAAAACATAGGCAAACTTTTTTCCGACTAGTAAGCCTAAAGCATTTCTTTTGTTTCGTGATTTTCTGGTAAATATTTTTCGTTTTCAAACGCCTTGTGTTGCGTCCGACCGCATTGTGTTTTCAATTGTCGGCAAATGTTAAACCACAACTTGAAAACGCGATTTTAAATTACGCTTATTATATTCATTTTGACCCTGTCTTAAAAAAGAATGACAACTATCAGTTGCTTGAAACAACATTCGGATGTTTTGCACTTGACTTTTTAACATCCTCATATTTGAAGTTTATATGTACCTCATCCCTACAGCGTCAATGGTCTTGGTATTGAGTGTACCTTTGCGATGACGTAGGAGCTTTTGTGATAGAGATTAAATGATCTCTTTTTAGTATTATTTACTGACGTTCTCTCATTGTAAGGTCTCAAATTTCAAGTACTTTCCAGAGATATTTTGAACACTGAGGTAGCATTTTATGTTCCTAAATCAGGTCACTTGAAAAACCTGAGAATATATTTATTGATATCTCCGTCAGAATTATCTTGACCATATATATATGCTTTGTTGAACGTGGGCCACTGATGGATTGCGCCTCGAAGGCGCGATCCAGCTGTGGTTCATGTTTGACAAAACAACATTTGTGACTAGTATGCGAGTTTGAAAAATGTCATTAATCTGATGGTCTGAGAAAGAGGCCTCCATTCCAGTTTGAAATTCTTACGAAATTTAAAATTACTCGCATTTGAATTTCTAATAATTTTTATTTTGTTGAACATGAGGCTCGGATAAAAAAGAACATTCAGTTAGCCTGCTTGAAAGGGTCATTGCTGAAAATATATAAATGTTCGATTCTGCTGTTTTGAAATGGCTTATTCGATCGAATCGAATGTTGTACGATTCGATATACAAATCGAAGCAAGTAATTTGCACCGCCTTACACATGCGAAAAGTTTTTCAATATTTCGAATTTCTATGTGATATTTCCCGACTCTATCTATCTTGCAATATCTCTGTACAACTTCATTGAATCCAGCAATATTTTTCCAAATTTTCAACGCTAAATATTACATTACATTACAATTTTGCAGGAAGGGTATTATCTAACCGGAAGTAAGAAGAGAACTTGTGGTGGAGACAGGAGTTGGTCTGGCGTGGGATCTTCCTGTGTCCGGATCAGATGTCCGGTACTTGCCGAACCACATCATGCATCCATGGTGTGCTCGGCAACGAATGAGTATGGATCGGAATGTATTGTGGAGTGCGACGTAAGTAAAAGAATCGCATAGAGAAAAAAGACTAATTTCAACTATGTCCTCAAATTAAGTGTCCGGTATTCTTAGAATTCTATTTAAAAGTATATTATTTTTTCAATTATTCTCACGTTAGTTTTTCAATTATTCTTACGTCGATTCATTTCAGCAGTAATTTCATTTATTTGAAATATAAAACCTTCAATTAATATGGTGAATTTGAATGCCATTTGAACTAAACTAAGGATACTGCTAATTAATCGATTTTAGAAACATTTATTTTCGAATCGAATATCAAATCACATCATTTTGAATCCAAATTTTTATCCTAAAGTATTGTAAAAATTGGTTGAAATTTTGAATAAATGAGTAATTTCTTATGTTATATCGATGAAAATTTTGACAATGAAAAAAGAAAAGGGGAACATATTTTTTCTCAAGTTAGTTAGAAATCTGTACAGCACACACGTGGTTTTGTTCACTTTTGCTTGAGCCACATTTGGTACATCATGTCTCTGGCTTAACAAAATCAAATTTCTAATTGGGGAATAAAAAAACCATACTGAGTCACAAAATTGAGTGTTCAAATCACTAGTTGCGGACTTATATCCCGATTGATTGTTTTGCTGCATTAATTTTTGACTTAAAATTAAAGCGACAATATACTCATTCTTTATATTTAGACTGGATACTATCTGGCAAAAGGCAGCTCATCACGAACCTGTAACGAGAACTCAAAATGGTTGGGAAAAGACGCATCTTGTATTGGTAAGATTTTCAATTCTGCTTTATATTTGTATATGCAATTACGAATCGCACAAGTCGGTCGTTTCCAAAATTTAGTTGTAAAATTATTCTTTTTTCAAATTTATATGGATAGTTTAATTTCGTGATAAGCAAATGAATTCCATTAAGTACAAATGGAATACGACAGACAGAGATATATAGCTTCATACTGATTTAAAAGAAAAAGAAATTCATAGTACACCGTTTGGAAATATTCCACTACGATCCTAATCCGTATTCGAATATATTCATGAGGTTAATCAATACTGTTCCTATTTTCAGTGAAAACTTGCGAAAATCTTATTGCTAAACCACACACAACTATCACATGTACAAACGGACGACGATTTGGATCAATTTGTACAATAAAATCAGAACTTGGATATAAATTACAAGGACCTAACGTTATTGAATGTACCGACGAAGGGGCAGCACCAACTCCGACAGCCGATTGTAAGCAGCCATGGTGCATTTATCTTGTTTTGTCGAGATACTGTATCATTGATATGTTAAATATCTTCACAAGTATGAGAAACTGAGATAGGAATTATGGTGGCGAGGTTCCTCTGTGACGACGTTTTGCGCAATAAAATATTGGCTTGAGACAAAGTTGTTAAGAACAAAGTTTTTTTTTATTGAAATTCACTCTGAACAAGGCACCAATTAATGACCACTCAAACACAAACAGCTACCATATTACCAGCAACTGCACTCTAGGCGGAAAACATACCAAACGGAACTGAACCGTCAAATACTGGTAGCAATATTTTTTATAGCCACTTCTTGGAATGGATCACCCTGACCAATGCACCATACTTCGTAATCAACGTTTATGACTCTGGCGTGGGTTTCTGTCGAGATCTTGATACTCTTTTTTGCAAACAAACGACTGTAAAAAAATTACGCCTTAAGTATTACTCGGAAAAATTGTTGAAGATGTGCGTATAGTGAGCTGGATGATGTGTAAAACCGGCAGGAATTATAGAACTATAGAAAATATAAAGAGATCAGAAAACAATCCCCTGTGGTGTGGGTGTGGAACGAAACTTCCTATTTCTCAAAAAAGCCTGCTATTACCACATTGTACAAATATTTGAGTCGTTTATTCACATATTCATGAGAAATATGGAGATCAAGCCGGGAGATTGTGACGACGCGTTGTTTTTCTTTGAAAGTATGGTCTACTTGAAAACCTCGAGTGCTTGTAAAAACAATATGCAACGAAAAGGTCTTCACCAAACTCGGCCGGAAATGGATACTGGGTTTCTGTTCCTGCTAAATAAAAAAAATTGCAACTCAAATTTTGTCCAGTATGAGTCACAGATGGATCGCGTCGATGAGACGCGATCCATCTGTGGCACATGCTTGACAAAATATAACTTTCGATTGATTTTCTCATATAACGCAACTATTTAACGTAATGTTTACAGTGATCACCTGTCCACCACTAGAAAAACCTGAAAGCGGTTTGATGACGTGTACCAAAAACTCAGATTTTGATTCTGTCTGCTCTTTCATTTGCCTGGTATGTATGACTATTTTTTTCAAATATACTGCACCCTTTTACGACTTATGATAACTGAGTGTCGTTCTTTACTATGTAATATTGTTTGCGTAATAAAACCTCTTTTTGGTCCGAAAAGATTGTGCAAATTTTTTTTTTTCAAATTTTTGCTCCTTGCCACACCAATTAACAGTCTAAAACTAGTCAGAATAATAAAATTCTCTTGTTTGATCACATGGTGATCTGATACTAAAAAGCATTTCGATGGTTATATATTTGGTTATTTTCTGTATTTGTATTATTCATGGAATTTCTATTTTACCAGTTGAGCTTATTCAATCTCACTATACGAGTTTCCCTGGTGGCAATAGCTCGCAAAAGCTTAATATGCCTCATAACTCGAATCCCTATTTCTCAAAATTATGATCTTATCTCAACCCTCAGTTTCTGGGTACGTCACGTAGTTACTTCTGATGGCAGACAGACGTGTCCTCTGACACCCGTGACCTATTACCCAAGGTCTAGTGTGCCAGACATTAAACAAGCTGGTAAAAGCCAACGGCACCTCAACGAATATAATATGTTGTCACAGACATTCTGAGTTTGTTTTTTTTTACTTTATTGTCTTTTTAATTATATTACTAATTACCTATTTGTACCAGTACTAATTAACTTATCTAAATTGCGTAAACAGGGAATAGTGTTGTAAACGATTTACGTTTGCGCAACGTATTTCCCTCTCGTTCATCTCAATTTTTGTGTTTATGTTAACAAATTGTATGTATATCTTTTTACCACGATATCTATAAACCAACAAATTTATTACCAATAAATACTGATCCTTGATAAAAGTGTAAAAATCTACTTTTGATTGATTTTAGGAAGGATTTGATCGTGTTGGACCTGCTAGTCGTACCTGTATGTTAAACGGAGAATGGACGGATGACAATACATCATGTTTACGTGAGTATTGAATTCAGATGTTTGGAGTTTGATGTTTGAACTCTTCTAATTAAAGAAATTACTCTCTAGTCCGGACACTGCATAATGTGGAATTGTATTATCAAGAATGAATCACTGGTAGATCGCGTCCCCGAGGCTCGGTCTATCAGTGAGACATGCTTGTAGACATAAATCGAACCGAATGCATCGAATTGCGTCTTTTTAAGATACTAGAATTTTTGAGTTGAATGTTAAATCATGTCGATTTGATCCATTGAATTCGATTCGATAATAGAAACTAATATAAAAATACTAAGAGGGCAATTTTTTTCTTATACTTTTACAAAATTTTTGAAACCCGTTTTCGAATCACAGAAAAGCGAGATTTGATTACCCACCTCCCCCGAAAGTTGGATAAGGTCAGAGGCGACTAAAAGATATGAATGAGGCGTTATATATGGATTAAGTATAGTCCAGAGACGATAGTACTGTCTTTGACTATAGTGACTCAGTTATGTTTTGTATGTTTTCGCTTAGGATTCAGTTGCTGCTGGCATTACCTTTTGTAGTAATTCTTTACCAATAAGTGGCCTTTGGTACTTTCGTTTTAAGCTCTGTCAGCTTTACTAAAACTTAACTTCAACAGAAGTTATATCCGAATTGACCAAACTCTTATATTTGATGAATTCAGGCATAGTTACGTATTAACATTATGTTTTCAGTTGCAACTTGCCCAAGACTTGAAAACCCTGCAAATGGAGAAGTTGTATGCACGAAAGGAAACTCATATCAGTCGTCTTGCAGTTTCTCATGCGAGGTATGTACGTGGAGTGAAAAATAGGAATGATCCAATTTGTAGGGACATTTAGCATCGGTTACTTTTTTCAAAGAAAATTCGTGTTCATTATTTTTTTTTACAAATTAAAATTTTTCTGACTTTACTCGTCAGAAAATGCCCCTGATGGCCGTGGTGTATATGTAGACTAGTGTGGCCAAAATCGAAAATTTTTTGGTTTTAAAATCGAATCATATAAATTCCACGAATCGAATCGAATATTCGAAGCAGCAGGCAAATAATAAACAAACAAAAAACATTATTTCATCAGCTTATAATTTACTGGAAAATTCAAACCTCATTTTTAAAAAATACTCAAAATTATCATTTTTTTATTTCAAATTGCTGCAGAAATCGAATCGAATAATTTATGATTCGAATATTCCGAATCGAATCGAATATTTTGGACAGCCCCAATGTGAACCATGCCTAAACAACAAATAACATGTCATTTCGATAAGTGAATTGCGAGTCCAAATTTTTGGAAATAAATTTTTCAGTCATTCATATTTTATGAAATAAATGAGTTAAATATAGTTTTTAATGCAAAAGGAAAAAAATTTTATTCGATTTGTGACTTTATAATATACATTTTCGTTTTTAGAAAACTATGTGTGTGAAATCGACATATTTTCCCTCCGATTGTACATATTGAATCGTAACCAATCCAAATTGTTTTCACAATTTTAGGAAGGGTATGAATTATCTGAGAATATTGTACGGACATGTAAATCGAATCATGTTTGGACCGGGAATGATATATCTTGCGACAGAATAACTTGCAACGAGCTGAATTCTCCTAAGAATGGAATTATGGAATGTACAAATGACAACGACTTTTCATCAAACTGCGAATTCAAGTGCAGTGTAAGTATCTACACTCTAGTTCAGACCCCATCAGAAAAGTTTTACGGGAATATGTTTGTTTTATCAAGCATGAGACACTGATGGATCGCGCCTTCAAGGTGCGATCCATCTGTGGCTCATGCTTGACAAATTGAAATTTCTGTTCGGAAAAGCATTAGCGATTATTAGTTGTTTTGTCTATTATGACATCGTAATTTATTTAATACCAAAGTATTTCAAATTCCGGGCATCCTACATAATATTTCCGTAGCCCTAACCCCATTGATTACCCCCTATCTCACAGCGCACTCTCCTATCCACAAGACAAACGAGTCGTTTTCGTGATAGCGCGACCCCATCGTTAATAATCTATACATTACCCCGGAGGGTTCACGAGGAATATGTTGTGTATATGTATTAATTGAACCTTTTTCTTTTGCAGGACGGATACGAACTGAAAGGATCGAGAAATAGGATATGTACCGGTGCTCATACATGGGATGGCACTCAACCATCATGCTCTTGTAAGAACTCTTCATTTTGTCATTAATTATATCAGCTAGTCGGCAAGGATGAGCGGGGGGCATGGGCCGCATGGCAATATTGGCACGTCATGAAAATCGGTCGAAAACTTATTGAGTGGCCAAGTCAAATAAAAAAAATCTTTTAGCGCGCATGAGCAGCTGATGGATTTGTTCAAAATTGTTGAATCACCGAATCGGGTATTCGAATTATCGGATTTGTATCGCAATCGATTCGAATTTCGGATAGTTTAATGGAATAGTAATCCCGTATAGTGGATAGATATATCGATATCGAACTCTTTTGCAGAAATCGGTACATGCTACAGCATCGATAAGAATTCGTTTTCGGTTCATTATTAATTCTCATTTTTTTACGACAGTGATCAGTTGTCCAGAATTATCAACACCTCGACATGGACGGAAGAAATGTACAGATTCAAATAATTATGCATCGGAATGTAGTTTTGTTTGTGAAGTCGGTCACACGTTTTCGGGAAGCAAAGTGCGAATGTGCACGGCAGATTATACTTGGACTGGGAACGACGTAACGTGTACGATTGTGACCTGTGGGAATTTGGAGACGCCAACGAATGGTAGCAAAAGGTATGGGATGTATAACAAGCTCTACTTGATATAAGCTCGATGTGATGGTTGTGTTATTGGTTTCCTAGTACCATATTAAACATTGTCTATCATGATCGACAAAGCAGTAATTTATGGTTGTCACAAGATAAGTTCACATTTGACAAATAAAGCTGCGTTGAATCAGAAATTCCAGTGAATTTCTTTATCATTTGAAATCGAAAATGGCTTCGTGCCAACGGGGAATGTGTTAAAATCACAAATACGTCTCCTAACTAAACATCCTCTTAAATTCTTAATTGTGGTTTTGATTTACATGGTGTTATAAGTAGTGTGTTGACCCTTCCATTCAGCTAAGGGTGTATTTATATTGTCACAAATCGTTTCGTCATTAGGTATATCAGGGTTTGAAATGAAAAAACAGAATTTCGGACTTTTGCCTCTTTCTCCTATTCTGGGTAACATTTTGTATAAAATAATTATGAACAAAAAAAATTATATAGTTTTTTTTATTGCATCGTATTTTGTGGGTTCGCTGCTGACGGTACGAATGACACTGTAGTTTCCGAGCCAATTTAGGAAAAAAGAAAAGATTAAAATTTGTATCAATGTAATTTGAATATTATACAGAAACTTTTTGCGTGCTTCCAGCGCACCAATTGTTCTGCTGGTATCTCGAAAATGACCTATAAATCGATGGACCCGTAAATCGATTTTTGTTCTAAACTTCTAAAAATGCGCTCTTAGCTCGAATTTTATGTTGTTTTTGTATACATTGTCAACACAATCCTGCGGCATGCCATCTGGTGCGATTTTAAATAAAAAAAAATACCTCATCAATATAATACCAAAGCTTACATTGGGATGTTACTTGATTTTTCTTAAGTCGCACAAAATTTCATTTTTTTTATTTTATTTTTTGAATAAATTGTAGTACTAATTCCGTAGACGTCTTTTGATTAGTACAACTGTAGCGACGCCATCGTGTCAACACACACAAATACCTGTCTGTCATCAGGTTATAATTACAAACAAATTCATATTATATTTGGCCATACTTGGACCATAGTAAAATCGCGTTCATGAACGCGATTTTACTATGGTCCACGTGTGGCCAAATATAAGTGAAACTATGAAAGTTGTCGCAGAAAAACAAGTGTTTTCGTCACGCCGGATGTAAAATCCATCACCCTTGACCTTGTTCATGTATTTTTTAAACAAAATAATACGACTTTATAGGACTTTGGATCACTTCGATTTAGTATTAATACTGCGCTGTGAAAATTCGATTCTTGTTTTGACCTTGGAAAATCAATCGACCGTGAAATTTTGTTGCAAAACAGTGGATCTACAATTACGTGATTTTTAAAATATATTGAAATGAAGCCACAAACAATTTATGTAAGAAGAAGGGTTTTATTATTTCATTGGCCGTGACGTTGTATGAGAATTTAAAAATTCATGGATTTGATCTACGTTACGCTGTGAATTTATCTTGGTTATTCATTAATTTGAGCGTCGTTTAACGGTGTCTAATACCTGTTCATTGGTTCTAGAATTACCAATATTTTTACATATTAAACTGTACGGCTTTGTAAAAGTAGTGCATTTTGCATGTCGTGTCAATGTTTACTGAGTCCCTTTCACAGTTAACAACCAATGGCTTGTTGAAGGGTTGAAGGGCATTCAAGTTTCACTGTTCTACAAAGCGGAAAGGCTGTGGTTAACTGCGCCACTCATTTGCGTGATGCATGAAATTAAATTAAGGCTTTTTGGTGGATTTTTTTTAATGAAATTCGCTTAATTAAAGTGTGGTCTCAAGGACTTCCTAGGAAACTGACAAAAACCTCAATAGCACTTCAGCTACCACATCGGATCCTATTGTTCCGAATTCGATGGTAAAGTCACCCACTACCTCTTTGCTTCCTCATAGCCGCCAGTATACAACAGGCAGGAAATATGTTCGATAAGTTAGGAAGTTCACTCCTACATGGAGTATAATATTTAGAAAATAAGCCGTATCCGAACCTAGTAGGATATTAGGCACACTTGTTAAACACATCTATTTTTAATGCATATGAAGATAGTATCCATAACCATCTAAGAAATGTCGAAGAAATTTCAGTTCCAACCTGTAAAATTTAATATTAGTATATTCGACGACACTTTTCACAATTATATTTTATGTAACCGCTAACGCTTCAAAAATGCGACTTGATTCAACGGAATTATCCCATTTTAAACCAAGCGACATCAATAAATTGCAAATGTCAATCTCCTTTGATATATTTTCTTATTTAAGTAACTTGGTATGTGGCAGCTTGAGTTGGAGTATCGTTTTCACCCTTTCAAAATGAGACAGTATGTCTTGTGTGTGTGGCCATTGAGCGTGAAATAAGGCGTATTTGAGGCGTCAACTGGGTGTTACATAATTATCTTGATTCCTGAACTCTGTTGCTGTTGCGCTAGAAAATAGAAAATATTACACAAGCATGTTTTAATCGAGTATGAAAGGCAAATTGTTTGACATGCTTGATCAACAATAATGGAAGATACACGTAATGATTTTGTTTGTATTTTTGCAGTGTTAAAACCCTAATTAGGTATATCGCTAATATGGTCCTATAATGCATAAAACATCCAGTCCGCCAAGGGGCATAATTTCGGCAAGACATCGCACTAACTATTTTATCACCCATTCCTGAATGGATCACTCCATGTACAACTATAGTATTTTTATGTTTCTCTGATTTTTTACTTTAAATTCACTTTAACTCTTAGTAAAACCGTAGCAGCATCCAAAAGACACCAACTAACGGCTATTTTGGAATCCAAAGATCTACACAATATATATTAGAATGCCTCTATTGCACTTTATTCAAACAGAAGTGAACGTCTGTAACATAGTGCAATGAATGGTATCTTCTTGGGCGACGGTAAGAACATCTGAAACTTCTTTGATTTTTTTCAATCGCCACCCACCAAATGCAGGAGGAAATATCCTAGATTTAGTCCATTTTTTGTGTGCCAAAGGGCTTCAAACTCTAAATACCCACATTACATTTTTCTCTTGGTCTCAAATCACCGCTCGAATTCAAAGAGGTAATAGAGAACACTTTCCAATTCAACTTGTGAGGCCTCTATAGTATAAACACCACCCCGGAATATATAATTTACATCACAAGACATGATTGACTGAATGTGATTTATTACAATACAATACCAGTTTGTATTGTAATCCCACCGATTTCTTGGATAACACCACAAAATGCCGGTGGTTTTCGATCAAGGCAGAGCAAAAGCGTGCAATGATATGACCTCTGGTGAACTGTCAGTCATATTAACGTCACAGTCCGATTTTTATCTTCAGCTTTACTACCCGAACCCGAAATACTGTTTTGACAAGCACGTGCCATAAATGGACAGCGCCTGGCAGGCGCGTTCCATCATTGGCCCATGCTTGACTAAACAATGGCGAAAATATATTCGCTCATTTTGCTTTGGATTGAACTTGAAATCTCCGGTAATACATAAATTGATACATTTCTATTTCAAGTACGTAACGATTGGCAGCTGGGGGTGTACCTAATCTCCAAAGTTCCAAATTATGTGAACTTGGATTTTGGGATACAATATAAGCGTTGTGTGCTGTCACATCGCTTATTTACTTGCTCTTAACTGTCAATCATTGTATGACGTCGGTAAGGTGTAAAATGTCAGGATTTGAAGGATCGTGTTCGTGTGCCCCAGTGACAAATTCCTATCCTGCTTAACACTAGATTTGGTATGATCTCTCTCAAGAAGGGTTTAAAATAATGTATGATATATATTTTAAAAAGGTTTTTTTAAATTCCATAGAAACGACCGTTCATAAATTCACTGACAAAAAAGTTTATATAGTACGCGACTTTTTTCGGCCAACTTTAAGAATGTTTAGGACTGCATACTTCGCCGGGACTATAAGTTTTTTTCTTCGAGTTTGGTCAATATTCACTAATTTATGCCATTTTATATTGATGTGTAATTTTTATACTTTGATTATTATTTTTTTCTAGGTAAATTTTGTGATATTTCAAATCACTAAATATTTTATGCACACCCACTTTGATACCCTTCAACAACCAAACACCGAGCTTAATCAGAAATGATTTTTTGTTGTCAAGCATGAGCCACAGATGGATCGCACCTGGACGGTGCAATCCATTAGTGGCTCATGCTCAACAATACATGTCCATAAAAAATTCCGATTGGTCCTCAGTCCTCAATGTCTTAAGACCAGCAAACATGAACCCATATTTTTCAAATCCAGATACTCAAACATGAGTCACAGATGGATCGCACCTCGACGGCGCGATCCATCAGTGACTCATACTCAACAAAACATGTGGAATCAAAAAATTACATGCTATGTTTACAATGCCCACAAAAAAGAGCAAATTTCGATTTCACACAAAACACTTCATATATTTCAGATGTGAAGATGACGACAATTATGATTCGAAATGTCGGTTTTCCTGTGATCTTGGATTTGACTTGATAGGCAGTGGAGCAAGAACTTGCGAAGCAGATGGAAACTGGTCCGGGAAAACCTACGTCATGCTCACGTAAGTTTATGCACAGTTTATGCACCTCGTTATTCGTCTCATAGGATATAAAGCTCGTAGTTATTTTTGGAGTGGATCAACCTGCCCAAGGTCTTGTACCAGCGGTTACTTATTGACGGGCAGGGTTAGAATTGGTGGAAAGATATGATATTTTCCTGTTCGGCTTAGCTTACCCAATGTATTACACCGTGGTTTGAGTTGTTGGCATAGATTAACGAATCGGACTCAACAGGACTGTAAAACCAGTAACTGCACTCCAAGTAAAAATCATTCCTTACAGACTTAACCATTATGGTGGCGTGTAGTGGGTAGCATCTGAGCTGGGCAAAGGGAAAATCATCTACTCCTTCTGAATTCCTTTCAGTCGCCTCTTAGAGCACTAAGGAAATACGTTGTACCAATTTGAAACCTCGCAATACCAGTACCGCTTCTAAGTTGATAATAGTGGAATACGGTAAAATGTCACGGTCGTTTGTTTCAGCATTGTAGGTGGCCATATCATCATATCACTGTTTATGATTAAATAAAACACTTGATCTTAAAATACAAAAAAGATATTCATACAAAACAAAGAAATGATAATTTGCGGCGAAATTTGACATTTCTGCTCCCTAATTTACAGGTGCATGCTCAATAACATGCAAAAATATATCTCATGATCGGATTTAGAAACAGACCATATTTACAAAACAAATATCAATTTATTTCACGCCGTTTGCTTTCCATACTGGTTTGCGCATATTCTGGAAACAATGTGTGACCTTGACGAAAAATTAGTCTGCGTTTTCGGTATTGTTCGCTATTCTTTATTTTATTTTGCCAAGCATGGACCACAGATGGACGCCTCGGCGGCGTGATCCATCAGTATCCCATACTTGACAATACGGATTTTAGCACAATATTTTACCTGGAATTTCGTTTGACTTTTCAGTATCGCTCAACCTTCATTGGTCTTAAATCGCATTTTCTTTTTACCGCCGACGTAAAAAAAATGGGATTTTATTTACTTAGGTTAATGTTTCAAAAAAAAATACTTTAAACTCAAAAAGGTGTGAAGTCGCATTCAACTACCTAATATTTTTTTAAAATTGCCATAAGCAATTTGAATATTCCAGACACGGTTAAAAAAAATCAGGTTTTCAGGTACAGATGGAATTACCCTATTGTGTTTCCTTGTCGTAAAGCAGGTTTTACCATCGTCCAGGGCAGATACCATTCGCTACACCTTATTTTAGGGGTTCGATTTCTGTTTGGATTTTTTCCACTTATATATTTTGTGCATGCTCGTTGCCATGTAAATTAAATGGCTGCTACTTAGTCCCATTTATACACTGCCTTGTTTAGAAAGAATTAAAAGAAAACACACTGATTTCTTCATCTGAATTCACTCAGAGGTTTTAAGATACTTTTAATAATTAGAGTCACCTATAACCACCTCTTGGGCAATGAGCTACATAAAGGCGGAAGTGTAGACTAAATTGTCTACATTCCCAACAGATACTTATCGACACGAATTTTGAAAGCCTGCAGATGCACGCGATCGTGAAGGCAATGAATTCCATATCACAAAAATCCGCGGAAAAACGCTTCTTGCATAAAAATATATATCTTTAAACTAGAATTTTTGCTCCTACAAAGCCATATACTATGCAAACTAAATACTAATTAAACCGTCTATGGTAGACGACTAAATATTCTACAACAAATTTTCCCACAATTCCATGACGTATCACAATTTTCTTACTCTATAATTTTTTCCTTGACAGTGGTACAATGCGGTGAAGTCAAAGCTCCTAATAAGGGGAAAGTAGTATGTTCTATGGGAGATAAATATGAATCGTTATGTAAATACGAATGTGACATTGGATTTGACATAACTGGAACGACGACTAGAATATGTCAAGCCGATTCGACGTGGACTGGAACGCAACCAATATGTCAAAGTGAGATATTCTGTTTATTCCTATTTTTACATTATTATAGCATTTAAGCATCAGTGTGAGTTATTTAAAATTCACTTGTACATTGTAACGAAAAAGTTTAACAAAATCGCTGGTCTTTGGCAGTAATTTTACTTGGCGGTATTGAAGAAAAATCAAAATTGTTTTTTTTTGGCCAAATATTGGGCGTTGATGGAACGCACTGCAAATGTACTAAAAGTTTGTAATTTATGAATTTATTTGCGAATGAATTCTGTTTTTATGACGTCACATATCTACCAAAGTTTTGAAGCCAATACCTAAAATATAAATTCAAGAGTCCAAAACGCTTTTAAAAGCATTCCTAACAAATATGTTCAAGCCATTCTGGCGAGGTATAGTATCTTAATCCTTCGAGGTTCAGATTTTGCATTAAGAAACGCAATCTTTCCGAAGCGCGCGGTAACATAAGTTAAGTATGAGCCACCGATGAACCGCGCCCTAAGGGCGCGATCCATCAGTGGTTCATACTCAGCAATAACTTGAATTATAGTTTTATTGAAACACTATCTCGTTTCAAAAATATCAAGTTACAAATTATATAAAGATTATATTAAATCGTGGCGAATTAAAGCTTTGTTTTTCCTGCGTTAAAAATTATGGACAAACCACACAGGATTTTTATATTATAACCCGGATATCATTTTAGCATATAATCCTATTGCGTTGCCACTTTCAACAAGGTAACTTGATCTGGTGTTGTTGGCTCGTTTCCCGTAATATTTATAGCCTATTTGCGTATGAAGACTATATAGTGTCGTGGAATTTAAGGTCAAAAGCTTCACTATTTTTTGATGGCAGTGGTTCGCTACTTATCCAAGTAGTAAAATTTGTCCTCACCATTAATTGGTAATTTATTTAGGGGGGATTTTCACTGCTATCCTTTTAAGATTCTATATCCTTATAGTAAAATTAGCGTAAATTTTGAGAAAACGCGATCTATTTTATGCGAAATATTTTGTTTTATTTATTTGTTTGGTGAAATTCGCATTTTTAACTCATTAATTCAAATATCCTACTTTGCAGCAGAATCCTTTTTTTTTTTGTAAAAAAGATGATGTCCACAAAAAAAATGAAGGCTTCTAATGACGGAAAATCACCATTCGTGATATTATATAAAACTGTAATAATCCGCATATATATATATGTGTGTGTGTGTGCGTGTATCTTTTACGACTTTTACGGCAGCATAATTGTTATAAAAAGGCATGCTTGCCTCGCCGATGATTTCCACCAATCAATTTTCCATTTTCATCTTCATCATATTATCTTCTGATCGACTTCACAACACACAAATTAATTTTTTAATTTATAATGTATTATGCAGTTGCAAGCTGTGGACCACTGAAAAATCCTCTCAACGGTGCAGTCGATTGTAGTAATGGCGACAAATTCCTATCCTTGTGCACGTACACTTGTGACAAGGGATATAGACTGATTGAAGGGGACGCAAAGCGAGTTTGCACGGAAGATCATGTGTGGACCGGAGCTCAACCTTACTGTGAAAGTAAGTTTTTGTCCAAGCATGGGCCGGTGAGGGATCGAGAATTTATGCTCATGCTTGGGTATTGAAATGTTATAAATTATGTGTGTAATTTTGAATAAAATCTCAAAGGTTAGATGGTTAAGCCTGTCTTAATGGAACACCGTGTGTGAGGCAGATTCCTGTAAAACCGTGTAATTTTAACACAGACAATCGGCAGACAATAAAACGCAGGTTTTAAACTTTCCGGAAAATGTGGCAATTTCTGTTGGTATAAGATACATTTTATTAACTCGGCAAAAATTGTAGCTACTATTAGTGCGCCGAAAAACTTTTTTTTTTTTGTATGTTTTTAATGAAACTTTTTTAGTCTTAAGCTTCAATTTTACTTGACAGTGATCACGTGCGACCCTCTGAACGTTCCAGAACGTGCAATCGTAGATTGCTCACACGCAACTTCGTTCAGGTCTGAATGTCGTCTGATACCAAAGCCAGGATATACGTTGAGCGGACCTGAGTTCATTCAATGTACATCTGATGGAGAGTGGAGCGACGCTCCTGGCGCGTTGACAGGTATCAATTCGCTGACAATATAAATTTAACCTTCACTTATGTAAATTCTTATTAAAGTTTGGTACGATTTGGAACCGAAACTTGCCTTTGTCAATGCATTTACAAATTTTTTTAGATACATATAAAATTTTACCATATGCGATATAATTTTCGCCTAAAACCATTACCAAATCATACCGAATCTAAGAAATGGGTATTAGAATGGCCGAATCCTGCATATGCACGTACTGATTCAAATTTCATTTCTAAAGGTAAAGATAAACTTTACATGTTTTTATAAATGATGCGGATTTACATTGTGTCTATGTCCTCCGTGACATAGAGATGCAGTTCAGAGCTAGTGTGCTGAAACGTAAGCAAAAAATGAAAACTCAACTAAGTCCGAGTGCTTCTGGTGCTGTTATGTTTTTCATGACCACTCATCTGAGTAAATGGCCTTGGCCAACAATGCCTTCTACGAGCAGCCTCGTAAAGGCAAACAGGGTCAGTTATCTTGGAAGGTTATGAACCTTCCAGTTCAGTCGAGACTACTCTAGTTACCAAATCCTGAGTTGAGTGGTGGACATCGATTAACAAGTCGGACTTGCCGGGACTCGAACTCGAGATCTTTAACCTGCGTTGCCAATAGGATAACCACCTCGACATAGCACCCACAATTTTATTAATCGAATAATAAAACATGATGAAGAAAATTTAAATACCGCTAAGAACGCACAAGTCATTGGTGGATCGTGACATCGAAGGTTCTGTTGCTTCTCATTGGCAATATATAGTTTCTAATATAGAAATCGTGTCGATGGAACGAAGTCATTTTGGGAATAGGGACAAAATCTGCTTTTTATCAAATTATTATTCTGTTGCATGGTAACAATTTACGAGATTCTCGACTGATATTGAGTGGGCAAAAACGCGGAAGGATATCTTTCACCACTTGAACAAAATAGTCAGAATCTGTAATAAAGATCTGATAATATATTGATTTGAAAAAATAATCCATTCCATTTCAAATTTCCTTTAGTTACTGAATAAGAATACCTTTAAAAAAAGTATTCTTCGTTTCACAACGGTCGCGTTTCATCGTGTTTGAATTATTTTCACAGTCATATCTTGCGATGAACTCGACGAACCAACCAACGGTAAAATGACATGCACAATAGGATTTGATTTTCAATCGACTTGCAGTTTTTCATGCAATGTAAGTGGATTTTTATTAATGTCTAACAGTAAAAACGTTTCAAATAATATCTTCAAAAGTTTATAGGAATTTCAAATATCATTTTGTATTTTCGATTTTGTTTCATGTTGACACGCGTCAAAGATTTCTGGTTTCGAGTTTGGGAAAGTATGGTTCACAGCGGAAGTTACGGGCGAAAAGTGCCCGTTATCGATTCGTTTCTGGTATCTTGTTGCCGATATCGATATTCCAGGAATCTCCGATACCGTTACTTAGACACTAGGACAGGGAAAGACCGAATAATTTGGATATCGAATCTGATCGAATCATCAATTCTATATGAATATCAAACTTTAATATCACAATTTGTCTCCATTATAAAAATCGAGAACTCATAATTCCGAAATATATTTTCAAATTGGCACTCCATGCCTTAGAATTAAAGTTTCATATTTTAACGGCCTAATACAATCGATTTTGGTCAAATTGACCAAAATCCATTGCATTTTGTCGTTAAAAATGAAAATTTCCACTTCATTTAACAAATTTTTAATCGATTCACGAATGATTCGAATACTTCATGCCTGGGATCAAATTTCCCAGCCCTAATAAACACATCTCCACAAATGAGCGACAACATAAAAAAAATCGTTTTGTGTACAGGTTGGTTATGAGTTACAAGGTTCATTGAGCCGAACTTGTCAAGAAAACAGAGAATGGACCGGAGAACCAGTTGCATGTCAAAGTAAGTGAACTTAGACCTCATTTCAAAAATAATTAAATAATTTCTCGCGTCTAAAAACAGCTATCGATATCACCTTGTATTAATATACTAAGTTTTCATATTGTGAATAGAAGTTTCATTCGTTGATTGTCCAAGTTCCTCTAACCTACACTTACTCTACTCTATGCCACTCTGTAGCTACTGGTGTTGCTCAGAGTGGATGTGAGATTAGAAGGAAGGGATCCCAAGTAAATAATATTTTGATATCTAATATTGAAAAAAATATTTATTTTTCTAGTGATCGAATGTCCAGTCATGGTCTCCCCTCGTAACGGACAAGTGAAATGTTCAAAAGGTTCACAGTTCGATTCCAGCTGTAGATTCAAATGCGAAGAAGGTTATGAATTGACAGGAAGTGAAGCAACTACCTGTCAGTTGTCCAGAACATGGACCAAAGATCCACCTATGTGTGTTTGTAAGTAGAAGGTTAATATATTTTGAAAAGTACCCCGAAAAGTATCGTGTTTGACGGTGTTAATTTTATATCTGATAAACCTTATATACGTTGTACATGTCCTTACAGGAATAGTCAATAGTCGGGTTTTCGAAAGCTCCAATCCAGTTATGAATTTCGGTTTTAACACGATCTCTTACAGTTCTGCGTTGTTAAAATTGGTATAAATCACGAAAAGGTCAAAGGTCTTGCTTCACACACACACACATAAATTTGTTCCTGTATCTCGAGAAATAAACTCAATTCCCAATAAATGATATTATATACTTAAAAAGTGGTAATAACGAGCATCTAGAATTCGGCCAACTAAAATCAATTTCAAATATTGTTTGAATTAAACTCGCTTAACAACACCTAGTAGAAAAAAAAATCGAAAAAAATGTAGGCATAAAATCGGCATCTGTGATTCATACCGAGTGACATCGTTTTCATTTCACCGGTTGAGCTAAATAATCAGAATCTGTGATTCATGTTTGATAAAATGGGAAATTCTGATAAGATATTAATTTGAAAAAATATTTGCCCAAATTTTTATTTGAAATTTTTCTATTTCCTTTATTTCAGTGATTACTTGCGGGCCGATTCCAGTGCCTCAGAACGGGTTTATGACATGTACAGAAGGTGATAGATATAATTCAGTGTGTACTGTTGAATGTAATGATGGTTATAAAAGATCAGGATCACATACTAGAACTTGTCTTGCTTCACATACATGGAGTGGAACTGTACCCAGTTGTTCACGTAAGTTCAGAGGTTTGGTGTTCGAGTTCTACAAAGATTGTTTTTTTTTCACTCAGGGTTTTTCTCGAAAAACTCAAAAAACTGGTATCATACAATCAAATGACGTCTTTTTAAGTGAAATTTAGATTTTCAAATCTGATTTTTATTAATATATTTAGCAAATTGTAAAAAGGTTTTTATTCTGATACGGACCATTGATAAATTACGCTACGTCATTAAGACAACGTCCATATATGGCCCAGTGCCCCAGTGCAAGTTGTGGAATATCTGATTTTATGATCAGACAAAAATGCTCAATCAATGGGTCTTTTAAAAAATGTAAGAAGGATCGTGGGTATGTCATCCAGGAAGAGCTCATATCATATTATATAAAGAACCTAAACATAAAAAAGTAGATAAAAGTAATGTCGGCAACTCTAGGTAAAGTAACTAGTTTACCTGATATATTTAGTTCAACGGATTTTCGATATACTTTTGCCTGGTTTCGAGAATACATAACCTACCTAGTTTAACTTTTATAGAGTATTCTGATGGAATTTTTACCTACTGGATTTACTAGGTACCTAGAATAAAAAACTTGGTAAATTTTATTTTGATTATAAAAATCTTTTGAAATTGACTATTCGGTGATTTCAATCTTCAAATCGATTGTAAATACATTCTGGCATTGCAATCCTAGCTTAAATGTATACACGTGTTATAAATTTTAACTCTAAATTGAACCTTTTTAATTTTTAGTGATAAGATGTTTGGCACAAGAAGCACCAATACATGGCAGTATTTCCTGTTCAGCGGGAGATGCTTATTCATCTACGTGTACTTTCACATGTAACACTGGATATAGATTGATAGGCGACGGTGTGGTAACTTGTGAACGTTCAGGACTTTGGAATGGCGGTACACCGGTTTGCGAAAGTAAGTGACAAATGAAGTCATTTTGATGAAATATTGTTTAGATCTTACGTGTGTACACTGTAACAAAAGCACAGTAATTTTACTGGTAATTTGCGCTAATTGCGTATTTCCAAAGTTAAAAAAAAACGCCATGTTGATAAGATATATGCCAATTATGGGCTGTTGATGGACCGCACCTTCGCGGTGCGTTCCATCAACAACCCATATTTGGCCGAAAAAGTCAATTTTGAATTTTTTGCCGCCAAGTAAAATTACTGTTAAAGACCAGTGATTTTGTTGCACTTTTTGTTACAGTGTATATCAACAGAAACTAAAGTTGATTTGACATCGACTTTTAGCGCATCCTAACAGTGATCGACCAGGATTTTGAACGTCGTATCTGTTTAGAGGGAAAACGTGTAGGTATCACAGAGTGCACAATGTCCCAACTTAACGAGAGTCTGCGCTATTCCCGTGAAAGCCTGAAAAAAGTTGTGATTGGATGGAAGACGAATTCTGTTTTTAAATAATAATAACTCCAAAACTAGTATGCGTTCAATGTCTTTGAAATCGTTACAACAAGCTATGTAACGGAGAGTCAATTCGGAATTAATTTTTTTTTAAATTACACCATTTGGATATCATTGAAACGACTACCCTTCAGTATGATTTATTTAATGGCTTATATTTTTTGTTTTTCAGTGATAACTTGTCAAGAATTGATTAGTCCTGAGAATGGAGAAATCAAATGTACATCAGGAAATGAATATAACTCCTTATGTAGAATCATTTGTATGACAGGTATTCTTTTGTCTTTTCTATCCATGATAAGTGATCGATCTGTGGCACATCAGATTAGAGATCGGGGGTTCGGTTTCTTACGTCTTACCTATATGATCAGAAGGAAGGATTGGTATCTTATCTTTTGCACTATTTTCTTCCATCAATACAGGTTATGAACAGATAGGTACGAGATCACGAATATGTCAGGAAGATGGAACGTTTTCTGGAACCCCAGCATCATGCAAACGTACGTATTCTACATCCGTGGACTAATGATCAATATATTAATATTTTAGGGCTAAATTTCAGATTGATAAGTTTTATTTTTTCTATTGAAAGTATTGTAATAGCTAAATTTAAATCAGGTGGCCTTGCTTTAACCAGTTCATGTTAACACCATCGTGTATTATTAAAGTTACAACCATTTCGGCAAATAAAATTAAGCAAGATTTTACCTCGTTATCATCCTTCAGCTAGGCTCGTAGGAACAGCTAAGCTTTTAGGATCGTTTTGTCGATTTTGGGCCACCGATCTCATTTGGCTTTCCATCTCATTTGGTGATCATTTATTTTGTTAGTGACTACTTGTTCTCCACTGAAAAAAATGAAGCACGGTGAAATATTTTGTAACGATGAACACAACTACGACAGCGAATGTACTTACTTGTGCGATGAAGGTTATCAGCTGATTGGTTCTTCGACCCGGAAGTGTTTGGCTTCCGGTCACTGGTCTGACACAAAGCCTCATTGCGAAAGTACGTATGCTGTTTCCTTTGTTGATTTTCTACAACTTAATATAGAAATTTAATGTACTCAACCCAAACCTGCGCGCCAAAGAAGCGCAAAATTTATTTGGACTCTTTGTTCAGAAAATTCACCATCATGGGTACGCTTATTTTTCGTAATTTTAAGAATTTATTTTGAGGTACTGTCTCCATCCATCTGAAAACTAGGTAAGGGTACATGGTATGTACACGATAGGTCGGGGTATACCGTGAGTAAAGCAAGTGAAGACTTGGGCTTTTAATTCACGCACAGTTGCGCACTCTAAGTTGGCGATAGAAGTTTATTTATCAAAAACCCACTCGTTTTCCATTGTATGACTTGCGATTTCAGCACTAAACAAAGTAAAATATCTTGATATTTCAAATTTTTCTCGTGGAATTCTCCAACCTAATTAAGAAAAATTAACATAATTGTTTCAGGAATAAAATGCCGAACACTTAGAACACCTTTGAATTCAAAGTTGGAATGCACTAGTGGTAACGAGGCATCAAGTACGTGTACCGTGACATGTGATTCATGTCACAGTTTACTCGGATCACCAGAAAGAACATGCAGGGACGATGCGTCGTGGACGGGAGAAGAAGCAGCATGCATTGGTAAGGAGGGATTTTGATCAAGAATATGAAAAAATTTGATTAGTAGAGATTAGTACAAAATTCTCATCCAATACGAAATCAACCACTTAAACATTAGTGCTAAGCCTGTAGCAATGATCACCACGACAAAGAGCGGTCTATCATTGGCTCATGCTGAACCATATGGAATTTTCGATACAAATTTGGAACATGGCTTTTAGAACAGCATGAATACTCTAAATCTGGCATGTATTGAAGCATGTTGGAGATATAATTTGTTCTTTTCCCATATGTTGCATTGCCATTAGGGCTGTGCAATTCGATTCGGTGAATCGAATCGATTCGAAGTACAGATTATTCAAATTAAGTCGCAGGAATAAAAACTTGCTAAAAAGTTGGAATTTTTCATTTTTAACGACAAAATGCAATCGATTTTGGTCAAATTTGACGATTCATAGACATCTACCGGTGCACTAAGACTACTATATCATTTTAATAAGTTATTTAGGCTCCAGAACGGTTTGAATTCAGACCTCCAAAGAAAACATTCAGTCCGCTAGCAAGCAGGTCATATATTCTGAAACGATACCTTCACTCATGTTTAGAGCTTGCTTCAACAAAAATAAGCAATCTCACCTGTGATGAATTCCTATAAAAATCGTCTTTAAAAATGAACGTTATTTTCTGTCACAAACTACACTTTCTAGTATCCCAGTGTTCACCTCTAAGAAGTCCCCGTCACGGAGTTAAAGATTGTGGAGCATTGCAAGATGAATGTGGTAACACTTGTGAGTTTTCATGCAAAGATGGATTCAAATTACTCGGATCACAATATAGAACTTGCCAAGAAAATGGACAATGGGCAGGCGATACAGCTGAATGTATAAGTAAGTAGAAATATGTAGAAAACCGAGTGTGATTTCGTGGTATTTGTATTATTATGTTTAGAGATTATTTAAGTGAAAATTCTTTACAGATTTTAAAAATTGTTGTCTATAGAATTTGTACTAAAATAAACCTTGACAGGAACCTCGATTGTATATATATTTCAAAAAATATCAGAAAAGAGCATGAAACTGTTGACATTGGTCACCTCCCTCCCCCCTTCATTAAAATTCGCTCTCCGCGAAGCCAAAAGCAACGCCACACTCCAATAACAAAAATCTACTTTCAAGTTTAGCACCAGCAAATGCACTAGAATACATAAATAATAAATAGCTGTATATAATGGAGTGTAGAGATCGGTATCTGCCCTGGGCAATGGTGAACAATAACAACTCTTCTCTTACTTTAACAGGAAATGAATGCCCTCTACTTTTATCCTTGGACCAAGATGTAATAATGAATTGTACCGATGCTAATCGAATCGGAAGTAATTGTACTTTCACGTGTTCGAACAATGATTCTAACTTGGTCGGGTCCTCACACAGAGTATGTTTAGGAGAGGGGGTGTGGAGCAATACTAACCCCGTCTGTAGAGGTGAGTTGAATTTGTAATGAATAATATAAATATTATATTTACAAACAAACCAATCAGAAATTTTATTTTGTCAAGCATGCCTCACAGATGGACCGCGCCTTGGCGGCGCGTTCCATCAGTGAGTCATACTTAACAAAATATGTATACATAACTACAAGAGCATTACTTTAGATGTTTTTTTCACTATGCAATAATACAGTATTTTAAATTTTACTCAGCTACGTAGGATGGGTATACCCAATTCTATTGATATCAGCCTCTAAGTGTGATCAAAAATGGCTTCCAGCTACCCCAATTCACACGATAAAATTAGGTTATTCCCACAAAATGCGTTTGTTCTTAATAAATATTCCAAATTAACTAAAGTTTTTAAGCTGAAAACTTCTTTGTGGCCAAGCTATTGGGTTTATTCATGCAAAGACGTCATCTTCAACATCTATTTGCCGCAGTTTTGGTGACGATTTTAACAAGTTTACCTGTCTTGTCAAAAGTAGTCGTCCCGAAAAAATTCGCGTCTTTGAATTTTGAAACTAAAACTGTTTATATTTTTGTTCTAGCGTGCAAAACTGCAGTAAGCGATATTATGTTCATTGTTGATGGGAGTTGGTCTGTTGGAACAGAAAATTTCAGAAAAACTAAAGATTTCTTGAAAGCTCTTGTACAACCTTTCCAAGTCGGGTGAGTTAAAATTATTGTGAATACTTATAAGACGGTATTAACAGCGTAACTTTTCGCAAAATGTCTCGTGGCAGCGTAATATTCTATCTAACGAGCTTTCAAGTCTCATATGAAAAACGTAAGAAAAAGAAGCCCAAGGATAATAATCAAAATAAAAAAGGTATATTTTTTTTATACATTATATATCAAGTTTGGGTATTACTCCATTTTTCTGTTCTTGATTAATCCCCTTTTGTGTGTCTGATGTTCTAAGACATTTTTAGCAACATTATACGAAACGAAAATAAAAAAAAATATATTTAAATCTCATTTAATTTCAGATGGGACAATACGCGATTTGCAGTGGTGCAATATTCTGATGACCCTCGTGCTGAGTTTTTACTTACTGATCATCTGACTGTCAATGAGGTCATGTCGGCAATTGATGCAATGCCATATAAAGGTAAAGTGTAGTGTATATATTAAACAACGTTGATTGATATAGCCATTAGATTTAACTTAGTTCAAATCCATAAAAGCTGGTTTCAGAATTTCCCTGACGTGTTTCTGTCAGAGGAGACTGAAAGGAACCTAAAAGAAAGAAGTAGTAGCTGGCTTAGAGTACAATTGCTTTATTACATTTCATTTCATGCCCTGTAGGTACGGGCTTTAGAATAGCCCTAACGTATTTCCTGCGTGTCGTAAGAGGCGACTAAAAGGAAACAATGAAGTGGTAGGTGGTTTTACCATCGTACAGTGCAGATACCACTTACTGCACTTTGCCATAACGGTTTGGTTTCATTTGGGATGTTTTCAGTTTGGAGTGCAGTTGCTGGTACTGCATCTTTTAGTAGCTCTTTGCTATTGAGTGGCCGTTGGTTGGTTTCCTTGGGAAGCTGCTTCCGGCCTTGCTTAGAGTGAATTTCAAAAAAAAAATAAAAATACCTTTTTACCATATAAGTGACCGTTAGTTTGTTTCTCTCACGTTAATTTTCAATGATAAATATGCGAAACACCTTGCAGATTTACAAAATAACGTCATTTCCTTCAAATCAACAGTTTGTGTATTTATAATCTTCTGTTATTCTAGGCGGAAACACCAACACTGGTAGGGCGATATCTTTCGCACTCTACAAAGCTTTATCGTTATCATCTGGCGCGCGACCATTCATCAGTAAAACAGCTCTAGTATTGACCGATGGAAGAAGTCAGGATGATGTTGGAAATCCAGCAAGAGAAATGAGAAATGCTGGAATCAGGGTATGTTTTGGGAAGTTTAGAAAGTAAATTTTTATCATTAAGAACAAGGAATTGCTTATTTATGGATATTCTCCGTGGCACCGTGGTTAATGTCGCTTACCGGGAGCAACAATTGGTCCCTACGGGAGGAAGCAATACATAGAATGGAATTATCTCCAAAACAACACTAACAAAAATGCAACAAAATCACGGGTCTTTGACATTAATTTTACTTAAAAAAATCCAAAATTCACTTTTTTGGTCAGATATGGGATGTTGATGGAACGCACTGCGAAGGTGCGGTCCATTAAAAGCCCATAATTGGCAAAAATCTCATCAACATGGCGTTTTTTAATTTTGCAAATATGCAATTACTGCAAATGACTAGTAATTTTACTGTACTTTTGTTACAGTGAAATTTTTTTTGATTTTTAATTACGAGTCATTAAAATTATCTAGGTTTCAGTAATTTTTACCCATTTTGTATATATTTTTGCGCGACTTCGTCTCGATCTCTATTTATGTATTTATTTCATCGCGTTCTGTGTTTTTATGACCGAATTGATATTACGTTGCCAAGAGAGTAATGCTGAAAATATTAGACCCAGGCCGCGTTTATTTCTATTTAATAAAACAGGAATTTGAAGGAAATTGAACCATCTACTTCTCTCTACGATTTTTTGTTTAGTCACAATTAGGGCTGGGCATATCGATTCGGTGATTCGAATCAATTCGAAGCACGATTTATTCGAATCAATCGTGAATCGTTCATGGGAACAAAAACTTGCAAAATAAACTAGAATTTTCATTTTTAACGACAAAGTGTAATCGATTTTGGTCAAGTTTGAACCAAATCGATTATCTTTCTTCGTTAATATATGAAAATTGTTGCTTGTAGACATGGAGTGTGGATATTGTAAATATATAATAAACTATAAATTTCTTGATTTTCACGATGGAGACAAGTTACAATAGTAAAAATGGGATATTTGTTATATATATCCGAGTGATTCGATCCATTCAAAATAATATTCGATTTCCAAATGATTCGGTTCTGCCTAGTCATAATGCGTTTTTTGCTTTTCCGTAATAATGACAAAAAATCCTTGAAATGTGGTTTCAGGGCTGATATTCTCTTAGAAAAGGGTGCAGAATTTTTCGTGTCGGAATGACGCGCTGTAAAAAAAGTATAGTAAATTTACTGGTTATTTGCAGTAATTGTTTATTTTCAAAGTTAATAAAACGCCATGTTGACGAGATTTATGCCAATTATGGGATGTTGATGAACCACACTTTCGCGGTTCGTTCCATCAGCACCCTTATATATTGCCAAAAAAGACAATTTTGAATGTTTTGTAATACCACCGCAATGGAGTTACTGTCAAAGACCAGTGATTTTGTTGCATTTTTGTTACAGTGCGCCTATCTATTTATTTGGTTACATATGTCACATTGGAACATATTTTGTCACATTTACTTATTCCTAGGTTGTTGCAGTCGGCGTTGGAGACGCGGATGTAAACGAATTGAAACAGATGGCTTCACCACCTCATGATTCTACAGTTTATCATGTTAAAAATTATGATTCTATTAAACAAATACAAACATTACTGGCAGCTAAATTGTGCGAAGGAGACCGTAAGTATATTTTGGATAATGTCAATTTTCTCAAAAAAAAAAAAAAAATGTCGATACTTGTGTCAACAAATGGCCAAATTAATCGAATATTTTTTGCGAATCGAATCGCGTTTTAGAATTAAAATTTCGTCACGATCTATCACTGGACAATGGATATTTTATAGAGAAACGATTGGCGAGTTTTAAAAAAAAACATGGCGGAATAATGCAATCGTGTTACAATGCTTCGAAATTCAAAACAGTAATACGGAAAGCAGCGACGTCTGCTCTTTACTTCAAAACGTCGTTTGGCGTTTACTCCTTTCTTAATTGTTCGGATCCTCACATAGAGTATGTTTAGGAGAGGGGGTGTGGAGTAATACTTAGAGTTAGAGTTGAAGTCAAGTTTGTAACTGATATTATAAATATTGTATTTGCAAACCATTCAGAAATTTATTTTGTCAAGCATGCCTCACAGATGGACCGCGCCCAGGGACGCGTTCCATCAGTGAATCATACTTAATACAAAATATGTATACATAACTACCGCTCTCTAATTCCAGTACGTCGTTCGGCATTTATACTCATTTTTACCAAAATGTGAATGTTATCGCCTATACAAACATTAAAATATAGGCCAATTTTCTTTCAATTTTTTTTTTTGGTATTTCAGAACCAAGACACGGAGGGATATGTGATTGTCCAGCCGGTCCCCCTGGTCCACCAGGTAAACCAGGATTACCCGGAGCAAAGGTGAGTTGGGAATTTATTCAATAGTAGTTTCAATTTTGAGGCGAGGAAAGTCATGATTGTTGCAAATATGTGAGAAGGGGATTGCCTCAATCACGCAACAATTATCCCCTTTTTTATTTAAATTCAATCTGAGAAGGCTGGAAGAAGTGCCTAAAAGGAAGGAGCCAACTACCGACCACTTAATAGCAACAAGCTACTAAGTAGTACCAGCAACTGCACTCCAAACAGATGACATCCCAGATCCCCCGATATGGTAAAGTACAGTGCGTGATACCTGCCCCGGGCAATAGTGAAACCTTCTATATATTCCATTAGTCGCCAATTACGACACATAGGAAATACATTTTAAAAAAAACACCTCGGTCATTGTTTTTATAATGACCAAAGCGTAGCCTCTAATTTGTCACTAGGAATATATCGGTATCGGCGAGTATCGGCTATTTTGGGAGTATGAGTATCGGCCGTAAAATCACCGATACCACAGATACTTTTGGATGTTTGGAATTTTGGGAAATTCGCTCTAACGAAGGCCTAAATCAGTTTCTGAAGTAGCTAACTAACGGTCGCTTGAATGACAATGAGCTGCTACAAAAAAAGGAAACGTCAGTGGGCTCAGTACAGTCCTCGACATATCAAACAGTATGTGATGAAATGAATCAGTACTTGTGGATGGATTGTTGAACTTGTTAGGGATTGTTAAACATATGTTCCTTTCCTACAATCTTCGGGTTTTTCATTTTGAATACTGAAAAAAGTTATTGCCACGCCCAGGGATACAATTCTCAGATTTCAAGGTTTGAATTGATTTGGGCAGTTTAGCCATCTCGATATAAACTTAAGAATTGTCCAAACATACTTCAAAAAATTCAAATATATACTCGTTTTTGTGAATTGGCAAATTTTTCCCAATAAAGGATTTTTATTTTGCCGGAAACTAATTTAATTGAATGTTGTTCTTCATTAGTTGTCTTAATGCTGACATTAATTTTTAATGTTGTTGTTGAATATTTCTATTCTTATCGAGTTCTCCAATATTCTTTGTTCCGAAATTTTTGTGTTTTTGCTTCACGTACATTTCGTCCACTGGGTGTGTTTCTTTGTTAATTAGTTCTTTTACAGAGAATTTTACAGACATTTTTTGGAAAATTTAAACTTTAAGGATGTTCTTTGAGCATATAATATTTCTTAAAAAATATTGAATTTTGTTGAAGCACTGATACTAAATTACCAACAGTCAACAAGTAATTTTATCATCTTGTACAGGGAAGTTCCGGAGAATCAATCAAAGGAGACACAGGGGCACCGTTCAGTATTATCCATGTGGTAAGTAGTAAAGTGCAATATGAGAAGTTTGCTCATATATTTTTAAGCCAGACAGTTTTCAATGATAAATATTATGAATAAATAACGATAATAATGACCATAGCATTTCATGTGTCGTTATTGTAAGTTAAAACCGATATATTTATATTATTATGATAAATATATATATATATAAGTTATTGTTTATTTTTGCAATTGTTTCACAGTAAATTTCAAATGTTTTTTTTTCAGAATTATGAAGATCAAATTATACAAGCTAGAAGCGCCGACGGCACTGTATTCGATTTAGAACTTCCCGAAGGATTAAGACCGGTAAAAACATTTAATATTTCATTTTAGCTCTGGTTTTAGAGAAGATGTATTTTCCCCGGCAGCCGGGTCTTTGGAGTGGTTACTCAACGACTCTCTTTACTTTCTTGAATGGGTAGAAATGTTCTTATCCGAACAGTTAGGTGTTGTAAAACCGTGATTAATAGCAAGTGGTTTTTTTCAATATTCCCAGACGTATTAATTTTGCAGTGAACACATTATATATGCCAAATTCCACGTCGCAAAACTTGGCATAAATTCATGTCTTATCCTGCCCAATAGACATATAAACATGGTGAAATATCAGCAAATTTGTTTATCTGGAATTTTCGTAAGGCCGCGCTGTCTAGTATGATTCCGTATTCGCCTACAATGCAAGGCATAGGGGTTGGTGCAGTTGAAGAAACGCGTGATTTCCATTTTTCCCCATTTAGGCAGAAAGCAGCTTCTAATAGAAACCAACTTTGGACATGTCAAAATGCTACTACGTAATGTTGTATGAGGTGTCATGTTGCACTCAAGGTGAAAACATCCGAATGGAACTGAACCGCAACGATAAAACGATAAAACTCGTCAAGTACTGGTCTTTATAATTTTACACGGTATTGAAAAAAATCGAAATTAACCTTTAAAATGTTGATACTGCGGTTTGTTGTAAATCTCATCAACATGGCTTTTTTTGTGGAAATACAGTGCAAATGACCATAAATTTACTGTACTTTTGGTAATATATGTCTTGATCATCGTCGTCGCCAACAATTCAAGCTTTATGGAACAAATTCTTTTTCATATTAATATAACTTTTTTCCAGCTAACAAACAGAGTCAATTCAAAAATATTCTTCCCGTTGCGAGGCGAACCTGGATTGCCTGTAAGTTATATTGCATGCTTATCTGTACTGTATTTTGCACTTTTATATTATAAAAAAAAATTATTACTTTGTCAAGCATGGGCCAAGGACTATTTTTCCTGTTTTAATGAACTTAGTATAATGAATTAGTATCATCCGTTGGTCTCTAGGCTGGAAACTTTATTCTGTCAAATATAAACCAAAGATCGATTGCGCTTACACGACGCAATCCGTCTTTGCCTCATTCTTGGCAATACTTTTGTGGTAGGGAAACGCAATACATTGCCACGCAACTAATGCGCAGGTTTGAGATCTTGGCGACGTGTTTTATCAATGCCAAAAAAACTCGGCAAAATAACATCCTCGAAGAAGAAATTATATCAAACTTGGAACAGTATTCCTCATTATTGTAGAAATCAATATGTTAGCGTTATATATTAATTTTGGGGGCTCGAGGCAATGATGGGTCGCGCCATTGATTCTCTTGCCAAGGTCACTCAATGCGCTCATATGGTAGTAGATAAGAGAAAAAGTTAACCCGTTTTGCGTGGGAATATATGTGTTTTTAAAATGCATGTAACTGGAATCAGTAGCAATAGTTAGTATTGCTTGACAAGTGTTTTCGTGTGTTGCATTTCAACTTCTTTCGGTCATCACTAACGCCCTTTCAGAACTCCATCCTTAAAAATATATTTCTCCAGTGTTAGATTCGTTCCAAGCGCCCAATTTCCAGGAGAGTTCATATTCCAAGGAGAATTCATTTTGGGCGAGCCTAAAATCACACGTCTCAAATCAATTTTATTTGTGGTGCAAACTTCGGTGGTAATCGATTCGAAATGTCCTCATCTAAGATTCGATTCGATGTTATCTCCCAAAATTGTATCAATTTATTTTATGTAGAGCATGAGTTACTGTTGGATCGCGCCGCCGAGGCGCGCTCCATCAGTGACTTGTGCGTAATAGAATGAAAGGATTGATAGATGGTTTTATCATCACCCAGGGCAGATACCACTCACTGCACTTTAACAATGACGTTTTTCAGTTCCGTTTAAGACGTTTTCCGTTAAGAGTGCAGTTTTTGGTACTACATCTTCCAGTAGCTTCTTGCTATTTAGTGGTCGTTAGTTGGTTCCTTTTGGGCACCGCTCCCGGCCTTGCTAGAGTGAATTTCAATAAAAAGATAATCAGGCTTCTGCCCGGGCTTATGGACGTAGTTTTCATTGCTCGTTTTGTGTGCAGTGCAGTGGTGTGTCGAGCCTTTTGTGTTTTCGCAAAAGCTGTGTTTTAACGATATCTAACCTAAGCCTGCTCAATTTATTTACTAAATTTGGTGAGTACAGGGAGTACCAGGTGTGAATGTGAGTAGTATCTGCTAGAGTAACTATCTAACATATAAACATATGTACTGATTAACTAGCATGCGTAGAGTAACTATATAAACCTAACCTATATGAAATGCACGAAAATTTACTATTAAGGAAATTACGTAGAATAGTCAGACTTTTTTAAAAAAAATTGTTTTTGCCAAATTTTTTTTTACCTTTGTAAGTGTTTTTGTGTAACATCTACGCCAATTTTTAGGAAATTATCTAAGGTTGGTTTTTAACAAAATTTAAACTCAAAATCGCTCTCAACACACACCCATAACCTAACTCAAGAGTTATATCTATCAATGAAAATTTCGTGACCAAACGAAAGCAAAGACCAGACTCTTCTCTTGGTCTTCAAATCGAATTTTATATTCAAGATGTCATGAGGCTTATAGTATTGAAATACTTGGCAATTGGAAAAAATAAGTTAAAGACACTGTTAAAGACACTGTAAATGTAAAATCTAATTGTCTGCAGAAAACGCAAAAAATATCCGTTACATAAGAGTTTAACAAAGACAGAAGACCGGCGCAGTGGCGCGCGCGTTCGGTGGCGGCGATAGATCTCGACACTGGGGATCGGACTGATCAAAAAAAAAGGAAAACTGACTGTCCCGCGCAAAAATTGACAACCTATTGTTTGATTGACATGCTATAAATTCGATGGGCATTTTTCAAGGACACCAAAATTTAGCTAGAGAGTGTTCATTGATGATGATTTTGTTCTAAAACGATGAGAAAATGAGAAGGTTTTGTTCTGTCGAATTTTCGTGAAAATTTGACAATATTTAAAAATAAATATCTTATTGATTTCCTTATGATTCTTCATCTATTTTAACTAAAAACCTTCCTAATTTTTTATACAAATTTTTCAACCTCTTTTTTTACATCCTCTTGGCGTTCTTTCTATTTTCTTTTATATTCCAATTGTCCGCTGTTTGACTGTTTCTACTCTACCTAACTTCTTATAACAGTAAATAAAATAAAAATTAATGACGGCTAATGAACAAAGCATATGACAGAAAAAAATTATTTTCCTTTTACTTAATTTCAAATTTCTTGCTCCTATTCACATCATCACGCATGAGGAAATACAAAAAAATTCGAATCAAATTTTGTTTTTTTAAACTTTCATCGATTTCCAAAATAGGAATTTCCTTATCCGAAAGGCCAGGTGTTCTAGTATTCGAATTCGAAGTAATTTCGTTTTCGATTATTCCTAAATCGATGATTTTGCAGTGAAATCATGATATATCCAAATTTTACGACGTAAAATTTGACATAAATCATGATTTCACTGCAAAATGGCAAAATATCAGCAATTATCTTAATCTGAAATGGTCAAACATTATTCCATTCAATATAGTAAATTTTGAAAACCGTTTAAATTGAACTATAAGAACGAACCTAGTGCAAACATATTATAACAAGATATGATATGAATAATATTCCAGGGTGTACCGGGAGTTAAAGGATCGGCGGGATCGACCGGAGAAGCTGGCATTCCGGTAATAAACTGGAAAATATGTACTGATTGTAACATTTTTTTATAATCTAATCTTCCATAGGCGTAACAGCAAAAGATTTTGTTATGAAAGATGTATTTTAGTATAAATTAAACTTTTTGGCTATAATTGCGTTTTGCATTGCGAGTTTTACCCTTTTCGTATGGCTATTTTGTCTGTAGTTTAATTATTTTTAGCTTTTAAGTGGCATAATTTGTGCTGTTAACGTGTGCTGGTGTGTATATTGTAGTAATATGCTTTGGAAATTGTTGTTTTACCCAAAGCTTTGTTCTCATTCACTGCAAGCTATAATTCAAGTAATTATAGTACAGTATTAACTTGCTACAATTTTTAATCCAAATTTCTTCAGTCATGCGTGGTCTGACGATAAATCGCGCTATGGGAGCGCGATTTATCTTTGACCATGCTTGAATTGATTTAGCCTGTTTGTATTCGTATTATGTAAAATTATGTAAATTTTTCATTATCGTAATGCAGGGCTTGTCAGGTATGCCTGGACCGCAAGGACCGCCGGGAAGAAACGGATCCGACGGAGAACCGGGGCTCCCTGTGAGTATTTTTTTTTTATCAATCAGGATATTTCAATTCAATTCAGTTTATGCAAAAATATATCATGAATATTACACATATATCATCTTTGCAACTTCGAACAGGATTTCGTTGTGATAATTTTTAGCGTTATTCAGACTCGAATCGCACAGCCGAGGTGCCATCTTTGTCTCGTGCTTGGCCATAAAATGGTTATGTGGCAAGGAATCAACTTATCTAATATTTCTAAATTTCATTCTTCAAGGGACCAAGGGGAGAAAAGGGAGCATCAGCTACATCCTTTTCATTATCAAACATTGAAAAAGCTGAGATATTATTGAGAGCAAAACAACAATCGTTACAAATTACTCAAGGTATATCGTCAAGCCAATTTCTTAAATATAACAAAAATTTATTAATGTACAAGCATGCGCCACAAATAAATCGCGCCTTAACGGCGCGATTCATCAGTGATTCATGCTCGACATAATATGTTTTAGTCCACCTTTCCCTGGTTGTATTTCAACATTTAAGATTTAGAATACTTTTCTGAGTTTCTGTGTATTAATTATGCAAAAGTTGTAAAATTTTATTTGTTATATAAGAAATTGAGTAAAACTTCAAATGCTTAAGAAATATTAACATTGCACAAATAAGCAACCCGACAACCGCACGCACCCTGAGTAGAAAAAAGTCCATTTCCAAATATGAAACATAGTAGAGTGCAGTGGGTGCTATCTGCCCTGTATGATGGTAATACCACCTTCTATTTATTTGCGTTCATACATTCACCTTTTAGGACACGCAGTAAATACGGGTGTAACAACAATCGAGCAATATGTATTAACAAAATCCATTAGGAAAAATTCATCTTAATTTAACAAAAATATACTCAAATTTCAGCGGAAATGAGAAGAACATTGCTAGATCTTGATCGAGATCGTAGAGGAGCTAGCAGAGCAGCAGCATACAGAAGTTCACAAACACCGACCATACAAGTAGGACCACCAGGCCCACCCGGTCCTCCTGGACGCCAGGTACCTGATTTTAGGTTTTTGAAAGTTATTTCCCAATTTGGTAATAAAAATGGGTTAAAAAAAAGTGAAGTGAAGAGAAGAGTTTTCAATGTAAAAAAAAATTTTCGATTAAATCTAAAATTAGTCGACGGGTTATGTAATACTATCTAATGCAAACAAAAAAATATTTATTTTTTTTTTTCCATAGGGTATTTCCAAGGCATTTGCCAAAACGTTTCGCGCGTCTATAGCGCATTCTTTTGAACCATAAACCGAGAAAGTCTAATACTTTCCACAAGTGTCCATCCTTCAAAAAAAACTCGGTAGCGTGATCTAGAGCTTATCTTAATAAAAACTTCCATTACATGCATGTAACATCTTTTATCATTCAGGGTTTCGAGGGACCAATCGGACCTAGTGGGGCTCGAGGACCTCAAGGATTGCCGGGAGGCAAAGGAGAGAAAGGTAAATATATTACAGCTATGACAAATATTGATTTTGTAAAACCCATGTCTTTGCAAAGCGGTGTCCCTGCTATGGTATTGTTTTGTCAACAGCGGCCGCAAATTGTTCTCCTCTGATTGCTATGATCCCTGCCAGACCCATTCTTGACAGAATAAATTTTTCCTGGTGGGTTTTCGCTTAAATTTGAAATGTATTTTTGTGTTTATGTAAACTGATTTATGTGAACACTGCCCATCATATCGGCAGGTTAATGTTAAAAAACCTACTTCAAAAGTTGACAGTAATGTTTTATACTCTAGGTCCATATGGCAGTTTTCAGTTTCATGTATCCTTTCTCATATAATTACCTTCTACAAAATGCCTTTCTATTGTTGCTCACCCTAACCCTTTTCAAGATTTAATTTTTCGGTAAATATATATATATTCTAGGTGATATAGGCGACAGAGGACCAAGAGGGGTACCAGGAGTTGGTTTAGCAGGACCAGCGGGACCAATTGGTAGGTTTTATAACAAAAGTGAGTTTTAGGGATAATTTAAATTGAACTTATATCTCCAGCAAGTCATCATATTTAGGCAGCTGGCAAAATGCTAGGTATTAAGGCTGCAGAACTTGGCTCGCGTAACATACATTGCGTTGATTGAAAAGATAAAATAAAAGATAAAAAATAAGACAAACGTGCAACATACAGCAGACACATCTTTTGTCCAAACAATATACCAGTAACGTATATACATTGTAACACAAATACAACAAAATCACTGATCTTTGACAGTAATTTTGCTTGGAGGTATTGAAAACAATTCAAAATGGACTTTTTTGACCAAATATGGGGTGTTGATGTAACACAAAGCGAGTGTGCGGTCCATCAACACCTCATAATTGGCATAAATATCATCAACATGGGTTTTTCACATTTTGAACTATGTTATTACTGCAAATGACCATTAAATTTACTGGACATTCAAATTTAAAATAATTGTTGCAGTGTATAAAATGAACTTGTGAAGCAAAGCACCCTTTCATCGGTATTCACGTAGGCATATACTTTTAAGTATTTATATTATGCCATCAGTTAATTTCTCATTTTCATATTTTCACCTAAGGTCCTCCTGGAAGACCCGGAAAACCTGGAAAAGGGAAGACAGGAAAACAAGGAAAGCCGGGAAAGAGAGGACCTCGCGGGCCGAGGGGCCAACCTGGCCTTAGATCAGGAAAGAGCAAAAAGCAGAAAACTTCAATTCCAGAGCTCGAAATCAACCGACATTGAAGAAACAAAATGTTTCAAAATTAGATTTTTTCGACCATCCAAGGCCAATGTTCAACAAAGAGTCACTACAGTATGAAAGTGACGCTTATAAGAACTTATCCAAAAACACAATTGTACTTCTGTGGCTCGATGGGACATGTCAAATAATTTCAGTCTACCATGTCGCATGCAGACTTACTCTGAAGCTGTGTATTTTGATAAAAAAACGAAGGTAAGACTTGATATCTGTCTGACAATCAAAAGTCTGAAATTTCACAGTACTACTTGTAACCCCCTCTCCCGCCCCAGCGATCTTGTGGACACCCTTAACTGCATTTTTGGACTAGTTTACTCTCCAACAATTTCACAAAAGATAGAGCCTAGTGCCAAGTTTATTCATTTTCGATATTTCTCTTTTTTACCAATTATTTTTCACTCGTAACATGTCGGATTTATCAGTATTTTAAAAGATATTTCTAAGGTAACTATTTTCGATCGATTTCACTCAATAATATCAATTGATAGGTTGATTTTGTCAAGTATGCGTCACAAACGGACCGCGCCTTGCCGGCGCGATCCATCAGTGACTCATACTTAACAAAACATGCTTTTGCTACATTTTTTCCTTGGACAATATTCACAGCTTATTTCTTTTCCATACTTTTCACCAATTATTTTTCGTTGACAATTTGTTCGACACTAAAAAGCATTTTGTACCTTTTTTACTGTTTTTTTATACCCCAGTATTACTGCACTGAGCTGGTATTTTTTTGGCGCGCATGCGGTTCAAGGACTGTTAAACTTTTATTTGGTTCTCGGTGTTAAAATTATACAATGGTACTCTGATGTCTTTATAGTCAAGTTCAACGGTATCGAAAATCCACTATACAAATATGACAAGTCTCGACAAATCCCGTGAACAAAGTTTCTCAAATTTGATCCGATTTTACAGTAAAATCATGATCCGTGTCGAATTTTACAACGTCAAATTTGGCATATATCATGAATTCTCTGCGAAATGAAATAATTTGAAAAATCAGCTTTATTCAAAATTTACCAATACCTGACTATTCAGTGTACGTACGTAAATGGGTAAATGGGACAACTTCTAACTGCCATTGATGGTAAATTTTAAGTTTTAAAAAATATTTTCGATCTGACAAATAATATTGCCAGACAATCAACGTGCCTTTTCGTGTTATTATCGTTTTGATCCCTAAAGTTAACACTCCATGAGGTATTTTTCTAATTATTGTGTTTTATTTTGTTTTATTGTGTTATTATGTTGTTTTTTATACCGATATTTCGTCAAAGTACAAATATTATCTTGCATTTGTTGTCGATTACTTTTTGGTGATAGAAGGTCGGGTAAAACTAGTAAATCTTTGAAAAATGGAAGAATATTGGCAAATCGTAGCCACTTGGCGACTTGCTCGACTTCTATAAAATTTGGCTGACAACATTTCATTCCACAAAAATTTAAAATTATATTGAACTTTCGTCATGACATAACAGGTTATATCCCTGACGGAAGTTCATAATAAACTCTAATTTTCGCGGAATGAGATGTTGTGAGCTTACTTTATTACCTTAATACTATCTTATTCAAACATATTTGTTGAGTTATCTAAACGTGGACCTGACATTGTAAGAAAACGAGGTAAAGGAACCCATAGTTATTGTACGTTATCATTCATCCCAACACGTTAGTACTAGCGTACATTCCAACCCACACTCATTTCCACTAAAAAAATTTCTTCCGGAATGAGATTGACTGGGTTGGTAAACTGCGAATGAGACCTGCCTTAAGCAGGCGAGCAATTAATGAAGTACTATAGTGTTCCGTAAGCACTACAAGTTTTCCAGCTACTGAAGAGTGTAATTAATGACATACGCTTTCTGAGGGCCAAAAGTCTTCTGTTTTTTACTTGTTTCGTACTTCTCATACCTAGGATCCCAGGATACGTGCAGCCAACTATAATTTGGTATTATTTGCACAATCGCGGTGGTTTAGCAGAACAAACGCGAGTTCAAAAGTTTAGTGTACAAAAGTGCATTACATGCAGTTGCGAAGGTATTCACTGCAAATGAATAAGATAACTCAACCCGCAAGTATGGTACTCAAATCAAGTATAGTCTATCCACGCGGTGTTTGAACTTACAGACGCACATAACAAATCTGTTAATGCAAATTTGTTTGAGATGCTGCATGACCGTCGTTTGTCCTCTGATATATCAAAAGACTGATAATGAAAAAGCACCTAAAAAGAAAAGACCTACCCGTTTAATAAAATTCTTACGAACCGAAGACTAAAACATGAGAGAAAACATGTATTTTTGCGAATTAAAGACCGAAAATGAGAGAAAACAAGAAATCGCATGGCCCTGTTAGGCATTCGTTCTACTCAGGACAGTAATTGAAAAAAAAATTCAGCCAACTATAACCATGAAATTGAATCTTTCTCAAGCTAATGGCACATGATTTCCTCATAAAAAAATTACCAAACTTTGGAAAACCACGCGTACAATCTAAATCAGGGGTGGGCAACATACGGCGGCGGGCTGGGTCCGGCCCGTGAAGGGATTTTGATCGGCCCGCAGATTGTATCCAACCATACCCAGAAATGCGGCCCGAGGCCTCATTCCTAACAAACAATTGCCTTAGTGCGCTTGTGAGCGCTGGAAATTACGTCACAAAAAACGCGCTTGCGATTGCTGGAAATTACAAGCGGAGAGCGTTGTAAACAGCCCCCACTACTATGTGACAACGTGACTGTCAGTGTTAGTTATTCTTTAGCCGTTGTAATTTAGATTTAGAATGATTGTCCATGGTTACGGATGGTTGTCCATCATTGACAGGAAAGAACGTTGGTCTACTGAAGAGACTAAATGACCGTGTTGCAGAGGTAGATTGCACCAGGGAATTAATATTTCTACATTGCATAATACACCAGGAAGTGTTGTGTAAAAAGGTGCTTGACATGAAACATGTTGTTGATCCAGTTGTAAAGGTTGTTAATTTCATTAGGGGAGAGATCTAAATCACAGGCAGTTTATCATGCTGGAAGATTGCGGCACGGGTCACAGTGGTGTTCCGTATCATACAGCTGTACGCTGGTTGAGTATGGGGAAAGTTCTGAGACGTGTCTGGGACCTAATAACGCTAATCCTACTATTTTTGGAGATGAATGGGTAAGATAAAGCTTTTCCTCGAATCAAACAAACAGAATGGCTGTCACATTTGGCATTTGTAGTCGATCTCTTGAACATATGAATGAACTGAACACCAAATGTCAAGGAAAGGGCACTTTTGCTAACGAAATGTACGCCATAGTGAAAACATTCAAAATAAAGCTAAAACTGTTTTCTCGCCAGCTCAGGCAGAATAACACAACACACTTTGCAACACTTGCAACTACATGGCACAACCAATGATGTCAACTGAAAAGTACACCAATATGGTATTCGCACTAGATAATGAATTTGGTCGTCGTTTGCGGACTTTCTTGATGCTGAATTTGATATTCTGTCATCGCCGTTCACAACCGACTTTGAAGAAGCGCCGGATGCTAAACAGCTGGAACTGATTGATTTGCAGTGTGACTCTACCCTGAAAGAGAAATTCCAATCTGGAAGTATTGACAAATTTTATGAATTACTGAATACATCCAAGTTTGCCAACCTAAGAATGATGGCCATTAAACTACTCGTTCTGTTTGGGTCCACATACATTTGTGAACAAACATTTTCGACCATGAACATTAACAAGACCAACTACGTTCCAATCTAATTGGTGTTCACCTGCAGTCTTTAGTGAGGTTTCCTACATCAAACATGCATCCAGATTTCAAACAACATGTTAACAACTTTGGTCGACCACAAATGTCTCATTGACTTCACATAATAAATTCATTGTGTATTTTTTTGGTCCCTATTCTTTGTAAAGTTTAAACTTTACATTAAACACGATTTATTATTTTATTTCTTGCATTAGTGAATAAATATGTGATTGATACATTGAATACTATCCATGTAATAATCCGGCCCGCCAAGGACTCCATTTTCCCACATATGGCCCGCCAACTGGAGAAGTTGCCCACCCTGATCTAAATCAATGTCTGATATAGTCTAGGCTCTAGATGTATGAAGTTTGAACTTTTATCTTTGTTTGCTCAGCAATTAAAATAAATATGAATATTACGTTAATGTCAATGAGGAAGTTGAAACAGAATTATGGAGGCCATGGATACCACAAAAACTCATTAAAACCCAAATGAGCCAACATTAATTGGCACGCCATGTTGGTGTAATTAGCAAATCTGCTAAAAAGTTTATGATGTACAGGTGCACATCCAGACAGCCATCTATTGTCCAAATAAATTTTGATAAGCATGAGTCACTGATGGATCGCGCTACGAAAGCGAGATTCATCAGTGACTCACGCTTGTCAAAATAAAATTTGCAATTGTTGGATAGTGCGCAGCAGGTGTTCTGTATAACTGGTTCATACCAAGAAGTGTAGGTAACACAAAACTATTAACCTCTAGGTAATAATGCTTAAAGTATATGTTTGCATAATGTCGTTTATATTTCTTCAAATATCATTTTGCCCATCAATTTTACTTATCATATGATATAGACATAAATCAAAAGTTTGATTTTAATATTGGACGGTTTTATAACACTGAGATGATAGTTAAATATTCACTAAATAAAGCAGCTTTTAACAAATGCTGCAAATTCAAGGACGAACATTTTTATAGTTGCTTTTTGAGTTACAGTTGCAGCAGAGTATTAGTAGCGAGTATATGGCGCAACTTATTTCGTGAAAGCTAAAAAAAGTTATCTTAATAATATTGAAGATGTAACGACGATTTTCATCTGGCAGCTCAATCAGGAAGAGTGCCGAGGGCTCACTTGTTTTCAAAATATTCGTTCATATTTCAGAACTAATTACAGAAACTAATTACAGAACTAGAATAAAAATATAGTAAAAATAAGAAAAAATTTCAGCATTGAAAACTTTTTCAGCGTTTAGAAGAAAGCCTGCGCACCATTTTTGTGCTTCATTTTTTTCTAAAAACAGCGAATTTATTCGCAATTTTACGTCTAATGGTCTATTTTTGTTTATATGCTAAACATGTGTGGCCTAGGAGATATACAACGCCGCCCAATGAGAATTTAACGGCTGAACATGGAATACCTTTTTTTTAAATCTAAATTCGTTCAGAGCAAGGTTTTAACTTTTGATAAGCCACACATTACCACTAATGCAGAGAGCTATTTAAGTGCAGGAAAAAAGACTAAAAAATCTTCATTCCCAAAAAATACTAATTGACTCGAGTTTTAAAAGCTTGCAGATCCACACGATCTGGTAAGCAGCTTGAAGGTAATATGCTCCAGATCACAGCAGTTCCCGGAAAAACACTTTTTGGGTAGAATTTTTTGTGGCATTGTGGAACTTCCACAGTGTATGAATTTGAATTTGTAGCTCAACGCGTGGACCGGTTACCAACTACGAGAACATTTTACAAAAACAACATTCTAGAATAAATAAAACAGAATAAATAGAAAGAGCGAGTCAAAAGCGCAAGAATAATTTGAAATCGATTTTTAAGAAGTGTATTTTTGATACAGATGGTGATGTGTCTAATCGAATTTTTTTTTTTTTTTGAATATGCGTCACTGATGGATCACGTCGATGAGACTTGGTTCATAAGTGGCGTGTAGTTGACAAAATAAAATATCTGTTCAAGTTACTCCTACAGTATATAAATCAGCGTACTTAGGGTGGGGCATGGCGCTATGCTCCTCTACCCTTCCAACCAAAACAAAATCGCAGAATGGTCTGTTGAGTGCTTTGCGAAGTAGAAAATCCAAAAACTTTTCAAGCTGTTTTTAATCGCTATGCAATAAAACACTATTTTCAGATATTTTTCTTGCGGCGCCCTTCATGACGTCAAATTTGACGAAAGTTTTTAAAATTCTGGCTTCTTTCTTACAAGTTCTAAAAACGCTTCAGCCTGCACATGCCACCGATACTTAACGGCAACGACTTATTTTCGTTCAAGGATATTGTTGACATTCCATATCCCCTCTCTCCATCCTCCGACGCCGATTCTTCAAACATCGACTCTTCTGCGAATGTCAGTTTAAAATATATCTTTTTTTTGTTAGTTTTTTATTATTTGCTATGTCCTGTCCGTGAATCTACCAGGGGGCTTATACCCAACAATCGTTAGACACGGACCTTTGTGAATGTGAATGTGTATCTGTTCTATGTTACAGCTACCGGTGAAGTGCCTTGCTGAAGGACACGATCGGTGGTGAAACGGTCAAGCATCGAACCATCGGCCTTCCAAACAATGCGAACGCGCTTTACCGACTGAGCCACCGAGCTGGAAAAATATCATTACTTGAGTTATGTCATGAAAAAAAAAGAATTGATGGTATCGGTCGGTTTCGGTCACTTTCTGAAACTCGAAAAAGATAAATTTTGACAACATGATTTAGCGGACCTTCGGTGATATAACTAGTCTTAGAAATTCTTGGTAAAGGTACCGAGTTCACCTAGTATACCGAGTTTATTTCTGAATTACTTTTGCCTAGTTTCTAAGATGTTTGATTCACCCAGTATAACACCGAGTTTTATGTTTGAAATTTTATTTACTGGGTAAAATAAGTAAATTTCTCCCATTTTTTAACTGGGTATTTAAAAAAGTATGTGTCTGGTTCAAAAAATATGTTAAAAAATAGATCTTGATTGTGAAAATATTTTTGAAATTGATAATTCAAGGATTTCAATCTTCAAATCAATTAAAAACGTCCTGAACGCGCAAAACGACGGTTACGTAGTAATAATTTATCCAGTTTTCTGGCAAATTCGGCTTCCTTTACCTAGTATAAGTAAGTATTATTAGATATAATTGCGGCATGATGTGTAAAAGTTTACTTCCAGTGACTTATACCTTTTTTTGATCAATTTTATAGTTTTGTAGAATTGTGCCATCTCAGTCGAAAAATATAAATAATGGCGATGGATCGCGGTGCATGGAATGGAAAATTCGAATTAGTTGAACAGAAGAATGTGGATGAGTTTTTTGGAAAACTAGGTGAGTAGTTACTTTCCGAATAGAAAAAGATCATATCTTCCCAGCAATTCTAGCCATGTCCGTCTATGAGTGGCCGCTGGTACAGGGTCTTTGTCAGGGTGTTCCACTCAAGGAAGTGGATATGAAAAAAATTGAAATTTGTTGGAATCTGGCTACCAATACCATTGCTGCGACGGTGCTTCATATTGCCCCCTTGTGGACATTGAGGTGTTAGTAAGAAAGCCAGACCTCTGGTCATACAGAGGTATATCTGGCCTGGACTGTGATTCTTAGAAAACGAGACAATGTAAATTTGCTTTTGTTTTCTAAACTGTTTAACTTCGTTTATATGTATATCGTTATAGTGGTGACCTAGCGCAATTTTGAGACTTAACGACGAGTTATATTCTTATCAGAAATTCTATAAGATAAAAATTGCCTTCCACAATCAGAATCTTTTTTAAGTGGAATTCCAGGGCATACAAATAGCCAATGATAGAAGCAGTAACTACTGCGCCCCCGAGGTTCGCAAACCATCTCGGAATTTCCTACGTTTTAAATCGCTTACATGGCCATTTTTTATGTGGCACTATGCCCACCCCTACTCGACGACTGGAAGAAATCCAAAAGTGACATTTTAAGAGTTTTAAAACGTAGGAAACCTCGAAATTTTTCGCGCACATAGATTGTAATAATCAATTCCTCTATTTAAGGCCTTGTAATCCCTTTCTAAAATCGCGGATTTTTTAAAGGTTATATAGTAAGTAATACACAATAAAAACGCCATTTACCAGAAATATTTTTTTGCCATAATTAGATCTCGAACTTTCTTGGGGATTCTGAATACGTCTCTGCCAGTGGTCGCAAATTATTTCAGTTGCCCAGTCAACCGGTTGTTGGAACCTACTATGGAACAATAATGATAAACGAACATTTCAAGTTTCGTTTTACAAATACGTGGCACATAATTCCTTTATAAATGGGAACAAGGACTTTATTTTGTGAAAATTGTCAATCTGTTATATCAAGTACCGATTACAAAAATGCAGCCGAGTCCTTTTACAATTTCTATTATTATTTGCAAGTAATCGCGTGCCAGCAGTAGCCAGTCTATAATTGTTTGCATGTCGTTTAATTACAAAGACACGAAGATAAGAATTTTGACACATCAGCGTATGTTTTGCAAGGTTGCTAGTTATGCATTTGTGCAAAGAAGCGGTTGCATGTTCGTCGCGCCTCTAATGAGTGTCCTAATTAGATAGCGACCGTGTACCAGTTACTGAAATATCGGTGCTGATAATAAGTTTACCAATGAGGTCTCGTCATCCTGCATTTACAAACACTGAAAGGACTTTGTTTGCAGAACAAATAAATCTTATCGAGTCGTACACTGAAAGGCCGATTTCTTCGTCAACCCAAAGCGCGAGAGATGGTACCGGCATCCGTCAGTCAAACAAACGGCCACCTCCGCGCAGTTTAATGATTGTCAAATTTTTTCCGGCTTCGTTAGACAAATAACACATTGCGACACCGCCGATAGGACCGCGGTCTTTTTATCTTTGTTACCTAACAGATCAACGTGGCTGTACCACATCAGAAAATGCAGTTATGCAGAACATGCATGTTGTCAACAGGCGAAATTTTCGCGAACGAGACGATTTTGAATTTCTAGTTTAGCATATTAAGAACAAAGAGATATTGCTTTTTCTGTAGATGATTAACCAGCGATTATGGACATCGCATAAATAGTTATGAGCGTTAGACGCTAAAGTCATTTGTAAATTCGTTGCTGTTGGGCGTGTCTAATCAATAGCATTGTAAATTAAATTCATTCATGATTTGCTGTCAACGGGGGATAGCCTTTGTCTTTGTGTCAGACTAGGTAGATGGAGATGAATATGACGTCCGTAATGACTGTTGGCAAACTTGGGAACACACACTCGATATGTGTAAGTTGTTAACTATAAAGATCAGAAAAAAATTATCGCTTTTAAATAATCCTTTGGGTGTAATATACCTAATTTAGTATCGTATGGCGCGAAAACGAAATTGATGTTACATAATGAACAAAATTTTGCTGTGCTAGCTCGTATCTGGACTACACACCACAGCAGAGGCCCAATCTAAGACCGATCTATTATTGAGATTTTATAATAAATAGACTACAGCTGTTATACCTCTAAACTGTGCTCCCCAAGTTTTTTATACGAACATCTCAACCTCTTACTAATCAACTTTAAAAATTAAAAATCAGAAATCCAAACTTCAAAAATTGCTTCCAGTCAAACATAAACGGTTCATCAAAAAGTGAATGGTGCCTGACACATATTTTCATTGTTTTGATGTTGATTTTACAGGATTACCAGCGGAAAAGATCCAGGCAATCAAAGCAATGGATCAGATAAATGAAATCTCGAATTCTGGAGACGATTACACGATGAAACAAACAAGTGGAGACAAGAAAAATGTCATTAAAGTTACACTCGGCAAGGAGTCTGTTATTCAAACACTGGATGGAATGAAGCTAAAGGTATGTGATAATTCAAAAAAAAAATGCGATAAAATTGATTTCGCTGTACTATGGGACCAATTATGCCCTAAAACACCTTTTTAACATATCTACAAGTCCTAAAACATATTTTCGTCGAACATAATGAATTTCAGACAACACATCTTTTAAAATTTTCAGCAACAATCGACTGCATCGCATCCAGACACTCAGAAACACGAATTTTAAAAAAGAACGAATTGTGTATCTGAGTGTTTCTCTGCGCTGTTGGTCACAGACATCGAAAACTTTTGGCTTTTTCCAACTTATTTAGTCGCTTTTAATGCTTACGAGTTATAAAATAGGTATTTAGGGCAATCCTGTAATCAGTATGAATTATTGTAAAAATGTTTAAAAACATATATATAAATACATATTCATTTTTACTGTAAACCAGGCTCGCGTCATGAGAAGTCTGAGAGGACTTAGTACTGTTTTTTAACAAAGTTGCATTATAACGCTGCTACTCGAAGCGACAATATAGACTAGATGTTGTATGTACAAAAATGTATATCTATATGGATAACGTCCAAATATAAAAATATTGAATTTATACATTTTCAGGGCGTCGTGACTCTGGACGAGAAAAATGAAATGAGGGCGAAATACGAAGGTGGAATCGAGGGACACATGGTAATCAACAAAGATGGCGTCATTACAGATGTAAGAGCAAAACTCAATATTTCATCGAACGCTTTATAGCCATCTTTTCAAGGGTATCACTCGGAAGGCTGTAAGATGAAAATACACGTGCTCCATACTCTATAAAGTCTATATGGGGCACGTGCACTTTCACGCCAAAGCGCATTTACACTAATTTACTTTTTTATCTCGTGGGACATAAGGGAAGGTTCTTTGCTAAATTATTCGTGTTTTTGCGTCGATATATGACGTCATAATAATTTAAGGATTTTAACTCGTACTTTTAAAGACTACCTATTGTGCTTGCGCAAAGTTAGGCTGAGTGTTCAGGCTGAGACGAAAGGACCTAAAATTGCCATGGCAACTTGATTTCGTCTTTGGAGCCAACAATCCTGCATTCACGGCACAGCACACTCTCGGCGTTTACTTTTATTTTTTGCCTTTCCATTATTTCCGTAAAATCGCGGATTCTATAACGATTTAGTCATACTGGGCTAGGTTTTTAGTGTCCTCATATTTCAATTCAATTATCCCTATTCAGATTTAACACACCTTGTTCAAACATTTAACCTCTTTAGCAAATGAACAATTCTAGGTCGCAGTTTTTACGACCTTGTTAGAAATTTGGGCCTTTCAATCGTAAATCTCGTTGCTTCTATAAAACACCTTTGTCCTGAATGGCTATATAAGAAGAAGTGGTACTTATGCCAGGGTCATACCCGATCACACGTTTATTTTTTGGCTAGACGTGGTTTCAATCAAACATGCGCCATAGATGGGTCGCGTCTAATCGACGCGATCCATCAGTGACACATACTTAACAAAAGATGATTCGACAAAAAAATTCCAATTGGTATATCTGCTGATTCATCGCAGGTTTGTCACATCGTTTAACAAAGCAGATTGTTACTGAGGGATATATAAAGCGAATTTTACTGTCTTAACGGTTTTATAAAAATCTGCTCAAGTTGCCATTCGTGTAAATGCATTACCTTGTAATGATATCGTGGGAGACGATCGATACCAAGAGGCTAACTCTAAATAAGAATAATTTCTTTTACTGCTGAATCATATCAGGGTGCTGGGAATTTAAGCAGCTTTCATATTTTGCTAAATTCGCTAGATTCATTTCACTTCAAAACTATATAAACCGAGCCTCCAGAGACTTCCAAATTCAGTAACGGGTTTCAAAAATTTGGAACAAGCCTAATTTTTGATTTTTTGGCCTCATACCTTTGGGAGGCCTCATACCTTCAAAGAATCTGCACGAAAATTATTACTTGAGTTTATCATCTTATTTTTCAGACCATCACGAAAGACGGATTCAGCCTTGTAAGAGTATACAAAAGATGCTGATGTATTCCAAAGTCCTATATAATTTATTGTAATTATAGAGCAATATATGAATTATTATGCTATTAAATGTTTCATGAAAAAACTAATATGTGATGGGATTGTTTTGCAGTATTGAAACATATAGCAAGGAATAATATGCGTTGTTTTGGCAAATCTTGGGTAACAGTCGCATCAGAAATGTTATATTTTCGAGCATGAGCCACAGATGGATCGCGCCTTTGAAGCGCAAACCATCTATGGTCCGTGCTTGACACGTATTCAATCCAATTGTCCGTCCTTGACACGTGTTCAATCTACTATCTTTAATATTACGGAGATATTCCAAAATCTAAGTTATCGCAATACAAACGTTCCAAATTCCATTTTCCAAGTATGTAGGGAGGTGACACATTTTCCTTGGCTGTTTCTGAAGGTATTTTGGCGCACCAAAGTTTATTATATTCGATAATTGATGCCGAAACAACTTATTATCAAGTGTCAGCATTTATAGACAATACCGATTGCTGTCCTGGAATTTACCATACCAAGTTTTATCCAACAAGCTTATTTCGAAATTTCCATCATTGAATAATTTCTACAGTCCAATGCCAGGTAAAATACTGGTAATTTTCACAGCATGGTTTGCGATTAGGGCAGCACATAAGACTAATCGTATCCAATTAAAGTAGATGTCGCAATGTTTGCAGTAAGTTTCAATGTAAACTAACAGTACCGCGCAATTTGTGGGTCGAGAGATGTAATTATTAACAAAATCTGGGTGAGATTATATTGTTATTAAACGTTCGGTGATTGTCTCAAGTGTTTGCAAAGAACAACGATTAGGTCATTGGTTTCACTAACAATGTACGGGGTGTGTATTAATAAATGGGGTGTTATCATTATTTCCGCGGCATCGGTCGATTCACAGTTTACAGTCAGAATTTTGTATCGCCTGGGCTGCACAATCCATCTGTGTCCATGGTAAAGAAACGGAATATCCAATCCTGGTATACCCAATAACAGATAAATTATACTATATTTTTTTAAACATAAACCACATATGACCATTTTTTGTGACTCCAGTGTAACACTTGGAAATTTTTTAAATGGGTGATTTATATCTTCGTTCGTCGTGAACGCCCTGTGGTTTATTGAGAGAATCTGGAAAAAAACATGTCGAAACAGGTTCCGTCAACAATGTTATAAATTCTTGGTTAAAGTATCTGTCTGATGCATACCTAGTAAACTTGCTAGATATAATATATAAGTTGAAATAATTTCAAACTGAGTACTCGAAAAACTTAGCTTGGTACGGTACATGTTTTCAGAAACTAGGTAGCCATTAATTTAAACTAGATAAGACTTCAAGTTTACCCAGTTTATAAATAATGTAGGCCTACTACCCAGTTATGAACCTGAAACTAATTTACCTAATGATATCTTAGTGCTATATTTTACCTTGTTGAGATAAAAAAAAAAGTAGGTTTCCACCACTACTCGTCGAGTCACTGATGGTACGCACTGCCGGATTCGGTCCACCGAAAATCCGCAAATCTGTCTACGAAAACGTGTATTAGAGTTTCAGAGTTTCACTTATATTTATATAGTATACCTACCAGTACTACATATCTGAATTCGATTTTTGAAGAAAATTTCGATTCTCAAACAATATAATACAATATGCTCCGGCTGGGAGATACACGAAATCCGGTCAGGAATCCAACGACCCAGAGGAGACCATTACGTGAGAAAACAGCTCTCTAGCGCCAAAGGCAAAAATTCTTTCGATGTCAGGGATAACCCAACCACACCATTCTCAAAACGCGTATTTTTGTGAACGGTTTAAACAAATACAAATGCCGATCATGTTTCTACTAAGCAAAAAATTAAGTAAATTTTACCAATTGAGTCCTATTTTAAATAATTGAAAAAACTTCAACATTTCCATGGGCCGTTTAATATACATGTAATACATTCATATTAACGGCGGTAGGTTGTGCATCTTTGTTACAGAAAGTAGAATTTTCACAAACGAATTATACGTTTTGCTTTCGACCTCTGCTGTGGATTTATAAGTGTATGATAGTGAATTAATCAATGTCAACAAAAGGTTTTGTTAACATAGGACGCTATTGTGTGACTTTCAATAGATGGATACAATCGTACGCGAAACATATTGTTGTTAACTTAGTTGTGGCATCAATAAAGAAACATGGTAAAATTACCCACGCGAAGCATAGCGTTTTGCCCGCTCGATTATTGAGAACTATTTGCCATAGTGGGTAGATCGAAACTAGGCGATATATGTAGGCAGGTAGTGGTGGTTCCAAGGCTATGTATGTTCTCTCGGGCCATTTTAGAGCTTCTGCGATTTTGCCGTCCAGTATTATATCAAGAATATAATCGATAGGGATATTTTAGGGCTAGAGGACAGTCAAAAATACCTTCATGTGGCGCACAAGATAATTTCATCCTAAGGGCGTTTTGGGTTGAACGCAATAGACCAGTTTTAGAATTTAAAAACAACTAAAATGGGAATATAAAATTAACGGCATTCAAAGCGGAGGTGATTTCATAGAAATAAATCTTGGAGGCTGACCTGCCACCAGTGAACTGCTCTGGGCTAGCATAAATCCCCCTACAACATTTTTAGTTATTAAGTCATTGGGTTATAATAAATCCAAACAAGCATTCAGAACAACAATAACACGAACCACTTTCATGCACGGCCTCTCTATGATACGTGCTTAACAAATTTCAAGAGTCAGTTGGGCGCTACAAACGACTAGTGCGTATTTGGTTAGCGTCTATGTATTGAAAAGAATTTCTATTTACTTTTCTTTCAATGAGTGATGACGTTTCAGTAAGAGTAGGCTATCGAAGAAATTGAATACAAGTAGAGTAGCCTATCTGCCATCGAAATTTTGTTTTGGGCTACTGTATAATTTTAAAAGTAAGAGTATTAGAATTGATGTTAGAAGGGTAATAATACTCGTTGAGCCTTGCTTATATTGTCGCATTTGTCTTGCGATTTGCTATCAGCTATCAAATATGGCTATTGCTGGACTGGAAATACAGATTGTTGTTGGGTACATTCCACATGAATTCACGTTTAAAATCAAATACTAAGGCTTCGCTGGCTGCTGTAGCAAGGTAATAGAATAACTCCCGTACATGCCTTTTAGTTCTTAACTGGTTTAGTTGTTAAGTACTATAGCATGTTGCAAAATCAAAGTTAAATGACATATTAAAGGTCAAGGTACTTATCCCGTCAATGAATAGTCGCGTTCTATAATAGCATTTTGTAACAGTTCGATGTCATGTTATTCCGAAGTATTTTCCAAACTTGAAGCGATTGATGTAATATAACTCAGCAGCTAATTAAACTTGGAGCCGTAAAAAATTAATGATGACATTTTATTGGATTTAAACGATAAAAAAATATTTTTTAAGCTGTCAGAATATACATACCGGTATATTAAGGTTCAAGGTTGAGGCAATGAATGTGATGACCTTGGTTCCCACCAGCCGACAATGTAGCGTATATGAATTTTTTCAAACTGCTAATGATAAACATGCAAGGATCAGCTTGATGGTCTTGGTTGTGAGTGGGCAATGTGACATAATGTATACCGTATACTTTCCAGAATATATTAATCGTATCAAAGGCATTATTCGGAGTAATTTCGACCGCCACTTTTTTCCAAATTGCCTAATTTCTAGAGTCTTCGGCGCGATTTTTCAGGATCTTTTCTATACTTTGGACGAAGTCATGATGGTGCTTTTCAGTTGCAATTTGCGGCTTCTTGTTTGCAAGTGTTCCAAAAAAAAAAAATTAGCGCGTCTTTCCTGCCATCTAAAATTTGTCTGTATAAAAACGTACTATATCAGAAAATGCCACTTTTGAATGATTATTTAGGTGAGATTTGAGAGCAAAATTACTGGACGTTTGTGTATTTTATAACAATAAGCCATTGAAAATTAGAAAGACTTTGTTATGAATACGAAAAAATTATCATTTGACTGTTGGCAAGAAACATTACCCCATTTTCAAATCCAAAAACGAACCGTCACGATATGTTTTGTAGGGCAAAACCGAATCATTTGGGATTCGAATCTGATTCAAATAATTTTTTCGAATCGGTTCGAATCGTTGATTTCATAAAAATAACAAATATCCCATTTCTGCTATTACTATTTTAGTCTCCATTATGATGATTAGGAAATATACAGTTACAAATTACAAATGTTAGCATAAACTGACTTAAAACCGATGTATTTTCATTTTAACGGCAAAATACAATTGATTTTGGTCAAATGGAAAAATGCACTTCATTTAGCATGCTTTTGTTTCCATGCCCGATTCACGATTGATTTGAATAATCTGTATCCTCGACTCGATTCGATTCAATGAATTGAATTGCCAACCCCTTAGTATATGCTATTTCGCCGTTTTACGCCAATTCCTTGTGTGCGATTCGATTAATAGTCAAACATTTTCGTTGGTCGTACTTAATAATAATTAAATGAATCTACATTTGAGTTGCGTCCCAAATTTACTCGACCTTTAATTCCTTTAAAGCGTAGGAAATCCCTAAACCTTTGGCGCGCAATTATTAATACACATAATCGCCCCATTTAAAAAAAATCGTACACTTGTTTAGGCGTTTTCGGCGGAACTTTTTCGTCTCTTTTGTCGTGACATTCAATAAAAACTCTTCTTTTATTTCATGCCAAATGCGCCAACTATAACGTGATGAATTCAACCACGAAAAAATCTCTTATTTTTCCCTCCCTCCAAATGCATTTTCGCTCGTTCCATGTCGCCCTGGGCTGGTTGTAGGGCTGTGTATAATTTACCTATCATTCTTTGATGCCTAAGTATTTACCAATAAATTGTTATTATCAGCTTAACGATAATGTAAACAACGTTTTTAATTTCAATATGAACCATGGAATAATTTGAGGCTTGGAATAGTACAACGTACAACTTGATATTCATGACAGAGAAAAGTGAAAGGAGGAAGTCCAACATGCCGTCATCACCATCTAGTGTTGCACCCGATTCGGGCAGAGAATCCAAAGGACTGAAATTCTCTGAACTACATGAAATATGCGCCGGAGGAGATGTTGATAAATTGGACGAAATGTTGAAAAGCGGGCGTTTCGAGTTTTTAAATTATAAAGACCCCGATTGGGGGGACCGAACGCCCCTGCATTGGTGTAGTTTGAAAGGTGTGCTCATGATTTTGTTTTATTTTGATGTGCGAAAGAAATAGTGATTCTGTGAATGAATGCAATTTGACGAAATTTCAAGTTTTTTTTTATCTGAGCTGTTTAGTTTTCCTGTTGTTTCTACGAGTGGATTACTGCTAGTTCTAAGCAAAACCGAATCATTTGAATTTGATTCGAACATGTTTTTCGAATCGGATCGAATCGTTGACAAACTAATATCCCATTTTACTATTACTATTATTGTCTCTATTATAATAATTATGAAATTCAAATTAACAAATACGAATATGAGCATTAACTGACTCAAAAGCAATGTATTTTAAATAAAAATCTAGTACAAGGGCAAAAATTTCATTTTAACGACGATATACAATCGATTTTGGTCAAATTTGACCAAAATCGATTGCATTTTGTCGTTAAAATGAAAATTTTCACTTCATTCAGCATGTTTTTGTTCCTATGACAGATTCACGATTGATTCGAATTGCCCAGCACTAATTACTGCCTATCGGAATTTATGGCGAATTATGGTTGAAAATGCAACTTTCCTATAGATTGTCGGAACGTGCTGGTTTTGCCACTTGGTGGCGATTACGTGCTTTGCGATTCGCAATGATCATATCCTTGATAATTCAGGCAAAGGAGATATGGTTCGTCGACTCATTGACAAAGGTGCTCATCCTGGTTTAAGGTCAGGCTGCGGATGGACGGCAGCACACTTTGCAGCTGAAGGTGGTAAAACCCACGTACTAAGGTAGTGATTTTTATTTTACATGCAATTTCATTCAGTGGCATGGCGGCGGAAGCGATAAGGGAGTGTGAGGAGGACCGACCACTTCTTAATAAGGCAAAAATATGCGACGAATTAAAACCAAATTGGATTGGACTGACATATGTTTATCAGCTAATATTTTGCCGTATTCAGCAATATGTCGAAAAAGTGTTTTTACGCGACTACGGCGTCATTAGTAGAAAATTGCCCTTTTTCTTAGTTACAGAAAGTCTCCAGCCATTTTGAATGCTGGTGTCGGCGGGTCGTTTTTGTAATGAACGTCCTGCTTTTCATTACCCCGCCTATTGTTTCCTTTTATTCTTGGATCCGTATGTGATAATTCACAGGGATGCACGAATTAGATAATATGGAGTATACAAAAAAACATATCATTTCCTCATTCCTCCAAAATATGATTTTATTGTGAGCTTTTGTTATATCATAGTCAAAGTCATCCAAAATTAAAGTGCTATGAATCTCAGAAAAGAGCGAATAACCATTACAATATACAATATAGTACAATGGAAGTGCATGATCTATGAAAAATTGCCCAACATTTCAGAACACTTCACAGCCTGAATTCTCCAATGAATAGACGTGACTTATACGGGGACACTCCTCGGAGAATTGCTGAAGTTTATGGACATAAAGAAGCTGTTGAATTTCTCCGAATGTGAGTGACGTTTGTTGTAAAAAACAATTCTGCCAATTTCACTATAACATATGTTGCAAATATGATATTTTGTGAAATATTTTTCTGGCAATAATTTGTGTAAATAGACAATCGAAAAATTTAGTCTTGTCAAGCATGAGCCACAGTTGGACCGCGCCCTCCCGGCGCGATCCATTAGCGACCAATGCTCAACAGAACACGCCCTGACATATAGTTTTTCTGACTGGTTATACAGCGTCCAAAGACGTATACAGCAAACCATAGTTTCTGAAAATGTGATAAAACAAAATTCGGGTGATATTAATATTACTTCACATTTTTATTCTGTTATGATTTAGAGCCGAAGAGGAATATAGGGAAAGGCGAACTAATAATGAACTAAACGGAGAAGCCGAGCCGTACGATGACGAGGATATGGAATGGTGTCTCAAAAATAATTTTGAACCAGATTCGTATATATCGGCCGAGGATATGACCACAGGTAAATTAAAGCACTGGCAACTTCGCAGTTACTGTTTCTGCCCAATGTGTAATTCATATATTTGGATAGAAAGAATTTAATGCATTTGCATGACACACGCTAAGAAACTACATGTGATTTGCTGAACGGATACACAACAGAAATAAAGGGCTGGTTTTAGTACAGTATCAAATTTTAATCTATAACACTTTGAGGTATAGTAGTATACTTTGCGTATAAAATTACTATTGTGGTGTAAGTTGTTGTGTGGCCTTTTTTGAATGGGTTCATATTTTATATGTATCATAAAAGATTTTTCTCTTTTGACGAGCTTTTTACACTTCGATAAATCTTGGCTGAAGGTGTGAAGAAAATTTTATTTGAGCTAAAAATGCGTGCAAAAAGTTTTCAGCTCACCATTTTTAGGAAAAAAATGAAAACATGTTTGAAATCTTATACCGCGCTGACGCCGCGCGAAAATTATTCTTATTTCAAAGACTTATTCAATTAAATCCAATGAGTATAAAAATCTGGTGGGGGGGGGGGACACTAGGGGCTTTCCTCTGTTCTCAAAACCTGTAAGGGTATGTATGGCTTCTTCTATCAGTCCCACCGTCAGTACTTGCGTGTTTTATTGTTTTTTTTTATTCTTGACTTACATTGTATAGAACGCAAAAATAATAAAAAACAAAACAACCCACAACCCGATCTAACGTGTATTGCAGCTTTTATGGCACTCTCTCCCTCAGAATAAGCAAAACACAAATAGTCTCTCCCAGCTTCCCTTTATCTGCTCTGCACGACAAGACAAGCGAAGGGTATTAGTTGCTATTCCTACTTGCAGTTTAGCTGTTTGAGTAGGATCGTGTGAACAATAACGCTAGATCTTTTTCGTAAACAAATTCCTATTTGGATTCATGTTTATGTAGGGAGACTAGCAGATTGCCGTAGAAAGTCTTTACAACAAAGTATGGCAAAGCGACGCCGCTCTGCTGCCCGTGAAATGAGGACACCATTGGGTAAAACAAAATCGTAGTTCCACGAGGTGGGTTGTTGTGACCTAACGTGTGGTGTGGTAGACATTTAATTTACATTAACTCTTTTTATGGTATTTTAAATCTTACCACAACAGCGTTAAAAATAATAGCTTTTAACGCTTTTCCTAATCATAAATTTTGTTTTGTCAAACATAAGCCACTGATGAACCACGCCTGAGCGGCGTGATTCATCAGAGGCTTATACTTGGCAAAAAATGTTTGGTCAAACTTTTTTGTCTGAGGTGCTCCAAACACCATGGTTTTCTGCTCATATTTAAAACTCAATGATTATAGATATTTTCAGATGCCACGGGATCCACGTCGCTCAAGAGTTTTGCCGAAAGTGTAGCCTCGTCAAAACGTAGAAAGCCTCGTCATTACGGGAAAAATTCATCCAAGGCAAGTGAAGGAAAATCCGGAAAATCGCCTAAATCATCACGTCGGAAATCGGGAGACTCAGGATCTCAGTCAGAAAAAAAGTCTTCGAAAACCGGTGGAAGCAGAAAAAAGAATCAATCAAAAAGCCCTCAAAGACGTTCTTTAGATAGGATTTCGGAAACTAAGACACTTTCAGCTAAATAACATTCATTCTCCATTTTTAACTCGCAAAGTAGGCTAGGCCGTAACTTTTGCAACTTCGATCCGTATAGTATTTTTTTAATCGGATTTAAACACCATATATAGAGCAAATCTTCCTGTTCAACCATTAAAATTCTTATCACGACTAATTGGTATAATTTAAACGTACAATAACAATAGGGCACGAAGCTGCTATTTCTTTGATATTCGAGTTCGCTCTAAGCAAGACGGTAGCGCCCAAAAGGCATGAAACAATGACTGCTCAATGGCAAGAGACTACTAAAAAGTGTAGTACCAACAACTTTAATTTAAGCGTAAAACATTTAAACAGAACCGCTACAGTGAAGTGCAGTCAGTGGTATCTTCCCTGGTCGATGGTAGAACCATCTAACACTTCTTTGCGTCAGAGATTTTCAGTTCCCCTTAATGTCTCTATTACATAAAAGAATTTTCAATTAAATTTTATAGCAATTTAACGTTTTTTTCGGTGTTTGGTGGGTGGTCACTGATATGATAAAAAAATTTCATCTGGCTGCTGGATCAAGTGAGCTGCGAGATTATTTCTGAATATTTTTACTTTTTTCTAACTTGAGTTTGTTTGCATTGTACCACATGTGTACCCACATGCATTTGAAAAAATTTTTGCCAAAATTGTATATGATACCTTTTTGTAATACATTATAGAAAACAAATTCTGAACTATAACATTGATGGTGTAGACAAACCTCTTTGCACACTGTTGAGTTATAATGAGCATTTCAGTTTTATTAAAGATTTGGAAATTATATTTTTGTAACATACCAAATATTTTAAAAAATCAACTGTGTGTAATGAAAACGATAATATATTTTGAAAAGAATTATGATAAATGTATATATATATATATATTCATTCCTATTATTAAATATTATTTTTTAACGTACACAGTGGAAGCCTTCTTCCTTAGAAAATGATAAAATTTCAATCGAAAATCGTTAAGAAAGCTAGAGTATAATAAAGGATTCAGCGCGCTGTTGACTGGAAGCAAGCCAACTGCTGAAATAGTATAGGCTGCATACGGTATATCATATTGGGCTAATTTTAAAAATCCCATGATACATATAGGAATCCAGCACAAGCAGTCTGTTGCTATTAGAAGAGCAATACGAAATTGTATTTTTGAAGTCGAGTCCGACTTTGTCCTATAACGCTCTTGGTAACCGGTAGGGGGTGTCGCGGAGAGCGCGTGATTCATGTTCTTTTTGCGACAAAAAAGTGAGTTGTTAAAACAGCATAGTTTACTTTTTTCTCTTCCGGGTAAAATATCCAGTGAAGTGTCGGCATGTTCGTGCTTCGAACAGTCTGTTGATGCGTCTAATGGTACAGGACTTCTGTCAAAAACTACATCATGACTTCTAGTAGACAACAGATAAATGAACAAATAAGCAATACTGATATAAACAACGGCTAAAAAATTGACAGTCAAAATCGTTGCTGTATGTTGCCAAGCTATGTCACCAATACTTACAAATAACTTGGGTATACAGACACTGTGTGCGCTGTAAAACCCAAAAAAACGCCAATCTTGATAAGCCGGCGCAACTTTTTCTGTAATTTCCAACATTTCATTCCAGTGTAAAATCTTGTTCTCAGAATAAATATCAATAGTAATGTTCTGGGAAACGTCAGCCATTGCGAGAATAACATTGCTTGCGGCAGTCCGATTAACAACAGGTGGTCTGACTTGAGGAAAAGGCACCCACGCCTCTGTCGCGTAGAAATACCGTATACCAGGAAGAACTGGTACTACTGCAGCAATCAAAGAAATTATCCACGTGGTTGCGCATATCGTGATCAAGCAACCCGTTTTCCTTAACAATCTTATTCCAAATGGCTTGGCAACAGTATAGAGACGCAATGTTGTGAGGCTGATTAATGAGAAAACCGACGTTTGGCTGGAAAGCATCACAAGTATTCCCAGCGCTTGGCATGGACTGCTGGTCCTCCATTTTTTGTCAAAATTCCAGTAACTTTCTGACTGTGTCATGGATATAACAGCCAGCGTTATGAGATATATGCCCATTAGAAAATCAGCGGATGCAAGATTAAGTACTAAAACACTGTTCCATAGTTTGATAGTCTTCTTTCGCCCCCAAACACCTGGTTTTCCCGCCATGCAGCGTTTTCTACAATCGTTGCCGTTTCTGTCAGCATCATGCTTGGTCTTCTTATGCGATAAAAATATACCCCGCACAGATGACATTAACTTCCTCAATCCACTTGAAGGTCTAGTTTTTTGAAGTTTTATCAGACTGAAAACAGTATTCACAATAACAATAGAGTTGCCCAAAACGGCTATTATTCCGACGATCCACATTGAAAGCAAAACCGGCCAGTCTTTGATCATTCTATCTTTCGATGACGTCATTCGTCCAGGGTGATCTTCCCACTCGTCACTGCCGTCATCACAATCAGCTACCTCATCCCATCTCTGGCTGCTGTTGATGAATAGGGGGTTGCCAGATTTGCAATAAAACCGACCTGGACACATGAGCTCATCGTAAGACGAGTTGCAATCAATGACACCGTCACACATTTGCGAAAACTTGATAATTTTTCCTTGTTGAGGTGCACTGTTACCGAATATCTTCGATCCAAGTAATATTTTTGACAACATTTGCATATGTGGCGGTCGTTGCCGCACAGATCCGTGTGGTATTGACCAACCTCCTTTTTGTTTGTTGATCGAAGAATACATGTCATCCAATATCTTGCAGGATATAGAAGAGTTGTTTTGCTCAATTTTTTTTCTGCTTCGATGATTGAATCGGTTGAAAAATTTGTTTTCATTGTGAATGGTTCGATTCCATGTTGAATTTGTGTTCGACCGATGTTTCTCTTTACTTGATATATAACAAAACAATTCATCTTGACCGCCTGGACAGTGTTGAACGCCATCACATATTTGAGACTTTGATAAGCACTCCGCGCTCTTGTTTTTACTAATATCGAGCGAACAGAGGATCTCACCTTCTCTGCAATAATTGCATGGGGTTGTCTCAACTCCGTGAACAACAATGACGCGATTTAGAGATGGAATGCAAGATCGATGGATCAAATCTAAAGCCGTTTCTTTTCTTATTCCAGAATTAGCTATTAACTGCAAACGCGTTTGATCAATTTTAAAACTTGATCCGAAAGAATCGTTCAGTCTGTGTATAGTCGTGCTCAACATATCATAAAATTTTTCAAAATATCCAAGAGTTTCAGCCGGACATAAATATTCGTCAGAAAGATCTCTACAGTTGAATATTCCATCACATGCCTTGTTTCCCAACATTGGTCTGGAGTCAGCAATGCAGAAATATTTGTCTTGTCGTTTACCTACTTCACTCGAGGGAGAAGGACGGTTGTCTCTCGCCATCGAATCAGCTTCACTTCTCAAATGCCGAAACGAGCGTAGTGGTCGCGGCAGTCCATTTCTGCCAAGATTTTCTGTGAGGCCTGAAAATAGCCATGCTGGTGGTGGTGGCCGATTTCGATGACTCATTCCACTTCTCCCAGAGTCAGCTTTGTCTGTAAAAATTATCAGTCATAAAAAATTTATGAAAATTCCACCGTCGTTTTTTTCATTTCATATATGAGGGATTGTATATGCGGGGTTTAGAATTAACGTATTTGCAGCGTATCGTAAAATGAAACTAAAAGGAAACAAAAAGTAGCAGAAAGTGCAAACATGCACTTAAATATGGCAATTCAGTCGCTTTCTTTAGCCGCTGATTACAACTGCTTAAAACGCAGTAGGCAATAACTATCGTATAAACTTTACCTTACCTGTAAATGTTATGTATATTATTGCAAGTATATATGTTATTCTGGTCATCTTCGATTCTGTGATCTATTTATTCAATGTGAATTATTTTGTAAATGCCTATGGCTATTGGCTAAAAGTGATGAAATATCAGTAGTTAATTGTAATTGGGGACTGGGGCTGTACAAAAAAATCTATTCGATTGGTTATTCGTACATTTATAAATTATTCGAATCAATTTTTCCAGCGATTCAAAATCAACAAAATTAAAAATGCATAACTTTTAGAAAATTATTTTGTGAATTTAAATAATATTTTGGCCTCCAATTATAACGCTCTTCAAGCAATTCTTCATTATTTCTGTATTCGGACTTTCATGAAATGAATGAGAGTAATTCAGAAGTTCCAATAAATAGATTCAAAATAGTTTCTCTTTCAATATTTTTCGAATTGATTCGTTTTGCAGCAACATCATGATTTATGCTGCTGTACAATGGGCAAAATTTCTCAAAAAGTCGCCATTTTATTCAAATGGATTTCAAAGCGTAGGTTTCATAATATAACTGAATTTATTATAAACACCGATTCAACTATATTCTCCTAAAATTAAAATAATCAGATGCGAAATCGAAGCTGTGTATCAAAATTCAATCCTTCGACCTTGCCCCCGGCTCGATACAGATTGGAACAATAACATCTAGGTTGTTATGAATATCTAGTATTGCATCGAACTCAGATATCGGAAGTTTTATTATTGCCTATCAGTAATGCACTTCACGAGGAGCTGATATAGCGCATACAAACAGACATGAAAATAGGCACAAGTTCCGTAAGATTGGAAATACGATACAATAAAATATTCAAACATTCATTCAAAACTGTTTTAATGCATCTACTTGAAATTTAATACATCTATTCTAAACATAATTTGGTATAGAAGTATAAAGAGTTTGGAATTTATCCAAAGTCCACATCGACCCTCCCCTTCCCCGAAGAGTATGGATGACACTCATTGCATGGATAACATGAGTGGGGGTCCCGTCAAATTCAAAATGTTCCATGCATTGGTTTTCATTAATTAGATCTCTGTCGATAGTTGGTTTCTTTCATATGCTACTTCCGATATGAAATAAATTTTGCTGTAAAAGTTATTTACAAATTAGCCCCCACCCCCTGATGGCACATGAAATATTGATGTACGCTGTTCCTTCCTACAATAAATACTTTTAGATATTTTAGATAGCCTTGCACTCAACGTCCACTTACACCTTGTCAAGTGCCGTGTTACCATGTTGACTAATCTTTTAACAAACTTTGTTTCTAAATAAGGAATTGTGAAAATTTGAAAAAAAGGCGCCAGAATGACACTTTCCTTATTTTTTCTGGTATTTGTAACAAACTAATTTTATCAGTGATCGCGTTGTAATCTGAAGTTTGTGAAAATACGTCAGTGAACACGTGATACAATCGCAACCTTACAATAATAGGGTACTAATCTATTTAATTTAGTAAACAAACCGCATCTACACGAGATAAGCCTAAGGCAATGAACGTTCGGCCACACTTTTAACAGAAACAAAGAATCTCGCTAGTTTTTATAGCAAAATTCAATGCCGAAGAAAATTTGCCGTGAGAACACAACTAAGTTGAAACACCTTCAAGATATTATGCTTCGTGATTCACAATAAATATATCTTACTGGTATTTTATTAAAGTAATTTATTCCTTGCACAAGGGAATGGGTCGATTATCTAATTAAACAATTAGGTATGGGTAATAGACATTATTAGCATTACAATGAAATATTCGGTTGAATTTACGACATTCTTAACAGTTTTGTTATCCATTGTATTAACTTTAGTGAACCACATAGTAATCTTTGAACAGTTCTATATTTATTTTCATTGAAAAGTTTACAAATTTAAAGTGTTTTCGAGCGCGCCAAAATTTGAATTTATGACTTCGGGCCAAAGATCGCGTGTCAGTTCAATCAGAGTCACGCACTTATGACTATTTTTGATACCGATGCGTGTTTTTCAAATCTAGTAAATTTGAACACAGTATAAGGAAGTTTGGCGGATGAGACCTAATAGCTGTCCCTAAGCATTGGGCAACGACGACCCTAATACAATAGGTGAGACGTACTTTGGCCGGGTAAGGATATATCCTTTTACTCTGTGTGTGTCATAGGACATATGGGTCAGTTAGCAAACCATTATGAACAGCGGTATTCCCAATCGCGTCTTTTTCTATTGGTGAAGAAATATTTCGTCGTGTAGGCGAATTCAATCTCATTTTCTAATCAAGTTCATTTGAGTAAGGCTGGAAGCAGTGCGTAAAAGAAACCAACTAACACCCACTTAATAGCAAAGAGCTACTAAAAGATGTAGTACCAGAAACTGCACTCCAAACGAAAACATCCCCAATGAAACTGAACCGTCATGGCAAAGTGGGCGGTATCTACCCTTGACCATGGTAACACCATCTACCAGTTCTTGAAAATATTTAGCATATAACATGATTTCACCTCAAAATAAAGAAATTTAATATTAATCGCAAAGGAAAATTGTTTAAAAATCAGGATTCTACCTTTCCCTCATACCTGACTATTGGGGAAAAACATCCCTGCCTATGGCTAAGCAATAATTAGTTCAAGACCTCAATGGAATTCAATGGGCATCGGAAGTTATCACGTTCAACGATGTCATTCTGCTAACTCATCGCTGTGCGTCATTTCCTTGAACTTCATGTGATTAAAATAGATTACTAAATCTAATTATAGACTCATTCAATATTTCAATATACAACAGAAAATACTGAAAACCAATATAACACGAGGCGCCGAATAGTCTTCTACACTATGCAAGCTACAGTTAGTTGAAAAACTTGCCCAAATGCGAGTAATTTTGCTTTGCTGTGACTTCACAAGTGAAAACTAAGAAAGCTTCGTTTTTGAATTCGTATTTTTTTTGCAGACGTCTTTTATTTAATTTCTCGCAAGGACTTGAGCTACATCGAGATTGTCGATTTAATAGATTGCCCAGTCACATATTTAAGTGTATTCGCCGAGCAAAGTCGTATGCCCTACCAAGAGCCCAAGTGCTTGAACAACCACACGAATTTGAATCAATCGCTTCCAAGGAAGCTCAAAGTCCGACGTTCTTCCCGACTCCAAACTATTCCAAACGACTACAAAACGAATACATTTACAAACTATTGAAATTTTGCAGCAATGGAAACGCGTCATTCCCAGACTCGCGCTCTTTTTTGAATTTACAGCATTTCCATATTTAGCTCCTACCGCCTTGAGGCGACAACGTATTTTGGCATTCGATCGAACTGGCAACCCGACGCTTGATAAATATTACCATAACCCACAGAATTGACGATAATATTATAGTCGTTGTGTGACTTTGCCTGCGATTGGGAAATGTTGTATCACCCATGGGTGGATGTTGGCACGCGCTTAAACATCCATCACCGACCCATGCTTGTACGACGCAAAGTGTCCCGTGAAGAGCAAGAGTGCTTATATGAAATATAGGTGAAAATCGAAGCACGCAGTGTGATCTAGGGTGTTGTGATATTAATATATTATGTTCATATTTTCAATTCTTTTATGATAGTAATGAGAAAATCACAAGATAAATAAACTATTATTGGTCGGTTTATTATATTCAACTGGTTTACTTTTAATATCAATGCTGCTTTGGCCTAGCAAATATTTTCCAAGATATATAAGGTAATGAGAAAGGATCATAATTTAGTATGTTTTTACGGTAGTGATTCACAAAATATCGATCTTTGAAGTATATTATTGTGCAGCATCTATGATGGGAACAACTATTAAATATAAGTTAGATTGAATATTTGTTTGCAAGATAAGCATCAACAATTAATAAAGTGATTTTTATACACAAAATTTTTCTTCGAGCAACCCCATGTACTCGTTTGCAACAGCTTCCTAAGACTTTTTTCGAAAATGCGGATGGGTTCACTCACCCCCAACGGACGTCACGTGTACCTTGTCCCGTGTTAGATTGAATTTGTGGTATTCCGATGCTAGGTCGTCATAAATACCTAAATCATGGAGAGAAAATGCAGTAATTTTGACAAATAAGCCTGCAAGGTTTTGTAAATTTTGCGGAAACCAGTGATGAAGTAAGAGTAGAGTTCGCGCTTTTGAAATTCCCAGATATTTATTTGCAAGATATTTATTCACAAGGGTAGCCTGTCGAGTAGCTTGCAGATACGTTGCAATATACACGTAAAATATAGCCTTAGGCCAAGGCTTATCTTAAAAAAAGATTGTTGACATCGGAGGCTGGCAATAATTAGCAATTAACTTGTTTCAAAAACTTTTTTAAATTCAATATTTTGCTCCTGATTTAAGGCTATTATTAGCAATATTTACCAAAATACAGCTTCATTTTTATGAGTAATTATGTTCTGTGTGTTCGTTTTTCAGAAATTTGATGCGTCAAGCATGAGCCATCAGTGACCCAAGCTTAACAAAACATGTCCCTACGAGATTTTGTTTGATTGGGTTTTTGCTAATTTTGCGCTATTTTGAATATTATTAGGATCATTTTCAAGACTTCTATTGGTGTATATAATTTACAAGAGGATAAAGGGGAAAAGATTATGGGTACATCCGATTGTGGGCGACGAGAGAAGTTAGGTTAGTCATATACTGTATAGGCATATGTCGGTACCGGTACGGTACCGGAATAAAAATCGCAGGCTACCGGTACCAGTATGATGACTTCTTTTGTCGCCATCTAATACAGAGTATACGACTAGCCTACTTCTACTTTTTAATGCACTTAGGCAGTAGGTATCGCTATGTCGTTTCCCCCTAGAATCAATCTCATTGGCCAGACCTGGCATCCGCTATCAAATCAGATTTTATCACACCGTCATCACGTGATTACAAAGTGGAAATTTACGCAAGGAAACGAGCAGCTCCCGTTAGCTTGCATAGCAAACCGTTCAGTTGCGTTGGAAAATGTAAACAAACGCACGCGAAACGTTGCGCAAGCGTAAAACGCAAGGTTAAAATAAAACAAACCTAGAAAAACGCAACCTACGCAAGCGTGTATTGCGGCCTTAACGCTGGTAAGTCTGAAAGTCGAATATAATTTCCACATTAACCTATTATACTTTTTTTTAGATATTTTGAAATTTAAAAACAATAAATAATTTTGTTCAAATTTGCTATTATCAAGGCTGGAAACAACACCTCAAAAAAAAACTAAAACCCAAATGAGAGGCAAAGATCTAGTTCAAAACCAGAAACTATTATACCCCAAGTGGAAACACCCCCAAGAAGAACCATTATAATGTAGTGCAGAGAAAGGTGTCTGCACTGGCCATCGGTAAAGCCACCCACCATTTCTTTTTCTTTTTTAACGAGCCTACGACACACAGGAAATACATTAGGGCAATGCTGAAGCCCTCATCTACGGGGCTAAATATAATGCCCCCAGCTGCCTAATGTTGCCTGATAATAACTCTTCAGGAGCACACGAACATGGACATGTAATCGCATTAAAACTTGGTTACACAATTATAATTAACTGTAAATATAGAAGTTAACTGGAAGTTACAAGAACTAATACAAAGCCATGTACTCACAGAGAAACATCTGGTAATCACTCACCTGTTTCGAGTGATGCAGTACATATGATCTGCCGGATATCCCTACAGGAATAACTGTATGTGCCCGGCTGCAGTTATTATTACTAATATCATCAAGCAAGGAATAACATATAACATAACATAAAAAAGTGCGCGAGTACTTTGGGGAGTATTTCGACTCCCCCCTCTAGATTTAATATCCTCCGCCCTCGAGGTTTAGACAACTCACCTATATCCCATTCCATTTCTTTTTATGAAAGCGTATTTTTTAAAGTGTGGATACCAATGAATCGTGTCGATAAGACACGGTCCATCTGCGGCGCATGCTTGACGAAATAAATTTCAGGAGACTAACCATCGAAGATCCACTTTAGAAGGAAGACAAAATGCTAACGCGACTAGATTCGGGCATGATAAGAATCCATCCCGAGTCTGCAGCCACCTTTCTGAATAAGACCTGTTGTCTCTCAGAGAAGAAAACACGCCTTCCAGGGTTATGTGAAATCCGTGTTTAAATGTTGTCAATTTTAGGTGAAAGTATGGCGTTTACCTAGTATACCCAGTTTAACTAGTTCCGCTGATAACTGATTCACCCATTTTCATTCTTTTCCGAGTTTTTTATTGCAAGTTTTACCTAGTAAATTACTTGGTAAAACAAGGTAATTCACCTAATTTTCAACTAAGTACCTACTTCATAAAACAAACTAGGTAACCAATGCAAAAAAATAGTTGAATTATATTTTCGCTATAAGGAATCCTCCAAAATAGACTATGCGTAAATTTCAATCTTCGAAAGTACTAAATGCAGCCAGGCAACGATTACCTTGTTCAACTCACTACTAACTAATTTTGAAATGGAAACTAGGCTGCCTAGTATTACTTTATCTCATTTTGGAATAAATTTGTTTTACCTTACCAAGCTTGAGAAAAAAACTAGGTTGCCATCACTATCGTGTTCGTCTACTCATTAATGATGATTCTAAGTAGGGGTGCCTCAGCGTGAGAAATGGCAAATTGATCTGTCATTGCTATTGAATAGATTCAGAAATCGACTCGTGACTTTGACTTGCAACGCATAAATGCATGACTCGACTTGAAATTGCAAATACTCGAGACTCAAATTTCATGTTTTGTTAATAATTGGACGCGCCTCGTATGCTTTTTGACTCGGGATTCGAATGAAATCACATGTTCCCAGCACTGCACTGCACAATGTACATGAAACAAAATCAACTTTCATCGCAGCCTTTCTGAAAATATTAATATTGTTATGTTCATCCCAGAAAAACTGTTGTATAGTAGAAAATATGCGAGTTAAATTGAGGAAGCCTCTGAAAACTTACCGATTTCACTGATTTGCGGACGTTCTCATCAAACCTGATCCACCGGATTTTGCTGAGACACAAATTCGCTAGATGTCAGCATGTAGTAAAATATTTCTCAAATTATGTTAATTGACCTTTGTTGAATGTATCATGTTCTATGGGATATGTTTGATAGATGCTCGGCAGCCATAATGATAAGGCTAAACTTCCGCGGTGTAAATTTTACTGACTACCCGTTACCAATGAAACATAACTTGTAATATTAGCAATGGAAATATTCTAGTTTGCTACTTTCATCGATTGTATTACCGTGTATGACTTTTCGTAGCACACACAAATTGAGATTACTATCGACCCCAGAGATTGGAAGACTCGAGTCACCTTTTTTAATGTCTTGACTTGATGACTCCCAGAAAGATATGGAAAATCTGTGAATAAATCTAAAAATCGACTCGTTGTTAAACTTTCGACTCGTAAATGCATGTCTCGACTTGTTTAAAATACATTGACTCGACTTGTTTCAGTACTCTATATATTTAAATTTGGGTAAGACTTGGACTCGACTGGATCACCGTGTTTAGTAATTTAAATAATTTATACATAAAAAGAAATAATTAATGATTAACGTTACAAATTTAAAAAAACAAGCAATAAAAATCCCGCCACGATTTCCTGAAAAACTCATTCTAACCGAACTTTTAATTTTGCCAGGCATGATCCACAGATGGAACGCGCCTTGCTAGCGCAATCCATCAGTGGCACATGATTACCAACACGGTTCCCGCTAAAAAAAGTCTGATTGGAATGATTATCAATATCCAGTTGTTAAATGTGGAGACATTTTCATAAGTCATTCCATAAGTCTACAAAAATACTGAAACAATGAAACAGGAAACCTTTTATGTCGCCATCAGTTATCATTAGTTTGATAAAGTTTAATTTCGAAAACCTGTTACATATTTTTAGACATTCATAAAAAGCAAGCTAAAATTCTTAATCCTATTTAGTCTGCACTTTTTGTAATAAGAGAAATAATTTCCCCATTTTCATTTCTCAATTTTTGTGATAACATGATTACAATGTAGCTATTTTTCATTTCGATTTTACGCGTTCATTCAATCGGAAATAATATGCGTGTAACCTCGTGCATACGATTTCATGAATAATCATAATTTGTCAGGATTATTATGTTTTAATAGATGAGACAACCGTGTCGCAATTGAATTTCTAAAGTTTTTAATAATGACGGGTTGAACGAACTGAAATTATTGACCTTTTAGTGCTCGTACCTTGATGATAAAATAAAACATGCCATAATGATGGATTAGTTAAAACTATTACAAGTTCCTTGATATATATTTCATAAAATATGATTTAAAATACCGAGGAATTAATTGAAGTCGTATTTGTGATGTTAATGATCTATAATATATTCATTACCCTTTCGCAAGACTTGATTTTTTCACAAGTCAAGTCACGTATTTGAATTTAAAATATCAGTGGTACAGAAGTATCTCTCACAAAACTTTCTTGAAAAATATATTTATATCTTTTTGAAATTTTCGGAAAATTATTGAATTCAATAACGAATACAATAAACTCGTCCACGAAGCAATTTGTCGGATACGAATATTCTAGTTTGAGTAATTTTGTAGACTAATCATGATTTATCTCCAATGTAAAAGGTAAAGTTTGGCATATGTTATAATTTTACTGTTAAATGAGTACCACGATAAACAAGGAATTAATTTCTGTCCAAATTTTCGAGTATGTACGTATTCGAAGGTGTCATATTTCATGTAATATTCATATTTATTATATATTATATACTCACACACACACGTTATACCCAATTTGATCATTTATTCACGACAGTATGTTGATCAAATAGGCTTTTTAAACTTCAATCTTTTATACATAATTTGTCAACTCTTGGCAACAAACAATCTGTTTATGAATACAAGATGAAAATTCTCCACGTTAAATATTTTGGTCAATTAGGATTTTCAAAAGTACGTAATAAGATTTAATTTGGTCAGTGAATTGCATCGATGAATCGAAAATGCAGTTTTGCTGAAGCGGACAGTATCAAACCTTTGAAGTTCTGGTCAATTTTAAAATTTTTTTTTTTGGCGATGCAAATTGGGTTGGGAAAATCATATTAATTATGAAACAGCAATAAAATATTCCATTTATTACAATAACATTTATAACAATATCACACACAATGGCCAATATGTCATTGATATTACCAACTGGCAGGTGCCAATTCAAAAAAGTTATGTTACGAATCTTAACCTTACAAAAGAACATTTGAAACTTGAGAGACCAAAACTAATATGCTTGTCAATTGAGGCTCATTAAATCGAGTTGTTACCTTTCAAATAACCACCGAATTTATTTGAATCTATTGTTTACCCCGACACAAGGGTACATCACGTCCTACTAGGCTTTGTAACCTTTTAACCAGAGATTGTTCGAAAGAGACATGTGATACCACAAATTTAACAATGGCATGGAAGTTTTTATAACTCGCGCCTTATAAATATTACTATTTGAAATTTAAAATTAACTACAAAGAATTTCCTAGCCAAGCACGGGCGATGAAATGAACGTGCTTGCACAAGCGCGTTTCTTTCATTCCCCATCCTTGGCAGGGAGTACCGCAAGGCGCTACAATAGGTCTATGACCCTTTCTGTGCCGCCTGGATTGTCAATTGTCTGATGGCAATATCGAATACACAATTCCTTTATGATTGGAATTTAAATCTCTTGTACAAGAGATATGGATAGGAAAGATGGTAAGTTAAAACAAATCGTTTAAATTTTTCTATGACGGGTTAGGCAGGTGGAAATATTAAGTTTGTACAAAGGTAGAGGAAAATCCAAATAACAGGTTTTGCATAGAGAAGCGTAAGTTTGTAAAGTAATGCTCAAGAAATAATTTTAAAGTGATTTTATATGAATAGGATTATAAAATATTCAATGACTATGTAGTAGCTATGGTGATTATATTATTTTGCAAAATTATACGATCCTGTAATTGTGGGTTTTAGAATTACGGGCGAAAAGGGAGCAATTTTTCAGCAGGGAAGATATCTCTCACAGCACTAATATATATATCTATTATTTCCTTTCAGTTTTGTTTGGATGTTTTTCGCTTATAGTGTGCAGTTACTGGATTGATTTTGCATTCTATGTAGATATTTGTCTCATTAGCGTCGAATTGAGAATAGACCGGGGAACTATTATACAGTGCAAACCCGGTGTTCTTAATTGAATACAATTTGGAAAACCAGTGCAGTGATTGTTACTTGTTTCAAGTTCAAACTTTTTAGATGATGCCTAGAGCATATATTTTTTTATCCAAATATGCTTGACTGAAAAAAAATTGTTAGAGTTCTGTGCTCAAAACCCGATTGCGATTTCAATTATTCATACCAAAGTAAAAATAGAAAATTTGATAACATTCAAGGAAAAATTAGGGTCTCTTAAGATTTTACTGTTAGGTGCACCAATCACTGTTTTTTTTATTCAAAAAATTTATACCAGATACATTTCACACTTAACAAAAGAATATAAGTTTTTGGTGTATAAAATCAGATCATACTGTAAATTTATCCGACTTTACAAAAAGTTTTAATATAAACTATTTTTTGATAGGTTTTTATTAGAATATATATTTTAAATATCGCTTCAACAGGAAATTGTAAACTTTAATAAACTTTAATTTTACAAAAGTTTTGTGTGCAAACTAATTTTAGTTCAAAATACTATGCGGCATTTGAATGATTCCGTCGAAAGTCAACATTCGAAATTAGGAATACGTTCATACAAGCCCATGTTTTAATTAAAATATTGATATTAAACAGGTTATACATCCAGACGAAATCCCTTATAGTTTTTTTAGTAGAAAATATCAAGAAAGTTATTTTATAAAAATTCACTCTCAGCTCGGCCATAAAAACTACACTGTAACAAGGGTGTAGTAAAACTACTGCTTTTTGGCAGTATATTTACTTGGCGATATTAAAAAATATACAAAATCAACATTTTTGGCCAATTGTGGTGTTGTAAATACCTGGCATAAATCTCGTCAACATAGTGGTTTTTAACTTGTGCAAGGTAATATGGACAATGGTAAACCCATCTAACATATCTCTTACAACCCGCGGGTAATACTATGGACAATCCTAATCCCGCAGGCTGTTACGGTCGCGGTACCGGTTGTGCGAGATTTGACATATTTTCAAAACCATGCCAAAAGATCGCGTATCCAATATACGTATAACTTATCTTTTGCTTCATCGCAAATCAAAAAAGAGAGTGTTGAGAGAATGAGAAAGTTTGTATTTTAGTAGAAAACTAGCCTACGATTCCTTGGCTGATTCAGACTTCATTATTATTTAATAATAAATGAGTAGAGATAACCAGCTACCAAGCTGTTGATGATATGACTCCATTGTATAGTTTTTTGGGAAATGCCTGTGTGAAAAATTAATAATAATATTACGTAATAAAAAAATTGCCAAGCATGAGCCACAGATGGCCCGCGCCCCATCGCCGCGATCCATCAGTAAATCATGCTCGACGTATCATGTTTGACTAAACTTAAACTTGTTGTCACTGAGATGCTGCGGATGTTGATGATTTTATCGAAATTTTGTGCAAAACAAATAGGGAAAGGCATTAATTTGTATTTTCACTCATTTTCCCAAAATAAATTATGTCCTTTGTTATTCTATGTGAGAAAAAAATAATACCAATAATTATTTTGCAAAACATGAGTCAATCCTTCTAATACGTCGCCAAAGCGTAGTCCATCAATTGCTCATGATTGACAAGAAATAAATTCTGATGGGGTATAGCAAAATAATAAAGATAGTACAAGACAAATATATTCCGATTTTTGTTTATTATTAGATGACTGGGACCTGGGCATGATGTCAGAAGTTTTGAAAAGCATTTCCATCGCCGAGTAGTTGTTATTCCCTTTTGTGATTTCATGGAGTCTTATCTGACAGATAAGTTCTAAAAAACGAGATCAATTTTAATTTTTGATCTTCATCTCATAAATTTTTCCTCGTCAACTGAAATCGAACACCAACCAAGCCGCATAATTTTTGTATACGATCCTCTAATTCGCCATTATGCTGGAATATTGTAGTAGATTACGTTTTCTCGGGTAAAGCTCGACAAACAATAAACGAACCAGCGCCATATACGTTGAAAATACTTCATAAGAACGCACCCGCAAAATGAAATTAATATTCTAGTATGAGTGGTTGGAATGATTCGTCTATATATGGATGCGAAATCAATCGTCGAAAGTTGGGTGTTATTTTTTTTCTCATCCAAACTTACTTTGAGCAAGGTGGGAAGCAGAGCCTGAAAAGAACCAACTGAAGGCCACCTAATTGGCAAAGAGCTACTACAAGATGTAGTAACAGTAACTGCACTCTGAACGGAAAACATCCCAAACGAGATTGACCACCATGGTCAAGTTCAGTCAGTGGTATCTGCCCTGAGCGATAGTAAAACAATCTATCACTAATTATATCCTTTTCGTCGCCTCTTACGACATACAGGAAATACGTTAGGGACTATTAAAAGCCCGTACCTACAGGGCTTAAAATAATTTTACTTAGACTTAGCGTAATCAAAAATTTCATTCCGTCAAGCCATGAGTCACAGATGGACACGTTCTGGCTTTGACAATTATTTATTGCGCAACTGCGCGATTCGGCTTCATATTTCCTCAATTTGGATTATATTTCCCAAGTCATAACCATTGAATGCCATTTAACTACACACCCATTTTTAATCCAGCAACGTGTTGCAAACGTCTGTCGCCTTCGCCCAGGCCACGAGATCAACAATAGTAACGACATTATGTGAAATATAAAAGACAAAGCATAGACTTACGACTTAATTTTAATTATTAATATTGGTAAGGAAAATTTGTATTTATTATGCATGAGACTGCATTAGCAGAAGATAGTAAGAGAAGGGGTTATAAAAGAGTAAAATAAAAATATATATGATAGCACGTTTTTGATGTCATTGACTTATTTGTCCGCTCCAGTCTGGCAAATATAGATGCGGCTAATGCTGTTAAAAACAACGAAAAATATATATCAAATAAATATTGATAGCATTTAATCGTTGTTTGTTTACTATTACTACATTCAAGTTTATTTTCATTTTTTGTGGTGCTTGATGCATAAGTTGTATGAATTAATAGACAAATAATTTTACTTGCCTACTCTTAAGAAACGAAAAATGCGTCTATATCACTATTTTATCTGAATAAAAACAAAAAATGGACAACTCTTATGGCTATCGATGTAACGACACTAAATACACTCAACGATAGTAGTTACATCCAGTCTGGTAATTTCGTCAGGCATAACCCACAGATGGACCGCGCCTCGGTGGCGCGGTCCATCGGTGACTCATGCTTAACGAAATTTAGTTGGTCAAACAATTTCTCTTTGAACATCCTATTTGTTCGATTGTGACTATTGTTTAAATATATCTTCACGAATCAACCCTATCACATTAAATAAACAATTAAATGGTCCTTTTGATGTATATCCCCCCAAAAATAAAAATCCCTTTATTTTGAGGAATGTGCCACTGAATCGAGGTCAATGAAAAAGAGGTGAAAGTTTTTCTTTGGCGAATCAAAAAAAAATCTTTCAGAGGTGTAGACTATAATCTTTGAATATATTTTTCATTTTGTAAAATTTTTATGTTATTATGATTACTGCCATATTTATTTTAATACTCTCGGAGTTAAAACATTTAATTTCACTCAGGAAGAATTGGGGCGAATTTTTCACCTGTCTTTGCTTAAAATGAAATCAGCTATGTACGTGTATGTTTTAAGTATACCATATAGTACAATGATAAAAAAGGAATTAAACTTTAATGTGTAGTCAAATACATTAAACTAGAAAATCTTGCTTTACTCCATTTTTTTCCAAAAGGTTCTACATAAACAAGAAGGTCTAAACCGCGAGGTGCGGGTTTTAATATAAAGTTTATATTTTCTTATTAACCATTATCCCAAGCATCAATTATGCTACGTATTTTGCTAAATGGTTTTCGCACAGCGCCATCGCCATACCTTGCATTTCTAATGAAGCAGTTTGAATGTAACCCATATGTTAGACTTGATAAAAAATTTATGCACTTCCCCCATCATTTGCGTTATCGCTTCAGTTATCTAACTGTCTAGTTAATTTACCAAGGTCCGGGCGCGAGAAAATTTACTAGTATATTATGTATTTTATATTCCCATTCGCTTTCTCGCCTTAGCTTTTTCTCTCTTTTTTGTTTTCATGGAATTCTCTCTTAATATCTCCACTATTAAAAACATTACACGACCAACGCAAGTTGAATTTCTATTTTCGCTTTACTTGGCGATATACATACATGGATCCCAAGTAAATATGGTATATTCATAATTCATACTTGTTCCAGCCATACGGTTTGAACTTAAATGATTGCATTACGGGGTATAATGTCACTATGATGGGCGTCCAGAATCATCCGTTATTTACAAACTCAGTTGTTTCACAGTAATATTTATGAATTATTTGCCATATAACTATATGCACAAAATAGTCGACAATATTGTACAACGCCTTCGTCACTTCTGGTATTAGCTTCAATAGTTACTTTTCCTCCCTTCTCTTTCGTATTTCTTCCGTGTTTCACAGCTTTGGGTTAACGTGACAACAGCACTCTTACAGTTATCCCAGCCTTTAATTTCCAGTATTTCGAATCCGATGCCAAAATCCCGTTTTCTAGTTATTAATAGCATTGGTATGTTTATTTTCCGTCCTCACACTTGTTTTAAAATAGTGTAGATCTGAAGTGGGCAATGAATGGGTTCAGATCATTCATGTCCTAAGTTTGATTCAAGTTAAATCCCTCTCCTGATTTGCCTACTTGATTACTCTCAGGTTTAGAATGACGACAGCATTACTAATTCGCGTCACCGACAGATGGCAAGCCGTGGCCTCTTGGCTCCAAGGAGCTAAGTCTACTGACAATTCACTTCATAAATCCAAATTAAATTGAATTCACTTTTGTTTTCAAACCCTTTCTTTTCTCTGTTCCATTTCGTTCTGAATAATATTAAAAGTGTAGGATGTTCTTTAGACAATTATTTTTCTGCATCGCTTGTTATATAGGATTATGAAATGATAGAATAACTGATAGGATGGGCTGCGTTTTAATTCACGATATCGAAACTTTCATATTTGAGGATGGTTTTACTCGTACAATGGTATTTCATATTATTCTTGTTTCGCATAGGGCAAAGGCGTCGGCCAAGGCGTCAGCCAAAAAGGGTTATTGCGTTTTATTCGGGGTGCAGAATATTTTCTGGTAGCACATATAGTACAGGCAAATTCAAGATTGTTTTCATTTTGCAATTTTTCGTGTTAATTACTCAAATTCATAGATTAACAATAAATATTTAGGGTATGCTTAAAAGATTAATGAATGAGTTGGGGAGTGAACTTATATGGAAATACAAGACATGAATAATATAGACTAATTGTTGGTAAATGTTTGTAACGGAAAAACTCTTCTAAAACTAAATCCATAATAGAAAGCTGTACGGCAGGCTAAATATCTGTATTTTTGGCAAAATTTGTCATTTTTAACATCATATTTAACCCGTTAATTCATTGAATAATATTTGAGACCGGAGCATTTTATGTTCCAGAGGAAAAAAATCGTACCAAAATGGTCAATTGATAGTTCTCAGACAACGTGAATTGAAAAAGGAAGAACCACTTTGTTCAAGTTAGCTCTTTTTGCAACGCTGAAAGCAAACATCGATCACTTTCATAACAACAAGAGATATTACGAAATATATCACCAGCAACCGAGTGAAAAACAACTGAGATAAGGCTTGGTCCCCAAAATAAAGCGCATTAAGTGATACCTGCCCTGTTATGTTAAAAACATTTACCACCTCCTTGTTTCCTTTTTATTACCTCTTTACGATCTACATAGGAACTATGCTAGGGCAGTTCCTAGACTTACAGTACATATCATAATTAAAAACTACAATACAAAGAAATGGTTGGTAAGTTTTTATTTGGAATGATTCCTTTTTTGTCATTCAATCCCATAATACCAATAGGATGAATCATGTTTAAACATATTTTATCTAGTATAGGCCAGGCATGAATCGCGTCAGATTGGTCATCTGTACCTCATACTTGACAAAACAAAGGATCTTTTCATGTTAATTTATGTTTGTGAAAACAAATACTATTGAAAACCGACCAAACACGATGTTATTTTAAATTTGTAGTGGATTTCGACACACCGCATTCAACAATATATATAACTAATATAATATTCTGGTTTAAATATTAACTTCTTGATGGTTATTAAATAACTCAAACTGTCTGGATTGTCTGCTTGTTTTGTAATATGATACGTAGAACAACAGACCTTTAAAAATAAGAGGAACTTTTAAAAGTACACTATCGAAAAAAACGTACAAGCAAATCAATTTTATGTTAACTGAGGTCAGTAATTGAAGAACTTTAATTACGCTAAGTCGGGCATGGGCAGTAAATGAATGGTGTTTTCAAACGTGTGTCCTTTCTCGTCAATGCTTGGTTAGGACACAATGAAATGATATTTATATTACTCATAAATTTGAGTAAATGTGCCTTCATTTCAAATAGTATTGGATACATAGTCATCTAACGGCTAATTCTTTGAATTTGGCAGCTATAACAGTTACCGAATTAAAAAGATGTTTATTACAGGTGTCCGTATACCTTTGTTATACAAACCAAGTAACTATCAGATAACTTCAGGACTACTGGGTTAGGGTCTGGTTATTTACCTGGTTGTGAGAGTATGACGTCGTTAATTACGTCAAAAGTTGAAAGATACATTAGTATTTGTAGCAGGGAGATAGTACATACTATTTGTTGCCCTGTTGGAGTGGTTTATTTAGTTGTGAATATTGTGTTTAACAACCCGAGATATTATTTGAAGTAGAGGTTGAAGCGATAAGGCTTCGATTAAATTATAAGAACAGCAATAGACAAATTTTGTAGATGTAACATAGATTCAATGCATTTTGAATTGTTTGACAATTACAGTGACTCTACCGATTTTGAGGTGCCGGCGTGCGAAGTTCGATGGGTTTTCGGTAATATTATAATTTAAAAAAGGTTCGTCAAAATAAAATTCGCCAAACTTTGGTAATCGATGGATCTCTCCATCGACGCATCACAGAAAATAGTGGTGGCATTCACTCATTTTTCGGATATACTACAAACTATATCGGTCTCAGTGCAGCAGATCATTTTCTTGAAAATGTTTACTCATAGAGATGTAGTTTTAGCCCTCCATTTTATTTAGTAGCTTAAGCTGCTTAGTCGTTCCTCGAATCATCAAAAAAATTTGGATTAAAATCGTCAAAGAATGTCAATTTCAGCTTGCTTTCACCCAAAGATAGTAAATCGGTCCCTAATATGTCAAATTCATTGAGCTTGTCTCGCGATTCTCGATGTTGGTATTTTAAAAAAATATGAACTGTCGAACAGGCTACGCTAATGATCATGATCAAATCACTCGAGTGACGCATGTTAACATTTTTATTTACTATGAAAATATCTCTAATTATATACGGTCGCGAGTATTCTTTTTGAATAAACTTAAGTTAATCAAGAAGGGAGAAATGGTCGCCAAGACCAGAGTTTTATATTTACTTGGATAAATATCTGCGATAAGGGATACGGTAATTATTTGCTCATCTTGCCATTTTCCTATATAAGAAACTATGTTTTGTTATGGATGTGCCACAGATGGACCGCATCTCATCGACGCGTTCCATCATTGGCTCATACATAACATGCTTTACCTAATTTTTCAAAGTTCATCGAATGTACATTATTGAGTTATCAAAAGATGCATCATTCGTTTATAACTCATGGAGATTTAATTTTTCAAGTATGAGGTATACATATACACGCGTTGGTGGCGTGGCGCATGCTTGGACATTTCAAATTTTTCTGAACGTTCATTAAGTTGAATTACCTCGAGAGTTCAGTAGTAAAGCCAATTTTTCTAAAACTCCAATGTATATTGCACCTGTGAATTGTCCTAAATGAACTATACACCTCGGTCAATTATTAACCATGGTAGACAAATAAATTGACATATTCAACTGACATATACCACCACGCAATGCAATAAATGAGATCCCAAACAAAGGAAAGGGCGCAAGGCAGGTTGAAGGTTTAAATTAAATAGTACATGTGAATTGGTTTGTTTTATGGGCACTGGAAACGAATCCAGGGGGACGGAAGGGACATGTCCCCCACCCCAAGTTTAAAGTAGGGGGTGGGTCAGTATCTCTGTGGTTGTGGGTATTTATGTGGAAATTCCGTCGAAAAAAGCAAAATTCTGCGCTTTGACGAAATATTGCTTTTGAAAACGTTTTGTGTTCTTTTTGACATTATATACCAACTTTTTTCAAAAGAGACCAGAAATTTTTACACGTTTTCGGCGCGCTAAAACGAAAAATTTTGGTCTTAATTATTTTTTATGTCGTCCCCTTTTACTTTTGCCACCCTTTGCCGCCATTGTTTATGAGAATATAGGACAGCTATAAATTCGACCTATTTCACCATGTTGTTGATGGTGTAGCAAGAGCTATTACCACATAAAAGCAAAAAAAAGGGACTACTGATAAGAAAAAATGATGATGCTCATTTAGGAGGCTCCCGCTTCCGCCTACAGTCCTAATCAGGAATTGACCTCGTCTCGCCGAAGCGATCCATCAGTGAAACATACTTGATAAAAGATTTCTCGAAAAAAATTGGGTTAGGTATTATGTAATTCCTCTTTGTCGATCGTTTTCCATTGCTGAGATAGAATGTGTTTTTAATAATTTCCATTTATTTTTTGAAACGTTATATGTCCATATTTCCCATTATTTATTGTAGTGTGAATTTTTGAGGATGAAACGGGCAAATTTAATGCTTTGGAAATTAACGTCCCAGTGCGCTTTAACTTGTGTAAATTTAATTGATGTGTAACGTCATTTTAGATTTATATTCGAATGTACATAAAACGTTTAATATTTTATATTTGTTGCATTCAAGTATATAATTCGTAAACGAAAAAGTTAATGATTTCATAATTTGGGGACTTTCGCGTTGGTATTTGATCAAGGAAATTTCGTAGTTAATTGAACAACACCTTTACAGATAACCTAGAACCACGATAACATTATGGGATGATGTATGAGCGAGAATATTGATATACATACAATAATGTTTGGGAGTTTTATAATTGAGTCTTATAATAAACAAACAAAGACGATTTTCCAGAAAATTGAAACATACCCAGAAAGTTACATATATTCAATGGAAAAAACATTGTTGGTTCTGTTGATGTTGAATCGCATCAAATATTTTTGTAAGAATTATCTAATCAAGAATATTTATTTTTTCAAGCATTGGATACAGATGGACTACGCCTCTGCGGCGTGATCCATCAGTGTGACTCACATTTTTAAAAATGTATTCGGTCGAATAATTTCTGGCAGGGCTGGGTGACTTATTGTTAATATCCTCTATTTGAGCCTTTCAATTATTAGCTCTTTAATAACCGTGCGCTCTCTTAGCATCACTCACACGTTCGCAACTTTTCTTAATCTTCATCGTTATGATCCACTATACGATATAAACGTTCCATTTTCGCCCTTTTACTTCCTCTTCTTCTCATCGTATTGGCATTATTTCTCTCTCCTTAACCCAGGCCTCGTCTCTCTCATCATTGTCCCCATTTCCTCAATTTGAGTATTACTGGTCAATCTGACCTCTACAGTGCGCTTGATCCCTTTGGCTTGACCTTTCTTTTTCTGCCATGTCATTGTGAGGTACTTTCCTGCTGTTAAGTTAGGCAATGAACCTGAAGCGATATTTAAAGCGATCAAGTTTTCACATGAAACTAAATAAAACAATTTGTCTGTCTATAGACGTAAACAAAAAGTCAAAATCTCCCAAATTCCATTTCCGAATATTTTCCCGGTAATAAAATAAACGTATACAAAAAAACGTAAAAATCTCAGTAAATTTAATAGTCATTTGCGGTAATTGGTTATATATATAAAATTTGAAATTGCGTTGTTGATGAGATTTATGCCAAGTATGGGCTGCTGATGGACGCACCTTGGCGGTGCGTTCCATCAACCATCCACAATTGGCTGAAGAAGTTGCTTCTGCAGTTTTGATTTAATAACGACAAGTAAATTACTGCCAAAGAGCAGTAATTTTACTGAATTTTCAGTAGTGTGTTCAAAAATGTCCTTTCATCTACGAATCATTTTTGATAAAGTTCGCTCATCCACAGATTAATTGTAATTAGTAATCAATACTTTTCCAGTAATCGCTTACTGACTGGCAGTGGTTATCTGTACAGGATCATCAATAAATGTCAGAAGTCATCAGGTAAAATCGTGCTCTGAAATATTGCCATGATGAAGTCCAACAAATATAGGATAAGTTAACTCTTTGATGGCTAGTTAGACATTTTCTGTAAACGCGTAAATATTGTGAATTAGTATAGGGTATTTTAATGTATACTATTTAAGTTAATTCGTGATAATAGTAAAATGTTTTATTGTTTATCAAAGAGATGTCAGGCGCGCAATACTAGTTTACGGCGATTCGTTATTCGATTCGTTAATTGTGATCAAATTTTAAGTTTGGATCTAGGCTATAGTGTACAATATTTTAATATCAATGGTAATTCGCTCCAGGCAGTGTTAGTGTAACCAACTAGCGTGGGGTGTCGCATAGCAACTGTGCCTTTACGATAAACCAGCGGCGCAAAATTAAATAGCTGTTGTAGAATGTTGAGGTCACCAAGCGGGCGACCCTGCCTGCTTCAACAAACCGCTCCACGTAAAGTTGAAATATATGGATCTTTTTTCGCTCCCTTGTACACTTCCGAGATGATAACCATTATATTGTTTGCAATGTCGTAACAAATCTCGTAGTATAGAACTACGCTCATGTAGATTTTCCACTCTCAGATTCCAGGCCGACTTGTAAACAATTTATCTCCTAGATTTTGAGGATGTTTTTCGTTTGTAAATCTCCATATATGTAAATTTAGTTGACGTAGGATGATTTGTACGATAAATACTATGCAGTGTTGCTGTGTAATCTTGAAGCCGAGACCGAAATTAGCAGAATAAAACGGTGATGAATCGCCCAGTACATACTGTTACAAATCTCTATTCGTGTAAGTTTGTCTCTCAACTTGTGGAATAAAACAAAAGGTTTCAAAACAAATTATGGGTAAAAATGGAAAAGGACTATTTGAGTTGCCAAATCTGAATTTTTATTTTCTTAAGCCTGCGCCGCAGATGGACAGCGTCTCGTCGACGCGATCCATCAGTGACCCATACTTCAAGGTCCAAGGTATGCCTCAATGGATGCATTAGTACATTCTTTGTTTAACACTGTTTATTACAATCAGTCAGAAAGTTATGTGAAGTTATCGCTGTACAAGTGACGTATTTTGGCCTCCTTCTTGATTATTCTAAAATCTCTGCTAACGGAAATGCCTACTGAGCAAAACATGCAAAAGTCCCGTGATAATTAACAAATCCAACGTCATTATATTACCAATAATTGGTAACAATAGATGGACCAAATCCAAAATGCATCCACATCAGTGCAAATAATGAGTTAAAGTACATTAAATCGCTGATTATCGTGACGCAATTGCATCTATAAATACACACCCATAGGAGTAATTAGTCTGTCTCGTCCAGGACAACCTTGCCAACTTATGAATATAATTTTAACATTGACCGTTGGTGCTACCTATAGCAAGGTCAAGTAATTCTAACTCCTTCTCATTATTCAACGTCATGTTTATCCAATAAAGGTGTCTGCCTTCAACTATATTGCTTGTCCCCTTGTTCCTCTTTGTTTGCTTTTTGAGTCCATTTTGGAAGCCGAACGTAAGTTGCTCTATAACGTACATTCTGTCCGTTCATTTCTTTTTTACCAGCAAGATTGTACTTTGTGTTGCTTCGTTGAGTATAGGAACTGATTTGTCAGATGTTGGGAACTGTATTAGCTAGCCTGGTATTTTGCTCATAGGTACTGGATTTTAAAATAAACATTTGGAATTTGGTTTTACCGGAGTGTTATTTTAATGTGCTATGTTCTTTTAGTAAGACTGCAATCGAAATAGCGAGGTTTTAGTTACGAATGACATCTTTAAAATGGTGATGCAGACAAATACGAAACTTTTGGAAATACCATACCATGTACTTCGCATTGTGCCATCGAGAAACTTACGTTAGCTCTTTTTTGCCTTCCCTCGTGATATTTCATATTCAGACCGTCAAGTTCAACGTGAAAAATTTGAATACCTAAAATTAATTGTTCTTATATAATATTTGTCACAGTCAAACATGATTGATCCAAGTGAGAACCAAGTAAATAAATCACAAAACATGCTTTGCCTGTGCTTAATTAGTAGTTGATTAATAACCTAGATTATTGAATGTGCTTTGTAGACATTGGCGATGTTTCGCAATATATTTTATTATGTTTTCTAAGAACAACTATTAATAACATATGCAAATATTTTTCAAATTCACTTTTTAATTCTAAAATTGTGACATTCGATCCATCAACTGTACTAGTTACTGACTACAAAAAATTTAAACAATGTCATCTTATTACGTACAAAATGTCAATTAGAAATGATGTTAATTTTTCTTTATTTTAAATTTATCACTACCATGATACGAAACACTTATCTAAACGCCAAGTGGTATTAAAGTTTAAAATAATACTTTACTAAAATGTTATAGTTTGTTGAGCGTGAGCCACTGATGGATCCCTTCGCAAAATTTTTTGTTGCTTTTGCCAATAAGAGGTAGCTGTTAAATAGCATGCCTCGATTATGGTGATTGGACTAAACCGAGTGATTATAGAAAAAAATACTACGTCAAGTCTATTCCAACGTCCATTTTCTAAACAATATTCTCTCTTTCTTAGCAATGGTTATCATTGTTGCCAAGATTTTCCATTCATTTCCACAACGAATGAATTATTCACTCGATTAAATCAATGAAAAGTAAAATTGTGATCGTGATTTTCTGGTAACAAGAAAATCTTTTTATAAAATAATGAAATGAAATTATCTTGTCGCATTGGTAGACAAACGAGTGCATTGTCCGCTATTATTTTTCTTCATTTTCTTACCAAAACAATGTTCTGACTTCAAAAAACTATTAAACAAGTATGGACGACTGATAAACCGAGCGCCAGTGCGCTCGATTTATCAATGGCCCATACATGTTTAATCATAGGTGGAAATGACATGTATTGTACGCCATAGACTTCAATTGGGAACAGCATTCACTATTGGAAAATCAGTGACGCATAATTGGATTTTGTTAGTAATTCGAATTATTGACAATATTATGAAAATAAAGAAAATAAAAAAGCCGAATTTATAAATAGTAAATTACAGCGTACTACAATTCCGGTTAAAAAAAACAGCTTCTCGTTTTCGGTCTTCCGTTCCGCTAGGAACTTCTATGAGTAGCCAAAAATGCAACGTTCGGGTATATACCAAGTATACACAGAAATATTCAAATTAATAATGCTTACTATCGACGCTAGCGTTTTTCTCGCGAAAAAATTCATAAATAAAATTTTGGACATTTGATTCTGTATTTTTTCCGGAAATATATTCATTTCTAATTCTTTTTAGTGTTTTTGTACCGTAAGCTTTTTCGTTTCTGTGATATCTCTGATAGAAGATTCCAACTTCAAAAAAGTATCCTAATATTTAGATTTAAAACTACTTCATTTTTGGTCGTGTTAGGGTTTTGAAACCTGAAAATGTTTTACTAGTAATATTCATAATTTTTTTTAAATTATCATTTAAATTCAACTAAAAACAAGCAAGTTTGCGAAAGGCGTTCCCGATTACATCATTCAAAGAATACTCATATATTTCTTATTAGGGAAAACCTTCACCTTTAGTGGGTGGTAATAGCTTTATTATCAACGAATGAATGGATGTATCGGTAAAGATAAGCTGACGCAAAATCTATAATCTAATCATTTCTTGATGTCAAAAATCGGAAAATCCTTCCGTTCGTGACAAATATCACATTTTTATCAAAGTTTGACAACCAAAAGTCTCTAATGCTATTTAAAATTCTAATAATATGGCGAACAGTGATTACCGCAGACGTAAGCCCAGGAATTTTTTGTTTGCTAACTTCAATCATATTAGTTAATGCCTTACTAATATAAACAAAAATATGTTTATATTGCGTATATGAATCAGCAATGGAATTTTGTTGAAATGAGCTTACATTTTCAAAAAATATCTGTAATAAAACTAGGTTTCAAGGTTCATGAAATGGTTTATTCTTTTTGTCCCGTTAGAGATTATATTTTGTAAAGCGTGTGTCAAGGATAAATAGCGCCTAGGCGGCGCGTTTCCATCGGTGACCCACGTTTAACAACCTAAGTTTGACCGCCATTTTCTGAACCGATGGTGAACAAAATCGCTCTGCCAAACCAGAAACTGTCTTGTCGAGCATTAGCTACCGAGGGATCACGCGCCCTGAAAGCAGTACAACTATCGCTCGTGCTTGCTGACAAAGAAATGTTTGTTTTTAATACAAATGATATTGTTTTTGAACAATATGTTGGCTTGTCCAAAATTCCGGTCACGTTTGAATCTTTTTTTCAATCTATACTCAGTAATTCACATATTTTTGACAGTGTCCTTTCGCCTAAATGCACTAGATTTTCACGGTTATGTCAAAACAGATTTTCGGAGAACAGAACGTGCCAAAAGTCAATATTAAGTCTAAAGATAATAATAATAAACAGAAACCTTCGACACTAAAGCTTTTTTTGTTTATTTATAATTTTTATTTATACTCTTCCATGTTTGTATTTCAGATAAAGAAGAGGTTTTTTCAAAAGTAAAAAAAAATATGCTATGTTGTAATTTAATTCTAGTGGTGTTGTAAACAAAGTTGATTAAAAGAGATCGGTAACTAATTTAACTTACTGAATGTTCCTTACTTAAAAACCCTAGCATACCTAACCCTCGGACGAAACGAACCTTCCTATACATAATTTGTAAAACCTAAAAACATTCTAACCAAAAAAAGTATATCACGTTACATAAGCAAAGCCCAAAAGTTAGGGTTTTGAGTTGAAAAGTCAAAAATTGACCGAAGTATGGAAATGTGTAAATTTTGAGATCTAATATGCGGATTACGGGTATTTTCACCGGAAAACACCGCTTCACCGGAATTTATATTTAAATTTTTGATTGGATACAAGAATCCCGTCAATCCTTCTTCTCCACGTTTTCGCGCCTGCGTTACGTGTTATGACGTCATCAGTTAACAATGCATTTTAAGACGTTTTCATTATCTTTCCCTTCTTTCCCTCAAGTTTTTGTGTTCGTCACTGTGATAAAGTTTTTTTTTTTTTTTCGAGTTTATCAAATATAGTATTGATAGTTAAAGAGAAAGTAGGCGAGATTACAAATGTTTTAAATCAATGGAGATCAAAATTAAATATGTTTCATAACCTCTTACTTGTTTCAAATATTTTATTCTAATCATGACTAGACTAAAAAAAAAATTGGGAAAGGGGTTGTTTTCAAACAACATTAGCACAAAAATTCAGCAAATATACTGTCCGGGTCATCCACTCTCAGAAGTGGCTATAAAAAATATATTTCCAAACTTAAAATTATTTTCTTGATGACATTTACGCCACGTATAGACAATTGATGGATCACGCCCAGAGCGTCGCGTACCGTCAAAAACCTATGTTTGGTCCAAAAAGTCGATTACATAGTTTTAATTTAATAGGAATTCAAGTAAGACAACAAAATGAACCTAAAAATGACTTTTCATTGCAATGAAGGATCAACACAGGATAACGCATTCTTTATTTTTGTGGCGCAAAATATTTTATTTGAAATTAAAATTATTTCAGTCAACAAGATGAAAAATTGTATTATCAGGGTGACTTATCATTTTGTTTATGTTAGGTATTTCAAAATAATATGTTACTATCTATTTATAGACCTTGTTTATTTATTGTTTGAAAATACTGTCCACATTCCTTATAGAATACCGGTTAATTTACGAACTCAAGTAGCTAAATGCCAATTTTGCGATTGTGGCGGTGTAAGAATACATCTTTAAACTTCCAATATTATTTATAGATAAACTGCGCCAAAATAGTTTTAATTCTAACAAATGTTGAAAAAGAAATTACAAGTCATTGTAAAACCTAATAGAGTTGTTAATAGAGATGGAAACTAATACGAATTCGCTGTTGTTGCGATCTCATGTATTACAAATGAGAAATATTTTGCCAAAAGATGCCTAGTGTTACTCCATTTTCGTCAAATGTCGTTTGTGAAGTATGTGTCGATGAGACGCGGTCCATCTGTGGTGTATACTTGACAAAATAAAATATCTGATTGCGCCCATCTGTAATTCACGCTTGGCAATACAAATCTTTGATTTGATACAGTATTGTGATTGAAAAACTGGTGAGAGATAGGGTTAGCGAGGCTTACTGTAAACAAAAATGCAATGCACAATGATGTACTAGGTTTGTATTAACAAATGATTTTGTGAGTTATATCAGAGGAAATGGTTACCAAGCAGCCATAAATTGAACAATTCCAAGCGAATATGTTTTAGGGTTTTCGAATTATTTGCTATGGCTTTCCGTGATCCACTGGAAAGGCTTATACCCAACATCCGTTAGGCACGGGCCTTTGTAGTGACAGTGTATTTGTTCTAAGTTACAGCTATCTGCGAAGTGCCCCGCTGAAGGGCACAACGGAACAATATTATATACGGCCTTTTTAATTGGGAGGCTGCAATGTTATAAATAGAACCCAATATCAATATGAAATTTGTGGATACTAATATATTTTTAAATACTAATATATTTGTTAGTAGTTATTTCCAACGTTAGATCACATGGAATAAATTTGTGCGTGTAAGTGTACACGAGGCATGCTCATCGCATTGTTATAATGAGTTCGAGAACAGGAAAGTTCGATTGCGGCATCCATGTTCGTTTCCCAACCTAAGTACGGCGTAAAAAAGCATGTTCGTTTCCCAACCTGAGTACGGTGTAAAAACTTACGCGGGCTTATGATTTGATTTATATAATGCCATGGTGCAGCAACACCGTCCATAGCACACTAATATTGCTATTGCACCATTTTCATACACCAGAAAATAACAAACTAGTAAAGTTTAGTAGCTTTGTTCGAATATAGGCAGATAATCAAATCTCAATTTGTACAATATACGCAAATATTATAATAATAGGTCGTTAGTTGCTGCGCACAAACAAGCACTGGATAAAGATAGGTAATCGCAGTGAGAGTGTGCAATTAATGACGAAGGGTGGGGTACAATTACTATGCTATTCTTCTCGTAAGCCTATTCTATTATTTGTGTTGTATTATTGTATTATGTGAGCGAACTTGAACTCCGCAATTAAATAATTAAACCATTCGAAATGGCGATCTGCATCGACGCTTAGAGAACGTTTTAGAATAGCTTACGTAAATTGTTTGCAAGGAAACAATATATAATAGCACCCTATTTATGAGAGTAGCCTCCACTCTAAGTGGTAATTATTGAATGAAATTATATAGCGTATAGTAAGCATGATCTGTAGATAGCACTCTGAAAAATTTTTTTTCAATTATTCACTCCCCACGCTTGATCAATTTGATTTCATATGATAAAGCAATCAGCTGAAGCTTAAATACTTGAGAAAGAAAGATTTTGTATTTCGGTCATACTGGACAATAAAAGGATTATATAATTTTATCTACCCGGTCACTGACTTAGTGCGAGGAGTGATTCGATGGAAATAAGTTCTCTGTCAAGAACATTGGTATTTAAATGAAATTAAAATAATATCAACGTTTTCTATTTTAATATTAAATAGTTAGAATTGGATTAATTCCACTTCTCTTTTTTTATTCGCAACAAAAGAGAGATTGTAGTGACTAAGTATTTAGTAAGCAAGTTGTTTCCCAGCGAGAAGACGACAATGATATTTAGTTTCTTGTTTTTCGAAAGATCATGACAAACAATAGGTCAGTTGAAATATTTATTTCTATTTGATAATTGGAGGGTTTAGTTAAGGTTAGATTGACCTTATTTGAAGCTACACAGGCAAAATACCAGCTATTCTGTCACTGGGGGATCACTCAAAAATAGTTGTTTCGACAATCACAATTTCACGTAACACAATACGCTACAACAGAAATGGAAGACTTACATTTACAAAGTTATACAAAAAGATTTAAAATCATCAACACTGCTATGGAAATAGCAGCGTTGTTAGTTCGGAAGCTTTTTTTTCATTGGGAGCAGATGATCTTAGTGATACTCGGAGCAAAAGAAGGTTCTGTCGCAATGGTTAAGAAAAAATTTATTTTGGTGAAATCAACCCATAAGAATTTCAAAAAAGATGAAATATCAAGTCCTTTATGTATAGAAATTTATACTGGAATTTTTGTTAGAATTTTCCAAGAATAGTATTAGCCATCGAAGGTGCAATAAATGACCAATGGACAAAACCTTAGTCTTCTTCTACTTTATAATTGGTAGACAGTTTCACCGTCACCCGGGATAGGTATTAGTTACTGCACTTTATTGCAAAGTTTCAGCTATGTTTGTCATGTTTTTCCGTTCATAGTGCAATTTCAGAGCAAATTTCAATAAAACGATATTAATTAGCTTTCCATTCATAACTAACTTTTGAATTTAGTCTATATTGAACTTAAATATTTTCAGCCTATTGTGTTTACCTGGTATGTGTCGTGCTGACAGACTCACGCCGACATGCACAGAATTAAAACGCAAATGCAAGAACAAAATTAAAATTGAAATAAAACGAGATAACTTCATTTTGTTTCCCTATATAACTTTTCCTATACTTCGTTGAAGAATACTACAAAAGAGAAAAACAGGATGAAATATATATATATATATATATAAATATATATATTATGAAGTGATAGTTTCATCGCCATAAAATATTAAATGGATTGTATCAAATGACTAGCTGATAGTACGTCAGTAGGGTCAATCGTGTTTGTGGCTGGTTATCACCTTCCATAATAACTCAAAGTCATCTCTGCATAATAATTTATTCATTTTAAGACAGAAAATCTTGATGAACCCATAATACGTGGCCATTAATATATAGTGCATTTTCACAAATGTTACATTTGTCCTCATTTGTGAAGCATAAGCCACATATGGATCGTGCCGCCCAGGTTGTCAAACTCGACAAAGCATGTGTGCACATTTTTTTTTTTAATTAATTCACACTGGTACGGTCATTCTTGCGAATAATGTATATGTGGAAACTAATCTTAGATCAAAATACTTCGCGAAAATGTCAGTTGGTGACAGATGATATGATATAACCATAATATATCGCCATATACATAATATTACTTCTTCTTAAATTTTCATCGAGCTTAGTGACTTCATTGAGATGGCGTAGTGGTTATCCTTTTGGCATATCGAGTTGAAGATCCCGGGTTCGAGTTCCGAGTTCGGTTCCTTAATGGGTTATAATATCTTGGGTACGAAACCTGAAGAACGAATCTTCCCAACAACGGTATCATCGCTGTTTATCTATACATGGTACAGCTCAGGATAATTCACTCAACATGATTTGTTGTAATAAATGAAGTGTCCAATGAGTAAGGGAAACATGGTATCTGTCTTTACATCTATTACATATATTTTGGTCATGTATGTCTATTAAGAGGGGAATTATATTCTAATCCCGCAATGTTTTGATAATCTTTGAATCCAAATCAGAGCATAGAAGGCTATATTTTCATAAGCTTTTTTATTGCATATGTATTTTACGAAAAAAATATGCTTGAAATATATGGTTTGAAAATAAAATATTGAGATAAATAGTTTATGTGGTAAAATATTGCGTTACTATAATATCCCTATTTTGGAATTCGAGAATCATACGCGTGGTATTTCAGAAACTTTACGGTATCATTTGAACGAAGGTTATTTCATTCCGGACCTTGTTGTATAATGGGTACAGGTTCAATTGAAAATAGAGCAACGTTTTTTCATAATTTATTTTTATAGAGGAAGTATGATGTCATCATTGCTTTAAAAATACAAAAACAAAAATAAATTATTTAACATTAGAAATAATACCACCTTGAATAAGTCTGAATATTTTTGGATTTATTGAAGTACTCATTGATGACGTCATTTCCAATTTTAGTCTTGATTGACAATTGAGATAGAAATGAAAATGCAATAAACAATTTTCAACTGTATAAATCGTAAATGATGAGTTTTTAAAGCCAATTTTGTTCATGTTAAGTTGGTAAAATAATTAAGTACTTTAGCCAGTAATGACCGTGCTCTGGTGGCTTCCGAAACAATATTGTCAATAGTGTTGTTAATATTATTTTAGTAGGTTTCGCATCTAAACAATTAAGCTGACAATAATTACTCTTGTGACGTCTGTTGTAACTCGCCACACAAAAATGAGCCTACCGGTAACGAAAGAGATCAATCGTGGGAAAACGCACTACGTTGGAATTAGAATTTATCCTATTTATCATCATATTTTTTTTTTCTTCAAAGAAATAGGTTAACCAAAAATCATACATTAAAACTATTTATTTTTCCATCAATTGCCCATCAACTACGATTGTATGTGTCAAGTACGTAAGTTTAAAATTCACGTGAGAATTTGTAACAGTGGAAATAGTCACATTGAAAATACTAAACTATGCAAAATATATGTTCAAGGTAACGCGTTTTGTGTTTAATGATATGTTTTGGTTCGTTAATAACGTTGATAAGTATTCATTTTCTAGTTTCGTACAGTAAATATTGATTTTTGTACTAATGAGAGTGGTATTTTAGAATAAGGCACAATGACATATTTTGAAGACGCTGTAAATGATATTCTGATAATCGCTGGTCCAAAATAAAGAATTTGAATTATCAACGTGGAATACTGAACTCTATAATATGTTGAACGGCGGTCGAATAGATATTGAAAAAAATTATTCGTTGTGACTTTAAGGGCTACCGTAATAGTATAGCTTAAACGATAAATTCACTTGTGAATAGAAACAATGTATCAACATTTAATAAAAATGATATCTGAAAAATTTGTCAGAATTTATGTCGAATTTTACAACGTAAAATTTGGCATATATCATGATTTTGCTGCGAAATGAATAAACCCAATCCACGGAAAAACGAAATTCCCTTTGATCAATAGGACCTTTTTGAACTTTATAAGACCTGTCGTTTCTTAGCCAAAAATGCAAATGTTGCGTCATGGTGCAATTGACGAGCATTTCCACCACATATTGAAACCGATCCAACTTCCAGGTGTCAAAAAAATATCTTGAAATGTTAATTGACCATGTAATGATCCCGTCAAGTGTTTGGTAATTTAATTGGGCACGCTTACAAGTTTTTACATTAAGATGAACTTAAAGTATAGCACAGTGTTATGTAAAGTATTGATAAGGTAAACGTTTAGCAAAATTGAAAATTGAGCTAGCTGTCTGTTGTTTGACTATTAACATCACATTTGATTTAACCCAGTAGCCAATACCTCATTATTAATATTGTATCTTGAATGATAAATGTGCATAATCTTCATTTTTGCCGAGAGTAGATTATCTGATGTGTTTTTTGCTATGTTGATATTTTTGATTATTATAAAATATATATAGTAGTGGAAAAAAGTAAGGAAGAATTGAAGTTTCAAAAAACTGATTAGTCGGAATTAAATATGCGACCGAAATTCAATTCGATTCCATGAATATTGCTTACAAAATATTTTTTAGTTTGAGTAATAAACCTGTTTGTATCTTTATACCCATAATAACGTATTGACTCATTGAACATGCCTTCTGGTCTTAAATGGCCATACTTCGTACATATACAGTAAGTATAAAACATCAATGATCCACACTTGGCCAGACAAAAATTATCGAGCATAAAGCGGATGAAACTAGTACATGTCATACTATAAGTAGCTTATGATTACTTAGGATTATACGACATGAGCCATCAAAAGTAGAAAATATAAAAACTATCTAAAACAAACAAATAATATTATAATAATAATAATAATCACGTGCGCAAGAAAAAGGAACAAAACGAGAGAAAAAAGGAGAGATTTGAAGCTAAGTTGTAATGTAAATCGCAGTCAGTATTTGTCAACATGGGATTAGCGAGTGCAAATCAGATAAATGACATTGTATACGTTGAGCGTAAATTTGAAACTTAGAAATCCTTCCTTCAAAGTTCAGAGATTTTGAGTTTGTTTAATTTCAAACATATTTGTAATTTTGGAGTTTAATATTTTCAGGCAGCAATGTCGGTTCGAAAGTAAAGAATATAGTATTGGGGCATATAGATAATATCTATAATTGTGTTTATGTAAAAACTTAAGCTTTTTTGCCTTACCAACATTACAAAGGAATAGGGTCGATGGCAAATATTCTATGCATGGGGATATAAACAAATTTTGATAAATTTATATTTTTTGTAAATGCGATATTTAACCAATGAGCATTTTATAACAATTTAGATGGAGTCAAAAGTGTGAAAAACGCATTGTGTAATTTCCTCCACGGTAATTTTCCAAATGTTAGGATATATGAGCTGAGTTATATAAATTTAAACAAAGTGTGGTGTATTGAGTTGAGTTCAAAACGACCAAACTAAGACATCCGCCAAAAAATTTAAAAAAATTTCGAAGAAGGTAGAATCAAATTAAAAATATCGAAAAACCGATAAGTTGTCAAACTACCGGTAATCTATTTTAAAATTCTTTCCCAAAATCGTGTAAATTTTATTCAAGTTTGGGCCAGAGAAGAAGTGCGTCAATTTGACGCACTTCTTCTATGTCCCAAACTTGATACCATTACCTCATCAGTAATAAAATCTAAAATGACCTAAACCTTTTGGGTTCTGTCCAAAGCCAGACTGTGAGCAAACAACACTTTTTGCTTATCAAATTAACGCGTAAATTTGACGAATTTAAACCAGTTGGGTAAATATTTAATTTAACTTCGTGCGAACGTAACTGATAGTTTCAAGAAATGAATAATTTAATGGCTGAGTTTGAAATTTTCTCCAATAAAAATAATAAAGAATTTTTAGAACGGATATAACGAAATACTATAGCGGTTAGCGCTAACGTGAGCCCGATGTCACCGATACTCAAAACCATCAATAATCGTCGATGTCGAAAAAATGACTTTTGAAAAAAAAAAATATAATATTTTGGAAAATTGGCCAAGCCCTTGCATTTGTGAGCCAGGTACAGCACTTACGTCTGGAAGATGACAGTTCTGCAATCATTTAAGCTCGACAATTAAAACAGCTGTAGGTACGGGCTTTAGAATTGCACCAAAGTGTTTCTTGCAAGCCCTGAGAGGCGACTATAAAAAACAAAGATGTGGAAAATGGTTCTACCATTGCCCAGGGCAGATATCACTCATTGTACTTTACTATAACAGTTCAGTTATGTTTGTGATCTTTACAATGTATTTTGCAGTGGCTGATTGTCAACGAATGGCCGCTGGTTGGTTCCTTGAGTGCCAAGGGTTGAGTGCTGCTTCTGGCCTTGCCCAAAGCAAACGGACAAAAAATACGGTGAGAGGTAAATCGTTGGACAATGCGGGGTATTAAGAAAAGATAGATCGTTTCAAGATGATAATGATATCAATTTGGAGTAAATTCTGAATCGATGTCAATAAATCAGAAATATATGATGCCGATATATCTGATCACTATAATTGCTTGTAGACCTAGCACAAAAATATGGTTACATTAAACCCAACTATTTATTTGAGTTTCAAAATAGTACGTTGTAAAAATTTCTTGCTAATAAGCACCAAGGGAATAAAGTACGCACAAAGAAATGTTTACACAAATGTGTCGTTAATTAAAACAGTTTAAAATGCGATGAATTATAAAAATAACGGAACTGCTTGAGTTTAATCTACATTTGGAATCTACATTTCCCATCATCAAATCATTATCTAAAGCAAAACTGTGAGATTTTTTGTGATATTCCTATACGAATTTTCTGCTTTCAACTGTCTATGAAATCAGAATTTTTTAGAGTAAAACTGTAATTTGTACCCAAAATTATGTACATCAGAATGTCATTCCAAGCAATTGATCGCGGAATTCGGTACATTCTTAGATTTGCATGTGGCCAAAAGAATCACTGATACTTAAACAAATAAAGGTTAATATATTAAATACAAAAAATAAGATTAAAACACACGAAAATATAATTCCATTCTCATTGTTATTCCGATATTTGTTACAGACTAAATGTGATTATACGCACCTTGACCGCATCTGAGCTCTTTAAACCCCGTTGGGAGTATATTCGTTTTCTCAAGAATTTGTACTTTGACAAAAATGTCGATTTTTCTTCCTAATCAAAACCAACGTAGTTAAGTCCGATAGGGGTACGGAACGCCAGTGTACAGTGTCGACAGTGAAGTAGACAAGACCTGAGAATTGTATATCACGTTTTTGTTAGAAAACTGTCGTCGAATGAGTTTCATTGGGTATATATTTCCCTCTTTTTATTAACTTGCCTTGAAAGGTCACTAATTTTATATGTTAGGCATTTGTTTATCTTAATACGAAGAAAACAAATTATGTTCAATTTTTTTCTGATGCAAAAATACTATGTCTTTATTTATACCTGAATCCAGCCACGCCCCATACTACAACCATGCTGTTAACCTAGGGCATAAATGATATTCTCGTCATTTTCTGTCTAATTCAGTTAAAAATATAGAGCCGATGGAGTGTTTTGTTATAGATTAATGGATTAATGAATGAACTTGAAGCGACTCAAACCCAATGTTTGAGTCGCGTAGAGTTCGTTCATTAATCCATTCTCTGCAGTCAGCACAACTCTGAATAACTTGAGCAGCCTAAAAAAATGGTCTTGTCAAAGTTTTTAACAACACTCATCTCTAAGCGCCTCAGTGTTCGTTGACATAGGTCTTTGCGACCCAGTCAGAAATTATATTTTGTCGAGCATTAAACACAGATGAACGGTGCCTCGTCGGCACGATTCATCAGTAACCCACGCTTAACAAAACATATTCGCAGAAAACGTTGGTGACTGGGAAAAACACTAATAAAAACATAAGAAATTCACAGCAAAAATACTAACGGCACTTGAAATTGCCCTGTATCAATTTACGAAACAGTGAAACATTTTTAAGACGCATTTTTAGATCACGTTTTTTTTACCTACTTTATGGTTCTGAGAAAATTAAAATAAGTTAATAACGACATCCCTATCATAAAAGTCCATATTGCTTGTCATTGAAACATCAATAAATAAGAGTTATTATATGGATAATATTAATAAATCAAGTGTAATAAATTCACTTTCACCTGGATCCAGATTAAAATTCAGCATAATGGAAAAAGTAATAACTTTGTAAAAAATAAAAAATTGTCAAAGAGTAATACACTAGGCAGACCAAATCCGGCTTGAAATGTACAAAAAAGTGGTATTGGTTTTCTGTGATTCTAGTGTGGACAGGCTTGCATTTTAATGGAGTCAAGTTATAGTAAAAAGCTTTTTGGTAGAGAGTAGCTGTCCCTGCTAATGAGTTAGGTCAATTTCGTTAATGGACTTCGTATTTATCGTTACTTTTGAGGGCGTCATATTGGATTTTATTGATTTTTAAGAAGAATCTCGTAAACTAAGTAACTAATCTGTTGATGGTCTTGTTACGATTAATAAAGAACTTTTAATTGGAGAATCGAATCATCAACTTAATATCGTTATATATTATATATAGAGAGCTTAGTTTGCAATGAACGTGGGTTGTTTGTGCTTTGAATGAGGAATCGGAAGGATTGAGAAATAAGGTTTGGCGTCTGAATTGAATATGCGGCATATTCACAATCAGAAAACCGAGATGCTGAGATCCATCTGTAATATATACTTGACCAAATAAATATTATAATTTAATTATTATATTTCTTTGGGTTATATTTAACCAAACTGATGTTGTCTTGACGATAAATAAACGAAATATAATTCTTACTCGATCAAGTTTTATTTTTCAATCACAGTCACAGATGAATTGCGCCATTAGTGTAGTGACCCATGCTTAGCATAACCTATTTAGGTCAGCATTTACCTGAATTGTTGAAACTTTAATGCGTTCAATATCATTTCATCCGATTCTCTTATTTTATTAACAGTAATGGTAGATAGTCACCGCAGTTTAGTATTCTAATAGTAATGCAATAACCTGTTAACGCTCTTAATTAAATTTAGGCGTCCGGTGGTTAGCGCGTAAATAATAAATTGTGTTCATTAAATTTATTTTGCTCCGTTGACCGCAATGGAACGCCACATCGATGTAGTTTTATTAACCAATTTACAAGGGTTGGTAGATTAGTTTACTTTGCCTTGTTAGCACATATGTCCGTTTTGGTATTCTGTCGTAGAATGTGCAGCAAGAGCGCTATTGCAAATAGAACTCAAAACGCTTTAAAAAATATCATATGATTTTATAATATTTTACCATTTTGAAATTAGAAAAAATATAGTGGTTTGCATAGATTATAAGAAGATATCAGTTCGGTCATATTTATTGGCAATGAAGAGGCATGTTACATTAGTGAGTATGTGCGGGCAAACACATGAAACAAAGTGGAAACAAATTGACATCATTCTCGGACATTTTTATCAATGTCGAATATTGCGATATGCTCTATGACTTTTATTGGCCACTTGATATATGTTTCTATCAATCAGTTTAAGTAAAGTTATGTATATTAGGCCAATGTAATTCAAGTGGAAAGTTAAAATGTACTTAAAAAATGGCTGGATGTTTTTGCTATGTTCATATTTGCCTTTTTGGGAACGAGACATCAATGTATATTTATAAATGCAATATAGAAAGCCTAGTGTTTGCAAGAATAGAATTGCGACCATTGCCTTCTATTAAATTTCTTTATTGCGTTTTCAAGTTCACGTTCTTCCGTTATACCTCGGATTGACGATTGATCAGCAGATCGTGGTATTTTTGTTTACTGATAAAGCGAACTGTCTCGTTCTTTCGTCTTGAACACCGGCGCCGGGATCAAGGTGCTATCATTACTCAATTTCAATATTATAAAGAGAGTATAGGCTGTTATGGCGCGTTGACAATATCCGCACGTTTTTTTCTTATTTTTAAACCAGAACCGCACTGGTAGTGCAGGCTCTTTACTCTCGTCTTGCACTCTGTAAGTGTGGTTGGTAAATGATTTGCACCGCTGATTAGAAGCAATACAGGATTCAAAATTTTATCGAAAGTTGAAGGGAGTCTATTTATAGAATCTTGTAGTGAGAAATTTAGTCAAGTTATGCTTTGTAATCAATTCGTGAGAGGTAATGGTGTACTATTGTTCTGATACGAGGTTTGTGAATGGTTCGTCTTTTACAACAGCAGTAGTTTTATTGACATCAAGTATCTCCCTTATATTGAATCTGAACGTTGTACTTTACAGTCTAAATTTACTAAGAATAGACCCATTTGTTTTCGAAATACAACACAATTTGACGCTGGATGAGACCCTCAACTCCCGTCGCTATGGACGAGTCGGACACGCCCCGTTTCACTGTCCAGCAAATAATGCTTTTGCAAAAGTTAAAACAGAGTGGGCTGACTCGGGATCAAATATTAAAAGGGCTTGAAGAAATTGACAGAATAGATGACATTCCTGTCAGGTGAGACGATTAAATAAATATTTGTCGTTAAAGTTGAGAGTATCGTTGCACAAACTTGACAGTTTCCTCCAATCTTTGGTATCAAAGAGTATTTCGCCTTTGCAACTAGGCCGGTGCTATATGGCATGTCTATGCATTTTGATTTATTTTTATGTAGGCCTAACACCTTAATATGGTTAAATTGACCTGATTTTATTTGCTACTTACATGAATATATGCTTGTTATTCAGCATTCCCTCGACGACTATTGCATCAAAACCTATCAGAAGTCCACCACCACTGGCTCTTGCAAAACGCCCGTACCCGCTCCATATCAACGCTAACGGTACTAATGGACTCAAGAGTCAAAATGCGCGGGAAGAACACACGACGAAAGACCAGAAGACGCCGAGTCTCAGTCCGACCTCGCCACAGGTAGACGTGTATTGCGTAAATTGGGGACTTGAAGAAATTTTAGAGTTGAATTTCAATGCCTAGGGATAAATCTTTTGTGCTTATTAAAATTACATCTGTCGAATGACATTTTCTGATATTTCGACAACTTGTTTCCGATAAGAAATTATCGTTGCGTGTATTTCCTTCTGCATCAAATTACAGGAAATCACTTGTTAACTGCTTGAAAATTAATATATGTGCTCGACTTTGCCTCTCCGACTTGTCATTTGCCGAATTATAAATTATCAATGAAAACTGAAGCGGAACAAGAAGCGCCACCTAATATTAATTCACAAAGCTTCATTTCGATATCAATTGAAATATTTGGCAATCATTTTTGAAATATAAAATAAATCGCATATTTATACTAAATACTTAATAGTTTTTTTGTTATCAGGCGCCGGCTCTATCCCCCGCAACCACCGTTCCAGTTAACAGAAGTCCAAAAATAATGACGTCACATCCACTCCATCCGATGCACCAAGCACCACCACTCATGTTTGGATCACATTTACAGGTGAAGATAAATATATTATTCAAATTGTTTTACTTGAACAATAGCGACTTAAAGCGAAAATACATACATTAGGTGCATCAACGAACCAAGGGTGTAAATTCTGTACATGGACATTTCAATGAGTTCGATTTCGAGACGTTGAATTTTTTAAACACAAAATATTAATGGGTAATTCGATGAAAATTTATTTTTCAAAATTAGATATGTCCCAAATTAAAAAAAAAGAAGTCTTCGGATGCATTGTGTCAAATAGGTAAGCGAACCCCGCTGGTTCCCGCGAGGCACGGGTTAGAGCAATATCCGATGCGCTGCCTCTGTTGCTCTTTCTGCTTCCCTAAATTCGAAAACAGTTCTGTACTCAAATTGTATTGCAATTAAAGGATAAAAGCATAAAATTACAACATAGCATGAGAGCAATCTTGAAGAAAATGGTTGTTATTTTTTAAATAATCTAATAACTAATAATTTTTCAGAATCATAATCAAATGGCACTGCTTCATCCGAGCGGAAGTTGGCCAACTGGGACTTCACGAGCAATGGCTGCCGCTACAGCAGTGAGTCTGCTACAAAATGGATTTCCTCATCATAATTTACAACACCCTACTTATCCTGCATTGATGAATGGAAGAACCAACCCAGGTACTAATAATTTGAATATTTGATCTAATAACTAGTCACTGATCATGTGGTCAACTGCGATGTACGTCATGAATTACGAATATATCGAGAGTAGATGGTGTATACATTTCCTCCGTATATTATTCATCCGAGGTTCGACTGACCAAGCCTCAGCCTGCGTTATCGATTATAAAAGTTATTGCAATCGTATATTCTTCTTATTCCATATATACCATAAAAAATGACAATTTGTCCTATTTTGCACTGAAAGGAATATGCCATATACGAGTAGAGCGAATAAGTTGAGTTCGAAATAGTTGACTTACTATGACATCTGCCGATCGCGTGACGATTTTGCCGATGTTGGTTGAATTATTCCCTGCAACAGCGCCTGAATTGAATACGAAAGAATAAAGTAATCCAAATGCATAGCTAGCTATATATCAAAATCCGAACATTGATTTCACTACACATTCCGTTTTCATTTGATCAAAAAACTTTTTTAAAAATTTAAACTAATTTATTGATCGCGCGATCTACCTGGCCCATGTTTGACAATATAAAAATTAGACCCCCCCACAAGAAGGGTGAATAGACAGACATTTAACTTAATAATAAAAACATATCACAGAAAAATCATGAACTTGAAAACCATGTACATCCTCATTTCCCAGACTATATGACAGTTTGGACAGGAAAAATCAAAATTGTAGACACAAACGTGTTCTAAAAAACTTCGTTTTTGTTTTTGTACAAATCATGAGTTTTTCTATATTGTTTTGAAAAACTGAATTGTTTATATTAAATAATATCCCTTATCTTGTGCCAAACAGAAAATTGTATCAAAACGCATCGTTTTGTCACGTATGAACCACTGACGAAATACACGGTCCCTCTGTGGCTCATGCTTGACAGAACTAGTCATATTCTGAATTATGAATAAAATTAAGTTTATTTTTCTATAATTCCTAAATTATTCCCTTTGTAGTAAAATCATAATAAATGTCAAATTTTACAAGGTACATGCTGCAAAATGTCCTCAAATATCTGCAATTTTATTCATCTGAAATGTTTAAACATTGATCCATTAATAAAGTGAATTTCGAACAAAGGACAACACTAATTATGTTGCATATATATTTTGAAGATAAGATATCCTAAGATCTCGAAATTATTCAAAAATAATGCGCTTCAATGATTTCAAAAATTATTCACGCACCGATTGACCGAGATTCAAATATTAGTTAAAATAGTACTCTAACTTAATTAACTGGTGCAAAAATAATACACGAAAATACGTTCTATTACTCAAGCCTGTTCACAAAGTTGATATGATAGTTAGTTATGGTTGGGAGTCGCCATTTTTATTCCGTCAAACGAAGATTAAACTACGGGATTTAATAGGAACTTAATCATTAATTTTTCAGAAACGTCCATTTTACGGTCAAATTCTAATTATCCTTTTGTTGCAATACTATTTTGATATTATGATACTAATTTTGATGAAAATGTATTATTTGATATTTATAATCAATGATGCTTTAGTTTAGCTATTGTCGTTCAGTAACTCGTGATGGTGTATTGCAAATTGATTTTGAATTTTGTATAATGCTTTGCTGAAATGGATATTTTAAAGTAAATTTTTTCTACGAAACGCCATGGTACACATCAAATTAATAAAATAAAATACAAAAACAAACAATAAAAAGAACGTTTTCGAAAACAAGATGTTTGGTTTGACTGAACTAAAAACTTAAAAAATTTAGTCAATGCTATTGACAGGAGAATGAAATAGGATTCTGCCCAACTCATGCTAAAAAGGTGAAGATACAACTAATCTCATTGAAAAAATGCAGAAGTTTGGTTGTACGCTTTATGAATCGGCACTGACGTTGAAAAAGAACCAACAATTCTTTGAGTGGATGATTCTACTAACCAAGCACAGTTGCTGTTACTGCAGTTTGCAGCAGCTCTATGTACTATAAAAGGCCGTTTGTTTAACAAACAGCCGCTTATATTACAGATAGCTACTACAAACTTCAGTAACAGCAACCCACTCCACATTGAGAAGAACTGCATTGCTAAAGTGCAGTGAGTGGTACTTGCCCTGGGCGATGATAAAATTTCAGATAATAAACTATTACGAAAAACTTTTTGCGGTTGCTATGTTCCAAAAATAAGCTGCGTTTGTTTTGTGTGTTATAGAACCGATCGAAAATTTTTATTTATCTTTATATAAAATCACCGCACTCTATGCATAGTGTGTCAAAGTTGGTATTAATATAATATTATAGGCCGCAACGTAAATAAATCATAAGTTTTAAACTTGGCATTTACAGCACCATATTCACTGAAGGTCAAATATGCAAGTCATGTTTTAAATGTAAAATTAAGCGCATTGATAACAATACATTTTATAGTCAACTGATCACGAGGCCTGATATAAACGTTGATTTGTATATCACTTTTTTTAATCGTTTTGAATTTGACACATGCAATATTATCGTTCCGTTGTTATTTTAATATCTTTTCTCGGTTTCAAATTAATCAATCCATTATCAATTTGAAAGATTTTTTGAAAATCAATTTTTCATAGGTCATGCTCGAAGTCTGGAGTCTAACGCTAACATTTGAAATATATTTCAAATATTTTAATGAGCAATGCATGATTTACTAAATGCAGCTAAAGTAAATAATTTAATTAAAATATATAAAATAGAACAGATAAATAAAAAAGTAATTATGTGTTGGCCAATTTCCTTTGTATTGTCGATTATATTTCACAGGCATTCAGCCATCTAAGCTAGTTGTTTGTTCGCCATATTCATGTCAAATAGAAAATTTTGAGAAAGCCTCTGTTATTAAGTATGGATCACCTTTTGTATCGTGCCGCACTCTCGCGATCCATCGATGGCTCAGGCTTGACAAAATGAAATTTGTGATCGGCATACAGGATATTACAATTTAGTTTGATTTTAGTTTTCTTTCTATATTTTTGGGCAAAATGTAAACGTGTTTCCTCGGAAACTTTGTGCTTGTGGAGCGCACTATACGTCATATGCAGAATTAGATTGCATAAAAAATAACCTTATTTTCGAATCGAAAATTTTTTATGGCCAACCAGGATGGTTTTCTTTCAGTGTTCGTGCATATCCGAGACTTTTTAGTGATTTCGAAAGCTCATCAACAATGATATAAAATAATAATGTTTATATGTTTTTTTATGGACACTTCTTGGAGTGGATCCCCCGGGCCAATGCCCTCCCTGTACTAGCGGCCATTTATTATTATTTGTCTGTCAATTTTCTTTTGGTAGAAACAATTTTCTGATATCTTCGTTGGAACATCGGGATTCTTTAGTGACCCATACTTGACAAATTTGGTTTTATTATATATAGTTCTTGGTGAACATAAGGATGTCAGTCAGAAATTTTATTTTGCTAAGCATGGGCCACTGATGGACCGTGCCTCATGGGCGCGATCCATCAGTAGCCCGTACTTAGCAAAACATATTCGGTCAGAGGTTTTCCGACGGGGTGTGTGTCGTTTACGCCACGACAAAGTTTCAAATTTGTAATACGGGAATGAGACAACAAAATGTCTCCGTTTGCACATTACTAGGAAAAAGAGCCCAACTGATTAGCGTTGCTAAGCTTTTGACATATATTACGTCTACATACATTGTCGATCTAATATCATTATACAGACTTGAGTGATTAAACATTATCTAATCAGGCGTCTAAAAGCTAAAAATTCTGTGCTACATAAAAGGAAATGAAAGTTTGTTCTAACATACTAAAATGATCATTACGAAGCAGTAATTTATTTCCGTTTCATTTTTTTTTTTAATAAAATTCTAAATTTGTCAAAATGAATTATCTGTGCTAAAATTCATTCCCTACTCCGCCGGACTTGCTCAGTGTCTATCAAAAATGCAAATTAATGTCATCTTTTCGACTACTTTGTCATTTCTTACTACTATATTATCTATGATACTCGACTATGATTTTGGGCATTGACCTGAAACGTCAAAAATCTTTTGCAAATGCGACACATTTATATATTCAGATTTGGTATTCAGTACGACTTCGTTGCGGTATAGTATTTTACTTCGATTTTTACGAAAGTTTCGTTGTGACACAGAATGCAAATTTACGAATATTCGAGTTTTGGTTAAGTCTCTAAATGAAGTAGAATTGAAAACAAGAACTCTGGTTAAAATGACCTTTCTAACATCAAATTCTGCAGATTTATTATATAATCTATTGTAACTATATTTAAACAGCAACAATTTATTAATTCATGCGAAAATTGAACAAAAATATTTGAACTGAACCATATTTGCATTTAGTTCAATCCTTTTTCTGTTAAAATGCGTCAATGACAACGAAGCGCAGATCATTTGTGACTGAATTTTCATAAAAAATAAATATGATTTGAAAGTTTTCATAATAACTTTTGCAATTATCAAAAATGAAAATTTAACAAGGTTAGTCTAGTTTTTATCCTGCTGGCAACACAGAGTGAAGATCTTGATTTTGAGAACCGAGTTTACTGGTGCAGGTCACACCTTTCTAACAACACTTCCACCCGTGTCTGATAGGTTTCCTTTGGTATAAAACCCTATTCATTTTAGTTATTAACCAAAAATTATTTTTTGTTTCAAGGTCTTGCGAACGTGTTTGGAGTTTCAAACGGCAATGCAGTTGTGGAAATCGACGGAGAAAAAGTCGATATTACAGAAGAACTGGATGATTTATTTCGAAGAGACCAAGCCCAAGTTAAAGAAGGACATTCGCAAATTTATAAACGAGAGACACATCTCACAATCTGCAATTGCTAAAGCTACAGGAAACGGTAAAATAAACAAACTAAGAGATTCATATTTAACCATAATTATGATCGATCACTTGTGGAGTGTACATAACACAAGTTTAAATAGCTTGATCGATTTCTACGCTCAATTTGTAATACACCTACACCGTAACTTTGTACAGATCTGTCAATGCTCATTTACCAAGCATGAATTACGAAAGGGCCTTGTCTCGGCAGTGCGTATAAGGGTTGATTCGTATTTGATATGTTATGATTTTTTCCGGTATTTTCATCGGTTTCAGTCAATTAAAACCTGCGATGCCATCAATTTTTTTTTTGTACCGTTCAGAAATTATTTTCAAAGATCTTTTTTGTCGAGTATGAGTCACCGATGGATCGCACCGCCAAGGTGCGGTCCATCTGTGGCTTATGCGTGAAAAAATAAAATTCCTCGTTGGTGTTGAGCATATCCAAACTTCTCAGATTGAGATATACTTGTTCAAGCATGCTAATAAAGGTTTAAGTTCTTGCCAGACAGACAAATTCTGGCTAGAGAAAGATCAATTAACAATATAGGAAGCGGTACGTTTGACTTTATTATTGAGCCTATGCACGAACGTTGACAAATCGTGCTCACTAGGCACAAAATAAATGGATTTCTGGTGTGCTAAAACCAAAATCAGCAATGCGAATAAGACGCAGGTTGAGAGTAAACTTTTTCGGATGAAGTGTGTATCGAAAGAGGTTTTTGATATGTTTCAAATTAGATCAATGCTAAATTTTTTGCGCGTCTTCTGCTTGCGACTGTAGCAGAAAAATAAAGTCGTTTGATGTTGGGACGCTATATGTGACATATAGTATATGCTGGTACATTACATGTTTTAATAAAATAAGAGATACCGCTACGAATTCATCGGTGGAGCGATCCATCCGCGACCCATACTTAACACAGCATGTTAGAATGAACTGACAGGGTGATTACTCGGTACCGTAACTGTAGCCCTTTCCGAGTTACAATCAAATTACCATAAAGAATACCTCCAGTAATTTTTGAAAAAAAAAACTTAATACCTGACCCTATTCACTTGTATTCACTTGTATTCAGGAATGACGTCGGTAATATTATTATGTATAATTCGCATTAAGGGCATACGAAAATTGAACGTGATAATTGACCAGTGGCAAAACGACAAAATTAAATATTTCTTATCCAGTTCACGTTCGCGCTCGTTACTTCAACTTTAACCAAGTATAATATCATGATTTAATATTTTGAATTAATATTCAGAGCATTATTTATAGCTCTTGTTCTAACTCCTGTCATTAAGTTTCAATTCAATTAACTAGACAGATAGTGCAAAAGGCAAGGACTACCTTTCAAAATGGCTGGCCATAATATAGCATGAAATGTCATTATCGTATGAGTTAATATTGTAGCAGGCAAATCAAACAATGACACCTGTGATTAATGTAAACATGTTTGATCAAACTAGGCAAACGGAATGAGTCCGCAAATCGATTTGATCAAATAAAATTGGCGAAACCAACTTGAATTGCATAGTATACTGCGCGATGACGCAATCCCATTATTGAGTTACGTTTTTCCAAGCATGGGCCTCAGATGGATCCCGCTTCCTCTGCGCGGCCCATGCTTGATTTAAAAACACCTTTATGATAAAACTAAGTAGGGACAATAAAGTTACTCCGAGTAACGTTTTAATGACCCGATATGAATTACCGCTTCGTTGCTGTAACATTTCCTGATTTTTTAACAGTGTTCATTTTAAGCCTATAGATGACCGCTCGATCATCGCCCGAGTTGGTCAAGTTCTTTGTCGAATAAATTTCCTGAAAATTGGTTTAGAAATAAAAAGTAGCACGAAAATGGAAATATGCAAATAGGAGACGTTTTAGTCCATATTTTTTCGGAAAACAATTGTTGTTTTCGTGAAAAAGTAATTTTAGCTGCAATTTTGACGTTTGTTCCGAGAATGAACTGGCTGTTGATGTTATATAATGGATATTTCATTGTTAGACAATATTTTTTAAGCAAAATACCAGTCAACGACATTTTTCTATTTTCTATATTCGCAAATCTGTAAATTCTCGCAAAAAAAACAGATTGATTTAAGAATCGATTTTATATAGTGTTCAATCGAATCGTCTCGATTTGGAATTATATTACAGGCACTCCTTTCTTGCATTTAATTTTGTCAAGCATGAACTTGCCTTGATAATGCGACTCGTCAGTTGACCATAGCTTGGCTCTAATTAACGTACCAGAACAAAAGCTTTTGTTTACCGAGCAATATTTTACCCATACATTCATACTTTCATATTAATGTGATATGTATGAAGCCTATTTATTTATCTCTTTTCGAAGTCAACGCTCGCTGTTTCGCTCGTTTCAAGTGCTCTTTTGACTCTTATGTCCATTATTCGATTCGTTTGTAATCAACCAAATCACAAATTTGATTTCCACAGCGATTGAAAAAAATAGCAGATTTCGATTCCATGTTTTTATGTGTTTTTATAATAAAGAGTGTAAAATTTGAAGTAGTCAAATATATGTTCTTGAAATAGATTCCCTTTTTTTCAACAGTTTACTCCCTCGAAGTAAAATCTATAAGCATTTCCCCAGGGCAGATACCAAATACAATTGAAAAACTCCCAAGGTTCCCCCTTAACTACGAGTAGGGGTATTCGAACATAAACCTCAATTATCAAGCATGATTCACATATTGACCGCGCCTAGGCAGCGCCATCCATCACTAACCCATGCTTGATGAAACTTCCTACTAAGAAAATACGGGCAATTCAAAATGATCGGCCTTTCTACGTCAAAACGTCGTGAATGGCGTTTATATATTTTTAATATTTTTAAGATCGTAGTCACATTAATAATATGTACATAATATTTCATATATATTTACAGCTATTAGTCAAAGTTATATATCACAATGGTTGGCACAACCTCAAGACATCAGCGGACAAAAGAAGAAAGCGATGTATACTTGGTACCTCATAGAAAAGCGAAAACCACCTGGCGTCATGAGTGAGTTTTTTCTCATTTCCCCTATATAAATACTCAAGTAGAGATGTCACCCCAAATCAGGAAATATACTTATAACTGAAGTTGTGAATGTTCTCTGTCCTCTCTGTCTCTCTGTCAATGTAAAAATACTCAAGTAGAAGTGTTTTGTTGAGTTGTGAGTGAGTTTCCTCATTTTTCAATAAAAATATAGCTGGAGAAAATGAATATTGTCAAATCCGAAGTATAAATGTACATACGTTGCGAGTGAGTTTTCTCATTTTCTACGTAAAATACTCAAGTAAATGTGCATAGCCAAATTGAAAATATACTCATTCCTGTAGTTATTTATGAGTTCTTTCTCATTTTTAGTGAAAATTTATTCCTAAGTAAAGATAGAGCAACAGTGTCGTTATATATTTGAATATATTCGATGAAATATTAGCCTCATCGAAAAACCATTCAAAGCGAAAATCAAAATTGAGTCTTTACCAAAATCATTTCTTGTTCCAGTCATTCAAATGATCGCAATGACGTATTTTTCTAGTTTATTTATTGCTTCGTGTATCATAATCATAATTTACGCAGGGCATTACGAATCAAAATTTATGGCATATATCATGATAATGCTACCTGGGCACATCAATCAAAATTTCACGTAATGAAACGAAACAATTTTTCTAAAATTTTTTCGGTTAGAATTTAGGAATGCTGATCCGCCATATTTGGTATGGAAAGATGAACGCGACAATTTTCGGCCTCATTAAATATTCGAAACCATTCCAAATTAAATACAGTAAATAAATAACAATTACGAATTCTCTTAAACATCTTATTAGCCCAAATTAGTTGGTAACACCTTGCAAATGGTGCATAATTTTTACAAGGCATGCACCTTAATTAACGGGATTTCGTTTCGGACATTTTTCCACGTCCTATAATATTTAATCGCAGAAAGTGCCAATTCGGTTATTTATGACGTCATTACAACCAAATAAATATATATTTGAAACGCTGTGATAGTTATATCTCATCAAACATGGAAGTTATAAAAATCGTCCACAGGATGATTTTGTTTACGATTTATATATCTCCCATGTTTGGTTATGTTATACATTGGCTAACATGCAACTTTGATTGGCGTTTAGAGCGTGTGACAATTTACCTCTTCTTAACAAAGGGTATACTTAGTCGGGTAGTGGTCGTATTGTATGTGTTGATTTTCAGAGGTTAATGGACGTAATTACTTGCTTGCCAGTATATACTGAAGTCATTTATATATTTATTTTGATGATTTTGACAATCAACCATCTCCCAACTATGTTAAATTGATACCGTTAATTAGAATTAGGTCTACCACAATGCACCTGTTTTATTACTCTCATACCAATTATTAGACGTGACATAGAAAATGCGATTAATTATTTTGAGTTTATGGTAAAAATGTGTGGTTTTTAAACCGAAATTTGAGTCGTTTTTTGGTATGTTAAACATATTTTATTTGCCTTGACATTTTTGGTTTACTACGTCACGAATTTAGTAAGGAATTAAGTAAGACGATTAAATAATATTTAAATTTTCAGAAAATAAGGTCAAATTTAGATAAAAACTATTTCTTGTTTGTTATAAGACCTTCGATTTGAGTCATAGATTCGGTTTTATGGAAATATGGTTTGGTTCCATTTAACCTTAAATCAAGCTTAAGAAATTTGAACGTTGTACGATCTTAGAAATGTTTTTGCCATGTATCAACCCCAGATAGACTGCGCCAGGCCGGCGCGATCTATCAATGACTCATCCGTGGAAAAACATGTTTGGATAAATAATTTTTATTTTATATGATGTGCTGAATATACATACTTTAATTACTGATATTTGAATCGCGATGCAAAAACGCGATCCATCTGTGACTCAGGCTTGACAAAATAAAATTTCTATTTCAAAATTAACTTACAAGAAATACAATATCTAAGTAGAGTATTAAAACATGTGTGTCTATTTGATGCAATAATAATTGAAAATCGATTTTATTTTTTATTCTTTCAAAGTGATATTGACTATTCCTTATCACTAAAAAGTCATTTCCAACTTTTTCCCCTTCTTCTCAGTACTAGTTCAATCTGTCTCAAGTCAGCCTTCAATCTAAAATCGACTTAAGTAGGACATGACCTTGCGCTGTAGAAATTAACTCAAGTCAGTTTATCCCACGTTTGAGGGGCGTTAGTTGAATCAGCCCGATGCTTATCAACGTCCAGAAATTGAAATGAGTCGGATCGATTTCGGCTGGATACATTATTGTCACATATTATCGCTTATTCTGATCTACTGCAGGCTTGTTCGCAAAATTTTCTCGATACGAAAATATATTATAACAACAATAATAATAATAATAATAATACGAAAATCAAGCGGAGAGAATTGAAGCGATAATGAATTAGTTATGAGCTGAAATTTATTTATGACGAACCTCACAAATAAGGGGTCGCTGAATACACTGTTAAAAAAATCGTTGGATTTTTTTACTCTTGCGAAAAACAACTTCTCCCCTCTGCTGGCATGGAATGTTATAGATCGCGCCAAAAAGGCGCAATCTATTGACAGCTCCTTCCCACTAAAAACATACATTTTACAAAAACAGTTTAATTAAGCCAAAGCTTCGAAAAATCCACCATTATAGCAGTATTCCTACTTTTTGTGCTTGGTTTTTATTTTATCTCGTGTTTTCGTAACTATAATATTATAATAGGAATATTGGAAAAAGAATAATGTGGAGTTGACAAGATAGGAATCTTGACTCGACTTTTGCCAAACGACGGTCCGTCGCAACATATTATATCCCACGCCGATCGATTTATAATTATATATCTTTGTATTTCTTTTTTGACGATGTTATACAAATGTTTTTCGAGTTTTAACTTTGTCGTTTACTGTCGGAATCAAAATTATACGCTACGGTAATGCGGTTCTGTAATCGTAAGAAAAGGTCACTCCTAATTTCGAATCTCAAAAATCAAAACACTGTATAAAAAATTGATAAAGTGTTGTTTTTTATGTAATCCCTTGTGTGAACGAGGCATATTTTGACCCAGATATTCGATGGAATTTAAGTGGTAACGATGAACAGAAGGAAGCTTCAATATGTCGTTCAAATTAATTCATTTGTTTCTGACTTATTGACAGTCAATATTTGAAATTTGTCTACATTTTGCAAACTAGTTTGTAAAATATAGAATTAGAACTATTTTAATTGAACGAGGCGTGGATTAAAGCTACCACATTGAATTATTTTCCGAATCAAATATAGAACTACGTCATTTCGAATCGAACCTTTTTGTACCGGGTTATATTTCACAAAATCTAAATTAAGATTAAGGTACAGGAGCAAAAGGTTTTTAACTTCAGCCGCGGTAGGTTGAAGTGTATTGACAATATTTACCCTATTAAATTTGGGCCTTCTATATTTAATATTATTTTAATAGATCAGGTACTTAAAAAGTGATAAATCTTTCGAAAATAAGTAGGATATTTTCCTTTCGAATACTTAATCAAAACGATACGATTTGAGTTAAAAACTTCGTATATTCTCCTGAAAACTGAGTACACTCCGAAAATATGATCTTTTTACCCCGAAATTCAAGTAAATCAGCAACCATCACTGATAAAGTTTGACAGGTTGTGGGCATTTCGTTGAAAATAAGAAAGCAACCACGTACCTGCCAGATGTTGCGCGACCAATCCCGTATAACAGACCTTTTCCGCGCATCTCCGCAAGTCCCGCAAGGGCTATGGCAAAATTTGTGCATTATTTATTTTATCAAGTACACAGCCGTCGATGCCTATTGTCATTACCAATTGGATATGTATATCTTTCCGTTTTACCTAGAGTTGTTCAATCAAGCATGGCCTATCGGAAAATCGCGCCATGTAGGCGCGATTTTACGATCGGCCATGTTTCATTGAAGATAATAGTCTCGCGGAAGTGAAGTATATCATTGATTTTCGGTCGCATATGTGGTATGTACCGTAGCGATGATGACCACAAAAAATTATCCGTATAATCTGCTTTGTGTCCACACAGGCTTTTGGTCAAAAACTAACATGACAATAAAATATGAAAATGTTTAAGGGATAAATGGAACGAAATTTTCAAAGGCATATTGAACTAAGCCGAACAAATGGTCCTATGTATGTATAAATACATAGCTTGTTAATCTTTTTTCAGATTTACTTTTGCAAATTTCGTAAATAATATTTACATGGGTAAAGTAAAATTCATTTTAGAGATCCGGGAAAAGTTGATTTTTTGCATATGTTTGCCCATTTTTTGTTGAAATTAAATAGAAAATGTACAGGGAATATAAACAAATTTTTCGTTGCTTCAAGGGTAAACCCCGTGTTTTGGATGTAAATAAACACAGTTTAACATTCCTGCTCTTCTGAGTGCCTTCGTATTTTTTAATTGATAATTTTTGAGGAATAAAATTGTAACAATTTCAATAAAATACTGGATATACATTTTTAATTTGGTTAGAATAATAAGTTGAGGTAGATTTCGAATTTACAATTTCGGTGCATCAAATTCATCGTTAAAAATGGATTTTTTTTGAATTACGAACTCCACGAGTGCAAAAATTATCAAAAAAAAGTGCGGTATAATTATTTTTGATACAGCGAACTAACGAGATCCAAAATTGAATTCAACTTTTTTGGAAACATTGTTTTGATTTAATCCAAGCGAAATCGTTTTTGTTAATCATGAGATTCAGAAGTAGCGCGTTTTGAAAGGTGGTCTAGTATTAAACCCTTAAAATTTAAAGATGAGTATTTTGGGTTCGAGACTCACCACTCAACCTAGGATGTAAAAGCAGTTTTAGGCCCACGGGCCATGTTTTTCCAACATCGCTAACTATAGTGGCTTTTAAGTGGCCACCGGCGCAGGGTGTGATCAGTTTGGAATACAATATCTTTAAAGGCCTATGCTATAGAGTTATAAATAGTATAACCCAATATTAGCAATATCGAATTCATCACTTTGTACATTACGGAGATATAGATAAAGCGAATTTGGTTTGAACTCGGTTGTGAGGGTTCATAATTATATTCATATACCATATCTGTGGCTTATTAAATATGAAAAAATGACGATAGCATATTACGACAATAAATATAAAAACAATAAAAATGAAATATTACATAAGTTAAATTGTTATATTGATAACTATCATAGTTACCAATTTTGAATAGAGGCCCGAGGCCAGGTTAATATGGATTTTGTTGAGACTGCGGCTTACCAGCTAACATATATATTCTTTTTTTAATTCCATGCACAACCTAATCAAAAATTGCAAAAAACGGGGGTAAAATGTACACAACTTCAGAAAAAAAATCCCTTTTTTTGCATTTACAATTGACAAAAAATCATGTTTGGCGCAAACATGGACTAACTTCGGAGCATGCATTGCAGAGTGATATCTGCAATCCAACCTATTTGGAAAAAATGAGTTTTATCAAAAATTACACTAAATATGTCGTTTTTACTTTTTAGAAATAAAAGACCTTTATTATAGCTGAGTTCACGAGTGTAAAATTGATTCATATCTGTTTGTGTGTTTATTATCATACATACAATATGAGGTTACGAGATAAATGGTTTTTTAAATTAATGTAATATCAGGTTTATCATAATATAAGCAATCTATTACCCAATCTGAAAATGGTAAAAAAAAATGTTGTACTTGACAAGATAGAAAAAGTCTTCAAATTTGAACTTTTCACCATACAACTCTTAGCCTGTAATATACTAACCGGTACGTAAATGTTGAAAAAACATGCCATTTCTCGTCCTCGTTTTACAAGGCCGATGTAACAGCAATAATAATGTTTCCTTGGATAAAAAAGGTATCATAATTTTAAAGAATATCTGTAATGAGACACTTAAGGATTAAAAATTACTCGGTATCATCCGTGAAATAGTTTCGCTTTGTTCATTTTGCAGAGACCGTTACTTTGGTGTCTGTTCGTCTATGCATTATTCTTGCTTGTCTATCATTTACATCCTGTTACCGTTTGAGATTCATAGAGTGCAAAAAGAATTCTACACCGTATATTTTGTTTGACAATCTATGCGCTATCAGACAGTTTTCCGGGGTATATTGATTCGAACGTTTTATTTCCTGTGTAGAAAACCTTTTCTTGGTTCTTCAAACAGACATATCTAAAAAATATTATCAAAACATTGTTTTGTAAAGTATGAGTCGCTGGTGTATGGCGTCTGAATCGGCACGAACTAGACGTTAGTAGCCTAAGATACCTCATCAGGTTTTTTCGCGTTTTCCGCCAGTAGTAAAAGAAACTGACGACCACTTCTATGTCATATAGCCTGCACAAAATGTAACACCAGCAACTGCGCTATAAGTGCAAATCGTGCCATACGGAACTGAACCTCTATCGTATAGTTTAGTGTGTGGTATCAGCCCTGGGCAACAGTAAAGTCGTCCACCGCACCATGTTTCATTTTGGTCGACGCTTACAACACGCAAGATCAGCAATACGACAATTCTAGAGCCCACACTTTCGGACAAACATATTAAAAGCACAAATATTATATATAGTTCATATGTCGTGAGACAGGAAATGTTTTTTATTTGAATTTTAAAATATTGTACAATTTAAATATTGTCGTTTTAGCATATCTTTCTCCATACACATTTTAAAATTCTGCATAGAAGTGCCGCAAGAATACATTTACTTCAAATTCGTTAATAGGCGAAAAGGTCAAATGCTCAATAATATCCATTTTTGTGGCAAATTAAGTAGGTTTTAACACAGTATTCATATTCGTGTTTAATTTTTGAGGCCAAATTTCCAGATTTTATCAAACAATTACCATCCCAGAATCCTTTACTAAGCATGAACCACTGATAGATCGCGTCTCTAATGTACATGCTTGGTCAAGTTTCAATATAACTAAATAAGTGAACTAAACGCTTAGTATGAACTTTCGCTTTTCAGTTCTCCCAATATCTCGATTTTTAATCGCAAATGTTTGCACGAGAAGTCGCGATCGTAAATATCCGAGAAAAATACAAAATTCGTGGTACTTTGCGTAATAGTTTTTTCCTATTTTGACTTCAGGGTTTTAAACATGAGTTTGAGTAAATAAACAATTTTTTGGTTTTCAAATACGAGCACTTTCTTCAGAAACTCAGGGGTACTCAGTGGTTACATGTCCGAATATAGCAATTTCTAACAACACTTTGCTGGAAATGTATTAATCAGCGCAGACTCGGTAAATTCGCAACGCTTATTTTTTTTTTGAAACACACTCAGACTTGGTACGTCAAAGTTGTCGATGTTATAAGGCCATGGTTAGAGTAATTTACTCTAACGAATGAAAAAAATCGAATTTTGACCTTTTTTATTATTTTTATTAGAGAGGGGGGGGGGGGGGGGGCAGTATACTTAATTTTAAAATCAGTTCCATTAAAGAATGTTTCGCCAATGAGTTCAATTAACAGTTCATCGTTTATTTGGTCATATCTTTAGTAAACGAGTAACTGCGAATTAATACTGATTATTTATAAACTGAATAAATATTTGTGATAACATATGTACATATCTTTACGCAATTTTAACAATCGAGGTATTAGTAAATATTTATGTCAAAAATAGGTCAAGGCTGGAATGTGCATATAAAACCTTTTCATATCTGGCACAAGCTTGCTAACTTTTAGTATTCGCATATTTTTTAATTGGAATTCATTATGAAATGATAAATTTCAATAAATTCTGCAATGACCGAGTTGTTCAAGTCACGTAACGTTCCTTTCTCAGTGTTAAATTGTTTGCTAGGACTGTACTTCAAAATTTTGGTTATTATTAATGTGTGATGAGCAATAAAGAGTAAACATAAAATCCAGGTGTCAACTGCATATTTGCAGGTTTTGTGTTCGCAACGAGACCAGAAGGAGCCTTTTAAACATATTTAGAGTGACTCATACAAAAGAAAGTTAGTGTATTGCATTGTTAGGCCGGAAGCAGCTCCTAAAAGGAACCAACCAACGGTCACTCAATAGCAAAGAGCTACTACAAGATGTAGTACCAGTACCTGTACTCTAAACGGAAAAATATACAGTGCGATGGTACCACCTCTTTGCTTTCTTTTAGTCGCCTCTCACGGCACGCGGGAAAACGTTAGGACTATTCCTCAGACTGTACCTATGATGTTTAATGAAGGTTATTATATTTACTGTACGTATGTGTAAACGCTCCCAACTAGAAAACTTTCAAATTAATACCAATATCGATAATCTCCTACGCGTCACGGCTGATAGATCGTACTTTGGAATTAAATAAAAGTTTTAAACGGCTACTCTGTCAGAAATCTTGATTTATAACACATTCACTGATGAACCGCTCCTCGATGGCGTGATCCAGCAGTGATCCATGCTTAATATAACATAAATTGATCAATTTTGCTGTCTGAGGATAGGTATAGTATTTCGGTCCTATGATGTAACGGTGTATGGTACTGCCAGAAGAGAGCGTTTTGTAATTTTAAATTAAAATAGTGGCGACAATGCAAATATGTTAAAACCAAACTAGGGGCATTTTAATATCACAAACAGACATTTCATTAGATTTACTCATTTACATATAATATATATAAAATGGTATAGAAGATAATGAAATTTCACCACGGTTCACCCACGCAAGTTACACTTTAACTAACGTCAGTTGACAGCTGGGGAAACACAAAGAAATGTAACCCGCACGACCCCAACTTATTTGACAGCTTATAAAAAATATTTGGCAAGTGATAAATTGACAATATCACTGTCGTGCCTTTGTCGTAAGAACTGAACAGCCATTTTGTATAAAATATGGACACGTATTTTGCGTACACATGATAAATAGTGATGACAATTAACTTTGAACGTGAGAATACGCAATAAATTTTATTTTTATTATTTTCGATTTGTCTAGACTCTAGAGGAAACGTAACGTACTAAATAAGTCCGACATAATTGACCTATTGCATTTTCTGCGTCTGTGAGAAACCAAATTGACTGTGGATGGTTTCATCTTTGCCCAGAGCAGGCACCACCCACTGCACTTGCAACTTGCCAGCTGCTAAGTTCAATTTAGAGTGTTTTCATGAAATTTTCGACCAAATGTTAACAAAATTATCGCCCACTCACTGCAATCTATTTTCACTCAGCGGTTCCGTTCTATTTAAAATGCTTTGGCGTAATTTTGTTAAGCAGCATGATTTAACAAATTTTTTTTTCAACTAACTTTTATTTATTTATTTTTTTTTGGGGCGGGGGGAGATTTTACATACGAACACATATTCGATATTTATTTTCAAAATCTATTTATTTACTTTTTCAGGCATGAATTCAGGTGGACCTATTATGTTCCGAAACAATGAGATGGAACAGGACTACGCTCCTCCCATTTGCTTGAAAACAAAACGTGGTGCAAGGTAAGAATTTTCTTCGTATACAAATCTGTGACCAGTCGTTGGGGCCAAACTGGGCGGTATGCCTCTTATGCAGTGTAGTAGCTCAGTGATTGAAGGGTGGGGGTTGACAAGGACAAAAAAACGTTGGAGGTCTAATTATTAAGAAGAAAAATACAAAATAAAAATTATGGAACAATTACAAATCTGTTCTTTCCCCACAAGATTCAAGTAGAAGTACACTTTAAGCAACGTAAAATTTCAACAAATTCTTAGGCAAAATGTGTCCTCGGTGCTAGCATGACAATTGGATGAAACGGCGTGTTTTGTTAAGTGTGAGTCACTGATGGATTGCGCCGACAAGGCGCGGTCTATCTGTGGCGCATGTTTGATAAAAATATAATTCTTTGTATATTTGTTTCATTCTTATTATAATATTCCACCGACGCTCATCATCATGTGGAACTGTCTATGAAACATTCAAATATTTTGTCCGTTGTTCTTTCAGATTTACGTGGCCAAAAGAATGCTTGACTATATTAGAGAATTACTACAATTCGAATCCGTACCCAGATGAATCAAAACGAGAAGAAATTGCATCTGCCTGCAACTCAATAATACAAACCCATAAAGCAGGTATGTGCTTGATGTTTTATATCAGAAATGATCGTAGCTGCATAGACTTCTATAAATGAAGTTAAAATTCACCGATCAGACAAACTGACTGCAAGCAATGTTCAACTCATTCAGTTGTGACAGTACATACTATTTCTGAGATTTGAGCGTAAATTGATGCTTGACTCTATGCTAGACCTGCGCGACGCGACTCCATTTCATTTGTGGCTTGCGCTTGAGAAAAACATGAAAAAAAATTTCAAAAAATTCCATTGTTCCATTTCCTCTCAAATCAACTTTTACCTTTTTTAAATAGTGAAGATTAATTTTGGCATATTAGTCCTTTTCTTTGCTGCAACTGCATTTTTTTAATATTCACTTCATTTTTGTTAAAAAAAATATTTTTTACCGATCTTTGTTATAACCTAGCATAGGAAAAGTTATATCCCGCTGGTAAAATGGTTGTGCCATTTTGGATAACAAAATTCTAACCTATGTCCCCTACTTCAATTATTGTTCAAGTCTGTGCTAAAATAATTTATCGCATTTATTTTGTATTCATGGTAGGAATGATGATAACTGATTTGGATAAAGTCACAACAGTGAAAGTTTACAACTGGTTTGCAAACAGAAGAAAGGATGATAAGAGAAGAAAGCATATTGGTAAGTATCTTAAACTTTTTATTAACAATGGTGGTTAAGATTGTTCAGAATTTTTTTAAAGTACTAATATGATTAACCATAAATTTTTTAATATATTTATGAAACATGAGCCACAGATGGACGCGCCATTTTGGCGCTATCCATCTGTGGCTCATTCTTCATAACATTCTCAACGACGACAATATTCTTCCCGATTTTGTTGAAGTCATAATGCTCAAGCTTTTTCTTCATTTAAATTATTTGAATGCTAGAGGGTCAACAAAGTGTTATTTAAAAAGATTTTGATTCCACTCTGTCTATCGCAATTATCATGCTCTGGTTTGGGTTGCAGACTTGTATTTATTTACCAACTGGAATTTAATCACTTATAAAATTTCGCAATTGAATATTAACTTCATAAAATTAAATTTTTAAGATTTTTCAAATGAAATTCATAACTATGCATCCGTCACCCTAGAGCATATCGAAGCATTGGATCAACATCACCAACACTATATGACGAACCCGGCACACAGGAGCAATACAGTCTCTCCCAGCAGTTCAAATCATTCAAGCGAGAGTCCTCGTGGCCATGAAGGCAGTGACCATCAAGCGATGGCAGAAAAAGTGAGTTTGTCCGCTTTTATTTTTATTTGTAAGACACCACCAACACGTTGGCAAATATATCTACTGATTTGCTCCAATTAGGCATCATGTGGATACTTCAGAAACGACTAAGTACTTTAACTTACTATCATAAAATGTGTTTGTTTTCTATTTGAAGAACATATTTACTGATACGCGAGACTCAAAACGGTTTTAATCAATACGACCCGGAAAACAGTCCGGCGACGTAGAATACCAATTCCTGGATATTTGCGGATAAAACAGTAAACGTAGAATTCTTTAATTCCAAAAATCATAAATTTTATTTTGTCAAGCATGACCCACAGATAGACCGCTCAGCGTTCATACAATGTAAATGTTTAATAATTCTGTAGTAAATATTTCTGATTTTTTATTTGAACGTTCCAGCTCATTGTAAGCTGAAAAATGTAGGACTGGCAACTTTGAATATAGCAGACAAGACTTTTACTCCTCATTAAAATTGAGTATTAGAATAGTTTGAAGGTCTTTTTTGAATCGGGCTTATTAATTGTGCTTGTTCAGTACGATTTTTTATTGTTATCGGTTGCCAATAAAAAAAAAGTAAAACTAATATAAACCAACTAGGTATAAGGTTTAAATTGCATAATGTGAAAATGAAAGACACTATTTTTCCCCCATCAATTTTTGCTCAAAATTACGTTTTGTCAAGCATGAGTCACTGATGGATGCACCTGAATCATCCATCTGAATTTTTCTTCGGTTTTTTACTGTTTTTAGGGCGTTGCCAGGTTTTTATGTACAGTACCCATTACAACTTGTAAAATCATTGCGCGAATCTAACGTCATTCGTTACTTTTAGGTTCAGTCAGACATGTTAGCTATGCGGAAAAAAGAGGAACAGATGGCACTCGCATTACAAATGGCAGCCGTCAACCATTCCATACTCGCTCTCGTCAACCAGCATCGAGAGATAATCAGCGATGATCGAGCCGGCTCTCGATCACCACCTGGTGGTCGCGTAGAAGTTTTAAGCGAACGTGACGAGAACGACGACAACGAAAGCGTGGGTGGCGGTAGCAGCCACGACAACAGCGAAAACCACGCACAAGAACGTCAACGTCATAGGAGCGACGGTGACGTCAGCGAAAACAATTCGACGTCAGGGGCGATGGAGATTCACCGCGAAAACAGCAATACAGCCATGACCCAGTCACCAATACAAGCGAGGACCTAATGTAGGTCTTTATAAACTTATATCCAACCAACAAAACTTAATTAAACCATATCGTATCAAGTATGGTCTGTAGATGTTAGACACAATTAAAACGCGGTCCATCTTGGGCTTATGCTAGAGTAAGATATAATCTCGAAATTGGATCGATAACTTAACTGACTTTTATGCGTTTCTTGCGAATGAACTGCCGAATGTTGTTGACACTGTTAGGGAAAACCAGAAATATTACGGTTTTTCGGAGTGATTATTTTATGTAACTCTGTTAATTAATGACTATTATATTATCCTCTTCACAAATATTCCAACCCAATAAAGGAATTTTCTCCAAATAGCTAATACGTTTGGAAATTGTCTGTTCCGCACATTTTCCTGTTACGTTAGAATGAATTAGAGAAATTTTAATTGATTCCCGGTCCAATAATTTCATTCCACAAATATTTTGTTAAGTATGGGTCACTGATGAAACGCACCGCCGAGGCGCGGTCCATCTGTGTATCATGCTTCACAAAATTGGATTTTTTTATTTGGTTGTACTAAGATTGCATCGAATGCTTGTGAATTTTACTATTATCTTTAACAGTGTTTTTGATTTTTATTTGTACATATCACTGAGCTATTTTGTTCAAAACAATAGCAGTCTTTATTTATAACTCACGGTACAGCCAGGATGGCATTCTTAAGAGTAGATAATACTTTTTCCTATGCCTTTTTTTGAAAAATAAATGTTGGCAAGAGATATAATTACAAAATCTTTAAAAAAAAGTACTGATTGGAGAGACATGCGATTCAGAAGAGCTGTTTTTTTGTCTTTTATTCTATTTTATCAGTTTTTGATAGAAAACGTTTTGTCCAAGTTTCAAGAAAGTTTCCCCAAAAATGCCTTTTGAGTAAATTTGTGAATTTTTTGTTTCGAACCTATATTTGTATTATTGTCGAATTTTTACAATTTAAGCAAAAAAAAAACCGTTAGAAATTCGTGTATTGCAAATAAGTGAAAGATAAATATTTGGTAGTAAGAGTTCGAAATCATTAAAATAGTTTAATATCATTAAAAAGTACAACTTCTATATTTGGAATCCAACGAGGTTATTGTCACATTATTTTGAAAAATATGTGCACCACACCGTAAGCATCGACCTTGAATGAATCGCGCAGCCAAAGCGCGGTCAATCTGTATTTCATGCATGAAAATAAAGGACCGATTTTTGTCAATATTTGTTAAAGTCCTCAATAAGGATTTTTGTAATATCCAACTCGTTATATTTTAAAGTATAAAAGACCAGATAAGTTTCTATTTGTTACTAGTTTAAGTGAGTGCTTTCTCTCTTTATCTCTCCCGTTTCATCTCCATCCTTCTCTTTTCTTTATCTATTTTGTTTGTTTTTACTATGGACAATCGAACAAAGAAGTCATACATTTTAGATAATAAATATGGATATTAATATAAAATAATGCAAAGCTTGCCTGACTGCCATATACACTAACGTACTATCAACATTTTTTGTTAGATTTTTTTTCTTGTTTCCTTTTGTTACTCAGTATGGATGAGCATATCCAAGTTTTTTATGGACCAAAATGGAACTTATTGATGTTTAGTTAAAGTTCTTGATAATTTGGGGATCTATTTGTACTTGAATTTTGTTTAGTATAGACAATTGATAAATCGCCCCCTTTCGTGCAAAACGTACTTTGGGTAGTGGGCATTTCATTTTATTTGTGAAAGGCCTAATATCAGAAATTTGACTAATGCCGATACCAACTTCAAAATAACCCGTATTCTATTACTGTTGATAACGAGTGCGTTAAATATATGGCGAATTTTCGCCCGCGGAGATACCTTGGATCATTTGCACTCATGTATGATTACACCCAATCACGTTTGCAATGTTGTATATTTGTATTCATGCAAGTGCAAACTTCCATGGAAGGAAGTATACTGCCGGGTTCGAACGTACTGATTGGTGCTGGGTAACAGCACATATGATTCCAAAGACTCTGTGTCAATATAAATTAAAGTATTGGTGTCGGTGCAAAAAAAATACAATATCGCTACAGATGACGAACGATACCTCGGCGCATCTCTTATTGAAAATGACCAGTTTTAGAAAATACCAAAAATATTCAATTCAAAGGATTCAAAGTTCAATTTTGCAAAATTCACTCACACGAAGTTTAGATTTAATCGTATAAGTATTCGAATAGGTTTCCAACGATTTTTCTGAACAAATTATAAACAAGCATGAAATAGGCGTGTTCCCATAAACCTTACATTTTACATTAAAAACCTACTTTTGAAATAACTCTCTTAAAAAGAAGCTATCATGAACGGTGCTATAAGGTGCCAAGCACCAATTTCCTAAATTTTAGGAAAGAAGGTTACTTTTTATATTTTGATATTGTATGTAACAAACAATAATGATTAGCTTTTAAAAGATATTTGTCCAAGAAATAATGCCTTTTTATTCGTTACCAATTTTCGTTCCTAATATTATACTTTTTACGTTCATTGAGTTTGGTCACTTATATCTAATTTCCGAAATGTTCTTTTTGAGGAAGTTTGTCAAACATGGCCACTGATGAGTTACTCTATTCACACGGAATCCATCTGTGGCTCATGATCGGTAAAATAAGATATGTTATTCACCAAGTTAGGCCAAGCATAAAAACATTATCCGAATCGGAACTTTTTTTCAAAACCTATTGTTAAGTATTTGGTCACTGATGGATCGCTCCATAACGGCTCGTTTCATCTGTGGCTCATGCTTATACAAAATAAAATATCAGATTGGGTTAATTAATTTTTCCTCAAAGTGTTCTCATTTCCAAAATGGATGTCGTGGTTGCGCTTATTCTTTTCTCTTTTTCGTTTTATGTTATTAATCGGCATATCGTTGTCAAAAATTTCGTGAAAAATATCATTATTACTATTATTATAAGTATTCTTCTACTTATTATTATTATTAATGTTCATATTATTGATATGTTTATTTTATTTATGTAGTTGTTGTTTATGTTTACAAATACGCAGGCAAAACAAAAGAGACGTTATTGTAAGTTTATTTGTTAAAAATAAAATGTGTTGAAAATGATGGCACAGTTTTGTGTAATTGAAATGGATAATGTTATAGGAGAAGTTCTTGTAGTGCCCCCGCCATACTCCCGCACCCACACCCCCCAAAAAAGGTTAGGAATAGCGCGTTTTATATGTCCACGGAAGCCGGTCTCAGTAATTCAGTCAAACATTCAATCACTAACCTGTCAGGCTGACGCGATCGCAACGAAAGAAAGTTGTTGTATTGATCGCAAAGGATCGTTATGACCCCAACAGATTGCATCAAATCGCGAAAAGAGAAATCAAGCAATGAAGTTATAGTGTCCGACAGTAATAAAAAATTGTTATGAGTGCTTTGTATGTTTTTGCAAGACCAGAAACTTGATAAAAAAATAACATTTTATGGTCGCTACAGCGCATACCGGAGATTATTAATATTACACAATGAAGTTTTTTTTCATGCTTTCAGCTACTAGGCTTTGCGCACCGCATTAATTGCTATATTGTAAAGCACTCATTCTTGTGAATTTTTGGCAACGGAAAAAGCACCCTTGTATTTAAATGAGGAGGGCGTTTCTTCCGAACGAAAAATGGCCTTTAAGTAACACTTAAGACGCGATTGCATATTACAATCAGTTATCCTAATTTAGGCCTTGATATAACTTTTTGTCTCATGATCTCATGTTTTTTCTCCAAATGTTTGTTTCGGACAACTGCGTGCTCACTTGCTTCAAACTGTTTCCGTGTGATCAAATTTCAATATTTGTTTGGTCGCTATCTTTTTGTGTTGTGTTATTTAGAGTTATGAAGTTTATATATAAATGTATATATATATATATACATGTACATGTAGCTCATTACCCTTCAATGGCGAGGAAAATCTCAATAAAAGAGTTGCACCAACATTGCTTAGAATTAATTCAAATGCTCTAGAATTAAAACACTTTTTGCATAGTCGGGCCCGGCGGTCGAATTCAGTGCCTTCTAAATTCTACAAAGCTTGAGCCAACTACTCGATTGACGGATAATATCATATTTTTATACTCTAGACTCCAGAATGTAAAAACAAACGCCAAGAATTTTTTCCGAATTAACTATTTTATGAAACTATCTGTGCCGCCAGATTGATATAAATTGTATTGATATAAACCAGTGGTTCTCGACTCTAGGTTCGCCATTCAATATTAGAATGCTATTCGATTCGCTCGGGTCGTCGTCGACAATAATCAACAATATGTTTCGATTGCTGGCTACCGTAATTTAATGCAAATTCACTGTTTGTGAGACTATTTTTAGTCACTTTGCAAATGACGGCGACAATGTTACGTCACAGTCGTTTATATGCACTATTAAGGGAACTAAACCTATTGTGAAGTGTGCCTTGCCTTCGAAATGTCTGCCACGGCGAATTTTACAAGGATCACATTTGAATCTGCGTGTCGACTCGCAGTTCATATGTCACGCATACTTGACAAAAAATATTTTCATTTTGCTTGGTTCATACGATTACTACCACCGGTGGAAGTAAAGAACGTCGCTTGGGGGTGGGGATGGGGTGCGGAAGTACATGGAAACCCCCTAAAATTTCATACTAAATTTTATCAAAATAAGTTTTTTATCGGCTGAAATTTGGAGTTATTTGGCGCTAAATGGACCGACAATTCTTCACCCTATCGCTACTGTCAAGGTGTCAATTTTTCTTTTCGATCGGAGAGACCGAACCTACCAATATCAGAGATCTTGATTAAATTTGGGTCGCACCGGAAAAAGGTTGAAAAGCTCTGACTGTTTTAGTTGTCTAGTTAGATGGATATTTTCCCGGGATCCCAAATACGCAAAAGTATGATGGGAGCATACAGAGATGCAGTTGATAATGTTCTCATACATTCTTCTCAATATGCAATAGTCGTTACTGGGACTTTTAAAAAAGCATCATGAAACCTTGCTCTCAACAAATTCAACCCCCCTCCCCCTTCCAAGATTTTGAAATTTTGATTTTAAATCATCAATTTGGGCAAAATTTCCGAGGGATTTCAGTGCCCTATTTTCTATAAGCCAAAATTTCCGCGAGGCTGCGGCGCTTAGCTTTTGAATGAAAATATTCTAGTCCCAATTTATTCCCCCTCTAGAGATGTGACACCTCCCACCACTAATGGCAAAATCCACAATGTCTGGTCGCAACTCGCCATGATAGTCCGAATACCTTTCTGCAATTTGAGTGGTCGTCGGGCAGCTTCTCTTAGGCGCTGCTTCCGGTCTCACAAACTTCAATGAAAAAAAGTTTTTAGGTATTCTTATTGTGGCATTTAATATTCACTTGTATTTTGCACTTTTCCAAAACATATACAATTTTATTTTTTCATTCTCATGACAATTCTTCAAAAAGGTTCCTCGACAATATCATTCCATCTTCCTAACGTTCCAGCATTATGTGATGATTGGCTGAACGACGCCATCAGAACAGAATTGCGTTGAAAGCTCGTAAGATATCTCTCCACAGCAAGCATGAGTGACAGCATCAAATATTTCAGTTCCACAGCATTGTTCCGTTCCTCTGGCACTGGTAAATTTCAAAAATATCAAATTTCAATTTTCCAACAGTAATCTTCGCAATATGATTTATTTTTCTTTTTTATCAAAATTCGCTTATCCTACTGAAAACGTTTCCTGAAATCACTAAAGCGCAAAGAGCTACATGAAATGCAGGAATAGGAACTAAGGAACCCCAATCCTCCCTAATGTCTATCGACGCGAGTTTTAAAGTCATACTGATCAACACGATCAGAAAAGCAACGAAGTGGCGTACCCATGAATAGGGCTGGGCAAAACCGAATCATTTGGAATTCGAATTCGATTCGAATAATTTTTTCGAATCGGATCGAATCACGAATACGATGCCAATAACAAATATCCCATTACATTTAGTCTCTATTGTAAAAATCAAAAAATTTATAGTTTATTGTGTATATTCAATTCCCACTCCATGTCTAACAGCAAACAATTTTTATATTTCAACACCAAAATCGATCGTATTTTGTCGTTGAAAATGAAAATTCCAGTCCATTTAGTAAGTATTTATTTCTATGAATGATTCACGATTAATTCGAATATTTTGTGCTTCAAATCGATTCGAATCACCAAATCGGATTGCCTAGACCCATCCATGAACAGAGTCAGAGAGTATTCACATTGTCTCTAATAGTCATTATCAGTGAATTCGTTGTTATCAAGTTTGATATTAGGGGTGAATTGTAAAGAAAAGCACAAAACAAATATTTACAGAGAATTAGTGATTCCAACCGATTCGAAAAAAGTAACCTAATCAGATTGGAATTTCAAATGATTCGGTTCTGCCCAGCCCTACCCATTAATCATGTTTGGATTGAAAAAATCCTTTCAATGGACGATAAGAAAGGACAATTGGAGTAAAGGACTCGTACGTCCCAGTCAGAAAAATATTGTCAAAACAGCTTTAGTTGAGTGCGAGTATCTGATACCTCAATATATAACTCCAACATATAAATAATTTAGTATTATGTTGTTGCTATAGCAGCTCAGATAGCCACACGGTCAGTTAGTTACTCTGCTATTGCGACACCCGAAGAAAATGACTGAAATCGGAAAAAATTACCAAGAAACCATCTTGCGTAAAATGGCTGTTGTGGGCGACTGATAATAGCAATAATAATACATCATAATACCGAAACTCGTAAATGTCTTTGCAGCATTAAAGATTACGAATCCCTCTGATTCAACCAAATAAAAGCATGATAAATATTTTAATTATTAATAATATTTTAATTTGGCCGAGTCGATAGCTTTTAGTTGTTTTAAAAATTAAATTCCTACTTTTTATCAAGTTCTTGTTCCTATGACAATCTCCGATTGATTCAAATAGTTTGTGCTTCTGATCGATTCGAATCCCTGAATCAAATTGTCCAGACCTATTCATCACAGAACTATTTTAACAATCAAGGAAAACTTACTTATAAACAGTTGTTCCGCAGCATCCTTTTATATCAGAGTTGTACATTCTTCTTCCACAACACATGTTGCTCGGTACCTTCTTAATTCTGAAGGAGATTTTATATTATTCATATTAAGATATCAGGTGTAGACGAGAATAGGAGGACAACTTCCAACCCTATTGGACAGTTTTGTTTAATCATCCTTTGCCTCAGTGACGCAACTCATCAGTAGGTCATGACCGACATGCTTGACTGGAACTGCATTTGAGTTGACCTTATGTGCGACACCACGTGAACGACATTATGAGACAATGATGAAAACAGAAAACATTGTTTTTTGAAGATAATCTACGTATATATATATACCCCAACCCAGCTTTTATCATTTTGGTGATAAAGCGCCATAAAAGCGTTTCATACCACAGATGATAAATGCTAGCATGCGCACCTTTTGATAATGCGGTGCTTAAATTTAAATGAGTTGGGAAAACATAGGCAGCGAAAAGACGGAATGGACGAAGACACCATCCAATCAAAAACTGACTATTTCCACAGTTATTAGCAATATGTGAAATGTAATGAAAGTTAATTTTACATAACTATAATCGGAATCGCGTTTTTTACAATTTATATGAATATTTGTTCTAAATTGATGATTTGCGTAATCATATTACAGAACTTTTTTAGGCATGTTCAACGCACACTGCGAGTTTATTGTAATTATACGCAAGGAACAGGCAAGTAAAAGCATAGGTTCATTTCTATTTTTGCTATCTTTTGGTAAGTATGAGTCACTGATGGACTGTGTCGATTAGACACGGTCCATCTGTGGCTCATGCTTGGCAAAATTGATGCTTGGCAAAATTGAATTTCTGATCGGAATACTATTTGTGGAGCATAAACCAATAAAGGATAACGTATCTGGAAATTCATATCCAACAAATAGAAATTTTATTTAAATTCTCATTTTTGATATTTAAAGTGGCAAACTATTAGGATTTAAAATATTACTGGCTTACTTTTTCAAACCATTGCAACACAGCTCTTTCGTCTTGTGAGCGTATACTTTTCCGCATTTTTCGTAGTCTGGGTTATTTTTCTTTTTGTTAGCCCCGCCTTTCTTTCCTCCTTGTTTCCTTCCTTTTCCACGTTTCCCTCCATTTTTCTTATCATTTCTGTTTTGATTATTGTTCTGTTGATTTTGTTGATCTTGCTGATTTTGTTGTTGATTTTGTTGCTGATTTTCATTCTGCTTCTGATGTTTCGCTCTATCTTCTTCAATTTTTCGAATTCTTTCTTCTTCTAATTTCTTTTTACGTTCTTCCTCTTCAAGTTTCTTGCGTTTTTGTTCTTCTCTTAATTTATTCTCTCTTTCTGCTCGTTGTTTATCTTTTTGCTCCTTGGCCTCCTTCTTTTTTTGTGCTTCCATTTCTCTTCTCTCTTCTTCCTCTTTTTGTTTACGCATTCTCTCTTCTTTCTGTTTTTCTTGAATAGCTTTGATTCTTTCGGCCTCTTCTTGTCTTTGTTTCTCCATCTTTTCTTGTTGCTCCTTTCGCATTCTTTCAATTCTCTCCATTCTTTCTTTTTCTGCTTTTGCAATTCTCTCTTTTTCTTCTTTCATTTTTCGCTCCGCCTCTTCGCGTATTTGCCTTTGTTGTTCTCGAATTTGTTCCTGTCGTTCCATCTCAAGTTGGGTTTGATTGGCGGTGTTAGGGGTGGTTGGTTGAGGTTGAGTAGGCTGGGTAGGTTGCGTAGGTTGATTGGGATCTTGTGTGTAACCCTGGCCACTATTCAGCATGTTGTTTCTTTCTTGAATCTCCTTGTTACGCGCCTCATTAGCCTCGATAATTTCCTGATTTCGTTTCATAACTTCTTCGTTTGTAAGATCGATTCCATCAATCATTCCAGTTGGTCTAGGGGAAGTAGGGCCAAAAGTGGCGGTTGTTGCTATATTTTAAAAAAAGATGAAATTAAGAACATATTCATTATGCTACATTTTGCATATCCGTGTGTAGTTTATTGGCGAATATTCATGTTGGGCAGAATATCATGTTTTATTACAATAATAACTATCGCATATGCCACGACATTCCAATGTGCGGAAGTCATGAAACCATGTTTCATAATCAGATTTGAACGAAATTATTAAAACGGATAGCTTCGGCTCTTGCTTTATATAAACAGGGACTCTGATTGTGATATTATTTTTTAAATTTACTTGAGAATGCCCAACAAAAACTGCATGGCTATCATTCCCATGCTTAACGTGTCAAAAACTAGCAGGAATAGCAAAATGCAAATGAGACTGTCTTTATAATTTAGTTCAAACGGTATTCTAAATCTACTATTTAAAATAATGTTTCAACTTTTCAGATGAATACAATCGCTGATTTTTGCCCATTTTGCAGCAAAGTCATGATTTATGACAAATTTTACCTCGTAAAATTCGGCATATATCATGATTTTAAACCAAAATAAATCAATTTAGGAATAATAAAAAAACGAAACAAAATCAATCAAAATTCTAAAATACCCGACTATGTAAGTAAGGATATTTCTAAGTGAGAATAAATTAAACAAAAGTTACACGTCTTTCTCCAAATAAATTTGCATAAAAATGACGTACCTGTTTTAGACAATTGGAATTTTGGGCAAGAACCTGGAGTGACGCTGATATCATCAAGAGCGACAACATTGTTGTCACCTCTTCCTCTTCGTACTTGGAAAGAAAACTGAAAATGACAAGCAGAATAACTAAAAGCCATTTCATGCAATTTTTTTAGTTTTTTGGTTGCTGCAAAGTTAGATTCGGTAAATTGAATCATTACGCAGAAATCGGTTTGAAATAAATATAAATATTTGACATAAAAATCTCGATATAGTTGGAACGCAAAGTGTTTTTCCATTAAACTTGTGTTTTCATGTTTTTAGCAAATTTTCGAGACTTCTGCTCATTTTTAACAATGTTATCTCAATAGATTATAGGTTGGATAGGTGTTGACACCAGATAAAAAAAAATGCCTCTTCCATACACACCTTGTTAAGCATGTGAAAATGCCGTTACTTGCGTGGTATGGTCCATCAGTAATCCATGCTCGAGTAAATTATATATATATATAATTGGATATATTTTGATGAAAATGAAATTAAAATATGATTTAAAAACGAAAAAAAACTGTATCGTGAAGTACAAGTTATAATCCTCCTTCAATATGTAATAAAATGGGAAGGGACAATTAGGGCGTTCAAAACGTTGCTACCGATGTTCTATAAACAAATCTGTAACCAATCGGAAAATTTTTTTCTAAGCATTTTTAGTTACGTATGTGGCATTGATGGATCGCGTCGATAAGACGCGGTCCATCAGTGGTACATGCTTGACAAAATCCAATTTCTTGTATGCAGGATTCTTGACCTGGATTCTTGGATGCAGGAATACGCATTAGACGCAATTTCGTTTTCCGTCAATTTAAACACGTTCGCGTCAAAAGATTCTGCTGAAATCCACAACCTTAATTATACGCAACTTATTATACTAATCAGTAAGCTCCACAAAATAAAATCCGTTTATCTTTAAGTATGCGCTTCAGTACAGGCGAACTTAACATAAAACATTCAGTTTTGTTGGCTGTAGATACACTCAAGAATACTATTTTATTGCTCATCCAAGGATTTATTTTATTATATATTAAGCGTTTATGCGCAATATTTGTTATATCTTTTAACGGAGACGATAAACTGCCTCGGGATATTTGTTAAGTAGAAAGAATGAATGTTTATGTTTATTACAATTGCTCATTGACATCGGTCCATCTGTGGCGCATGCTTGACAAAATAAAAGTTCTGATTTAGCAGGATGTCGCAATAATTCGTTTTCACACTTTTTTTATGAGTTTGTTCTAGTTTCAAGAACATTCAGAAGTTTTTGCAGTGATGCACTCTACACTACCCTGAAGCACTACATGTTAAGTAAAACATTTACCCTGGTGATAGTGGGAAAACTTTTTTTGTAGATTATAAAATTACGCTTAAAATGATTTTTAGTGGTTACAAACCAGTGTTAGCAATTTTACGCAATCGTAGCGAATTCACCTAGCATACCTAGTTTACCGAATGGATTTTCAAAACACTTCTACTTAGATTCACTGATTTACCTACCTTTATTTTTACCGAGTTTTCTATTTGAAGTTTTACCTAGTAAATTTACTAGCGAAAGAGGTATTTTGCCTAATTTTTCACTAGATAAAGCATATTTTTGATGTATAAACGCCTGTAATAATACTTTAGAAATATGCAATTAGATTACTGCAAATGAAGGGTAAATTTACTGATTTTTTTATAGGGTATGAAGATGGTTAAACCAAGAGAGAACGTATATTAAGTATACACTTACACGGACTTTATCAAAGTTTTCACCAGAAGACCACGTCGGTACAGAAATATCTTCAAATATCCAATGTGTATCATTCTCGCTCCTGGCACCTGGATGTAATTGAGAAAACACAAACTTGAAAAATGAAAAAAAGTATATATCCAGAAATGTTATTTGGTTGACTATTTTTCACAAACGGACCACAGTTCAGTGAGTGAAATGTGTGAGTATTGCACATGAGGAATATGGTCCAATGCTTGGTCGTTTCAACTATGAACATACACTTCATCAAGTCACTTTGCATATAGGTGAAACATCGCCGTGGATACACAGTCACTGCAAAGTGGCGACACTGTAAAGTTAAGAGTCTGCAAAGGGATGTCACTGATAGGAGCCTGCAAAGATCACTGCAAATGACCTTGCGGTTGTTGGCGTCGGGTATAAGAACTTACAGTTTAACGGACATGCCATAAAAATTATTTGAAAGTCCTTTGGCAAAAAGCTCACAAATTAACAAGAACATATCCAAGTTATCACACCATAATATATATAGAAGAATTATCAGCTAGACCTACCAGGGTATTGAACCCAATATCGTAAAACTGCGATGTGAACAGGAGAAAAATCCAGAAAGAAATCCATCAGAGATTGGACTTTTATAATGAGAGTAAAACAAAAAAGTGGTGTATAGTTTCTCCCTAGCCCAGTCCAGATATTCGTCACTGCACTCGCTTAGAGTGCTGGTTCTACCTTTCGAAATCGGTCGTTGCGGTCTAAGTAAGTGGTCGTTGATGATTCCTTTTATGCGCTTTGATTAGAATTAATTTCGATGAAACTGGAAAATATCAATAAATACTCGAGTAATGTCTCACCCGCCCTGTTGAACATTGACATTGGTCGGCCACGCATAAGTGAACTGTGTAAAATTCTGAGTTCCCCAGGAAAAGTTCCTCGTGAGAAATACCTGTAAAATGAATATAAAAAGTTCAGAATGCGAATTTAAATAACAAAAAAATCTTTTTCCAAAAGGAAAAGGCATTTGCATCATATATTATTGAGCATGAGCCATTGGCGTGGCCCATCTGTGGGTCATACTTGATAAAATAAGATTTATGGTGTACGGGGGAGCGACCGATATGTTCAATTGGCGTTACTTGGGCATAAAATTTCCATTGTTAAGTCTCATTTTTATGCACCATTGGCTTATACTCGATGAAATATATAACGAACATTTCCTATAAACGACAAATCAATTAAATATCAATATTTTTTAGCCACTTCTTAGAAAGGATCACTCTGTCCAGAGGCCACTTATAGACGGACAGGGTTACAATTGCTGAAAAATTATGATCTTTTTTTTTCTATTCGGCCTAACCTACCCAAGTTATTAAACCCTGGGTTGAGTGGTGGGCCAAAACGACAATTCAATTGAATATCGATATTTTTTAGCCACTTCTTAGAGTGGATCACTCTGTCCAGAGGTCAGTTATAGACGGACAGGGTTACAATTGCTGGAAAGATGTGATTTTTTTTCTGTTCGGCTCAACCTACCCAAGTTATAAAACCCTGGGTTGAGTGGTGGGTCAGGACTCGCGGGGACTCGAATACATCCTGTGGTTGTTGCTCGGATATCAGAAAAACTTCACTTTCCAGTTACTATGTCCAATTTGCACAAACTGTACCTACACTTTTTAAAGTTTTAAAGTTTCTTCTACTTACACAAAACGAAGACAATGCTTCTTTTCTTGAGAAAAAGATCCATCACTGGTGTTTTGATGATTGCTAAACCGGATTCTTCTCCGTCATCCATGAAAATATATTTTCCCTCTGAAAATGAATTTAATAAAAAATAGAAATAAGATGCATCTATGCAAAGTATAATTTTGTAAAAATTATGATACAGTCTGTCATAAACGTAAAAAAGGAATCGACGCAAAAAAACAGAAGTAATAATTCACATAAATAAATTTTTAGGAAGTTGAAGTTGATTTTAACGCCCAGAGCAGATACCACTAGCCGTTTGGAATGTTTACCGGTGTGCAAGTTCAACCACTGGCACACGCCCAAATACAACTACACTGTAACAAAAGTACAGTGGTCATTTGCAGTAATCGCATATTTCTAAAGTTAAAAAACGCCACATTGATGAGATTTATGCCAATAATTGGCTGTTGATGGACCGCACCTTCGCGGTACGCTCCATAGACACCCCATATTCGGCCAAAAAAGTCAATTTCGAATTTTTTTTTTCAATACGTCCGAGCAAAATTACTTTCAAAGACCAGTGATTTTGTTGCATTTTTTGTTACAGCGTGTGTACTTACCATCATTTCCCCTAGTATAATCGTATTGAGGACCAACTTCTTTAGCAGGTCCGCTCTGTAATTTCCATCTATATCTTTCAGACTTTTCCTGAATCCAGCCTGGGCATCTTTAAGAAGATAATTTTTATATTAATTCCAATACAAAGAATTTGATAACATTCTATAAAATAACGCTGAAGCATATGTTGTTATAGAACCAGATGTCATCTTTGATCATACTTGAGAAGGCACAACAAATAATTGGTGTTGTTTCGTCATCGTGACCCGTCCTAAAATCAACTTCAAAAATGTCAGCTGAGGGAACTACAATCAGTATATTTTTTGCAATTTCAACTTCATTTGGGAAGATTCATTTTAATATTAAGTAATAAACGAGATATTATGCGTGCAACAGAATAGATCACATATTATTAGAAATAATATTTTGTTTTGATGAGCGTTGTGCCATCGATGGAAAGCGCCTCGTCGGCGCGATCCCTCAGTGTCGCATACCATTTGGCAATCATGTATTCAATCTATCGGTTGTTGTCATAATCTTGAAATAATATAATAATGAAAATATCAACAATTATGTTTTGTGGAGCATATGTCACGCGCCGTGGCGTGTTGCATCTGTGTCTTTTGCTCAGCAAATATAAGTCTTTACGGACAGTATGGCTAATATTTTCAACTCATAATTGAAGACATTTGATATCCAGGGACCAATTAGCGAATAACGTTGACAAAGAAGCGTGTGTTATTTTATTTGCAATTCAGAATCTGTTGACGAGCTACGTTTGGTTAGCGAGTGGTTGTCACCGGGTAGACTCGAATTACAATTTATATCGTTGGTATTCCGCCGCCTGGACATATCATATTGGCAACCACATAGATGAACAGACCAACGTACCAACGAACCCCCAACTACTACGGCTTTAGGTACCCAAATATGTGATAAATAGGAAGACACGCGCAAAATACATCGTTTGTACGTTTTGTTTTGTTCGAGTCACTCATGGATTGGTGCAGTTTGTTTGTAAACAATCTCACCATCACGGTATTTAATGACCGGTTTGTTTACATTGAATTGAGCAGATATTTTCCTTATGACAGCATTAAAGTTGTTTGTATATTGTTTAGTTTTTTTTTTATATTTATTTATTTATTTATTTTGAGTTCAATAAATGTTATCTGCCGAAAACTAGAATAGCGGCTACATTGGCAGCGTGATCCATCAGTAGTGACTCATACATTCCAAAAAAAAAATATTCCGGTGAAAAATTTTTGACGGTATACTATAGATATGCCATCTCTCACTCTGTTCGTATCCCTGAACAGACCTATTATTCTGATCAAAAAAATAATTTTTGTTTTATTGAAATTCACTCTGAGTAAGGCCGGAAGTGCCTAAAAAAGCCAACTAACGACCACTTAATACCAAAGAGCTACTAAAAGATGTAGTACCAGCAACTTCACTCTAACTGGAAAACATCCTAAACCGAACTGTACGGCCATGGCAAAGAGCAGTGAATGGACGATGGTAAAACAATTTTCCACTTCTTTTTTCCTTATAGTCGCCTCTTACCACACGCTGGAAATACTTTAGAAATATTCTGAACACCGTAACCCCAGGGCTAATTTGTCAAGGACGAGTCACAAATGGACCGCGTCTTGAGGGCCCGAGACATCGGGTGAACTAAGTCTTCTGATAGAATTACTAAGAGAAAATAAATAAATGTGCTTACATTCCATCATCAAAATTACATGCCACGATCGGTTCTTTTGGTTTCTTCTGTGCATCGCATGTTCCGGCGATCAACAGAACTAATGACAGAAGTATTTTTCCAACCTCCATATTTGCGAAATTATTCGCCTACGGTTGGTTCATAAAAACTAAAAAAAAAATAAAATAGTAAAATAAAATTTATTGCGCCGGGTGTATACGTTTTCAAAACTTGGCATAAGATCTTAAAATTTCGAATGAGTTTTTGCAGTTTTTACAGCCTGCAGCATCTTTACTTTTTCAAAATAATACCTATGAATCATTCTGTCTGCATTCTCACGATACGCCCAGGATGGAAAATTGAAACATTTTGTCAGGTGTGGGTCCCTGATAGGGCTGGGCAAAACCGAATCAATTGAAATTCGAATCTGATTCGAATAATTTTTTCGAATCGGATCGAATCACTAATTCCATGTAAATAATAAATATTTCATTTCTACTTTCACAACTTGTCTCCATTGTGGTTATCAAGAAATTGAGAGTATATAGTGTTTTTTTTCAATTCACAGTACATTGTCTAAGAGCAACCATTTTCATATTTTAACGGCAAAATGCTATCGAATTTTGTCGTTAAAAATGAAAATTCTAGTTTATTTAGCAAGTTTTTGTTCCTGTGAACGATTCATGACTGATTCGAATAAATTGCGCTTCAAATCGATTCGAATCACCGAATCGAATTGTCCAGACCTAGACTCACTGACGGATCGCGCCACGGAGAAGCATATTTCTCTGTTAGTCTAATAGTAGACATCTCTAACTACTGACTTCATTTAGCCCACTGTCGACATCTATTTAAAACTGGATTAATAAGAAATCTCTTCGTTTATGAACTACATCCCAATCAGAAATTTTATTTTCTCAAGAATAAGCTACAGATGGATCGCACCTTGGCGGTGCGATCCATCGGTGACTCATACTCAACAAATGATTTTTGGGGAGGGAATTTCAGATTGGAATAGACAGTACCTCAAGAATTCGATTCATCTGTAAACAACAAAACTAAGTACAAATATTCAAATCAGCGACCACGTCCAGTCGCCGGGTGTACCTAATCTACTATCCTTTTTCACGTACATATGTTTCCTGCCTACTCCCTAGGTCAAAAAAATAAGAGATCACCAGTTATGTACATTCTATATACCTGTGTTATTTTATCTCATAAAACGCTCAGCATGGCTCTCCTCGTCTCATTTTCATAGAATCGCTTTGAAAAGGTAATAAAATTGCCTAATTTAACGACAAAGTTCGCGACAATAAACTTGCTCTGAAGTAATACTACCCTCTATGCTTCTAATTTCCAAGTACAAGGGTAATTTATGAGCGCTAGGGCAGCCAATATTCAATTTTTAATGAACAAGCAGCGGAATGTTCGAAAACTTGTTACTAAGTTTCATATTACGTATAATTTCACCCTGAATCGACGAAAAACAGTCTCAGCCTTCCAATATAACTAACCCTAAAAGTGGTCTCTGGAACAGGGCTTTGATCAGCGTGATTGACTTCGATGAATTACGATCAAAAATGGCATAAAATGCGCTGGAACGTTCTATCAGAGATATTTAAGGCTCTGAACTTGTGAATAATCGCCTAAGACGTGTTCGTAGAGTATTTCCCATATCGGAACACTTATAAGAACATTCCCATAACTTTTCTGGGGTAGGCCTTGCACTCTTTCACTCTTTATTATCCAGATAGTGTTAGCATGAATAATCAGTTTATTTTCGAGATTTGGCCACCCTTCCCAAATCGAAATAAGTGAATTTCTTTGCCGCTTCGCTATATTTATATTCACTACTTTAAATTACTCAACCCCATAGGCCTATCTTTTTCTACTCTCGGTTAGTAGTACTAAAATTTTGACAAGCGATAATTCAACTCTACACAATGGCATGTCAAGAATGAACCATAGATAAACTGCGCCTGCAAGGCGCAATTCATCTATGGCCCATACTTAACATGCTCCTTGACAATCACCAACGCTCTATGATAAACATTTTAAAATTAGAAACACGTTCTATACCGCGTCTTAACAATTAAGTTATCATTTTCTTACACACACTTTTCAAGTGCAATTTTCGCTACGTGTGGTAATAAAGAACCGATTATAATCCCCCAACTGTAAGATATTGTCGAGTATTTTAACGGGAACTACTTTTCCTTGAGGCCATGTCGTTGATTTTGATCGAGCGATATCACTCCGCATTATGATCGATGGTTATGACAATTTATAGATTTTTGAGAGAATATGGTTGATATCTTATGAGGGTGTAGTCATTTCAAGTGTTTTTTTTCAACCTGAATATAATTGGAAATCGTTAAAAATAATAATGGTAGTGTTAAAAATATTCAGCAAAATTATCCGATATCGCAATGTTGAAACAAACCTGATCGCCTAGTTTTCTTATGGATAAGGCATCATCAATGTGGGATCATATACGATCATATTCAAACTTTAACTTTGATTGCATTGGATGTTTTGTTAAATACGTTGCATATTGAAAAGCAGGGAACAAGCGCTGTAACTTTTTAGACCTTAGTGTCGCACTGAATCACATACGCCGCGAAGCCCAAGCCTAATCAAACAATCCACTGACTGCACTCAACCTTAGCGGTTCAGTTCTGTAAATATTTTTTTCCGCTTAGAATGCAATTGCTGACTTGTTAAATTATATAGATGTTTGTGATAGTTACACCTGCACACAGCTTCTAAATCTGACCGTAAAATACTCAAACCATAAATTATCTAAATCACACCTGTATTTCGGTTAAGCGCGAAAATCAATCTCGCGACATCTGAGTAAAACCATCATCTTGATATCTCTGTAAAATCGCTGTTCTGTTATTGCCGTTGGGTAGTAAGCAAGACGATGGAAGAACTCGTGATTGCTCAAATACCACATCCATTAAACCAAATCAACATTAAACAGCAGAAGTTGATATCTGACACTTTACCATCCCAGTTTTATGATCAGTGATGGATGACGATTTTCGAGGGGTAATCGAGATTGCATTAAGAAAGGTATATTAACAAAATACGCGCCTAAGGCGAACTTTGAATTTCAATTCACTTTGCAAAAATTACAAATTTAGTATGAAAAAGGTAGCGGATCATTCTTTGCTTTTGCCAAGCCACGTAAATCTTCGTTTTTAAATTCGGAAACTCACAGCAGACATATAGTTCTCAATTGAATCACAAATACAAAAATTTATACTTCTGATGCGCGAAAAAACTTTATTATATATATATATATAATACTAATTTTTTTAATATTTTCATTGAAATTTGAATTGCAATTACGTCATTTCTAAGTATATTTTTGTCTCATCTTACCAGCCCAACACAGTCGGCCACGGATTTGCTGTTTCGTGTTCTTCAGGAATGTCAAGTTTTTCAAGTTTTTTTCTAATATTTTAATACATCTGTAATATGCTACGCTTATACCTTTTCTCCCTCCGTTAAGAAATTTCCATTTTAAAAATGACGTCTCAAAAATTTCATATATAAGGTAGCAAGTACTAAGAAAACACTAAACACTTTCAAGACACTGATCTACTAGTAGATAAAACTTTACATAAAAATTGTTTTGTCGTTGAGTATGAATCACTGATGGATCGCGCCGCCGAGGCGCGGCCTATCTGTGGCTCATAATTAACAAAGGACAATTTCTGCTTGGCATTAAATGACACGTAACTTGGTCGATAGCTCTCAACCACTTTCCTGACCTCACGACTTCGATGATGAAATGGATCAGATTTTTCATAGCATGCGGTATATTTACTCGATGTACGTGGCAAAACCGGTCAGGCTACAAAAAAGTGATATCAAGTCGATTGAAGAAATATTTTAACCGTCACCGGTGAAACGTGTGAGAGATAGAGATTATCTGCTAAAACGAATTTAATAAAAATAAACATTTGACGAAAAGTTATATTGTATACGATAATCCTAACAATACGCAATGAAACAAATATAACGGGCATATCCATAGGGGTTCCGTACAGCTGATGGAAACTTAGCTTGTACTTAAATACTGAGCAGGGTAAAACAAATTTCTCACTAAACTAGGTCGAGTATTTTATTATATATTTAAAACTTCGCTTTAAGCAAAGCTGAAAGCAGTGCCAAAAAGGAGCTAACTAACGGCCACTCAAGTACAAAAAGATACTACGAGATATAATGCCAGCAACTGCACTCTAAGCGAAAAACATTCCATACAGAACTAAACCAAATTGGTGAAGTACAGTAAGTGCTCTCTGCCCTGGTCGATTATAAAACAATCCACCCCATTTTTTTGTATTCCTCTTTTTACGACACTCAGCAAATATGTTATCACTATTCGAAAGCCCTTACAGGGATATTCCTATTGCGTACTACTAGGTAGCCCAGTTCCACTTTCAAAATTATGTAGTTCATGAATAAACAGGTTAAACTATAGTAGATAGTCATTATTTTGCTGCATTTCTGACATTTCAATAGATTTGAAACATAAAAAGCCCGAATAGTCTGTTTTTTTAATTTTTATACTTTTTAAAATAAATATATGATTTACCTAGTTTTTCGTGCTAGATACCTCTTTTGTGAACGAGGTACCTTTTTAAAATTTTGGGGACCTAGATGAAAAAATTGGTAAATTACTATTTTACCCAGTAAATCAACAAGATAAATCTTCAAAATCCTCAAACAGAAAACTCGATACAAGTTATAGTTAAAGTAAGTAAACCAGATATCCGTAAATCCGTAAAAGTTCAATTTAGTATGGATCATATTGAACAACGACCGTGTAACGAATGTTACTGGGAACTACATGGTTCGTTATAATGGAAAGTCCGGGAGATTTGATCGTGCTTACTAGTCTGTCCAAGTCTTTGCATCCAGAACTGAGCGGTGGATCCGAATTCATGAATCAAATTTAACCTAGACCTGGACCCAAGATTACCAGCTTCAAGTTTTCATAACGGCAACCGCTACGGTGCATAGCACCCATTTATATCCATATCTCATTGAATGTAATATATAACAAACACTTTACGGGTCATATTTCAATTAAAATTTTTATTTTGACAAGCATGGGCCAGTGATGGATTGCACCGCCAAGGGTGAATACGAAGCTTCACTGATTTGGCTAGCACCTTCTATTTTTTTATTTCGAGCTTTTTTGTGCATTTTTTTTGCAGAAACGAGGTTTCCATGAAGACGAATAGGGGTGTATATGGTTACATTTTCATTGATTCACGTAGACTAAACAATACCATTGCTTTTTCCTGCATTCCTTACAGTCCCTAAATATCACACGTACGTGCACTGTAACAAAAAATGCAACAAACTCGCTGGTCTTTGACAGTACTTTTGCTTGACTGTATCGAATAATTCAAAAATTTTTTTTTGGCCTAAATATGGGGTGCTGATGGATCGCACCGCGAAGGTGCGGTCCACCAACAGCCCATGATTGGTATAAATCTCATCAGCATGACGTTTTTTTACCTTTAAAAATATGCAATTACCGCAAATGACCAGTAAATTTACCGTACTTTTGTTACAGTGTGCGTTCGATACATGTTTCGAACACCTTAAGCTCTGTAGGTGTCTGCAACAATAAAAATTCCATTTTTATTGATTTAAAAACATTAGCTTCGTTTTGAGGTATGCACTTCGTATCAAATCATGTTTTCAATGTATTTTTTGTATTTAATTGTCAATCATCCACAAATTCTAAAAACTTCCCAAGCAGACAAACAATCTTGAAAAAAGCAGGATTTTGACAAAATTGAATTTCTGATTTTGTTGGGATGCCATATTTGAATACGAAATTTACATCGGTTCAGAAACGTATAAGCGCTTTTATAATACGTTTAGATAATTGGTTTCAGTACTTTTGAGCATTGTCGGGTCCCAAACGTAATGTTTTTGTGTGTCCGGACAGAGCGTTTGTAAATTACTGTTGTTTAGTGAATATAAAACATGTTTGTCAAAGCATTAATGCAGCTGAAATACTGATAAAGTGCTCGACCGCAAATTCAATTCTGCCAAGCATGTGTCACAGATGGAGCGCGCGAAGATGAATCGATTCGAAGCACAGGCTATTCGAATCAATCGCGAATGGTATTGTATTTTGTCGTTAAACTATGAAAATTGTTGCTCTTAGACATGGATTCCAAACTGAAAATACACTATAAACTATAAATGTCGTGATTTTCACGAGTGATTCGATCCGATTCGAAAAAATTCGGGTTTGATTTGATTCGGTTTTGCCCAGCCCTAGGTGCTATCAGTGACTCATACTTGCGCTCTTAAAAAATTTTCTAAGTTTTGTAAAGCCATCCACGCTATTAAACTATATTAATATTTAAATAAACTTAATATATTAAATCTCGTTTACCCACTCGGCAAATTACTTAATATTGCTTTATTTAATTGTTTGGTTAAATTATGTTTCCGTTGATTAAAATCAAAATTGACTAATAATTGACGGCCATACGATCTTAACCAAATAGCCTTGGGTCCCGTTCGGCAACTAAGTAGTTCGCCATTCTTATTGAAAACCAATAAAGTCTAGTAATTTGAGTTATATTAAATCTAAAGCTGTTGAAAAAACGCAGTTCACGTAAAAAGAAATGGTAAAGCTATATTTTAAGGCTGAGTTCACTTTAGTGCTGGCAATTCTGGGTAAAAGTACCGAGTTTATCTAGTATATCTAGTTAACCGAGTTTATTTTCAATGTATTCTTTTACCTAGTTTCATGAATATCTGATTCACCCAGCGTAACTTTTACCGAGTTTTCTGTTTGAAGTTTTAAAGTATTTTTACCTAATTTTTAACAAGATACTTGAAAAAACTAACTAGATACCCACCTAGTATAAAAGCAAAAAAATATGTATTAATTGTGAAAATCTTTTTGCCATAGACAATTCCGTGATTTCGATCTTCAAATCAATTAAAAATGTCCTTAAAGCAGCAAAACAACGGTTACCTATAGTTTACCTTGTTTTCAATCTAGGTAATAAAACTAGGTTACTTGGCAATATTTTACCTAGTTTTCTAGTCATTGCGCTTTACTATACTTAATACTCTGAATTTTTTTTTTCAAAAATGCGCCATCACGTGATCTACTACAGAGTTGAATGAATGAATTTCGGTAAGAGTATATTTTGTATTATGCATATGTCAATAAATTTCAATTTGGAAAAAAATATATGTATACGGAGTATATTTTGATTGAAAGTTTCTGATTATTTCATTCATCTAAACAAATATTCTTGAATATTTTGTTTATAGGATAAACTCACTGGTGAATCTCGACCCTGAAGACCATACCTACACTGTGATAAATTTGCAGTAAACTTACTGTTTATTTTCAGTAATTGCATATTTCCAAACCTCAAAACCGTCTAGTTGATGATATGAACGCCAAGAATGGCCTGTCGATGGACGCACCTTAACGGTGCGTTCTATCAAAAGCCCATAATGGTGAAGCAAATAGATTTTGTAGCTTTATTACAATATCACCTAATCGAATTATTGTGAAAGAATGGCAATTTTACTTCACTTTTGTTACAGTTTAATAGAAAAATAAATTTCCCACTGTATTCCTTGACGTGTTTTTCTAATTTAGTCAGTTGTGATTGGGAGTTAAAGCTTAAAACTTTTTCTAGAGCACAAAATAACGTAAAAACCTTCACAACAAAAAATGATCAGACATGTTTTGTCAAGTGTATCTCACAAATGGATCGATGACCTAAAATCGCTCAATATGTCCCATATTTGACAGAATATTTTTTATACAGGAGACACAGGATTCAATGTGAGAAGCTTGTTTTCAGTTTAATTGCTGAATTTCAGAAATTTAATTTGTCAAGCATGAGCCACAGATTGAGCGTGCCTCAGCGGCGCGATCTATCAGTGGCACTTAACAAAACATGTGTATACACAATTTTTCTGAATGGGATAGTGCAAGTTTCAACCCCACTGCGCGTTGAAATATTAGCCGCTGAACGTGAGTTAGCGGGATTAGACATCTTCCTGGAAAGCCCCTCATAACATTCTTATGTGTATTCTGTTATGCATATTCATGGGATATATAACTAAATATTTCATTTACTATACAAGCACAATAGATAGATAAGGAACACAAGCAAATTTGTACAAACGTTAAATAAAAATTCATATTACATCCCTCGCTTTCATCAAAAGGTTGCGTAGAAAGGTACAATTCAACAAAGTTTACAATATAGCACTTGAGTCCTCTTTAAAATGAAAAATTGGCTTTGTGATGGTTAAAATTAGTTTAATACTTATACTAATTTTATGTCTTCTTTTTCTTTGGGGGGGGTGTATACTGTGTGTTTCAGCCCCCACTAAGTCCCTTACAGACGGCATACACGGTGGTGGAAGTTTGTGTCTGGTTTGTCGGGTCGTTGGCAATAGGAGGCGCGATTCATATGGAGTGGAAGAGATAATAGTAGGTTTGAGATCTTGAGATCAGTCTCGAACAAGTAATCTCAATATCGGTATCATTATCAATGCTTTTTCATTTGTTTCCCGCGTTATTTTCAAAATGTCAGATAACAAAATCAGTATGTTACTTTGCCACTCGTAAAATGTTCGTCATTTGAAATTTAGGCGAATTTGTATTTCAGTATTTTTCCCTCAGAACAATAATTTCGAAACTTTATTTAACTTCGCTGGTTGAAGGCTTGTTTCCAACTGCTGTCATCTCTGTGGCATCGCTGAATCCCTGAAAATAGGAAGAAATGGTTAGGCATATAAAAACGGGATGATATAATCTCCATATATGAGAATATAATCCAATTCGCCACGTTTTGCGAATTCACAGCCCGAATGTGATTTCTGTCCGACAATCTCATTTTTTAATACCCCGAACAAATTGGACGAAAGAGCATAATTAATATGTCTAGCCCCAGTCAGAAAACTTCTGTCCAATGTTGAGTGACTGATGAATCGCGCTGTCGAGGTGCGGTCCATCTTTGACTTATGCTTGACGGAATAAAATTTAGATTTGGAGCGTGCTTGTTGTAAAAATAGTTCACCTGATATGTGATAGAGGTTGAACGTGCAATAACTGATTTTCTTCGTTTCCTGTGCGAACAGTTGTAGCAGTCATAAAAAATACCTGAAATGACAATAAATAATTTCCATCGAAGGTAATCAATTAAATGATATGTCCATCACAAATAATGTTCATAGGGTGGAGCTAAAATCGATAAAATTTTGCCTTTTCCATAACACATCATGCAGATTGATACAACAAAAAAATATTTCCTTCAAGCTACCAATGTGGAAACTTCATTACTCATGATGAGCAAAACTCAAAAAAATAACGATTAACGATTCGGATTAAATTTTTTGTCTGAATGAAGGAGATAACAGCCGTTTTCAGAAACACTCTACCTCGATAAAGCTTTTTCTTACAAAATAAAGTCTAAATGGGTGTGATTTATTAAATAAACGGGTAGATCGACAAGACATTTTGCCGAAAGCAACATTTGATGGAAGATAAGAGAAACACATATCGTTATGATACCTGTTAAAACAAATGGAATGAGCCTACATTACGATGATGACACCGAGCCCGCATAACTTGACTATTTTGAACTAATTATGTTGATAAACCATTTCAGATTCTAAATCAGCCATGTTGAGTACCATAGCAGATGCACCTGAGCCCAAATGATAAACCAATACTACTTCCGGGGAAGATCAAGGCCTGGTTGAAGTGTAATATGAGCTCAAGAGAAAGGTACGGCTGAGCGCAATGCATGGACCCAAGTTTTATTGATGCTGTTTTCGTAATGAGCGAAATGTGTTCGTTCCAAGTTTAATTTTCAGAAATTGCATGCCTAAATTGCGAATATATATACATGTTTTTCAAGAAAGAAGTCCCAGACAGTGAAATGTGACTTGCATCCGAATCAATAATGATATAACAATGAACAGGAAATAAAACATTGTTTTCCCCGAATTGAGGAGACTGCAGCTAAATGCTCTACTCAGAAACTTTTAATCAGTCGGTTTCCAGCGTTTTGATTAGTATCATCATGTTCTTTTTACGTTTTCCATGGAATCGTGTGACGTCACACAGTGTTCAATCGTTGGCCATGAGACATATTTCACACCGGTATTTTCAAGTAATGACTGGTGGAAATCGTCAGGTTTTGACTGGTTATATTTATTATTCAGCGCAGTTCATTTAAATATCCCTGCTGAAGCAATAGTTTTTCGATAAAAGCGTTTTTAAGGCCAATAGGGGTATGGTATATTCGAGAATATAACAGCAAGACGAGCGCTCATAATATGCCAATATAATAACTGGATTTTGTGATTTTGTTTTTCTTAATCAAGAAGTTATAATATATAGAACTGATCCCAAACCAAATTTTTTTCTTTTCTTAATGGATTTATCTAGGCAATGTTTAACTAAAAAGTTGCCAAAGATTAAAGAAGTCGTTCAGAATACTTAGAGAGCGATGCGTCAGTTTTGCTTGCTCTCTACTGCCCGTTATCGAAAACCCATCCAATCAGAAAGTTAATTTTGTCAAGCTTAAATCTCAGATAGACCGCGCCTGGAAGTCGCGGTCTATCAGTGATTTAGGCTTGACAAAACCCGCGTAAACAATAGATTTCTGTTAGATCAAGAGACGCTTGATCAAAACAACAGAAGAATTAATGATGAGCTCAAATTAATAAAATGTGAAAAACAGCGGAAATCCGCCGGCGACTTACTATATAACACGCACACGTGGTGAAATAAAAATACATTGTGTATATTTTGCATATAAAAACGTGACTTTCAGCTGCACGAAATATATACTAAAATAGAGAATCTTACCAAATATCATCAAAACAAAAACTGCAGCCACGAAGGCTGTCAAAGCAGCAAGAGCATAATATTGAAACCTTTTACTCAACGGATCGTCCGTAGGCGCGAAAAATTTTTGTTTTGCAATATCCCAGTAGTTGACTATGTTATCTTTCACATTACTCATTATAAATAATGTACGGAGAAAAATTTACTGCATAAAAAAATATACACATGTTATTTAAGCGATTCGGAATAAATTACATTGGATAAATGAATACGTAGTGGTTGATGATAATATACCACTTACTTACTACACTGTAATTAGGGCTAGGCAATTCGATGCTGCAATATAACAGTTTTCATTGAAATTTTCTCTGGGCCGGAAGCAATGCCTAACAGAAAACAACTAACGGTCACTTCATAGCAAAGAGCTACTAAATGATGTAGTACCAGCTAACTACTGCACTCGAATGCTTGTTCTAAAAGTTGCAATACTTCCTGGACCATAGCTCCAAAGGCCTCCATACCCATAAGTGATTTTCTAGTATTCGTAGTCTCTGCAAAGTCAGAGACGTCATTTTAGATGAACAGTTTACTGACACGATAGTTAATGAAATAAACATATCAGCACGACGACCCTGAAATTGATTTCCATAACGCCAACCCAATAAAATACATGGCTTGCCATTGAAGAAGCAAGCTTAACTAAATGGCAAAAATAAAATGAATATAAGCGTTCTATTATCATCATGCAATGAATCATCGCCTCTGTACCGTCATTTCCGCCAATAGTTCGATTGAGGTAGCTAGAGATGTTGAGACTAAAATTTTGCAATTTATTGACTTATTCCATACAATCATGCTTGAATGAACGACTGGAAATTCATTTTGGCATAAGATTGGATTTCATTTTTATTACGCGCAAAAAAGAAAGCTGAGTATGCGGCTTAACCGTATGACGAACTACGACCTCTCGTGCAGACACGAATCGGAGATGAAAATTTCGGCTTGGGATTTTTCAAATTATTGACGTACAGGGAACTAATAGCGTGAACCATCGTGCGCCGGCAAAGGAATGGTGTGGTTCGGACCCAGAGGGTTGTTAGAGATTCGTTGCTCAAAGCATATTCCCAACGTTTTATCGATTGTGGTAATCGGGCACCTGCTGAAGTCGATTGAGCGCGATATTTCGGCCCGGACTACTTCTAGATACATTTCTGTCGAAGCAAATATCATATCCTTTCAAGTAATTTCTTCCATTGCAGAAATATATGAAAAAAAAATTTGAAGAGTCATTTTTCTCAAAATTAATGCCAATTTTTTTATTAAAAGTGCTGTAAAATCTGTTTTGCTTAAAACCTTCGACGAATCATGTCGAATCACAAGAAATAGTATCCGAATCATGCAGTTATGTATTCGAATCAATTCGAATCTTGATTATGATAGTGACATCTCTAGTTCGGATGACTATATTCATGCAAGATTTGTATTATATTATAATGCAATCATAAATACTGCTGAACGCATAAACAATTTTCTCTGATCTCTGACACGACGTTATCTAATCGGAAATTTTTTTTGGCAAGCATGAGATGGATCGGGCCGCATAGGCGCGGTCTGTCTGTGTCTCAAGTTTACACGGATTTTTATTTTTTTTATGCGAGAAACGTCTTTGGCTTTGAAATGACACTTAATTTCGTGTATTGATGCTTTATATGTGTTTGATAAATATTAGGGCTGGGCCTTTTAATTACGCGATTTAATTAGGCGGAGCTTCGATTCTTAATGCTGTTGCTGTCAAAATTCATATTTTTTTCAAAAAAATTACAATTTTTTTGCGCATTTTGGAAGATTTTTCTAAATTTAGGACCTTCCTCCGCAAGCGCATGGAAGTATTTCAGCCGTAAACAGCTGCAGGTATGAGCTTTTGAATCACCGAATCATATTTTCTGCGCGTCATAAAATATATTAAATGATGACCATTATACGTCAACAAGGGTATACGCTCATTTCACCTTATTCTAGCATTTCTACTCAAAGTAGCTTATAGACATATATATATATGCTTCCGACCTTACTTAGAGCGAATTTCTACAAACAAAAAAAATCGCTACTCTGCACATACAAGAGTTGCACTAACTATACCGTAGGATATTAATTAACCCCGTTATACGATTTGTACATCATTATTATCGATTAAAACCATCGATTGCACGAGTTCAGATTGACTGATTAGTGTCTTCGTGCAAAACAGCAAAGTCAAGGACAATTGTCAATCATCAAAATTTTGTCCCTGGATAATAAAAGATTTGAGATAATGATTTCCGATGTTGTTGATGAATTGAATCATTCCGAAATAGTTTTAAAAAAGTTCGTAAATATATGTGGCGGAATGCTGTTACTGTTTCCTTTTTATTTCTGAAGACTAACTGAAGGAAGATACTTACATTCAAGTATGGCCTAAGGATGGATCGCTCTTGAAAAGCGCGCTCCCTCTATAGCCCATGCTTGAACGTAAATAAACAAAGTACAATTTACATTCTGAAACTTATAACATCAATATATTATTTAATTTACCATTTTTACTGCGTTTGAATGTCAAAGAAATTTCGTAAATATGTTTATTCTTATGATACAGCCTATCGTTTACTTCAAGTATGGCCCGTTTCTGAAAAATTAAAAACTGAAGGATCGATTTTCTAATTAGACATGAGATACACGTGAAATTGAGAAAAAAATTTTAGAATTCACCTTGATGAAAGTGTGTCAGATAATACAGATATAGAGGATCACAATATACAGCGATGTATGAAAAAGAGCATGTTCATTGATAGTGGTGTTAGGCGGTATTGAAGAGAGTATTTTTAATTGGTTTACTGCGAGAAATAGCCAAACCTCGATATTTTGCACAGTTCTTTTTGAATGAGATGCGGTAAAATGAAATTCCTGCGTCTATGTGAAAAGGAAAGCTGTTAATAATTTTGGGGTTAGAAGCAGTAAATAAAGACTGGGATACGATTTTAGAACACAGTTTCCGACACAATTAGTGAACAGTCTTTGCAACGCAGCCTGCACTGATGAGTGACGGTGGAGGTCTCCGATATTTAGGGGGCCTGTATTATCGAAGAAAAACGGGGAATTGACAACTTTGTACAACAAGAATAAAGCGCGCGAGAGGCGCGCCAGTAAATTTTCCAAGTCACTTTGTAAAAACAGCTGATTTCAGCTGAAAAAACGTATTCTGCCAATGATTTCGTCTCAAAACGACAACAAAAAAGAAGATCGCACCAAACGCGCTTGAAATTGGCCTTTTCCACAATAATTTTAATTTTGCAGGTTCCGATAGGGGCCAATCTTGCCCATATCTGATATCGAAGGGTATGGACACCTTCAGGTATGGGTACTGTTCACATTTGATGAATTAATATTTCTTCACGAAATTGAGATGTTTTACCTTTGTAAATATTTATAATATTAAAAAACATCTTTTTATGTTTTCATGAATTGTATTGGAAGAAAATTTGATTCACATTTTCCCTCCATAAATACGCAACAGACCGTACGACCAAAACATGTCGTTTGCAACGACATCTTTTTTTCGTCGTCGAGGAAAACCTGAAGATTTCATCAATTTGAACGTAGGAGGATGCATTTTTGTCGTCAATAGAACTAAATTAGATAAATATCCACTCAGCAGATTGTGTAGAATAAGAGATTGCAAGTGAGTATGCAACCGACAGTGTCTGAAAACGATCAAAAAATAATTTAATCATCTTTGCCATGAATGTTTGATCAACCGATTAATCTGTAATTTCCGTTAAAAAGACTCTATGGGAAAAGAATCGCTTTCGGTATTATTGTTTGAAATTCTTGGTTAACGTATAATGAGTTAAACTATATCTTTTTTCTTTCATAATGTTTTCAATTAGTTTGCCAAGTTTTCTTATTTTAAGATTAACTTAGTTGATTTACATGTAAAATATTAAAATTTACATATATTTAAACTGAACGTGTTGGGGGAATAACGAGATACTGATACAATTCAATAATCAAATCCCACTTCAAATCAAATCTTTTTTGCTGGTGTAAAACTTGTCTTATTTTGTACACCTTTTTTAATATGTATGTCACTGCAGAGTACCATCTGTTTATGTGTCAATGTAAAAATAAAATCCATGGGATATTTTGGAATTTTTACTGGCAAGATAGACAACCTCGAACTTGACACTGCGAAAATAATGTCAAGGCGGTTGATGACGAATATCATTTTTTGTTAGAAAACTGACCTTCAATCACTTTATTCAGACATTCTCCGAGAAGTATTCAGTTACTATGCGACGAATATGATGAGATCGATGATGTATTTTACTTTGATAGAGATCCTGATTCATTTCGTCTGATATTAAAATGCTACGAAGGAGGGTATTTTGTGCAGAGTCATGCTAATTTTTTCACAATCATGAGTATGCGTGTAAAAAGTGGAGGGAATCATTTTTATAGTCATCATCTGAATGAATAATCTCGTACCGACAGCCACTTTATATTAATATTTCATTGTTTATAGAAATTCACTATAGGCAAGATCAAAAGCCGAATACTAAAAGGATACGACGAACAGCCACATGTATATATAAACGCTACCTATATAAAAATATAATTCACCATGTAACTGGACCCTAAATTTTAAAGAGTGCAATGAGTAATATCTGCCCCAGGCAATTGTAAAAATATCTTACTTTTCCTCATGCCTAAAACTCAAAAAAAAAATTACCAGTGGAGCGAAATGAAGATTTTTTTATTTTTAGTTTTACCAATGCCACACTATTCAAATATGAGTGATGAAGTATTTCTAATTTCGATAATCATTCGTGATTAAGACAGGTAGAACATGATATTTTTGCAAATAATGTGAAAAAGACCAAAGTACTTTCTCCATTGTGCCTCTTCCGTGGCAAAAATACTCGGAAAATATCCCGTGGCCCTTTTTGTTCACTACAAATACTCTAGAATTTTGATTCAAATCACTTTTCGATTATGCTTAAATTGATTAATTTTGTAGTAAAGTCGAAATATTTGACAACTTTGAGTTGTAATATTTGGCATAAACCATGATATTACTGCGAAATGGGTATTCCGAACTTCGTTGCAATAAAATTATCGATTCGATTCGAAATCGTATTCGAACCACTATGCTTTTAGCATTATTTCATCATCTTCCACACGAAAATGAGATATGGAATATATTTTTAGTTGCTATTCATCTGCCACGATCGCTATGTCCTCTTAGATTCGAGGAGGAAAAGTCGTATTGGAATGTAGAAGATGCTCCATTTGATTTATGCTGTCAAGAACGTTTTAAAACTGCTGCATCATTCGTAGAAGAACTTGATATTGAAGTTTTGATGAGAGTTAAAGAGAGCAAGTACAAAACGGACAGAGCTGAAATGATATTAAAAAATATGAATACCTGTAGTAATTTTGTTCACAATATGATAAAGGTGACTCCTATTACTGACTCTATAGTTTTTTCAGCGATGATAATTTAAGCCTCCTTAAAATAACAAATGTGATGTTTTACGTCCAGCACCAGGTTGAAGTTCGGGGTAGAAATGCAATTATCTTTGAATTGGGTTATCTTCCGTTCGTTGAAATATTTTAATATGTTCAACTTAATTACTAACAAAACACGTTTGCCCTGATATTTCTGTATTTTCTTGAAATTTTTATAAGCTTTTTGCGTTTCACAGGAGTGCATATACACATTGTACCAAATTTTTGTGTGGTTTTGACATTTTTAAATGCTTTCATTTTTTCCATCATAAGAGTTGTGTGTGGAAATTTATTTTTATCCTCAAGAAATATTAATTAGCAGAAATATTAAATAATTATTACATTAGCACCGATGGCATTGTATTATATAATACAATAATTTGAGGATAAAGAACTGAAATCGTAGTTATCAAATAAACACTGTAAAAAAGCGCAATAAATTGATAGTTCTTTCAGAGTGATTTCATATTTTCAAAATTTGAATTCGCGTCGTTGATGAATTTATGCCCATTATAGGCCTTGCCGGTACATACCATTACCAGCCTATGCTCAACTGAAAAGTCGATTTTTTAGTTTCCTCAGAGCGGAGATTTTAATGCATTTTTATTTTAGTATATGTTGATGTTTTCGTTATCATTTTACATCGATTCTCTAAACAAATTCTGCAGAAACCAATCCACCATGTTTGAAAGGACAAAAATACTTAATGGCAATTTATACAATCAAAATAAATTTTGACTTCGGCTCTTTATCTTTTGCAGATTCGTTGGTTCATCTGGGGAATGTTTGTTGAACCCTCGTCCTCGTTTCCTTGGCAAATTATGGGCGATTAATTTCAGTTGGATTCATCGTTCTGTCTCTAACTACATTTGTATTAGGAACATTGGAATATTTTGAAGGTGTTGATTCTGATGGAATTGAAATAGAAAATCCAGTGATTGAAATGATCGAGAAGGTTTGCTACGCGTAACTCAGTTGCGGCTAAATATATTGTATAAGTATGGGAAATTTGAGAAGAAATTTTATTTTGTCAAGCATGCGCCACAGATGGACCGCGTCTTATCGACGCGATCCAACGGTGGCACATGCTCAACAAAAAATAGTTTTGACAAAATTTTTCTCATTGGGACTTTTTATAACCACATTTTTTGAAGTGGGCCCCCCTGACCAAGGCCCTGCATTAGCGGTCATTTACAGACGAACAGGTTGGATTTATAGACGAAGCGGTCATATCTTTCCGATTCGACCTAGCCTAACCAATTTATAATTGAATCACACTGTCCATTCGATATCTATCTATGAACATAGTCAAGTGTTGAAAAAAATATTTTTGTGTGGAAAATGGTAGTGTAGAGTCATGGAGAGGACCCTTAATTTCATTTAAGCGTCATTCGAAAGCGATTTGAAAAAATAGTCCAAACCAGTTTCGAATTCCAAACGCTTTGAATTTGCCCATCCCTATTTGAATATCCACTTGACATTATTTACACGAACGTGCTTTCAGTTAAAAATTCTATTAATACAGCTGGCTATATTATATTAAACTAATAGGTCTGCATCATCTGGTTCACATTTGAATATCTGATGCGTCTCATCGTCATGCCGAACAAGCTATTGTACATTCGACAGCTGATGAACATGATAGATCTCGTGACTATAATTCCATTCTATGCCCAGCTGTATTTAACTTCAAGTTCCGGAAATCACGAGCATCTCCAATCAGTCTCACATCTTTTACAAGTATAGAATAATGTTTAGTTAGGACGATATTTTGTAGCATGTCTTAGTTCTTAGTTGAAGGTTAGAAATTCGTTTGCTCCATCTTCCCACTATGGTATAATTTGATCGGGAATTTCGTAGGAAATGCCTAGCACATATATACCCCCTAAAATACCTTTTGGTAGACTGTTATAGACTGCTATTGGATATAAATATCATTTTCTCGGCAAGAAAGTGTTTAATATACAGTACTGGTTTAAACAGGGATAGTGAAACTTAAAATCGCTGCTATAAAACCGGACATTGATAGCTGTTGTAACTGCCCTTTTATCTGGTGACATCGATCCAGCCGTACCGGCGATGGCGTGATCTATCAGATACTTTTGTTCAATGACATATTTCTGCACAAAAGTACTAAATAAGAATGCACCTGGGTCAAACGGTTTTCATATTTCAAGGCGACATTTCTATGAACAGTTTCTCACAATTCGCGAGTCTTAAGACCACAATACACGTGAAGTTGTCTTACCGATGCGTTGCATTACTTTTCGGGTAAAAAAATAAAAACGGCAATACACGCCTGCATTGCTTTGTGTTAATCGTATTCACATGCCTACAAAGCACAAACGAAAAAAAAGAACCGAGCACCCTACGTTAGCTTTCATAGCTATCCGTTCTGTTTCATTGAAAAACGTAACTAAATGCACAAGGGCAAAATAAAACAAACCTAGAAAAAACGAAACCTACGCAAACGTGTAGTGCTGCCTTTACTAATACAAAATATCAGCGTCTATGTTTCAGATATTCAGAGTCATGAGAGTGATGAGAGTATTTCGACTTGGTCGTCATTCTGCAGGACTTCAGGTTCTTTGCAAAACATTCATACAAAGTTCAACGGAACTAGCTTTGCTGGGGATGTATTTCTTCATCGGAATTGTGAGTATTGTAATTAATGTATAATGTAATGCAATGTACTGTTTCGATACTTCGTAAAAATCGTTCATAACAACTATAAAAATTGATCTACCAAAATCAATAACAGCGACCGTTCTTTATGAAAACATAATATAGAAAATATACCCATGCACAAAACCGAATTGGCGAGAATGAAGCTTTCTGCATCGTTGTTATTGTTCAATGCATTTACAACCATTTGAGTCAACGAAAAATTGCCTAACAAATGTTTAAGGTAGTATAAAAATGCACAAAAGTGCCTATACTTCAAATGATTTGACGCAACGCTTTATCGTTTTCATATCCACGCAAAAAACATAGGTAAAAATTCCGGTAATACCGTTGTCCCCGACTTGCACAATAAGTTTCGAGGTAACATGTAGTTGAATCTTTTTTGAAATTTACTTTTTTAAGGCCGGAAGCAGCACCTGAAGGATCTAACAGACATTCACGAATATTTAAATAAGCTGTAGTGAATATCAAATCATAATTAGGACTGGGCAAATCGATTCGGTGATTCGAATCGATTTTAAGGAAAAATTATTCGAATCAATCGCGAACCATCCATAGAAACGAAAACTTGCTAAAGTAACTAGTATTTTCATTTATCAATATAGGAAAATTGTTTCTCTTAGACATCGAGTGTGACTAGAAAATACATTATAAACCGTATTTTTTTATATTATCACCTTGTAATACTAAAAAGGGGATATTTGTTATTTACATAGAATTGATGATTCGATCCGATTCGAAAAAATTATTCGAATTAGATTCGAATTCGAAATGATTCGGTTTTGCCCAGTCCTAATCATAATCTATCAAAAGTTGAGAAGAAGTTGTGAATATATATATTTAATTTTCAATAACCGGATTAGAAAGTTTAGTTTGCTAAATAAAATGTTTTAAAGATAAACAACTATATGTACGTTTTAGATTTTACTGGCAACATTGGAATACAGTGTCGAAGACGGAAAATTCCAACATCTGGGGGAAGCATTCTGGTGGGCCACCATCACTGTTACTACTGTTGGATATGGTGATTTCACTCCTGACACAGCTCCTGGTATGCACGCATATAAAATGATGTTTTGTCGTATTTTCATGCTTTATCCCAGTTAGAAATTTTATTTTCTTAAGCGCATTGACGGTGCGATCCTTCAGTGGCCTGTGCTAAATAAAACATGTTTGGTCGAAATATTTCAAATTGGGATTGCACCTAAACAACGCGGTGCAGTTAAAATGGTGGATGCCATGCTCTTAGCTATTAGCAGATTTAATTATGAGTGAGATCGATATCAATTTTACTGTTATTGATATCCGAATTTCTGCCAATGTTTAACCGAGTCCATGATGATCCATGACGGTCAGCAATGGTGACAGAAACGGGAGAGACGAGTAAACTGCATTTTATACAGGGAAAATGGGTAGTTGTAGATCATGATATCTCATCAAAAGGTGATCAATGATTGTTGGTGAGAAAGAACAGAAATGATTGGAAAATTCAATATTCAAATAAACTTTCTCACGTGTCTACTTAAGATTCTAAGATATAAAACCCAAAATCAAAGAATGTGAAAAAAGCAAAAAAAAGAATTTTACTTCATATCCATTTTTATGGTGAAACCAGTCATAAATTCAGATATGCCTATTAATTGTGATGAGTTCTGAAATAAAATCCCTTATAGAAACGATTCTTTTATTTATCAAATTTTACTTTTTTATCCTTTTTATCGATGTTTTACAGAACAATTTCTTTAATTGCAGGTAAAATCATCGCATCAATGGCCTTTTTGATCGGTGTACTAGCCATCGGAGTTCCTATACATCCGATTATTGCCAATTTCACTTATTTCTATAGTAGAACTCAAGAAATTGAATGCGCTTTCAGAAGGACAATGAAGCGGAAGGTAAAGCTAAGATTGATGACATTTTTAAAATTTTGAGGAATACAACATTTCCTGTGTGACAGATTCTTGTTTTTCCTCGAATTTGCAAAAATGTTCATATCATTTACTCCGAGTAGAAAATAGACTTCAAAACCATCAAATTTGCTACGGTACACTCCAAGGGAGACAGTTTTATTCTCTAACAGAAGATATATCCTGGAATGTTGCCCATTTGCCAAGTTTTCATCTGAAACCCATTTTCTTCGGGTGTCTGAGTAGCAGAGTGAATGCTATCCTGCCAGTTTAAATACATTTTCAGCAATTTTTAACATCCCATTACCAACTTTTAATATCAAATGAATATCACTAATTGGTTGAAGGCAATCAAGGGAATCCGCAATCACGTTGTTTTCTATTCCAATTACACAATAAAGTTGTTCTCAGTCATAAAATTATTATTTAAGGATGGCTAGTCGAGTACAGGACAATAATGGAGTAGCCATCAAATTGAAAAAAATGTATAGTACACCGATATTTACTGAAACAAAAACGCAAATAATGAATCATTTCAAACTAGAGTCTGATATGGATAATTTGTGATCGAGTCCCCAATATTACATATTGTCTCTATAACAATTAGTAAATACTTCATTTCCAAGGCCACAAATAATTTTAACCCTAATCACAAATATTTTGGTTGTATTTTGTTTTGATAATATGATAATTGACAAGTTTTTTTTGTTTTTCATGACCAATTCACGGCTGTTTCGAATAATCCATGACGAATGGGAGTGCCTAGCTACATCAATGACGCAACATGGTCCCAGCCAGCCGAGCCCTGCAACATTGTATTTTGATTCAAATTTGAAAAATGTGAAATAACGACCCATCGCAGACTGGCTAATTCTTGAAAAAAGCAGTTTTAAGCAATATCAACTAAGATAAATATTTTTTAATTATTATTTCCAGGAGTTGGACATGATGACAGAAGAAAATCTTAAAACTCCAATTGCCAGTATTAAAATTCATGGTAGAAATTCTACAAATAGCATGAAGAGAAAAATAAGTGTTACACAGAGAGCAAGGAATATATTTTCAAACGAATCGAAGACCTCATACATGCGAAGTTTTCAAAGAAATGGTTCAAGAAGATCGTCAGCGTCATCAATTCCCTCTTTTTATGAAAACAGCGAGAAGTCTCATCCTCAATGCAGATGTGCACTATGTGAAGAGGCAGGACCTTAATTCCGACATGAGCAAAGTTGTATATTCAACAACAAGCAAGAAGCAGATGATAACTATTTGGATTGTAGAATCAACAGTGAATAGTTGCTCTTTTCGGCAACTCATATTCTAAAAGTTATATAATTTTTTTACTTAATTCCAATAAAATTTCATGGCTTCTTTATTTTACATTTTCATAAAATATATATTAAAGAAGAAACGCAAGGACCAGATAAAACATTGAGCATAGTAAAGGATGGTAAGAAATATTCCCCCGTCTTCAAAAAGTGTAAACATGATATAGTAATAACGGTCGGACCTGATCAGGCAGTCCTGACAAGCTGCTACGCACGGAACGTTGCCTTTACTTGTAGTTTCGTATGGGTGAATCCGCATGGTGGCCAAACTGTTCGATAACAATCCCATTTTAATGTGGACTTTTTTACCGTCAGCATGCATGCCTCGTGAGTCGGGAAAATGATATAATCGCCACTACAAAGGTCCGTGTTTAACGGCTATAACATGGCTAGGGCAGGTCGGTTTGATTCGTTGATTCGAAGCACAGATTATCGAATCCATCGTAAATCGGCGAAAGAAACAAAAACTTGATAAATGAAGTGGAATATTTCATTTTAACGACAAAATGCAGTCGATTTTCCTCAGATTTCATCAAAACCGATTGTATTGTGTCGTTAAAATGAAAATTTTCTCTCTTGGAGTGTAGTGTTATTGAAAATACATCGCATTCAAGTCTGTTTAACCTAATATTTGTAATTCGTAAGCGTACATTTCTAACTATCATAATGGAGACAATGATATAAATAGTAAAAATTGGATATTTGTTATATATGGAATCAGCGATTCGATTAGATTCGAAAAAATTATCCGAATCAGTTCCAAATGATTCGGTTTTGCCCAGACTGAATAATGGTCAAAAAACTGGGTCAGTCAATGCCTTTCACGGAGAAAGATTCTACGGACTTTTCTGCAATATCTATACATCCAATTTATAATATTGGCGAATGTTTGCCATAATAACTTTTTGATTCAGTAAGAATTGCAACTCATATTATCACTTTTGCAAGGGTTCTAAATTATCGCCATTGTATTTTTTTATTAATTTAATATTTGAACCACGGTGTATGTATACGTTAGTGATAACGTTTTTGTAGAAAACAAAAAGCTATTTGTAAAAAAATTAACAGTTACATAAAATTCAAAAACTGTCTTATAAAAGGTAATAATAACAAAACTGAATTTGGTTTTACTCTTACCTGCACTAAGGTAATGTTTGTGTTGTGGAGCGCAGGCATCAACCACTTTCAAAATCCAGCAACATTAACATATCCCGAGTAATTTCTCGCGAAGTTCACGAGTTCGATCTTCTTTCTCAACGATGGAAAAGTTTCAATCTTGTAAAGAGATTTGCAAAATCATAAGCGATGTTATCGTATGGCAGTATCGTTCCTTCTCTCTCAGCAGCTTTATTTTTAGATCCGATTCAGGACGAGGCAGCAGTTTTGTTTGCCGTCCATAGCTGTTCCCGCGTCTTTGTTGTTATTGTCTGCAACACTCGTTTTTTTTTCTAAATCTTGGTTTTATTATGCACCGCGAAGTATGGGTCGTAGATGGAATGCGTCGCATGGGCGCAGTTCATTTAAAACCCATGCTCAGCCAAATAGATTTAGGTTGTATTTATCGCACAATCCGCGCGCGAGAGAAGTCGGAGTGTAAACCAACAATAAAGCTCGAGGCATATCTTAGAACGCGCAGTGAAGCGTAAATACTACGCGAGTTACAAGTAAACTATTAAAAAGAAGTTTTCAAATATTGAACTTTTCAAGTCGTTCGCTGGGCGAAACGGAGGCTATTTTTGGGCAGATTATCTTAGCCTGTTACCAAGACGCTACCTAAGTAGTGTAGTTTTAAAGTTATTCTTGTAAATATACTAATCTTGGGTTTAGGCTAGCTGTTTGTGCGGGACACATACTGCGTGTTTTACCGAGTAGAATAGTTCAGAGTAATTTAGAGTCATTATAGTACATGTCTTATGATGGGCAACTTTTTGGGTCTCTAATTAAAGGGGGACCAAACTTGGAAAAAGACGAAATAGTAATAATTAGTTTAATATTTGAATTTTTCTGCCAAGCAAAAAAAGTTTTTCGAATCAATCTAAAAAATTTTTATTATTGAAATTTATTCTAAGCAAGGTCGGTAGACTTAGACTTATATTTGAAACGCAATAACTGGAAAAGACTACTATGTTTAAATATTTAAATTATAAAAATTTGCTGATTTTGCTTCCAAGCAGAAAAACTTCTCCCTTGAAGCAACGAACACAGTCATTCTATAGCATATATGCTGGTTTAAAATAATTTTGTTCACGGCTGTACAGTAGCGCTTCCAAGCGCTTCGGCCAAGATTAGTACACTCATTTTTCTTTTGTAATTGGCGTATGTGGATGATGACATTGTATATCGCTGCTTAACGCTCACAAAAAGTCAAATTTTCGATTTATTTCTTGGGTGTTTGCTCAAGACCCAACGCCGGTTGGAAGGCCACAAGGAAATTCAGGATTGGGCGCGCAATTCAATATCTGCGTTAATGATATGTGTACATTTTACCATTCTCTGAACAGACAATGACGGCCTGTCGACAGAACTTCATAGCATATCAGTATCATTAAATTTGTTGGTAACTTGGCGTATATAATATATGTTTTAATGGAAAATAATAAAATAATAAGTTGCCACAATGCATTATAATTATGTGGTTTCCCATTGTCAAAATATTACGGTATCTTTTCAAGCAGCAAGTTATCTATTGTTAGGAACAAATTACCCTGAATGCTTTTATATTTTTGTCAAAATCATAATCCGAAACCCTTCCACACTTGCCACTTTTAGCAGCTATACGAAAGTCAAAATTGTTATTTATATCTTACAAAAACGTGATATTGATACATTATCTTCAAATCTACGACCAATGTTGAGAACCGCACGCAATAGGCTTATCTTTTGGTTCGAAATCTTCTAAAATAAGCTTGTTTGTTGCAACGTTTGGCTCAACTTAGCCGAAGGCGTTTTATCTTGTTCAATCAAGTTTTGCCAATAAAAATTCGCCGTCCAGCTTATTTAAAATTTGTTAAGAATGGGCTCTTGATAAATCGCGCTGTATAAGCGCGATTTATCAATAGGCTATACTTGACCAATGATACATGCAATTTAATATCATACCAGCGTTATAAAGTTTTATTTACTCGAGAGAATTGGATTTGACAAATGGAGTCAATGAAAGTTATTGTCCTGTGTTGTTTAGCGCGACTGATTCATCTCGGCGTGAGTCAAGCAAGACAAATTTTAACGATTTCGCCAATTTCACAATCTAACCACTTTTTTTCAAACGTATGGTTTTTAGTGGTGTACAAATAGAAAATTGGACGATTTTCAAAGATAAAAGTGTTCTTCTGCTAATGAAGTTTATATCTTGAGCAAACAGGAATTACATTTAAACTTGTGTAGTCTGGCTTATAGCTAAATACAACCGCTTTATAACTATTTGCTATATCTGGGGATTTATTAGCACAACTTTACATTGCGCTTTCGGTCGATCGGAATCATTCCGTTTGGGATGTTTACCGTTTAGATTGCAGTTGATGGTACTACATCTTTAAGCAGCTCTTTTGTTTCAAGTGGCCGTTAGTTGGTTCCTTTTGGGCACTGCTTCTGTCCTTACTCACAAGGGAATTTCAATCAAAAAGTCTATAATTGCGTTTACACAAATAAACATACATACATACAATTTGTGAAATATATATGAAATCACAACTCATGAAATGCAATTTTTCTCAATTCAGTTAGAAATGTTTCATTCAGACTGATCTTGTCTCATTCTGAACAAAATGAAATTCGTGGTTAGAAAAATAGTGTATTGGTATTCGGAAGAATTAGAATCTTTAATCTAAAATTGGCATACCTAGCCATCTTGTCATTCTCGGTAAATTACAATCTCAATTTTGATCTACGATAAAAGACTTCTAATATACTCACTCCTAAGCATATTTAAACTCAAACCATATTTGTATCTTGAGTTTATTACTAGCCTAATCATAGAGGGATTAAATCAATAAAAATAAAACTTGCCTGCGTCACTGCGGCTGAAAAGAGGTTTGGAAGAATAATTTAAAACCTGCAGGATTTGATTTTGAATAAATAGTGGGGTCGACGACTTGGTTGTGCATCATTAAACATGTAGCGAAGAAAATAATAATTTGAGGAACTATTTGGATTTGGACTATTGTCAAACAATTCTGCTCGGCGTCGCAATTTTGAACAGATTTGAAGCTGGTGGGGTTAGCCGGATGAGTCAGTATTGTTTTGTCAAGCTGGGGATATGGTCCAACTATAGCCCCTGCTTGACGAAAGTATTTTCGTTACTAAGAATTGAGACAGTGCGCCCGCCACGCAGCGCTGTTGAAAGCGATTCATTAGACCATAACGTCTTAGCGGGGTATATACCAACATTTTGAGGTGTCCGCTTCCGAAGATGTCTTTAATTAATAAAAGTAATAAAAGATTGCATTTGATTTTGAAGGCTTCGAGTAAACAATTTTGTGCGTGGATTGACGGGCCATTGCTTTTTTACAATTAGCTTAAAATATAAAAGATTTATTAGCTCGGAACGTTAAAGTAATTGTATAATATGTGGAGTATAATATGAGTTGGCTTTTGAGGCAGGGGTGTGTGGCTGCCACCCATGCACATATTTTCGTATGCGTTCTTAAATGGATTTGTATCCACATTTTTTTTAATTTCAAATTCTTTTTTACGATTCGTGAAAAACTAATACAACCAACTCCATGAATAAATGACAATAACATTAAAACAATGAATAATATTTAAGAGAAAAACTTGAAAATGGGGGAGACAAAATTTAACGAAATTTGGAGATCAAGTTTTACGCGATAAGGGCGCAAACAAGCAAAAGGATTTTGTAAAACTAGCATTTCTGTCGTATATCCGAGTAACCAAGTTCAATCGTAAATCTGGAATTGGCTAATTATCAGAATTTATTATTTTTTCGGTCGGCGAAGAGAGAATGACACCATGGCACTCTTGGCCAAATACGCTAGTTGTTAAAAGAGATAAATTTGTTGTCGCAAACATGGATTAAAATGCTCGTTGGTGGAAACGAAGATATCTCAAAATTGGTGCAAGGAGGCATGTGTGCAAAGAAAAGAACACATATATTACTTTGTCGCCATCAATGATATGAAAAGAAAATGTGGAGAATGTCAGTGAAAAAATTAAAAAATTATAACGCAATCAGGAACTACAGACGCTTTTTGATAAGGCTGTATTGATCACGTTTTGTCAACTATGTGTCAATGACGAATTGTGAAATCGAGTTGAAGTGTTGCCCATGCCTGGCAACTGGTTGGTAAAGACTTACAGCACCAATTCATTTACCCCTATTGAAAATGGGATGAATAAGATATCGAATGTACGTCATGATCTTTGACCCACAACAAACCCCACAATTGGTGAAAAATAGTCAAATAGAAGTTATCTCGCTCTAATATTAATTTGACCCATGTCAAAGTCTAGTTCAGCATGATCATAACCGATAGAACAAGAATCCAGTTTTACGATAGTTGCACACAAACCTGGTGTATCATAGCATAATATTCGCCTGAGACTTGACCTTTATGGATATCAAGTTCAGTTAAAACCGTCTGGCGTTGAACAAATATTATAAGTTTACCGTACAAACTTTATTAAATTTACCACGAAAATCTAGAAGGTGTTTTCATTTTTCAGCCAAAAGCGTCAAAAACAAACTTTCTCCGCCGTCCGCCGTCTGCGGTTTTTGCATCGATCAACGAGTAAACTAATGAAGCATAATGTCGATACTTGTGTTTTTGATTTATTATGATTATCAGATATAAGATGAGCATGAGCCATTGATGGAGCACGCCCAAATGGCGTGATTCATCCTCGTCAAATCGGATCGTATTTTGATAAATTCTTGCTCCTTATGATGCATAATAAAACTTTTCCATCGTGGTATTTTGGGTTTAACAAGCGTTCTGTCAAAAACTGACCTTGGATAGAATAAGCGATGTATCATAAAGAGCTCTCTGTCACTATTCTTTGTTTAGATAAATTTGACTAAATTTCGAAAGAAATTAGACAATACTGGTATTTTCGGATTTTCTGGTATTCTCTATTAGCTTGCAGTTCCCGGTGCTACTATGGGTGGCCATTGTTCTGCTTCGCTTGGGGGCTGCTGCCGGCCTCAGTTTCATTTCAATTTAAAAAAAATTCAATCAAGAGATAGAAAATGTTTTTATTGTTATTTGTAATTTCATATAAATAGGATGTTTCATATATTAAATTAAAAAATCGCCTGTTATGTTATACTTATGTTACCGTTTAGCTTTCACTTTTTTCAAAAACTAAATCTTAATATATGACAATATTGCATTGGATCAAAACTGTAATGGAACAAATAAATCCGTTGTTATCTGGCTGTTTATATTCACTGTACATTAATTGTCAGATTAGTCCGCTGCGTTGAAAGTTGCGATACCATTCAAAAGAAATTGTCATCTTACTATGTTCAGTATGGGCCATAGATAAATAATAAGTCATATTGTGTACAAAAAATTGTGATTAGTTTTGATTTATTTTTCATAACCGAATAAAATGGTGATAAGTCGTACCGAATTAATAATTAGATAGCTACTAAAAAATTGAGAAATTGAAATTCAAATCGCCAATGACGTTGAAGTATTTACAACGTACTCTGAAAGTCGTCGACTACGTCGGATCTGGTGTTTGACTTTTGATTTCAAGTCAAATTTTAATCGGACATATTTTAGCAAAACATATTTTGTTAAGTATGTGTCACTGATGGATCGCTCGATGAGACGCAGTCTATCTGTGGCACATAGTTTACAAAATAAAATCGGTATCTGATTCGGATAGTCAAGACAAAACACGTGCACAGCTGCTGCCAAACTTCTCCGGTTCGCCCTTTAAGATTACCTACTTCAACCTGAGTGACTAGATAATATAGCAAAAACAACACACAATATTGAAAATTCCAGGAAGCCACTCGTGTAAGGAGTTTCTACCAAATGACCCGTGTCCATTTGCTATTTTTACTATCTTCGTTTTAATTAAAAATATGGTTTTGGGATACAACTTTCAGGTCCATATCGACTCGAATGCGTACCAAATATCGTTAAAATATCGTATTTTGTAATTTTTTAATTAACGTATTTTGTAATTAAAGGATTGAAGAATTCATTTTAAATCACCAAAATGGAGATAAAAAATGGTAATATTCGCTGTGAATCGAGGTATTCAATACCCTACATTTCGCACATTACCAGAAATCATTGCAGAGGTTTCGTTTCAATTGCAGTTCTTTTTTCAGGTTGTTTTACACTTTTTATACCATGTAAAAATAACGTAAATATAACTATAAAAAAACAAAATACTATGGGCGGACGGTTGAAGCAGCAATATAATATTGGAATTTAAAATCAATTCTCTATTTCTACTTACAACTTTGGGTCTCCTCAGTAAGCAACAAGCTTCGGGACAACATTTACAATTCGCAAATAATGTTCAGAAGGTTTTGTTTGCTTTGCTTGCTCTGCTGCCGCTGTGTTATCGGACGCCTTCCCGTCGATGTTTTACCCATAAACACATTCACCGGATCAGGTAAGAAAAATTTGGATTGAAATATAAGTGTTATGTTCCACTGTTGGGGTTTTATATTCTCGCACCCGTATTTTTTGCGAGTACACTGCCCGTACATGCTCATAGTTTGGTTCAAAAGGGTATTCAAATTCACTTTTTAAATGGACTAATGTCTCAAAATTTTAGATAAACGGATATTTTACCATACTTTGCCTATTTTACTGCTGCATACCGAATCATTTCAAGAATAATTTGAAAACGAAAATATTTTCTAATCGGTATTTCAGAATATCTGACTATTTGGATAAGGACGTTCCTAGTATCTACGCGATCCATCTGTGGATCGTGGTAGACAAGCTATAATTTGAATTTAGGCGTGGGAATTTCTTCTGCGTGTGGTAAAACGCATAGATATACAAACGTAAAAATCACGTACTCTGCGCAATCGTGTATTGTAGCCCTTGATACCCATAGCTCAAAACTTTGGATTATTGGGTTATCGAGAGCTTTATCAATGATCACCAGTTTATAGTGGGCATTCCATCAATGCCCGCATTCGGTAGAGTGGTCATAAGGCGTTACTTAACAGTTAAAAAACTATTGAGTTTGGATGAACTCAAACTGCAGTCTGCAATTATAAATTTGAAATCATGACGTGACATTTTAAACGTAGCTCCACGAAACATAGGCGTCGGGCAAGTTTGTGGTTTGTCGAGTGTTCACTCGTCCGATAAAAATTTTTCATGCTGGTTTGAATCATTCTTTGCTGAACACATATCCTCATCCTAATTACTGATTGTAATGTAATCCAACGTTTTTATTGCACTCGATTTTGGAATAAGAAAAATTGAATGGTAAATTAACGCCCATTATTCGGATTATTTCGAGTTTAGAATACCGTACATCTTTTTATCATTTAGGCGTTAATTAGTTTTGTCGATATTGATGTCCAAAATTCTTTTACTGTCGAATATGCACATGCCGAGTACACGTAGTAGGGTTGTGGCATTGGAGTTGATATAAATTGTATTTTCCGTCGATATATACCGTGGGTGTATATTCCAATCAGAAAAAATATTTTGAAAAACCTCTAGTTGAGCATAAGTCACTGATGGATCGCGCCGCAAAGGCGCGGTCCATCTGTGACACTTATGCTTAACAAAATAAAATATCTGATTTGGGATAGTTTTTACCATTCGCTTAGTCTGAGTTGGAGAATAATGATTTGTTTATTGACTGAAAACCTTTGCATTTTAGGCAATAAATCAGGCGGCGGTACCCAAGTATGGATTTGTTGTCTTAAATATATCCCTAGCCCCCAAATTTTAAGTTTATCGCGGTTCAGATCTTAAAGTTAGCCATCATAAAAATACCAATGCATATGAATAAGCACTTCGAATCGGTGAATAACAGGGAGAAGGATATTTTGAAAACACGTTGATGAGTGACGGTGTTCATTGTTCATTGACCACATCCTTTCATGCTCGAGAGCGTAAATAGCGATTGAATACGAGATGGGACGACAAGTGGGTACGTTACCCCACAAGTGCTGGCCGTTGATACAGCGCATCTATATAACCATGTTTATCGATGGCACACTCTCAAAATATACTCTTTAATAAAGATACTCCAGGCGGGAATGGTCAAATTTTCGCTACAACGTAATCGTCGCATTAACGTGCGCGTTAGCCTGACTCGCTCGTATCACGTTACAAGAGCAAAAAGTTTACATTCTCTTCTGTGTAATGAATTTCTTAAACGGACGTCTTTTCACTTTCACGATTTACTCATTATTTTAATATCCAAACTTTACGATCTGATAGTCGAAAATGCGGTATCACTTCGATATATATCTCACGAAATCCTTCCTGATTTGGGTGTGAGCTTGACGTGAAAATTTTGTGGCCCCGACATTGTTATCTGTATTGGTTGTATTGGTTGATCCACGCATGCAAATTTGCAGACCGGCGCCGCCAATATGCGTGTTTATTTGAAGGGCGGAACGACCCATCACTTGACAATTTATTTGACTTCAGCTGGTCCGAGTATACAAAACCAAACAATCTTTTTGCGCTTCCTTGGAAAATGACACTACACAAGCCCATGCGGATTTGGGTGATGATACATAGGCTATGTTGAATGTAAAAACACAGCCTATCCCTGATTATTGTTGACAACTCCGCTTTTTCGTTCATACTTTTCCAAGTTTAGCAGATGTTGACCATGAATGTGGTTTTGATGAATGAAAGTGTTGAATAAGCGTTTTCTTGCGAAAACACATTCAAGTATACTGCGACGGGGAAGCGTCGATCATATATGAAAATGGGCTATTGTAAAACCCTTTCCTTCTTGAGCCTATACATCTAATTCCCCTCTGACGAACAACATCTGTTCACACTGACTGTATTCCGGAAACACGCATTCGATCTAATGAAGTATTGCAGACACAAAAAATTGACCATGGTGGTAACATTGGGATGTCATTATCGGAATCGATTTGAAATTTTGGGGAATTCTTTTTTTATTCTGGAATCATCCTTTTCGGAATCAGAGTTTTTTGTCAAGCATGCGGCACAGATGGACCGTGCCTCGGCGGCGGCGATCCGTCGGTGGCATTTGTTTGACAAAGAATATTTTTAATTTTTGACAAAATTTTTCTGACGGGTTTTGAGTAGTCATCATAATGCATGCCAAATTTCACCTTATAAAAGAACTAACGGTCCTAATTATAATGCAAGAGGAAGATATACTGGACATTGTAATACCAATTAAAATAGTACAAAAATAGGATATATAAATCCACGAAATCCTTTGACTTTCAATCGAAATTCATGAGGAACTGGTTAACTTCGACGGTAAGCCCTAACTCCGGCTCATCCTCGACAATAAGTTTTCACATATTGGTTTTTATCTTGCTCACTATCCATCTTCCATATCTGCAAATATCCGTATCTAGAGTCTCGACATAAGTTGTTTATCGCCTATTAAACGCAAACACTCCATTAGCAATTTGAACGATAAACGAAGATGTTAGCGAATCGCGTTGCGCAGTGGGAAAACAATTTGCAAACAATTGACAATTTCAGTTCATGCAAATCGATGTTCATCGATATTTCACTCGTGGTAAAACACCAATCACTATTTTCTGAGTTCGGTTGAACCTTTTTCTTTAACATAACTTATCTGCATATAAAATGCTACATTACTCCAATTGAACGATCCATTTAAAACGAACCGTACAAACTCAATGTCATACGTTTACTGTACAACACAAAATCTCACTTGAATATTTTTTCTTCTTTTTTCTTTTTTTTTGCGTCCCCGATGTCCAGTCAAGTTGTTTTGGTCAAACTAAAATTACTTAGGAATTTAGCAATGTAAGATTCAGATTTAGACATATTTAGATGCAATATAGATTCATGCCTATTCGATGCGATTTTTCAGCGAATCCAGCGTGTATATAATAGTTTGTGTAAATATTAATGTTTTGCCAATTTTATGGAACGAGGTTTTTGATTGTGATTCGGATATTCCGCACGATTGACAAAAAAATTCGATTTGGTTATGAAATTTGAAAGATATTACATTTTTGACCGCCCTCAATCATATAAAAGAATATCATTTTACATCAAAACGTGAAGAATCGGATTCCAACCCTTTATGTGCTTTACGGAACCGATAGAAAGGGCGATTTAAATGCATTCACAGCTTTTATACCCATATTAAGTCCTCAGACGTTTGAGAATCGAATCAACCTCAAGTTAATGTAAAGTAAGCCAACAGCAGTCTGTTTCAGATGCAGGATTTTCATTTCATATGCAAAATATAGTCTCTTTGTGTTAGATGCCCTGTAAGATCTTTATCTACCACAGGCATTTCTCCTATAAGGAGATGTTGAATTGCACGGGTACACCATCAATCTATATTTTACTTTTTAAAATAAGAACTGTAAACCGCAATTTTTATCTCAGACTAAAATTATGTCAAATCTACAATAAATGCTGTCACACATCGGTAATTGCTACCATGTATATGTTTCATCAAGTCTGGCCCATGGGTGTACAGCGCCTTGTCGACGCGATTCATCCATGGCCAAGCCCAGAGAAACTTGAATACTTTGGTGTTTTTGCAGACATTGATATACATTTTAGCCCTGGTGGTTGTAATAGGATAACTTCTCTCGCGTCCGGTCCGTCGGGTTGATGGATGAAATGTCGTGAAGGTCGACGCATTTTCTGTTGTGATGAAATTTATTCAGAGATAATAGGGATAAAATTTCGACTAATTCGGAAACGTCTAGAGTTTGTTGGGATAGGACGAAAATGACATTTTGTGCTTGTAATTCACTGCACAAGAGGTTATATTGTTATTTTATGGTTTGAGAACGATTAATGACGCAAAGATAGAAGATTACAAATTTCAAAACGGATCGGAATCAATAATGATAATATAAATTTGCAATACGCACCGCAGTCGCAAAATTCTGCACGAAAGTCACTCTAAATTAGTCATTGACGGCATTTTCTTATTTTGAGCTTGGAATAGTCGGGTCGTAGAACCTTTCCGAACGCCATGTGAGAAAAAAGTAATAAAACATTTGGAAAAAAAAGCATGAATCATTCAAATGGTGGATTATTCGATAATCCAGACGCTCTTTTCGAATTGCCCGCACCGGTCCGTCAAACGCGACTGCAAAATTGAAACGTTCGATGATAAAGTGTGTATTTGGTTATGACTCAGTCGTTTATGGACATTTGATACATTAGGTCCGATTTATTTCAAACACAACAGATTTATATATATATATATTTACCTCTCAAAATCATTTGATTAAGAATACCCAATTCGCCAAAATGACATATAAATAGTGTCACAGGCCGCAAATGATATAAAGTAAACTTTCCACTCGTTAAGAAAATAAACAACGTTCTTTAATATAAACATTTTAACACGTTGAAGGCCTTCGTGCCAATAGGTTATTATGATAAGGTTGAAATTATTATTCTTACAATAGTTATATTTGTAATTTGGTTCTCTATCAAAATATAATTCTGCCAAAGAATAGCAATAATTTATACCGCAAACGAGGTCAGAAGGATAACAACGCGTAGTAACTCTTTCGGGTCTAGCCAAGTCAGAAATTTTGGTTCCGACATGTTTTGTTTATTATGAGCCACTGATGGATCGCGTTACTAAGGCTTGACATAAAAATTCTGACTTGGATGAATCTCAAAATCAATAATTCGAGTATTGTTTTTCAAAAATTTTTGATATTCGAACTCGTTGCCTTTAGAGAGGGATTCTGGGGCAAAATCATGATTTATGTTAGATTTTACGCTATAAGATCTGAAACGAATTTATCAACAATAGTCAGGAAAAATGTTGATTTTAATCATAATTCCTCGCCTATTAGGCAGGCTCCAGTGGTTATCATGTTGGATTCGCAGAAGATCTCGGGTTCGATCCCTGGCCTTTATCATGGTGATCCACTCAAAATGATCTGCTCTAAAAATATATGGTAAAGCCAAGTTTATTGATGTTGAGGTAAGGAAACGTCTCTCTTCATGTTCAATTACCCCAAAATGTTTGAATGCCACTTTGTTTTGTGGTAAATGCTTTGGGTTAGTTTATTTTCACTTGTCAGATTTGACACGGCAAGTCATAATATAGCCAATAGGTTTTACCAAGTTTAAGATAAATAGTAGACATCTTATGGCGTTTGTTTTTGTTTTGTGTATAAAGTTTCATAGCCGCGTACATTGTCTAATTAAAATTGAAAATAAAAGAGAATAAAATGTTTAAATTCGATTTGCAAATAATTGTACCCTACTAATAAGACCGCTATTTATACATAAAAATATTTTGTCAAACGCGAGCGGAAGCCTATTTTCCAAAAAGAAATTTGGCCCGCGGCGCCATCCCCCCCTTTCAAGGTTTCAAATACGTCACTGATCATGTTCATATTTTAGAGGTGGTATAAAAATTTTGAGTTAATAGGACTTCAATTATGCGCCACGTCTTATCGACGCTGTTCATGAGTTACACATACTTAACAAATGATAATATCGACATTCTCGTCTATCGACATTGCGAAAAGTCTGTTTCGTGAATACATGCCCATTACCCACACCTCCCCAACACGATTAGACTCGGTTGGAACGGGATAGCTCGCGTATTTTTCATCAATCCTTCTCGGTGCTTCCGCTGGTCACTATCAACACCTTTGGTGAGACAGGTCATTATAAATAAATATTGTCTCCTTCAATTCATGACTTTGTTTACCGGAAATTTTTCACTCGACTAATAAACAGCAGTTTTACCCACAGGACCCACAGCATGTTTTCTACTGATCAATATCTTATCAGATATGAATGTACTTGAACGAATAAATATTTATATTGGTCATAATTTGTATATAGTCGTACTTGTGCCAAATAGTCGAAATATGCAAGACTACTAAACTGGACGATCTTGACCAAGTATGTGTAAAGTAGCAAAGCATCCATCGCAGCGCGTTTTCAACTGAGTTTATCCTGAGTTCATGCTTGATTCAAGGTCATCGTTAATCGACTATATAAAATTAAGCCAGCCGGTTGCAACCATACTATCTTCCCACAAATCGGATAGACAACTATCTTTGAAAACGTGGAACCATCCCGTGCCAGTATCACAAAAACAGCTGACTTGTTTTTTGAAATTTTTGCGAGGTTGTATACAACTTAGCCAGAAAAAAGGGTTATCTATGCATATTTTGTTCAGTTTGAGTCACTGATGGATCGTGCCGCCATCTGTGGCTCATGCTCGACAAATAAAATTTCTGATCGTAACAATTCATTTTTGTAATTATTCATTCCATATTATAAATGTTAGTAAATTGATTAAGGGAATAACATGGTAAAACGACACGATTTATGACGGTGTTTGTGCAAAGGAAATGAACCAAATGAAATTTCAGTCAAGTTTATTTGTTTTTTACCCGACGACATCTCGCAGATTCGTTTTGTTTTATATAAGCTTAGCGACTTTCATATGACGAATAGGTTGCGGAAATGAATTTTTTTAATTTAGAATAGAAACATCAAATTAATCAAAATTGGGGATGGTGGTCTTGAGTATGGAGCCACCACCATTCGTACATTATCCGTATTGTCAAAGAATTCAATTGTAGAAGTGTATTTATTATTTTTATTTGTGACATTTTTATCATGACAAGGGCGTTTTTTTTCAAGTTGAAATTCATATCTGTGAACAGCAAAACGAATTTATAAATATTATTATGCGTCGAATCTGTAGAAATTTTCACCGAGTTTGATGAGAATTTTTTTACAAACTGTTAAATAATAATTTTAAACGTAAGAAGGCAAGTACACCCATCTTGCAAACCCTGAATTCTCTGCGCTAAACGTTTCCTGATGTAGAAAACCTCCGTACCAAACTTTTTCAAATTTCTGGTGTTAGTCAATTTAATAGCTAGAAACCGCCTTGACTTCCAAACGGACATTTTATTTTGTCAAATATGAGCCACAAATGGAACCCGCCTCGTCGGCGAAAACCATCAGTGACTTACAATTGACAAACGATGCCTGGACACATATTTATCGACCGGGTTACTCAGATAATTGGAAAGACTTTTATTAATGAAATATTGAATGGCATTCCAATTTCTTTTTCAGCTGCTCACTCGGTGTCTCAGTTCTCTGGAGTCTACAGCATTGTTGATGTGGATCGAAATTACTATGTTTTATCCAAGTAAGTAAAATAAATTTTGATAAGTGGTAGACCTTATTATCGCCCATTGCAGATACCTGCACTAATTGCGCTTTTACATCAGCTTTTTAGTTCTGTTTGGGATTTTTTCCATTTAGAGTGTTGCTACTAAATTTTGCAATAGCTTTTTACATGTTAACGGCGTTTTCCTTTAAAATTGCCAAGTATGAGTCACTGATGTAACACGCTTCCTAGGCGTTGTCTATCAGTGGATCATGCATGTCAAAATGAACTTTCTTATTAGGAAGTCTTGCTTGAAGTTCAATTTAATAAAAAAGCAATAAGCATTTTTACGCTTTTATCCAAATTTTCAATAAGCCATGATTTGTTTGGGATATTTTATATCTAGAAGTTTTTTGTTTTATGAATTATATCCTTTGTCAAATAATGGTATAAATTGATACACAATAATATTTATTATGGGCTCAGTGTATCGCCGCAAATTTTATTCGTTATACAAAAACATCATTATTAAAATCTCGAAATTATACGTCGGAAAGTAAAAGTAGATAACTTTAAAACGCCGAAATTACTGTTTTTGGTGAAATAAAAGTTACAATTTTCTTTGCAAGTTGTTTTGCAAAGATGATTGCTGCAATATCAATATGAAAAATATAGTCAATATTGTAATAAGCGTCGAGGGCGGGTTTAGGGCGTTGCCGTTATGGAAAACTTTATTCAAAGATTTCGGTTTAAGACGTTGTGAGACGCATTTAGCATATTTAGAGTCATTGCCTTTGATACGTTTAACTAAGTCAACCAAGGACAAGATAGAGAACGTATTGATTTTATCGGAGGCTCAAATGTCTACAATTCAAATCAATTAATTTTCCGAATCGAACCATCGAAGAACGATTCACGAAACGAGCACCTAATTAAAGAAAAAAAAGACATCTTGCCGGCAAGCAAAAGTCGATTTTTATGTTAATAAAAAATTTAAACTAAGCTAATCAATTTTCGGGAAAAAATCGTTAAAATTTGAGAAGTATAAGGATATAAATTAGCTTACAGATGTGTTACATTCCGAACGTATTCGGATATTCCTTTACGTTGTCCGTCTAGATTTGGCAAAGATTTTGAATATCGAATTATTATGATTTGACGTTTATATTGTAATTTTTCTCCAATGTAATGTTCAAATTGGCCATTGCTTGAATCTACTGAACGTTTTTATGAATATTTTTCACATCCCATTTTTGAAGATTTGATTAAAAAGAATGTAATCCTATACTAAATTCTAGAATACCTATGCCCAAAATCAACTCCTTATCCAAAGAACAGAATTCTAATCAAAAATTTAGTTTACTTAAGCATGAGTCACAGATGGACCGCGCAGTAACTGCGCGTTTCATCAGTGACTCATGCTTAACAAATGTGATTAATGACATTTCCCTCATCTGAATATGTATACTAAATATGCCAAGTTTATCATCACGCTACCGTGATTTACATAAGACAACAGTGGTACACACGTTTTGTATTTTCTCACCTGTGACGTCTAATTATCAAAGGAGTGTTTAATCGTTGTGTCATGAAAGGCTACGTGGGAGCGGTTAAACCACTTTTCATATTTCATATTGATGAAAAAATAGATAGATATGCAGAAAAAACCGCATGTAAAATTCTCCCAACATTTGATTACGGTATTACAATATCACAACTTATGACAGGGATGCCCAATACCAAATATTTGTTAATTTTTTATAGTTATTCTTTGGAGAGTAGACCACCCTTACCAAGGCCCTGTACCCGTCGTTAGTTACAGGCGAACGGGATTAGAGCTACTGGAAAGATATGATCTTGTCCGTTCTCCTGTGCCTACCCAAGATATTACACCGTTGGGTGGGCATGGATTAGCTAGTCGAGACTCCAGATATTGAACCTGCGATGCCCACATGATAACCACTAAGACATCACTCCTATGCGCGGAATACATTCTGAAATAATATCCCGGGTTTATAGTACATAAAAATCAGTATGTAAGCGAAATCTTTAAATCTTGAATCTTTGAAATCTTCAAATTTGACTAAAAACAAGATTTCGTTGCCCGAATGGCTATATTAACTAAAAATGGTGGACGGTACCGGATTGAGGGCATTTTTCAAATTGTACTATTTTAGTAAAACTAAAAAACGTGTAATGTATTAATAAAATAAAAATATCAAAAATGGCTGCACATGACGAAATGAACACGTTGCTCAAAAATATTAGACACCATGTGTGCAGTTTCATTTAGCATTAACACCACTTTGTTTGCTCTATAACGTTTCATTTTTAAAAAATTACTTTTATTTCGATTTTGACGTACCGTTGACGTTTGGATCGTGAAGTACGAAGTGGGACAGTGTTAGCTCAGTGTAATCGCAGCCCCTAATTAGCCTATAGCTTAAGCCGGTTTATTAGCAATAAAATGTCGTGTTAAGTGCCACTGTTTTAAATTAACTTTTCTCATTATGTAACGTTTAATTGCTTTTCTAAACCTTTTGTTGGTTAATTTTGCATAGATTAAAACCCTCCATTGCCAATTATCTATACAGAGGAAAATTTCTTCTTTTCCTTTTGTTGAGCATGGGCCACTGATGGATCGCGCCATCGAGGCGCGGTCCATCTGTGGCTCGTGCTCGACTAAATAAACTTTTGATAGGAAGCTTGTGGAGAGTTGATTTAATAATAGATTTCTAATTGTTATTATTGTTAGAGCGCTGTTCGTTTTGCTACGTGACAACAGAAAATTTAGAATATATTTTGTACGCTCTCGATTTCCCGGCTCTATGGACAGCTTTGCACTGTGGTGCAAAGAAATGAATCGTTGAAATTTATATTCGAGAATCATCTAAAATCGGATATGCAAAGATTTACATAGAATGGACATATTCAAGTAATGCGCCCAGAAATATATTTTAGAAAATATTTTAATAAAAACTGAACCGCAGTAAGAAGCCTTAAGCGGTGGTAAATCTAAATACCAATTTTTTAAGTCACTTTTTACGACACGCAAAAAATACGCTGGGATAAATCCGTACCTACAGGACAAAATATTGAGCAATAAGTTATGCTGATGGACCAAGTACTACGGGCGTGATCCATCTTTGGCCCTTTACATAGTGATACTTACCATTGGTCTTTTTTACGATTTTACAAATATCAGCCTTTTCTCATATGAAATGTTGCAACAATCGGTAGAATTACAAAAAGGGAAATTATATTTTGCAAATATGATTCATTAGGATATAAACAATCAATAAAATTATATCATAAACTTTCCAAGCCACAGAACAATATATTAAAATTTTTCAAAACCAAAAATTTTACCCAGATTATAATCAGTTTTGTAAGCATTATTTTTATAACGCATTATTCGTCACTTAAAATTCCGCGTTAATGGGGCGAGGTACAATGTATATGAGCTTCATTAAACATAAGATTTGTTAATTCTCTTCATCCACAAAGTTTTGATTCCATTAATTTCGAATCGATTATTTCATATTGCAATATTTTTCCGAAATTGATGAACGATTTAACTAGTGATGAACTATTTCCTCATACCAATGGGAATTTTGCAAATCTACGTTAAATCATATCGAATAATTTTCTACTTTACCTGTATTATTTTTTTTCAGAAATATTTTTTGCACAAATGCAGTTTAAGTTGAGTTACTGTAAAAATCGATCCAATATTGAATCACAGAAAATAATATTCGCACTTCCCAAATCAATACAAACCTGTATTTTGATAGGCTGAACATTTCTTGAAAGTGTCTATTTATTCAAATGTGCGAGGAAAATTGTGAATAGAAAAACTCGTTACTATCAATGTTACGTTTGCGTTAAGCGTTCTTATAAACGTTCCGCGTGTCTTTAACACACCTCCATTACATATGTCCAAGTCCATATTTTGCTTCAGTTTTTTTTAAACTACTTCATGAGGTGGATCACCCTAACCATGGCCCTGTACCCACGGCCACTTATAGACGGACAGAGTGAGATTAATCAGAAAATAATTTCGCTACTTGGTATATTATTCTGTATTGACTGGATGCAAGTTTGTTGAAATTCATGCCTACCTGGATATGCTAGACAATCCAATGACATCTAGTCAACCACACCCTATATAGCAACAAAATCATGATTTACTGTTTTAACCAAATATGTTCTGTTAAGCATGGGCAACGGATGGATCGCGCCGTCGAGGCGCGGTTCATCTGGTGCTCATACTTAACAAAATAATATTTGTGGTTTGCAAAGTTGACTACATTTGATATGAATCGCAATTTTCAATTCAATCCCTTGTATATAATAAACTTTATCTCAGTGTCCGTACCTCCTTAATCGCCGTTATTTTCTACGCGCGAACTGGAACAAAAGATAATGTGTGATGAGTTGCCTCTCCAAATGAATACAAATTAGTACAGTTAATTAGTTAGGTACTTTTCGTTTTCGCATTTCCCCATGGTTTAAAGTTCTAATAATACATTAGGAAGTAATATAGCGTATCCAATGCAACATTATACAAAACAACATCTTAAAACTTTAATTTAGTTGGAGATCTTATCGAATGCAGACATTATAACGCGGTATAGAGCACAAAATAATAGATAAAATCAAAAAGTTTTTTATTTTTATTTTTCCAACTACAGCGCAGCTGATTTGCAGGCACTAATGTTCATTTGCAATATACTTGTAACAATACAATAATATGGATAGTATTTTATTGTAAATTGTTTTTTAATTTTTTGTTGGTGACATGTTTCTGGTTAGCTTACGGTTAAACATGGGTGGATGATGGACCGCGCTGTTTAAGCGCGGCCCATCTACTGCCCATGTTTATCCTACCGTAGGAGGTATTTCCAGTTGTATTTTCATTTACCTGTATATATCAATTGATTTTGTCGTTTTTTTGGCCTTGTTCAGACCGTATTTAGCGGATGCACGAATGATGCCCCCGGGATATCTAAAATCTGCAAAATCGGATAATAAAAGCACAATAAAGACAAATATGTATTATATTTTAGTGGTAAAATTAAGTCGGTGATAAATAGGATTTTTAAATTTGGAAAATAATATACAGTACGTGGAATATCGTGGTTGGTTGTTGAACAGTAAAAATATGATAAATTATGACGAGGGATTTGTTGGTTTTGGTGAACCATACAAAACAAACTTCAACTTTTCATTAATTTACCTTACACGAACAATCAAACGTATCGTTTTTCTTTGTTATTTACACAAATATTTTTATTTAAGCCTCATTTAAACAGCAGATTAATGATAATCGTATTTTGCTACAGCCTGGCGAATCAGATCTGTCTCCAATACTAAAGGAAAATTACAATTTCACGGGGTCAAACTTGTGTAAAATTATGCGACATTGAAAATATGCCTGTAACTGTTATTTTGAGATATCACCCTGAGCAAGATGCACCCTGAGGCGATTATGATTTTCAGTTCAATTTTAACCTTGCTCAGAGTGAATTTAATTGGGAGAAAGCTAACACTTTTTATATTTGCGCATGGAATTTACATTTTTTGCAAGTGCAAGTAGCTCGCATATCTATTTTTTAATAAAGTTCCCTCTGAGCACGACCAGACGCAGGTTTTGACAAAGGCCTACTACAAAATATAGAACCATAAACTGCCCTTATTATAAGTGGAAAAAACATTCCATACCAAACTGAACCAATATAAAAGAGGGCAGTTAATGGAACACGAGGACATCCGCAACCAAATTGCAGTTAAGAACATTTAATGGCACGCCTTTGATATACTTCAACTACTTTTAAAAATCCCATCGATTTCAACCGCGTTTTTTAAAAGTTTTGGGGTATACGACTAGCTCTTTGTACTTTTGTCTGTTTACAGGAATCAAGTTTCTTCATTGAAAGTGTCGTCGGGCGAAAATGGAAAACCAGAACACAATATACAAAAGGTTTGTATTTTGGACTGTACATTTGGTCAAGCATGGGCCACTGATGGATCGCGCCACAAGGGCGTGGTCCATCTGTGACCGATTCCAGACAAAGTAACACTCCTAACCAGAGTATCGAATTTTGTTTTTTAAGTTTTCGTTTTAATTGTTACTACTAATCCAATTCCATATCAAAAGCACTGATGGTGCAATGGAGGAAACTGGGGTCACATTTCGTGGGGGAGGGTGCAGTTTTAAGGAATCTATTCGTGAGGTGATACCTGTTTTGATCGAGCCCTATTGACTTCAATGAAAAAGTGATATAAATAATTAAATGGCCAGTGGTCACTCATTGGTGGTCCTCAGCAAGTTCATACACCAGAACTAGTTTATGACGTACTTAGTTGTCGTTAAATAGATTGACCCCAATCCCCCCTCCCTAAGTTTTTATAGCTTTTTTGAGCCCCGCTTCTTGCATACCTCATGGGGAGTGAGTTTGTACTTCATAAGTAATCAATGAGGTCTTCCAATTATCTGCTTTACTCCCCCGGCCCCCAGGTAGAAAAAACTATCCGTTCAAAATAAGATAATAGTACAGTACAACAGTATTCAGCTTACAAAGCTTCCTTGTGTTGTTGAACTGAAATAATGTTCCTCCGAGGGTCCAGACTTGTAAAACTGAATAAACCATAATGCTGTATTGGCCCGCTACATGTGCATATTTTGCATGAGTTTAATTGTGCCTACTCCAATTTTCCTCTGGGTGAATTCCAAATAAAAAATGTTGTTTAAGTGTGTTTTATCTAATAAATAAATGATTTTACTTTGTTGTTTGTTAATTTAAATGAGTTTAACGAAACTGGTATTTACAGTTACCAGGTTATAAAGTTGCAGCCAAACGCATTTATTATCAAACACTTCTCCAAACTGCGATTGGAATTTGGGACAAATTATACTATACTTGTACTATATCATATACTTGAACACTAAAGTTCAATGACGCGGGCCAAGTATTAAATCCTGTACTTTTCGGATCAACCAAACCGCCATTTTTGTGACCCAGAGTTTTCAAGCATGTAATCTCATTGAAGAAAAAATCCCATAATTACGATTTTCAAGTCTGAAATTGAAGATATTATATCGATGAAATTTGCAGCAATATACGTACTGAGTATTTTCGAATACCAAATCATTGTTTCAGCCCCCTTTTTTTATATGTCATCAAAGTTTCGCCCAAGACTAATTGGTTATTCTGGAACAATTCTTTCTTGTTTTTCAAGAAAAGATAAAGATCAGTTTTAAAACGAAATTGCATTCGAAATTGCGTCTCTATTATTTTATTTCGCATGAACCAAAGATGACGACGTGTAATCAATCATATTAGAACAGTCCACTACAACAAAAAATGCAACAAAGTCACTGGTCATAGACAGAAATTTTGCTTGGCGGCATTGGAAAAAAATTCAAAATTGACTTTTTTGCCAAATACGGGGTGCACCTTCGCGGTGCGTTTCATTAACGGCTCATCAACATGGCGTTTTTTTTTAACTTTGGAAATATGCAATTACACCAAATGACTGTACCTTTGTTACAGCGTACCTAGTTCGATTCGCCAAATCCTAACAAATAAATCAACCCGGCGTGTAGGAAAGCGACTGTGGAGTGATTCAACTCCTTCCACACCCTCTTTCCTCCATAAACATAAAAATGTATAAATAAAATAGTTAACTTTAATGTTTCGAAATAGGAAGAAAATCATTTTCTTTCATTTTGATATACCCTGGCGTTATTTTTCGTATGTTGACTTTACGGTCAAAGTGTATTTTCGAAAGTTTTTTTTGCCTTAGGCGCAAATTCTGACGTCAAAATTTCAAGACTGAATCCCTCTTTTCCCCACCGAATATTTTGGCGTCCGACCTTGCCTTTCATGCGCATTGCTTTTCAAGGTATAGAAACTATAACGTTAGCGTTGCACCGTTTTCTAAAGCAATTTTCTCACCCATTCACAAATTAATTAAACATTCCATTCATAAAAAACCTGTTCATCTATTTTTTGTCAAGTATGAGTCACTTGCTGATCGATTGCATAGTCGCCTCCTTTGCCCAATCAGAAATTTTATTTTGTCGAGCACGATCCACGTATGTACATCCCTTTGTCGCGCAATCTACTAATGGCCCGTACTCGATAATCTTTTTGCTGGTTGAATTTTCATACGTGCCACGTAGCCTAGATTGCACAACGTGGCTGCTTTGGACTGAAATTGAGTGTAAAACTAACAATCATATCTCTCCGCATTATTTTGGTTCAAAACATTACCAAAAAGGTTCCACATGTCCAGGTATTTCATTTTGTTAAGCACGGGACACAGATGGACCGCGCCAATGTGGCGCGTTCCATCTGTGACCCATGCTTAACAAAACATCATATTTAGGCATTGGTTTTCTGGGAGAACTTGACAGCGATTCAATGATGGTCCATGCTTAACATCACATATTTCTGCTTGTTGTTTTTATGAGTCACCGTTTATCAATGAAAATTTCGTTCCAGATAATTGAGTGGCCTTCTTCGAGCTCAGCTGATAATCTGTGCCAACATAAAACGCGAGACGTTGAGGCATGCAACAATTTTGTAAGAATTTTCGCGCCAAAAGATGACTCGAAGAAAGAATTTATTGTCTGCGGTACACATTCGTTTCAGCCAATTGTAATAATGACCAATAAATTATTTAGAAATTGAGTTATATCTTATATTGGCAAGTAAGTATTGTAAAACAGATATAAATTAGAATCACAAAGTCTATAAGAACCAGCAGGAGAACCGTCCTGCTTCCAGACACACAAAACCATAATAGGGCGGAAGACGACCTTTCTGATCCGGACAAGCGAAGTCAAGATAGCCTCGGAGCAGACTGGCAACCTTTCATACGTAACATAAAATGTCAATCACATTTAACATCAACAGAATGTGGGCCTCTGAAAGAACTCCTCTGCGCAGATATATGTAACGAGACATGAATGTACAAATTCATTTATTGAGATACTGATAGAGTGTGTATAGGATTCATGCAAATTCAGCAAACTTAAACTACTCACGTGGAAATAAATACTTGCCAGCCATGGTCCAAACCAAATTTGCACTGCGGTTTCATAATTGGAATGTTTTCCTAAAGAACGGGACGCAGCTGTAAACTACTGATGACAACCTAGTTTTTATTTACACTAAGTAAAACGAATTTACGAAGAAACTAGGTAAATTATTACTGATAATCTAGTTTCACTTTTGAAACCACAGGTAATACCTAGATTCAAAACCAGGCACCGCTGTATTTAAGACCAAGTCATTCTTTATTGGTTTGAGGATTGAAAACACCGAATTGTCCATTAAAGAACATCTTCACAATAAATATGTCATTTACCGAGTTTTTCGTATTAGGTCAATACTTTTTGAATCAGATACTTAGTTAATTTTTAAAAGTGCCTAGTTGAAAATTACGTAAACTTACCTATTTCACCTAAAAAATTAGATGGGTAAAAATTCAAATTGAAAACATGATAAAAGTACTTAGAACTTAAACTCGGTAAACTAAGTATACAAGGTAAAATCGATACTTTTACCTAGAATTGCTAACGCTACTATAGACCGCAACAACGGGTCAAAGTTCATTAACTCCAATTAACCCAGTCCGTTGAAAAATATTGACCAAACGTATTTTGTCAAGCGTGAATCACGTATGGATCGCGCCGCTGAGGGAATGTCAAATTTTTTCGCACAAAATCGAGGCTCTTGATTTTAAAGGCGTCGGATTACCACCTACCTGTGCACTGATCAGATAGATAGACATATGTTAAAAGTATAATATTTGCACAGACATATTTTGCGACCCCAGTCATTTGAGGAGCGCAGTATTTTCAGGGATCATTCAAAGGTAGGCCGTCGTATGTATATATAGAAACCCAATATCGTTATTTTTACCTCACAGAAACAACAGTCTACTTTCAAGTCGAGCGAAGAATTCTCAGGAAGTTCAATTTGTCCATTTGATCCTAAACAGACGGGAGCTTCAATATACACAGGTATAAAGATTGGGAGCATGATCAATTCTTTGATAGGAAAAACAGCCTGTTTGCAAACTAACCCGAATTAGGACACGGGAGTAAGGTTTCTAAATACTGAATAGCGAGTTCCTGTGATTCTATCGATTGAAATTATTTTGTTCATAGTGAGCAGCTGAAGCTGAAAACTACTTTTATATTGTATTAAAGGATAGCTGTCGATTAGGGCAACTTAGTATATTTAAAACTCGTATTTTTGTACCATATAACATCGAATTTTATAATTTCCGACGGATCAAATCGATTTTTTACTGATATACGCAGTATGTTTTCCAATATATTTCTTTCTATTGAAAAGTGAAAGGCAATTGGCCGTAAAGTACTATTCCTGCCTGATCATCATCTGACCAACAGACACGAAAATAATGATTCATTCAAATAGCTGTCTGCAAAAAAAATTTACCAGTGTTTGGAAGATATTAAAGTGGACAAAAATATTTAACTTGCTGAAATTGTGAAGGATAAGTAAGAAATAGACGCCACTTTGAAAAATTCGATCGAAATCAAGGTCGAATTGAATATTCGCATTAATTTTTTACTGAAAATGCACATCGTCTATATTTATTACGAAATAAAGTATTGAGTAAACGTTATGAATCAAATATTACGTTCAAAATTTTTTGTTCTGATTTAAACTATTTTTTTTAGGTGGCAATCTCTACTCTGCAACAGTAAAAGATTTTCTTGGTAGAAAACCTGTTATATATCGACATGATGTTAATAGTGGGAGTCAAGACCTAGAACGAACAAAGAGGGATGAAACCTGGCTGTTAGGTTTGTGTTGAACCAAAATCCGTCTCATACACACGATGGGGTGGTCTGGTTCATGGTTTTACCGTCATCCAGTCAGAATTGGTTGTCAAGCATGAGCCACTGATAGGTTGGGCAATTTAATTGGTGATTCGGATTGATCCGAAGAACAAATTATTCGAATCAATCGGGATTCGTTTTTAGGAACGTGAGTGAAGTGAAATTTTCATTTATTATGACTAAATGCGATCAATTTTGAAAAAACCTATAATATTTTGTTGTTAAAATATGAAAATATAGAACTTTCATGAGTGATTTGTGAATCTAAATTTATGAATATTCATAATGATCGAAAAAAATATCCCTATCACATTCGACTTCCAAATAATTCGGTTTTGACCAGACCTAGCCGCCGATGGGTCCATGCCGCCAAGACGCGTTAATGCTTGACGAAAGAGGTTTAGAAAAAATGTGATCGAAAAGCATGGACTGCCCACTAACTTATGGAAGCCATCTTGATATAGAAACTGGGGTTATACGAGGTTAGGACAGACCAGTAGAAGTCGATCCAGTGATGAATCACACGCACTTTTGAAACGTTTTTACCTCAATAAGAAAAAAATGTCCGTCACGTGTGAAGTACGTTAATGTAAATTTAATATTTTACAGATCCATCTTTTGTAAATTTTGTGGAAACGAACGCCAAGGTTTACATATTTTTCAAGGAAAGTGCAGCAGAAGCAAACAACGGGGTAAGATAAAGATTATCATATTATCATTCATGCAAACAATTCAAAGCAAGGAGATTTTGCGTTGATTTTGCAAAAATATCCAATATAATAGATGCATCGTTATATAAAGTCTAATAAGAAGCATTGCATGAAATTAAGCTAGATAAAATCGTTAATTTTGAAAATTACGTCACAACTCGCCAATATGATTATCGCCGCATGGGAAATAACTAAAATGACTCCCATAACTAGCGGATTTTCAAATGGAGCGATGTTCGTTCTGAACTGTACATTGGTCCAGAACATGAACTACAAATGTTAGCCTAGCTTGGTGGGCGATTCGGTGATTCGCCGGTTGAACGCGAACATAAGAAAATTATGTCGGAATGTCGATTTTGGTTCGATTATATTTTTGGCGTTTCTACCTAATTAACGTACCTTTCACAAAATGGGGACAATTTACTTTGGGATATTTGGTATCAAAGAATTAGTGATGGATTCGAAAAAATTATTCGAACAATCAGTGCAAAAAGGGTTTCCGGACCCATCAATCGGTTGAACCCCGTATTATGCGGAATGTTCACAGTCGGATAAGCGATCAACAAACCTTTCTAAGTTACTTTACAAAGCTGTGACACGCAATACGCAGACAATCAGTGTAAACATCAGTTCCCAGCGACGTTGTGTATCAATCGGACACCGATAAGTTCACAGATAAGCGATAAGAATTAATTCACAATCCCACTACCGTGTTTTTCCAAGTGGTTTTTTAGCTTGTTTTCAATTAGTTTTAATTCGAGTTTAAAAAATTTCCAGCTTCGCTACTCTCGAGTAGCACAGATCTGTAAAGCTGACGAAGGAGGTGATCATATTTTGAGAAAACAATTTACATCTTATCAGAAAGCAAGATTAAATTGCTCGTTTCCTGGTAATCCTCCGTTTTATTTTGACGAATTGAAAGCTGTGACGAATTTCGTTGAATTACCGAATTCTTCTGGACAGAAAATATTATTTGCCGCAATGAACACTCCAAGGTTGGTTTCATTACTGTTTTTTTTATAATTAAGTAACCAAAAAAACTACCAAAAAAATAAAATACTATTTTATTGCAATGAAATACTATTAGCACTCACAGATGGCCCGCGCCTTTACCCATCAGTGTGTTAACATAACTCCGCACCGCTAAATGGTTAGGACACAAAGTGCTTTGACTTTATCCACCAAGAAGCTTTAGCCCGCCCATCTTTTCTTATGATCAGTGAAAACTTTTTAATCAACACTGATGTGGCGATTATTTTTTTGAAGTTGACATAAAACAAATCAATTTACTGCTGAAATAAACCTTCCCAGCTAGCCGGGCAATGTTAAATTTTGTCTGCAGTTCGGTTTAGCCTACCCAAGTTTATGTCCCTGGGTTGAATGGCGGGCATGGATTAACATGTCGAACTCGCAGGAACTCGAACCCGAGATTTCACCTGAAAAAAAATATGTTATATTTATCTCATTCCATAAAAATTTTATTGAAACTGAATTTCACGTCATTGCCTTGTTTATTCTAAGGGGTTGGGAAGGAACACTGTATTGTGGCTTTTATTCTGCTCAAAGAGAAATGAACAAATATTGTACAGATAACAAAAATGCAGTTAAATCACTCTTCTTCGACCAATTCTACTTTTTGAATCTTGAAACAAAATCGACGTTTTATGGTACGTTGGTAGATCGCACCGCCAAGTTTGCGGTCCATCAACAGCCCATATCTGATTTGTCAACAAATTTTTCGAAATATACAATTAAGCAGTAAATTTACTACAGTTTCGTCACAGTCGTACGATTGAAGATCGCTGGATAATTTTATGAGCAATAGCATCTGGAGTTCAGCATGTGCTTTTCTGGAGAAAGACATTGAAGATACATTTTCAACAACCTTATCTTGAACAACACACTGGTACGGAGGGAGTTTCGTATTGTCTGAAAAAGAAAGCGATCAAACCGTAAAAGACGCATTGAGCAAGTGAGTACAATGTAGGCATTCGTTCTTACTCCTGTTGTGAAAATTGAATACCTCAACGATCATTAAAAATAAGACGGAATGATATTATACATGTATTTTGCTCTTCTAAGCAAATCCGCTGCATTATTCCAAATTCTATTTGAAAATCGCAACTTTTTTGTAAACCCAGCCTAAGCCTAATGCTAAAAAAAAAAATGATCGAACATATTCATAGGGGGGGGGGGGGGGGGTGGCATGGTGTCATGCCTAGGGAGAGTGCCATGCAATTCGCCAACCAAACAAAATTTTTTTTTTCGTGCTTTTAACGCCAAAAATATAAAAAAATCGCGCGCCTTCGACGCACAGCAATAATTTCACGTATTTATCCAATTTAGGCTCTGAAAACCCAATTCCCAAAATTAATTTGCGCACCTTTTGCGCAATTTTTTGATTGTTTTGTGATGATATACAAAAATATCCTTATAATTTCACTCCTAAAAAAATTAATTCCCCCTCCCCGCTTTCAAAGTTCTAAATATCCACTGGACATATCATGAACTAGTTAAAGGCATATTGAATTGCGAAACAGGTATTCCCTTTTTACCAACCTCACAGATGAACTATGTTTCGGCGTTCGACCGTTTCCACATGTTACCACAAAAATTTCATTATTCGAATGAATTGAATAATATGTTAATACTCGCTAAATTAAATGCGAAATCTCCAAGACAATTGATTCCGATAACATATTTCATCTCTATTTCTCTCAAGTTTACAATATATTTTTTCAATCCAGGTGCCAGTTTGATAGCCGAGGAAAACCAATTTTGTCGGACGAAAATCTTCTTTTTGTGAAAGATCATCCGCTGATATCTCATTCTGTACCTACATGGGCTCAAGACGGAAAAACGAATGTTCCAATCTTCATGAAATTGAATGCAATGTAAGATTATAATAGATTTTTTGTTATTTCTCAAGCATGAGTCACTAACGGACCGCGCTTTGTCAGCGCGGTCCATCAGTGACCCATGCTCAACAACACACTAAGATTTTTATGAATGTGGTGCTTGGACAACGACGAAACTTGGATTTTGTTTTTGATCTCTACACTGCAGTAAAAATGCCGTAAATTGCTATTTTTTTACAGCAATTTTGCGTGATGATATTAAAAATAAGCTAGGTTGAATTTTTTTTTCCGCAAATTATTTACGTTGATGGAATGCTCATTTTGTTACTATAAGATGAACGGAACCATTGGATAACCTTGTGTATCCCCCAGAATAATTCTCTTTGAGCAAATGAAATGACTCAACCTGACTATCTTCAACTTATCTCTGTCTACCCACTATTCTGCACTTTTATGTGTACCTATCTGTTCGGTCAGTCACGGCGCGCACGCGTAGACAACTGACCCTTCTGCAATATGCCCCATTGTTCCATTTCAAAAGTGTATGGATGCCGGAAAAAATTGGATCTCGCACAAAAATTGTTCACAAAATATTCCTCTTTATCATGTTTTCTCTTATTCCGCCATCAACCAATTCAATATTTTCGTTTCTACAGGTATCAGTTCACAGCAATTGCAATTGACACAAACGCTGGTTCCAACGGATTATATTTTGTTATTATTCTTGGTACAACTGATGGTAAAATATTAAAAATAGTTCCCCCGTTATCAAAATCTATCACTGAATCTCACTTTGTTGGCGAAACTACCGTTTATGACGAAGTAAAATGCGGCGAAGGAGACAAGTAAGAATTTGGCTTTGCTTTTCTCTAAGGATTATCACAATGCGTGTGCTTCTTCAAAGCGCTTCGACGATTGCTGAAATGTATATCACAAAGCAAAATTACTCGTTCAAAAAGTTCATGCATAAACGAGTTTATTTATTCATTCATAAATATTTATTTATATTTTATTTATATTTCCCCCCGGTCGCAAATATATTTACCAAACATGTTTTGTTAAGTGTGAGTCACTGATGGATCGTGCCGCTTAGGCACGGACCATCTGTGGCTCGTGCTTGGCGAAATTAGTTTTCCGATAGGGCATTATGTGCGAAGTAAGTGAAGTCATATGTGATAAATGAACGGCAAAAGACCAAGTCGATGTCAGATAACCTCACCGTTTTATTATTATTTAATCTCAAAAAGCACAATAAACAACGAAAAAATACGATGAAGCTCTCGGGAATGCAACGAGAAAAAAGATCCATCTCTGTTCCATATTCGGAAACCAATTTATCCATATATATATCATACTAGAACGAAATAGTACGTGAATTCTGTACACCGCAAAACAAAATATAATGGGACTTTTAACAGTGGAATGAACAAAATAAAAAATAAAATACAATAGTGGTATTATGAGTAGGGCTGGGCAAAACCGAATTATTTGGAATTCGAATCTGATTCGGATCATTTTTTCGAATCGGACCGCTGACCGATTCACGATTGATTCGAATAATCTGTACTTCGAATCGATTCGAATCGCCAAATCGAATTGCCCAGTCTTAATTATGAGTCTTATTAATTTATTTTCTTGACGTTTATGAGGTTTTTCTATGGTGTGATAACATGATGTTTTCGTATGAAACGGAATTCTAATATAATCTCAAATCTCTTTTGAACTGTCAATTTGATAGTACAAAAGATAACCGTAGATTATAATTTCTTTTTGTGCATTTCTACAATAGCCTTTTTTATATTTTGCAGACAAGTTCAAGATGTAAAGATTGATAAACAAAATGGATTTATCTTAGTTGCGTTTTCATCATGTGTTATATCTGTTCCACTGTGTCCCATTAAATCAACATGTCAAAAGTAAGTTTTCTTCTATTTATTTATTTTACCAAAGTATAAAATTATTTTCCAGGTATACATTTACCATCGCGCAGGGTAGATACGACTCACTGTACCTTACAATAGTGGTTCAGTTCCGTTTAAGATGTTTTCCGCTTAGAGTGTAGCTCCTTGCCCATTGAACGGCCGTTTGGTGGTTTCTTTAAGACACTCTTTCCGGCCTTGCGAATTTCAATGAAAAAATGTTTTATAGATGGATTTTTAATGAAAATCCAGTCTAAGCAAGGTCGGAAGCAGTACCTATAAAGGGCCAAGTACCCATGACCTCTTACATAGCAAAAACATAATAAAAAATTTTAGCACCAGCAACTGTGCTGTGAGTGGAAAACAGAGTGTATCGAGTGCTATCTGCCCTGGACGAAAATAATACCATCTGTTGTTTCTTTCTTTGTTTCCTTTTAGTCGTTCGTAAAGCACGCAGGACATACATTAGGACAATCCCGTATTTCATTTAATGGCCGTTTTTATACCTCCAATACGCAATCCATCGTTGGCCAATGTCATCTATCTCTTCATAGGTCTTATATTAACAAGTGTGGCTTGGTTGGGGCCCGAAATAGGAGGGGGGGTATCTTTGTCACTACACAAATATAACATAACGATTTTGTCGACAATAATATTTAAATTATAATTACATATTTTAATAACAGAGAATGCATAGCTGCGCAAGATCCATATTGCGCATGGGATGGAAATGATTGCGTGAATGTTTTGAGACCTGAAGGATTACAACAAGACGTCATCAATGGAGACGTCACAGGTCTTCCAGAATGTTCATCACTCGTTCCTATACCAGGTTTGTAAAACTATTTAAGGCGGTGCTTAGTTTAAATTTGTTATCCATGGCTCTTACTCGTGATGTAGGAAATTTGATGATAGATTTTAGGATATGCAGATGGCTTTAAAAGCCCATACACTGTGTTAAATGGGCAGTAAAGTTACTGTTCATTTCCAGTAATTGCATATTTTTAAAATTTCAAAACGTCTTGTTGTTGAGACGAATGCCAAGTACGGACTGTTGATGGACGCACCTTGGTGGTGCGTTCCATCAACAGCCCATAATGGACATAAATGTCCGTATTGTAGCTTTATTTCAAAATCACACAGTAAAATTACCGCCAAAGGGCGGCAATTTTACTGCACTTTTCTTGCAGTGTACATTAATTATTTCAATAAAGCAACTTACCTAACATTGTACCTAACATTTTTAAAAAATCGACTGCATCATTCGCATGAATATTATAACTATTTGACTAAAATTTTTTAAATAATCGTTTGTATCACAACAGGAGTGGACGGAGAGTCCGGAGAGACAACCGGAAAATCCGGAAACAAAGCTTCAACAAATGTCACAACCGGGAGTCCAAATAATGTAACAGCGGCTGCCATTCCAGTTAAAGATCTCACGACAGCAGGTATAGTTGCACAGTCCAGAATGTCAGTATTCTGGTACTCAGACACCCGAAGAAACTGGTTGTCTGGGCTCAACTGGGGAAGGTTCAAAACCGCCAACACTGCTATTTAAAACTTTAATAATTTTACTTGCTAATATACTGAAAGTGAAATTATAAAACCAATTTTTGGACAGTTATGGGCTGTTGATAGAACGCATCGCCATCGACAGGTATCTAATATATTTGACTAAAACCTCACCAACTGGGCGATTATGAATTCTGTGAATTACTGTACTTAACTGTGAATTTACTGTATTTTTGTCACAGTACACAAAAAAATTTTTTTTGAAATGTTCCATTATAGAATTCTTCCTTATTTGCAATAAAAATACAGAAGCGTGCCGCGCCTAATCAAAAATTTTGATTTGTCAAGCATGTGCCACAGATCTGCGTGGCATACTTAATTTTTTATACCCATTCCTTGCAGTGGATCGCCCTGGCCAAGGACCTGTACCAAAGGCCACTTATAGACGGACAAGTTTTGAGTTGTTTGAAAGATACAATCTTTTCGGTTCCGCATGGCCATGATATTACACTCTAGATTGAGTGGTGGGCATGGATTAACGAGCCGCACCCGCCGGAGCTCGAACCCGAGATCATCAACCTGTTATGCCAATATGAAAAGCACTACGCTAACTTTGGAATTCACGTTTAGTAGACTCGAATAGAAGAGAGCGTTTTTGCAGTGACATTTTGTCGACACAATTCCCATTATAGGAAAGACTCTGGTCCGTTAAAAATTTTAGCCACATGCTTATCGCGTGGAGCGCAAAAAATTTGCTAGAAATTTGGAAAAAAAAATTTCGAGTACGGTAACAATCAATATTGGTCTAAAAATCAAATTTGCGTTGGATGAATGATTTAGCCTACGCGACAAATACCCTTGAATCTTTTATAAGATTTTTGAGGTTAAAACAGATTTTGTGTGAAATTGACGATGACTTTGCTGTTCGTGTCTATGAACTAATTCATAATCAGTTGTCAAAGGGGGAGGGGGTCATGTGCAGCTTCTTATACGAAGCTCTTCCTAAAATTTTGAACTTTTCTCAGCTTTTTTTCTCATTTTACTACTTTCTAGTTATATCGTTTATTTATATTTCTCAGTTGCAGTTCCCATAGTCAAGCCAGCAGGTGTACAATCAAGTTTGATTCATGGGATAATCGGCGCTATAATTGGTATTGTTGTGACGGCCTTGATATTCTTTATTTATTTGCGACGGAAAAAATCTACTCGGAAATCCAAAGATAATCGACAAGATGGTGGAATCGTTACCACACGGGTATGTAGTAGCAAAATTTAGTACGAGAGTAGAAATTTTAGCGGTCACGTATACGACACAAATGGACCGCGCCTCGGCGGCGCGTTCCATCAGTGACCCATACTTGACCACTGAAATTTCTACTGTATCGCATGGATACATCAGTGGCTCCTTTCTGACAAAATGCTATTTCTGAATCATGGTTTTATAGCCACTCTGTAGTGGTTCACCTTGACCATGACCCTTCCATAATCAACGTCCACTCATAGATAAACAGGGTTAGTGTTGCTGTGTAGGTGTGAACTCTCCGGTTTGGACTAGCCTACCCAAGTTATTACACCCTGGGTGATTAGGGATTTAAGAGTGGGACCAGCCGGGACTAGAACCCGAGATCTTTAACCTGCGACGCCAACATGATAACTATTAGGCCATCGCCGATGAGAATTAGTTTTAAACAGCATTCTGGATAAAAAAATTTTTTAGTTGATATGTGCTTGAAGCAAGGCCGGAAGTAACTCTAAGTGGAATCGTCCTAGAGGGAACTGAATCATTATTCGAAAATGCAGTGAGTGGTATCTGCTCTGGGCGATGATAATAACACCTACCACTTTTGTGTTCCTTTCTGGTCACCTTCTGCAACGCGCAGGAAATACGATAGACAATTCTGAATTCGGCGCCTACAGGACAATTCAAAAAAATATGATGTTTGTTTATTGCATATCCAAATAGAATATTTTGTGTCGATCGTAATATTTTGCAATTTTTACATCGAAAACTAGTATTTTCACGTAATATTTGAGAAAGGGGATTCTTTCCACGTTTCGAAATCTTCGAGTTACCGATATATTCTATTTTATAGCATAGAGTAAAAATGATCTTCTTCCGTGTGTCTTGATTTTTTTTGTTTTAAATTTCATCTATTCTCTAACAATCTAACCTCGGCATATAGCATGTTATCAAATTGGCATCGCAGATTGAAGATCTCGGGTTCTGGTCCCGGCGTATCAGGCTCGTTAATTCATGCCCATCATGCAAATCCGAGTGATAATTTGGGTAAGCCAGGCCGAATTGGAAAGATCTCCTCCTTCTAACAACTCTAACCCTGCCCGTCTACAAGTGGCCGCGTGTCCAGGGTGCTCTGCAAAAGGTGGATTTAAAGAATATTAAATAAAAAATTTCAGGTAAAGAACGGTAAAAACTCGAAAGATTCAAAGCGAAATTCACAAAGTTCAGCGCAAAGTAAGCAAGATCGTATAAATACAAACAGTACTCGGAGACAAAATAGTAAACGAAGTGAAAGCAGTTTAGAAGATGATCCTTTCATAGATGGAAATTTGTCAGAAGGAAATGTGAATTCTCTGGAAAAGGTTTGTTTTGAATTCGACTTATATTTTCATTGGACGAATTTAGCAATATATGTCGGTTTCTTCTCGTCTGTTTCCTAGGTAGAAGTTTTTCATGAGCGCATTTACTTGTTAGTCTTGAGTCAGTGATGGATTGCGACGCTTAGTCGCGGTCCATCTGTGACTCAAGCTTGACGAAATAACATTTCTGATTGAGAATGTACCGTCTTAGTTCCCAGCGTATTATCGATCATTCGGAAAGTACCAATCCGTGTATTAGCAAATTAACAACTATTTTCAGTTGGGAAGGATTTTTTGTAGGATTTTTTTGGGATTAATTGAAAGCTTCCTGGTGGAGATTTGTAGTAATTGACGTCACCAATGGTCAATTGAATTGACCAGAATTCCTTCTTTCCTTCCAAAATTGTACAGCTATCACTATAAGAAAGGAAAAATTAATCATACATTAGACCCATAGCTGTTATGTCTAAGTAACAATTAACATAACACAGGTTTTGTCAATTTTTCAGTCGAAAAGAAAACGAGAAAAGAGTGCAAACCGTAAGTCAAATGCATCATCATATCGCAGGGAAGACAGTTTGGAGAAACCACATAATATATCTGTCAACAGACAAACATCAAGAGAAAGCAATCGCGATCCGAGTCCGAACAACGAAGATTCTCTACCGGAACACAATCACATGTTCTCGTCTTCTGAATACGTACAGCAGCATCCCCAACAACAATCACAATCCCCTCCCCAAAACACGCAATTCCGAAGGACGTTTAGTACCGGTAACGGTCGTCAAGACGGAATGATTTCCTCGTCAAAATGGCAGACAACAAGTTAAGCGACAACTTTCACTACAAATGCCGATGAATTCTATGAACACAAATCCGGCGAAATTCTATCCGGCTTTGACTCCGGTCAGGCTTGGGACCCAAAACCCACTTGAAATATATAACCAACAACAACAGCAGCAAATGCAAGGGAATTTCGACCCCGCGCAGGCGCCCGGTTGGCACCCTTCCGCAATCAAAAACCCACACGGGTTACCTAGACAATATCAGACAACTAGTTTGGATCGTAAAATGTTGAAAGCGGGAGGTATGGCACATCCGCAGCAACATCATGACGCACAACAACAACCAAGAAATTATTCAGATACTCTTCCTGCCTCTGGAATGGACGATATGAAAGGTGAAATAGCTATTTTTGCTTCAATCTTTATTATTCAATACTATATTGTAAACGTGGATCTCTAATGAACTGCGCCGTCAATTTTTTTTCGACGAATAAAGATTGTGCATCATTTTGTCAGAGCTACGATCACAAACGAGTTAAAGAAGCTGAAATTGGTTTACGGAATGTTAATTTAAAAGCTAATATAAAACTAAATATTCCGAACGTTGTCGCTTTCCAATTAAACATTACATAAACGTGATTTTCCACGTGAACTAGTACTATGTTGCCGTTCGCAAAGGCTTTCACTCTCGCCCAGGACAGATGCCACTCACTGCAATATGCCATATGTTTTGATTCACAGTAAATGTATTCTGTATTGGATATCATTTTAGGCCGTGTGAGTTCTAACACCTGTACAAGCCTACAGGTATCATACCCCATAGATGTGATCTTTGAAATTGTCCTAACATATCCATATACTTTGTATAAGACGACTAAGGGGAACTAAAGGTCGTAAAGGGTGTTATTATCTCCCAGGGAAAATATCAGTCCCCGCAATTTTATCATTGTGTTAAGTCCGCTTTCTGATATTTCCCATTTTGACTAAATTGCGACTTTATCGTAATTATGAATAAATTCTGTAGTGTAAGTTAGTGTTCATTTCTTACCCTGTAACAGAAAAGGCAACATAATCACTGGTCTTTGACAGTAATTTTACTTGGCGTTATTGAATTTTTTGGCTAAATATGGAGTGTTGATGAAACGCACCAGAAATTGGCATATATCTCATTACCATGGCGTTTTTTTAACTTAGAAAAGATGCAATTACGGCGATTGACCAGTAAATATACAGTGTTTTGGATAGTGTGGTTCTCTTTCAGATTTGCTCCTATAGCCCTGCATAGAGCGAATTTCGATAAAAACAAAGCGAAAAACGTCGCAAGTTTTCTAACTAATTTGCCATTCCTCGCTTTTTACAGCGCAAGGCAGAAGACGATATCCAAGTGAATCAGTGGTGATAGGAAACAACACAGGGCGTCCACCACCACTTTTCTTCGCCTCAAAACAACCGACGTATCAGTCTATCGAAGAAGAAGCGTCTCCGTTACCCGAACAACATTCACCGACAAAATATCCAACTAATAATATGCCACAAAGAAATACTGCAAGAATGAGGCCTAATCATTTACCCCTGGGTAACAATACAAATCAACCCATCGACGACCCCAGGTCCCCGTACACAGTGATACCATATTCCAACCCGGGTACCCCAATGACAGAACAGATCCCTCTATTTGCAATGTCGCCCCATCAAAATGCGGGATACACTTTGCCATCTCAATTAAGGAGACAGTATACGGTAGATGCCCCTTCAACGAGATATAATAGCGTTCCTCCCAACCCCCGAGATTTCAACAAGCAATTTCCTCACCCCCAATCGGCCCCCAATATAAAATCTTACTCCACCACGGAGAGACAGTCAAAAAGTAACCCAGCTACCCCAGAATGGGATGGAAATCATAATAATTTTTTCACAGAACCGGTGATAACTGCTGCCGAGATGAGGAATCGAAATCCAAGTGGAAAATCACAGGTTTGTAACCAATTTAACTTTTGTATCAGAGAGTGAAACAGTGAGGGAAAATCTTCAAAATAGACAGATGATTCCTGAATGTTGAATTCAGAACGAATTTCACAATCGCTAGTTGGTTAAAAATTGAAGGTTCTGAGCGGCTATTTGCTAAAGAGTTGTTAATCTAAACTTTTTGCTATAGTATAAGTGTAGTATAAATTATATTTCAATCAAAGCGAACTTTGGCAATACTGGCCACTACACTCTGCTATAGCAGTTCAGTGGGTGTATGTATCTTACGGAGAGTAAGATCGTGAATAACTTCATTTCGGGTGCATTACCTACACTGTAACAAAAATGTAACAAAATCCTTGGTTATTGACAGAAATTTTACTTGCGGGTATTGAAAAATAAATCAAAAATGACTTTTTTGGCCAAATATGGGGTGTTGATGGAACGCACCGCGAAGGTGCGGTCCATCAACAGCGCACAATTGGCATGAATTCCATCAATATTGCGTTTTTCTATCTTTGGGTATATGCAATTACTGCAAATAACGAGTAAATTTACTGTACTTTCTTCACAGTGTAAGGTGTTTCTCAATTAAATAGTTTCGTTAATTCAGGAGTAATTTTAAGGCTTTTGAAGCTCGAACATAAGATTTTTTAACCACGTTAATTTTGAAATATTTCACAATTAATTAAATACTCTTTTTTCTTTTTTTTTTCCAATCCAGGGGACACCTAACACTCCGCCAATCAAAAACATCCAAAATTTTATACATCCTGATGTCATACCAACAAATAATAAGAGAACGGATGGCAGAGGTCCAGCAGATGGAGTGGCAGACCCAGCATATATGATAACTAGTGAAAATAAACCCATGGAAAGTCATGCATAGAATGCAAAGAAATCAGGAACAGAAGTCAAAGCAAGGGGCTGGGTATATACGTCCCCCCAAATAAAGAATCGATATTGATCAATAAAATCGAATCGAATCCACATACCGATTTCAACATGACCGGTAAGCCAGTACGCGAATTGAAAACACGAGAATATTGCCATTGAGCACCAACATGAGACGAAATAGATCCACGTTATTTTTGTCTTAGTAAGAGCCACTTGATGGATCGCGCCGATTGGGCGCTGTCCATCTGTGGTTCATGCCTGGCTGTACAAAATTGCAATTGGGTCGCAGTTTGAAGGTCAAAAAGTGTCTTTCCAATATGAAGTGATAGATTATTTTACTATCGAACAGGGCAGGTGCCACTCACTGCACTTTCTCAGAGCAGGTCAGTTTCGTTTGAAATCTCCTTGTTATACAGTGACCTTTAGATGCTTCATTTCGGCACTGCTTCCGGCCTTGATTGGAGTGAATTTCAATAAAAAAGTAATCATTATTTGTAAGATTATGACTTAATTATTTTCTTTTGTATTGTGCTATTTCAGTTCCGCGTTAGGACCACCGCTTCTTGCTGGTGGGTACGCTTGATAACCCGGCAAGTATTAAGCCTTTAGCCATACAGAATCTATATTTCGCTTCACTGACTGTGAGAAACGAGAATAGATAATTGGGACTATCGATTCTGAGATTCTTTCTGCATTGATCCTAACTATACTAGTATAAAATACACCAGCATACCCAGTACAACCAAATACTTGTATGGTAATTATATACTGAACAATCCAATTGATTCACAGATGAAAGAGTAAATAGAACAAAAGGTTTTATAACTTGAATATTACAGATATAACATTTTTTTTTCATTTTTGACGATAATATTTGATATTGAAGTGCCTCAAAGAAAAGTACACATGTTATTTGAGATTAAAGATATAACAGTTTAACATCAGTTCCATAGTAAAATCGCCTTCACACAAATTTGTATTTTTTCACAAATATGTTTATTAGTATATACTGCCTGCTCACTAACATCTGATCGTTTCTTGTTTGTTTTTTGTTTTTGTTTTTTCACTTTTTCTGATTTTGTTTCAAAAACTTATATTTTTTCTACGTAAAATAGTGACATTATTCCATTCTCAATATTTTCAATTACCAAACCAGTTGTGGAAAATTTTAGATACCAATCTTGACAAAACTTTCGTCAAGAATGCGTCGCAGATGGATCGCGCCTCGGCGGCGCGTTCCATCAGTGGCCCATACTTAACAGAACATATTTTGGTACACATTTTTTGACCTAGATAGATTGCGTCGGTGTCAGTAAACAACGCACAATATCACGCCTTTCAATTTTTTATTTTCTTTTTAAAAACGAAAAAAGAGGTCCAAACTGACCGCTTTTCGTATCGCTGTCCTACTATATCTAGATTTTCAAGATATTCGAACACTAAATTCGGCAAAAATATATTCGATTTGATTTCGAACAAAAATCAGATGCCATCTTTGTTATCGCTATATGTTTACCCATCATTCGACGATATCGAAACAAAAGTGTCTTCTGATATCATCCAAATCCTAACTTTTTTACTTTGTTTTTATCAGTTTTACTTTTCGCCTGGATTTTGTGCAATTATGTATCACGTCAATATAGGATTCAATTGCCTTATCAACCAGAATGTCTAATACGAAGCGAATATTCGAAATACAACCGCTATTAGTAGAACGGATAGTAGGTTTTTAAGCGTGAGTCACAAATGAACCGTCCCTCAGCAGTTGCTCACACGTATTAAATTGTTTTTTTTCAACTATAATATTCTTTGGCGAAAGACTCCAGAGGAACACTGAGCGACTTTGACCACTGAATAGAATTGAGGGATAGAAGTTATGTCCTAAGTCTAGGTAGATTATCACTGATATAGTAGTATCTGCCCGAGCGAAACGGGCGCTCTGCCATTATAAGTCAGACTAGTTTTAATCTATCAACGAATCTTCATTCGGTGCCACTTGGATACCTTAATCTTATCTAAATATTTTTAAAGTATATTCGTAGTAGAAAACATATTCGTTAATAATACTAGTGAATATTATATTCATAAACAGAAGTTTTTTTTTCCGGTTTTTGCTGATTGTTTTACATTAGCCACGGTTTCCATGTTTTGTCATCTTGAGTCTTTCAGTCGCATCGAATATAGATTTAAAAAAAAGATAAACTATTTTATTGAAACTTTTTAACATAACATACTCAAAACATTGTTATCACGCACATATAATAACGTCGTGCTAAAATCCGAATCATTATTATATTTTTCAAATAAAACTATAGTTAACATAACCTAATTATTTTTTTTTTAAATGTGGACATATTTTACCAATTTTATACGTGCCTTATGAACAATTTTAATTCCATGATGCATAATAAGATCGGTGTGTTTGCCAAGTTCAAAAAAAAAAAAAAAAATTGTGAGAATAACGATATCATTGTATATGCATAAATCACAGATTTTATGTTCTTATGCGAAATTTTCTTATTTTCTAAACAACATTTTAATTTTTGCTTTAACATTTTACTTATTATTAAAATATCTTTTTCAACTTTTTTAATCGCAAAAAACGGCCACTTTTGCCATTTGAACTTAAGAACAAATACGCCAATTCCAAACCACGGAATAAGGTAATATACATCAAATTTTTTTTACTCAAAAAAAGTTTAATAATCAGTTCACGTTTAGTCGTACATAAATCATAGATAAATCGCGCTCACCAAGCGCGATTTATCTATGGATTATGTACAACCAATCATGATCTGTATGGTTATTGTGAATTTTTTCATGCGAGGCGAAGTTTTGCTGTTCCAATTTTTACACTGCCAAAGTATTTTTTTCTGTTTTTCTACGTTTACACGATACAGGTTTTAAAATTTTCACCAACTTTTACAACTCCGATACAATACTTATATCATTGTTATTTTATTTTTGTGAAGTTCCTTATAAAAAGTGAAATAAATTTATACTTGGCTGCAAAATGGTCTGTTTTCGATTTGGTTCAAAGTTTTGGGTTTGTATATTTGAAGTCTCAGTGAAAAAAAAAGCAAAAACGGTTGTAGCTTCAGGATTCGTTTAATTTTTGTTATCGGATATCGATTCCTACCGTTTGGGCTAACGGCCACAATACTAAAGTTTTCTACAATACATGCCTGCATAGCTTTGCATTAATTGTATTTACAAGTCCACAAAGCACAAACGTACTGAATGTGCAGTCTCCGTCAGCCTGCATGGCAAACCGTTCCATTGCTTTATAACTGAAATAAAAAAAAAATAACAGCAAATTTGATGTGATTTATTCTCACTCATCTTTGTCGAATTTTGGAATAAAGCACGTAACCAAATGGATTGATTCCATTTTGGATTGAGAATGACATACCAAGTAAGGCTGGACAAAACCGAATCATTTAGAATTTGAACATGATTCGAATAATTTTTTCGAATCGTATCGAATCACTAATTCCATGTAAATGACAAATATCCCATTTTTACCTTTACAACTTGTCTCCATCATAGGAGACAAAATAGTTTATATTGTTTTTTTCTATTCACACTACATTGTCTAAGAGCTACAATTTTCGTATTTTAACGGCAAAATGCTATCGATTTTGGTCAAACTTGATCAAAATCGATTGCATTTTGTCGTTAAAAATAAAAATTCTAGCTCATTTAACAAGTTTTTGTTCCTGTGGGCGATTCACGATTGATTCGAATAAATTGTCCTTCGTATCGATCCGAATCACCGAATCGAATTGCCCAGCCTTAGTCCCAATTACAGTGCATCGCGAGACCTTTGAAGATGCGCATAGAATCGTGTTTACTTTGTGGCTATTGGATGCAATTAGTGTTTGCAATTTTAGGTAAAAGTAACTAGTTTACCTCGTATACTTAGTTTACCGAGTTCATTTCCAAAATACTTCCAACTAGTTTCACTGATAACTGACTTACCTAAAATTACTAAGTAAAATGAGGTAAATTTACTTAATTTTCAACAGGGCACCTAGTTAAAAAACTAGGTAAATTATTTTTGCGTTCCAACAAAAGCCATCAAAAATAGACTATTTGAAAATTTTAAGCTCGAAATGTATTAAAAATGTATTTATTAAATGCAGCCAAACAACGGTTACCTAGTTTACCTGATTATAATCCAAGGCGCTACTTAGTTTTGTAAGTGCAACTAGGTTACGTAGGAATACTTCATCTCGTTTTGTGATAAATTTCTTTTACTTTACCTAGGTTGCCATCACCAGATACAAGCCGACCGAAGAAGACCATTAGAAATAAGAGCTTTTATCCAGAGACCTAGATGTAGTCCTCCGAATGGTAGGTTATACTATCGCGGAAAGTTGATGATAGTTCAACCATAGATTTACAATTATGCTGTTAGCGTTGTTCGAATTCCCACTAAATGCCAAACTTCGCAAAATCTAATTATCTCCATGAAACTAACGCTCGATCTATCGGCTCCGACTTGGCATTTTACCAAACTTATATTTTCGTCAAAAACATTATGTAAACCAAATAACCTAATTAAATCGTTTAAAAAGTCAAATTTATCCTTTACGGTGAGATAATAACAGCCTTCACAGCGTAACACCGTTGAGATTTCCGGATAATATACCGTTATCCTATATTTAAACAAATAATAATGACGGCAAAATATTGAACTGCGTCATCAAGACAAAGCGTACTTTTTAAACAAATATGGTCCATAGATGATTTTGAGCCTGTTTGAAATGTATTATCAAATATTATAGCATTATGTCTACTCTTTTACATATTTCATAGTAAAAAACAAATTTTAATCAAAGTTGGCAAAGGTTGAAACCAAACTAATTGTTTTAGTTAATTTAAATGAAATAATTAGGTGTTAAAAGTAAAGATGGTGGCTCCGCCGCAAGCTTTTCATAATAACCCGTTATTAAACGTACGTTAATTGCCCCCAAACCACCGAAATTAATGGAAAATATTCGCATCAATATCCGGTATATATAAATACCGTTGTTGTTATGTTTCACGCGCTACATTTCCTCGATTTGTTCTTGAGCGTGTTGTTGAGCATTTCGAATTTTAATTTGAGAAGAACATGGAGTCTAGTGGTGAGGGTATCACTCACAATTTCACGGAGATTGAGACAACGTTGAGTACGACTGTAACATCAGTAGGAAATTGAGTGAGTATTTTTACACGTACTTTAAAAATATGTAGCGGGGGTTGGAATTTGAAACTTCGTGATTGGACTAAAAGAATCAGAAAATAGTTCATTTGATCACTACAGGTCAATACTATGAAAATGCGCTGGTCATTTAAAAGAGTTTTACCGGATTAGGGATTTTATTTTGATGGCAAATATGTTATTGAGGTACTTTGATTGCGCGATCCATAAAGGCCACCATACAGGTTTGCGTGGGTCGCGTTTTTTCGTGGTTTATTTTATTTTAACCTTGAGTTTACGCCAGCGCAACGCTGCGCATTCGTTTGTTTACAACGCAACCAAACGGTTTGCCACGCAAGCTGACGGAGAGTGCTCGTTTCGTTGCTTCCTTTTTGTGTTTTGTAGGCATGTGAACACAATTAACACAAAGAAATGTAAACGTGTATAGCCGTTTTTGTTTCGGTACTCGAAACGAAACGCAATGCATTCCTAAAGGACAGCTTCCCGTGTATTGCGACCTTAACTCTCCTTTTTTTTATCTTTCTGTGCATCAATAGTAAACTTGTTCATAAATTTTATATTTGCCGTTTCCGTCGCTATAGGTTTATCAGAATTGCCTCCATTTTCGACTCGTGGTTTTTTGGCATTAATATTTCTGATGAACTAGTTCAAGCTTTTTCGTGAACAGTTTTACCTGGTAATACTAGGAACATTTTAACAAAATTTCAACTACATAATACCAAGTTCTAAGTAACAGTACCCGCTGGTAGGGCTGGGCGAAACCGAATCATTTGAAATTCAAATCTGATTCGGATAATTTTTTCGAATCGCGGATCGAATCATTAATTCCGTGTAAATAACAAATATCCCATTTTTAGTATTAGGGCTAGTCTCCATTATGAAAACTAGGACATTTATATTTTATAGTGTATATTGTAGTGTATATTATAGTGTATAGTGTATATATTCAATTCAGACTCAATGTTCAAATAAAACAATCTTCTTATTTTAACGACAAAATACGACCGATTTTGATCAAATTTGACCAAAATCAATTGTATTCTATCGTTGAAAATGGAAATTTCACTTCATTTGGCCAAATTTTGGTTCCTACGAACGATTCGCGATTGATTCGAATTGCCCAGCTCTACCCACTGACCAGTAAAAAAATTTCCGGAAAAAGTTGAAATTTTGTACTTATATATCTGGTTGAATTCAATCTAAAGTTCCACTATTGCAACCAACGTTGGTATATTTAAGGTTCATCAAAATATTGGTATATTTATTTATAGAAGTTCGCTTGAAGCTAAGACAAAAGCAGTGCTTGAAAGAGTTAACTAACTTTCCACTCGAATGGCAAAGAGCTACTGCAAGAGTGCCAGCAACTGCACTCCAAACGTAAAACATTCCATACAAGACTTAACCATCATCGTAAAGTGCAGTGGGTAGTATCTGTGCTAGGCGATAATAAAACCGTCTACCAATTCTGTGTTTCTTTTTAGTCGGCTCTTACGACACGCAGGAAATATATTAGAACTATTACTTTTCTAGGTATAAATATGAACAAGGTAACGATCATATAAATTTGGTCGCGCAATATAGGCCATATCGGATTTGCGTTATTTCAGTACTAAACATCTTATCAGACATGAGACATGAATGACTCTATCTATCGTTTCTATTTATTTGAGGTAAAACAGGATTTCACAAAAACGTTTATAAAGAATTTCAAACCATCCGAATCGAATCAAATATTGACTCTGAGAATGACATTCCTTTATAAATTTCAAATTTTAAAAACTTACATAACTATATAAGTTTACTAAAATTCAAGCAAATTTTATCAAAAATTATTTTTTTTCTCGGATAAATTAGTTTTGGCCCATAGGTTCAAAATGAATTAAATCTAATATGTTTTCTACCATAATTATCTGAACATCAGAGAACTCTATGATGTACAGGTGTAAGATTTAATAATAAATTTACAGCAAAGACCAAAATAATCGTTCACGATTTGATATAAATCGTGGCATAATTAGAATGCTATTTCAGGGTAAAATTGTTTATAATTTTGTTATAATTACAATGAAATTGTTACGTATGTGTTCCCTTTTATTTAAATTTCCCCGAAATAATTTCTGTAATTTAATATATCACATTACCTGTGTGTGATCTAAAACACCGATCGGTAACGTGATGTTGTGTTTGAATCCGAGTTATATTGCGATTGAAATCCAAGGGATCAAGAGATGTAGCGATATCGCAACATCGCAAAAACACTTCACTGCGTCTGTCTAAAACCCTGCTAAAAGCAAAAAATTGGAATTGATATATATATATATATATATATATATTTCAAAATGCACCGAAATATTAAATTATCGCAAAATAGCATTGCCATATTTTCTGAAAATCTACAGAAGAGAGGTCAGACGTTTGTTTGTATTTTCTTTGTCTAAAGTACCACATTATTTAAATCCTCTTTTTTTCTTTTTTTAATCAGCGATCCCAAAACCATTCTTAAAATTCGAATATCGTATCGATCCAAATTACCGCACCTAGATGTGGGACTGCTTGGTTCCGCCGATTATTAATTTGCCAGGTATGACCCATATATATGGACCATGCGCAACGACACGTTCCATATATGGATCATACATGACAATATTTTAAAAACTGCTTTGAAAAATGAATCAATAATTAAGTAATAATTAAAATTTGTACTTTCTTTCAACGGATCCTCTCGGATAACGGATATTAAACTTAATTGCTCTGTATTTAATTTTTGCCTTGTTACTCCCTATTACATTGAATGTATTAACTATAATTTCCCTACTTTTAATATCATATTAAATTGCTAATAATAACGTGTGTATCACCGCAGGTTAAAATTTACTAATAACAAAGTATCTTTTTAACGTCTGCATCTTTGATAAAATTGGAAATAATAGTTCTTGTATTCATGTATCTTAAGCAAACACTCCAAAACTAGTGGAGAGATACCTTAACAGAAATGATTTGTGCACGCATGTTTTTTGTTGAGCTTGGGTCACTGATGGATCGCGTCGACGAGGCGCGATCCGTCTGTGTCTCATTCGTGACAAAATATAATTTTCGACATTAGGTACCAATGCATTCCTTAACTCAAGGCGTAAGAAGTTGGGTAGGCTGTCTTGGACAAATACGCTTATGTCTGTCCAATGCAACTAAACTCAGAGCTTGTATGTTGTTATTAAACCGCTTTTACAAGCCCGATTTACTCGAATGGGAGACATAAGAATGCAAATAACATGACAAAATACCTAGTTGCAACACAATGGGCAAAATTGACTATATAGATGATGCCTGAAGGACATACCAATAAACTGAACTACACTGAAGACTGTATGAGGGACAAGCGGGCTATCTGTGAGGGCTGCCTTTATCCTGTACTTGTCATTAGTTCTCTTCTCGCGTTCCTGACTTGAAAATATGTTGGAATGGGATTCTTATTTCACGTTTTCGGGTGTCGATTGAGCTCTAAAGAATATACCTAGGGCTGGCAAAACCGAATCACTGTAATTCGAATCTGATTCGGTTATTTTTTTTCGAATCGGATCGAATCACTAATTGCGTGTAAATAGGCTTAACAAATATCCCATTTTTAGCATGACAACTTGTCTCACTTTGAAAATCATGACATTTATAAGTTATGGTGTATATTTTCAATTTAGACTCCATGTCTAAAAGCAACAATTTTCATATTTTAACGACAAAATACGATCGAATTTGGTCAAATTTGACCAAAATCGATTGCATTTTATCGTTAAAAATGAAAATTTCACTTCATTTGACAAATTTTTATTCCTGTGAACGATTCGCGTTTGTTTCGAATAATTTGTGCACCGAATCACCGAATCGCCTAGTCCTGTATACCCAATACTCGACTTTTGCCAATATTCGAGCGTGCTAGACGGACTACGTCCGGGCATATGCTTGACAAAGTATTTCGTCATATTTTTTATGCTGGTTATGATAGCTCAATATAATAATTACATATACCAATTACAGGCCTTACGAGGAACTATTTCATACATGGGAAGGATTAGTTGTCACAATTTTACTTGGAATTTTATGTATATTTGGACTAATTGCAAATGCTGTCACATTTTTTGCAATATGTACATCGAAGACTTTGAGAAAGTAAGTGCAGTATAGAATTAGCTGGAATAAGTAATTCTGTTAAAGACACTAAAATAACCGACGCTTCTGCACTCCACGAGAACACAGTCCAGAAGTCTAACTGACATTCTAAAATGTAAACCTCACTCTATCAGCTACGAAAATAGGTTGTTTTTTGATATTTTACGTCTACTTGCATGGTACTTGAGTATTTATTTTTCAGGCCCGTTAACGTAGCCTAATCGAATTGCTTAATTTCATGTATTCACAGGTACTTACTGACTGATAGGCTTAGCCCGATGCATCAGAAAAAAGGAGAGTCAGTCATAGGCCAACAATCATTCTCAATAGACCTGGTAGTTCCTTGTTCGTCAAATATAATAATCAAAATATTAAATTTTCAGATCTCCATTCAACATCTTGATATTGAGTCTGTGTGTATCAGATTTTCTATCAGCCTTAAATAGTCCTCTGCAAGCATATAGAAGAGTCTGGGGATATTTGGAGTTCGATTTACCACTAGGATTTTGCAAGGTATGCTTCGACCTCGTGCGAACGAGATCTAACAACATTACATAGTTACGCCACTAACCCTATATTTATCCAACATACTTACACATGACTGGGGCTGGCAAACTTACACATGACTAGGGCTGGGCAAAACCGAATCATTTAGAATTCGAATCTGAATCGGATAATTTTTTTCGAATTGGTTCGAATCGCTGATTCCGTTAAATAACAAATATCTCATTTTTACTATTACCATTATTGTCTTCATTTTTATTTTTATTTTTTATTTACAGCCACTTCTTAGAGTGGATTACCCTGATCAAGGCCTGTGATAATTTTAGAAGTTACAGTTACGAATTACAGATATAAGCTTAAACAGGCTTGAAAACGTTATATTTTCAATTACACTCCAGTCCAAGAGCAAAAAATTTCATTTTAACGGCAAAATACAATCGATTTTGGTCAAATTTGACCAAAATCGATTGCATTTGGTCGTTGAAAATGAAAAATTACATTTCATTTAACAAGTTTTTGTTCCTATGACCGATTCACAATTGATTCGAATCACCTTTACTTCGAATCGATTCGAATCATCGAATCGAATTGCCCAGTCCTATGCGTGACAACCTCGGACGCGTAAGCGACATGGTTAAAATCAGAGCTGCTACAGGGTCAAAATTGACAATATTTAAAGCATATTAACTTTAGACCGCCTAATATACCGTTTTGAGTAGTTTGATGTTATCCCAAGAAGATGTCCCCCTCCAGCTTCCAGTGTAATGATACGATCACGATTATGATGTTTTCGGTCTCTAGTTTAGTTGTTTTAGCTTTTAGAAAACAAAAAGTACGCGACCGTTGCATGTTATCATGTCAAATTCACAGACTTTAGTCACGTTTCCTTGACGTGACCAACCCAGATTGCAAATATAGCCTACTTGCAATTTCTTGTGAAGAGATCAAGTTATTTTTGTTTTCAGAGTATTTAACATCGATACTTTCATTTTTTTCAGTTCACTGTTGGACTCAGTCAATGGACTATGTTTGTGACAGTTCAACACATTCTCGTATTCAGTATCTTCAGATTATTGGCGATGCAATTTCCAAATACAATAAAGAAATTTACACCCACAGCAGCAAAGGTATTTTATAGGAGTAGGCATGCCATTAATCGCAACCATGCTATTAAATATACTACCCATGTTGTCGAAAACTAGTGGGGAAATTTAAACTAATCGGAAAAAGTTTTGTCAAAACATCTTTTGTTGAGTATGTGTCACTGATGGATCGCGTCGACTAGACGCGGTCCATCTGTGGCGCATGCTTGACAAAATGAAATTTCTGATTGGGAACTACAATCGAAGCGTGCGACATTATGGTTTAATTTAATGTCAAATAATCCCCACGATTCAATATCGTTCCAGCTCTAGATCGCGACGCTCAGATGTGACCATTTGTAGCTCATACTTTGCAAAATAAAAGTGCTGATTAAGCAAAATTAAATGGTAGATCGTCCGAGCCTTGCAGTGCGTTAATTTCTTCACGGACTGGAACTAGAAAAGCCATCCCCGTTCAGCATTTATATCAGGGCGTGATAAAGTGAGCATGGTCGGCCAAAATGTTAAGCGCATAAGCGACCAAGATAACAATACTTGGCAATGAAATATTCAATCTGGCTTACTTAGGGTGATCAACGCCGAAGAGTGAATATAAAAATCTTAATTTTAACTTAACGGGGTAAGAGTCGTTGTTTTCATTGATATCAGAAAACTCGTTTTTTGCCCTCAAATCTTCGACTGACAAGAGGAAAAATCAACGCCGAACTTCCTCGCGATCCATCATCGACCAATCTTTTAGAAATTGTTACAAATTGTTATTGGGACCTTGCATATTTGGGAGTGAGTTATATAATAATAATTTTATTATTGTAGATCACAGCAGTATTCATTTGGATCGAAGTATTTTTTGTCAGTTCATTTCTTTATATGCTTACATCAACAGTCATTCCATACAAACCGGGAAGATACAAGACGGCTTGTACAGCAGTTGGCAAGGATTGGTACGTACCCTATCAAATTTCATTTCGTTCGTCAAACATGAGCCACTGATGGACTGCGTCTCGGCGGCGCACTCCATTAGTGCATCATACTTAACAAAACGTGTTCGGGTAATTTTTTCCTGATTTGGTATATTTTGGTCGCGGAAAGGTTTACAGCGGATTACTTCAAGCGAACCCCCATACTATGGTAGACAAAATGACGTAGGAAAGTAATATTTTCGGTTACCAAGTCTATTTAAGCATATGTGAAAAATCTTGAATAAAATGCAAAATATATCTCATGAAAGATTTTAAAACCGAACTATACAAAATTCGTGATTGTTCTCTATATATGGATATCCCGAATGCAGCCATCGAAAAGTGTCTAGAAACAAAATTCTGTTATTTATGCCATGGGGGTATAAGGGGCTGGTCAATACCAACTCTAAAAATTCTTTCCTTTTTTGCTTATGTTGACGGGATAATATTTTTCATTTTCAATCCCCGTATATTCTATGACGTAATTTAATAACATCATATTGATATTTTGCAGGAGACCTACCGTTGGAAAATACGCAACATATGCAATACCTATACTGTTGTTTGCACCGTTTGCTGCTATCATCATCTGTGCTTTGATGATTGCTGTATCTTTGATACAGGTTCGCAGGAAACGAGGTTCGAAACTTCTATAGAATTTTCTCCGCTATTTATTTAATTTAATTAAAAGGTATTTTATATATTTTATTACTTTATATTATGTAGGTATTTTACAACTAAACCACTATACGTCAGAAAAAAATGCAAATTTTCGTCCAGAATGCGTTTATATTCATTTTTATTTAACTGTTTGTCTTCTCAGCTAATTCGATCTCATCAAGAAAAAAGGAATCATATGGAACAACAGCTCAGCAACAAACATGTTTAACATCGTACAAAGAAATGCAAGGTAACACTTGTTTCAGTGACGAAAACATTTCCAAATTTTCAATATTCTGCAATACCACATTTTATTTCAATGGGAATAAGCAGACCCCCTCTTTTATTTCGGTATTGTTTCGAATAAATACTTTTTTTAAATTCACATTTAAAACTTTTCAATCGGCATTTTAACACTTCTTTTCTATACAACAACAATGATATTGAGACTTTCCCTCTACAGCGTCGCAACAAACCATGCAGGAAAAAATACAAGAGAGAGAAAACGTAGCGTTGCTTCAGGTCACATTGATTGTGTTCTCATTTATTCTTGGATATTCAGTCGAAGCTGGTAAGTATTTGTCATTCTATATTTATAGCTCAATATGCATTATTTGGAAGCTAACTAACTTATATTGTGCCAACAGCTACGTAATGATCAAAACGCACTTTTATCTCGATACGTTATAGTTCAAGTATGAGTAGAAATAATATTTTCAAAAAATAATTTTACGATTAATTATTTCCTGTTTTCTTTCATAATTTTCAAATTTCAAACTTATGTTATATTTCAGCTTACCGCATGACAAAGGCACTGGACCTGAGAGATATTTTTACAGTGAGAACCAAGTGGGTGACACTGACAGTAGCGTACGTCTTACTTCGAATATCAGAATGTCTAAATCCACTTTTCTACAACCTATCATCCAGGTGAGACACAATTGACTAGATCAGTCCCCCCAGCGACGAAAAATAGCCACACTTTTGTATGTACCCCTTGTCCTTCCCAGTCATAAATATTTGGACCAAACATGTTTTGGTAAGCATGAGTCACTGATGGATCGTGCCACGTATTGGCACGATCCATCTGTGTTGCATGCTTTACAAAATGAATTTGTTATTGTGTTGCCTCTACTGCCATATAAAATGATAAGATCAGTCTAAAATTGAAGTCGAAGCTCAAGCACATAGCAAGTAAATGAAATTTCTTATTCATACAGCCAAATGAGAAAAAGAACTAAACGTTTTCTGAAAATACAGAAAGACTACAGTTCATCGGATACTCTCAGCGAATCAGAAATGAAGACAGAAATTCCGCAAAAAACAACAGCAGTTTCCATTATGTAAACACATAAAAGAGACGGGCGTATTACAAACCTCAGTATGAAGATTTTCAAGTGATGCCAAGTTAGATCCGAAGCATTGCCGCAATGCATCGCCATTTTATGTCTATATATTTGGTTATGATTAGTCCCAGCAATGTAATATATGAAATTGAACGCTTCGATGGAATCGGACACAAAATGAAGTTATAAGCTCGAATAGTTTACATTAATATACTCCTACAATTTTGTAATTGGATCTGTATCGGAGCATTGCAAAGCAAGTTATATTACGAGTCATTGGCCAATTATGCCGTCCATACATTATCCATATGTGCTTCATGCTTAGCAAAATAAAAGCGAGAGACGTCCTAATATGTTTCAACATCAATCAGAAACTACCTATTTTTCGAACAAATATGAAATTATTCCATTCAATTTTAAATAAATATTTTATCGAAAATATCAAGCAGGGTTTATATGGCAAGGAATATTTTTCGTATTATTTTACTCAAGCAATATTACTTTTATCGCCAGTGAAAGAATGTAACATTTTTATACAGAAATAATGAATTCGCCGCGGCTTGAATAATTCATATTGAATTGTTTGTATGCTAGTTGTTTTTGTAGGTGTGGGTGGGCAATTCTATTCGGTTTGTTTGTCTTAATTATGATAATGAGGATAAATTTAAATGAAAAAGCGGAACATTTGCTATATATACAGAATTATTTAATATAATATTCATTTCCTTCCTCCAAATTCGCTCCGTACAAGGCCGGAAGCAATACCCGAAAAAACCCTCTGACGACCAATACTAAAATTTTAGTTACCAGTCACTACAACGATCGAAACTGAACCACAATGGTAAAGTGTAGTGATTGATTCTGTGCCCTGGGCGACGATAAAATTATCAGTCACATCTGATATCGCAGCAGTTTTCAAATACAACTTCAGAAATCACAAATAGGTAATGAATTAAAATAAGTTATTTACTATATAAAATTAGCAAAATACAAAGTATATATACATAATGTACAAATAATACATTACACCCGATCACTACTAAGTAAAAAAATTGAAATGAGTTATTCAAGACCTCCCCCCAAACTTTCCTGCTTACTACTCTTTGTCCTACTCCACCTGCCCGGCTTTGTTCGTATCTTCTGTTCTGTCGCGCTCTGTTTTTTTATCGTGCGTTCTCGCTGACTTTTTTCCGTTTTCATTCTTCTACCCCGGTACGAGTGTTCCATTCACACTTCTTCTCCTGTCCAGCACCTTCGACCGCACTACCTCCTACTGACCCGTTATCCCATTCCTACCACACCTCTAGACTCACTCCACAGTAGCACAATGTCCGTATCACCATACTGCATGACTGAGTGGTTAAAAAAGAAATATCACACAGTAGATATTGAAATTTACAGTTAATTACACATCAATGCCGAAGAAGCACTCACGACGTCGGTGCCCGCTCTTTCGTTTGCGGGTTCGACCCGCGCACTCGTCTGCTAAAGCTATAACTTGGTGTTTCGCGAATGAGATTATTTTTGCATAAAAGTCTGATTAGTTCAAATGGTACTCCACGCACATGTCCGTGCTTGACGTTAGTCAGTGGTTTAGACGTCGGTATCACTTACGAACAGACAAAGCTTGAGAGGTACTAAGTTTCTGATATTTGTTCAATACAAAATTGGAAAAAATCAAAGTTATTAAACCCCTATTATATTGATCAAAAGTTCATCTTTTTTGAGCATTCGTATATTAAGAACAAAGCAAAATAAAATCGAAGAAAAATTACTATAGCGAATATTGACTGGAGATAATTTTATCATCGACAAGGGAGAAATACGACCAACTGCGGTTTAATCTGGTGGTTCAGTTTTGTGTGGGATCTTTTTCGCTTAAAGTGCAGATGCTGACACTCATCCTGTAGCAGCTCTTTGCCATTTGAATAGCCGTTCAATGACTCTTTTTATGTGCTTCTTATTGTCTTACTCAGAGCGAACTATAATACAAAAACGAAATATGCGAATTGTTATTGTGGTTGTCAAAAATATATAATACATCAAATACGAATAAATCTCATGTATTAGCCGACTAAGAGAAAGGCACTATAAAGCCTCCAATAGTCCGACAAGAAAATAAAACTAAACATTGCCTTTGAATTGCTCTAAAATAGACTTCGCCTTCGCTAACAAAAACATTGTCGAACAAGAGCCTCAGGTGGACCAAGTCTTGGCAGCGCGATCCACCAATACCTAAAATTCGTAGCAACGCGGTGATACACTGTAGCAAAAGTACAGTAAATTTACTGGTCATTTGCAGCATATTTCAAAAGTTAAAAAACGTCGGGTTGATGAGATTTATAGCAATTGTGGGGTGTTTATGGAACGCACCATTTGTTCATGAAATATTTGGCCAAAAAAAGTCAATTATGAATTTTTTTCGATACCGCCAAGTAAAACTACTGTCAAAGACCAGTGATTCTGCTGCATTTTTTGTAGACTAGGTTATTTTATTGGGACTGACATCGAATGAATGATGTGGTTTCGAATCCCCTAAGAAAAATGATCGAGATCGCTAAGCGAAAAAAACTTAGAGCAATACATTTGGGTGTCTTTGGGGAAGGCCCTGTAACCCTTAGCCTTGGGACGATGCTCCAAAACCTTTCCGGTTCCTCATTGTCTTCACACAGGAATGGCAAGACGCAAGATAAATTTTTGTATCAAAATAAAATTGGAAGCAATGTTAATAACATACTGTGAAACATTTTCTTTCCTTTTATTGTTAAAATAAAGCACTTCACAAAACAGTACTTCGTGCTCATTCCCTTTTATTTCATCATTTGCTGCTTTTTTCTTAACATTTTGAATAATATTCTAATGGGAGCTATTCAAAGGGTTTTGTTTGTTGTGGGCACTGATATACTTGAAAATCACTGCAAGTGACTGTTTGCACTTTTCATAAATTTACATTAATTAAAAAGCTGCGCGAATAAAATTCAGCAAATTATTTATTACACGCTCTCGGAAAAAACGAACCTCAAATCGGTAAAATAAACCTTAGCTTGGTCGTCAACCACTGGCCAATGATGAACAAAGTATTTTCATCATAAACAGATTTTGGCAGTATTTCAACTTTAAAAATTTTTGCTTTTGTGTTACTGGTATAATAGCTATCATAGACGAGTTTCCTCAAATTAAGAACTCACATTCTTTGTTTGTTTTTAAATTATATATTTTCAATCTTTATTACACATAAGTTCCACATAGTGTTAGACCGAGTACTAATGAAAGCTAACGGTAAATCTTGATTTTACACCGTAAAAAAAGCTTTCCTGAATTTTTTGAAAAAAGGGTTGATGTCGCCAATATTGATTGGATTTTTAGTGATATGAATAAATGCTTTAATGAAATTAGACAAGAAAAGTTAGGGTCTCTTTTGTAATTATGACATAAAAATGGTACTATGATGTCACATCCGGTAAAACTTTCCACCGGATTGAAAAATATAGGCATTTATTTTTAAAATATTCATTCACTTGGTTTTGATTCAATTTCATGAGAGGTTTTCCTTGAATTCATAATAAGTACATATGATAATCATAAAGTCACGTGCATGGATACAGCGTGATGATCATCACATAACTTTAACTTGGCATCTTCAAGACTAAAAGGATGACCAGGTTACTACTACAATCTGGAGAATCGTATATAGATTTTGTAAATTTGAAATAAAAAAAAATCGAATAAAAGCTGCTGGTGTTTAAAGATAACAAAAATTCTCAGTTTCATATTACATTTTTTGTACCTACTCTATCTTTTACGCTTTTTAACACAATACTGATGTCATCAAAATAATACTTTATTTTGAATCTCGGTAAATTTAGAAAATAGTAAATATAGGGACGAAAGACGAACGTCGTTTGCCATTATTTTCTCGGTGAAGCGGTGAAGTTCTGTTTTGGAAAAATGTCATTGTATTAAAATATTGTACAGTATGTGCTTGGTTTCAAATTATGAAGTATTGAGTTATCAAGAACTCAAGTCATGCAGGCTTTCGTAGAATAACCGCCTGGGCAGAGACCATTTGCTACACTCTGCTATAGTTTACAGTATCAAATTAAAATGCCATGGGGAAATCCCCAGAAAGAAAATGTTAAGGTGAAACTTGGTTCCTATGACTAATCCCGATTCACCGTGTCAATAGCGTCCAAAAGAAAATTTGCTCTCTGAGCAGCCAGGTAAACAGTCTCGGTGGTGTAGGTCAAGCTCAATTCCGTGTTACGGTCAGCCTCCGACAGGTTCACAATATCAGCGGTACAACTCTACCCCCCCCCCCCCACCAACATATATATATATAAATGTTTAGTCAAGCTAGTATATATATATATATATATATATAAAACTGCTAGGGCACGCAGTTATTCTTGCATATAACTGGTTACTGCATTAAAGAAAATGTTATTTGCTGGTCTTATTTTTGCCGTTTTGTTCCATGTCCTTGAAACTGGTCACTGCATTTTTAGACATAACTCAAAAACCGTACGACATAGAATACTGTGACATACATCAGAAGACGTGAGAGAGTCGCTTTCTCCATCTTTGTACTTTGCAATCGGACTTACCGGACAATCCGCTCGGATGCGTTAGAAAACACGGAGAAGTGCATGGGTAACGTAAAAATATACTAAACCTCTTGAATTCCAGAAACCGGTTTCCTGGTGCTCAAACCTTTCTTCTTTCTCTTGCTCAATTTTTATCAACATGTTCGGCAATCATCAATTACGTACTGAACACTTCTGTAGGGTTTTATATCTTATTTCGTTTCTATCCTATGCTGATTGTGGAGTCCGAATAAACTTACTTACTATTGTGATGTCACTGACGAAAAGCCGATTTTGAAATTCCTTAGGAGAAGAGAGTCATATTAAGTACGGACCAGGTTGTCACCTCTGTTCATGAAGGAATTTATTAGGGCTTCGTTACCTGTAAGATTCCCCTCGCTGTCATTAGGTGGTGCTGTAACATACTCTTTATGTCATGAGCGTATAATTGGTTAGTCCACAACCTGCGCGTGCCCGCACTGAGGCCTGTATGCTGATTCGGTCTTAAAGTTAGTCATTAACTTGTGGTAAGTTAAGTTAACTCTGAACTTTAGAATAGGGATAGGATTTTATTTTGGCTGATTTGTCCTGCATTATGTACTTCTTATAAGTCATTGACCGTGCGGTAAGTAAATTTAGCATAGTGATAGGATTTTATTTATATGAAGTAGCCTATTCTGTATTGTCACCGTACTGGCAAATGCCGAATGTTTGAATCAAATATTTTGCACAGTTTAATCTTAGCACACTGTAATCTTAGACACATACCTAAACTGTAAATAATATCATAATAGCCTAATTCATATCAGTTACAATGAAAAACAGAATCAGTATTCTAATTTGGCTGTTTCGGACAATAGATTGAGTACGGTACCGGTAATGCATGTCAGAATTTGCCACTCTTATAAGATATTCTGTATTTATTTTGGCTCAAAATTTTTGGCACAAACACCACTGTCTATCATGGAAGGCGATCCTCATCCTTTGAGCGATGTTTTTAGGCATTTCTTCCCTTCTATTTCCACTTACTCTTTTTTTTTTACTTTATTTTTTTGTTTTATTTGTATTTATGTATTTTTTTATTTTCATATACAGTCTCCTGCTGAGTCTCTTTTTTAAACTTTATTTAGGTTTTGTTTGCTTTCTTGATAACCCTGTAATAAGATATCTTCATCACTAGAAAAAATAATCGGCTTACTGTTTGCTAGCTATTTTGTCCCATGATTTGTACTTTTTATAGGTCATTCACATGGCTTAATGCAGAATGTAAGATACTTCAAGATGGTAAATTGCTTGCCGAGTCCCCTTGGAAATCTCTCCTTTTCTCTCTCCTGTTGAATCTTATTTCCGACATTTTTTAGCTATATTTTGGCCATGGAAATCTCTCCTAATATTGGCAAGAAACCAGCGAATTTGTGGCTTGTAAAAGGTACGGTAACCTGAATTTTGTCCTCCAGACACAAATGTAAAACAAGATATCTAGTGATGTATGCATAATTTAATACTGTGGTCTCACAAATTAAATACAAGTAGAGTTTCAAAATTCAAACAAATGATGCCTGTGTATAAAAACAAATGATTTGTCACATAAATGAAAATACAAAAATATCATGTTCTCATTCCACAGAAATATAAGTTTATTGTAAGCTTTCGTTAGAACATAGTCTAACTTCTTCAGACAAGATTAAAGTGCACTTTAATCATGTCTGAAGAAGTTAGACTATGTTCTAACGAAAGCTTACAATAAACTTATATTTCTGTGGAATGAGAACATGATATTCTTGTATATTAGCTTGATATTATCTCATTCGTGTATCCTTGTGAATTCTCTCACACGCGGATCCAGGATTGTAAGGAAACAAGGAGGAGGGATAGGTAGTTCATTGCAAGATATCAACGAATCACGTAACTGAAAATAGTTCAATACCGGCATCAGAATCATTCATAATAGTGAACATACCTGCCAGAATTTGTCAATTAATCCATTAAAAACCCACCTAGTGAGGCTAGCACTAGATCAAAGATTAAGATTTAACTATTTCAATATATTGAAAAATGTTTAGTAAAGCCAAAAGTGTTTTGTAAAGTGTTTTCAATGTGTTCCTATATTACATGCCTGTCAAGCATGATTACATTTTAATTCTGCAAAAATTGATGGACTCTCTAGAAATTATTCACATCTTAAAAATCAATCAATTCGTCACAAATCCAGATCACAAAAATTGCATGATTAGGCATGAAACCGAATCTCATCCTTATAACATTCACCCACAGGATGTGGAATCAGTGCATACCGCATGATAGTAGTTGTTAGGTCTGAATCTGATTAATGTTGCACTAAGGTCATCATTCCTTCAATCTTGCTTGCTGATGTCATCAGTCTTGTCACGGACATTGTTAAAAATGTCTGTACAATTGATCCTCAGTTCATGACTCATACCATAGTTTCATAGACCTATTTTTATGTGGTTTTAGGTAAAAAAAATACTGACAATAAAAATTAAAATTAAATTTTGAATTTGAACTGAGAAACTTGAACTGACAACTTTTGTTTGTGATGAGCAGTGTGGATGCATATGGGCCCAGCTCCCAAACGCTTACATTTTTGGACACAGAAGATGGAGACTTGACTGTTGGTGGGGACACCCAGGTCAGATAACCTTTATTTTTCTAGCGATTGGTATATAATGTATTCTCTATAATGTATTCTCTATCATGCGCCAATAGCCAATCTTCAGAAACAAAATCTTAATTTCTTTAATAACAAAGAAAGGAATATTTGTGAGGATGAATGTTTGGCATCAAAAAAAGTAAATGTGATGTCTTCAAATCGAAGAAGAGAATGCGGTTTTTATTATAATTATTTTTTGAAAAAAAAAATTTTATTGATGGAAAGATATCATTTTTTTGATATTTTCTTTTGGTGAAGGATATGCTATTTTTTCATTCACTATTTTATGGAGTACCCATATTCAAATATTCATTTTAACATTTATTGAAATATATTACATATTTCAATAAATGTGGAAGTGAAGGTTTATTAAATTTCAAAATAGTATATGGGGCATGAATAATATAATAATACACTGCAATAAAGTACTACGGTATATGTAATGAAATAACTTTTTACAGGCGAGCGAATATGAGTTCACTGACTTCACGATACCTTCCCAAACCCAGACGCAAACTCAGACTCAACAAAGCCAAGCGAGTCAGCTAGATATTGTTGAAAATAGTCAAAGTCAGGTAAAAATTTAATTGCTTGCTGAGAATCACATTTTCTTTTCCGGACTTTAATAAATATGAGATAGGATTTATTTTACATAAACTTTATGGACAAGCGACACCAGAATCGAATAAAGTGTGCTACTCTGCTACTCAGACGCCCGAATAAAATGGATTCCGTATGAAGAAAATTCGAAAATGGGCAATATTATTGTGATGTGTCTTTTGCTAGATGATAAAAATGTCTCGTTTTGACTTTCTGGTGACGACAAAACTAGAAAACCTTTAAAATCATCAATACTGTTATGAAATAGCAGTGTTGATGATTTTGAAGCTTTTCGTCCAACCGAAGAAACTGAAATTGTGCATTTCGGACACCCAGAGGTAAATAAGTTTCTGTCACGCTGAGTGATACCTTCGTCTCGAATTGCTCATGTTTATAGTTGACAATGGCGAAAAATTGCTGAGAGGTTATGGTTCCTCTTTTTGCAATTAATTGTTTGAGCCAGTATGTAATTATTGCAGTGCTTTGTCGTGTTCTGGCCTTTTGTGTTTTCAAAGGAATCGATATCCTTTCTTCTGCAGGCAAGTGTGAAATAACAGAAGTTTATTCCCAGATCGTAACTTTATATTACCGGTATGTCTTTCATTTAAAGAAATTCAAAAAAAAATTTTAATCAATACCAGTTATCTGGCATGAAAAAGTTGAAACCGGTGTTTTTATACACAATACACTATATCTTTGTTCTCACCAGAATGGTAGAATTTCAGCCACTCAGACACCCTGGTTTCATCAGACGAAAATTTGACAAATGGGCAATATTTCGAGATCAATTTATGATATGCTGGACGATTATTAAAATGATTTTTTGAGTGTCTGACAGCAACTAAACTGTATAAAAAGTTTCAAACTCATCAATACTGGCTATGAAATAGCAGTGTTTTTGAAGAAGTTGGTTTTTGAAGCTTTTTTATCGAATGAAGAAGATGGCATGAACGAACGTTTGGAACACCCGAAGAAAGACAATATTCCGCCAACCTGATTTTCACTATTTATTTTTTCCACCCATCAAGGTTGGGGATGTGGATGGAGTCAATCATAACGAAGAAGTGGTTGATGGAGATGAAGTCGGTGGTTTGCAAGAACATATTCATGTCGCTACGCAAGGTGTTGCTGATCTTAGATTTGAAGAAGAAGACGAGGAAGATACTTATTATACGAAAGATCTCCCTGAACATGCTTGCAGGTTCATTTTTTTAGCATCTTCTAGTACAGTGAACAAGTTGATTTTCTATATTGAGGTTTTTGTTCATTTTACCTGCAGTATTCATGATTTTGAACCATTGCAAAAGTTTTGTTGCTACCAAACACTGAGAGGAGACATTTTATTCTTTTTGTAGAAATGGTTTCATGGTTTCATGCTAAATTTTTTTATAATGAAACCATTTTTTGGTATTTGAGTAGCTGAGATTCTGCCAGTCTGGTACTCAGGTCGAGCTTAATGGGATCTATTGTTCGTAAATTGTCAGTTATCTGAATTCCTTATCTTTAATGCCTTCGATTTTATTAGATATTGTGGAATCCATGATCCAAACTGCGTTGTGATGTGTAATACAACAAAGAAATGGTTTTGTAATGGACGTGGAAATACATCGGGCAGGTAAAGCTAATTTCAATTTATATGTGCAAATAAATATACATTCTTCCATGCTTCGTTCGTATTGCAGCTAGATATATGTAGCGTTCTGAAATGCCTAATAAATGGAAACATTTGTTGGTGGTTCAATCGATACAGTCAAATTCACCATGTATATATATTTGCTTGAACTATACTAAATTCTTACTGTGACTATTTGTAAATGACTTTTGTGTCTGAGCAAGCTTTTTCTTGAGAGTTTTTCTCTGCCAATCTTCTGACAAGTCCAATTCAAACTTGATCTTTAAACTTCAAACCTGATCAAATTAAAAAAATGATTTGAAGCTATCTGCTGCTGATTGAAATGTATAAAAAATCTCCTTCCTGAGGCTTGGATATGGAAAATCCGATTTGCACACATTTAATAAGCGCTTTGTCACAAATCTTCACATCACATCTTCTAATATCTAGAATTCATTTTTGTTACTCTATATTATATTGTATGTCATCTAGTAGAATCAAACAATTATTCCATGATGCTCCCCTATTGCCATCTCACCGATAGTTTATTCCAGAGTGACAGAATCAGTCAGCAGTTGTTCAGTCTGCAAGCTTCAAAATATTCAACACTGCTATTTCATAGCAGTATTGATGATTTTGAACCTTTCTGTCCAGTTTGATTGCTACCAGACACTCTAGAGATATTTTAAGTTTAGTAAGGGGTTGTCACGAAATATCTCATTTGCATAAGTTTTTCTGAAGGAATCCCAGCATAGTAGCTGATATTCTATCGGTGTCTGGCTTAATTTATCTCATTCACAAATGTTGAATTACAGTCATATTGTGAATCATTTGGTGAGAGCCAAGTGCAAGGAAGTCACTCTTCATCGTGATGGTCAGCTTGGTGATTCTGTGTTGGAATGCTATAATTGTGGATGTCGTAATGTGTTTCTTCTTGGATTCATCCCAGCAAAAGCGGATTCTGTTGTTGTTCTGCTCTGCAGGTAGGAGTTAGGGTCTTTTCAAAATTTTGTAATTGTTGCAAATTAATGTTGAAAATGTTTTCAATTATACCTCTTATGAAAATGAACCCATTCATAAGATTTGAAATGCAATAGCCATACTTATACCGATGATCGATACATCCGTGACTAAAGCTTAGCAGAATATATGTGGTATTTCTACATGATATTCCAAATTCCTACTTAAATTAAGATGGCGTGAACCGAATATTTCATTATTTTTAAATAAATTCTGAATAAACAATTCCAAATATTATATTAAATTGAATATTGAATTCAACCATGTTTTTGATAAAAAGCAAAATTCTAACTTATTTTGGAAAAATGTTAATTTTGAAATCGATGAAACTTTTGAGTTCGGTATTGCACACAATTTTCATTAAAATATAAATTTAGAAATCAAAAACTGATTTTTTATGTCGAAATTGTCTGTATTTAGGCAATAAAATTATCAACATATTTTCATGAACCTAATTTTAAAGTTTCCACGTTTATGTGACTACAATTTTTCATATCGTATATTTGACATCATCGCAATTCAAGTAGACAATTCATCTCATGAAAAAAGTTAAATAACTTAGTATTGAGTATATTTTATACTGTAACATTTATTATGTTTCAGACAACCTTGTGCAAACCAGAGCAGTTTGAAAGATATGAATTGGTAAGTAGAATAGTAATTATTCTGATGATTTTTAATTTATTTAGTTATTAAATGCTCTATGGTTATTTCGTTTCTATATATACTGATTGTTATTGAATCTCTTCTGTCAATTCCTGATCATATATCAATTTCACCTGCTTGTGTATCGCTGTGTCCCATTTGTAAAAAAAATAAATGTTCTAATATCAATGCAAACTAAGTTACCGTAGTTTAATATTGTTAATCTGAATTTTTTATTTCATATTTTTATCTGAATTTTTAGTATCTTACCCAGAAATGTTAAGAAAATCTATTCAATTTTTAAATAAGGACATTGCGAAAACCGTTCTTGCACAGAAGGCAACTTTTTTTTATAGGGATGCATCACAATGGCAACCTCTGATTCAGGATCGTTGTTTCTTGTCATGGTTGGTTAAAATTCCGTCAGAGGAAGAGCAAATGAGAGCAAGACAAATCACAGCTCAGCAGATCAATAAACTGGAGGAACTATGGAAGGTAGAGATGGATTTGTGATTTGTATTGGAACTGTTTTAAGGACCCATTTCTGATTGCTCTATTAAGTGTTGTATTTTGAATTTGAATGGATCTAAGCATGAGAAGAATCGAAGAGATGGAAGATGTTTATATCATTGTTGAATTAGTGAATAAGGAGAAATACCATTACTAAATTATTCTATCAGTGTTTTCAATTTCCTGTAATGTGATTCCAATTCCTACTACTCAAGCAACTTGGCTTGGCGATAATCATTATTTTCCTTGTAATGTTTTAGGAAAACTCTGATGCGACTCTTGAAGATTTAGAAAAACCAGGAGTCGATGAAGAACCGCAGGCTGTTTTGTTAAGGTTTGCTTTGTTGTTAATTCTTTTCTGCAATTGCTCAGCCCGTATTTTTGTTTCCAATCAGGAACTTTCTGCTTGAACATGGGTTTTCAAGTATGAGCCACTGATGGAATGTGCCGTGTAGACACGTCCCATCTGTGGCACACGCTTGACAAAATAAAATTTCTGACTGGGGCTGTCAAGCGTAAGTCTCGGAAGGTCCACGACAACACTATTCATCAGTGATGCATGCCTAACAAAACTATAATCTCTGTGAATTATATTCATCACATTTTTCTGCTGAATCCAACTTTTTATGGAATTTTTTTGGTTAGGAAGTGACATCACTGATGTTTGGTCAGTTAAATGGATCTGGTGGACCATGCTCATTGTGACTCAATGATTCATTCTTTAATATTTCTTTGACTAACAGTTTTTGAAAATTACCATTGACCAAATTTGTTTGCGAATTTTATCCTGCTTTTTATTTATGGAATCTGTCACTGCGTGATATTTCAATTCCCCATAGCATGTGGTATAGGGCTGCTAAAGTTGCAACTTTCTGATAATGTTATCTTTTTATGATTGAAGCATTTTGAATAGAATCTTAGAATTTGATCCGATCTAAACAAGCTATACAGTCTGTCAATATATTTCAGTGAGTATGAACTGCTGATGGTTTTCTCTATCCAGATGCGGTCCATCAATTGATCATACTTGGCAAAATAAGACTTCTGAAATGTTGGTGAAAGAAGTCTGATAGCAACAAATTTGAATAAAATTTCGCTCAAAAACGTATTAGAAACATAAAAATGAGTACGGTATATATTTAAACCATCTGAACCGATTCAAATCTGAATTCTAGAAGTTGCATGGCTCCTGATTACGAATGTTTTTCACTTGGTTATTTTTCAGATATGAAGATGCCTATCAATATCAGAATATATTTGGACCTCTCGTAAAGTTAGAAGCCGATTACGACCGTAGATTGAAAGAATCTCAGACTCAAGGAAACATAACAGTGAGATGGGATGTTGGATTGAACAAAAAGAGACTTGCTTACTTTCAACTACCCAAAACTGATAGTGGTAAGATTAATACTATGTCAGTCGGTAGATTCACTTTATGTTCAATAGTAATGGTAGAAATCAAATATTCATCATGCTTAACAAAATATTATGTTTTGACTACGGTCAATCTTTCTGACTGAGATAATTTCAAATATTGGGTCTATGAAAATTATGCTTCATTATTTTCAGATATGAAGTTGATGCAAGGGGATGAAATAAGCTTGAGACACATGGGAACAAACTGGGAAGGAAAAGGACATGTTGTGAAAGTTCCGGATAGTATCCTTTTCAAAGTTTGAACTGTAAAATGTTCATTCGTATTATTTTGATAAGATGTCTCGTTATGGTATAAATATGTTTCGGCAAATCAAGCCATGGCAAAATTTAGTGATTTAATCCGGCACGTTAAAATAATTCATTTTTTAAACCTGGAATTTAATATACCGTTATCGATACAGTATACGAGTTTTAAACTGTAATGTACTATTTTATATCATTTTGCCTATTTGATAATTACTCGAATGGCCACTTTCAAGTGAAGCTTTTATATCAATACCGTATATTTCATTCATCATTCCTGTGGACATGTCATATACGGATTAATTTATTTAAAATGTTTGAACATCAAAAAGAAATAAGGAAATAATGGATAGTAATAATGGATAGTAAATAAATATATTTTAAGAGACAATCTGGAATAGACTCTTTGAAAATCAGAAAGTCTTCAAACCATACATCCATGAAGATTGAGTTATTGCCGCCAGGGAAATTCATAGTGAATCTAATTGCTCGACCGGTGATGTGCAAACAATATTTAATTTAAAATTTCGTTTGCACATCACCGGTTGAGCAACTAGATTCACCATACATCCATAAATCCAACTTCTTTTTCGAATAATTAAGGCGGTCTTAACTGGCCCTGTTAACATATTGAAGTCCTTTGCTTATTACTTGGTATTATAATTACTTAACCAAACTTTGTAAATAAGACTTTGGTGATGAAATAGGAATGGAATTAAGATCAGCTGCAAATGCTCCACTTGAACACACCAGAGGTTTTCAAGTTGATTTTGTGTGGAAGTCTACTTCTTTTGACAGGTAGGAGCATGATAAGTATTCAGTGATCAAATTAAATATTCACATGAATATAAAAATTTTCTTATTCTGAATTAAGGCTGGACAAACCAAATCTTTTGGAATTCGAATTTAAAATCTCATTTCCTATAAAAATTTAATGTCAAACAAGGTTTTTACGCCAAAGAACCACGACAAAACGGTATACCACTCGTCTGGCATTAGACACAGATGGACCATGACTTCATTCATGTCATGTCATTTTTACAGAACAGGCGATGCAAATTTGGTGAAAAACTTCATATTTTTATGAGAATTGGAATGGTTTCATTAAAACACATGATAGCGTGAGAATTTTTATCAATTAAATAATATCAATATTATTTTTCAGAATGCAAAGTTCGATGAAGACATTTGCAGTGGACGAAGCTTCCGTCTCTGCTTATATTTATCATCGATTGCTGGGACATGAAGTTGATGAACAAACATTGAAAATTAATTTACCAAAACGTTTTTCAGCACCTGGATTACCTGAACTCAATCATTCTCAGGTTTGCTTTAAAAAATATTGTCTTTGAATGTCTGGAACGTCTTTAACGTTTGTGTTTGATCAAAATGCTTCAAAACATCAACACTGCTATAAAATAATGATTTTGAAGCCTTTTGCTCTATTTTACTATCGGACATTCAATAAATATTTCGATCTATTAGCAAATGATTTGGCAGAAAATATCTCCTTTTGTTGGTATATTTTCGTCAAGAAAAATCCATTTTTATTGATTTCTCTGAACAGCACTCTGTCTGAACAACAGAGAGATAAAGTTTTCCCATTGCATGAAATTTTATATTCATCTCAATATTATCATCTATATAGTAAAATGACTTCATCCACCTAATTTTTATATCTGAAAGTTGTAGCGCTGGTTACTGTTAGTATCTATCATTATTGAATATTTATTACTCGTGTGACTCTATACCAATTTAATCTGGTCTGGGTTTGGGCAATTTCTGGCAAATGAGTCTGTCATATTAAGCCTTTTCCTAGTATTATTGGTCTGAGTTTTTGCCTTTTTTGCAAAAAATTCTTTATAAAGATGACCGATATTGATCTGTCCAACTCATGGTCATGGTCATGGTGACAAACGTAGTTCCTTATTTTTGACAATGAAAACCCAATAATATCGGCACACGCACTCTGAATGAATGAATACCAAAATACAGAGAAATGATTCTAATAAAGGAAATGTCTCATGTCTCCTTTTTATTCCAGGTTTATGCTGTGAAGACTGTGTTGCAGCGACCACTTTGCTTGATCCAAGGACCACCTGGTACAGGGAAGACTGTAACCAGTGCTACCATTGTTTACCATCTTGTGAAAAGTTGCAACCAAGGGTAAAAACAATTTACTATTTCCTCTACCTGTGCATTTTAATGATTTGACATAAAAAGGGAGGGATTTTGGTTGATGTTTGTGGTTACAAATTTCTTATTTTTAAAACATGAGTTCTGATATCGTCAGTTATGTTGGGAGTATCACAATTGCTGGAACTTTCTCAGTTTGATTTATTCGTCGAAACACCAAGTTTCTCTTAATTGTTAGATTAACGAGGAGCAACAATTTTGCAAGGTAGTTTCGTAAACGTTTAATGATGTTTTTTAATCTATACCAATATTCGTTGGTATCCTTTTATTTATGTCACATTTGCTATTGTGCAGGATTGTTTAATTGAAATATGTTAATGTATCCTTTTTGTTTATTATCGTTGTTCTGTTGATAATGTGTATGTACTATTATTTGTCTGGAATAAAGATATTGATATTCATTCATTACGACTATCTAATTCCCTCGTTTTTGAAAAGAAAATAGTTTCGCTATCATTCAGTATCTCTTAGCTTCCATGATGCGTTGAATTGTTTACTACTACTACTACAGATAAACCACCTTATGGTCATCATCTGCTTATGAAAAAATCTTTTTATATTTATCAGACAAGTACTGGTATGTGCTCCAAGTAACATTGCTGTTGATCAACTGACCGAGAAGATTCATCGAACTGGATTGAAAGTTGTCAGACTTTGTGCGAAAAGTCGTGAAGCGATTGACTCCAACGTTTCATTTCTGTCCTTACATAACCAAGTCCGTAGTATGGACAGGTCAGTCCTGTGAGTATTTGTGTTTGTTTTTGTCCATTTATATTGTGAGCCATAGTTATGATATATCTTTTTTTTCTTCAGGTGCCTGATACCTCCAAGTTATTTTCTGCGATTTCCAAAATTTTCATTTTCAGTGGGAAATCTTCATAGATGACCCAATTTGAGAAAGTTCTCTTTATCAAACAGTATTGGTCACTGATATATCGCACATAGTATGTCATTTCAAGACATGGTATTAAAAAAAAAAATTGCTGCGGTGTTTATTAATATTTTCACCATATATTGGAAAGAATTGTTCATCAATCATTAACTCACCTGAAAAGCATTCGAATTGAAGATTGTTTCGTATTTCATTAAATTGAATTGCTATGGTAATTGGGCATATCTGAATGCAGTAATTTTCATAGAAAATGTTAACAGTTAACATAACGGGACGTCTTTAGTAAGTCAAAGTTCAAGTACTGTTCAGAAAACCTAGCTAGAACAATATTTTTTGTTATTCAAAAGCTAAATAATGTTGATATCAAATAGTTTTCCATAAATATTTTCTAGTCTACCGGAACTTCAAAAGTTGCAACAGTTGAAGGACGAAACGGGAGAACTTTCTTCTAATGATGAAAAAAGATACAGAGCACTGAAACGTAATGCTGAACGTGAATTGTTACAGGTACTATTGCTTGGCAATACAGTTATAATATGAAAGTTCAAAGTCTATTCTCGGAATGCCTAAAAAAACATTTGATTAACAATATAAACAATGGATGATTTAAAAATGTTTTGTTTGTATGAAGCAAAATTCCGTCTCGGAATAAAGGATACTTCAGACAGTGCCTCTGTCTATTCTTTTGGTAAGCCGGAGCAAAGTATTCACAAATTATATTTTTTTGCAGTGGCTCAGCCCAGGCAGAACCTTGGTTGTCCGAATTTCATGTCATTTTCTTCGGATGGACAAAAAACTTCAAAATCATCCCCACTGCTATTTTTTATATAGTTTGGCTATAACCAGACACTCAGAAAGAGAGAATTAAATCTTCTAGCTTCATATATGTCATGAAATATCACTAATGTGCTATATTTCCTGCATTAACCCATCTTCTTCGGGTGTCTGAGTAGCAGAGCGGTTGGCATTCTTCCATTCTGGGTCAGCCTAGGAATGGATGGAATTTTGATGCCTTTCGATTGACAGTGTTATACCCATAACCTTAGTATCGAAGATGAACAACAGATGAGACCTAATTATTTTTTACCATCTCGTATGACCGATTCAACTCGTTGAACAGTAGAGTGTGGCGATTCAGTTCAGCATGAATGTTTTCCGCTAGTATGTAACTGTGGCTTTTTTATTTTGTGCCGTTATTAGCAATAGCAACGGTTGCGGATTTGGAACGGAACCAAAATAAAACTAAGATGCTGCTTCTCTGGTTCAGATCTATGTTAACTTTTTCTAGAATGCTGATGTGATATGTTGTACTTGTGTTGGAGCTGGTGATCCTCGTCTTGTGAAATTCCGTTTCCGTTCCATTTTGATTGATGAAAGTACGCAAGCTACCGAACCTGAATGTATGGTACCAGTTGTCCTCGGAGCTAAGCAGGTATGCTTTGTCAGATTTTAATCTTTTGTTTAATTTTGTAATTCAGTTAGAAGTCCTTTTTGACTTGTGTGTGTTGTTGCTGTTTCATCTGATAATTTGAAAATTTTACCAATATCTATTATAGAACTTTATGAAACTTGTGATCAAATATTTCTGTCAGTGCTGTTAATGGGCGCTGTATATCCATGTTTGTTATCACTTATTTATTTTTCCATTCCAGCTCATCTTGGTTGGTGATCATTTATCCATGTTTGTTATCACTTATTTATTTTTTCGTTCCAGCTCATCTTGGTTGGAGATCATTGTCAGCTGGGACCAGTTGTAATGTGTAAGAAAGCAGCGAATGCAGGACTCGCTCAATCTTTGTTCGAACGTTTGGTGGTTCTTGGAATTAGACCAATCAGATTACAGGTATATTCTGTGAATTAATAAAAGCCAAATTGAAAGTATTTATGCAAGAAATATTGTTTGGTTTCTAGAATTCAAACTTCTACTGCTAGCGTGCTTCTCGAAAGGTAATATCAATAATTTCTATTTTCATCAATTTTTCTATTAACATCGATATTTTACTACAGGTACAATACAGAATGCATCCAGCACTTTCTGCTTTCCCATCAAATATTTTCTATGAAGGATCTCTCCAGAACGGTGTTACTGCTGGTAAGTTTTCAGTTGTCAAGATCATTTTCTTAGGAAAGAAATAAAAGGTTCAAAATCATCAACACTGCTATTTCATAGCAGTATTGATGATCTTGACCCTTTTCATACTACTACAATACACTAAAAAAGGTTCAACAGTACTGCAAAAATGGTCGATGGCACAAGCTGGCTGTTCTTCTTCTAAAATAATAAACAATGCGACCTTGACAACACTGTAATTTCCAACCATCGGTGACAACTGTTTATTTTTAATTTTTTTCTTTTATCTTTTATATAATCAAAAACAGGTGAAAGAATGAGAACTGGATTAACATTTTCATGGCCATCTCCTGACAAACCTATGTTTTTCTATAAAACATCCGGTCAAGAAGAGATCGCTAGTTCTGGAACATCTTATTTGAACAGGTAAGTTTAAGAAATCTTAGCCTTTTGTGATATACATCTTTATGGCACACACATAAGATTGTTAACTCTGTGGCTGAATTGAAAAAAATGCTTCAACTTCAAATATTTTTAACCAAGTTTTAACCAAGCTCTTGAATATTTACTTTTTTTATTTCATATTCTGATATAAGATGTGGGAAAATAATTTCACATTGTGTGGCAGGGTTTCACAATCTGTACTGGAACAAGATTTCGCCATATTTGTGTGAAAAGTATATACTGAAAACAGATCTTTGAAGATATTTTTTATGTATTTGCACAAAATTAAATTGTTGAAATTGTCACATAGAAGCATTTTCTTAGGAAAAATTTTGTAACAAAGAAATCAGCATTATGTTGTTTCGTCGTGCTGGTAAACACAAAAAGTGAATGTTGAATGTTTGGTATCACAAAAACAAACTGAGCAGTGCGGTTTGTACAAAGTATTGCGCCTAATGCATTTTCCATTTCCGATATTTCCGTTTTGAAAATGCTAAAAAATTATTTTCAGAACCGAAGCTGTCGTGGTAGAACGTATTACAACCAAGTTTTTAAAATCTGGAATAAAACCTGAACAGATTGGTATTATTACTCCGTATGAAGGACAACGATCCTACTTGGTACAATACATGCAGTATTCTGGTTCTCTGCATTCAAAATTGTACATGGTAAGATTTTAGTGTTTGTTGATTCCAATTTATGTTAGGAATTTAAATAAAAAATAAATATCCAATCCATGACATTTTGTCAGACAAGAAATCAATATGGTTGTCATAATTATTGTGAATATTATTTTATTCTAAAATGATATATATAATATATATATTTTTTTTTTTTGTTCAACATTTTGTCATTGAATTGTTCAACAAAGGTTTGAAGAAAATGTGTTAAATGTGCATGTACTCTTTACCCGGATGAACCACTCACTCGAGTACATTGTACATGCAATTTGGCAGTCCTGTTTTCCTAGAAAATATGAATATTCGTTTAATATAATATAAATGTGGTCTTTTATTCCTCGATCTCTCTTTCATTATTTTCTGTTGAAACACTTATTGACGGCCTTATGCCTCTCTCGCTTGTATTATAATACCAAATGGTATTTGTAGTCCTCAGTTAGGCGTGGCCATGATCGAATATCTGTTGAATTTAGAATCTATTATTTTAGATTGAATGTAATTTCTGAGTCTAATTGAATATTCCAATCGGGAATACTGAAATAAACGAACAGAAACATTTTCCCAAAAAAACGTTGAAGACATAAAAATTTACATCTATTTTCTGGAATCCGGATCAGTGGGAAAATCAAATTGAACAGTTTTTTTCTTGAGAGTTTTTCTGATTATTTGCTATAGCCTGTCTGTGAACCTATCGGGGGGGCTTATACCCAACAATCGTTAGACATGGACCTTTGTAGTGTCTGTGCATCTGTTCTATGTTACAGCTACCCATGAAATGCCTTGCTGAAGGACACGCTAGGTGGTCAAACGGTAAAGCATTGGACCATTTGGACAATACGATTACGCATAACCGACTGAGCCTCTGAGCCGCCAGAGATGATTCACGAACCGAATTACATAGCTATCTCTAGTGAAAGTGATCAAATCTTTACATTGTTTCGCCAATATGAGGTTCTGTTTTTAAACCTTATTCGTGCATTCATGATGTTTTCGTTCTAGGAAGTGGAAGTTGCAAGTGTTGATGCTTTCCAAGGTCGCGAAAAAGATTTCATCATCCTGTCTTGCGTCCGAGCTAACGAACATCAAGGAATTGGGTTTTTAAATGATCCCCGTCGTCTTAATGTGGCACTGACCAGAGCCAGGTAATAGTTGTTTTAGATTTTTGTGTAGAAGAATTTCGCTATTTGTAATATATTTTCATCTTTAAGATGACTTTTTACTTCATAAAATATTGCAAAAATTTCATTTTAGTGGAAATACTTTTATTAAAAACATGGTTGTGTGATGAAGATCCTCTAAACTATTTATTGTCATTTATTCTGGTGACTGTTTGAGTTTTTCCAATCCGAAATTTTGTTTTATCAGGCATGGGCCACTGATGGACCGTACCTAAACAGCACAATCCATCAGTGGCCCATACTTGACAAAACATCGTAAACAAAAATTTTAATATTGCAAATACGTGCAATTTTAGATAAAGTGAAATGTTTTCGAAATGTTTATTTATTTATATTTTACCAGATATGGAGTTATTATTGTTGGAAGTCCAAAGGCTCTTTCCAAACAACCGTTATGGAACCATCTTCTGACCTATTTCAAAGAACAAAGGGCATTGGTTGAAGGTCCGCTCGGAAATTTGAAGGAAAGTCTCATGCAATTCTCCAAACCAAGAAAACTAACCAACACCCTGAATCCTGTAAGTAGACTTGGAATCGATATCTGTCCAAAATATTCGATTTGTGATTTACGATTCGATTTTCCCAGTGATTCGAAATCAACATATTCAAAAAAGTATACATTTCCAGTGAAATGCACATATATTTTGGTATTTTAACAATTTTCTGGAAATATTTTTTTTTTTTCATTTATCATAATACTCCTGATTTGATTCGATTCTAAATTCAACAAATATTTGATTTAAGCCACCCCTAAAAACAGAATGGCAAAATGCCAGCAAAAGGTTTTGTTCAAAGTTAACATCACATCCGCAAAGTCCCGATGTCCATTCTTATTTTCTTGCAATAATAAAATTGAACCAGGCCTCAAAATCATCAAAATTGCTATTTAGCTTGTTCAAATTTACCTAAAAAAATTGTATGAAATTCTGAGATACATGAAAAAAAGAATATTCTGTCAGTCTGAAGCGTATATTTCTGCAGTTAAATTCATATTTGCTATGTCACTAACTGTACTGTTCAAATTTAACCGATATTTGGTGAGTTCTGTGTGATGTGTACCTACTGTTTTAGTGTACCTTGGCTGATTTAATGTATCCTAATATCGGTACGTTTTCAAATATTGCTTTTTTCAGTCTGATCAAGTATTCATTTTGCATTTTTCCGACTATTGAAATTAGAATCTGTTCGTCCCGAACATAAGAATTGACGTTAATGTTTTTGAAATTTGGATTGAATTAATTTCAAATTCCAGGGTGGACGATACATGAGTAATGCAATGTGGGATGCAAGAGAAGCATTGATACCTGGTGGAGCTTATGATAGAACATCGCAATATAATGGTATGTTTTAAATATGTTGTACACTAAATTGAATTGGTATGAAATAGTAGGTAGCAATAGTTTAGGGGGACTGAATTCTGTTTTTCTCGAAGATACTTATGTCTTTTTTCCTGATGTACGAAAAGGCTTCAAAACCATCAACACTGCTATTTCATTGCAGTATTGATGATCATCAACCTTTTTCTACAGTTCATTTGCTAATTAGACATTTAGAAAATGGAAATTTTAATCGTGAAATATTGACCATTTGCTGAAGATGAAACCATTTTCTTAGAGTGTCTGAGCAGCTTAACGTCTGCTTGTATGTCATGGATTTATCAAATGATTTTCATTTAAGCATAAGTCCAGGCAACAATCCAAGAACCAACAACTCATACAGGCTTAATACGAATACCTTTTGAAAAACAAAATTTTGGCTAGTAGTTTTTTGAAAATATTTCTCTTTCTAAAAAAATGGGAAATTCAATGAATCTTTCTCTTTTTTGATGACAATGTAATTTCTCTTTTAAAAAAACAGTGAGTAATGAATAGGCTTAACTGCTCAACTCAGACAAGAACTTAATATGTTAGACTATATTTTACCTAATGTTTACAATAAAGTTTTCCAGTTGAGAAATTAATATACTTACTTATTTTATATCATTTTAGTCATTTGTAAAAATTTCATTATTGAAATTATTTCAATCATAGTTTGTTGGTTTAATAAAGTGATTCCTCTCTGTAGAATCGATTGTGATACCACATCACGCATACCACACATAATATTTAATTTTTTCACCAGGCAACATTCCACCACGTCATCAATATTTTCGAACTCATGATCAGATGGGAATGATAAATCCTGCTCAAGCACAAGCGATGAGTGTATCTCTGCCTGTACCCGTCAACATGTACATGCAGCCATCTGTTCCACCCAACTATTATCAGAATGGACATATGCAAGGTATTGTAGCTATCCTCTAATCACAAATTATTTCCTTCTATCAAGCTTGAACGCTAGACTGGATCCATTTATGCTTCATATTTAACAAGAGAACAAGTGTAGGTGCAGGATTTAGAATTGCCCTGCCACATTTCCACTTTCTGAACTTTACTAAAGCGGTTCAGTTCTGTTCGGAATGTTTTCCACTTCGGTTCTACATTTTGTAGTGGCCATTAGACTGCACTTTAAGGTGCTGCTTTCTAAGTGAACTTGAGCCTCTGGTATTAATTGCAATTATCTCCCATCACTACTATTAGATAATCCTCTCTGAGAGTGAGCTTTGCATTTTGCGGTAACGATTTTGAAAACGATTAAACCTAAATTAGGATCTATGATTTTATGAATGTTGCAAGTGAAAAGAATTATAGAAGTGATAGCCTTGTTTCAAATTGTGGTCTATACCGATTTTTAGGTCAACTTGGGCCCATACTTGGCAAAGCATACATTATACTTCTGATACAAAGAAGGAAATCCATTGTTGCAGTGATTAGAAAATGTGTGCATATACTTTAATGCTTAGTTTTCGAGTTAACAACTATAAAAATTATCAAAACTCTTTACACGCACAATATTCAAATTCTTTTATAGGTCGTCCTCCACCCAAAGGACGAGCACCACGTCTCAGTAGAGGAGGTCATCACAATGGTATGGCTCAAGGTAGAGATGGTAGTCGGGGTTATGCTGGACAACAGGCTGCAACACAGTCACAGGATATGACGCAAGGATTTTCTCAAGGTACGCGAACAAAATTGCTCATATTTGTATATGTTGCAGCAAAGTTATGATATGTTTAGTGGGCGCGATGGCTTAGTGGTTAAACATGTTGGCATCACAGGCAGAAGATCTCGGGTTAAAGACCTGTGAATTCGGCTCGTTCACCGATGAACACCCTGGGATGAGTGCTCACCACTTTCCAGTAATTCCAACCATGCCAGTCGATAAGTGGCCGCTAGTACAGAGCTTCGGCAGGGTGATCCAGTTCAAGAGGGGCCTGGGCCTATAAAAAATATATATATCATGATTTCACTTCTAAATTAATCATAAGCTTAATAAGAATTACTGTTTCTCATAATTCTGGGATTTGGAGGGCCTGATTATTTGGATAAATATATCTCTTACCTGCAAGCGATTTTAATTCATTCTTTTTTTCAATTATCTTTAGGAGTTATGACCCAAGGTTATGGCACAGGATTATCTATGAGTCAACCTATTAGTCAAGGAATGAGCCAGCTTGGTCTTTCACAAGCTGAATTATCACAGGTACGCAATTTTGTTATTTTTCCTCTCTGAAAGGAAGCACTCTTAATTTTTTTCCCTTTTTTGATTGTGAACAATTTTTGAGTTGGATATGGATATTTTTGATCAAACTGCCCGTTCATATAACATTTTTCCTTGAATTTCGGTGTAGTCAAAGTCGAAGGATCACCTAAAAGAAACCAACCTAAAGCTATATTTCAGAACAGAATATCAGCTACATTGCTACCTCGACGCTCCATCTAAATGAATCTCATCAGCACAAAATTTACCGAAAGCCAGTTTTTAGTGATAGTTCTCAACTTTGTTGGAAAAATTGAGAGGATTTTTTAAATGACTGACAGCAATGAAAGACTTTACTTCATAAAATTTGTAATGTGTCCTGATTTTAGTGCCTAATTTGATTGAAGTTGAATTTTGAATTGAATTGAAAGTTGAATTTTAAATAATATCGAAACAAAATCTCTCAACATATGCCTCAGACTGCCAAAATCAGTGTCTGCGGTATCGTGAAAATTATTTTCTTTGCTTCACAGGATAGTTATCTTGGAGAAGAATTTCGTTCACAAGTTGATGCAGCTCTATCCCAGGATTCTACTTACCAGGGTGAACGTGCATATGCGACACAGGGGTTAAACTTTTCCCAGTATTAGTAATCGATCGGAGGTGAGAGGAATGTAATTTTAAGGCTTATTGCCGTCATTTTTTATACCTATACCAGTGAATCACCTCTTTAAGACTAACATGGTCAGTGTTGTTGTTTCGTGTTTCATATGAGTGTACCCAAGTCATCTCACCACTAGTTGAGGGCTGGTTATGGCTGAGTCTTAAGGAGATTCTTTTACACAAAAATTCGATAATTAAATTGAGTGAAATTATTATATTTTTTATGAATGTGGAGATTTTGCAACAAAGAAGCCCGAATACTGTTCTATAAATTGTCATATCGGTGAATTTGATCTGAAAATGTAAAACAAAAAAAGTGATACAGGTACAGGCTTAAGAATAGTTTTCAAATATTTCCTGTGTGTCGTAAGCGGCAACTTAAAGAAAACTAAAGAAGTGGTGGTTTTACCATAGCGCATGGCAGATACCACTAACTGCACTTTACCATGGCGATTTCATTTGCGATGTTTTTCGCTTAGAGTTCAGTTGCTGCCGCTTCATCTTGTAGTAGCAGAATGGCATTGCTCAGAGCGAATTTCGATTGAAAAAATAAATAAAAAAATTCGGAAATTAATTGGAATTTTTATTTAAAGTATTTACTCTTTTGTAATCATCTAGGAAAGACAAAGGTCTGAAGAGTCGAATAAAAGTGGAGTGTTTAAACGAGCTTTACAACTGCCAGCGGAGAAATAAACAACGGAAACGAAGTGGTGATAACATCCTACCACAACGACAACAACTATCCAACAAATAACGGACAAGAATGTCTAATAAGAAGTCAAAATACAGTTCGTCACCCATTCAACATCGAATCTTCCAGTGTATTATGTGGATTCCAGCAAGCTAAAAGAATCTATTTTGTCGCGTATATTGTTAGATAAAAGAGTAAAAAGAGATGCAAGATGCGGAAAGTTTTTATGAACAATATAAGTCTGTTATTTTAGGAAGTCTGGAACAGTTGTGAAAACTAGAGGGTCCATGATTCCCCATCTGAAAAGTTTTGCCAAAGCATCTTTCGTTAAGTATGAGTCACTGATGGATCGCGCCGCCAAGGTGCGGTCCATCTGTGGGTTATAGTTGACAAAATTAAATTTTTCTCTGGATTAGGGGTGTCAAATGGGGGGTATAATTTCATCCAAATACTTGTCTATTCTGAATAAGGACATATCCTCCAACCGTAAAACAACTGTTAAATTCTTAGTTTTTAAAATATGTCTATAATTTTTAATCTGAAATGAAAGGGTTTTTACACAGACTTTAGTATTTTTCGATTTAACATATCCCATCCAAGAAAGGTGTAAAACAAACATTTTATTAGGATTCAAGAAACAAGTCTTTTAATGGGAAATACGTGCACCTTGATAATGAAGTTTGTATATTGTGAAGCAGTTCGTGACGGCAAGTATTTCTCAAAAAGGAGATTTCTAAAGACTAATAACTTAACGTTGCAGCATCTCCGAAGGCTCAATAATGTTGCTCTCGTCTCGTTTCTGGCTGCTTGCGTAGGCCCGCACAACGCCAATTGGTAGACATTGTGCGAGTCTTACCAGAGTCAAGCTAGCTAGCTCGCTGGCGGTTTGTAAATTCTCGAACAAACAAAAAAAAATATGTTAAAAATTGTACATTTCCAGTGTGGCAGTGTGTTAGCCGCGTAGCATGGTAATTTTTTCACAAATATCTCGAGCCTGCTGAATCATTAAAAGAATTTGGTCATGTCATTCATGGTTTAGAAACCGAAAATTAAATGTAAATACTATGTGAGGTCAATGTGTAAATCAAAAGTCGTGGTCAGTTGACAGTTGCACTGGTAACTGGAAATTATATATATTTAATTTGCCATGGTGCATACTTGAATGTCTATTTTGCCATTTTTAAGAGTAAATCAAATTCAATATGGTGGTGATTCAAAAAAATAATTTGTAGCAGATGCGTAGTCCATGCATCTGACCACACTTTTGCTTTACAAGATTTGATTGTTGAGTAGAAATTGACATAACATATGTGTGTGTACCGACTTCGAGCAAGATCCTAATGGTGAGAATGCATCCCTTTTTTTATTCCTCTTCCATAAAATAGGATTTTCACTTCCAGGTTTATGATGTGAAAAATTTTCCTTGAGCTGTATGTAATTCAAATTATCAAAGTATGTGATTTGAATATGTAGGTAGCACAAATCTGACTGTTTTTGATTTTTCTTGAATCATTAACATGTGATGTTTAAATTGATCAAAAAAAGTTTGTCGAAGCTGGATATTTTTAAAACGAGTTGCTTAAGGGTCGCGGCTATCGACAAAATAAAGTTAATGATTGGGCTTAATCTATAAAGGGCTCATTTATAGAAAAATTGCATCATGGTTAATTTGTTAAGCAATGTGATCACTGAACCGTGCCGTTGCAACGTGATACTGTGCTGACAAAATTAGCTATGCTGACATTTTTCGAATTAATCTGCAGTGAGTAAGCTATACTCATTTATAGAAAATTGACTCCATGGTTAACTTATGTGAAACAAGTGATCGTAACTGAACCGTGCCGTTGCAACGTGATACTGTGCTGAGAAAATTAGCTATGCTGACATTTTTCAAATTAATCTGCAGTGAGTAAGCTATACAAATTTCTTCAAATATCGTAAATGGTTTTCTATTTCACAAAAAAAAAAACGAAAGTTTGAAGTCTAGGTATTTTAAACCACTTTTTGCTATCGAAGAGCTTTTATTTCCCGTTATCTAAAAATATTAGCGTTCTCACCAGAAAGGATGTGAATGAATGATCCAATGTCACAAATTATTGCCAAAAAAGCAATAAAATGTGTTGATTTTAGTTGTATATATATGAGTTGGTGTTGAAAATGTAGAAATGTATCCATCTATATATCTGGATTTGAGTTTATTTTAGACCTGGTTAATTAAAAATGTATTGGTTTTATTGATTCAACATGTGTATCCAGTAAAATGTACTCCATTCAAACTTTGTCTTTTTTGTGTAGTTTGCTGGGTCTAGTTATGGATGCCCGGTTTGCTCAATCGGTAAAGTGTTGGGAATACGCTTAGAGCTAAGCATCTCTGATCGACATGACGCAGGTTGGGATCCTGTGAGGGATGATGATCATATGCGAGAGGTCTGCTGGACACCTAATTGGTGCACGGTGGTTCACGTAAGCGCTGCTTACAGCTTCCTACACCAACCAGGTACGTGCACAAGAAAAATATGATAATCCAGAAACCTTCACTAGGATTCGTACCTGGTCTCTGCACGAGAGGTCTCGGTACGCCATATGGTTAAGCTGTATTCTCAGCTTTCCTCTCCTGCAGGATAGAAATGATATCCTATCCTGTGAAAGCGTCACTATGGCGATATTGCTGGGAGCATTTGTCCATCAAAAGTGACGTATTTCTGAATGTTTATCTATTTTCCTGGCCTCCCATGCAAACACTGGAGAGGACTTACCCTAACGATCTACCCTGGCTGGCATAGGCGTACACTGCACCAAAATATACTTACACTTTCATGCCAACATTGAAGTCGCAAAGCAACCATAGCGATGCTTGAAGCTTAGAAGAAGATCCAAATACCACACTGGCAAGCTGAGAAAGGATGTTAAATTTTCTACACCACAGCTTTCAGACCCACATTCCACAGAATGTACATACCAATACAAAAGTGTGAACGAACCACACCTTAGCTTCACAAAAGAACATCAATAGAACATGTTAACTGACAGAGTTGAGATATCATCACTCAGTGCCCAAAATTGAATGATCACCACCATAGGCAAATCTGGCTATTATGGATCATTCCTGTCAGGATATCTGTCCATTTGGTTTTGAAGTTGAGCGTATCCGTACAAGTTACAGGTTGAATTATGTGCAGACAACTCCGCTCAAACGTTTCATCCATTACCAGGATAGATACTCATTTTTTTTGTATAAAAGGAGAACTTTCCAGAAGCTATTGTGTAATGCAAGCACAGCACTCCAATTTATAGCGTTATTTTTTTATGTGCCCTAACATAATTATTTTGGAAAAACCATGCACCTGAACAGTTACTTCCCTCCAGGCTAGCATTTCAAGATCTGTATCCAGTTACTTCTCCCCTGGCTGACATTTCAAGATCTAACCGGTCTCCACTATCTAAATCTCCAGCTAGATGTAATGTATTACAAATGAAAGATACCAAAATGATGATGCAAAAATTAATTTAATAGTAAAACAAGGAATGATATCAGGATTTTTTGGGCTTTTTAACGACATTACGAGATTCCCACCTCCACATGTCTGCATCCATTTCATATGTATATTTAAATGAAAGCTCTCTTCTCGAAATGTCTTTTTTAAGAGAATCATGTTCTTCCTCATCCAATGGTGAGTCCAAAAGGTATTTATTGCCTTCAACACGTAATCCGGTCATCGGATCAATAATATTTCCTGCTTTATGAATGATTTCTTGAATTTTATGAGTTTCAACATGACGATGATTCTCTGGTAATTTCTTGATTAATACATAGTCGCCAACGTTACATTTGTCACCTGGATCATGAACTTGCAATATGCTGCTCTCAGGAAAATACTGAAACAAGGAAGATCTTGACTTAATTCATTTGAACCATAATCAATACCAGTAATGATCTCTAGAGAACTAACATTTCCATATATATATATATATATAGCTACTTTCAAATGACTTTTCCCAAACTTAGTATTTACAGATCCACTTTATTTTCATGAAAACAATGAAGTTCGATTTGTTGTACTAAAAATGCTAACTTGTCATCATAAAGTTTGAATGCCTGAAATCCCAAGAAAATATTTTTCACATGGAAATTGAGATGGCTAAGAAATGCGAGGTGAGAATTTTAATCAGATGCCATGGCTTCCCTATTATTATACAGAGTATGGTCCCATATTATGTTGACATTATTACCATGATAATTTATGCTTTGGGAATTTGATATTGCAGGGGATAACATGGCATAAAAAGATGAATGTCAGCACAAGCAGACACTTATGTGACCATTTAATTCTGCTTTTTCCATCCCTTGAAATCTATAGGCAAAATTATTATGCAAGCTAAAGGTTAGACATTTCAATTGAAATTACTTGTAAATAGGTGTTTGATAAACCAAATTATGCAGCCTTCTGCATTCAGGAGGTGAGATTAGAAAGTATAATTCAATTAACCATGTTGCCATAAGGTTAATTTGAGTCGCATGAAGCTCAGTTCAATATATCTTGAGTAACAAAAAATTCCCATGTTGGTGGCACTGCCCATCAGTTTCAAGAGAAGGACCGAGGGAAACATTGCTATTATCCTGTTACGTGTTAGCAGATTAAGCTAGTTTTTATATCAACCGTGAGAGTCGGCAAAAATTTAATAGATTTCAGCCTAGCCTAGATGATCCAAAATATAGATTTAACTCTTAAATAACGGACTATCTTAGCCTACTTACAATACAAAAATATTCATTCATTCTGTGCAGGTTTACGGAAACTTCAGCTCTTTCTTCGATTTCTTTTCTCGCAACACGACCAACTGCCATTGTCAGTTTCAAAAATTTACGTGGATCGGGGAAGTACTGTCGCAACATCGTTAGCTATATGCGTTTTGCCTAACAATGAACGTTCTGTGATTGCCAGTTGGAAGTCGACTTCATAAAATCAAACGGGCAACGCAAGCAGACATAGGCGAGGAAGTCTTGGACATGGATGAATCAAAATACCCATGTGCGGGACACCTTGACATGACGAACGCAGAGGTAAAATTTAAAATATTTTATCACTCATTACGTACGTTGGCTTGGTTCAGGGTTTTTCGATCCTGTTTGTTTATTAAAAGCGAGAACTCGGGTTAACACCATTGAGATAAACACAACCCTGGAAACAGAAGGTACTTTCAAGCATATAGAATCAAGCTTAATGCTGTGATGCAATATGGCGTTTTTGCAATGGTTTCCTAACAGTTGCCTTCCTAGTCAAATTTAAGACTTTTCAACCTCAGTTTTTGTTGCTACCACTGCTTTCCTAATATTGCGGGATATCAATGGTAAAAGAGGAAGAATGCACTAAATCCCAAAATGAAATCCCCTTATGAACCAGACTGGGAAAGAACATAATATATCAACAACATCCAACTCAATTAGCTACCGGATTTATTCCATTCTTCACTTCCTTGTTTCACCAATCCCTAAATGTGACAGAAACCTATTACAAGCAAATTAGATCGGAACGCCCTAATTAATGAAGACATTTTTATTCAACGCTGTACTTATTTGGTCAAAATGTTATGCCTACCCCAAGCTATATAAATAAGCGAATATTCTCAAAACAATGACAGATATAGTCCATAATTCAAAATTTTTATTGCAACAGGGACACAAGCGAGCATTCATCATGAATCAATATTAAAAAAATTTTTAAGCCGGACCCATCCCCTTCGCCGCCTTCTTTGTAGCCATTTTCTTTCGATTATGGTTAGCAAATCTGGCTTTATTTGCATCTTTTTTCTTGCGATCTTGCAGAGTACTCGATTTATCGCCGGAGTTTGTTGAATTTTGGCTTTGTCCTTTCTTAGGTCCTCTCCTATTATTTTTTAATTCTTGTTGTTGTCTTCGACGTTCTTCTTGCTTTGCACGAACTTCAGCAGGATTTGCTATAAAATGGTCAGGCTTCGGCCCTTTTCTAGATCCAAAATAAAAGATTGTCATCTTGAATTCCTATCGAAAATTCTTATTGTTTTGATAGGTTTTACATTAAAATATTTATGACTGAGTCAATGAGCATCACTTCATATATTCGCGACAGTTAGATGAATATTAATATTTTATTGCCACTGCTCAATGCAACAAGCACTGAGCAGGGATGGCCAAAACCACATATTTCATCCAGCTATGCTTGTGATGAAGTGCAGAATTCTGACCATAACCAGACATATATATTACAATTACCGTATAGTATGTCCAAAAAGTTTTCATACCCTTATTAAAAATAGACCTATTTCACTTACTCTTCTTCGCTTTCTTCGCCAGAATCATCCGATTGCATTCCATCCTTTTTTCTATTTTGTTGAAACACTCGTGGAGTCACAAACGGCCTTCGCTTCAGCAGATCATCGGCATTATCAATATCATTTGCATCAACTCCTAATCCATCATACATATCGTCATATTCATCATCATACATATTGCAATAGGCATCCTCCACAACTACTGTGAAGAATGAAAAACGATTTGAATCTTCCATATGACTCAAGTAGGAGACATTTTGAAGGCTCATTGAAAGAAAGAATAAAATTTTAGATTTGACAAAAAAAATAATATTCAGTCATCAAGGTAGACTTTCCTCAAATCATAATATGAATGGCCAAATATTAAAATTAGGGTTTCGAGTTTTTGAGAGTAGTTATATTGTCCAAAAGGCTTCGAAATAACCAACACTCCTACGTGATAACAGGGTTGACGATTATCAAAACTTTTGTTCGACCTGAAGAAAATTATAGTAAAGCTTCAGATGCCAAAAGAAAAGAAGATTCTGTCGCAATAGCACTTGGTTGCCACAAGGTAAATTTATTTTTCTGATAATTGATGTACTATGCAGAGCAAAAAAAAATAATGACAACATCTGGGTGCAATTATTGCTTTCGGGCGCATTAAGATGACTAAAAACTGACAAATATACCTATCTAAGGAGTGAAGAAAGAGTGACTTCAAAGCATTGAAAATTATTTTATCAATTTGTAAAATGACTCACATGCTCCCATTTCATCAACAATATCCTCTTCATCGCATACAATGCTGTATTTATCATAGATTTGTCGCATTTCTGCTGTTCTTGCTGGGGTCGGTTCATGAACCTTATGTTAAAATAAACTATTGGAATTGGTGTTGCAATTAAGATTTTATTGCGTTTTTCAAGGGGAGTCATAAAGTTGCTCATCGAAGATATATGATGTCATAATATAACCAAACCTCGTTTTTCTTCGGTGTCTGACGTGTTAATATCATTTTCTTCAGATTGACAAAAAGCTTCAAAAACATCAACACTGCTATCTCATAGCAGTACTGATGACTTTGAATCTTTTTCTACATTTTGATTGGTACCAGATATTCAAAAAGACACGCCTTGATATTCTAGCAAAAGATTTATTAAGAAGTATTGCCCAGTTGATAATTTTACTTCTGATGACAGCCATTTTCTTGTTTAGCCTTAGCTCTTGATTCCAGAAATGGTGGCAGGAAGAATCAAGTTTTAATTATGTGATTATTGCTTGTGCCATTTTATATTTTTGATGAGTCTTGAATCATCTCTGATCCTGCATGTCTGGTAACATCACGACTCCTCAGTGACTCACAAACGACCTATTTTTACAAGATGTGTTGAGGCATATTTTTTAGACTCAAACAAAATAATGTAATTTGCTGTGTAGAAGATCATGGTTTGTGTCATGATATATTTATTAGCAATTAACAATGTGGTGTAAGAAATCCACACATACTTTGGATTTCTTTCCTTTATGAATTCTTGAATGATCAATATTCGAATTTTCATAAACATCAAATTGGTCACCATCAAAAATATTTTTTCGTTGTTGTAGTATGTCGGTTTCTTCTGGTGAAGACGTGTTACGAGTATATTGTTGATCGAAAGTATTCATTGGTCTCGTTTCCGCTGAAAATATATAATCATATGTTAATTAAACAGAAAATGCACCGAATACTAGAGATTGAAATATATTTCTTGTGTGCAGGTGGGGAGTATCTCATTAAACCTTTTAGTCTTCTGTCTGCTAAAATTATATCAATGATCTAGTTGTGTTATAAGACCAGTACTATACCCAAATATTACACTCATAGAATTTATTAATAAAGCTAAAATTTTTCAGAAATATGGGTAAAATAAAGGACATAATCCTTGCACCAAAAAATTGGGAGTGAACCAATGGCAGATTCTGTATCTCATCGCACTCGACGCATAGTAACAAGAGTCACACCAAAGAGATACGAACCATTTGTAGGAGGTGGGGAGGCTTGTCGCTTCTGTCTAGGTGTTGTGTTATCCATCGCTCTAAGATCGTCAGGAAGACTTCCTTCCAGTAATGCATGGATTGTTTTTTCACAATCTTTCTCGTAATACAACAGACAAGATTCAATGTATCCTTCACCCAGATGAGGTAAAACATCACGAACAGTAGATATCAGAGAATTCACTTCAATGTCTGAAATATGACAAGACGACATATTGTATAATAAGGTAAAACATCAATCATGATTTGGCTTTCGTTAGAGGAACATTGTGTCAACTTTTCCAGACAAGACCAGTATAGACTATGTTTAAATTTATAATGTGAACATGATATTTTTGTGTATATGCTCAGTAGCATTGTCTCATAGGTACTAGAGATAGACTGATATATGCAATGTCTATCGATACGGGCAATTGGCTAATAGTACAATAGTCAATCAGCTATGAGGTTTCATTCAATTACTTTGATAGGACTGTATCAAGAATTGTCCGAATACAACATTGGGGGAAACAAACACTGCTTACAAACTAAAAATAAATATAGCACTACTAAAATACCACCAATGTATTGCAACTAATTAACATTTCTAATGTATCATTTTAATAAAATGGGAAAATTCGACTTTAAAATATCGGTATTGGCCTTATCTGTGGCAAATGTCTGAAATATTGACATCAGTATCAGCTCCAAAAAGTGATATCGGTATATCTTTGTGACTTCATTAACACACAGATCCAGGATTGTAGAGCAATAAGCAGGGATAGGTAGTTCATTGCAAGATATCAACATCTCCATACACTAAATTGAATTCCAGGTGTTGTTTAGAAAAAATTTTCATAGCATTGCAAATGGTAAAAATGCATTATAATTCTGGTTCCCTGAAGTTTTGAAGACCAAATTTATGTTAAAGCTAAAATACTCCAAAATGTCTAAAACATTTATTACCTGATTCTGATGAGCGATTAAAAGCTGAATCGGTGGGTGGTGTACTCTCATTTGTTCGATTATGATTCAGCAAATGATCCGAAGTTTCTCCATTTACTACAATATTTCGTGGTGTTGAATTGTTACTCTGTTTACCGCCGCCGAGGGATCCAAGAATAAATGAAGCTCTGGTTTCATCAATTCCAGGTGATGCCTGTTGTATAGCAGTAATACCATGATGAGTATTTATAAAATGAAAAGGAGATAATGCCAAATAAAGAAAATTAAGAGAAAATTAATCATATACTGATATATAGTAAAACAGTTCCGAGTTACCATAATACAAGGCGGGAAATTTTTGGTTATATCAGAAAAGATTGTATATTTTCAGCAATTCTAACCCTGCTTGTCTATAAGTGATTGCTGGTACAGGGCCTTAAGTAGGGTGATCCACTCCTAGAAGTGGCTGTAAAAAAACTAGTAATTTGACGCCTTTTCTTTTAAATGACCCAAAAAGATTTTAATTTAATCTATTGTATGGAAAGCAGTGTAGATGTTTTTGAACGGCTTGTACTATTTTTCACCGACTTATATTACAGACCCACACTAAAACAATGTCTCTGATACTTATTTCTTATTTTAGGTATGACCAGCAGAGTAGTTGGAATTCGACTAGTATTGTTTGACATATTTAGAAAAATCTGCTCCAATGTCAACATGGAAGACTAAGTGCTATCGTATTAAATTAAAGATATTTATCGAAAGCTAAATTTTGATATGTTGTATCAAAATATCATGTACTCACTTGCAAAAGGGATTGTACATCATCAATGATGGGCAATTTCCGCATAAAATCCTGGAAGAACTTTGTTTCACCCAATAAATCAGATAATATCTGAGAAAAATGGATAACCATGAGCAACTTTGATGTCTGATACTTTTTAAAAAGACTAGAACTAGATTCTAAAATCCATCAGCACTGTCAGCACAAACTACTGAAATGCTACTCATGATAAAGATGTATCCGAATTGGTTCTAATCCACAATATAAAAGTGGCATTTATGTTATCTGCATGGCAAAATGATTGTACAAGACTTTTTCAATTGTAACACAGACTATAATATAGTTTTGTTCAAAAGTTTTGCTGCAACTGTTACCAACAATATATTATAAAACGACAATAATAAGGGTGCCCGCTTAGCTCAATCGGTAGTAAGCATTGGAAATACGCTTTGAGCTACGCATCACTTACGTCCTGGAAATGAAAACGATTCGGGACTGCGGGGGGGGGTGTTTCACCATATGGTTCAGCTGTATTCTCGGCCTTCCTCTCCCACAGGATAAAAATGGAATCACATCCCTATTTCCATTGTCGAACACTTAGCTCACATGAAAATATTCATCAGCAAGATTGTTGGCTCTTGAGTGATCTCCAACCTCTGAGGCATTGAGTGCAGGTGTGAGGAGGCACTCGTTGATTATTTGCCTGATAGTATATATTAATTGATTTTCTTGCTACTTTAAGATAAGCCAACAACTGAGACCTCAAATGAAGATCGTCGAGAGGATATTTGAGGACCGCCTCATTGAGAGTTGATAACGATGTTGAATAGAAGTGAGCAATATATTTGAGTCTCTGTAAAAAAAAATGTAAAAAGGCTGCAATAACGTTAAAAGCAATTTTTTACTGGAAAACATGGCTTTACAGTTGACTAGAAAGAGACATTGTCTATCTGTGACTCAAGGTGGAGGAATCATCCGTTTTTTCTTCAAGTGTCCAAGCATTCTTGTAATTATCTTTGGCAGTGTTGATGATTTTGAAACCACTTTATAATTTTGTCATTGCTATACATCCACAACAGACATTTAAAAATTGCAATTATATTTTTTGAGAATTTTTTTTCAACAAAAAAACATTTATTTTTTTGATCTCTTGAGTAGTTGATTTCCCACCAGTCTGCTACAGCATGTGCTATAGAAAACAGAATTTCCAGTTGGGATAAAATATGAAACAGAGAATTTGTTATTTACCTCATAAAATGCAGAGCAAGCACTTGGATATACATCAACTAGAAATCTACTCAAGGTAAATGAAACATCAGAAGTATACATAACAATATCTTCAAATTCATTCAATGGCATATTCAACAATTCATTTCTACCCGATGAAGGTCCTTCTGATAATCTGTGAGGTCGGCGTGTGGAAGAATCACCGTCACTTGATGACTTATCAGGATGATACTCAGTTCCACATTTTTTGTCAATGTTGTGGAATATCTGGAATCAAATACCCAAAATTTTGAAGATGTTTTAAGGAATTTGATTTGAAACTTCCAAAACAGTGTTGATATAGTACTAAAGTTCCCGATAATCGATTTATATATATATACGTAAAAGCAAAAAAAAACTCAAATATTTGAACCTGAAGCAGTATATTACCAAGAATAGGACCTTGTACTAGTGGCAACTAAACAAGGTTTTTGCTGTTGAAAAGATATGTTGTTTCCTATTGGGCGAGTCTACCCAGGTTAACACCCTGGGATGAATGGCGGGCATAGATAGAACACAGGGAGAATAAATTTTGGTATTATAAAAGCATAATAATGCTCTGTAGTTCAGGTTAATTTTGATTAAAAATAGTAATTTGGTTTTCCATTATTCTAAAGTTGATTCAATGTGCAGTGAAATAATAACATATAAAGTGAAATTGTTCGTTGTACAGTTTTAAAAGTTTTTATCCCCTTCAACTAACCTGCATTATTGTTCCAACAGATTCTTTCAAATCATCGTTATAATTAGGTTGGTGTTTAAAGATATTTGATAAAGCTTTTCCAAGCAAAGAAGAATTTGTTTTGTTTCCATATATCGCGCATAAATCCATTATTTTGGGGATGTCAAAAAGATAGTTTTCATATATAATTTCACCGAAAAAGTCAGGAGACATGAAATGTGATGGGGATTCTTTATTAGTAGCCATTCTGTAACAAGAATGCATTTGTTCTCAAAATCAAACTACGTTTACCAAAACTATTACTTTCTCTATTATAAAGGGCTTTGCTTAATTAATGTTTTTAACAGCGATTAAAACAAGAAGAATATATTTATTACATTGAATACCGGTAAATAAAAATGTTCCCTACCTATTTATAAAGGAGTCGAGAGGGAGTCAAGAGAAAAGTGACAAAAATAGGAACACAGAAGTCACAATTCAAAGGTTATTTATATAGACTCTACAGGCCTGAATAGCATATAGAATTCACCAAATTACTGAATGCAGTATTTTGATTATTTGAAACTATTTTGAAAAATTATTATAATTCATACGTTCTAACATTCAGCTTCTGATTAAATTTTGCTAACTAAAGTAATACCATACATAATCTGGAAAAGTTGATAAGGTTGCTATAAAATTTATTTTGGAATATAAAGCACTTCTTATCACTAGCCTTCCCCATAAATGCGGTTGTTCGTGAAATCATTTTCAAAGAAAAAGAATATTTATAATATTAAATTATGCTGGATCTAATTCAGCATTGTATAAAAAGGAAAAGTATGTTGGTAACCAGTACCTGATATACGTCATAAAAACTAATCTGTGGACAGCATTGTGTTTTGCTAAAACTTCATCGGGCCAGCATGATGTTTGGAATCTCGGTGTTTGTTTCAAGTAGGAATCCAAAAATACTTGCAATGAAATGTTGTTTATAACCTAAAAAATGACACATAATAACATTGTACTACTATTATGTGTAAATAATGACTGAATGAATGCTATGTAACCCTCGATAACGATGCAGGCAGGCCAACCACTAAACAGAACATTCGTTGTTATAAAAGAAGCATATCACAAATGATCCTTTTTCAATAAATGACTTCGTTATTTCACACGAATAAAAGAATTTACGTGGTGTATTCATATTTCATACATAAACATTGCATTGTGTTATAATATATACAAAAAAATACCATCATCTTTCCATTTATGCATCAGGGATTTCGTCCACTTCTCAATAGGGAGATTCTGTCTCGTGGGATTCCGCGCACTATCCTATTTTCCCATTGGGGGGATTTTATCTCACACTCCAACAAAGCACTATACAACTGGGTTAAATGTCAATATCTACCTGGCACCAAAACTTGGCGTGAGTAAGCTTCAATAACCATGACAAATTTGTTTCAATAGCCGACAGACTTTCTATCCAATTTTGCCAAACACATGGATCCATCTCAGGTTGAATCTTTGGAGCAGGACGGTATTGTGGAAAATGAACATCCTGACAGAATTTTTGATCGAGAGGTGAGAGCTCTTCAATTTCACCTGCAATTAATAATAATATGTTATACTGTTACCCCCACAGGAGGAACAGTTTTGGTTTGATCCTTTTTCATTGTAGGACAAATTTGTCATGTCATTTATTTTTTTCTGTGTGAACAACAGTGCTATCATATTTTGTAAAGCCTCCTGTTTTCAATGAATATACCACAGGAACATGTTTGATCCATGGTTAAGAGATATATACTAAGATATTACGAATCTGGATATTTAATTTGGAACATACAAGTCTTTTGTCTGGTTGGGGTGCCCGGTTAGCTCAAGCGGTAAAGCGTTGGGAATTAGAATTGGTACGCATCTCTAAATGTTATGAAGCAAGTTTGAAGTTCGTGAGGGATGATGATTATATGCTGGAGGTCCGCTGGACGCCTAGCCGGTGCACGGTGGTTCATGAAGCAATGCTTGAGGCTTCCTCCACCAACCAAGTTCATGCTCAAGAAAAATGAGAAATATGATGATCCAAGAACCTCCACCCAATTCGGAACTGGTATTGGGTATGTGCAGGAGAGGAGAGATGTTCGCGATATGATTAAGCTGTATTTATGGCATTCCTCTCTGCAGTATAAAAAGTATATCCTATCCTAATAGTTACCTGTACCAGTATCTTATTAAACAAAAATTATACCTACCCAGCCTATAAAGAACAAGAATGCGACTTATGGAAATAAACTGACCTTTTGATTGATTGTAATATGGGGATTTGAGAGCTTCTAAAGGCGTTGGAGAATCACTCATAGCCGCTACTGTTTTTGTATTATCTTTCTTATATGTTATTGAGCGACAGCAACACCGGTAACCCGATCAGGTATCTTTTATTTTAGCAAAGTTATGAACACGAATTTTCGTTCTTTTTGAACTCTGCGACGGGCAGTGGGTCGTGACGAGTAATATTTTTTAGTCAACTTATAAGTAACATTCCGTATAATAACTTGAAAACCATTGAATTTACTCAGGCTCGTTAACTAAAAGGACAAGAATAGTATGGGAAGTGATTTCAACACCTTAATATGGCTGTTGTGAGTTTCTTCTTGGTCCACACCACTATTTCTTACGTGAGGTTTTTTGTTGAAGGACCCCGGACCCGTCCTTTTTGTTGAGTTAATAATCGACAAACTTGTGCCACAGTATTTAGTCTGCATCAAATCAGAGTAGCAGTTGTTTTTGGTCAAGGCAACGCGATGGGAGGGTTTCTTGTGAAGTCTGCATTTGTCTTAGCCGTAGCAATCATATCTTACAAATATCTAGAGGTTGTGGAAAAAGGTGGGCGCTTTTAATAACTATATATTCAATACATCAGAATAGAATGGTACATGCAATCTAAGAAAAATGTTTTTCCCCCGGGATAGGCTTGTGTATTCAAAAAAATGTGAAAGGTAAAAAAAGGTATTCATAAACTGATTAGCTATAGCATACAGGCAGAATATGCCAATATTTCTTAAATCTGCGTTTAATTGCCGCAATACACGTTTGCGTATGTTACGTTTTATTTTGCATTGCGTTTTACGCTTGCGCAAGATGTTTTCCAACTAAGCGGAACGGTTCGCCATATAGAATTGTGCTCTGCAGACATATGACTAGTTTTTGTGAAGCTGTTTTTAAGAACTCTTTGGGAAAAAAGTCGCTTCATAAAATTAATCTTCTTTTGTTAAAATATTTTGATATATTCAATCTCTATGAAACTTTCGGCACTGGCAAAGATGACCAAGATCAATTTTATTTTGGAAAACGCCTGCCAACTGCCAAATGTTAACCTCAAACGTTATGCTCGGCCATGAAGTAAAATCAGGATCGGATCTAGTATATATTATGGAATTTGTTTGGCGACTTTTTTCGAAGGAATTTGTACCTATGGGGCTCCGATGTCCCGAACGATTATTAACGCAAAGCAGTACAGACGAGCATTTCAGATCTTCGTTATTGCATTGTTAAGACAAATTTCAAAATCATACATATTGTGGACAGTGGCATCGGAACCAAGAATGGCCTGCTGTCTGAGGTTTGGGCAAATTATGAAAACACGCGAAGCTGCACCTCTCCTCGAAATTGAGTTTGCGTACAAAAGCATCTGCGGCTTCGACTGAAACAACATCACTACTTTTATAAATTCTCCAAATTAATTCTTGGCATTATCTTTCCAGTCTTAATGGAAATTATCGTTGGGTCCTTTTATAACGAACACGATAATTACGTAAAGTAATACGATTTACACGAGGTATTCTAGAAAATATTTTCGTTTATGATCCACAAAAAGGATTTAAAGTCATTTAATTTTTTTTTATCAAGGGTCAATAAAGGACAAACGCATTCTTGTAACTGGATCAAGTCAGAACATAGGTGAAGAAATTGCTTATCAGTATTCAAAACTTGGAGCAAGAATTATTGTTACAGCTCGAAGGGAGAACGAATTGAAAAAGGTAACTTAAAAAGTATTTTGGCCAGTGCCTGCAAGCAATTATGGTTACGATTTGCAGCCGAGGCGCATGTTGTCATTATACCTCCAATATAATCTATCTATTTTAAACATATTCAAACATTTGTCGCTAACATCAACAACACTACATAAAATGCAATAATGAGTACTAAAGTATCCCCATCCATGAAATTGTCTATTGACGCCAGTTTTAAATCTGTGTAAATCAACACGATCAGGGAAGCATTGAAAAGTTAACCAAAATTCTATCATTTTTTTTTTATCAATTTGTTCCTTCCAACTTGTTTTGTATATATTAGGTTGTGAAAAAATGTTTGGAACTAGGAGCGAAAGAAGCAAGTTACATTGTTGCTGATATGAGCAATGCCAAGGTTTATGAAACGTTGATTGATGATGCTGTTAAGAAACTGGGTAAGATCATAGTGGGGAAGACCATCATAGGTTGTTTCGATCGTCAAAAGATGCAATAATGATTAACGAAGGGTGTTCTCTCTGGCGCCCTGCGGGGTCCGCCGACTTCGATAAAAATGATTTTAAAAACTTGTTGTGCAGTGCAGTGTTTATTATTCAATCAAAGTTTTGTCTATAAAACAGTATGGAATCCCCGTCATATGGAAGTTTAAAACGTGCAATCGAAGTCTTCCAAAATTGTCGAATAAAACTGAGCATGAAAGAAATTTTTCGCCTGTCATAAGCGACATTTGAGTTGAGAATATAATTCTTCCGCCACCATTGTTTCTGAAGTCTCTCCGCGAAATGCTATGGTGGCCGAACTCGACAAATAAAGGTCTAGTAGAGAAATAAGAAGTTAGATTATGAAAATATTTTATTATTCTGTTTAGGTGGGCTTGATATTTTAGTCCTAAATCATGTGATTTCACGACACGGAAGTTGGAACGGAAGTAAAGAAGATTTTGATTTTCTGGAAAGGTACGTATGGCATGTCATATTGGCCAGCGTTTGCTAAATAGGTCGTCTAACCTGCGCAAATATAAATTGGACACAAAATCGTCCGAGCTCCGGAAATTGGAATAAAATAATATATAAGCTGATTTTGTCCGACGTACGTGGAGTCCGCAATGCATTTAAAAGGATTACAATTTAAATATACTTACGTTTTTATACGTCTTTTCCACGCTAGATAATCTTGAAGCTTCTGCTCAATCTTCCTGCGTCCCTGAGAGTTTTATCAGCTACTTAGTACTTACCACATCACTAAAATATTTAAAGAACCATGCGGGAAACTAAGAAAATAAAGCGTGTATTGATCGCCATGTGTTATGCTCGAGATCAGTTGCATGCTAGCTTTATCAGAATTACGAAATTTGTATGCTTTTTCACCACAGGACTATTCCGATAAATTATGTCAGCTACATTAGACTAGCTTCAGCTGCGATGCCTTATTTACGAACATCTGAAGGACAGTTGATTGTTGTTGCTTCTGGCTCATTAGCATATTCTGTAGGTTTCTGGCTCTGGTTTGTTCCCAGTTTGACGAAAGGTCCACAAACTTACCAAAATTCTGTAGCGTTTTAAATGTACCCGCTGCGAGTATTTTTTCAACAGCTCGGTATACCTTATCAAGACGAAGCATAACTTTTCAAATATACTATACGAATTTTAATACACCTATAGAAAATCGAGTTGAATTGCTATTTTCCCAAAAACACTTCCAGAATGAGCTGGAAATAGTATTTGGACATGAGAAGGTAAAGTACGAAATGCAAAGTTCCTGCGATGCACGTGTTCATGTCCTTTCTGTGTAAATTGGTGGCGATAAAGTTTTGATCGCGATATTCGAAGATAATTCAAATAACAAAGAAAAGCGAAAGATTTACAATTAACTGAGATTTTATGCACTTCGGAAAAAATGTAGTTGAATCAAATTTGAAGTTGAAAGAATCGGTTGTGCCCAACCCTATACACGCAGACTCTACAAAGATACGCATCTATAGATGACTTATCAAATCAATAAAAACTTTAAAAGCTATGTTTATATTGTTCTATTTTTCCATTCAATTTAGGTCGTCCAGGAATACCCAACATCGCCGCATACGGTGCCTCTAAGGCAGCACTCATCAATTTCTTTACGTCATTACAATTGGAAGCAATGATGTCAGAACAGAAATATCCAAGTATTACTATATGTATTCTGGGTGCAATTGATACTGTTGAGGCGAGATGGGTGCAGGCGTAAGTCATCATGTTCATAGTTTGTTCTTGATTCGTGACAAGTACCCGCTAAAACTAAAAGAAATAAAATCAGTTTCACGCTTGTGGTCGGGAGTATACCATTTACTCTCTCATATCATATCAAACATGGTTGCCCGGTTAGCTCTGTCGGTGAAGCTTTCGGAATACGCTTCGAGCTATGCATCTCTAATGTCCTTGGTTCGAATCCCACGAGGGACGATAATATGCGAGAGGTGTTCCGGACGCCTCGCTGGTGCACGAGGGTTCATCTAAGCGCTGCCGACGGCTTCCTCTATCCTCCTATACCTACTATGTACATACACAGAAAAAATGAGTAAATGTTAGAATCAAACCTTCACCGCGATTCCGAATTGATGTCTGCACGAGAGTGAGACGAAATTATTATAATACGTGCGTCTGACCTTACCAAGCGTATGCTAACACTTTTATTATTTTACCATTTTCCGACAGTAAACAAAAGATGCAAGTTAGAGGATATCCTGTTGATAAGACCAGCTAACCTTATAATAGAAGGTAAGTATCAGTTGACCGATACTAAAACTCAACCTACATCCTTCGTCTCACCATTTAGAAATGGTGTAAAAGTAATATAGGCCTTTTAGTTTGGTTAGTTTTGTGGAACAATAACAGCGGCAAACACAGACTAATATCTGATAATTAGAATCATTTGATAGTCTTGCCAGGCAGACGATACACACAAAATACCAACTATATATTCACACTAAGGAAGTCAATCAACTGGTGAATGAAACCTCACATGGAAAACGTACATTCGCTGGTTTCGCTGCAACGTTAAAAAAAGTGAATACCAATTTATATCTAAATTAGAAGTTCTGATTTTACTTATGGTAGTTCACGTTGGCATATCCTGTACATGCTTTACAAACAGATAGCGTATTCCTGTTTTTTAACTTTTCCAGGTGGAATTTCCAGAAAACGATATGCGTTTGCACCTCCATATATCGGCTGGGTGGCCACTGCAAGAGAGATCATGCCAGAATTATTCGATCAATTGCTATTGTATTTTATATTTTAAATCCTATGCATTGGTTTGTTAATTGTCAGATCTTAACACTCGTTTTATAAACTCGATTTTCTTGATCCAAAGATGTACTGTAATGAATTGTCGGCAACAATATAATCAAGCAAGCATATGAATAAACACGTTAAAAAGGCCAAATTTATGACTCGATATGATTTTTTGGAAGTGGATTATTCAAGACGATATGGTAACTTATTTTCGATGATGATGGCATTTTATTTTTATTATTTCGAGAACGTAACTGGCAGAATTGCAATCGTGAACGTAGTTTTTTAGTTCTTTGGAATTTTCAATAAGTAACTTTGAAATATAAGCCATTCAGTATCAAATCTTTGTTCAATTGCATATATTTTTTGTTTTAAAGCTATGTTAATATCTACTGTAATTTTCGCTTTCATATAATTTATATGAATCAACCTCAATAAAATGGAGTCAAGTGTCATGCGTGATGTGACAATTATTCATTTAGATCGGGAGCCCAATCTGAAATTTTATTTTGTAAAGCATGTGTCACAGATGGACGTCATAGGCTCACGCTAAACAAAAGGCATTTTGATGAAATTTTTCTGATTGGTAGTAGTTCACCGTTTTCTACAGTACGGGCTCTAATGAACGGATCTTCTTGCACAGAGATTGATTATACGAAATCGTTTGGCATTTCTCCTTGGTTTGTGCAATGTCTCTTTGAGACAAAGTGCTACGCAATGAATCAACATAGGTATACAAACAGTGACTAATCGCCGAAGAGTCCAGGGACGTGCTTGTGTAGCATCACTAGTTAGGAGCACACAAACCACGACTCCAGAGAAAGGCACTCCAAGTAGAGAGAGAAAGCGAGTTCATTATTTCGTTAGTCAGAAAACATGCATAAGCATTTACTTGTGAAAGAGTATCAATGAACCTGGTTGGTGACTATATGACCAACTAACTGGTTATTGAGTCGGCCACCTCCCAATTTTGTAGTTAGGATAGGATTCATTTTTATCCTGCGGGAGAGGGAAGCCGAGAATACGGCTTAATCGTATGCCTAACCACGACCTCTCGTGCAGAAGCCAGATCCGAATCCGGGATGAAGGTTTTGGCTCAACATTTATACTAAAATTTTTCCTGTGCCTGGACATGGTTGGTAGAGGAAGCCGTGAGCAGTGTTGCGTGAATAAAAGTAGAATAGAATAGAAAAATAACAGTGACCCACCCTAAAATAATACATAGTCGTTTGGAACGTATGTATCTAAAATAATCGTATACTGTTTATTATTTCAATTCGGTTGATATCGAGTTCATGTGCGCAGTATTGGCCTTTGGAGGAAGAGAGTGTTTTCCAAGCGAAATACGTATTCGGCTTAAATGAAGTGAAAAATATAGGAATTATCAAACCTTTCGAATTTTCTCACATATGAACGAAGTTTTTTAAATCATGGAGACCGGTGGCCGCCCATTGTAATGTAACGAAGCCTTCTATTGTGCTTTATGGCGTGATTGGGTTAGGATTATATCTTTAGGGGGAGAATTGAGAATGCTGCTCATAGTTACTGCAAATCTGAACTGCAAATCTAGAGTTTTTTTTAGGACCGTTCACAGATAGATATCGTATTTAACACCTGCGAAGAGAGTTCGAACCCCAAAGATACATTCAAGTCGACGAATAAACCAATCAATGCAATACCCGGGGTGCCCCTCGTAAACTATGCAACTCAAACCTCGGGACTACCCGCTTCCTCATCTGTTCCAAACGGGATGGAACGGCAAGATGCAGGAAAAATCTCGTAACCAGATTAAAATCGTAAACATTGTTAATTACATACTGTGAAATAAAGTTCATTTCATCTTACATAGACCTAGTTGGGGAGAAAGCCGTGTTCTGCCATTTCGAGAGTACGGGCATCGGTGAGTTGCCCAGCAATTCTCTCGCATGTAATTGCCTACGGATTCGAAATAAAGATGGATAGAACCGTGTAGCTTCAAGCACTTTCAACTACTGTGGTAAACGAGCATTCAAATACTGACCCACAAAACTAAGCAGGCAATTCCAAAAGCGGAACATCTTATTTTAAATCAAGATTCAAATTGGCCTTCCCTTGATCACCTCAACCCCTCGTCAGCAAATTCGTGAGGAGCTAAGACATCTTCTTGCCTTCTTCTGCAAACTATTTTATCATTTCAAACCAATAAAAGACTATCTTTTTGTATAATAATAATATTGTATGTATTTGAAACATATTCATTTGATATACTTTGGAACGTTTGCAGTAGAATTTTTCACTTTACAAAGTAGGTGCCACAGATACACCGCACTTCAGCAGCGAGACGCATTAGTGACCAGTCTTTACACAAAATAAATATGCAAATAATTTGATTCAATAACAAAACGATGTAAATTGAGACCCATATTCTCAGTTTGTCCGGGAAATGTAAAAACAACCATCTGCTTTTTATTTTTGTCAAGCACGAGTCATGAACAGTGGTGACTAGATGCAGACTAGGTGTCACAATACGTAACACCTCATACTCCATTGCCGAAATCATATATTTGAAAAATTAGCATGTGTGTAATGTTTAGGATTGTTATTTTTTAATCTGTCCTTTCCAACTAGAAAATATGTTTCATCGAGTATGAGCCATTGATAGATCTGAAAGACACAGTCCATTAGCTTCTCACGTTTGACAGAATTAAATTTTGCTTTCAGTACAGTTCATAGAGAGAAATATGGAACAAATTTGGCAAAAGCTCTGGCGACAGTCTTCACAGAAATACGGATTCAAATTATTTGAATCGAACATGTATCCAGTTCGACCCGGATTCTGAATCTATTTTTGCATCCCTGTCATGTTAAAGTAATATTATCAAAATGAAGAAATAAAATCAACAAAAGCAACTGCAGGTTGATATTGCACAACTATTTAGAACTTGAAACAACATTTGATGTTGATATTGCAGAATAAGAATTGGTTCGGTCACACAAAAATGCATAAAAATTTTTAACTTTAAAAACTCATGAACAGGTAAGGAATAACTCTTAACTATTTGCAACATAATTCAGAAAACCTAATGAGAAAAATTTTACCAAACAGGTTTCGTAGAATAAGCATCAATTATAGATTGGGGCAAAGCGCAGGGCGACAGAATCTTGCTGTTGTTCGGGTGTCCGAAATGTTATCTTTATTTCGAATGGACAAAACGGCTTAGTCATGAATACTGCTATGAAATACCTTTTTCTGTACCCCTTTCCTATGGTTCGCTTGCAACAAGACACTCTTTTCCTATTTTTCTTCAGGTGTCTGAGTAGCAGATTAGCTAGCATTCTGCCAATCTCATTATTCCGGATTCGACAAAAAAAGATTCAAAATCATCAACACTGGTATTTCATTGATTGATATTTTATTGATGATTTTGAATCTTTTTCTAGTGCCCGAGTAGCTGGCATTTGGTCAGTCTGGCACAGCCCATTCATGGCATGCTCAAACAAAATAGGATAAGACTTCATTTTTATCCTGCAGGAGAGGAAAGCCGAGAACACCGCTCAAACATATGGCAAACCACAACTCTCATGCAGACACCAGTACTGAATCGGAGATGGAAGGTTTTGGCTACATTGTCGGTGGAGCAGGACGTAAGCAACGCTTACATGAACCACCATGCAACAGTGAAGCATCCAGCAGACCTCTCGCACATAATCTTATCACACACGATTCGAACCCAGGACGTTGGTGATTCTTAAGGGTTTAACAGACTGGGTTAACCGGGCACCCGATTTAGTAATGAAATCCCAAGCACTAACAAATGCGAGATAGAAAATTGAACTGTACAATTGGGACAAGACACAATCATTAAACCTACTTATTTGAGATTTTCACACTTCAATCATGAAGAATTTGCGTGAGTGTCTCGAAACTCTCAAAATGAGGAAGATCAAATTTATTTCTGCACAAGAGAGACCTTAAGAGTCACATACCATTGAAATTTTAAAAATTGGCAAGGATCATTCATGGATGGGATGCGAGTGAAAAATTTCAAGTAAATATAATTAATACTGAATGCATAATACACTGATACATAGGACAAATAAGCAAATTTCCTAAAAATAATAATATACATTTGCATTTAGAATCATAATAACGACAAAGGAAGGCGCAACCTCCTTTGTCTGCCGAATTAAATTTTTTTTTTTTTTTTATAGCCACTTCTTTGAGTGGATCACCCTGTCCAAGGCCCACACCATTGCGGCCACTTATAAATTGGACAAGGGTTACAATTATGGAAATGATATGATCTTTTCAAGTAAATATAATTAATACTGAATGCATAATACACTGATACATAGTAAATAAGCAAGATATGGATAATAAGCGAGTCGGACTCGCCGGGAATCGAACCCGATAACGAAACCTGCGATTACAACATGTTTAACCACTAGGCCATCGCGCCCACTAAAATGATTTCTTGTCAAGCATGAGTCACTGATAAATCGCATGCCCACGACACGATCATCTGAGGCACATGCTTGATAGCAATTTTTCCCAATCGGGTAGATATGTCAAAATATAGTTGCCAATCTAACACAAATTTTGCAAATATGCAAAAATTGATACAAAATGAGGAATTAAGCATGAAAAAATGCATTTTAAAGTTATTCAGATTGGTTTGACCAACTTTTCTCAAACTGCTGGATGGCAGCTAGGGACAGAGCAATCCGACTGCGACTGAGAATCAAATCGATTCGAAGCATAAATTATTTGAATCAAGAGTTAATATTTCTTATTAGGTGAATAATACCAAATCACAAATTTTATTTTGTCAAGCATGAGCCACAGATGGACAGTGGCTAATACTTAACAAAACATGCTTTGACAAAGGATTTACGACTAAATGGTAAACTAATCATCGCCTTCATCGTCGCTATACATATCACTGTTCGACGATGCTTTGTTTCTTCGACTCGCAAACTCGCTTCGTAGTAGATCGAGTTGATGGAGTTCTCCTCTCACTTTTTCCATATGAACTAATCGGAACCTTCGAATCTTCTTCATTGGGAAGGGATTCATGCCTTGGAAGGCAATTTGTGTCAGAGCTCTGGAAAGGTATATCAAATAAGTGAAATAATGCAAACGGCCATGTCAGAATAATATTAGTGATAGACATAAAATATTTGGTGTCCTGTGACCTCTCCATCGAAATAAGATAACTTGTTGTCTGGATCATTTTCCAATATAATCGGTTAATTTAATGGAATAACAATAAAAACATGGACCAGTTCAGAATTCAAAAAGAAATTTTAGACAGCGCCTTCATTTAATATCTCGTTGAACTTGAATCATAGGCAAATGGTTCCTATGACCGTTTATCAGGGGTTCATATGTAGGAAAAACATGTCTTAATAAGATTGAATGAATTGAAAATTAATTCGCAGGAAGCGAGATGTATGAAATGACCTCAAAATCTACAAGATGACAAATAAATCTTGACTAAAGCAATCCATCACTAAGTCATAATAGCGAAAATGTGAGCACATAATTTTTGTCTCAGTGTTACCTTGTGTCATACATTCTATGATTCATTCTTCGTAACAAATTGAACAAAGTCATATAATCATTCAATTCCAGGATATCTTCTTCAACATGTTTGAAAAAAGCTAATCCATAGCGGAACAAAACCTGAAAATTGGGACGTGAATGTAAAGATACCGATAACAATTCAGTAAGTTAAGGACTTCTAACCACAATAAGCATCTGTGAAACAACATGCTACAAAGATCCACGTCATTTTGCCTATTGAAATTCGCTTTGAGCAATTGCTTAAAAATTGCCATTTCTACATTGACAAAGAGCTACACCTATTGAGTGAGAAATGCCATTTTTCAAGAACTTATGAATTGAACAGTATAAACTAAATTTTAAAAATCCATATAAAAGAGAAATATGTAACAATTAACAATGTGAAGAGATTTCGAAACTATTGTGATTCTGAATAAATTATTACAGAATAACAAACCTTCGAACTCTCGTTGAGGAAAATATCCCATATTCTGAACATTGTTTCAGGAGGAACGTTATCACAATATACACATAAAAACCAGTTGAATGTTATGAGTGAAAGATCGATTCCCATATTCTCCAAATGTCTGTGTAACCTTGGAAGTTTTTCAGCGAGTAAATCTCGAAACACTCTTTGATCAGCCTGTTAAAAATATATTTCGTCGTTCATTTAATTTTGGGATCTTTACTAATTTACACCAAAAGGGTATGTTTTAACGAGAAATTTTATTTTGCCAACCATGAGTCACAAAAGGACCGCGCCTCAGTGACCCACGCTTAACAAGACATGTTTGGTCAATATTTTTCTGACTGAGATAGTGTGAGACATGAGCAACCCTTTTTTACTGAAATTCTTTCCAAGATGGAAACTATTGCATTATAATATAGTAGTTGTATAAGTAATCAGATAAATGGGTGTATCAGTTGTATGTAATTCATTTGAAAATAATTTGCTACTAAATATGATTCTTATCATATTATAGAGAACAGAACACACGTCCTTAGACATGTGATGAAGACTTTAAACATAAATAAGCATGTAAAAGTAAGAAAGACAAAAGTTATATTTTTAAATCAGCATTTGTATGACTGATAGTTTCAATTTGGCTTATGAAAAGTGGTGCTAGAAGCACTGATATTGCCCGAAGACAACTTTCAAAACTCAAAATTATCGTTGTTACTCACCTGTGAGGCAGTCAGTGTGGAAGTATAGTATTCAGAAGGCATGATACATTCAACAATTGCTACCAAACACCAGAAGGCATCTTCTTCACCAAGATATAGAAGTGATACTGCAGCCATTCTATTCAATCCCTGGCAATACCTATTTAAAATAGTTAAACCCTTAAAATAAAGTCTTGGGAATTTGCACGGTATCCGTAAAAAATAGCAAGAAATCTTAAAACAAAAAAAAGAGTTTTATACATCGAAAATAAGAGTGGACATATTTTAGTGGACATTCACAAAATGAAAAAGTGTTAGATCACAATCACAAATATTTAGAAGTTGAACCTTTCAATAATATTCAAGTAATGAAATTAAGGATAAAACAGTTAGTTTGGAGCTAATTTAAATTGAAGTTTGCCATCTGATGACAGTTCATAGAAGATTCTGGTTCACCATACAGTCATATAGGATTGTTTAAGTAGTTTAGTCTAAAGGACTTTCGAAATTTACTACATAAATGTGTTTAAGAGGTGGAAATAAGAGGTGATATTCGACTGTATTTTGCCCATGAATCATGATTTTATGTACCGTAGTAAAATTTGATATATATATATCACGTAATATTGATATATATATCACATAAATGGACTAATTCAAGCACAATCAAAAAACAAAACGACTAATAATCAGAATTTTAGAATATTTGACTTATTACGCTACAAGATAAAATCATATCATACTCCACACCAGCATATATGGTAGTTTATTTCTCACCCAATGCTTGGATTATGTAAACTGTATGCTCCCAATACTCTTTTCAATTGTTGAATTCCGACACAATCCATGGTAGCAAAGAATCGATTGTTAGGTAGAGTTCGTAACAAGTCTAAATCAATTTGTTTAGCATGCAATGGTGCAACTGGAGTTTCAGTTAATCTTGTGTAATATGTTCCATCACTGTTCAATTGTTGTCTTGAAACGAAACACAATGTAAAATATATAAGTTTTGTCGAGTTGGTCTTACAGATGATTCACATACATTCAATGACTGGGAACAGCTATCTATATCCATACATTTTATACTCTTAGAAGTGCAGGCTTGAAAATTCTTCGAAATTTGTGAGATTCAAATAATAATTCTGTCATCTTATAGAAGTCATTAATCTTTCAGATGAATATTTGTAAATTTTAGCATCAACTTTCAAAGCGTTTAAAGAAAATCTGAAAGTCCAAAATCTCACGGATTTGCAAGCATGTAGTGCATTTTAATATTTATCTGTTTTGAATTACACCAGAATGAGAAAATACCTCTCACTGAGAATCTGAAAAATTCCATATAACAAGCAAAAATATATCAATATATATTTGTCCATCGCAACAAAAACTTTCAATAAAAAGTAACAATGTTTCTGCTAATTTCAACTCGCAGCCAAATCGAATTACATAATTACATTAATAATCGTGTTATATATATATTTAATTGAATTAATAATAATTCCAAAGCATAGCTACAAAATATAAATCACCTGAGTTCATATGTTCTGATGTGAACTAAATATCTCCACACTTTATGTCTCAGATCATGAGGAATACCCTGTCGAACTAATGATTTGAATTCACCATTCCTTTGCCATTCCCTAAGAAATAAGTATATGTGATTAGAATCATATTTCATCAATTTAATTGCGAAGAAAGTTTAATTCACGTTTAATTCACAATTCATCTTCCTCGGATGGACAAAAAAGCTTCATAGGCACCAACCTTTGCTATTTCATAGCGGGATTTATAATTTTGAGGCTTCTTTTCCAGTTTGTTTGGTACCATAAACTCAAAGAGACATTAATCTCTCTTATCCACAGATACATCATGAAATATTGTTCAATTTGGCCGCCTTCTTTTATCACGATGGAACATATTTTTTTCAAGTGTCTGAGTAGCAAAGTAGCTGGTATTCTGCCAGACTGGTTTAGACGAAGTAGGAATTTTGGAATTTAATCTTTTACTCATGATGGATTGCCATACAGTTGTGCAATCTGAACTCTATTCTTCACTAGAGGCCATACCCGGCCAAAATTGGATCAAGTGTAAATACCTCTTTTGAACTATTGTTAAGACAATACTTTCAGACTTTTGTATAACTGAGGGATGATTTCTGGAAATCGCATTAAGATTCTAACAAGACAAAGTAGTTTATACAACTAGTATCACTTCACTCACCGACCAAAACTATATTTGTGTTAATATATTTTCCACAATTACACTGAATGAGCATTCTTTTTTTTTCGTTTGATAATTTGTGGTAATATTACATCCTTGTGTAACGAAAACATGATTATTGATATATTCTTTCTCAAAACTTTTCTTTTTAAAATTAAAAAATTTATTAACTATTTACTTGTTTTCTGCAATATATTTCTGCCATTTATTAGCAACAGTGGCATCGTGTTGTTCGATAGAATTGACGATATTTGAAGCGTGCTGTTCGAGTCTACTTGCCGCCGATAAAAAGGTTGATTCGTCTCCATCATCAACAACTTGAGTGAAACCATACTTGTCATATTTACTCGACCTAAGAAATTCGATTCCAATTTTTAACGCTGTAAAAATTCCAGTTAAAAATGCATGGCGGTGCTTTGTTGAACATGAATCACTGCAAATTTTCTTCGAGTGTCCAGAATGTTCATGTTATTTTCTTCGGATGCATAAAAAAGCTTCAAGACCATCAACACTGCTATTTCATAGCAGTATTGATGATTTTGAACCTTTTTATACAGTTTGGTTGTGGCCAGATACTCAAAAGACACTAAATATTCTGGCCACAGGTCTGGTCATGATTTATTGCCCATTTGCCAAATTTTCTTCTTATGGTACTCATTTTAACAGGGTGTCTAAATAGCAGGATTCTGGTAGCCTGAGTCAGCTTTACCCAGATGCTTCTGATTTTAACTATAAGTATAGAAAATATTATAAGCAGGATAATTGCAGGGTAGTTCTTTATGTTTTTCCATACATAAGTCAAAAACTATTACTTAACCTAATCTGCCTGCTTTATCAAAGCCGATCTAGATGCAAAAAGACTTCTGTTACATGACCATGGTAAGCTCAAAAAAAGCATCCAATAGAAATAGGATTGTAGTACAAAAACATTCATTTGTGTCTGTACTTCTCACTGCTGTTGTATGAGAAGTCATACAGAGACTAAGAGCAAATAAGATCAGAAAAAGCTGGAAGGTTGATCAAATAATGAAAATATAAAGTAATTTTGAATAATTTACAACATGAAGAAGCTTATATCACCGTGGGAAATTTCAGCTTAACTATGTTTTGTTAAGTATGAGTCACCGATGGATCGCGCCGCCAAGACGCGGTCCATCCGTGACTTAAGCTTGACAATATTTAAATTCTGATTGCGATTTAAATATCAACAAATTTATGAACATACTTGAATGATGAACTTATTTCTTCAGCCCTGCTTTCTCCTTCCTTGATTGCTTCCTGGATCAGCTGTTTTACAACATTAGGTTTCCTGGATCCTTCTTCTTGATGCAGGAGAGGATTCTCAGTATCATTGTATACAATCGTTTCGGATCTATTTCGATCCATTTCAGACAGAAGAATGAAATATTTGCTTTGAAGTTGACAATGCAACGCTTCTTGGTGGAGAATCTGAAATAAAAATATCGTAAGCGATATTATACCCAGAGCTGAAGAGACCCAAATCAATGACTTGACCTGGTTCAAGTCATCTCAGTAAAAACTATAAACTTATACTTGACTTGATAAAATCAAATTTAGAGTTATGTTGTGCTGGCTGGCGTAAGCATTACGAAATTACGTCAGATTGATTTACGTTGCACCGTAAATATTGGCATCCCTGATTGCTGTGAATTTTGCATTAAACATCGATAAACGATATATGTTCGCGCCAAAACCCAAAGAGCATGCTCCATTACTGCATTAGGAATCTCAAAACTGAGTCCATAAACCATAAGTTAACAAAATAATTTGAACCCAACATCAATCTAATGTTTAAAATGGGCCGGTAGCAGCGATAAAAACGATCAAAACACTGAAATTTGCTTGGCTGTAATCACCATCCAAAACACACATTGTCAACTGCCAAATGGGTCGGAAAAAAAGGTATTGATTCATGAGTGACACAAGGCCAGACTTCTCCCGACTTCACATGATTAAACAAAATAAAGTTATACAAAATATTATGACAAGATAAAGCTTCACACTCACTTGTTCATTGAAAATTATCTTTCATACAAAAACAATCACTTACGAAACAAAAATCCTCTCGAAAATGTCATTTTGCTTCGTGCAGGAGAATTCTGACTTCATACTATGATCATTGCGCAATGTTGAAAAGCTGTCTTTTGTTATTGATCTAGAGATAATTACCTTATCATGTAAAGAATCCATTTTGTCTTCATCGACCTTTCTCAGATGTGTCAATTCTAAAATTTCATTATTCAAAAATTTGTTTTGCAATCTGTATCCTTCCACTTCATCCTGTCAATAAAAACAACAACATAACAAATATTAAATACTTTCCATATCTTTCAAACCATTGGTCTCTCTGTCCAAATAAGCCAATTAAGCGAAGGTTATGGACATTGCATTTTAAAGGCAAAAACAAGAAGAAATATAATGTGTAGTAGTATTGGGGCTCCCACACCATTGCAGGGTGATAAAATGTTGTTTTCCTTCGGGTGCCTAGAATACTCGTGTCATTATTTTTGAGTCACCAACAAGGTACAAAACCATCAACACTATACAATTTGATTGCTTCCATACACTCAAAAAAAAAAAATTAAATTACCTAGCAAAAGATACATCACGAAATGTTGGTCATTAGCTAATTTTTTTTCTGATGAAACCCATTTTCTTCTGGTGTTTGATAAGCAGAGTAGCTGTCATTCTGCGCCATTTGAATTCTTCTCTACAATTTTATTATCGTTGTAAACCGATATTTTGATCTTCTAAAAGACATATCATTTTGAAAGATTTTATTTTTGATAACATTCATTTTCTTTGGGTGTCTAGGTAGCATAGTAGACAATACATAAATGGTCTGCGCTAACATTCTACATTGCTTTTAAAAACTAACATTAAATTATACAGTTAAGGATATCACCTTTACTTTTTTGAATTCATTCATAAATTCACTGTTTGAAGTATTATTGACGACAGAAGATGTACTTGTTGACAACTGTTGTGTAGATGAGTTGTTGTCGGTCGATGTTGAATCTTTTTCGCTGACGTTTCCACTCGCTTGATGTTCATTAACAAGTGATTTGTACGATTTCTCCATTTCGTACAACTATAAAAAGTAAACTGGGGTAAAACTTTGTATGATATTGTAGCAAAATTCTTGAAGAGTTTGGATTTGCGATAGCTGACCTACTGCAAAGCAAAAATGCAAATTTTACAACATGAGTATTGAATATGACATAATATCATGGTGCAAAATGAAACTCCAAAAATAATCTAAATTGAAGTAAAACAGATAAAAAATCACAAAACATAGCAATTTGGATAATCAAACCCATAATATAGAATCTTCTTCACAATAATTCATTCAAAACTATAAAAAACTACCTCACATGTGTAGTTTATGTGTAAACAACTACCGCTCTATGCCTTTGTTAGTGTACCGTGGATCTGTATGCTTTACGCAAGGATGCTATAGAGAGAATATCAACTATTAAACAAGAGGTTCAAGTTCAACTAATTTATTTCTGTAAACGTTTTATCTAATACAAAAACGTAGCAGAAATAAATTTGTGTATGAGTGTAGAAACACTATTGAACCTCTTGTCTTAACTCACCTCATTTGTCAATTGAACAACAATTCCATCTTTTACTTGCAACATCTCTTGAAATAATTTCGACTGAAAAACATATCGTAATATATTGTTCAAATCAATTATCAAGCAAAATTGAATAAATATAACGAAAGCCTCTCATCTTCATATACTTTTATTTCGAATGTATTCAAATATTCGATTCGTTTTGGACATCCCTGGATCAGTCAAATAAATTTTATAACCTAAAACAGTCGAAAATCTACATAAAGGCCATTTTTTATAATAAATCATTCACCAGAGACTTTTTTCAAATGGAAGTAGTAGTGAATAAAGTTTAAAAAGCTTCAAAATCATTAACACTACTATGAAATGGTAGTGTTAATGATTTTAAAGCTTTTTTGTTCATCTGAGAGAATATCAAAACAATGAAATTATGCCACACTAATCATCATATATATTTAATAAACAAAAAAAATAAATATTCCACCTTTTCTTCCTGTTGTTTAAGTGATAATTTTGTCTCTTCAACTTCTTCTCGTAAATGTTCGATTGTTAATTTCAATGTTGTGATTTCAGATCTCATTTTATGATGTGAAGACGGACTACCTGGATCTTCAAAACCTAAAACATGATTTTTACGAATATGCTTCAGAGAAATGGCAAAATGTCAGCGACACAAGGAATGAGTCCGAAAATTAAAGTGCACTTACAATATGACAAATAATATAATCACTGATAGATCTGTTTTCCCTGACATTCGGTCTTTCAGTAGCTTATAGTCAACAAAAAGTTTGATCGGGAAATTAGTCCCAACAAGAAGATTTATGAAAAAGAATACCATAAAATGCTTGCAATTCAGAATGCCGAATCTGGATGCAACCTGCCCCAAAAATAGCTTGTTTACGGCCCGCTTACAATGAGAACAAAAAACTAGTTGTGCCAATAGCCTATTAGAGTATGTGTGACCTCATACATCGCTGATCGAGTAACACGACCACCGCATCTCAAATTTTTTGGATAGCCTGTTTGGCGTCTTAGCGAAGGATTATTAAATGCAGAATGATGATATTTAAAAATTCAAATGAGATTCGTTATTCTGGATTCAATTTTACTATTCCGGAGCAATTCCTAGATTGTATATCGTTAATATCGAAATTTTTGCTATGTATCAGCAGTGAGGTTTTACAGTGAGGTTTTTGAGCCTTATCAATCATTATGGCATGTGGCAAACTTCCAAAAAAAAAGAATATGGGGTCCTGGCACTATCTCCTGTGCAATATGTTCAGTTCAATCAATTCGGAAATTAACAAATCCAAAAGTAGATATACATTTTGTTCAAAACACATTCAATACACTTGGCAGAATTATACATCACAATTTCACAAAAATTTCCTTTTTTAAGTGTATCCAGGACATTGCCTATACACTCCATACAACTATGAAGAGAAGAATGACCTGAAATTTCAATTCCGCTGTTATTTTATAACAGACTCTCTTTTCTAAAATGACTCAAGATGTCATTGAATAGAGAGCTCTTGTAGATATACAAAAATCGATTTAATTCAAACAAAGTACCTAAACAAAACTATTAGAAAATCGAGAAGTATATAAAAAATGATGAACAACAAAATGTATCAGAATCAGAAATTTAATTTCGTCAAGCATGTCCTACAGACGTGCCTTGGGGCAAGTTTTCATCAAAGCCCCATACTTGGCAAAACATGTTTTGGCAGACTTTTTTACTGGGATGTATATTCAAGAAACCTTTACCAGTTGTAGTAGACACAGGATTTGTTGTCAAAGTATGAGTTGTACTGAGCGTACTGTACATATCCAATTCTTTCTTTAATAATTCAATTGTTTCCTGTTGTAACGAAATTTGCAAAAGTGTTCATTTGAGAATTTTAGTCATGTGAATATTGATCATAACAAACAAATCAAAATATTCATCCAGTTGACATCGCAAGTTGTAGATCTTTGGTTCGAGCCCTTTCTAGTCCGGCTCGCTAATCCATGCCCATTAATCAAGCTAGCTTGTAAAAAGTTGGGTATGCTAAGCCTCAAAACGGGAAATTCATATTTTTCCCAACAACACCATGCTCACCTATTATTGGCTGGTAGAGGACCTTGCCCAGGGTGATCCACACAAATAAGAGGCTATGAAAAATAATATTTTATTTATCTTTCACCTTTCAATTTACAAATCATTAGAAGTTGTGCCAACTAATGGCCGCTCACTTTGCAGACAACTGCTATGAAATGTTGTACCAAAAACTGCACTCTAAGTGTAAAACATCCCAAACTGAAGCACTATAACAAAATGCAATGAGTGGTACCAATTTTGGGCAAAACCAAAACCATCCAACTCTTCATATGAGGGTATAGTTCGAAGGAAATTTTTGGGATCTCTCTTTTCATCGTATTTATCCGGGATCAGGCATTCAGAAAAACCACAGAACAAACCTCTTTAGATTCTAAGCTTGTTTTCATTAATTCCATTTCTTCTTTAACAAGATTCAGTGTTTCGGATATTTCTTCCACTTCTTTGGAATCGTGATGAAATAATTTACCACCTGGAATGAACGTAAGAATTATCGACAACATGTTAGCTGGTTACAACATTCCATGCCAAAAAAATTGTCAAAATGTTACAGTCAAGTATTAGTAAATAACTTCATACAAGACTTCATTATATTTCTCCTATACTGTGACTATTTTTTTTTTTTTTTTTTATCTATAGCCTCTTCTTGGAGTGGATCAGCCTGTCCAAGACCCCATAATAGCGGCTACTTATAGACGGATAGGGTTACAATAACTGGAAAGATATGATCTTTTCCTGTTTGGCTTACCCTACCCAAGTTATTACTCCCTGGGTTGAGTGGTGGGCATGGATAAGCGAGCCGGATTCAGCGGGTCTGGAACTTCAACCTACGATGCCAACATGTTTAAGCACTAAGAAAACTAACTGAAAAAAGCAATATAGTGCATTATGCAATATTCGCGAAATGCTCCACTATGGTTGTCCTCATAGTCTAGATTAAGCAGTATTTAAAAGTCAACATATAAATAGAAAATTTAGGAGGTTTTGACATTTCATATATACAAACGAAATTGTTGAAATTTGACCCTATTTTGCCAATTCTGCAGTACTTGAACGTAAAATTTGGCATATATCATGATTTCATTGCAACATGAATCAAAGAATCAAATATCCTATTACTTTTAATCAGTATTGAGAATATGTGACTAATCGGATGAGGACATCCAATTATTGCTTGTGTTCAATTTAGTTACAAATATAGTAAGGACTTTAAACATTATAGTTAGTTTTATTGATGTGAGTGGGCCCTGTAATCCAGTCACGAAATTTATGTTATTATCATAAAGCCTATTAAGTTTTGTTAAGCATGGATCACTGATGGATTGCGCCATCAAGGCGCCGACCATCTGTGAGTCATGCTCGACAAAACGCAATAGGCATTATGATATCAACTTCTGAACAGGAAACAAATGAACTGAAGCATGAACTACAATTTTCAGTTTTTTTTTTAATTCAAAATCCATATTACCCTGATTTAACTGAAGCATCAAGTACAATTTCTGTTTTTTTTATTTCAAAATTTACATTACCTGATTAAACGGAAGCATAAATATTACAGTACCTGATTTAACGGTTGTTTGAATCTTATCGAGTAAATGAGTTATACCAGCTGTTGTCCGAGCTCGTGGTCTCTTATCTGAAAGTAAATAAAGAAGGCTTGTAGGTTATTTCCTAACAAACATTGGTATCCTCATTCAGTTAAAAAAGGTCTTTGGCTTATATAATACAGTAAAATCATCTCTAATTTAAAAATACGGTAATTGATAGACAAAAGAAGCTCAATTCGTAAACGGTACAGGTAGGGATAAGCAATTCAGAATACTTCACTATACCAAAATTATTCCGGAATACCATACCTAAATCGAATCCAGAGTATCGAATCTTATTCCCAAATTCATGATAGCACAGTTAAATATTGCCTTAAAATGTGCAACTGCACAGGTGCAATGGAGGTTCCAAGAAATCTAGCACTAAAAGTCTTAAATATTTTAAAAAGGGTAACACTGGATCAAAAATTAAGATTAAATTATGTTGATATTATGAGGGGTTAGCTCAATCAGTAAAGTGTCGGAAATACGATTCGAGCTACGCATCCCTGATCGTCACAACGCAGGTTCAAATCCTGTGAGGGATGATGGTTATATGCGATGGGGTCTGCTGAACGCCTCGCCGGTGCTCTGTGATTCACGCGAGCGCCGCTTACCGCTTCCTCCACCAACCAGGTCCATGTACAGAAAAAATGAGAAATACGATAATCAAAAAACCTTCACCCCCGATTCGGAACTGGTATCTGCAGGGGAAGTCGTGGTTCGCCATATGGTTAAGCTGTATTCTCGGCTTTTCTCTCCCGCACGAAAAAAATGATATTATATCCTATGATAACTGTCTATCAAGTAATAGTGACCTCTAGAAGTCGCAAATCATTTAACATCATTATGTCATTTAATTTGATTCCAACTATATTCAAGTTAGTTTTTTCAACTCCGAACAAGGATTGAAGCAGTGGGTAAAAGAAACACACTACTGACTTCTTTACATCGCAAAGAGTCAGTATAAAATTTAACAGGGCTTTCGGTGAAAATCACTCCATACAGAAGTGAACCCTCATAGTAAAGTGCTGTGAGTTATGTCTGCTTTGGACAAAGAAACACCACAGAAGTGAACCCTCATAGTAAAGTGCTGTGAGTTATGTCTGCTTTGGACAAAGAAACACCTACTACACTTTTTAGCCACTTCTCCAATGAGCAGGAAAGAAGTTGGATCACAAGTTTAAAATAACGGTTTTATATTTAGGTTACTTATTGAGGATGCATCCTTTGCTGCAGTAGTAGGAATAAGTATTGGAAATATTTGTTCTTTTTTTGCTCCCTAGTTTATCACCTAATGCTACAAATTATAAAGAGTTCCAACTGCTTCTGCAAGAGTATCTTCACTGGTTAAATCTAACAATCAAGAACTTACGTTTCGTTTCTGTGTTTCTTGCTGCCTTGATAGCAGGACCTAACGTCAAATGTTCATCAGAATTTGGATTGTTTTGCCGAGCATAAAACACACTGCTTGGTGCGGGTGGAGCAGGACGAGGTGGTTTTATTCTCATCTTCGCTATTCCTTCTGCGTAAGAAAATTAATTCAACAAATTTAGTCAATTCGCATCTAATAAGTGCTTATTGCAAGTCAGGGCAATATTGTAATTAGTCATATACGGTATATGAAAGATTGTTCAAAGTACATGTATGGGAACAGAATTCAAATATTGTACAGTGTGTAGTATACATTTTGGTTTTCTTACATTGAATGCACAGAACCAACAAAGGCAGATAACCCAATCAAAAATGTTTGTGTCAAATATCTTATTTTGATAGGCATAAGCCACTGATGGATCACGCCATCCAGGTGTGGTCCATCTGTGACTTATGCTTGATCAAATGAAATTTATCATTACAAATGAATACTTCTCTTTTTTTGTTGCTTAAGCACTCCAATTGTTCAAAATGATACCACTTTCAATTGTTCGCATAGAAAATTTAAAAAAATAATTATTTAATAAATATGTGTGTATACTAACAACTACATTTGGGTTTATTACAGAATTGTGTTGTCATCAGTTTGAAACACATGCTTGACATAATTTGTATACTGGTAGAATAAAAATTAAATTAAAACCAAAAACTACCTCCAAGCTGCGTTACTTTGCTTCCTAAGTCTGTCAAACCAGGTAATCCACTCGATCCTTGTTTTAAATGAGCAGATTTAATTCCTACGGTATCTGGTGGGTTTTCTATTCTTGGTAGAACAGGTATAACTGACAAACTGTCACGATTAGCTGCGATATCTAAAAATATATACGGTAATGGTCACAAATGGTGTCTTTGGCACTTCCCAGGGTCTTAACTAATGAAGTTTTATATATATATATATATATATATATATATATATATCAATCATATATATTTTTCAGTAAAATATCAAACTCTCATCTCACGAAGAATACCAGACAATATTTTTTCAGAACCAAAAAAAATCGTAATCCCAAAATCTTCAAATTCTAAAAGGGCATGGAATGCTCTGAACGAAGAATACCAGACAATGTGGATTTTGTAATGTGGAAAGAACCAAAAAAAATCGAAATCCCACTTAATCGAATCACAATTCCTCTATCCATTCCTGGTGGATCAAAAAAAAATGATGCTGGGGATACAATACATTCTCCTGAATTAATCACCTCGATTCCTATCTTCATTTTCTTTTGGAAGTTTGTCTATTAATCCAGAAGCAGTTTCTTTATCATCAATAGTTAATACCGCAGGTTCTGACTCCGTCTCTGCTCTTTGTTTTCTGACACTCGTGGATCTCTGCGTTTGTTGTGAGTTGAAAATTCTTCTTTCAGTTTGTAATTCTTGCAACCACCATAACATCGTCTTCTGATCGCATGCCTGAATTTTGAATCGAAATTATATCTTATTAAAGTTTTCTTTTTTTACTAATGCAAATTGCAAGATCTCTGATCTTATTTTTTGCCCTATTCAAATTAGTTGAGTGTTGTTGAGTGAGAAATTTTGATGGTTATTTATTTCATTTTTTCTGAAAAGCTCATTATGCTTATTCATCATAATGCCAAATTCTACATTGAAAAATTTCTCACAAATCATGATTTCACTGCAAAATCAGGCAAGTATACTAAAATTTTGAACTTGTAATGATTTGGTTCAATTTGGAAATATCATTCTTTAATTTCAATCTTTATATTGCTTGATCTTTATTCTGTTAACATCTTTTTATCTCAGTATAATATTTTTCAAATTTATCCAACATGGTGACCCAGAGCCAATATTGTGACCCGAATGTTTCAGATAAGTCATGGCATCACTGAATCAGAGATTAACTGATTAGAGAATGCCATAAACTGTACTCAATCCATCATGCCATATGCTAAATTTATGTTCAAATCTTTTTATGGAAAACTTCAAAAAAGGGTTGAAAAAAATTTTTGAAAAACACGGTGTCTCATCGTTGCTGATTGGCAACAGTGAATATAATGCCATATAATGCAGACATGCATTAATGTAGACAAAGGGTACCAGTCACACAAAATCTGTACTTGGCAAAATCAAATTCGTGATTGGGTAATGCAACATTTCATGTACATATAAACTAGCTCTTTAAAAAAATATTGCTTCATATAATATATTGTTATTTAGTGGGTGCTATGGCCTAGTAGTTAAACATGTTGGCATTACAGATTGAAGAGCGCAGTTTCGGGCCTGGGCGAGTTCGGTTTGTTAATTCATGTCCACCAATCAACCCAGGACGTAATAATTTCACTAGCCTGAGCTGAACAGGAAAAGATCACATAGCAGATCGCAATTCTAAACCTGTCTGTCCATAAGTGGACATTGGTACAGGGACTTGGTAAGGGGAATCCAATCCCAAGAAGTGGGTATAAAGAAAATTGAAAAAGTCGACATAAACTATGACCCAGTAGTTGCAATAACTGAATTCCTATTAAGAATATGCATTAATAAAATCCTGCTGCTCTAGAGAGTAAAGTTACGATATTTTATATTCAAGAAACCTGTAAAATATGTGTACGGGCATCATGCATGATTTGGAATGAATTGACGAGCAATCCCTCAGCAGTGCAGGTAAAAGCTGAATTTGATATAGGAATAGAACCCAGAGGATTTCCTGACGTATCTTTTGGAGAACGATAGTAATTTAAAGTGCACGTTTCTTTGTTGAATGCAAACCATCTTGTTTTCGAACCTGAAAAGCAAGAATATATGGTTTTATAACAAAGCTTTGGAATTTATTACATAAATGTGAATTGAAATCAAGAATTCAGAAATCAGTTATTTAAAAATAAAACTTTTATTCAAATTTTTTCATATTGCAATGAATAAGAGACCAAACTAGTAAATATAAATCAATTCCAATACAATAGTTTTGTTAGGTCAAAAAGGTGAAATCTACATACTTTTTATGTTTATTTCAATACAATTCAGAGTTGAATATGTTAAATATAATTAGTCTGACTGAGATTTTTTTCGGAAAAAACACTATTAGACTATACCAAATATATTTATGGATTAGACAAGTAGCATGTAACATATTAAAAAACATTTTTGATTCACGATCACTTGGAACACGCAGGGCAACAGGGCAATAAGGAGTACACAGGAAATATTCAACACGAGAAAAGCAATTTTTGGTTAAATTGTCTTGCTATTTTTTTTAGGTGCCCTTGATGACATTTGACCCACGTCAAACTTTGTCACAGACATTATGCAATTATGATAGTTACCTTTCATAAATCCTCCTTGACTGACTTTTGCCAAATACCCACATAATCTATCTTCATCCGGATTGTATTCTTCGGGTGGAAGAGGCTGTTTGTTAAAATAAAAATATTATGACTGTAAAAAATTATGACTGTAGCTGTCAGGGTTATGAAGTCACCAATATAAACAAAGTTTTTGTGACAGTTTGTAGTTTTTAGACTTCATATATAAAAATATTCGCTAAACGCTGGACATCATTGGATTTTGAGTGAAACTTCATAAAAAATGCATTTGGAACATTGGTCAAACGCAACATGGATAAAAATCTGGTGCTGGCCTATCCGCAAAAGTTAGGGGTAGTGGAGTTTAGTATGCTGTGTGACATCATCAGATCATATTTTTAGGAACTAGCCTATTTGCATGGGCACACAATAGGCTATGCAGCCTTTTCAGCAGTGACAACGCAGACCCCAAAAGGGTCTCATGAAGTTTATCATCATCATATATCAGATATCATAAAAATTACAAAGTTGCAAAGTACTCAAAGAAGGAGGGAGATAATGCCAGATGCTTGCAGGATTGGCGACCCCTAGTTAGGATGAGAATATTCTATGCCAGTTATTATTATGATGGCATTCGGGAATATGGTACCTAATAAACTTCACAAGATCACAGAATAACATGTCATATTCAATCGTAATTTACCGTACCTTTGCTCTAAGTTACTTACCTCTATTATTTCAAACTTCTCATTTTCATCTCCTATATCAATCAATATATCAGTTGGACATGATGCTTTTTCAGCCATGATAATGGTGTATCAAGTTTGAGCTGAACAAACCAAAGAAACCCACAAAACAAACACAACACGGAAATGCTGCAACTCCTGCCTACTCTGAACTCCTTCCTGAACTTTTTAGAACACCGAACTAACAAAAACTCTGTACTGACATCTTCTGTTCAGAAAGTTTCAATATTGCTGAACAAGAAATAGTTACTATCTTTTATTTTACTGTATATCCCAATCGAAAATATTTCAACCAGAAATGTTCTGGTAAGCATGGGTCACTGATGGATTGCGGCATTGGGGCGCAGTCCATATGTGGCTCATGCTCAACCAAATCCTGACTGGTTTGGGATAGCTCATATACTTCGCTGACAGTCACTGAATCACAACGCCGACAGACAAAATTGTCCATTCATGGATAAAACAAGAAAATTAATTAGACACTTACAACAGGCATGGAGTATTATGTGCACTGTTGAGATACTGTCCGTCTGTTGCAAGCTTGACATAATAAAATTTGGGACCGGGAACTTTTTAATTCTGAAGCGTCCACACCCAGATAATAATTTGTACAGTATGAAGAACACTACCTCACAAACATAACTCAGCTTTATCAAATATTTCTAACTAAATTGAACATTCTTAATTTTTCTAGCATGAGCACAAACACAACGTTGTATCTAAAAAATACTTTACTTCAAATTGTATAACAATATAAAACAACAACAATTTAATTTACAGATTCGAATAAAGCAATGACATCAATTGTCAAAAGGCAGTAAGAGTCATTCCCAAGCAGGATTGAAAACTTCAAATTGAATATGTGAGTAGAATTAATTAGAAATTGTTCTATTTTCAACACATCGGATCTAATCAACAATATTGATTAGTTAACAAATCAGATGGTAATATTTCAGATGAATTGAATATTATTGCAGCACATATTCTCCCTTATGTGTAGCAACATCATAGGTTTATCAAATTTTCAAGTTCAAAACGATTTTGCCCCATAAAGAATCAACTGTGATTAGTTGAAAACGCCAAACGATTTCAGATGGCCAACTTTTCAAGACACACATCAATCGATGAAAATGGCCATTTTCGCTGAACGCAAAGCAATAGATTAGTTTAAAGACCCACCAACAATCATCGAAAAAATATATATTAAATATGATTAGGAAGCAAATGCATTTGGCGGAAATAGAAAAATAAACTTCACAAGCTTTGCACTGCACATTTAATCACATCTTAAGCTCCAAATTAGGTAAAAAATATCCAACAGACTCCCAAGTTCCACACAGAACATACTATGCACATTATCAACAATAATTATCAAATAAACGCAAAGATCAAAAAGTAATTCATTAACGTTTTTTAAAACATTTGCTACAAATAAATTTGCATTAAATTCGTTTATTTTGTAAATTTAAACAATTTATCTTTATCTGAAGGGATATATTTTTTAATGATCACGCTACCCAATAGTTTCAAGCCCCGAATTAGTATGGTATTAGACAGAATATGACCTGTAAATGTAAATGCTTAAAATGCAGCAAATTGTTCAAATATCTTACTCGCAAGCTTTGCATGTTATTATTTTATAATTGTTGTACAAATATATTTTACTAATCCATATTATACCTAATCATAAGTACTATTTGAGTAAGTATAATAATGTGAGACTCATAATCCATCACTGTACCATATTTATAACAAACTTTTCTTACTGGGACCTAGTTACCTTAAATTCAATATAGCCAAAAATATATTACTTTTCAAACAAAATTGGTTCGAATTTTAATGAAAAAGGCATATTCAGTCTGGAGCTAGCCCTTGAAACAAACGATTTTTGGCAGTAATCTCTACAGCAATTTAAAAATATACATATTATCAAATAATAAGTGTAAAATGATGCAATTAGACCCATCCTAAAAATATTTCTTTATGTTACTTTTAGCTTTCGGATTTTCACTCCATAGAAATCTTCCCCAACCATCAAGAACTGCTCTGATGTAGTGAAGTGAAGTGTCATTTTTTCAAGTATGAGTCACTGATGGAATGCGCCTTGGCGGCACATTCCATCAGTGACGCATACTAGACAAAACATATTTTGCCACAGTTCACTACATCAGAGCAGTTCTTGATGGGTGGGGAAGTTTTTCAGCCTCTGGATGTAAGTTCCCGCCATGGTATTTCATACCATTTTGTGTAAAAAATGAAAGAAATCAAAGCTTCAATTCTCGCTGTATAAAAAAGCATTGAGCCTCAGCTCTTTGAAATGTTAGCAAGATTAAATAGCAAATTTTCGGCTTGTGATGTTTTCAAAGACTCAGTAACAATATTTGAGGAAGTTATAGCGGCGGATGCAGCTTCCATTGCCGCAGAAGGATCTAAAACAAAATTTGATTGATTGTTCATTTGCTGGTGTTGACTCGTCTGCAGCTCATTTGGCTGTGAAATTGCAATATTTTGGACTGAGTCACCGCTGTTTGTTTGGTTTATCAGTCTACCCAGAGACATCCTCTGCGTCTTGTGCGCTCATAATGGAATTAAACTGATCTTGCGACACAAACATCTGATTCGATGACACAAAAATATTTTGATTGTTGGAGTTGGCAGAGACGTCGCTGACTCCTAAGTTCATAATTCTGTTGTCTGCTCCTGTGGGTGCTATTGATATTCGCTGTTGTTGATTCATGATTGCTTTATTAACATGTTGTGGAAATTTTAATTCCCCAGCTCGATATTGCTATAGATATAAAAAGAAATTTGATTATGTTAACTAATCAATTCCCATAATACCAACTCAGTTGATGGCCCACCTTCTTTGACAAAATCGAAATTTTAACATCAATATGTTGACCCCTCCCCCTCACAGTTACTGAATTGTTATTGAAACATAACCAACAAATGAGAGATGAGATGGGAACAACGTCTGATTTTTGCCAGAACATGCCTTGTTTTGTCAAGTTTCTGCGACTGTGAGACAATAATGCAGGTTTGACAAGATAAAATATTTAAGACTGATTTGTGAGTTAGGTCTGTGTACTTTAGATTAGTTTGTGAATTCAATAACAAATTTCAGAAAGGACAGGGTGACAGCACTATTAAAAATATAGCTTTTACTGAAAATAACTTACAGTTATGTCTGTCATTCCATCATCTTTTCCTTGACCCGAATTGAATCTTCCACCATCACCACGATTTCTATTCATCGCATGCTTATGTCGTGATTCATGTAGATATTTCTTAAATGAAGAGTGATAATTCAAAAAAAGTACCAGTAAAACTTCGCTTAAGCACATTTTGTTTAGTGGTACAATTAAAAATTTAATTGTAAAATTGTAAAAATGGATTGTAATCGCAGGTTGAAGTTTTAACTAAGGTGGATCGATACGGAGCCGATATCGGTATTTAAGATATTTGGCACTGACATCGATACCTTAAGCTATATCAATACTTAGAAGACCAATTTCCCCGTTTCGAAATAATACATTAAAGAGTTGTCAACAATTCTTCTACAACAGGTTAGTAGCATTTTAGTAGTTCCACATTGTACTTTTAGAACTGTGTTCATTCAAATTGAGTGGGACTTCCGCCATTCTAAGATCTTAAACATAAAAAAGCCTTCCAAGACACCATGAAACTCTTGACTTGCGCAGCCCCAGGGGGTAGAATTTTGGTTTTTTCAGACGTTCAAAATGTCTATATTTTTTTCCTGAATGAATAAAACTACGAATCACGAACTATCCACAATAATATTTCATAGCACTATTGATGATTTTGAACCTTTTTCTACTGGTTGGGTGGCTGTACCACACACTGAATGCATTGTATGTTTCTAGCTAAAGATATATATCAATCATGTTGAACCTTTGCTAAATTTTCTTCTGCTGAAATCATTTTTCAAAGTGTCTCGAGTAGCAGACATTCTGCCAGTCTGCATAGCCCTGACAAGTGACAAGCACCTTTCTTTCCTTCGGTAATCTCCCAGCAGCTTCAAGTTTTGCTCTTGCTTGTCTTCGTTTTAATATCCTGTGGTACTGTTTTGCATTCACATACAAAGGTTCTTCCTCGGATGGTTCACTGGTTCCCATATTACCAAGTTGTAATCGCTGAAATCCTCCAGTGCCTGTTGGAATCATCTGTTGAAAAGATAGAAAATTGAATTGCGGAATTGGATATTTAATTTGAAGCCCCAGTCCCGGAACAAATTAGAATCAGTGATTCAAATTCACTCAAGGAGTGTCTAAAAGTAACAAATTAATAACCACTTAAATGGCTATTACAAAATGCAGTTACAACAAACTTTGCTGAAAACATTCCACATGGATCTGAACAGCTATACTAAAGTGCAATGAGTGGGTGCTTGCCTGTGTGGGCAATGGTAAAACTATCTACGTCTTTTTTTCCTTAAAGTAGTCTCTTCTCGACATGGAGAAAATTATTAAGACAATTCCAAAGTCCGAACCTACTGGGCCAAAATAGGCTATATCATGCTCCATGGGTGCCAAGAGGGGTATGTGGTGCAAGAGAACATATTCAAAAAAAGTGGTAAAAATTTGGTGATAGGGCGACAGCAATCTTTAAATTTTCATACTTCTTTGTCCGGCCCTTACTTTTTTGGCCAGGATAGCAGAATCTTATTCTCTTTTTAAAATTCTAAAATTTTACAAAGCATTCAATTTGAATATTTGAGTAACAAATATTTGCAGTGGTTGGGATATACAGAAAGAGACATTATAGAACCCTAGTTTTTATTGTGGACTACTTCCTTTTCATTAATTTTTTTTTTCAGTGTACGGTAAGTCATATTCCTCAAGTGACCGAGTAACAGAGTAGCTGACCTTCTCTCAGTTTGTTAGCGGAATAAATAACATTGACAAATAAGAAAGGGCAGTAGCGGGCAGCAGAATTGTAAGGACAGGAGGAACCACTGTTTTGAATCAACCAACAACCAATACACACCATAATTACTCCAGCATTTTGTAAAGCACCAATATTAACATTTGCAGAAGGAAGACTTATGCCGGATAGACCTGGAATTGTAGCAGTACTGTTGTTGTTAACAGTTTGAAGAACAACTTGACCACCAGATTGCATTGCTCCACCCAGCTGAAATTATATATGGAATAAATGCCATGAAAATTAATGCAAATCAGCGAACTACGCAACCAACTAAAGAGCTAAAGAATTAAATTAGTATTAAATAAAATAAAAACAAAGAAAAATCTTTCCAGCGTTAAACAATTCTGTATATCAAAATGATGACAAGAAGAGATAAAACATCAAAAACATTTTAGTAATACCTGAAGTGTTTGTGCTGATATACTAGGAGATTCTGTTTGTGCACTTTGCATCAGTAATTGAGATGCAGTTGGTTGAGTTAAGGTCACTTCCTTCTAATACAATCAAATATAGTAAAAAGATCAGATACACAGATTCACTGGGTAAAGATACGACAGTATAAAGTAGTGAAGTAGTTTGAAATAAAATTCAAAATAATTAATGCCAGAGCGAAATTAAATATGTTTTTAAGTTTTCGTTAGGTCTCAATAATATTTATTTCATTTTCCTCAGACATCTACACAATTTAACAGCTTCTTGGACAATTTTATTACTGGCAAAAAGCTGACGGGAAATAATTTCTCTACTTTCAAATACATATATTTTGAACATTTTTCTCTATCTTATGATGACAGCTTCTTTTTATCTTAGGCTGGCTTGAGAAGAAAAATTCTATTGATTATCAAAACCCAAAATGAGAAGTATCTTAGCAGAGCGATTTATCAGTCGACTGGAACGTGATAAAATTTAGAATATATCAAGCCTCAAAAATGTATGCGCCTGTTTTAGAGCAGGTAGGAAACCTTTCTTCTAATTGGCATATGCTCCAATTTGTTAAGTCGCAATATATCCGTACCTAATCAATAATATTTCACAATTTCAGTAAATCTAGTAAACCAAACTCAAAGAGGCAAAAAAGTGCCTGAGATTTGTGCCCAGATCTAGTTATAATATGCTGGCACAAAAGGTAAATTGAGATAGCAACAACAAAAACCATGACTTTGTTGCAAAATTATTAAAATATGGTAGAATATCAGCAATTGGAATGGAACAGGTGGATTTTCAATACCGTTTAAATTGAACTTGAGAAACAGCCAGACTGCCAGAATGTCAGCTAGTCTGCCAGACACCCAAAGAAAATGGCTTCCATCAGAAGAAGATTTAGGGTTCAAAACCAAAACCCTATGAAATAGCAGTGTTGATTGTTTTTGGTCACATGAAGAAAATCACTTGAGCATTTCGGACACCCAAGGAAAAAAAGATGCCATCCTGAGAATAACTTTACCTGCTGCTGAGCTTGAACAACCACTTGTCCAGTTCCACCAGTAGGTTGCAGTTGTAGACTTCCACCAGGACCTTGTACAAGTTGGAAAACATTGCCGGAATTTCCTCCAAGAATATTCCCGGATGCTTGCTGTAAAACACATTATTATAATATACCTAATTTATCATAATTAATATTCTAGAATTATAATTTATTTTTTAAGTGATTGATGTTGATGGATTAACAAGGTTGGAGTCAGACTGGGAGAATGCCAGCTACTCTGCTAGTCAGACACCTGAAGGAAATGTGTTTGATTGAAAGATAATTAAGCAAATGGACATGATACATCTGTGACTAGAAGATTTAAATGTCTCTTTTTGTGTATTTAGTTGTAGCCAGACTGTAAAAATAGTTCAAAACCATCAATACTGCTATGAAATAGCAGTGTGGATGTTTTTGAAGCTATTTTTGCTCATTTTAAAAAAAAATGACTCGACATGCGGGCGCCCCACGAAAATCTAAGATTCCGCCTAGGCCAGGTTCAAAAAAGGGGATGAACTGTTCAATAGCAATAACTAATAAAATGAAATTATGAGTTGTAATTACGGGCGTCTTAAGCTAGTTATGAATTTACAATACGCTGATAAATAGAATATATGTGAAATTTTTGATATATATTCCACCATATTTTGCTCATTTTATAGCAAAGTCATGAAATGTTTTTGTACAATGAATCAATTTAAGTTGATGATAATCAGAATAAAATACTTTTGATAATAATTCTGGAATATGTCAACTAACTATTAGGATGCGGATATCCTCACTTATGTACTACCAGTGGATTGAGGTAGAAGCCAATTTAAAGATGGGTTCTAAGGGTTCCGTAGTAATGAGAAATAAAATAAAAGTATGGGCTTGTAAATGATTTAAAATTTGTAATGTGCATTGCGCAAGTTTGATAATCTGGCTTTTCTTTGAGTGTCCGATCCATTTGTTATTTTTTTCAGATAGACAAAAAAGCTTCAAAATTCAAAAAAGATTTTGAACCTTCCTATTTTTTCAAAATCAACTTTCAGGGTTTTTCATCATGAAAATTCACTCTCATATAAAAAATTCATTTCATTTTAATCTACTAGACATTTTAATCTACTAGCAAAAGATATGTTATGAAATATTGCCCATTTGTAAATTTTCTTCAAATGAAACCTATTTTCTTCAGGTTTTCTGAGTAGCATAGTGGATGACATTCTGCCAGTCTGCATTGAGTATCAATCAATTACTTGATCTGCAATTAATTAAGATTGTATAAAAAGTGGCAAGTTAACAAAGCATGATTTCAACCTGAACTTGTTGTATTGTTTCATCCCCAGTTTGTAAAATCAGTGGCTGCTGCTGCTGTTGTTGTTGTTGACCAAGTAATGAATTTACATTCATAGTTACAATCTGGACATTTTGTCCATTAATCTGTAAATAGGAATGCACTGGTCTTAATTGAGTTAACGAATTGCACACTATAATGTTCTTTTTAGCTAAATATTTATTTAATTAATAACTAGAGAGCAAATTGCTTTGATCAATATTATATGAAATATACAATAAAGTAACCAACAGACTGGGTTCAATGTACCGGTATCTGATGAGATAGCCATAAGGTTTAAAAGAACAGTTTTAAGTGTTCCCTGCGTGTTGTAAGAAGGGACTAAAAGAAAGCAAAGAAGTGGTAGATGGTCTCAGCATCACCCAGAGCAGAAACCACTCACTGTACTTTAACATGGCGGCCTGTTTTAAATTTGGGATGTTTTAACTGCATTTTGTTCCATGCGTGTGTAATAAGGGACTAAAAGAAAGCAAAAAATGGCAGCATCACCCACAGTACTGTACTTCAATATGAAGTTCCATTGAGGAATTTTATCAGTGCATTTGCTACTACATTTTTTTAGCTCATTGGGGAAGTTGAGGCACATGTTTGCCACTCAAGAGTGGGGAAGAAAAGAAATAAATCCTGTTTTTAAATTCTTTTTAACAAATTGATGCTGTCTGTAGCAAAATTGGAAGCACAGCAGTTATATATAAATATGACCAATTTTACAACATATAATTTGACAGTTTACTTCGGGTGGAAGAAAAAGCCTGAATGTTCGACATGGCTGAATAAGGTGGACGGCTTATATTAGCGTGGAAGAATCTTGGTTTACTTCGGGTGTACAAAATGTTCGAGTCATTTGTTATCAGATTGCAAAAAAGCTTTAAAACCATCAACACTGCTATTTTGTAGCAGTATTGACGATTTCGAACCATTTTTATATGGTTATAATTACTACCAGACACTCGAAAAGAGATATTTAAAATCTTTTATCAAAATATATCATGAATCTTTTTGTCCATCTGCTGAATTTTCTTCTGGTAGAACCCATTTTCTTTCGGGTGTCTAAGTAGCAGAGTAGCGGACATTCCGCCAGTCTAGTTTATAGTAGAAATAGTAAACAGGAATAAACGACCCTGAAATTTTCCTGTAAAGATAAACCCTTGATTGTTAAACCCACTTTGTCCTCTTGCTTAGAAACGTGAAGCAAAGAAAAGGGTAGCACGCACTTTTAGTAAGTTGTAATAAGTACCTGAAGCATTTGGTTACCATTGTTGTTTGCTCGTAACAGTTGAGCTTGCAATGCAGCTGTCTGATCTCGGCCATCCATTGGTGTTGATATGGTTTGGAAAATGCCTGCGAATGGAAGTATACGGTAAGGCTACAAGAATTCATTCACATAGGATAGAATAAGTTTTCAATTTAAGTAAAGAATAGATATTGCTTAGAATATGGCTCGGCCATTTCACCATATAGCAACAACTACATCCCAAAGGTTTTTGCACAACCATCTAATGGTTTTTTCTGCACTTGGATATTGTTGGTGGAGAAAGTCCAAACGGGCTGTTGGCGATCAGTCAAGCAATACTGTCACATGCAGTTATCCCACCCAAGAATAGCAATAAGTATATCTGTATAAAATTACTTTCGAAAAAAAGGCAAGGCAAGTGTTTTGGTAAATTAATCTTGACTGTCTTGCATGAAAATACTTTTATTTCACTGCTGTGCTTGATATTAAAAACTTCGTGAACTTGATTGAAGTTCACTCCCTTAAAAGCCACCAATCAGTATATCCTCAATCAGTGGTTCCCAATCTATTGGGTTCAGGGTTGCCATCCAAAGTTGACTCGCTCGATGATTTTTCTGCCTTCCATTTGTAAATATTTAGTATGTGGCAAAATCAACATTAGAAACTTTGCCGTTGAAGATATTAGAAGCTCACACTCTTACCACAGTTTCTCTATATAAGCGTAGGGACTGAAGCAAGGCGTAGTACGGGTACGAAGTTGTAGTTTACGATTGAATTTTCCGGTTAGTACGGTACGATTCATTTTTCAATTTTCGTACTTGGTACGATACGGTACGAAATTTTTTCGTACCGTACCGTACTGTTTTTCGTACTTCGCATTACACTTTATTCTTCTCAAATGAATTCAAAAAAATTATTTCATTTAACATCTTGCCGTTTCATAACAGGGCTCTGTAATATGAATTGTGTTCCGAATTTTTAGACTAAAGGGCTTAAGCGGCGCAGGTATGATTAAAAATGCAACTGATTCACTTAAGCTGATTAGATGAGCTATGTCGTATATCGGTTTTACTGCAGTGGCGTACTTTGTTTTAGGCTGATTTATGACGTCTTAATCTGAATGCATTTTTCTGTAAAACGAAAGTTGTGAAAATTACAAGATGAGCAGCATTCATAATACTAAAAATCACGGTGCCCGTGTACCAATTGATCCAGAAAAAAAATGAGGGGGGGAAACATTTTTTAGAACATGCAAACTAAGGCTTTCAAATTTACAAAAAGATTAGGGTGCCGGAGGCGCGCAAAATTTTATTGAGAACTAAACAAAAATACATGTTTTAAGAGTGAAATAAACATTGCCAGGCAGGAAAATGTATTGCGCGCCGTAGGCCCGCTGAAATTTTTGTAAAAATTGAATAAAATTCATAAATATATACGAAATTAATCACGGAAAATATTTGCGAAAATTTTGTGAAAATTAAATTAAAAAACTCTCTCCCACTGTACTAAGCTAACCAGTAACCACCGCTTTTACTCTGACACGCAGAAATACTATCAGAGGTCAGAATTAAAGATATATTTAATAAATGGTAAAAAAAACAGCCATGTCACAATATAGACAACGAGGCATGTCGGGAATACGTCTGTGTGGTATGAAAAAATAAATAGCATTATTCAGTAATGTGAAGAGAAGTAAATTGCACCAGGATGCAAAAATGATCAAATGACAATGCTCTTTAACCATCCCGAATGAGGCACGAAAGCATGTGTGGAAAGAACATTCTCGGAGAGAATTTCTTGTGACGACACAATGCTGCTAATATTGCTTAATGCCAGATTTTTTCGCGAAAACTGTGGGTCATCCTACCACCACACCACCGGTCTACCATTCTCATGCAGATATTGGGGTGACATTTATGCGAATTACGCGCATGTTTTTCTGTCCTGGTTTTTCTGTCTTAAAATGGATCATATTTGTCGTTTTCTTTTTGGCCATATCTTACAAATACAGTGATTTGGACATTGGTACTTGGTACATCATGTTTTCGTACTGGTACGGTACGATAAATGAAAAATATTAATCGAACTTCATTTCGTACTGGTACGAAGTTCGGTACGATGTACGAAAAAAATAATATCGTACGGTACGGTACGAAAAATTTTCGAAAGGTACGGTACGAAGTTCGGTACGAAATTATTTTGCGGGTTCGAAGTACGATAAAAATTTCGTACCGTACCGTACTGCCACCCTTGGACTGAAGTTTACTTTTGTTTGATCAACTTTTTTATTAAATTTTTCGGGTCTGTGGCGCAATCACTTTTGTAAACTATAAAAAAAAAACTTGGTAAAACTGGTTTTTCCGTCTTTGATTAGCTGACTTTGATGAGCCGACAGCTTATTTTTGCAGAAGACAAAATTACTGCAAGCAGGTGTACGAAATATTATTTACATTTCCAATGATGGTTAGATCGATCATTGTCCTACAGTTCATCATGTGTTTTTATTCATGACAGACTTTGGGAATCGCATTCATAAACTTGGGTTGCGTACTTCTAGCGTACTGTTTTTTTCCTAGAATTTGGGTCGCTTAGACAAAAGGTTGGGAACCACTGTTCTAAAAGGGAAAGGATATGATTTCATTTCTGTCCCGTGGGAGAAGGAAGCCTAGAAACACGGCCTAACCATATTGGGTACCACACAGCACAACCTCTCATGCAGAAATCATTTCCGAACCAGGTGATAGTTTTTTGTCTTATCATATTTGTTGTTTTTCCTGTTCATCATGGGTGAAGGAGGGTGTGAGCAGCTTCAGGGTTAGCTCATTCGGTACAGTGCTGTGAATACACTTTGACTGTTCAAGCTACGCATCCCTAAAAGTCTACAGCTCAGAGCTATAAAGTCCTCTGATTTGCTTAAAAAATGCTATTTTCCAGGGTGTTTGAGACTATCATAGATGCTCTTACAGCTTATGCTGTGAGTCAGACGACAGTATTTCTTTCATGCTATTTGCACCCCTGGGAAAGAATATGTTGTGTGTGCGAGATGACCAGTGACAGAAGAGTAGCCACTATAGTTTTTTTGATTGAACAAACCAAGCTAAATTTATTATCACTATATTCCCTGTTCTGTGTTTCTTCAGATTAGCTAAGCTAGGCAATCATATATTTAATGTTAAAATTACAGATTAGTTTAGAAATAAATCAGCCAGTCAATTCTTCTAACCTAACTTTCAAACGTGGACTGGTAGATTCTATGATGTAAAAGCTTCACCCAGGTTTGTTTTATAGGCCCAATCCATACTGCATATGCAGGCCTAAAACGTGTCTTGGATCAAATAGTCCAATACAGCTGGAAGGACACGGCACTGTGCAGCCGGGACCAATCTGCGATGAATTCGATTAAAACTCACCTTTTACCGTGCATTTTCATATAATGTTAATTTCGAAGTCAACACAGGGAAACTTTGATCACATGCAGCATTCTGCATTCTAATGTTAACTGATTCGGGCATTTAGACAGGAAACAGTGAAAGTTAGTAAGCCCTAACTACACACTAAGGCCCCACTGAGATACCGTATACTGAACGCCAATACATAATATTGGAAGCCATTCACTACTACCAGACGGTTCATGACTACCCTGTACTACACAGTACAGACTTGGCTACAGACCAACGTCGCTGCACACCGTAGGTCTTTCGAACGTTACCAGTTTACACATCAAAAACCATGGATTACATGGATCGTAACCCATAAAACACATGTACATAAACTATACTGTATATATTACTCACTTTATTCCTAATGTTTCTGATTGGATCAAGTAGATGAAAACAACGACGAATAGAAAATGTCTTCCCAGTGTCTCAACCACTCACGATTCCCCTCTGTATGTCCAATAAAATGGCGGTATGACGGTCACGTGATCAATACAAGGCCTAAAGTCGAAATGAAAACAAGGTCTGCGGTTTTGCGATCGTTCGTGCGTTTACTTTTGTGGTTTTTTTATTGCTTAAAATGCGTACACAGTTATTTGTGTTCCTTCGCAATGACTAATTATGCAAACTTTTCTCTTATGTTACGAAAATCGTCCAACCCTAAATTCATTGATTTGAACCCGCTTTGAGCTCAATGATGTAGTGCATGGTCAATACCAATTTTAATAAAGTCTGCCTCCACGCCTACCTGGGTTTATTTTTTTAATCTCTTATATGTAGCCCAATTTGATTCAAATAGTTTTATATATATATATATTCCATTATCTGTGTAAATCCGTATAATTTTCTATGTTGTGTTCTTGTAAATTTGCGTATTATTCTTCATATTAATATTATTGTCTTTTATATATATATATATTTTTAATTTAAAGGGTTGTTACCGCACACCAGTCTTTTAGGTCGACAAGGCGTTGTGCAACTATCCTCTTCTTTTTTCTTTTGTATCGGTAAATTTTATATTGAATATCACGAGGCGAATAAACATATATAGTGAATCACGTATGAATATGTTAAAAGATTCGGGGTTAGGATCAGAAGATATTCATCATAGAACAGTGGGGTATAGACTTACTCCCTGACTTCTATACATACATACATCCTGGACTCGAATATTCCAACAAGAAGTTCATCCATGGCACATTTTTGCCGTTCGGGTGGCGGCAAATAGGCACTTCTGATGCCCCCTCATTTTTTTGTAACTATGCATTATTTTTAATTATATAATTATATTAGATTTTATAACGATCTTTGTTCAAGGGAGCTTTCTGTCCCGTTCCTCCGAACAAAATTTTTAATCGGTCAACACGATTAGATACCAATTCGCACCTATTCACTGTGGAGGCTCCACAATGTCACAAACAGTTTTATGCAAAAAGCTTTTTTCCAAGAATATCTAAACTTTGGAATTCCATGCCTTCTTGCTGCTTTCCTGATCGTGGTGATCTTCAAGGCTTTAAAACTCGCGTTAATAGACATCTATCAGGGATGGGGGTTCCTTAGTTCCTGTTCCTGCATTTTATGTAGCTCTTTGCACTTTAGTGGCCGCAGGAGAATTTTCAAGTTTGATTCTTCTTCTGTGGCCTTGCTCTGAGCGAATTTCAATAAAAAAAAAATTACTGCAGTAAGGTAATGTTTTTGCTTGTCCAATGCCCGAGATGATTTAACCGGCGACATGATACGATTGCGTATTATGACGATTTAAATGATTACACAGCTGGTTAAAACTTTCAATTGACTATGATGACACAATGGAATTATTAAATTAGAAATTCATCAATCAGCTGATTTCGCTGATTGTTTTCGGCACGACAACGCATCCGTGCCTTCACCTTTCGGAGAAGCCACAATGGCATCAAGAGAACTTGGGTAAACGATTGAACAGACTCATAGTTGAAAGTCGCTGGGAGATCGTCTGCGCCATGTCCTTACCATCAAATAAAGTAAATGCTGCTCCCACCAAAGATGAGGTGTATAAAAATGCCATAGAAGGATCATCAATATTCGCGGGATCTCCCAGCACAAAGTCTCTGACAGACGCCGAGAAGGCTGAAAAAGATGTCCGAAGACTTGACAAAGATAAGCCAACAACCTTTCTTGCAATGAATCTTGATCCGCTGATGGTGAGAAAATCTAGCCAGCATATCGACAGAATAGCTATGCAAATTGAAAAGAACTATCAAGAGCAAGAAAAGAACGAGACGACTGAAATTGAATATGAACTCGACAATTTAGCACAGCTGAGACCAGAGAAATCGACAGCACAAGATATTACGCAAGCTAGTTCTTTGTTTTTACACCCAGACAAGAAAATGAATTTTCGCCGAAGCGTGACGGGTTCTATGTCTATTCCAGTGAATAAAATGTCAATAAAGTTATACGGAAGTGAAAAGGCGGTGCTGCAAGAGCAACAACGAATGGAACAGGCGGGACAATGGATCATTCATCCATACAGTAATTTCCGTTTTATATGGGACTCTTTATCACTGGTGATACTTCTTGCAAACATAATTTTAATTCCTGTTGCTATTGCATTTTGGAAGGATGATGAACCTGGTTGGCTTCCCTTCAAAGTGAGTACGGTAACAAAGCGGTATTTTAGGGCCAATGGCAGAAGATGAAAACTGAGAAAAGAGAAAATTTAGTTGATAAAATACCAAAACATGGATTATGTTGTTGTTCTTTTAATTCAAGTTGTGGTATTCCACAACTTACTGAATTGGAATCAATTGTCAGAAAGATCTGTCGAAAATATTCAGATTTTGAACAATACGAAACGGATCTTGTAGTTATTCTTTCAAAGCCCAATTTGGCAGTTGGTTTTAAATTTTTTGTATGTATGAAAAAAATGCGCTCATTGTGCGAACGAGCACGAAATATTTCGGCTGAAATTTGTTGGCTTTTTTCAATTCATGTAGAAAAATTTTTATTTCAGCTTATATCTGATACATGGTTTCTTTTGGATATTATTTTCAATTTCCGCACCGGAATCGTATTGGATGGTCCAGACAGTGAAGTTATCTTAGATCCACGACAAATCCGCATCATTTATCTTAAAACTTGGTTTATTGTCGACATAATTTCAACGTTTCCCTTTGATTTAGTTTTCACGATAGTGGTAAGTTGATCAGTTTAATGTTCATTAATATTGGTACATATATAATAAAATAAGTTGAATAGAAATAAATATATTATAGCAGTTTCCGATTCATTCCGAATCTAATTAATTAATAATGTATATATAATTGAAAAAAAATCAAAATTTATTAAGGAATTTATTTACAATGCACTTCAGAGCCATTGGATATATACTGTTGCCGATTGCCTCCTTCGGCATCTAATCATATTTCACAACAAATTTAAGGAATATTTTGGTACTTTCGGCTTAAATTGTTGATATATAAACATTCATTTGTATCCTGATCAAAAAGTTTATTTTGTCAAGCAAAGTCCACAGATGCAACGTGCTTCAGCTCATGACTCATACAACCAAAAAAACATGTTTGGACGAGCTATTTCTGACTAAGTTAGCTTCAATTTTACACTTTCTAGCAATACAAATTAAATTGTAGGATAATGCGATGGAGGGGGAACCGACATCAACAACCTCGCTCTCCGGAGTGAGTGCTTTCCGTCTTCTGAGATTAGCCAAGATTCTTGCACTTCTTCGTTTGCTCCGTTTATCTCGTTTTATTCGATACATGAAACAATGGGAAGAGGTAGGGTGTAATAGCCTTTTAGTATTGTTTCACCATTCTACACTATATAAATGTCCGATACTTGGTTTCTTTCGGGCGTTCCAGAGCGAATTTCAATAACATATAACTTTAGATCGGATTTTAGATACTTTATATTGAGGTACAAATGATGAACATACAATCAAAAATTTATTTTGTCAGGCATGAGCCACAACTAGATCACGTTTCATCGACGCGATCCATCAGTGACACATACTCAACAAAAGATGTTTCAAATTTTTCCCATTGGACCTCTAATGTCCGAGCATAAGTCCGCACTAAACAAAATCTGTTACGTGAATAAATTGTAATCATCCAGCTAGTTTCCCACTATATTTTCCGTGGACTCTTTTCGCTGAATTTATTTTTTTTTTTGTAAACTTCGCATTCAGCTTAAGTAAAGAGCTTCACAAATTAACCTTTTTGATTTCTTTTCAACACAGATTTTCAATTTTCAATATGAACTTGCACTTGCTTTTGCTCGCATCATGAATTTGATTATGTTGATGTTATTTATCTGTCATATAAACGGTTGTCTGCAGTACATGGTTCCGATGTTCATGGAATTCCCAGAAGATACTTGGGTTTCAATTAGAGGATTGGAAGTAAGAAATCAGCATTGACTATTCATATATATAGATATACTCTCATCGACGCAACCTATCAGTGACCCATACTTCACAAAACATATTGTAAAGAACTTTTTCTGATAAGGATGTTTGCTTGCTTATAATCCAATGTGAATGTTGATCCATTTTGATGAAAATTGTCGGGAGCATGGATTCAATATTGATGGTATTTCTTGACACCCTGCATCCTGAAAAGTGAATTAATAGTAGTTATGGTCAGTAATATTCTGAATAGCTAGTTATTGTGAAAATCCCTATTGAAATGTGTCACAAGTTAGATTTCCCAAAATGCGCAATACAAAGCTGAGGTTTACGCTGTAAAATTTTATTTTATCATATCGGTAATGTGCTACTCAACCAGATAAATAGGCTAAAATTAGGATTTTCGTTGGGGTCGCTCTTGAACAGTACTGGACATTGGGAATTAAATACATTATTTAAATAAAATATCGTTCCAACATTTCAGTAAAACGAAGTCGTTGTTTTTTATCTAGGTTTTACACATTTTGCAGTAAAAGGATCATTTTACAGCGTAAAATTCGGCATATAGCATGATTTCACTGCAAAATGAATCAATTTGAGAAAAATCGAAAAATAAAATGACTTCAAATCAGAATTTTGGAATACCTGGCTCGTCGGATAAGGACATTCTTTATGTTTGATTGTTTATTCCGTCTTTATCCTGTTAATGCTTTCTGTTATCTGTTCAGAATCCCAACATCACAACATGGGAGAGATATTCGTGGTCTGTTTTCAAATCAACAAGTCATATGTTATGTATTGGATACGGACAGTTTCCGCCAGCAGGAATGGTAGATTTATGGGTTACATTTGTCAGCATGGTGTCAGGAGCAATGTGTTTTGCCTTGTTCATTGGAAACGCAACTTCTCTAATTCAATCTATGGATGCTTCTAAAAGAGCCTACAAAGAAAAGGTCTATATAATAGTAATTAGTGATCTTATTTTGCAAGGTAAATATACAAGCTAACAGACAAACGTAGAGTGTTCGCTTCGTTGCATCGATACGCGGTTTGCATGGATGTGACTAGTATTAACGCAAAGTATTTCAGACGCGTTTTTTTCCGTTTTTTTTACATGCAACGCATTGGTAAGACAACGTTAGTTGTATTGTGGCCTTTACTGTTTGTTTTCGCTAAATGTGATTCGTTAATATTGACGCTCAGTAACTAATGCACAAGACAATACTCCCATTATTACCATTGCCGGGAAGACGCAAAGTTGCATATTTCATATAGAATAATGATCAATAGGAAATTTAGAATAGTTTGCATTTTACATTGATTCAAATTTAGAAGCGTTTATTAAAAAAAAGCTTGAGTACGGCTATTTCGTACTTAAGTGGTTGGCGTGAGAGTCAAATTAGTACATGTCCATTAAAATAATTCAAATTAAAATAATGTTTATTTTAGTACATGCAAGTGAAGGAATATATGCAGTTTCGTAAACTACCTATTCCTCTGCGTAGACAGATCTCTGATTATTACGAAAACAGATATCAAGGCAAAATGTTTGATGAAGAGAAGATATTAGACGAACTGAACCACAATTTGAGAGATGAGGTAGAGCATACTGCACATTAAATGTTAGAGAGATAGATTTCGACCTTCTCGCCGTTATCTTGAATAATCATATATATACTTTGTAAATTACTTTTAAGAAAGATCACACGAAACGTTCTTATATGCCACGAAATGTGAATATTTTGCAGCTTCTCGATCAGAAATTTTATTCTGTCAAGCCTGAGACACAGACGGACCGCGCCTCGTCGGCGCGATCCATCAGTGACTCATGCTTGACAAATTATGTGTACACAAAATATTCCGGACAGGGATTGTACAATGAATTTATCGGTAAAATTACATATCCGTATAATATATATTATTTCTATATATTGAAAAATTGTGGTCGTTACCATTTTATAAAGATAATGTCCGATAATGTTGAAGAAAATAGGCAAAATGATTTTTAGTGACCACGTCTGCCGACAATGAATGTCCATGGAGTTTTGTTCAAAACTTCAATAAATTTTACAGAATTTATTTTTTAAAATTTCAAATTTGACAATTTATCCTTATTGTGGCTTGTGGCAATTGTGAAGGCCCTACGCATTTATCAAACGTGTTGACATTAATCCTCTATGAATCGTGAAAAATTGCAGCCTTAACGTTATTCAAGACAAAACGATCGAAAATGGCGCAAGAAGTTCTGCATAAGCAAGATTCCAACGACCTGAAAAACTGGACAATGCGGCGGAAAGATTCGAATTTGATTTTGCAATAACTTTGGGACAATATTGACACATGACGTCATTGTCCCCAAAATGCGCTTAGTATTCTCGGAAAGTTCAGTAATTTGAAATATTTTTTACTTTAGATAATCAACCACAACTGTCGTGATTTAGTTGAACAAGTACCGTTCTTCAACGAAGCTGACCCTGCTTTCTTAAGTACTGTTTTGAGTAAATTGGAATTTGAAGTCTTTCTTGTCAATGATATTATTGTAAAGGTATGTAAAAATCTTGGAAGAAATTAAAGCTTCACAGAAAATCCAACGAAAATATCAGAGAGGGTTTATTTCAATGAGCGGAAAACGATCCCGTCCTAAAAATTTATCATTTAGGAAATGACAAGTCAGTATATTATATATGAGAGTGAAAGTTAACGGTGAAAAAAAAATGCGAATCTCCCCAAGTTCGATTCGACAAAACTCGTTTTATGGTGGCAATTATAATTGGATTGTTTTTAACAAATTATTTGGATCCGTGATCCAGCACATTACATTCAAAACTTCGTTAAGTAGTAAAAGTTGTAAGATTTTACAAATTAAATTCAGAATATATGTACACTGTAACAAAAGTACAGTAAATTTACTGGGCGTTTGCAGTAATTGCACATTTCCAAAGTTAAAAAACGCCAAGTTGATGAGATTTATGCCAATTATGGGCTATTGATAGACCGCACCTTCGCGGTGCGTACCATCAACACCCCATGTTTTGCCAAAAAAAAATCAATTTTTAATTTTTTTCAATACCGCCAAGCAAAATTACTCTTAAAGGCCAGTAATTTTGTTGCATTTTTTTGTTACAGTATATATGTATATTAATCATGATTTTGTTGCCACGGAAATGAGTATATTTAGAATGCACAAAAAATGCAATATGAAGGTGATTTTGATGATACTCGATTTTAATGGCCATCAACGGCCCACAATTGATATAAATCTCATCAAAATGACCTTTTTTAGCGTTGAAAATATGCAATTACTGCAAATGAACAGTAAATTCACTGCATTTTTGTTACAGTGTATTAACTGTATTCCAGGAAGGATCTGTGGGCTCAAAAATGTATTTCATAAATCGGGGCACCGTTGTTATTCGATCTGATCGTCATAACGTAGAACAGAGACTTTCTGATGGATGTTACTTCGGAGAAATCGCTCTTCTGCAACAAAATATGCGTCGAGTCGCCAGTGTAATAGCAGAAACCTATTGCTATTTATATTCTCTATCAGTAGAAGATTTCAACAGAGTTTTAGATGAATATCCAAAACAGAGACAGAAATTACAACATGTAGCTTCGGCAAGAATGCAAGGTAAATATGTAATAATACTTCGAATATAACATAGTAACACCGGTTTTTAATGGATATCAATGCGCCTCAGACTCAAAAATCCCATAGAGATCATGTAACATAGGATTTTATTTTTTATCCTGCCGGAGAGGAAAACGAGAATACGGCTTATTAAACATATGGCTAACCATGACCTCTCGTGCATACGTGGTCTTTGGCTGAACATTTCTCACATTTTTCTCCTGTACATGGACTTTGTTGGGGGAAGAAGCTTTATTCAGTGCTTACTTGAGCCACCGTACAACGACGAGGCGTCCAGCACACCTCTCGCATATAATCACCATCTCATCCAGGATTCGAACCTGTGTCGTGACACAAGGATGGCTGTCTCCCTCGCCATTGCAGATTGATTCACCTAATTAGTTAGACCTCATCCACGAACCAACCACAAGCATTAGAAATCATTGGCCAGTTGAAAATATATATATCCCAAACTTGGAACTGGTAGCAACCAGACTGACAGAATACCAGCTACTCTGCTACCCGAAGAGAACGGGTTCCATCGGAAGAAAATTCAGCAAATGGACAATATTCATGCTATATCTGATATAAGAGATTGTACTTTTTGAATGTCTGGTATCAAACAAACTTGATAGTTTTGAACCGTTATCGCCACCCGAAGGAAATGAAATGAACATTTCAGTCACCCGAAGGAAATCAAGATTCTACCACCCTGGTAACATCTACACGGAATACCGTGTCCCTTCATTATGCTTAAGCAATATTCCTAGTCCCCTCTCACGTCGAATCAATACGATGTACTATGCCACCGGGATTGTTTTAGAAACACGCGCTAGAGCACAGAATATTGTTTGGTATTTTAATTATTCTATCAAATAGTATTTTACCTACAACAGTAGTACTGTTTTAACCATTGATTTTTCACTTCATATATTTCACTTCCTAATATTTTCCTATGTTGTGACACTCGACATATAGCTCAGAATCCCATATGTTCATCAAGATCGTCAAGTATCCATTTTTGTAATTATTAATACAAAAAAATAAATTGACTCTGAAGTTGAATTTTTTTCACCACAGTAAATATATGCGAATGTGATTGAATGTAAAAAGTGCATTTACACCTACTCTTATGTCGCTCAATAACAATAATTTGGCATAATTTTGAATGCTTCGTTTAGGAAGCCCCAACACCAACGATCCGTTCGTTTCAACGTGTTCAATCATTCCTCTAGATGGGCCCAAAGAAAAGAAGCCAAATATTATCGTTTCTTCTCAGCTGGAGAATATTCAGGAGGAACCATCAACCACGTCGTTCACGTGATCAACTCAATCTTTGGAAATCTTTACTTTTTAACTTTAACGATTTGAAAGAAAATAATAAAATAATGACACCATGTATATTGCACCATTATATTACATATTAAGGTAGTTTGGCAGCTTTGTGCCAAACATAAGGTTGTATTGTGGAAGTTGGACTGGGAATTTCAAGATGCATAGTAATTTCGAAATCGAATCTTTACGCACTCCTAGGAAGCGCGCGATTCCTAGTTAAAGAACCGCTGCTCTGATACGTATTCGTTGACTACACTCAAATCTCATTTGCTTTATGGCCACGAGCATTTATTACATATGGGTATGGCGGATGAGTAAAGACCAGGGCTGGCCCTAGTAAGGCTCAATAACTGCCCAGCCCTAATAAGGACTAAAATCGTTAAAATTGAATCTCCTTAATTGAGCCGAGTATTTTTCGTACTAATGTACAGGTTTGTCTAAACGCATATTTTCGTTTTGATTTACAGCAAATAAAATCGGTAATGAATAAATCTATGCTCAATATTCTGAATTTTAAGAAATACCAATTACTACATACTAAAATCGTTAAAAATGAGTCTCGTGATTGGCCAAGAAAATGGGAATTTTTCCTTTTGGACTTTCCGTCGGTGACGAAATTTCATAATGTTGTAAAAATTTAAAATTCACCAAGAAAATGGAAATTTTTCTGGCGATGACGAAATTTTAATTGATTGTCTTACTATTTTTTTGAAAAGTGGAAAACATGACATACATGCCTGCCTAATCCTCGCCTACTTGAAAACGAAATCTTTTCGTAACATTAACCTTTGTCACAGACCTATTCGTCTTATAAAAAGGGCTAATTCTTGTGTTTACTCTATATAACGCAATATTATTGCTTTTATTAGTTGGGAACCAACAAAGCGTCATATGTATTAGTTATTCAAGAAAATAGGAAGTATTTTCCAACGGTATTATACAAGAATAAATATTTATAATATTTTGCATCAACTGGTAGATAAAATATGAAAAATATATGAGAAATAGAATTCAACAAGAAAGTGAAGTAAAATTAAATGTACCCAAAGTGAGCAAAGCGGCATTTATAAAGATATACAGTACTGTACATTAAAAAGCTAAATAATTTTGCAATCGCCATCATTTCAAAACGTGGCTTATAGTCTTAAAATACTCACCGGAAGCATGCAAAATTTTTGTAAGTTTCAATTAAAATGCCTTATCACTAGCTGCTACCTCCTACCCCGAAAGGCGCAGGCATCTACAATGTTGTCATTGTAGTCTACTGCCATTGACCCGGAAAATATGGAAATCTGCATTTTTTGCCTGCTTTGTGTCCAATAATATTTATAATCTACTACATAGAGGTTATTTGCTCAGTCGAATTTACGGAATCACTGCATTCTTCTCTTTCAAATGCCTTATTACTGGATTTAGAATGGTACCTAGGCCTATTCGTAGATAAACCTGGCGAGGACCGCGTGGAAGATGGTCCTTCACTTTCGATCTCAAATTTGACTTTGCGGTTACTTTGTGACGTTACGGGTCTTGAATCAGTATCGTCAAAATGTCTGTTCAACATAATCTGGCTTCCGTAATAGCTGCTCGCGTCATGAGTTTTTATTGTTGACGGTTTATATTGCTCATCGCAGGGAACAATGTTTGGATTGTTCAAAGAATCATCATGTGCTGAATCGTATTCTTCTTCCACTCCAGTCACCGATATTCGAATCGCACTCTCTTCTATGCTCGTCCTAGCCGAACTGAAGCCCGACGAATCACTTATTCGCTTTGGAGACAATCCTATTTCAAGTTGCTCTTCTTTCCTAACAGATACTTTGTGTGTTACTTTGGTTCCATCATATTCTCTGACTTCGCCTTCAAGCCACCATGTCTGCACATCTCCTAAACCCTGTGAACGAAAATAAATATCCATGCGTTGGTGATTATGTATGACACTTTTAGATTCAAGATCAGTTCGGGTGCTAATCCAATAAGAATGAATTGAGTTTTTATTTATGTGATCCCGTACAAATCAACAACGGATTGAAGTGTAACGACTAAGTGCCATTTTTCAGTGGCGCATGCTCAATAAATTATTTGTATGCAATATCAATTCATAATTCCAGTGTCAGGCTTAACATACATCAAATTTGGAAAGGACCAAATCGGCCACTTTTGTTATATTCCGATCAATGAATATAAGAATATTTGCATTGGGTTTGAGCTTGCTTTATTGTTTTCAATGTCTGCTTTTTGATGAATAGCTGTGAACCAATTTAACCAAGACTATAAACGCTAACTTTTTTCTTTATTTCTTTTTATTTCTACTCATGTACAACCACTTCATTGTTCTGAGGCTTTTTCCTCAGAATTACTATTCTACTTTTAGGTACTGCACTTAGGCAAAATTTATTTTTTAACAAAAGATTTTTCAAAATACTGCCTGATATGAACAAGCACTGTGGGAAATGTTTTCTTAATTTTCAGCAAGTTTACTCATGAAAACTGCACAAAGGAAAGATTCAAATTTATTTTCCACTTCGGGCCTAGATTTAGCATGTTACCATTCAAACCAGTCCTGCTTCACATGCGATAACATAATAGCATTCATGCAAGACAAAAACGTGGTAGTCCGTTTTGTCCGTTTTGCCAAATACTCAAGTTTTAAACCAGTTATGAAAAGCCAATCATAAACGTTAAAATTATAGAAAAAAATATATGTTATTTTTTCGAAAATTTTTTTTTATCGAAATTCACTCCAAGCAAAGCCGAGAGCAAAAAAGGGCGGTATCCGCCCTGGGCGACGGTGAAACTTTCTACCACTTCATTTCCATTCGTTAGTTACCACATTCTTGTGATGTTAAAACTGAAGAACGACAACCCACCTTCATATAAACCTCAGTATCTCGTTTTTCAAATATAAATGTACCAAATTCATCTAGAAGTTCTTTTGTGCTTGGCGACATATGTATTCGCAATGCTGCAAAATAACATAAATCGAGTGTGATATGCTTCTGCGAGTAACTGATTTTCTGGAGTGGAACGTATGCTTTTCAATAGTCATATTGTGCGTCAATGCTTTGTCTCAACTTTTCCGTATACATGCATGTATACGGAAAAGTTCAGACGAAACCATTAACGCATAATATTCCAGCAATTGTATTCCTGTCCGTCTATAAGTGTCCGCTGTTAGGGGGCCTTGGACAGGGTGATCCACTCTAAGAAGTGGCTATAAAAAAACATGCCAATTGAAAAGCATACAATCCTCTATAAAACCAAGTAAAATCCAATCGAAAATTTGCTTTTGTTTATTACGACCCACTTATGAACCTCCGCCGACTGCACCGCGTAATTTATGATAAAACGTTTCCTCCTGCCGCCGCTTTATACCAGCTTGAAATATTGAAAGAAACGCGCGATTTTGAGAAAAAGTTTATTATTATCGAAACCGAAATCAGCAACTGGTATTTTTACAGATGCAAATATTCGAACTATCATTGCTTCAATAACCGAATTTCCTAACAATACAAGCCTTTGATTTCAAACAAACGTAGCCAACATACAAAAACTTGACAGACGAGTGGTACAATACAATTGAACGCCATGACAAATTGGATCCATTTCTGGCACATATGAATTGGCTGGTCTCGTCCTATATTCATGACCGGAAAAGAGAAATATTTCATATCCCAAAACGTCAGCGATTATCATAATACAATGCATCAGCATATCATGCAATTTTATCATTGGTGTAACGAAAAGTATCACAGTTTTTTTCATAATTCTCGTACATTCGATACTTCGAAATTTTGTATAAATTCTGAAAAATATAAAGACTCAAAAGTCAACTGTTCTGACGAACATTTTCATTAAGACAATGAGTAATCTGAAATATTCTAAACAAAGTATGTTCCCAATTTCGGACATCATTATGCAACTCCTTATACCCATCTCACCTTCACCATTCTGTTCCATCCTTGCTGCAGTATTCACAGTATCACCGAATAAACAATATCTTGGCATCTTCTGTCCGACAACTCCAGCTACAACCGGTCCGCTGTGAATTCCAACACGAAGGTTCATTTTTCTGCCGGGCATGTGCCTGCAATTGGTTTTGATGAAATGTATGTTAGAATTAAATGTGTTTAAAAATATTTTTATATTCACAGATAACTTTGGTTAATTTATTTGGTTGATTCGAATCGATCCGAAACACAAATTATTAAAAAAAAAACTTGCTTTTAACGTGGATATTCAATTTTAACGACGAAATGTAGTCGTTTCTGGTCATTTTGTAGATGAAATTTTTAACGTTACACATGGAATATAAATTGAAAATATATTGCCTTCAAGTCTGTTTAGCTATTATTAGTAATTTTTACTATAAATATATTGTTTTGTAATTGAGGGAAGTGATAGTAAAATGGCATAGAATTGGTGCTTCGATCCGGTTCGAAACATATTATCCGAATCAGATTCGGATTTCCAATACTTCGATTTTGCCCAGCATATAAATAGGTCTCACTTGAAGTTGCGTAACGCAGTTTTCAACGGAAGATCACATAAAAATTGATAAACGATTTTAAAAATTTGGTTAAAATATCTAATAACTTGATTACATTGTGATTCCAATATAGCCTACATGCCGAGAGTAAGTTCGTGTTATTCTTGCGCCACTTTGCCAGCGTGTTCCAGGTTGCATGCATCATTATGCAACGTCAGTATGAACAAAGGATTACACAATCTACTAATTTTACAGGGGGGGGGTGTGGTGAAAACTGTGAACTGGGAACAGGTGAAGAAGTTCAGACCGGAGAAAATATTCGAAAGAATATTTTTCTTACGGTATTTCGAACTGTTCCACTCCGTCGATTAAATCCAGCGACATTCTTGCTATTTCTCTGACGTGTTCTTTACCAATTCTTTCAGGTAATCCAGAAGCAACCATGTAAGCGTCTCCGATAGTTTCTACCTAAACATATTCAAATTGGATGACGTATTAAAAATAAAGTTTTTCAAACTACGCAAGTAACAACATCTCATAGTTTTGGCAAAAAGTGTGTTTTTCAACGACGCATTTTAAAAACAAATTATTCATTTCGACGGTTGATTTATGTTATATTGTCTCCAAATTATGATCAAATACGCTTTGCCGTCATTTACAAATTTTATCGTTTATAGAGCACAGATGTGATCTCGGCAATGTCTCAAAAAGTGTGAGTTGACTAAAACAAACCAAAGATGTGGAATAGGTTTTATTATCGCCAACTGTAGACTGTACCCCCTGTACTGCAGACACGTTCATTAAGGAGAAATGTTTTCCGCTTATTGGTGACTTCCAATTTCATAAAGATCTGATCGCAATTTAAATTTTAAATTTCTTTCAAATTTCAATCTTTCTACAGTACTACTTTCAACCACGATAACAGACTCGTGTTTTCTCTCGGGTGACCAATACTTCAGTACCATTTTCTTCGGATGAGCGAAAAGGCTTCTTAAAAAAAAGAATCTGCACTGTCATTTTATAACGATGTTCAAAATTCTTGTACGGTTTAATCATTGCTAGGCCATTCGAACATATACATTTGTTCTTTCTATACTTTTACAAAATTACAGTCAATTTACAGGACATTTAAAGTAATTGCATATTTCCAAAGTTAGGAACCGCTATTTCGATGACATTGATGCCAAGTATTGGGCTGTTGATGGACCGCACCTCGTCGGTGCGCTCCATCAACGGCCCATAATTGGCGGAAAAAGTTGATTTTATACATTTCTTTCCCATATCACTAAGTAAAATTATTTTCTAAAAGAAGTGATTTTATTGCGTTTTGTTACAGCGCACATTACATTTTTCTGGTGTGATTTACATTCTTCTGGTTTCTATTCGATTCGAAATGACCAGTCTTTGCGCTTTATGCAAATACTTTCTCCAAAAAAAAATCCAAAACTCAATAATTTTACTGTAACTCACTTTGTAAACTCTAAATTTATCCAAAATTTGATCGAACATCGTATAAAGATCATCCAGCATCTTGACAACTTGTGAAGGGTTACTATCATGACTGATTGCTGTGAAGCCAACAATATCACTGAAGTAAATTGTGACGCAATCGAACTTCTCCTGCTGAACGTCCTAAATATGATGAAATGAATTAAAAAATTTGAGAATAATCAAATTTTACGTTATTATGTTTACCTTACGTTTGACATGGTACATGTAAGGTGTTTGTTACTTTGTCTAAAATATGATATTGCTAATTTGAAGCAATTGTTTTTTTTTCGAAGTAATTTGATTTCGAACAGATTGACTTTTTAGGTTTTTTGTTTTGCCAGCAGAAGCATAAAACTTCGTTCTCTTGTTTCACGATTCAGTTGAAAAATTCTACATTTTTTTCTATTCTGCAATATTTGACAGACAGAATATATACCTCCCAAGCTCAAGTATTGTATTTTTATTAAGTATGTTTCACTGACAGATCGTGTTATGAATGGGGTCGTTCATCTGTGGCACAAGCTTGACACAATAAAATGAGTTAGAATGAATGATCGAGTCGGTTTCATTATTCATCAACTGAACATTTCGGAGATCGAATTTCTGTTATCCTTGCAGAAGCAACCGATTTAGCCATCACGCCTGTAGTGTAAATCGATATATGAAAAGATTGTGCGGTCTGTGCTGACCGCATCAGATAACAAGTGTACCACGTCGTACGATTCCTTGCAAAAAGAATACGAACTAACTGTTCCTGGCTCTAGAGAGCTGTTATTATATAGATTATATTTGTTTAATCCACGAGCTAGGTTTCTCAAGTCCAAGCCCTGTAGTTACTAGGGCTTTCGAATAGTCATCCCGTGTAAGAGAGACGGAAAGGAAACAAAGAAGTGATAGATGATTTTACCACCTCCCAGGGCAGATGGTTTTACCATCTCACACTCATTGCACTTTATCTATCATGGTGGTTGGGTTTTGTATGAAATGTTTTCGATTAGAGTGCAGTTGATGGCGCTTTATCTCATTCTGTAGCAGCTGTTTGCCATTTAGGCACTGCTTTCGGCTTTACTTGGAGCGAACTATATAAAAGTGATTGCTTATTAATCTTTTATTCTGCACAGGGAATCACCAGCAATAAGAGTACATAGAAAGCAGTGATTACTATTTAACATTGATAACAATAATTTGTTAGTATTTACCTGCCCACGTTTTAGTCGTTCTGCCACAATTTTCGGTAACATCTGATACAACAGAGTGTCAGCTCTTTCTTTCTCTGCTTTGTACAATTCTGTTCGCTCCATTACTAATACTTCAAGATTATTTGAATATTTTTCAAGTCGAGACAACAGACTGTCCACGACGTTTTGTTTTCTGTAAAACGCACAAGTTATTGTGTAATTTTGAAAAATTTTGAACAATTTTGTTACTCTCTGACAGCTGAATGAAATATTCTTTTATTTTTTTTTTATTGAAACTCACCCTGACGAAGGCCACAAGCAGTGCAGTGCTTAGAAGGAATCGACTAACGGCCATTTAATAGCAAAGAGCTATTAAAATATAGTACCAGCTTTTCTTTGGCTATTTCTGCGGAGACATCCCAAATTCAACTGAAGTGCAGTGGGTAGTGTCTGCCCTGTGTGATGGTAGAACCATCTACCACTTCTTAACGGCACTTCTTCTACCACGACATCACATAAAAGACAGCTTTTTCTCTGGCTATTTCTGCGGAAGAGAAGGGGGTTTTCTATGCCCGCCCATCTAAAGCGTGACCCCTCGGCCCAATAAGAACCCCCTCTCCCCCTACAATTTCATCATTTCATCTCAGGGTATTAAGCCTGATTAATAAATTATAAAATTATTAATGATGTATTCGTGACAAAAGACATATCTAAGAAAAATACGTGAGATAACAAAAGTGTAAAGTATCCTAAGCTAACCCAATTAAAAATTTTATTTTGTCAGCCGAGGTGCCACAGCCGAGGTGCCTTCTATCAACCTCACTTGGCATAAATCTTATCGACAAAGCGCTTTTGAATGTTTGAAACACGCAATTACTGCAAATGAACAGTAAATTCACTGCAATTTCGTCACAGTGTTAGGTTAGGATTTTCATATCCCCTAGTTATCAAACTTTACTGTTGTGGGCGAATTTAATAAAGGACAAACCTTAATGGGGTAAATAAAAATACATATCCATAAAAACAATGCATGTATAACTTTACCTATATTTAGTTGCCTTCCTCATAAAATTAAGTATATGAGTAAACGTAGGTCTCAATTCTGCGTTCTCATCCCAACATTCACTGATCATTAACCGGAGTTTTGTGTCAATAATGACGTCATCATTGTCAACTAAAGTTGGACGAAATGGTTCTTCAAGTTCATAAGGACACATAACTCTTTCGCATATGCCTAAAATGGTAATCAAGGTAATTATCCGTCAATTATTTGTAAAAAAAACATTCGTCGAGTGGCCATTATTACAGAGCCTTGTTCAGAGTAAATCATTCAAATGAGTTGCTGCTATTTCATACTACCCCAGTCATAAAACTTTCGCCAGAGCAATATTGTCAAGTCTGGATCACTGTCGAGTATCACCCTAATATATTTCCTGCGTGTTATAGGATGTGAACAAGAGGAAACAATATGGTGGGAGATGGTTTTAAAATTGCCAAGGGCAGACATCGGAAACCACGCTTTATTATAGTGGTTCAGTTCTCTCTGGATGTTTTCTACTTAGAGTGCAGTTGCTGGTACTACATTTTGCAGCAGCGCTCAGTTATTCCAGCGACAAAAATTAGGCTCCTTGTTGGCGCTGATTCAGAGTGTTTTGAGCAAATTTTGATTAAAAAAGAGTTTTTTATCTCCTACATACTATTTGGAGTTAGTGACTGCAGTTCATCCTCTCCGAGATAGAAAACACCTTTTCTGAAAATTATTTCTTGAACAACAATCGCAAAACTATAAATGTCTCCCTTTTGTGTCCCGGCAGCAGGTGGATCATCCATTCTGAGCAACTCGGGTGCCGTCCAAAGTAAATCTACAAAAATAAAAACAGATAATACAATGAGAGTGAATTACCAGCAGAGCATTTGATTCAAATATTTTTGACAGAATACTAAATTTTTGCCGTTGTGAAAATCCGTTTATATTAAGTGGTTTTCGAACTTGAGATCTTCAACATGCGATAACAACATATCTAGACCATCGCATCAACAAATTAATTCCTCGCGAACGCAAATGCCTGAGGTAATTTTATCCTCTTAAATGTGTTAATTAAAACATGCTGATTTTAAAGACATGAACCTTTATAGTGATTATATCCAACCACACTGTCTCTCTTCTCTTTGTAACGAAGCGACGGAAGTCCAAAATCGGTGATTTTTACAACAAATCTGCTGTCAACCAAGCAGTTCGATGATTTTAAGTTTCCATGTGAATGTATTGAACTTCTGTGTAAAAACTGCATCCCATGTGCAATATCCATGATCAGAAAATTACTGCAATGTAAATAGATAATGAATGAAATATAAGCCTGTTTCTTAATGTTATAAGATTAAATTACTACTTTTTACATTAATTTACTGTATAAGCAAGATCGAACAAACCAACCGACTAATCAACAAATTTGTGTTGAGAGCTACATAAAAATCAACCTTAAGCAGAAAACGCGTCATATAGTACTGGGCTGCAATAAATAACTGCACTAATTTGATTCTGCCCAGGGCATCTCACTCAGAGCAGATACCACTCAAAGATCAATGAAACACTGCATTATAGTGGTTCAATCCTTTCTGGTAAAGTTTTCCACTCAGAGTGCAGTTTCAGGTTCTTTATTTTGTACTTGCTTTTTGTCACTTAAATGGCCATTATCTGGTTCTTATATGCACAGATTCCGGCTTTGCCTGAAAGCGAACTCTAATAAAAACTCACTACCAAAATCAGCAATATAACTCAGCTCGCACGATCCATATGCGACCAATACTTGACCAAACACATTTAAATAAATTACTACGAAGATAGTTTCAACTTGATTCAAATATTGGATCAGGGTTGCCCATCCCGCTTTTTAGTCTGCCTAGTTAATATTGGAATAAAAATTACCAGAAAACATCATCGAATTCAGCTGATCCAGTTTCTCCTTCAAGAAAATCTTGCAGTGATCCTCGAGAGCAATATTCACTGAGGATGAACACAGGATCATCAACACATGCACCGTAGAACTTACAAATATGTTCATTCTCCAAGGTGAGCATCTGATATATTTCAAACCAAATTGCAGAACTTAGGAAGGTGAGATAGCGCGTGGAGAGCTACATAAATGCATAAATGAGTACTATCGAATTTTCAGCCCAGAAGATATCTATTTAAACGAATTTTACATAGGCATAAAAGAGAACTTAGTAGCTTAAAGAGTCACCTTAAAAAAAATCCTTTGAAGTGATACTAATCAAAATCTTCCGGTACCACCTTTTGACTTGTAATAGGTATACCAGAACTGATCTAGCCAACATGGCAAAAAAGTATTTTTTAACTGAATACCTCTTCAAGTTCTAAGATCAGGGCGCGATTAACGTTCACTCTCTGCAGATGAGTTAATTTTTTCATTGCCACCACTCGATCTTTCCATCGTGCTCGATCCGTGAATATCTGACGTCCATTTAAACTGGAGCGGAATGGTGCTATCTCACTACCAACCGAATGACTTAGCGTCGATTGCTAAAAAATATTAATAAACGCTCACAATTGTGTTTTTAGTCACTTTTTGGAGCGATTCACCCTGACCGAGGCCCTGTACCAACGGCCACTTATAGACGGATAGGGTTACACTTGTTGGTAAGATTGGATCTTTCCTGTTCGGCTCAGCCTACTCAAGTTATTACACCCTGGGTTGAGAGGTGGGCATGGAATAACGAGCCGGGCCGGAGTCGCCGGGCACCGAACCCGAGATATCCAACCTGCTACATGGTAACCACTTGTGAAGGGGATAGTTTATCTGAACATGAAATGCTGCATTACCCAATAGGAAATTTGATTTTGTCAAGCATGAGCCACAGATAACCCGCGCCTAGGCTGGCGCGATCCATCAGTGACTCATAATTAACAAAACAAGGTTTGGAAATATTTCACGGACTGGGTAAAAGTGAACTTGAAACTATCTTGAATTGAATACTGATTCCCTTTTCCCCACTACGACTGATTGTGCAGTAAAATCAGGATTTACGTCAAATTGCACAACTTAAAATTCATACAACATCACTTATCTATAAAGTCGCTACATAAGATGATTTTTTGCAGGGAATCTTTTTTTACGAATAAACAGTGAAATAAATTTCTACTAGTTTTCTGAAAAACCTAACTATCTCGATTATTATAAAAAAAAACATTTTTAAAAAACATTTTCATATAACCGCATATACCGAAAATCTTCTTTCTCCATTTATGAAGAAGTCAACATCTTTAAGATCAACTTTCCATAGCCTTTTACGAACCATTTTCTCATGGTGCAATCGTCTAAAATATATAGTAAAATATACAAAAATGTATCACGTGAGAATTTATTGTTAATCGACGTTATATTAGAATTTTTACCGACCTTTGCGCTATGAATAGAGTAACCAGCAAACATATCAACAGAAAAACGGCCAATCCGATTAGAACTTTTACAGCTGCAAAAAAGATGAGAATGTTATAAACATATTTAAACACATTATTCTTTAATATGGACAAAGGGCGCTTCATATTGTTTCAACACATTTAAAGACGGAATGTCCTTATCCAAATAGTACGAATTACTTCATTTTGCGGGTGCGATATCCTAGTGGTTACCATATTGGTATCGAAGTCTGGGAAAACCCCGGTTCGAGTCTCGGCCCGGGTTCGAGTCTCATTAATCCAACCCCACCACCACTCAACCCAGAGTGTAATAACTTTGATGGGCTTGGTCCAACCGGAAACACCATATCGTTCCAACAACACTAACTCTGTTCGTCTGTAAGTTACTGCTGAGACAGGGCCTTGTGCAGGGCGGTCCACTCAAATATGAGTGGTCATAAAAATATGTCAAGGTCAACGTTGTAAAATATAAGATAAATAATTCTATTTATATGGTGAATTTCGGATCCCTAAAAAATAACAGACTAACAAACAACCGCACTTTAAGTTGAAAAGAAAAAAGTAAATGCGATAATATAGTGCAGAAAGTGGTATCTGCCTTATTCGACGGCAAAACCATTACACTCTTAAAGTGGAAGCGACTTCAGGCTTCTCGTTTTCCTCATTAAATATTATCGGTGTTGACGGAAGATCTCAAATCTTGAGTGAGGGGCTGAGAAGCATAGTATTCAAATTTTCCAGGATAATCTTTTTTGAGTGTTATTGAGGGCAATTCCTCATTCCGGAAGCAAAGACAATGAAAAACTGTAGTGAATTCGATTGCGCGCCGAAAATGTTGACCTTAATGTTAATGACCCGTTAATGTTCCCGTGAAGTTTGAATGAAACACTGGCCAGAAAAATCCATCCAAACATGTTTTGTCAAGCATGAGTCACTGATGGAATGTGCCGACGCTTGACAAAACAAAAATACCGATCGGGATGAATAAAGCGACTTTTTGGATTTAGAAACAAACAGATATCCGTTTATTGTATTTGTACACAGAATTACGTAACGATTACCACAAAAAGAATTACGCAAAATTTATGACAATATATCATAAAAGCCTTTGATATTTTGACAAGATTAAATGCTATACATACTTGTTGATAGTCCTTCGTTTACGCATGGCGTATAGCTTCCACAAATCGGCACGTTGAGAGGTACTACGTCGCCAGGCCAATCTATCGGTTCAACTTGTATTAAGGATTGATTTACTCCAAAATATACAGAAGCCACCTAAATTGGATTTATTTTGCTCAAAATTTTTTGAATACCCTTTTTCAACTAACTGCCAGTAAAATATCAACTGTAGGTACGGGGTTTAGAATAGTCTTAACATATTTCCTGCGTGTCGTAAGAGGCGACTAAAAGGAAACAAAGAAGGGGTAGATGTCTTTACCATCGGTCAGATAACACTCACTGCACTTTAGATGGTTTACTTCCGTTTGGGATGTTTTCAGTTTAGAGTGCAGTTGAGGGTACCACATCTTTTAGTACCTCTCTGCTAATGAGTGACTGTTGGTTGGTTTGCTTTGAATTTCAATAAAAAAAACTAGCTCCTACTGGTTGTAATTCCACCAACTGCACTCGAGAAACATCCCGTACGGGACTGGACCGTCATAGCAAAGTGTAGTGAGTAGTATCTGCTCTGGAATGGCAAGACCATCCACCACTTTTTAGAATATACGCTAATTTTTTCCATTTTTACTTGGTACAATTTTTCTTAATAGTAAGTAGTGCTGTCCAAAATATTCGATTGGCGATATTCGTATCATAAATTATTCGAATCGATTTCTGCAGCAATTTGAAATGAAAAAATAATAATTTTTAATTTTTTTGAAAAAAAAAATGAGTGTTAATTTTCACTTAAATCGTGGGGATGATAAAAAGATGTCTTTGTTTGTTTACTATCTGACTTTTTATTCGTATATTCGATTCAATTCAAGAAAATTATGCGATTCGATTATGAAACCAGAAAGTATTCGATTTCGGCCACTTTTAATTACAACGCATCGTTATGTCGACTATAACCCACACTATAATCTCTTTCTGACCTCATGATAAATCAGTGAATGGTGGTTCTGTTTTTAATATTACCATCAGTTTTCTACATTTCCACTTTCCATGAATTTGGATTATAGTTTAGCAGAAGGTCCGATACGCTGTCGTCTCGACCAACACACTGAAAATGGTTTTCATCAGAAGAAAATTTGCCAAAAAGTTTTGCATTGTTTTCCATTTGCACGAAATTACATTTACAGTTCAAGACACCCGAAGGAAAACAAGATTCTGTTACGTGATTCCGAATAGCACGACAAAAAACTGGTAAGATAAAATTCACCTGGAACAACCCGGTATCTTTGTTCATATCCATCAATGTATAATCCATGACTCGATCTCCTGTTTCGGCTATTTTTACAAAACCATCAACACTTTCAAATGATGTATTCCAGAGTTGTCGAGCAAAATATCTTCCATCTGATAGATCTGTGAAGTTTTCACCGAGGCTTCTGTAAACATGTTAATTGCGATTTAAATGTTCAATTTTCATGAATGAAATCTTCAATGCTGATCGTTTTTATGAAACAATGTTTTATTCATAACGGAAAGTCCGCCCACAAACTGAATTCGTAAAATTAAGGATAAAATTGTTAAAAAGAAGGATGCAATCTTCGCGTATCTCCGACGCAATTTGTCATAATATTTTTTCGACCAAAATTTCGTTCTCATAAAACTGTCAATTTTTCTTCGGTTAATCTGATCCCCCGAGCTCTCCCAGCGAGAAAAATTGTGTCAAAAATCTTTTGCTAAGTATGAGTCACTGATGGATGACGTCGATAAGACGCGGTCCGACTGTGGCTCATGCTTGGCAAAATAAAATTTCGGATTCGACAATGGCGGAAATCTTTCGCCACTACGCATATTGCATTAAGATTTATAAAATATTAAATATGTATAAGGAATATTATCGACAATTTATGTATGATTCTATCTTGATCAGATTTAAAAAAATGATAAGCATCAAATTATGCTGTTGCGACATGTGACATAGGATATTGAAACGATTGAACTACATTTGCAGAAAACGCTAATTACTATTATAAATATATTTATATTGGCAAACTTCTCACTTGTTTAGACCATTGACTAGGAGAAGCACTGAATTGTAGTATTGCGTCACAAAAGGGATTAACAAATTCTCCTTTTTCTTCCACTCCTGGTCCCATACTACTTTTCATTAAGTTTGAAAAATCTTCGAATTTCTTCGTTTCCGGCTGATGCAAGGTAATAACTTGAAGAGCTCTCATTCCATCAGTCGAATTCCCAACATCTTTGTCGCAATATGCTGAAATTATTTATTGTTTGTTATAAATAATTCATTCACATTCCGGCTTGACAGAGTCAAAGAAACACTTCGAAATTTCATTTTCATTTTGTCCGTCAAATAAAAACGTCCTTGAAATTACAATTTGAGATTTAGGCAATGTAATATTCTGAACACCTTGATGTCTATCCCGAAATTTGAAGTATATTAAAATCCTAAAATTCGTTAAATCAGTTGATGCCTAAATGTTTAAAGTTTTTGACATTCTGCTGGTGTTAATATTAGATATTTGTAACATATTAACAATAAATTTTATATGAACCCACTTTCAAAAGGCGTGGGCAAAAAGTTTTTAATACGTTGGCATCGAAGGTTACGGATCTAAGGGTCTAGCCCAAACCACTGCCACATATAGGGTTGAGCAATTCGAAAACTTGTCAAGTGAAGTAAAAATGTAATAAATATTTGTGATTTACAAAGAATTAGTGATTCGATCCGATTCGAAAAAAATTACTCGAATCAGATTCCAATTTCAAATTATTCAGTTTTGCCGAGCCCTAACCACATATTGTGACAACATAGTGTATGTTCCGCCAAACGAAAAAAGGGATATATTTTCCTAGCAGCACGAAGATGTCGTGTTTTCTAATAACTCGAATCTATAAGTGGCCAAGACAATTCACCCGAGTGGGTGGTATGCACATGTATATTTGCACAGTTCGCGCTACTCATAACATTCTGCTCATGTTCGTACATAAGGTCTATGTCTGCCCTCAAGTTCCAAAATACTTACTGAAGTTTTCATTGTATTCCACAACCCATTCGCGGGTTAATTCACAATCTTGATCATCTTCATTGGTCCATTCATAAGAAGTATTTGTATTATAAAAATCGAGATACAAGAAAGCAAAATCTCCCCCTGTCATTCCCTTCGCATGTGCTCTGTTCATCACATATCTCATAGCCTTACGTCCGATACACCAGATTGATACTGAAATGCAGAATTGTGTAATAAAAAACGATTACCTTTTTCAGACAAAACTTAAATTATGAAGTGCTGCAAACCCAAGCAAAAATTTTATTTTGTCAAATATGAGCGTCTCGGCGGCGCGATCCATCGGTGTCTAATACTTAACAAAACGAATTTTGATTTCTTTTGTATTTGGGAACCGATGACGTTTGATTGAGATAATTCAGTTTGATATACTTCTGATATGAGAGCCATTGTGATATACTTTCATTGCCTCCAGGTGCCTAAACCTTTTCTCACAGTTTTATTACTAAAAGACGCTCAAAACAGATCTTTCAATTTTTCACGCGAATGTTTCATAGCAAAATAATGTATTTAAAACAGGCATATTTTCCTCTGATGACACCCATTCTATTGGGGTTTCTAAGTAGCTGACACGCCACGTACATACAAACAGTCGAAGTTCGTAGAAGACCTAGTTAGTTACTATTACTATGAGGCATAGTTTCATTTTTAAACCTCGTTAGTGCCTTGATTAGAAACCAGGTACACTAGGTAATTGTCGCTTTGCCGCATTTAAGACATTTTCAATCGATTTAAAGGTTAAATTCTACAAATCGTTTATTTTGAAAACTTTTTTATATAATGAAAATAGTATTTACCTAGTTTGTTTTTTATATTAGGTACCTAGTTTTTTCAACCAGTTGAAAATTAAGTAAATTTACTTATTTTACCTGGTAAATTTACTGGGTGAAATTTCAAACAGAGAATTCGGTAACAGTTGAACTAGATGAGTTATATATTATTGAAATTAGGTAAAAGTGCTTTGGAAGTACAATTTGAATTTTTTTTTTATCTCAACAGTATAAAATAACATTTGAGAAAAATTATGGACTATTCAATTCCTTGCGATAATCAATATCTGATGGTTGAAAACCTTAATTATCAAACAATAAGTTTCGGTTTTATACGTTGACAAAACACCGTGATCTGCCATTACTTTTCAGTTGATGATAAAAGTTATAATTTTCACAGCGGAAATTAAATTTTTTGCAATGCGTTTGCAGAAAATGTGAAAAATTTATACGGTTGGCTAAACGATTTTGGTGAAAACTTTCTTTGCGAACGTACGATCAATTTCCATAAAAATTTTCGAATAAGAACGCGTGTCGTATAGCCTAAAAGTATGTTACAGTGTAACAAAAGTACAGCAAATTTACTGGTCAAATTTACTGGAGTATTTGCATATTTCCGAAGTTAACAAACGTCATTTTGATGAGATTTATGTCAATTATGGCCTGTTGACAGACCGCACCTTATCGGTGCGTTCCATCAACACCCCATATTTGGCAAAAAACGTCAATTAAAAGTAAAATTACTGTCAAAGACCAGTGATTTTGTTACAATGTATATTGTCAGAATAGTCCAGTCATTTCGTTTTTATTGGAAGTGTTGTAGTATATTTACTCTCAGAAGATTAATTTGAATAGAAAGCAAGTCCAATCACAAAATTTGCCAGGGTATCTATCTGCTGTAAATGGACTGGCACAATCCATCAGAGACCCATGCTTGGCAAAGCGTGTCTCGTCATTTTTTCTGATTGGGGCACTTCATGGGAAGTATTGAAGTTGGCTGGAGTGTTGACAGGGGAGTCACACTGGATTATTTCTATCTTCAGTGCGTCATTTGGTTCAAATATTTGTTGATATACTAGCTGAGTTATCTTTTTGACCGAGGAGACGCCCGCGTGGAATGGTTTTTATTACCCTTTTATGTCTAGACTCGTTTTAAAATCTCGAGCTCTGTAATTAGGGCTGGGCAATACCATTCGGTGGTTTGAAGTAGAAATTATTAGAATAAGTGGTGAACCGATCATAGTAAATTTATTTTATTAGGAAAAACCCGCAGATGGAGATCGCCTTAGCGACGCGTGAATCGTTCATAGGACCAAAAAATTGCTAAAAAAAGTGGAATTCTCATTTTATTTACATTTTTAATTTTTATAATGGAGATAAAATTTGCAAAAGTAAAAATGGGATATCCGTTTTTTATATGGAGCTAGTGATTCGCTTCAATTTCAAAAAATTATCCCAATTAAATTCCAATTCATTTGGTTTTGCCAAGTCCTACAAGGAGCAAACGAGACAAGCGAAGAAGTGGTAGATGGTTATTCATTGCCCTATAGGTTCATTCAACCACAATAACACTTATTATAGCGGTTGAAGTCTGTTTGGATTGTTTCACTAGCAAAATATTCCGGGTAGATTTTTGTAGTATCAGTGGTCGTTCGTTAGTTCCCTTTAGGCGCTGCTTACACCATTGCTTGAAAATAAAATTGAATCATAAAGACTATGCAGGATGAATAAATTGAATTTCAGGATTGTGGGTATTGCCAGAATAAACTTTGCCAAACTGAAGATTTTATTTTCAACTTTTTTTCACATCACATGGCTGAAAAAATATTCTTTTCATTAGAAACCGCAGGATTCTATAGGCCGATTCTTATCAACAGGCGCATTCACAGGTGGGTGCATTCCTTCACCAGCCTCAAAAACCCAAGAAGGTATTAGAATCATACAAAAGCGCCAAGTAGTTCACAATTTAATATAGTTAATGCTTGCAACTTCTCGGTGCTTCAAAATCTGGCAAACTAGATTTTTTCACCGTTTTGAACCCTAAAATATTACTTCACTGAAAAATGTCTTTCCTCCAGCGCAATTCTATATCGTTTTCTTCGTTAGTCAGTGAAAGTGTAAGTTTTGTTTCAAAAATTTGCGCCTGCGTCGCACATAATCATGTTATTGAATTGACTCCCGAAATCACCCTCTCTAAAAAATTATGGATCCGCTACTGCTTTCAACACTTGAATTGATATATTCTGTTGCTTCGACTATAAATGGCGTCGTTGATAAATCGCTGATTTGACGAGAAGGTTATTGCTAATATATTATTTACAAAAAACAAAATAAACGTTAAAATTAGAAAACCAACCACGCCCGACACACTCGACTACTCCACACCCTGGAATCCCTCGAATTAAGTATGACTGACCTCTATCTAACCTTTTGAATGATGTGGTTTTTGTTAAACCCACAAGAAATATATCTTAATTGTTAATGTAACTTGTGAAAAAGTGTTCGTTATGTAATCATTCAAGATGATTTTATTTGCAAACAGGTACTTGAGATTTCAGATAAACGACTGAATTTTAGATAAACGACATAACCGATATTTGATCAAAAATTGTTCATATTACAAGTAAAATTTGGCATATATCATGATTTTACTGCAAAATGAATCAATGAAGAATAATCGATAAATGAACAAATAAAAAAAAAAATAAAAGTACAAATCAGAGTTTTAAAATGCCGACACAACATCTTAACCGACAAAATGCAAAGACCTCTACTTGCCTCTTCTACGGGTAGTTTTGAAAGTAGAGAATCAGCTAGGTTATTTTTGAATATTACCCGTAGGCTACTTGACAATTAAAACCATACCAGAGGATAGAAAATACCTGAAACTATTTCATAAAAACTAAGACCAAGACCAATATGATGTAAATATACATATTTTTAAACGAAGCTCACTCCAGGCCGAGAGCAAAACATCAAAAAAACCAACCTACATAGCAACGAGTCATATTACAACCTGTCGCACCAGCAACTTCGCTACTACTAATATTACATATAGAACTGAACCACCGTAGCAGAGTGCAGTGAGCGTTACTGCCCTGGGAAATTGTAAAAACATTCCTCACGTTTTATCACATTACCAGTTTTCCATAAAATTATGGAATATAAGATAATATAATATCCATATTTACATGGAGGACTTCATCGGCATGTGATGGAAAAACACGTTGGATAAGTATAAACCTTTTGACCCTTTGAATAAATATTATGCTTTTCTAAAAAAAGATAATTTTGCAATTAACCCATAATTTCGTACATCGATATTTGAAATATTTTTCAATTTTGAAGACCCACTCAAAATTATTCCAGGCATATGTTAGTGAACATCAAAATAATACCGACCAAGCCTTGTCATTAAAATGTCATTTGCAATCTGCCGATTTTAAGTTTGTTTACTGTCTTGACATTTCATATATCATTGAACGACATAAAATGTGAATTACGATCACGGAAGCTGAGAAATATTCTTCCTGTTTGGAGTAATTCAATATTCTAAGACAGGTCATAGTCAACCATTAACACGATGCTCTATATTTACAAGTTTATTTTATCAATTTCCCTGCCTTCAGGAAGGAACAGCTAATTCAATCTTCTTTTTAAACTCTGCCACGTTCCTTCAATAGCGGATCCACACATTTTAGTGCTCTCGAAGGAGTAATAAAAATGACCAAATCAGATCCAACATAACGTGCGCCGCAGGCGAAAGATTTTCGGACAAAACATGTAATTTGACCGTCGACTAAGAAAAAAGATATAAAATGCGCGTAGAAGGAGCGAAATTTTTAATTGCAACAAATATTTTATGTTTTCAAAGGTATAAAAATTCAAGATAAGTCAATTTTGAAGCATTAAAAAGTTGTCAACACAAAACTCTTTTGAAATGTGTAATACTGATCGGCGATTACCTCCCTAAAGTCACTCCATGCTGGGCTGTTTTAAATATTATATTGATCTTAACACGTGTTTTTTTTAAATACCTTTGTCAGTTTTTGACATATAATACTTGAAAATCTTTGAGATTATACTTTGGGCAAACTCACACATTGCTCTTACCTCTTGCATTGTTTTTTATTTCCTCCAGGATTGCTTCCGTATCATTTAAAAGATATTCGTCATCTAGCTTAGAAATGTAACTGAAATCCTCGTACGTTTTCCAACCTCGAACTTTGAAAGATTCACCAATTCCTGCAACTATCGTTGAACAGTCTGACCGTGTATCGTCGTGTATCGGTGCACCATGCGGTGTGTACCTTAAAATTGAACGGTTTTAATTACATTCCTATAACCCATGCAGATGATAGGAACTATTTTCATCAATGTCGGTTCGAGACTTATGGAAAAAGTAAAGAAAGTATTTGCTTTCGTTTCGAATCGATTCGAATCATCGACAATAACAACGGTTACTTGACTGGTGTCTAAGTGAACTACCTGGTCGGTCGGTCCGATTCGAAAATATTACTTAATCAGATTCGAATTCCTAATAATTCCCTTCTGCTCAGTTGTACTGACTTATACATTTCCAGTGAACAATATCATATAGAACAATGAGACGTGGCACACAATAATCCTCTTGTTAATATATGACATATAAAAAGTTTCATAAAGCATACCCGGAATAGATTATATAAGATGTATTCCACAAATATTCATCGTAAACCCGGAGAACAAAATTTCCAATATCGGTTGCAGTATGTCCAGTTCTTGTCAATGTTCCACAGCAACCTAAATTTTTATTATCCAGTCCCCAAGATCTGAAATGGATATTCGTATATTCAATTACTTCCATAGCAAATTTTTTTTGCCAAAGCATATTTTGGTGACTCGGGTATGACGAATGTAATATTTGATTAGTTTCGCCGAAATACAGATCATTTCGACACAAGAGTGCCGTCTCGAAATCTTCTATGCGTATTACATACCACAACGGTGTTTGCACATTATTAAATTTATAAATTCAAAAAGCATAAATCACATGCAGCGATACATGTCGTGATTCATAAATGCGGTAATAAAGCACAAAAGATTAGAAACCGCGATGTGTAATCAATATTTCGTAAAACAAAAAACCATTGCGTAAGCTTCGTTTTAATCTATATCGTTGTTGATTTTTTAACGGAAAACTCGATGAAATTTGAATCTGCGACGTGTCGTAGCAGGCGACTAAAAAGAAACAGATTAGAACATGGTTTTGTCATAACCTCGTCACTTCACTTCGAGTCCCACCCTGGTAGAGTTGGAGCACACAGGAGTTGTGAGTCCAAAAATTGAAATTTATTGTCTCAAGTTGAGTCACGAGTCGATTTCCAAACTATTCACCAGCAATGGCAGATTGACTTGCCACTTCCCACTCAATGAGTACCAGATTAAAATCATTGGTATTGGCTAGATGGACCCCGATTTCACATATCCTCTTGGAAGGCGCGTTTTCGTCTCTGATGAAACACGCATCGGCAGACAAGACACTTTTTTTAAAACGATGACTTCAAACTCATGCCAAGTCATTGCAGGATTTCTAGAGTCTTCCAAACTCTGCTACATTTTATAGTATCTCAGTATCATTGGAATGACCGTTAGTTAACTACTTTTGGGCGCTGCTTCAAGCCTTGCCTATAGAGTGAATATCGAGGAAAATTTAGTAATCTTTATTATATTTTCCTATATTTTTAAAAGATTTAAAATTTTAACTCAAGAATACCTGGCACCGGGGAATATAGCTGGCCACTCCCAGTTGCTTGCGAGGGCACCAACTCTGCCCGCAGTCCAGTCACAGCTCATTCCAATGAAAACATTCATTGATTCGATGTTTCTACGTTCCTCTTCGAGTGCACATTGGCTGTCAAATGTCAGGATATCTTGAATATCAACGGCTCGATTCATCGCATAATCGGCATCACATCGAGTATCGTTGACGATGATATTGAAACATGTATTCTGGAATAAAAGATAGAGAATTTGTTCATTTGTTTTATATTTCTGATGGAAATGAAAAATATATCGTTTTGTTCGTCACAGGCCACAGAAGGACCTCGCCCTGCAGGCGCGAAGTTATTCGTGTCCAACATGCGTGACAGGACATTAACAAAACAACAGTACATTGCCAAATTTCTAGTAAAACTAGAAATGCAACGAAATCAGTATTTTTACTATTATAACAGGCGCCGTTTAGAATGTTTTGAGGCTCATATTCCAGCAAAATTGTAAGTTCATTATTAAGGATGTCCTTATCCGAATATAGTAAGGTATTCTAGAATTCGATGTAGAAGTAATTTGGCTTTTCGATTAATATTAAATTGGATCGTTTTGCAGTGAGATCATGATATATGCCAAAGTGAGCTGTTGCCAAAGCATGCTATGTCAAAGGAGTGCCCCTTGTATGTCTCAAATCTAAAAAATAGGCTTTTTGTTAAGGATTGCGAATATTATAAAGGTTTGTCAGATTACTTCGACGCGATTTGAAAACTCGGTCACTGGAAACAGAAATAATCGATTTCCAAAATTCTCAAATATCGCACCTTTGGAAATTCTGTTCCAGGTTCTCTGCTGTAAAACTCGTCGCATAAAACTGCTCCGGAGTCTTTTAATCCTTGATAAATCGCAGGCTCTGTACGGTCTTTTGAAAATATGTAAGAATTATTGAACGGAATTGTCCATATTATATTAATTTCATAGGTTGTTAGGTTTGAGTCGATATATCCGGCATATGAGCTTGAAATTGATTCTTCTACCAAGTGAAACGATGAAGTTTTTATTATTCCGTATTGCATAATTGTGATGAGTAAACAATATTTTGATAAATTACACAATGGTATATGTTTGTTGCAGCATATCTCCATTTCTGATATCTTTGAAATTAAAATTGCACTCGTAGACGGTTTTTCAATAAGTATTAAAATTTAAAATATTTTTCTGTTATTCAGAAAAACAAAAACAACATTATTTTAGATAATGTATTATTAATTTTTATTAAATCAAACCTGAACAACGCTATAGAATCCTAAATGATATAATAGATTAGAAAAACCAAAGCTGTCACTCCACGACAGTGGAGTTCTCACTTTTAAGAGCCCCTCGAATCTGAATGCGTTTATCTCACAATCCAAGAATTCAACATCATATATTATTCGTTTAAACTGTTCCTATTCAGAAAAAAAAATCGTCAAAATATATTTTGTTAAATATAAGTCACTGATGGATCGCGTCCGTAAACGCAGTCTTTCTGTGGCACATGCTAGAACAATAAATTTTTTTTATTTGATTGCTAGACATAATTAGAGGTAGGGAAGGTAACCTCGGCAAAAAGAACATTTTGAAATTGAGAAAAATTCACGAAAAATTATTTTGTGGGCCATTTTTGGAAGTGTGCAATGTACACAAAATTCGAGGTGAGATTTAATAATGATCAGGGTTCCAAATGCCACAGTAACAAAAAACACTTTTGACATTGTGCTGTATTCGGCGTAAATCCCATTGATATCTAAAAACAGAAATGATTGCGCTAAGGAAACATCATACGGGGCGCACTGACGAGTCCAAAATTTTTTTTTGGTGGAGTGGGATGATTCAAGTCTAAGTTATGGCGTCATGGTGTGAGCTGAACATCTGAAAATATTTCACAGTGACAACATTTTTTGCCTCACAACGTGCAAATATTCGGGAACGGCTTATTTTGGAGCATTAAAACGCTATCAACATTAACTATTTTAGTATATGTTAAGGCAAAACACCCCTCGGCTTTGCTATCCTAATACTCCAACGACCCCCGCGATTCTCCCCGTTAGTGTTTCGTATAACGATGTTGACATTTATTCTGTTGTTTCTTTGTTCTGTGGATTGCCTACTGGTTAAATAAACTTGACTGTGACGACTGAGCCAACCAGTTAAACAAAGTGCTCATGGGGTAGTTTAAATTGAGGTATAGATTGAGTTAGTTTATGAAGTCGAACAAAATAATATGATGCAATAATTAGGCAAAAAAGAACGAGCGTGGAAAAAATACAACAAACCTATTTTGATAGTTTTGGACCGTTTCGATGCAACCCATATCTTCACCTTTCGCAACCCATGTTTGCGTCAAGACTCATACGATAACGCTGCCGAATATTATTGATTTAGAACCTTACTTAATTTTTTCGAAGCGTACTGAATAGGATATGTATTCGAATCGACCCGAGAATCTAAAATCACTTTCCCAGCCGTGTGTCGGTGTGACGACTAGGGCTGGGCAAAACCGAATCATTCGGAATTCGAATTTGATTCGGATAACTTTTTCGAATCGGATCGAATCTCTAATTCCGTGTGAATAACAAATATTTCTCTTTTCCGTCTCTCTTGTGAAAATAAAGACATTTATGCGTCATAATGTATGCTTTCAATTCAGACTCCATGTCCAGGAGCAACAATTTTCATATTTTGACGACAAAATACAATCGATTTTGGTCAAATTTGATATAGTCGAAATCTTGAATTTTTCACTACCAACTTTTTCACAAGATTCTGATATTAAAATATGAATTCTTTAAATACTTCCCGGCAACTGCATTGTTCTTATGGTCCCTCTATGATTTCCTCGTTTGTCTCTGGCATCGATTTCAAATGCATTCAGCTAAATGGCTTCTATCAAATATTTGGATATAGACATAAAACATAAGAAACTATCTCTCGCTAATCTGAAGATGTGATTTTGCATTATATCAACCGGAAAAATTTCGTCGAAACATCTTTTGTTAAGTATGAGTTACTGATGGATCGCGTCTATGAGACGCGGTCCATCTGTGACTCATGCCCGACAAAATAAAATTTCTAACTGAGATTGTCTTTGCTGTGATTGTATAATATCCATTATATCTAATGATAAAAATTGCCTGCATACCGCATCATCGCCAAAGTAAAAGTAAACTATGTTTTGGATTACGGTTTCTTTTATCCAAGAACACGGATTTTCCCCGAATTGTCGTCCTTATATATGAGTGAACTTTGTCATTATTTAGTTTTCCATGATACACTGCTATAAAAACGAGAAAAATGACTTGTAAACTCCAAGCATCTACAAACAGGGTACCTAGACTAAACCACACAAATCATGGAGGCAAATGGTATGGACACACCGAGTGTTTCGTTTAGGTTCAAATTCAACCCAGTTGACATCAAAGCATCCGCTAATGTTTTACTTACCAAAATATTTTTATCATCAAATAAGATACTTAAAAATATTAGTGATTCTGCATGCTCATCACGCACAACACACGTTCCACTCTTTTGTCAATGTTTGTCTGTTGATTCCGTTCCTCGAACTGTTATTTGCACATTAATTTCATTAAATATTATACGTCACGTCTGACTTCGATCACAAGTCACAACAAATTGATAACCCTGAGTCAACGCAACTGGAAATAGTGGAGATGCAATGGGTATATAGTTTATTCACAACATTCTTTGTATTATTTTTTTGGACATGATTGAGGTTGATAAATAGGTCCCAATCACAAATTATATTTTGTCAAGAATGTGTCACAGATGGACCGCACCATGGCGGTGCGATCCATCTGTAACACATGCTTAACAAAAGGCATTTTGACGAGAAATTATACACAACTTTTGTGATAGCCTATGCATGTTATGTTACCAAGATCCATTGAATGATATTTGGTAGCAGCACCTGAAAAAAACAACTATCAACCACGATATGCAAAGATCTACAAAAATGAAAAACCAGCAAATTCTAATAAACAGCTGTATAAACGCATGAAGCCTACTTGCTTTTATTGTCTCTTATGATACACGTAAGGAATATGTATATAAGATATTTCTCAAGCCTTCATTTAAAGTGCTGAACATTTGGTAGCATCACCTGAAAAAAAAAAAAACTACCAACCACGATATGCAAAGATCTACAAAAATGAAAAACCAGAAAATTTTAATGAACAGCTACATAAACGCATCCAGCCTACTCGCTTTTATTGTCTCTCATGATACGCGTGAGCAATATGTATATAGGATATTTCTCAAGCCCTCATTTAAAGAGCTGAACAAAGCATTCTCCATTGAATATTAAAATAAAAGTATGATAATATAAAATTCGACAAACTTTTTGTGTCGAATTGAAATAGCATGGCTAAATAAAAAGTTCCAGTAGAAATAAATTTACGATAAATGAAAAAAAAGATTGAGCAAATATGTCTCAAAGACTGTTTTCTGATAAGTGTTTACTGGTGTATTTTTCACTACTAGACAATATTGATTGTTGTAACAATTCGTATTAAATGAGTCAAAGTGTATATATGGGAATTCTACACGGGGGATATATGCCACACAATTACGCGAATATGTTCTTCTCCTCACTGTGATTTCAAGTTGAATTTTCGTAGTTTTATTCACCCGTGGGAGGCGAGGTGAGTTATTTGTGACAACTTATTTGGTTGAAGGCATTTTTCGTAAAAAATTAGCAAGTTCTTACAAGAGTCTAAGCATAATTTGTATAAAATTAGTACTTTTTGATCTTATTATATTCGGATTGAATATTTAAATATCCATATTCATCCATAACAGTTTATAGTACGTATACTGGGTTTAGTGCTTTGAAGTATATTGCTTTGCTTCATATTCCATCGAGAATCATATTACAATTTTTACACTGATGAACTATGCTCAAACGAAAACAAAATAAAAAAATATATCCAGTAAAAAAATCTGATTAAAAGCCACCAATTCTCTCAAGGCTCTAAACGTTTTTTCAAAATGACATTTCAAGTTTTGAAACTGGTAAATTATTGGAAATGACCTGTAATGCATTCTTAGGTCGAGCGAAAAAATTGGCATTTTAATTGGAAAGGACGAGGATGATTATTACATTATGCTGGCCACTCCCTAGAACACACTCGTTGTACTCACTGTTATATCTTGAAAGTAACAAAATAGTGGAAATGCTGAATAGATTTTGGGTGAAAATTCTACATATAAAAGCAATCAATTGTTGTCGAAAATTTTCATCATGACACATGAAAAAGAATATCGGAAATTTCATGTCTACGTATCATTTCAACTCTATTTAAATGCATTCAGTGCAGTAGATCAAAACAAGCGGTCTGCAAATTATCGACAATATACAAACCATGGTACAATTAATGATTTAACATGAAGTATTTGTTTTAGATATTTTAAGCTGCGGGAGTCGGAATTAACCGCCGAGAATGTACTAATAGTATCTTCTGTCAACTTACATTAATTTGTTTCACAGTGAACCTTGGATGCTGTTTGAAAATTTCCACTCTTTAGCGCCATATCCCGGTCAATTTATTTCAGAGTATTATCGGTTTTTCGGACGTGAGGTACCGATGTATGTAGCTCTGTGACACACAAAATTGTAATTTATCGCAATATGAGCAAGACGAAAATTACTCAAGTCCTTCCAACGTAAAGTAAAACATAACTTAGGGATCATCGCGGCTTTACGTGGAATGTTATTTTAATATTCTCAATTAGTTCGAGGGCTAAGCATTGAAAATCAATAATTCCATATCAATAAATAATATTCAATACCCATTATCCCATTTTCCCCACATTACGAAAATCAAAATGTTTGTAGTTATGAATTCACTAAATAACATATAAAATAAAAGCTAGGAAAGAACATATTTTCAACCTTAACTTTCTTCGGACTGAATTGACTAGGCCTCATCCGGGTAAGCATCCTGTAATAAATAGTACAATAAATATATCAAACGTTCTCTTCCCCCGTGTCTGGTAAACTTCTCGAACACTTCATTGAACCATTTTCCATACAATATTTTATATATGTAAAGATGTGTATTCACACCTGGCAATATCCAATTTTGTTCAAAAGTCTTTTTTGCCAAAACCAAACTATGAAGTGTTCATTTATAAAAACTTATAATTTTCTTGAACGTTCTAGAGTGTGACAAATGACTATGATGTAGTGTGGACTTTTAGCACGTCGGGGAGCTATATTTGAAGGAGTATGTTCAGTAAAACATAATTTCTACTTGTCCTGAAGATAACTTCGAAAACCAAAGACAAATTTTTTAAATGTTTGGTGTTGAAATTCTGACGTCATAATAGAAAAATTCGGTGTTAAAAATAACATTTTATGTAATACCAGAATGAAACATCACAAAAGGCCATTCTACAATTTTGACGCATTTTTTTTTTGGAGAAGAAGGGACCATGGCACCATTCCCTCTCCCCTTAAAAATAGCAGTAAAATTCTTTTTCGAAGGGAACGGAACAGCATTCGCACCCTTTCTCCTTAATTGTTGCGTGCCGCTCTAATCAGGATGGAGTCTACCAATTTAGAAACCACTACACAGCACCCTGGTAACCGGTATTAATCAATGATTTATAGGGGACATACCGACTTTTTGCCCCAGTTTGAACTGACCTTAGTTTAACACGGACAGGATAAGAATGACGTCATAATCCAAACGAGAATTTGTTCATTTGTTTATTCAGAACTTCGCAAATAATTGCCATATATGCGTTTGTTTTTCGTAAAATTTAATTGCATTTATCAGCATTGTCCATATGTTGTATTTGCCGAATCGCGCCACGCATTACAAGCTTTTTATAAGATTTGTTTAAAATATTTTTTTTCAAGTATGGCGAAAGTCAATATTAGGGTTGTTCTCATAATTTTGCCTATTTTGCAAAATCATCGCTATATGGTATATATCATGATTTCACTGCAAAATTTATTAATTCGAGAATAATCGGGTGAAATTACTTAAAACGAATATTAAACGAATAAGAATATCTCAATCTATAATCGACTGTAAATCATGCTTGGAATATATAGATTTTGGTTGTGGAGCAATACCAGGGTCGGAATAAAGAAAATGTTGCGACTAGAAGCACCGTCTACGAATTTTTATTTAAAGCGATGCGATAATTAACGACCGTCGCGTCTGTATTTTGACTAAATAGCCACTCCACTTTCCAAAACCTGATCCACTAAATTACACAGGGTGTAGTCTCCTGTCAGCGACTGTATTTTACCAGAGTTACAATGATGCAGCACCAGCAACTGCACTCCTAAACAGAATCATCTCAAAACAGAACCAAAACTCTATAATGAAGTGTGGTATGTGGCACCTGTACCTTGCGATGGTGAAAGCATCTACCACTTCTTTAGCACATACTCGTTAATCAAACAAGAAACAGTAAATCAAATTTATCAAAAGTATAGAACTATATAAATACGTATTATCATAAAAATAAAACTGCTATATTTTGAACGCACCCATCTGTACGCTTGGGGTGAGACATCCTCTAAGGTTATTAGTACAATGCTTTCATCTTATGTGAGGTCGGGCAATTCGATTCGGCGATTTTAAGTACAGCTTATTCGAATCAATTGTGAATCGGTCATAAAAACAAAATCATGCTAGTTGGAGTGCGTTTTTCCATTTTTTACGACAAAATGCAATCGATGTTGGTCAAATTTGACAAAAATCGGTTGTATTTTGCTGTTAAAATGAAAATATTCTTATGAAAAGAGGACTACCGCGAACACACATAATGACTAAGCATAAAATAACAAAGGCAATTTGTATGGAATCCATGACAAAATTTTAAAATATGACTGTTGCAGTTTTGTTGTCAGCTTATCTGCTGAACGTTTATAAATTTAATTTTAATCAAACTTTGATCAAACTTACGTGATTCGTTGATATCTTGCAATGAACTACCTATCCCTCCTCCTTGTTTCCTCACAATCCTGGATCCGTGTGTGAGAGAATTCACAAGGATACACGAATGAGATAATATCAAGCTAATATACAAAAAAATATCATGTTCTCATTCCACAGAAATATAAGTTTTTTGTAAGCTTTCGTTAGAACATAGTCTAACTTCTTCAGACAAGATTAAAGTCAACCAAACTGTTAAACTATTGATACGTATCAAAATCAAAAAATTTATTTTGTTATTCATGAGCAGCATATGGACCGCGCTTTCACGGCGCGATCCATAAGTGACTCATACTTAACAAAGCATGTATGTAAAAACACTGACGGGGTGTCATTGACCATGCCCCAGCACTTTATTTGTGGATAAACTGTATATCCAAGTCTTATTTGTCTTTCGTGCTCAAGTGTTGGCCTTGTTGATACTGGACCTCAGGGAGATTGCCAAAACTTGAAACCCTCGACTCTTCCATTTATTTTGAAGGTCGAAAGATATTTATTCATGAATATATTAATTTTAATGCTGTTTTTTTAAGGTCTTTCATGGACATGGAAGTCGAGGCCAGTCAGAAAAAACGTTAAGTGAATCGTTGGGCACACACTTCAATAGTTTTTCAATCGGGGCGCAGTAGTTTGAAAAATTGAAAGTATGGGGATGTATGTACTCATTTTACGGCACATGTAAAATAACGGTTGTCGTTTGGGTTCTCTGGATAAATTGTTATCATAAATCGTCTGTATCATTTCAGAAGAGAGTATGTAGACTTCTAGAATATGAGTTAAATACATTTACATACTAGCAAGTAACAACAGCATTTTTTGTGAATATTTCAAATGTAAAAATCCGCTAATAGGTAACAGAAACACAAACGTTTTTGAAAACTCTGCTTTTCGCATAATCATTTATTGTAGATTTAAATTCGTTCGAGATTTTCACGTATTGGGGATACGACACAGACACATTATAGGGCAACGACAGAAAAAGTGGTTTCAAGTCGAATCTGCGTAGCTATTTGAAAAATTGTCGGGCTTGTCATAAAGAAGTATTTCAAAACAAAGAAAAGTTTTTTTGCCCTTAACGAAATAAGACACCAAATCAACGAACACAAATTTTTGACAGAAAAATCGTTTTCCCCTTCAATTCGGTACACTTAAAAGTTCAGATCCGGTCACAAAAAATACCGTTAATAAAAAGGAAAAACCATCGCTTAAACGCCAAAGTGCCACTTCTAATGTTAGCCAATGGTCACCACTCACCAATCGAAAAGTTAATTTCCTCAAGCATAGCTCACGGATTCGTTGACCCTTGGCAGCGTAATCCGCATGGTTGGAAAGGCGAATTTATTCAATATTTTTAGGCACAATAAAAATGCTTTGCAATATTTCAAAAATACCGTAAATAAAAATGAAAAATATATCCCTTGGACAAACATCACAATCAGGTCCTATGATTTATAGCATTTATATCTGTTTTAAAACGTTTAAAACGGGAGAAGTTATATCGATGTTAACAAACTTTATGAGAATTTTAATACCGTTGAATTAGGATTGTTTGAGCAATATATTACTCTCACTTTTCTGCTTAGCAACTTCCCCTAATGTAACAAGCAAAATTCAAGTCCTAAGACGAACTGAATTTTACAGAATGATCGCGGTGCTATGTAACAAGAGTTGAATCTCGTGACCAAATCTTTTAGAAAGATAATTTGGAAAAATTCAAATCAAACTTGGAAAAATGCAATAAATTTTTATCATCAAAGAAATTGGAAATTTATACGGACTAATATACAGATTAAAAATTGATGTAGTATTAGTTAGATTTAAAGGGAACTCCGCTTGTGCAACAGTTATACAGATCCAACCTAGTAATTGTCCGGAAATAATTGAGTGAGATAATTATCTACGTCGAGTCACAATCCGAGGCATAAGCAAAATTTTATAACTCAACTATGCGCTTCTCAAAACAAAAAAAAACATTCCAAAATTCCAAAATTCGCCCAGTAAAAGCAAAACGGTTCTGGAATAAACGAAACTGTAAATTTAAAACTGACAAAGGGATCGTAAGCTCTCCTGCATTCGTGATCGTCATTTTAGACAAATTTAGCTTTTTAAGGACACACCGCTCATAAAGTTTCCTTACCGATGCATTGCGTTACGTTTCAGGTAACAAAACAGAATCGACAATACATGTCCGCACTTCCTTGCGGTGATGGTATTCACATAATTACAAAGCGCAAACGTACGCAACGAATCGTCAGCACCGTTAGCTTACACGACAAACCGTTCAGCTGCGTTGGAAAACGTAAACAAACGCATGCGCAGCGTTGCGCAAGGTTAGAATAAAACAAACGTATGTAAGCGTGTATTGCGGCCTTCAGATCAGACTCTGATTGGGTGATGGTAAGAATTGTCCCCTTTAAAAAAATGATGAACTTTTAAATTTTAGTTTAGCACACTTCCCTTCTGCGTAAATTTGTGGAATGGGTTTCATTTACATTTTTCGCTACATTCCAACTAAATCCACGCCCGTACAGAAACCACCAATTGTATTGGTTGTTTGATCTCCCTGACAACTTTTTGTGACATAGAATTTATCGCTTCATCGATTGACCATTAAACTGCCAGGGTGGACATAAACGAAATGAAGGGTATGTACGCAAAAGTTGAATAAATGTCGAGGGATGACAATATAATTTAACGAGCTTGAAAACACGGTCTCGACTAGTTTATGAGTTATGCCAACAATACTAGGTGTGACTAAGCACATGTTGTAACTATGATTAAGCATGGTACAAACCTGAAATACATATATGTCAACGAAAAATGGGTAGTCCACGTGGAATTGAACATGATAAATTCCTCAAAATTTTAACTTGATATCGTGAATCAGGCTTAATAGGTGCTTCTCAAGTCTAGTCCGTAGATCAATGATAGGTAATGATTTTTATCGCGTTTGACTGAAATCATATATCCACATAGGTTGCAAATAATGTAACATCTAAAATTTTCTGAAAATATGGCTGGTCAAACATGTGTCACTGATGGATCGAGCCATATGTGACGCAAGTTTGACAAGACAAAAACTTCGGATTTGGCGGGTTTGATTCATCTCTGGCTCCCATTAGACGAAATCAGATTATCTACTCGGGAACGACGCCGTTGGATGGTTGGTAAGCTATTCAATGTTTGCCCTTACCCGCAACGCAAATGGCGTCCGACATACCAATATTGGTGTCTTATGATGAAATATTATAATCGAATGGGCTGTAACTTACGTGGTGGCAAAAAGACAAACAAGAATGCGATAAGGGAAACTAAACGTCGAGTATTTTAGAATGGGAGGAACCTAATACGCGGTCAGTGCGGTGACAGGCATGTCAGGTAAGAGCCAATATATTAATGTAACTACAGGTATCTGTGCGTGATTTTATACAGATTGTAATTTGATAGTGCGAGATTTATCACGTATGGACGTGGTTTTCGCGGTAAATTTGGCAAATCGACATATATTTGGTTATGAGATGTTCAGAATATGCTTAAAAATGTGATAGAGTGTTTTTTTACACTTTATTTATTCTTTCTTAATGTATTCGGCATTAGAACATCTTTTAAAAGGTGATTATGCTTTCTTAATTTTATTTTTTGTAATTGGTTTGTCTAATTCTGTGAATCCTAGCTTCACATTCAAAACTAGATAGTCCTAAGGTTCCAAAGCAGAAAAACTAAATAATCAGTTTAGGTATTATCAAGAATGTTGTCATAGCTTGCGACGAAGATATGAACAAAACAGAAAAATATCAAAATTTAAGGTATTGGTGTACAGAATGTTAAAATAGGTCTAAAAAAATGCGACAAAGATATTCCACGTTTATCCGATTGCCTAATACACGCTTTGCTATTGGAATTTTGATCAATAAGTGCCTATTACTCAGGGGCTCAAGTTTTTGAAAAATGGAAGGGGGCGGGAACACGTACGTCAGTACTGCGGCCGATTTATTCAATAAAAATTGTTGAAGTTGAAGCGGCATGTGTGTTTCCATCAGCTCATTATGACCTGTTAAGACCCTTTTGCCTCAAATTGCTACAAAAGAATGACTGCAGTCATTCGACTGGATCCTGGACTAGAAGTATAATTTATATCTAACTTCCTTTTTTTAAAATATAGACAAATATAGCGTCTATTGATTATCCAGAGCCGTCAAATTATTCAATTTTTTCGTATTGATAGACATTGTATTTCGTAAGCAACCTATTCCGTTCACGGTTGTTGCGAAAGTTAATATGTCGGAAGTACTTCAGGGTATTACTTTCAAGGCTGTTCTCATAGTTCAGTTAAAAACGTAAACGAAATTCACAAATAAATAGAATAGCATTTCAATATTTCAGTCAATTTTTTTATATTTTTCCGTGTTCACTTTGCAGCAAAATCATGATTTATGTCAAATTTTGCCACATAAACAAATTGCCATATATCATGATTTTACTGCGAAATGAGATGATTTAGTATTGATCAAAAAATCGAAAAAAATTTTTAAACATAATTTCAGAATACCCGACTATTCGGATTAGGGAATCTCCAGTATTATATCAGAATAGAACTCCATTCTTAAATATTTAGTTTTCAGTATATTGAAAGATATTTGGTCCATTACTAATTATGTAAATACTCCAGGGGAGATTAAAGGATTAGGCTAGTTAAACTTCAAATTCCAGTAAATTCAGGGCAAAGTGGAAAATATTTACTCTGATGGCGATGCTCGGGAAACGCTTTGTAGAAAAGTACAAATACAAGTAGTAACAATAACTGCGCTTTGAGTGAAATATATCCAAAACAGAACTGTCCTCCATGATATCATGCTGTGAGTGTTATCTGCCGTGGGTGATAAAAAAAACACTTTAGCATCATATATGAAAAGCGCAAACTTACAAAAACGTGTAACCTGCGAGGTCGATACCCAAAATTTGTCATATTTTATATTCAAATATTGCGGAAAATGCACTTAAAATACGAGAAATTGTTTGACGTATTTTTTACGTAAACTCGTATAAAATTTCATAAAATACATTGTGGACAAATTTGTGTATTCGCCATAATTTAAGGTGTTAAATTAATGCCTGATAATCGACTAATGAGATTGGTGTTAGTACCATATGCCGGGCAGATAGGTCTTAATTGATATAATAATGTTGTAAACCGCAAGTCAAGAATTAAAGGGTGTAGCAAGGTAGAGTATAGAAATACTAAGCATCATATAGCAATTTTTTTGTCTTTATGTAGCGTAAGGCTAAGCAGCATAATGAAAGTCCCGCGAACTTCCCAAGTGAAAAATTTTAACGAAGCTCCTGTGTTAAGTATGGGTCACTGATGGATCGCGTCGACGAGACACGATGCATCCGTTACCCGTGCACAACAAACTTAAATTTTAGCTTGGGTTTGCGTAATTTTTCACTGTGTAGTTTACGCCATAGCAGTACAAAGTTCAGACTCTGGTCACGTTGGTTTTTTAGTTACATGGATTTGATATGTTTAAAATCAGGGTTCAAAAGTTTACCGAAGCTTTTCACTTGTCACTTGCTAAGGAAATATTGCATACGATAAAAAGCGAACTCCATTTTTAGCCGAACTCATCAAGCAATGGATGGCCATCCTAAGATGTAAATGAAACGCAGGTGAAACTCATAACAAGTCTGGATTTTTGTCGATTTGAAAAACATATCTGATTATTCATGGTATCATTCGTTTTCTGACTGGTTTTTATTGCAAAATTTAGTCCTTTTATTTCGCCACAAATATATGGTCAAAACATTTTTGACCCTTTATAAGTAAAACGAAATTTTGGTTGCGTCACATGCATAAATTTAATAATGAAAATGTCTGAACTATTTTAATAGTATTGCGACATGATTACCAGACAGACAATATGTTTTTGATCTTGAGAAATAAATATTGACTGTAGTTTATTAAAGGTTGCCTTGATGACTTCAGAACGATATATCAATTCTAGAAATGACATTTTCATGGAGTTTAAAAGGAGGTATATCATTTGAAATATAAGAATAGCAGAATTCAGTACTCAGTTTCAGTTTATGGTCTTCACTCAATAAATTTGTTAAATTTGTTAAATACCGTTCGAATTACTGTAACATAGAATGATAGATTTTTTTTTAATAAACGCACGAAAACGCCTATACCGGTAAAAATGCGATTTTTTTGTAAAAAATATATCATAGATATTACAGTACGAATTCTATTTGGATCACATCCTGAACAAGTAATAAAAAATTCCTATACTGGGATGCAATATAGTAAAAACGTATTGCTATATTTAAAATGGGTGGAAACATCCAATATATATATAAAATCGCCTCTACTTGTCAATTTTATTATAAGTTTAGAACTCACCTTTCATTAGTCATCATCACACAACTCAAAGTGTGATCACTGGACTAGTCTATTAGGCAGAACCGGAAATCGTGCTTACGCACCACTAATACCCTGAAAGTGCATGTTTATAAGTGACATATGAACGTGACTTTGTACAGGCTAGGACACGAAAATTAGGAAAATGAAAAATGGTAGAGGCACACTAATAATCTCAGAAAACAGAGCCTAAGCAATTGAGGTATTTGGTGAGCTTTGGCGATGAAATCTGTACACAAGTGCGCGCTGCGCAGTGAGCGAAGGAAGCATAGAGAATTGTACTATCCTGAATAAGTTTTTCGCAATTACAAAAAAGCTTTAAAATACTAAGCATTCTTTGCGCCTTCGATTCTAAAAATCCTTAGTAAAGTACGAATTTACACAAAGTTGAATACTTGAGAGCAAAGGGGATCTTTATCATAATATTTATACAGATCAAAACAAGAGTACATTATGTCAAATCGGATCCGTCGTTTCGAAGTATCTTCCTTGTGATTTACGTAGAAAATTTCACACCCGGTAAATGGTATTTATCTTATTTTTTAAAACGCGATTTATCCTTGGTACATGTTTTAACAAAAACTATATTGCAATATATCAATACTATAATTATTATCCGAAGCAAATAAAACGTGACCAAATATTTTGAATACGAATTGTTGAGTGTCGAAGTTGAGATCGTTGAAACGTTGTTGGATCCCATACAGGTCACTGTATTGGCAATTGACCTGAGGAGCAGATTTTGGGACATTATTAAAATCTATTGGAGATAACAGTATATGGGTGTTGTTGGTGCGTTGATTATTTTTATAGAATAGTAAAGAATGTCTTCCTGCAAATCTCCTTCGTTTTCCGCCGTCTAATAATACTTTTCACGAGTGTGCTTTTTTCGAAGTTGAGTCCATTCTGATGTTTTTAATGATTCAATATTTCTACTACAAGGAGTCAAGTGAAGCTGGATTCACTGCATCATTACAGAAAGTATGCATGAAATTTTTAAAGGAATTTGCAATTTAATTGTTAATGATGCCATATGTTTAATTTTTTTTTTTTAAAATTTTTAAATAAAACACTTTTTGGTCATGAATACAAACTTGAATACCAATATTGAGTGAAATATTTTCATCTCATTTGCCACGCCTAAAATCGCCCTAAAACAAACATTTTGACATTAACAAAATTCTCAGACAAGTTTAGGTAAATCGTGCAATTTATTGAGAATCGCGATAGCTGTAAACACCCTCATTAATTTAATTGTTTCAATTTGACTTTGTCATCTGACAATGGCTTTTATCACTAAGCCAATATTTATCTATCAGAAATGTACTGGGTCTAACACGAGTCCCAGATGATGGCGCGAACCATCAGTGGCTTATACTTGGGGAAAAAAAGGGACCGAAATTTTTTTTTTCGATTACATATTGACTTTTATTCTATTAGGACCTTGGCATTGAAAATGGTTATTTTTGTGGACGAAGTTCGTAGAGAAAGGTTTCATTAGCGTATTTGGTTGTAATTAAATCGTAGATCCACTGAGTGAAGTTCAGTATTTGTGTGCCAAAATGAAATAACATATATATATATATTAGGGGTTTAATTGTAGGAAACAAAATTAGGTAGGTTTAGTTATAGAAAACAAAAATATGTAGGTTCGATATCAAAGCACGTGCATCTGTAAATTACAAATGGAAAAATACCAAGGAATCATGGCTAAATGTTGGAAGCATTAGCTCGTCACAACTAATTTTTAGTTAATATACTACGAGGTTTGACTTGTTGAAAACGTGTTTTAGGTTTGGAATGATATTTAATGTACTCATATCAAAATATTGAATGTTGGGTTTTCTACATCCATTGTCAAGAATATCTGCTTGAATTGTACTAATCGACGGGTTTATTAAATAGTAATATATGTATATACGGCAAACCTCGTAAAACATTGTGGTCGACTATGTAGATTTGCCTTTATATTAATTCTATAATATTATTACGTTCCGTGGCGTACTTAGAACATTGAAAGAGGGAGCCAAAATATAAATAGAATTGTGGCGAGGTAACATACTCAAGTGTATATATGTTGGTATATATCGAAGTGATGAAATCTTTATGATTTTAAATATTTTTGTAAAATTTTGTTGTTGTTGACCTTATAATTTACTTTTAGAAAGCTTTATAAAGCCGAAACTGGTGATATTCGACTATGTTTCAGCAAAATCATGATTTACATCAAACGTTACGTAGTGACATCTGGCTTATATCACGATTTGACTGCAAATGATTCTGAAGAAATCTCTAGGATAAACGAAAACGAAATTACCTTTACTCTAGATTGCCTGACTATTCGGTAAGGAACATATTATTCAGAAGCAGACAATTTTCTACAGGTATCACAGTAGCAGACATTCTGCAAATGTAGAGTATATGTAAGAGAGAGAGAGAGAAGGAGTGAATTTATTATTTTGTCAACCAGTAATGCCATACACAATACACTAAATTGTCAGTAGGTACTCAGGCATCTGTATTTCGGTATTCACCGGGAAACGGCGATACGACCAGTTAGTTAGTCATCAAAGTCTACCATCACCCATTCATGCCCATTGTATTAAAAAAATTTCATTGAAGTATTATCTTTGCACTCACAAATGATGCCCCTTATTAAAAAATTATTTTAACGCTCTCATTTAGCACATAGCATTCAAGCACATCGGTGTTCGTATTCTGAAATTCGGCACAGACACCAACATGCCCGGAAGAATGCCCAGTACACTCGCGAAAAGACGAAAAACTTTACTTTCTGTTTGTTTTTGTGTTGAAAATTCGAATATTAATCACATGTTTAAACTTGTAATTGTCAACTCCTCAATATTTGTATAAACAAAGAATTATTCATCAATGATTAAACGAAATGTTGAGTTGGCTATTTATCTATTTTGCATTCAATTTATCATTATAGACAGAATATTAGTAATCTGGAATACAGCATGTCATCGTTAGGGATTATTCTATTCACCTTTTATATTATTGGATTATCTACAAGAGCGGACACAATTGGATGGTACCACCAATTGCACAGATATAAACAATATTGATGAAAAGGGCTGTTTTTCGAACAAGTCTCCCGAGGATTTGAAATTGAGGACATTCATTCACGACTTGGAAAACTCTAGTTTTATAGACATCACGAATGAAAATCATACAACCAAATATGAAATTAATATATGGGTTACGGTACCTTACGACGATTCATATATATTTTCAAAGAACCACGTATTGCCGGCTGTCTATCAAGGTCTAGAAGACTCGGGAGCAGTTTTATGTGAGAATTATATCGAAAATGGAGGTGAATTCCCCGAGGTATGGTATATATTCGCTACTTTTTTTTCCTACAATAAATAAAATTGTTTTCTCGCAAATAGAATATCTGGATTCTATCTAGAGTTGTTGAGGGTGCCCGGTAAGTTCAATCGGTAAAGCATAGGGAATACGCCCCGACCAACGCATCACTGACGTCCTGGGTTCGTAAGCTCCACCCCCTAACCCACCACTCCCCCCCCCCAGGTTAAAAGTGAAATCCTACTCGTCCTTCTCTTTTTTCACGGATGTGCTGAGTTTCAGAATCTTTGCATAATAGAAAACGAATTGAACGAGAAGAAAGAAAGCGAGTCATAAACGTTTTTGAATGATCATTTTGCAAAACAATATTCGATGGAAATAAGATAATTAGGTCAAAAATTGTTTATTTTTATTTTCTGTGTGTGTGCCATAGTTTATTATACAAACAACCCACAATATATCACGAAACAACCATTGTAAAATAATAAATCAATAAATATAGAACAACAAGTAATAACAATAAGTAATATCACATGCTCCACCTGTTATTGTGAATTTACATTTTATTTTGGTTGAATGCTGATTTCTTTTCACCTTCTTTGTCATTTCTGATAAATTGCAAGAATAAATCAAGCTTGGAATGTATATTTTCTAGTTTACATCACTAAATGAAAAATCTGGCATTAGCATTTGATTGTTTGAGCCGATGTAAGACAAAAACATTCTCGCTTACTCAATTGGGAAGCTGAGTCATTAGTTACGCAAAATGTATATTGCTCAAATTGCTCCCATAAAAGCATTTTAAGGGAACAGTTATAAAATATATCTTTAATCTAACAATTACAGAATTCACATAAATTAGATTCCCCCAAGTCAAACCAATGCAAAACGTCATTTAAAACTATTGCTTTTAAATGAAACTTGGATTGAAATGATCTTTGCTCTTTAATCAAAATTAACCGACAAGTTTAAATGTAATTGTCAGTACTGCCGTTGTTTAAGTGGAAGAACAAAAAGGTTTTCAGAAAGTATTTCATAAGTCACTCAGCAAATATTTTCAGTCAACGTGTTTGATATAGAAAGTCATGAAAATCGAATAAATTATCTTGATGTTAGACAATGTTGTCAGAAATTGTTCTGTCAAACATACAAAAAAGATTAACCACGCTCAACAGATTTTAATCGAAAAATTACCCTTACACTTAATACTGCATGAATATCCTGCTGCCTGCAAGATCTTGTTAACTTTTTCAATCTTGATTTTCATGTTGTACTGTTTGAAAAATACGCTAGTTCCAACTTACGGAATGTCAAAGGCCCTTATCCCCTCACCAAGGGTAGATACGATTCACTACATCTTGCAACCATAAGCGCTTATAAATTCCCTAATAAATATGTAGTTACTGGCCCTTCATTCAACATAACAACTAAGAGCGTTTAATCTATGGCATCTTATGAAATCCCTTAGACAATACTTTGAGCAAACTTCTGTGGAAACATCTGTCATCAACTGTTAGACAACACAAAATTACTTATGAAGTCTTATGATTCATTTTTATTTTATTTCAAGTCTTTGTATTTCTAGCATACCTGCTTCACAGTGGCCGCAAACGATACCCGATGCAACTCGGATTTTGCCATGACGCAAGCAGTTGATATTCAAGACTCAAGAATCATAGCAGAAGAATGTAACACGGGAACGGATTTAAATGAAGTTGAAAATATGAATGTATTTATTGGGATGACTTGTGATTTTCCAGCAGGTCGGGTTGGAGCACTTGCAACGAATTGGAACTGGCCGTCAATTTTTCCTGGAACAAGGTGCGATCTATTATAATCAGTAGCGTTAAACTAAATTGTTTTGAATTGACTACTATATTTCAAATCGAATCAAGGCCGGAAAGAGAACCGTAAAAGAATTAACTAACGATAAATGAAATTGCGTCGAACTATGGCATTGAACCTTACAACAAATTGACCTGGGAAATATCCCTGGGTATATTAAAAATTTAATATTTTTGTTATTCGAATACATTCTAAAGTTAGCCATGTTCTTGTTCTTGTTGGAAAACATTATGACTATTTGAAGGAAAAGGTTATTACAGATTATAGAAACCATGAGTAGAATTCACGATATCTTTCGGTCCGTGAAACAAGGAGAGCATTTTTTTTTTCTTTTGTTGAATTTATTGGAAGATAAATTTTATTATGCTAATATTCTATAAGGTATATATATATATATATATTCATTTGCGAATGTGTTGGAATATTCTACTTGTTTTAGAAATTACTGAATATTCCATACTAAAGATGTACAACCAAAATTTTCTAGCATGAGGCGTCATTAGTGAGAGAGTAACATCCAAGTTTAAAGAGCTTTTGAGTCGTGTCTCTCGTTCAAATTGTTTACAACAATCACTTTTTGAGTTTTACGTTTATCTATATCGATTTTTTTCATGAATTTTGTTCCAGAACAACAATATTCGACAACAAAAATCAAGGTTGCTGTGAAACACTGACAAGAACAGGACATTCTGCGACAGATATTGGAAAATTTGTTGTTCAAATTTATAAACAGTATAACTGGACTAATTCATATGTGGTATATTCAAGGTATAATACATCGGACTTCTTTCTGTAATGTTTATTTATTAAAGGATTTTATTTATGTTCATTTTAGAGAAAACGGATTTAAATACTGACAACTATGTCTGGGAAATTTAATTCGTTGATTCGAATCGATCCGAAGCACATGCTATTCGAATAGGTACAAAAACTAGTTAAATAAAGTAAAATTTTCATTTTTAAACAAGTGCAATCGATTTTAGTCAAATTTGACCAGAATCGATTGTGTTTTGCGATTAAATGAATGAAAATTCACGCTCTTAGACATGAAAAGTGAATTTAAAATATATTGCATTTGAGTCTGTTTATGCAAATATTAGTAATTCATAACTATCATTTTTTGGTTTTCATACTGGAGACGTTCTATAGTAAAAAAGAGATATTTGTTGTTTATATGGAATTAGGGATTCTGTCAGATTCGAAAAAATATTCCAAATCAGGTTCGAATTTTATATGATTTAGTTTTGCACAGTCCTACTGCTAACCCAACTTGAATTTTTTTCAGTAAATTCAATTTCACGTCACTCTTGATTAGGGGTGTACGAATCAATTATTCGAATCAATTGTGCCATTGATTCGGAATCAACAGATTAAAAAAAGATATACAGTTATAGAAAATGGATGTCGAATTTGTTTTCAACAATGTTCTAATAAAGTGTTTTTGTCAGTTTATTATAATGCTTCTGATTCGAATATTCGATTCGTAAAAATAATTTGCTTCGATTCTGAATCAACAGCTATTCGATTATGGCCACCCCCATACTCCTGGATCCCGTTAGTTGCTGCTTCTAACCTTCGGCGGTAAAGCATCCTGTTGTGAGAGAATCATATGAGCACATGAGAGTTTGAAACCTCCAAATCCGCAATCGCTAAAAAACGTCACATTTCACCAAATGTTTTTAAAGAATATATTTTCTTCGGAATATATTTTTCATCTCAAATTTACCTATCGTTGTTGCGAAATTATCCAATCGTTTTTCACGCGCTTTCTTCGTGTAATTTATTAATATAAAATTGTTAGTTTTCCATTTTCTGTCGGTAAGAATTTCTGGTTGAAGGCCAGAGCATATTATCACTTTTTAATATTATTACTTATTTTTCTTTTTTTTTTCATTGAAAACTTACGCCTGTCGGAACTAGCTAACGCTCACTAACTAATCTAAGGCAAATCTATTCGTTTTCAATCCATACTTTTCTAAACGGGATAACGAAAACGCGGTCGTGACCGAAGGCATATTCAAAGGCATATTTTCGTCTATGCGAATGCCTTCTCTAATGAATGATTGACATAGTCGATGTTGAGTGATAAACAACAGAAACAAAATGGCGTCACAATACAAGCAAGTTGTGTATGCGTATATCAGCACGTTTCAATGACAAACGTTGGTGGCCAAACATTATTGACATTCTTCATCCGAAAAACTTCATCTGAAAAACTATCAAATTACGTGGATTGCAAATAAAGAGTTCGCGCAGTTGTTGATGTTAATCAACGCGACCTCTAATTAAAAAAAAACTGATTCACAGGACCTCAAAAAAGAAGACGCATTCCGAATACCGTTTGAACAAAACTATACTGAAAACCTTTTTTTTATATATCGTATGTCTTTCGTATAAAAAGTAATAGATGCGTGATTCTAGTTTATTGACTATGGTGTTAGGATTTTCGTTTTACAACATTCACATTCGCGTGGGATGGGAGGACAGTGCGATTTCTGATAATTTAATATAATCCGTATTTTATCGTTATTCATTTAATACATTATATTTTTATATCCTTATATTTAGAAGATTATTAATCTTTTTATAATTGTTTTTAAAAAAACTCAAGTGCGTGGCTTATATAAATTTTAAATTTGATAAATCACGCACTTGTTTCCATCGGAAAACTCGTTGATGATTGATATTGAAATAAATTCAAAATCAAAATTCAAATTCAGGCCTAGGCCAGTCAATACTAGTTGAGCCATTCAAGACCAAGCAGCTACTCAAAACGTATACAAGGACATGGACAACGTCCATGATAGGTTCATGGACAGTTGATGTACCGCAATTCATGAAAATAGAGTTCGATTTTATTTCAGATATTCAAATTATACACAGTAGACTTCTGGGTAGTTTTCGTTTCTCGAACAAAAGACTTTTATTTTGCTATAAGATTGAGAATCAATTATATCATATTAATTCAAGTAGATGAATGAAAAATTAAACATTCCGTGAAAAAAATTGAATTAATTTTGAATTAAATTATTAAAATTAATTCCCCAAGCTTCGTTGTTCTACAGAAAATAATAACAAACGTTATTATGGGTTATAAAAATTTGGCAGCAAGTCCCAAAAGTATGCTGATTGGGAATTGTGTTTAACTACACTTCATCAGTGATTTGGGAAACCTTCTTCCCTTGCTTTTGCAAATTTTAATAAAAATAATTTAACATAATTTTATAATTACTTTTCATTTTCAGTGTAACAAATCATGGAGCACCGGTAGATGCAACGACGCGATCTGACTGTGCCACCATCATGTCTGGAGTTACTGCTCAATTCAGATCACAGAACCATTGGCAAGGTGGAAAACAATACAACATATCACAATATTACAACGACGATTATTTGATAGAGGGAACAGATTTGCTCCTGGATACATTGCGAAACTATGCACGAGGTTAGTTATAGCCAAGAGCGATAAAAAGAACATTCTGGTGTTATGCATCACCCGCTAAACAGTAACGGTAATCATATTTGGTCGATATGCACCAAAATTCTGCACTGAAATCATATTTTACATATTATTAATGCAAAATGAGCATCAATAAAGACCAAATTATTTCCAATCAGCATTCTAAAATACCAAACTATTTTGTGAAAAAGATTCTAGTTGCCACATTTAAACTGCTGAAAACATAAAAATATTGATCGAATTAATAATAATGAAAAGCAGAAAAATATATTTGGAAGATATCGCACAATTGACTGGCAATTACAAATAGAATAACCAGAAGGCCAAGGGTAATACCACTCACGTATCATTTCACCTCCGCGCAATTTCATCATGATTTTATCATAATTCACGTATTGATGGAATTTTTCCATGTCAAGGTACTTTATTTTTTCTGTTGTTGCAGAATCGGATCAATAAATTGTCGCAAGCGTCGCTCATTGTGATCATACTGACCATCGCAATTTTTCAAATTTTACTAATCTCAACAAATTTCCGAATAACCCACTGCAACCTATCAGTATCGATCGTTACTAGGTAGTTATTTTTTGTTCATCTTATTTATCTAAATGAAATATCGCCATAAGGCTAAAAATAATGAATCGGTGTTTAATGAAGGATCTTATTTGCTGTCCAGTTCCTCTTCAAGTGCTGTCATATGGCTAAAAGTCTTTTGGCATATGGTAAGGCACTCAAAATGTATTTAATCAGTGGAATATCAGTAAGTTGACTGACCTATTGCGCATCCATAGATTTCTTATTATAACGCTTAGCTAATCTGTGCCGCCCTAAACGTGCGAAGATCATGGAGTTCAGCTGCGCACGAGAGAACTTTTATAGCCGTTAAAAGAGCAGGCACTGGAAGCATAAAAAACTTTATACGTACCTATCACAGCGAGCCTTAAGGTTTGTTCCATCCATGACATAATTTCAGACCTGGTCGGAAATTTACTAGCAGAATTTCTTATCATCGAAACACGCGATGAGAATCGAAAAACGAATGATCAGACGCTAATTCAGAAAGCACCGCTAATTATGTGACGTCACACGAGGAGCAAAAGCGAATGTACTGTTGACGCGACGGCGATGCTTTTTGGCGTCTTCTCCTCGGACGGACGAGTGGTCCGGGTAGTAGTAGAGGGGGTGTTTTGTAGCCTCATTTGATTTTTTGCCTACCGCTATGAATAATATACACTTCATATTAGTGGAAAACTACGATGTGCGATGATATTACGTTCCACACACTGAGATATATATCTACTACTAAGCATTGGCCCAGGCAAACCTTTCGAATATCGAAATCTACTTTTACAGCAACCCCCAGTGAGCGTGAGGTCTTCTCTTCTTGCAAAAAATATATCGCGCCCGCATATACTGATTAAAAACATTTTAATCCCTGCACATGCGCGTTTTCATTAACTTGCATATCTACCGGGACATCAATTTAGTTCGTACAAATCATACCCATATGTCAAGAATGTTCTTGACTTTTGAACAAAAGCTCAGAACTTATTAATACCATAATGCATTTTGCCAATACGTCACAGTTCGAATTTTTAATTCTTCAAAAATACTGATACTTATAAATCGTCCTTGGACTGCGCTATCCATCGGTGGGTCCATCAGTGACTATGTTTCGAAATTTTTCTGAGTGGTGAGCCATATCGAAATCACAAAATGGCGAGCCGAAGGAATTGTTTGGTGATCCAATTTATAATAATGTAATTATGATAACACCACACCGTGTCATATTCTCGGAATTCAATCACATGTAAACACTCCATACTGTGATATCTAAACTTCTTACATGATATAACGAATAAGAAGTATTATAACTTTTAAAATGAAAATAAACAGCCTCGCCTTATGCCGGAACATCGTTGAATTTACAGTAAATTGATGATTGCATTATTGTTACCCAATAGGAAACTTATTTGCGACAGGAATTGTAAAGTACAGAACCAGACATGGTTCAATTACGACAGAATGTTATTTTCCTTCGGGTGTCTTAAATCCCTTCTTAAGAGTAAAAAGACTTCAAAATATCCTACTAGACACCTTAATTATCTAACGACGCTGAAAATCAGACATTCATTTCTAGTCATGGTCTTGTAATAATGTGTTTTGATAAATTGAAACAGGGTTTCTTACTGAACATTTTAACTTATGTTTCCTATATATGGAATGGTTGGCGGAGTAAGTTGTATTTAACAGTTGCGGGAACCACCATGTGCCGGGAAGGTGTCCAACATTCCTCTCACACATTATTTTCTCCACTTGATTCGAACCTTCATCACCGCGCAGAGCGATTAGAGTTTCGCACTATAGTTCGATGCATAACTCGACCGTGCATCAAACAGAAATTTAAGTTTGTCAAGCATAAGCCACAGATGGACCGCGCTTGGGCGGCGCGATCCATCAGTGACTCATACTTAACAAAATCTGCTGCGTAACACGCATAGATTAGCCTGTTTGGAGCTCAAGATTGACGAACTAATTTTGAATCTTAAAAGTATGACGTCCGTCGCCTATCGTTGAGCTGTGCGAAAAACTCATGTTTTGAAAAGGTCTGGGAAGTACCCGCGCCAACTAACCCAGCTTATGTAATAGTTTTTAGAGTAACAAAGCAAACATTTGAATGAAACACACAGGTGTTGTTCTGTCAAGCACGTTCGACTACGGAAAGATGGCGACATCAATTATCGATTATAAGTCGCAAAGTTTTTTATGATTCCGTATATTTAACATTGCCTTCCAGTATTCGGTAAAATTTTCGGAAAAAAACTTTAGGTGCCTTTGTATAACCAATCGGATATTTTTATTTGTCAAGCGTAAGTGGTCATCACAGGCTGACCTCTCGATAGCAAATGTAAACTAGCATTTCCTAAAAGCCTATTTACAAAATATAGAGCTTATATAAAAAAAAAATCGCTGATTCAAAGCTTAAATACACATTTTAACATATTTTTGTCTTCAAAACGGCGTATCGTATCAGAGAATGGAAACTTGATTTTTTTTTCGAGAAAATTCAATTTATTTTTTCTGTAGCTATGACTTTTTGTGTATAGCAATACTGATCACTGAGAGCACACCGTTACCCCCTTTTGTCACCACTGATATTTCTTTTAAAGAATGAAATGTAAAAACAATGTAATAATTTAATCAAATTTACTGGAAATTTTCCATAAACTATTTCCCTCTCAAATGTTTACCTTTGGTCATAAAACGTAACTTTGGGGAAAGGTTTATTGTGTTTTCAGGGTACAGTTTGTTTTGAAAAGTTAATTAATAAACTGGTGGTGATCATAAACGAACGCCTGGCGTATTAAATTTGAATTATCGTGTTGTAAAAGCTTAGTTAGGCAAGTTTTACTCTCACGAAAGTAAAGAAAGTTACCAAACCAAAAATTTTATTTTGCGAACTATGAAGCCACAGCTGGACCATGCCGACCATCAATGACTCATATTTGTCATGTCTGGTCAAAATATTTCTTGCTGAACAGGGATAGTTCTATTGCCATTTGCGTAAATGAAGGGTAATTAACCTATAAATATTACGATCCAGATTTTAACCAGAAACTCTGATTTTGTCACGCACGAGCCACGTGTGTGTGTGGTTATAAAAGCGTGGAAAGCATGACAATTAAAAGCATTTGCTCCAGACATGATTACACAATCATGAATTGTATAATGCCATTTCCACTATAAAAAAACTTCTAATGTTTGTAAGAAAATCAGGCAACCTAATATACCGTGCTTAATTGGCGGGAAAATTACCATTCCTGGATGCCAATATTGAATTTTAACACAGCTAACGAGTGCTGCCTGTTTCTCTTCAACTTGGTCTTTGGTCTGCGACATATTTGGCTGCTTTATCAGAAACATTTATTCCTTTGTGTTTTGCAACCCACAACAATACAAACTTGCATCTGAATATGATTTTTCTCAGTTAGTTAAAAAAGATTAGCATTTTTTTGGTGTAATAACATGGCTTGCAGTGGCGGCGCGAAAAGTTTGTTTTTTGAACTTAGGTGAAGTTTTTACGGGGTCCGGTTCATCGGAATAATACATAAATGCTTCTTTTTCACAAGCGAGACGAAGGCGCAGAAACATTTTTGACATTTTCCTGCAAAAAGTTGTCTAATTAAAGCAGAAAAAAATCTATTTTACTATGCATGTGATAGAAATTGCGCATAATAGAAAATAATAGTCTTAAATGTTCAGCATTATATAAAAAACATATTCCAGTGACCTTTCACTTTCGATGTTCAAGTTCCTTGTTTTGTTAGTTTCGCTTGACTTTCAGACGATGAATCATACTGATGTCAATATTCCAAAGAAAAAAAATTTTAGTCGAATTTTCAAGTTTTCATTAGAGCTGGGGACATATTTCCAGCTTTGCCCAGCATGGCAAAGTTACATGTAATTATTTGAAAATAGCAAACGTTACAAAATTACAAATATTCAATATTTGCTACATATCCTAAAGTTCGTAAAACCTACCCAACTTTAATGCAGCGATAATTTATCCGACTATTGTTTGCTTACTCGTTAATTAAACATTAAATATTTGTTGCGCGTCGTTCGTCTACCGATCGCAGCTAGTCATATTGTATCAGACCCATTTATCAATTTTTACAAATGTTGAACAAATGTCATATCATATATATATAGGCCGATCGTCCAAAACGTAAAACATAGGGGTGTATCCAGTGATGCTTTCAAAACCATGAAAAGGAAGGGTCTAAATTTGAAAAAAAATTTATGACGTCGTAAAAGGCGCCACAGGCAAAAATGTAAAATTATCCTTTTTATTGTATATCACAATTAAACAACCAAAAAACTTTTTGGAAATTGGGATTTCTGCCACTGAGATTGAAAACCGAGGGTCCTTATTTTGATTTTTTTTTCAAATTTGTGTTCAGTACACTAAGATTGAATAACAACAGTAGCTCAAATCCAAACTTGAAATTTTGCACGCGGTGCGCATTCGAACATTACTCAATAGTTGCTGTTTGAGGTCAATTTCACCTTTGTTCAACACTTAAACCTTTTTTCGGGTTACCTCATATAGTGCGGGTTATTTATGCCATAATTTTTCTGAAAAAAAAAAACTGTAAGGATCTTTTTACAAAGTTACTCAAAGTCACCGTTCCCGATAATAAATTTTATCTTGGCAAGCATTATCTACAGATGGAGCGTCGCGATCCATCAGTAGCTCATGCTTAACAAAATTCGTTCTTAAGATAGAATCATGCATGCATTCAGATAATGCTATTAACCTTGTCATACCAAAAATCGTAACCGTGATGGATGGTATTTATTGTCTCTCATTATAATAACTCCTCTTCTCTATTTATCGCTACCATTCATCTCTCTCTATCCTATCCATATCCTCTCAATCGCCCTCTCCCTGAAAATAAAAACATTTTCTCTTCGATTTCAGTTTCAATTTGGTGTGTAGGAAGAAAAGCGATGCGATATATTATGAATAAAGCATATGAGAAGAATATGACAGGAGGCGATTTTGCTTTTCTATACTTTGATATTTATAATACAAATACTTCTTATGAATGGTCCAATGAAGATGATCAAAGTTGTGAATTAATCGGGGGAAGCAAAAGCGGTAAGTTTTTCAATCCTTGTTATATGCCCGTTACAAGCCTTTACAGCCAGAATAATATTTTCGAATCGGATCGAATCACTAATTCTTTGCAAATACCAGATATTCTGTATTTACTATTATAACTTGTCGCAATTGAGAAAATATAGAAAATTTATAGTTTGTAGCGTATTTTTAATCTGCACTTAGAGAAACAATTTTCATATTTTAATGACGAAATCCAATCGATTTTGGTCAAATTTGACCAAAATCGATTGGATGTCGTCGTTAAAAATGAAAATCCTAGTTCACTCAATAGTTTTTGTACTTATGAACGATTCATGATTGAGTTAAAAAAGATTTTATTTATTTTTAGAATATTGCAAAACTGATATGGGAAATTCAACAGATGGCATGCGTGCTCTTCAAGTTATTTCGCTCCATCAACCAAACACGGAAAAATATAAAATCTTCTCAGATTCAATGAAAAACAAAATGGGACCTGACGTAGCAGAAAACGAAGAATTTGTAAATCCTTTTGTTGTTCAATACTATGATGCAGTGAAACTTCTGGTTAGCGGAGTAAGCAAGTGAGTGAGGCAATTAGTCATTATCTGGGGCATATATCATTCATTGCACTTTTGCCATGGCGGTTCAGTTTCATTTGGTATGCTTCCGCTTAGAGTGGTGCTCCCTTTTGCAGTCGCTCTTAGCCATTCGAATAGCCTTTAGTTGGTAAGAGCAAACTATAATAAAAATAGAAAAATCCAATTTTGGTTCATGTTATCGTGGAGAAAATGACAGAATCACATGGTTATAATTATTTTATATAAGTTAATTACTATTAAGGCGATCACATTAGCGTTTTTTTTTTATTTGTTATTTGCAATAGGCAATAAGCATTCTCCTCTACTTAAAGGTAATATTGCCTTTAAAAAAGTATTTTCAACCGTGTTCCCTACTTAATACGATGAGTAGATTGTGTACGTTAGATTGGTTGACTGACTGCGTCCTTGTAAATTGGGATAAAGAAGAAATTGGGTAGGAGCTGACTTAGATGGTCGTCACGATCCCTCCCAGGTTAAGTCTCGATACTGTCATATTAATAGTCGTCGTCGATAAAACTGTGTTAACAACGTTAAATAATTATATATTTTTACTTGGGAATGTTTAGAACTATCGAGAAAGATAACATAACTAACCTATCGAATGGAACGGCATTTGCTCGACGACTCTGGAATACAACATTTGAGAGTGTTGATGGTTTTGTAAAAATAACCGAAACAGGCGATCGAGTCATGGATTATACATTGATGGATATGAACAAAGATACTGGGTTGTTTCAGGTGAATTTTTTTACTGAAATTCGTTCAAACTAAGTCCGGAAGCATCGCATACTAACCATACTTGACATAAATATCATCAACAAGGCGGTTTCGAAAAATATACAATTACTGCAAATGGACAGTGAATTTACTGTACTTTTGTCACAGGGTACTTGCTATTTTCTTTCATAGTATGTATATTTATTCTTATTACCGCCATTCTCTTCTTAGGAAGCTGTAGTGTACTATGGAATAAACCAAACATATGTAGAAGTTGCTGCAATAGATTGGCCGGGTAAAGATCCACCTCTCAATATGCCAGAATGTGGTTATACACCTTGTGTGGAGGAAGGAGACAAGCTGTCAACCCGTAAGTTAAAATAAATATAACATAGTAAGGTGAGAATTTCAAACGTAAAAATGTCATCATGTGGGTGCTGGCTTCACAATTGCACTAACGTATTTTCTGCGTGTCCTACAAAGGCCATACTGCGTGTTTGGCTTAACCGATGCATTGCGTTGCGTTTCACGTAACAAAACAGAAACGACAATACACGTTTGCAATGTTTTGCTAAATTGAATCCAAATTTCTACAAAGCGCAAACGTACACTAAACGAGGACTACCTGTTAGCTTGCATGGTATACCGTTCAGATGCATGCCCGATGTTGCCCGACGTGAAATGCAAGTTTAAAATGAAACAAACGTAGAAAAAACGGAACAAAGAGGCAAGCGTGTATTTAATTTCTACCTCAAAAAGGGCTAAATGTCAACAAAAAGTGGTAGATATTTTTACCATCGCCAAGCGCATAAAGCACTCACTGCACTCGATTATAGCGGTTCGGTCCTTCTAGGCTATTTCCCCCCTGGAGCGCAGTTTCGGTTACTTCATTTTGTACTAGTTCTTTGTCACTTACGTGACCGTTAGTTATTTGTAAGCTTTTTTCCGCCCTTTTTGTACAGAATTCCAGCAAGCGAAATTGCGTTAAATGGCGTGTTTAAACCTGTGAAAAACTGCAAACCAAGCTGTGGACGCGATAAATACATGATTGCAGAGAATTCTCTATATATGTTGACTGCAACAAGTCAAAGCATGATGATGTCCGCAAAAAACACAGCATGACAAAATTTTGATATTTTAGCCCATGCTTATCATGACCCACTGATGGATGACGCCTTCCAACTACGGCTTACGTTTCACAAAAATATTCTTTCTTGGTTGAAAAAAATAAACCTGATTGTTCAGTTACCAGACAATGTAGCAAGGTTTTAAACTTTTATTCTCCCAACTTCAACTGTTGCCCGTCCAGAAACTTTATTTTGTTAAGCATGAGCCACAGATGAACCGCGCCTTGGCGGCGCGATCCATCAGTGACACACACTTATCAAAACATTTTAGGTAATATTTTTGGGACACGGTGTAGTTTTATATATTAGGTTATATATTGACAGTAATTCGAATCGATTCTAAGACCAAAATATTCGAATCGGTATTGAATTGATTATACCCAATCCAAAATTTTATTTTCTCAAGAATGTGCCGCAGATGACCGGCGCCTTGTGGGTGAAATACATCAGTGTTCCGTGCGTAACTATGTATCAAATTCAGCTGACCGGTATTTTCAAATTTTAGCAGAAAAAATACGAGCTATCGAACTTCAAATTTTGACCGCTGATAAAAATGCTGATAAAAACTTAATATTCTTTTTCAGTTGCAAAGGTTCTCTTCGGGACATTTGTTTTCCTTGTTTTATGTGTCTTGGTAACAGTATTGGTTGCATATAGGTGAGTATAGATGTACAATGTAATGTAAAAATGAGACCGGGTATTCGGACATCACCCAATATGTCTGTTGTCTAGAACTGTCTTCTTTATTTGGTATAAACCAACGATATTCCCGCCATTTTATGTCATCTATGTGCGGACTTTGAAATTGCTTTACAATTTTACTGCGCCTATGGGTTAATAGAATTTTTATATGGTGATATGATTTAGCAATATTATGAAGCCATATTTTTGAAAAATGTTACTAAATTGTTCAATTGGTCAAAAAACGATTTTCGAATATTAAATATTGAACATGTTGATTATCATCGAAAATGTCTTATTGAATGTGTGAATAATAAATCCCTCTTTGTCTGTGTTTAAGTGTTAATTACAAAAATCATTTGCATCATGACGTAGAGATAGCATAAAACGCTCAAAAAACGCATGAAAGCGTAAAACTGTATGCATGTAAAATAAAATTGCGCTTCGACTGCTAATAGCCTTTCATACAAGACCAGGAAGGTTAGTAGGACTCTTACCATATCATTCACGACGGGTAAATAAAACATACTTAATTACCTAAATGATACTACGACGATCTGACAAAATAGACATTAGGTAAAGTCTGATACTCTGTTCATTAACAATGTCCAGAAAGCGGTCTGTTTCGGCTACATAACTATTACATCTTATGATGAAAATACTGCGACGTGAACAAGAAACAACAGCCAAAACAACAGTCTCCAGTATTAAAACACTGCTTGCCTTTGTATTCATCTCATAAGATCTGTGCTACCCCAGTCCGAAAAAATTTGGTTTGTTAAGTACAAGTTTCTGATGGATCGCGCCGACAAGGCGCGGGCCATTTGTGGCTTATGCTTGGCAAAATAAAATTTCAGATTAGGAAATACCACCTATTTGTATTCAGTGGAATATCTGAGCGGTATCGATTTTAGAACTATGGCCTTCACTCAAATAGTCACAAAATATTTCATTATGTGATGTGAACGAAAGAAAATATATTATTTATTGTGGTTACTTTATTTTTTTATGTTTGTAGGCGAATACTGAAAGAAAGAAAATTGAGAAATATGGCTTGGAAAGTCAAAGCGGAAGAAATTGATTATGGGATGAGAAAAAGAAGAGCTTCGGTATGATTGATATTTTGGTTTAGTACAAACGCTCAGAAAGATATCTCAGTCAGAAGTAATTTTTAATAAAAAACGTGTTTTGTCAAGCACGGAATACTGGTGGTCACTGATCAACACTCTTGCAAAAGCGAAAATGTTTATCTTTAAAAAATATTTTGTTTATTTCAGTTAGTGGCATTTTTTGTAAAATGTAGCACGAGAGGCTATGACGCGCAAAATAAATTTTGGCTTTTTATTGAGAAAATACACCATTTCATGGGTAAAATATTAGGACTCCGATTGCGGAGATTGTGAAGATATTTGACTGCCCCCCCATTCGAAAATTCCCCTCCCCCGGTTCCGCCGCCAATGATTTTAGTTTTCAGTTAATATACTTCTAGGCCTAATTAATTCACAATATTACAGTAGAAATAAAATATTTACGTCGTTCATATTATGTCTAAAGATGGGATGTTGTTCAAATTTCTATTTGCGATCAAGTGAGGGAAGTGATTTAACTTCCGGTCTCTTTCCTATTTTCTTGTGAAATGAAATCGAGAAATAATGCCAGCAATTCGTGCATCATTTAGATTACTTGACAACTAAAAATAGTTCATTTTTGTTTATTTGGATTCTTCCTCTTCATGTCTGCCATTTTTGGGCGTACAACAACAGCCCACTAAATGCCACTAAATGCCAATACCGATGCATCGTTGCATGTCTGGACTTATCAGGACTCGAACCTGATATGTTTAAGTTGCAATGACTAAACCAACTAGGTTAATCAATTCCGACTTTGAAAGTATTCTATAAACGTATAATAAACAAAATTGTGGTGGAAGGAGTCCTTCTAGACTACTTTACTGGTGACCGAGCAGAACGTAAAAAAAACTATTCTAGTCGAAAACTATTGTTTTGCCAAGCATGAGTCACAGATGAATCGCGCCTAGACGGCGCGATTCATCAGTGATTCATACTTAACAATACGTATTTATAGTTGAACTTTTCTGATGAAGATAAACATTCTTAAAAATCTTATAAATCCATTTTTTTTGCCTACTCAGGGTTCAACCGTTAGTCATTCCAGTGACAGTGATGTAATAGCTCCGCATAGTGGTAATGGAAGACAAAAGTTCATTCAGACTGGAATGTGGAAAAGTCATTTCGTTGCTGTTAAAAAAATAGAAAACCCGCAAAGAGTTCAACTTGATCGGAATCTTCTTGTAGAATTACAATTGGTATGCAAAATAAAGCTTTTAAGTTTAGAAACATTTCCGCAATTATAAATTTACAAATATAATCAAATATATATTCTTAGTATACTAAGGAAATAAAAATACCTATCGACGAATTCGTTGAATATTCCAAACCGAAATATTTAGCTCTTCGTTAGAATATTCTTTTTCTCAAATTTTACTTTTCTTCTAATCTATCCCATAGTCTCTCTTAACCAGTTTCCCTTTTATCGCGTCTTGTGATGAATGTAAATAACGTTGTAGGTGATGTTGCCGTCGCCCAGGGCAGATGCTTTATTGTAGAATTTCAGTTCCATTTGAAATATTTTCCGGTTGAGTGCAGTGGCTAGTACTGTATTTTGAAGTAGCTCTTAGTCATATAAGTGTTGCTCCGGGCCACACATGGTGTAAACGCCATTGAAGCGTAATTGTATATAAATTGTGCTGCTAAAATTATTTAACAAAGTTTTTTTTTGAAAACGGAGAACGGAAAAGTTGGCATATTTCATCATTTTACTTGCAACGTCTTTTCAGTACAATTATAGGTTAAAAATACAGAATTTTTTTCAAAGTACTTATACCTAGTTTCCCGGATATCTGGTTTACCTAGTTTTAGCTTTTGGAGAGTTTTTTGTTTGAAAATGTCTTAAATGCAGCAAAGCAAAGACTCCCTAGATTATTTTTTTTTTTATCCAGGTAGTCGTTGCTTTTTATCTGTTTTTATCTGTTTTTTTTTTATCTCGGTACTACCTAGATTTGAAAGTGGAAGTGGAAGCTTACCCAGTTTTCTAGTAAATTCGTTTTACTTTACCTAGTTAAAGTGAACCTAGGTTGCATAACTTCTTCTCGGTCGGAAAAAAACTGTGTATGTATTGTCAAGTATGATGCACTGATGGATCGCGCCGCCAAGGCGCGGGCCATCTGTAAATCATACTTGACAAATTTTTTCAATTGTACTGACTGGAGAATTCTATTTTCTCAGATGTTGTCGTTAGAGAACGAACACTTATGTAAATTCATCGGAGCAAGTCTTGATCCTGTCATTATATTGACCGAATATTGTTCTCGGGGATCACTGCAAGATTTTCTTGAAGGAGATACAGAATGGGTTGACGTTGATGATGTTTTCAGGTAGCCAAGTTTTCAAAATCTATTCGAATTCAAATCATTTGTAAAATCTAAAATGAGTTGTACAAGAATACGTCTTGAGTATTTGAGTCCACAATACTCATGAAGTTGTCTTATCATTCTCTTGGCATTGCGTTGCGTTTAAAGTAACAAAACAACAATGGCAATATACATCTGCATATAGCTTTGCGTTAATATGTTTTCACATGCCTATACAAAGCACAGACGTACGTAACGGAACGAGCACTCGTCCGCGTTCAAACCGTTCGTTCCGTACTGGGAAAAGTAAAGAAACGCATTCGCAGCTTTGCGCTAGAGTAAAACGCAAAGTTAAAGTTGAAACAAAACTAAAAAATGGCAACTTCCGCAAACGTGTTTTGCTGCCTTACGACTTTACTTATACGGGAGTATAACTGATGTCCTTTTAACTAAACTAAGTTCATATTTTTGCTTTTTCATCGATCTTGATTCAGTTGTGTTGTTCATATGTATTGATGAACAAGAGACATCGCAAGACGACGGAATCTTTCATGAAATATTATGATTGCTTGATTGGTTCTGTCGTTTATTAAATTGCAATAGAACTTTAATGTATTATAGTTTCTACTTCGTTCATCAGGAGTAAAGTTGTCGCCCGTTCTATGTCAGGGGTAGATGTTTCACGCAACCAATAACAAATTTACAATTTATGCGTACGATCAATTGAAGAAGACGAAAAGATATGCAACAATCCTCGCGTGAATATCCATCCCCACGGGTTCGAACTCTGGTACCAAGTATAGATTCAAAATATGGTCTCTATGCTGAGCTAACCGTGGTCGCGGTAACCGGGCAGTCAGGAAAGCTCATGTAATTAATTCACGAAGTATTTCTGGGAAAATATCGTATTGATGTATAAAAACGACGACCTAATAATATCAAATACAGTAATTGGTTTCCCGGTGACGAAAAAGTAAATAAGCATTATATACATTGAAGTACAAATATAAACAAATAACATCTGGCTTCATATCCGACGGACATTGTCGATAGCAATGATTAACTACCAGTAAACTTCTGCAGCGGATGTATTTAAGTTCTAATATTTGATTGTGAAGTTCACCAAGGTAACAAATGGTTCTGAAGGGCCCTTGAAGTAAATTAAACGACGGTGTTCGTGATGCATTGCTGTTCAGTATGTTCCATCACATATAGATACGATACATATATATATATATATTTCATCATAATTTCACCAAGGCTGAAAGCAGCACCACGAGGGAACTAGCTAATTGTCAAAAAATTTCCGTCTGCATATATTTTTGTTAAGTAAGGGACACTGATAAATAGGAATGATGAATTTGTTACTCATGCTTGGCAAATCAAGTTGCTACGGAATTTATCTACGTAACTGATAGGATATATGAGTAGAGGGACTGAAACTTTATAGGCCTCTTCTTAAGCAAACATGACACGCGGCGCACAGGTTGATACGCAACTCATAAACATAAAAAGCGCCCAAGTTTGTTTTAGCGTATAGTTTTTTATAATTTTTTTAAATGAAATTCTCTCGGGAGCAGTGCTTTAAAATATTCGGCAAACGGTCACTTGATGGCAAAAAGCTACACTGTAACAAAATGCAACAAAATCACTGGTCTTTGAGAGTAATTTTACTTGTCAATATTGAAAAAAATTAACTCTTTTGGCCAAATATGGGGTGTTAATGGAACGCACCGCCAAGGTGCGGTCCATCAACAGCCCCTAATTGGTATAAATCTCATATGCAATTACTGCAAATGGCCAGTAAATTTACTGTTCTTTTGTTACAGTATACTACAAGATTTAGTAGTGAGTGTACAAGTGAGTGAGATTTAGAAGTAAGTGTACTCTAAGCGAAAAACATTTGAAATGGATCTGAAAGGACATGGTAAAATGATTAGAGTGGTATCTGCCCCGGATAATGACAAGCCATTCCTTGCAATCCCTCGCTGGCGTGGCCCACCATGGGTAAGCTCAAAACGATTTGGTATACTGGTATCTATCGGTAGGTCAGGCTGAAGTTTTTTTTTATATTATCTTATAAAATTAAATGACAGAATAAAAAAATGTTTCAAACTTAGCTGTGTGATCGCCACTCATTGACAGTAAGACGGGATATTGAAGACAAACTATAAAATGAACTTTTTGGCCAAGTATGGTCTGTTGATGGAACGCATCGCTAAGGTATCGTCCATCAACAGTCCATACTTGTAATAAATCTCATCAACGAGGCGGTTTGGACAAGGTGGCAACTTGAACAGCGCTGGCAAAATTTACATGTCAGTACAATATTCCCAAATGCAATATTAAAAAATGTAGGCCGCATATATACCTCTACAAAGTTTGTAGAAACGTTTTTTTTGAATAAAGAGGCACTTCAAATGAAAAATGAACCGCTATATTAAAGTGCAATGAGATGTATCTGCACTGGGCAATGAAATGATCATCACTTCATAACTCTTTTCTTTTCCATTGCAGAACGTCTCTCATACTGGATATCGCACACGGGATGCATTATTTGCACAGAAGTTTGATACATTCGCACGGGAATTTGAAGTCGTCAAATTGTTTGGTTGATAGCAGATTTGTAGTGAAAATCACAGACTTTGGACTTGCGCCGTTTCGCGTTAAAGAAAGAAAAGAGAGCTTTGATGAATATAGTCATTATAAAAGTAAATATATTACCATGATTACTGATTATCGATTATCTAAATCTTCAATAACGGCACGTTATTTATATTTTATTATTGGTCACACAAATATCTAACATCTCCCCTCTGGATACTAAATGACATCGTTTGCCGCCTTGTTGATCGAATCAAGTATATTTCGATCGTTTCAGCATCTAATCCGGATTTCGAAAATGTCGATATCTTTCTAGTAGGGTATTTTTATAACTATACCCTGACAAAACTTGATAAAAGAGTTTTTCATATTTCAATCAGATATAAGACATTGATAAGGCTGATGCTCCACAAAAATAGAAATAGGGATAAAGGTATATCATAGAAGTCGAACGTTAATTTACACATTAATAAATTACCATTATTTCTTTATTCGGAAATATTATTTTGATGAGATGGAGCTATGAGAAACGTAATCAATATTTTTCTTTATTTGGTTCATTTTCAAGCACACGCGCTTTTAGTAAAGATATTAAAAAAATGAATGTTTTTAAATAATAATAAAATATCAGTCTTTGAATAATATGTACAAAATCCACAGTTATTTAATTTTTGGAATATAATATGGCAAATGATTTTTCTATCAAATGAGTCTTTAAAATAGTCGAAAAACTGAGTATTTGGACAATAAATATTTTCGTATTCATTCCTCAATTGTCACAGTTTACATATAAATAATTTTACATTTAAGCTTTGCATTTTCAGATCTATTCTGGACGGCACCTGAACTTCTCAGGGAAACTAAACCATGTCCAAAAGGAACACAGAAAGGAGATGTATATAGTTTCGCGATTATTGTTCAAGAAATATTGTATAGAAACGGTGCATTCTATCGTGGCGAGGCCGAAGAAAATCAATGGACACCGAAAGGTAAAGCGTAGTACCTTCGACTAATTCGAATATTTTCTGCTGCTAATTACCGACGTTTCGAATGTCGATTAAAACAAGCTTTATCAGACTATGGCTGGTCAAAACCGAATTATTTAGAACTCGAATCTGATTCGAATATTATTTTTTTCCGATTCGGATCTTATCACTAATTTTATGGGAATAACAAATATCCAATTTTACTATTACAACTCGTCTCCATTGCGTACATCAAGAAATTCATAGTTCATTGTGTATATTCAATTCACACACCATATTGTTTTAAACTAACAATTTTCATATTTTAACGACAAAATATTATTGCTTTTGGTCAAAGTTGACCATAATCGATTGGACTTTGTCGTTAAAAATTTTCAGTTAATTTAACAAGTGTCTGTTTCAATGAACAAACAATTGATTTGAATTAATTGTGCTTCGAATCGATTCGATCACCGAATCGAACTACCCAGCCCAACATCAGACCAAATAATATAATGGAATAAAAGCCCATATAAACGATAAAGACGACTCACAGATTTTGGGTTCTATTCGGACGGAATGAAAATTGAAAAGGCTACTTCTAGAAGCTAGGGGACGTCTTTTTTATTTATTTAGGGCCGATTTTGATCCATTATCCACTACCCTGGGAGAGCTCTCAAACCTAGAAATCGCTTTTCATTTGCATACAAAATACTTCTATTTCAATATTCACTACCGTGAGGACGATTGCTTGAATGTACATTCGAGAGGACGTTTAAATTGTCATTTTTGATTTCATGTACAATTCGAAATATTGAATGTTCAATTTTTGATAGCTTAATCAATCACATCGCTTTAGGCACAGGTTGGCAGGATGTCTGCTACTCACACACCTGGAAAAAATAGGTTCCGCCAGAAAAATCTAAAAAATGGTCAATTTATTTTTTATTATCACTACTTGGAGTGGGTCACCCGAAGGCCCTGTACCAACGGCCACTAATAGACGGACGTGGTTAGAGTTGTTGAAAATTTATGATCTTACCGGTTCGAAGAAAAAATACTTCGTTACCTGGCTTAGCAGAGCTTCGCCTGCTTAACTATACTGGCGAATACCGTTTTCACTTATTTTGGCTATATGCCCATATTAAGGCAACCTTTGCACAATTTCAGAAATATGTGAACAAGTCATGTATCCTGCTGGTGACAAACCGTTTCGTCCGACACTAGAGGATAATGATGATGTCATAATTGAAACGAAATTACGAACACTGGTTACAGAATGTTGGGAGGAAAACCCGGAAGCAAGACACAGCTTCTCTCAAATATTACATGCATTCAGAAAGAAAAAGTAAGATTTGATGTGTTATGAATAAGAAAAAAAATTAAGATTAAACATAAGACTAAATATCAAGTAAATTGTCCGTGTTTATCAGGTGATGGCGGTGTTGCATAACAATGAGTAGGGTTGTGCACAACCGAGTCATTAGAAATTCCGATCGGATCACTACTTTCATGTAAGTGAAAAATACCCCATTTTTGCTATTGCAACTTGTCTCCACTGTGAAAATCAAGAAATTTATAGTTTATAGTGTGTTTTCTATTCACAATACATGTCTAAGAGCCACAATTTTCATATTTTAACGAAAAAATATATATTTTATTGCATTTTGTCGCTGAAAATGAAAAAATTTTATTTTATTCAGCAACTTTAGCAAGTGCTTCTAATCGATTCGAATTGCTCAGCCCTAACATTGGCATTTTGTCTCCTTAAGCGGTATAGTTTTAGTTACATATAACTTGACTTTTTAGTATAGAAGATAAAATTTTGACAAACTTCTTTCCGCAATAGGGCCGATTTGTTTTCGATTATGATTGAATCAATATCTCTACTTACTTTAATTTATGATCGGTTTTCAACATATCGATGCTTTAGCTTAGATATGAATAATCTCATAAAATTTCTGATAAAATAGGAAAGATAGACCAACCAATAACTACTGGGATAATAAGTACAGTTACCAGGATTAAAACTTAACTTTCAATTAACATTTGCAGAAAACAGAATTTGGTTGATAGTCTTCTTATACGACTTGAGCAATATTCTAATAATCTTGAAGAAAAGGTAGAAGAAAGAACTAATCAATATAAAGCTGAAAAAGAACGAGCAGATACATTATTATATCAAATGCTTCCTAAAAGTGTTGCAGAAAGACTCAAGCGTGGACAGGTGAGTTTAACATTTCTTTTTTCATAAATTACCTCCAAATTTTCAAGAACATTTTATGAATAGTCCAATCAAGCACTTTGCGGTTTTAAAATCTGAACAGAAATCCTGCACAAAAGATGGAAAACTCTTCACATTGAAATGAATCTACCTATCTGTATTGCCTACATAGGACACAGTGAAGGGATATCGACCTTCACTGGTGAGAAGAATTTTTTGTTACTTCTAATATTATTTAACCACGGAGATTAAGCAGATAATTTGGCACAAACTTGGTTGATGATCTTTTCTGAAAAATGTAATAAAAAATTTCACAATTTTCATTAACATCTTCGCAATCGTTGTCTGTTATAAACGTTTCGCGCATCAATTTAGACTCGCTATATATGAGATTGCTAAATTTGCATATTTTGTTGGGCATGCGTTACCGATGGATCGTGCCGGCAAGGCGCGGTCCATCGGTGGCCCATGCGTGACAAAATATTTTTTAAACTGAGATACATTCAAATAAATAAATATACTAACTCCCTCACCACTCGAAAGGTCAGTTTGTCATCCACTACCGACTTTCGGCAAACGTAGAATAACGTTCCGTTTTTAACCTTGTAAAGTAAAATCAGGCAATTTTTTACTTCAGGATGTACTGCCGGAAAAGTTTGACAGCGTCACGATATATTTCAGTGACATCGTTGGTTTTACTGCAATAAGCCATGAAAGTACTCCGTTTCAAGTTGTGGAAATGTTGGATCATCTTTACACAATGTTCGACGAAATTGCTGACAGATTCAATGTTTATAAAGTGAGTGAATTCAAAGTAGACGGCATTTTATACTGAGTGAAGGGACAGAGTTTCATTTTCTATTTTCAAGAAGATTTCAATTAACTTAAACGTGAATTTTTTTTTAATCGGATCCAATCTATGGGACGCCATGCGTCTGTCTTATATTATTTAACAAGAATATATATAACTCGGCATAGTTTTCAGTCATATTTGACAGATGTATGAATCTGACGCTGACCTCTCAATTCTGCATTAAAATAGTGTCACATTTACATATCCGTCAAAACGCAGAAGTGGACTTGGCAGATATATGAATCTGAAATAAATTCTGTGATATTTGATTTAAGAGTTTATGATACCTATTTATAAATGAGACATTAGTTAGATTTATATGTTTGACAAGTTTAGTGTTACGTTCCAGCGGATATATAAATGAGACGGGAAACAATAAATATATGTCAGATTTATATATCTGACAAATTGAATGCTTAGTTTTGTCAGATTCATATATCTGAATTACAAATGCTGGATTTTTGTTTTGCATTTACAAACATTACAATTGTTAGTGGCTGACTTCTATATTTTCCACATGATTGTCCGCAAATTCTCATAACTTGAACAAAATTCGTCCGAAAACGGTCAAAATAATAAATAGATATATGACGCCTCATACGAATCACAAACTTTGTAAAAACAACACGTGTCCAATTTTGCTTCGCCAATTTGCTCCATTATTAAAATTAAGAAATTTGTAACTACGAATTCACTAATAAAATGTTATTTCAATTCACAAATTTGACTTAAAACCCAAAGTCTTCTGATTGTATTTCGTCGTTGAATAAAAAAAAAAACATTCCACCCCATTTTGCAAACGTTGTTCCTATAATACAAGAATAGTAACATCAGTGTAAAATCGTAGAATGCTTCAAGATATTGCCCAAGGCAGATATCAGGCATTGAACTTTCATATAGAGGGTCGGTTTTGCTTAGGAAATTTCACAATTCGACCTCAGTTTTTGGTTCTGAAGTTTGTAGACCCCTTTGCAAAAGAGTGTCACCTTATAGCCTTGCTCCCAGTGAGCTCTTATAAAAAAGGTTATATCATTTTTCATTGTCTCAGGTTGAAACTATCGGAGATGCGTACATGGTTGTGTCTGGTTTACCTGATAGAAACGGAAAGGAACATGTTTGTGAAATAGCTAGAATGTCTCTTGCTCTGATCGACGGTGTTCAGCACTTTGAAATACCGTAAGTAAATCTTATTCAACAATACTATCTTTTATGAACTTTGAACTACATTATGAACTCTGATTGAATACTGGTTGCGGGAAGAAAATTTGATTAGAAAATATTTTTTATATTTTTATTTTAATGTATCGGGTCCATACAGTTTAGTCGGATGTATTTATAAGGTTGTCGTAACCCGAATAATCAGGTTGTCTAGAATTTTTATTGGAATTGACTTAATTTTTTGATTGTTAAAAATGATTTTGATTTGCATAAAAATCATGATATATGGCGAAATTTTACGATGTAAAATTTGACATAAATCAGGATTTTTCTAAAAACAAACAAACGGGCAAACTATGTTAAACAAGCCATAATTTTGTTATCTGGTATTTTTTGCAATATAATTCCATAAATTGAATGACTTTCACATATCGTTGAAACTTAATTCTCATATCATTTAGATATATGCTCACCTCTGTCGAACATAAGTCCTTGTTTGATTATGTCAACGAATATGTCTGGTATATTTGAAACTCATTAATTTGAAGCTCATTAACGAGAAGATAAGACTGTTTCATGTCTGAATTATTTTTTAACCAGAGATGTTTAGTGGGCCGCTGGTGGATGGCGTGCAGAGGCGCGGTTCATCCGAGTCTCTTGTCTAACAAAATAAAATTTCTGATTTTGCATTGTCTCTTAGAGTGAAAAACGTGTCTAAGTTCATCGTTTTATAATTATTATGGTATATTTTATACTACAGGCATATGCGGGATAGAAAAATGAAACTTCGTGTTGGAATTCACAGCGGGCCGGTTGTAGCTGGAGTCGTCGGACAGAAGATGCCAAGATATTGTTTATTCGGTGATACTGTAAACACTGCGGCCAGAATGGAACAGAACGGAGAAGGTATATAGTGCACATCTCTCATATTATGAATACAGGATCGAAGGCTTCAGTTACAACATATTTTCGTAAACATCGTAGGTTGAAATGCACTCCTTTCCCCAAGTTGCTCGACAACTTCACCCAATAAGTTTTCCGCCATGTGTTGTTAACACATATTTCAATAGTACACAGGTCAAAGTGCATATAACGTGATTTTTATTTATTTAAATTCACTCTGAGCAAGGCCGGAAGCAGTGCCTAAAAGAAACCAACTAACTGCCACTTGATAGCAAAGAGTTACTAAAAGATGAGATACCAGCAACTGCACTCTAAACGGAAAACATCCCAAATGAAACTTAACCTCCATGGTAAAGTACAGTGAGAGGTATATGCCCTGGGCTATGGTAAAACCATCTACCACTTCAATTGGATGCACAAGAACGATGAATGTTATCATATTCGTAACAGTTTATAAAAAATTCTCAGTTACAGGAAGGGTCAGTTACAAAAATCGTTTTTTATATCCCTTATTGATTGTTGCACTATTCCTGGGATTTTCATCATATTATTCAATATGAATTCAATCCGCTCAATTTTTATTCATCAGCATCTTTACTTTTCAGCTCTGCGGATTCATATTTCACCAAATTCAAAGGATCTTCTGGACGAATTCGAAACTTTCATTATTGAAAAACGTGAAAAAAAGGTTCACATGAAGGTACAGATTTTGTTTAATCCGTATTTATATATTACGAGTTTTGATGGTAATGCAATAATCCATGCGATTATTCTCTTCCATTGAAAAGAGAAGAACAACTTTACTGTTATATTCGAATTGTTGAGGCAGTGTTGCCGTCAGAGGATATTGGAATCTTCAGTAATTTTAGAATTTCCATGAAGTTAATTTTGTTTTTCGATAATTCTTAAATTGAGTCATTTCGCAGTGGAATCATGATATATGCCAAATTTGACACCGACTTTCTGCAAAATGGGTCAAAAATCTGTTATCTGTAACGAAGCATTATTTTATTTATATAATGAATTTGGGATATCAGTAGCGACAAACAACTTTCCCACGCCCTTTGCTCATATATGAAATGGATAACGTGCTCCCATCCTTGTTACTGCATAGAATAGTGCATCTTTCTTTTTTTGAAACCAAGCCGATATTTAGGGGGGGGGGGGTCGAATTATTAGCTATAGCTTATCCTACTTACCGGGGGCTTATACAATGCAACCTTTATGCACGGACATTTGTAGTGAATCATACCCGTTCACTGTTACAGCTAACCCCGAAGTAACCGATTGAGCCACCCATCCGGTCTAATTATAAATTTTATTATGTTATGGCCTAAGCGTCTGCGGCGCACTGCACGAAAATCTTTAACACAACCTCATTGGATTTTTCAATTGATAATGCACTTCGTAAAACTTCAGCTTTTATCACAACAAAAAGTGAGCGTTTTGGTAACAATCAGTACAAACATTGACATTTTTATTAACAGGGCCTTGGAGAGTTGCAAACGTGGTGGCTTACAGGTGAAAACGTTGAAAACGATGAAATTCCAGATTTAGAGTATTCAAACCACAATAAGTTTTTCAAGGAATTTGACAATATTTCAACCAAAAGAATCAGTGATTCATCTGGTTACAGTTCTACCCGAACCAGCGTAGAAGTTGGTTCATTGAGATTATCTGTGACTGGAGTAGAACCTATTGAAGATTCCGACTTTCCATCGAACTTTGGTAACGAATCCACCAAAAATCTCCCACTTCCCAATGTAGTTACTTTTGAGTCGGAATGTGAACGACCAAGCAGATATCAATCGTCATACGAACAATGTCGTTTCGATAAACTCAATCAAAAAGAAAACGGAAGTTTACGAAACATAAGAAAGTTAAGTCGACAGGACAATAACAAAGGACGACGTAAATCAGTTGAAGGATATCCACCCGAATTAATTGCCCAATTACCAAGGTTGAGGCAACTACAAAAAGAAAGACACAGCAGCGGTGCAGTAGCCTTCAGACCAGCGACAGCTGACGCGATGTTTGAAGATGAGGTCGATTTTAAGCCACAAAGAAAAGTAAAATTTGAGGATAGTGATTGTTATGAAGATGACTTCAACTCACCCCGAGTTAAGAAGAAAAAATACAGAAAATCAAAAATTGCTACTGTGATTCTTAATCCTGGAGCAGAAGACTCTGGTTGTTCGAGTGACGACACCAGACTCTAGCATGTTTGGAAGTAACCATTCAAGCACGTTCTAGTCAAAAAACGTCTGCAAATAAAATGTTTCGTTAAGTATGGGTAAATGGAGGGACGCGCCGTCGAGGCGCGGTCCATCAGTGACACATGCTTGACAAAATAATACTTCTGATTTGGTGGAGTCTAGTAATTTTTTCCTAAAAGATGTTTGATCGTCGGATTTTACATTCATGAAAAACGATTCGAGAAAAATCTCGAATAGTCCTGATCAGTTTAGACTGACGGTATCGATTATCAATTAATGCACAATAGTTTTTGAATAGGCCTCAAACAAATATTCGGGCAAACGTTGATGATTTTTTTCCTTGCGATGATCGTGCTAAATCAACAACCCTGTTTATGTTCAATGCTTTCTTTAAAAGAAAAAGAAGTCCAAATATATGTTTCAACCTAAGGTAATCAAAGAAAATACTACCGCTCCTATACTAGGACTATATCCATGGTAATACAAATTTATATCCTGTAAAGCGAGGATATTATCGTTCTAACGCGTTACCCTGTGTGCTCAAGAAATGTCTAAATGGATGCAAAGAAATAATGGGTAGTTAGTTATATTATCTTCCAATGGGGGTACCACTTACACGCTCTGCTAGAGCGGGTTAGTTTTTTACGGAATGCCTTCCATTTAAAAGCTGTTGCTTCAATGTCCGTCAATTTGGTTCGTTTAGTGGCTACTTTGAACTAAGGTTTGATTGAAGTTTTCTAAAATATGTGTATTTTACTGTCCGAAAATCTATACTTATAAATGTGCTACAGATAGAGCGCATCGCTGAGGCGCGGTCTCTGGCCTGTGTTTGATAGTTTCAATTTCAATTTAGTTTCAAGCGAAAAACCGAATTACCGAGTTTTAATACAAACCAACATTCGCTCTGAGGATATTTGTAACTTTTCTTTTAGACATATATTATTTTTGGGTTACTATATCCTGAATATACATATATGATGCACTGTTCTTGGAACTTTTTTCTTCATTATCTTTTTTTATTTATTTGTACTTTCTTTTTCGATTTTTTATTATGCCGCTTTGTTGCCTGTACATAAAAATGTTCTGCGAGTATTGTTATTTAAGTTCCAAAAAGCCTATACTGTACTGCTTTGCAATTATTGAGTTATAAATAGATATTGTCACAATTAAACACTTGTGCGAAAGAATAGTCTAGGTGCATATTTGTTTTTTGGCCAAATGATTACGAGTAGCAGGAAAATTTACTATTTAGAAACGAGGTTAAAAAATGTACTTTGCTTTGTTCCCATATATATCGAATATATAAGTTGAAAGAATCGTAACGGGACCCTAAATAACTTGGCAAGCAGCGAACTTCCGTTCTTTCAGACTGCTTAATCGCAGATTGAAACATTCGTCGATCTTTGTTGGCTTTGTTAAGCCGTGAAGTGCAATATATCTACGGTTCGTTCAAAAATAGTTTGGTTTTAAAGATACTGGTCAAATAGGCAAGTCAAATGTTTGCTCTTCAGAAATGTAAATTTTGGCTAATGTTACTCTCTATTCATGTACAAAAAGTATTCAACTATAAATTGACAATCGGTGTGTGATTTTGCTCGTGACGGTTGCTAAAAACTCCAAATATCTATAACTAGTGTCGCTATAAATTCTCACAAATTGACAAGTATAAATAGTCAAAACTGAGAAAATGCTTTCATTATACGTTGGAGCTATCACAGACAAATAGACAAGTATAAATAGTCAAAACTGAGAAAATGCCTTCATTATACGTTGGAGCTAAAAAAATTAAATGACAATAATATAAACAAATCTATTGCACAGATAATGCAATAAGAAATCTAAGGTGATTCAAAAATCTCATTGCACAATATGATAATGATAAAATGGAAATAAAATTATCATTCAAATTTGTACTAAAACATATAAAACATATCATTGTCGGATATGATTACTGATTGAGCGCTCTCGATGGCACAAGCTACAAAGTTTGCAGTCAAGGTGATCTGTATTCAAGCAGCTAAATTGATAACTGTCGACTGGTTTTAACTAATATCTGACTGCATTACGCAAGCAGAAACATAGCTCTCTGCTCCTTCCATTTTTGTCACCACATTCCATTCTATATATTTGTCATCAAAAACCTCAATTGAATCTTCTGATTCCTGGTTTTCTGTTCTAGTTATTCCTCTATAAAAAATGCTCCCCCGACAGCGTACAATTTTCCATTCGCAACGCAAAGTTGTAAAATGATGCCTTGGAAGCTTTAATATAGAGTCAGTTTCTCTTTTCGTTATCCATGTCTGCTTTTAACAGAAAAACTGTCCACAAATTGAACCGCGCTCCCGAATGAGCCACCGACAAAATATAAAATATTATTGTGAATACATGCGGACCCATACAACTGTCCTGTATGACACGGTGTTGGGAGATTCAACTCACACCATGATTTTGATTCTGGGTTATATTTTTTAATCACATGGCAAGGATGTAAAAACTCACAAGCCTCAAAACCGAGTGCATAGATATTTTGATCTGAAGCAGTCACACAAAACCCTTGTCCAATGCCTAGTCTACATCCAGGTAAATCCTCTGCCCAAGTAGCTCGACCTGGATCGAAGCATGACATAATTTCATTTTCTACTAAATATATATTCTCCCCAAATACGACAATCTGAGCGCAATGTTCTTTTGGTGTATGTTGTAATAAAGCCGCGGCAAAAAATCCTTTGTCCTTGGAAAACTTGGATAGTTTGTTTTCACTAAGTAGGAATAATTTCCCTTTCGTGCAACATATTCTCATATATTCAGTTGTCTTTGTTTCTGATAAATAACTCCACGAATCATCTCCAGAATTGTAGCAGTTGATTTTTCCATTTTGTTGGTTCAATATCACTATATATTCACTAATAGATGGCGGACATAAATTCGTGCCAGCCTTTTTCTTACTGTTTACGGACTTCCCGTATTGCAACGGAAGACCAGATGAAGACGCGCCCATAACTTTTGTTTATTTATTTAAGTTTCTATGACGAATACCGTGCATTATTACAAATTATAGTGATCATTAAGATATACGTTTATTATTTGGGGGATATTTTCGCTTTGCATCTAATATTGTAAACCTTATGAGCATGTGTACATTCATGAACATTTGTATTGTAACATTTGCTTTATTAAAATAATTCGGGAAATATATGTTTGACTCCCAGCATACTTGTTACTACCAACTCACATACTCATAACCATAGAAAATCTCTCGTAGCTGATGCTAAAATCGATGCTGTTAATGTGTTCAAAATATTATATACGCTTGAACTGGACTCTCCGACCCTCGGGCATCAAGTATAAAAGACAGCTCTTATCTCACGCAAAAACTTTTTGTCGCATCACCATGCTTGGCTTATTATTGTATACATGACTACTAGTTATGAATTCTCGTTGCAATCGATGAAACTCACATGACGTAATCTATATACACAGCCTCCTATATAAAGTAAGTCAGACCACGATCATCATTTAATCGAGGCCGTAAAGGTGCGTAGAAGCCGATCAAAAATATTTCTCTTGAACATATTTTGTCAAGTATGGGTCACAGATTGATCTCGCCGCCGAGGCGCGGCCTATTTGTGGCTCATACTTGACAAAACAAAATGGAAGGGAGGTAACTGCAAATAGATTCCTCTCAAAATAAAAACATTCAAACTTATTGCAACTATTCGATTAATTTATTCTGCTTTTGCTTATGCGAGCATTTAAGTACTATGGATCGTTAGTAACGTATATTTTGGCCTGAATCTTGAGAACACGCTGACTAAAACACTCAGACTGTAGCGAGGCTTCCTTTTGCCAACAAAGCTATTACAGGGCTCAAAATTATAACTTAATTGCAAAGATTTGGTCCGAGCAGTAAGGCTGGCGGCGGCGATTGATCTGCTGGACGCTTTGCATTGTCTTCGGAAAATACGTCTATAAATGAAGCTCTTATTGAATATGATAAACATGTCACTAGACGACCAAAACTGACATTGATGGCGAAAAGGAGAAAATTCATACAGGAATTAAGCAAAAGCGCCTTACCGCTCGCACCTTTATCAAATAAAAAATCATCAGCGGTCTATAAAATGACTTAAAAGTCTGGAAACGTTCGTGACGAATGCGATGGAGTGAGAGGGGGCAATACCCTCCCATAACATTTTAAATTTAATACAAAAATATTTCTGTTCGCCTTCGTGAGCTATAGCATATTTCCACAGTTTTATTCCCAAAGTTAGTTGTAGGACTGCAGGGTGTAAGATTATCTTTCAAGCAGAAGATTTACGCACGCCAGGGGTTCGGGAATATTTTTAGTCTCATTTCCCTCACAATATTGAACACCTTCTGCCATCAATAGTCCCATGGCTCTTCTCACTGACAGAGAATTTGGCAGAGTGACACTTGCTTTTCTCGAATTAATTCCACAATAATAATACCGATCAATAGTGAACAACGACCATTCATTCACTACCATTCATTAAATATGTCCAACGTGTTCTGAGATATTCATATTTTTTGGACTTCTGTGTTCCGTGTTTCCTATAGATTTAATGTGGGCGTTAATGTGGGCACGGTTTATAATATCTTTCCCTTTTCAGAAAAAAAAAAAAGAAAAGAAAATCAAATGACGAAGTCCGAGGTCTCGTAAGCCAAGTGTCATTTTATTTTCTTTTAATCTTATTTGATATGGTTACTTGAATGTAACCTTCTTGAAATAGAAAAGTTTTTCTAATTTATTTCAATCATTGTTATGAATATTATTGTTTTATGTTTTCTGTCAATTTGCAGTGAGTCACAGTTCAGTCGTGACAAAGTATATATATATAAATATTTTTAAATTATTTTTATTCGTCTTGCCATATGTGGTATCTAAATTACTCTAGGTGGGCTATATGTATAAAATAAGCCCTGTTTTTGTTTATTTAATAATGCCGAAATGGAGACGAATATTTTGGCTCGGCAAAATGATCATTAGTATATTTGATATTCATTTCTAGAAACCTAACTTAACTTTTCAATCAGGATTTCATTTATTAAATATTACACAACGTCAACAATGAGCGTTGACGGATATTTTTTGCCTTGTATGTTACACAAATACCAACCTAACCAACCAAACGCGCTGAAATGCAGCAAAAATTTAATTTTCCGAAGAAAAACAATTGATGCTGCCGATGTAGCCTGTACTAAATAAAACATTGCTTTATTTTACCGCCCAATAATCTGCTCAAGACCCAATTTATTGGTCGACATCATCGTATATTTTGACTAGATCTACAAATTTTTGAAGCGTATCCACTGTCTGGGGAATGAATTTTCAATATTAATGAAGACTTTTTCTCAGATTATTATATCGTTATGAACTCATTTATGTCAATCATAGAACAGCGAATTAGATGAATTAGTTGGAGCTTTGTAATTAGGGGTTTTTAAATTTATTTTAATAAGCTGAGTAAAATGAGAAAACTCGAAGTTTAAAATCTAACTGACTTTGACTACGGTGCCTTGCTGAGGAAAGTGTGTAATTCAACCCAGGGTGTAATAACTTGGGTAGGCTGAGCCGAACAGGAAAAGATCATATCTTTTCAGTAATTGTAACCCTGTCCGCCTATAAGTGGCCGCTGTTACAGGGCCTTGTACAGGGTGACCCACTCAAAGAAGTGGCTATAAAAAAAAAAAAAAGAATTACGTTAAATATTTTTTGCTTTATTCTAAGCATTTACACGTAAACCTCCGAAATGAGATAATAGCCAAAAAATGATGCGACCTATTCAAGGGCACTTTTTTCTTGTCGAAAGAAATTGTCATAAAGTAGGCACGAAAACTACTTAAGAAAGAATTTTGGACGCTGGATTTGATCGTGACCTTTCTCCGCATGAATGCATGTTCATGCAGGCATGCGGACAAAGGTCACGATCAAAACCAGAAACTGAATTTGTTTAGTCTAGCAAATCTTTCACTTCTAAACAAGATATTAATATATGATTATATAATTAACAACATTTTAATTCGATCTTTGGATTTTTCTGCGTTCGATGACCCGCTTTAAATCAGATCACGTCGTATGTCGCAATGTCTTAAAAATGTTAATAAAATTAAGGATTTTCTGCAGTAATCGTATGACTATGTGCAGTTATCGGATACCTATTTATGGTCTTCATCAAAACAGCCTATTTGTAGTAAACGGTCAAATTCGGTGGCAATATAGATTGAAATCTATTACAACAGACGTAATTTTTAAAAGTATTACTGAAGACTCAATGCTCTTTTGCTTATGCCCTCCAAATCAGGAAATAGACATGTTTGCAATGTACGAAAACATTCAATGTACGTTGCAATGTAAGTTCTTCCCCAAGTATTAAAAAGCGTGTCATTTTTGCAACAGGGAAAAACTCGCTTTTTAATTGTCCTAAACAACAAAATTTAGAAATTCTGTGCAACGTTTTTTCAAGCTTTACCCAGAAAAGGAATTATTTTACAGCATTTCGAAAAGCTATATTGACTATTAATACCCTTTACTCATATTACGATTTATGTTATATTGGGAAGCATTTGCATATTTTTTGTTTGCATTTCAAACGTATTTTGCAATTATATATATATTTCGAATAAATGTATTTAAATCATTCTGATTTCGAAAGCGTTGGCGAGAGGCATTTGAATAGGCGTTGGGCATTGTGAACGGCATTTTAACATCATGAATCAACTGCAAGCTTATGAATTTAAACGCCACCAGAAAATGGTGCGCAGTTTCTTTAAGACCGGTGTACGTATTAAAATAATTTTTCTCTTTGTGTAATATGTTCTATACCTAAAGTATACTTGACAGTATTAATGTTGAAAAATTCGCCTTCCCAATCAGAAATTCTATTTTGTCAAGCATGCGCCACAGATGGATCGCCTCTCATCGACGCGATCCATCAGTGACACATACTTTACAAAAGAGGTTTCGACATTTTTGTTCTGATTGGGTTGCGATGCACGAGATACAGACGAACGATGCTTGATAAAAAGTTGTAGCAAAAACTGTTTTATAAGGGTTATTGCAAAATTGGATAGACAAACCGGTAGTTGATCAAGATGCATATTTATATTCTGGCTGCCATTAATCATATATATCCAAATTTCCCTTTGTATTGTTGCAAATAGAAGGAACCGGGTCTGCCCGCCCTCAAAATACTTTGCGAGTACCTAAAGCTACACAGAAATAATGTAATAGAGCAGTGATATATTCGTTGATATAACCGACAGAATATCCTATTAAATACAAAAATGATATCATTTGTAAAATATATATTCGCGATATAATCAACTAGCTGGTCGGTCATCTTTTGGGTGATGTTTGAACCTCACATGTACGAGATGCGACGATAGATCAATTCTGCATGGAATATTTTTGGTTTAAGATACTAAGGTAATATTGTATGGGGTATTCGATGTGAAATTTAATTGGAAAAATAAGTTCACCTGAGCGCTTTTATCCGGGAAAATAAGTTTGATCAATGTTGATGTTTTCATCAAATTGCCTTTTTATTGGTCTATTTCAGAAGCAGTTCTAAGTAAGAATAGTCTCCAAAAATTATTTTCGCATTTCGTCCACCTTTCAAATATAGATCTCTACGCCGACAACTGCGATATTGCGTCAAAATTAAAAATGAAAAAAGGCGGTTTCATAGCAGAGCGAAAGCCCCACATAATTTCTCGGGTGATCTTACGCGGTTGGGTTAAAGCAACTGAAAGTGCTTGTGGCGTCATAATTTATGTTTTATCACAATAAACCGTCACCATTTCAAGTATTTCTCCGCCTTTCGAACTATTTACAAATACAACTAAATTAATTCGTTGATTAACTAAATCGAAAAGTGTCAAAGATGATACGTCATGTTATCATACGGGCATTTTCTGAAGTTTTCGAGGTCAAGCGGTTTTATTTCGTATGAGGAGTAAATTCGTTATAGGAATTCGTTACTGATGAACACTTTAGATATATAAAGACATGTTTTGGTGGTTTCTATCCCTTTAACGTATAACGTGGTACATTTAGGGAAAAGTTGTTCTTAATAGAGAGAACTACCGACAATAGTTGGGCGTTGAAAAATATAATTTGGATTTTGGCATTTCTCAGGTGGTTCAAGTACTATTTGGAGTTATTGCAGTAATACTGGCAGTAATTTCATTATCAATTCGTCATATACATGAAACACGTGGATATCTTATTCTTTCTTCTCACGCGAATGTATGGATAAGTATTGTGGTGAGTTGATATATAATGATGTTGCTTTGGAACTATTTATAAAATACAACTAAACTAATTCATACAAGGTTATATTCATATGAATAAATATTGTAGTTTGAAGAAAATATTACGTTCGTTTTAAACAAGTATCATCGCAGATATTCCCATTATTTTGTAGGCACGATGGTTAAGTTCCGTGTGGGACGTTTTTTTGTTTGGAGTGCGGCTGCTGGTACTACATCTCTTTGTAGCTCTTTGCTATTGACTGGCCGTTGGGTGGTTCCCTTTGGAAGCTGTCCGGCCTTAAAGATACTTTCAATGAAAAAAAAACAGCACAGATCCCACAGGTCCTTGCTCAGGATGATCCACTCAGATCAGTCCAGTCCACCCACTCAGTCTTTTTTATGTTCGAATCTTATTACATTATTTGTTTCGGTTTTTACGCTTGAGTGTAAGAGCTTGGAATGAGTTATAAAAAGTGTAAATGACAACTCGATAGAACGATGGCTTTTTCGTTTAGTATAATATTTGATTCAAAAAAGTATCAATTCGCTTGTGCAATTGATTGGCACCTTGATTAGTATCAATGGCAAATGACAAATATCCCATTTTACTATTGCAAATTGTCTCCATTAGGAAAATCAAGAAATTTTTAATTACTTAAACAGATTTGAGAAAGTAATGTATTTCTAATTCACACTACATATCCATAAGAGCGAATCGGATATGCATAAATCGACTGGATTTATGCGTTAAAATGAAAATCCCACCTTATTTAGCACATTTTTCGTTCCTACGAACGGGTTACGACTGATTCGACTATACCTTGTGCGTCGAATCGATTCGAATCACCGTATTGACGCCCTAGTTTTGACAAATGTTTTGTATATAAAAATAATATATCATTTAATGCTTTGCAGTTCTGTATTACTGGTGGGGTTGGAATCGCAACAAAGGAAAATCCATCGTCGGAATTGGTGAGATTTTAGCAAAACTCTTAGGTCTTCTCAGGATCTCAGAAACTTAAATAAACACAACCGAGGTTAAAACACCAAATCTCAAATCTACAATCGAACGTGATAAGCTTGCTAGTCTATCGTGAACAGATGTAATGGCATAATAGCGCTAAATTTGTCTATTTGGAATAAAGTTACTTTTAAAGTCTTGGAAAAATTAGCAGTCCAGCTAGTGAGACAGATCCACTCCTGACTCTCACCTGTAGATACGGGTTTTAAACTAGTCCCAACGTATCCTCTGCGTGCCGTAAGAGGCGACTATAAAAATAATTTGGAATTGTCAATGTATATTTTGATGGTATTGCTTGAGAATTTTTTTTTTTGCAGTCAAATACATATTTTCGTCTTGGATTGTTTTGTATTTTCTTGTCACTTGGTCTTCTCATGATAAACATATTTGGACTTGTATCTGCTCATGCGATTACGTGGGTTTCAACCGGGAATGATTTTTTGAGGGTAAGAAGTGAATTAATGTATATAATATTTTCTTATCATACTTGCTATTGTATGATTTAAATTTTCTTTCGGCATTGTATTTAGCTATTGGAATCAATTAGAATACCGTAATTAAACTATTATTTTCATAAACACGAGCCACAAATGGTCCACGCCCCCCATCAGTCCCTCATGCTTTTCTTAAGATCAAATATCTCTGACTGGGAAGAAACAAAAACTTGTAACATGGAGTGGATTTTTCAAATGTTACCGGGAAAATACTAGTTATGGTAGATTTCAATATTTTGATAATTCAGTAAATATTGATGGTAAAAGCAGGGCATTTGTTATTTAGACAGAGATAGCGATTTGATCTGATTTGAAATTATACCCAAATGAGATCGAATTCCAAATAATTTTCTCCATCACTAATTGTGTATTTGGTGAAGGAAATTATTTTCAGTGTGAAAGGTTTGAGGTTTGCTACAATTAAATACCCTTTAACATTAAATGCAAATATAATATAATATATGCAAATACATATAATTGAATCCGACAGGTCACGTTATTGTTTTTGTAATTATGGAACAATGCATACACAAACATATGCTCCAGCTTATGTATACCCTGGTGTTCTCTTTGCATTTTACAATCATGAATAAAACACACATGTGTTGTTGAACGTCAGCCATTATCATGAGTATCTCAATTTAATTTTGATAAGAATGAGCCACAGATGGACCGCGTCTAGGCGACGGGGTCCATCAGCAGCTTATCCTTAAACATACATTTTTTTCTGATAGAGATGGGTCAAGACCAGGCACTGCCTACCTTTGGCTCAGATTTTCTGATTGCCACTAAGGTAAGGCTTGTAGTTTTTTTGCAATTTAATTACTAATAAATGTTACAGAGTACCCATTGTTGATATTTTTAGTTTTAGAATCGGTTATTTGAATGAAAAAAAATGGCAATTGTGGGAAAATTTACGCTTTTTCTGTGACCATATTCATTGTACGAATTTGCAGTATGCAATTATTTTATTTTCAGGTAACAATGCTATCAATACATTCAACGCTCACATCAATTGGAATATTGGAGATGATTTTATTCATTGTTTCAATTTCATACAAATGTTTCAGACCCCTCAATGTAAGTGTATTTTATTCGAACAAAATAAAGTAATATCGAGGATATCTAACAGGAGTTCTGGAAAGCATTATTACTTTTTCTTTCGAGTTTACTCTATAAAAGCCGAAAGCAGCGTCTACAGGGAGTCAACGCCTAGTCAAATGGCCAAGATGTATAGTGCAAGCAACCGAACTCTAAGCGGAAAACATTCGTTACGTAAGTAAAACGCCATGGTAAAGTGCAGTGAGCGGTTCATTTCCTGGGCGATGGTTAAGCCATCTATCACTTCTTTGCTTCCTTTCATTGGCCTCTTACGACACACATGAAATACGTTAGGACTACTTCAAAGCCCGTACCTACAGGGCGAGAAATCAGACTGTATGTCCACCAAACAAAAATGTTACTCTCCAACTTTCATGAGATATTATTATCCGAAACTGTGCCAGAAGAATATTAAAAGTTGTTAAAGTGAGTTGACACAACCATTGACTCGTGACTCAACTTACAACGGGTAAATGTATGACTTGATGTGACTGGAAAGTGCAGTGAATCGAAATTTAAGAATTTAAGAACTAGACTCGCTATTCGTGTGTTCTTAGACTCCACTTGATTTGGGACTCAAAGTGAAGTGACTCGTTCTCAACACTGGTAGGTTGTAGATAGTCCTAGTCGGAAAATTTCTGTCTATATGTCTTTTGTTAAGCATGGGTCACAGATGGATCGTACCGATGAGGCGAGGTACTTCTGTGTCTCATACATAACAAAATGAAATTTCAGAATAGATTGGTATCAACTACAAGCGATAGTAAAACCATTTACCACTTTTTACCACCTTTTGTCTTATACTTCCTGCTAGCTAAACCGCTAATCAGACGATGCTTTATAATTTTCAATTGAAGCGATACATTCCTTTAATAGCATTGTTAATATGTGCATTATGGCAAGTCAAACGCGGTTCTATTTTTCAGGATCCAAATGAGCAACTACGAAACGAGCAGCAAGCACGAAGACGGCAAACATAAACGTGAAAACTGAGACTTATGGATAAGGAAATTAAGACAAGAATATTTGCATGCATATGAATATGTGTATATAAAATACATAAAGTTTATTCACAAATCATATCATAGTCCATTATGTGTCACAGATAGATTTTTTTGATTTGAGGTCCAATCGTGGTTGAAAACTAACATTAATCAAGTTGGACGGGGTTTTAAGCGAGATTTTTGTGCAACATGTGTGGGATCACGGGAAGTTGCACAAAAATCTCGGCCTGCGTTCCATCAACAGCCCATAATTAGCTAAATGAGTCGATTGTATAGTTTTTCGATATTGCAAAGAGAAATTACTGTCAAAGTGCATGGATTTGTACTGCAATTTTGTCAAAGTGCGAATCATATACCATTTCGTCAAGTATGAACCACAGATGTGACTCATAACTCATGCCAAAATGGATAGCTCAGTCAAAATAGTTTTTTTTTACTGGGACAGGTATTTAAAATATATCTATCGGAAGTCCACGCAAAGAATGAATGAAAAAATTAAGAAAAATACTTGATAGAATGATTATTAAATAAGTATTTTACAATTGCTGTTTTTTTTCAATAAAATTGAGAAACGGAAAGAATAGATCCGAAATTTGAAACCAACTTGGACTAAAATCGTATATTTGTCCACTTGCCGTATGAACCACCATTTAAGAGAAGCTTAGTCAGTGCAACAACTAAAGACAAATCACAATATCTCATGCAATGTTTTTCTACAGATTTCCGTAATGAAATAGAATAAAATGTGCTTTTGTCTACTTGAAAACGTTCGATTTTACTGAGATTCCTGACGGCCGGATAACATTCATTTGTCTCTTATTTTTCGAGAATTTTCCCATGTATTCGTTTACTCTGTTACATAGGTGAGAAATATCATATTTCTGTCTTTCGATTCTTTGTTCTAAATCGTACTTTTCGTCTTCAAGTTGATAAAGCCAATTCCATAGTTCTTTTGCCTTTTCGTGGAGCTTTTCCGTGTTCAAATGATCGATATTTAGTTGCTTTTTTCGATCGGCCAGTATTTTTTTCTTTTTCTCACGCTCAGTTTGTCTTTTGTTTGGTTTGTTCTTTTCCGCTCTAGCGAGATATCCTCCGTAATGTAGTGACATTCCTATTGCAGCCTTCTTCCTCGTTTCCTCCTCTTGACGCTTTTTTTCTTCCTCTTCTTCTCGTTTTTTCCTTTCTTCTTTTTCTCTCGCTTGACGTTCCTTTTCAATTTCCATTCTTATTTTCATTTGTTCCTGTCTTTCTGATTTGCGTTTTTCGATTTTGATTTTTAAATGTTCTAATTCTTCCTCTTCTTGTTTTCGAGCTTCGAAATGAGAATTGATTAGAGTTTGCAATTCGATCATGTCTTTATCCATTCTTTTCTTATGTATACTTTCCAACTGAAGCGGCTGCTCGTTCACCGGTATTTTGGGAGGTGCAAAAATTGAATCAGTTGGTTTATTTTCAATTTTAGGGGGTTCTGTATCCATCTTCGTTTCTATTTCTTTTTCGCTCTTTCTGTCTTCTTTGTCGTCCAGGTTTTCATTTTTCTGTTCAGGTTCACAAGGATCTTCTTCGTTTTTTGTATCCTCCTCTTCTTCGTGTTTTTCCTGCTGCTGTTCAACCTCCTCTTCTTCGGATTGTGATTCTTGCGATTCCGATTCCTCTTCCTCCTCTTCCTCAGAAGTATATTCTTCTTCGCTCTCAGACATTTTGCTTTGGCCTTGATCTGAAGATAATATTATATGTTGTCACCTACTCACTCTTCGTTGAAAGACAGTGGACGAACATATGTAACGCCTAATATACTCTTCAGAAACGGAATAAATTATGCCAAAGAATCTTTTATAAAGCATGTAACATTGATTGAGCGCGTCGATGAGACGTGGTCTATCTGTAGCACATGCTTGACAAAATAAAATTTTGATGCACATCGATAAGTGTAGACCAAAGACGATCGATGCATATCTGTAACGCCCAATATACACTTCCGAATATGCCATTTAAAAATATGCCAAAATGTCCCACTGATGGATCGCGTCGCTGAGATGCACACGGTACATTTGTGGCTTGAGCTTGACAAAGTAAAATTTCTGATTATTGGGATCTTATCTATGACGTCAACATTCCAGCGTCGCGACTCCGTACCTGCTGTTCGTCAGAGATTTTTAGTGACGCCACGATATTGAGTGTCGTTTGGAATGAGTTTGCCCCCTAATGACATAATCCAGGTCCTTGTTATCATTTTAAAAAGCATACTCTTTAATAAATGAATGAGTATCGATATACACATGTGAATTAGATGGGAATGAAAATAGAAGAACAATTCAATGCTAAATGTTTTAAAATATTAATCCAACCATATTATGATAAGGATGACTAGTATGGCGATTGTCCAGATTTTTGTTCATCACGTCCGATTTGCTCCAACAATCTGTCGCTAACTCGTTTTTTCATTTCACCCAAACCTGTAAGAATTTCAAATGTAACCCTGTAAGAATATTTTAAATAGAATATCACAAAAAGGGAGAGATTACTTCAGAAGGCTACGAGTAGAGCTCTTTCCGCATTGTGAAATTAGCTCAATCTTTAGCTAATGACGAGTTCGCCGATTTACGTTGTTCAATTTGTGTGATAATGAGTTAATGGTTATTAGGTTCATAATCGAAATCGATAATGGCTAGACTTAAGTCATGTTTAAGGCATCAAGTTTGAGCAAGTTTAAGCCATGTTTAAGCACACCGGACAGACAAAATGGAAGCATTGAAAATTCCATTCTAATTTGAATAACCTTTTCGAATCGAAACGACATAATATGATTATCTAACTACACACTCCATAAGTTTGTCCCAATCGTTAATGTTGAGATTGCTCTTCGACGTTAAAACATTAAAATTTAAAATTCAACATCATTCTGCATCTTTTGCTCCTATAACGGATTCTCAACTGATTGGAATAATATTTGATAAGCGATTCAAATCGAGGAAACAGTGAATGCTAGTTCATTTTTTTTCCTTTTTTCCAAGATTTGAAAAAATTTAAAAAAAACCTGCGGTTTTATGGTGGGGTTCGTCGAATTACATTTTGTGAAATGCATCAGCACAAGGCAAAGAATTTGTTTGCCTTAGAACAACAGACAGGAAAGAAAAAATTTCAGATTATTCATCAAACTGCGAAGCGGTTGAAAAAGCACTGAATGATTAATGTCATTCGGAAATTATAGTTTTTCTGAATGAGCCATAAATGTACCGTGTCTTTACGCGATTTATCAATGGTCCATGATCTGCACAGCATGATTGTACGGAAATTCTCAAAAGAGTTGAAACTGTTATCCAAACCAGATTTTGTGTCAAGCATGAGCCACAGATAGACGGCGGCGCGATCAATCTGGGGACTTGAGATTCACAAAAACATTGACACACAAAATTTTCTGATTTATGACAATAAATGATGATGAAACGTGCCATGATTGGCTTTCCGACCGTTCGTCGTTATAAATCTATAAAATCGCAGTAGTAAGAATTACTCTGTCAGAATTAAAATTCCTCGAAATCAAATTTTTCAACTCAAGGAAAATGGAGAGGAAGACCATGATTATTTTTGCTCTGATTTTACTAATTGGGTATGTAATGTAATCTTCTTACGACTTTTCTTTGTTATTTGTGGTATATTACAGTCTTTATTTTTAACAGGCGACGCGGTGTTGCAGTGAGTAATTTTGGATCAAATATGGGCGATTTATTTAATTATCCAATAAGGGGTGGTCTCAGTAATCGGGGAGTGAAGTTCGAAACGTTGGCTTTTTTTATTTGGTTTCAGCCTCATCCAATGGAAAAAATAATTTCCCGCATTTATCTTCAAAATAATGTTTTTCATTCTTCTGACCTAGAATTATTTATTTCCATTGTGTGAGTCATTAAACGACCAAAACTTTTTTTAATTTAGTGAGATAAGGATCAAATCGAGGATCAATCAAACCGTCTTTTTTTGCTATATAAAAAGCTATTTTCTATTTACCTTGAAGAGTAAGACCCCCTCGAAAAATCTGACAAAAAAGCGTAACATCATCACTATTTTAGGTGAATAAAATATTTTGAGGTTTTGCTAAAACTTGGTGCGCCATGAATGAGTGAATGAATGTAATATGAGTGAGGTATGCTCGGCTGAACCAGAAAGATCATATCTTTCCAACAACACTAACCTTGTTTGCTTATAAATGGTCGACGGTACAGGGCCCTGCTCAAGATGATCTACTAAAATCATTGGCTGTGAAAATCTCTTGGCACTCAGCAACAATATTATGATATATGCCTTTTATTAGTATTGCAAAAAAAACAAGTAAAAATGATAGTAATGTTTTACTTTCTACGCCGTATAACATATTCTTATACATTACAGGTCAACACATTGTCGAACCCAATTCGAATCAGGTATATGTTTTTTTTCTTCAACAATTTTAGTCGCAGTAGCAATCGAAAAAAACCACTCTTCCATATTTTGTCAAAACTGATTACCACTGGTTTTACCATCGCTTAAAGCAGATACCACTAACACTGCAAATCAAAAAAGAATTATTTTTAATACTCAAAACATATAATAACACCTCTTATTTTCGACCTCTTGTGAAAGATTGTATATTAATGTTGAAAAAGGCGTATTTTTTGATCCATATTTATACGTGAATTTAACGCCATTCCATGGACTGTAGTTATATAGTTATATTTTAAATATCAATTTTCAATTTATTTCATAACTATTTTAGAAGCTTTTCCAGAGGAATCTGGCCTGTATGATGAATTTCCACTTATAGAAACATATCAAACTCTGGCAGACGAAGTACCTGAAGGTATTTTTGTCAAGTTTTTTTTATTTTTATTTTTTGAAATTCACTCAAGTAGACTGGAATATAGCTTTTGAGGGGGACCAACGGCCACCTAATCGCAAACAGCCGCTACAAGGTATAGTACCAGTATAGATCTGAGCAAATCCGAATCATTTGAAATTCGAATCTGATTCGAATAATTGTTTTCGAATCTGATCGAATCACTCATTCCATATAAATTACAGATATTCCATTTTATGATTACAATTTATCACCGTTTTGGTAACCAATAAATATGCAGTTACGAGTTATTAATATTAGCATAAACAGACTTGGAGGTGATACACTTCATGTCCATGAACGAAAATTGACCAAAATCGATTTCTTTTTGTTGCTAAAAATAAAAATTTCACTCCATTGTAGCAGACCTTTGTTCATGAACGTTCCACAATTGTGTTGAATTATTTGTGCTTCGAATCAATGCGAATCACCAAATCATATTGCCAAGCCCTAGTACCAGCAATTGTACTCTAAGAGGAATCCCCAGCGGAACGTAGCCGCCATGGTGAAGTGCAGTGAGTTATATCTGCCCTGGGTGATAGTAAATATCTACCACTTCTTTGATTACTTCTAGTCACTAACTTTGTATGCATAAAATAAAAACCAAATCTGATTATTCTTCAATAATGAGACAAGCAGTATGTTTTGATTTCTTTCTCGGCGGGAAAATAACAGACAGCCCTGAATTGTCCTTAATATTAGATATGATTCTCGAAAAATATTATTAAATTTTGATGTATTTTTTAATGCTCATGTAAAATGTGTTTGTTTGCCTGTAAATAATAAACTATGATTTGAATATGACACATTTGTTTTTTATATTATTAAAGTGTGAAATACAAATGCGAAACCGCGTGATCTCCTTATGGACAATTGTGTCAACACCGCATTTTTTGTTGATGTCAATTTTAACAAAATTCACAATAAAATTTAGAGGTAAATTTCCATAACGTCTCTAGGTCAAAAAAAAATCCTATCCGTTCTTTTTGGATCATATTTATCAATGAAATCAATGCCACAATAAAGTCTTCTTAGTTTTATTTTTTTAGCATTGATTTATGTTTTTTTTTTTATAAAAATTTCAGAATCTGGCGCATTTGCTGAAAATCCACTCGAATCTGGTGCATTTGACGAAAATCCGCTTGAATCTGGTGCATTTGATGAAAATCCACTTGAATCTGGTGCATTTGATGAAAATCCACTTGAATCTGGTGCATTTGCTGAAAATCTGAATCTGGTGCATTTGATAAAAATCCACTTGAATCTGGTGCATTTGATGAAAATCCGCTTGAATCTGGTGCATTTGATGAAAATCCGCTTGAATCTGGTGCATTTGATGAAAATCCACTTGAATCTGGTGCATTTGATGAAAATCCACTTGAATCTGGTGCATTTGATGAAAATCCACTTGAATCTGGTGCATTTGATGAAAATCCACTTGAATCTGGTGCATTTGATGAAAATCCGCTTGAATCTGGTGCATTTGATGAAAATCCGCTTGAATCTGGTGCATTTGATGAAAATCCAAATCTGGTGCATTTGATGAAAATCCGCTAGAATCTGGTGCATTTGATGAAAATCCACTTGAATCTGGTGCATTTGATGAAAATCCGCTTGAATCTGGTGCATTTGATGAAAATCCACTTGAATCTGGTGCATTTGATGAAAATCCGCTTGAATCTGGTGCATTTGATGAAAATCCGCTTGAATCTGGTGCATTTGATGAAAATCCACTTGAATCTGGCGCATTTGATGAAAATCCGCTTGAATCTGGTGCATCTGATGAAAATCCGCTTGAATCTGGGGCATTTGATGAAAATCCGCTTGAATCTGGTGCATTTGATGAAAATCCGCTTGAATCTGGTGCATTTGATGAAAATCCGCTGGAATCTGGTGCATTTGATGAAAATCCACTTGAATCTGGTGCATTTGATGAAAATCCACTTGAATCTGGTGCATTTGATGAAAATCCACTTGAATCTGGTGCATTTGATGAAAATCCGCTAGAATCTGGTGCATTTGATGAAAATCCACTTGAATCTGGTGCATTTGATGAAAATCCACTTGAATCTGGTGCATTTGATGAAAATCCGCTTGAATCTGGCGCATTTGATGAAAATCCTCTTGAATCTGGCGCATTTGGTGAAAATCCACTTGAATCTGGTGCATTTGATGAAAATCCACTTGAATCTGGTGCATTTGATGAAAATCCACTTGAATCTGGTGCATTTGATGAAAATCCACTGAAAATCCACTTGAATCTGGCGCATTTGATGAAAATCCACTTGAATCTGTGCATTTGATGAAAATCCTCTTGAATCTTGCATTTGATAAAAAATCCACTTGAATCTGGTGCATTTGATGAAAATCCACTTGAATCTGGTGCATTTGATGAAAATCCACTTGAATCTGGTGCATTTGATGAAAATCCACTTGAATCTGGTGCATTTGATGAAAATCCGCTTGAATCTGGTGCATTTGATGAAAATCCACTTGAATCTGGTGCATTTGATGAAAATGCTCGAAAATGGTGCATTTGATGAAAATCCACTTGAATCTGGCATTTGATGAAAATCCACTTGAATCTGGTGCATTTGATGAAAATCCTCTTGAATCTGGTGCATTTGATGAAAATCCACTTGAATCTGGTGCATTTGATGAATTTCCACTCGAATCTGGTGCATTTGATGAATTTCCACTCGAATCTGGTGCATTTCAAAGACTGGCAAACGAAGTACCAGAAGGTAATTTCTTATTATTCTTAAGTGTTTTATTCTTAATTGTTAAGATATTTTTTGGGATACAAAGATTAAACATTGCCCATGTTGGAAAAATTTTGTTGAAGCTCAAAACTATATCAATCAAATTTAATTTTGCTAAGCATGATTTACAGATGGACGCGCCTAAACGGCGTGATCCAATAGTGACTCACGCTTAACAAAAGCTATTGATAGACAATGTTTCTGACTAGCGTAATTTCTCGATTACCATGTGCAAAATTATATACTATTTAACTACATAGCTTAATTTTTAGACAAATATGAAAATAAAGTCAAACCGTGTTCAATTATAAGTTAAATGTCATATCTGTTTTCAGTAAAAGAAAAACGTCAAAGACGTCAATACGCGGCAATATATTTGTCTCATTCATATTTTATCATCATTTTCATATAATTTTTTTCCTTCAACTTTTTTTTTCAAACTTTCGGTTGCCATGCAATACTTTCTGGATATCCTATATTTTCAGTTGTAGATGGGTCATATCCAATAAAATGAAATCCTTTTTGTAGTAATAGTAATGTCTGTATTTATCAGCGGCGATATTTTGTGGTGAACGTTTTTACCTGCGCCCCTACCCCTCGCCCCTTTATGACGTCATGATTGTCCTCGAAAAGTTCTAAATACGCTGCTGTTCATTCGCTATTATTTATTTCATTCAGCAGTTTATTTGTTTTTGTTCGATTGTATTTAGAACCAAGTGGTAGTATTTCTGGAAATCGTGGAAGATCCATATGACAACAGCTTTGTTTAAAGTTCCCGATGTTAGCAGTTCTTGGCGTACTAAACAGGTCTATACAATTATAATTATACCTGCAGAGAGAAAGAATCATTTGAAAGCACGACGTTTCGAACAAAGTGTTTTGAAACACAAATTTATTCATGCCATATTTCAATTTCTAATATATCTTCTCTAATATATTTTTTTTGTATTTATTATAAAATGAGAGACGACGTACTAACTTCATCAAAAAAAACTTTGGAACTTTGTTGAAGCATCTTTTGTCAAGTATGAGGCACTAATGAATCGCGTCGATAAGACGCGATTCATTTGTGATTCATACTTGACAAAAAATTTTCTGATTGAGTGGCATAGAGAATGGGAGCGTTTCAACTATTTGAATGTTTATCATGATTATGCTACCCTTTTTATTTGTTTCATTCAGCTAGGTTCAGAAATAGGTCAACATACTCATGTGTGTCCATCATAATTATCAGAGTTTAAGGTCCAGCGGATCGAGGAAATTTTAAATTTTAAAACGTTGATCATGATATATGCCACACTTTTATTTATGTCGTACATGCAGGACAATCAGCTTAGCATACCCCTAATATGGGGGTTCCACGTGTCTCGAGCAATTTTATGCAAGCGTCTTTTGGAAGAACCTCTAAACTTTGACATTTTTTGCCTTTCCATTGCTATCCTGGTCGTGTTGATCTGCATGGCTTTGAAACTCTTGTCAATAAACATCTGTCAGGGATGAAGATTCCACAGTTCACATTCATATATATAGTGTATATAAATCTGTGCACTCAGGTGGTTTCAGGAGACTTTTACAAGTATGAATGTCTCTTGCGGCCTTCCTCTGAGTGAATTTTGAGCATAACGTCAAGCAGAGGAAATTTAAAATTAAAACATCACAATTTAAATATTTCCGTACAGTCTTTCTTCATTCTCATTGATATCATTTTTGCGAATAAAAGCATTATTATGCTTTGGTTAAAATCGGTTGATTTCAGTTTAACATCTCATCTCACAATTTGTATCGCTGTGAACCTGTCCTTTATGCAACTAAGTATTCGTGGCATTGTTTTTTCTCAAAACGATACCAATGTTCCGAAATCGCTCCAAAACTATACAGGCATAAATAGGAATTCAAAACAATCGTTTTTTAATCTTTTTTAATTGCTTCTTATTCAAAATAATTTTTGAAAAATCATAATGGTCACTGATAACTAGCGACATCTAGACCTACTTGATAAAATTATTTTTCTCATTATGGTATATCAAGGCAACATTTTACTTATTACTATGCTGATAAAAATAACTTTATATCTCTACTTTTTTTAGTTATCAGTGAATTCAAGACAACTCGAAAACAGAAATACAAGGAAAAATGATTATTTACCTTTTTCACTTTAAACATGCATTTAGTCATAGACATATTCGTTTGATTCATTTCATATTTTATTATACATAGATAGACATATGTTTATTTAAATTTTTTTCAAGGCAAACATATATAAAACCTCTGTCCCAATAATGATTTGACTCCATATTTATGCAGTACGTCAGTAGTAGGCTGAGCAAATCGAAACATTTGGAATTCAAATCTGATCCGAATAACCGATCTGATTGGGTTACCAACTCCATTATAGGGACAATTTATAGTGTTTGAGCTTTCTGCTCTCGTTCCTCCGAACAAAATTTTTAACCGAATAACGCGACTGCCCACCTATTCACATTTATTGTGGAAGTTCCACATGGTTACAGGCAATTTTAAGAAGGAAGTTTTTTCTAGAAACTTTCGATTTGGAATTCATTGTCTTCACACTGCTTTCCCGTTTTTCTTGTTGTGCAAGCTTTCATAACTGTAGGCATCAATAAGTATTGTTGGGGAATGAAAATACTTTACTTGTTGTCTCCGTTATGATGTAGCTCTTTGCAATATAGTGGTTTTGGGCGACTCTTATTTGAAGGTTCTTAAATCTATGCTAAGAGATAATTGAAATAAAAAGCGGATAGTTTTTTTTCTAATCGTATCAAAGACTCCAATGGTTTCAAAGACCACGACATACGGGAGGTCACTGAGTGAGGCACTGTAACCGATAGGCTTGGGACGAGGCTCGATAACGTACCTCGTTCGATCGAATGGCAAGATGTACGATAAGCCAGCCATGATGTGAAATTAGGTTCAATTTCCTTCCACATACCTGGAAAAGCAACAACACACCGCACAGCGGTGTGTCTTCAAAGAGCAAACAGGGAAGTAAACTTTCAGATCATCTGCCAAATTACGGAAACGCTTAAAAACACTGAGTGATTGATGCTATTTGGGAATTTTAGTTTTGCAGTCATGAGCTATAGATGGACCGTGTCTTTGCGCGATTTATCGGCGCTCCATACTCGGCAAAATATGTTAGTACTGACATATTCAACATAGTTGATAAATATTATTCCAACTTTAATTTTTTTCAAGCATGAGCCACAGATAGATCGCACCCTGGCAGCGTGATCAATTAGTGACTCGAGCTTTACAGAAACGTGTGTACACAAAATTTTATGACATTGATATGACAGTTAATAAAAAACGTCTGTTTTCCGGACGTTTGTCTTGATAAATCTATAAAATAACATCAAGTGCTACCGTGCCAGAAAGGGAAAGTCGAATTCGAATTTTTTCAATTTGAGGAAAATGGAGAAGAAAACTGAGATAATTTTTACTGTGATTTCACTAATCGGGAGCGTTTGTAAAAGGGGCGTTTTTCACCCCTCTTTTCGTTATTTTTTGATATCTTATATCTCAATAATTCGAATCAACGGCGATTCGATTCGAAACTCTGAAACTTACTTTCTTGAATATAAGTCACTGATGGCCGTGTAGCTTGGGCACGTACGGTCAAATATGTATTTGTGGTAGTTATTTTGACTTTTATATCGCAATCTTCCGCGAAATTAGTTTATTTTTGTTTCACGCGCATTTAGAAACATATTACTCTACAACTATTGAAAATCATGGAAGAAATTTTATGAAATTGTCCAAACTTGATCTAAACAATCATGAACAACTAAAAAAGGGCACCATAGGCACAAATCGTTTGCTCAAAGTCAACATTTTTATCAGGTATCGCTAAATCACTAAATTTGCGTTGCATGCGCTGAAATGTTTCAAGAAAACAGATTTCTTGACCTAAAACTGGCTAAATGTTTAAAATATAATCACTGAGCGGACAAGACGGGTAAAAACTTTTCGAGATTTTCTACGTTTTTAAGCACATAAAAAGCCATTTTTCAATTTATGCCCGGTCAGCTAGGGGCACATGCCACGGACCCCCTTTCCCGAAAATGCCTGCGGTATTTCTCCTTTATCGTGATCTTTACTTCGTCCCATTTAATCTGAGATTTATTATTCCGAGCAGAAAGACTGCTGCAAGATAAAACAGTAACTCCTGCTTGACAAAGATATATTGGCGAAGAGTCTTAGATTTGCAGGAATCACACTCAGGGTAATCAAGTCATAATACACCATAAGCTTCCATGCTTGGTAATACAAATTCATCTAGTCGGAGAAATATTTTTCTAACGCACTTTTCAAGTATGAGACTTATGCTTTAAAAAATAAACTTTATAACTTGATTGATTTGCATTATATCAATGCCTTATAGAATACAAAACAAAAGTCAATTACAGGCCCATTCCAATAAAACTAACGTATTTTCAAAGTATGTTATGTACAGTTATAATAACTTGATTTTCTATCCAAGGACGACCAAGCCTTTGTTTTAAACGTTTATTGACGGATACGCCTTTGCGTCATCATAGTTTTATGTTTGCTCATGATGTTAATAAAAGCAAATTGACACAACCTCTAGGCCTCGACGAACGTGTTGCAATTACAAAGTTTAAAAACAATAGAAGAGATGAATGGCCAGACAAATAGTTTAATGTGGGGTATGTGGTAAAGGAAAGACTGAGGTTTAAAAGCTTACCATGGGGTTGGGTGGGGTATGGAAGAGTAATGCGAAAGATTTAACTTTCGAACTTGAAACGTCCTGACTCCAAGTAATGGCTGGGGGGATTCCTGTAGTCAGTATGTCAAGTATATATAACTACCACACTTCTCCCGTGCTAAGTCCTAGTAGTTACCATATTTATACCGCCAGTTATGGTGTTAGCGATTAGTAATAACATGAGCAGTCTGAGCTCGGGAAATCCTATCTTTTCAACAATACCGCTCAATCCTGCTCGAGCATTTAAACCTTTACCTTGAGTAGAGCTTTAAAATTGAGTAGAACATTGAATTGAATAATGTAAAGATCATATTAAAATAGATTTTTTATCATAAGTCATTTTTATATAAGATTTCCTCTACATAGTGTGTATAAGTTTCATAAAAACCAAGAGCGACACAACCGAAGAGGTAAATGACTTATTTCAAAGCTACTGACAATTCATGTCAAATTCATAACATTCTCACTCCATGCCCATGATTGCTTCTCTGGGAGATACTACATACAGCATAAAATGGACGAAATCAGCTCAAACCAAATTATACCAAGCGAGGATGATATTACAAGCAAGAAGAGTGTCGAAAGTGGAATGACAGAAGAAGATTCACAAACTATAGTATATGTTGTTCCTATTGTAGATACTCAACCATCAGGCCCAGTTTTAACAGAAAAAGAACGTCGAACATTCAGGAATTTGGCTGTAAGTATCGGCGCTGGCTTCGACAAAAATTACGAAATTTTGCGTGAAGTTTGCAACACATTGATAAAAATGGAAATTTTGTTATCGCCCATGTAAATCCATTTTTCAATTTTGCAATTAGTTTGAATCTTTCTCATAACTCGCTATGGGAATATCTGCTACTTCTAATTAATAAATTTTGGCAATGTAGGATTTTGAGTAGACTGCAAGAAGCGGTTTGCCTGTGGATCATGTCGCGTTTGCATACAATCGCACTATTTGCTAAATTGACAGCTGCACCTGAAAAGAGTGCTGTGATGACGACAACCGAGAACTTATATAATCCCAATTATAAAAAAAAATTCTGTGAAGCGTGATTGACAAAATGAAGGGGAATAGAAAAACTAAGTCATCAAACTCATCCCTTAAGGAACATGTTTTTGTATAGTATTTTACTCTTTTTTATTTAGAATTAGAGGACATCTAAACTTATTATTGTAGAATATCACTAATCATAATATCCCTTTTCCAATAAAAATAGCACTGGCTCAAAATTGGCCTTACGTTTGTGAGAAATCTGTGATTTATATTTGAAGTGTTAAACAAAAACAAATATTGTGTTTTAGATATGTATTTCATGTAGCTAGGGTTGAGCAATTTCATTCGGTGATTCGAATCGAATCGAAACACGATTAATTCGAATTATTCGTGAATCGTTCGTAGGAACGAAGATTCGACTAAAAAAACTAAAAACTACAAACTATCAACTTCTTCATTTGCGCAATGGGAACGAGTTAAAAATGAGATATTTGCTGTTTACAAACAATTCGTGATTCGATATGATTCGAAAAAATTATCCGAATCAGATTCGAATTCCAGATGATTCGGTTTTGCCCAGCACTACATGTAGCTCATTGCACCTTAGGGGTTTCAGAAGACTTTTGAAGTATGGAATGTATTCTGCACCCTTGATAAACAATAAAAAAACGATACGGAAAATAAAAAATAACGATAAAATTCAAGGAAGTTTTTCAATATTTTTCAAGAATTCAAAGCAAGTGTTCAATAACAGATATGCATACGAGGTCAATTATACAATTCCTCCATTTGTTTGTATAGTCGGTTCACAATCTGATATTTTGTTTGTCACGTATGATACACAGATGGATTGCACCTAGATGGTGCAATCCATCAGTGACTCATGCTTGACAAAACACATATATTTTTTTGGGGTTGTGTCGTCCAGGCTCGAAAGAATATGACGATGTTATGTTTGAAGTCAAATAAAGCTATATAACTAACTATAAAACATGACCGCATATGTTTATCAGAAACAATTTTCGCGTAAAACAAAACATTTAATAGAACCAAACTTTAATTAAAAATGTGAACAAACTTTTCTCTTTTATAGTGAGAGCAATGAAGAAATGAAATATACGAGAAACTACATAACATTCTTTCTAACTGCATAAAGCGTAATCCAATCTCCGTTAAAAAAATTCTATTTTGTTGAGTTTGATTCACTAATGACAGGCGTGCTTCATCTGCTCAATATAGTGAAATTTCGGCTTGAGACCGCTCATTTTCTTATGGTTTCGAGATAAGATATTGGTTTATTCTAACAAAAGCAAATCTTGGTAGTTTATGACTTAAACAAATGGCAAATCACAAATAAGAAATAAGATCAGAATATTCATGTTTAAATGCGTGGCATTCAATACTGGAGATGAGGGGCAGTAGAGAGAATATCTCTGTCAGGTAAAAAATATTGCTCATTTCTAGCGTGGGTCACTGATTGAATACGTTTTCCTGTTGCGGCACATGCATGACGAAAAAAAAGTTTTTGAAAATAGCCATACGCGTTATATTTTGTGTGTTAATAGCCCTACGCTCAAAATTATATATCAAGAACAATGGATTCCGTGCTGACTTGATATTTATTATTTGTTTGTTACTAATATTTGTTATTTTTTTGTTACTAATATTATATAAAAGATTTAACGGCTATGTATTTTCAACTCACAATCTATGCCCAAACGCGAATCAAATAGCCCAGCCCTATATCGACGATGAAATCATTTTCGACTGCCTTTTCGTCGGTTAGTGTGACAAGCATAAAATAGACCTGGAACGATTATCATCAACGTGATTTCGTATCATATTTATAGTTTTACCCTCTTGTTGCAACACACCAAGGGCCTTGAGAGGCATCGAATTCATTATTAATTACTAAAATATCATCTTCAGGTTATTCAAATTTTTCTTGGAGTTGCATGTATAATATGTGGGATTGTTGCATTGATTTTATGCGAAGACTCTGAGACATGCGGTGAAAATTATTGTTACGTCACGGAAGAAGGAAGATGGACAAATGTCGCAGCAACAATATGGGGTGGAGTTCTGGTTAGAGCTGAAAAATTTTAATTTTTATACATATAAAATTATATAATTTTGTATCAAATTTAAAAAAATAGGCATTGCGTTTCATTAACACCCATAATTGTTCAAAAATTTGATTTCAAAATTCCATTTCAATTATCACTGAATAAAATCACAGTCAAAGAGCCGTGATTTCATTGCATTTGTCACTGGTCTATTTGTGGCTCAAGCTTTACAAAATAGTCAGTGCTTTTGTATTACAAATAATTGTTTTGAATGACAAAGAATGGAATCATAGTACGTCTGCAAAATCTATAAATTCGACAGTCAACGAAAAATACAATAAAAATATGATTTAAAAGGCAGCCCATGTTTCGAAAAGCAGAAAAATCCAATACTAATTGAATCGCTAAACAATTAGTTGAAATTCTATAAATAAGTTTTTTGGGTTTGGACAATTTTTAGGGGGAAACTCTTGACGATGTCAGTGACATATTTCTTAGATAATATCATTAGACAGTCAACAGGAATTGGTGAAGATCTTCTAGGATTGATATCTCATCATCTGACTTTTTACCTTTTTATATAGTAGTGTATATCTTCAATGATTTAATTTTGTTTTATTCTTCAGGTAATAGCTTGCGGTACCTTCAGCCTTTGCCAAGACGACACAAGTGCAAGCTGCATGGTAAATAGGCTTTAATGTTACTTTAAATGCTTGGCTTCTAATTCACACCTATATACACTGTGGAGGTTCCACAGGGTCATAGACAGTTTTATGCAAGAATCAAAAACCTCTAAACTTCGGAATTCCTTCCCTACCCTTCGATACCATTTCAATAAGTTCATTGTTTAAATTTTTAGGTGATGACAAAAATCGCATTTAAATTTATTGCTGGTATGACAACTGGAACGATTATTGGACTTGAAATTGTTGCTGATGTCTATTCTGCGGTGAGTTTAGAAAAAAATATCGTCAGTCTATATTTCTCTGTTTTCGTTTCTCTGTGTGTTTTCATTTAGTCACAATTTTTAATCTTTTTGACTTACTGAAGTTACTTTGGTAAGTTGGTTTTAGAGTAAAAAAGTGACATCATGTTAGTGGGAGATAATGTTAGTGTTTTTTCCTGAATATAGCAATGCAACTTTTATGTATTCAAGTCCAGTTTAAAATAGTTGTTGATCATATGCCACAGATGGACAGCACACCGGGGGCGCGATTCACCAGTGGCACATGCTTGACATGACTGAACAATTACACATACGTGCAATAATTGCTAGCTTGAATTAACCATATATAAATTATAATATTCTTTAACATTTTTCTTTCAGGAATGTCAATCTCTGATGATCGTTCATTCTATATCAGCCTCAATTTCATTTATTCTTCTCATTGTATTTCTAATCGATATATTTTATTCTATTCATCTTCAATTTCAATGTAAATGTAACTGTGGAGAAAGTGAAACAAAAAAAAGCAAGGTAAAGGAATAACGTTAGACTCAGTCACATCGCTATGAAATTATTTACGTACTGTTTTTTTTTTTTATAAAATTTCGCTCAAAGCAAGGTCGGAAGCAGTACCTTTAAAAGGAACTAATTAGCGTCCACTTAATCTGTAAACAGCAAACATCTACTAAACGATGTAGTACCAAAAACTGCACTCTAGGCGGAAAACATTCCAAACGGAACTAAACTGCTATGGTTTAGATGGCGATGGCGAAACCATCAACCACTTCTTTGTTTCCTTCTAGTCGCCTCTTACGACACGCAGTGAATACGTCAGGACTATTCTGAAGCCCGTATCTACAGGGCTAAACCTGAAAACTTTGTTCACCTTTGTTTACTCAAACCTATTTCGTTAAGCTTATTGAGAATGACTCAATTTATCTACGTTTAACAAATCAGTTGTCTATAAGATCTTATTATAATTGTAATATCATGTAGAAACTGATAAACGCTCGCTAAATAAAACGACAGTAATCATTCTCACGTCAGTATCAATTCGTCCTCTTCACCAATCGATTTTAATCCACCATTATGGGGCTAGGCAAAATCGAAAGATCTAGATGGTTTGAATGTGGTTCGGATCATTTTACGAAACGAATTATATTGGTACTTCTGCATAAATAGCAAATGTTTCGTTTGTACCATTATTAGTTGCTCCTTTGTCAAAATAATGATATGAAATGAATAATGAAATGTAGTCTTATTCCTGGTAAAGTTCAAAAATGCCACAATTTTCCCCCGTCGGCGATTCATGACTAGTGCTTATATTGAATCACTAAATCGAACTGACCGATTCTGGTAATAGACCAAGAGACTATTTCACCTTCAATAGATGGTCTAATTGAGGTAACTTTTGCATGCACATCTAAGAATGGTAACAGCAGTTAATTTCCTGTAAGACTACACCTTATAAATATGTAGGAAAATCTAATTCCATTTTCGTCTGATAAAAATATACAGGATGATGAGAATCCAACCTCAACAAACACAACTATTGCAAATCCACAAATAGTTTTACCATCAGGACACACGATCGTGATTGAAGGTAAAAATTTATAGAACACCACAGTTAATGTTAATATTATTTGTTATCATTTAACTACTTACAATGACCATCGTGATAGTAACTGTTCATCTTCAATGTTTCGTCTAGCTTGTCCATTATTTCAAACTTAAATAAATAATATACTTCCATCGCCCATGGTCAATCCATTATCGGCGCCGTTACCACATTTGATGAGAATTTGATTTTTTTTTTTGAATTGTTGTTTATAAATATGTGCTTTTTATGAGCAAAAACGGTCAATTAATCGTTATATTTTGTAACGTATATATACCACCAACGGATCGCACCGCAGATTTGCGGAATTTTGCAAAAGAGTCAACTTTTCAGGGCTTTGAACTGACTGAAAAAAACTAATCTAATGCGCACCGAAGCCGCGCAAGCGGACGCGAATTTCTTACATTTTAACTGAGTAATGTGTTTTGAAGCTATTTTTTGAGTCGATTCTTTGCATTCTGCGGAGTTTTCCATTAGTAAAATTTTAAATTGGGAAGGGAGTATTCAACTTTCGATAACTGTTTTTCTTGTTTCTATTTTTTCAGGAAACCCGGACAGTGCTCCAGGCACCCCAAAAACGGGATACAGAGAAGAACGCCGTGGAAGTAATATCAGTGTTATTTTTCTTCCAAAAGTAACAGCATAATTATGTGCACGGACTATCATGAATTCAAACAGTGCACCATGATATACAGAATATGACTAAACATATGCATTCTAGCCACGAGATAAACTTCTCACTCTCTTTATAAAAAACAGTGAGGGAGTGAGAACTCCTCTAACCGTCCGAGAATATATTCTCAAATCAGATTCAATCAAATCGCTAATATTTCCTATAGTTTTTTTTTTTTTTTTATATACATACAATTTTTATTGTGCTACAAAAGTTTGATTGATCATACTGAAGTACAGCGTAGCCTATATGGAAATGACATGTTCACGGTCAATGAAAAATAATGCAGCGCATCATAAGATTCTACACATATCAATAAAATTTGGCGTGATCACAATAGTGGTTAAAGCCAGAAACAATGCATGCGTATTATGCAAGAAAAATAATACGAAAGTGAAACGATATTTAAGGAAATGTCACCATTAAGTATCACTGCTTCAAATGTGCAGCAAGTTCACTGTGCATTTCCAGACATTGCATATTTCCATCCGTTTTATAATTGGTCAAATAAGTTGATTTTATAGATTCATTTCAATATAATCGAGTATAATTACTGTCAAAAACGGTAATATTACAGCACCTTTGTTACAGTGTTGTCTGTAACACGCAGAATCATACAAATATGTGACTATTTTTATTTTCAATTAATAGGTTCGTTGTTTTAACGATTTTAAGAGGTTTTTGGCGCTTTCTTTTTTTCAAGATCTTCCTGGTGGGGATTTTATTTATTTTTTGTTAATGGAACATCAGTATTTGCTCTTACGCGCATTTCTTGTTTATCAACTGCCTCACGTTGGAACTTTTATATTATAACGAAGAAAATTATTTTGTGATTTAACAGTCTATACTCGATAACGTATTCGAACATTCACAAAGCAATAGTGTTGGAATCTTTTTCAACTATTATTTTAATTACTTTTCATATACCATAATCGATAATGCTTCTAGTCATTGATAAATAATATATATTTATATTTTAATATATCGATTATGGCATTGTTTCTATATTATCCTCAAATCTTAAAAAGTATATTTGTATTTTTTTTTTAATTGTCCTATCGTTTCAGAAAATCAACTCCTATACGACGGTTAATACATTGCGCAAGCTAACGAACAGATCAATCAGTGCATTCGTGCAAAAATATTTATAGACATAACTCTTTGCTTGCTCTTTGCTTTGCCAATTATGAGCCTAGGCGGCGCGAACCATCAGCCCTTAGATTTCGATGTCCCTCCTTGCATCTTTGTATGCCCGACCACATCAATGGACGCTTATAATTCCATCCATTAACTTGTCACTGACTCAGTGAAGCAAATTCGTCTACACAGAATTTGTCAAGTCGTGCTTTACAAATTCTAAATGGTTTTTAGAAATAGGCCAAAAAGGTTATTTTCGCCAAAAGCTTTTTTTTTATCTTGCTCGTATATTTTTCGTATATTGAATTTCACTCTGGGCAAGACTAATGGTAACTTAAGGGATGAGAAGTTACTACAAAATATAGAGCCAGTAACTTCATTTTAAGGCGAAAAACATCCCAACAGAACTATCCGTATACGATAGAGTGCTGCGGGCGGTATCTTTGGTAAAGATACGTATCACTTTCATCATTAAAAGATGCGCTATAGTATACTGTACAATCGGAGCGAGCGTTTCACTTCGAGCGTGTCATATTTAACTGATACTCGATATACACCAAATTGGGATACATGCGGGAACACGTGACACCGCACAGTCCAATATTGCTTAGCTGTCCTAACTGTGACGTCACAACCCTATTGATCGCGATACACAGACTAATTTGTTTAACGAAACCCACGAGAATGGCGCATAATTGGCGCATTAACTCCAATTTATGTCTTCTTATGAAATTTTCAATCACGTTTTTGCAGAAAATATCTGTGATGTCAAACTACTTAATTTTGATAAATATGTATTCTCATGAACTGCTTAAACGCCGTTGGGAAAAGTTGGAAATTTAACCACGATCAATGGTATGCGCAAACCAAAATCAAACACGGGGAAAAATGAGATTTAATCACCACAACAGTTGTCCAAAGTCTTATACGAAAATGTGACCTTTTCATTGGTAATTTTTAAACATAAATTTTAGACAGAACTGACGAAGGCGACAACTTTAAATTTGATCTTTCTAAATTCAAAATAATATATCCAACAGGAATCCTTTAAGCTTGAAGCGATTTGTGTTCATTAAGGTATTTTCAACAACAAAAATCATTAAACTATCTATCAACCTTTTGGGCCCCCAGTTTAAATACTACAATTGTCATATTTAACTTTTCAATCCACAACAACCCTAAAAACGCTCCAAACAAAGAACTCGACAAGCTACTTTTGGGGTATGTCGTATTATCACATGTTTGGGCACAGGGCAGACAGAAGCCCAATAACCCCCTCCCAATTTTAGCAACCTCATTCAAAAAATATATATACATATCCTACTATTGAGACAGAGGCGAATAAATTTATCGTATCGGCCCTAACTATAGCACAAGATATGGAAATCTTAGTTGGCGTGATCAGATAATATGTAATATTCAATCAATTATATTAACAATAGTTCATTATTAATAAACTAATATTGGCTTTTATCAATTTCTGGCAATATAGAAAAACTGGGAATCCCATAATATACAATCGATATAAGTTAACTCGGTAAACAACTCATATATTCCCAGAATGGGAAACTATCAGTGTTTTGCCAAGTATGGGCGATTGATGGACCGCGCCGTTCAGGCGCGGTCTATCTACGGCCCATGCGTGGCAAAATATTCCCACTAACACAAGCTTAATAGTTTTATTGCTTTATTAAATTAAATTAGTATTGTTGATATATACAAGTAATAATAAACAACAGATCAAGTATTGAAATTTAATAAAATGTATTTATAACAACAAAGAAAATCATTACAGTACTATGCTGGAACATAAGATTATTATGTTAATTATTAAGAATTCGTAATATGAAACATTGAGAAAAGCAATCATTAAAATAAAATGACCCGGAAAACACCATTATTAAATATTAAGTAAGTCATATGTTAAAGACTTATTTGGAAACTTTAAACTGGGAATAGGGAATTATTTTATATTTTAATATTATTATATTGTGAATTGTCACGAGATAAGTAGAAAATCGTTTGGAATTGGAAAAACACTATATTGGGTTTATCGTGATAAAATACTCTGAATGAAAAATATATTCAGGGTTTTCGTTTAATTGCTACAAAAGAACCGAGTTTTTTAAAAAAAAACTTTAAAAAAAAAGATTTTTGCGTTGACATTTGTTCAAATAACGAATATTTAAAATCGCAGTCTTTATTTTTTATTATTGCACACAGTGCAGTTCATATGAAACCCCTCCGAGGTATCTCTTTTCTAAACTTTCAGTCTTGATATTATGATGTAACCATATTTTTTTAACACGAGTGTAGTTAATTTCAACAAATTTGATTTAAATTATTAATGAAAACGACATTGTTGTTCATTATGGAAAAAAAGAACAAATGCTTGAATATATACAGTTTATGCAGTCTTTTCACTTCTATGTAAAACATGGGAAATACTCATTGCAATTTTTTTTATTTTGTCATACATGGTTTACAGATGGAGAGGGCCTCGGCAGCACGATCCATCTGTGACCCATTTTGGATAAAATATGAAGAAAATGAAATTTTTGCCAAGTGGAAATTGTACCGTTAAGTTTATTTTGCCGTCAGTCTCTCTGCATCGTCGATACCTATTTGCATTTCTTCCTTAAAATGTCTTTCAAGCTATTGTAGCTAGAACACTGATCAACCCCATCAGTCTGAATCTATTCTTTGGTGACGTTATTATGTCGACAATGTTGATTGTTTTCAATCTATACAGCAGGAATTCCAGCGTATTGACCTGAAGTATTTGGAAAAGACTCTTGGCTGCATCTTGATTTGCCTGAACAAAATTAAATATTGTTAGATCAATCTTTCCTGACACGGAACGCTTTCCAACGCGGTTTTTCTTCATAAGCATCAATCAGTTATACTGAAAAGCACTTAAGTACTAAGAGATAGTATTGTGAAGTCCTTAAATTTGGTAACGATTTATTTACAAGACACTATAAACGATTTAAATCAATACGGGAAGATATTGTTATTGTTTTTATTAGTTCGGCTATAAAATACTGCGAGTAAGCAGTCGGTTGAATAGTTTCCCTTTATGAGCGGGCTTTTTGACCTTTCCGTGATAAGTTAAGAGAGGAAAGCTATACGTCGTATAGCTGCCGTTAAAATGTCTGTAGAAAAAAACAGACTGAAGCGATGTGACGTCGATCGGGAGGATTTTGATACTTGAGAAGAAGAACATTTGCGCGTAATCCACCCGAGTGCGTCTGAGTTTAATGTTAAACACTTTGGTTGTATATAAATCGAAAGAAGCCCAGCTCGGTGACTCAGTCGGTTCGACGCGATCGTATTGTCCGGACTTTTTGACCGTTTCACCACCGAGCGTGCCCTTTAGCAATGTACTTCCCGGGTAACTGTAACATGGAACTCATACACAGTCACTACGAAGGGCTTGATAGGTTTTTAGTGTTGTATTTAAAACCTTAAGAAGACCAAAATTTGGAATTTCAGCGCCTGAATACTGAAATATTGGAGAGTTCGGTAAAAAAAAATTATTGTAAATTAATTTCGTGGAAAACTTCCAGAAGGCAATCATGCTGTTTTTCTGGCCAGTCAGGAAAGCTCATGACATTCGGTGCCTCAAATATAAGGACAGTGTAACGAATAACGCAACGTAATGTAACGAATTGTTGAATTAAATATCCAAATTTTTCGTTTTTGTCTGGTTCTTCGCCTTGTTGGGCATGGGCAAATGAGACTTTGAACATATGCATTTATCATGACTATGATAAATGTATATATCCAAAGTCACATAAGTCATACAAATCCACACGGTACAGTGTACCTGCAATATTCGGACCTTTTTACCAAAATACCGCACATGATGGAAAACCCGTTTTTCTTGAAATTCAAATATTAAATATTTATTTGGATTTAATTCCTTTGTTTGTTAAACTGATCTAATGAAAATGATTAATTATTAATGCGAATCTTACTTTTTGAAAGATCTTCTTCAGCATCTTGTCTCGCTTTTTTGACGCTGTAATTAGTCGAAGGTTGAACTTTCTGAAATTGCAATGTAAAAAAATTCATCAAACCAATCATGAAAAGTTTGTTCAAAAATCTTTTGTTAAGTATGAGTCGCTGATAGAGCACGCCGTTCAGGCGTGGTTCATCAGTGGCTTATGCTTGACAAACTAAACTTTCTTATTGAGAGGTGACTAAATCAGAAATAAAAAGACAGAAGAATTTATATGTGAAAAGAAGAATAATAATTTTCAATTAGTTTCATATTTTGGTTGTCTGTGTTCTACACCAAATGAGTATTTAACGTTCTATGCCAACCGGTGTAAAAACTTTTACATTAACCCAGTCAAAAAACATCGACCAAATATGTTTTGTTAAGCTTGGGTCAATGATCAATCGCACCGCACCGCACCGCTGAGGCGAGCGGTATTTGCTGTTATTCGCCCAGATTCATGTTTTATGACATAACTGCACTGTACCTTGGGTGGTTTTCTTCCGTTGGGATGTTTTCAGTTTAGAGTTGCAGTTAGAGTCGGTCGAGCCGACCAAAGTTATTACACCCCGAGGTGGGCATTGATTAATATATTTGGCTTGCCAGTACTCCAACCAGAGATCTTTAACCTGCGGCACAAGGCAATCGCGCCCACAAAATTATACAAATAAACACGATTAATCAATATAAATTGATATGAATTTAATATCAGTCATCATCATTTATGGCATTTGTATCACAGTATCATTACACTTACAATCGTAACATTCATTTGGCTGGGAAATTTGGGCGATTTTCAGTAATTGATTTCATATTTATGATTTCTAATAGTTTTGATCACGTTAGCTTGATTATATCGATGGTGAAAGTTCAAAATTTCACATTGGAAATTTAGTAAATGTTTCATAAATTTTCAGCCATGTTGAACTTGGATTAGCACTGCATATGTATCACTGAACTGTATTTTGACAAGCATGAGCCACAGATGGACCGTGCCTAAATGGCACGTTCCATCAGTGACTCATGCTCCACAAAATGTTTTGTCATATAAAAAATTCTGGCTGGGAATCAATTTTTTTTTTTGTTATTTTAATTTGTCCATTTGAATGAATTCTGGTCGGCACGACTCAGAGGTTACCATATTGGCGTCGCAGTCAACACACTTAACCCATTTGAACTAATGCATTATAACGATTCATCTTCATTCGGAGTTATCGAGTCAAGTTTATTAGAATGTATCAGTGATCTGGATAATTTAATGTTAAATTGACCTTTTTTCGGGATCAAGCTCTAAAGTAATAACTGATATTTAAATCGATATTTTTGTTCCTTGAATTGGCGAAACAAATGATAATTCGGATTTAAAAAATCAAATAATCTTTCGTTGCTATTCGTTTTTTTTTTATCTGGTCAGTTGTATTTTTTTTAACATCCAATTAAAGTAAAGCAGGCATAAAAAACATATTTTAAAAACAACTCGTTTCAAATATAAAGTTTTTGAATAAATCTTACAGACAACCTAAAAAGCAAAAGAACATATCACTGGGCAATAACCAGTAAACCAGCAACCTTTTTTACTCTAAAATTACTAAATTTTTATCAAAATGTGCGTACTATATGTGACCTGTTCATATGCCGAGCTTCAAAAAAAATATATATATTTTTTTTAAATATTCTTCTATTACTGAAATTCGACATTATAATTTTGGCCGCAATTCAATCATTTCCTATTATTTGTTATCGATATTCATGCACCAGACAGGTTCGACGTCGCCAACATGAAATATTGTACAGTAGATTTGTTTAAGTTGGAAAAATAATATTTATGACAATGAAATTGATATATTGCACACGACATAAACATATCACGCGTGAGCTTGTCTTAGTTGAAATACGACCGTGATTTATTATCCACTATTGTTAACCAAGTGATCAAGATTCGGTCAATTCAAACATCTTTTGTCAAGCATGGGTCAGAGATGTATCGCGCCACGTAGGCGCGATTCATCTGTGACTCATGTTCGACAAAATAAATTTTTGATTGAAAAAAGCGTGTGAGTTTGTTATTATTTTTTCAAGCATGAGCCAACTATGAATCGCACCACCAAGGTTCGAAACGTACCTTTGGATAAGTGCATTTTTATTTGAAGTTTTCGATCATTTTTGTGTTCTAGCAAAGTCATTTATAGCACCACAACACTACCAAAAATAGGTTAATTTCTCTTGAATTTTGTAGTAAATGGGCAGAATGCATAGATTAGTTTAACATTGAGCGGATGTCAAATAAACTAACTTATAATAATGTTTTGATAGGTTTAGGATGCTTTAACAGCTATGCGATTGGAATGGCGGAATAGACATTGACAGAAAATATGTATATATATTTTTACATGGCTATCTATACTGCAAGTTACATTTCGTGGAAAGTCAAGAAACGATCAATAATACTTTATAAGTAAAATTTTAAACAAAACAATTGGTGAAATTTTTAAAATTTTAAATCAAAAATCTCAAAAACTACGGGTAAAATCAAGATACCTTTATTTATTCTCATTTTATTTTATGAAAATGTCAAGGACGTACTTGTATAAATCGGTCAGCGGTTACCGACAGATATGCACTGAATGTTATATTTAGTATAAATTATGATTTTATTGACATAGAACAGCATGATTGATATCAAATAATTTTTTTTTATATATTTTTGTATAGAATTAACAACATCTTGAAGATAATTGATAAATAGGTTTATACCGGTAGATTTTGAATAATCAATGATAAGCAAAGTTGCCATTTACAGTAACATTTTCTTCATATTAGGGCAGTGAAATAAGCTTTCTCGCGTGGAAATCATGTCAAAATGACAAATTATTCAATGATTTTATATTTTTATAAAATCTACAATCGATCCAGTTCAAACTTATTATTTTGAAGTTTTACTTTGAATGCGTCTTTACTTATTTTCTATAATTTCTAAACAATAATCAAAATTAACTTACCACAAGTACAGTAGAACATAACTGCTCCGTATTATCTACAAGAAATCCCCAGATAAAAAGTAATAAAATGATACAAAATGCTGCACAACCGAGTGAATGAAATATCTTGTGAGCAACGTTGAACTGAAAAAAATTTGAAAAAAATCTACAAAGATTATGAGTAAAATAAAAGAAACTACCTACTCAGAAAGTTTTTATTCTATAAGTGTTTTGTTAATATGTGTCAAATATGGATCATGCAACGGGCAATCTATCTGTATAATTATTAATTGGGTGTAAATATAAAGAGATTGGGTGAACAATGTAGCACTGAAATGTAGCAAGTACAGCCCATAATATTCTAGAAAAAGGTGCCTTGGCGAATATGAAGGATAACAAGCCAAAACAATCTTTATATCATTCCGTATTTTTTAGGTGACGTGTACCACCAATGTTAACATTTTATTAATCGCCTTTTGTTCATTTTGTTGGATATTACTATTTACATGCATGCAGACAATTGGAGAAAAAAGAAATAACTCATATTTATCGCAATTAATCTATTTCACTGTGCTTATGTGGTGCTGATTCAAAAAAGTTTCATCGAAAACATTGCTTTAAAATATTTTGGTTGGAAGATGTTGGAATTTGTGTAAAAATACCGAAAAGTGTCCCTCATACCATAAAACTATTGGTCATTATCTCGTTAATCATAGTTTCTCCTTATATTCTTACCAGTTTATATTTTGACGTTGCTGCCATCGCTTCTAAACATATTGCAATTGCACATGTTATCGCTCCAACTAATGTTGTTGCTAGGTTTGTGTGTTTCTATTAAAAAAAAAAAAGGTAATTGGCGTCATTATCATTTTGTCGCTGGTCCGACTATCCCTTCCTAAAAATATGCCAAATGAGTAATTTTTTATAGCAATTTCTTGTAGTTTACCAAGGCCCTGTACAAGCGGCCACTTGCGGATAGGGTTAGAAATTACTGGAAAGATATGATCTTTTCCTGTACGGCTTAGCCTATCCAAGTTATTGCACCTTGGGTTGAGTGTTGGACATGGATTACTTAGCGACATTAGAGAAAATTATAAAAGTTCTTTTTCAGCCAAGTATGATTGTTGATGGAACGTGCCGCCCAAGGCGCGGTCCATCAACGGTCCATACTTGGCATGAATAACGCGTTTCCAATTTTCTGAAATATATACAATTACTGCTAATGAATAGAGAATTTTTTGCACTTTTTTGACAGTCATTAATTTGGCAAATCGTATTAATCCTTATAAAGTTAAGCGTTCGTTAATAGGAAATTGAAAATTAAAAAAATTTGGGTTTACAGTCCAAAGCTGATGTTTCGAATTTTTCAATCCTGGCCGGATGAACACTGGTATTGAGTTGATCGTCAAATGTAAATATTATTATATAATTTCAGTTAATAAGTGTGACCTACTGTTTCCTTATCAATTTGATACAAAATAAGCGCATGGAAAAGACTGACATGTCCCGAACAAATTATAGATATATTTGCATATATTCCAAATCACTATTTTGGTTTCAATATTGATATTTCTGTACTTCGTGTTATCAGGTTATATTATAATTAGCTTGTAAAATGCTCTGAAAGCTCAAATCTATTTCCTCCAAAAATTAGTGTTGAATGAACTAAATGAAATTATTATGGATTTTTGTAGGTTTTTTCAAGTAATAAAAAACTCCTTCATTTTTTATAAAGTTGCTTGAACGATATATTCGATTTTTTTTCTCCAGTTGTTCAATTCAAAACAGACGAATATTCGATTTAATTATAGAAATCAAAAAGTAATTATCTGTTCCAATTTTTCCCGGCAAATTAAAATAAAATAGATTAAAAATGATATCAGAAAATAGGAGTCAATTTTGAGGCATTTTGACAAAATTCTAGCAAATGTCTTTGTTTATTTATTATATCGCTTTTAGCCGTATATTATGAAATAAAGTGGAATTATATCCAGTAATAAATATTCAAAATTATATTTTGAAAGTATGGAGTTTCAGCTTTCACGACCAATCTCAGAATTTCTTCTTGAGACTTTATTTATTTGTCCAGTGTATTCCCAATCATCTGTACATCTTTACCCTCGATATAAAAGCCAAATCAGGAGTATTTTTTGCCAGGTATGAGGCATAGATGAACCGCGTCTCATCGACGTGATCCATCAATGGCTCATGCTTGACAAAATATGCTTTTGACAGAATTAACATATTGGGAATCAACTCACCGAAAGTTTACTTGGACTCTTTGCTTTGCATAAAGCAAATCCCGATGCAATTATCGTCTGTAAAGAATCAAAATATATAAAAGTAAAAAAAATGTTAAACATTAAACAAATACTTTTCCAAATTTTGATAATTTAAGTTTGTGTTTATTTATTTTTTATATTAATTTATTGTTGAGAAATGTTTTTACGAGAACTTTGTCGATAATTTTTATTATGCCAAATTATTGATCTACACACGCCTAATCAAAAGTCTGGAATAGGTACGGTCGGAAAACAAAATCCAGTTTATGACCTATAAATAATTGATGTCTACAGTCTACAGTTTTATTTGCAAATAATGGAAAACAGTAAATATTTATGTCTCATATTTTTGTGGCATTTTGATTTTTAATGTCTTTCTTGTCATATGTACGTCCAGTGGCACATTGTAGTAACTCTTTGCCATTAAAGTGACCGTAAGGCGTTACTCCCGTACTAACTTAGAGCGATTTCCAATAAAAAATAGCTTAGGAAATTTTATTTTCTGCATTGTGATAGGGCAATTTTCTATTTTTTGTGTCAATGAACACATCGAGCGTATAAATGAATTTAATACACGTTTACATGATTTTGATTATAATTTGAGACAAAAATAGAGGCAAATATGGACTTTAATTTAAAACTTCACCTCTGTACCTATTCCGCTTTTAGATGAAACAAGTTGTTAAATCCTCGATTCATCGGATCGAATAAGCTATGTCCAGTTGTGTTGTAGGCCATTGGCAATGCCTCCAACGCCCTATCTTCCTTCCTTAGTTCTGCGGCCAATATTGTCGGCGCAATCCATCAATGGCATCCAAGTCATAAATATCTTGTGTTTACATTTTTTTATTGAGCTTGAGTCACTGATGGATCGCGCCGAAAAGACGCGGTCCGTCTGTGTTTCATGTTTGATAAAATTTCTGAAATAGTGTTCAGCAAACCAACTTGAACGCCAAAAATGATCGGTGTATAAATTTATACTCACAATAAGGCTGGCCCATAAATTCGCACTGACGTTTGTCCAAATATTACATTCACAATCCCAGTTAACAGTATTACAATGATGACTGTAAGTACATATTGTATAAAGAGCCAGTCCGACGAATACAGCGAACAACGCAAATACAATCTGAGCAACCTGGAAAATGGAGTTGTTATCTTCCCGGAAACATATCTAACAACGTCTATGAAAAGTTTTTTAATACTAGTTCAAAAAGTAAAAAATGGCGCTTACAACAACCTAAGGTTTTGTTTGCCAATGATTAAAATGTTATGTTTCACAAAAAAGGTCTCAAGAATGAACAGGGGGTAGTATTTTTAATGCTTTCCACTCGAAGCAAGGCCGGTGGCATTACGCAAAAAGTACTCCATTTTATCACACCAACACCGTGGCTACATTCAATTTTTGTATTTTTTTTTTTCTAGAGTTTTGTATTTTTTAGTTCAACGTTTGACTTTTCTCCAACGTAAAAACATGCTCAATCAGGAATGATGTTGAGAAGAAGTGGCAACAAAAATTGACCAAAAAACCTATTTATATTGTAACAGACACAATAGTGGTAATAAAATAAGACGTAAATAAAACACTGTTTAAACAAGATATATTTATTGTTCAGTGCATTTTTTTTAGATATTATGCATATAAGAATGAATCCGGAATCTGAAGAGAAATTCTGCTGATTTCGCTGCCCCTTCAGAAAGATTAAAGCGAATTGTCTAATATTTTTAGAAATAAAAATGAGTTGTCTTTTACTCCAAAAAATCATTCCCAGTTCCCATAATCCCCATCATTCACAGTTTGTCAAGTATGAGTCGCAAGTAGATCACATCGCCGAGACGGGGTAGCTAATGTCAGGTAAAACAAAAAATTTAATAGTACGATTTTAATTTTACGATTTAATCTATTTTTTACCCACACATGAGATAATACAATTTTTTATCATATTTTTTAATGTACTTACCAAAATCCTCACATAAAATTCATTACTTTTCGGCGGTGGATCTTGCACTCGACGTCCATTACAGCTCGACCGAGTATTTATTCCATTCATGATTTTGTTAACTAAAAAAATCACTCCTGCTGTGACTATTGTAAATAACTTCTTAGAATGAAATATTAAAAAGAATTTAAATTATATCTATATCAGTTTAATTTGATTTTCATTTATTTGTTAATAATTGTACTTACAAGATAGAAAATCTGAAGCATTTCACGACAAAATTAGAGCAATGGAAACAAAATTAGGATTTTTGAGAAATGCATACTCGCGTTAATCGATATTGAAATCTACTATAATATCGGGCGAGCCATTAAAGTATCCCTTACTAATGGCGTTGTTTAGCATTTTTAAAACGTCCTCAAATATATAACTGATCTGTTTACACGCTACTGTTGATGTTTTTTAAAATAAATACCTACTTTTTCAAAAGCACGTTTAATTTGTCTCAATGCACGCTCGATCGAAAAATAAAATCGTTTGATTCGAATGATGCTTTTCCTATCTGGATTACGGATGGACAAACTTCGAGAGAGAAGCGACCCATATGTGACCCATACATGCGGTATGCGGCATAATTTCATGGGCCACATTTAAACACCATATTTTGATAACAAAAAGAGTTTCTTGGATTAAAAAATTAGAGAATTTTCAACGCAAGTTGCTTTCCGCTGAAAGAAGTTATTACTTCGAATATTATCAGAAAAGATGACTTATCCAAATATTTTTGACCCGCATCTGATGCTACTATACGATAATTTTCGAATCCTTTTCCGAATTCCGAATATTCCTAATCGAATTTTTCCTCGAATCTGTTTCGATAACAAACATTAATTGCAAAGTAGCCAATTCATTCCTTCATTTCCAATCAAAAAATATAATATTTTGTTAAGCATAGACCACTGATGGGTCGCGCCGTCTAGGCGCGGTCTATCAGTGCTTCATGTTTGATAAAATAAAAATACTGATTTGAAGTTGGAAATATTTTGAGAAAAATTGTTTGAATTCGACAAAAAAAAAATATAATGAATCAAAATATTTGCCGAATCTCACTGAACCTCAAAGACGAATATCCTAACCGAATCGAATCTTGAATCGAAAGTGGTGGACGTACTGCACTACGATATGTCTTCAAAATCATTTGTCTGACATTGCACTTGAAAAATGAATGTAACATAGCACGAAATAGCTTGTAACGTTGATCTGTGATCGAAATTACCCATCTATTTATAAAATTTGATAATATTCGGTAAATGTTATAAATCATCATTTTGAATTGCCATTTATTTCACGTATTAATATCCCATACTACGAGTCAGGTCAGTTCTATATTGATATAAACATATAGTTCAGATAAAATCGATACTTGAACTGAAAAATAAAATAGCGACGCAGGGTAAAGGTAACATAATCGAGCCTCTGCCACAGAACGTTTTACAATAATCATTTTCCACTTTCGTTGAGTAAAAAACTATGATGCGCTTTAACGCTTTTATCGACAAAGCTTCACATTACCGTCATTTATAGCTGATTTAATCTTGGTGCAAAGGTTTCAAGTTCGGCCAACGCTAACAAAGAACCAAAAAACTGTATATTTATTTCATGATTGAGTACAAAAAAGTTACCTCCGAAGGCATATCACAAATAGACCAAACAAAATATTAAATTGCCAGCTTACAAGGTCTGACAACGACAGAAATATACATAACAACCTTCGTGAGTCCAGGGATGGCCTTAGCCGAAACTTTTACTATTTCGAATGCATTGTGAATCGAGCAAAATGAAGTTCCGGCTTATTATGCCTGGTATAAAAACAATATATTTTCGTAAGCAACTATTTTAAAATATATCTAAAATCAGAATTTTTACGACATCAAATATGTTCAATTTCGAATGTATTCGAATAATCGATTCGTTTTGGATCTCACGTAGACATGGGCATCATATATTTCACATAGGTAGTAAAGTTTCTTTTTTTCCATCCAAATTCTTCCCCCGTTATCCCAACCAAGAAATTTATAGGTTACATATTCACTAATATTAGTGAAAATAATCTATTAGAGGCAATGTGCCATCATGTCACCCGTTATCGTTCAAGAAATAATTAAATTTGCTGGAACTTTTATCGTAGAAATACGATAATTTCACTTTATTTGCCAAGTTTTCATTCCTATAGACGATTTTTCACCGCAATAAAAATCTATTAGAGTCATGATTTCTTTTCTTGAAGTGCTTAGAATCGATTCAATTTGAAATTCTCTAACTTAAATAGCCTCGAATGACCTATAATCGCCTCCAAGCTGATATCGAATTTGTCAACCAGGCTGTCAATCCTATTTTAAAATCAAATGAACATGCACTTGCTATAAGATCATTATGAAACAGCATCTTAACTCTCACTTTATACCATTACGAGAATCTTTTTTACGTAATTTCGTGTCTTTTTAATACCATGGATCTAATCTCATATTACACGATATCCCTGTGCTATATTCAAAATCTCAAAACTTGTTTCGCTTAAAAGCATGGCTATATACACTATATCGTGATTTGCTTGTTCAAATCGTGTCAAATTTAGAGAATTATTCCAGTAATTAAGCCTATAAAAAGCTATATATTCGTGTCGTGTATGGTTTATCGATAACTCTCGCTTTGCAGCGAGAGTCATCAATAGCCCTTACTTAACCCGAAGATAATCTGAGCTTGATTTAACACGCAATATATTGATCAAATTGCAATTAAACTGACCGCGTTCCCAAGTTATTTCATGCACCCTGCAGTCACGTTTTTTCTGTGAAGAGAAAAATAAACTTTCAACTAACATTTTACGACCAAGCCGATTAGGAGACAGCTAATTATTAATTGATATTTGTCTCATTTATGTTCCCAAATTCCAGCGCATTTAAATATTGATTGTCTCGATTTGGCATCCGTTCCTTTTTGCCTTTGTTAAAACTCATTTTGACTTTATTATAGATGTACTAATACTTTGACCGGTGGGTATAATCCTAGTAGTTAAAATAGTCCGATAAACAGGATGGATATAACTGTGAATAAAGTATTGGATTATTTTTCAATGGAATATTTTTTCCTCCGGAAAAAAAAAAAAAAATTTCAGTCAATTTATAATGTAAAAATAGTCTATGATAACTGTGAAATTTGAATCTGAATATTGATGACATTAGTACCATATAGACCACGCTGATACAATCTCAACTTTATTTTCGTAAACACTCCTTTTGAATAGATCACCATGATCAAGTAGATTTGTGGCACAAAGTTTTGATTTTAAAATTGATATAAAAAAAAATTAATGCCATAAAAGTAGAACGTCGCCAGTCGCATTTTCCAAAAAAGAATCAAATTATTCAAAATTTTAATGCTGATAAATGGCTATTTTAGTTTTATTATATTGTTTTGGTACTATCAAGTATTATGTGAGTCACACACTTTTCTATTACGTTATAGTATCAGTGACAACTGCTAGATATTGTTAGATTCATTCCAAACGTACACTTTATTTATTTCAAGTATGAGTCGCCGACGAACGCGCCTAGTCGGCGCGATCCGTCAGCGACACACGCTTAACAAAACGAAACGTTTGAGGGAGACTAGTAGGGCAGATGGTACGACACGAATCTTTTAGTCTTCAAATGATTAAACAAAATAACACAGTGGAACTAACCCAATACGACAGTTTAAGCTGCGACAATTTCTGTCAATATTATCTCTCAAGATATCTCTCAAGACCTTGTCCTCAGCCTCACTTCTTAAAAAGAACTAGCGCAGACTGCATGCTTGCGTTTCCTGTCTGATTTCACTTCCGCACTTGTTGAAATAACGTGATTAAGAGCAATTAGGCAAAACCCAAATACATTGTGAACATGCCACAGGAAAACGCAATTGTTTATACATTGTGCTCTGTCCAAATTGGAAATTCCTGTGAAAATACTTGTTTATCTGTGTAAAGGGGAAAGGGACAGAGTCCGGGCACATAGGCTGTTGAATATTTGTGGATAACGATAGCACAACACGGTGTCTGCTCTAAACATACAGTATTCAACTTGCATACAATAGTTGAATTTTTACCCTCCTAGTAGCCATCACTGTCTACCGTTCTGCTATATCTTTTTGTGAAGTGAAGAAGAGTGTGAATTGTTTTTTTCCTATTCAAGGTCTACGATTTCTTCACGCGTAATTCAAACTTTTTAGTCTACTTGTTGACATTTTCCGTCTTTTTTTGTTGTATAAGCTGATCCAACTTTCGCCCCTAATAGGCTTATAATGACTCATTCGCGTATTCAAATATCATTGGGATACCAATATCCAGTGATGAAAACGCGATGCAACGGCTGATAAGGAAGGCTGGTAGTACGGTGCGGTATCGATTGTATTCTTCGATACGATAGTACGGTGCGATTTCTTTTTCCATTTATTTTGGTACTTCATGGTACGGTACGGTGCGAAGTTCCATATTTATTTCGTACCGTACCGTAACTCTTTTTCGTACGTACCTCTTTTCCGTAGGCATTATACCATATTCTTCTCATATGAATTAAAAAAATAATTTCATTTAACATCTATGCCGTTTCATAACGGGGCGCAGATGCAATAGATTGTGTTTATCAAAAAAAAATTAAACTAAACTAAAATGATTTAAAGCGGCGCAGGTAGGGCGATAAAATATGCAACTGATTCCCTTGAGCTGATTAAATGAGCTAAAATTTTTTTACTGTCCTGCATATTAAACCAGATAGCATAAAACTGCATCACTTTGCCTTAAGATGTTGGCGATGCTATTCGGCGGGGCCAGATTTTACGAATAAGGCTGGCTGTTTTAGACATTTAGCTGGTACGGTTCGAAATTGCTGTCTAGCGAATCGAATCTCTTTTCGTACTGGTGCGAAATTTAGTACGATAAATAAAAAATATAAAATCGAACTTATTTTCGTACTGGTACGAAGTTCGGTACAATGTACGAAAAAAATAATATCGTACAGTACGGTACGGATAATTTTCGAAAGGTACGGAGCGAAGTTCAGTACGAAATTATTTTGCTGGTTCGAGGTACGATAAAAATTTCGTACCGTACCCTACTACCACCCTTGCTGCTAAGTCTACAAAAGATCACACGTGAACAAGAGAACTCCCAAAATTCGCAATCTTTCTTTCAGAATTGTTGTTCAAGATAATAAATTTTGTACGACCACACGATTGATGTCTCGCTGTCAAAAATCGAGCCATGTATATTTGTATGTATATTCGATTTGATGCTTTGTTTTATAAGATATAATAAACATTCTCTCCAAAAAATCGATCTATGCAGTCACTAACGCAATCCAATCGCAAATCTGCCAAGCCATGGAAAAAATATCTTCAAAAAATTGTAAAAAAGTTTATGTGTTTAAATAAATATTGACGTTCCCCAGCAATTATAATCTTTCTAAGGGCTACCCCCAAGTTTTTCTGTAGTTCATCCTAACCGTTACAGAATGGATTCTGGGCAATTCATTGTGATATCATTCGGGTATGTAGAATTCGATAAGAAACGCCGTGTTACAGCAAATTAAGATTTTCTCCAAAATGATTTATGTTAGGATTACCTAACATTGTTCATAGGCATTCATGAGCCAAAAAATCTTGTATTCAAATGGAGTATATATTGATAGGTCAATATTAGTCGATTTATTGGGGATTTTTTAAAAGACTTGCAATTTCTCACGAAGGCGACAATATTGAATATTAAGTTCTTTCACGACTTTTTCATGTCAACTTTGGCGACCTTACTATCGTTATAGTAACCCAGTAAGAAAACCACGTGGACAAATGTTTTCGGCAAGCTTGGGTCACTGGTAAATCGCGCCGCCGAAGCGCGGTTCATCCATGAATCATTCTTAATGAAATGAATTTACTTATTGGGTTATCAGCAAGGCTGCTAGTACTCTACGGTACGGAGTTCGGTACGGTTTGATTGAATTTTCCGGTACGATGGTACAGTACGATTCAATTTTAAATTTTCGTACTTGGTACGGTAACGTACGAGGTTCGCTATTTATTTCGTACCAAAGTATACTCTTTTTCTTACCTTCACATTACACCATATTCTTATCATATAAATAAAAAAATAATAACATTTACCATTTATGCCGTTTCATAACAGGGCTAAATAATATAGTTTGTGTTCATCACAAATTTTTTTAAACTAAAGGACAATTATAAAATTATTTAAAGCGGCGCAGGTAGGGCAAAAAAATACAACTGATTCACTTGAGCTGATTAGATATTAGCTGATTAGTCGTATATCGGTTTTACTGTCCTGGATTTTAAACCAGATAGCATAAAACTGTGTTACTTTGATCCAAGTGTTTGTGATGGTTCTCGCAGGGGCTAGATTTTACAAATGAGGCTATTTTGGCTATTGGTAGTGGGTACCGTCGAAATTGCTGTCTATCGAAACGTACCAATTTTCGTACTGGTACTGAATTTAATACGATAATGGAAAAATATTAATCGAACTTGTTTTCGTACTGGTACGAAGTTCGTTACGATGTAAGAAAAAAATGATATCATACAGTACCGTACGAAAAATTTTCGAAAGGTACGGTACGAAGTTTGGTACGAAATTATTTTGCTGCTTCTAAGTACTATAAAATTTCGTACCCTACCGTACTACTATCCTTGGTTGTCAGATAGCATAGGAAGAGGTGTGTCTCCATAGTTTAGTTCGGACGTTAATTGAAACGAAACATTGTTTCAAATTTGAAGTCTATGGGAAAAATTTGAAATATATCGATCGCCACAATTCTCGACGCATATCAGATTTAATTTCAACTTAACTTTCGAATTTGAAAAATCATGCATATTTTTAATTATGCTTTTGCCAAATATGAGGAGAAGAGATTGGAAGGATATTTAACAGAGCTTTTAATCTGGTACCTGTGCTGACATTATAGAAACAACGGTGAATACCGTATACTTTGCCAGGGAAATGTTACCTTGTATTGTAAAACAAACTAACACACCGAACAAGGAAAGTTTTGTCGAAAAATATGTGTTACAGGTGTATTGATCGAGTAATCAATTTTAAAAAACGATAGGACGGTTTGAAAGAAGCAATGTCCGTCGGAACGATAGCCTTCGTCTTCGTTGACTTCGCTACACAAACAAATGTCAAAAAAAATATCGGAATATTAAAATAAATTTAGCATTCTATTTAAATACATGAAGCAATGTGGCGGAACAAAACTATCACTGTAAAATTTTTACACTTTTCTGTTTCTATTTCGTTGCTCATCATTCTGATGTGAAAAACGCACGAAGCTACATACGTTGCTTTTGACATTCGTGTAGTTTTCTTTGGAAAAACATTTAATATAATTTCAATCATGCACATGCGTCAGTGACCGTCGTGATGATTATAGTCCTAGCAAAGGTAGCTAGCCTCAGTCATCTTTATCATTATAATAATTATTTCATCATTATATTACTTAATCATTATAATCATTAAAATACTTCATCATTATAAGGTGGCAGAATCCTTTTTTCTTCGGATGTCTGAAACGTTCATATCATTTTCGGATGGACAAAATAGCGTCAAAATCATCAACACATATTTCACTACCACACACACTCAACTAAAATATTTTATCTTTTTAGTAAGAGATATTCCATGAAATATGCCCGTTGTCTAAGTTTTTTTCTGGTGGAACCCATTTACGTCGGTTGCTTATGTAGCAGAGTAGCTGGCATTCTACCAATCTGCTTGAATAATAAAAGGTTCAATGAAAGGTTCAAACTTAAAACCTAAAGAAGCATTTGAGGTGTAATAAGTAAGAATAACCATTATTAACTTGCTGATTGTGATCAAACCAGTGTGGAAGGGGGAAAGAAGTTTTTATGCGGACGAGTTGAGGTTGTCAAGAGGGGACCCTACGCTGAGGATGGATCGACCCTTCTGAATACGCCAAAATCCGATAATTTGAAATAAAAGTGAAATTTTCTTTTTCGAATGACTCTCGTGCCTTTGTCGGAGAACGATAGCATAATGAGGTCTTGCTATCCTTTTCAGACACAAACACAAGAGTAGTACTTTACATCATCATCATTTATCTAGCTTTGAAAGTATTGCTGAATGCGCGTAACTACATTATTAAAAGTGTTGGATAACATGTCCACTTCAATGTAACAAATGCATTCAAAATTCTGAATGAAAGTATTTTACCGGCGTTTGATCAATTCAAACGAACGAGCATTCGTTTGGGAGATGATGGGGACAGCTAGAGTAACCAGAATTAGTAAAATCATGCCCGAGCATCGAAAATACTGGGAGAAAAGTTGGAATAATCCAATTCATCAATCAGCCAATCTAGTACCAGGGAGTGGTTTTTCGAAATACTTAAAACAATTATAATGTCTGTCAGAAAAGAACAACAACAAGTCACAGAGAATATCAGTCGCTAGCAGCATTCGAAGAAAGCAACTAAGGAAACAATGAGGGTTATTTATTTATTGCTGGAATATTTCTAATATAAACAACCATAGCATAAAGAATTTTTGAAAATATTGCTCATATCTTAGATTAAAATCTACATAAACTAGAAAAAGTGCATAGTTTTAAAATAGTCAAGTTTCATGGTATTTGATTAAGTAATTGTTTATAAAATGCAGTGATAGATGACGCTAACGTCCGAGGCCCCTCACCCTTTTTTTAAAAAATCATCATTTATTTTTACCGCAAAGATAAAATATCATCAAATTGCAATTTCAACATCAGCAAGCCGAAACAAAAAATCCTGCGCTACTATTTTATCAAACAGTGATAATACCAATAATGCAATAAATCATTTTGATTCGAATCTGAGTCAGATACTTTCTTCGGATTGGATCTGATCAATGATTCCATATAAATAACAATTATCCCATTTTTACTGTTACAAAATGTCTCCATTATGTAAAAAAATAAGAACTTCCAATGTTAGCATGGACGTACTTTAAAGGTAATGAATTTTTATTTCACTCCATGTCTAAGAGCAAACAGTTTCATATTTTAAGGAACAAATACAATCGATTTTGGTCGAATTTGCATCGTCGATTGCATTTTTGTCGTTAAAATGGAAATTTCACTGCATTCAGTTTGAACGATTCAGGATTACTTCAAATAATTCGTTCATTTGTAATCACCGAATCAAATTGCCCAGCCCTAGCAGTGGCGTTCTTCACACAGTATGAGTCATAGTAAATATTCGGTGCACACTTTTTTCACTTGATATGAAATGCCTAGTTTCCGTGCCAAAAATTATCATCACCAATATAACATTACTCTTTGAATTACTCTGTGGTACACCATCAGACTGTACCAAAAAAAGCGTAAATGATACAAAATATGGCTATGGAGAGTACTTCATTATTTTCTTAAATTCGAAACGATGTTTTGATACATCCCTGCTTCAAAAATACTAACGCTAATTGAACGAAGCAATTTTTTTAAATAAAATTATATTTATATCGGAAGTGGGAGTCCAAGACTTTGTAAGTCCGGAAGGCCAATAGTTCGGTACTTGGCCGTTCACCACCGAGCGTGTCTTTCAGCAAAGCACTTTGTAGGTAACACACGTTGCATACACGACCAATACAGCAGACTGAGTTTAACGCATTGGGTATAAACCAATTACAGTTCACTGATACTGATTTATAAATTGAAAAAAGATTTGGCATGGTTTTTAGTTTTGCTTACTTAGTTCGTGAAGCTTCATATTTTTTACGTAAATTAAAAAAATATAAAAAAACCATCTCTTCAAACATTTTTTACACTTGTGATAATTTACATCTTTCTTTCAATAAATGTTATAATGCATCTACTGTTGTCTTTCATGATTGTATTCCCAATCACTGGTTTCATTATCGGCTCCTACGCCAGTTACTCTTTGAACGTTTTCATTCAGACTTTGTATTTCTGGAATAAAGATTTATTTCCCATAAAAAATATATTAGTGCCATTTTTTTTTTTTGTTAAAGCTAAAAGCAATTGACCAGCGATCATTATATTGCAAAAAGTACAGACTGTAGTCTATTTCTATGGCACGATAGCTATAGTGATATCTTCAATGCGCGGCGGTAAAATCAACTATACCAGTAGTGGTTTTTGACCTTTTGGCATTGTAACCTAGATATACGACGAAAATCGATTTGCGAGCCGATCACCAATAGCGAAGGGCGGTAGGTGCCCTTTTAGGAGCTGAATAGCAACATAAAAAACAAAAAATTTATAAAAAATAAATTAATCAAATTATTGCCCAATTTAAAAATATTGCTCAAATACAAGTTTGTTTTGGAAAATGAATTCTAATATGCAATATATAACTTTTATAAATATATCTTTTTATACGATCTAAACAGTGTTGTGTGGTGATACAATAAAAAAGTGGATAGACATACAGAAACCCGCTTTTGTCAATCTGAAGAATTTTTTTTGTATTTCAACAGACATCGCATTGATATAGCGTTCAATTTAGCCCACCTGTTGACTGATGTTTTTTGCTAGTGAAAACGCTCGACTTTGATGATGAAATGGATATTTTTGCTGTCACACCATTAAAGACATGCTATTTGCTCTAGTACCAATTCTTTTTTCATCATAAGCAGATGCTAGTATATATTTAACGTTACATTCTCACTTGTTTGATTGTAGGTGGGTACTGGATGTGGTCCCGAGGTGCCTGGTAAATGATTCATAGAACTTGGAATCACATTCGCCTCATTTGTCGTCGACGGCATTGACATTGGGTTATGTTCATGCTGTGGCACTGTTGATACATGTGATGATTTATCATAGAAACAAAAAAAAAACATTTTTGTTCAATCGGTGGTCTTTGGTGGTTTTCAGCCACTTTCATTTTCATGCGTGTTGTTGGAAAACTTGATTGGTTAGCAAGAGTTATGTAAACTATTAATAAGAATTTAATATTCGTCGATTGCCAATACCGAAACAGTTGGTATTTCAGCTTTATTAAACATAAGTTTCCGAATGGCGATTGGTGGCCGAATACGGTTTTATTGACTGCCCAGACTCGTTAGAGAAATTGATGCATCTTTTGTTAAGAATGTGCCACTGAGGGAGCGCGTCGATGGAGACGTGGTCCGTCTGTCCAAATGTTTCGAAACTAAACATATGTTTGGGTTTGTATTAGGTAACATTCTTTTTTCATTTCCATAGTTTTGGCGTTTAGGTAGTGTTCAAATTCGCAAATTTGTTGTTCAAAATCGCTTTTATTATTATTGCTGATCAAAATAGAAAGGTTCAAGTTTAATGATAAAACTATTTTTTGCTTTCACACACACAAAGGTATGCTATTTCCCCCTAACTTCAATCCTTCTGGTATTGTCAGAACATGTAAAAGTGTACTTAACAATATAACCTTCTGCATATTTACTTGGTTGATTGTCGTAGGATGAAGCTGGATGTGGTCCTGGAGTACCTGGTAACTGGTGCATTGGAATAACGTTTGTCTGATTTATCGCTGACGGGGTTGTTATTGGCACATGTGTAGGCGGTGGCCCTGTTGACACAATTAATTACTTTCCATAAAATAAATTCAACTTTATTCGTTTATGGCGTCGTTGTGGTTTTCAACTAGTTTCACTATCCATCTGTAGGCCTGCCCTTGAAAATCTTTGGTTGGTTGGTAAACGTTAAGTTAACGTTATATTAAACTGATAATTGGACCGTTGGCCGTGAGTTAAATATTTTGTTATTTGCAAGCGCAACCAAAGAAATTTAATGTGAAAATTAACGATGAAAAAGCATTTTCCTTCTAAATTTGATATGCATCAACCCGATATTTTCAAACTTATTTTTTTGCATTTCAACAGAATTTGCATTTAAGCAGAGTTCAATTTTGTTTCCTCTGTAGCCCGCAACCACATTTATTATCCCTGATGTTTTTGAAATCTCAATATAAAAAATATCCACTTCAATGATCAAACTATTTTTTGTGAGAAAAGGCATGCTACCTTATTTTATAACCTTATTCTAGCCGCTGACATTAATTACGAGCTTTCTACACTTACTTGTTTGATTGTTATGGGGTAGAACAGGATAAACACCCGAGGTGCCTGGCAACTGACGCTGAGAACCTGGAATCACGTTCGTTCCTTGTGTTGTCAACGACATTGAGTTGTGTATAGGTTGTGGCCCTGTACATACAGTTAATAATATCGCATAAAATATATTCAAGTTTAGTCATATCCGGGGTCGTTGTGGTTTTCAACTACTTCATGCGTATTTTTTTTCAAAAAAGTTATGTTTGGTGGGTTGGTAAGATGGCTTACTGAAAATTGAACGTTCGATTTTATTACATATAGGTCATTAAATAAATCATCCTCATGTGCCATAATACTTATAAATAGATCACAGCAGAGCAACAGACCTTTGGCTGTCGACTGAAAATTTTATCTTATCTTTATCTTACTCAACATTGCCATACCAGGCGTATTATCTTATTGGAACTTTATTCGTCCTTACGATAAAGTCATATAATTAGGTGCGAATATGAGAGACATCATCATGGTCATTCTGTAATAACTTTTTTCTTCTTTTCTTGCGAGATCGGGCATCGCGTTGTCTTCGTCTGCTTGAATATCTGCAACTCTGCATCCAATTTTCTTGCTTGCTAGCTGTAACTACAGCTTTGACGTACCTACGGTATCAATCTTTTCTTTGTTTGATTGAATATAGCGCGCTTCGTTGTTTGGTAATATATTTTATAACAATGTTGCCCAATACTGGATATTTTGCTTTCATCGACTTGAACACAATTCGTCTTCTTACAAAAATTCAACATTCTTTGTTTTGACTTGTTTCCTTGTTTTCGAGCTCAGTCGTCGAAACTCCGCACATCGGATGCCATCGCAGAAGATTGCTTGGTATGTCAGGGCCACCACTGCATGAACTACAACAATCTTATTGACATACGATTGCATGTTTTTCCCGAGCTTTTGTCATTAATAAAACTTGGATACCTTTGCATTCTTTATTGCACAAACTCCACATACATTAGAATACATTCAAGTAGCAACTACAAACGAATTACAAATATAGCTCTCAGAGCTCGGTACAAGGTTTACGTTATGACTATCTCGCTTGCAATATAAGATGCTAGCTTTTATAAAGTCCACGGTGTGAAAATAACATCTAAATATATAGTGACAATCAATGACAATTATAAACGCTATTTGCAGTTAAACGCTATTTGCAGCAATAGAGTGTACCACGTACTATCTGCACGGGGTAATCATAAAACCACCCACTAATTCCTAGAAAAGTGAAGGGAAAATAAAGGGCAAGATAAACTTTCAGGAATTTATGTAAAACTGAACCTTGTAATTATTATTCCGCGAATTTTTTGATCTTGATAAAAAGTTGGAGAATGGCATAATGAATTTTTTGTTATTAACAAGCGCAATGGATGAAAATTAACGGGATTTGTTCAAACTGTAGTGTTTCTACAATTTTGAATATGAATGTTGGTGGGAAAAACGATAGACACATAAGGAGGACCAAAACCGCTTTTTCAAATAAATGATTTTTTAAATTCCAATAGAAAATTTATTGCCATAGTGTTCATTTTTGCCGCAATCTCATGCCTTATCTGTTACCCGCAAAAAAAATTGATTATTACTGCTGAAATTGTTTCCCTTGAACAAAGAAGACTACTTTTCGACTTTATCACTACCGAAAGCGGGCTATTTTTCATCCATTCACCATCATGAGCAAAGTTTAGCCTCTATTTAACATCACAGACCTTCTGTACTTACTTGTTTGATTGGCATAGGGCGGTTTTTGATGTAGTCCCGAGATGGCTTGTATCTGATGCGTAGAAGGTACACGCTTGGGCTCATTTGTACCCAACGGTATTGCCATTGATACTTGTGCAGGCTATCTCTTTGTTGATAATTTAGTTTTTTTTTTTTTCAGAAACGTTTGGTAGTTGTGGTCCTCAAGTACCTCACTTTTTATAAGAACGCTAAAATACTTTACAATACTTTCTTTTCATTACGAATAAGCACTTGTCCGCCGCCCGAATTCGGACGGGACTTCGTTTTCGTGTGCTGACGGTAAGTTTTCTTTCAAGATCCGGGATACCGGAGAATTCAGACCATGACAACTTGAATGAGCTTGTCCAGCCTGAAAGCCAGCCTGACTTTTAAATAATCTGTCTGCTTATAACGAGGAGGATGCAATTTTTCTCTGGATATTTCATTTAAATGAGAACCATTAAAAATATTTTACCAATCATCTGCGAAGATGGATTCATATAACTTGTTTGTGATCTTGCTTCATATCCATGGCTGATCGCTCCCAGTTGATATTGTGTCGCCATTGGAAATTGCGGAACGATGACCTATGCGAAATCAGCAATTAAAAATGTATGATTCTGTATTTCTCACCGAGGGTAGTAGTACGGTACAGTACGAAATTGTTAACGTACTTCAAACTAGCAAAATAATTTCGTACCGTACCTTTCGAAAATTTTTTTTACCGACTGTACGATATTATTTTTTTCGTGCATCGTACAGACCTAAGTACCAGTATGAAAATAGGTTCGAATAATATTTTTTATTTATCCTACTGAATTTCGTACCAGTACGAAAACAGGTACGATTTCTATGAAAATTCAAAAAATCAATAATTGGCAAAACCACCGAAATATTTATATCGAATATAAACCTTGGCATTTCTTGGCAAGGCTGGCGGTATAGTCCATCAGTGACGCATACTTGACAAAATAAGACTTGACAAAAATTTTCCGATTGGGAAATCAGGAGCGTAAATAGAAAATTTTCGCACTTTAAATAGACTTTTTTTAAAACAGGTTGGATAATAAAAATACCTGATTTACTTAGTGAATAACTCTGATCCAAGATATTAGTGACATGATCCGTGGGTTTCAGATCTTAGGGAATGGCAACATTGGCAGGTGCTATGGCATTGTTGCCCAGAGAAAAGTACCTGTTTTTGTAGGCTACTGGTACAAAATTTAGTCTGTTAAAGGAGAAAACTCATTTTCTCACTGGTACGTTCAATTCGAGTAAATTCGTGCGATAAAAGAAAAAATCCTGTCGTGTAGTATTGTACATTTTTTTCTTACATTTACTACTAAGTTACTACTCAGTCAATTTAATGGTCAAAGTACTTATGCACGTTTTCTCACTAGAACTTGACAGTCCAATGACAGATATAATAAAGAATATAACATCCTCACTATTTCATATTCTGCTAAGTTGTTTTTGCGCAAGTATAATAGAGAAGGGAAATTTCAGAATACTTTACTATTCCGGAATAATGAAAGCAAATCCAGAAAAAAACGGTAAACGGGCAATTCGGAATGACGTCTCATTACTCGCTCAATGGCGTATAACATGACGCATATACGCTATTAATGAGATTAATTTGTTGTCATCGTGCCGTACTTTTCTGACGGGCTGCATTCTAGAAATCGCACACGCTCTCGAACTCAAGCTTTCACATTATTTTCGACTTTTTGTTGTCTACATGCGCTCAGCACATTATAAATAGCAATCGATTCCTATTATCTGTTACGAATATACATTTTAGATTTGAATTTATAGCCGTATCCACCTGGGTTCGTTATTTTGAATTATCAATCCCCAGGTTGTAATTGGCCTAACAGACAACGAATAAAGTCTGCATACAAGTATCTTTGTCATAGAGGCATTGCTTTGGGTTATTAGTAAGTAAAGGCAATATCAACGTCAACTAGACAAAACTGTTGCATCGCCTGCCATAAAAAGTCATATATATTTTCATAAATTAAATACTTATGTAACAAACTCATACCCGATTATACGTGCAACAGTTACAGCATCCTCGTACAGCGCAAGATAGTACAGACGTGGTGAATGTGAAGATTGTTTGAAGACACCCAAATGTTAGCAAAGCAATATGAAGGTTGATCATTACCCACTGCTCGGAAAATATCAAAGTTATCAGTTAGTTGTCAAATATATAAATCCAATTACGGTATATCAATAATATTTCGAACTCTTTGCGTAAAATAAAGATGAAAGAAATATATTTGTTTGTGACATGTATTTACGATAGTATTCCAGTCAGAAAAATACTGTTTGCAGAGTATTCAATACAGTGTTTGTTGAGTATGAGTCACTGATGGATCGCGCTGGTAAGGCGTGGTCCATCAGTGGTTCATGCTTGATAAAATGAATTATTTGATGAAATTTGAGGATTCGAAGCACAAATTTTTTTTAAATTATTCGTAAAACATTTGTAATGGATTCGGGGCAATATACAAATGGTGAATCTCTTTAATGAAATGGGTAATGGCATATATTAGCGAAATTTATATGATTGATGCCATTATCTGAGTCGTAATCAACTCTCAAGTTTTTATATTGAGGTCTGGGCAAAGCGCGAAGCATCGTCTAAATACAACCAATTTCCACTATAATAGTAAAAAAAACACGTAAAAATGTGGGATCATTCAGCAATTGACAAAGTTTCCGGATCGGCTTCGTCACAACTAAGAAAAAGCTTGGTGACTTTGTCTATGTTGAAACAATTTACTAATTTTTTTTTCGGCGTACACTGTGGCAAATTTCTGGTTACGGTGCGTGTCATCAACACCCATTATTGGCCAAAGAATTGTCGTTTTTGTCTCCCTTATTCCAATATCACTGAATAAAATTAATGTCAAAAAGTGTAATTTGACTGCATTTTTCCACAGTGTTGTTTGTTACAGTTTTGATATTATCATAAATACTTTTGTTTTTTTTTTAAACATTTTCAAATTAATTCATTTTGTAGTAAAATCGTGATATATGGAAAATTTCACTTTGCGTAAAATTGACATTCTTTTAAGCAAAATGTGCGAATATGTTAAAATGTTAGCAGTTTTTTTTAAGTGTTCAAACTGTTCTGCTTCACATGTACACAGTTTTATTTCTGTAACGTTTTGTCTGCCCAAAATAATACTTCCTCAGACAAAATTTTTAAAATGCTTGTCTGAAAAAGTCCGACTTTGGTCAGACGAAACGTTACAAAAAGAAATTTATGTATGTGTGAAGCAAGACTTTGAACATCTCTAGTTAGCCACATTTGCGTTTCCTCCTGTATCCTTGCCTTCGCTACATACGGATCCGCAAACATAAAGGCACAGATGAAGGATAAGTAGTTAGTCCACGCTCCCAGATCAATAGCATTGTTCTATTTATAGAGCAAATTTTGAATATCTTTCAATTTAAACACAATGCTATCATAAATGCAAGCTTTTAGTTTCTTTAGTCTAACAATCATCGTTCACTACATAATGTTAGAAAAATGGTTCACCGAAACAGACTTTAACAGAATATATAACTTTTCTATAAATTTTTACCATCTATATTTAATGAATATAACTTACGTTATTTGTGCTAAGCACAGCCACACTTTCCAAGGAAACCATTGTAAGGTTCAATATTGTTGCAAATGTTGAGAATCCAATGCTGTAAGAAGCCTAAAAACAAAGGAAACTTTTATACAAACTTTATCAAGCGAGGCGTCAGAAAAAAAATTAATCTTACCGTTTTTCTGGATGGATTGACACCAAAATCAATGCTGATGCATCCGGAGATCACGGTCTAAAAAGTACAAAATTCTACTCATTAAAATTAATCCAATCAGAAAATTTAATTCGGTGAAGAATGCGTCACAGATGGGCCCGCTAAGAGCGCGGGGTGATCTATCACTGACTCGTGCTCAATAGAATATATTTTTTTAAAAATACATTTCCTACTTAAGAAGCTTCGGCTTGTTAATGCGTGCCCACAACTCATCCCCTGGTATAATAATTTGGGGAGTCGCCCCCAAAATGGGAATATCATATCTTTTCAACAACAGTAACCCTGTTCGCGGCTATGAGTAGTTTCCTGACATTAATATGCAATTTTACTGCCGAATGATATAAGGCACGATATTATAATATTATTTTTTCTTATATTATTTGTAAGTAACAGCGTTTTAGAGTACAAATAAGGTAAAAATTGCAATTTGGACAACGTTCGTGGATTAAAACATTGCATTACTCCGGAAAACGTGCTTTGGAATGTTGGAAGTTTAAATGCATTTGTATTTTTTTAAAATCGACTTTACTTATACGTCTGAAATTAATATGGTTGATTGTTTTTTTTTTAACAAAGTATGCAAATGAAATGAAGATATTGAAACTCTGGCGCTTTTGATGGATATGGTCTCTTTTTAAGCGCTGCAATGCTTTATTTGCTTGGCGGTGCGATCCATCATCGACTCATACTTCACAAAATCTCAGAAAAAAATTTACTATGATTCCTAAAAAACTTACAAAATATCCCGCCCATATCCCCTGTGCAGTCAGGGAAAAATCTTCCGAATAGTAGCAATATGGATCATAATAACAATCCGATTCAAGATCCGCAGAAAATGTCAGAGTCGGGATACAACATGCAAACGAAACTATTCCAAGTACTATTTGGATAATCTGAAAATAAAATCAGATTTAATCCCAGACTTATGCAAGACTTTACATGGTTTTACTATCGCCCAGGGCATATATCACTCACTGCTCATTCTCATAGCGGTTCAGTTCCGTTCGGGATGTTTTTCGCTCGTATGCAGTTGATGGTACTACATCTTGTAGTAGCTCTTTGTTATTAAGTGGCCGTCAGCTGGTTCCTTTTAGGCACTGCATCCGGCCTTGAATTTCAATAAAAATATATCAATATTTTCAATAGTTCATTTTGACTTGATCCGCACAAATTTTCAATTTCATCTTTCATAAACGGCAGTTTATGGTCTTCGTGGCTCTATTTTTTAAGCATTGCCTAATTATATATAATAATATGAAATCTATTAAACATTTTCAGCAAACAAACTAGGAAGCAACTGATCCCAACTTGATAAATCAATTTAATGCATTTACTTTGACAAGATTTCATACATTTTTACGAATATAAATTGTTTTTGTATTCCTAATATTGTTTTTTTTATACAAATTCCCTCGGAGTAAGGTTGCAAAAGGCATGAAAATCCCAACAACTGATGTGCAAATGAGTTACGTAAATGTAAGAATTAAAAACTAAGATAATCTTTATCTCTGAAAAATATTTATTGACGCGAGTTTTAAAGCTTCAGATCAGATATATAGAGCACGACCGATGATAGCAAAAACGATATAGTTCGACGACGTTCCATCGCCGTTTCGTCGAATTTGCTTTCATCAGTTGTGCTCTATAAATCTGATCATCAATATCCCAGTAGTCATGCGCCATTGTTATTCCTCGTAGTTTCTGTATTCATTTGATTATCACGAAATAATTAGGTTTAACAATATATAATTCGGATGATTTTTTTCGTAGTTATGGGCTTTAAAACAGTCTTTCTTATTTCCAGTGTGTCGTAACAAGTGACTAAATGGAACCAAGAAAGTAATAGATTGTCGGGGTAGATATCACTCGCTGCACGTTACTATAGCAGTTTAATTCCGTTTGGAATGTTTTACCCTAGAGTGCAGTTGCTGGTACTGCATCTTGTGTTAACGTTTTGCTAGTGGCTATTAGTTAGGTTCTTTTAGGCACTATATATATATGAAATATATGATAATAATATATCAATCAAGTGTTTTGTTGAGAATTATTTGCTGCTGGAAAATATGAAAAGGTCATACCCCTATTCCGATAAGAGTCATTTTACTGATGGAAGATATTCGAAAATCATCTTCTCGTATCCGTGCCATGAATTCCATACTCTTTTATTGTTATTATCAAGCAGTTGGCCTAAACTCTATTCTTAGCAATTCTAGATACAAGAAAAAATTTGGTAATTATTGTTGAAGTATATTAAGACATACCAAAACATTAGCGCAGTCACCAGTTTTGGTGAAAACGGTATAAAAAATGACCGAGTTGATCGATAAGATACATTGCTTCCTATTAGAGTTCATAGGGAGGGAAATCTCTGATGAAGATTCTTTAATCTACTGAAACTTAATACATGAGGTACATGAGTAAGAAATCAATGACTCGCTGCTATACACACAAATCAAAATGTAGCGAGTGATTAACTAGATATTTGAAAAGATTCAAATTGTTTTTCTCCGTGACGATTGTTTCAATTGATGAGAAATTCTCTATTCGCATCACAACTTATTTATCTCAAAGACCTGTTACCTAATAAGCAAAAATGACCTCCTCCTGTCCTCTGTCCTTTTTGAATGTTTCATCTTGTTAGGACCAATGAGCTGAAAATCGACGAACGACGCAATTATTGAATTTTGCTATTAATCTGCTCCCTGCTACTAAAAACTAGTAATTTTTTCCATTAAGTTTCTACAAGAAATAGATTTGCTTAGTTGATAAACGTTATTCGCAGAATGGACTCTATTTTGTGAATCGAATTCAAATCACATGAACAGCGTAAGATCTCAGATCAGATAACTCTACGATTTCGACCTTTAACCACAAGTGCCCTATAAGTAAAATGACATTTATAGTTTTCCTAATTTATTAGGCCACACTCTCAAGTTTATCTAAGTCGGTGATCCACTAAATAAAACTTAACGAGATTAGTATTCAAGTAAATCATCCCCATCAGGAATTTTATTATGTGAAGCATGAGCCACAGATGAATCGCGTCATCAGTGACCCATACTTAGCAGAACGTTTCGATAAAAATTTACGATTTGTTATAATGCCTCAAACAATGGAGATAAGTAACTGTGTAAACACACACGGAACTTGAAATTTGATGTACGAGTTAATACGCAACTAGCCTACACGTCAAGGGATACATTGACTACCTTTACTCATTTAATTAACGTATGAAAAATATTAAGCCGAACAGGAAAAGATGATATCTTTCCAGTAATTGTAACCCTGTCCGTCTACAAGTGGCCGCTGTTACAGGGCCTTGGACAGCGTGATCCACTCTAAGAAGTGGCTATAAAAAAAAAAAAAAAAAAAAAAAAATTTTTCTAAAAAGCTCCTATATAGTGATGAACAAAAAATGCTTTTCCTCCATAAAAACTGGATTGCGCAACATTTGTAAACTTTTCCACGTAAAACATTTATCATTATATTCATTTTATCTTCATATACTTAGGAACGTCATCCAAAATCACAATAAAAAGTACTCAACGGTAAAATAAATCTGAAATGAAGAGATAGCCGAACAAAAACAGTAGATGTAAGAAAGTTTCTCAATTTTGACGAAGTTTACGTTTTTGGTGACTTTATAAAAAGCATGAAGTGAAAAGAGTGCTGTTTCTGAACACCCAGTATTGTTCCATGTATTCTTCTGTTACAATATGTCAATAAAACGCCCACATTTCAAATTTCGAACAAATTCTGGAGGGCATAAAATTGAAAACAAAACTCGCTGTCGCCATTATGTTGGCAAATAAAAACTACTGATTCTGATTGAATTCGGTAAATATTAGAAAAAAAATAGTCAAAATGTGACACGAGCGACAATATAAATCGTAAATTAGGTAAAACCTAAGCATTTTCCTATTTTTTTATCGTCTCTTCAATATACTGTCTCAATTTAAATAATTTTATGCGAGATGACCGCTGGACTCCTTGCCGGCATTCTTGCTTCCTTCACTGACAATGTTCACTCGCAAAAAATTAGTAAACGATTAGTTGAAAGCTTCGTTCCCTAAAATAAATACCCCTACTAATTTTTTTAGAATTATACAATTAGTGCAAATAAACGAAATGATAATGAAATAAGATAATAAAAACTTTAATTTTTGAAGAGTTTACTGTTAATTTTTTCCAATAAAGTTTTTCGAATTGAATCAAATTTACTTGGGTACATACAAAATACATGTACCTAAAAGTCTCAGCCATGAATATATCTTACCCCGATTCCGATGAGTGAATTCTTGTTTACATTGGATATCCGCAACGGCGATCCATAACGTCAATGTTCCTTATAACTCAACTGGTGTCTAATTATATTTACTAGAAGTTGTGATATGAATGTATATCTACGTCAAAACCTCGTCTAAGAGTAAGAAGGGGTAATTGGTTTTAACATTGCCCAGGGCTGATACCACTCACTGCTTTTTAGTAGCTACTTGTCAATAAGTGGCTGTAAGCTGCTATCTTTTTAGCACTGCTTCTAGGCTCAGGTCTTGTTCAGAGTGACTTTCAATAATAAAAACCAATAGCATTAAATTCCACTACGGTACTCATAATAGTGCACCGATGTATCGGTATCAGCTATAGAAACGACGGCTTCCGGCCTTGTTTGAAGCGAACTTCTATTTAAAAAATCATCGATTCGGTTAACACGTGGTAAAACAGATGAGAAAATTTTTTCCCTTAATCCTTTCCCAGAATAATACAAGTAGAATCAGAGTCAGGATTCTATTCATTCATATACTATCAAGTAGAAAATACTAGAGGGCAATGCGAAGTATCGTTGACTTATCGACTAACTACAAAACTCCAACCGACCATAAAAAAAGTTTTGTTGAGCGTGAGTCACAGTTGGATCGCGCAGCAAAGGAGCGGTCCAACTGTGGCACATGCTTGACAAAATAAAATTTGCAATTGGTCAAGCATCACCTCGAAAATCTCAGAGTGGTCATCATCCGAGTACATTCCCGGACTGTACACCAAATTTAGCAGTCCATATTTGACACGAACATCATGAATATGACGGTTCCAAATTTTGGGAATATCCTATTATTGAATATTATAGGTAGGTTAACTGCACCGTATGTCACAGTGCATTTCAACTATTCTTTAGGACCTACTGTTGATCGCCTAATAACAAAACAATTTATAACTAGATCAAAATGAACCTGAACTTCCTGTGTATATAATATTTATTGGCTTAACGGAGGAGACAAATTCAATACACTATTGTTGGTACGAAGAGCCTAATTTTGTTTGTACAATACAATGTAAATCATTGAAGGTGATATATGTTTGCTTGAATATATCTTTTATGTGTTTTGTACAAATAAAAAATCATATCTTTTTGAGCAGACGTAATTATGTCGTCGTGCTTCAATGCATTATCATTGACCTTCCTTATCCCTGATTTTCAACCATAACTATACATGTTGTCACTTCCAGGCAGTTTTGCGCGACCCAAATATTTGATACCACTCATATCATATAGGGTAGATATAAATTTTAATTATTAAGATTTTATATGATGATGATGAAATGATCCCTTATTTCTTCACCCAAAAAATCATGTGAAATTTGTGGATAACCTAATTCATACGCCTCTTGACTTATTCCGTTTCAATGAAGTTCGAATTTGAGCTACTGACAGAAGCTTTATAAAACTAAATATACAAGATTTTTCCGATGGTCCATATGTTTTATGCTGTATGTTTGGATATTAGTTTAGTAAAATAAATATTCCAGAATATTTTTGCTGTAGTCACAAATCTTATGTTTTCGCGTAAACAGCATTAAAAAAATTGTTCTGAGATGTTGATCGATTACTCATCCACTTGACTAATCTGGTTGTAGCGACTTGATCAAACTCAGGGCTGACATCGCAAGTTAAATAACACGGACTCGAGTGACATCTGGGCCCTGAAAGTGCGACCGGTAGATCCAGGAATTGACTCTTACACAGAAATAGGTATAGAGAGGGGACTTCACCTCTCCTTCACCAAATCCTGTTGAAAAATATTAAAACCTTAAAAAATAACTTGTCAAGATCGATGGATGGGTAAATTTGACAAACAAGTACTTTTGTGATATCCAAATCATGCAAATCGATGAATACGTATTTCTTGTTCTCAGCTACATATTTAAGCAATCGTGATCACATATAAGTTTTTAAAAAGAGGAATGGCGGTGTCGAGGCATGTGTATTTTAATCTCTAAACTACAAAACAAATCAATGAGAATTGGAATCTGATTCGAATACTTTTTTCGAACCACTTATTCCACATAATTAGCAAGTTTTCCGCTTTTCCCTTCTCATATAAAGGCTATATAGATATACGGACCGTATAAAAAGGACTCCGTATAATACGTGATTGGGCGTCGAAGGTGAGCTGAAGTTTCGCTTATTTTAACTATTTTTTTTATTAAAACTTGATAATTTTGAATGGACAAATTGCCCAAAATTTAAAGAGACTAGTCTGAGCATCAGTTAAACAAATTTTGTTAAGTTTGACTGAAGTAGTAACATCGACTATTCGGATTTCACAGCATGTATAGAGCAATATCCATAAATTACATGATGCCTTGCATACGCTAGTTGGCGAAAGGGATTTGTTCACCACCAGACGTTATGTTGTCGCATCAACTCATTTCGAAGTATCAGTATCGATCGGTAACGGCAATTTTGATTATCGGCGGTATCGATATCGGACAAATTTAGGTATTCTTCATCGGTCGGTATCGGAAATTCAGAGTATCGGCTGATCGAAATCGGCTCATTTTAAAGTATCGGTATCGGCCGGTATCGCATAATTTAATCATCACCATTATCGGTATCGGCATATTTTAAAATATCGGTATTGGCGAAAAAAAGTGGTATCGGTGCATCCCTAGTGACGAATCGGCACAATACCTTGCAGTATTCATGAGTTTTAATTAATCCGCATTCCCGGTGACACATAAATACTCATGAGTTGTGACGAATCCGCATCCCTGGTGACATAGGAATACTCATGAGTTGTGACAAATCAGCATCCCCGGTGACATATGGATACTCATGAGTTGTGACAAATCTGCATCCCTGGTAACATAGGAATACTCATGAGTTGTGACAAATCCGCATCCCCGGTGACATAGGGACACTCATGAGTTTGGACAAATTCGCATTCCCGGTGACACATAAATACTCATGAGTTGTGATAAATCAATTCGCAACCCTGGTGACATAGGAATACTCATGAGTTGTGACAAATCCGCGTTCCCGGTGACATAGGAAAAATCATGAGTTGTGACAAATCCGCATCCTTGGTGACATGAGGTTACCAACCCTATCGGATTCAAATGCCAATATTTGTCAGTTAGTCACTCATTCGAGTGGATAAGCTGAATCAGGGTCTAAAACCACAGTCCACTTTTTCGCAAAATTTTTTTTAATTGAATTAAAGGTACACAAGCATGCATTTAAAAATTAAATTGGATTTTACCTTATTTACTTTATTTTATTTTACTACTATATTTTCCTGTCCATACATACAATATTCTCCACACCGCGGTTTAACACTACAGAAAAGATTAGTTGTGACAATAAAAATGATTCGAAAACAGGCTAGTGTTAGTAATGTTATATGGAAGTTCAGCAGCTCCTCACCTATAGAGTAAGAAACATGCAAATTCATATGAACTATTCAGATAATTGACCTAAAACATGCAGGTTATATCCGGTTTACTCAATCGATAAAGTATTGGGAATATACTGAGCTACTGATCTGAACTCTGTTCATCCTGGCTAAGTTCCGGATCCCTTGGGGGATGATGGGGAACGCCTCGCCGATACACGGTGGTTCAAGTAAGCATTTGTTACGGCTTTCTTCGCCAACCAGATCTATGCAGAGAAAAAAGTGAGAAATATGTTAGTTAACTTCCATCCCGATTCGGAGCTGGTGTCTGCACGAGAAGTCGTGGTTCGCTATATGGTTAAGCTTAGCTGGTTAAGTCTTTATCCTGACGAAAATATGCCCAAACATGTTTATGTGAATTTGTTGCGTCACAGAAAGCGTTCTGTATTTTCCCCGTGTTGCGCGATAAGGATTTTCGCTTTGTAGGCATTTTGTGTTTTACAACTGTGTTAGGGCGTTTATTATTGCAGTCTGGTAAATTAGTTCAGTTTTGGGAGTATTGTATTTTAGTGTTCTGGCTAAGTTGGGTTGTGATAAGTTAGTGATATTCTTGATAATTAGGATTATTTTTACTGCTAATTTGTATTGCAGTAGTTAACTGTAAAATATTTATAATGTATTACAGTGGCTGTGTCATCATATATTAGTTTTATCGTTAATTTCCGAAGGTTTCACTCTGTTCAACATTTACTACTTGTTTGGTGAGACCATTGAATACAGTTTCAGTTTCATTGGATCTCGTTGCATCTTTACTTTGGACTTTGGTTGGGCAGATGCTGGAGGCTAGGGAATTTCGCATAAAACTCCAAGAAACAGTCACGTTGCGAGTTCATTTGAAGAGAAATTTGAACTCTTACTTCACAGGTACTGTTCAAATTCGCGAATTTGTTGTTCAAAACCGCTTTTATTATTATTGCTGATCAAAATAGAAAGGTTCAACTTTAATGATAAAACTATTTTTTGCTTCCACACCACAAAGGTATGCTATTTACCCCTAACTTCAATCCTTCTGGTATTGTCAGAACATGTAAAAGTGTACTTAACATTATAACCTCCTGCATATTTACTTGGTTGATTGCCGTAGGATGAAACTGGATGTGGTCCTGAGGTACCTGGTAACTGGTGTATTGGAATAACGTTTATCTGATTTATCGCTGACGGGGTTGCTATTGGCACATGTGTAGGCGGTGGCCCTGTTGATACAATTAATTACTTTCCATAAAATAAATTCAACTTTAATCGTTTATGGCGTCGTTGTGGTTTTCAACTAGTTTCACTATCCATGTTTAGGCCTGCTCTTGAAAATCTTTGATTGGTTGGTAAACGTTATGTTAACATTGTATTAAACTGATAATTGGAACTTGATATACGACTATTGTCAAGAATGAAATTGATTTTTTTTATATATCACACAAGAGCCACTGGCAGAATTCATTCCCAAGTCTTGGAAACGTATGGGTATAAATTAGAGCTTTTCAAAAGGCGGTTAGCAGTCCGAAATTGGACCATTCACCGTGAGTTAAATATTTTATTTGCGAGCGCAACCGAAGAAATTTAATGAAAAATTAATGCTGAAAAAGTATTTTCCTCCTAAATTTGATATGCATTAACCCGATATTTTAAAACTTATGATTTTGTTTTGCATTTCAACAGTATTTGCATCTATGTAGTGTTCAATTTTGTCCCTCTGTTGCCCGCAACCACATTTATTATCGCTGATGTTTTTGAAATCTCAATATAAAAAATATCCACTTCAATGATCAAACTATGTTTTGCGAGAAAACGCATGCTACCTTATTTTATAACGTTATTTTAACCGCTGACATTAATTACGAGCTTTCTACACTTACTTGTTTGATTGTTATGGGGTAGAACAGGATAAACACCAGAGGTGCCTGGCAACTGACGCTGAGAACCTGGAATCACGTTCGTTCCTTGTGTTGTCAACGGCATTGAGTTGTGTATAGGTTGTGGCCCTGTGCATACAGTTAATAATATCGCATAAAATATATTTAAGTTTAGTCATATCCGGGGTCGTTGTAGTTTTCAACTACTTTTACTTTTCATGCGTACTTTTTTTCAAAAAAGTCATGTTTGGTGGGTTGGTAAGATGGCATACTGAAAATTGAACGTTCATTTTTATTACATATTGGTCATTGAATCATCCTCATGTTCCATAGATACAGATACAAATCACAGCAGCGCAACGGTCCAAACAAGACCTTTGGCTGTTGGCTGTAAATCGAATTGTTTAACTTTATCTTACTCAAAATTGCCATACCAGGCGTATTATCTTATTGGAACTTTATTCGTCCTTTTACAATGAAGCCATATTATTAGGTGCGAATATGTGAGACATCCTCATGGTCATTCTGTAATAACTTTTTTCTTCCTTTCTTGCGAGATAGGGCATCGCGTTTTCTTCGTCTGGTTGAATATCTGCAGCTCTGCATCCAATTTTCTCGCTTGCTAGCTGTAACTACAGCTTTGTCGTACCGACGGTATCAATCTTTTCTTTGTTTGATTGAATATTGTGCGCTTCGTTGTTAGGTAATATCTTTTGTAACAATGTTGCCCAATACTGGATATTTTGTTTTCATCGACTTGAACACAATTCATCTTCTTACAAAAATTCAACAATCTTTGTTTTCTTGACAGACTTGTTTCCTTGTTTTCGAGCTCAGTCGTCGAAACTCCGCACATCGGATGCCATCGCAGAAGATTGCTCGGTATGTCAGGGCCACCACTGCATGAACTACAACAATCTTATTGACATACGATTGCATGTCTTTCCCGAGCTTTTGTCATTAATAAAACTTCGATACGTTTGCATTCTTTATTGCACAAACTCTACATACATTTGAATACATTCAAGTAGCAACTACAAACGAATTACAAATATAGCTCTCAGAGCTCGGTACAAGGTTTACGTTATGGCTATCTCGCTTGCAATATAAGATGCTAGCTTTTATAAAGTCCACGGTGTGAAAATAACATCTAAATGTATAGTGACAATCAATGACAATTATGATGGCGCGTGAAAGTTGAACGCTATTTGCAGCAATAGAGTGTACCACGTACCATCTGCATGGGGTAATTGTAAAACCACCCACTAATTCCTAGAAAAGTAAAGGGAAAATAAAGGGCAAGATAAACTTTCAGGAATTTATGTAAAACTGAACTTTGTAATTGTTATTCCGCGAAATTTTTGATCTTGATAAAAAGTTGGAGAATGGCATAACGAATTTTTCGTTATTAACACGCGCAATGGATGAAAATTAACGGTATTTGTTCAAACTGTAGTGTTTCTACAATTTTGATTATGCATGTTGGTGGGAAAAAACAGTAGAAACATAAGGGGACCGAAACCGCTTTTACAAATAAATGATTCTTTGAATTCCAATAGAAAATTGATTGGCATAGTGTTCATTTTTGCCGCAATCTCATGCTTTATCTGTTACCCGCAAAAAAAAAATAATATTACTGCTGAAATTGTTTCCCTTGAACAAAGAAAACTACTTTTCGAATTTATCACTACCGAGGGCGGGCTATTTTTCATCCATTCACCATCATGAGCAAAGGTTAGCGTCTATTTAACATCACAGGCCTTCTGTACTTACTTGTTTGATTGGCATAGGGCGGATTTTGGTGTAGTCCCAAGATGGCTTGTATCTGATGGGTAGAAGGTACACGCTTAGGTACACGCTTGGGCTCAATTGTACCCAACGGTATTGCCGTTGATAGTTGTGCAGGCTGTCGCTTTGTTGGTGATTTAGTGTTTTTTTCAGAAAAGTTTGACCGTTTGCAGGTTAGCTGTGGTCCTCAAGTAGATCACTTTTCATATGAACGCTAAAATACTTGGTCGCTTTCGTTTTTTTTTTTTTTATTTCTTCTCATTACGAATAATCCATTGACAGCACCTGTCCGCCGTCCGAATTCGGTCGGAACTTCGAGGACGCTAAGATAAGATTTGTCAAAAATTTTTCGATTGGGAAATCAGGAAATTAATTTGTTGTCATCGTGCCGTACTTTTCTGACGGGCTGCATTCTAGAAATCGCACACGCTCTCGAACTCAAGCTTTCACATTATTTTCGACTTTTTGTTGTCTACATGCGCTCAGGACATTATAAATAGCAATCGAATCCTATTATCCGTTTCGAATATACATTTTAGATTTGAATTTATAGCCGTATCCACCTGGGTTCGTTATATTTAATTATCCATTTGGCCTAACAGACAACGAATAAAGTCTGCATGCAAGTATCTTTGTCATAGAGGCATTGCTTTGGGCTATCAGTAAGTAAAGGCAATATCAACGTCAACTAGTCAAAACTGTTGCATCGCCTGCCATAAAAAGTCATGTATCCCAATTTTACATGTAGTACTGCATATGCTATTGTATTTTTCTTTCTTATTTTTTTTAAACTTAACTATAGCCTGATGTACAGCAGTTTTACTAACGGCAAGCCTGATGGATATTTGTCGCTCTGTATACCCCTCTTCTTTTAATAGGTTTATGTGAGCTCGTTTTTCCGCAGAAATTGCTTTATTTTTGTCCATTTTTAATGAAGCTAATAAGTAAACACCAGCTGTTTGTGAGTTTACAAAAAGCAAAACTTACCTATGCTATATAATGCTATACAAAGTTCGAAAATAGAATTTACTTTGAATTCAGCAGATTATTAGGTCACAAGTGTTTTGCTACCATATAAAATGAAGTATTTTCATTTGGTATGATGTGTTGATACTTGGTCTTAAACTTTTGCCTGTCAATAAATGTCTCAAATGTAGGCTATAATCGGTCTGCCTATCATTTTAGTAATAGGTTTTAAATACCGGTAGCTTGAATTTAGTCCTTTCATTTCAATAAATGTCACAAGTGTATATTTCACACTGTTTTAACCGTGAAAGGGGTCGCAGAAAATTTTGGGAGATTAAAAGGGGTCGCAGAAAATTTTGGGAGATTGAAAGGGGTCGCGAGCGAAAAAGTTTGGGAAGCCCTGATATATATTTTCATAAATTAAATACTTATGTAACGAACTCATACCCGATTATACGCGCAACAGTTACAGCATCCTTGTACAGCGCAAGATAGTACAGACGTGGTGAATGTGAAGATTGTTTGAAGACACCCAAATGTTAGCAAAGCATTATGAAGGTTGATCATTACCCACTGCTCGGAAAATATCAAAGTTATCAGTCAATATCAATATCAAAGTTATCATATCCAATTACGCTATATCAATAATATTTCGAACTCTTTGCGTAAAATAAAGATGAAAAAAATATTTGTTTGTGACATGTATTTACGATGGTATTCCAGTCAGAAATATACTGTTTGCAAAGTATTTAATACAGTGTTTGTTGAGTATGAGTCACTGATGGATCGCGCTGGTAAGGCGCGGTCCATCAGTGGCTCATGCTTGATAAAATGAATCATTTGATAGGATTTGATGATTCGAAGCACAAATTTTTTTAAAATTAAACGAAGTTTACGTTTTTGGTGACTTTATAAAAAGCATGAGGTGAAAAGAGTGCTGTTTCTGAACACCCAGTATTGTTCCATGTATTCTTCTGTTACAATTTGTCAATAAAACGCCCACATTTCAAAGTTTGAACGAATTCTGAAGGGCATAAAATTGAAAACAAAACTCGCTGTTCAAATTATGTTGACAAAAAATAACTACTGATTCTGATTGAATCCGGAAAATATTAGAGTAAAATGGTCAAAAGGTGACATGCGCGACTAGAAAACCCGTAAATTAGGTAAAACCTAAGCATTCATCTATTTTTTTGTCATCTCTTCACTACACTGTCTCAATTTAAATATTTATATGCGAGATGATCGCTGGACTCCTTACTGGAATCCTTTTTTACTTCACCAACAATGACGACTCGCAAAAAATCCGTAAACGATTAGTCGAAAGCTTCCTTCTCTAAGCGACACTGGGATAATTTGCACGAAAGGTCGTATTCCGATGTACACTGTAACAAAAGTACAGTAATTTTAATGGTCATTTACAGTAATTACATATTTTCAAAATTGAAAAGCGCAAAGTCGAATGAGATTTATGCTAATTATGGGCTGTTGATGGCGCGCCTTCGTGGTACGTTCCATCAACACCCCACATTTAGTCAAAAAAGTCAATTTTTTTCCCAATACCTCTAAGTAAAATTACTGTCAGAGATCAGTGATTTTGCTTCATTTTTGTTACAGATTATGGTTCGAACGCATTCTCAGCACTCCCGTAAAATAAGAACAAAATCTTATCCTTTATACATCAGCTTGAAAAGACCGTCGTGACCAACTGATATTTATAATTGTTGCTGAATTTGATATTTTTGGATAAAAGATTCCGCAAAAAAAAGAACCATTATTGACACCAATTAATGATTGTCTTCTGATCAATCCAAATAAAAGTTTTATAGTATTTTGAGGTGTTAGCCTTCATTCTTCTTCTCAAACATATATTCACAATCTGGGGAATATTCCGACCAAAGATTGGCAGTAATTTTTGTAAACTTCCAAATGCTGAATCATTTCCCGACATGCTATAGGTGTACAGAACAGAATTATGTTAGAAACACATATTAATTTGTTACATTTATTGTAAAATGCCCTTCAATTTACTAAAACTTGCTTGTTGGAAGATGTGAAAAATAAAAAGTTTCGTGAGTTTTTGCATAATTATAAAACCATTTCATATGATGTTTATTATTAAATTAAAATATTAAACAATCAAGCACAATCATGAGGTTATGAGAAATCAAAACAAAATTGACCAAATATCGTTGACTCAAGATTATCGAAATTAAAGTTTTGAAAATGTGAAAATATATCGAAAGCTAAAAAAGCGGATTAATTTCTTCCTGTAACAGGAAGAGAAGTGGAAATTAAACAAGCCACTAGCAGTTTTTTGCCACACCAATACGCTGTTTCTTGTGAAATGTTTTCATGAATATAAAAAATTGCGTCTGAATTATTTAGAGTAAATCTCTCCCCAGTCCAAAATTTATAGACAAAACGTGTTTTGTTATGCGTCGGTCACTGATGGATCGTGCCGCCGAGACGCGATTTTATCTGTGGCTCTTGGTATACAAAATAAAATAAAGGTCTGACATTGGAATGAAGCGTTTTTTAATACAATACTGAATTGCGTTAACATTTATATTAAGGAAACAATAAGGTGTGTAATAATTTATTGTAAATAATTCTGAATACAATAAGCTGATACTCAAGGCTCTTTATAGGTAAAAGTTTCCAATTTCACAACAGAAGTTCAGTCTGGTACACTTACTAGTACTCCATTTTGAAGAAGCTTATTATCATATAGTTGACTGTAAATCGATTTTTTAGACGCTGCTTCCAAAATTGTATATAAGGATTTCGATTGACCAAAAAGTTTTGTGCGACTGCGACGCAAGTATTTGATTTACAATTAATTGATTTAGCGCAAATAAAGTACATGAAAGCAAGGGCTAATCTTTTTCTGCATCACATCGTGTGAAGAGTCTGCCCGGTTCCGAAGGGATGTTGACCTGAAACCAGAAAAAATTGTCTGTAAAATCTTCGAATACTTTTACCATATATATTGTATTGGGGATTGTATATATATTCTAAACCATAACGGTTGTAAGAACGGTTATATTTCTGCTACAAAAGCTTTTTCAATACCTTGTGGATCGATCTCATTTTCCAACGTTTCACTTAAGTTTGCACTGACTGGTTCTTGAATATTTGTGCTGGTTTGCATCACTGGCTGCATAACCGATTGTTCGCCATGACTTTCTGAATAAAGAAAGCCATTTTTTAAATTGAGAGTTTAACTTTTTCACCAGTTTTATCACGCAGGCACTGGCATACTTAAGGGGGTTCATTGCGCCCCCGCCCCAATCCTTGTCAACTAAAAAATATCCCAAAAGGACATTTTACGGGGTATAACACGTCGAAAACGCCGTGTATTCGCACATAGAATGTAACACCTAGTTAGCCCAATAAAAGCCTCAAAATCCTTTTTTTTAACTTTTTCGCAACTCCGGCGAGATTTTAGGCAGGCTTTATAGTAAAATACAATGAAAACGGTATTTTCAGTGAAAACTTACCACCTGTGGCGCCTATAGTGATGGCATAATTTTCGTCGAAGAATCTCAAACCCCCCCCCCCCAATAAAAAAAAGATTAACACTGGTCGCCGTCAGTTGTATTCTGTATACATTATTACAAGCGATGTTACAGATTCAAATTTGCTGCAACTTCACCTTTCTCTTATAATATTTATCTAAAAAATATAAAAATCATTTAGCAATAAATTGTGAATAAATTGGATTCCGTGCCACTTTCAAAAGTAAGCTTGAATTAGGAAGTAAATGTATGCCAATGCCAGTCACGGAAATATTAAATAAACAAAACTCACGTGTTGGCTGAACGTTTGTTCGAGAGTTCATTTCAATATTCTTATTCATCTCTACCGGTTGAGATTGCTGTGATTGTGCATTGTTGTGGACATTTCTGGACATGGATATTTCTAGAAATGATAAAAATGAAACTAATCACAATACCGATTTCATTTTAACGATGGTTTATATAATTTTTATAATAGAAGATCAACAGTAACAAAAAATAATGAGCTAATATTTTTCGAAAAGTAATTAAAATTATTTGATATTCACGCGGAGGCTGAGGATGTCCTATTGGATTATCGCCGACTGCTCCGGGTAAAGAAATTTGACGTGCAGTGTTTGCATTCGTGTCATTTGTTACTGATGAAATTGCTGGCATGGTACGCTGGTGAACTGAAAAAATAAAAGAATAATGGGAGATATAAGGCAAATCTCATTACAGTCATTCCAACTACGTTGGTGTAGTGTATGATGCATTAAAGCGGAAAGCTGTATATAATACAGATGAGAAAATATGTGTGTCCTCATCGCTGATGGTACCAATCAAAATTCCAGTAATGTTTTTAAGTTATATTGAAAGTATCGCAATACCTGGGGGGTTAATAACATTGTCATTGACATTATCCCTGAAATTACCATTCGTAGGCTTTTTTCTATTTATATTTGCCATTCCTGTTGGCATTGTCATTTCATGACACTAATAAACGGTTGAAAAAAAATTTAATTCATCATCCTCATCACATTTGGCCAATTATTTTTAAATATGCGAAGGACAAGATTCATTGCATTCTCTCTTTCACCTCCGACCAGAAAAGATAGTGGCTAATTTGTTTGTTAATTGAAATTGGATAAATTTACTGTAATTGGTAAATGCGCTTGTAATGCATATTCACATATTTTCTTCGCGTCAACTTTTTAAATATGCGAAGGACAAGATTCATTGCATTATCTCTTTCACCTCCGACCAGAAAAGATAGTGGCTAATTTGTTTGTTAATTGAAATTGGATAAATTTACTGTAATTGGTAAATGCGTTTGTAATGCATATTCACATATTTTCTTCGCGTCAACTTTTTAAATATGCGAAGGACAAGATTCATTGCATTCTCTCTTTCATCTCCGACCAGAAAAGATAGTGGCTAATTTGTTTGTTAATTGAAATTGGATAAATTTACTGTAATTGGTAAATGCGTTTGTAATGCATATTCACATATTTTCTTCGCGTCAACTTTTTAAAAATTGTAAAAAATATTTCTAACCCCTTTTGAAAAAATCTGAGCTTTCAACCACGTCTCTGGGCCTAATACAGCATTCAGCATCCAACTTTGCATAACTTACTTGTTTGACTACTATGTGCTGGAGCATGCATTTGATTAACACCAGGAAGTTGCATGGGGCGTGACATCGAATTGTTTGCACCGGAAATCGAAGACATCTGTGCATTCATTTGTTGTTGTTGTGCTGTAGTAATAACCATGACATGTTTTAGTGACGTAATCTTAACAAAACATACAATTTTGTTAAATCAAGATTAAAGCGTTGTAGCTATGCTAATTTTATCCAAATCCGTTTATTAGTTCGAATGAAGAGCCGGGCAATTTTATTCGGTGATTCGAATCGATTCGAAGCACATAATATTCGTATCAACTACAATTTTCAATTTTAACAACAAAACGCAATCGATTTTGGTCAAGATGGACCAAAACCGATTATATCTAGTCATTAAAATATGAAAATTATTGCTCTTAGAGATGGAGTGTGAGTCGAAAATACACTGAATTATAAATTTATTGATTTTCACAATCGAGACAAGTTGCAATAGTAAAAATGGGGTATTCGTTGTTTACATGAAATTTATAATTCCATCCGATTCGGAAAAAATGCATTGTGTTAATTATTTAATAGCAACATTAGTTATTTGATTCTATTCGAAAAATATTCAAATCCCTTCGTTTTCAAAAGATTCGGTTTAGCCCTATCTGTGTTGTTTCGACCTAAGCGATATCCCGCAAACGCAATATCCATACCGTTCATTATGGCTGCCACTTTCACTGATTGTGTAGTTCGATTCTAATGTCTATATTATTTGTTTGATAACTAATCAAATTATATCGACGAAAAAGAAAAGAAGTGTTCCAAGATTTACATTTGTGGCAACAATTCCCAGTAAAGTAATTTATGATTACGTGCTTGGTTACTGCAAACGATTGAAAAATATAAAATTTAGCAAGGATTTTATTTGGGAAGAGAGCAAGTAATGTGGATAAAGATGCTTTTACTGAAATTCATGAATCGGCAATTTATCAATATCAGTGTAAGTTATTCCCACACAGTAGTGACATAATTTCATCAATATTTCCTAGGTTTGGATGTACATTGGTATGGTTGGCGGAGTGCTATTTATTCTTATTTAACTTCTCCTTCAGATATAATAATTTGAATTAAAATATATTTCCACAATAATCTCTTCAATTTTGATTCGATCCAAAAACCATGATAAGAAAACTGATGGGTTGCGGTCCAGTGGCAACTCCTGTTAGGCGTCACGTTTACATAAATACACGATGTCGACTTTAAAAATAGTCTATTCTGATCCATAACGGTTGTAGGAACGGTTATATTTCTGCTATAAAAGCTTTTTCAATACCTGCATGCATTTGGTTGACACCAGGAAGTTGCATGGGGCGTGAGATCGAATTGTTTGCACCAGACATCGAAGACATCTGTGCATTCATTTGTTGTTGTTGTGCTGTAGTAATAACCATGATATGTTTTAGTGACGTAATTTTAACAAAACATACAATTTTTGTTAAATCAAGATTAAAGCGTGGTAGCCATGCTGATTTTATCAAAATCCGTTTATTAGTTCGAATTCGAAGAGCCGGGCAATTTTATTCGGTGATTCGAATCGATTCGAAGCACATAATATTCGTATCAATTACAATTTTCATTTTAACAACAAAACGCAATCGATTTTGGTCAAGATTGACCAAAATCGATTATATCTAGTCATTAAAATATGAAAATTGTTGCTCTCAGACATGGAGTGTGAGTTGAAAATACACCATAGATTATAAATTTATTGATTTTCACGATGTAGACAAGTTGTAATAGTAAAAATGGGATATTCGTTATTTACATGAAATTTATAATTCCACCCGATTCAAAAAAAAATGCATTGTGTTAATTATTTATTAACAACATGAGTTATTCTATTCGAAAAATATCGTAATCACCTCGTTTTCAAAAGATTCGGTTTTGCCCTATCTGTGTTGTTTTAACCTAAGAGATATACCGCAACCGCACTATCCATACCGTTCATTATTGCTGTCACTTTCACTAATTGTGTAGTTCGATTCTTATGTCAATATTATTTGTTTGATAACTAATCAAATTATATCGACGTAAAAGAAAAGAAGTGTTCCAAGATTTACATTTGATTCAAATTTGATTCAATCCAAAAACCCTGATAAGAAAACTGATGGATTGCGGTCCAGTGGCAACTCCTGTTAGGCGTCACGTTACAATAAATACAAGATGTTCACTTTAAAAATAGTCAAATAAAGTGAAGGGGGAAATATGCGAAAAAAATTTCCTAATCAAACCCTAAAATTTCAAATTTTTGTTATTGGTGTAAAAACAAAACTTGCTTGTCGAATATTTACCGATTATTGAGCTAGGTTGCTGCATGTAGTTTGCCCGTGGTGACTGAGAAATAAATCCTTGATTGATTCTTCCTTGACGTTGTGTATATGCCGTTGTCATCGGTATAGTGGCATTTGTCGTCTGAACCTGTGAGACAATTCGTTGTGGAGAGTGTGAAGCCATATTTAAATATTTTTACAGTCAATTATTTTGAGAGACCAGAGTGATCCTGAACACGACCAAGGCCCTAAAGCATCTACCATATATGAACAGATTCACGATGTTGGAAAAAGGACGTGGTTTTGTTCGACAGAGCCTCCTACAAATTCTCACAGTATGGTTTTATGTACCAGGACTAGAGGTCTTTAACATATTATACAAACAGGACAGGCTACTTGCCAATTTATCGATCAAATTCAAATGTCAAGATGTTAAAGTAACATCGTAATCCTTCGTTCATATCTTATTCAAGTGAGTACGCTGAAGCAAGCCCTACACTAAACTGAATTCGACTTTCATGCAATTATTAAAGCTAATTTCCGGGGGTTTATCATTTAATAATCATATTGAATAGTTTATTAAATCAATAAAATAATATGAATTTCACTTTAAAAACCCAATTTATAATTCATTTTATAATTCTCACCTGTCCATTCATACAATATTCTCCGCATCCCATTAAAACACTAGACAGAACGAGAGCTGTGACAGTAAAGATGATTTGAAAACAGGCTAGTGTTAGTAATGCTATATGAACATTCAGCAGCTCTTCACCCTAGAGTAAGAAACATGGAAATTCAAATAAGCTGTTTAGATAGTTGACCTGAAATATGCAGATTATGCCCGGATTATCCTGGTGAAAGTTTGAATCCCGAAAGGGAGGATAATCATGGAGAAGGGTTGGTAATCTCATGTCACCAGGGATGCGAATTTGCCATAACTCATGCGTATTGCTATGTCACCGGGGATGGTGACATACCAATACACCGTTTTTTTTTTTTTTTTTTTTTATTGAAATTCGCTCAGAGCAAGGCCACAGGAGCAAATCGAACTTGAAAATTCTCCTGAAGCCACTAAAGTGCAAAGAGCTACATGGAACGCAGGAATAGCAACTAAGGAACTCCAATCCCTGATAGATGTCTATTAACGCGAGTTTTAAAGCCCTGTAGATCAACACAATCAGGGAAGCAGCGAAAAGGCAAAGAATTCCAAAGTTTAGAGATTCTTGGAAAAAAGCTTCTTGCATAAAACTATTTGTAACTTTGTGGAACCTCCACAGTGAATAGGTGCGAATCGGTTGTGACAAATCCTCATCCCTGGTGACATAGAAATACGCATGAGTTGTGAAATATCTTCATCACTGGTGACATAAGGTTACCTACCCTATTGTAATTATGTGCGAAGGGTGTGCACGAGAGGTCGTGGTTCGCTATATGGTAGAGTCGTATTGTGGGCTCACCTCTCCCGTAGAATAAAAATCAAATCCTATCCTATCCTACTTCAAGAATGTTGTAAGGATTTGATCGTATCTCCTTAGTCTGGTTAGCAAAAACTTTATCTTTGAAACAATGCGCATTAGATCTGTCAAAACTCGAGAATTGAATATTACCATATTTTTATGATTGGAAAACTGGTTTTCCAACGTTTTTTAGTTGTTTATGTTGACATACATATGGGAAACATGTATGGAAATCTAACTCTATTTTTTATAGAATCACTCACATAACTGTAATGAGAGTAGCCCCCTTGAACAGCAAGTGATTCCAAGTAAAGCATTGCAAAGTTTGACGATGAAGCAAAGGCTGTAGATACAATGCTGTAAAGCGCCTGCGAAAAAATTGAAAAATCATCTGCTTAAATATAAAGTCATAAGTGGTACCAAGATAATTTAAAGTGTGTGACATGAAACGCTATGACCGCAAACAAATAGTTGTTCTCTGTGTGACCATCCTTTCTGGAATCGGACATTTAACTCTTCAGTTAATGTGTCTTGGGTAAAACAAAGAATATAAGATATATACAAGTCGTACTCACTACTTTTTTCGATGGATTTACGCCGAAATCGATGTTGATGCATCCTGCAATAACCGTCTGAAAAATGAAATATCGATAAAATGCATGTTATTCGGTTGGTCAAGCCCAACCAGAAATCATATTTTGTTCAGTATGAACCACAGATATGTTGCGCCTCAACGGCGCGCTCCGTCAGTAACCCAAACTTGACAAAACTTGTTTCAGTATAGTTTTCCGGACCGGGTTCTGAGGGTTCATCTGAAAGATGGTTTATCCGGAAACCATTAGGGTAGAATGTAGTAAAGGGTTTCTGCTCTGGATGTTGGTAGATCTATCAAAAACTTCTTTTTCTCCGTTTAGTCACCCTAAGGACATGCATTTTACGTTAGGAAAATTGAAAATTACAAAATATTTTATTGTTGTGTATTTACCAACGGAACGTGCTAGAAGTGTTCAATTAGCATACGACAATACGACAAGCCGGCGAACCCAAGTTTTATTGCAAGCATAGTACAGCAAGTCTTCATGAACTCTCATCGCATCAAATGTTTTTGGGTAGGTACTAAAATCCAATCCGGTCGGGATATTCGTTTGTGTAGTTACAAAATATTTCTCTTGACTCAGTCAAAAAATTGTTTTCTTAATATCTTTTGTTAAGTATGAGTCACCGATGGATCGCACCGCCAAGGTGCGGTCAAACCGTGGCTCATTCTCGACATAATAAAATTGTGATAGGGACATTCCGTTCAAGAAAGAATTTGGATACAGTAACAAGAAAGAATATTTGTGTACTATTGACCTAGCAGGGAGCTGACAGTACTATAATCCACAACGTTCTTTGGAATACATTCCATTCCTATATATTCTTGTTTCGCCAGATAAACGTCAAATATTCATGATAATGGCCGTCATCTATATTTAAAAGACTTACAAACATTCCGGCCCATATTCCTTGAGCGGTTAGACTGAATTTCAGATAGTCACAGCGAGATGGTGGATAATAATCGTAGCACTCCCAGTATAATGAGGAGGACGTTCCGTATATCACGGACGCCATACCACATCCAATGGACGATAACCCAAACAAGATTTCTGTGACCTGTGAATATGAAACTAAGTGACGTGAACAAATGGTACCAATGAGTGTGAACTAAATAATTATCAAATGGTCATTTTCTTTATTCCATGCCCGAGTTTGATCTCCTGAACTTGTGGGCCTTGCTTTAATGTTCACAAATCTTCCCCGAATATAGACACAAGCTCAACAAAAGACGCTGTGGCAAAATTTTTCTGATTGACAATTTTTCTCACTTACCGCATAGTTTTCGGTCTTGGATAAAATATAAGTCAGTGACCGTTAGTCAGTTTTTTCAGTTCTTATTCCAGTCTTGTTCAGAGGTAATTTCAATACAAAAACATATCGCTATAATCGAGAGCTTGAATTTTGAGTTATGACAACACAGCGCATATGAGTAAGAGCCATTTATCGCTTTAGGCAAAGTCGGTAGCAGATGCTAATGGAAAAAAAAAACTAATGGCCATTTAAATGGCAAAAGCTACTTGTAAATGATATACCAGCAACTGCACACTAAGTTGGAGACATACCATATAGTACCTAACCGACAAAATAAAAAGCAGTAAGTGGTATCTACCCTGGGCGACGGCAAAGCTAAACTTCCACATTCTAGTTTTTTCAGACATGTGCTATTTAAGTTAAATTTTCCGTAACATCAATAGTTGAAAATAGTTGATTGCCGAAAAAATAGAAAAAGAGAATATCAACGTATATTACTGCGATATTCTGGTTCAATTCGCGAGTTAAGGTGGTTACTTTAACACATTTAAAATGTTAAAGACATAAAACATAACTGGCGATCTTACCCCGATTCCGATAAGTGAAGTTTTATAGACCGTAGATAACACGAGAGGAGGATTTTGGTGTATCCGGTTGTCCATAATAGGAAAATTGCAGTGTAATCCTAATGCTGATAAGTCTAATGGGCCAATGATCTGAAATAATCGAAGACTTGAGCCCAAAATCTTTTCTTGACAGAACATCTTCGCCGAAACATGTTTTGCCAAATATGGGTCACCGATGAACCGCGCCATGACGTGCATGTATGCTTGACAAAATAAAATTACAAATTGGCTTAACCTGCGATAACAACATGTTAATCTTTAGCCCATCGTCCCCAATTTAAGCGAACTTTTCATGGCTGTTACTGATGACAAACGATGCTGCGTAAATGTAATGGTACGAAATATTTAAACTAGTTCGTAAATAGAAACACTCCCCTCTATTCGGTATATTTTTCTTTTTACTATATTTGAAATAATTTCCTGCGTGAAACTAACTTCACACTTTCTGATTACCTAATGTGATGTCCTTATAGTTTTGAAACATCCCACTGCTCAGAGTTCCATATCTAATATGGTTACTTACTGGTTTTTAATTTGTGTTACATGTACAGGCAAGCCAACTGTGGCACATGCTTGACAAAATAAAATTTTTAATTGGCCAAGCATCACCTCGAAAATCTAAGGTGGTCATCATTCGTGCACATTCCCGGGTTGTATACTAAATTTAGCAGTCCATATTTGGCACAAATATCATGAACATGACGGTTTCAAATTTTTGAAATATCCTATTACTGAAAATTATAGGCGAGCTTACTGTACCGTATGTCACAGTGCACTTTAACTATTCTGTAGGACCTACTGGTGATCGCCTAATAACAAAACACTTTATAACTAGATCAAAATGAACCTGAACTTCCTGTGTATATAATATTTTTTTGGCTTAACGGAGGCGACAAATTCAATACACTCTTGTCGGTACGAAGAGCCTAATTTTGTTTGTACAATGTAAATCATTGAAGGTGATATTTGTTTGCCTTGATATATCTTTTATGTGTTTTATACAAATAAAAAATCATAACTTTTTGAGGAGACGTAAATATTTCGTCGTGCTTTAATACATTATCATTGATTGGCCTTCTTTATCCTTGATTTTCAACCATAACTATACATGTTGTCACTTCCAGGCAGTTTCGCGCGACCCAAATATTTGATACCGCTCATATCATATAGAGTAGATATAAATTTTAATTATTACGTCTTTTAATTTTTAAGCGATAGCGATCATGATGGAATGATCCCTTATTTCTTCACCTTAAAAATCATGTGAAATTTGTCAATACGTCAAATCATACGCTTCCTGACTGATTTTGTTCCAATGAAGTTCCAATCTAAATTACTGACAGAAGCTTTATAAAACTAAATAAAAAACGACTTTTTCGTTGGTTCATATGTTTTATGCTGTATGTTTGCATATTCGCTTAGTAAAATAAATATTCCAAAATATTTCTGCTGTAGTCACAAATCTTATGTTTTCGCGTAAACGGCATTAAAAAAATTATTCTGCTGTTTTGTGACGTCATGATTGATGTTGATCGATTACTCATCCACGGGACTAACCTAGTAGTAGCGACTTGATCAAACTCAGGGCTGACATCGCAAATTAAATAACACGGACATCTGGTTCCTGGAAGTGCGACCGGTAGATCCAGAGTACTTTAGTCAAATGGGAATTCGAATCTGTTTCGAATATTTTTTTTTTCAAATCACTTATTTCACATAATTAGCAAATTTTCCGCTTCCCCATCACAATTTATAGCCATTATCAAAATTAAACTTGAAAAATACACCATTTTCAAAAAAATACCCGTATAAAGGCTATATATATGAGTCTTATGATAAAGAACTCAGTATAATACCTGATTGGGCGTCGAAGGTGAGCTGAAATTTCGCTTATTTCAACTATTTTTTTATTAAAGCTCGAAAATTTTGAATGAAACTTGCCTACAATTTCGCACAATCACATGGACCAGTCTGAGCATCAGGTAAACGAATTTTGTTAAATTTGACTGAATTAGTAACTTCGACAATTCTGATTTCACAGCATGTATAGAAAACAACATCCATAAATTACGTGGCCTAAACACGTTTGCCTTGCATACGCTAGTACTACTACGACCACTCCTACTGCAATTATTTACCTTTTTTCACTTATACTTCCCAAGGAATTTGGGCTGGAGCCTTTGTAAGTTTTCCCAAGTCAATTATATTCACGCTTTTGACCGATTTAATGTTTTATTCTAGTTCTCAGTTACAGCTATTTCAGGCAAATATATAACAATTATGAATTCAAAATTTGTGATGCACGATCAGGTCTAATAAGAAATGGAAGATACATGATGAGTTTTTTTTTTACCAAAAAACGGCCGAAAGAAATATTCGATTCCTGAATTTGTCTTCACCATTAATCACCAAATTGCCCTATGTTTTGTTTAAACAAAACAAAGCCCTTGGTACAAAGTGAATATTTTACCAATCCCAGCCAAAAATTTTATTTCGCCAAGCATGAGCCACAAATGGACCGCGCCTCGACGGGGCAATCCCTCAGTGACTCATATTTAACAAAAAACAAAAAATAGTCCTGCGAAAATCTGCGTGGAATCCAAATTTGTTTTCGATGCATCGAAATATCGATGAAAAATCGAAAATATCGAAAATATCGAAAAAAGTCACATATTTGTGTAATATTTTTCTTTTTCAGACTTTGTTTGCAGGATGTATCAACATCTATTTGGGAGAAAAATCGTCAGAAAACGTTGTGAGTATTCTCATTATCAACTAGTGTTTGAGCCAAATTTAAGGGGTAATCTCGAATTTACCCAATATACCTATAATTGAGAAAGTTTATTTAAAATACCTTTACTGTTTTTTTTTTTTTTTTTTTGAATGTCTGGCTCACATATATCAACTTTTACCGAAATTTCTGTCCATAGTTATACATAAGAAATTTACTAGCTAAAGCAAGTATGTTTTCCTATTTTACAACCAGGTATTGGGAATACCTCAATACATGCCCGGTTCAATGAAATAGAAATAGAAATCGTGAATTCAAATATTCAATCCAAACTTTACTAATTAATAATGCCAGTTGATTACCTATATTGCCTGATTGTTTTTTCTTTTAATGCGAGTATTGAGTTTGAAACTAGCTTATCTATTATAATACTTTACCAAGTTTCGTGCAACTATCGTTCTATGTTACACCTAGTTTATGTAAAAACAAACTTGCCATCACTATTAATAAGATGTTCTATATAGCCTCAGCCTAGTTTTTTGTCATTTATTTCAAGCACATCTGCGAAACATGAGCTACAGACCGATAGTAACTTATGTTCAACGAAAAATATTTAAACAAAATATTTTTAACCGGACAAAAATGTTTCTTTCACTTGTTTTGTAAAGGCTTCTTAAAGCATTGGATTCGCAGTATTTGCAACAATTTTAAACGTGACGATGGTGTTGTTTGGAATGCTTTGCATTATATGACGAATATTATAGAAACGGAGTAAGTATTTCGTAATTTGGCTGTTTCCAATTTATAAATTTACTTTCATTGATTTGCACAAATGACCGGCATTTTATGAAAACCGGCCTTTTTCTTACTCGTCCTTTTGATTTGGCGATTAATTTCAAAACAGAAACTATCATTGTGATAAATATGCAGTGTACAATGTGACAAAACTACGTAAATTCAGTGTCCAATAACTGTAATTGTTCATGTCCAAACCTTGAATCCAGTTTGTTGATGCTAAGTTGATAAACCGTTTTTGATGACCCGTAACTCGTTTTTTTTTTTTTTTGGCAAAACAAACAGCATACTCGGCTTATTTGGCAAAAAATCGATTTCATTGTTTTGTTTCATTATCACCAAAAATTGCGGTAAAATGCTAAGAATTTATGGCATTTTTGTAACAATGTACTTAAATTGTCGTTATTTGAGAGTAAATTTACACGCGGATAATGAAATAAAACAACAATATCAACTTTTATTATAATTATAATTGGTATAAACATCAACAAGACGGCCTCAATTTTGAAAAAAAAAACAATTGCTGCTAAAAACGACAAATTTACTGTACTTTAGACTCATTGCATTTTAACACATATTAGTATATAAAACAATCGTTTTCTAATTTCACTTTGTTCTTTTTACTTTTCCTTTTATATTTTTACCAACAGTGGCTGCTATTGAATCTTCATAGAGCTCTACTAACAATTGCCTGTCTACAAACCATCTTCACATTCACAACTTCAGTTCTATCTTGTTGTGTTGGGTGTGGAGGATGTTGTGTGAGTGAACACCTATTGAACTTTAAAATGTTTTCTTGAAATCTGTGGGGTAATAACTTATTTATTGAAGTTTGCTCTAAGCAGGTCTATCATTTAATAATCATATTGAATGGTTTATTAAATCAATAAAATAATATGAATTTCACTTCAAAAACCCAATTTATAATTCATTTTATAATTCTCACCTGCCCATACATACAATATTCGCCCATCCCATTAAAACACTAGACAAAACGAGAGCTGTGACAGTAAAGATGATTTGAAAACAGGCTAGTGTTAGTAATGCTATATGAACATTCAGTAGCTCTTCACCCTAGAGTACGAAACATAGAAATTCAGATAAGCTGTTTAGATAGTTGACCTGAAATATGCAGATTATGCCCGGATTATCCTGATGAAGGTTTGAATCCCGAAAGGGAGGATAATCATGAAGAAGGGTTGGTGACCTCATGTCACCGGGGATGCGAATTTGCCATAACTCATGCGTATTGCTATGTCACCGGGGATGGTGACATACCAATACACCGTTTTTTTTTTAAATTTTTTTATTGAAATTCGCTCAGAGCAAGGCCACAGGAGCAAATCGAACTTGAAAATTCTCCTGAAGCCACTAAAGTGCAAAGAGCTACATGGAACGCAGGAATAGCAACTAAGGAACTCCAATCCCTGATAAATGTCTATTAACGCGAGTTTTAAAGCCCTGTAGATCAACACAATCAGGGAAGCAGCAAAAAGACAAAGAATTCCAAAGTTTAGAGATTCTTGGAAAAAAAGCTTCTCGCATAAAACTGTTTGTGACTTTGTGAAACCTCCACAGTGAATAGGTGCGAATCGGTTGTGACAAATCCTCATCCCTGGTGACATAGAAATACGCATGAGCTGTGAAATATCCCCATCACTGGTGACATAAGGTTACTAATCCTATTGTAATTATGGGCGAAGGGTGTGCACGAGAGGTCGTGGTTCGCTATATGGTAGAGTCGTATTGTGGGCTCACCTCTCCCGTAGAATAAAAATCAAATCCTATCCTATACTACTTCTAGAATGTTGTAAGGATTTGATCGTATCTCCTTAATTTGGTTAGCGAAAACTTTATCTTTGAAACAATGCGCATTAGATCTGTCAAAACCTGAGCATTGATTATTACCATATTTTTATGATTGGAAAACTGGTAAAAACGTTTTTAAATGCCTAACTAGCCTCGTGACATTAGTTGTTTATGTTGACATACATATGGGAACATGTATAGAAATCTAACTCCAGGTTTGATCGAATCACTCACATCACTGTAATAATAGTAGTCCCCTTGAACAGCAAGTGATTCCAAGTAAAGCATTGCAAAGTTTGACAATGAAGCAAAGGCTGTAGATTCAATGCTGTAAAGAGCCTGCGAAAAAATTGAAAAATCAACTGCTTAAATATAAAGTCATAAGTGGTACCAAGATAATTTAAAGTGTGTGACATGGAAACTCTATGACCGCAAACAAATAGTTGTTCCCTGTGTGACCATCCTTTCCGGAATTGGACTTTTAACTCTCCAGTGAATGTGTCTTGGGTAAACGAACATGTTAGTAAGTAATCAGTCCGAATCACTTTGACCACGCATTAGGGCAGGGCAGAGCCTAATCGAAGCGGATGGTGCTATCCCACCCCCCTCCTCGCCGCCCCTCCTTCACCGGTCAAACGATTGCAGAATTGCCTTTTAAGTGCTATATATCGTAGGATGTACACATACAATGATATTGATGCTTATGTAGCCATTATAGTCTGTAACACTCATAATGACGTTGTGATTTGACCTCGAAAGTTGAATCAAATATGACAGACATTGTTTCGTTGACGTTAAGCAAAATAATACAAAGAGTATAAGGTATATACAAGTCGTACTCACTACTTTTTTCGATGGATTTACGCCGAAATCGATGTTGATGCATCCTGCAATAACCGTCCGGAAAATGAAATATCGATAAAATGCATGTTATTCGGTTGGTCAAGCTTAACCAGAAATCATATTCTGTTCAGTACGAACCACAGATATATTGCGCCCCAACGGCGCGCTCCGTCAGTAACCCAAACTTGACAAAACTTGTTTCAGTATAGTTTTCCGGACCGGGTTCTGATGGTTCATCTGAACACGTTTACATAACTTAAATGGGCACAATAAAATTGGCGGAACATCACCAAAAAAAACAAATAGTTTGAAAATATTGACTTCTAAAGTTCGAAAACGACTGAACTTAACATACGTGACACCACATGGATCGATTCTACATAACATCGAAGCAAATGAACTCGGTTGGACAATTCTGAGACTTACATTCCTTTTACATCCCCTTCAGAAATTGCTCATAGCCTTGCTCAGAGTGAATTTAAATAGAAAGAAAATGTGAATTCACTTTTAGCAAGGTTATTGTATTAATTAAAAATAGAAAAAAACAATTAACTTGTGAACACTAATAAGGCAAATAAACAAAAAGCACTAGCACCGGTAGTGCAAAACATTTGCACCATTATGGTAGAATGTAGTAAATGGTTTTTGCTCTGGATGGTGGTAGGTCTATAAAAACTTTATTTTCTTCGTTTAGTCACCTTATGAACATGCATGTTACGTTAGAAAAATTGAAAATTACATAATATTTTATCGTTGTGTATTTACCAACGGAACGTACCAGGAGAAGTGTTCATTTATCATATACAACAATACGATAAGCCGGCGTACCCAAGTTTTATTTCAATCATAGAACAGCAAGTCTTTATAATTCTCATCGCATGAAATGTTTTTGGGTAGGTACTCTAAAATCCAATTCGGTTGGAATATTCGATTGTGTAGTTACAAAATATTTATCTTGACTCAGTCAAAAAGTTGTTTTCTAAATATCTTTTGTTAAGTATGAGTCACCGATGGATCGCACCGCCAAGGTGCGGTCCATCTGTGGCTCATGCTCGACAGAATAAAATTCTGATTGGGACATTCCGTTCAAGAAAGAATTGGGATACAGTAACAAGAAAGAATGTTTGTGTACTCTTGACCCGGCAGTGAGCTGACAGTACTATAAGCAACAACGTTCTTTGGAATATATTCCATTCCTATATACTTTTGTTTCGCCAGATAAACGTCGAATATTCATGATAATGGATGGTTCCGTCATTCATATTTAAAAAACTTACAAACATTCATGGTGAATAATATTCGCACTTCCAATATAGAGACGTTCCATATATCACGGACGCCATGCCACATCCAATGGACGATAACCCAAAGCAAGATTTCTGTGACCTGTGAATATGAAACTAATAAACGTGAACAAATAGTATCTATGAGTGTGAACTAAATAATTACCAAATGGTCATTTTCCTCATTCCATGTCCGAGTTTGATTTCCTGAACTTGTGGGCCTTGCTCTAATGTTTACAAATCTTCCTCGAATATATAGATGAGCACTGGATAACCAGAAGCTGAGTTGTGATCGATAACTTTTGTTCGTGAATATTCGTAATGTGAACCTTACCGTAATTTCAAGAGTATTTATCCAATACAAGAGAATATATCATAATCGCACTTGTCGAAAGCTCAACTTAAACAGAGATTCGATCGAAGTCCAGAGCGTGGGCTTGAGCACTATACGCGTGTGCGTTTTGTGATTTATCTATAAGGATGCGATATTAAAAAATTTTAATCCATCAAGCACCCCATCTCATCGACGTAATCCATCAGTGACACATGCTTAACAAAAGACGTTGTGGCAAATTTTTTCTGATTGACAATTTTTCTCACTTACCGTATAGTTTCCGGTCTTGGATAAAATATAAGTCAGTGACCGTTAGTCAGTTTTTTCAGGTCTTATTCCAGTCTTGTTCAGAGGTAATTTCAATACAAAAACATATCGCTATAATCGAGAGCTTCAATTTTGGGTTATGACAACACAGCGCATATGAGTATGAGACATTTATCGCTTTGAGCAAAGTCGGTAGCAGATGCTAATGGAAAAAAAACTAATGGCCATTTAAATGGCAAAAGCTACTTGGAAATGATATACCAGCAACTGCACGCTAAGTTGGAGACATACCATATAGTACCTAACCGACAAAATAGAAAGCAGTAAGTGGTATCTGCCCTGGGCGATAGCAACGCTAAATTTCCACATTCTATTTTTTTCAGACATGTGCTATTTAAGTTAAATTTTCCATTACATCAATAGTTTAAAATAGTTGATTGCCGAAAAAACAGAAACGAAGAATATCAACGTATATTACTGCGATATTCTGGTTCAATTCGCAAGTTAGGGTGGTTATTTTAACACATTTAAAATGTTAAAGACATAAAACATAACTGGCGATCTTACCCCGATTCCTATAAGTGAAGTTTTATAGACCGTAGATAACACGAGAGGAGGATGACGTGACATGTACGCTTGACAAAATAAAATTTCAAATTTGCTTAACCTGGGATTACAACTTGTTAATCTTCAGCCCATCGTCCCCAATCGTTCAAGCGAAGTTTTCATGGCTGTTACTGATGACAAACGATGCTGTGTAAATGTAATGGTACAAAATATTTAAACTAGTTCGTAAATTGAAACACTCCCCTCTATTCGGTATATTTTTCTTTTTACTATATTTGAAATAATTTTCCGCGTGAAACTAACTCCACACTTTCTGAATACCTAATGTGATGTCCTTATAGTTTTGAAACATCCCACTGCTCAGAGTTCCATATCTAATATGGTTACTTACTGGTTTTTAATTTGTTTTACACGTACAGGCAAGCCAACCACATGTCGTAAAATCTAATTGAGCGAGCTAAGACAAGGAAAGGAAGAGACAAAGGAACCATACCCAAAACTGTTAGGCGTAGACGTTTGCTATAATGGCAGTACGCGTACAATATGTATTGTGCATTAGAGCAACCCGCTAAGTGCATTACTGAAGTGCATACTCGATGGCTAATCGTTCAAGCATTGAACCACCGGCCTCCGAAAAATAGAATCACGTTGAGCAACCGAGTTGCGACAGCATCTGAAACAAATCGTCTGGCGGTGAACAAATCCGCCAACTAGCGTATGCAAGGCATACTGGTATAGACCACGTAATTTATGGATGTTGTTCTATACATGCTGTGAAATCAGAATTGTCGAAGTTACTAATTCAGTCAAATTTAACAAAATTTGTTTACCTGATGCTCAGACTGGTCCATGTGATTGTGTGAAATTGTGGGCAAGTTTCATTCAAAATTTTCGAGCTTTAATAAAAAAATAGTTGAAATAAGCGAAATTTCAGCTCACCTTCGACGCCCAATCAGGTATTATACTGAGTCCTTTTTATAAGACTCATATATATAGCCTTTATACGGGTAGTTTTTTGAAAATGGTGTATTTTTCAAGTTTAATTTTGATAATGGCTATACAAAAAAATACGAAATACGAAAAAAAATATTCGAATCAGATTCGAATACTCATTTGACTAAAGTACTCTGGATCTACCGGTCGCACTTCCAGGAACCAGATGTCACTCGAGTTCGTGTTATTTAACTTGCGATGTCAGCCCTGAGCTTGATCAAGTCGCTACTACCAGGTTAGTCCCGTGGATGAGTAATCGATCAACATCAATTATGAAGTCACAGAACAGCAGAATAATTTTTTTAATGCCGTTTACGCAAAAACATAAGATTTGTGACTACAGCAGAAATATTTTGGAATATTTATTTTACTAAGCGAATATGCAAACATACAGCATAAAACATATGAACTATCGAAAAATTCGTTTTATATTTAGTTTTATAAAGCTTCTGTCAGTAATTTAGATTGGAACAGAATCAGTCAGGAAGCGTAAGATTTGAGTTATCGACAAATTTCAGATGATTTTTAAGGTGAAGAAATAAGGGATCATTTCATCATCATCGCTATAGCCGAAAAATTAAAAGACGTAATAATTAAAATCTATATCTACTCTATATGATATGAGTGGTATCAAATATTTGGGTCGCGCGAAACTGCCTGGAAGTGACAACATGTATAGTTATGGTTAAAAATCAAGGATACGGAAGGTCAATCAATGATAATGCATTAAAGCACGACGACATAATTACGTCTCCTCAAGAAGTTATGATTTTTTATTTGTATAAAACACATAAAAGATATATTTAAGCAAACATTTATCACCTTCAATGATTTACAGTGTACAAACAAAATTAGGCTCAGTTCTTCGTACCAATAAGAGTGTATTGAATTTGTCGCCTTCGTTAAGCCAATAAATATTATATACACAGGAAGTTCGGGTTAGTTTTGATCTTGTTATAAATTGTTTTGTTATTAGGCGATCATCAGTAGGTCCTACAGAATAGTCAAAGTGCACTGTGACTTACAGTACAGTAAGCTCGCCTATAATTTTCAGTAATAGGATATTTCAAAAATTTGAAACCGTCATGTTCATGATATTTATGCCAAATATGGACTGCTAAATTTAGCATACAACCCAGGAATGTGCACGGATGATGACCACCTAAGATTTTCGAGGTGATGCTTGACCAATAACAAATTTTATTTTGTCAAGCATGTGCCACAGTTGGACCGCGCCTCCGCGGCGCGATCCAGCTGTGACTCACGTTCAACAAAACTTATTTTAGGACCGGTTGGAGTTCTGTATTTAGTCGATAAGTCAACGATACTTCGCATTGCCCTCTAGTATTTTCTACTCGATAGTATATGAATGAATAGGATCCTGTCTCTGATTCTACTTGTATTATTCTGGGAAAGGATTAATGGCAAAAATTTTCTCATCTGTTTTACCACGTGATAACCGAATCTATGATTTTTTAAATAGAAATTCGCTTGAAACAAGGCGGAAGCTGTCGTTGCTATAGCTGATACCGATACATCGGTGCACTATTATAAGTGAAATTTAATGCTATTGTTTATTATTATTGAAATTCACTCTGAGCAAGACCGGAGCCTAGAAGCAGTGCTAAAAAGGTAACAACTTACAGCCACTTCATGACAAAGACCTACTCATGATGTAGTACCAGCAACCGCACTTTAAACGGAAAACATTCCAAACGGAACTGAACTGCAGTGGTAAAGAAGTGGTATCAGCCCTGGGCAATGTTAAAAACCAACTACCACTTCTTATTATTAGACGAGGTTTTGACGTAGATATACATTCATATCACAACTTCTATTAAGTATAATTAGACACCAGTTGCGTTTTGGTATAAGGGAAATTGACGTTATGGAGACTCAAATAGATCGCCCGTTGCGGATATCCAGTGTAAACAAGAATTCACTCATCGGAATCGGGGTAAGATATATTCAGGGCTGAGACTTTTAGGTGCATGTATTTTGTAATCGAATGTCAAAAATATGTACCCAAGTATATTTGATTCAATCCGAAAAACTTTATTGGAAAAAATTAACGGTAAACGGCAAAAATTAAAGTTTTTATTATTTTATTTCATTATCATTCCGTTTATTTGCACTAATTGTATAATTCTAAAATTTAAATTCGCTTTGATAGGAAAATTTAAACAAAATTGGGCGGCAAGTTCCATCAGCAGCGCATAATTGAACAAAAAAGGTGTATTTTGTATTGTATTTCAACATCACCCAGTAAAACAACAGCTACATTACAACATGTTTTTATATAATTTTTATATTTTGTTCTAATATAAGACTTGGATGAGTATTCGTTACCCAATATTTCTTTTGCAACTGTGGTATTACATTATCCATAGTTTAATCCATATTCTCATAACAGGTGGTTGAAATATTACTTGGACTTTCTTCTATTGGATGCTGTATTGCAACCTTGATATATGCCATGGATTTATTCTGGCATTGTGACTACTACTACAACGACCACTACTACTGCAAAGAAATTACCTTTTTTCACGTATACTTCCCAAGGAATTTGGGCTGGAGCTTTTGTAAGTTTCCCCACCGCTTTGCAAGTCAATTATATTCAAGCTTTTGGCAATGTTCTATTCTGTTTTTCAGTTAAAGCTATTTCAGGCAAATATATAACAATTATGAATTCAAAATACGTGATGCCAGATCACGTCTAATAGGAAGACACATAATGAGTTTTTTTACCAAAACGATCGAAAAATATATTTCGGATCCTGAATTTGTCTTCAGCATTAATCATCAAATTGTCCTATTTCCCGAAAAAATAAAACAAAGCATTTTAGTACAAAGTGCTTTTTTTAACAAGCGCTGTCAGAAATTTCGTTTTGTCAAACATGAGCCACAAATAGACCGCGCCTTCGACGATCGCAATCTATCAGTGACTCATACGCAAGAAAAGACACTTCTGCAAAAATTTGCCTGATCCTAAATTGTTTTCGATGCGGTTAATATCGAAAGTCTCATATTTGTGCAATATTTTTCTTTTTCAGACTTTGATTGCAGGATGTATCAACATCGATTTGGGAGGAAAATCGTCAAAAAATGTTGTGAGTATCTCATTATCAACTAGTCTTTGAGCGAATTTAAAGGGAAATCTCGAATTTACCCAATATACCTACAATTAAGAAAGTTCATTTAAAAATACTTTTACCGGGTTTTTCGGATGTCCGGCCCACATATATCAATTTTAATGAAATTTCTGTCTATAGTTATACATAGGAAATTTACTAGCTAAAGCAAGTATGTTTTCCTACTCTACAACCAGGTATTGAGAACAATTCACTAAATACCGGTTCAAGGAAATAGAAATTTACGTGAATTCAAATATTCAATCCCAACTTTACTATTTAATAATGCCAGTTGATTACCTATATTGCCTGATTGTTTTTCTTCTATTGCGAGTATTGAGTTGAAATTAGCTTATCTAGTATAATACTTTACCTAGTTTCGTGAAACTATCGTTCTATGTTACACCTAGTTTATGTAAAAGCAAACTTGCCATCACTATTATTAAGATGTTCTACAAAGACTCAGCCTAGTGTTTTGTCATTTATTTCAAGCACATCTGCGAAACATGAGCTACAGACCATTGGTGACTTATGTTTAACGGGAAATATTTGAACAAAATATTTTTAACCGGACCAAAATGTTTCTTTCGTTTGTTTTGTAAAGGCTTCTTATAGCATTGGATTCGGAGTATTTGCAACAATTTTAAACATCTCGATGGTTTGTTTGGAAGTGTTTGCATTGTTTGACTATTACTATAACTATAAAGTAAGTATTCCGTAATTTGGTTGTTTCCAATTTATAAATTTACTTTCGGCGATTTGCACAAATGATCGCCATTTTATGCAGACCGGCCTTTTTCCTACTCGCTTTTTCGATTTGGCGAATAATTTCACCATTTTCTAAAACAGAAACTATCATTGTGATAAATATGCAGTGTACACTGTGACAAAATTACGTCAATTTACTGTCCATTAACTGTAATTGTGTATGTTCACACTTTGAATCCATTTTGTTGCTGCGAGCGATGCCAAGTATGGGTTGGTTAATAAAGCCATAACTCGGCGATGCGTTTTATCAACAAGTCTTGTTCGGCAAAAAGTCTATTTTATTGTTGTATTTCAATATAACCAAGAAAATTGCCGCAAAATGCTTCGAATTTACGGCATTTTTTGTAACAATGTACTAAAATTGTCGCTATTTGAGGGTAAATTTACTCGGTGATAACGAAATAAACAATAATATCAACGACTTATTATAATTATAATCGGCATTATAATCAACAACATGGCGGCTTCAAATTTTAGGAAAAAAACAAATACTACAAAATAAACGGCAAATTTATTGTACTTTAGACACACTGCATTTTAACAAATATTAGTATAAAAAAAAAATTTTTTTCTAATTTTACTTTGTTGTTTTCACTTTTCCTCCTTTATTTTAACCAACAGTGGTGGCTAATAAGTCTTCATATAGCTCTACTAACAATTGCCTGTCTACAAACCGTCTTCACATTCACGACTTCAGTTCTATCTTGTTGTGTTGGGTGTGGAGGATGTTGTGTGAGTGAACAGGTATTGAAGTTTGAAATATTTTCTTGAAATCTGTGGGGTAATAATTTATTTATTGAAGTTTCCTCTACGCAAGGCCGGAAGCAGTCTCCCAATAAGATCCAACCAATGATCACTTACTTATGTAGCAAAAGAGCTGCTACAAAACGTAGCACTAGTAATTACACTCCAAACGGAATCCTTCCGACCCAAACTGCCTTAACATATTTCCAAAGTGCTGCAAGAGGCGATTTTCCCCATTGCTATGGTATTATAATCAGAAAACCTTAAAATAGCAAGAGGTCTCTTTGTACGGCATACACAAATAAAAAAAGGAAGAGTAGAATTATGAATTTACAATGGTTTCGCTTTTTAAATTTGTCTTTCTCTTATTGCATAGGTGACAACTACCATCACTGTGCCAATGACAACAGCATATAATCAACGCCAAGGTAGAATGAATCAAGCCTTTGTTTATCAACCACCATCGAGTCACATGCAACAGCCTAATCAAATGATTGGTAAATATTTAACATTGTTCTACATTACAGTAACAATTATAATATTATCAACAGACATGGATGGACCGCGTTGTCGGTGTAATTTATCATTTGGCAAAACATGCCCTCATCCAACAAGAAATTTTGTTTAGACGAGCATGAGTCACAGCGCCTTGCTGCGCGATCCATCTGTGCCGCACACTGGACAAAACTTGTCATTGGAACTATTTCCGACTGGACGCCTAATGTAATATTCTCTTTAATATGTTTTCAAAAAATTTTAGTTAAATGAACGTATGTATGAAAATTAATGTATGAATTATATTTCCATTTTGTTTCACAATAAATATTATATGAGTTGATGCAAATGTCCTAAAGCTCTGGCAGCTGTTTGACTACAGTGTAACGAATTGATGATGAACCTATTATAACTATCTACATTTGAAATCAAACTATAAATTCTTCATAAATCAATTCAAATTCTATTTTTTTAATTTTTCAGCTCAGCAACAGCAGATAGGAATGTCGTCAATGAATGTTACGTCACATCCGATGCAACTTCCTGGTGCCGTTCAGAAAAACCCACCATCATATGGCCGTCAAGCAAGTCAGTGACCTAAAATCGAATACTTCTTGAAAGCAAAATTTATTATCTTTCGTTCAGTTTTTAGAATTTGACGCTATACCGAATATATGCAAAGCATTTTTCACACCACAATGAGCCTTGCATCAAAAATTATTTACAGTTAGTTTATTCACATCAAAAGGATATAATCGAAGTGTCACATATAAATTTTTATTTTTCATTATACGATTACAACGTCTTTATCGTACGAAGTTTCTCTGTTCCAGGATTCCAGATGTCCAATCAAAATTTGGCGAAAAAAGCCTTTTTTTGTAATGCTAAAAAAATCTTTAGTAGAAGATTTGTCAGTGTCAAATGATAGTCAAAGAGGCAATGCACTTAGCTTTCTGCCCTTAAAATGAGTTTTCTTGACAGAGAAATCACAGCCGTGACGTCATATTCTAGTCTATGTGGTCCGTTATCACGTGGCCTGTGGGCGTGCGAGGAGTTGGATTGAGCATTCGGATTTGGGGGGATTTGTTGAAAAATTACCTTACATCAGGATCCAAAGGGCTTTGTTAATATTTGGTGATTTAAAAAAAAATAGTTTAGATTCCCCCTCAAATAATTTTAAGACTGAACATCGTGTCTGTTCCATGTATGACCTATAGATATATCATTGGATAGATCGAAAAGAGTGAAAATATATGCTTTGGAACTGATTTGACATAATCCTGAGATAAATACCCCATATATAATTTCAAGACTCCATGGTTTGCTTATACCATGCATAGTCCATAGATATATCATTGGATATATCTAAAAGAGAACAGGTTTAATACTGATTTTGTCACATTCCTGAGAATAATAACTAAAATATAATCCCAAGACTCCGTACCTTGTCTCTACCATGCATGGGCCACACATATATCACTGGGTAGATCAATAAGAGTGCAAAGTTGGACTTAACTACTGATTTGACACAGTCCTGAGATGAATAAGCCAAATAAAATTTTAAGATTTCGTGCCACGTCTGTCCCATACATGGGCCATTCATATATCATTGGTTAGATCAGAAACAGTGTAAATATATCCTTTGCAACTAATTTGACATAGTCCTGAAATAAATATTTGTAGTGCAATTTCAAGACTTCACATTATCCCTGTTTCATGTATGGCCCATAAATATGTCATTGATTTGATCAAAACTATGTAAAGATATGGTTTGAGACTGATTTGATACAGTGCATGGTGTATATGTGATTTCTTTGGATTATAGCGGTAGTATGCATGGTCTGATTTAATATCATGAAAGGTGAACCTCAATTTTTGCATAACTTTGTTTGTCAGCTAGACTCTCGGTACAGAAATCAGTGCACTGTAAGAAATCTTTTAGAAAATATATGAGTACTCATGGAAGATCCAGTGATGACAGAGTTTATTATGGTCAGACGAAAGCCTTCTTATAGTACTGTGCACAAAGTTCCAGTTCTTGTTGATTTTTATCATTAATTTGTTTCAGAAATGCCAGCTTTGAATGAAACAGCGCGAGAAACAAATTTTGTCGTTTATAAAGAAGGAGATGAGGAAGACATTGATTGGTAGTGAATAATCAAATGGAATCAATTCAATTTTTTGTGCATTTAATTTTCATTTCGCATTGCTTTTTATTTCATATATTGTGCTTGTGCCCGTTGGCAATTTCCGGTAAAAATTTATAGAAAACACAGTATGTATAGTTTAACGCGGTTATTTTCAAAAATACTTTTCACCTAGTTCTATCTGATTAACTTATTCGAATCCATTAATTATTCGAATCCATGGCAGATTTATTGATTGAGTTAACGCGATAACAAAGATTTGAAGTCTTAAATACAATTTGAGTATTTTTTCAATAAAAATCCTGCAATTTCCCAATTAAAATAGTTTATTCAGACAGTCGAGTGCCCCGACCTTGGGGTGAAAAGGTTATCACCAAAGGCGGAAGATCTTGGAATCGATTCTCAGAAAAATCCGGCAGGTTCATTGATTTCCACCGACTAAGCCAATGTATAGTAACTTGGGTAGGCTTGCTCGGGGTATACAGGTTTGCTCGTGCTGATTCACCAAAATAGGTAGCTATAATAACATGTTTTGTTGATTATGATTGGCTAAAGGATCGTGCCGCTAATTAGGTTTTATTTTTGTTGAAGCAAAAAGTTTATTAGCATTAGGATTACACAGCGATTTTCATGTGATGAAGAACGGATACACAAAAATGTTCTCTATATGTTACCTACGATCAATGAAAGTTCATTCATATGAACCGGGTAGTTAAACTTGCAAAAACCCACTAATGTCATATTGGTAGATCTTTTTATTATTCTGCTTTTTGACACTCTTGAGGTTGCGCGATGTTGATATTTCTTGACACAGATACTGACATTTGTTTTTTGTTTGAGAAACTTTTGACGAGAAAGACTGAAATGAGAACGGAATTGTGTTGGACTATTAAACTAAGATTACACATAACAACACAGATCATGTTGCAACGAAGTTGAAGATAATGGGTTTATGATATAGCCTTATGCCCGGAGTATTTCTTCATAAAACAAAAAACACAAAAACACAAAACGTTGATGTTGAAATGAAATGACATGAAAAAATTAGGGCACACAAAAGTTGGATCGTGGCTGTATGATATCAACTCCGATAATATTAAATATTTTCAGAAAGCTGCATGAGAATTAATATTCTTTAAAATAGGACTGGGCAAAACCGAATATTTTAGAATTCGAATCTGATTCGAAATAATTTTTTCAAGTCCGATCGAATCATTTAATTTCATTTCATTTCAAATTTTTCATTTTTACTATTACAACTTGTCTCCAATCAAGAACATTTATAGTCTTCAGTTTAATTTAAACTAAGATTAGAAGACAACAATTTTCATATTCTAACGACAAAATAAAAAGCAAATTTTGGTACAAATGGGCAAAAAATTTGACTAGAAATATTTAAAAATAAAAATTAGAAATATTTAATAGTTACGCGTAGGCATAGGATGTCCTATCGAAATATCGACGACAGTTCCCGTTAAAGGTATTTGGTGTGCAGCCGGAATATTCATAGTATGTGTTACCTACGAAAGTGCTGGGATACCGATCATGGTACACTGAAATAAAGTAGAAAGTACTCGACTATAAACCATATTCAATACAAAATTCTTTTTTAACCAAAAAATATCTTATGTTGGCCGACCAACATGAATATCTGTCATATATTCGTAAATCGAGTAAGATATATTCAATATGGCTGTCACTCATACTACTTTGGTCACAGTTGGTTGGAATATAATACTGAATATGGTTAGGGATATAAATGTTGTTCTTCGTCTAGCTTAATTGTTATGTAAATATTACTTTGCGTTTAATAACGAATCAAGTTATATTGCGATGAAGGGAAAGTAGTTTTCAAGATTTAGAAATATATCATTTATGGTTGGCCATCGTTGTCCCTTTTTTGTACTATTCTAGGGAAAATTACATTTTTGGAAAATTTTTTTTAAAAACGTTATAATTCTACGATATTACAAAAATTCGACTCTTCTGTAGGTTTATGAACAGGCCACAGCAAACAATTAGAAAATCCACATACATATTCGCCGCTTAGTATCATTCAAACTGTGGATCATGTTACGTTATTTCAATTCCATATTCTATCATGTTTAAACACTGTTCCATATTTACCAATCGTTTGATTAGGCTGTTTGTTGCATGTTACTCGTTGGTGATTGATAAACAAATGCTTGATTCATTCTACCTTGTTGATTATAAGTGTTTGTCAGTGGCATAGTTATGGCAGTAGTCATCCAAGAAAAAAAGGCAATGCGAATACGAAGCCTTGCAAGTGCTAATTCAGGACTTCATCTGAGTATTCCGAAATGATGAAAACTTCTTCACTTATGCATACAAGCCTCATTCAGCATTTTTTTTAAGTATCGTTTATTTGCGTCTTTCAACAAAAGCCACGGATAGGCCGCGCACTACCGACGCGGGATATCAATGACTCATTCATTGACTCAACAAAAACATGGCTGCCTTAAATGTTTTATATTTTACCGGTACCATTTAGATACATTTATTTTCGAATCGAATCTGGAATAACAGCATTCGGAATCGAAGCTTTCCGAATAGGAATATATTAAAAAGAATTGCTGTAATAAACGCTCTTGCTTTCCCAAATATTTAAATTTATAAATTATGATACATTTGGACGTGTCCGTTGAAATTTTAATTACGAGCCTTTTCGAATCATATCAAGCCACAATGATGAGTATTCCGATTCATTCGAATTGGATAAGTATCAGATTAGATTCGGATATAAATTTTAAGAGTAGCACACTGGAAATTCTTTAACACAATTTTAAAACTCACAGCTTTCAAGAAAATAATGCAAACTTGAATACTTGTCTAATCACACAACATCCTCCACTCCAACACAACGAGATAAAAGTCGTGAATGTAAAGACGGTTTGTAGACAGGCAATTGTTAGTAGAGTTGGATGAATATACTGCAGACCACTGTTGAATCAAGTGAAAAAAGCAAATTAAAATTGATCAAAATATACCTTCTCCGTTTTAAACCATAAACTGTGGCTAAAGTTAAATAAAATTGTTTGCGATTGGAATGCGCCACCTAGGTGTGGTCCGTGAACAGCGGATTGTTGGCACAAATCTCATCAACGGAGCGGTTTCTAATTTTGCAATTATGCAATCACTGCAAAGAACCAGCAAATTCAATGTACCTTTCTCACAGCACGCTGGTTGCAGTGTGGTACAGTTTCAGTTTTAGAACCCATCGCGGATTATTTGTAAAATTTATCTCCCGCTCAAGCTCAATACGACCTTCCCAGTAAATTAAGAAATATTGACTGGAAATTTGAATGCCTGGACCCCACGAAGTGAGCGGTAAAAAGTTGGCGCTCGTCTCGGTTTCTGAGTACCAGAACTAGGAATATAGGCGATATTTCTTGATTCTAATTATTGTACACTGCCGCAGAAAAGTCAATGTTGTTTCATCGTACTGCGAAATACTGCCAAAAACAACGATTTTAACGAATTTTGGTACAAAATACATGTAAGATTATGGAAATATCTGCAAATATTGTTCACGCAAATCATCGGATGTAAAATTACAAATTGTAGACAAACAAGCCACACAGTTCTAACCCCTTAATCAAGGTAACATTCTAAGACTCCGATTAATTCCAGGAAAAACATCGCATCGAAAAACATGTTTAACAAAATTGCAAATGCTAAGAATCCAATCCTAACAGAACCCTTTAATTAAAAAGAGAAAGTAACATTCTTATCCATTCGTTAAATATTTTATCCAAATATCATTGTTAAGCATGCATGACTCACTAATGGTATCGTGCCGACAAGGCACGATCCGTCTGTACTTCCAGCAAAAAAAAAATGGAAATTTTTATTGGTTTTAGGATGAGATTGAAATCATTTCAGGCAAAGTGTTATTAGATAACCTGGTTTCACTTTCAAAACAAAGTACTACAAACAACCGATTGGCAATTTTAATAGATTTTATTTGAAAACACGTAATATTCTATTTCAAAGTATATAAGTTTATAAGATAAGTATAACACTCGACAGAAAATTCAGTCAAAGGTAAACTAGGGGGGCTGGATATTCGAAAATTTGTGTATAATATGATGCTTCGAAGCGGACAGCGCGGGATAGCGTTGTCCAAACTAGCACAAGCAAACTTGCGTTTGGGAAACATGTTGTGCCTTCATCGGAGATGATGGTAGCAACCAAAATTTCAGTAATTCTTTTATAGTTATATTGGAAGCATTGCAATACCTGGGGGAGTAATAACATTGTCATTGACATTATCCCTGGAATTACCATTCGTAGGTTTTTTTCTATTTATGTTTGCCATTCCCCTTGGCATTGTCATTTCATGACGCTAATAAACGGCTAAAAAAATTTAATCCACCTTCCCCATCTCATGACGCCAATGTATGCGAAGGACAAGTTTCATTGTATTCTCTTTTTTCGCTGTCGACCAGAAGAGCTAGTTGTAAATTTTTTTGTATTTGATTAACACCAGGAAGTTGCGTGGGCGTAACATCGAATTGGTCGCATCGAGCATTATATACATCTGTGCATTCATTCGCTATTGTTGTGCTGTATTAATAACCATGAAAAGTTTTAAACACAGAATTTTAACATACAATTTTATCAAGACATACAACTTGTGTTAACGCAAGATTGAAGCGTCGTAGCTATATACATATGCTAATTTCATCAAAATCTGTTTATTAGCTTGAAGCAATATAGTATTCAAATTCTTTTGTGAACTTGAGGCAGACACGCAGTCCCTGATCATGTTGCACCTAATAATGAAGTCACTTTCTGCGCCTTTTTGGGATTGTTTTGTTAAGATATTTTGTGCAAATATCATTCAATGACTATTTATATTTATAAACTTTTTGTTAATTTTTTTTTTTTTATTTTAGTTCAGCGTTTCGCAACTACGATAAAAACGAGTCCGGCAAAGTAACTAGTTTTGTATCCCAGAAGTAATAGCTTTGCTTATTTGATCTTATTCGAAAAAATATCCGAATCAACCCGAACTAGCCTAACCTTATAAACATTGTATAGACTGCATCCACATTCTCTGTCATCCAACAGTGTTCATACTTTACAGCACACATGCTTTTGTTGAGAGAATCAAGTTTGAAAAGAATATAGTCGAGATGTTTTGATTCGAATTAATATATTTTACGGTTTCGTTGCTATCCTTCCTTACTAAAGCCACATAAAACTTATATATTTCAAACCAGAGATTAATTGATACATGTGCGGTCGTTTGCAGTAGCCAAGGATACAATCGTAAACTACTTTGTCTCAATTGCTTGGAACATAATTATTCTTTCACCTCGATATAATTTGATTAGTTATCAAACAAATAATATTGATATTAGAAATAAACTTGACAAGGAGGTAGACAACCATTTGTTTTCAAGTCTGTTAAAGTGACAGCCATAATGAACGGTACGGATATTGCGGTGGCGGGATATCTTTTAGATTAAAAGGTCATAGAAAGGGCTAAACCAAATCTTGAAAATTTTTGAACGAGCGGGTGTAAATGAAGATACATAAACTTTAAGTCCGTTTATGCCAATATTAGTATTTCGTAATAATAAATTCCTTAATTAGTGGACAACTTGTAATAGTAATAATATGATATCATTTATTTTTATTGAGTTACTGATTCGATTCGATTCAGAAGGTTATCCGAATCAGATTCGAATAGCAAATGAATTGGTTTAGCCAAGTCTTAGTTGTTTACTTTTGACAAAACAAAACTTCTGATTTGAATGGGCAAGATTTTTTGAAGGGAATGCAAAATTGAAACAAATGTAACAAAAATCCCTCCCAAAACTGTTATCAAAACTGTCAAATATATATAAAGACGCACTTTTGAAAAATGATTTTGTCAAATTAGGTGGAGGAAGGAAAGAGAAAAAAATTTTCGAATTGAACCTTCACTGGGCAAAACTGAATTACTTGGAATTCGAATCCGATCCGCATAATTTTTTCAATCGGATCGAATCATTAATTCATATAAATCGTATTCGTTTTTACGATTACAACTTGTCTTCATTAAGAAAAGCAAAACGAATTTGCTAACATTATTTACAGTTTACGAATTTAAAACATCATGGTAAATAACTTTTAACGAAAAAACACAATCGATTTTGGTCGAATTTGAATCGATTGTATATAGTCGTTCAAGAATGAAAAGCCCATTTCACTTTTGTTCCTATGGCCGATTCACGATTGGTTCAACATTTGGTACTTAAGATCGATTTCGATCAGTAAATTGAATTGCCCGGTTCTACCTTAATTGGGAACACATTGTTTGTGAACATTTTCATATTTTTATTCTAATATTCTCAATAATCTTATATCATAAAAAATGGATAGGGTATTGTCAAATATTGATCAAAAGCATGTAGATTGTCGGTGATAAAAGAATTTGAAATTTTTTTTGTACTTAAATTGGTGAAAATAGATAGTTCATCAACAAAATGCTGTTATAATAATATGCCGAGTTTCCACGAATATTTACCCAACATTTAGCTAGGTTGCTACATGTAGTTTGCCTGCGCTGAGAAACAAAGCCTTGATTTGTTCTTCCTTGACTTTGAGTACATGACCTCGTCATTGATATTGTATTATTTGTCGCCTGAAACTATAAAGCAATTCATTCTTGACGTTGTGAAGCTATAAGTAAATATTTTTACAGTCAATCACTTTGAGACGAGCTAGTAATCCTGAACTAAGACTAAGGTCCTATATCAGCGACCATATATGGACAGATTCACGTTGTGGAAAATACGTTATGTCGTTCAACAGAGCCTAAGATCTTTAACCTACGATACAAATATGATACTCGGTAATTCAAGGCGCCCGTAAACACGATATTGAGATAGATTCAGTAAAAATAATACAACCGGAACACCGATTCAAAGGCCAATATTTGTCAGTTAGTCACTCATTCGAGTGGATAAGCAAAATCAAAGACTGAAACCAAAGTCCACTTTTACGCAAAAAATAATTTAATTCAATTTAGAATACACTATCATGAATTTGAAAAAGGATTTGGATTTTACTTCAAAAACTATATTTTCCTGTCCATATATAATATATTCTCCACACACCAGTAAAACACTGGACAAAACAAGAGTTGTGACCATAAAGATGATTCGAAAACAGGCTAGTGTTAGTAATGTTGTATGAAAGTTCAGCAGCTCCCACCTATAGAGTAAGAAACATGCAAATTCATATGAACTATTCAGATAATTGACCTAAAACATGCAGGTTATATCCGGTTTACTCAATCGATAAAGTATTGGGAATATACTGAGCTACTGATCTGAACTCTGTTCTTCCTGGCTAAGCTTCGAATCCCTTGGGGGGTGATGAGGAACGCCTCGCCGATACACGGTGGTTCACGTAAGCATTTCTTACGCTTTCTGCGCCAACCAGATCTATGCAGAAAAAAAGTGAGAAATATATTAGTTAACTTCCATCCCGATTTGGAGCGGGTGTCTGCACGAGAAGTCGTGGTTCGCTATATGGTTAAGCCGTATTCTCGACTTTGCTCTCCGGTAGTATAAAACTGAATTCTATTCTACTTGTAGAATGTTGTATTGACATTTGATTGTATATCCTAAGTCTGGTTAGTGAAAACTTAATTTTTGGAATAATGCGCATTACATCTGTCAAAACTCGGGAATTGAATATTGCCATGTATTTTATAAATGGAAAACTGGTAAAAACCTTTATAAATGTACCCGACCAGCCTTGTGATATGTTGATGGGTTCATGTTGACATACAACTACATCGGAACATGAATAGAAATCTCACTCTAAACTTGAAAAATCACTCACATAACTGTAATAAGTGTCGTCCTCTTGTGCGGCAAGTGATTCGAAGTAAAGCACAGGCGATAGATACAATACTGTAAAGCATCTGGGGAAAAAAATAAGGATAAACTGACTAAATATGAAGCAATAAGTGATTACATGTAGGTAACGCAGGTTGAATATCTCGTGTTCGAATCCCGAATCCCTCGGTAATCCATGCCTACAACTCAACCCAGGTTATAATAACTTGGGTAGGCTAAGACGAATAGGAAAGATCGTATTAATATTAATGCTTATTTAGTCGTTTTCATGTCCTGAAATCTAATTTTTCAACGAATTTCGCGATTCTATCGTTGTTCTGATGCTATATGTGATGAAAACGCTATCATTTGAGTCAATTTTTTTGTGTGTGACATGATTTTTTTTACATTCTGAATTCAGTCCGAATTGTGTAACAATCTACTCAAAAGTTTGTCAGAAGTACCGCGCAACTCATGTCAAGATTTCAGAACCATCGGTATTTTCAAAAAACTAAAAAAATTATACATACAAGTCGCATTTTCTTGATGGATTAACGCCGAAATCGATGTTGATACATCCTGCAATAACCGTCTAAAAATGAAATCCAGAAAAAATTCGTGTTACGTGACTGCTTGCTGTTATTTTGCCCCTTTTAATCTTTTAAGACATGAGCGTTACGTTAGGACATTTAGAGTCAAGACATATTCTTTGTTATGTATATTTCCCAATGGAACGGTCAAGGAATCGTGGTCAATTATCATACGGCAAAACGATAAGTGGGCTTACCGTCTCAAATTTCATTGCAAGCACAGTACAACAATCCAATTGACCGCTTATCACATCAAATGTTTTAAGGTAATTAATTGTTCCTCGATCTAATTCGTCCGGAGTATTCAATCCTATCTTAACGTCACCAAGTCTATAATGAAATATTTATAAACAATCCAGCCCATACCCCTTGAGCGGTTAGAGTGAAGTGCAGAGAGTCACAATGAAGTAATGAATAATCGTAGCAGTTGCGCCACACCGCATTTAAGGAAGATAACACGATCAAGACTTCTACCTGTGTATATTATACTAATAAGTGCGAACAATAAGTGTCTATGATTGTGAACAAAATAATTATCAAATGGTCATTTTCCTGATTCTATACCCGAGAACGATCGTCTGTGGACCATGTTTTAATCTTAGCAAATTTTTCATCGAATGTAGTGAGTACTGGGTAAACCAGAAGCTGAGTTATGATCGATATCTTTCATTTGTTGCTAAGCATTCGTAATGTAAACCCTACCGAGTACTTATCCAACACAAGAGAAGATATCAGAATTGCGGTTGTCGAAAACTAAACTTGAACAGAAATCCGAAGTCTTTTGCTTGGGCTTGATCACTATACGCATGTGCGTTTCATGATTTAGCTATAAGGACGCGGTAATAAAACTATTGTAGTGGTACAGTTTCATTTAGATCTCAAACAAAATATTTGTTATATAAAGTATATGCCACAAATCAGTGGGACAACATTAACAAAAGACGTTGTGGCAAAATTTATCCGTTCGGGAATGTTTCTCACTTGCTGTGTAGTTTCCGGTCTTGGATAAAATATAAGTCAGTGACCGTTAGTCGGTTTCTTTTTAGTTCTGCTCCCAGTCTTGTTAGGGGTAATTTAAATACAAAAATATATCTACATAATCGAGAGCCTAACCTATTTCGAGAGTTACTTCGAAATGATATACAAGCAACTATACACTAAGTTTAAGACGTGCCATATAGTACTTAACCGATATAATGTAAAGCAGTATGTGGTATCTGCCCTGGGCGATAGATCAGCTAAATTTCCACATTCTAATAATGACATCATTACCTAAATTCAAATATGTTCTCTCCTGAAGTTTGTGGGGTGAAATATTTTTGCTGGTATGTGCTATATAACTAATATTTGTGATCACGACTACCTAAATATTTTGCTATGCAAAGAGAATAAGTATTTTTCTCATCAACTTCTCAATTTGCATTGATTAGGATATCTCAAAAGTTCTTGTCCGTTAAATTTACCCATCCATTGCTCTTGTTATTTTTTAAGGTTTTAATATTTTTCACAGAATTTGGTGAAGGAGAGGCGAAGTCCCCTTTCGATACCTCTTTCAGGGTAGAGCCAATTCCTGGATCTACATGTCACTCGAGTCTATGATCAAGTCGCAACACTCAGGTTAGTCACGTGGATGTGTAATCGATCAACATCAATTATGGAGTCACAAAAAATCAAAAAAATATTTTTAATGCCGAATATGCAAACATACAGCATAAAACTTATGAATCATCAAAAAATTTCTTTCATACTTAGTTTTATAAAGCTTCTGTCAGTAGCTTAAATTCGAACTTCATTGAAACGGAATCCGTCAAGAGGCCTGAAAGTGACAACATGCATATAGTTTTGGTTGATAATATAGGGTAGGGAAGGTCAAAGTAATGTATCAAAGCACGACGAGACAACTACGTCTCTCAAAAAATGATGATTTTTTATTTGTATAAAACGCATATCAAATATATTCAATGATACAAATATCACCTTCAATGATTTACAGTGTACAAACAAAATTAGGCTCATTTCTTCGTACCAACAATAGTGTATAGAATTTGTCGCCTTTTTTTAGTCAATAAATATTTTATATAAAGGAAGTTCGGGTTCGTTTTGGTCCAGTTATAAATTTTTTTGTCATAGGCCGATCAACAGTACAGAATAGTTAAAATGCACTGTGACATTAGTACAATAAATTTACCTTTAATTTTTTGAAATTGAATATTCCCAGAATTTGAAAACGTCATCTTCATGATATTTATGCCAAATGTGGACTGCTAAATTTGGTATAGAGCCTGGGAATGTTCTGTGATGATTGCCACCTTTTTACTTGATAGTATATAAACGAAATGAATCCTGCTCCTAAATCTACTTGTTTTATTCTGGAAAATGATTAATTTCAACAATTTGCTAATTTGCCGGATGCAGCGACCAAAATATAGAACCTAAAGCCGATAACGATACATCGGTACACTATAAGGAACCATAGTGAAGTTTAATTGTATTGTTTTTTTCATTATTGAAATTCATTCTGAGCAATACCGGAGCCTAAATAGGTAGCAGCTTACTGCCACCTAGTGAGAAAGAGCTACTCATGCTGTGGTACCAGCAACTAAACTCTAAGCGGAAAGCATTCCAAACGGAACTGCAGTGCTATGCTAAAGAGCAGTTAGTGGTATCAGCCCTGGGCAATGTTAAATCTACCAAGCTTAATATTAAATAGATTTTTGCGCATATATACATTCATTCCGCAACTAACTTCTATTAAATATTATTAAGCAATAGTTACGTTTTGGTATAAGGGAAATTGACGTTATGGAGACTCAAATAGATCGCCCGTTGCGGATATCCAGTGTAAACAAGAATTCACTCATCGGAATCGGGGTAAGATATATTCAGGGCTGAGACTTTTAGGTGCATATATTTTGTAACCAAATATCAAAAATATGTACCCAAGTAAATTTGATTACATTCGAAAAACTTTATTGAAAACAATTAATTGCAAACTCTTCAAAAATTGAAATTTTTATTACTTTCTTTACATTGTCATTCCGTTCATATGCACTAATTGTATACTTTTAAAATTTCAATTCGCTTTGATAAAAAAAATTACACAAAATTGGGCGGCATGTCCCATCAACATCACGTAATTGAACAAAAAAGATGTATCACCAGTAAAATAACAGCCACATTACAACATGTTTTTTATAAGACCTGGACGAGTATTCCTTATCCATTATTTCTTTTACAACTGTGGTATTACATTATCCATAGTTTAATCCATATTCTCATAACAGGTCGTTGAAATATTACTTGGACTTTCTTCTATTGGATGCTGTATTGCAACCTTGATATATGCCATGAATTTATTCTGGCATTGTGATGACTACTACTACGATCACCACGGCTACTACGACTACTATGGCTGCAATTTTTTACCTTTTTTTACTTTTTTTACATATACTTCTCAAGGAATTTGGGCTGGAGCCTTTGTAAGTTTTCCCACCGCTTTGCAAGTCAATTATATTCACGCTTTTGACCGATTTAATTTTCTATTCTGCTTCTCAGTTCACGCTATTTCAGGAAAACATATACCAATTAGGAATTCAAAATTTGTGATGCAAGATCAGGTCTGATAAGAATCAAAGATACATGATGCTTTTTTAACAAAAACGATCGAAAGAAATATTCGATCCTTGAATTTGTCATCACCGTTGATCACCAAATTGCCCTATTTCCCGAAAAATAAAACAAAGCATTTTGTATAAAGTGCATATTTTAACAATCCCAGCCAGAAATATTACTGGTCAAGCATGAGCCACAAATACACCGCGCTTCGACGGGGCAATCCATCAGTGACTCATACTTAGCAAAAGTACTCTTGCAAAAATCCGCGTGGAAACCAAAATTGTTTTTGATGCATTATTATCGAAAGGCACATATTTGTGTGATATTTTTCTTTTTCAGACTTTGATTGTAGGGTGTATTAACATCGATTTCGGAACCAATTCGACAAAAAACGTTGTGAGTATTCTCATTATCAACCAGTGTTTGAGGCAATTTGAGAGAGAAAACACTAATATACCTATATTTAATTTCATTTTATAATGCTTTTACTTGTTTTTTTCGGATGCGCGGCTCCGAAATTTCTGTCCATAGATATGCCTAAGAAATGCACTAGCTAAAGCAAGTACGTGTATCTATTTTACAACCAGGTATTGAGAAAAATTCACTACATACCGGTTTAATTAAATAGAACCTTACGTAAATTCAAATTCGATCTAAACTTAATAATTAATAATGCCAGTTGAATACCTATATTACCTAAGGGTTTTTCTTTTAACGAGAGCATGGAGTTTGAAATTGGCTTATCTATTATAATACTTTACCTAGTTTCGTGAAACTATGGTTCTATGTTACACCTAGTTTATGTAAAAACAAACTGACCATCACTATTATTAAGATTTTCTACAAAGACTCAGCCTAGTCTTTTGTCATTTATTTCAATCATATCTATCTATTCATACATTCCATTTCGCCAAACATGAGCTACAGACCGATAGTGACTTATGTTTAACGAAAAACATTTGAACAGTATTTTTTTAACCGGATAAAAATGTTTCTTTCGTTTGTTTTATTAAGGCTTCTTATAGCATTGGATTTGCAGTATTTGCAACAATTTTAAACATCTCGATGGTTTGTTTGGAAGTGTTTGCATTGTTTGACTATTACATTAGTTATCGAGTAAGTATTTTGTGACTTATCTATTTTCAATTTATAACTTTACACTCGTTGATAACGAACGATATTTTACGCAGACTGTCCTTTTTCATACTCGCCTTTTTGATTTGGCATGTACTTTCACCATTTTTAAAACAGAAACTATCATTGTGATAAATATGCAGTGTACACTGGGGCAAAACTACGTAAATTCAGTGTCCATTAACTGTAATTGTTCATGTTCAAACTTTGAATCCAGTTTGTTGATGCTAAGTTGATAACCGTTGTTGATAAACCGTAACTCGTTTTTTGGCAAAACAAACAGCATACTCGGCCCATTTGGCAAAAAATCTATTTCATTGTTTTATTTCATTATCACCAAAAATTGCGGTAAAATGCTATCAATTTATGGCATTTTTGTAACATTGTACTTAAATTGTCGTTATTTGAGAGTAAATTTACTCGCGGATAATGAAATAAAACAACAATATCAACTTTTATTATAATTATAATTAGTATAAACATCAACAAGACGGCCTCAATTTTGAAAAAAAATGCTGCAAAAAACTGCAAATTTACTGTACTTTAGACACACTGCATCTTAACACATATTAGTATGAAAAACAATCGTTTTCAAATTTCACTTTGTTCTTTTCACTTTTCCTTTTTTTATTTTTACCAACAGTGGCTGCTAATGAATCTTCATATAGCTCTACTAACAATTGCCTGTCTACAAACCATCTTCACATTCACAACTTCAGTTCTATCTTGTTGTGTTGGGTGTGGAGGATGTTGTGTGAGTGAACACCTATTGAAGTTTAAAATATTTTCTTGAAATCTGTGGGGTGATAATGTAGTTATTGAAGTTCGCTCTAAGCAAGGCCGGAAGCAGTAAGATCCAACCAATGATCACTTACTTTTGTAGCAAAAGACCTGATAGAAAATGCATCACCAGCAACTCACACTCCAAACGAAATCATTCCGAACCGAACTGTCCTTACATATTTCCAATGCGCTGCAAGAGGATATTTTCTTCATAGCTATCGTGTTCATATAAGAAAACCCCAAAATAATAGGAGCTTTTTTTGGGCGGCACACAATAATGACGAAGGAAGAGTAGAATTATGAATTTACGGTGTTTTCAATTTTTAAATTCGTCTGGTTTTTATTGCTTAGGCGACAACCACCATCACTATGCCAATGACAACAGCATATAATCAACGCCAAGGTAGAATGAATCAAGCCTTTGTCTATCAACCACCACCAAGTGACATACTACAGCTTAATCAAGTGCTTGGTAAATATTGAAAATTATTCTATATTGAAGTAACAATTGTAATATTATCTAGAACGAGCAATATATGGACCACGCTCCGTCGGCGCAACTTATCATTTGGCAAAACATACCCTCGTCCAATCAGAAATTTTGTTTTGACGAGCATGAGTTACAGCGCCTTGCTGCGCGATCCATCTGTGCCGCACACTGGACAAAACTTGTCATTGGAACTATTTCTGACTGGACGCCTAATATGATATTATCTTCAATATCTCTATTAACAAGATTTCAGTTAAATGAATGTATGCATTATATTCCATTTTGTTTCACAATAAATATTATATGAGTTGATGCAAATGTTCTGAAGCTCTGGCAGCTGTTTGACTACATTGTAACGAATTGATGACGAACCTAATATAACTATCTACATTTGGAATCGAACTATGAATTCTTCATAAATCAATTCAAATTCTATATTCTTAATTTTTCAGCTCAGCAGCAGCAAACTCAGATAGGAATGTCGTCAATGGATGTGACGTCACATCCGATGCAACTTCCCGGTGCCGTTGAGACGAACCCACCATCGTATGACCGTCAAACAAGTGAGTGACCTAAAGTCGAATACTTAAGCAAAATTCATTACCTTTCGTTCAGTTTGACGGTATACCGAATGCCTACAATGCATTTTCATACCATATTGAGCCTTCCACAAAGATTACTAATTTACACACGCGAGAAGTATATAATCGAAGTATCGCAAAAAGATCTTTATTTTTTATTATACGATTACAACGTCGTCATCGTACGCTATGTCTTGGAATCCATATCTTTACTATATCTCTCTAGGTTGTTTCACATATCCCTTCTTTTCCGGTTTTGTACAAGTCCCAATTGCCAAAAATTGTGGGTTTGAAAATTCATGACGTCGCAAAGTTAGCAGCAGATATGACTTATGTGCTAAATCTTGTTATTTAGTGGCAAATTAAATCAAAGGAAATAAATATTCTAAAATATTGGATCGCACTGACTGTACTACAGAATTGTTGTTACACAACATTTAATTTCATTTTGCGCTGAGCAGATGGGGCGAAATTAGAACCTGTAGGTGAGGTCTAGGCAAAACCGAATCATTTAGAATCCGAATCTAATTTTAATATTTTTTTCGAATGGGATCGAATCACTAATTCCACGTAAATAACAATTTTTCCCATTTCTAGTATTAAAAATTGTCTCCATTGTGAAAATCAAGGAATTTATAGTTTGTGTGTTTTCAATTATCACATCATATATAAGAGCAACAATTTTCATATTTTAACGCAAAAATATACTGTCCTACTGTACGTGTCGCAAGAGGCGTTTAAAAGGAAGTAAAGAAGTGGTAGATAGTTTTACCATCGCCCGGGGCAGATAACACTTGCTACACTTTACCATGGCGATTCAGTTCTGTTTGGGATGTTTTTCGTTTAGAATGCAGTTGCCGGTACTGCATCTTTTAGTAGCTCTTTGCTATTAGGTGGTTGTTAGTAGGTTCCTTTTGGGCACTGCTCGGGACTTGCTCAGAGTGAATTTCAATCCAAATTCAAAAAGTGTTGTGGTATTCTTGTTTAGAGTTTTTTTCAGGTATACAATTATTTTCCGTATCGAGTATGATCATTCCAAATGAAATTTCTTCGATTAAAATTTTGTTTTGAAAGTTAATGGTTAGATTTGATAAAGACTAATTTTTCGAATCCTACTGACAAAAGCGCGTATTTGAATCCCCCAAGTCAAACATGCATTTGTTAGTGATGTCCTTATGCAATTCTGGAATTATGACAAAAATAATTTCGTTTTTCCAATATTCTCAAAATGGTAATAAAATTTGGCAAAAATCATGACTTTGCTTCAATATGAGAAAAATGTATTGAATTATAGGAATTGTTGTTTATTTGAAATGGTGAAGCAATAATCTATTGATGCATGATGATTAATTGCCTAGTCAGATATAAATGGTCAAGCACGTTTTGTTAAGCATGGGTCACTGAAGTGAATCGTGAATCAATCATGATTCATGAATTAATCATCATAATTTGTGAATCATGCTGGAAATTAATTCTCTGATAGGTAATGAATTTCGAATATCGTTTGAACCGAAGTATATGGATAACCTAACTCGGATCGATTCGATTATTAAAGAAGTATCATTATGCCTGTTTACTTTACCATTAATTTGTTCCAGAAATGCCAGCTTTAAATGAAACAGCTCGAGAAACAGATTTTATCGATAATAAGGAGGAAGAGGAGGAAAACAATGAATTGGAGTGAATAATCAAATGAAATCAATTCAATTTTTGTCATTCAATTTTCATTTTGCAATGCTTTTTATTTCATATATTGTGCTTGTGCTTGTTGGCAATTTCCGGTAAAAGTTCAGAGTAAACACAGTATGTATAGTTTGACGCGGTTATTTTTAAAAATACTTTTCACCTGGTTCTATCTGATTAACTTACTTAAACTTTTGTCGAGTTTTCTATTTGAAATTTTAGCCAGTAAATTTACTAGTTAAAATAGGTAAATTTACCTAATTTTCAACTAAGTAATTGGTATAAAAAATAAATATATAAACTATAAATATAAAACTATAAAACAAGATATTTGAAGATTTTAACATTCAAATTCATTACTAATTTACTTTAAATGAAGCCAAACGGAAAGCACCTATAGTTCAAGTGGTTTTTAATTAAATAACCAGCTAGTTTTAGTAATACAAATAGGATAACTGGTAATAATTTACCTAGTTTCATTGTTAATTCGTTCTTCGTTTAATCAGCTTAGTTGCCACCAATACCTTGTTCTCATAATTTTATAATTATTAGTAACAAAATATTCAAAATTTATACCTATTCTGTGACAAATGTACAGTACATTTACTTCTCATATTTCTGATAAAATATCCTGTGTTTGTTTAATGTTGATTTCGTTTGTAGAACCAACTGTTTTTAAGAAATGAACGTACTGTGATCTTATGGAATAAAATAAAAGATAGTGAATGTTATCAATAACTAAGGTGGTCAATGTTAATAAGATACAACGGAGTATCCACTGGAATCGAGACTAGACCCCAAAAAAACTATCAAAATATCTTAGTCATTTGCCACAGACGGATCTCGTCGATAAGATTATTCTACATTATTCTAGTTCAATTCGAAAGTTTACTTAGTTAGTTGAGCTCATTAAAATATTTTCAAGGCACAAAATATAATTGGCGATCTTACCCCGATTTCGATAAGTGAACTTTTATGGACCGTAGAAACCACGAGTTAACAGGAATTAGATGACATAAGTTAGATAGTACGAGTTTTTGTCTATTTTTGTGTACCCGGTTGTCCATCACATAAATATTGCAGTATAATCTCAATGCCGATAAGTCTAATGGTTCAATGATCTGGAAATATCTAAGACTTGAGCCGGAAAATCTTCCTCCAAACATGTTTTGGCAAATATTGGTCACTGATGAATCACGTCGTCATGGCGCGTTTCATCTATGACGTTTTCGATTGGCTTAAACTGCCATAACAACATGTTAACCTTAGCCCATCGTCCCCAATCGTTTAAGCCAGTGGTTCCCAACCTGTGGTACGCGTACCACTAGTGGTACGCGAAGGTCTTCCAGGTGGTACGCGAGTACATGATGTTTTTTATTAGACCGAAGGTAGTTCTTAGATTTCAAGGACCAAACTGCACTGTCGTATAGAGTTTATTTCAAAACCGGAGGCGTTTGTCCTGAAGTTGGATAACTGGAAGAAGTACGTGGAGACCAAGAAAATATGGAATGTTCAAATTCTTGACAATCCTTGACAGCGCTCCCAATGATGAAGTTTCCCATGAAATCATTGATCACCTCTCACTGCTCAATGCTGAGGTGAGGCATTACTTCCGGATGTGACATGTTGTGCATACGTGACCGATCCATTCTTTGTTGATCCAGCCGACCTGCCTGTCGGAACTGGGGAGCAGGAGGGACTCATGGATATCCAGGCTGACCAGACAGCAAAGACGAGATACAAAGATTGTTCACCGATAAACTTCTGGCTTTAGCATGGCCTCCTCGTACTCGAAGCTAGCTTCTCGTGCTATTCCCCAGCTGCTAATTTTCCTTTTTACGTGGGAGTGCGAGCAGGGATAACCTTGATAACTATCTAGTCGATGACTTTCGATGCGCTGTGAGCAAATGTATGCCACGCATCGACCAGTTAGTGGAAAATAAACAAATGCAGATATCGCATTAACTATTAACTAAATTGACTTTTCTTGTTTGTTGTTATTTCATTGTATTGTTCTTCTTGTGACACTGACAGGTGGTTAAAAAACATTTCCATTCATCCCATCAACCCGGGCTGATGCTACCAAGTTTAATAGAAATGTTTTGACCGCCTCCAGTGCGAAACACTGGTTTACCTTTTGTAGCTGTTCTGCTAGATTTATAATATAAAATGTCTTTATTTGCTTCTTTGTTACTGATGACAAACGATGCTACGTAAATGTAATGGTACATAATATTCAAACGAATGCACATTCGCAAATTGTAACATTCCCTTTTATTTGGTGTGAATTTCTTTTTTATTCTATGTGGAATAATTTTTCACGTGCAAGTTCACACTAATCGTTTTTGTTTTTTGCGGAAAAAGAATTTTTATACTTAATGCGATGTCATCATAATTTTAAAACAGCCCACTTATCAGAGTTCTATATCTCCTATATGAGTGAGGTTTTAATTTCTGTTACATCTGCAGGCAAGCTAACCACAGATCGTAAAAATAGTTAAAAATAGCAAGCTAAAGTAAAGTAACTCAAAACGATTAGGCGTAGACGTTTGCTGTAGTGGCTGTGCGCGTAGAATATGCATTGTGTTTTAGAGCAACCAGCTGAATGCAGTACTGAAGTGCACGCTCGATGGTTAAACGGCGAAGCGTACAATCATCGCCCTTCTAGGCAACCGAGTCTGAAACAAAATGTCTGGCGGTAAGCAAATCCCTTCCGCCAACTACCGTATACAAGGCTTTAGAGACGTAACTTTTGGCATAGTCTATGCATTTGATGAATGCTGCTACTGACCAAAACGCACTCAGAAATGTCGATGCGACAACTTCTGTCTAATTTGATAATATTCTTTTAACTGCTGCTCAAACTAGTCCCTGCGATTGCGCGAAAACGTGAAAAATGAATACATGCTCTTTATTCTGAGAGCTCGTCTATATTCTTGATTCCTTATCATATTTCATTAGGTCTAGTCATTGGGCTAGAAACATACGAAATTTTCTAATTGCACGAGTCTTAATGTCAACAATAAATTATAATGCGTATTAAACAAATATATGTGACAAAATTATAAATAAAAATGTGTGACATATTATGTTATCATGTACGTTAGATATAGGAATGTAGTTGATAACATGCTTTTGCTATTTCTGTGGGACAAAGCATTCTAGCATTCAAGACGAACGTGGCCGTTTAGAAGAACAATAAACGAAACCACGAGACATTCCAATTTCATTGATTTGACAAATATTACCCAGTGTTCAAAATATTGTATGTTTTGTATCCAATAGTTATGCATCTAGCGAGTATTTAAAAAATTCAAATATGTATCTAAGACAATTTTTAACGCTTGTAAATGATCAAGCTATCTTAACAGGAATGTCCGCACCAGGATTGAAGCATGTTTGAAACATCTTGTTTGCTAACAAATCCCTAGCCACGATTTGAACAAGATAGGGAACCACTGCATTAGTGGATAGCTACGCAGGGGTATTGCCCATCAGAGACTTCATTTTAACAAAGAAAATTTCTGGAAACGGTAAAAGATTTTTGTTATTGTTAAAATTGAGCACTTCGCACACCAGCATTTCGGGTTCATCGTAATAGAAAAATTCAGAATATTTAAGATAATAATATTAAGATTAAAGATATTAAAAGGTGAAAAATACCATTAACTCTCGGCCAAAAGTTTTTTTTCTGATTTGGTGTTATTGCGGAGCTCATATACAATTTACAAAAAACTGATTAATTATAAACTAAAAAGTAGCAGTAGGTCATCCTTCACTCTGCATCATATCGCGGAAAAAGTTTCAGCATTTTCGTTGCTCAGAATTCCAATGGACTGTGTTGTTGACCTGAAATCAGCACAAAGAGATTTATACTTAAGTTCTTTAAAAATAGTCTAAAATTTTCCAAGAGGATCAAGATTCTATTGGAACACTCTGCAGTTTTGAAATTAAATTCGTTTATTTCAATACACTACGATGTTGAATTTGATTGATAATTCCGTTATCATAAAGCTTATAAATACGTGCAGAACATTTTGAACAAAATTTTGAGTTCAAATTACTTTTTTTAATTAATATATACCTGGTACATAACATTTGGTAACTTTATCGCAAAACGTACGATCTACAAAACTGACGTTATGTCGGAACAGCGCATCATTGGAAAACCCCCTCACATTAAGAAATTAGATTGATAAAAATGTTAAAATTTATAGATATTGTGTTTGTATAAAATTTGAGAAATATGAAAACAAGCTTTGTTAAACAGACTTGAAAAGCTGTTTTCCCAAATTTGATTTTTTTTAAATGATTTTCTGCTCATCAAGAATTTTCAAGTTTACGCAACCAAATATAACATCATTTACAAAGTTGAAAAAAAAGTGTTCGGTTGCTTAACAGTTCACTCTTTCTATTTTATTTTTATCTCGTAGGGAACGTATTACCTTGAGGATCAATCACATTTTCCATCGTCTCACTAAAATTTGCATCAAGGGGTGTTTGAAAATCTGCACTGGTTTGCATCGCTGGCTGCACAACTGAATAGAGATAGCCTTTTTTAATTGAGATATTGAACTATTCGATGGATCAATTACTTTTTAAATGTAGTTCGTTCAAGGCAAAATGGAATGGTCTCAACTCTAGACGATAGTGGAACCATATTCATATTCCCCCCAACTGCATGGCACAATTATCCAATTAAAGTTATTAGAATTCCTCCCCGATCTGCAACTAGGCAATCCAACAGCGGCTCAGAATTTAACGAAACATAAGACATATTTTCTGAATCGGGAATGAATAAAAGCGCTACTATTTAATTTATATTCTCGAATAAAATCAGGGGAAATTCGATTTAATATTATATTGGAAAATATGTGTATCCGATGTGACAACAAAAATATAGAATACTTTGAAATAAACTGGCCTGTTTGTTGAGCGTTTGTTGGAAATTCCATTGCAACGTTCCCAGTTGTCCGTGTCGGTTGAGGTTGTGCATTGTTGTTATTCCTCGGCGGGGATATTGACATATTTGTTGTTTGTCTGGCTGAAATGAGCATTAAACTAAGCTTATAAACCACAATACGGCGCTAAGGAAGATATCAAGCAATAGCTTAGCGGTTCCAGGGGGCACCGAAGCACGCACACCTTCTTCCAAATTTTTCTGAATAGATACGGTAGGATTTCATTTCACGGGAGAGGAAAATCGAAAATACAGCTTAACCATAAAGCGAATCACGACATCTCGTGCAGACACCAGCAGCTCCGAATCGGGGTTGAAGGTTAGGGTTCGGAACTTAATTAATTTTTTCTGTGTATTGGTATGGTGAAAGCTGTAAGCAGCATTTCACAGAACCACCGTGCACTGGCGAAGGCATCAAGCAGACGCCTCGCATACATTTATACATCACGGAAATCGAAACCAGGACGTCGGAGATGCGTAAAGCTATCTGGGCATCGGTCACGCTTTACCGATTCAGCTAATTGGGCCAATAAAAATGAGAAGTTTGGCTTCTATCATTTTCGGACAAATTTTGAGACTTCGGTGCACGAATTATCAAAGATAAGAAAATGTCGTAAAAAAAACTTCGACATAAAAGTAGTGACCTCCGAAATTTATGAAAGACGAGTAGGGTTCAATGTCAAGTGAAGATTTGGTCATATTATTCAAATATATTTTGATTTGATTTTATTACCATAGATTCGGAATAATAAGGTACTATGGATTTGTAATATATATCAATATTATTAATAATACATTGCAATTTATTTGAATATTTGATAGTTACGCGGAAGCTGAGGATGTCCTATCGGATTATCACCCACTGTTCCAGGTAACGGTACTTGGCGTGCAACAGGCGTGTCCATGTCATTTGCTACTGATGAAATTGCTGGCATACCGATCGTCGTACGTTGTCGAACTGAAATGAAAAGGATAATTTTAATAAAAAGAGTGCTAGACAAATGTGATAGTTATCACGCCCACAAGCGCATTACCAGTGTTGGCCATGATGTCACATGTTAATTCGATTATGAGACGTCGAATCTCCATTTTTACACAATGGGAAATAAAAATGTCTTTTTTGCCTATATAGTTGATCATAGCGATACAAATATTAGTAAGGTTTCCAGAAGTATTTGCATACAGTACCTGGGGGAAGAATAACATTGCCATTATCATTGAAGTTAGCATTAGTAAGTTCCCTTCTATTCATATTTCTCATTGTTCCTGGTGGCATTGTCATTTCCCGATGTTGATGAAAAGCTGAAAAACAAACTTTTTAACAGATCCTTTGTGTTAATTGAGCAATTTGTATACGCGTTCACCGCATGTGTGATTAATTCATTTTTTCTTCACTTGTGGTGAGAAAACGCGTTTTGATTTTTCGAATCTAGAATGTATTTTAAATTTGGGATAAGATTCCACTCTCCTCGCACGGGGAAGGAAAGGTGATAATGTGTCTTCATCATACGACAAACCACGAACTGTCGTCTAGATACCATTCCGATGTCGGGGGCTGAAGTTTTTGCTTAACCGTTCACTGAGCATTAACATAGTTGGTGGAGAAAGCGGTAGCCGAGACCAGCCTTTAGTTGAACTACCGACAACCGGCAAGACGATTAGATTCTTTATATATATATGTTTGTGTCGTTGTGCCGACATATTTGTAGAATTAACATATCTACGTAAGTTGCCAAGGTTGCTTTGTTTATTTCTCAAAGATCGAGCAAGTATACTAAATAGTATTTCCTCACATTTGTCATTTTTTCACTTCGTGGCAACACTGTGAAAATTAAAAAGATACTGACTCGGCTCGGTAAACGCCTCTTTCTGAATTGGTTAGCACGTTGGTAGCCATGTCAGCTCCCCACTAGTTCTGTACTACCTACTTGTTTGGCGACCGTATGTTGGAGAATTCATTTCATTGAAACCAGGAAATTGCATGGAATGTGACATTGAGTTGTTCGTATCAGTCATCGACAACATCCCGGCGTTAATTTGCTCTTGTTGATGTTGTTGCTCTGCGGTAAATATTGATGAAAGTGAAACATTTCCAATAATAATGTTTATCAGCTGTTACTGTTCATTATCTTTAAGTATTTTTTTGAAATTCCGATGGCATTTACATTAGTGTTGGTAATACTCGGTAGAAGTACCTAGTACATAGAATAATTAAATTCGCCTATGTTTCAACAGAGAGTTCAAAAAACCAGCTAACCATTATTTGAAAAACTAGTTAAATCCTATTTTCATTAAAAATGCCCATTGGTAATTTCAATCTTCAAATCTACCAAAAATGAATTAGCTACAGCCCAACAATGATTGCCCAATTTACCTGATACCTTCTAGTTTGAAAAGTGAAACTCGGTAACCTAGTAAAATTTAACTTAGTTTCGTGCAAAATTCGTCATACTTTACCTAGTTCCGAGAAAAACTAGGTTACCTAGTTCCGGGAAAAACTAGGTTATCATCATTACTTTACATAATTTCGTTAAGACGTCAGGTACCTAACTATTTGTTTCTTAAAAAAAACTCTTCGAGTGAGACGTTTTCGCGGGTTTCGATGGAATTAAAAGAGAACTAAACTATGTATTGTATGGAACATCTCTCATATGTTTCGAAATTGACGAAAGTAATTTAATTTTTAGATTCGGAAAAGTAGATTCCCGACCAGACTAAAACAATTCAATATGATCATATGATCACAGTAGAATGAAATATTGAAAACAATTTAATATTGAAATGTGATTCCTTATGTAAATATTATATTTTTAATGGCGAATCAAGTAACATTGCTGCGAAGGAAAAGTAGTTTCCAAGATTTACAAGTGTTTCATAAGACTTTGCCCTTTGCACAGATAAATAACGTTTGTTTAAACATCCGGAACGTTGGCAAAAAAACATCGTTTGCACATCACCGGTTGAGCAATTAGAATCACTTTGTTAAGACAATAAATTTTATGTAGTAAAACTAACTAACAAATGTAACCTCGGATACTGCAAACAAACCTAAAAATGACGTAAATCGACATGTCGTGGTAATTAATTATGTGGACGGAAAGGAATAAATATGGCGTGGCGTGTCACGTTGCAATATAGTTAATCTCAGAGAGACAAAATTGTCAAAAATATGTTTTGTTGAGTGTGTGGGAGACGCGCGACATCTATAGCTTTTCTTTAGAAAAATCGAACTTCTGGCTGGAGAAAAATGTTAACTTCCTAAATGTTTATATCAATGGAAAGTGGTTGGTTCTATGGAAATGGTTCCAAGTAATGATAATAAGTCGTGCTCCAACGAATATTTACCGAACATCTGACTAGTTTGCTGCGTGTAGTTTGCTTGCGGTGGCTGAGAAACAAAACCTTGATTTATTCTCCCTTGACGTTGAGTATATGCCGTTGTCATTGGTAAACTAGCATTCGTCGTCTGAACCTATATAATTCGTTTTGTGAGAGATTGAAGTTATTTCTCACAGTCACTAATTTGAGGGGAGCAAAGACCCATGCTACAGACTTCTTACAGTAGATGATTGATGTTGCTAGAAACGCGAAAACTTCTAGATTCATTCGACTTCTCATGTTGTTACAATATGTGTTAAATAGTGCACATGGGATTAAACCTGACATTTTTCTGTTCAAATTTGCTCTGAGCAGGACCGGTCTTGCACCTGAAATGTTCAACCCGCGATGCGAAAATTATAAACACCATTGTGCTGTCAAATTAGCGGCATCAATTCAGAAAAAAAATTTGTTAAAATCATTCAAATGAAATACCTATTAAAGGGAACTAAGTAAAGACTAAACAAGCAACTGCTTCGATGTACAAGAATAGTGTTGTACTTAATAAAATTGACCATTTCTTGTGCTCACTGAATTTTCACTAAAATTGAACTTCCGGCAGTGTATTCCAATTAACAATTTCTGAAATTATATTCACTCTGATATAACTATTTTTCTTGATTGGATTTTCTCTCACCTGTCCATGCATGCAACATCCTCCAGATCCAAGTAAAACACAAGACAAAATAAACGTTGCGAAAGTAAAGATGACTTGTAGACAGGCAAGTGTTAGTAATACAATATGAAGATTCACAAGCCACCAACGCTGCGGAGAGAAATATTAAAATTCAGATAAGAATGGCCAAATCTTGGCAATTGTCCTAAAAATGTACAACTTTTACCCGCAGACTTACGTAAATGGGGACGAGCCATGGGCATTTCGCCTCACAACGACAAAAGCAAAAATAGCCCTAAATATAAAACGTTTGTAATTTAATATCTACGCATTTTCGCAATGTGATTTGCTTTATTTAGCCAGTTTCAAGCATTAAAATCCCACTATTAAAAAAATTTTTCACTTCCTCTGGACTTTTAGCCTGCTGTTCAATGATTTGAAAAAAAAAACTTTTGCCTGTGGCTTTTATGACACCATAATTTGGTCGCCAAAAAGTTGAAACTTGCTACCCCTCTCACACTGTTTCGTTTTCAGATACCCAATTGCTCACAGAAACAAAATGTTTTATGAAATGTAAACCATATGGTATTCGTTCTTATATCTGTTTCAATACTTTTGTGCGAATTTGATCAGTTTTGTGAGATGAAACTATATTTTTGCAAATATTTTCCGTTTATACAGAGTAAGCTGTATGCACACGATTTGATTGATTGTTACCGTTAGTCGGTTTCGTTCTGATTTATGTACAGGGAATTGAAATGCCCTAATTTCTAACTCGTCGAACTTTGTCGAAAAATGTAAGCTTGATCGTGTCCAACCAGCATCGCGAATTTTTTAGTTATTTTTGACTAGTATGCGAATATATGTTCAGTCATGAATTCGATTATTGCTTAAAATTAGACTTGGGACTCACGTAGTCATAGTATTCTGTTACAGCAAGTGATTCTAAGCAAACCATCGCGATGTTCAACAACGCTGCAAAGACTGTAAATCCAATACTGTAAGAGGCCTGTATGAACATGAAACAGCAAATTAAAGTTCAGATATTAAAATTGTAAGTCCAGTATCTTCTAAGTGTAGCGTTTGGGGGGGGGGGGGGACTCGCACCGAAAATTTAGTAGAAATGCTTTTTAGATGTTTTAAAAGGTAGGAAACCCCTGTGGAGATTTTACAGTTCAATAGCTAATTTATGACCTGAAACACCATTTATTGAAAGTTTTTCGAGCAACTTTCAGGCTAAATGCTAATTTAACTACTAATATCTCAATTCCTAACGCTTTGCATGATACGATTTCTGATTGAGTCAAGACATTTTCTATCAAAAATTCTTCTTTAGTTAGTCCACCTTTAACAAGTTCACCATAGCTTAATCACAAGTAGGACTGGGCAATTTGATTCGGTCATCGAATCGATCCGAAGCATAAATTATTCTAATTAATGACAAATCAACTAAAGTTGATATCAATGCAGCAAGCGATGATGTCGTCCCCCGCGGCGTCATCGGAGTAGATGCAAACCCAATGGAGATTGATATTTTTCAACATAAAACTTGAAATTCATCAAAAGTTCCTGAAAATTCCCAAAGCTCCCGAAAATTCACGTTTTTGCCAAAATATCGAATGGTAAATTACTTCCCATGAAAATTTCTGAAATTTTATAACCCTAGTCTTAGTGGCTGATTCCGTCGTTACCCATCTTGCCCATGATCGGTCAAATTTCAGAATGGGTTAAGCAGAGTCCATATTAGTCGTGAATATCTGCAATAATTTGTAGACATGGAATTAATATCCAAATTTAATGAAAAGCTAAACTGAGATATCTAGATGACCTGCGAAAATGATAACAAGTAGAAGTCGTACTTACTACTTTATTTGATGGATTTACTCCAAAATCGATGTTGATGCATCCTGCAATAACTGTCTAAAATTATACAGAAAAATTATGTTATTTGGGTTGTCATGAAACAACTCTTTTGGGTGGGTCATTTCAAATTGGATCGAATACGAAATCGAATAAACTAAAAAAGGTACAGTTCCTGAAATCTTTTTTTTCTTTGTTGTATTTACTCTAAGCAGTATCTAAAAGAACTGAAGAAACGACCATTAATATGGCAAAGAGCTACATCAAATGCAAATTCAGCAAATGAAGAACTAAACCGTTGAGCGTTCCATCTCAACTTTTTTTGAATCGAACCTATGTTTATTAAGTTAAACCTGTATTAATATAAAACCACATATTTAAGCTGAACTGATATATTTAAAAAAATTTTCTTAATCAATTGTACAGCTCGTATTATACATCGGGAGTTTCATAGGTCCTAATCAAAAAGTGCCGGTTCAGTTCAATATAATATGGGTTCAACTGAGAAGAGCTATATCTTTGCGGCGATGACGCTTCATACAGAAGCAGGAAAGATCAGGGACCAGGCAATGATTCAGAAGGTCATGCATTCCTTTTTGAATATAATTTAATTATATATATATATAAATATATTTGGGCCAAACGTCATAAAATTTCGTATGCATTCGTAAATTCCAGTAGCTTACATCATCGTATTTATCTAGTTCCTTGTCTGTATTCCGAAAAAAAAACTTACAAAACTACCGGCCCATATTCCTTGGGCGGTTAGAGTGAACTGCGGTGAATAACAGTAATAATATGTATAATAGTTGCAGTCCCGGTGTAAATCCATTCCATCTATCAGAGACGCAATACAGCATCCAATGGCAGATAACCCAAGTAAAATCTCAGTGACCTGTAAATATCATGTTGATAAATGCCTTCAACATAAGACAAAGCATTTTCGTTGTATTCAATTTAGAATATACAACAAATATAGTGTCAGCAATGCAGTGGTTAAAACAATTTTAAATGAGATTCGAGTGAGATGGTAACTGTTCGATTTCAATTCCTCTCCCCAACAAAAATGCTCAATTGAATTCCATGACTTACGGCTAACTCTTACTCTCGCACAGTTCAAAATCCACAGAAAATAATAAAAGAAAAACGCAATGAAAAAAGTTCTGCGAATATTACAAAAAGGAACCCTCTGTCACGGTTCTATTTTCATGGTTGCATTGATATCAATCGTTTCAACTCCCGCGGAAGTATATTGACTTTTTCAAATTTCCATCCTGCCGTTCAGGATTCGAAATATGGGTCACAGCCACGACATTTGTCGAAAAAGCAGAACAACAAAATCTTTACCCATGTCTTACTGCGATATTCTAGTTTACTTTATGATATTAACTAGTTAATTGAACTCATCAAAAAGAAGTAAAGGAGCGGAAAACAAAAACGTAACCGAAGATCTTACCCCTATTCCTATAAATGAACTTTTATTGACCGTAGATAAAATGAAGGGACGATTTCTGCGTATCTGGTTCTCCATCTTATACAACTTGTTGTTTAGTGCTCTTGTTAATAAACCTTACGTTTTATGTAAAGTAAAATCGAATTATTTCCTGTTCGTTTACTGTTCATAAACGGAATTAACTTCGCTTCCAATTAATTCACCTGAAAAATATCGGAAATATCAATGAGTGAATGATGGATAGCGCCTCTTAAAGTTACTCATTCGAGTAAATACACCCACTAAATCCCTACACTAACAGCCACCTCTAAGCAAACGGTTATCATTGTTTATGAAGTTAGGACCTTTTCAATTAATTCAGCTGAGCATACCCAAGATATCACACCCTGGGCATTATGAACTTTTCTGGTAGTTGAACTAAATCTGCGTAATATTAAGTTCCTTCACCAATCATACCCATGTATATCAGTAAACGGTTACAACAAAGCCTCAAACTCAAGTTCGGAACAGGTATTTGTACGAGAAGTCGCGGTTCGCCACATGGTTAAGCCGTAATATTTATTCTATAAGGTTCTATAAGGTTTTTTCCAAGCACAACTTCACACTAACTGTTCATGCTTTTGCTGAAAATGCACATTTCTAGATTACATCTTGATTTGCTGTATCCGAAATTTCAACAAGCGGCCTTGTTCAGGGGCCACTAACTCGTATTGAGGACAGGTTTTAACCTGTATTACATGTACAAACAAGACAACCACAAGCTAAAAATAAAGTCGTAAAATATATAGTTGAGCAACCTAACGCAAGACAATCATTCCTCAGTAAACAAGTGTAAGATAGGTTTATACTAAAACGCGCTTTGCCGAGTTTGCTTTACTTTTATTATTCATTCGTGGTTCATCCCTGTCTCATACTTTACAAACACTATCCCTCATGGTATCCCAGTTAGAAAAATCTTGCAGAAATGAATGAATACAATGAAACAAACTAAAATGAAACACAGTAATCATAGATAAGCGATAAATGCATCACAAAATTATAAAAAAGAACGGAAAACTGTTCAAGGTTCAAATATATTTGGAGAAAATCTCTATCGGGTATGTATCTACTTTAGAATTCGAGTCGAATTCGGATAATTTTTATGAATCGGACAGAATATCCAAATTCGTAAATAACCAATATGCGATTTTCACCATTAGAAATTGTCTCATGTAAATCCACAAATTTATAGTTATGATTTACTAATATTAACATGAAGGGGATATATTTTCAATTTACTCTTCATGTTAAAGTGGGAAAAGTTCCATATTTGAACGACAGAATGCAATCGATTTTGGTCAGCTTTGGCTAAAATAGATTGCATTTGTCGTTGGGAATGAAAATTTACTTTATTTGGCAAGTTTTTGTTTTTGTCATTATTAATCCGAATAAATTGTGCTTCTTATCGATTCGAATCACCGAAAAATATTGAAAAGAAATAAAAAAATACGTGTGATAAGGTTATCAGGGACTTGTTCAAGGTTGACTAACTATTCATAGCTTGGAACCTACAATTGCTGTCTAGTTATGAGATTTAATTCTATAAAGGGGTAACGTATAAAGATGGTTTAAAATATCATTTTGGTTGATTAGAATCTAAAAAGGCAAATATACGAAAATTCCCAATATATTCACTATTATCGGGCTTTTAGAAATTCCCAGGAACTTTCTGGATAACTTCTCGTAATTCCCAGAAACTTTCCGCCCCTTTGCAACCCTACTCCTTATTGGCAAATCAATTTCCTGGTGGCATAGGAATATCGTATAATAATTTTAGTAGGCCAGAAAGATTGGGCGAAGCGGTCAAACTATTTGTTATTTCTCACCCGTGAACATCTCAAAGAGCCTATACCGCTGAGTTACGAATTTATGCACGCCCTCAACCGCTTCCGCCAACTGGCGGGTACAAGGCTTAAGAATATTACCTTCGGTATAGTCTGTGTATCTTCATGGATGCTGCTACTCATACCATCTATAATTAGTGATATTTTACTCAAATTTCTGGTGCTGATTCTTCATTCAAATTTAATAAATTTCGTTAATGCTCAGATTCCCTTAATTCCCTAAATTGTTGCGCGAAATTATGAAGAATCAATAAATGAACAAATAGATAACGCTCTCTTGTGAGAACTCTTTTTCCAACCCTGTAGCGTTTCTCGATCTTTGTTTTTCTACACATAAACTTCAATTACAACCGAACTCTATTTATTGAGAACAGTGACACAACTTAACAAAGACGTGGTAAACATATAAGATAAACAGACATCCACATGCTAGCACTGCAATATAGTAATGACGATAGAGACGAATTGGTGCATCGCAATGCGTCGCGGCAATTAAGGATTATCGCGTTACTCATCAAGGAGTAAACAACACATTACGTCACATCCTCCCGTCAAAAGAAAAGCTCATTATAATATAAGAAATATCACAACAACACGAGTAAATATCAATATCCATATCTATCAGGCTTTCTAACTGTGCGAGTAGATTTACGAAGGGGAGGAAGTGGAGTGTTTTCTATTTTAATATCGGGGTCATACGAGGCATTGGAATCACCGGAATTTACACTAGGATCTGGGCTAGTAGGTAAAATGGAATCATTGGGTTTAAATTTACTTTCCATCTCACTACGATTTTCATTTGAAGAAATAACAGCTTGATCATAATCCTGATGTGTGGAATATGGTTCGAACTTGTCCAACTACCTTGTGTGTCTTAAATGACGACGATTCCTTCGATAAAGGCCACCATCTTCAGTTCGAACCAGGTACGATCTGATATCAACTTGACTCTCAATTCGAACTTTACGCCATCTTTTTCCGCGGTCAGTTCTCACACGAACCAACTGTCCAGGATATAGTTTACACAAGTTTCTCGTACCTTTATTGTGGTACTTCGCCTGTTCACTCCTTTGCTTTTTTAAATGTGGCCGAACATTCAAAACTATCTGTGGTCGAAGCAATGATTTTGACATCGGTAGTAATGTTTTCGTTCGCCTTCCAAATAATCGTTGAGCAGGTGAACCAGGTATTCCTTCGCTCTGAGTATTCCTCCAGTCCAATAATGCAAGAAATACATCACTTTTATTCTCGATTGCTTTCATCATCAAATTTTTCATTTGTTTAACTGTCGCTTCCGCCTTTCCATTGCTTTGACTGTAGGTTGAAGAACTTGTAATATGTTGAAACTCGTACTCATCGGTAAAGTTTTTAAATTCCGCACTGCTGTACTGAGGAGCGTTATCAGAGATCAGTTTATCCACTATTCCGTGCCTTGCCATCCTTGCCATATGCTGTTTCAATGCTTTAATGACCTCAGCTGATGTAGTAGAATGTAACCTATCAACTTCACAAAAGTAGAGTAAAAATCGACCGTCACCATGTAATTCCTCCCTTGTAATTCAAAGAGATCTGAAGCAATTATTTCCCACGGGCGTGTTGGAATTTCATGGGAAATCAACGACTCTCGTTGTTGTTGTGGTTGAGATACACGACATGTGGTACACGAAGACACGTAATTCTCAATGTCAACAGCCATTTTGGGCCAAAATAAAGCTTCTCTGGCTCTACGTATACAACCTTGTATTCCAATGTGACTTGCGTGAATGCGTTCCAAAATATAACGCTTGGACGATTCTGGTACTACAATGCGATTTTCTTTCCATATTAATCCATTTTGGAAAGTTAATTCTTCTTTAAAGTTGAAATATACGTGAACAGATTGAGGTAATCGTTTTTTTGAATCTGGCCATCCAGTTTCAATTATAGCTCTTAAAGTTTTCATAGTGGAATCAGTTTCTGTTGACTTTTCTAAAACCTTTATAGTTCGATCTGAAACGGGAAGGTTTTGCAACATATCTATTTCTTCAATTTCTTTAGACAAGGAAAAAATATCACCACTATTACAAGTTGTGGGCTTCTCGTTAATATATGCGCGACTTAGGGTGTCTGCAATGAACATATTTACACCTTTTATGTAATTCACAATAAAATCATACTTCTGCAGTTGTAACAACATTCGCTGCAGTCGTTTAGGCGCTTTTACCAAAGGCTTCTTTGTGATGATTTCCAACGGTTTATGATCAGAATCAACCCTTACGGTTCTGCCATAAACATAATGCTCGAATTTTTCCATACCAAATAGAATAGCTAATAACTCCTTTTCTATTTGCGCATAATTACATTCAGCTGACGTCAGGGCACGCGATGGGGCAGGGCACCCAACCCTTTAGATGAAGCATAACACTGCAATACAATTGGCGCGCTGGCATCAAAATACCTCAAAATTGGCGACTTCATCAAAGTTGCTTTAATTTCTTTTAAACACGCACCATGTATATGTTTGTCCCATACAAATTCACAATTCCTTTTCAATAAATTTCTCATCGGTGCCGTAATCTGAGACAATTTAGGTGCAAAACGTTGTAGAAAATTAGTGGTAGCGAGAATTCTTTGAACTCCCTGTTTATCAGAAGGAGCCGGCATATCTCGTATGCCTTCCAGTTTCGCCAAATCTGGCTTTAAACCATCTTTACTAATCACATGGCCCAAATATGCGACTTCGTTTTTTAAATATTGTAGCTTCTCTTTGTTCAATTTAATGCCCTTCTCTCGGGATCGAATAAGTAAATTGTAGAATTTTCGTTTATTGTCTAAAATTGCCTCATCCGCCGTGTCCCCCACTCCATAAATCAAAATATCGTCAGTAACAGGCATAACACCATCCAAATCTTTCAGGGCAAAATTTAAACGACGAACGAATTCTTCCGGGGATGGTTTGAGTCCGAAAGCCATCCTAAGCCATCTATAGCGCCCCCATGGCGTAGCAAATGTGGTCAAATAACTACTTTCGTTATCAAGTTCAACATGCCAAAAACCATTTTTAACATCGGCAATAGTAAACACTTTGGCTTTATGTAAATGTGGCAACACGTCATCTATGGTGGACATGGGATGATTATTACGTTTCAAGCGTGAGCTTACAAAATGCCTCAAAAGTACAATGGTTCTGACTCAGATCCATAATATTTTCGTAATTTACCGTAACTAAATTCAATCTCTGGATAGCCTCACATCCCAATAATGGTATCAATGGCTCATGCATAACAATAAAATCAAGCATATAGCATACAGAATTTTTAGGGTTTCGTACCGAAATCTAAACTTTCCCCAGTGGCTCAATCACCGTTTTGTTATACATTGACAATTTTATACATGTATGTTCAAGTCTGAGTAATTTAGGGTCATTACAAGCCTTCGTATAATCAAGATTTAGACATAACATTTACAGTAGCTCCACAATCAATCTGAAATTTAATGTTACAATAATTAACCAGCAAATGGGCAAACAATTTTTATGTGATCCCCCACCATTTGTAAAAATATCATCACAAATTAAAATTTCAATTCCATCGGTATCGATACATTCAACATTTTGGTCATCTTTCGGATAACCAGTTCTATCAGTTCTCTGTCGACACTTAATAGCGAAATGATTTCTCATTTGGCATATATTGCATAGTTTTCCCCAACCGGGCAATGTATTCTGCCAAAAAGATGCTTTCCACCACAAAATTTACACTCACGAAATTTCACGTTACGTTGTTCCGCCGACCCATTATTGATCCTTTTCTTCGCTTCTTGGTTTTCGGCAGCATTGACATCTTCCATTGTGGATTTCACAGCTTCCAAATGTGTCATGGTAGATTCGTGAGCCCGACATCGATCTATGCACTTTGTCAAAGATAGATCACGTTCTTGCAATAGTCTTCTTCGCAAATTAATATCTGGCACTCCATCAGTAATTCTATCTCTTATGAGGCTATCTTCCAATGTCCCAAAATTACACGTTTTCGCTAAGGTTCGCAAATTCGATAAAAATGTATCAAAGTGTTCCCCAGGTAATTGTCCACGATGATTGAACACATACCTCTCATAGCTTTCATTTGTTTCGCCCACACAGAACAACTCTAGTTTTTCGAGAACTTTAATAATATCGTTCTTATCGTCACCTGATTGAAACTTGAATCCGTCGCATATTTCAACAGCGTCAGTGCCAATTATTGTCATTAGCGTTGCCGTTCTCAAGCTCTTAGTTTCTTTATCGAGTTTACACGCAATTTCATAGTAATCCCATTCTCGTTTGAATATCTTCCAGTTGTTGGCTAAATTTCCACTCTTAACGTTTAAAGGCGCAGGAACGGGTAAATTCATCTTCAAAACAATTAAATGTAGATATTCGTTCCATTTATCTTTACGCTATTCCATTCGGAAAGCACCACTTCTGACACCATGTAGCGTTTCTCGATCTTTGTGTTTCTACACATAAACTTCAATTACAACCGAACTCTATTTATTGAGAACAGTGACACAACTTAACAAAGACGTGGTAAACATATAAGATAAACAGACATCCACATGCTAGCACTGTAATATAGTAATGGCGATAGAGACTAATTGGTGTATCGCAATGCGTCGCGACAATTAAGGATTATCGCGTTACTCATCAAGGAGTAAACAACACATTACGTCACAAACCCCGTTGGTTAATCTCATAATTTCTGATAATATAATTCGTTCAAATTGAGGAAAACGAACATTTTTTGTAAAATTATTCAATGGAATGATCTAAAGAGGGAGGTCTAAAAAAGGAATTCATAAGAAGATTCGATAATTTACTAATTAAAGCAACCCGAGCTACAAAATATGTGTATCAGTAAACCATGGCCAGTAAAATATCACTGGGACAAAAATACTGTAAAATCACCTTTCTTTGACAGCCATGTTACTCGGGGATATTGAAAACAGTTCTTCGACCAATGAGAGATTAAATGTTGATGAAAAAGTAAAACGACACTCTAACAAAAATGTAGTGAAATTGCAGTAATTTACAGTGATTTTAATGGGTGATATTGAAACGAACTTTTTGGCTAATTATCGGTTGTTGATGGAACGCGCCGCCATACTTTGCATAAAAATCTTATCGAAAAGGCTGTTTCAAATCGCGGAAATAACTACTGCAACTACTGCGAATGAAATAGTTTTTGGCAATGTTAATTAACATATTATCATCTATGTTCGCTCTGGAGACCACGCTCATACGTAAAATAAAGAAACACGACAAAAAGTCATTGAATGAAAAAAGCTTTGAATAATTTAATTATATTCAGCAAAATGGTAATTCATTCCCTATGTTACCAATTGTATTCCTCATCCCCTTCTTCATTAACGATAAAACGGTTTCTTGTGCTGTTTCATTTAAAACCGGCATTTCTGAAACAATTTAACAAGAATACAAAAAGAAGTAGTAGTGATTTAATTTAGGATTCGAATCTATTTGTATTAAAGTTGTCCTCATAGTTAAGAAAGATAGTTAAGTTAGATTGATGCCTCCACAGTCCGGATATATTAAAATTCCGATGTTTTAACGAATTTTGTTCATATTGCAGCAAAAGCATAATTTATGTCAAATTTTATCATCATTTAGGAATAATTGAAAAACAAAATTACTTTTAATCTGGATTCTAGAATCGGAAGCAGGCATCATTCAAATGCCCTGATGATATGGGGGGTCTTCGAACACGCATTGCTGTGATTTTTTGTCGTTAAAAATGAAAATTTCACTTCATTCAGCCAGATTTTGTTCCTGGAAATGATTCAAGATTGATTCAAAGAATTTCTGTTTCGGATCCATTCGAATCTAATTGCCTAGCCCTAGTCGTTCTACACGCATAAAAAAATGCAGTAAAATTGTCGTGTTTGACGGTACCTTCACTAGGTATACTAATGAAATAAAACTCTAATGTCTAAGACTTTTTGTTCTATTAAAGGATGTTGATGAAACGCGCCCAAGCGCGTGGTTTATCAACAGTTCATATTTGGCATAAATCTTGTCAATATAGCGGTTATAAAGTTTGAAAATATGTAATTACTGAAAACAAACGGTTAGTTTAATGTATTTTTGTTACAGTGCATTTAAACCATACTGTACACCTGATCGCCCAAGAACAAGACAACTTATAACTAGATCGAAATAAATCTGAACTTCCTGTTTAAATAACGTAATAGATTTACGGGCTTAACGAAGGCGGCCAATTCAATACACTATTGTTGGTACTGAGTCTGATTTTGTTTATAAACTGTAAATCATTGAAGGTGTTATTTGTTCGAACATATCTAATATGTGTTTCATACAAATAAAAAATCATCACTTTTCAATGAGTCGTCATTAAGTTGTTCTGCTTTAATACATTGTTATTGTCCCCTCTTCATTATCACCAATGGTTATGTACATATTGGTATATTATCAAATATTCAGTGTCAGTCCAATCATGTAGAGACATAAACTATTTTTCTTTTCAGTGATTGCAATGACGAATGACCCGGCGGGTATCACAACCATCCCCTCGTGCCCCCCCCCCCCCCCCCTTCGACAAATCTGAGATATATTCAGGATAAATGTTTACCCAATCAAAATTTTTATCTCGTCAACCATGAGCCACAGATGGACCTGATCGACGCGATCCATCAGTGACACATGCTTTACAACAGATATTTTGACAGCATCTTTTCTCGATTGAGTACGTATTTTAACTTATTTCGGCCAAAAAGAATTTGACTTTGAACTGACGGAATCTCTATTAAACCTAAAATGACTATTTCATATATTCCGAAATCAATTTATACTCGTTTTCTTAATATATTTAATTAATTTCTCAAGAGGGACATGTTGGACAAAACGATGCACTGTGCATCTGTGGAAAATGCTTAACAAATAAATATTTAGTAAATGACGTAATCAATTTTACACATTTACTTGAAGGAATTAGTTAATGACGTTGATAAATTTTACACATTTTTAAATTTTTTGGATTACACATTTTTGATTAAAACTTTTGGATTGATTTTTATATGAAAGTGTAATATTGTTTTCATTGCCTAGGAAACAATACGGATTCCGTAATCCGCGATCTAAGTCGGAATTAATTAAGAGATTCGCATCGCGTATTCAACATCATGCGTTCGTCTAATTTATTACCGCTCGAAAGTTATTAAAATTCTCATATTTCGCCATATTCGATCATATATTGGTGAAATGTTTGGTGTGACTGTGTAGTTAGTAACATCACTTTACTAAGAAGCAGAAAAACTTCAAGACTCTGAATTCCGATTTTAGTTATGGATTCTGTACCGGCCAATTTTGTTCCGAGGAGGAACAAATTTCAAATATCACCTGTTAATAGAAATTCATTAATAGGAATCGGGGTAAGTTGCTAAAATATTTGTATTTTTGATATTAGTAAGTAGGGCTGGGCAAAACCGAATCGCTTGGAATTCGATTCTGATTCGTATAATTTTTTCAAATCGGATCGAATCGCTGATACCATCAAAAAAACGAATATCCCATTTTTGACTATTCTATATTGTTTTCATTATGATAAATAAGAATTTTATATTTACGAATTACAAATATTGGTATAAACAAATTTAAATGTAATGTATTTTCAATTACGCACCATGACCACGAGCGTGGAATTTTTCATTTTTAAAGATAAAATACAAGCGATTTTGGTCATATCGTCCAAAATCGATTGCATTTTGTCGTTAAAAATGAAAAATTCCTCTTCGCTTAGTAAGTATTTGTTCCTTTGACCGATTCAGAATTGATTTGAATACTCCGTGCTTCGAATAGATTCGAAACACCGAATAGAATTGCCCAACCCTATTTGTAAATAATTGTCTCCTTTTTGGAGTATGTTTAAGACGCTGTTAGTACCACCAATCTAGAATGTCATAATCATGGACGTCCTAATCGAGTGCATTTCAAAATATATAAAGTTGGAAAAGAAAAATTTTGAATTTGAGTATGTTAGTGAATATTAGGTTACAAATATTTATCTTTTTAATGCATGGATTGACTGAAATACAAAAAATGTGCCAATTGGACCGTCCAAATTGATCTCAATATTTCGAAAACAGTTAATCGTGGTTTTTAAAATTTTGTTAGTAATATTTTTCCATAAATGAGTGAAGAGTGGTGTTGTCAAACCAAAATATGCAATTCAATTCATATTGTTTTCGACTGTATTTTTCAGGATATATTCGAAATAGTACAATATTCGATGTTAGGTATCCCGCCGTACACTTTGATCGGAAAAAATGCTTTATCGAATAAGGGTCGCTGATGAAACGCGGCTAGGAGTGGGCAAAACCAAATCATTTGGAATTCGGATCTGATTCGAATAATTTTTTCGAATCGGACAGAATCTTAAAATCCGTGTAAATAACAAATATCCCATTTTTAGTATTACAGGTTGTCTCTAATGTGAAAAGCAAAAAAATTATAGTTTACAGTGTATTTTCCATTCACACTTCATGCCTAAGAGCAACAATTTTAATATTTTAACGACAAAACGTAATCGACATGACCAAAATCAATTGCATTTTGTGGTTAAAAATAAAAATTCCAGTTCATTTAGAAAGTTTATCTTCCTATGAATGATTCACGATTCATTCGACTACAATTTGTGCTTTGAATCGATTCCAATCACTAAATCAAATAGCCCAGCGCTAAATGCAACGACATGTCTCTTAAAAAGACGTTTTGCGGTTAGTCGCCATTGCATCTTTGCCAAGTTCAAAATAATGCGATTGCCAAAAGCCCTCTACTGAGTAAAGGCCCGATGCTAGTCTTAAATAAAAACAAACAATATCGCAATAGTATTTTTTTGCAGGCTACGCAAGTATTTCTCGGTTTCCTCGCGGTTGGATTCAGCACTGCCTCGATTGTATTCGCTATGAATGAATACCATGAATGTTATGACTTTCTGGTTGACGGTGCTATCACCGATTTTCAAAATGGATGCAATGCGACGAGATTCTCTCTGACGTCCCAAGGAGTCTGGGCAGGATGCTTCGTAAGATTTTTATTGGGACTTTTTAAAAATAAGCGCAATTATGACAATCATATTTCGGTTGGATAGTTTTGCTTAGCCGAATTAGTACGTCGAGATGTTGCGCGCCTTCTAAACTGTGCCTGGTCCAAGTATACCTTTTATTAACAAGAACAACATTTTAGTCACCGTGTAAGCTTGAACATGTTTTATTCAGGAATTTGTATATAAAATATTTACTTTTAAAAATTGGGGTAAAATATCATAATAACATATACAATTACAGGGTATTATTGCCGGGTGTGTGAATATTGATTTCGGAGCTAATCCATCAGCTAAAATGGTAAGAACTTTCTTCATATGAGTGTGGCGTCAAGTCAAATGGCAAATTGACAATTAGTCACAGAAAATTACTTTAAATCTATTTTTTTTAAAAAAATCACACAAATGAACCAAAGTACATCTCTATCTGATAAAACTATTTCAAATAAAAATTATTTCTTTTTAATTATTGTTAAAGCTATTAATTTGTATACATTTTACAAGATTTATGGAATATGAAAAATTATTCTTCTGAATTCTTCTCAATAGTATTTTTTGTGTTTTGCTTTCCAACCTGTATAAAAATTATTTGTGATGTTATATAAATTTTTTGCTGGGAATTTCGTCTCGTGTAGATCATTCTTGAGGATGAAATGCAGAGTTAAAAAAATTCATAAAATCATGAGCGTTTTAATTTACTTTAAGCAAAGCCGAAAGCAACGCCAGAGAACTTTTGGGAATGCGAAATTAGATCAGATCAGAAATTTAAATGGTCAAGTGTGAGTCATAGATGAACCGCGCCTTATCGGCGAGATCCATCAGTGACCCACACTTAACAATGCATGTTAGGACAAGATTTTTTTGACTTGATTGGTGCTGTTTTAAATCGTACACCTACAGCACGGGGCCATTTATATCAAACTTTAGATTTGAAGTATTCTTTAGAATAGCCCTACGGTATTTCCTACGTGTCGTTAGAGATGACTAAAAGGAAACAAAGAAGTGACAAATGATTATACTATATCCCAGGCCAAATACCACTCACTGCACTTTACCAAGGTGGTTAAGGTCTGTATGGGTGTTTTAGGCTTAGTGTGTAGTTGCTGACACTTTATTTTGTAGTAGTTTTTTGCCGTTTGAGTCGTTGGGTCCTTTCAGGTGCTACTCCCAGTCTTGCTCAGAGAGAACTTCTATATGAAAAAAATGAATTCCAATGTCTGCTTCTAAACCATATAATTTGAGGTTTGTTTGAAAATAAAATCCCTAAGATTTTCATCCTCATTTGAGTATTTTAGCGCATTTTCCTTTAAAGTTTAACATAATGTGTATACTTCAATTATTTTAGGCAACATACAGTATTGGATTTTCAACCTTAGCAACATTTCTGAGCATATTCATGGTACTACTAGAAGTTTGTGCCGTTTGGTATGATAATACATATGATTACACATATGTTGTAAGTAAAACTTTTTCGGAATAAGATTAATATAGGACAATGAAAATAACACATCTAAAGTTTCGGAGTTTATGGATTATGGAGTGTCAATTGTTTAGATTTCAGTCAAAAAATGTGTGACAACTAGGCTTTGACGTGGGTCACAAAAGAATGACGTCAGGTACGGATACAGAGGATGTGCCTGCCTTTTACCAGACTCAAAAAACACATAAACGTATTAAAATCTCAGAAAACGACAAAATTCTTTCGCGCAGTTGATGACGTCTAGTTTTTAATGCTTCGAAATCGGGTTAACTCGATTTTCCTCACCCTTCCTCACCTTAAAATATTGTTTCACTTAAAATCTTTGAGGTTTTGGCGCGATTGAAAATCCTTTTCCTTGCTTGGGAGTAAACGTGTATGTTTTGTTCCAGAAATTTGGATTCCGGCGCACCTTATAACGACATTATTTAACATCTGAAAGCATTACCCATCCAACGGCTCCGTTATTCAGTGACGTTGCGAAAAACACGGTCCGCATAATTCGCATTTGGGATAATTATTGGAATTGTAATCGAGTCATGGCATCAGCAAAATAAAATTGACATTGTATCATAAGTCGTCAAAACTGGTATTTTTGCAGGTAGAAGTCCACGATCTTCACATAGCGTTACTTTCCGTTGGTTGTCTTCAACTTATTTTCACTTTCACAACTTCTGTCTTATCGTGTGTTTTACGAGGTTGCAAAGACTGTTGTGCTGCTGACCAGGTAAGGAAAATACCTATAGACGGACAAAAATTATTACTTTTAGTAATACGGTTCTTTTATCGATGAATAGGGCACCAACGATCCCTTAGATGTCAAAGTGAGTGACGGTGATAGTGACGGTTTTACAGCTTTTTGTTGTAATTTATATTCGAGGACATTAATGAAGTGCATAAAAAATAAATTAAGCAAAAGCTTACGATATCATTTTCATATTAATATAGATTTCTGTTGCCCCTGTTCCGATGACAACGTATTCCGAACAACCAAATCCAACAAACAAGAAAAGAGATTCCATAACCCAGCCATCATTACCGGGGCAATCCTTAGAAACACCGTCCAGTCAAAACTTGGGTAAATATTTATTTATTACATTTTCACATTAATTGTAACGATATGACGTAATTACGTAAACGTTCAACTTTATTAAACATTTATTTTCTTGAACGTAGCAAACTTAAATCATTTTTTCATTTCTATTCAAATTTTAGTGATGAATGGTTTCATGTCTATTCGGGCCTCATCTTATTTTCTCTTCTTCTTTAATAGTTCTTACAAATGTGCAGTTGTATACTCAGAAAAAATATAGGAGATATTTGTCTATTCATTTAACAGTAATTTTATTGAGTGACATTAAAATAAAATCATAAATTGATTTTCTCGGTTATGCTTGACATAGATCTCACCAATAGGACTGTTACGAATTCTCTAAATATACAAATACTACAAATAAACGGTAACTTTGGTCACAGTATATGTATATATATATATTTATATTATAACATTGAAATAACTTCTTTTGTCCGAAAATTTCACCCACAGTCTATTTATTCTGAGCCACATTAAAAATGGTAACGATACATATTCAGTCCAAACCAGGATTTAATACGCTTTAGCTATACATACATAGCATGCAAAGGTAGATTTTGATGAACTTTAATCTCTATTCGGCCGTGTGCAGAAAATTATGCGATCGTTGCTACTCTTGGATATACGAGCATTTCAAAGTAATTGCACTACTATGGTAAAGTGCAGTGAGTCGTATCTGTCCTGGGCGACGATAAAATCATCCACCATTTCTTTGTTTCCTTTTAGTCGGCTCTTACGACGAGCAGAGAATGTGTTAGTAGCACAAGGGCTTGTGACTTTATAATGATAGCCGACTGTAGCGACATAACGGTGATCTTGTAGGAGAATAATAATTACTGATTGCGCGTCGAAGGGCCACGAAATTTGTTTGCCTATTTTGGAAAAATTCACTATTTTTGGAGTTGAAACAACAAAAATCTATAATAATTATTATGGAATAATTCATAAGGGATTGTGTTAGTATTTTCGTAGCACAAGGACCAGTGACTTTATAATGATAGCCGACTATAGCGACATAACGGTGATCTTGTAAGAGAATAATAAGAAGATTACTATGGTTGCGCGTCGAAGTGCCACGAAATTTGTTTGACTTTTTTGGAAAAATTCACTATTTTCGGAGTTTAAACAACAAAAATCTATAATAATTATTAGTAAAACTTTTTCCACATTCCGCCAATTCATAGATTGCAGGGCAATAATAAAACGTCATTCATTCAGATTACGTTAAAGAAGATTCTCTTGTGAATGTCACCACCACAAATCCAGGTAAGTATGTGTTCTCTTCAAATTGAACCGATAAAGACAACGATACTTCATGCTCCTACAATCGGTAAACATATTTTGAAGATAAATTTCCATGGTTATTTAACAAGAGGACGAGCAAAGGTATAAATGGTAAAATCGGTAACATAACATCGATAGCATAATCCCAAAATATCTTCAACTATATAAATTTTTTCTTTACCCTTTATAAAAAAAATTGTCACACGTACGCCACAGATGAACCGTGATCCATCAGTGAGATATACTCGGCTGATATGCTTAATCAAAATTAATTTTACAGAGTGGTATTTATTCATTTGGACGAGATTTTTTAAATGATTCACAGTGTAATATTCCGCATGGCTACAATGATTCATGAAGAAACTCGTAACATTTGAATTACTTCAAATCGTATATTAACATTACATCATTTATTTTTATTATAAACAGGAATACCAGTTGAAGTCCATGAAGCATTTGCAGAGCAAAATGAAATTTCTGATGTCGGTAAGTGAGAAATATTTTAAGGCGATGGCCTCTAAGTTTAGTGGGAGTTTAGTTAGCTCATGCAGGAGGCTTATGGCCACTCCCTATCGTCCAACCAAAAAACGCAGAATTTTTTCGTTGTTTTGCCATGATATGTACTAAAAAATTTTGCGGTAATCAACAACGACAGTACTGATGCACTGGGGGTGGGGGTAGAGCTAGGCAATTCGATTCGGCGATTCGAATCGATTCAACGAACAATATATTCGAATCAATCGTGAATCGTTCTTAGGAACAAATACTTACCAAATGGACTAGAATTTTCATTTTTAACGACGAAATGCAATCGATTTTGACATATATTTTGTCCTTAAAATATGAAAATTGTTGCTCTTAAACATGGAGTGTTGAATATACACTATAAACTATGAATTTCTTTATTTTCACAATGAAGTCAAGTTGTAATAGTAAAAATGGGATATTCGCTACATACATCGAATTCGTAATTTGATCCGATTCGAAAAACTATTCGAATCAAATTCGAATTCCAAATGATTCGGTTTTGCTCAGCCTTAACAGGGGGCGATAGGATCATTCTTCTCGTCGTCGACTAAATACAGTTTTTCATGAAAGTTGAAATCAATATACACAATATGACACTCCAATCTAAAAAAGGCCGATAATTAGTAACTTGTTTTCGACTCCGGTACAATTACATAACCATCCTATTTAGTACCATTTCGCACGACGCAACAGAATACAAATGAAAATATCATTTTGGTAAATGGAAGTGAAACTATGATGGGATTGGACGATCTACCAGGAAGTGTAAAGGATGATCAATCTACTGAGGACATTCGTAACATGAGTATGATTTATTGAATATAGATGACTTTCTGATGCTTCAAAACAAGCCGAAATCAATTTTTTTTATCCTCGTAAAAACCTGAAATATTGTTTTACTCGTAAATTTTGCATTTTTATGTCTCTCTGTATTCTGCCACGAAATTGTATACTTTGTTAAAACAAAAATTGACTCTGGAGCTCGATGGATGGATTTCAAACCCTTTCAACCTTGTTCATGGTAACTACAAGTCTTACTTTCATAAAAAACGTTGAATCTTAAATTCATTTTGTGAATAACCCAATGAGAAATTTTATTTTGACAAGCATGAGCCATAGATAGATCGCAGCGCGATCCATCAGTGACTCATATTTAACAATATGTGTTTAATTCGAATAATTCTGACAGGAAAAGTACAATAAAACGTTTTTTAGAAAAGACCTCTAAACTAGGTAAATATTTTCAACGCCTCCGATGTTCAATTTATCACTCCAAAAGTTGGTCCTTTATTTTTAATGCCCTCCTCCTCCAATGATACGACACCTTCCGCCGCGATTGAAGGCAACTCATTACGTTCTTCAGATATCGCGAAAAATACTGAGGATAAAAATGCAACCATCACGGACCCCCTAACTGTAACCGCGAAAGTCGACAATGAATTTGAAACAGGTAGATATTTTAAATATATACTATGAACTATATATGCCTTCTTGTGTTGATGATGAGCCGTGTTTTCAAGCGAGCTTGATTGGGACCAGCGCGATTATTTGATGTGAAATGTAATTTTGAAAATGCCTGAAATAATGTACAATGGCGCGATTTCGATTCCCCTTAATCCACCTAGTAGTGAATGACGAACATTGTAACTTTTTTTTCAACGGAAACATTATAATATATTCGGTACTAATACTAATGCATGTGCCAAATCCTACAAAAATTTGTCTTGTGAAGCCAGGTGGATGTTAATAGACAAAACAATTACCTTTGTGTACTAAATTATGCTTTTTGCATCATGAACCCATACTACTTTCAATGAAATCATCACTTACACAATGATATGCAGTTGCCTCATGTGTGCGTTCCGATATTCGTTTTACACTCAATATTTAAGACTGATTTTTACCTAATAAAGAATTGCTCATTATTTGCTAACTTTTCTAATGCCTAATCGAAGCAAAAATCTTTACTGGAATACTTGCCGAAATTTTAATTCTTTTCTAAGCTGACTTTTTTGTAAATTAATACAACCTAATACCCACGATACAAACATTAGACATAAAATTTAATCAACTTTATTTGAAAATCCATTTCAAATCTATAGACCAACAAACGACAGTTAATCCGGCATTTGAAGATCCTTCCTTTGACGAACCCGAAATTTACGAAAATAATCCAAGCAACAACGCATCACAAGAGATAACTACGTCCGAAAACATTTCTTTTAAGAAAACGAACGAATATGAAAACAAAAATGAATTTGGTAAATATTTTTAAGTTTTTTTTTTGAAAAAAAAAAAACATGTTCAATATTATTAAATGTGAATGTAGTTTGATTTGTGTTTTGAGTCTAAAAAGGGAAAGATTAAGGTCAAAATCCTTCAAAAGTTCCTGCTTTAGTTTATCAATTTTTTTTATTCCGGAAGATCTACAAACAACTCGAAACTTCACCCGGTTGTGTTAAGCCATGTATAATCTCCCATTTTTATGAACAAACCTTTTAAATCAAAGGATTTTGTATTGTATGCCATATTTATTGATATTCTATGCTTTATTCATCAGAATCTGAGTATATGAGAAACGATGACATCACCGAGAAGAAAGAGCAATCACCAGGAAATTGATAACCGATTTACTAAATGCTAAATTGTAAATATTAATCGAATCAGAGCAGTATTATCGCTATTTTTGCTGTCTTCAATGCAGATTAACCTATATACAATAATATCAAGTATTTGACAACCGGTAATTGATAGAAAAAAGAATCAGCGATTCTAGGTTTAAATATGTCAGAACAGGTATAAATACATGTCAAGGGCTTTAGAGTTAGGTACGAGAAACGCATATAAAATGTTTTAAAACGGCTTAATTCATAGGATGGTATAGGGTTTAATCATTTGGGAAACGAAAGCCTATACTACGGGCTAAGCATATGGCGTTCCTCGACATCACTTTATATTGGTTGGAAGTGCAGTCGTTGATTTGTTTTTGGTTCGCGGTATGGAACAATAGCATTGTCGTTCTCTGTATCTAATCCGAGGTGATCTCAGATATGATATCGAATTCGGTACTGATAAGACAGAACAATACAAGTCAGACCAACGATTTTAATTTTTTTATTGTCACGCAACCTTATATTTAGTTAAATCCAATTTTTTCTCCACTTTTCATGTCCATCACACGAAAATTTGAAATACTTCGACGCCGTCCTTGACTGGGTTCAGAAATTCTCGATCCTATCAAGAAATACTTCCAAAAATATCTATAAGTCTACTTATTGCGGATGGATGCGTTTCCATATTCGTTTCACTTCAAAAGTTGACAAAATGAGAAGGTCAGGAGATGTTTTGCGGTTGCTAAGCAGTCCGAGCTAATTGACGCACAATATCCTTTTTGAAGTAACCATCTTTATAATTAATTAATTTGACGATCGATCAATATCCCACTCGTTATAGGCTTTTTCAAGTACTTTGATATAATGTTTTTCAAATTTCGGAATGTTTGACATGTGTCCGCATAATCATAAGTGAGTTGTTGTCGTGCTGGATGGAGGCGTTTAGTTTTAACTGTCGTGCCAAGGGATAAAAATATGCTACTGGTTTCACTGGAGATGGTGAATGAAGGATAAGTGCAACTGAAGTATGAAAATCTGTCTTGCATTGAAGATTCTAGTTATATATGGTACGTATCTATTTTGCTGCTCACTTACTAGTCGAAAAGATAACTGACAGATAACTTTTGCTAGTGTGTGACGCAGATGGAACGCGCTGCCAAAGCGCGATCCATCTGTGGCACATTCTGGACAAAATCAAATTTCTGATTGATAATGAGCGGATTTGTTCGTTTGCACATATCTTTCAAACTGTTACACAAATATGTTTTTCAATCACAAGACATAGATGCAACTTACCCAAAATGCAAAATTACAACATTTGATGGCAGTCTATAGTTATGGCGACTTGTAACTTCGGCCCCCAATATCAATAAGCAGGCATTTTCCTGCGGGCTAGCCAAATTTCGTTGCTGTAGAACTTTAAGCCCGGCATGATTATGACGCATGCTCCTTGTATAGAATAGCATTCATAAACGAGGATATTCTAATCGCAATTACAAAAAAGATTCTGTGTTAAAATGAAAATCCCAGTATGAATTCAATACGATTCCTTGTTGTTCTGGTTGGCATAAGGTCGAGAAAATCATTAATATAGCGCTCAAATGTCTGGAATAATTATATCAATTTTATGCTAGTTCTGTGCTGTGTACATGTGTGTGCCGGGAAATGATTTTCATATCAATAAAAGAAATAGCGTTCCCCTATACAACGCATCAGATGATATTTATGCTGTCTAATGCCTCAGGTCACATCGCCCTGACACAGCGGCCTCCAGGTCAAAGAGGCGGGCCGCCAGGGCAAGGAGGTCGGCCGCCGGGACAGGGGCGGCCACCCGGGCCACAAGGACAGGGAGGTCAGCCTAGACAACAGCAACCTCCTCAACCACCGCCGCCTCAAGAGCCACCTCCAGAAGAAAACAAAGAGAAACCGGATTGTAAACATACAACGTATAATCCCAAAGGTGAATTCGAGTCACCTGGATTTCCGGTACAATACCCGAATGAGGCAGATTGCATGTATCGCATCTTCACCGATAAAATTATCAATGTAAGTCAATAATTTAGTAGAAATTCCTATGTGCAGAATTTTTGACGCACATGTGCGATATGTAGGACGGACGATTTAATTCTCTGATTCGAATCAATACGAAGCTCAAAGTATTAGAATCGATGGTGTTCACAGGAAGCAAAACTTTACTAAACGAAGTGTAATTTTCATTTTTAACAACAAAATGCAATCGATTTTGGACAAATTCGTTGTCGTTGAAAAATATAAATTTTCGGTCATAGGCATGGAGTAAGAATTACATTACTTTTAAAACTGTTTATAGTAATATTAGTGATTCGTGACTGAAATTTCGATTTTCATACTAAACACAAGTTGTAATAGTAAACATGGAATATCTAATATTTATATGAAATTGATCGGATTCGAAAAAATATTCGTATTTCAAATGATTCGGCTATGTTCATCCCTACCTTAAATGTACATAGTTGTTGTAGCAGTTTATTTGGAAAAGCAAAATTATATTTATATCATCACATATTTTATCCTTCACCGGGACAGCGTTTTTCGCGACTCGTGACGCTCAAGTCCATCGCTTTGAATTACCAAAGTTCACAAGGGCGTCGTACCATAATGGTCGTTTCATATGTTTTTAATAATTAAATCACAGAAGCCTGAAAAAAATAATAGCAAGATATACTAAAACGACGAATATTTTGAATATTGCAAATTTTTATTTTAAGAGAGGCTTCATAGTTTAAAGTTTACTTAAATAGGCAAAATATACCACATAAACAGTGCGTATTATAACATAGAATATATGAATTCTTCATTCTCAAAAAGCCAATTTTACTAGTTCATAAAACCAGTCGTGTTTTGGCCCGAACCAGTCTTTGTCAATTTTACAAACATTAAAAAAACACACATACTTGTGCAGGCTGGCAAAATACCAGCTAATGTGATACTCAGACACCCGAAAAAAGGGGTTCCATCGGAGGAAATTTGTCAAATAGACAATATTTATGACACAACACATCTCTTGCTAGAAGGTAAAATTGTCTCTTTCTGACTGTCCGGTAGCAACAAAGGTGTCGAAAAGAGTTCAAAATCATCAATACTGCTATGAAATAGGAGCGTCGGTGGTTTAGAAGCTTTTTTGTCAATTCAGAGGAACTTACGTGAGAGAAACTTCGGTCACCCGAGGGAAAACAAGAAGTGTTCACCCGGTATTAGTGCATTTGCAATACGCTGAGTGCCTTACCAATCGTGGTAGAAACAATGAAATAAAGAGAAAAATTTGGAGAATCGTTTTGTTTCCCGTACACTTTCGTCGATCATAGTAATTACTATCAATCGCCTGTGTCTGTTTCAGCATATTATTCATTAGAGCATTGGCACTATCTAGGAATATTGAAACCAAGTCATTAGGTATACTTTTCACTAGTGTCAGAAACGATACACTTCACTTCGAGTCCCAAGTCAAGTCGAAAAACAACGCAAGAATTACGATGCGAGTCAAAGTCTTACAAAAATTTATATTCAGAGTCTTCTTTCAAGACGCTAACAAGTCAATTTGAAAAATGCATTTAAGAGTCACGAATCGATTTCTAAATCAATTCAACGGCAATAACAGATTAATTTGCCATTCCTCATTCTATAATTCCCCACTTAGAATCATCATATCTTTCTGGAAAAAGCGTTTTCTTCTTAAAGTGTCACGCCACGACAAAAAAACTTATTTTCACAACAGGGATTGCAGCTTCTTATCCGAGTCACGTCGCGTCTGTATTTTGTCAAGTGCCAAATCGATTCGAGTAGAGTCAAATCATTGAAAAGGTGACTCGTGCGTAACTCGAGTCGAGTCATTGACTCGCGGCTCAACAACTCTGCTTATTTCTGGTGCCGCATGCGATTGTTTCAACATTCCACTTTCCTCTAAAATCACTTGCGCCAGGAGAGAGAGAGACGGACCTTAATCACACGCCTGTTAAATTTATTTAAGTACATCTCTTTATTCTATGATGCCCTCCGCCCGATGTATTTCTTAGGTTAGTTCGGATCAATGCCTATGCCACTGTTTACTTTTCTTGCTATTATTTACAACGAATAATCCTCCAATGTATGCCTTCTGGTATATTTGCTAGGTATCGTTTGAGTCATTTGATCTCGAGAACAGCGACGGATGTAAATACGATTACCTACAGGTCCTTTTTGAAGCAACCGAGGAAGACGCAAAACCAGAAAAGTGTGTAACACGAATCGTATTACCATTACCACGTACTACTGACTTAACTAACATGTTTTTTATACTAAACCAAAGGGTATGCTCCAATAGAGAGCTTCGTTGTATTAATAATATTCCTAATATTCTTAACAAATGAGCAGATGAGGAATCACACTAAGTATAACAAGTACCTGTTTGCGACGAATCGAAGAAGGCCCATTTACGCGAGTACGCGGGGCAAAGCACCCTTCGAACTAAAAGGCACGTCGAAATTTCAATGCGAATTCCAAGCAATTGGAACAATTTTTTTAATTTGCGCGACTATTTTGACATCTGAAGTCATTTTTACATTGTCAATATCGTTAATCTCGTCCGGTGATGTTGCTGATACTGAGTGCTCATTCCTCATCTGAAAATCACACGTAGTTAACGCAATCAGAAATATTATTTTGTCAAGATTTTTCTGGCTGTGTAAATCCTAACAGCTAATACACAATAGATATCAAACATTTATGAAACAGGTTTATTTCGAGGCATTTGATGTGGAAGAAACCGAGGATTGTAAATACGATTATTTACAAACATATTTTGATGCTATGTCTCCGGACGCAAAACCAGAAAGGTATATCAAGCAGTCACAAAATGTTTCTGTTTATTCGCTTCAACTTTACGACTGAAATAAGTCGTTTGCTCTGCTTCATTGCGCTTTTTTCTAACCATAAGATGCTGAAACCATTTCATTTCGCGTAGCGCGAAATTCATTCCGTGGTTCCGTTCGCAATCGAGGATTTCAACTACATAAAATCGATCCAACGTATTCTCCCACAAGTCGTTGAATTCCCTCTTGATGGACTTTCCAAAGTACATGGTTCATAATTTATAATTTGAAATGATAAATATGTGTTTTTGCGAAGTCATATTTTTAGATTCACCTCGCACAAATGACCCAATTAATATATGTAAAAAACTATTCATTTCGGAATGGAATTTCCTGGGCATGAAATAATACATTCGAATATATTGGAAAGGTTATAAAAAATAAATTAAATTGAAGGAATTATTTTTTGTGAAACGAAATTTAAGCATACAGTCAATGGGTGCAAATTTGTCAGAATTTTATCAATTCGGTGGGCTTGTAGGACACCGCTTAAGTTTGATTGAAGAGGAAGCGGAAATTCGAAGTTTTTTTTCAAATTGGACGTTCTACTTTATGTTGTTTGTAAATTTATTACAGTGCTCTGTAACGGAATGAATTTCTTTGCTTTTCGTGTTTCTGCCTTCACCCTAACGCTTTCACTGCTTTTTTGCTGCTACGTAGTTTACATTTCTAATAAATTCGAAGAAATTTATCCCGTTACATGGCATTAGTTAATGATAAATTGATGTAGAGAAGCAATGAGTGCATATACCACTCGAACTATGATAGGAAAATTATTGCAAACTCACACTCGCTTTAATGGCCTGCTTCTTTCGCTTGTTAGTCACCCCCAAGCAGAAATTAAATTTGACATTAAATATAGAACACAGATAAACAGCTTCGATTTTCATTTCATCAAGGAGTATACATGTACAAAATTTGCTTAAAAATGTTTCGAATTTTTTCTGATTACATTCAGTTTGAAAAGACGACGCAAAGATTGGAGGTCATTGACCACCAGTCTCACAAACACGTGATACAGCTCACTTAACATATTTACAATGACAATTTAATTAGAATTCAAGTTTTTAAACAATAATTGTAGATTGTAGCACATCACTATGTTTTGTGGACTAGAGTAAAAGTAGTACGTATAGTATAATTTATATTTGTGAATTTTAATTCAAGTTCGTAATCTATTTTTCCTGAGTGATATGTGAAGATGAAGAGCTTTTCAATTTATTTCCTACAACTTAACACAAAATTATTCCTCCAATGAGACACAAGTTGTTGACTGCTGATTAGAAATGTTTGTAGTTAGTACAATTACCCAACTTTTTGGTTCCATCGCTCACCATCAGAAACGAATCGAAAAAGGGTAAAACCTTAGAAATTCGAAAAGTGATAATATTACGACACCACATCTAAGGTGAAACTATTTTATCTATATGCGTTTGGATACCAAACACCCTTGTTTAGGACACATTTTTATGACCTTAAATTGGTCAAACTAAATATCTTCAATTGATAGTCTGTCGAGCACAAGAGTTTCCTTGAATATGTTACTACATATTAACATATATCAGCACGTTTCATAAGTGAAATCTACAGAGACGAGTCAAGAGATACAGAGTTAGTTGAACCAGAATTTGCATTTGTTCCAACACCTCATGGTGTAGGATATTTAAAGTATTTACTATTTATCGCACAGATACTGTGGGGCTGGACTTGGTAAAATCAAGGGTGGTCATCTAAGGGGGAAAGGACCTCTAATAATGGCATTTCGTAGTGACGATTCAGAAGCTAAAGCCGGATACAAGTTTAAATATGAAAGTAAGACATCAATATAAAACGGTAGCTGTAGCTTCGCGCTTCCATGCCCATTGCCCAATGTACTATTTTTGTCTCTATAAACGTTTTCATTCAGTATATTTGCAGTTTACGATTATTTACATTTACAACTCTTTCTTGCGTAATCGGGAAATTAAATCGAATTACACTACCTAACGAATGCCAAGGACCAACGCAATTAAAAGTTTCATTTAGTCAAGCATGAGTCACAGATGGACCACGACAACTTTTATATTTTTTTTCTGATTTCATAATTTCAAACATGTCAACAACACTAGTTGTATAGTGTGACAGTGAAAAGAACCTGGGCAAAATGCTAAGGTCCATGTATATCGAGATTTTTAAACAAGGTGATTTCTCTGGCTGTGACAACCTATTTTTTTTATTAAACTAGGTCATTTATTTCTAGGTAACCTAGTTTAAATTTTCAAATAAGATATTACTCTGATTTAAAATTAAAAAATCAAGTAAGCTAATCAATTATTGTTTGGCTGTAATTAAGACATTTTTAATAGTTTGGAGGGTTAAAATTTTCGAATTGTACATTGAGGAATTTTATAATCAAAATGGAATGAACATAGTTTTCAATATCTAGTTTTTCGAACCGGGTACCTATTACCTATTTGAAAATTAGGTAACTTTACCTTTTTACCTAGTAAACTTACCGGTAAACATGAAATAGAAACCTCGGTAAATGTAAATTATATATAAGTAAAGCTAGATAAAAGTATTTTTGAAAAGAAAAACTATATAAACACTTAAAATTACCAACACTAGATTTCACGTCATGTCAGCACATGTATGGTTGTAAAAAGCAAAGATACCGACAGAATAGGGAACAGGTAGGTCGCCAGTTGTTCATTATTTTATAATTTGTAAATGCATTTTATATATTTGCAGTTGAACTTGATGGTCCTGATCCATGTGATTCAAATCCATGTCAGAATGAAGGATCTTGTGAACGACTTGTTGGATATTATAAATGTCATTGTGCTGATGGTTTTGTTGGAGTCAACTGTGAGGAAGGTTGGTACTTTCGAAGTCGATATATATATATATATGATATGAGCCTTCCCAAAACAAAATGGAGGAAACTATTATTGTTTTAAATAACGTTAGATAAGCATCTGTACCAATATTTGAGAGAATAATATGAAATTTGTTTCTGGTCAATGAGCACTTTTTGTTCAACTAGAAATATTTGAAGCTTTGTAAAAATTCTTTTCATTTTCTCGTAGAAACGGACTCAATGCAAATGAAATAAAATTTTAACTAGTCAGAAATATTTTGTGATTGAATATTTTTGTTGTTAAGTATGAGTCACTGACGGATGGCTCCGATGAGGTGCGTTCCGTCAGTGTCTCGTGCAAAACGAAGTCAAAATGTCCGGTTGGGATTGTGTGTGTTTTGTAATATAATATTTTCTAAATAAAATTAAAATAAAATTTCAGATATGGATGACTGTGCTTCTTATCCATGTGAAAACGGTGGTCAATGTCAAGATGGTTTGAATAGTTATACTTGTGAATGTATAAATGGGTTTACTGGCGAAATTTGTGACATCGGTGAGTCATTTAATTAATTGTTTACATTTTCCTTCATCCATATTAATAAGCAAGTTGTAGGCGATGACACAAAGTAGGTAAATATATCTCTACAGAAAGCCGCCTATCAGCACGCCTTTCTCCATTGATTTACACACGATTTTTGTACAATGTGATTATTAATGAGCTTAGACGCGTAAAATCCGATTCAAAATGCCATAAGTTTCAAGTTTACACGTTAATGTCGAAAACATCTTCCGATGTGAATACGAATAATCACTAATTTTTTTGAAATATAACTTTGAAAATACAATAAATTGGGCAAATCGTATTGGACCATCAAACAGCAAATATTTGCAAGTACTTCCAGGGTAGCTAAGATTCGGCGCACTTGCCTACTACAAAGGTCCGCTCTGTTGTTGGCTGAAGTGACGCAAAGGCTGTTGTTTCCGTTGACAAACTTTCGTACATCCCTCCACAAAAAATCCTGATTTTTTTGCATTCCTATTCTCTCGTATTCTTTGGCTACTTTCGATATAAATCTCTGAAAATGATCAAAAGTAACACAATCAAGTATGCCAATTCAGATCCTGATCCGTGTGCTTCAAATCCTTGTCAAAATGGCGGATTATGTGTCAACAGAATTCCTGATTTCGTTTGTTCATGTCCAAGAACTTTCATGGGTGATATTTGCGAGCATGAAGGTAAGTTAGTTAAAGTTTTCAATGAAGTTATATGCATTAAAATACATGTTTTCCAAACTAATAGCAAATATTTTTGTTGACGGGATCCATCAATGACCCACGCGTGACTACAATTTTTTCGACAAAGATGTATCGCGTGTCGTTGGTATATATCGTATAGATTACCCAATCATTATAGGGACCGTTTTTAAATGCAACATTCGAATTTATTCGGATGATTCGAGCAGTCAATTTAGCGATCTCTATGATCCAACTAATTCTTTTTTGACAAAAAATTTAACGGAGGTATTGATATCGCAATATATTGCAAAATTGTAATAAAAAATTTGTCCAATTTCTCCATTTTCTCATTAATATTTTCACATAAATCAAAATTGAAGAGATTCAATTCAAATGGAATTGATTCAAACATTTATGTATTGGAAGGTGGCAACCATACACAAGATATTCAAACAATTGTGAATAAAATCATTTCTCATATTTTCTCCCAGTTCCGACCTTACCACCCCCTACAACAACCACACCACCCGAAGTTGAAACAAAGCCGCAAGGTATGGAATAACATGTTTTTGATTTAATCCAGAAAAATAACAATAATTTCAAGTATATCTAATTAAAAAAAATAATCTAAATTAACTAAACCTTAACGTAAATCAACAAAAACTCGAGATAAATCAAACCATTTGAAACAAGGTAAAACTGTCGTATCGAGATGTTCGACGATGGATATTTTATAATTCTATAGTTGCAATTTAATTCCCACCCCTACTTGGCTGAGTGTAAATGTTGCTATAAATAATTGTGTTTAAATGCCACTCATTTCACCCAATTTTTTACAATTAATTTCAATGATGATTAAGTGACAAAATATATTGATTATTTTATAGAAGTTGACGAAATGACTACCGCATCACCAGCTGCACCGGATACAGGAGAGGGCAAGTATTGACTCTTGAAATAATTCGTAGCGCCCATCGAACAATTTGACAAGTACTCTTCTAATCAATTCATGTTATATTATCATGATGTTTTAATTCATAAACTTTTGCAATGTCCTGATACATTGTGAAATGGTAATTCATGATTAATAATTTTTCATACACTGTATATATAAAACAATCCTATTATATTTTTCGGTGTACCCATTCAGAAATTTCATTTTTGTCAAGTATGCGTCACAGATGGACCGCGCCTCGTCGGCACCATCCATCAGTGACCCATACTTAACAAAACATAGTTTAAACGCTCCCTTTCTATAATTTGTCAGATTGGGTCAATCCAGTTAAATGCCCACTTTCAAATTTTACAACCCCAATAAAATTATATTATGTTTTGGTAAATTCACCATAATATATAAAAATCGCAATCATAGACGCAGACAAAAAAGAAGACACAGAAAAAAGTGGAGAGAAGAATGATGAATCTTCTGACGGCAGCGATGGAGAAGATGACAGGTATTATTTGCACATTCAAAACATTTGTATTACATGAAGAAGATAAATATTTCTTTTCGTCAAGAATTTTGTCGCGCATAAGTCACGGATAAAACGGTGTCTACACCAACCAATTTTCGACCCCTTTATAGCCCGAACACCAAAGGATATATTTTGTAAACCAACCCTCACCAATGTCGACATATTCCAGCAGTCCTCCTGAAAAACAGGAGCGTTAATCCAGTGATGTTGTTGAAGTCAATGCTCAGCACACCTACTTATAAATCAATCCATGATTCATCAAAGTCAAAATTAAACAAATCCCGAATATATGGGATATATGGGGAGGGCCCGTCTCACATCAAACGACATTTTTTATAGCCACCCACCTGGATCACCTGGCCAAGGCTCTTTATCAGCTGCCACTTACAGATGGACGGGGTCAGTGTTTCTAGAAAGATATTATCTTTTCGGTACAGCTTAGCCTATCCAAGTTTTTACACCCTGCGTTGATTGCCAATATGATAACCGCTCACAAACGAATTTCTATGCTCTCTCTCGGACATGAAGCCATGTTGAATCAATAAGCTGGTTACTCAATAGGACAAATCTTCCATCATTCCTTAAATTCAAAAAATCCGAATTACTCTTGCAGTAACAAGGTCGGAATGATTGTTGCTATTGTCACCATATTGGCGATTGCTCTGATACTTGCTGGTATATTTGCCTGGTATTGGTTCAAACATTTGAGGAAAAATAACGATGAACAACAGGAAAAGGAAGTCACATTAATTAATATGAAAACAAGATCGGAACTTGGTGAGTATATAGCAAAAATACTGAATATTTATGATAATATAATCTGTATATGTTTATTGTGATCATCGTGTATGTAAAAAAAGGACGTTGACGTTTACTCAAATACTAAAACATGAAATAATTTTACCAAACACAATACGCCTCTAATTCACCTCGCTTTGATTGGGTGTTCTCAATCAATCGTTCATCCACCAGATTAATAAAAAACATCAGATGCGGTAAGCCGTCCGATCTTTTTTAATAAACAAAATAAAACGGAGATTTTGAATCAACGCTTTTTCAACGAACGGACTGAGAATAATAAGCAGTACAATATGGCGCGGAGTTGATATTGGATATCACTGTTTTCTGAGCTAATCAGGAATTTAATTTTGTCTAGCATTTGCAAAAAGGGATTTCAGGGCTCAATACAGGCTTAATAAGTCCTACAATCTATGTACGCGAAAAACTTTGAGGTTTCCTACCCTGAGGTTTCCCTAGATACACTAGTGGACAAAATCTATCAGCATTGCTTTGAGTTAGTTGTATTCACATGTCTACAAAGCACATACGTACACAACGAAGCGAGCACCTTGCAGTTGCTTGCAGAGCAAACTGTTCGGTTGTACTGAAAAACGTAAACAAACGCATACGCAGCTATGCACTAGCGTAAAACGCAAGGGTAAATAAAACAAAACCAGAAATAAGGAAACCTACGCAAGTGTCACGAATAGACCGCTTCTATACGACTCGGTCTCGACCTGGCACCTCTTTCATGAAGTATAATAGTATTACAGTATTATAGTATATATAGTATAATATTATTTGTAAATTGGTTGAGTTAGAGAAGGACATGCTTTTGTCTTGTCTTTCATTTTTTTTTCTTTATTCCTCCTCACATTTAAAAAATCCTTATGAAGGATAATCGAATGACTCTGTGTAGAAATATAATTCCGTTTCAAGACAATAATTCTTATCACAGGAAATAAAGGAAAAGCCAGTTCAAGAACAACTTCCATAAATGTGGTCAATTCAAAAGGAGGAGGCGGGAAACAACAGAGTGGATTTTTGAATGAATTACAAAAAATGTCACAGGACATTATTATGGAAGAAGTACATGCTGACGAGAAGGTATCACAGAATTTCAAAACGACTTTTTTTTTCAAACTGGTTTAAATTTATATTTTGTTTTATCAAAACGTCATTTGTATTGTGATGCCCTAAAAACCATGGGATTGTGATATAATTTTACGCCGTTTGAAATATTATACTCAATTATCCTCCGTCAAGAGTGGATCACTGATGGATTGCGCCATCGTTGCGCAATTCATCTGTGGTCCAGGCTTGACAAAACAATATTTTGGATAGTCTTATCACATAGTCACTTGCACATAGTTGATGTTATGAGTGCATTGTTCCATTCTGAATTATTGGTTATTCATTAAAATGACATTACATCAAATTATTAAATTACATATATTTCATCAATTACATTAAATTTCTGTCGGCCATCAAACGTGAAATTTTCTTACATGAGTCATAAAGCGCCAGGAGCGCGCAAACACGACAACAATATGTAACAAGCAAATTTATCACTTTATATCTTACTTCAATGCAGTCAACTCTTCTTGGAGTCTGCAATAATGGGATGGAATTTCCTCAGATTTTTGATCAGAATATTGAATTAGCGTAAACGCTAACAGGAATACTGAGGGTCAAGTTAATAGTTAATGAGTGAAGGACATTTTTGCACGAGTCGTTATATTTGACCACACCATTTTCAGCCTCCCCAGAGAATCATGAATAGACAACCTCAAGAAAACTTTCCACCAAGTCAACAGCCACGATATTCACATCAACAATCTGTTCACAATCCTCCAATCAAGTAAATATATTTAAAATTGATTTGCATGGTCAAGGGGTAATTTTTTCGAATCGGATCGAATCAGTATTTCAATATTATAACAAATGTTTGCTATCACAACTTGTCTCCATTACGACAATCAAAAAATTTATAATAAGGAATTTGTAATATTAGCATAAACCTTTCGAACCTTCGAGGCAATACATTTTTTTATATTTAATTTTTTTATATTTAAAATTTTTTTATATTTAATTTCTTTTGCTCGATTCTTAAGTTGTCTTGAAATTTTTAAGGCATAATATTTCTATTTTTCGGTACGAATTTTGGTAGTGTATGATTTTTGAACAGAAGTTGAAAGTAAGATTACTAATATTTCAAATACTTTAATAATTACTTGTTCATCAATTCAACATTTCAAAATATTTCAAGGCCATTCGAAAAGGGTATACCAAGGTCCAGTGTAATATTTGTTAAAAGTTTTCTTACTTGCTTTTCATAAATAGAATATTAATTTATACAAACCACATGATAATTTCATTTTTTTTTAAATCATCACATTTTTTATTGTTCATACATAGAAGAATATCTATCCCGATATCTCCCGACGAAGTAGCAATGATGCAGAGAAGCCCAATGTCAAACATCGCATTCGCGAATCCAGGTCAGTGCCAGACAGAAAATTTATTTCAGCATGACCCGCTGATGAATAGTACCGTAGGGGTCACCCACGCTTAACAAAACTTGTTTTATCAGTATTTTTTGACTAGGGTCATACATTTATCTGTAATATTTATTTAATTATACTGAAAGTATATATTTTGCGACCTAGGATTCGAGATCCGGCAAGTCCAGCTTTATAATTCACCCCACCACTCAACCCAGGGTGTAATAACTTTGCCAACCGGAATTATCACATCTTTTCAAAAACACAAACCCCGTTCGTCTCTAATACAGGGCATCGTTCAGAGCGAAGCGATAAAAATATGCCTATAAAAATATGTTTTAAATAACGCTTTGTAGGGTACGAGTCTCGTCTATACATTATAGTAATCTATAGTAGTAAAGTGGGGAATTTTTTCTACAGAATTTCTATGTTAGTGCCGAATTTCAACCAAATGATATATTCAGTTGCGAGAACTCCAATGAAACGAACGGATTGACCGGCGAAGGTAGCGTGGCAGTAGCACGATTGTTTACGCTCCCCTTAAATTTCAGGTAATCAGCAAGCACCTTTGAAAATATCCCCCGAAGATGCCTTTACACTTCTAAATTATCTGAAAACAAATGAGGGAAATCAATGTGATCTGCCAACTGCTCTGTTTGCAGGTAAGGTAACGTGATACTTTTTCGGAACAAATACAATTTCGCTGAACGTAAGTAGCGTTAAGCAAACCAGAAGAACTTTTAATTGGATAATTATTTAAAATCGGATTCATATAAAATCAAATGTTGTATTTTAGACATTCTTATTATAACGACTTCGAAACAACTCTGACAACGAATTCACTGCTAATGAAACAAACAAACAACATGCGGGCAAATAAGATTTGGCAATTGATTCGAAAATATTTTTGCTATATTTCTCTTGATTTCATGATTTTTGTTTATTAATTTTTGTTCCTGTGCCCGATACACGAGTCAACACGACTGCTTCGAATCCAATCGAGTCACTGAAAGTTATTGTCCGGCCCTAGACGCGGCCACAGATGAATTCAAAACTTTCTATATCCACATCAAACAAAGCACAGCTTAGAATTTTTCGCATAACTAATCAGAATGTTGTCGGTATTCTGTATCTCTTTCTACTAGCAATAAATACGAAAAGGTACTGTTAAATATTATAAAATGAATTACAAAATGCAAATTCAGTACAAAACCAACGGAAAAACCAAGCAGCATCATTGTATCCAAGTTATCAAAAACCTCCACGAATGTTGCCGAATGATCCGTACAATTCAGTCCATCGACGACAACCGATCGCATCAACTGATGAATCGCTGGGAAGTATTGATCTGACACCAGAAGAGGCGGCCGATGTTGTCAATTATCTTCTGGCAAAATCGCCAACCCATGGAGCACTAAATCCAGCGGTAGTAGTCTAGTTTCAGATATTCAATGGCATATATATTTTATTTCAGTAATGGTTAAATTCTTCAAATCTGAAATTTTATTTTGTCCAGCATGAGCCACAGATGGACCACGCCTCGGGGGCGTGTTCCATCAGTGACTCATGCTCGACAAAATATGTCTGGGCAAAAAAATTCTGAAATTACTCGGAAATTAATTATGCGATATTGCAGATTGAAGTGGTAGATGGTTTTACCATAGCCCAGGGCAAGTTTGCCGGGACGGTTCAGTTCCATTTGTGATGATTTCGGCCTTGCTCAGGGTGAATTTAAATAATAAAAAGCATCTTACATATGGACACAATTGGCAAAATGCAATGGGATGAGAAATCCGGAATCCTATATAAAGGCTGCAAGCAGCGCCTTCCCTAGCAAAAGCAGAAAATAACCATGGCCACTTAATTTAACAACAACTGCCACAAAATGGGTATCAGCAACTGTACTACACAGAAAACATCTAATACATAACTAAACCGCTATAATGAAATGCAGTGAGGGGTATCTGGCCTGGAGAATGAGAGCATCATCTAACTCTCCTCTTCGTTTATTCGCTTCTAACGAAATACAGGAAACATGTTAGAAAAATTTTAATAAATTGCAAAATATTTACGTTGACAAATCTGGAATAATATAATAAAATTTATGTTTAATATAATTTGAAATTTTGTTGAAGGAATTCCTCGCATAAGTTGTTATGGATGCTTTGAAAGTAGAAGAAAACTTTCCATCTTATATTCTAGGAGGCAGTTGAGGTGATGAGAGACGTTCGTGATAAAAAGATTCGTAATCGACCTTCCAGGAGAGAAAAAGAGAAAACAGTTGTGTTGAATCCACAAGAAGTTGCAAATATTGTCAATAGTTTTCAATCTCGAAAAAATCGAGATCCACGTTTGTAAGTATAACCATGGCGTTGATTCGTTTTTTTATAGCCACTTCTTAAGGTGGATCACCCTATCCAAGGCCCTGTAACAGCGGCCCACAAATGCTTTCTTGCTATAATACTAATAATGATGATAGTTAAATTGTGTCAAAATAAGCTTTGTTTGGTTAATGCTAGCTAGCCTGGAATTTTCAAAGACAAAATTAACATTGCACGACAATGGCTGTCGCAAAATTGACACAAATCGGTATCTTTTAAATATAGGAACTTAGAACGTCAATCTACTGGTTTATTTTGTCAGTAAAGGGCCCATGGCACCATGCTTTCACAAATCCGTTAGTTCAATGGATACCAAAATTTTTAATCAATCATTTGAGCGCACGGAAAACTCGTTCATGAACTTTTTGTTTTATTTATCTATACTAAGCACATTCCCGGGTTTCTCACTGTAGAGGTACTGTAACAGAAATACAGTAAATTTACTGGTCATTTGCGGTAATTGCATATTTCCGAAGTTAAAAAAACGCTTTGTTGATGAGATTTATGCCAGTTATGGGATGTTGAAGGACCGCACCTTTTCGGTGCGTTCCATCAACACCCCATATTTGGCAAAAAAGTCAATTTCGAATTTTTTCAATACCGTAAAATTACTGTCCAAGACCAGTGATTTTGTTGCATTTTTTTGTTACAGTGTATCGTATTCAGCATTCAAGCTACTGAGTACTCAACACATATTATTCAGTAGTATTGATGAGGTGTGCCTTGTTTTAACAACATGTCATGGCAGCATGATGAACTATGCTTTTGCTGCACCGACTTTCGGTACTAATATTCCAAACATATTTTGTTAACCCACAATCCTTTGATTGAGTTGTTGGTTTTACAGAAAATTACGAGATCGTCATAAACGAAATCGAGGTTTTCGACCTTACACTCCTATACTGGAGGAAGACTCCACTGCTGATGACGTCAGAAGTCATCATAATTTTCAATACAGGTTAGTAGTGAGTGGATACAGGGTCAAAACCTTGGACATTTACTGTTCAGGTTTTTCAAAAAATTTACATGTGTTTGATCGAGTTAAAGTTTTTCTTTAATGCTTGAGAACCACAGTATTCTGCAAATTGTGAAGATATTAAAAACAAAGCATCGCACTGTCATGAAAGTTTTTCTTAACTGGAGTTAGCTATTTACAATCAATATGTTGTATCATTAAACATGTTGTAATTTAATACCCATTGATTTATTCAACATTCAATCGAATCACGATACGATTTTAAAAATGAAAAAATATACAATTTCAAAACAATATTTAATAACTTTTTATTTTTCAACAATGATGTCATATTCATATACATTTTTTGATGATCAAAAGCATAATAATTCACAACTACGGTGGGATTTGTAAAATCACAATTTGTTTTGAAATCTTTGATCTATAGATTGTATATGTATGTAGATATGTATACAAATCTATAAATCCAACTTCTCACATTAACGATCAATAACACAGTGAAAGTCCATCAGAAAACGACACTATTCCGTCTCCGAGACCAACAAAACAAAAGCAGAAACATATAGCATATGCTAATACTATTGATCCTGATGAAAAAGTCAACGATTGGTTGAGAGCATCACCGAAACGAAAGGTAAGCAAAAGTTCGAAAATCACTAAAAATAATCAATAATTTTCCTAATTTATTACTCAAATTCAATATGATGATGGTGACAAAATGTTCGGGAATGTTCATCCCTAATCTTTATTAATTATTTGAAAATCTCACACGGATCGTCAAGCAAACCACCCTTGTTTTTCAGAATGGTAGACGGCCTTATTCTGCAACGAATTCAAATACAACCGAAACACACACAGTAACGAGAAATCTACCATATAAACAACGTAATAGCAAGTAAGATACTGGTACTAGTTTTCTCAATATTATTATTTCAGCAAATATCTTCTAAATAGCATTGAGGATGCGATCTAGGAAGTTTACTCCTGTCAGAAAAGTCTTGACGGTGGGGTCGAATATTTAAATATTTGGCTTTTCCCATAATATACAGCATTTCTATAATTTTAGCAAAAAATTACTAAAAGTCTTCAAGGGATTTGAAGGTGTCAAAAAGTGGTTGGTCCCTGATAGTAAGCAAAATGAAATTTAATATTAAATATGTTGTTAAACTTTAAATTACTCTGGAATATTATAGCAAGAAGCAGCACCTGAGAGGCACGTACGTGATATATATAAAAAACAAATACATCCGAAACATTATATATGCTTGGAATAGTTATTACGGAGTTCAGGAAGGGACATTTAATTGGCAATTCAAATCGAAATTTATTTTGGAAGAAAGCTTCGACGCTTGCGGAGAATCAAGAGTGCGAAGTACTCCGTGGGCGGGTGAAGAACAGTATAAACAATAAAACAAAATCAACTTCAATACATGACCTACTACGTTCTGATGAACCCTTATTGAACTATATTGTTATCACATTCGCCCATTTCATTATGTTATAACAATGAATAACATTCTTTCAGTAAAGGTCTTAGTAATATTACTCAATATATATAGTCTTATACTAACACAATGAGAACGAACGTTCATAACCTCGCATGTGCAACTTCTCTGCTTTGTCAATATTGCTACGTTTCGGTATTGTTGTGTGTTACACAAGTCACAAATGGACCGCGCCTATGCGGCACGATCCCTCAGTGACTTATGTCGGACAAACAAAAATCAAAACACCATCCTGTTTTAGCAGTCAGATTTTCGTTACCGACAATGCGTTTACTTTTATTATTTAATTATCTTTTCATATTTTTTAAACTAGGCCAAAGAAAGTTGTCGAAAACGATATATCCTTAGCAGACTACGACGACGACAGCAGAGGTTCAAGAGCAATTCCACGAACTATCAGACAAACTAGAGTGAAAGTTCCTAACTCCAAAAGAAATTCTTTGCCTGTTACGGGTAAGCAATCTTTACCGCAAATTTGCCGCAGTATATGATATAATTGACAGGTTTTTATTTGACATTATTATCAAGACATTTACCCCGATTCGGAACTGGTGTCTGCAGAGAGGTCATGGTTCGCCATTTGGTTAAGACGCCTTCTCGGCTTTTCTCTCCCACAGGATAAAAATGAAATCCTATCCTATATATTTATATATTGATATCATGCTCTTCCGTGTTATAGAAAATCGATTCTAATTAAACTTTTGTATTTACATTTTGTACAGAGAACAAGGCAAAATCATTAGTGGAAAAGTTGGTGAAAGCACCTGTCCGTAGTAATCAGAATGTTGTAGCTCCATCACTCGGCGTAAAAAGACAGAATGCTTTCTTGGATTGAACGTACCTCGTTTTTCAACATCAATGAAGTAGAAAGTGCTATTCTATACAAAATAAACCCCAAAATCATTGATAAATCAGTTTATCCGAAGAATCAGTAACGATTGAACATTACCACTTGCCAGTCGTTAATAGTTTATGATAATCATTCTGTGAGGCATTGAACTGTGTAAATGCAACCGATCCATTGTGTATCATGTCCGTTAAAATGAAACACGCCATATGAATTTTCACTTCATGGCCAAATAAGATGAAGACATGCCGTTCAATATTGGTCACAATACCTTCTTCTGTCGCTAACATATTTCCAAATCAGAGATAATGATTTTCTTTATATTTTGCCAAGCATGAGCTACTGATGGACCGCGCCGTAGAGGTGCGGTTCATATGTAGTTTATACTTGACAAAATGATTTCCTGCCTAAGTTGAACCTTAATATTTTCGCTTGTATATTTATTATGCAGTCGTTTCTTTTTTCAATTTGAATTATAATAGTCCAGTTTAAGTGGCGTCGTTTAGTGCTGAACTTTTGTATATAATGCTAACTTACTTAAATACCCATGTCTATTAGGACTTGAGTAAACGTTCACTGCCGAATGTAAAACAAGTCACGAAGGAAGACCAAAAAAATCAGATTTGGCTTCGATTTTTTAAATTTATATTAGATTTAATTTTTTATATTTACATCCGCTACCCATGAGAATCCGCCACCCATGGGAATAGCACACTGAAGTAAACCTTCAGACTAGAGTAACATTAGATGAAAAGGATCGGGTTCCATGAAAAATGTGGTTGTGTTTGATATCTTTACAGCATTCTGTTGTATGAATTATAGAGAAGGTTTTTTTGTAACCTTTTCCTTAATACACAATCCACACCTGTGTCTACACTGCTGCAAAAGTTCAGTAAACTGACTGTTCTTTTACGGTAATTTGATTTTCTAGAATATGAGACTATCTTATTGATAAGAATGGACTGTTAATGAATCGCGCCTTTAGCAATTGCCCCAAACTTCGAATTTCAAGTTTTATTTTAATAGCACATGTAGGGTTGTAAGTTTAACAATATTGAATCGATTCAAATATCTGTCAATTTGAGCAATTTAAATTATTTCAGAAAAATAGATCGTGATTATAATAGATTATTGCGCCGTTTATGTCCAGATCTGTCTTCTTTCTTCTGATCTTTTAAGCAAACATTTTATTAATATTTAGCCTTTTGGTAAAAAAAAAAAATTTCGAAACGTGTATCACTAATCACATGGTAAATTTACCGGCAAAGAACGGTGACTTTACTAAGTTTTACAGCGATTTCAATAATGTGCATATTTAATGTTATTTTCCACTGCAATACAATCCTGGCTACTACTTTTATAAAGTAAATCTATAGCCTAGTATCGATAAACATTGTGACTGACTCAACTATTTCTTAGTTTAGACTCAGTTTCACCGAGTGAATTTTTCTAAATTATTATAAAAATTGATATTCCTAGAGAAAAAAATTACCGCCTTAACATTTTATGTACTTTTTTTCAAAAATCCAATGTTTACTTTATGTTTTTATTAGTATTAATACCGCTACCTCATATAGTATAATATTATTTATTTCAATATAAAAATATTTTACTTCAGTTATGAATTGTGAAAGACTTTTATCAAAAATATTCTAAATACATAGAGAAATTATATTTTGTCAAGCAGCGCTTTGGCGGCGCGTTTCATCAGTGACCCATGCTTAACAAAGCCTATCTAGGAAAAGTTTAGTTCATTGGTAAAGTATAAGTCACGGTGGAACAAAATTTTTCTGACAAAAACGTTTTTTAACAAATATATATCGAGAAAACAGTTTTTTTCTAGCAATCAGTGTTAAATTTAAATAGAAATTTAACACTGGGATATGACAATAAATTGACAAAAACATGAAACTCGAATCTGTATTTTTCACTAACTGTTCAAGATGGTGGAATGAGTAAGTATAAGGTAAATCAAAGTGGTCAAGATTAAGTGGAATATATGAAATGAGATTTTAAATCGATCGTGGCAACGTGACCCAAAATAGAACTTCTGCCACAAAGGAAAACTGACTAATAGCGCAACGAGACATCCGTCACACCATGCATTAGAAGGTAATTTTTACAACAACAAAAACAACCCCTAAGCATCCGGTAATTATTTCTAAACAATACTTCACCTTTGTTACGGATGTACAAACTGAGCAAGCACATAGAGTGTGACTAGTTCCTTTTATATCAAGGTTTGAAATTAACTAACTAACCTTATCAAATTTGCATATCTTCTATGACTTAATATTTTGTTTGCTAAAAACCGGATCAAAAGCAAATTTTGATCAAAGTGCAATAAAGGATAAAACAAGGCACTGTTGCCATTCACGTACTCCCCCCAATGTGAACTTTTATCTTCAAAATGACGCCCTATTTGCTTCCTTGAGATTCTTCCGCGTATTTTATTATAAATATGAGAGATTGATAGATTTTTATGTGGCATTTAGCACAGACTCGATCTATTCTTTGAAAAGCGGAATTTGACAATTATGATCAAGAATATTTTAATATTAATTTCGATTGTTACCATTGTGTATGGTAGCGATAAAGAAAATGTTCAAAACTTCAATATTTCGTCTAAGACCGAAGATGATAGTTCTCCTGTACAACAACCACCAATGGATGAGATGGCAAATGATGATCCAGAAAATAAATCAGTTCAAGACCAGATTGACGACTTAAAACGAGAGCTTATACCAACCGATTTATTGGGATGGACCGTGAGTTTAAAACATATCTATCATGCCTTTTAGGTGAAAGCAAGCCTACCAAGTTTACTTATTATACCTGGTTTACCGAATTTATTTTCTAAATACTTTTACCTAGTTTTTCACACGATCGATTTATCTACCATAACTTTTACCGTGTATTCTGTCTGATAATTTACCTGTAAATTTACCACGTATAATGAGTAAATTAGAGTATTTTTGAGCTAGGTACTCAGAAAGCTTAACTAGACACCGGGTTCAAGAAACTATGTACTTAATAGGTACAAGATTAAAGAAATTAGAAACACACAAAATGACATTAGGTGAGGAATTAAATAAATTAAAACTGTGTTTGATGCAGAATTGTTTAGCTAGTTCGCCTGGTTTATAAACTTAGTACTGCCTAATTTTGAACGTGAAACCAAGTAACCTAGTGATACTTACACTGAATTCGGTAAGATTTTCGTCATACTCTACCTAGTTTAAACAAAAAAATAGGTTGCCATAAATAGTTAATACTGAAGATTTCTGATTTTTACAGGTTTTCCAGCGTCGTATGGATGGATCCGTCAATTTTTACAGGAACTGGTATGACTACGTCAACGGATTTGGAGATCCTGAAAGAGAATTTTGGTTAGGTAGATAATCTATGCTTTATCTTAACTGAGAACGATGACTCGTTACAACAATAGGATAAATAGCGTGGACCTCTATATCCGTGGAACGGTAAAATGGTTGTTTTATAATCTCGTGTTAAAAATAAACGAACAAATATTGCGAAAATGGAAACTTAAACCTGAAGCTCAACATTGTGTTGTTCCAATTAAATTATCCTTTACTCACATAAAATAAATAACTCACCATCGCTATAAAATATAGGCACCAAAAAATTTTGCCATTTTTCTGATTGACAGCTGCTCTTATACAATTAATTGTATTAGTATTTTGTCTATGAGCAAAAATAGAATATATGCTATCGAAAACTTAATTTGCGCTTCAAGTGTTTCATTCTTAATGAAATTTACTGTTTCTTTTCATAAGGTCTGAAGAAGATAGAGAACTTGATGAGTCTTGGTAAATACGAACTTCGCATTGATATGCAGGATTTCGATGGACAATGGAGATATGCATACTATAAGTATAATTCGTTAATAATATTCAACCGACACAATATTTCGAGATTGTGTTTTTGTTGAAAATTTCTCTAAAAGTCAGGATCCGTTTTCGACCAAAAAGCACTTTTAGCTGTTTTTTACTCCATATGCATTGTGACTGGAAATGTTTTAAACAAAGCTTTACGCCAGCTTTGCAACAACACTTTTTTCCGTCAATCATAATCTTGGATATAAACGCGTGAAAGGTCATCAATTTCTAATGGCCACTTGTATTATTTGACTACTGGGGGACCGCTTAAACGTGTTAGAAGGACTAGAACTTACAAACTTCGAAAAAAGTTCTATCCCATTTATTTGTAGAAACTTCAAGATCGGATCTGCTTCCGCGGACTATCCGATAACTACATCCGGATACAAAGGAAATGCAGGTGAATATAATAATTATTAAAAATATTTGTCACGTCGTGTGTAAAGTTGCCACTTTCACTCAGGCGTGTTTAGTTGAGAATTGAATCATCATTTTAAATAACATTGAATATTTTTTTCGAGGATCAATAGGAAAATTTAATAAATGTGCGACAATTTTTTTGGTGAAAATTATCAAAATCGTAGTTAAGTTGCAACATGTCCAATGAAATATTCGCTTAATCCAGTTGGGAGTATTTTATGTGCTCGGGTTTCCTCGAGTCACCGATAGTCAATTGTGAGTCACAGATGGGTTAAGTCGCTGAAGCCGTTTAATTTATCGTGAATGAATAATTTCGATTAGGAAACATTGTCGTCGATTCGAAGAAATTTTTGTTATTGAAACTGTTATTTAGAATGTGAATCATAAAAAAAATATATTGAAATTAACGAATGCACCGACGCAAATCGAGATCTTCGGCTTTTTAGCGGGAAATGTCATTACATCGCTTACTGGATTCCCGTGTTATCATGCGGTCTATTTCTAGGCCAGTGGCCTCACCTTTCGGCATGTTTTCTCACCTGCTAAATGTTAAATATTCAGGTGACTGTATTACAATGAACAACGTGAAATTTTCAACCAAAGATCGAGATCACGATGGTTCCAGTAATAACTGTGCCTATCTATACAAAGGTGCATGGTGGTACAGAAATTGCCACTGTGCAAACTTGAATGGAAAATACTTGGCAGGATCGCATTCAAGTTACGCTGATGGAATCGAATGGAACAGCTTTCGCGGGTATTACTACTCACTCAAGTTCACCGAGATGAAAATGCGCCGAAGACCACATTAGTATCCGTAAATGTTAATTTTAACAATCACTAACAGTTAAACATGTACACACTACTACATCGGACACTACACACATCGGATATTGGTTGAAATGTAGTTAACGTAGCCTATACTTTTAATGATTCGTAATCGCTGTCAGCGACAATTCTACTCTGATAATATGTTGAATAAACTAGCTTTCGACAAAATTGTTTGCTTGCAAGGCCCTTTATGGCGTTCTGTAATTAATGACACACTTATCTACGAATTTTTTAATATTTTTTCACCGAAATATTTTAAACTGATATTTTAGCAAACACAGCTCAACATCATAAAAATGCGATATATCTTTGATCGGTGTGAGACATTTCGAGTTGTTAGATCAATTTCGGAGTTTCGATATAGGTTATATCCCCAGAAGACTTATTGACGCCAGCTACTATTTTAATTAGCAGTGGAAGGGTTATTTTCCTTCAGTTTAGTCAAGTCCAAACCAAATCTAAATTTGAAATTAACATGCCATGGGTGTTTCTAACATCTTGTTCCGAGCAAATTTGCAACAAAATTTGTTGCATTTCCTCAAAGCCAAAAAATATCAAATTGATAAATAAAATGTATATAGCGCGTTTGGGAAACCAAACAGGCAATGGCCTAATGGTTAAACGTGTCGGCAACGCTGGTTGAAGACCTCTGGTCGAGTCCCGGAGAGTACGGCTCGCTTATCCATGCGCACCGCTCAACCCGTGGTGTGGGAACTTAGGTAGACGAAGCCTAACAGGAAAATATCATATCTTTCACTCTAAGAAGTGACTGTAAAAAGATCACAGGTAGGCTTTGAATACTAAAGTTCATTTGACGCTAGATAACCTTAACAATCAGCGTACCAGGACAGGGAGAATTAGCCTAGTGCTTTGCAGCTGGAAAAAATATTTCGACTTCGAGCCGATATCTTCACCCCTGATTTCTCTTTTTATTAGGAATGACACGCATATGGTTCTGGAGGTTACAGGACGGGCTTTAATCCTGCAGGGATGATTATATGCAGTAAGCCGACTGGATACCTCCCGGAGACGGTGGTTCATCAGCCATGTTCATGCGCAAGAAAAATTAAAATGTTAAGCCGAAATGGAAATTTGCCAGAGATATTTTGTTAGCCGAATGGCTAAGCCATATTGCCGGCTTTCCTCCCTCGCAGGACAGTAATAATAGATTAAAAAGATGATTGCAAGACACGTGAAGGCAGAGCGGACACAGGTAGCCGCAAGATGTGGTTGGCATATCTCTCAAAACCTCTACGTTTTTTTTTGCGTTAACTGAATATCAGAGTCCGTGGCATGACCCTCTAATAGTCCCAATATTTCCCCTTCAGGATAAAGTTAATATTCTACTAAAGTACTCTTAACGAATTGAAGTTATCCAGTTTTTTGAAAGTCGCTACCTTTGGACGAACAAAAAAATCTTCAAAGGTATCAACATTACTACTTCATAGCAGTGTTACCGATTTAAAAGCTTTCTATGGAAGTAATTTTCTACGGGTGTCATCCATTTTCTTAGAATGGTCAACTCCTAAGTATCACAATAGCTGAAGTTTTGCCAGTCATCTGAAACGCTATATTTGCTGCCTCTATCCAGATATGAAATTGAGCACAATGTGTTATAAACAGCTTCAATAATTGTCTTGCCACGTAGAGAGATAAAAAGAAGAACATATTACGGTAAATATTATCATAGTCAAGAAGTCGGGAAGTCACCATATTATGTACGTATGTACGAAACGCAAAAGACCATCAAAACAAACAAGAAAAACAGTAGCATAACCATCACACGACAACACACCGCTGCAGTGAAGCGATTTTATGTACACAGCATGGCGGTGCGAAAATATATATAATTAATGAAAAGCGTGTAAAGGAAAAAGCAATAATTTCAAAATTGACTACAATAACGAAAAAGATATAAAAAATTAAATATCCAAGTCTGGAGCATAATCGAACTGGTGTAATTCCACAGTTCATGTGCACCCTCTATGGGCATATATCGGTGTACTCCAACTGTGTCTCAATCAGTATGTATGTACGATACGAGAATTTGGTAGCAATCATAGGATAGGTCAATTTACAAAAGCATTAATCGAGAATGTGGGCAGAATCTCAAAAAATTAATAGCTGACAAAGTCTTGAATATCAGAAAAAATCGCTAAAACAAAACAAAGGCAAACAACACACAATAAATCTTTGAAATTCAAATGAACTACTTGCTTTTCTACCAGCGCATCCCCTCACATGCAACAACGTGGCAATAAACTTTATCGATGCTTAGCCATGTATAAAAAGTCCCCTTACAACTAAAAAACGGGCTTGCGCTACTTCTAATTAAAAAAAATGTACGCCAATAAGCTAGATTCATTGAGTCGGCAAAGCAGCCCTCAGACATTTATTCTTCAACAGGCTATGGTAGTATTTAAAAAAATTATGTATATAAATAAAAACCAAATCTCACCCAATTCAGTCTTTTCTGCAAACTTTGACTTGGGAGAGTGTAAGCAATCGGTGGAACGCGCCGCCGAGGCGCGTTTCACCGATTGTCAACACTCGGCAAAAAGATCCAAGAGCGACAGTCTAATAAATTAGAAATCACTGGGCAAAGGGCATAAATTGGAAAAAGAAAAAATGAAATCGTGCGGGGAGTACAGTTAGCAAACACCATTTTTTCAAATACATGAAACCACCGTAATTACGCTGAATATAACAATGTTTCTTATATAACATTGGAATCCTGTATGAAATCAACATATTGTATCAAACAAAGTTGCGTTACATAAAAAAATCAAAAACAAGAAAAAAAGGTCGCAACATAGATAAAGATAAAAATTGGCCTAAGATAGATATTCTTAGAATGATCAATTAATACCAACGCTGAATTAATAGTAAATGTACGCTAGAAAATCGGAAATTACCGCAAGAAAATAATTCATCATTAATTCATTGTGTAATCTACATATGCAGAAAACAAAAACCACAAAGAATTTGTCTCATTACCCTTCAATGTGCCAATAAAACAGGTCGAAAAAAAAGAAAAGCGAATTTACAGATAATCATATCACTTGATATTGTTACATTTCCCAAAATCAAAACGATAATGCAATTATGACATATAGTTGCGAGATTCCATATCTCGCAAGTATCATTTACCAAATTTAAAGATGTTAGAACAATGTGAAACTTGACAAAGTACTGAAACTGGTAGTTAGCTTTAGGCCTTGGCGACACGATCCATCAGCGAGTCATACTAAACAAATTAGAATCTGGTTGTATTTTTTTATTAGGGAAGGCCATAGTGGTCAAATGACTGTACGGTTCTGGAACCTTCGATTCTCCCTACTGCAAAATTTGTCAACATGCGGCTTTGCCATGTACCAACTAATACCCTCAATAACATGGGATCACCAGAGCCTCTGGGCAGAGAGTGAGGACAGGTTTTAAGTTTGTTGGAAAAAATTCCACCCAGCACACAAATTAAAACATCCCCCCATAAGTTTGTTTATCTTGAATAGGTAAGTAATTGAAACCTATACTACGACTGAAATACCTAATAATTTACAATTAGGTGTGATCCAAGTGACCGCTACAACATCTAGTCATTTTCTGTCTCGATGAGTTTGAAAATTTTGTTAAGCCAAATTCAATTCAAACAATGATTTTAACATTTCTAACAATTTAGTACTTGTATGTTATTGTAATGAAACTGAAACTATACTCTGAAAAGGCAATAAAATCTAAGGGAACTTCTTATAAAACAAATTTTATGATTTTTGTATCATATCGTTACATTATAATCGTCCAGAGTAATATACAAGTGAAAAAGATTACTATTAATTCCATCAGATAACAGAAATTAATTTAAAGTCGTTAACAAAAGAACAAACAATTCACCTCCGGATCAGAAAATCCATCAGTAGCTCACACTTAACAAAATTGTTCCCGGATGGGTTTTCAATCCTCGAACTAAGTAAATGGTATGAAAGATAGCAGCGTATATCCAAGAAATAAGATTGCAGAGTACATAAATGTATTAATCGGTTTGATATACCATGAGGAATATCGTTTTGAACAAGAGGATAGATCATACCATCGCTCAACCAATTACCATTCAGAAAATTCATTTTAAAATAGGCTTCGAAAAGTATGAAACTTGAAATTTTTTAAAACAGTCACCAATTCTGCAAAATATTTCAAGCGATTCAATACACAGACTGTGTGAGACTGACAAAATCTCCAACATCCAAGACTCCAAATCTTAAGAAACCAGTTGTCATCAGAATAAAACTTATCCACGTTAATCAAATCCAAAGACAAAATGTCCCTGCTTAATGATTGATCATAATTAAATTGCACGAAGGCTGCAAAATCATCAACATTGCTATGTAAGAGCAGAGTTGATGGTTTTGAAGCCTTATGAATCATCCAAAAAAATAAAAATGGCGAAAAACTTTCAGACCCGAAAAAAATCTGTCAGCCAGTGCTTTGCCGAGTTCAAAGGATGTTCTGTTCCGTAAGGATAAGATAAGAGACCGATTCTTAATCACAAGCTCGAAATCGAGCAAAAAAAAAAAAAAAACATTTTGCATCTATTGGTCGCAAAAAAAAAATACAAATTACAATTACTCAAAAGCATTGTTATCTACGTACTACGTTCCACCAAGCACTTGAAGTCTACACAGACTGAAGTTGAGATAAAAAATGAATCGAAGAGCATCGGCAATGCATAGTCCAGCTTTGAGGAATCCCAGTACCTTTGCAGAAAATTTGTTTGATTCTGCTTTGTGAGGAATGATCAATAATCCTGTCGGATAGGCATCATGTAACTTATATACATTATTTAATTATTGCCAACAATGCAGATGTCTTTACTACCGTACTATCTGAAACTCTTTACTAATTTTAGTTTGTTGTGCGTGTTAACATAAGGCGATGAACGTCCGTCACGCAAAAGAGAAATGGCAACGTTGGCAGATGACGTGCATTCCTAGAAAAATTGTTAAAGTATTCTTTTTAAAATCGGGAGAGTAAAATGTGCGCATGGATGTCAAAAATGACTTCATGTTCCACTATTGGCTCGCAACGACAAGATTCGCCGCATCCAGTGTTTTATGTTTGTTGTGTCGTACATGTCGACTTCATCTTCGTGTTGTTGTTTTTTTCCTGCGACGCCTGAAGCAACAACATCTAAACAAGGGAAAAAGTATATTTAGATTTGAATTTTGAAGCTCATGGGACAAGATTTACAGTTAATATAGAATCCTTCAACTTCTCATTCAGAGTGGGGTATAGGAGACTACTTGATCAGAACAAGTGGCAGTCCCGGTTTTAATTTTATTTTGTGTGTAGTATAATCTGGATTGTATGAATTATTATTTACATCTAGAAAGCCTCAAAACTAAGCATTGTCAAACATGGGTCACTGACTGACAATGCCTCAATGCAATCTTTCAGCAACAAATCTATTTTTCAATAAAGGCATTACTCCATGATAAATCATTTACTGAAAGATTTAAACACATCTCAAGGCAGCAGTAATAAAGATGTACAAAAAATTTCAAAATCATCAATACTCATGTGAAGTGGCAGATATAATATGCCGTAACCGTACAATATCGCTATAAAAACAGGTCATCAATTTAATATGCATCACAACCGGTACAGAGAGCTAGATGCATTGTTGGGATATTTTTCAAGTTTGGATGGACTCAGCAGTCTCATCAAATAGGCAAGTGTATTGCGTTTTTCAATAAATGAATATTCAACAGGTTTATAACCACTGCCTGTAAGTGAACAAGGTAAAAAAATTATTTGACACCAACATTGAAAAAGGGCTCCCCCTCACAATATAATTTCATTGTTTTTCACCCTTGCGCTCGTCAAACTTCTTCATTTAGTCGTCATAAACTTCTTTAAACGAGTCGCCCCCCTCGTGAAAATAACCCTCTCTTATTTAATGACATTCTTTTAATTACTACCACAAACCATAATTTGCGTTGTTGGGCGTACGAACGTTTACTCTATTTATACATAATTTCCGTGGAAAGAACCTCGGGGAATACCTGTTTTATGGTTTTAGATAAAATCATAATATTTTTTGATTGAAAGCATCCGTGCTTTATTACAAACTTAATCAAGCATGACTGTGTAGAGAAGTTCATTTCAAGGTTTTTCAACAAAGCACGATATCATCTATGCAAGGACTAAGAATAGACTTTCTTGAAAGATCTAAATCCCAATCCAAAATTGTATTTTGTCGAGTATGAGCCACAGATGGACCGCGCCTTGGCGGCGCGATCGCTCAGTGACTCATACTTGACAAAAGATGAGTAGAAAAATTTTTCAGACAAAAAATGGCAGGATATTGTACCGGAATTAAAATACTTCCATGACATCATGTATGGATAAGCATGGGCCACTGATGGATTGCCAGTCACAGTGCGGTTTATCAGTGGTACGTGATGTGCCATTATTAGCATAATAAAACCTCCCTTGTTTCATGGAATATTTTGTTAATGTACCGGCAACATAATTTCAATTCCCAAGTTGGACGATGTCGAATCAATTTTTTCTGGTTTACATTAATAACTTCCGGCACAAATTTAGAAAAAGTTCAAGTTTCAACAAAATTAACTAAAATATAGCTTCAAAATTATGCATGTTTAAACCATGTATTTACAAGAACCCAATGGTTAATGGCTCCAAACCCGATTAATTTCTACAATAACTTTGATAATTTTACTACCGTAAATAATTTAATTTGAATATTGCTTGTGCACATCCAATGAAGAGATTAAATTTGGTATTCAATGCATGATTTGAAAATCGAATATATAATCGATCAACCCTAACCGAGAATTAGTAGCCGAAACGGCCCACAGTTATACATGGTCATTGATATTAATCTAAAAACGGAGTTTCAAAGTGGTCCCACCAACCTTTTGAATCGAGAGAAAATAATTTAAAACTAGACAGTAAGAAGGGTTGGAAGTTTCAGATATTTATTTTCAAATCAAATCTCAAATAATATTTCAGATTAAATCTTTCTAAAGCTGATCATAAAAAATAATCACAAATTTTAAAATCCGAAACAAACCTGATTCGATCACAAAAATCGAAAACTTTCCAATTTATTCATTTCTGATCAGAAAATATTTTTGTTAAAAATGAGCCAACGAAAGATCGCGAAGGCAAACACATCAGCTGCTCGTGCTCGACAATATAACATATCTGATTTTTTCTCATTACCATTACCAAACCACAGAAATTAGTATTGAAATAATCTGAATCTATCACAATCTCGAGCCTAAAGTAGAACCAGGAGAACCCTTAGTATATACTGTAATATAAAAATATATATACGTACTTTGTTTCACTGACAATATCGACATCAGGATGTTGTTGTGTTATAGGAGCGTTGGAATGTGCAGCTGCATGATCATCTCCATTCGTTTCCATGTCTCTCTGTTGCTGAAACACACAATTACAATTAGTCATGCTTAAAAGAATTAAGTTTGAAACACAAGGTTTTAAGGTTATTAAAATTACAGATTTTCAGCATATGTGGACCATTTTGCAGTAAAATCATGATATATGCCAAATTTTACAGAGTAAAATTTGGCATATATCATGATTTTTCTGTAAAATGAGTAATTTTTGGAATAATCAAGAAATCGAATTGAATTTTGATCAGAATCTAGAATAGTCTGCAATTATTCAACTAAACATAAAATAGCAAGATTAAAGAATGTCCGCTTTTACTTATTTTTTCCGTCAAAGTATAAATATATATATAAAAATAAATAAGAAAAAGCAAAGCAATAAACGAATAAAATAAAGAATAATAGACAAAATTAGTGTAAAAACTCAAAAGTAAATGAACAAAAAATGAAAAATAAAAATTCCATTATATTGTGCAATTTCATGAATCAACATAAACAACGAGAAAAGTAAAAAAAAAAAAAACGAGCTCAAACGCTGTTATTGAATGTATAAAAATATATTGAACTAAAGACAGCATTGTCATTTCTGTTAATTTCTTCTAAAAGAATTATGTAAATATAGTTTGAAATTAGACAGCAAAAACATAAGTACAGAGATTGGAAACGTTCCGAAAAATAAAATGACCTTTCCCTGTGAGGCGTGCAGGTGTAGCTTTGTGTTCAATTTTAATATATTAGATTACAATAAATATATACCATAATGCCTCATTACGACCGGTACACCCTTCACTGATATATCGTAAGATCATAAAAATGGCCGTATTATAAAATAATAGCAGAATTTTATGATCATTTGGTTTATGACACATCCAAAGTCAAAAAATAAACATCATCGATACTTCTATTGTTAAATAGCCTTTTTCGGGTGTTTGGTTTATATTGCTAGAAGATATCTGCGTTGTGTGACGAAAATGCAAGAGTTCAATACATTCAGACGAAGCAAGTAGAAATGGGAGTCGAAATCATAATTTTTTGTGGTGTCGCCGGAATGATACATGTCAAGAATAATAAAGTATGGATGGATAACAGACTTATTGTCTTGAAGTCCACATGGTTAAATAATGATATAAGGTTAAGTACCAATGTCACAGACAATTAAAAATTTGTTTCATCAGGCCTGAGCCACAGATGGAATGGGCTTTGGAAGCACAGTCCATCATTGGCCCATGCTTAACAAAATACATAATAGTAAGAGAATTCAGACTGGTCGGGTTAAGTTGACAATAGCATGAATTGTTTTTTGAAGAAATTTTACAAAAAGAAAAATGTTTGTAAAATTAGATGAGAGGATGATGATTTTTACCGGGCTTTGTCGACTTCCTTGTTGATATCGATGTTGATAATTGATATGTCTTGGTTTCCATCCTCCCATATTAGTAGAGGATGGTTGCTGCTAGTTTTCAATAAATTCGAGTTACATTTTTCCCATGGAAAAAAAGACTAATGAGCATTTGGTCGACCAAAGTTGATGAAAACATTACCAATAGTAACCAAACAAGATATGGTAATGAATAGCATTAAGGAGTAAACTGTAACTAGTTTAAGGACTTTACAAAATTCAAATCATGTAAATTGTAAAGAATATTTCTCTATATACCCAATCATTTTTACTGGATCAGCCTGATCATGACCCTGTAACAGAAGCCACTCATAGGCGAACAGCGTTTGTGTTTTTGGAAGAACGTACCGTAATCTTCACAGTTCAGCAAAACCCAACCAAGTTACATCTTTGGTTGGATGGATATTTTGGACACCCGAAGAGAAGCAAGATTTTGTCACCCTGTTTTCCCATTGTTTGTACAACAACTATAGCACACTGCATTATTAATTATGTTCTTGTTTCCTGTCCTTACCAATCCCCAGGAGATCCCTCATTATGAGAATATATGCATATAACCCTAATTATCTAAGATGATTTCAGTGATCAGTTATCTATAATCACAAAAGTAAAGAGAAAGCAACTAATAATTATGCTAAAGATCTTTTCAATAAGGATTAGAACAATATAATAATATACAAATAATCTAATACATAATAATATGGTATTTATACATGCAGATATTTGACTAAAATAAAAAGTAAAATTGTTTTTTAAAAGGGTAAAAAGATTTCAGTTTGACGAACATTTGGTAAATGGTTTTATCACTGCCCAAGGCAGATATCACTCACTGTACTTTGCCATGGTGGTTTAGTTCTAGGAGATGTTTTCTGCTTAGAGAGCAGTTGCTGGCACTTTATTTTATAGTAACTTTCTGCCATTGGAGTGGCCAATAGTTAGCTCCTCTGATAAGGCACTACTCTTAGCCTTGCTTAGAGCAAATTTTTTCACAAAAATACCATATTGGTGTAAATATATACCTCTACTTTAAACAATTGAAAGCACTGTTTTCAGCATTATTTAATAATCCCCCGTTTCGCAAAATTATGATTTATATCAAAATTTACAACATAAATAGTGATTAATTTATGAGATGAATTTTGTTTTAGAAAAGTGACATTGGTTCTAGTCACATTTTCAAAATATTCAATAAACGCAATTGAAGAAGTGAGAAATTGAGATTGAGAAATTGTTATAGAATTGGATTTTAGATTGACTTGTTGAGCAAAACCACGTGCTAGGATTTTTTCAAGATATGGCATTTTTCAAATTAAGACCTAGAAATGTCTAATATCTGAATGAAACGTTGGGACTACTTCAACAGGTTGGCGTGAAATCATATCTATTTGTCCCTGTTGGATTGAAATGAGCCAAATTGATATTTTTACCTACAAATGGCATTGTTTTACTTAAATGTGTCAATTTTCAATTTCAAAATTAGATTTTCAACTAACAAAAAAAAAATGATTTTGATCAACCCTGGCCAATCATATTTGATTTGATTTATAAAACAATAAACAATACAAAAAATAAGTTTCTATATCTCTTTTAAAAATGCACAATCAACAATTTGGCCATTCTTTCACTCAAAAATTGACAAAAGTTAGATGTCACCGTCCGCATCCCATCCCGCGTGAGCAGGGAGAGAAGTTAGCTTGTTTCCAAAATAAATACTTATATAAATAGCTTGCGCAAGCACCATTACTAGTAAGACGATATTTGTTCACAGCAAAATTTATGTAGCACCAGACATTTAACAAATACAGAAGTCATGGTTGACTACACATCAATGATTGATTCCCTATTGTCCGTTACAGTGTGTTTTAATAGTTCGCAAAATTTAGTCAGATTATATATTCTTATGTTATAGTACAATATATTAATCGTTCACCAATGAAAAAATATTTTATAATCGGGATTTACGTTTCAGATTAACAGTTACCAGCGAATAAACTAATTTTATTTTTTATCCGCCACATATTGTTTTGAAGAAAAATTACCAATGGTTGAAAATGGAAATCGAAAAAATGGAAAACAATGTTAAAGTCATTATTGAGAAAAAAATTGAAGGATTATTGTGGAAGTGTATCAGGGTTAACTGTTAGACGTTGAGTTAAGTTCAAACAGCGATCAAATCAGATAAATATTACGTAAATCACTGCTTCAAATTTTCTGATAATTGTAATTTCTGCATTTCAAGCATATCTAGTCTATTGCGCAGTGAAACTACTGATTTAACTGCAATAAATGTCAATTAAGAATATTTCTAAAACATTCTAGATTCCCTAACTATTCTAAAAAGAACATTCCCAGTACTAACACCTGGAATAAAAGCCGGTATCCCCATTCAACAATTTATCAGAGAGTCAAATTAAATAATTATCACCATATACCTACAAGACAGCAATGACAAATATCAAATTTACACAGAGGATAATATTTGTGATTGCCAATAAAATCAAGAAACGCACCAATATTGAAGTACCAAATGTCAATTCAATAGCAGGTACTGTATATACAGGAATGTCCAAAGCAATATACATTTAAAAACAAATATATTCAACATAGCAAAATTTTTATTTTAATTATATTTTAGAATAGGTAACAGCTTTTGATTGTCAAAAAAATTCATGGTCTTGTTCCAATTTGAACAGTTTAACAGAGCATATGAAACAATGACATTATATATTTTATCTCAATCTCAACTGAATTCAGAACTTATTCAATATTCCATGTCCGCAATTAATTTTTCAGAGTGTAATTGTAATAGTAATTTTATTTACTATAATTTCTTTACATTTTTACAGATTTTTTTTTTTTAAGAACAGTTTCCTCTTGAATTTATTTTTTTTCACTTGTTTCAACTTTAATTATAATTATGTGTCTATGTAAACTATTCGGCCAATGTCAATCACTGGGCATATAGAAATAATGTGGTAATGAGACAGATGATTTTTGCCAAGCATGAACGAACTAATGGACATGTGACAAAGTGGGCAATACTTCACAAAATCACCAAGTTGGAATTGGGAAACTTACATCCCATATTTAGGCAAGAAGGTATGTTAAAATCCCCCAAAAAATCACACAGAACATGCACCTAACAACAGCAAGTATGATTAACCAGAAATTTCCCTTCTTAGAAATTGAAATTTCACTTTACTAATATTCACATTAAACATTGTACTGAAATTATTATTACTTCAGTAGGAAAATGGCACACCCTACAGTGGAAACTGATTTGACATCACCTTATTATCACATGATCTTTTGTGTCATCAATAAAAAAAAAATTACCATGACTCGATTGAAACCTGATATTAAATATATCAACAATGCAATACTATAATTTAAATATAGACATAGAAAGACAAAACTCTGCCTTCATTAAGTATCAACCATGGATGGATTGTGTCAGACAGGCTACTCTGCTATTCGAACACTCGAAAAAAATGGTTTTCATCAGAAGAAAATTGAACAAATGGGTAATATTTTAAGATATATCTCCTGCTAGAGGCTCAAAATGTCTGCTAACCCAACAGTAAAAAAGGTTCAAAATTATCAATACTGCTATGAAATAGCAGTGTTGATGATTATAAAGCTTTTTGTTTATCCGAAGAAAATGACACAATAATTTGAGGATTTAGCCTAATATCATGATTTCACAGCGAAATCGAATATTTTGAGCAAATCAAAAAAAATTATTTTAAAAAATTATCAAAAATCCTCCTATTCTGATACTGATATTCCAAATCAGAAATCGGTAAAATAAAAATAAACGATCAAAGTTTTTCACAACCATTTACAAAAAAATCAACTGTTTTCCAAATACTGATTATAATTCGATAAAACAAGACAATGCAAGCAAAACTTTTTTCTGTCAAAACATATATTGTTAAGTATGGATCACTTATGGACTGTGACGATTAGGCGCAGAACATCTGTGAAGCATTCTTACAAAAACAAAACCTCTGATCAGGAAAGTACTCACCCTGACTTGAGGTTGATTTCTTGGAACTTCTTGAATAGGCACTTGTGGTTGTGTCTATACATGAAAGGGAAAGATTTAAAATTTGGTTTTCAAAACAAAAGTCAATGAAAACTCCCAGAAACATAGGCCTTCCTAACACAATGATATGAGTACAATCGAAGACTTCTTTTTTGTTAGTTCATTGGCTTTTTTGTGAGTTCATGTGTCTCGGTAGAAGCCTGAAACACCTCTAAATTTGACCAAGTACCTGGACTCGAACTCGGACTGATGCATTGGTAATTCAGATTGTGCTGTGCAATAATTTACTTGTTTTATTCCGATTTTATCAAAACAAGAAACGACAAATGACTCAGTGTGCCTTGACGGTGAACCTTACAGAAGTTCAAGTCGAACAAAGCAACTTTTAAAATGACTAGCAGTAAAGGACACATGATAAAATAATAACGTAACAGCTATGTCACACAATGAAAAATGTTTTTATGTATCAATGTATTAAAACAATGTCGGTCAACAATTGCTGCCGCAGTGCTGAACAATCAAATAAAACTTATAGCCTCGGTTTCTGATTTCCCATTAAATTGTACAAAATGCTCGAAAATAATTAAAAAACACCAATGCTGCCATTTCATAGCACATTGATGTTTTAGAATTATTTTATTCCCTTTGATTGAATTTAGAATACTCGAATAAAAATGAGATTTATCAATCTGAGACAAAGTTAGGATATTAGAACAGACTTCCAAGTTTTGTCTTTGTACTCAAATCACTTTGGTCAATATATTGAAAAAGTGGCTTAGTCTGTATAATTGTATTGTCTAATCTTGTTTTAACTGGAATTTTTGAAACCTTCTTACCAGATGAATTATGAAATATTGAAGGCATGTTGAAGGCATTGGAGGCAATTGTTGGCAATTTGAAGCTTTCAGTAGGAAACGTAAAGAAATCAAAATCAATCAGAATCTTTATTCTTGGCATTGCAAAAAAATAACTTCAATTATGTGGAAGTGATCGTTTGACAGCTTTGTAGTTATAACCCTTCAGCTTTGTAGTTATAACCCTTCCTTGAAGTTTTGCTTAATGAAATATATTTTTGCCCAGTTTCTGAGAATTTGATACCCTTCCAATCCCCAAATGTAAAAATTGCCAACGAGTCTTTTGTTAATCATAAGTCACTGATGGTCTCATCTGTGGCCCATGCTTTATAAAATAAAATTTATGATTGGAATAAACAGAAATAAATGTGAAAGATGTACTCACTAATGGTTTGTGTGACCAATCAAATTCATTATCATGAGGATATCCCATTCTTTCATAAAGATCAGTAAAAAGTTTTCGCAAGTAATCGTAGTCTGGCGTTTCGAAAAAATCCAAATGTCGAACGTACCGTAGGTATGTTGCCATTTCCTCTGCAAGGAAAATAATTAGATTGAGATAAAAAACAGAAGTGTTAGAAGAATGAGGTATAAATGTAAGTAAACTAATTAAGATTGGACAACATGTTTAGTTCAAGTGGTATTCGTATTCGTAAGACTGCTGGAGCTAAATTTTACATACCATCAACTAAGGCTGCCTGGAAAATATTCAACTCAAATTATTGGATTCAATATCCGCAGCAATTTGGAATCAGCTAAATGATAATTAAATTTTTTTCAAAATTGAATGCTAATTTTACAAAAATTAGGATTATTTATTATGACTTTTGATTCGAATTTCGATTACGGAAAATTATTTGATTTAATTCTGAAACCAAAATATGTTCAATTTTTGTCCCCACTAATAACTGAACCCAAGTTTTCAAATTGAAGATGTAAAAATATATATGGATTACCTGGATGATTTTCACATAAAACTTCTATAGGCGTAGTTCGCTTAGTGTCTCCTATTTTTTGATAACGTTCTTTCAAAGTTTCGGCCTAAAAGTAACAGATGAAAGATCAAAAAAAACTTTTGAAAGAATGAATTGAAATAATGGCCATTGATTGTTCAATTGTTGACTGACCAAATCGTATTTTCAATCTGTCACACATGAGCAGTTTTCATCGAAAACAATACTCAGGTGCCAGAATCCTTTATCTTCTGGTGTCCACAACGTTAGTGCCATTTTCTTCAGGTGACCAGAAAAGTTGCAAAACCATCAATATAGCAGTATATATGAAATAGCAGTCGATGAGACACGATCCATCTGTGGCACATACTTATTGAAATATAATTTCAAATTGGGAACAACCACTAAAAGTTGCATAAAATGTCAAGATAGCAACTGCACACTAAGTAGAAAGCATCTCATGCAGAACTAAACCACTATAGCGGAGTGCAGTTAATGGTATCTGTCCTGGATCTTGGTAATATCGTCTACATCTTCTCTACTTGTTTCGGTCGCCTTTTTGCAACACAGAGGAGTGTTTTATTTATATCAAAAATAATGTGACTCTGTTAAATTCTATGAATACAACTGCTTGTTAAAATTTAGTTTTTCTCAATAAAAGCCATAAATTGACCCCATTTCGTTGGCAAGATTCAGGAAAAATGTATCGTATTTGGAATTATAATACAAATAAACAATACAGGATATTCAAATATCAGCATTAGCAACCAAAGCTTACAATTTATTATCAACTCGATTTAAATATTTTGTCCTAAACACAATTTGGAGTCACTGAAGTGTTGCGTTGTCGAGGTGCTGTCAGCTGTGACTCATACAAACAAAATCAGGAGTAAGATAGTAATAATCCTGCTAAGCGCTTTTTAAAAATTGACAAATCTCCAGATTGTAATTAAGTCACCCACCTTTAGTCCCTGCCAGGGTAAACTTCCTCTCAAAAAATACATAAACATGTGACCTAGAGCTTCAAGATCATCTCTTCGACTTTGCTCTGTATAAAAAACAACATGAATAGATAAGATGGAATATAGATCAGTCGATAAGGTGAAAAGTATGCCAAAGCCAGGGTGAAAGAATCTTGTTTTTCTTTGGGTGTTCTTTTACAGTTCAGTTGCTAAGACACTCAAAAAACGTATTCCAATTTTATACCAAGAGATATTTTATCAAATATTATTCACCTGCTAAAGTTTCCTCTGGTGAAACCAATATCATCACACAATTTCAAGTTAATTAAGTAGATATTGTGGTTTGAAGAGAGTTAAGACATTTATTTAATTTCATTAAATACATTATTGTTGATCACCAACCCAATCACATTATTTTCATTACATATACTTTCAGTGTTTTCTTAAGAATGAGTCACTTACTGTTGTCAAGCATGAATCACAGATGGATCGTACCAATATGGTATGATCAATCTGTGGCTCATGCTTAGCAGAGTTCAATAATGATGTGGCAGTAGCAATAGGTACAAAAATTTGAAAATATTGTCAAAAACAGGGAACCTGTCTACCATTCTTCAAGCAATAAATAATTAATCTTAGTTGTCAGCCAATTGTTTCTGAGATGACGCTACGCTCGACTGAACGAAGAAGATATTTTAGGAAACCACTCCATTTCCACTCATATTATTAAATTCATGTTGAAATGCTTCAGATTAATGACATTTCCCCAGTCAGAAAAGCTTCATTACTACATGTTTTGTAAAGCATGAGACACTGATGGATTGCGATGCTCAGGTGCGGTCCATCAGTGGCTCAATCTTGACAAAATAAAATTTCTGATTGGATTTCATATTTGGGATGCGAATGTGATAGCAATGTATATTCTTTGGAATGTATTTAGAAAAGAGAAGCATGATCCCATTAATGACTCATAAATATGGTTGACACATTTGGACACATTTATATTCATGTCAATAATGGAATTGTAATGTTTTGAAATGAATCTTTTCGAAACCGCTGCTATTTAAAAAAAAGTGATGGGAAAACGAACTGAATTTCTTACACATTTTATTCCATTCAAAAATTTTAATCGTATGAAAAGCTTCGGGAAATATGCTATGAAATCACAATGTTAATGATTAAAAAGTTATTCCATTAATCAGAGAAAAAATCACATGAAAGTTTCACACATAATTTCTTCCTCATAGATTTTGTTCAGTATTTCATAGTAATATCAGTATACCGGTAGTTAATTTTGAAAATTTTTCTGTAGTTCGGTTGTCAGGTAATAAAGAGACATTTTATTCTACTAATGAGAAATTTATCCCACAGTATTGTTCATTTACTAAATCATCATCTGATGGAAGACATTTTCTTTGTGAGTATGGGTACTGGTAGCATTGAAGCAGGCATTCTGCCAGTCTAATCTGTGGTGGCAGATATAATGACATTTTGCATACTGAAAATGTTATTAAGAAAAGTTGTCTAGTAACATATCGAATTATCCTAACACATTTTTTTTATTTTCAAGTAGTGGTATGAGTTTAGTCTGTGCCGATTCATTTTCATTGCAAATTCGACGTCATTATTCTCCTACATAATCACTAGTCAGAGAATTATGCACGAAACACAGCAACCCAATAAATATTAATAATTTGGCCCACTGATGAGCGGTCAGACAGAATTAATTTAGCTAATAGTCAACCAATAACATGATTTTATAATTTCGAAATACCGTACTTTAAATTATGCAATGCTCTTAGATCACAAGAGATTTTAACACATGGGCCATATTTCTTCATATCTGTACAATTTTGTCTTGCAAAAAGATAAAAATGTCTCTTTCGAGTGTCTAATAGCAACCGATTTGTAGTAAAGGGTTCAAAATAACATTGAAATGAAATAGCAGTCTTGGTGGGTTTGAAGCTTATTGTCCATCCAAAGAAAAAGACAAGAACATTTCCGACACTTAGACACTGTCATGCTGTGTACTATGACTAAGGAACAAAAAAGGTCAATTTCCTGCTGAACCTTAACAACATTAAAACGAACATCAACACAAGGGATTTGCTTTTCCATGTCCAAAATTGAATAATTACATTATTAAAAACATTGATAACATAAGATTATATATATGGAATGTCAATGTGTATTGATAGAAGAACAATATTGGGCAGAAGAGATTGTTTTAAACAATTACCTACATTGTCAATTGCTGGATTAGGGGTGTGTGTGTGTCCCAAATGGTGCGCTTGTAGTTTGGTTCAAACCATTTTCAAACACGCTTTGATCATATTTTGGAAAGTTATGATTTAAGTCAAATGATATGTTTTTGTTAAATTTATGTTTACATTGGATATTCATTTCCTTGCTAAATTAATCAATTTAAGAACGAGCGAAAACAAAATATCCTTTAACAAGTAGTCTGGAAAATCTGACTATTCAGGTAAGGAAATTCCTAGACCAAAGAAAGAACCTTTTGAAAAACACTTTTCCTTAAGCATAAGCGACAGATGGGCAACTTTGATGAATAATATATCTTGGATTGCATTCATCCATTCCCTATGCCTAGTAACTATGCTGAAATAACCATACATAATTTTATCCAATATACTGCTTTGGAATACATTTTTGCCATATTTTTCTCTATTCCTATAAGTACCACAGCGGTAGACCTACAATCTGAAAAAAATTTTACTCGATTTTTGAAACTTCTCACTTTTAACAAAACATCGCAATTATAAAGGTATTTACAAGTGGCGTTAAAAACCATGAAATATTTATTCGTGTTCGATGCAAAAGGCTAGTAGATTGAGAGCTACTTTGCTACTCCGTCACCCGAAGGATCTTGGATCTTATCACAAAAAAATTCATCGAATGGGCAATATTTCATGATCATTTGTTAGAAGACGAAGTTGTAGAGAAGGCTTTAAAATCAACAATACTGCTATGAAATAGCAGTATTGATGGTTTTGAAGCTTTTTATCTATTCTGAGAAAATTACATAGATGTTTCAGACACCCACGAAAAACAAGATTCTGTTCCTGAAATGGAATAAAGAAAAATTTGATGCTACTAAACAAAGCAAAATCTGATGAAAAGAGCACGTTCAAGCGAGCTCAATCACTGGTACTGGTCCTGATTAGAAGATCGGGTAAACCACTGATTTCAAACACTGTATAAATTTCAATTCTTTGTACATCCTTTGTGATAATGATGACAAATTTGGTAGAACAGACAGACAGACAGAAATACACATGTTCACACAAATATTGATCACTTTCAAATATAGGCAATAAACAGTGAACGGAATTTTCACACAACCACAATAATTGATTCCAACACTAAGGGCGTTCTTATAGATTAGTTTAACAGAATTCGAAACTGATTTTACAAATAGAATGAGGTTTCAACATTCCAGATAAAATACCAGACTGTTCGGATAAAGACGTCAATAAATTTGATTCTACAACTATACATAAAAGGTGGAAGAAAAATGATTTATGGTTGGTCAAAAATCTCCTGATTAATTAAGAGGGCTCACCTTTGCCGAGATGCGTGTTTATGCTCATATACCGTGCTGTCCCAGTAAGACTTTTATGTTCCCTGTATGGTATGTGCTTCTTTGTTTCTGGGTCTACGTATTCTTTTGCAAGACCGAAGTCAATGATGTTAATTGTGTTCTGATTTTTAGTGCCGTTTCTTCCAATTAAAAAATTTTCTGGTTTCACGTCTCGATATATAAGATGTTTTGAATGGACATATTCAACTCGTGTTATCTGAAAAAGGAAAACGGTCAAGAGAAGTTAAAACCTAAGAAGTCAAATATATGTATACCTAACTAAATTCTGTCATCTAAAACTATAATGGTGCAAATTTTTCTCATCGATTCATGCTTCACAAAATAATTTTTAAAAATAAAATTTCGAGACTTCAATCATTTTTGTAGCAGGAAACACTAAATCAATAATAGATAAACACTAAACAGCTAATTGTACTAGGGTACAAATAAATAACACAATGGTTCTCTCCGGCCCAAATTTAAATCAGTTGACTACAAATAAATAATATTGGAATAATTTGCAGATCCCTATAAGACAATCTGTTTTAGCTAGCTTTAATAATCAGAGATAATCTGCCCCAGCAACAACAAGAGCCCCCTAACAACAAGTAATCTATCAAGAGTTAACCCAGTCACAAAAAATTTGTTCTAACATTTCATAAAGCATGAGTTGGTGATGGATCGTGTCGACGAGGCACAGTTCATCCGTGACTCATGCTTGACGAAACAAAATCTCCGAAATGGTATGTTGAACAAAACATAAAATTAAAGCATACATTATCGACCAGCTTTCCTGAGTAGGTATTTTTAAACAGATGTAACAAAAACTATGTTCTCTGTTTATTTTCATTGTATCAATTCCATGATGATGTGATTTATTTCAAATTTCAATACTCTACACCATCAACTATTCGATGGAACAACATGAAAATAAAAAAAAATTATCTAATAGCGGTAACTGGTTTTTAACAAAAATTAACAATTCAACATTTTGCAAAAATGTATTTTTACATAATTAAAAAACACTGACAGATGGCTGTGTGGCATCCATTATAATAATCAATTTGAGCATATTTATGCAAACTAAGCATACTATCAGCAACAAAAAATTTGAATGCTAGGGAAGATAAGTAAATTGATTTGGAAAAGACAGAATAAAAAATATGAGTTATCCAAACCTTATCTGGTACACACCAACTAAATTTAGTTTAGAATTTTACTCAAATGCCGGCATTGACTATAATTATTGCCAATACGAGACAAAAGACACGTAGGAGAAAATAACTTCAAAGGGACATTTAAATTGACAGTAATACATGGACGATTTCCCTTTCAACGAGATAAAATTCGTGACAAGCATATCAGTTTACCCCGAGGCTTTATTTGACTAAAACTTGCGGTAATGTGGTATAACATTGCAAAATTATAATTGCGTTATTAATGGCACCCATATAAGTAGTTGATTAAACGAATAAACTTGGAGTTTTAATAAAAGCACAAACTGCATACTTTTACAGGACATTTTTACATATTCAAATTCCTGTAATATCATTTCACACATACAGATCGTTTCTGCAGTGGTACAGAGTAAAGTAGACTCAGCATTCAGCGAAATATACCTATGCAAAGCTGGATTTGAAAATGTTTTTGTATGGAAAAGAGAAAGATGAGATGTTAGATAAAAAAGCCCATAAACAGACAAGTTGTAAACAGTATTTTTAAGCAGTACACTTTCAATAAAATTGTTTAATTAGGTTAACAACCCAATTTAAAATAGTGTTTGAGGACATTCAAAAAATGTTTAAATTGAACAAACAGATCAGATGATACCTTCTATTCTAGAACTTTTCTATTTTATACTCCCAGTTGATTTTCTATATATTACATGACAGTCAATTACTCGAACCGTTTAAAAATAAAAGTGTTATGCGAAAAAAAATAAAAAAGGGAAATATTTATTAGATCAGATAAAATGTTTACAGAAATGTTTTTTTTCGAGAGTATGGCAATAGCATAATTAAATAAAATGCTTCAAAACCATCAACACTGCTGCGTTTTGAAGCATGTCTACAAGATGAACAAATATATTTTTCTCACCAACTGAATAGCAGTCATTAAAACAGTCTTTAATGTAAATGTGCGATCACAGAGGTCAAAAAGGTCTTCCAGACTTGGGCCCAGTAATTCCAGCACCATGGCGTTATATTTTCCACAGGGACCGAAGTAATATACCTGGGGTACACCCTCTGTGTAAACACAAGATCGATAGAGTTTAGCAATTTAGAATATTGTGGTTAGGCAAAACATACATCCTAACGTTTCCAACATTGCTAATCAAACTTTATGACGAGCTGGAATACAGATTGCGCTTTCACTTTTATTATTTAAACAGTAAACTGGAAGGTAATAACATTGTCATATCCCAAAATGAATCAGACTGACAGAATGGATCTTATGTAATTACTTCAGTCTTTAAAAAACGTTTTTGACAAAGATAATTTAATTATTTTTGTTCTCAATCACTTTGAAATTAACTTAAATTGGTTTCTCATATAACGTAAGATGGCACCAAGATAATTTCTTACTCCAGGACAAGAATATTAAAATGTAAGAAAATTTCAAAATTGATATTTTTAATTTTAAGAGCTTACAATGCACAGCTTTGAAAAAAGAACTAAAACAACGATGAATGAGATATTTACCTGCATTGCCAAGCTGCTTATAATAACGATATTCCAAGTGCAATTGTGGAGCTCTAGATTTCATTGGTTCCTGAAATAAAAAAGAAAATTCGTGAAAAATCAAGAAAGATATTTTATATTAAATTTAGGGACTTCGAATGGAAGGTTTCGTTAAGTATGGGTCACCAATGGATCGCGCCGTCGAAGCGAGGTCCATCAGTGGCCAATATTCAACATAATAAAAATTATGATATCTTAATATTTCAAATTACTATACTATACAACAGTATATTACACCTATAATATTAAGTTATATACAATATTATTGAAATAAATATCTAATCAGATAGCATGTCAGTAAAATAAGGGGATCCTGAATCGTAGTAGATCTAAAAAGCTTGATAGAATGGACGTAACCTACTTGATGTCGGTTTCGAAATATACAGTTCATGAAAGCGAATTTTTGTAAACAGTTCGCTGGTTGAATAGTTATGAATGAAAACTAAAGGGCTCTCAGCTGTAATTCGAACCCTGTGACAAAACACGTCACAACGAGGCGCAACACCGGACGTAACTTCCATGACACTGATCTCATGAATTCATAGTTGCCAGCAATCTGATTATAGCCCAAGCACGGTGTTGCCGAATTATCTGACAAAACGTGTACAAATAAGTAAATTAATCTTATTAACCAAGTACCAACAATCAAAAAAAAAAAAAAACAGATAATTTGGAAATTTAATCAAAGGTGAGGTAAAATAAGAAATTTGTAAAATATATTTCTCTTTGTTATACAGTTGTTCTAAATTATAAAATTTTTATTATATAATGCAGCAGCATCATGATACATGTTAAAATTTACACTTCAATATTCCCAAATATTTTTAATGAGGCTGTGTTCATACATATAGATATATATGATATAACATAAATGTGACATAGATTTATTGTAAATCATCCTAATTCAATTATTTTGTTCCTATGATGTAATGATGAATAACTATCAACCGCACGATTACGTCAACTAAATCAACTAGTTTAGGTGCTTCAGATTAGGTTCCATTTCACAGCATCGATACAGCAAAACCAACACTAGCGAGTGTATAGTAAAGCGTCAAATCTAACAAATTTGTACTGACAGATCCAACAGAAAAGGATTTGATGCGGTGTCCAGTTTGAGAGGCTTGGATACCACGGAACATTGAAGTTATTAGGGCTATTAAATTTATTTTATGAGAAACTCAAAAATTTGATAAAAACAATAATTGACAGTCTAAATATATTTGATATCATGGCTTTTCAAAGATCTCGATTTATCTTGGAAAAGATATGATATAACAATGGGTCAATTGAGCAAGCATCATTAGAGGTGCAAGTTTCGAATCTTTTTTTCTGTAAATAATCCTATCGAGTATGATTCTATTTTAAAAAATGATTCCAGACTGTTTTAAGATACTATATTAGTTAATAACCGTAAACGAAAAAACGCATTGGACAATTAAGCCTCACTTCAAAGCTATGTATATATTTAGCAACTGGGCACAAGATTGCAGCAAGAAGTAAAAATCAACTAATGTCAAAAAAAATATCCAAATCTTTGCTTTCAAAGTCAGACAACCACAAAATATACATAAATGACACAATAAACAATGTATTTGAATCTTCACATATTTTTTTGAAATGGTTAGAATCAAGTCAAATTACCAGTGATTTCATCCCTAATAGAGCATGTGTCATTGATGGATGGCATCGACGAGAAGTGGCCCATCTGCGGCTCATACTTGACAAAATGAAATTTAGGTTTGGACCACTTCCACCTAAATAGGAGTCTAACACCAATTGGTTATTCTGATATTGTGGATAAATTAAGTTTTCTCATGAATAAAAAAAAATGGGGAAATTCATCATACTCTGTACATTAATGCTTTACAATAATTAATAACCACTCTCATAGCTTTATATTTAGGCAATAAACAAAAAATATCAAATCTTTACCACAACAGGATGTCTAGGAACACTAGTATACAAATTTTCTTTTCCGTTCTTAAAACACAGTTCTTCTTGTTTATTGTTATCGATAAATCAATTCACTACAGATTACCACCCTTGGGCTCAAAACAACGATGCCACAAGCGAATAGTCTATTCAGTTAAGCGAATGATAAGTCGGACTGTCGAAGTCGTGCATTGGTGGCCTGCGGTTGACGCAATCAAATTTTTGGCAGAGAGTCCCACAATTCAATACAAAGCATAGAGTAGGAATGTTAAGAATTTAATACATTTTGAAATGTGAGGCACTGGGTAGATTGAAAAACTTCAGACACTGGTGCTGTTATAAAAATTACCATTCAGTGAAAAAATTTTCCACCAGCGAGTACAAGAGAAATGCACTATGCATTTTAAATTAAATTCAACGTAATACTGGGTATACCTTTGCTACTATAAGTATCAAAAATTATCCAAGATAAAAATATGATTTTTTTTGTCCCAATGTGTAGCAAACAAAATTATGGAGAGTAAGGAAAGAACTTACCAGTTTTATAGCGACATGTTCATTGTTGTACAAATTTTTTCCTGCAAAATATAGTAATGTGCGTTAAAATGATTTAAAATTGAATAATAAAACATTGTAACTAAGTATATAAATATATTATATCAAACAAGCCATATACGAAATCAACAGGATGTTTGATCAATTTTCATTTTGTTTTTATTAGGACTGACAGCATGTCGGCTGCTCGGCTACACAAGACATATAAAAGCACCATCAGGAAAAAATTTACTCAAAAATCGTGTGAATAGCCTTTAGGCCAAATCTGATCACTGTATCTGTAACCACAAATTTTCACTAGCTGACGAAGCACTAATTATAGAAGACACACCGATGTCTTTCACGCAAATGAAGTGCATGAAAGATTCCATGCAATCGGCCGAGTGATCCACCTTGCTTTCACCAATATTAGTCTGATGCTGAGGCAAAAAACAATAGATCTTGTAAATAACGAAATAATATTATATTTATACTTAAAATACAAAGCATCATACCCAGTCGCAATTCACCAAAATTCCCACAGCCAATTTTCTTCCCTACTCTAAAATTCGGTCCGACCATAAGCATGCCAGAGTTCGGTGTACTCCGTCTATCATGTCTACTTCCATCATGTCTGCCAGCATGATTTCGTGGTGCTCCACCAGTTCTGTCTCTCTGCCGATGATCCTTGTCATTACGATCACTTTGTCTCCCCTGCATGTTACCTGACGAAAAGCGCTGATATTGTTGTTTAGGATGCTGGGATGACACTGTGAATGCTGCACCCCCAGCAGCCTTGCCTCTTTCAGCAAGGGGGCTGTATGTGGGGAGTGGCACGATGGAATTGCTCCGGGAGAAAATTACCTCCTTTTCTAATAATCCAACTTTATATTATGCAAACACATAAATTCTGGTTGTAGCATATAACAAGAGTGAATAGACTTAAATAGACCAAAAATATCGATTACAACTAATAACTAAACATACCACAACATTTCAGAAAATTATAGCTGTGAATATAAAAAGAATAATATTAAATAATCTTCAATCACAATAGAACAGCACAGAAAATATATTTTTCGTGATTCAAACAGGAAACTTACAACATGAGATTGTCCTTATAGTTGGCATAAGTGGTATCCAAAGTTTCGAAGTGTACATCTTCACCAACAGCGAACAAGACATTCAAACCAGGGTGTCAGAATCTTGATTTTCTTTTGGTGCCCGACATGTTCATGTTATTTTTGTATGGACAAAAAAGCTTCAAAATCATCAATACTGCTATGAAATAGCAGTGTTGATAATTTCAAACCTTTTTTTATTCAGTTAGGTGACCACCAAACACTCAGAAAGAGACATTTTAATCTTCTACCAAGAGATATATTGTTAAATATAGCTCTATAGCTAAATATAGCTAAATTGTATTGGGGTGGCACCCATTTGTTTTCGGGCGTCTGAGTAGCAGAGTGACATTCTGCCATTCTGTTTGAATCATTCTCGAATTTTGCTCAATTTCCCCCTGTTGAAAAAATATTTTCTCCTGGTAGCACAGTGGACGATTTCGTATCGATATAAAACTTTAACTTCATATACCAGTACAGTGGAATACTAGCTTTAATTACAATGACCACTTTTATAAAAATGTGGTTTTAACAATAAAACCATTAATTTCACAATAAACAAATGCTCGTTTTCAAATGATAATTTTTTGTTCATCTACTCGTATCGTTTTTACAATCATTTCTTTTACAACAGCCTGTTATCATTTGATTTTCAACTACAGTACAAATTACTTTTTTGTATTAAATAGTATGTCAAACTTTTAAGTAATAATCAATATGAATCATGATGTTGCTACAAAATGTGTTTGAAATACATATTGAAAATTATATCATGTGCGAATAAATATAGTCTCAGAATTACAAACATGTGGAGTTCACAATAGTAGCTCTTAGTAGGTAGTTAAAAGTATTAGAAGATGTCAATGAAATGATCCCCGAAATATGATATTCAATTTTCAATATGGTTGTTAAAATTGCTATTATAAATAATGGCAAGAATAATCCTATGAAGTTATATATAGTAATTTCAAATCGACAATTGTCTACCGCCTACACCTAGATGCTCTTACCATACAAACTAGTGTAATCAATCAGTATCAGTATCATAAAATCATGACAAGAATTAAGAACAAATATTATTGATAAGAAGTTCACCTAAAAAAAGTTATCTCGAGTCCCTTGAATGATATTATCACATTTATTACCAGGACATATTATTATTATCTAGTAAAATTTGCCTGGGGCAAAATTTAGGTGGAAATATGACAAAAAGTCAAAAGATATCACCATTTTATGATTTTAATTGGTGAAACCGACATACAAAACTATCAAGGATCATACTTATTTTCATATGTGAGGAGAAAGATACCATAACTACATAAGTAAAACGAGAATTGCAGAAGTAAAACTACTAATACAATATACTGTGGTCCGACTTGAAAAAAATTACACCCAAGTTGAAAGTTGTCTTATTCTGTACCACAGCACGCAAGGGTTTGAATTACTCAAGTTGAGTAAGAAGAGTAACATATATTATGCACCATTAAAAAGCAGGTTTCGTCACATACGCGTTGCTGCTGGATCGCAACACAGAGGTGCACTCAATCCGTCACACATGCTTAAAAATAGAACATCATACTTGAAATCCTACTCAGTAGAGAATTTAAACCATAATTATTAAAAACCTATCATAGTGATTCACTTTAAAATATGGGAATCAATGAAGCTTAGGAATATTGTCCATATAAGTATCTAAATGGATAGGTAATGATAATAGAATTATCCTGCTATATTGAATCCCTTTTGGAAACACTTCATATATGACTTCACAAACACCGTGAAGAAAAAAAAAAGAGTAATTTTGATTGTTAAACCTTGAATCTTTAGATCTGTAATTGGCCTGAGTATGCATGATATACTTATGCTTAAATGCCGGATGCTTAAAATCTCAAAATCTCACCACTGACTTGAAACTGGCATCTGCATGAAATGTCATAGTTATTGATGTCGTTAGGCCTCACCTATCTTTTAATGCAGAATCAAAATGAAATCCTATTCCAAACTGAGCCCGGCCGATATATCGGTCTAATTTTGCTGTTTACCGATATATCAGCAGATCACAAAAGTGGCCAACCGAAAAATCCACATGCGAATCCATGCAATTCTTTTAAAATGATAACGTTTTTTGTTCATCCATGCTTTTCGACTTATTGCATTTCTTTGGGAGGTATGTCAACGGTTTCACGTATCGGTTATCGATGGTCAAAAAAGTAAAAATATCATTATCAGCATCGGTCAGGCTCTATTCCAAACAAATTAACCGAAAATTACATTTTTCATAAAAAAATTATTCTTTTTAAATGTCCAACAGTAAACTGTATAGAAGCAACTGAACTAACACTCTCCGTTACCTTGAGTAGCAAACCGTTCAGCTGCGGTGGAAAGTATGAGAAAATCCATCACTTAACTGCGGTAAAAAAAGCTTTAAAATAAAGAATAAAATAAAAACAAACTTAGAAAAAAGAAAACACAACCTACCAAAGGTGAAATGCATCTGAACTATATAATATTGAAATGGGCAATGCATCCCACGAAAGAAAAAAAAGATTAACATAAGCATTTCCCATTTATATCATCAATTCTGAATTATCTATCCATCACACTAATAGAGTTTAGAGCCATAGTGATGCGGGATAAGTATTCATGGTCAATCGGTTCCGCTATTTCTTATTATTTCAGGAAAGAACGAATTCATAAAATTTAGTGCTTTGACTTGTGTTAGAATTCAGCTTAAACAATTTTTTGTCACTTGAAATATGAATATATTTGAATACCCAATTACGGACGACCACAATCCATATCTCTGATACCATTCTTGTGTTGAACTTTTATGTTATTAATGATAAAAAGCAAATAAAGCAATGTTCATTGAATATATACCAGACCAATTGAGTGGCAGACTAAAGGAAAAGATGAATTTTTATTTAAAGTAAATAATTTTATTTTTTCGTTTTATATATATATTTATAACATCTGGTGTTTCATCACTGGTCTGCATAATAAAACAACATTAATATAGCAGGGTGCCAGAATCTTGATTTTCTGCGGGTTTCTGACATGTTCATGTCATTTTCTTTTTCAATTTGGTTGCTACCAGACACTCGAAACGAGACTTAAATCTTCAAGTCACAGACATATCATGAAATATTTGCTGAATATGTTTGCCCATTTGCTGAATTTTCTCTTTGGCTATTAGCTGCAATAATCAATCAACATTAATTGGTTACAATACAACTGAAACAATAACATATCGATAGGATTATCTATTGAAATCACACCTGTTGTGGGATTAGCTAATCTAAAAAAGAAAAGCTGGAAATGTTTTGTCAAGTTTAAATCATTGATATATGGTACTACAAACTAGATCAATCCTTATAGGTTAGTTCATATGGTACTGGTATTCAAAATTCAATATAATGTTTGAACTTCAACCTTGATTCTTTGGCTTTAGGTCTCAACTCATCAACTTAGTAGTGCTGCTGATGCTTGCGAGTTTTTATTACAATAACAAGTCCTGACTAAGGCTGGGCAAAACCATATAGCATGGGAGTTTGAATCCGATTCGTATAATTTTGGTACCAACGTTGAGTCCCTTTGGTATATTTTATGCACAGAAACAAATTTCGAAAGCACCTATGATTGCTTTACTTCACAATTCACAGTTCCACAAGGAGTGGTATACTTTTATACAAATAGGGCACTTGAATATTATTTGGTAATATCTTTTGTTAAGCATAGGACACTTGATTGATCGTGTCATCAAGGTACAGATTATCTGTCGATTTTGCTGACGAAAATAAAATTTCTGATTGAGATATGGCTTGCTCTAGGTCAGGTTAACATGGGTATTTATCCTTCTTCTATGCCTTTGTGCAAGTGGATCCTTATGCTAAAAGCAAAAATGCTTTAGAAAGAGAATAAACTAATAGACAAGAGGTTCGAGAGTTTTTATACACACATACACAAATTTATTTCTGTAACATGTCGTCTGACAAAGGTCAGACTTCCTCAGACAAGCATTTTCAACTCTCGAACCTCTTGTCTATTAGGTTGTTGAAAATGCTTGTCTGAGGAAGTCTGACCTTGGTCAGACAAAGCGTTACAGAAATAAATTTTTGTATGTGTGTTGAAAGACTCGAGCCTCTTGCCTAAGAGATAAGACTGATTGGCCACCGATTCAAATACTACGGTATATGATTCTAATCAATTCCAATTTACGAATCAAATTGCACAGGGTTTGCCCTGACTGTAATTCTCTACTGTTCACATAAGTTGCGCTGTCTATCACACAGTCTGGGTTTGGTATTTCGCACCAGCATGAGCAACACTACAAAACAGATAAGACACAAGGCCAGAATCAACAAATTAAGGAAACCACCAGTCAGACAATGAATAAGTGGATAGTACTGATTGACATTTGAAATATATGATCAAGAATTGAAGCAAATGAGTAAACTCGTTAACCAGACCTGACGCTCCACGATTTTTATTTGCTGCGGTATGTTAGGAATCACCTCAAACAATTGGGTAACTGAAGACAGCAATCATAGAAAAGATCAAGAGAATTCCAAAAAAGAAATGTGTAAAAGTAACTTGCTGATGTATGCCGGACTGTCAACACATCACTTTAAAGTACATTTTTTAAAGAACAGGACAATGTACAGCTTTGTAGTGAACAGGTAGCCAAAACTTATTCACAGACACAATTGCAACCTCCACTATACTCTAAATATGAACGAATATAACAGCAGATAAATTGTTGTGATGATTACAAAATTGCAATTTCTCAAATTTACAAATTTGATGAACAAATTTAAGTAAAATTTTTATTGATTTTTCTTTTGAGTCGCCCTGTGAATGAAATCACCATCTGACTAACATGTTTAGAAATAAAGCCAATGTCTTTTTTTTTCTTGAATAAATAGTTGAAAATTCCTTTATATATAAAACCAGGGCCCGAATTGACGACCACCCTAAAGAAGTAGACAATATAAGCAACTAGATTATTAAGTGAGCTAGGAATACAGTACTTGACTCTTCATTTTCGGTCAACAAATAAAATCTGCTCTCGCGTAGAAGGTTAATTCTTGCTTAATGGTAATAATCTATTTTTCCTGTGCTTTAAGCAAAAAAGTAAAGAGTCGCGATCGCTTTTTTACTTTCAAAAATGCAGGGATGTGGCTATTCTTCAGTGGACTTGTTGGCGGGCAATTTCGATAAGGTTACAGACGCCGAATAGTTTATCACTATTATTGAAAGCATTTGTTGAACGTTAAGAATTTAAAAAAGCTTAAGACTTACATATTTTTTGTTGCTTCCTTCAAACATGAAATTAAATCCGGAAAACCACTTAAATTTGAAATGCCTAGGAATAATTATCATGTTGTGTCCATTTTCGCAAATTTTACTTTAAGCCACAGATTACAAAAGCAAGTGCGCTTTTACACATTTCATGCAACGCAACCACGTTGGTGAATTTTTGTTTCTTTAATATTCTGCTACTGCACTGCTACAACGAAATCCGTAAACAAATAAGCTTCTTTTATTTCCGTAGGCTAGGGTACAGGTTAAAGCGAGTGCAGTAAAACCGGGTGACTTTGGATGATATTTCTTTATTACCCACCAGTAAAAAGAATCTGCTTTTGCTAAACCATTAATTCTTCTGTCTTTCTCAATGCTAATACTGAATACTGTAGGTCTCCTGAGCTTGTGAACGAAAAATTCAGTAGTTGTGAGCACTTTTTCACCTTAAAAAATGCGGGAATGGGGATCTTTTCGAAGGACTCGCTGGCGGGTGACTTCGATAAGAGTAAATGATTTATCCCTATTTTTGATAGCATTTATTGCAGGAATAAAATTTGAATTATTAGGAGTACTGAGTATACTTCCATATTTTTTAGCTACCTTTGAATATGAAATTTAATTCAAAAACCATTTAAAGGAAAATGGGGTCAAAGTTCTCATGGCAGCAGAACTAGGCAGTACAGAGTAGGGCTTGGGGGGCACGTACCTGAAGGTTTCGAAAAGGTGGGACATCATTTATTATTACAGAGTCTTATACACTGTACAGCATAGTGTTTGCCGCCTAGGATGTATTCAGTATTTCTCGAACAGAAGTGCCGAAAAAATTTTGCGCCTTGGGTGCTAATTTTTTGTTTTCTCCGAAATTTTTACAACAGTATAAATTTATATCATTTTTAGAGCATGAAAGGCCAAGTGGTTCCATACAATAACGTGACGTTCAGCGTTAGTAGGTTCAAAGTAAGGATCTCGCATAAAAAAGGAGAGGAAGTTTATGCTGTATGTTCAAGTTCAGAGTTAGCAGTTTACAGTTCTCTCGAAATATCTAATATTGTCGAAAATTCCAATGTTACGGTAACTTAAGCAGTGGGTACTGGTACCGTACGTAAGTTAGTTACTGGCGGGTGACTTTGATACCGTACCTAAGTAATGATGGTGATTTAGATAAAAAAAAATTGAGCTCTGAGCTAAACTGTAAATATCAATGTTTTTCGCACTTGGACTTTACTAAAATGAAAATATACTGTAACGTTTTATTCAGTTTTCCAAGCACTTTCTGTCTTGGCTTATCATATTTGAAAACCGCTTTTTCTGTTTTAATTGACCACTTAACAGCTTTCCAGACGAATTCCAGTCTCATAATCTGTAATGTTAAGCAATACCGTATATATATACCGGTACCGGTAGCCTAATGTTAGGATTCCTCCCACTATGAAAATACTGCTCTTATCAGAGGTGTAAAAACAGGTACTCTGTACTGTATAATCTGTAACGTAAACGGTAAAACGGTGTCGGATGCCGGCAGACAGGGAAGACTCTGAACCCTTGACCAGAAAATGACAACACCCGTAAAGGGAGTCAGGTATCACAAACCCGGAAATAAGCTGACAATCAGTCCTTTTTTTGCCGAATTGAATTTTATAAGAAAAAATATGAATAAAACATGTATAAATAACATACCATTTGTGTTCAAAGAATCAGTTTTGGTCTAGGCTAGAATAAGGATACATTAATCCTGGGGGAGAGGAAAGCCAAAAATACGGCTCAACAACATGGTGAACCACGACCTCTAGTGCAGACACTAATTCCGAATCGTGGGTGAAAGTTTTAGATTTAAACATTTTTAAGAACTCATTTTTCCTGTGCATGGATATGGATGGCGGAGGAAGACGTGGGCAGTGGTTACGTGAACCACCATGCACCGACAAGGGGTCCAGCAGAATGGGGTAAGAGGTGCACATTAAAACCAGCTGCACCACTCATTCTCGCGCGCACCACTTGTACCTCTTATTTCATTGTGCACCACTCGCTCCACTGTTCTCCGCGCACCATTTTTTTAGTACAACGTTCAGCGAGGGACCACAGGAAACAAAAATATAGCACAAAAAAGCAGATGATGGATAGAAATATGTTACTTGATAAGGTAATCGACTTGTTGGCCTACTTTGGCACAAACAGCTGTTACCAGGCTGCCGCAAATTCCAGTCCAACATGTGAAATAGAAATGTGACATAAAAAATTTCAACTTTTTCAATATTGATTTATGAAAGCATCTTACAATTTTTAGAGGAACCACTGGTCTAGAACATGAAATTAACGCATAGCATAATCTGGTATAAGCATGTTTTCTGGCCATGCTTTTCAATTTTTAGATAACGGTTATCGTAATTTGCATTCACTGCCGGCAGGCACGGTGTCAGGAAAGTCCCCACCCCGTATTGGAATCATATAAACACGAGGTGCGCGTTATTTGCCTACATGGTTTAAAGAAGATGTTTGATTCAATTTTTTCCATTTTTGCTAAAATCAGGCCAAAATGTTTTTAACGTTAATCTCCAGCTTCCAAAATTGCCCAACTCCTTGAGGTGCGCCAAATTTGGCCAAAAAACTGAAATATTGCATGTGCAAATCAAAAACGGCTCCAAACACTGACCCCCCCAAAAAAATAATAATACCGGCCCCTTAGTTAAGTGTTTATGGTATGATCCTTCAGTTTATTGTTTGCCGCTGCTTTCTAATTACCTGATTAATTTTTTGCGGTTAGTGACAAAGCGTCTTATTGGTACATATAGTCCCTAGGCCTGTGTTATTTCAAGCAAGTTAGTTATGAGATGAGATGAGGCTACAAGCATCATTTTGGTGATGAAACTATATAATCTAGACTTTAAACCGTAACATCATAGTCATATTCTGACTGGCAACACTAATCGAGCAGAATGTAGATTCTATAGATAGAGCAGTGACCATAGACCATGTTTATCATTAGAACAGGATAGGATTTTTCATGCATTGCTGGCGCCAACCAATATCTACAGATGCGACCGTCTAATTCTAAAAACGGCCTCTCAGTTAGGTGTTTATGGTATGATCCTCCAGTTTATTATTTGCCTCTACTTCCTAATCACCTGATTAATTTTTTGCAGTTAGTGAGGAAGCGGAGGTTTTCAATGAAATACCATCCAATACTCCGGGGGTGATGTACCATGGAGCCTGTCAATTGAAAAAAGATGCCGTTCAAACAAGTACTAGATATATATACTAGATATATGCCTCCTGATACGAAATAAAATAATAACGTGGAAATAAATATTTATTTACTTTTTACACTTGGCCTACATCGATCAGGCCCAAGACCAATACAAGAAGTCAAATATTCTTTGGGGTTTTCTTTTGTAAGCTATAAAACTCAAAGCGACACAGTGTCTAGCAAATTATTTCAATGTATAGATAGACTAATTCAGTGGTTATCATGTTGGCATCGCAGGTTGAAGATCTCGGTTTCGAGTTCGACTCATTTATTTATGCCCACCACTCAACATAGGACGTAACTTGGACAGGCTCGTCCGAACCGGAAAGATTATATCTTTCCAACAACACCAACCCCGATCGTCTAATGATCGCTGGTACAGGGCTTTGTTCAGGTTGATTCGACAAAATGAGTGGCTATAAAAAGAAATCAGATCATAATAAAATCGGTATACACCCCTCTTATTTATATGCATACTTCTATGATAGTATTTAGTCGTAAAGGGCCTGAAAAGGAAAAGAAATCGAAGTTTTATCAGAAACTTCACGGATTCCGAGATTAGGATGGCATCAGTCGATACTACGGATAGAAATCTGTGCTGATGAGTAAAATGTAGAAAGTCTGGAATCGGACTCGGGACATAAAAAGATAAAAAATTTATCCCCAGTCTGCAATAACCTTTTAAAAGTCCAATTGTCTGCGGTTGCGTGGAAGTAGAAGAAAACACACCCCCCCCAAAGGATATAAAACATGCAATGTACCTTTCTGTGAAATTTGTGTTCGTCCATCTCATAATGATCAGATGGTCAGATTTTTTTTCGAATCTAGTCTTTTTAAATTGGATACTGGAATGGGAGAACGAAATAGTCAAATTTTGCATTACATTGCCAAACATTGTGCGAATCTTCAAACAAAGATATTTTGTTAAATATTTTTCTGTCTCACCAGGAATAAATTAAATAGCAAACCACACTGCGATGGATTCCGAAAACTGTGATGAAAACAACCTAAGACATCACGGAAATAAATAAAACAAATTTTCGAAACAGTGTCATGTTAATTTCGTGTGGGTAGGGGTTGCTTTACCACGTTTTTAATATTTAATAAAGTTTTTAAAAAATGTTATTCTATAAGGTAATCAGGAAGGCCAAGGAAAACGTTATAAAATATTATTATTACAACAAATGCATAGAGGTACCGTTTACACGTTATGTTATATTGGAACGTTCTGCGAACGTAAACTTTAGTCCACAAATTTTCGTTATACCAACGTGTTTTCAAACGTTATTATAAACGCTTTCTTCAGGTTGATCAAATAAAATGAGTGGCTATGAAAATAAATCAGATCGTAATGAAATAGTTATCAACCCCCCACATTTGAACACTTATTTCAATGATATTATTTGGTCATGTATCGTCTGATAAGGAAAAAATCGCAGTTTTATCAAAACTTTTGCTGATTCAGGTGAGGGGGGGAGTATTTATCACTGGGGACGGGTGTCAGTATACCATTTCCACAGCCAATGCAAAAGACCAAGCAAGTATATGTAGATGTAAATTGATGAGAATCTTGATTTTGGTACTGGTGTGGCAAGGCTTGAAAAATAACTTGTTACACTGGCGTGGTGATTAAATCTAACAAGTATCGAATGAAAGAATGGTTGGAAATCCAAACACAGCATCGTATTCCAGTTCTTGTTACGTATCAATCTCACCTCAACTTTCATACTTTTGGCACCCTAAGCAAATTTCAATTTTATATTCCGATTACGGGAAACACCGTTTATAAGTTCAGAAGAGAATTAAGCACATAGGTATCCTCGCAGCATTCCAGCAGAAAAACTTAACATTGTGTTTGTATGTTGAGGCGGTGTTATAAATTTTCCTATATCAAAATCATATCTTCACCGCGCACTAAAATACCAGCTTAGGAGATAATGGTTAAAACGCCCTTTTGATCACAAAAAGCCAATAAATGATGTTCGATTATAAACCGATGCCCCCGCGCAGCAGGCTTGATATCTTTATACTCTTTAAAAAATATTTTCTCGAGAGCACTGAAGGAAGTGGGTTACCCACAAGAGCATGCCGATCTTCTAAATTTCCAGATCTAACAGAAAGCATTTTGGTATTCTCGCAGCATTTCCATTACTTCCTAATAATCGAAAATCATATTCAGCGCATTAGCGCGGTATTTTGGATTAAACTGGTATAGCTTGCGGTATACGGACCGATAATTCGTTAAGCGGGCAAGGTGGATGTAGAGGATGCATCCCCCAAGCCTCAAGAATATCCTAAATGTATTAAAATTGGAGAAAACGGCAAAATGATTTTGCGAGTAGTTGTCGCGCAAATGTTGAAATATTCTTCCACTGAAAAATTTTGCGCGAAATATATTTGATTTTTATGTATTCTTGAATTGATTGTCACAATTTCAGTTCTCTTCTTCTGAAATTTCCTATGATTCCTTCTGCGAGGTTCTAGTTCTCAGTTCAATTGCGTATTTCGTTTTCTTAAGTTACGCAGCCAACACATTATGAAGTTTGGAATTCATGCAATATTGGTCGGTCTTCTGCAAACGTTCAGAATTGTCCCACATACTCAATCAGATATTTTGCTCAATGATTGAAATTAGATGCTAAAAATGCATTGAAAAAAAAAATATTGAACACAGCCAATATTTTTAAACAAACTGACTTTTTCAAATTCCTAACATTCGAATTCCCGCTCCCGATTCACTTTGTGCGTATTCTTGGAAATTTAGTGGTTATCCGACAGGTATTAAAACAAAAAAATACATTTTTATCAACACTACAACGCTCGTTTTTATATCTGCTTTTATATCAATAAGACTGATGACGACATGAAATTTGGTTTCGAAGGATGTCAGGACATGTGCGCTGAAGACAAGGTATCATAAATAACGACTTATGTATACTCTGGACCAATCTGAAAAATGGATGCCCGTTTAGCTTACTACAAGCAATTTCCAATGTGAACCGCTAATTACTTGCCCTATGCGATGAAATAATTCAAGCTCAGAAAAGGGCGAATATGTGCGAGAGGCTTGGCGCACTTGGAACTATACGCGAGATGTCATGGTTAATTCCGTCATCCATATTGTTAATTCTTGCCTACTCCGTTCTGCATCTTTTAAAGGGATAAATATTGACCCTCAGTTACGCCTTACTAATATAAAATTAAAATAAATATATAAATAACAATATGTTCTATTATCGTTTTTTTTCTGACTGAGTTATTTCGTGAATTTACGATATGAAGCTACAATTTGTCATATTCATAACGTAAGGTTTTTACAGGAATCCTTGGAGATTCGCACGGCTGCAGCTTCCACTAAAGTGACAATGAGATCTACTAGTGCGATCACCACCACAATTACTTTCGCAAAAAAGAGAGGGGCAATGTCAAGGGTAAAGCGGACTTTACTTGGGCAAAAACCAGACTTCAATCTAATTATAGAACGAGATTTCAAAAGGATTATACAGCTGTAGGCTGTTTCAAATTCATTCTTCTGACAAGTATGGAATGCAACTTATACGATTATACGAATGTCGGCAGCAATACGCTAATAAAGTTTCGTTAATTATTATTGAAATATACCAATTTGAGGTTTAAAATATTTTAATTCTGGTATTGTAACATTTAGCTTCTGACTATTTCCACAGCATGTCATTTTATATAGGCCTATATATAGTGCACATCTTGTGCATTCTAACATCCATGCTTTCAAACACTCTCTGCCTTTTCGTAGCAATAAATACCCCCAGCGACCTTGACTCGGTGAATTCCTGTTGCATGAAACACAGGTTGAGACAATAATGAAATACGCAATTCCAATATCAAAATGTGGTTTGATGATGGGTTGAATGGTGAGTAAGATAGTGTGAAACGTGGAGCGTGAATCTGTGAATATAATTATAAAATGGCCTGAGTTTATTGTTAAGTAACTGTGATTATGAAAACGGTGTCACATTACTCATGAAATCTAAATATCAATCCAAGTAATCCTAATGTCGCATCAACTCTAACTAACTAAACACATCAACATTCCTATATTCCTAACTAAACTGAGTCATGTATTAATAATCATAGAATCGTAGTATTAACAATAGCATAGCAAATAGTTTTCACCCAAGGCAAATATTTGAAACTCCAAACAATTCCAAAATGTCTTCAAATTTGCAATACAATCTTACTTAACATAAACTTACATAACTTGAAATACCAAGGTACAAATTAGATTTGATACAATAGAAATATATATATATATATATAACCCCGACATACTAATTTATAGCGAACGCAATTCAGTAGCTCAACTTAACCAAAATACTGCATAACAATAAACGCATCGCTAAATTCTACAAAATCAAAGTCACGCTTGAGAGCGGCGCGATAAGTTTTCGAATGTAGATCATGCTTGGCTTAATCTTACTGCCTAGTTGAGGTAAAAATACTGGACGTCTCAACGACCGTGCAAAATGTAATTAATAAATGAAATTTACAAAAAGGATATATTTACTTATCACATCAATGGAGGGAAAAGAAACATAGATTTGATCAGGCTGGGGAAGGGTTTTGATCTGTCTAATTTGTTAAAATTATCTTTCTGGCCACACCACCTTCTACCGGTACTTAAATCTATTACTAAACATTGTGTCGTGTGATGAAAAACATAAGAATTAAAACATTCAACTGGAATGCGTATTTTGTCCGAATGAACTTCTTTCAGTAACATGGTCTGTGTTCATATCGGGTAAAACTTCACCATATGTGTTGCATTTCGTTTCATCTTGAAACCAAAAAAAAAATAAAACTTTGTTATCGTACATACAAATATTCAAAAACTACGGAATTGGAAAAAAAAATTTGACACCAAAAATCAATCCTGATTGGCATTGGATTTGCCGTGATTTTGGTAACTGAGTGACAACATCTACGTTCACCCGGAGAGCTATATATACTGTAGTTCCGTGTGAAATATTTTTAGCTCGGTGTTGCCTGCTTCTGCTTGCGCGTAAAAAAGATAACGTTCGGTAGAGAGACACACAGCATAGTATACGGTAAGGAAGAAATATCTGGGGTAGACTTTAACCTATTATACCACATTCATATAACGCGGACGTGTCTCCAGCATTGTTCTGGGCACCGACACATAAGTTACCGCATGCCGTTACCGGCAGCTCATTTTGGGACTGGTATAACACAGAACATTCAAATATGTTTGTGGAATTAGATGAAACAGTGGAGTTTAAAATTGTAGAGAGATACAGCAAACAGTTAAAACAGGGCCATTGCAACTATGACCTACGGCACACTAATATATTTGGAACATAGGGTGCAACACTAAAATTCGGGAATGACGGGAACAACGGGAAAAATAATAAAAAACGGGAATGATAGGAACAACGGGAAATGTCGAATACTAAAAAGCGGGAAAACATGCGGGAAACGGGAACCACACTAAAATGACGGGAGATACCCAAAAATGCGAGTAATATTCTAAAATACGTTGATGACAAAAAATGCTAACGGAAACAGTGATAAATGTACTAAAATGCTGGAATTACGGAAAACACACTAAATTGCGCTAATGACGGGAACACACTTAAAGCTCTTGAATGACGGGAACACAACAAAACTGAGCAACTAGTGTAAAGTGTGGTGGGTAGTATCTGTCCCGGGCGATGGTAAAATCCTCTACCACCTCTTCATTTACGAGAAATATACTAAAATGCGAACGGGAACAGGTTGCACCGCTAAGTCCATTCTTTGTAATAATATTTAAATGCACATTCACGGTCAAGTTTTTTACAGTGTGTGCTGTCCCGTAGTTGGCTCTAGAATACCCATACCGTATTTACTGCGTGTCATAACATAACTAAAAAGAAACAAAGACATCGTAGATGATTTTCCCGTCGGTCAAAGTCGGTATTTTATTATAGCGGTTAGGTAATATTTAAGAAGCTTTCCGCCCAAAGTGCAGGGGCTGGTACTGAATTTTTTACTGGCATTGTTTGCTAAGACTTTGTTAATACTCTGTAAAAGCACTATTAGCAAATAAATTTAACATCCATAATCCACCGAAAGAACGAAAGAATAAATCCAAAACTAAATAGAATAAATATAGCAAAAACGTATGTCACAGAAATTGGAAATATTTTATTGGAAAGAAAAAACAGGAAAAGTTTATTTTGAGCAATAAAGTTGGATTCAACACTTTATGTTGCATGTTAATATGCATTAAGAGTTGTCAATTAAAATCGCTGAACGGCATTTCATAATTCATCAAAGTGAAGAAAGAAAAAGCAGAAGAAGCTTATCTTGAGCAAGATAGTTGGATTCAACAATTATACTTCTGAGGTCTGCTGGACGCCTGGCCGGCGCACGGTTGTTCACACAAACACTGCTAACAAAGGCCAAAACCTTTGCCCCTGATTCGGAACTTGTTTGCACGAGAGGTCGTGGTTTGTCATATTGTTGGGCCGTATTTTCGGCTTTCTTCCCCAGCAGGATCAAAATGTATTCCTATTCCAAACGACAATAGTTTTTACGTACCCTGAACGCGCATCGATCAATTAATTTCCTTACAAAGCCAATTTAATCACCTGGAATTATATTTTTATACACCTTTCCTTTCTGACTCTACCCCCAATTTAGGGAAGAGTAAAAAATCATAGCACCAGCACCTGAAGAGATCCAACTAATGGCCACTAGATACCAGATAGCTACTAATCAATTCAGTACTAGCAACTACAAACGGAAAACAACCCGAACGATTTGAACCATCATGGCAACGTGCAGTGAGTGATATCTGCCCTGGGCGGTGGCAAAACCATTTACCAATTTTTTGTTTCCTTTTGGTCACCACTTACAACACGCACGAAATGGATTAGGAATATTCTAAAGCCCGTACCTACTGGGCTAACATTGATTAAATTTGCTTTATTTTTTGTACTTTCAGGAGAAATTCTATTTTTGTTTTGGAAAAAAATCTCAAAAATATAGAATAATAATTTTTTGAAAAAAAAAAATTAATTTTTTTGTTGTACGTAACGTTTATCCTTTTTAGTGCTATAAGTTAATTTCATTTCAATATTTCTAATGGAAAGATTTATTTAAAGATCAATTTTTGTTTGTGTCATCAACCTTTTTTTGTGTTTGGGCTTAAAATTTTGAAATAATCAGCCCGGTCGTACCCAGTACAGATTCTTTCTAAAGCTATTTCAATGCACGTCTCAGCCAATGAAATTGATTCTCTTACTTAAAAAAATGAATGCGTAAGAACGTGCGAAGAACCCGAGATCCACTCATTGTTATCCTCCAGCAAATTCCGTCACACGAAAGTTTCAAATTGGCTGCGGAGAGCGACCTGATAAAACTCCTTAATAGCAAATGAGAGAAATTTGAGACGGATGAAAATATAAACAGCGAACAGCAACACATTCGCGAGCCTTATTACAAAGACCCACGCAAAAATGCCCAAAATTGCCCGGCGCAAATTGTATAAAACATTCATGTCGGGGAATACAAGCATGATGATCAAAATCCTTCATCCCTATTGCCGTGGGCGGGCCACCGGCATAAACCATTTATGAAGCCACCAATAGTCTGTGTTATGTGGCCATTAAAACAAATAGAAGGAGCTTGGATGTGGTATAGAGAAACACACACACCCGCTTTCGGCGCATATGAAAGCAAGTAATATAAACCATTTTTTCAAAACAAAGTCGGAAGTCTTTTTCCGGTCATTCATTTTCACATTTTGTGCATTCATCCCTGTTCCCGTTCGCATTTTTGTATAATTCTATTCATCCCATATTATGAGGCATTTCCCGTAATTTACGTATTATAGTGCATTTATCCCTGTTCCTGTTCGCATTTTTGTATAATTCCCGTCATCCCCATATTTTAAGATATTTTTCGTACTTCCCGCAGTTTAGTATGTTTCCCGTCATTCCCACATTTTATTGTGTTCCCGTAATTCCCGCATTATAGTGGGTATATCCCTGTTCCCGTTCGCATTATTGTATAATACCCGTCATCCACACATTTTAAAATATTTCTCGTGTTACCTATTCCCGTATTATAGAGTATTTCCCGTCATTCCCGCATTTTAGTGTCCTTCCCGTCATTCCCGTTTCGCGTATGTTTTACCGCTTTTTGGTATTCGACATTTCCCGTTGTTCCCGTCATTCCCGCTTTTAGTATTTTCCCGGGTATTACCGTCATTCCCGTTTTCTGCATTTTAGTGTTGCGCGGACATAGGCTATTCTGTATTCTGTATTCCGAAAAGAAATATTTGATCCTGATGTTATGAAAATTGTGGAATGCCGAGCTCAAAAAGGATACAATGACATATAGATCTGTAGATACTTCCAGGATGATAAACTGTAAAGGTGCTTTGTCTAACCGTCAAAACCAGAACTCTGAATCATTGTTCTGCGTTTGTGTACAGGGCCTGGGACGGTACGCGTACTGGAAATCAACGCCTGGGCACATCCAGACATTAGAGCAGGCCACTATGTTTATGTTATTTTATTTTGGTCATGATTGGATTTAATTAATTTAATGTTCTTTTGAAGATTAACACCCGGACGTACAACATTTGAGAGTTCAGAAAAACTAACTTACCATACCGGTACTCTGTACTGCATATATCCGATTATCATAAAAATTTCCATGTTGCAAGCGATTCATCCTAACTCGGGAGACAATACTAGATGCTTGCAGCATTGGCCACCCCTTTGTTAGGATGAGAATATTCTACCAGTTTTTATTTTGATGACGTTCGGATTATGACTAACTGAACTTCATCAGACCCGACTACTTCACATTTATTTTGATTGCATTATTACTCATGTGCGCTCGAATGGTGCAACTAATTGGATTTTTGCCCGATTCGTATTGTTATTGCTGTGTGTGATTGTGGCTTATTTGACTGATCGTTGAGCTGATGCATGTGTTTTGTCCATGTTTCAAACTTTATCCTAAGTTTTGTTGCTTCAAGGGCTGTCCAAAATATTTGATTCAATTCGGAATATTCGAATATTCAGCATGAGATCAGATAGGAAACGAAATTGGCGCAATTCTTTAGTACTGGACAGAAATATAGGCTAAGTTTATATCAGCGTGGGATATTATCAACATTTGTAGTTAGTGCTACAAATTGATTAGATAAATTATACCCTACATCACGAATGCAATCATTCAACCATATTCATTTTGCTCAGGCTGCTGTAGCTGGTGTACCTACTTCGAAGCAGCACAGAATGGAATTCACCTTTGAGACAGTCGTTCAAAACAAATGCTGATGATTTTGGAATAATTACAATTTAGCAAATCACATGTATCGAATCTAAATGGTACAGTTTGACAAATTTACATTCAAGTTCTAAACGGGAATCCTATTACAATGATGACACAGCACGGCGAAAACCGTAAAATTTTTCATGAGTTCGGTGCCCAAATCTCAATTTGAGAATTTTTAAGCTAAAATGGCCGATCATGTTTATGATCTGTATTATGTGTACGGTATTCTTTTTATCACTCTTGCAGTCTAGTGTTTTTCTAATCAGCTTTGCCAATCAGGCTTCTTCACAGCAGCATATAAGCTTATGCCGTAGTTTGTTTACAACTCACAATGGTATGTCAGGTAATGCCCGAACAATCAGATAACTGGTTCCTCGTATTCCTTACTATTATAATTTGGGAATTTGAATTGAGTTTATCAGTTGTTATGTGCATGTGACTGAGGTGAATGGTGCAGATTGTTTTAATAGTTTTAATAGATTTTGCTTGTTTCGTTTTTTCCTCCATTTGTTTGATTTTCATTTATGAGAGGAAATAAAAAAAATACCACTACTGTCTGTTTCCCTTCTAATTTATTAAAACTTTCTTTTTACATGCTACCGTACCATACACATTGATACTGGTATAAAATTTGAAGAATATTTAACATAATATTACTATGATATGAACGAATGGACTACGATGGGAACTGGAACTGTGGTAAACAACACACCAGCATTGAAAAATGAATCATTACAGATTATATGGCCTCAGAAAAACAGTTTTGGCTAATTTGTCCCACTAAATATAATTTTTAAAAGCCATGGACTAACATTTGGCCAACTTTCCATCTTGGATGAAAATTTGCCGTAAATGGCATCTATAAATCACATTGTTTTTCGAGTTTGTCTATCTTTCAGTCAACGTGTTTTTGGCAAAGAATAAGTACAAATTGCGGGACAAATTTGCTGTTTTTTCTGTGTACATAGTTTATTTTCGTATTCGACATTTTTTTATATTATGTTGTATGGATGTACTATATATTTATTGTGTCATATTGCCTAATTTACAGTGGCCGATGAGCCAAACTCATATTGAGTGCAAAATCAACATGGAATAAATTAAATTGATGAATAACTTAACTTATAAAACAGTCATAATTGTTTTAAATAATTAATTTTAACCATAAAATGGAAACAAAACATCGGAAATTTAAAATGCCACGATTTAGGCTAATTGGCAAAAAAAGGTGTATAGTTTATTTTGACACAGAGCCAAACTCATATTGAGTGCAAAATCAACATGGAATAAATTAAATTGATGAATAACTTAACTTATAAAACAGTCATAATTGTTTTAAATAATTAATTTTAACCATAAAATGGAAACAAAACATCGGAAATTTAAAATGCCACGATTTAGGCTAATTGGCAAAAAAAGGTGTATAGTTTATTTTGACACAGAGCAGTAAATTTTAAAACGTGTCAGAGAATAATTTTCAACAAATAAAAATATCGGTATTGGGTACGTTGATATTGTATCATTCACTTTTTGTGCTAATTTATTTAGCCCACTTCAATATAGTCATGTTATATTTCTGTTAGCCATTGTTGTATGGATAAGCTATTCTGTAGCTTGTGTTAGGCTATTTCATTAATTAGGTTATGAGCGATTGGCGAAACTCAATGAAAAGCATCAATATGAAATAATGCAAATTAATAATCAACCAAACACAAAAAACAATGTTAAATCTGATGGGGGAATGTTTGTTTTCAGTAACTGATTCTGGATTTTGTCCATCCAGTCTAGCTGGATGTGACATAATTTATGTTTGACAGTAATTTTGTACCAGTATGTTTTTATGGACAATTCGTACCAGAAAAAATACAGCACTTGAGTCAATTCTTACCCTGGAAAAATTTGCGAATGGCCGCTTTATTCAGAATTTTTAAATATATTGCTCTAATATTTAATTCCGTATTTTATGTATGAAATAATATTAATAACAAAATAACTTTTAAAAAACAAATCGACCTAAAAGTCGTTGCTTTTGAGGAAATTATTGAAGAGCGGCTTTGGCACGCTTGGATCGTGTGCCTCATTGTCGTCTTTACACTCTCGTGGTATTAAAAATGGAAGCACTATCCTAACAAGGTGGAGCAGATATTTCTGCAAAATCAGACGAACCTGATTTCAAGTGGATGGAATTAATGTCATATTAAACATTTCAGCGACTGTCTCATTCTCTCACAAATAAATGTTGAAAATAAACCTAATTGATTAAGACTAATTTTAGCTTTTGTTGCACGTTTTGGCATATCTCTATATAAGCTAATTTTCAAGTTTTATGCTCCCTAACCAGTTGAAATTTGAACCACCGCCAATTTTGCGTTATATAAACATTTCTGTGACTTTCACTTTGTGCCACCGATTAGGAAGACAAGTTTTCAAGATTTTAATCAATGGGACTATTTCCACAAATTTTTGTTTGGTCTTCTTACTGCTAATGCACTGTTAGATCATATTTTTTATGGTGCAAATTGATCAACAATGTTTTTTGGTGTACGTATTGACCTTTTGGGGAGACAAAGTCGGTTGCTCAAGACATTTCCAAAGAGTTCCGACAGAGTTTGGTACCAAGGTCTTTTGCAGAAAATTCAATCTTATGGGATTTCTTTTCAAGTTTTTTTTAACCGGTGTTCCTCAGGGATCGAATGTTGGTCCAACTTTGTTCTTGATATACCTTAATGACCTGCCTAATAATTTAATATGTGATTTGGTAATTTATGCTGACGACACAACCCTATATTCTTGTCTCAACGTAAAATTCTTTCCTGAACTACGTCTATCCTTGTCAAAATCGTTCGAGTGTGATTTGGCCACGGCAATCTAACTGAGGTAACCCTTGGCATGTAACTCTTAACTCTGAGAAGACCAAAGTTTTATCAAGTAACCGCTACACTAGTTACGAATGCAAAGCAAATTTCGTTATCCAATACTGTTCTAGAGGAATCCTCAAATGCGACTCGCAAAATATGCGACTCGCCATCATCTCTCCCAAAATCATTATTCATTTGTTCAAATCACTGATTCGACCTTATTCGACCTTACATGGAGTATTGCTGTCATATTTGGGGCAGTACCGCTGTCACTGTTCTCAGCATGCTTGACTGTATCCGACAGTGTGTTATCAATGATTAGCCAAAAACTTTCTTCCAGTCTGCAAAGCTTGTCGCATTGTAACAATGTTGCCTCACTTTGTTTCTTTTACACGTATTATAATGGTCTTTGTTCAAGGGAGTTTTCTGCTCTATCGGTCCACTCGATTGGCTTAGAGTAGAAAATTTGTGATTCTCAAATTCATGGATTATTGGATTTAATTTCCACCAGCAAATCGCAATCAACAGAATAAAATTGATTTTTAAAAATTAGGTATATATGAATACCAGTACTGTTATATTATACATGATTTCATTGATATCTTGCAATTAACTACCTATCCCTCCTCCTTGTTTCCTTACAATCATGGATCCGTGTGTGAGAGAATTCACAAGGATACACAAATGAGATAATATACAAAAATATCATGTTCTCGTAATATAAGTTTATTGTAAGCTTTCGTTAGAACATACCGGTAGTCTAACTTCTTCAGACAAGATTAAGGTTTATATACTTATATTTTTGTTATAATATATTTGACAGTTTTCTAGAAATCTGTTTTCTGTTTGTTTTTTGTAAGACTTTGATTTAAATTGTATTGGTTATTGGTATTACCTATACCAGTAATAATTATTCGATTCAATCCCCAAATTTACTACTGCGAAAAACATTTTACAAAATATGATAGCTGTACACCAGTACAGGAAATTGCTTCTGTATACCGGTAGTTCTTCTTTGGATCTGTCATGTATGACTCATTTTTATCTTATCAATCATATTTTCTGATTGATAGACTCTTAATCAAAATTTTGCTTCCAGCTGACAAGATTCTCACAAAAAAGTTGTCCTGTCTTTATTTGTTTGTTATGATACCTTGATTTTTTGAATATTTATAGCCACTTCTTTGAGTGGGTCACCCTGTACAAGGCCCTTTAACAGTTCTATTCTATCTGCGGACAACAAATATTTATTTGATTTTGACCACTGTCAATTTGCAGCTGTTTTTGCTATACTGAATGCTGATGTACCAGCTTATCCCAGCGTATCACTTTCTACTCAATTGTATATAATGGATCATTAATGTGCAGAATCTAACCAAAATTTTTACGTTCTATTATACCTTTAATACAAATAGTTTTATTTGATTTTTTAACTGTCAATTTGAAAATAAGAACCCCATAATTTGTGCTGAAGTACCCAGACTGAATTTTCGGAAATACACAAAAATGTATGTTTTCAAGAATTTTTTGGAACCGTGAGATTTTATATGCACTAAGTCATTTACAGATATATTTGCTAAAAAAATAATGTTGGCATTGAACCCAATAATTTTAGACAATACATAAAAATGTGACAAATTAAGAATTTTTTAGAAACCGTGGCTTCAGAATAGACCTAACGTATTTCCTGCGTGTTGTAAGAAGCGACTAAAAGGAAGTTCTACCATCTCCCAGTTGCAGATACCACTCACTGCACTTTACCATTGGGGTTCAGTTCTGTTTGGGATGTTTTCCGTTTGCTGGTACTACATCTTTTAGTAGCTCTTTGCTATTAAGTGGCCGTTAATTGGTTCTTTTGAGACTATGCTTTCGACCTTGCTCAGAGTGAATTTCAATTAAAAAAAAATAATTTGGTCAAAGTATGAACAAAAATTCAATCAGTATTATGATTGAATTACTATTAGTATTCAACTCTAGTAATTATCACCTTTATTCTTTATGTTTAAACATACTGCTAGCTGGTTACTGAAAGTGTTAATGATAAGTTGGTTTAGTTTTTGATGTGATGACAACTGTTTGAGAGGCAGATTTTTTTTCCTCGGATGTCCGAAATGTTCATTTCATTTCTTTCAGAATCGATGCACAAAAAGCTTTAAAATCATCAACACTGCTATGTGAAATTTTATTTCTATAGCAAGAGATATGTCATGAAATGCTGTCCATTTGCTATATTTTCTTCTGTTGGTATCCTTTTTCTTCAGCTGTCTTGAATAGTGTAGCAGGTCACATTCTGCTAGTCATGCTATTGACGTAATCAAGCATTTTCAAAGGAGGAGGACTTTCTAGGAAATACTTAAGTATCGGCAATTCAGAATATTTGACTATTTTGGAATAGTAAGTCTATCTACATGTGTTAGAAATACCATTTCCATGTGAATCAGTCAACATGATTGTGGGACACTGATAGCTACGCTACTACTCAATGATTATTTGGCTTTCTTTTAGTTTTAGGTTGTTTTTTTCTATGTCATTGTCATGTCCTATGGTTACAAGTAAATTTTATTCTTGTACTCCTCTGCATCTACATGACCGATATATTTGTTTGGGTTTGATTTAGAATATTCATGTACCTAAACTTTCTACCACACTGGCAGAATAACAGCTATTCTGCTATTTAGACACCGGAAGAAAAAGAATCATGCTTGAAGAAAGTTTAGCAAATAGTTAATATTTCACGAATATATCTCTCGCTGAATGATTAATATATCTATTTTTGAGTCTCAACAAAAAGAAACAAAACATAGAAAAAGGTTCAAAAATCATTAATGCTGCTATGTGGCCTGACCTCTGAACTGATCTTATTTTTGAAATATCGCAGCGATTCTTTTCAACTCATGTTCTGTAATATAAATTTTATTTTGCTCTCTGTACCACATATATCGTACCTGCTAATGCTTCTGTTAAGCCCCCTAGGTTTACTACATGCAATTTGTGTGTGTGCGTGTGATACCTAATAATGATAATTAAAAACAATTATAATTGGAGCCGACTAATGGCCACTACTAGCAAGGAGCTACTACAAAAGGTAGCACCAGCAACTGTGCTGGCAGTGGGAAACATTCCATGCAACAACCGCTATAGTAAAATGCAGTGAGCGATATCTTCCCTATGTAATGGGGCGAAAACATCCATCACTTCTAAATTGAAGAAACTGTGATATTCAGCAGCGGTTGTCAGAAGTGTTGACTCAGCAACACACAGTGTCCATGGCATGCTCCTCATTTCTGAGACCTCAACTTACGTCAATCAGAAAAGTCCAAGATAGTGCAAAACTGAAGTAGTTCGTCAGACCTCTGTGCGTTATACCCATGGCTCTAGAGTTGGAGTCTTTTCTGCATTCAGGGGTGAACTTTTTTGTTTACATTCCCGGAAATTGATTAGAATTTAGATTCAACTTAGGTTTAACAAAGAAATTTGATACTGTACCACTTTACTCAACTTTGTTCTTGACATGTGGATTGTGATGTCAAAGATGTGGCAATAGTTTAGGGGGTTGCTACATCCCTGTAGTCGAGACTATTTGAAAAGACCCTACACCCCTGTCGATCACAACAGTATTTTTTTGCAGTTTTTGCATGTGTTTGTGCATGTAAGTTGAAAAGTGCGAATATTAAATCATAAATTAGTTGTTTCTCTCCTTTCAACTTGACGATAATCACTGCATATGTTTCACTCAGATAATGTCATGGCATTCTGGTACTCGAGAAAAATGGTAACGATAATGAAAATATTACGATCTTGCTAATACAAATACATCGGCACATTTACAGTAAAAAAAAATATATTTGATGTACATGTAAAATGTGCCACCCTATTTTATAGTTCCACCTAGTCTACTCAGATTACTAGTATAGAGATGGACAAAATTGAATATTTTCAGAATCGAATATTTTTTGTGAAGCGAATATTCGAATAATAGTTTTATAATAAACAAACAAAAGTGTTATTGAAAATTGTAACATATTGTACATCAAAAATCACATAATCTGAAAATTAATACATTTTTGATTCCCTTGAATCGCAGAGGAAATCGAATCGAATAGTTTATTTAATCACAAACTGATTCAAATATTTTGGTCAGCGCAGTTCAAGTGGTAGTTCTGGATTTAATATCAAGACTTGCAATGTCAACATGACGAACCGCTAGAGCAGTGGTTATCAACCTTTTATGACATGTTTACGGTATTTTCCTTCCAAAACGGATATCTGTTTGCTAACAGTATTCTTACAGTGTCATTTCAATCAATAATATTTTTATTTGTTGTTACAGAAAATCTTATATTTAGCAAGAATTAGGACATAACATCTATGCTTATGTAATAGATAAGAAAAAATGATAAACTGGAATACTGCTGTGAAACCATTATTGGGTGGTCCTATAGCTTCACCTCCAAGTGGTTTCACAACAGAAGATTTGAATGCAGTAATTCAGGCTGTCAATGAGAATGCAGAAAAGATACTCGAACATGATTCTAAATATGAATGTTTCTTCTCCTCGTATATTGCTCTGGTAGGCCATTATATTGCGAACTCACTCGATAATGTTCAAAAATCATTCTTTCAAGAATTTATCTCGGCATGCGAGGTAATACTGACATTTTGTCTTCAAAGATTACAAAACTTTGATGTGCAATGTGCTGTTCCACAAAAGAATTTAATGCAGCTAATTTCTGCACTATGCCTTGGGACTATTCCGTTTCTGCGTGTCGATGTTATTACATTTACTGCGATGTTGAAGTCTGCCGAGTTGCCAATGCTAGTTCAAAAGTCTGAGTCTGAGACAGATAATGCGATTGTGCCATCTGAGCCAGATGTCATACAACAGATGTCCATGGCATTTGAAATGCATTCTTCAGGAATTTCATTCAGTACATCTGGAAAAAATATTGAAAAATCTACTGTACTCAAAGAGAATGTTGTAACCTTTTCTCGCCTCACCAAGACAGACAGTTTTGACCGAATTTATAGGAATCTTTCTTACCTCAAAAGGTATGTCAATAGACTTGCAGATCTGAAACAGGGAAAACCTTTAATACTACCAGATTCAGCTAGCGCTGCACTAACAATTCGGAATGGACTTGGCCCTCTTTCCAGCAACATAAGCATTGTTCTTCAAGCTGTAACTTTGCCTATTACGGATGCACTCACAGCAGAAAAAATTGAAAATTTGTCTAAGCTGAGTTTGAGTTGTATTTACGCAGGTTTATCTGTTGCAACAGCAATGACTCTAATATCCAATGAAGGAAAAAATGCTGGATCTTCAAGTTCTGCTTCCGTGTCATCAGATGCCAAAAGTAAAGAACCCGATTACGAATCTACTGCTGATACTATTATGTATGAAGTTTTTCTCATTTACACAAAAGTTGAGGAAATTTTTTCCTCAAAATACTGCTCCGCTCAAATTTTACCTAATTTTCAGATGATGGCTGCTTATATTATTTCCCAAGGCCTGTCAGTCATATTTCAGCAACATGGTAACGTATCCAAAGAAACAGCAAGTATTCAAAGCTTTGATAGATCATCCAACAGAGGAATATTCACTTTAGCTTTGTCTGTGACATTAACTGAAATACTTGAAAAATTATTGGACCATCCAGATGTTGAAACTTGCGAAGAAAAATGGGATGAGTTTACTTTTTCACCAGATATTTTGGAAATCGGTTCTTTTAACACTTTATTTTCAAGATTAGCTGTTATTACTGAGAAGTGTGATATTCTTCCGTTGCTCATTCGTTTAGTACATTCTCACTTCAAGGAACCTAGATTGGATAAAAAAGCTAAAACAACAGATACCGGTGTAACTGCCGATGATTCTGGTGCGTCTGATGATGACAATATGCATGACAGGACATTTGACATCATCGAAGGTTCTGAAACTGATTACTCATCTTGTGATGATGATATGGCAAGTGGAACTTTTGGATTCATTGGTGGACCAATATTAGGAGAATGGTTTTTGAGAGAGTTGAATGAAGCCAATATGGAATCTGAAGAACCTTTACAATTTGCTATGTCACTACCTGATGCTCGTAGTCCAAGAAAATTCATTTTACCTGAGGAAGCTCTTCTAAAAAATGATCCCACAAATAGATTCTTGCAAAAAGCAAACCTTCCTCTGTTGTTAAATAATGTTTCAAGGCTTATTAACAGTAAATTTATTTCTTCAAAAATTACGTTCATCAAAGATTATGTGCGTATTCATCTTAAAGTTGATTCAGTCATTAAATTGATCAGTCTTATTAACAGAGTAGATACATCAAGTAAAAACAGTCAATCGCTGATGAGTTTGCTACACAATATGCTCTCTTCGAATTTTGTTGACGAGGAAATCGAAAATTCAATACTAAAAGCTTTGAACTTGGATACACCAACCAAGCAGCTATTTGCTGATACAAAATCATTGTCGATTCTGTTCAAAATTCTGTTTCGTCATCAAGTTATGGACAGAAATGAAGGCAAAGATCATCAAAGAACCGTGGATTTTATGCAGAGTATAGTGAAGTATTACCAAAATTTTAAAGGATATACTGCTGGTTTTGACAAAGATATAGATGTTGTAGTTTTCCAAATGTGCTTGTTTCTTTTTCATACTGTATCCAGTTCTGCACAAAAACTCTTTTTGAAGTCTGTAGTTGATGCATTGGCTGATTGTGATGAGATTGGAACACTTCCCATTGCAACCTCACGCCTTGTTTTATTACTTGAATATCTGATGCATCATTATTCAACTCCAGCAAAACACCTTTTTGCTCACACCCAATGGAATTTGATTACTACGCATTTGGAACCAGATGACGCCGGAACTAGTAACTTCGGGTTTGTTGCACTGGGTGCAAACTCATCCAAAGCATTTCTACCATTTTTCCCGAGTTGGGGTAATTCTACTAAAAAAGTGGTTGTTGAAGCAAGCAGCGACTCTCAAGACAAACCAGTTTGTGAGTTTGATCAGGATATAAAGGGATGGGAGGCTGTCGAGGAGATATTTTTTGAAATAAGTGATGTTGGTCTTGTTAACAAAGCAGAAACCAAAGGTTTGAAGTTGGATGTTGACCAATCAGCTCTGGATGTGTTGAATACTTGTGATATATCTGTGAACGATCTCCACAGGATAGTTGTTTCAGCCTTGAATGCAGGAAGTAAAGTTGGGTTCGCATTTTGTAGTGATGAAAAAGGTAGAAATGAAAAAATACCTGCATTAATGAAATTTGCTTTTATTTACAATTTTCAAATGAGTTGGAGACTACACTCAAAGATTTTGCCATTGTTGCATGCAGATTTTATCAGCGATACTCAATCTGAAAATTTCTCCCTTTTCTTGTCATCAGCACATTCTTTGGGATTATTAATCAATGGTGAGTCCGATGACACTCAAAATGTCTTGGATCGTTTGATATTTCTCCTTACACAGTTTATAAATGATAACTTCACTAGAGAGAATGATAACAGTATCATTATGAAAAATGCATTCCCATCATTTACACAAATTTTGACATTAGATTGTCTGCTGCGAGAGATCATAAATGCTATTGAAAGACAAGCACACTTCCAACCACCTGCTGGACTGTTTCCTACAATTATGAAAGCGATGAAACTACTACGAAATGTTTGTCGCTCATATGTGTTATATAATAGCGGGGAGTCGAAATCAATGTATGAATTATATGGTGCAGTCATGCAAACAGATGTGCTTAAAATAAAACTTATCGAAGGTAGTTTGTCAAACCTGAATTTTCCAGAGACTCCTAAAACTTTAGATGCTGAAATTCACAAATGGGATCCTCAGACAAGAGCAAAAATTCCTGACCCATTGCCAGATGAAGTCATTAACACTGAGAAGGTCCTTCAATACTATCTCATGTCTCTCCAAAATAAAGACACATATTTAACGGTTTTGCAATATCTTATGGAATCACTCCATCTTACGCTGGCTAAATTGCCGCTTTGGGAAGATTCAGGCACCGATAGTTCAGTTGATATTTGTTCTTATACAGAACTTGTATCTCTACTTTCTGATACCCTAATGTGCAGATTTACCGATTGTAAATCCCTCTGGACAGACCAGACTTCGGAAAAATTTAAAGAAACTATGTGTTATCATGTCATCCACAAAATATATAATTTTGTTGTGAATACAAATACTGAAAATGAAGTAAAGCAAAGAGAATATTCTTGTGCATTTTTGTCATACCTTGAAAAATTACTTTCTCAGCAAGATTGTATTCATATGAAAAAAGCCATGTATCATTTTTTCATATCTTCCAAAAGTGAAAAGAACACAGTCAAGAAAGAAAATCCGAAAAGTTCTGTACTAGCATATTCTGGTGGGAATTTGAAATATTCAGGGGATTTCGTTTCCTTGCTTCTCTGCTCTAACCCTAACACACAGCCATTCAACTATGCTTTGTTTAGTCTGACTTGTAAAATGTTTGAAGATGTTGTCGGAGAAAAATCTGATCCCCACATCATCCCAATTGTTGCTCAGATGAATAGACTTCTATCTCATGATGATTTTGGGAAGTGGCTGTTAACTTTCAAATGTTTTCTCAAGGATCGAAAAACAGGTTAATAATTTGTAATTTTTGTGTGTATTTGTAGTTTACATTGTGGGAAACCAAGTTGGTTTGTCAATTTTTTTCTGTTGATGGCAAATCAGAATTTGTTGGCAAGAGGGATCCCATAATCATTTTGGCGAAAGGATTTCTGCGCTTATTTATCAAGATGACTCTTACCAAGGTTATCCTTTTAAGTGAATGAAATATATAAGTTCTTTTTTAGTGATTCAAATGACTTCAGAACAAAGCTATATATTAATCAGTAATGTTAGTTTACACATTCCTTTAATCTAAATTGTTACTAAAATAATCAGAACAAACCTTTTAGTTAATAGTTTACCGCTGGATTTATTTTGGTAGATGAAACTCATGATTTTTTTTTTTCATGTTTCTCTATTGTATGTAGTATTCTCAGGTATCTGAGTAGTACACTTTCTGTTGAAAACAGATCTAACAAAAAATTAATTTGTACTTTTTTTATTTATTCACAGGTTCATCGAAAGTTGGTGATATATCTTTGAAACTTGCTCGATTCTTGTCTCATGCTGAATCACCTGTTAATCACACACTTGCTTTGAAAATTCTGGAAACATGTCTTGTTGATATACAAAATGAATTTCCAAAGTGAGTCTATTGTGGATTTCTTGACGATATTGATGAGTTTGGCAGAAGCGGAAGAAGGTATGGGACACCTTTGGCTTTTTAAAATTTCACTGATATGGCTCAAGCTTTGTAAGAAGGAACTGCAAAAGTATAAAAACATAAATGATCTATCCACGGATGAAATGAATGTGGTTAGTGTATGCGAACATATTCTTTTTTATGTGATGGATTTGCTTCTTGTTCTTCACAACATAAATGTTGTGGATCAGTATGATAGTGAATATGACGATGATCATGTTATACATGAAAATGAGAATCCCACAGAAACGGACAAGCAGGGTATTCAACCTCAATTAGATTATGATCCAACTGAAGACGATGATTTGTGCAATAAACTTTGTACATATACAGTTACACAAAAAGAATTTATGAACCAACACTGGTATCATTGCCACACGTGTGAAATGACCGAGGGAATTGGTGTATGTTCAATATGTGCCAAAGTATGTCATAAAGGCCATGACCTTGCTTATGCTAAATATGGATCATTTTTCTGTGACTGCGGCGCGAAAGGTAATAAAGCTTGCCGTGCTTTAACAAAAAGAGATCGTGTTATAGAGAATTCTGCTAGAATTTTATCTGCTACTTCTTCCAGTACAACTGTTGTCCCATCTGCATCATCTTCAATGACTTCTATGCAGTCAAGAAAGGTCATTTCTGCTGGAGCCAGTGCCATGTCTGTCGAATCTTCAACTAACCAAGCCAACCATATTGAATCCTTGGCGAATACAAAACAACCGCAGCAGCGACAAAAAAGACTGAAATTGTGTAAAAATTTGGACGGAAGCAGAACTGAAATATTGCAGTACCTGAATACAGATGATGGAAAAGCAGAATGCGTTGGCCTTCTACTGGAAGTTATTTCTGATTTGGAAAAGATTGTTCAGAGTGATGAGTATAGATCTTTCATTCCCAATAGCACTGCATATGCTATCAGTATGATGACAAAACTTCATGAAACTGAGAAGACAACTGAGACTGTTGAATCTCTCCTGGTGCCCACTTTAGGATCACAAGAAGGTGCTTTTGAAAATGTTAAGGCAAATTTCACAGGGGAGCAAGGTCAAGCCATCAGGCAGTTAATAAATACACGGATGATTTCAAGAGTTGCTATGAGTTGTTTGTCTTCAGGTTCGGGACGACGACATCATCTGGCTGTGACACATGAAAAAACCAAACTAACGATTTTGCAGCTTTCTGCACTTTTAAAGCAAGCTGATGCAAATAAACGAAAGTTGACACTTACGAGACTATCTACCACTCAGATACCATTTACTATTGTAACGTTGGCTAATAATCCATGTAACGAGGAAGTGTTGGCAGTTTGTGGATTGAAAGATTGTCACATTTTGACGTTCACATCTTCAGGAATTGTCAATGATCATTTGACTCTTCATCCACAACTTTCTGCAGGAAACTACATCATCAAGGCTGTCTGGCTGCCTGGATCACCAAGTGAAGTAGCCTTGATAACAGCTAAGTTTGTGAAAGTGTATGACTTGGCGAAAGATGTTTTATCTCCTTCGTTTTACTTTTTGATTCCTACAGGCAAAATCAGAGATGCTACTTTTATGACAGAATCCAGCGGAGATGATTCAGTCTCTCGTCTTATTATCATGTCATCTGCTGGATATATGTATCATCAGCCATTGTTTGAGTTCTGTTCTGCAACTCACGGCCCCTTTTATATTACAGGAACTTTGTCCATCGATGATGATAGTCTTAAAGAAAAAAATGACCAAGTTGGGTGTGGTGGAATATCGGTGTATTATTCACATACATTACAAATGCTGTTTTTCAGCTATGGAAATGGGAAAAATTTTGCTGCTACGCTGGACCTGGTGAATGAAAAAGCGCTAAAGTTGTTCAATATTGTATTTAAATCAGCCAATGGAAAAGCAAATAATGGTGCCAATCTAGCTCTTTGTTCTTGGAATGAAGTAACTAGTCATCCTGGCCTTATGACTTGCTTCATATATAGCACTGGTTCTCCTGTAGCTGTTTTAGTTGATACAGATAAGGTTCAGTTGCAGGAATTGAAAACTACTACTAGCAAAGCAAAAATTCAAGACCTTGTTGCAGTTCGACACTCATCTCCAGGTGATTGTGAAAGATCTACGCTAATTGCACTATGTGAGGATGGATCGCTGAGAATTTATTTGGCAAGCCAAGAAGGCACTGGTTTTTGGTTACGTTCTAGTCTTCAGCCCAAATCTGTATTTGGTCGAAGAAGTAGTGAAGACAAAGATATTCAGAAAAGTTCATCCTCTGAAAGTGCAAAAATGAAGGGACAAGATCAAATTGAACCCATTTTTCCAGTTGATTTTTTCGAAGATTGCCAAATCATCCCAGCAAATGACCTGGAATTTGGTGGTGAATCCCTTCTCCAAGTGTACAATCCGAACCAAATAAAAAATAGATTGGCAAATCAGGATATGTATATTGTTTCGAAAAAGACATTTTCTATTGAGATTACTATTAAAAACAAAAATATGATTGTAACCGGTGTCAGAATGCAGCTTGGTAATCGTGGTAGTGATTTTGCCCCAACTCACATCTATATTGAGGATCGCTACATATCTCTTGGTCCACGTTTGAAAAAACCAAGATGGTTTGATTTCCCACTAACCCGAGAAGAATCTATCAGACATCGTAACAAGCTTGTGATTGTTTGTGGGTCCTCAGTACACCCAGATGACTATAATATAGTGGATAGTATCAAGGTTTATGGAAAAACCAAAGAGAATTTTGGATGGCAGGAAGAAGATGCTAAAGCGGCTGCCCTATCAACTGAATCCCATGACCAAATTAAAGCTGCTGAAAATGGAAAAACACAGGGAAAACTTGATAATGCACACACACATGATGGACCATCTAATCAACAAAAATTTTCATGTGATTCTACTGAATATGCGAATCCCGCTGATAAGTTGTTGCTGGCATGTTTGGCCTCGTTGAATTGCACTTTTGCTCAAGGCAGTCAGGTTGGGTGTGTTAATAAAGAATTGAAAGACCAGGCTTTACAGCTGGCATCTAGACTAATTGTGCAAAATGTCCCACATGCAGTTCACAGGCATATCAAACAGTTGCTCATGAACTTGCTTCCTGTCACCGATGATTACCATAGATTTAAAGATCGAACTTTGCTGAAACACATATCAAATTCTTTGGAAAATACCAAAGTTATTCAAGCTGTATCTACAGCCGGTGATGCAAATGCAGTTTCTACATCAGAAGTTAAGTGGAACCTCCACTCTGATGAATACCAAGTCTTGCTGATGGAACTTAGCAGAATCTCAGTTCGGAGACCAAACAATCTACTACTACTAAGGGAAGATAAATTTGCAGAGGCTAAAACTGATGATGTTTCTCCAGCAATACCGGCATTGCATTCCATCAGTGAACACTACTGCTCGCAGGTGCAAGACCTGCTTGATATACTATTAAAAATGATCAAGGAAAAACCCAAGCATAAGCTAATAACTCCTTTTTGTCTACCTGGAATTCTTCATATTGAATCATCTATTCAAGCATACGTTGACATCGTGCATGCTATTGCAATGATCCTTCCATCAGCCATCGAAAAGGTCTCGAAAATTTATTTTGATCTTTTGACGAGTGAACATGTTCAAGTAAGTTCTGCCGCTAGATCTGCACTGATACGCCTTCTATATTGTTCATCTTCAGCACAGCATTCCAAATCGAGATCTGTTCGTAGCAACAGCAAATCCACTGATACAGCTCCAAGTACCAGATCAAATTCTCCACCTTCCACTATGTCGAGTCAAGCTGTAGCAATGGCATCTGGTAGTGGCAGTGTTCTTGTCTTAACCTCAAATCAAAGTGGTCAAATCCACCCACCTCCGGGTTCTTACTTAAGTACTCAAGTTGAAAGACCCGAATCACTGAATTGCGATGATGAAGATGATGATGATGATGATGAAGACGATGATTCAGATGGTGTAATGTTTGATGTCGAAGATGCCCCAATGGAGGAGCAAATAATGATGGAGCAGAGAGGCAATGGAATAGCTCCATCATTAAACAGAGATGAGCAATTACGTGCCATGCAGGCTTTGGAGGAAAACATGAATCAAGCTCAGATAAGTTCATCCAGTTCCCAAAATGGAGAAAATGAAAGTGGAGCTATTGTGGTTTCTCAGCCACCACAAGAAAATGCAACTGAGGTACAGAATGAGATGCAAAGATTGCATGATTTGATGAATGCTTCTGAAAATCCAAACAACTTCATGCAGGAAGATAGTTTGGAAGAAATGATTATGGATGTTCATGACGAAGAATTTGCTGGTTTTGAAGGTGATGATGAGGCAATGGTGGAATATGCAATTGCGTTAAGCTTGCAACAGTCTGGCGAGGCACAGGGAGATCCACAACAGGATGTAGCAAATGAAGATTCTTCACCAGGCAGTCAGGCCTTGGAGCAATTACTCCAAGTATGGAATTTTGAAGTGCAGCAACATCAAATTGCACAAGGTCAGGAACAAGATGCAGTAAGTTCAGGTGTTGATCAGACAGCACCTGTTGAAGCTACCAATGATACAGACAATCATTATGTAGGCAGCGGTGTAGAAGATCAATCTCAAAAGGGTAACTCAGAGGATGAAGGCAAAAACATTGAAACAACCTCAACCTCTGTCTCGAATGCTACTAATGCTGCGCTATCTTCTCATGAGGATGTGGAGCCTATATTTGATGTTGAGAAAATCGGTAATATGAGAGCAAGGCTCCTTGATCAGCTTATTTCCAGACTTCCTGAAATTCTTGAACTGAAAAAAGGTGAACAGTCTGTTCCATATTTTCAAGTCCTTATAACTCTGACGAAACTCCTTGACCCATCCAAAGAGATGCAAAGAATCGTTCTGGATAAGGTTGTTTTGGAACTAGCTGCTAATTTAAATGGTAAAAATCACAAAGATTCATTGGACAAGATATCTGAAAGGTCTGCCATAAAGGAAATACTTAGCAATATAATTCGGTGCTTGGTGATCCTGATGTCGGGGAGCTCAAAGTCTGAAAATATTAGTGAGACAGATAAATTTCTTGTTTTGGATCAAAAGAAACCAACTACAATCAGTGGAATCACTGCAAAAATATTAGTTGAAAACAATGTCATCGAAGTGTGTATTTCACTTCTCAATGATATCCTGGAACAACATTGGAGCTTGACATTGGAAAAAAATAAGGTTGATCCTGTGATTTTGACCAAATTACTCAAACCGACATCTTCCGCTCCGATACCTGACTATTCCCCGATAATATCCCCTCAATATGTTAAAGCACATGCGTCAGACATTTTTGGCGCATATGTTGAGATGATGACAGAGAGGCTTTTGCATCTCCCTTATCGTTTCAAGAAATATTATGACTCTGAAAAAATGGTGATGCCCGAAAATCTGAAGCATCATTTTGCAGTAATACCCCCAGATGATACAAGTTTTTGTTGGGTTTTATCTGATTACATGCTTTCTACTGATGTTCCAGTAATCAAAAAAAGAGTTCGAAAGTTGCTGTTATATCTGTGTGGAACAAAAGAAAGTTACAGAGAAATTAGAGATGTTCATGCCTTGACACGTTATATTGAAACTATAACAGAAACTTGGGGGAAAGCTGACGGATTGAGTAAAATGGGCACTGTCAACTTTCAATATGATCTACTTATTTCTATTGTCACATATCTTGAGGCATGTTCGGCTGTTGCTACCAAACGAACTGCAAATTGGCAAAAATTTTGTTTAAATATCAATAAGTCTTGCATGGCATTTCTCCTAGAATTAAGTATATACATCAGTGAAAACGTTGCCACATCAATATTGCAATTGCTCACTTGTGCAGTCAGTGTTAAAGATAGCAAAAAAGAGAAAAAGGGAGACGCAAAGAACAAAGATTCAAAAACCGATAAATCTTCTTCAAAAACCTCAAGCAAAACTTCTGTTTCCCAAGCATATAGCAGTGAAAAAATTTTCGACAGTGGAAATGCAGAAATGGCTGTGGAGTTGTCACAAAGATTCCTTTCTGATATTGATGAGAAAAATTTACATGCATTTTTACTTCGCTTCCTGTTGGAAATCAACACCACATCTGTACGTTGGAGTTCTCATGAATTTGTGTTACAGCTTTTCCGAAATTGTCGAGCTGATCTTAGAACAAAACTTATCAACTCTATGTGGATGCTATGGCCCTCAGTCCCAGACTTTGGTCGCAAAGCTATCCAGTTTGTTGACTTGCTTGGTTATCTGTCAATTGAAAATGGTTTGGACCTCGAAAAATCTGAATTATTCACTGATGCTGCATTCGGCATGTTAAAGAAACAAAACATGCTTTTGACTAGTCATTCAAATTCAATGTTATACATGCAGTTGTCAAACTATGTAGACTTCGAAGGATATTATCTGGAAAGCAATCCATGCTTAATATGTAATCAACCTGAGATACCCTATTCATTGATTAAATTATCAAGCATTAAAGCTGATACAAAGTATACCACAACACAGCAGATAATTAAACTTGTGGGAAGTTACAGTCTTCAAAAAGTCACTATCAAAATCACAGATATAAAGCAAACGAAAATGGTTCGAACAGTTTCTCTACTTTACAACAATAAAAAGGTTCCAGCGATAATCGAACTTAAAAATAAACCCCATTTGTGGCACAAAGCTAAACAAGTTGTTCTCACACAAGGACAGAGTGAAGTGAAATTTGACCTTCCATTACCAGTGGTTGCAACCAATCTGATGCTGGAATTTTCAGATTTTTATGAGAATGTATCAGCAACACCAGAGACTCTACAATGTCCTAGATGTAGTGCATCGGTTCAAGCCAACCCTGGTATATGTGGAAACTGCGGAGAAAATGTCTTTCAATGCCATAAATGCAGAAGCATCAATTATGATGAAAAAGACCCCTTTTTATGTAATGTTTGTGGATTTTCAAAACATGCAAAATTTGACGTAACATTGCTTGCAAAACCGTGTTGTGCTGTTGACACAATCGAAAATGAGGAAGATAGAAAAAAAACTGTTGGAGTTGTATCAGTTCTGCTTGAAAAGGCGGATCTGGCTTACTATCAAATGCTTGCGTACAAACCTGATTTGGAACACCTGTTACTTCATATTGAAAAATTGACAACAGAACCACTTCGAGTTGTCTCAAAACCGACATCTACTACTGGAAGTACAACTCAAACAAATGCTGGGTCACGTGTACCTATTTTAACAAGTCAACCTGTCACACTAGCTGGAGGAGCGAGCATTGTTAATGCAACAAATCAAGGATCTAGCGTCAACGTCCATATTCGCCAACTCGCACAAAAATATTGTGTAGAAGCTAAAAATTCATTTGACGAATTATCTAAAATTATGAAGACCGTTCTTGCATCTAGAAAAGAAATTGTAGAATATGATCAGAGACAAAGATCTGCAATCTTGGGTAGAGCTGCTGTTAGTGACGAGCACGTTCCTTCACTTTCTTCTAACTCATCAAGTGTTAGTGCGAAAAATTGTTATGGGTGTGCAGCGTCGACTGCGAAACAATGTATTGTTCTACTTAGAGCTCTTGCCACTGACGAGAGTTCCAGGAAACGGCTTGTGAATAATGGATTGATCACAGAACTCGTACATATCAGCTTGAAAAGGGGAAACTCAAAGGCAAGAAAGCAAGTTCAGGAATTAATTGGACAACTTGTCAAAAATGATCATGAGGCATCTGCAGAACTTAGTAACATATTGCTCACAAGGATTATGTCAGCTATGATGCATCATAAGCAAGATTTGTTTCCAGCTGCAGTATCTACCGAAATGAATCTGTTGATATCAATGCTTGGAATTCAAGATCAGTGTTGGCAAGTTCGCCTGAGAACAGTGGTTCAATTGTTTCAACTATCAATAAATATGCAATCACCAGCGATTGTTGAGAGCATTACTCTCCCATGTTTGAAGATGATGCAAAGTAAGGCTGCACCAACTGTGTCAGCTATTTCTTCCAAGTTGATTCAAGTTACTCAAAATTCACAAGAAGTTACTGCAAATGCACAAAGATGGATTGCATCTGACAAAGATCAAGACTTTTTTGTGTGGAAGCAAAATAAATTGAAAACTAGTGCTTTTAGCACAACTGTTGATTTGACAAAGGCTTCAAAATGTGAAGTTCGAGAAATGCATCTTATGGAAAAGTATGCGAGTAAGTGGAGAAAATACGTTACTCATAAGAAACAAGAGAAATCGTATGTGTCTCGTCGTGTCATACCACAACAACGATGGCTGCGACAAATGCTTTTTTGTAAATCTTCTAGAGCAGTACGTCAAGCAGCATGCAGTATTGTTAAAAGTTTGGCTGAAAATTCAAGTCGTAAAGCTCAAGTCATAGACATGCTTACAAGCTGCCTTGATGAGTTAAGTGCCGCTGGAGAAGCGGCAGCAGAATTTTTTCACATGTATCAAGAACTCATTAAAGACCCTCAATGGAAAGTATACCTTGCTGGACGGGACATTCTTCCATTTATTGGAAGGCTTATCGATCGTGAAATTACTAATCTACGTAAATTAGAAGAATCTACTTTGATGCTGGATTTGCAACAAGGTTATTCATTAAAAGAGTTGACTGAGTTGCTCTCGGAACTTGTACATGTTGATTACATTCGTCAACACCATAAGAGCAGTTTAGTTGGTACCGTACTAAACGGATATCTCAGTTTGAGAAAACTTGTTATACAAAGAACAACTATCATAGATGATACCCAAGATCTACTTCTGGAGCTTTTGGAAGACATGACCACTGGAACAGAATTTGAAACAAAGGCGTTCATGGCTGTGTGTATTGAAACTATTAACAAATATGAGCTTTCTGACATTCGTACTCCTCAGTTTATATTTGAACGCCTAGCAAACATTATTTTCCCCGAAGAAAACAATACAAATGAATTCTTTCTTTCTCTCGACAAGGATCCATTACAAGAAGATTTTCTGCAGGGGCGTATGGTCGGAAATCCCTATTCTAGCAATGAGCCGGGTTTGAGTCCTCTTATGCGGGATGTCAAAAATAAGATTTGTCGTGATTGTGATCTTGTGGCTCTGCTAGAAGATGATAACGGTATGGAACTTCTTGTTAACAATAAAATAATAAGTCTTGATTTGTCAGTGAGGGATGTTTACAACAAAGTCTGGTTGCCTTCTCATAGTGAAGAAGAAGCAATGCGAGTAGTTTATCGAATGAGGGGACTTCTCGGAGAGGCAACCGAGGATATCATTGACAAGCTTGATCCCGAGGTGGATAATAGAGATGAAGAAGAAGTATATAAAATGTCGTCTGTGTTGAGCACATGTGGGGGCATTGAATCGATGTTGCAAAGGTTAGAGTCTGTTCAGAATTTGACACATGGCCGACAACTCGTGGATGCAATAATGAAACTTATGACTTACGTTGTTCGACTGAAATCCAATCGAAAATACTTGATGCGGCAAGAATTGAATACCTTGAATGTGCTACTCGGCACATTAAACTTAGGATTGCAGAGTGGAGAGGAGGGAGTACCATTGGTGGAACAATTACTACAAGTAATGGACAGGGTGTTGCAAGAAACATCTGATGATAAAGCTGAAGTTTTTACAGGGGACAAAGAAAAATTGACACTACTACTACAACAAATTGATAGTGAAGTTGTTTGCCATCACTCCAAAATTTTACGAGGATTGATGCGAATCATACCCTTCTTATCTTTTGGTGATGCAGACCTTATGCAAATGTTGATTGATCATTTTAAACCTGCACTGGAATATGAAAAATTTGATGAGAATCACACCGCTGAAGATGCAGTTTACTTGGACTGCTTTTGTGAGATCAGCACTGGTATTGAGGACAATGAAAATGGAGATGAATTGAAAAATTTGGTAGTAAAGAATGGAATTGTCAGCAACACACTCGCATACATCAGTCGCTATGTTCCACAACATAAAAAGTTTGAATCTGAAGACTGGAAAGCATTTGTTTCTCGTCCAGCTTTACCATTCTGTCTTCGCCTTCTTGCTGGCCTTAGTGCCAAACATACTCCAACTCAAACCTTGATTGGACAGACAAGTATACCCGATCTCCATCGCTTGGAACAGGTTTCCACCCAAGAAAGTATCGGTTCTCTTGCAGAAAATGTTCTTGAAGCAATCAGCGAGAATCCAGAAGTTGCAAAGAATATAAAAGAAGTTCGCCGTGAAACAAGAGCAGAAAAGAAACGACTTGCGATGGCTGTGAGAGAAAAAGAACTTGGAGCTCTGGGAATGAAGACCAATGCCAAAGGACAAGTTGTGACTCAGACACCGCTGCTGAAGCAGATTGGGGATCTAGTAGATGAGTCAGGTTTGACATGTATTATTTGCCGTGAAGGCTATAAGTTTGAACCTAAAAAAGTACTTGGGGTTTACACATTTTCAAGAAGGTGCACGTTGGAGGAATTTGAAAATAAACCAAGAAAGCAACAAGGTTATTCAACTGTTTCACACTTCAATGTTGTTCACTATGACTGTCATACATCAGCCGTTCGTGCAGCAAGAGGACGTGAGGAATGGGAATCTGCGATGCTTCAAAATGCAAATACTAAATGCAATGGGCTCCTGCCATTATGGGGACCACATGTTCCTGAATCAGCCTTTGCTACATGCTTGGCACGGCACAACACATATCTCCAGGTACTGTTATATATGTATTTTTACTTGATTTTGCCCACATTAAATACCTGAGCTCTTCGTAGGAAGATGATAGACATAACTGATAACTATTATTGGATTTTAAAGTTGAAAGAGTTTAGTGAAAGATGGGCATAGGGGTAAATGAAAGGCCTTACAATTATTAAATAAAGATTTAATAAATATGTATATTTGAAACATGCAATGCATGCTAGCACAAGATGACCCAAATTATTAATATCAGCATAATTAGTTTTGACACGAAGCATAATTTAGCTGTACAATCGACCACTTGATGCTCAAAATGCAGTAATTGTTACCACCCAAAATTCTAAGACTTGAATCTATCAACCGGATAAAATATAAAAATGACACAACTAATACAATTCTACGCCCTGCATTACACATAATCTGTATCGGTGTTCTGTGCTTTGTATTTTATGCGTAGAATGAAAGCGAAGCCGAAGTTTAGAATTTCAATATTCATACAAAATTTATCTTTAATTCCACCCTAATGCCTCATATCCTTCACTAAACCGCATACTGCGATAAACCTTTTGGACATGTCCCTACTGTTCTGTTGGTGAAAAGTGTTTCGAATGTTTTAGTTGCCTAACTTTTAATATAAAGGAAAAGTGATATACCAATCTGATATACCGTATATCCTTCGAGTTTTAGTTCAATTTTTTCTACGCATCTCATTATCATCGTCAATTTTTCTATTCTCAGGAAGCAACAGGATACAAGGAACCAAACGTTACAAGTACAGTCCATGATCTGAAATTACTTTTACTTCGCTTTGCAAACGAGAGATCTTTCAGTGAGGAAACAGGGGGAGGAGGTCCACAGTCTAACATACACCTGATTCCGTACATACTCCATATGTCACAATACGTAATCAACACTACAAGAAGTTCAGCACGAGAAGAACGAATTGTATCTTTGTTTTTGGAAGCTCCAAAAGAAGCATGGGTTGAGAGCAGTTACAGTGTGGACGGACCTCTCTATATTACAGCACTTACTCTTTTTGTTTGCGATAAAGAAAAATGGAAATTGAACAAATTTTTATACTTTAAACGCTTGTTGGTTTTATGTCAGGCTCGACAATCTTCAGCGTCCTGCATCACTAAACTGACAGATTGTGCTGTGAAATCATTTGACAAATATAAACCATTTTTGCTGTTCTGGGCTATGGTGGATCTGATTTATAATGAATTGTTCAAGCGTGTTCCAAAGGTAGAAGCATCCGAAGTATGGTCACAGACTTTACAAAATTACATTCGCAACAATGATGCAGATTTACAAGAGACCTCTGAGAAAATGATGACGGCGTTCCAACAAGAATTTCTACCTATTGCTTCGTTGGAAGAGTTTGTGGATGTTGCAGGATTGCACGAGGAAGTTGCGGGAGATGTCCAAGTCTTCATGAAAGAACTGTTTGAATCATTACCCAATTGATTCTCACTATTATATATTGTAAATTATGCTATGCTTTGTTATAATTATTTGTATTGCTGACAGAATAGTAAGATTTAGCTTTTCGAATTTGAATCCCAGTGAGATTTATTTTGTACACGCATGTTTTCGTTAAGTAGTGAACGAAAAAATATTCCTTAAAATACGTTGAAAACATTGATATTAATGGATGGGACAAAAACCCACTTTTGATTTTTGCAGGAAAAAATCATTTTACCGAAAAAAAATTAAAAAAAAAAAGGTTAACAGCAATGCATTTTGTTCCTTGAAATATTTTCATTTCAAACATAATACTATTTTTTTTTAAAATGGCAATCTTATGCATTGGAATTACTAACTGGTAATAACTGTCATCATGATTCGACTGCACAATAGATTAACTTTTGTGAATCTTGATCTGGTTTGATTATTATTCACTCTCCTTACCTGACAACACATCAGTTAATGACCCAGTTTGTTAATACAGGAGAAATGTTTATTCAAGATATTTATACCCTTCAATATCATTTTGTAATCAAGGACATAATTGATCAAATATTAAATTGTAAAGCCTCTGTGTTAACCAGTACATTTATATACTGACCAAAATTGTGAGGCTTATGTAAATTTGCCAGCTTTTGATCAAGTACTAAACTATTCTGTTATAGAAAATTGCTGAGTATGGTGTGGTATATAGACATATTTATTTCGATTTTTTTTTTCATATTAAAAGCGAACACATATAAAGAAATAATATTAGCTGGGCCGTTCCTAATTTCCAATGTTTTATAAATGTGAATGCTTATTCAGTCGATTGGTTTCTTGTGTATATATGCATGTATGATATATTCCTTGAGTTCAGTCTATTTTGATGTTCATCACAGATCCAGTTTATAATAAATAAAATGCAATTTTGTTAACTTTGTCACTATGGCGGAAATTGCACTACAAACAGAAAACATACGGTCGCTCGAGCATGAAGATAATTCGACGATGACCATAACGCCAAAGCAGGGTTCATCATCGGCTCGGGCTTTACTAAATCAAATTTCCTAATAGAGAACTTGATCAAAAAAAAATCCCTTGTATGTAATGTAATACAGTAAAGTTAACACGAATATTCCTGAATATGTTGCTTCTTTTTGGACATATTTGATATGTTTTGTTAAGTATGGCCCACAGTTGGACTGCGCCTTGGCGGCGCTGTCCATCAGTGGCACATACCTAACAAAATATGTCTTGATTTTATTTTTTCGTTTCTCAATTCATTTTTTGATCAATTTGAATGGATTTAAAATTCTGAGATGCATGGTGTCCCTGAGTTTAAAAATTGTCTTCATGCACATACATGTAAATTTTATATTTAACTTTTCAATTTTTTTTCTTAAGTTCAAATTCATGCTTTGTTGTATAGAAGTGACGATGTCTTGCCTTTAAATTCCAGAACGATTTTGTTTGTAAATACCAATTACTTTTGATCAGCGGAACAAAGATTAAAAAAGACATTGTGTGACACGACAAAGCATTGTATTCGTCTTAAGCATGCACTAATTTTATTGACCAGTTTTCATCAACAATAGCTGGGCGTGATATGGAAAATAATAATATTTAAAAGTTACTTTAATAGTGAGCATTATTATTTCGCAGTTTACTTTTGTGTGACAAATAAATAGTTCATGTTCGTGTATTGTCTTTATGTCTCTTTTTGTGTGAAAAATAAATATTTTCAGTTTGTAGCTATGATACGAAAGAATATCGATAGTTGTGTGTCGTCCATCGATCTGAATATAAAAAAATACTAGGCCTAAAATGCGACCTGGTCGTATGGGTACCACGACCTCTCGTGTTTACACCAGCTCCGAATCGAGTAAAGGTTTTTGGCTTGTATTTTTCCTACGTATGGACGTGGCAGCAGTTGTCGTGCTATGATACGCACAAGCATGTTATATCGATACCCCCCAAGATATCCAGAACTATCAGGGATGCGAATTCCATTCATGCTTCAGCGTAGGTAGTGCACTACAGGGTGACCCATAAAAATGTTTATTATTCCTACGTAGATCCATCAAATTCCTTCATTTTGTAGATAGTGACTACAGTCTATGGGTGCGTTTACTGCAAAGTTTCTCTATGTTCTCCGGCTTGCTTAAAATTTATATCATTTTTTTTTTTTTTTTGAAAAGTGCTCTAAATGCCATTTTCGACATTGTAGGAGACCTTGCATCTTTCGCTCAATATTGTTAATGACTCTCATGTTCTCCCCATACGGGAATTCTCTTGATCTTTTCTTTGATTGTTTACATCATTTCATCAATTGTTTTCATATACAATATTCTTGATATTTCTCCAAAAATAAAAATCGGGGGGATGGCCAAGTCTTGTGAATGAAATGCTCATTCAATTCGAAACTTGAAAACAAACCATCTGTATCTTTCGTTCGAAACCTAAACGACCAAAATTTTATTGTGTCTCATTCTAGAAATTATGATTCAATTTCAAATTTTATGAATTCAAAACAAAATTCTAAATTTGGAAATCCTTAAAGATTAGTTCTGAATTAAAAAAAGAAATTTTTAATTTTCGACTCTTGAGTTCAGGATTTCCGGCTTCCAAAACACCGATTATAATTTCAAGGAAACGTGAAATAGGTAGCAGGGAGCAGGCTTATAGAAGGCAAAAAGGGAGCAAGGAGGATTTGTTGCAGGAGATGTCAGGATATAGACAGCAAGCAAGGCTTGAGGGGAAGAACGTCGGTGTCAGATTAGAAAACTGCGCGGGACAAAAAGAAAGTGGAATTTATGGTTTGCTTTTTCTCCATCCTCTTTGTTGGAGTACTCAGCCTATTTCACTTTCGCGCTATATAAATTATTATGATCTCTGATTCTTGTACAAGTATGGGTCTAAAAGCATGAAAATTCTCAATAGGATCGCGGAAATCCTATGATATATACGCGATTTTGTTGTGATTTTTTTTTTTTGTAATTTTGCATTTTATAGATCTGATTTGTCCTTTTTAGTTCCTAATTTTAAAATTGAAGGGATTCTGACCACTAACCCCAGTCCCAAAACTTGGAAGATTGACTCCTAATACTTTGAATTGAAAGTTAGCAATTTTGGGTTGAATTCTAAAATTTTAAAAACTTTGGAAATCGAATTTAAATTTAGAGATTTTAGTTTTTTAATTATTGTTTTAGTTCTAAATTTTTCACGGATCGACCCTAAGTTATACCCTTTGTATTTCATTTTGGTGATTCTAATCGTCTTTGATTGAAGATAAATTGTAAAATTTAATATTTCAATTTTGATTATTCCAAGTTTTGGTTTGGGAGCAAAAAAGGGTCCTGAACGCAAGGAGGCAGTTAGTTTGTCTCTCTGCCCGCATTTCATCTGAACATCGTAAAAATTTCGATGCCTTAAGGAAGGGGATTGTAGAAACGTCATTTGGAAATTGCCATAACAAAAAATGGGAAATCAGTTTAAAACTAAAAAATTTGAATAAAAAAAAGGAGTTATTTATTTATTTCATTTTTACTGGTAAGGGACAATTGACGATTTTTAAAAATCTGAATGGGCAATGAAGTACATAGATTTGCACCGACCTGCCTAAATTAGAATTTGGAATTGAAACATGGAACGGACACTCAAAAAAAAAAAAATGAAAAAAAATATCGTTTTTTGGAAACTCAAAACACGGAATTCAATTTAAAAGCGATTTTTCCATCCCTAGCGTTTTAATGTAATGATTTGGAGCGAAGAACACTCAATTTTACTAACATAGCATCATATTTGCCCTAAAATATTATTTTAAACAATACTACCGCACGGTGTCGTCCTGCGCAGACTTCTAGCCAGAGTGCTTCATTGCCGTTAACGAATCCGGCAAGATTGGAACGATTACGGTGATTGCCGATTCGGATTAGCCTTCCAAATACTGGACCCGGTTTGGATCAGGTCCGGATTCAGTCTCTTGATTACAAAAATAAATAACACTTTAACGCATTGGGAAAGAGACAGAAGCTTTCTGTGCCAGATTCTGTCAGGATCAAGAGCGTAAGATTTCCACACAGGATTGGATCAGGTTTGGATTCAGTACGTAATTTTGATTTCAGGATCGGATCTAGATTTTCAAAATTCCCAACCCCGCAGACCTCTATTTCTTGCGCTATGGGATCTCCCGAGTGCATGCAAGCCCAACTCAGTGACCGGTTAGTCGGTTAAGGTGGGATTGTATCGTCCTAAAGGCCATGATAGTTTTATGCTTGATCTGCTTACCACCGATCGCGCCACACTGTACACGACTTACTATGGTGCCAGTTATTACACATAATAATTGCACAGTCTCCATATTGGTTCGTTCCTATCCCCACGATAGGTTGTTAGACAAGTCACGACAAATAATTGAAAAACTAAAAAAAAGGAAAATTCACAGTTTTATGTTACCGAAAATACTGTAAGATCATAGCTAACCAAGAAAATTGAATTCTTTCAAAACTCTCAACTGGAGCACTTCTTCCATATTTTTTGAAAAATTATTAGAGTTGATGAGTGAAAATAAATTTTAAAGTGGTATTAGGAATAAATCTTGCTTCGAATCACCGAATCGAATTGACCAGCCCAACATATAACACACAAACCTTTACATTATTTCGATATTCTAATCTTTGCATTTTTCTTAAATATCCAGGCTTAAATGTAATGTGTTTTCAAAAGTCTGTTAGATTGTAGTTGGGTTTCACCACGGCGCGGATACAGATCCCTTAAAACGTGTTTATGCTTAACCATGTTTATCATTTCAAAAACCTTGGATGCAGGCAAATCTGAGAACGTATACGTATCTGTAGTTTATGTCGTTTTTAACCTTTCAATACTTCTTGTTTCCCGCTAACAGTTTCGGAGTGCCTACGGAGAGTATTATCAAGTCAAAATCTGATGTAGAAAGCCGCTTTTTAATTGAAATTTGCTCTAAAAAGGCCTGAAGCAGGTTCTAAATGTTACCGACTAACGACTACTTAAGGGCAAAAGACTACTACAACATGTAGTACCAGCAAAGGGACTCCATGCAATGAATGTCCCATGCAGAATTTAACAGCCAAGTGAAGCACAGTAAAGTCATGTCGCTGTGCCGGCACCGGTCTTTAAATATCATATCAAAGCTCTTTTAAATATTTTGTTATGACCCAGCAGTTTGATTGTGCTAAAATTTTGCAAACGAGGAATATAATTGCTTGTCACGAATTATATAACCAAAATCTAAAGGTATTTATTGCTTTTCGACACAATGTTAACCCATTTCTTGTCGAGACTTGTTTTGTCAAACATGTACCCCTAATGGATCGCGCCGTTGAGGCCATTAGTGGTTCATGTTTGACAAAATTAAATTTTTGATTAGGTAAAAACAAAGTTCGGGATATATATGTATTCGCAAGAAAATTAAGTTGATAAAAACGTATTACAATAAGCTTTGTGGTGTTTGTTACACACAACACAAATAAATTATGCTAATCGTAAATGACGATATCCGAAATCACGTAATCTTAAGAAATACATGTAAATTACTATCGTTTGCCAATAGGTCATATCAAATCGTGCACAACCAACCGAGCAAGAGTCTTAATAAATCTCGCTTTTCAATGCTCCATGGTCCGTACTTGTTCAGTAATAAAAAAAAACTCACCAAGAGAGAGAAGTCATTACCGAATAATTTTCCATCAAACGGCGGAGTAATAATGACATATGGTAACATATATATTGCCCTTGTTTACAACATGACGTGTTCGATATTTCGAAATTAGAGCGACAAAACATCCGTTACTTGTATATCTTAACGTACTCCCGGTGAATTTTTATTTTAAAAATAAGGTTTCTGAAAGTGACTTACTACAAATATGTCAGAGGAATTGATGTTCCTGGCCTTGCTCAGAATATTTTAAAACGAAAATCTAAATACAAGGGTATTGGTTAGTTTGATTGAATTTTACTCAAAATCGCTCAAATCCACATCATTTCACTCAAAATAAACAGGTCGAATCAGCACCTGAATGCACTCAAACGCGCTCCCTACTTTTTGATTAATATTGGTATGATAAAAGGTAGTAATTATGAAATAATTTTCGCATTCTGGGCTTCGAAACGAAAATGTGTGTTGCAATCAGTTTTGCTAAAATATATTTGTTTTATTTGAAGATTGCTAAATCAGAAATACTATTCTGTCAGGTTTGAACCACGGATGGACAGCGCTTTTGCAGCGCGATCCCTCATTAATTCATACATGACAAAACATGTTTAAGAAGAATATTTTTGATTAAGAAAATACGTAAAATTGACGGGTTATTCATGGCCAAACAGACATTGAGTTACTGGTACATATTACAGTACGTTGATTTATTTTTTTCTGGCCTCATAGGTTCATGTTTTAGAAATCCCCGAACCTAATTTCTATGCGGAAGAAACGAATAAAGATATCAAATGATAGGTGGTTGTGCCATCGCCTCAAGAGGACAAATACCGATCGTACTCGGTACTATGATGGTTCAGTGTTGTATGGAATGTTCTGCACGTAGGGTACAGTTCCAGGCTTTAAATTTTATCCAACTTCCAACTTTGCCTATAAAGTCAATTTTTATTAAAAGACGGTCAAGGACAGTAGTTGTTTCGATTCTAGACGACTCGGGCCTGTCCCTCAAGATATATTTCAGCAAAAATAAACATTCCAACAATTAAATATTTCACTGAGATTTGAGCACAGTTAGGGTTCTCAGCTACAGTTTGCTATCACGACATATGGCTATATCTGTGAGCCCGGCATTAATTATGAATGGATATATCGACCTTCTGCCGTGAAATAGCTCTCTGATTTTTTCATCGAATTTATCCAGCCGTCGAAAAACACAACTAAATGGTAAAATCAGATTTTTTCTGCCGAGAGTGTTGATTTTCATCTGTCACCTTTTTGCATGTAAAATTTTTCTACTCGCTGCTATACTGATTTCGATAATGCCTACAGATATTGGACTTAAAAAGGTATATATTTAGAGCAAAACTAATACGGCGATTGTTTGTGGCATCAGAAATACGTGACTAGTGTCGGCGTAAGGTAATGTTGAATTGGAAAACTACTAGCGTATCGAAAGCTAGAAAATCTAGTGGCCAGCATACCCCATGTCATTTTGGGAGGCATTTTACATTCACTGGTGCCTCCCAATGTCCTCTAAGCTGTGAAACATATATCAGTTATACTTGTCCGTAATGTGTAAATCTCTATATAACACGATTTTTTGTCTTCTGAAATCTAATGTTTCATAGAAAGAGTAGAGTAGAAACAACCAAAAAATCCTGGAATAGATATTGTTGCTTCTACAACATACATTTATTTTCAAATCAAATCTCGAAAAATATCATTTCAAATCAAATTTTTCCGAATATGATTCTTTTTAAAAAATTATGAAAGTTTTCAATGAAGAACCGACTTTGTCAATATGTTGCTAAATATTGTTGGAAAATATATGTATTATTATTATTATTATTATTCAATAAACTTTCTGCTCAAAATCTTTGTTGAAATATAACGAATTTTCGGTATACGGAAATATAACTTCTGCTTTAATATAAAATGCCTTTTTCAATCATGTGAAAAAATAAAACCATTCTGTTTATTCTGATGGATTTTGTCTGGTCGCGATAATACTAATTAATCTTGGATTTAATTTTAATGTTAAGAGATCTTTAGCCCATGCTGAGTCGCTGTTATGTGACAGAATAAACAGATGGGATCCGGATTTTTCTCTCGAATACAACATTTTGTCTCGTTAATGTTGAGTATTGTTTATTACAAGAATATAAACACATGGTCCTGTAAAATATGTTCAATGTATGTACAGATTGATCGCTTCACATCCAGAAAAATGCGCACGCACATTTTGTTAAGTGTGAATCACAGATGGATTGTGCCGCCCAGGCGCGGGCCATCTGTGGATCGTGCTTGGCAAAAAACTTGAACAGGCTGAAACACTCTGAGAAAACTGATACCCGCAAATTTTCACGTTGCATCATCTATACAGTTTAGGATTGAAATACTTGAGTACCTTACGAAATATACATAAAATATGCAAAATGATAGAACATTCACGTGCAAAAAATTTTCCGTATATTTTTCTTTCGAATTTTTTACGAAGGGTCTTCCGTGGAAACTATCGCCTGCGTATATACCAAGCAAACTTATTGCGCTTAATCATGTCTTGCTGAAGGGCCATTTCGGCTTTGTCACCTCAAAACGCCCCACGTTCTTCAAAATAAGGGCCAATGCAATACCACTTTTTACCAAGACAACCAGGCTGACGGAAGGATGAAGCCGCTGATTTAATGTTAATGTTTGCTGAAACCCGGTTTGACAATAGCGCAAGTTCGACAATTTAAAATTGTCAGTTGTGATTTCATTATTTTCGTAATACTGCCTTGGCAATTTAACCGAAGTCGAAGTTCAATATACTGAAATAAAGATAGCAAATCAGTTCTACCTAAAACATAATAAAATGGAGAAAATATGCAACAAAAGAGGAACGAAAACTACAAAATTATGAAGTGGTTCGCATGGACAGAAATCCTGGCATATTATTCTTTAACTCCTTATATAAATTACACGCTTAATTATTCGATTATATGCAATAATTGCGTAAATGTGATTGTGACAATGGGTGATGAGTTGAGAATATCTTGTAATATCTGTTTTAAGTGAAGTCAGTTATTAAATCTCACAGAGAAAATGAAACGGAAGAAATATTATAATCTCAACTACACTAGCAAAGCCAATATAAATTATAAAAAGGGATGCTGAAATTTATGTTTATTAGTATCTAATATATATTAGACTGACATCTTTAAAATACAGAATATCGTTAAAAATTGCCATGAGTATTATTATTTCAAACACGTTCTCAAGTTGGAGATTGTATCACCGGCAATACACTTTAGCTTTTAGAACATGCTTGTTTGTTATTATTATTCTTTAGAAAGATTAATGCCTGTCTCCATTTTCCCTTACGATGGCTTTCGTGAATTTTCGATAAACCTGTCAAAACTATTTTAAAACTTAACATAATCTGTAAAATATTTGCCAACCATTTTTAAGTGTGAGCCCTAGATGGATCAAATTTTCAGCGACAAACAACCAAAATGCTTATGCCGAATTTATTTGGGCCCCTAGAGATGGAATGGGTAATTGAAATTACACTATTTCTAATAGTTTGTTGACATCATTATCAGCTAACTTGAATAGTAAATATTTATCATATTATTGATTTGATCCAATTCGAAAAAAGTAACCGAATCAGATTCGAATTTCGAAGGATTCGGTTTTGACCAGCTTTATCCATCTGTGGCGCATTTTTAACTAACATTTTCTGAAATGGTGGGATAATAAAATTATGGAATTATGACAGTTAAAGATGCGCCTATTGTCATTTGCGGAAAATAGTTTTGTTTGTTCAAGATGATTATAATTAAATGGAAACAGAAAGGGAACAAATATTAATTACAATGCAAACGAAATTTATTTATTGCCAAAACCAGCATTCTCCTCTTTTTAGGTCCAATAACAACATTAGTATTCCGACATTAATATGGTGTTCGCATAATTCTTCACATATTCTTGGTACAATATTCACTGAATTATCATCTACATAAACAAATTTCGCCTAGAACGCCGTCACTGCAAGTTTGTCGAAATGTTTTTAGGTGTCATCTTCCGATTGTTTATTGTATGTAGCGTCCCGAAGGTGTGATCTACCAGTGCATCGCAGTGTCAAAATACGGATGGTTATATCGAGATGGATCGGATATGAATTTTTCAGTCAACAAAATGAATATTTTGTGTTTCATAATTATAATTTAACTATGAATTTTCGTTATAATTAGAGTGCTCGCGTACTAATTCATCGACAGCTTTTTCATATCGTTTCAGCTCCACAAACCACTTTATCTAACTTTTTTCTGGAAAAATTCCCCTCTGCACAAAAATTAGTGTTAAATTAAGCGATGGAGTCCATTACATTTATACTCATTGGCAACTTTTTTTCATCAAGTCAAAAATTGTTTGAGTTATTTTCGATAAGCAAAGTTGGACATGACTAGGAGCCACCTCGGTATCCCCATATTGGCCCTGACTGTCTAACATAGTATGCAAATCTTACTCTCAGTTTCTTCTTAGGTGAAATTGTTAATAATTTTTTCTTAATTTTGTTTTTGTTGCAGGCGAACTGAAGGAATATTATTTATTGAGTGGAAAGTTCCAGTTCACAAACAATATTGTGCACGATCTAAATTGATTTCAATACTATTTTTTCCGTGCATGAGTCGTAAATGGAACGCGCTACGTAGGCGCGGTTCATCAACGGCCCAAGCTCGATTGCACATAATTTATTCAAATATTTTGATTGACGAAGCCTGTAGTCAACATCGACAGCTGTTCGCTTCGTTACTATATTAGCCTGCCTCGTGATGAAACTTTCGTCAAACTTGCCTCTCTCAAACCATTGATCGAAAGCCGTAATTTCATTCGACACGGCAAGTGAAGTAAAGACAATTCCTTAAGTTTGGATATCCTTGGTAATATACTTGAAAATTATAACTTTTCTGTAAAACAAAATAAATTTAACCCTGTGAATAGGATTGCATTTATAGTATTTATGAAAAACCTAAGGTGAACTATTTTAACGGCCAACATTCAAATTTTGTAGTTTGATTAACAATAAATAATATCTATCCATTTACAGATTTGAGTATTCGTGATAATGGATATCGTAACTTTTTGGCTTATGTTGAACCTTTGCTGCAACTAGAAATGTATAAAACCACCGAACAAATTATAAAAATTTGAACAAAAAATGTTAACTTTTGCCCTTTTGTATCCCCGATGGTTTCTTGCGGAAAACTGGTATAAAACAAACTGATTTCACTGTTTTCTTTATTGTTAAAAAAAATTCTTGAATTATAAAAGTGATTTATTTCATCCGTTTTCGTTAAAAAACATGTGTAGAAACAATTAAAATTAAACTACAAGATAAATAATACTCTCATTATTACGATCGTAGTATATTTTTATTTTTTTATTAATATTGAATTACTTCTTACTGAAACTTATATGATTCGTTTATCGCTTCGATTTAACAAATTACATCGTATTAGCATTTGACACCAACATAAGGGGCACTGGGCAACGTTTGGAGCGGAACACAATAGCCAGAATCACTCATTTGCATAATTTGATCAAATCCAATTTATACGTGACGTTTCACAAATCACAAATCGAAACTTAATGGGTATGATTATTAGAGTGGAAGACAGTCGTTGAAAAACTCGTGTATTTTGCGACATACGGACGATATACGCTGCGCAGTGCAAATTGCACCAGACGCCACAATCGAACACTGTCATATTGTTATAATTATCGGGGTAGTCGAAGACAAAGGAAGGGAGAGAGAGAGAATCTACTCTAACTTTGTAAAGGTTCCAGAAATGCAATGTCAAGCATGGGTTACCGATGGCCCGTGTCTTGCAGGCACCGACCGTCTGTTTACCATGCTTGACAAAATAAAGTATGATTTCCGATGCAGAAGGAAAGCATGTGTGGATGTAGGCCAGCAAGAAGATTGAGATACTTTTCGCTGCACGACGAAGATGTTTTGATATCACTATTTATAACAGATGACAGCGCAGGCCTTACCGCCTTTTTCCTCAGCACAAGAGTAAGCAGCACTCCGCACGGTTGCAATATGAGAGAATTAAGTAGGAGATGCAAGCGTGTATTCTCTTTTTATTATTTCGTCCACTGTATCCTCCGAGGACGACTTATAAGCTGGCCCCACTGCGGAAAGCTGGCTGATTTGTCGTCAACCCTTGGGCATTGACTTGAAACAGCTCGATAGCTTTGGTGGTGGCCAAACGATATAGACGCTGTCGAATTCAGCCGAGATCTCTAGAGAAATTATGATAAGATTTAAGTGACGTAAGGCTAAACAGGACTAATTGTAGAAATCCCGGGAGTTGTTAGGTTTTAGTAATCACAATTCGAATAGGCTAATTGAGTTACGCATTTTTATTATAGTTCGAAAATAAATATTCATTTGGTCCTTGGAGGAAAATTCATTTTTCGATCTCAATTTTGTTTGAGAATGGCGGCCATCAGTGGACAGCAATTAGCACCTGTACGGGGTTGGGTGCAGACAGGATTGGTGGACTCATTACCAAGGTAGGAAATATTTTCTTTGATCTAAATTTTTTGAATTTATTATACATGATTCTTGAAATTATTGGAACAAGTTATATCAAACCCGAGTTACAAAAGATGTTCGCAACAGAATAGTTTGTTGAAAGAATAATTTAATAATCAATAAATCTGACAGCACATAAATCTTTTTTAGAATAAAAATATTCCGGATCAGTCCATTTTATAGCGAACTTATTACAAGTAAGATAAATTATTCTGTTTTTGAACAAAATAGCAAGAATATAAAAAGCTAAAAATCGACTTCAAATCGTCAAATTTGTGGAACTTCTCATTGACAACTCGATGTGATTTTCACTTGCTTGTGGCTTTTGAAATTAGAAATCGTGCACTTTGTCCCAACAGAAAATTGAATATTTTCAGCTGTTCTTCCGTTTAACGAACCAAATTCTTTTATCTCGAAAGCTTTGTCCCATAAAGGTCCCCATGGGTCAACAATATTCGTATGTGAAATAGTACTGTTGAAATAAAATACGTCACACGGCCGTATCAGGTCCCAACAGATTTTCGGTGCTCAATTCATAATGCGAAATTGGCTGCGACGTTTGACAGTTGCCTGAGGTGAGCTGCCTATGGAGGTTAAGTTGATTTCCAATCATATTTAACTCTAATTTTTTTTATGATTGAACAGCGTGGGGCTACACCGTGCACATTTTGAAAAGCACCCGCCGAGTAATCTACGAAAAAGCAACTTTTTTCACTTTGTACTAGCGCTGTATGACAGGCAAGGACAGCCTGTTGAAATCGAAAGGACAGCATTCATCGACTTTGTCGAAAACGAAAGGGTAAGTAAATTTTTGCGGGAAATCTTATGTGAGGAAATTTGTTTTTCGATAAATTAATTTCTATGTTTTATATCTTGAATCAATATTTTTGGATAATTATTGGATAAAATTTGTTTTTGCAATATCAAAATTTTAACTTTAATTGTTGATATAGGCTGCATTGAATGTAATGAATTCCCTATATTTGCACTTGAAATTAAAATTTTTTGTGGAAAATATTTCTTCAAGATTATCAGCCTAATCAGATTTAACTCATATTCGACTACCTATATTTAACCATAGCAGTTCTGTTTGATATTTTTTCACTTAGAATTCAGATGATGGTACTACATTTTGTATTAACCGTTTGCTATCAAGTTGCCGTTAGATTCATTTAGACACTGCTTCCGGCCTTGCTCAGGGTGTATTACAATGTAAAAAAAAAAATAAAAAAATGTTTTAGGGTATCTCATTATTTTTACCATATTTAATATAATTAATTTACTTTCGTTATAATTTTAATACAGTGCTCGAGTCATTATTTTCTAATACAATTTTAATTCAATATTATTTCAGGAAGGGAGCACAGGAACTGAAAAAACAAATAATGGAATCCATTATAGGCTTCAGTTACTCTATCATAGCGGTAAGACCTTTTTATTTAATTATGCCAGATGCAAAATAGTAATAAAAAAAGACTCTGTCACTTTGCAGAGCATGTGCGCTTTTTCACTTCGATTTTTTAAGAAATTTTATTATTGGTCTCAATGCGAGAGACCATCTGTCGTGAATTTTATGAACTTTTGTCTTACTTTTTGTGTTTTATTCTAAATTTTTCCAATTTACCTTTCATTTTTTTGCAATTGAGAAATATTTATCAAATTCATTTTCTAAAATTCTTATTTTAAATTTTTGAGATATTATTTAGGGTCCATTTGAACATAAATATTAGGAAAACTAAACTGCCTTTGTTTAATAATTATTTGGGTGTATTTTATTACGTTGCTCTTGTTTTCATCCGTTTATATTGACACTCACAGTATGGGAAATTTGAGAAATTTCACTGTGGGTTTATTTATAATGTCCATGATATATATTTATCGATTTTGATTCATAGGTCTAATGTATAAATGCATCACTGTTAAAAAACGCGCATTTTACGGTAGAATTTACAAGTAATATTAACCGAATACGCCATTTTAGCATGCAAAAGTTAGAATGCAAACAAGGCGCGTGGATAAGGAGACAATTACTTGCGATTTTTACCATTTCAATATTATCTTTCGTAATTGAATTAAATTATCAAATGTTTGCGTTTTTATCTAACTTTGTACGTAAACGCAAAAGTTATTCCCCGGACTTTCCAAAGTCGCTTTTAATTAAAGTCAGTCGATTCGCATCAGGTCATTTTAAAAGTTTTTCCGATTTTCGATTTGACGCGACAGAGGGTCCGATCGATGTCGCATCTGTATTAATAAGATGCTAAGGCGGTGCCAATTGTACGTTTGGGGATTGAAACTGACGCTGCATGGCTGGATCGTTTGAGCTGAGAAATCGAGCAGGCAAAAATCGATAACGCTCGTTTCGTCTAAAACCAAAATGGCGGACGTTGAGTTCACGCCTTCCTTCTGTCGGTTAAAAATTGAGCCCTTTTTGTTATGAACGATATTTATGTATATGCGTATTATCGTCATTTATACACGGCCTACATACTTTAATATTTTAAAACAAGATTTGTTCAAAAGTGTTTTGTTTTGATCTTTGAATTTTACCGAAATGAAGTTAGTTGTTGAGCATAAAAACAATCCTTAGCATTAGGAATCATAAGAATGCAATCATATTAGGTTATTAGAGTTTTCATTCCAGAGTTCAAAACGAAAATTATATTGAAATCAGATAATACTCTTGATTTTTAAACGACAATAATGACAGCTCATATGGCAAATAGCTAAAAATGTGTAACTAACACCAACAACTGGACCTTGAATGGAAATCACCCCAAATAGAATTGAACCACTATAATCAAGTGTAGTGATAAGTATCTTACCTGAGTGATTCTCAAAAGTTGTAAAACTTTTTTGTGTTCTTTTGGTGGCTTGTTACCATTCAGAAAGTTATTTTGTTAAGCATGAGTCACAGATCGACCGCGCAAAACAAGTTTGAGCAACATTTTTTGACTTGGTTATGACACGCAGAAAATCTGTTGAAGCAGTTTTGGAAGATTATAAGCTTAAAAGGGTCTCTATGCTTCCTTTGCGACCCGTTCGAAAACGATCCATGAGCGATGCTTCGCTAATCCTACAATTTTCATATTTCAAATTCCCATTTTATTTCACCAGGGGTTCGTACTGAACAAGATCTCTACGTTCGTCTTATCGATTCAGTCACCAAACAGGTACGGATCAGCAATCAGTCAAATACCACGTTCAGTATGACTCACGTTCGACGTGAAAAATTGGGTTTTTCTGATGATAAGTAATTTAATTTGAAAAAAGTCCGAAAATATTGAATAAAAATGATTTTATCGTGAAAAACTAGCTTATTGTTTGGTTACTCACATTCATAGCTTTACCTAATAATATGAAGTAATTTTGAAATTTTTACATAGAAAATATCAACATTATAATATATCTAAATTTCAACGTTATAATATTGTGTTTTACTATGATTCCACAAAATAATTTTCATACGTGTTTATTCCATAAGAGCCGATTACGATTTGTTCCACAAAGTACTATACCTTAAGTGCTATGCGTTGGTATGAACGCGGGTATACTACCTTTCGTTTATATCAAAGTTTTTTTTTTATTTTCGACTTTATTTATTTTATTACTCCAGACAAACGTGTCCTTATTAAAGAATATATAATTAAAAATATACAAATTATAAAATTATCATTTCTGAAAAAAAATGAGGTATAATATTTTGTTTTTACAGGCAATTTGTTATGAGGGTCAGGACAAAAATCCGGAAATGCGTCGCGTTCTTCTCACGCATGAAATCATGTGCAGGTAAGATCATTTCATTGTTATACAGTTGGTTATACAGTAAATATGTTTCCTATGTTTCGGTTGTTACAGTTGGTTAATTGCAAAGTTCATCTCTTCGGAAATATTTTCCCAAAACAGCTTTAGACAAGCATGATTCACTGATGGATTCACCGATGAGGCGCGGTCCATTAGTGACTCATGTAAAATGAAATTCCTGATTTGGACAATCCCCTCAATTTATTATTAAGGTCTACCAATTCCAAATTCGAATAAAAAAGTGAACATTTATAAAAAAAAATTTAACATTTATAAATGAAAATTAAGTACCAAATCAAAAGTCTAAAACCACGCCACACAAATTTGGGCATTTGTTTTAAATTTTCTCAACTCGGTTAAATTATTGTGTTGTCGAGCACAAATCGGCTATATCTCGACATTTCGATACACCAGTAAGTAGCTTATTGTCAAATAAAATATAAATCAACAATAATTCTTGTATATTAGAATTGTAAGGATTACAACTTCCGATCTCGCAATTTATTTTACTATTATTAATATCAATAAATATTAATTCAATCTTTATTTCAATTTAATATCCCTCAACTGTCAGGATTTGTATATCTAGAGCATTTTGAATATATATATATATTATTGATATAATATAAAACTAAAATATTTATAAATTCATATTTCAGCCGATGTTGTGAGAAAAAAAGTTGTGGAAATCGAAACGAAACTCCGTCAGATCCAGTCATTATTGACAGGTGAAATATTTTTTATTTCATTTTAAAAATGGATATATTACAATTTATATTAAGATATTGCAACAATTAGACTTGGAGACCTGGCACCTTCCAAGAAAACCCCACCCCACCTTTGGCATGTCATAACTGACAGTATAATCAAATTAAAAATTGATCCTGAATCCTGATCCTAACTGTTTAGATTTTAACAATATTTGTCTACATCGATGCTAATACTATAATACTCTGTGTTAAGGGTTAAGTTTTTCCCTGCCAGCTTGAAGAGAAGATATTATTATGCTTTTTTATTTTCCATAAAATATTTGTACCGTATATTTAACACAACTGTCTAGTATGTATATATTTTTATATGACTTTTATTTTTTGGGCGGGTAGGGGGGGGGGGTGGTTACTTACGAATATTAGCGCATTTCAAGCAATTAATTACACTTATGTGGATTCGAATTAAAAAAACATAGCTTATATATTTTTATTTTCAGCCAATAAATAATCGATCGAAATATTCTTCCGACTTTTAAGCTTATTCCAAGAGATTAGATAGGTCTTATCACGCTCACGAATAGGTCAAAGTAAAATCAGATTTCATGTAATGTATATTATTATTAATGCGATGCTAATTCTTATAAAAAAAACTTATAAACTATGTTTTTGTGCGACACAGATGCATTTCTATATGCTCTTATGCGACATTTGTATAATTATTTTTATTGCTGGAATATTTGAATCAAATAATAGAAGATATATTTTTGAGTGACTTCGGGAAAGTCATTAAAGTAATTTTTATTAAATTGTTTTATCGCTTATATTTAGTGAGATAGTGTGGTAACCGCGTTTTCAAAAAAAAAATCGTTGAGTTTCGTTTCAAGAGAAGAATTTCGTTTCTTCCGATTAAGTCATAACAATATTTTTTTTTTACATTTTTGGCTATAAAGCTATTTCTTTACCAGATAATGATAGAAAAATGTTACTAACACGGCGAAAATAATGTGACAATATAGTAGCCATTATTATTTTCTGAAAATGAACTTTTCATCACCACAAATTATTCAACCAATGGTCCGCGTCTCACAAAATGAATTATGTAAAAAAAATGTAATTTGTTGCGATGTAATAACTAAATTTTATTAACTTTTTTGTGGGGTTCAATGTGGCGTGAAGTAAAAATTGATCAACAGTCTGTACCAATTTTTCAATAGAAAATAACTTAATCACCAAAGTCTTGTTTGAGTCGAACAAGATCGAACTTCATAGTACAGTGTGACATATGCTTGACCTTCATTTTCGAATCGATTTGTAAATTTTAAGGTCAGAGTCGAAAACCGTCCTATGTTCATTGCATCTGTCATTAATTCAACATTTACATATTATAACCTGATTCAAAAGCGGACGTGTCTGTTAGTTTTCCTCTTCCAAATAGGGCAATTTATTTGCCAAGCATGGACCACAGATGGACCGCGCGACTCATCTGTGGCTCATGTTCGGCGAAACGATGTTGAACCAAAGCTTTCTTATTTGGAAATAGACGGGAGCGTGATAGTTTTTTTCGCTGGAAAGTCGCCATATGCTACTTCTTCTGTAACATTGCCTAAAACCATTGTTTTCGCTGAGAGAGAGAACTCTTGTCGTTGATTAAATTAGCAACGCTCATTGGCCGTGATGTCCCAATTTTCTTATATTATATTATAGCATATTAAAGTCTAATAGTACGCGAGCGAGCGATGGACTGAGTTGGCAACACGCTGGGTTGGCACGAGACACCAAATAGGATCATTCGTCGATTTTCGTCTGTCTCGCCCATTGTTCAATCTTCTGTTATTTCGAGGGGATAGAAATGAGAAAAATTGAATCGTTCGTTTATTTGTTTCATATTTGGTTAAATGGAAATATAATTCGAAATTGAGGCATTCAGAGTTATATGAAAATCTAAATTTTTGTAATAAAATCTCAAATATTGGACGAGGAAAAAATAGGTAATTAGGCCCACTTAAAACTGATCGACAGTATACTAATTAAAGGTGACAATCATTATTTTCGTAAATTCTGTTAATCGATATATTATTTTTTATTGAAATTCACTCTAAATCCTGGGGCCGAAAACACCATTTAAATGCAACCGACTAATGGCCAATTAAGTGGCATAGAATTACATGAAGGGTGTGACAAGCAACTGCACATGGAAAACATTTCAGAAAGGAAATGAAACTCGCTACGGAAGTGCAGTGAAGAGTATCTGCCCTTGAAGATGTTAAAATCGTCTACCACGCCTTGTTTTGATACTAGCTATGGCTTTACTCTACTAGCCACATTTATGTATATAATATATAAATATATATATTTATATATATAGAAAAGCCACATTTTACGTTATAATGTGACGTTGTACATTTTTCCTCGGTAGACTCAAAAATTTCTGCTGTTACAACTATTTTGGAACAAAGAACCCCATTTGCGTATACCATATCGCTGATTTTACCAATTTAGTTCACGAACAAAATTCAACATCTGGACAAAATTCACTTTTCTACGCTGCTAAAAAGACTATGATATTTTACTGTGATGTTTCAGTATTTATTGAAAGGCACCAGTCTTCGTTACATTTTTGCCAAGCGGAGCTGTAGAAGGACCGCGCTTAATAAGCGCGGTTCAGCTACAGTTTACGCTTGATCGCGTGATTCTTTGTTACTGATGCTAAATTTAATTTACAGTAAAATACAAAAATAACGTTTTATATTCTTTGTTACAATGTACCACGAGAGCTTGAAAAATCTGGCGTTCTGTCACGCTTTTTCTTTTGAAGGCAGAAACATACTTCCCCCGCACCTCGCTAAATAATTCATGTGAATTACAAAATGTAATCAAACATGCTACACTGACTGCTTTGCTTGCTCCGAGAAAAATTTCAAATATTTATATAGCTTTCTAGGAACCGTCTTTTTGCTAAAACCACAATCTCCCCCGTTTCTGAGTGCTGTAGGAAAAACGTTAAGGTAATCTGCGAGATAAAATTAAGGAGCTAGTTTTGGTCTGTGACAATAAAACTTCTTGCTGATGGTACACTATTTTTAAGAAAAAAATACATTTAATATTTTTAAGAAAAAAATCTGAATACAAAACCAAAATTTTGATTTTCAACCTAAAAAAGCATAATTTTAGAACTCGATTTGTATTCGCCTATTTATATAAACTTGTTCTAAGACTTACATACTTCGTTGTCTAGACTCTAGACCACGAAAATATTAAAGATAGATGTGTTTTAAGTAGATATACATATTATATTATATACATATGTTTTATTTTTTCAGGTATTTCTTGAAATTCTTTCTTAAGTGCAACCAGAATTGTTTGAAAAATGCTGGAAATCCTCGAGATATGAGAAGATTTCAGGTATTTTTATTCTGAAAAAATTTCTATAATATATAATATGTACCTTTCTCCACGATATTCTAGATTAGACTTTATACTTTTGCCAAGTCATTCTAAAGGGATCTTTTATTGAGTGAAATGAGAATTTGATTTTTTTTAGTTATGTCTTCCGATATCATTGTTGAAGTTGTTCTTCAAACAGTAGGCACATAGAAAAATTCATAAATATGCATTTCTAACTTTGCTTTCAAAGCAGAAATTTTACTTTGTCAAGAACGTATCACAGATGGACCGCGCTCCATCATCGCAAGTCATAATTGATTAATATTTGACAAATGAGTCTGAATATAGTATTCCTATTGAATGAAATTACCTACCAAAATGCAATGCGAAGCGAACAAATTCATAAAAGAAAATCACAAAATTCTAACATGTCTTTGCAAAAAGCATATTGTAAAGTGTCTAAAAACAACTTTATTTAATATTATATTTCAAAAAAATTTATATCTTCAGGTAGTGGTATCAACAACAGTTCATGTCGATGGTCATGTCCTCGCCGTTTCAGATAATATGTTTGTTCATAATAACTCAAAACACGGTAGAAGGGCAAGAAGATTAGAACCAGCAGAAGGTAGGCTCCTTTTCGATAGGTTCAGTATGAAGTATTCGGAATGTTTTGCCGTATAGGTCGACGGTTCGTTACCTCTCAAGTCAAGCCAATAGAGCCATTTCCGATAGAGCATTAAGCGTGTGTTGCAGATTGACCTCGCTTCATCAATCGAGTCCTCAGTTATGGGTCACTGATAGATCGCGCCTACTAAGCGCGATCGATCAGTAGCCCATACTTAACAAAACGTGCTTTCCCATAATCCCATTTCGGTTGCGAAATATAGATCACCGACAATTTTTTCCATCGGCGAAGATACATTTTTTCGAAATATGATATCCCTTTTACTGGATCGGGGCCTACATTATATTGTCCCCGGGTGACTTGTAACGCACATCCTCAAATCCCCAGGCGGTATCAACGACTGTTCTCACGAATCGATTTCTGATAATTTAACTCAAACTGTCTGTGAGAACAAGGTAGTTTGGATCGGTGCTGACGGAAAAGCGACCTTGTTTTAAGCGCACAGGGACCCAAACCGTCGCTTACTCTAAAACGGCTTTTTAACATGATATGTATTTTATTACATAGCGGATTTACCGCGAAATTCCCTGGCGGAAAAAAACTTAAAGCGAAATATCTCAGCACTTTGTTCAACGGTTTGACACAAATAACCTAATATTTTAATATTCCTATGGGCGTTAACGGTCAAATTACGTCAGGTTAACGGAACGCGGTTTCAACGATAAATTTTGATACAGTTGAAATAAACGTCATAATATGTTGCAATTAATAGAAATATATCAATCAATTTATTATTATTCTAATATGTATGCTACGCTCTTTTAAAAACCAGTAATATTGTAGTATTTTTTTTTAATAACGATTCGACTTTTCTCAATTATTCAATGAAGTTGTGAGTCCTTTTTCTGTATCTGTGATTTTTTCTATTGATATTTCTGACTGGGTAATTTGCATAATTTTGTGTGCGCAATCTATACGCACCTTTTCCGAATATTTACTTTGTTTCACCTGTCAAGCTTACGATTCCCAAAATACATGAAAAATAGCAAAAATTAATTTTAGAAAGGCGCAAGATAAATCAATAAATTGTGATAAAAATGCAGGTTTACACAACGTTCGCAAACTTCCAACAATTTGAACAGCTTATTTTTACATTTTGAATTTATATTCCATAAATTACGTTGCAAAATATGCCGCGTTGTATTTTTTGGTCGTAGAAAACTAGCCTGTATATACTCTGGTGGCTCATTCTCTACCGATCCGTACATTTTGTATTTCAAATCGATTCCAGTAAATGTCCTATTCAAAATAGTCATTTCTGTAATTCGATAAAGGGATTTGAGCAAATTTTACATCTGATCTGTTGAAATTTCCATGTCTGTTAGAAATTTTTACTAATACAATAAAAAATAAGCGTTGAACAAGTTTTCGAAGTTAGTTTTTTTAAATCTAATACGATTCGAAAAATTCTATTCAGAATAAAGAAATTCGATACTCGGTTCGAAAGGAAATGTATCTTAAAATGTCAACCGTATTGTACCGACTATAAATATGTTGGCCGCCATTTTGTTTTGTACAGTGTTTTCGCCACTATCCACAATAGCACGATATGCGTCATGCATAATATACAACCCCACCTGTTTCCGTCATTCATTGTGCAATGACGATTGCAAACTGAGTCTTATACCAAGACTATAATATTGCTCATTATTCCCCTAGAGGCTTCGATGCAATTACGCAAGGTTTTTTCGTATAGTATTCCATGGTGGGCGGGTCTAGGCTATAGTCATGGGAAGCCGAATTTGTGAACTTATGTGTGCAAATAAGTTCTTTACTTTTAGACTTTGTCCATCTGTCCGTATTCTTTCAGTTCATTCAATATAGCAGTTCGTATAACACAATGTACCGCGTCTCGATATTGCATTGAATTCTATATACATGAATATAAAATTTGGTCCATCGAATAGCGAGGTACTTTAGTGTTTTATCAGTATTATAAACTGCTGAAAATAATTTAAAAATGGTAAAATACTGCCCTGTAGGCATGGGCTTTAGATTAGTCCTGAAGTATTTCCTGCGTGCAGTAAAATGCGACTAAAATGAAATAGAGAAAGAAGCAAGAAATGGTTCTATAATCGCCCAGGGTCGATCTCACTCACTACACGTTGCCAAAGTAGTTTGAAATAAGTTACGCTTATTACGAGTGAAGTTGCTAATACGACACCATTACTATCGAGTGGCCGTTTCAGCACTGCTTCCGGCCTTGTTCAGAGTGAATTTCAATAAAAAAGTATTTTGCTGCCAAATTATTCCTCGTCTTTTTGTTTTTTTTTGTTTCAAAAAAGAAATAATTTACGTCTTTATCTTTCCACTTGCTGGATGAATTGTGGATAAAGTCATTTTTCTTATCCGCAATTTTATTTCGTCAAGCATGAGTCACAGATGGAGCGCGCCATGAAGGCGCGATCCATCAGTGAACCATACTTGACAAATCATGTTTTTTAAGTTTGCTGATTGGATCGAAAACAGAGTTATATTTTTTATTTTAGTCCATGACTCATTAAAACAACCACACTCCCACACTATGCGACAACCATTCCATTTCTATACTAAAAATGAAAAAACATCGCGCGATTTAAGTAATAACTGTTTTGCTATCTGAACTATCATAAAAATTAATAGCTGCGTAGTTGCCAAGATAGTACACGAAAAATCTATCATTTGACAAAAAATCGTTAGGAATCGTCAACGGTCGAAAGCGCCAAACACCGATTGGCCCTCAGATTATGTCCCGTGGGAGTGAGTGAACGGCACTAACTTAATGTCTGATATTCGACGCATGCTTCCATTAGCCTGAACTCCGCGCAATTAGCGAAGGTTTTGTGGTCTGAATAGACGAATAAATTCTCATCACACTATCTAGTTTTGACGTGTTTTTTACTCAAAAAGTGTCCCGCACCATGTGTTGAATTACACGGTGGTCAAGTTTTTTGTTGTTAGCATTTATAAATCCGATTTCCTTTTAGCTACGCCTGTCATCAAAGCCATGAGCCCGAGCGAGGGATGGACGACCGGAGGAGCTACCGTTATTATCGTGGGAGATCACTTTTTTGATGGTATACAAGTCGTCTTCGGATCTATGATCGTCTGGAGTGAGGTTAGTTTAAAAAAGATAAATGTCAATAAATTTGCATTTAATGTACTTTAGTTAAAACATTTTTACGGACCCCTCGCCCAAGCTAGAATATTTTTAACATTTTTATTTTACTGTATTTTTCATATTCCCGATTTTTCTTTGACGATCTTTACTTGCAGTTGAACACGATATTGAAATTTTCCATTTTAAGGCTTTACTACAATTTACAATCAATTTTTTAACATGAATATAATCTTAATATATTCAATGTTAATAAATGCAGCTAAGAGCTTCGAGTTGAAAAATTTGTATTCGATTCGAAGCTCTTCACAGGCGATGGATCGCACGGCCAAGGTGCGATTTCATTCGATCTTGGAATCAACACATAACTAAAAATAAAATTGTCCCATAATATTGAATCAAATCAAGTTTGAATTTAGAGTTTGACTTCATTTTGCCCCACGTGAAAAGTTTATAATTTCTCTCACACACTCAATTAAAATTTTTCAGTTAATCACTCAACATGCACTCAGAGTACAAACTCCTCCTCGACACTTACCTGGAGTAGTGGAAGTTACTCTCTCTTATAAAAACAAACAATTCTGTAAAGGTTCTCCTGGTAGATTTGTATACACAGGTGAGCACTGGAATCATTAAGAACAAGGAGTCCAACAAAGAATCAAAAAATATTAAAAAATTTCGATTAATTGTTGTTTTTAGTCATAACATTATAGTAATATTTTTTTCTTGCATTGTTGAAGAAGGCAATTTTGTCAATCCTGAAAACGCGTTGTTGGTAATGTCCATATAAACATACTGAATGCATTGAATTATAGGCACGCAATATGATTTTAGGCGAGGTACATACCAGACTACCTACTATTTTTAAATCAGCAACGTTTTGGTTGTGCATTTTAATAAAAAAAATTCGTCATTAGTCCAATTCGATTGATCATGCATCTCATCCACAAAATATTCCTTGGTTGTCTCAAGTGTCGAAAGTTGTAAACATGTTTATACCGAACAGTAATCGAGTTATATCTCAATTATATTTAATTATTAATGTTTAATTGTAAATTCATTTCTTTTAATTAAAACTAATAACTATTTCAGCCTTAAATGAGCCGACTATTGACTACGGGTTTCAACGTCTTCTAAAATCGATACCAAGGCACCCTGGTGACCCCGAGCGCTTGCCTAAGGTAATTTATATTGCTATTAGTTACTGTCTTGAGGTATATTGGCTTTCAGAACTGACAAATTGGAAAGAGCTCTAGTGATATTTTTCTGCAGTCAAATTTCGTCAAACACTATACATTTTTAGTTTATTTCCTGTATAAAAAAATTGGCCAAAATATCTTTTGTTAAGTTTAAGGCGCGTCTCATCGACGCGATCCATTTGTGGCTCATGTTTGACATAATACAATTTGGATTGGGTTTGCTTGATTAACACTCAGTATAGTTATATAAATTATCATTTATTAATACTCTACAGAAGCGTAGCAATTAGTTTTATAGAATTTTTTATCCTTTCCGAGAAAATTCGGTCGGTCAACCAGTATTTTCTGTTCAAAATCGCTAAATGCCATCAGTTTCTCTCTATATATATTTCTGATTCAACAAAAATTCCCGCACAATCGATTACTGCATAAGATAGTTAGTCATACAAAAACAAGTGCGAAGGAACTTTTCATCATTTGTATCATCCAATAAAATGACGATAACCTTGTTTGGTAAAATTTGCGAGTTTTTTCTCCGTTAGCTTACTTGGCGAGATTTTTATTTGGATTAAAATTTTTAAGTGCCAAAGTGAATTGATTGAATATGGAAAAATGTTTCTATAGTCAACTTCAGCAAGAGTTCACACTATCTATAACGTATGCTTATTGTAAACAGACGTGTTTTTATAGCGGACATTTTGTCCTGTTTAACACACGGCAAACAGAAAGCATTCAATCTCATCAATGGATAGAAATGAAAATTCTAAGTTTTTGTGATTGCAATAATCAGCAATATTAAAAAATGTTATACAGGCACATCAGCGACACAATCCATCCATACTTGTGCCCTACAAAAATTTCATATTTGATAAAGTGTCAAAAATTGAAAAATACTGATGGTTATTTATAAGGACATTTGAATATTTTCAAGTAAATTCGATTAAAATAACTGATCCCAATCGGAGGAAGATTTTGTCAAAGCATATTTTGTTAAGTATGGGTCACTGATGCTTCGCCTCGTTAAGAAGCGGTCCAGCAGTGCTGCACGCTTGGCAAAATGAAATTTCTGATTGGGATCAATGCGGTAGTCGTGCTAAAAATTACCATCTACCTGTCCCGGATAAAGAAAGTGGGAGAATCGCGCTACGGCGTGGATTTTCTTTTTACGAGTTTCGGGGGACAGAAATTGACCTAATAATGAGTGCAACCAATTTGGTATTTTGAGATTTCCCATCCCCCTAAATAGAAGTGTAAATAAATTATAAACCATTCCGTTTCTGTTTACAGGAAATAGTTTTGAAACGAGCAGCTGACGTAATGGAAGCGTTTATGTCCCGCACCTACAACCAGATGCCTGCTGCACCACCCCCGCCACTTCAAAACACATTCACAAGTTCTTCAAGTGCAATGATGGCAGCGAGCATGGGAGGCTACAACGGGGTGGCAGTACCAAACCAATATTCTTCATTTGCAACACCGGATCGGCTGGACTCAACCAACGGTAGCGACTCCGGTAAACTTAGGGCCGCTAGGTTCACTCTTACGAAGTACCCAAATGTTCGTGATTAGTTGAAACCAAATCGCAAAAAATCGAGCCATTTCGTGATTTCAAAATTTTGCGCGTAAATGTTCCCGACTACTAGCCGAAGAGAAAATTACGTCAAAATGAAATTGGGTACCATTTTCATTGAGATTGTTAGATTTTTGTTCCAAAATTTACGATATTTGGTCGCAAGAGGTTCTCGAAATTACATGTTAGTTTTTTGTCGCATAGAATAAACAAAGGAAAATTCTCTTTTACCAACTTAGTAAAATTGCTTCGGTATTGTCTGCTTACAGTCGATTCCTGTTTGTAAAACACCCCTAATGTAATTGAATTAAAATAGTTTCTCAAATATTTAAAAAAAGAGGGAGGTGTAATCTTTTGAATTCAAAATTTTAATTTAACTTAGTCATCACCACAGTTCTCCGCTGGGAGTATAATTATTTGAATGATTGGCATTTTATTCAGTAGACTGACTAAACGCTGGGGTTGTTTACGGTATGGGAGAACTTGCGTATTAATTGCGATCGCCCATGGGAAACGATATCATTTAATCTCCTGCCAATTGATTCGCAATGTTGTCAGTGATTGGCTGATTTGCCTGTCATTTTGACATGCGAACAATATAAAAGTCTTCTATCTGAACAGTGTTAAAACACTGTCTGTTAACACGGATCAGAACCAGGATTTTTTTGTTAATCAGAGTCACTCATGGATCGCGCTTTGTCAGCGATCCACATTTTGACTGGGGTTTTCAATTAAATGTTGAAAAAAGTTTTGGCTAAAAAGCGATAATTTTTGATTTAGTGCATGCGCCATGAATGAACCGCGCGTCTGCGGGACAACCCATGACCAGCTTACGCTCAATGAAATGCAATTAAGTAACATCTCTCTGGTTAAGAGAAAAACAAAAAGAGAAAATCTGCGACACTAACAATCGTATTTTTTTATCTATTGAACTAGTGCACTGATAGACCGGGGAACCTTTCCATGTTTTAACTATGGCTTGTGCACTATGAACAAATAACTTGGTGTAAATATAAAAGTGAGAAAAACGAGAGCATATAAGAACTGCCGCTTACGACTATTACAGTGATATTAAATAAACGGGTAAATAAACATCGTCTTTTCCATCGTCTCAGGGTATTCACGAGGGAACAGCGTGTCTCCGAAAACCGGATTTTCGCCACAGTCAACTCCACACAGCAGCGTAAACATGGGTCTATCTTCAATAGGTGCCGTCCCAAATGCGCCACCTTACGGAAGCGCAGTGAACGGATACGCTGGAGCACCAACATTCACAAATATGACGAATACATCAGCGAATATGTTCTGCAATCCCGGATGTAAGTAATTTTTAAGTTATACTTTTTTGATGAACAACATGTTGATGGGTTACCAACAGAATTTCTATTTTTGACTGACAGTGCTAAAACTGCACGCTCGAAGTTGAGGAGTCTAAATAATGACCACTCGACAATCTGGGTATCTCAGGCCGTGAAAGTGCAAGCAGTCTTATTCCTGGGAATGTATGATGCTTTCACCATTGGATGTGCCCTTCAGCTACACACGATAGAATCACGGACCTGAATTTTTTCAACAATTCTAGGGTCGAATTTTAGGAGAACAAGAAATACTACATGTGCGAACTGTACAACGTTTGACCGTGACCGCGAGTTAGTTTTGAATCGGTAGTTTCTAGACTATCTTACTGTTACCAAACGAATTCTAGCCGTTACCTCATTGACAACATGAACCCGCGTTTATAGTCACTATATTCATCAAAAACCGGGGTCATATTGTATTGAACTGTACTCTCTTTTTATTTTTCCATTTTGCAATTATTGGATATCAAAACATGAGGAGATCATTTTATCATAAATCACACTTTCAGCTTGTTCATTTTCCACAATGAAGGTAGATGTCCGTTCTTTTTAAATATAGACGGATCTGCCATCATTGCGATAAATTAGCGAGTACATTCAACGAAGGGAGGCTTGGCTTCTCCAGTAAGTATTTATTAGTGGCTATACTCACAAAAATCAATTCCTCTATATTTTTGGGGTGAGATGTACGTTATCGGAGAAGTGGTAGATGGTCTTTCCATTGTTCAGGGCCGATATCACTCACTACTTAGAATATTGATTACGTCATCAAAGGGTTGTTCTTCACGTAAAGTATAGGTGATGGTACTATACTTCGATGTAATCTACTGCCGTTAGAGTGGTTGGTTGATATCTTATAGGCTGCATCGAACCTTTCTTAAAGTGAATTTCGATAAAAGTAAAACGAATCAATCGTTTTTGTCATTTACAGTACTTCCACCGTCTCCGAATGCAACAGTAAATGGACTTCCAGCTCCGGGTACAACACCTGGTATCTTCAGTTTCTCACCAGCAAATATGATATCGGCTGTGAAACAGAAGAGTGCATTTGCTCCAGTCATCAGAGCACATAACACACCATCACCAAGTAATAGTTCCGTGGCAGAAAATGCGTCATTACATGGTAAGTTCATTCACAAATATGATTAACCAGAAAAATATTCTCATTCAACTAAATAATTAGGAGTTATTTAGATAAATGTTAATCAGAGTGAAATGAGCTTGACAATGGGGTACTTCATACAAACCCATTTGATTTTTTTCATGTTCATCGCACGAAAATGAAGTACAAGCAAATGAGGAAAATAAACTATATGGCTTTATTTGATACTTTTATTTCTGATCCCAAAATGACCATATATTTTTCAATTACACTAAACGCGTTAGTGTAAATGACTTTTCAAGTAACGTTCCTTTGCTTGAAGTAGTGAATTTTAATTAAATACCTAGAACTAAATTAATTAATATATTTATTTTTCAGAAATCAACGCATACACATGATGTAAATTTAACAATAAGCTACATCAAGAATATATGTTTGACCAGTTTGGTTCAAAAATCTATGCAAAACGGGATGAAAGCCGTCGACGCTCAATGATGCCAACCCCACTTAAAAGAAGTGTGAAAAAGACATGTCTGTCGTCTGTGTATTGATCACTGATGTGTAACCCATTCCTGACGAAACTCTGACAGCGCCCAGTGAGGAAAAAATGGTTGAACTATCTTTTGTTAAGTATGAGTCACTGATGGATCGCGCCGACGAGGCGCGGTCCATCTGTGACTTAAGCTTCATAAAATTATATTTTTGACCAGACTAGTTGGAATTTTATAAAGTAAACATGTCAATGATGATTTGCTTCGCCAAGGCGCGGTCCAGCTGTGATTCATGTTTGAATGGGAGGCGAGGTAAAATGCGACGCGTATATTTTTGTCAACAATTTGATACGTTTTGTGCACTTTTTTCAACTATTAAGTTATTATAAACGTTTTATGTAAAAGCTCATTTCTGATGCTGGCTTCAATCCTTTTTGCATCCAACTTATGTTCGCTTGCTTTGTTCAATTTTTTCTAAATATTGCTACTGTTCTTACCATTATTATTATTGATATTATTATTAAAAAATAAATAAACGTATTTTCTTGGTCCACTGAAATTTTATTTTATTTATTTAAGGGTGAAAAATTGCGAAATGGATTTTTGGGGAGGGGGCATAATTTAAATTTTCGAATAATTTAAATATCCTAGTTGCTGGCGAGTCAATTTTTCAATACCGATTTGTAAAACAAGCACTCTTCTCGACACGGAGAAAATACGGAAATGCGAAAAATCCCATCAGAGTTAGTCATAAATATTCGGTTCGATTTCTGCAGAGTTTCGAATCAACAGAATGTTAAGATTGAAATTTTTTTAAAATATATGTGAACTTTTATGTGAATGAGATGTCTTAACTTGTTTATAACTTTTGGTTTTAATATTCGATTTGAAAAAATATTCGATTCGAATTTTGAGCCAGAAGCTTTCAGCCACATTTGAACATTGTTCGCGGATAAGCTCTTAAAAATATTTCATCCACAAAGCGTTAACACTCGATAGTTCTCAAAATGCTCCGTTTTGAGAATCTTGACTTGAGTTTTGTCATTCGCCTTTGTTATCTACCTGATGTGAATATGAGTCGACGATAGTACTGAGAGACAAGTCTAATTATAAATATGAAGTTCTTTTTGTACGGCCCTTGTACGATCTTATAGAAGTCTTTTCCTGCATTTAAAATTAGGCAGTATTTTGATTGAAAACCAGGTGAGCTAGGTAAACTTCGTTGGACTGCATTTAATGCAGTTTTTAAAGAATCAAAGTTCAAAATTTTTAGAGAGTATTTTTAATGAAAAAAAGCTTTATTATTACCTGCTTGAAAAACTTATTTTTCAAGCAGGTACTTCTACCAACCTAGAACAGATAGATGTAGAATTGATAAATTTTCCTATTTCACCTAGTAAATTGAGTGAGTAAAACTTCAAATAGAAACTCGGTAAGTTACGCGCTTTCACCTAAAATTTCTAACACTAATGCAGACACTCTTGTTTTTACATTAATTTCTGAAATTCCCGACCCAATATGCGTGTGAAAACACACTGATTGTGCACTAAATATATATGTGTTTTGTACCAGATAAAATACGATGCATCTTAAGAGCTAAGAGCAATATTCTTCAAAATATACAATATATATATGACAAAATAGAAAAACAATGGACAACCTCATATATTATCAGGAAAAAAACAAAGCATGGCTCCATGAAAAAACTTAATCATAGGAATATCACAAAAACAACAAAATTTCGACAAACATTCTTTAGTAAAGTACGAATACTAAAGATGGCGCCGATTCCGTAGCTGTTGATTCTCGCACCATCTTTTTAAAACTGTAAATAAAGGAAACCGTATAAAATTTAAGAACAATGTTAGTACTGACAAAAATTACTGCAATACGAATTTAGGGCTGGGCAAATCCGAATCATTTGGAATTCGAATCTGATTCGAATATTTTTTTCGAATCTTATCGAATCACTAATACCCTGTAAATAGCCAATATCCCAATATTACTATTACAAATAGTCTCCATTGCGAAAATCAAGAAATTTATAGTTTGAAGTATATTTTCAATTCACACTACATGTCAAAGAGCAACGATTTTCATATTTTAACGGCAAATTATAGTCGATTTTGGTCAAATTTTATCGATCGATTTTATTTTGCCGTTAAGAATGAAAATTCTAGTTTATTTAACAAGTTTTTATTTTATGGACGATACACGATTGATTCGAATAAATTGTGCTTCGAATCGATTCGAATCACCGAATCGAATTGCCCAGCCCTAAATACGATGATTAAAATTTTTATAAATCATGGAGCGCTTGTTGGAAAAGTATGTGACCACCAGAACGTACATAGAGACTTTGTGTCGAAATTTCGAACACCGCTGCTCAGAGACAAAAGTGCAAGTTCTTGTTCATCAAATTGAAAGTTACGCCGAGTACGAGCCACTGATGGACCGCGCTTTGGAAAGCGCGAGCCACCATGGGCCTGGTCTATAACAATTTTAAAACAAAAAGCTTTTAATTAAGTAAAACAATTGCTTCAATAACCAAAATCTGAAATTGTATCTCTGGTATGCCGAATTCGTCATTTTACTCTTCATCTGTTCCATCTTCTTTCTCTTCAGATTTTTCCAGATCAGCTAGAAAAATAATATATTAGGCGTCAGGAAGAACTTTCCAGTTTTGGTAATTTTAAGGAAATTATGGACTAGATTGAGAAAAAATCTTATTTTCGTGTTTTGTTTTTAAATAGAATCGTATTGAAAATGATGTGATTCGAAATAATCCAATTTTGACTTCAGTGTTTTCTGACATGTTTCAAAAACCCCAGAGTGGAGTAACTTCAGACAAAAAATAATACCAAATATCAATAAAAGAAAGAGCGAAAAGTATGCCGCACAGGTCGCTAGATACAAACTCTATAATAAGTACCAACAAGAAGACGCTCTATTCCAGTCAGAAAAATATGTCCGAGCATGCTTTGTCAAGTAAGAGTTACTGATGGATCGCGCCGATGAGGCGAGATCCATCTGTGGCGCATGCTTTACAAAATCAAATTTCTGACAGCGGTTGTTTTTATTTCATTCATTAATTTTAGCTGGTTAGTTTTATTTCGGATTGAAAATTGAATGAACATATATATATAGTATATATTGAACGAACACCGATTTTTGATTGGTTTCATCTTGAGTTCAGTGCAGTGTGGAGGTATCAGTCAAAACAACAATGCTTAAACATATTGTATGGCAAAACCAATACCAACACTAGTTTTATATAGTCCATCACTAACTAAAATTGATTCATGTTACTGTTATTCTAGCAGAAGTATATCTGTTTGACTAAAGCATCGTTGCTATTTTCATTCAGTTTCTTTTTACATCATCTTCCCTCGGGAAAAAAACTAAGACTTACCAGTTCTACCCAAAACTGGGCGAGATTTCATTCCATCAACATCAGATTCATCAACTGCTCTCATTATAATCTCAAAATCAGTTCCTGGTTTTAAATCAGTGATAACACCTGTACAACACTCTTCTGAATTCACAGATTTGATTCTCTGAGGGAAAATCAGAAATAAATACGTGTGAAACACACTGACATTCTCGAAAAGTGAGAAGATAGTAGTCATCAGGTAACGATTGACCAGTGACTATGGCTGAGTTATTGAATTCGACGATTTCAAGTACAAATTATTCGAATTAGTCGTGTATTGTATCATCCACAGAAAACTTGTAAAATGTAGTGGAATTAACCTATTTTTATGGCAAAATGCAAATAGAATGTGAGCCTCTGAAGATGTGTGAATACATCACATTTTACAGTTTATTTAATAATTACTAACTTTTTCGAATTTGATAATTGCAGTGGTAAAACATGCATTTTCTCTATATAATTGGAAGTAGTGATTCTATTTGATTAGAAAAAATATCCTAAATAAGCTCGGATATCGAGTGATTCAGTGTTTCCCGGTGCTAACAGTAATGCAGATAACCTTTTGCTTGTGGAGAGAGAGAGAGCGAAGATTATATTAATGTCACGAGTTATTATGTCAAGCACGAGTCACTGATAGCCCGCGCCCAGATGGCGCGATCCATCAGTGACACATGCTTAGATAAACTCCTGTGTGCACACAATTTTGCCAATAGCGTTCGTTTTTGATATGTGGCCAAAGGAGTTTTAAAATTGCATATATGAAGCTGTTTTGATGGAAGGGAATGTACATATGCACCCATGATAAATCAAATTCCGAAAAAGATTATGAAGTCAATGGTATTAACCGTATACCATATTCAACAAAATTATGTATAGACGGAAATTAATGTTTGAAAATAGGACTTTGATAAGCCTTTCAACTTCTTACCATCACTGCTTCGTTCTTTCCTTCTGCACTCGTGATTTCTTTTGCCAGGAAAATGTATCGGGCAGCTTCTTCTACCGGTTTCCATTTCAATTTCAAACTAGTTGCCGTTGACTCTTCTTCCATTACTGAGATACTTTCGGTCGCCGGCACTGAATTGAACATGGAAAAGGCACTTGAAATTTTTAAAAAAAATACTCTTTCATCTTCCTGACGTATCTTTGAAATAAGCCTTTTTGTACCTGATTCACGTGGATTTGCAGTCTACACCTGTTCACATTTTAATGTATGTATTATCGGTACACGCGTATCTACGGACGTTTAGCACCGTGTCACTCCCCGTCAAGGACCCAAAAAATGAAAAAAATTTCATTTAAGTTCTTCAATACGTAGGAAATCGCAATACGTGTTTCACGTCTTTGACTAATTTAATTTCCTAAAACTTTCTCCAATTTTGTCGTGTGGCATCGTGATATCCGATAAGAGCGTTAGTTCATGGCAACAGTTTTTGCCTGCTGTGCTCATTATGATGTTATCTCTAAAGAACAATTTTGATTCCGTCTATTCTAAGTTCTAAACAACCCCTTATAAAGTAAGGAGAGAAAATTGTTTACTTATCGAACTTGATGGTGCCAAATTCTCGATCTACCAACTGTTTAACTATAATCAGACGAAAATGGTAGGACATCGACAGGGGATTTTCATGTAGCATGGGAAAAGGCTACACATCCTGTTTTACTTTGTTTGTTTGTTTCAGGATCCGAGTGGAAACATTTCTTTCTTGAGTAGAAGCCCAAATTCATTTACTTTTCTGAGGGTTGATATTGATCGTGCAACTATTGAACACCCCAAAAGGCAAATGAATTGCTTTAATAAAATATTTTTCCAATCCAAATTTGTGCACCAAAGGAGCGCGATGATTGTTTGGCGTTTTGTTGGCAAATGCATTATTTGGGAAGTAACAACACGACGAAATAGTGCACGAAAATTTTGCCTAATACAAGCATTTTATTTTTTGTATAAAATTCCAAAATCTTAGGGGGGAGTGTTTTTTTAAAACTTCAGGTGGACATGTTTTGCGGTTCTGGAGTCAGATAAGATAAATGTTAACCACACACCTACAGGGTTGGACAAATGTAATGTACGATACAACAACTTACATCTACAAGTCGGGACCGCAAATGTCCATTTCTTCGTCTTTTTCTCACACTCTGTGTAGTACGAACCATCTCTTACGTATGGTTTTTCACAGTCAAAAAGACAAATGCTACCGGGTGATCCCCACCTTGTGCACGAAAAGTTTCCTTTTGTCATTTCAGCATCAATCTCTTCGCAGCCACCTTTGAAAAGATAAAAAAAAATGACATTCTGATTATTTTCTTTTATCTATTCTTCTTCAGATCCTACAATGAATAGCGTATTTATAGGATAGGGCAGGATTACTTTTTTTATTCCGAGAATACTGCTCGACCGTATGTCGAATCACGTTCTCTCTTCCAGACAGCGATTACGAATGGGGGGAGAGGTTTTGGGCTTAACATTTTTATTCATTCCCCCGGTGCATAGGCCTGGTTTATTGGGGTCGTAATGCCATTCCTTCCCCCACTCTCTCGTCGACCAGAAAAAAAAACTTTTTAAAATCTCATATTCCGTGTTGTTTATTCTCCCTTTTTATTACGTTTCTTCTAGTTAGTAATTACAGCTTGACAAAGAACCGTATTGTTTCATCAGCAAATTTTGATAATCATCTGTGATGTACGTTGTTTATTATTGAGATCCTATCAAAACTCTTGGAAAAATATAAATGTGCCTGCAGCTGCAATGAGAGTGTATTTATAAACCAATTTTGTGGTTTTTGTCTGAAAAATTGGCTTTTTTAAGATGATAATCTTTCGAAATATCCTGCCGCATAGAATAGTGACCTCAAAAGATTTTTCATAAGGACGCAAAAGTTTAATGAAATTTGTTCAATGTTCAGGCATAACGTGATCTGATGAAAAGTATGATTAATCTAGGACAATAATGCATATTTATATATCAGAAATTGTCGCATTAGAAGTTATTATGAACGTTCCATTAGTCATAAATAGATATCCATCTATCCTGCGGTAATAATTCCCAGTTGGATTTTTTATCTCAAGAAAAAACTATTGGTTTCCATTGTTGTTGTTTTCAAACTTTGGAACCTACAGTGTTTGCGGTTTGTCGCTCAGTGTTAAAAATACAATATATGAGTTTTGAACCAAAGGCGAAAAACTTTCAAAAACATGAATAGACATTTTATATCAAAATTGTTTTTAATTGCAAACTCCGCGTAAAAGCCACAAATAGGACCTAATAGATGATGGGCTGCTACACATTTTACAAAAGCGAAATCGGTTTCCTGATTCCTTCTTCTTCTACCTGGAGATGCCACTCCTAGATTCAGGATTCGAATAGATTTGGAAAATTATAATAATAATAACTTGAACCTTAAGAATTTTTGTGGAATAAATACAAGGGCGATCGTTTTTCTCTTGCCTCATTTTTGCATATATATATATATATATATATATATAATTTGAGTGAAATTCCAGTTACTTTGATAATAAAGTTCTTCTAATTTGGACGTGGTAAATTTTTGTAAATATAGGAGACCACAAGCAATTTTTCCGTAAATTTTACTGGATTTTTTGTTATAGCGACAAGTTGGAGTCGATCTCCCTGACCCAGAGTCACTTATAAACGGACAGGGTTACAACGTTTGAAGAGATATGATTTACTCGCTTCGGCTTAGCCTACCCAAGTTATTACACCAAGGGCTGATTATTGAGTGGGGATTGATGAGTCGGACTCGCATCCAAGATCTTCAACCTGCGATGCCAACATGATAACCCCTAAGCCATTTATTAAAAATCGTTGATATCTATTACGTGAGATAGTTCCTTGGAAAGACTGGAAAAAATTAGTAGAAATTTCTCACCGGGGCATCCTCGTTCATCGCTTGCATCTAAGCAATCGATTCTCTTATTGCACCATTCCTTGATAGGAATACATTCCTCTTCGTTTGAGGCGCAGGTGAACTTTCGTCTTCCACATGCTCCTGGTTCAGGGTAAGGCACTGATGGAGTTGTGGTCTGTAAAATATATCGACCATATATTAAAGGTTAGTTACTTACCCAGGAGTCAGAAGTTTTATTTCGCCAAGTATGAGACACAGATGGGTCGCTACCCGTCGACGCGATCCATCACTGATACTTTACAAAGCGTGTTTGACAATATTTTTCCGAGGTGATAAAAGCTGAATGTTTGATGGTAAGTAAGGACACTGATCCGCGAAATAGCCATATTCGATCGATTTCATCGCGATTTTATTGCTGTTATGAACGTCATACATAATCGATGACATTAACGATATTCGACAAACAACTAACTAGTCGATGTCAATGCAGTCAAACTTCAATAAAATCGCCGGTTTTTGACAATAATTTTATTTGGCTATATTGAAATAAAGCTTTTGGGTCAATTATGGTCTGTTGTTAAAATGCACCGTACTCTGCATAAATCAACTAGGTATATATTCAATAACTTTATAGAACCAGTAAATTTGCTGTACTTTTTTACAGTATGCGTTGCCCTCGCACACACCTATAGGTACGGTTCCTTAGGATAGCCCTAACGTATTTCCTGCGTTCCTTAAGAGGCACGACGAAAAGGAAGCAGAGGGGTGGTTTTTTCATAGCCCTAGGTAGATACCCCTTTACAATGGCGGTTCAGATCCATTTGTGTTAGTTTTCACCAAAGTGCAGTTGTTGGTACTATATCTTGTAACAGCCGTCAAGTTGCTTCCGGCCTTGCTTAGAACGATTTTTTTTAAATGGATAACATTGATCATCAGATTTTTTAGCCCATTAACTTTTAATTCAGTATGGACAGAGGAAAATAATGGGGTGTATAAAAATACTTAAAACATTTTAAGTTACATGACGTGCCGATTTGTAAACCTATCATCATTTTTGAGCATACCCTTGGTGCAGTAGTTGGAGCCCAATGTGTTCTTGTCCGAGCAGGAAGACCAGCTCTTCCCCGCTTGCAATTTATATTAACAGCACTGATTTGAACTCCATAAATTCTGGCTGGTTTGAGTCCTGAAAACTGTATATTGCAAAAAAACGAGAAAAAGGAGAATTGAAATTAATTATAAATAAATTAAATACATTTATAAAGTACAATCAACCAGTTCATGGGCATTTATATTTTATATTGGATGGATGGATTTTATGGCTGAGGGCATGACTTGGATGTTGATAAAACAATTCGGTGCTTGAACTTGAAAAGAACCAATTTTAATCCGGAATCTCTGGGAACAGCACTCCGAATTTTCATCATCGATAACTAATGTTTCCGTGCTGAACTTTGCTTAGTGAATCATAGTAGGCGAGTAAATTACCTACATGTCCTGAAAATTTTAGAGCACCATATATTTTGTCTCCCTATAACTCATACTTTAGATATCGGGAGAAAACACTCTTGTATATCGAGGTCAAAGGTTTCATTTATTAAATCGTGAAAAGTCAATTTGTTAAAACTATTTAGGTCTTAATTTCTCAAAATACATCATTCTGAACCTATTAGATTTATTTTGCCAATCTCAGTTCATAAATACCTCATATGATGTCTCTTCATGACATGATATATTTCTCAGCACATGAATTGTATAACCCAACAACAGTTGAATGTAGTAACATTGTGCTCCACGTACAGGCGTCCAACGTACAGTAAAACTTGTCGTTCCAACCTGATCCCAATCAATATAAGTTTCACTAACTCGGCCAATACAAGATCCTTTGCATTTATTTTGCATCGGCACTCTTTTCGGGCATAGTTCACCTGCATAAAAGAAGTAATTAATTAAAGAAGAAAGGCCATAATATACGTGGAGATGTCTTACCGATACATTGCGTTGCGTTTTAAGTGACAAAACAAAAACGACAATACGGCTTCCTTGCTTTGTGTTGGTTGTATTCGCCTGCTCACGAATACGATCAACACAAAGCGATGGAACCGTAAAAGAACAATAGCTGCGTTGGAAAAGGGGAACAAACGCATGCGCAGCGTTGCGCTAGCGTAAAACGCAAGGTTAAAAAATAAACAAACCTAGAAAAAACGTAACCACCCCAAACTTTTGCATACGATAACCTCATGCTGTCAACTTGACCCGGAACAGAAGACAATCTCCAAATATGGTGTAAATATATGCCAAAGCAGGAAAAGTTTGTGCGAAATCCAACCATGCGGGGCTGTTGCGTTCAAGGCAAAACCAGATTTCATATAAATTTATCCAACTTTACAATTTAGTAAGAATTTTTTGGAATACTGAGAAATTTATTTCATTTGTAAGACATGCTTTTTTATAGTTAAATTATTAGAGAGTTGGTATGAGACGCACAAAGCCACGCATTAAACTTTAGCTTATGTCTAGCTATCCCTCAAACATTTTTTTTTTCAGAAGTGAGACGCGTTCCATTCGTCCCTTATGTTGGAAAAATAAAGTATTTGTCTACACGAAAATGAAATTACGGTAGAATAATGTATCATTCTTGTATCTTATAACAGTACACAAAACACAAAAACGCCCTATATAAGCTTATATAATTTATAAATAGTAGTGTATATATTTATGCTAATGCTTTTATTTATGAGCGATATTACAAACACCAAACAGATTATATATACGAGAGGGAGCATTTGTTGCAATGATGAAACGAGTACATTATCAAACCGCCGCGTAAATCGTTTATCGCTTTGTTTATATACGTGTATATGTGCAGCGGATTTATAAAACGGTGTTTCATTTTAAAACAATTGCGTAACCGTCGAAACCTTTGACTGAATGATTCCAATCAGATCTAAATTATATCTCGTCAAGCGCGTTCCATCAATGAGACATACTTAACAAAATAATGTTTTGGCAAAAATTTTTACTGGTTGGTTTAGAATTTGCACCACGAGTGTTATTATCGGCGACTGGTAACAGCAAAACAGGTAATTAAATTTTTAAAAATCGCGAAAAAGTCGTAACCGCCCAATTAAACAAAGTACTCAATTTTTTTCTGATTGCTAATTATGGTTGAAATCTTCGTATATTTCTGATGAGTAGAGTTACTTGCGTGTACAATCATTTTCAAAATCCAAGCAATTACCGATTTTATATAACGCCGTGAAGTTGCACTTTTTGACTATTTTGACAAACAATAAAGGAGCGGTACATAAATGCTTGACAAACATATTATATAAAGCAATTTCTGAATCGGTAATGACGATTTTGACTATTGTTGCAAAAAGTAAACATAGAGATATCGTTCTCATGTCCACACCAGTGGTCAAGGTACAATTGGTTCAAAAATTGAATGTCGAATCATTTAAAACCCATTGAATATGTTCAATTAAGGCATAAAATCCGACTGATTCGTATTAACTCATTTCATGTCACGAATGTAACTATGGATACTTGTTTGCATCTTCAAGTGTAAAATTGTTTGTCGCACTTTGTTGAGTATGAGCAACTTACGGACGAAGCCACAAAGGCGCGGCCCATGTTCGCGCTCGACAAAAAATCAAGCTTTGGCATTTTCTTTCCAATAGTTTAAACCCCACGATTTGATTAATAATTACCAATTTATTTCAAAACAACACTTACAAATTGGGACATTAAAATTAAATAATGTCATAGGAACATTAATAAAAAAAAGTTTTATTGCTTTATTTTCCTGACGTAATGCAACATCATATATCACTTTCCACCAGTTTAGGCTAAGGATTGAAACACGATATGCTTCTCCACGACATACCTTGAAATTATTTGATTATATTCGTTACAGACTACCGTGAATTGATGGCATCATTTTTTGGCCTTCTAACATCAGCGGTCGCTAGTCCAATCGAAAAATTTATTTTGTCTGGTATGAGCCAATGCAATCCATCGGTAAGTCATGCTTAGCAAAACATGTATGGACAAGATTTTTCGTACCGGGAGATAGCTTATGCAAGTACCCCTATTCCAACTTTCGATTAGACAAATACAACAAAAATATATCAATCGTAGTATTTGAATTCAAAGATTTGGTTTTGCCATGTCTTAGAAAAACAAGTATTAATAAAAAAAAAATCTGGTGCCGTACCTACACAAGAATTTAATAAGATTAAATTTAACCAATTGCACCAATGTATTTATCATTTTTTCGTGAATTTATATACCAAACAAATTTATTGGTAAAAAAAAGCATGATTAAAATTACAACAAAATCATTTGTCCTACTCCACCGCATAATAGATATGTTCATTGAACAACTTTAGTTAGGAATTTTAGTTGAAGCGATATTAAAAATTCACCAATTTGAATAAACATTTCAGATAGAGGAAATGGCTGATATTTGGCTGTATTTTCGTGCAAAGTGATATATAATGATTTCACTGCAAAACGGATCAATCTCGAAGATTAATCGAAAAACTGGAATACGTTGAATTAGTGTTCCAGAGTAACTTGACTATTCGAACAAATGTACATATTATACACATTATTCATCAAGCCCATAACAAAGGTTTTTGATTCAATTTATTAAAAATATCTCGAGAACTACATCCACTTCCACATCCACATCCAAACAATTTCGTCAGTACATACTGCAAGTATCGAAAATAAATGATTTATAGAAATAACTTACCGTTTGTTGAGCCTGCATTGATAACAATAATAACAAGTAGAACAACAACATACGAATTCATGATTATGACTCTTCGTTGAAGCAAGCGTCACCGTACGCTGAATTTAATGATTTTTTCAAGAAGATACCATTTTCTTATATATGTTTTACCCAGTCTTCTACCACAGAAAACACGCGACAACGAAAAACCTCTTTCAACTACGAACCCTGAGGCCCTGTTGAGATAATTTATATTGTAATGCAATCTGGCAATTCTTTCAGCGTGGGAGTGTATGGATGTAATATTCATTTTTATCATCATTTTATCGTAAGGTTATTTTTTTTTTTTTTTGAACCTTTGACACAATTTGTGAAACCTGTTAAAATCGAAATACCTGCGCATAATTTTGAAGGTTTTTGTAATTGCTCTGTCATAGTACGTATCCGGGTTCGAAAATATTTGGAGAAATATTTCGATATTACAATTTTTGTAATGCTTTGTCATATTAGTGTCCTGTTCTGTTTAATAAAAATTTTGGGTTGTTTTGTCATAATATTGTACAAAAATAGGTTTTATCATAATACGCTTCTGCGCGTGGGTTGCTTTCAAAATCAGAAAAGTTTTTTTGAGAATCATGAGTCACAGATGTGGCGCGATCCACTAGCATCTTACACTTGACATATTATTTACTTGGTTTGGCTGTTTTGTATCAGAAGCAGCTGGTGATGAGTACTTTGGAATCTTTTCAAGGTCAATATTCAGGGGACAACAACATCAAAACAATCTACGTTTAGTTGTGATTGATCGACATGCCACTGTATACATTTGACAGGAGCAATAAAATGACGATCCTTCTAGTCCAGAAAGATCAAATCACGTACAGAACTTATAGATGAGTAAGTTATTAAGCCGCAAGGCAAAATATTCGCATGAATTAGGCACGAACACGAAATCACGCATCTTTTCGTGTGGAGATACTTTCTGTATTCCGAATATATTCATTGTATATCCGGATGGTAACTAAATTATATTCTACATCAAATCATATATTTGTGTTGTAAACAATTCGATTTATATATTTACATTTGCTTGTTCGACCTTCAGGTCTGTTTTTGCACAAATATGAATGAAGCAGTAATATCATGGTTTGCAAGCCTCGTCTTCTTCCCACAACAATATACATGCGGTTAGTGGTTCTTGTTATTGAGAATGTTTTCGTGAAATGCTGGTGTGTTCCGCATGCTACCGAATACGCACGACGCGGCAAAATGCGTGCTTACCTGCTCAATTATCGTGACCGACGAAGACGCCCATATATAATCAGAAATAAGTTGTGTAATCGTTAATACCAGTCAGAACTTTTCTGTCCGCCTTCCTATTCTTGAGTGTGGGTCACCGATGGATCGCACCGCCTTGGCGCGGTGCATCTGTCGCACATGGTTGACAAAACGAAATTATTATAATTATTTACCTATTTTCAGGTATTATAAAAATAATATTTTTCTATTCATTATTCCATTTTCTTGGCAATTCGCATTCCATCCGTAAACGCAACATATTTTATGGAAATTTCAAAATTTTGAGTTGAAATGATGACAGTTGGATCTTTTGCAACCAAATATTAATATGGCAGTTTGAGGGAATGATTCGAATTACGTGAGCTTTCAATAGATTCGAGTCACAGCATTTTCCTAATGCAACAATTAACGAAAAGACAATAATCTAAGAAGTGGTTGACTGTCTTACTGTTTGTCAGGGTTCATCCCACACACTATACCCTATTATTGATTGCGGTGGGATACTGAGTGAAATGTTTTTTTTTTGTGTTTTGAAATCATTTTAGAGTAAATTCCATTAATAACGCTCAACGTGTAGCCCTGTGATTTATTAACACCGGTATAAATAGATTTTTCGAATAATATGATTTCGAACTCGTTGTAAAAGTCACATAAAAGGGCATCATCATAAAAATATACCGTAAACAAAGAAATCGGCAGGATATATTATTAATAATAATATGTATATTATTAATAATAGTATTAATATATTCTGCCATTTTACCATATTAAATAATATAAATATATAATTGTCCATACACTTTACCTTATTATACAATACCGAAGATCGAGAATTTCATTAATGTATAGGTCAACTCTAATCAAGTACAGTGAACACCGAAATTTTGGAATTCATATTTTTTCAATTTGGTTATCCCTTGATAGCAGTAATCTTTGTCACATTTTATCAAATGTGACGAAACAGTCATTCAAAATTCGGCCCATTGGCTTACGAGTAGTACAGTAAGGAGCGCATTTGGGATCAAAGTTCATTGCAGAAGACATACGTCACAATAGACTAAAATACAGTAATCGCAAGCGGATTTTGTCTTGTAACATTATTTGTTTTCATAAATACTAAAAATAAACTTGTTATTACTTTTACACTTATCACGGAAGTTCGCGATTTTTTGATTTGCAAGAAAAACCGATTATAACGATCAAGTAGATTTTTCACGACAAGATTTGATATTTAACGGATTTTTCAAACTTTCGCTCAAATAAGTATAAGCATTTTCAAATTAGGAGACAATAATCTGTTTATTCTACAACCTGGTACAATAGCGGATGGAATCACAGTAATTATTGTTGAAGTATTGAGTCGAGCATTTTTTTAATGAACTCATTAGATCATTTCGTTCGGAACCATCTAGAATATTGATGTCATTTTTTGTTATTATAATGTTGTTATCGCCGGCCCATATTGTTTAACGCAACTCGGGGCCGCGCGTTGAAACAAATATACATGAGGACGTAAGGACGTGTAGTTATTATGCGCGAACACCAATACTTGGAAATGGATCGGGAGCAAAGGTTTTTTGACCTATTATATTGCAAAACGAGCCCCAACTTATAGGATAGGTAAATAAACATTTATACTCATGATCAACTGCAAGATTTTAATTTCACAACTATGGAGTTAACAAAAAAAAATTGTGCGAGGAACACGTGAAAGTCCAAACAGTAGGTCACACGAATTTAGAGTTGCGTCATCAGGTATTTAGTTTGGAGCCAGCGTGTTATGCGAAGGGAGACAACTTGTTCTGCTATATGCCTTCCTAAGATTCGACTTTCAATAATTCGGATTCGACCACATCTTCGTGAATGTCACTTATCCATAAAATCTACTTTTCTATAGTTGAAGTGACATTCAAAAATAATTAGAATCATGTTTATTTGTTCATAGGCAAAAAATACAAAGTCGTTTTCTGGATGACGCACCATTTGTTATCAAATATAGATGAAATATTAGATATTTGTTTATAAAAATAAACATTGTTTTGTGCCGAAAATCGTGACATTGTGACCTTGCTATCTTAAATACATGAGTTGCACTATTTGGAATCTCCGAGATATAAGATTTAAACATGATTTTAACAATTTTCTTTTTTTTTCAATTTTCATCATTAGTAAAATCATTTTTAAGCGTTAGGCGTAGGATACTAACAAATCGCGTCAACGGTGCTCAATTCGCCAGTGATATACACTTAACATAAAATAATTTTTAATGTTTTTTCGCCAACGCAGCATAGTCCAAAACATCGGTGGGTAACCACCAATCCGTTGCTGTTTTGCTGTGTAAGGAGAGGTAGAGCTTTCATATTTATTGTTATATTTATACATTATTTCCCGGGAAAAAGGTTTCGATTGTTTGTTTTTGTGACATGACACATGCCTTGATCTGACGCGCAGATTGCGACCGAGATCATGTTTCTGTTGATATGGCATACTGAATTACTACAACACGTTATAGAAAGGAAATTGTATTTGATTATGGAAGCATTTCGCTTGCTTTGTTTATTCAGCATTTTGGTTCGAAATCTTGGTGGCTTGCGAAAAGCATATCGTACCAAACGAGAACCACAAACGGATACGCGTTTTATAAAAATCTATCTGCCTTACATTAAAATCCGATATACTGAATGACTGCATCTAATACATGGTTCTTTCAATAAAGGAACCGGAATTCAGTACTATAAATATGACGTAATTGACTTATTTTAAATTTATCATTAAAATAAAAAAGATAATATTTTACGCTTAAATAAATTTGATCCCAAATTTTGTGGCATGAATCTGTCCATTTAATGCTCATGCCTGTTCGCTAGAAATAGTGTTTTTAATGAGTAAAAATATTGGGGGCCCGTCCGTGAGCGAGCAACAATGAGCAAAAATGATGATAAAATCGCGCGGCTTCAAGATTTTCTCTTTTTTCGTCGTTTTGCGATCCACTTATATCATCAGAATATGTTTTTCAGTTAAGCAATGTTTTGTCATGCGATTGCTAAATTACTTAGCAATCAATCATACAGAGTGATTGCGGTAGTTGGCAGCTGAAACTTACTGATTTAACAATAAACAAAAAACAAGTGACACAGATTCGTGCCATAAAAGGCGTGGACGTGTGGGCGGTACACCATTGTTTCAAAAAATGGTATTGAATATGGCAATAATGCCTCGTTGTTTTTTTTAATTCTAAACGAGGAACGAAGTTGAAATATATTAACGCGGTGAATCCAGCACTTCTTGCGTTATAAAACATATTCCCTTATACCCGCGTATGCAAATTTTCAATTCTGAAGCACATAATGATATAAAGCGCGCCGGGAACTTGTCGGGACATTAACACGTGTCTTTGAGGGGCCTGGGAAAAAAGTCACCTAAAAAGTAGCCCGAAAAAAGTTGCCTGTAAAAAATATCGCCCGAAAAAAGTCACCCATAAAAAACTCCTGTTGTCAATACATTTCGGAATGTTTGGCGTATATTGAGTTAAAATTTTTTGAATATAATATCATTCATTATAACAGGCCATTCTCGAATGATTTTCGCGTTACGACCGGTCATGTACGCATTTGAGGGAAAGAATAATAGATATTAAGAAATGGCACCGATTAAACGTTTTTACTCATAATACTTTGCATAATTTTCATTTCACAACCACAAATTTATGCAAGGATCAGGTAAATATCCACACCCACCGTCGTGGAACCTGCCACAGGTTTGCTTCCGTGTAACAAAGAAACTGCACCGGAATTTTTTTAGAATTCAACGTTGGCCAAAGATGTATAAAAAATGTATAAAGTCAAGTGTATAAAAATGAGAAACCGGTTCGATTATCCTTGGAATATTTGTTTCTAGGTTCTGGTCGCACTCAAACTGGTTCCATATCGAAATCAAACGATTAGCGGAGGTTGAAAAGGTTTGCTAGATTAAATATGTCCCAAATTGAATTTCCCTAAGCATCTCAAGATGTGACAAAAAAGGGTTAATTTTTGTGAGCGACATTTTTCCTAAGCCCATCTTTAAGGTGGGTGAACAGGACCTAACAACCACGTGGGTCCAAATACGTGTCAGTGGAGTCTCTACTTTAATACATGCAATATTTGTAAAGCTTTCGCTTTCATATAATGTTCATCGTTTTATTGATATGGCACGAATAAGCGTAAAATAGTCAAATACCTCAAACATATTTTGACGTTTTGTTCTATCTCTCAACCTTGAAATTTTGTATTAAAGTTTTTATTCGACGATTTTCGCTATAATCCTAATCAAATAGTGATAGTATGCATTCTTACGGTACCTGCCTGGCTCTTGAGTCTTGAGGGATTTCATTTCCTGTCTCAGTACTAATTGCTGCATCGCCCAACGTTCTTTTAAAATATCTCTAGAAAAAGTTTGGAATAATATCCCATATGCCATTTTAAATTGTTGTTATATTCCATTTAAAACTAAATACCTGGATTTGATACTAAACAAATACTAATTCCTACCAGATACAAATTGTAACGATTTTGTAAAGTCGACTGACAAAAGAATTCTTCCTTTTTTTGGGTGTTTAATAGCGGACTATGCGATGTTCTGCTAGCGCACTCTGATCAAAACATTCACAGTAACAGTAGTGCCATTGTGCTACCAGATTCTCTAAAATGGGTTCCAATTTTATGGAGAATGATTGTCATGAAATAGGTTTCTTGTGGATAATACCAATGATGTATTCATGATATTGTTCAGTGCAGATCGGCAGAATACACGCGTCAGAAGATTTAAATGTCTCTCATAAGATGTCTGGCTGCAACCAAACTAAATGAAAATGTTCAGATTCACCAATACTGCTTTCTTTGAAGTGTTGATGGTTTTGAAGTTTTTTTGTCTATGGCATGGCAATGGCATAAACAAGATTTTGTCGCACTGGTTCAGTGAAATCAGCTTGGTTCAAAGTTCACTTCGGTCTAAGAAATAGGTACCATAGGCCACTCATTAGCGACACGTTTACACTACTTAAGATTACAACATTTGTTTCGTGCATACTCAAGTCAGGTAGTCTGTTTACAACAACTCCTTTCATAACCCGAGTTATACGATTATGTCACGCAGTACTTAATACCAAAGATAAAAGTTGCCCATCCACTGTAGTGTAGGGCCTGGGCTACATATTGTACGTGCCTATCTCTCTTTTTTCGTTCTTTTTCATTTTTTTTCTATATTGGTTAAAATGATAGTTTGTTTAGAGCTTTTATATCCAAGTATTTTACTTCATTTATATTAATCCAAAGTTAGCGCCTGCAGTTTATAAACAACTTTCGTCGTTTATGATGGGACTCTACAAGAAGCCTACAACGTGTTGGGCGGTGACACTTCGCGTTCTGGAATAGATCCTTAAACTTCTGTCGATTTAACTCGGTATTAACAACTCCACAACTTGAATATGATTGACGTACATTGAAGCAAACCAAAATACCAATCCGCAATACAATCGACAACGGCCCTATAAATCACAGTCCATTCACAGTAATTAAGTTTGATAATAAAGAATTCGGTGAATATACGATACCATAGACGAATACAGAGCAGTGATGATAGTTCCTTCGGATGATATTTCACACTACTTAACGGTGAAATGGAATGAGTTGCTAAAGTTTAGGATCAATCCAACGGCAGGTGGAGAGCACCGAATTGTTCCCTTAATAATCTTAAAAGGTAAACGATTGCACATTAAATTTGGCATATTAGTAGTCAAACCCTGGCACTAATACCAATCAATGCTAGCTCAAAGCATGAAAACACTAAATACCGCATAGGTCGAAGCCTAAAAATCTGTCGAGCGAGATTCTAAGTTTACATTGTTAGATCATCTACATTCTAAAGTAAACAGTAAAATCAAAGCTCGGGAAAATGTTCATCCGTACAGTACAACCCATTCAGGAGGCAATCGACACCGATGACCAATTTTGATCGTATCGTTGCATCCAAGTCTTTACGAAAAAAGCTTTGTGTAGTGTTATTTTGTTACATTTTCAATATAATATGTCGTTTATGAACGGACAAAATTTTAATAAAACTTCCTCTCTGTCCATGATGGGTCAAATTGGCTTTTTAACATATTGGACTGTGATATTTATCCAAACGTATTGTATTTATTGTGACTGGACAGATTGCACAGTTGGACTGTGATATTTACCCAAACGTATTGCATTTATTGTGACTGCAGTACAACAAAAAATCGGGACATCGTTAGGATTCGAAATACACAGTTCGTGGATGAAGAAGACGTAATTTTATATGCCGATAGCAGCAGCGTCAGGTAGTCAGGAGCACGCGATGTACCGTGATCCCGCACATGTCATCCAGCGGTCCCTATATTTACTGACTCGACTGAAAACTACAGAAACGACCACGAAGCTACTGAAAATACAGCTCGCTGGTTGTACTTCATCGCTAATTAATCTAAAAACGAAGTTTCAAAGTGGTCTCACCAACTTTTCCCCAAGGGTCAAAATTTGATTTATGTGGAACATTAACATATCACAAATATAATAGATGACAATAAGGCGTAACAGAATGTCCTGCTTGGCCTTAATAATTTTCATAGAATATTAGTTTCCCCCCATCATCCAGTAAACATAAAAGCCAAGAGGATATGATTCGTCTTTGATAAAAGTATCGCCAGTAAATAGCCAAGACTCCTCATTCCTACTCAGACAACAGAACCACAAACAACCTCTTCGAGGTCCAGTTCAGACTAACGTTTATTAAACAATCAACAACAAGCATATGGTGCGATCGATACGTCACAATTAACCGCGTTATAAACAACACAACAAAAGTTGCCAGAATTAACAACACAAAACACTGGCGTATCACTTTGTCGCATGGGCGACGGTGTCGATGAATTCGACGTTTCGAGTTTATAAAAGACTATGGAATCTGAAATTAACCAGCTGCCGCAGCAAAAAACTGTTGAGAGTTTGTTAACAATTCGATGCCCAGATAAACAATTATGTGGTTGGTTCTGCTCACTCCACGAAGAACCAGTACAGATTAGATTAAATTACTCCTGAAGTGCAAAGCCGATAACAATTTTACTGTTTCATAGGCCAGTGTTGTGAAGTGTATTGTTGTTTGTTTGTTTTAACTTCTATTAGTTTTGTCTGTTTAAAATTATGTTGATAGATATTGCTTAGGCGTACACAGTAATCGCACAACCCTTTTCACAGCATAGCTTACATGCTTGCCCACTTACTTTTTGAAATGCACCTTGATTGCTGAATAATGCAGACGTTTCATTTTACAGTCTCATTTGTGTATCCCCACAACTCCAACAGGAAATGCCCAATTTTTTTTGTGTAATGTTTAGCTTAAGGCTAGTGTATCCCTATGGGATTTGTAGCACATTTTTTTTTTCTGGATAGGTAGATGATCGCATGATATCTCGTCAGTTTTTAAACTTGGTGTGTTTATTTTTGTTATGCGCTTGTCTAGCTTAATCGGTAAAGCTTTGAGAGTACGGTACGAGCTGAGCATCTCCAATCGGCATAACGAGGTTCGAGTCCCACGAGGTATGTGAGCGGTCTGCTGGACGCCTCGCCGTTGTACCGTGGTTTACGTGAGCACTGCTTGCGCGGAAGCCAGCCAGGTCCGTGCACAGGAAAAATGAGGAATAAGATATGCAAAAAAATCTTCACCCCAATTCGGAACTGGTATCTGCACGAGGGCTTGTGGTTCGCCATATCGTTATTCTCGGCTTTTTCTTCCCGCAGGATAAAAATGAAAATCCTATTCTATCTCATTTTTGAGGATTTTAAAAATACACTATTACACATAGCAAATTACACCATTTATTTTCTTCTCCTTTGAACTTTCGCAAGCCCCATTGCAAAAGTCTTCCAGCCAAATATTTGACAACTTTCTTGTCATCTTCGGATATGCCTGCGCTAGCGTAACTTGCTCCATTGTCTTCTGTTATCCCAGCAAATTCTTTTTTTATAAGAATTGGGCATACGGTTTTTAATAATCTTTTGATGGACATTTCTGGAACCCCACTGTGGCTGTATGATTTTTGCATTAATTTAGCATAATGTTGCATCATTCCGTTCTGTGTGACTTTGGTCCCAATTGTTTGAAGATCAATTAAAATTTCTGCAAATAAATCAGAATTTTCCAAAATATCTAGTCCCAAGTTTATTACAGCATCCAAAGTGATTGATTTGATTTTTGAAGTTGTGTTTCCAAATTGGACTTCCACTATAGTTGGTGGGCAATCTGTTTTGCATTGCTCATATTGTGGAAGAGTGTCCTGAAATTCGTCGTCAACCTGTCATAATTGGAGTATATGACAGGGATGTCAATAAGAGATGGAATATCGAAAATATTCGAAAATCAGCATATCAACCAAAATGAAATTAATCATATAAATATTTTTCAGAATTGTGGCATATAAAAAATTATTTTTATACAGGCTGACAGAGAATCAGTAGAATGTTAGTGCCCTCAATGTTATTTCCTTCCAAGTAAGAGAAATTGCGGCCTATGCTCAAATTTTTTGAAGGGGTAAAGTATTCTTATGAACCACATGGCTGATATTGGAAAGTGATATTCTTTACAAGGTATCAAAAATGGTAAATTGTTCGGTTCCAGCCATCCCTGGTATGTGGTTTGGGAATTCATCTTGAATGAAATCAAAGTTGTAACGTAACTGAACCTATTAACGCCACTTCCGAAAATATACTTTCTTACGCCTTCCGAGCTCAAACTCGCTACAGCTAGCACTAAAACTGCTCGGGTCAACGTTGTTAAGCACAGCGACACCTATCGCAACTTATAAATTACACAAGTGGATGTGATTGACAATTCAAATAAGGTAATTAGCCTATTAAAATTCACATACAATATTGGCGCCAATTTTGCACACGGCCCATTTTGACCTTGACCTTCGGAAATAACGCCACTCTGTGCATTTGATCGCTGGACGTCGTCTGGGATGGCCGCAGATTAGTTCTTGAGGTGTTTCAGTTTTGAAAATTATTAAAGTGGTTGGGTAGAGAGTTGCGATTTTTTTGTGGGGGCCGTTGAAAAAAGTGGCGGTATAAGGGCATGTGAAAAAATGCTCGAGAAAATAGAAAATTGTGATATTAAGATTTGTGATGTTAAGATTTGTTCTGATATTTGCTATCAGGAATTACTAAATATTATAGGTAGGTAGAAATGTCTGTGTCGCGGGTGTCGCATACTATGTTGTTTGGTGGATAAGATTCAGCAAACTCCTTGTGTGGAATAAATAGGATTCGAACCTGCTCACATGGCTACAGATATGCGTTGTTGAAGCGCTTTTCTAACGTTCATGGCGATAATTAATTGGGCAGCAAATCGTCCCCTAGCGCTCAATTTGCGTCTCACTGAGTAGTTTAAATACTTACATTGTCGAATATTTCAAGAAGTTCGTCTTCCGTTAGGTCCATCGTGATCTTCCGGGGTAATAATAGGTAAGTAAGGTACGCGCGTCTTCGTTGCTAAGGAATCGCCCCTATTACCGCTAGAGGCGCAGTGATCAATGGGTCGAGATAGAGCTTACCCTACGAGTTTGTAATTTGCTATGGTATAACGACGCGACGAAAACTGTTGTGCCGCTAGGTGGCGCCGTGGACCTTGACACCTAACCTTCAGACCTCTTAAGCTCCTAGACTCTCTGCTCTGGACTGGGAGGATGAACGTTTGGTTTCCCTCAAAAAACTCCGATTTATGATTTTGGGTGATCCATATAGGCCTATAGGTTATATGTTTGTGATTTTGTATATTCCGTGAAAATAAATCAGGAAAACCATTCATAATTTTTTAATGGTTGTTCCATAACTTCAGAATTTCTTAAGTTTTAAAAAAAATAATCAAGTTTTCTGTTTGGCTAAATTATGATTAGGTTATAAAATGATGCACGCCGCCAGGAAATTAATGTTACATTGTTTTGACCTGGTTTACTGGTCCGTAGTCTAGGCTATATCATAAAATTTGATTGTTCTGCAAGTTTCCCCTTTTAGACTAAAACCTGAATTCGTAACCAAACTTAGGCATTCATTCCTTAACTGTTAAACAGAGTAAACACTGAACAGGTGAATATAGCTTCACAATCTAACTTTTTATCTAATGGCATTTTATTCTGTCTACTTGCATCTGTAAACATATTTTCTGTATATTGATTAAGTACAGACTACAGAGTATAAAGCTAGGCCTACCACCCTGAAATGGATTTGCACAATGATGACATTGATATGAATAAACTTGAAATAGAATTAGAAACGGCCATCGCCAAAGACGAAAAATACCAACGAGAAAATGATGCAAAATTCAGAGCCGTCCATCAAAAAGTTTCGTCTTATGATGAATTTCGTGACATCGTTCTTGCATCACATTTGCGGCCTCTAGATAAAAAAGATATCTCTGGTGGGATGAAGTATCAGGCGTGGAATACAGTTGCATCGTCCAAGTCTCAAGCAACGTCAGATGTTAATATGAATAAAACATCCGATTCATGGGAAATTCCAAAGACGTCTGCCGAATTTGATAAAATATGGAAGCATTATTGTATATCACCTGAACAAAAGTTTGATCTCTTATTAAAAGTTGGTTCTACAAGATTAAAAGATTTGGTGAAAATTGAATGCCCTTTGGGAGAAATCATATCCGCGATTAAATCGTCAGTCTCGTATTCAGCAAATTCGGATATTGTGTTGGATATTTTAGAGGTTATCACTCATGCAAAACGATTTTCTTTGTCACTAGACTTTCTTGATAATAACGAGAAAAGAGATCTTGATTATATCCTAGCCTCATGTAAATCAGAGATTGAAAAGAGTGTGAATACTTCAGATTTTGAGAAATACGATTCTATTTGTAAAAAATACAAGTCTTCATAAGATATGTCTGAAGAATTGTATTCGTAGTCCAATTTCGTATCTGATGGAAATGTTTTTTCCTTATTTCAGCATTATAAAACTACTGGTAATGTTTGGTAACTTGATCATCATTATTTGTTTAAAATTTTACAACATGACAATTTGCATTATCTGACGTTTGTGCTTCGTTTTGTGCATCATTTTGAGATAAGAAAAGCGATAAATTAGAAAATTTTTCGATATTCGAATTAAAATGATCTTATTGCCTCACATCGTTGTTGTTAGAATATGGATATTCAAGGTTGTTTATATTTAAAAATGAATTTTGTATGAGCATGACTTTTATTTTCTCAAGTTCTCATTGTTACTGTGATAATGCCTCATTCTTGAATGCTGACATAAAATACACTATTTACTATTGTGGAATATAGTACCATAGTTCATTAAATCTGGAGAAAATCAAATTATCTTTTATTGTATCAACTAGATCTAATTCCACCACGTTAAAAGAGTTTATTGTAAGCTATAAAATTTTGGAATGTTTTTGCCACTATGGCATGTAGGTTGCAGAAATATTGAATTTATATTTTTTACAACTATATGTAAAAACTATTATATTTGTAAAAACAATTTCAAGTATAGATCTGGCATCCTCACAATAAGAAATTTCATTTTGTCAGGTATACGCCACATATGGACAGTGTCTCATTAATGCGATCCTTCAGTGACACATCCTTGATAAAAAATGTTTTAGTAACGAAATTTTTCTGATCGGGTTATGCTTGTTGTGGTTTATGCTCTATTCTCCTCATAACGTTTCCTCACAAACATACTTCGACTGTGTAACAGCCTTTTTTCTCGAGTTATTACTGGGAGTGACTTTTAGAATAATGATGACCGTGGAGAATAATTAAAACAACTTCAATCCTTTTCATTTTATATCACTGTCTGCCTCTCTGTATACCATCAGATCTAAAAGCATTTTTACCAACAAGAGTAGAAATGCTTATTTTTAACAACATCCATGAGTTCTGTGTAAACTAAAAGAAATAAAGACATGTGATCTGAGAAAGAAAATATAATTGTCATTTCTCTTTTGGCGTATGTAGATGAAACCCGCTCATTATTACGGCTTCATTATTATTAATCGCTTTGTTCTTTTGGCCTTAAGCTCAGATTATTGACTCATCCCTATTGATCTATTATGTGAATTTGTCACTGTGTTATTGATGTGTGGTGTTAATTGCTGCACGTTTTCATCACTTTGTACGTTGTTACTATTAGTAAAGTGTAGGAGTGTAATTATTTCACTCTAAATATAGATAATCTTATGCTGCACCTATTTATTATTGTTGTCAATTGCAGCTTATTGCTTCAAGTAGTATTTCATATAATATTTTAATACCATATTTTTCTAATTTAAATTTAGTGCTCCAGGGAGAGGTGTGTGTATATAGGCTGTACATTATGCTCCTCAGTGCAGTGTGCACCTTGGTGCAGTTTGAATAGAATTTATATACCGGTAGGCCTATTTAAGTTTTATATTTGAAAAGTAAGTTTTTATTTATATTTTAATTTTTTTCGGTGCAGTAGTCGAGGTTTCCTTTTTTTAATGTTTCAAATAACAACCATATTGGTTGGAAATATGTCAACAGACAAATGTTGTTTATGCTCGTTTTGTTCGCTATATCTGTGAGTGGCCATCTAAGCTTAATGTGTACTATATGTTAGGCTGCAGAAATTACCTATTTTTTAGTTCAGTTTATCAAGTTCCCTCACATGGCACAATCGTGAAATATATTTCAAATTTTACCTGTTGTTACCATACGGTACTATTCGTTTCATTTAAATTGGCAAGTATTGAATAATGGCCATCTGAATTGCGTCAAATCATCAAATGTACGAATTATTTACCACTGTCCTGAGCGTGAAGAAAATAATTTAAATGAATATTGTTTTTTCACCTCTGATATGTTCTATTGAAGTTGTCCCCCACACTTGCCTTTTTTTCGCAGAGGTGTGGAATTGCCAAAATTAATATATAATATAATTGATAGCGTTTCAACCACGGCGAAAAAAAAAACGCTGACAAATCATTTATCTGGATTGATCAGTTTGTTAATTGAAGAAGTTGCATCTTGTTTTTCCTTTTTCAGTTCAGCGTCTTCAGTCACAGCAACATCAACATGGCTGATTATTTGATCAGCGGTGAAACTAGCTATGTGCCAGTAGATGGACTCACTGCTCCTCAACTTTTATCTAATGGACAAGGGCTGACTTACAAGTAATATTAGAATGACAAATTGTACTAACAGAAATCGCATGTGATATAATGTCGACTTTCGCAAAACTAGATCATCTACTACTTCTTTATCCACTGAACAAGGTTGTTCTTTAAGTTTAATTTGAATGGTGTTCAAAATTCTCTGTAATATAACTAAATTATTTCAGATAACAAAATTCCTGGTATTTAATATTTAACCATTTTTTGCCCATTTTGATGCAAAGTCATGACTTATGTCAAATTTCACTTTATAAAATTTGACATGTATCATGATCACTGCTACTGCGTACATACGTAGCCTTTTTGTTCTCCTACCTAGTGAAATATATATATCATGACAATGATCTTATTGTCCCTATTTATCATCTTTTTTCATTTGTCATTAAGTATTATCATTTTCTTTCAGTGATTTCCTTCTCTTGCCTGGCTTGATTGATTTTACTGCAAATGAAGTGGTGAGTCTGTTAATTTTTGGTTAAAAAAATTATTGTTGAAAATGTCTGTTTTGCTTTACGACTTTATATATGATTTTGATTGAAACAGCCAAAATCAAAAGTTTCATATTTTCAATTCTGAGCCACCATTGGACCAGGACCACACTTAGGTAGTCCATCAGTAATTCCCACCTAACAAAATATGGTTGGTCACAATTTTCCTGTCCTGGGAAAGTCTAGTTTTAATTATAGAATAGTGACATTCACAAAAATTGTTTTAATGGTTAGCACTTCTGACAAATGTTAATTTCTATCAGGATCTGACATCAGCACTGACAAAAAGAATTACGCTGAAGACACCTCTAGTATCATCACCCATGGATACTGTCACTGAAGCAGACATGGCAATTGGAATGGCAGTAAGCATGTATTGAATCATTTTCATAGTCGCTAATGATTAGAGGTTTGCCAAAATCGAATATCTGTTGAATTCAGATCCGAATCGAATAATTTTTGTGATACGAATCAGTAGTGTTATAATAAATAAGCAAAAAGAAAATTGTTAAAACACCAAAAGGTACGACTATTTGATGAAAATGTCTACTTTTTGAATATGTTGATTTGTAATCAGTGGGAATATCAAATCGGATAATTTATGATTCGTGAATCACGAATCTAATATCTTGGTCATATTTGAACTAACGATATAAACTGTGAAGTTCAAATCCTGATTGTTGTACCTAGCGAACTACAAAGCTCCGTAACCTTTAGTGGTTTTGGCTTGGTTGTCCAACCTGTGGTCGAACACGGCCAAAATCGAATGCCGTTTGGATTCGTGACGGAATCGCACAATTTTGATTCGTTATTGAAGTTGATTTTTATCTTCAAATATTATGTCTTGTAATAAACAAAAACAATCTAGGAGATTGTCAGTTATTGATTCAAAAATTGCTTTTATTCTGAAAAGTTTTGAGTAATGATTTCTATTTGTTGGAGTGAACGAATCTAATAGTTATGACAATCCAATTCTGAATGCCTGTTTTTTCTTTACAGTTATTGGGAGGAATTGGATTTATTCATAATAATTGTACGCCAGAATATCAGGCCGCCCAAGTACGAAAAGTGAAGGTAAGGTAGTTACCATGCCATTCCCAGTATCAGGCTGACAGAATTTTTTTTTTTCGGTTGTCTGAAACATTCATGTCATTTTCTCCTAAGAAAAACTTTAAAACCATTAATCAACACATAGCAGTATTGATGATTTTGAACATTTTCCGGTAGTTCAGTTGCTACCAGACACTCAAGATGAGGCATTTGCATCTTTTAGCAAGAATTTTTTTTTTTAGCTAATTAATTTTCAATATATGCATGGAACAAATTATATAAGTTGTCTTTCCAATTACGGTATAAAATACTGTTGTACATAATTATCCCCTACACTAGAGTATTCGAACATACATAATATCTGTCCAAGCTAATGTGCAATATTTGTATCAGCTGGATTTGTTGATAGGGGTGCGAAGTAAAACCTACTGATTCCAGAATATCAAATAATACATGTAGATAAGAATGAGCGATGCATGATTATTTAGACTACCGGTACATGACCTAGTTATTTTCATTATCCTACAGCACATTGTCTACCTCATAAATTCCTGTTGATTGTTAATTCTGAATACATGTTGAGAAATATTTTAATAGACATACGGTAGTTGGTTGGATCCCAAAAACCATGCAAATAACTATGTTAGGGTTGTCATTGCGGCAAGGTATTTGAAATACCGCTAAATATAATATTCTTCCATGGTGCCCAGCAGACCTCAGCATATATTTATCATCCCTTACAGGATTCGAACCTGCGTCATGATGATCATAGGTGCGTAACTTGAGGCGTGCTCCCAACACTTAACTGATTATTAGATTATTGAAATTGCTGATTGACCAGCAGCGAAGTCGTGATTTGTGGCAAATTTGGCATATATCATGATTTCACTGCCAGATGAATCAATTTACGTAAAATAGAATTACTTTTAATCATAATTTTAAAATACAGGTACCTGGCTAGTTGTATTGGAACATGTAGTAGTAATAGAGTTTCTACCAATCTCTGTCTATTTTGGGTAGGAATTTTCTTTATCCTAATCTCTAAATCATTCAAATCTTTGTTAGATGTATCCTCACTATAACTACCGATCAGTCGTATTGAGAGCAAGCGTAAGAAATATTCACCACTGTGTGTTTTTTTTTTTATTTTGAGTCATGAGATAAATGTGAATGCCTTGTTATATCGATGTGATATTTTTGAAACATTTCTGAATATTCTTCAGATATATTCACTTGAATATAATTTTTATTATTATTTTTACATTCAGTGAAAAAGACCAACTTATTTTACACTATTTTTGAATTTCATGTTTCTTTATAGGTATAGTTTATACCGTAATATAAGTTTTAAAATTCAGATATAAATCAACAAGAAAATTTGTTTTGTCTATCTAAATTGATATAGTTTCATGCAATAAAGGAAATCAGTTACTATGATCAAAATTTTCTGGATTTTTCAATGTATATTTTTTTTAAAAAAGATAGAATGCTACCTTCCATCAAAACATGACTGAATTTGGAATGTATTTGATATTTCATACATAAAAAAATTTGTCACAATGCATTCGAAATAGTAAAATATTTGGTTTTGGCCATCCCTGCCTCAAGATAATAAATCATGCTAAGCATCCATGTTTCTCTTGTCTGACCGCTTCATGGTGGCATGATAATTATTATATGTATTTCGGCTGCACTTTGTAAGTTGTGATAAGTCATTTTAAAATAACGGTAGTCGAAAAATAAATTATTCGAATATAAAATTTAATCAGAATACCTGATTATTTCAGTAGGTTGACATTGACGAAATTTTCTTGTGCACAAATTCAGATATTTTTATTTTAATTTTGCATGCTTTCATTTTAAGAGGTTTAATTTGGTGAGTAGAATTTGAAATTGCGGGGTATTTTTGAATATAATATACAATGGCACTTGCTCCATAGGACTTGGAAAGGTGGAAATTATTTCTGTAAATAGTGTGTGCAATTGTCTGGAGTATTTTTGTTAGAATCAAAGATTTATATTTTGAAGTATCACAGATAGGGTCCAAACCGAGTAACATCTGTCTAACTGGAGTTGTGTGCTTTCCAACCCCACTTTCTCTTAATAGTTAGTTATTAAGACTAAAATGTCTTCCCCAGATTCACCAGATAGAGAGTTTTAGTATAAGATATTTTACCCTAGAGACTGCCTGTGGAAATGACCATAAGAAGCAAATAATGAAATTATGTTTTGTGATACATCACATGCAAAACAATGAAAACACCACCACCAAATGGCAAGTGCTGATAGAATCTGCCAAAAAGCACCAACCTTGCTATGTAATAGCAAAGTTATGAAGTTGGATCGTTTTAATAAAACCCCATCGAAAATGAATTGGCCATCTGATATTGAATATGTATCAATTTCTCGCAGAAATATGAACAAGGATTTATACAGAATCCTATTACACTTGGTCCCAGTGCCACTGTTCGAGAAGTCTTTGATGTCAAGTCCACCCACGGATTCTCAGGAATACCAATTACGGATGATGGAAGTCCTAATGGGAAATTATTAGGACTTGTGACATCAAGGGATGTTGATTTTCTTAAACCGAAAGATTATTCAATCCCAATATCAGATGTTATGACTCCATTGTCAGACTTGATCACAGCTTACACAACAGTGACACTTGCAGAAGCTAATGATATTGTATCAAAAAGTAAAAAGGGTGAGCTCAGTCCAAAAGTTTCTTGATATGATACGATTTGCATGCATGGCATTGCACGGCTAACACCCTTATTCTCATGGGATTTACTCTGGTGACCTTAAAACAGAGTTTTAATATTTACTATATGTTGGTCCCCTGAGGATAATTTATTTTACAATAATATAATTGATTAATTCTTTAAAAAGCTTAATGTTAATAACTTTTTGTCTGGTCTTTGTTAACTTAATGGAACTTTTAACTAGGTATCTAAAAACTATGTATCTAAGTAAAAGAATAATTTAAAGTATATCTTCATCTTTTAGTAGTTTTTGAGATACGCTATTCTGTTATTAAAGATTCCTTGAATGCAACCAAAAGTGATTATGCCTATCTAAATATTTTATTTTGTCATACATGTGCCCCAGGACGGGCCGGTATCACAATCCTCTCGGTGGCCCCTACTTGATAAAACATGTTTGACCAAATTTGTCTAATTGGAAATTTTCATTCATTTATTAGAATCATTTACTGGTAATCATTTCTTAAATATTTTCAGAAAATTTCCTAAATGGATCTAGAAAGATTCAATTCTAAATAACATTGTTCGAGATTTAATTCTCAACTGAATGTATCTCCCTATTCCCAATTCTTTAGAAAGAAGATACACTTTGAACTTTAATTTCTCTTGAGCATTCTAGATATTTAATCTTCTCGGATTCAAGGAAGAATGGATTTGATTGTTTTTAAATTTTAGGTAAACTTCCAATTGTTAATGAAAATAATGAATTGGTTTCACTGATTGCAAGAACAGACTTGAAGAAAAATCGCGATTTTCCTCTGGCTTCAAAAGATAGGAATAAGCAACTTTTATGCGGAGCTGCGATATCAACTAAAGAAGATGATAAAACAAGATTGGAATTATTGGCCGAAGCAGGCGTCGATGTTGTTGTACTTGTAAGCAAATTGACAGAATATATTTGTAATTGCACACATATCTAGGGTTGCGAAATCAGGAATCAAATTCCATCTGTGATTCTGTGTTGAAAAACTGAATATAGAATTTACCTAGTACTGTAACTGCAATGTCACAAAATTCCGGTCAGTTGCAAAGTGATTGTCGGACTCTCATGGCGTTATTTTCTCAGACAATTACTATACGGAGAGCTTTCAGGGAGATCTTTCAATCTCTGTTGCGATGTTTGCATAGTATGCATTTTAAGGATTCATTGGTCAAACTTTGAAATTTCTTTCCATACTATACCGAACAAGTCTGTTCATGTGGTATCAATTTTAAAGATCAGGTGTGCTCAAGGAGATAGTTTATTAGTATGATTTTTGGTGTAAAATGGATAATTTGGGTTTAAAACATGAAAAGGTGTGTCAGTCTCACGAAGAAATTCGTTTAATGCATTTTGTGACATGGTGCTTGTGTGTAAGTGAACCACATTATTATTATGTCCTATTAAGGACCCTTTCTTAATTAAAGGATCGGAGGAGCAAAAAGCAAAATTGCTCATCAGTGATATGCTGCTTTAACAGCTTATGCACTTGCTTGTGATTTTTAGTTGATAAATAAAATTATTGCCTTATAACACCACTAAAGCAAAATTAGTTTTTTTGTCCTTGATCCTCATATTGTTCGAATGCAGGTACCGTAGGTCACAGTGAAGGTGCAAAAGGGCTATAATAATTAATCACTGATGGATCCTGCTGTCAAAATATACCTTCTGCACTTATTGGTGGCAATAGTGAATACAGTTTTTGAAAAATAATCGGCATGGTTATATGAATACTTTTCTATTATTTCAATCAATTTTTACAGGATTCTTCTCAAGGTAATTCATTGTTCCAAGTTAACATGGTGAAATATATTAAACAACGATATCCAGGAATGCAAGTTATTGGTGGTAATGGTAAGTTGAAGTGCTAATACAAATCTCTCATTTTCTTGAGGCCAATGGAGAAAACGCTATGAAATTCTTGAGGAAGGTGTCCTGCATAATAGGTATGCTGGTGTACGGCTTCATTTCTCTGTATTTTAATACAGACACTGCATAACTGGAGATTTAGACTGTTTAATGAACAGATAATTATTTTGACTATTGAGTATTTTTGTTTTGATTGGAGGCAAGTAGAAATCATCTTTTTCTGTTAAGTGATTTGTTCCAAATTTTTCAGTTTTTATCTGAAAAAGAATAATAGCTGATGAAATATTCTCAATTGTACGTGCGATTCATTCAGTTTAAGTTTGAAGATGATATTGAATATATTGCAAAAACATAAATTTTATTTTCAACTCCACTGCTAATTAAAATTATTATTGTCTGACCTGTAGACCTTAGTAGCAATGTCAATAGCTTGAAAAAAAGGTAACTTAATTTTACAGTCGTTACTGCAGCACAAGCAAAAACACTGATAGATGCTGGAGTTGATGCACTCAGGGTTGGAATGGGAAGTGGATCTATTTGTATTACTCAAGAAGGTAAGTATCAATGTAACAGTACTTCAGAAGAGGTGAATGAACGGGAGGAAAGTAGTGGTAAATGATTTTGCTATCGCCCAGGACAAATTATTTCTAATATAAAAGTTCGATTCTGTTTCGGAATTTCCGTTCAAGTTCACAATAGTTCCGTCTTTTTAACACTTCTTCCAGTCTTTTGAATCAATTTTGACTAAAAATTATAGTGTATCAGCACTATCGATAATCTAAACAGGACAGTTTTTGGATTGCTGTCTTCTACTGAACGGTATTCTGTTGAGTATGAACCATAGATGGACTCTATAAAACATTTTTTTCAATATTTGTAAAAACGTATAAATTATACGCACAATGTTTTTTTCAATTTAAATATCCAAGTAGGGATTAATTACTGTTGTATGATTCAGACTTGTTCATAGGACAAAATTTTCATCAAAAAATATTAAAATTGTTTCAAGTTTTTTTTTTTTGTGAAGTATTGTTCGTAATACAGAGTTCCAAATTTTCTGAAATGGAAAAACTAGACAATTCTGTTTTTAAGAAATTTAAAATGTGGCTGAGTGTTAAACCGAGTGCAAGTGTTTCTTCTGATAAAGTCATCTTCATTTGATCCATTACATACTTGTACTACAAAATTTTTTGAGCACTGGCCGGTACATAATACATAATGTAAAATATGATTCGCTGATGGATCGTTCCGTCAGGAACGGTCAGTCTGTGAATCATAAACAGCAAAATATGTTTCTTATCAAGTCCTACCTACTTCATGCAGTTATATTTTTATATTTTTTTGCTCTTATTATTATTATTTTGTTTGTTTTTCATGCTTTTTTGTTACCAGCAATCTTAGAAAGGATATGACATTTTACTTTTATCAGGTGCTTTTGACTCAAAAGTCAACGGGTCATTTTGTAAGTTGGGATATTGTGTGTTGAAGCATGCCACTCAGTTGCATTTAATTACATGTTGCTGTATAATTACTGTATCATGGCATTTGCTAGCTTTAGTAATTAATAAGCTTGTTTTTACCTGAATGGTGTGTATGAGATGAAGTTGGTAGTAGAGATTTCAATTTATATGTTGTTTAACGGATTCGTATATTTGATTATTTTGCATTTTATAGAATAGAATTTTAATCTCATAACTGACTGAAAAAGCCATTCCATAAGATCAGATGGAAAATCAATATTGTTGATTTCCAATTCATTTGGATATGGCACTTATTTTGTTGAGGATGTGATGCAGATAAATCATGCCCTGGTTGGGCAAACACATCAGTGTTTCATGCTTGGAACAACATGTGAAGTTATAAAATTTTTCACTGTATTACCCGAACAGTATCTGATATTTGTCATACTAGCTTCTCTCTTACAAAGATGGAACAGTATCTGATATTTGTCATACTAGCTTCTCTCTTACAAAGATGGAGCGCATCAATGTATGGCAGTTGTCTCCAACGAGAATAAAATATACTCACTGCCGTAATTATATTATATTACACCTGGCGATGTTTTTATACGATCTGTCAGATACTAGAATTCTGAATTAAAGTGATTTCATTATTCTTAAAATAATTTATTCCACAATCATCATATTGTGATTATATGTTGTATAATTTGACATTTAAATCAAGACTTTGCTTTAAAATGCGCTCAATATAGGGTGCATTTTTTATCTGTGTTCTCACTTCATTTATATAGTGAATTTCGAATACCATTAATACTAAACTATAACTGCAAAAGTGAATCTTTCTTTTTCATAACTTTTATATTCTCCAGATAAATGAAAAAGCTTTTAAAACCATCAACACTCCTATGCAATAATTTAAAAAAAATTGTATAATTTTGGTATTGTAATACACTCTAAATGTTTATTTTAAACTCCTTGCAAGTGAGTTATACCCTGAAAAATCACGGCTTTTTCTTAAACTATACGAGTTGCAGAATAGTTTCCTTCGGTCAGTCTGATTGCACATTAGAGGGTGGAGTGAGATAAAAATTTTTTTTTAAATGATAAAGTGAGTAGTGTAAAAACCTGGCTTTTGGCCTAAAATTAATTTTCGCAATGCTTTCATGGTGTATCCACCTACCACTAGGTATTTCCCATTTGCTTTAATTCAACACTTCCTTGAAATTCGACCCTACCAAGTCAAATTACAAATTTTGTATATATGGTCATACGGACAACAAAAAGGTGACATAACACCCAATAATAAGTGAACTTTATATAAGTGAACTAGTTCACTAATGATCATTCATAATAGAAGCCACTTTGGGCAACTAAAAAAAAAACTTTCACATTGATTTTGCAATAAAATTTGTTGGACATTACCCCATGAGACAGATAGATAGCTATGGAATGTGTCTGCATCATACAATTTTGAGTTATGTCGTTTAAAATTTTACACAATAGATTTTTATCCATAGATTCTTTGCTTACATAATCAAAAATTTATCATTTCAATTTGTTGATTCAGATATTACCACAAGCCTGATACCAATACGCAACCAAAAACATACCAAATAATTTCATTTATGCAATGAAAATTTATCAATTCAGTTGTGTGAAATTATCATCATTGCTTTAAAGTGTAGTAACCAGAGGAAATTAGTTGGAACAAATTTTTCTTACCTCAGATCTCCAAATAGGAGTACAAAGATATTCTGTGATGCAATAACTTAAAGCAGTAAAGTCCAATTTTAATTTGTAGCTTCCCATATTGCTAACTAACAAGGCTGCTTTTTGTGGATGTCCCAGAATTTTTCCTATGAAAAAATTTGAAAAATATATAGCAGTAGTTTCAGTTGTCAACCTTTTACTACACATCAGCTTACCCCAAAGTATTAGTTTTTTTTTCCTGTGACTATCGTGATGAATGTTTTTGTCAAAATAACTATTAAGTTGTTGCATATATCAGAACAAAATCAACTTTATGATTGTGAGTTGAGGGGGGTAGTTATTAACCTCTACTTAGGACATATTATTTTCAGTTATCTAGCGATTAAATTGAATAAAGTTATAAAGATCAGAATTCACAAATTCCTTAGAATTTTTTAAATATTTCATTTTAATATACTTGTAAATTGTGGTCTTATGTCACAAGGTCCACAGGGCCAATATGTATATCATCATATGTATTACTTCGCTTAATGCACTTTCTTGTCCATTTAAGCTTATTTTTATTCTGTTGTAGTTGTTTTCGAGAGACTTCATTCAATGTGATATTGGTATAATTTATTATCCTTATTCCCTCCCCATTCCTTAACAATGTAACTCAATATTGGGGCTGTCACCTTTTTATTGTCCATATTATGTTCTGGGTTAACGGTTGATATTTGCTACTAAAACACAATATTCATAATTTAACTTAGTTTGGGCCAAATTTCAGGGAAATGTTGAATTAAAGCAAATACAAATCATATAAAATGAAACATTTGAGATCAGAACTCTCGAGCTCTAACAGGGACAGATTTACGAATGATTTACTAAATTGGATCTTTAGGGCTCCGTAGCCTGGTGGTAGGTGGATACTCTGAAAACATTGAGAAAATTGATTTTGGATCAAAAGTAAGATTTTTACACCACACACTTCTCCTAACTGCACACATGATTTTTGAGGGAGACATGCCGACTGAGGTTTCGGCTGCCCAATTACTGTAGTTTTATTATGCAAACTAATAGACATACTGTAGATTTCAGTAACAATCACTTAAATCTTATTCGTAGTCTTAATAATTCCATGCTCACTTGAAGCGTTTTTAATAATACCACTGTGTGAACATCTCAATTGTTAACATTTAGCATTTTTCATTTACAGAAATTAACTATGATTATGTTTTTCACTGATTCCTGTTAGAATTGATATATACGATTAAAAGCCATTTCTAATAAATATCTGCATTTTAATGTTTTTGGTGTAATTTTGCCATTGTGAGTTTCAGCGAAATTTATTAGTGAAAAGAAAATTTATTACCTTTGATATTATAATCATGTGCCCATTTGTCTATTCATTCTATACCTCGCAAATTTCTGTGAAAAAGTCCATTAGCGACATCAACGAACACATTATGTAGATTCCCTGTCATAATCTGATTTGCAAGATTCATGTAATTTCTTCGACAGAGGTCATAATTTATTTATGTATTGGGAATCTAGAAATGTTGATTGTTTTAGACTATGTTCACAGATCCAGTACCTTTATTAAAATTACCAAATTTAGAAAGTAGCTTCTAAGTTTCAGACGCTTCTGCATGGCTTGAGTAGCACGGCCATTGACTATGCATCATGGAATTCCTTTTTTTTTCAGTTTTCACAATGATTTGAACCACACACGCACACACAGACAATTTCGCCCCGAAACGTGTACATGAATATTTGTTTGGGCCTTGTTTTCAGAGTTCATGAAATACTTTGTTAGCAGTGTTCTTGTTGGAAACTTATGGCTGTATGATGTGCGCAAATTCTCTCTTTTACATTTTTTTTTTTTAATTTGGCGCCATTCTAGTAAAATGCTTCTTTCAGTTGTCCCAGTGCATCACATGATTTTTCTATTTATTTAGTAATGGCAGTTGGACGAGCTCAAGCAACAGCGGTATTCAAGGTGTCAGAGTATGCAAGGAGATTTGGAGTTCCTGTCATTGCAGATGGTGGAATGCAGAATGTAGGACATCTTATCAAAGCATTATCTCTTGGTGCTTCTACTGGTATGTTAGCTTATTATATAACTGTGACATACCGGTACATGTTATTTATTATTGGAATATTTCCATATAGCTCTGGCTCTGGGGTTTCAATCTGATTGAAATAATTTTCTTTTTGGAAACACTGGAATAAATTTCTAGAAAAAATGAAAGTGTAGAAAGTCTGCAAATTTGACTGTAACATTCATAATGATGACTTAACACCTGACCAACACATCAAAACTTTGAATAGCGTGAAAAAATTTCGCAGGCAAGTTCATCTAATCACATTTTCTTATTATCCGTGGGCTTGCGTTTCTCCTGGGAAATCTCGTAAATTAATGGCAGTATAAACAAATATCCCAAATAAACTGCATTTTTTAAGGTATGCTTGTATATTGTCAGCACTTAGAGCAGTTATGCATTTCAATGCCCTGCAAATCACTTGTACTTGTATTCACCAAGAAAATTTAAATTACCAGTACTTGTGTTACTATTTATTTATTGTTAGTAGTCGATTTTTTTTCTTGCATTTTTGCATGAAGTGCTTGAAAAGTGAAGATATCATCTTTGTTCTTCTTCCAATCCTGTGTCTACTCCTATGCGAGTCATTTTTTATAAATGTATTGATATTTTCTGTTTAGTAATGATGGGTTCTCTACTTGCTGCCACCACTGAGTCACCAGGAGAATATTTTTACTCTGATGGTATTAGATTGAAGAAATATAGAGGAATGGGTTCAGCTGAAGCGTTAAAACAACAAGCATGTTTAAATAGATATTACAGGTGTCTCTTCTAATGATTCACTAATAATATACCACTTGGAATATTTGCCCTGTGGGTGCAGAATTACCCTAATGTGTTGTTTTCTTGTCCAGGGTAGATTCCACTCACTGCACTGCATTGTAGTGGTTCAGTCCTCGGGGACGGCCCCCCTATGGGCCTATAGTGTAGTTGCTGGTGCTATATCTTTAAGTATCTCTTTAAAATGTAATTGGCCGTTTGTTGGTTCCTTTTGAGAACTGTTTATGGCTTAGTACAGAATTTAATATAAAATTTTGTTATCACTGGGACTTCTGCCTACTGATACTGAAAATCTTTGGATTTTGTGACAAAATAGTTTTCTGCTAAAATAAAATGTGTTAACGGTATGTTTTTTTGTAAAGCTGCGAATATTGATAAAAATACTGATGCTATAAAAATTGCTGAAAATTATTCAACCGTGTGAAATTTTGATGGATGTTATTAGTACTAGACTAGACTCTTGTAGTAATTATTCTTTTATTTGTGATATGCCAGAAAATATATGTATGTCTGTCGAATTGACAGATAGAAGTAGTAGGGAGTCTGACATTCTGTTACTCTTGCACATCTCTGATCCCGTCCCACCATCATATGCCTTTTTTAATTGCTATATTTATAATTTTTTCAATGAATTTATTTAATTGACTGCTTTGACAGGAAGAATTTATTGCTAAATATAAATTATTCTAATTCAGCGAAAAAGGTTCTCCCATTATTGCACAAGGTGTATCAGGAACTGTCCAAGACAAAGGATCAGTTCACACATTTCTTCCGTATTTAACTGCCGGTATACAGCATGGATGTCAGGATGTTGGCAGCAAAAGTTTATCAAAATTAAGGTTGGTTTTCAGAGTTTGGTTCCCTTGATCAAATATTGAATCGAATACCAAATTCCGCCAAAGTCATGAACACAATTCTGAATTCACCAAATATTTCAACAAGACAAACATCAATTGTTTCGTACCAAATATTGGAGCACATTGCTTCCCTAAACTATGTGCTCGACTGAACCAAAGATATAAATATTATCATTGAATGCTTCAGTGCTTAATCATGCTGTGCTGCTTTATTGTCTAATCAGAACTTGCTATATTGAAGTCAGCCTTAGGTTATACTTAATAAAAGTTCTGGGATGACACTCACAAGCTGTGAAGGATGTGGAAATCATGATCACAAATGCTGCAATTACGTATATGTCCTTTGAATTTTGCTATAAAATGCATTTTCTGATATATTTTCAGACAGTTTTATGATAGATTCTGATAGATAGACATGTAAAACATAATAAACTAGTTTGATAAATAGTTCATTTGATTTTTGTTCCTGTTTGCTGAAATTTCTCGTCTATTTTGGCTAAAATCATACGTGATGACTTGGGCATATATATTCAAAAGTGACTCCTATTTGAAATCCACCATTTATAATATCCAACCAAATGAGCATATTGGTATACTCACAATACATTGCTAATTAGTAAGAATTCAAAAAGTGAGCGATCTGCAGATCTATCAAGTGTAATAATATAATGCAAGATTAATTAGATGTATTTTCAGCGAGTATGAATATGTTTTTATATTTTGTTCAGGGCAATGATGTACAGTGGTGAACTGAAGTTTGAACGAAGAACAGCATCTGCACAAGTTGAGGGTGGAGTTCATGGTCTTTATTCGTGAGTTGAAATAATAATTTCAGTAGGGCTGTTCTTCTTTTTTAGTATAAACAGGATTCGAAATTCACCATGTACATAGAATAATATTGTTTCAACGTTTTAGATTGAAAAGAAATTGCTGATAGTGAACAATATTTGCCAATTTTGCGGCAATGTCATGATCTATTATAAATTTGTTGTCATGATTTTGCTACAAAATGATTCAATTAAAAATGTTTAGAAAAACAAAATCATTCTCAATTGTTCTAGAAAATCTTACTATTCCGATGAAAATGCTAGGGATATGAATAAAGCTGCTCACTTCTAAATGAGAATGCTAGGGATATGAATAAAACTGCTCACTTCTAAATTATACAAATAAGAAGAGTTGGTATGTTTACACATGATTCTAACCTAATTATATATATTTGGAATTTTTTTTTTTTGACAACAACCGTTTTGCCATTTCAATATACAACACTTGCTACTCCACGTAATTCAGTTTCCACACACGCACATTTAGGACTAGCACAGTGCGGAAGTGTCTTTTGAAGCATCATTCTGGAATTGTTTTAAAAATTTTAAAACATAATTCAGTGAATTTTCTTAGTTGCTTAAACTAGGGCTGTCCCAATAGTTTAGTGTAAATGGTATTTGAAATTCACTTTATTGATAGAATAATGTTTCAGCCTTTCACACAAATAAAATTGATGATATTTGACCATAATTTGCATTATTGAATTTGATACATCATGTTTTCACTGCAGAATTAATCGATCCAAAAATGAAATCACAAATTTCTTATTTTGATGTATTAAATCATTATTTTCAGATATGAGAAAGCATTCATGTGATCCAGTGAATTCAGCACTGTGCTGTTTACATCCTAGAAATATGTACAGTAGTCATAACAATATGTATTTATATTCTGTTCAAAATCCTAGTCTATGGTACTGCCAGAATATTTTCTTTTATTGATATTTTCGAGTGCCAATCAATGGAATAGTGTTTTTTTTTATTCAAGTGTCGATCAGGTAGCAATATAGAATACACAACTAGAAATTTTAACTTGGATTTTTTGGTTTTGATTCAAGCATTTATGTTTATTATTCTAGTAAATTTTTGTGACTGATCCAGCTTATTTCAATTTGAACCTTTTTATTATTATCATATTAAACAACGATAAAATTTGATGAAAATCAAAATTTGCACAACAGCAATTGACAGTCGTATTCAGCGATGGTAAAAACCTAATATTTTGATTTCCTTCTGAAAAAATAGTTAAAACGAATATACCTGCGTATATAGTACCTGCTAAATTCAGTAATGTTTCAGTAACATCCTTCCAGCTTTTCTGAAGAGACATAATGATTGCAAAATCTAGAAAACTATTACTTACCACAATTTCTTTTGTTTGATGAAACTACATAATGTGGGTAGAAAAGGGGCTATTTCTGTTGAATTTGTACCAATATGTAGCCAAAACACCATATTTCTGTCATCCAATCTTCTGAGATATATATCTAAAAAACAACTTCACAATATTAAATACAGTTATTTTCGAATTAACGAATATTTGATTCGTTTTGGACATCCATGGCTTTAGTCTTGATCATGTGGTAGAATACTGTTTTCTTTCTCATTTTAAACACATCCAAGTCATTTTAAACGAGGAAATCAGAAAGTCTCAGCATCATCAACACTGCTATTTAATAGCAGTGTGGATGATGCCGAGGCTTCTTGATTTTGAAGTTTTTTGTTATCATGAACACTGCTATTGAATAGCCGTGCTGATCGTTTTGAATATTATCTGTAAAATTAGGCAATGTTTACCTGTGTTAGATACTCCATAATTGCCATCAAATGTTATTTATACATCAATTATGTTCATCATGGAATTTTGTACAATGCAAAATATGCTTCATTGGTTGTCAAAGAATGACACATTTTGTTTAATAAATTATGTTTAAAGCTTTAATTTCATCCTGTACTTTGTTCTAAGTATTATGTTTGTCAATTATTTATAATTAATTCTATAATTTTATTTATATTTGCTATATAGTAATGGCAATTGTTAACGAGGAAAAAATTTGAAACAAATTGACATTAATTCTATTTTATGCATTCACTTCAAAATTCTGATGGAATCAGTTTTATATTTTTTAATGATGTTAGTCAAATTGAACTTATTTTTCAGTGAAATTGGATTATATAACTAGTCTTATGAGTTAACCTTCACAATAATTGATTTTTCTGTAACTTCGATTATCGCAATTCCGTCAGGAATATCAGATTTGAATGTAGTTTAAATGAAATCGTTAAAGTCCATACTCAGGTTCAGCCCAATCAGAAATTATATTTTGCCATCATACGCCGCAGATCATCGCATCTCAACTGTGCAATTCATCAATGGCACATACTATCAGTAACTGTTGACAAAAGTTTTCTGATTGAGAATGATAGGGATATATTCATAATTCACTTTCGATTAACCATGTATAAATATTCTAATGTGGTACTGTGTTTAATAGTATTTATCATCTACATCTGGTTCGTTTGTCTCAAAGGCTCTTTTTTAATATGGTATTTTCGGTATTATTTATCATTGATATAGTATTTGTCCCAAAGGTACAACTTAATGTTTCATTTGCCTCATTTTACACTGTGTTTCATGCATCATATTATCTGCCATATCAGACAATAAAATCACCATGAGCAAAAACTATTTGAAGATTATAGTTTCCTTGAGTGGCTAGACAGTGAAGCGAGTAGAAAGTATGGTACTGTTCGGAAAATGGTTGGTTGGGGTTCTTTCCAAGCACTGAGTCAAAGGCCTGTGGGCACTCGCAGGCTTTTACTATGTACATTTACATACAATATGTAACCCCAAAGCCTTCCCAAGGGTAACATTTCAGGCTAGCATATTTATTCTTGGTTATTATTCTAGTGTCTGAAGCTTTAATCCAATTCTCTCCAGTTTTCTTTTAGCTTCAATCTAATCTCTGTTGACCAACTACTGTTAATTTGAATCCTGTTTACGAAAGTTGCTCGAAAAAAACATTCTGCTCCTTGTGCAGTAAAGTGCAATATCTTGATTTGGAAATCTGGTCCATCACTACCTTCGGGAAGTGCTGCATTATTTTAAAAAAAATATACAGAACCTGTGAGGTGATCGAGTACAATTCCAAGTCTGTGGCTTACAGTGCCTCACCCAGGGGCATCTCGCATGTATTGCTCATTGAAGCGTGTTTCGTTTGTCGATCTTGAACACGCTTCATTGGGGCTTGAACCCATGTCATTCATTCAGATGTTACGTTCAGCAGATTTTGAAGGATTCATCACGCCACTGCGGCCCAATCAAGGTGGTGGTAGGATAGAATTTTATCCTTATCTTGAGTGGGAGTAATGTCAAGAATATAACGAATCACGGTTACTACTGCAGATATTTGTTAGGGGATGAAAAAGACAGGATGTCTAATTCCCAAAAGGACCTAATAGAAATTACTTAGTCATGGTACACTAAAACAACCCAATAACAAGCAACTAAATAAAGCAGCAGCTTGCATTGAAAATAAGATTTGAAGCATCAGTATTTTTTAATGAAAAGTTTGCAAAACAGGAAGGAATTTTTACCGTGAAAAACATCACTAATCAACAAAAACAGATTGTGACAAGAAAAATTAGGGAAGCAAACAACTGCAATATGTCCTATATAAAGTCTTATTTCCCAATATTACACTTCCAGCCAACTTGGCTCACAAATTCTCCATTTTTATTCACTCAGAAGGACAGCATAACTAATCAACACTATCACCAATCTTCTACTATTAATTACAGACAATAGTAAGTTGGTAATTTTCAGATATCTTTACCAAGAGACAAGTCCTGATCTTTGAAAAATTTTGCGATACATTGACATACAATATTGGTTTATTTTTATTTCGTCTGCACTTTTACATACAGTAACATTGATAAAAACAACATTTAATCCACAGTGGGGAAAATGATTTACGGTGATATATAAAAACAGTGAGTAAAATAGTATATCCCGATAGATAAAATGTAATGGCTGTAAATTCAATAGTTTTAAATGGAGAAACATCAGTATTTGAAATTTTAAGACACAATTTAGTCAAAGACTATCCATAATTTATTGTTTTTACAACTCATTTGACTGTGTGTTACATCCGCATGACAATAAAGGTTGTCACATTTTTATTTTCTAACAAATGGTTTCATTAAATCTTTTTTGGTAAAACTGTTCCAGGAAACCTCTACAGCAAACATCCGAGATTTGTCAGATAAACAGGTGGATCGACAAAAGACTCTGATGAAGGACAATATCAGTATGCTCAGAAAACATGTACACTGTTACAATATATACGTGTAATAACAGTGAAGCAAAACCACTGCAAAAAAATAAACTTTGCAAACCAGAGGTCACATGGATCAACCTCTACCAACAGCCACATACACATAAGTAAGTTGGATGCAAGTCACTTGGCTTTGAGCCTCGACTTAAGTCAAAAAACTCATTGAGTCGAAGGCTTACCAAAATTTAAATTTAGAGACTCGAGACCTTTTCAAGTCGCAGGTCGAATCATGCATTTACCATTTGAGTGACAAGTCATTTTCTGATTCTATTAAACAGCAACGACAGATCAAATCACCATTTCTCGCTCTTAGAATTCCACTAGGACAACTAGGGTCAAGTGAAATCATTGAAAAAGATGACCCCAGTGCGAGTCTCCCCAACCATTACAAAATAAAATAATATTGTTTCGAAACATTTGATCAACACTATCATTAAAATAATAATTTACTAGGCCCATTACATGCTGGTTATGTAGCTTTATAATATTTCATATCATATAATTAATATTATCCAATTCTATCATATCGCTGCAACACAGCACTAACTCAACTCCAATTTCATTGAGAATGATTCACTTATATATGTGGTAGTAGAATATGCTAGTTTTATGTATTGTGTTAATGAATAATACCAATATTAATAAAAATGAAAAAATAAAATAAATTGTGTAAAGATGCCAAATTCAGAATTTGACACTTTTGGATTTTTCATTACTAACAAACACATGCTGATTTAAAACTAAAATTTATGCAAACACACAATATACTTTGTAGGATTGAATCATGACTTCTTACACAATGAGCAAGTCCGAAGACTCTTAACAATTGAAGAAAAATGGAAATAGATCATGGTGTAAACTCATCAATGACTTTTTGTAATGCTCTCATATCAAATTTGAAATTCTTCCAACAATCTGGCATTGCCTCACTGTACATAATTCTCCCTCTGCCACGATTTGAAGTATAACTAAATCCTTGGGGTGAAGAAATGTTATGATGGGGAGAATTTGAACGATTTCTTGGATGAAAATTATTTTGTGGCGATCTTTTGCCAGATTTCATGCGTAATATTTTTTCTAATTGCATATTATTTTCTCTGGCAAAGAATTGTCGCTGCCGTTCAGCTTCTCTCGCTGCATCTTCTGCTTTTTGTGTTTTGTTATTGGTTGGTGGCTGAGAAGCATTAGCACTAGAAAGCTGTTCAAATTGAGCTTTGCTGAGACCTTCAAGTTTATGATTACTACTAACTTTATGCAGTTTTTTCACTGGGGTACTCGACTTTGATATTTTTTGAGTCTGTAGAAAGCGATTTCTTTGCCCAGCAATCCATTTTCTTATTTTGCTTACAAAAGGTATTACCATAAAGAAATTATTGGGTGCCATTGATAAATTTTGTTTAGGTGTCATGTCCTTCTTATGACATGGCAAGTCATCCATGTTGAACCACTCCACACTTTTTATTTCACCTCTCGTTTTCGGGGAAAACTTTGTCATGCAAGGTACTCCCACAACATAATATAATCTCGTAAGTTGTTCGTTGAATCTTTGTTCAACATACTCATTAGGATTCATAAATGGTTTTATATCAAATCCAGTTTCTTCAAGAACTTCTCGAGCAGCACAATCTTCAGCTGGCTCATTTTTGTTCACTTTCCCTTTCGGAAAACCCCAGCTTGATTTAACAACAAAGCCTTGAACTAATAAAACATGTTCCATTGTTTCATCCAGAATGACAGCTCCATAAGTTGGAACACTGCGTTTATACTCTCTCCAACGATCTATTACCTCATCGATATTCGAATTAGGTGGTTTTAGTAGGAATGGATAATTCTCAAAAATAATTTTAGCAAAGTCTCTTACTCGACAATCAGGCAAGTCTTGATTTTCGGTTCTATAAAAATCCAAATAAAACCAATGTGCCAATTCAATTTGAAAACAAAGTCGAACCATGTCATCTTTTTCTGGTCCTGGAATGTTCAATAAAAACCGGCTACATAAGTCATCGAGTACATCATCAGGAATCACTATAACTTGAGGTCTTTTCCTACTGCTAGCATCCATCATCAGATCATTGATGTATTCAGTACTTATTAAAATGAATATCTACTGTGTAATATTGATGTGTCTGTAAAGGTGCTTGTTCAATTCAGAATTTGTCACTTGAAGGTAATTTTTATGGTTAGGTAATAAAGAGTACATTCGAAAAGAAACTCTTAATACAAAATATCACACATTAAAGGTTCACTTCTTCTGTCTTTCTGACTTTCATCTCAAGTAACGTAATACAAAAACTGAACTGTGCATGGACATGATACTACAATACAAAAGTAGCATGGGGTGGACTAACATCAAATTTAGGCTGAAAAGGAGGGCAGCACTAAACAGTAAATCTGGAATGGTGGGAAACGGGAATTTGCACAATATGTGGTGGGAAGCAGGAAGGACAAGAGACAGTTTAATAGGGAAAGAGGGATTGCCAAAAAAAAACTAATGTGATTCGGAACTGGTAGGGTATCTACAAGAGAGGTCGTGGTCCGCCACAAGATTAAGCTGTACCGGTACGGTAGCCTATTCTCAGCTTTCCCCTCCCGCGAATAAAAATAAAATCCGATTCTACATTTCTTATTTTAAACTCAGGGAGAGATGGATGGAGAAGTATTACGGTGCCACAGGGAAGAAAGGAAAAACAAAAATAAACAATAGGAATAGGCGAGACCAAATACAGAAAGTAGTCAGTAGTGGGAATGAGAATTGTCTGGATAGTCAGTTCGTACCAGCATAAAATTCTATTCCAAAGAGCGATTGGCCAATTCGTACCCTAAAAGAATCGCTTTTGGCCATTTCGTACTCATGCCGAATGTTCGTGGGAACTTATCTGTTTACGAATTTTGGTGTTGGTTGATGTTTTGGTGGTTTGGGGTCGAATCAAAAATTCGCAAAAAATATTCACGTTTCTGAGAATTCCCATAAATTTTGTAATGCGTTGTTCAAAGTAAAATTCGCGGAAATGATCATCAAAAAACGCGATAGCCATTTTATTGTTAATTCGGTCTTTTTCGATTTGAACAAAAATGCCAGCTCCTCCGGGTTAGGATCGGATTGCATATCATCCTATGGGGTAAATCAGTTATCCACGACTTTTCGCCTATTGTATGGATGTGGAAAGCGAGCAGCAATATTGAAAAAGTGGAAACATGCAAACTTACTTGCAGAAAGGGACATTAAAATAACACAAAGAGAGACTCAGAAATATTGGCCGAAAATGAGGCGCACCGTTAAACAACAAGAAGGAAAAAAGGTTTGCCGCTATTAGGGTTAGAAACTTTGTATATATATTAAGCATAGAGAATAAAGGGATAGAAAAACATCAACTTATGCGCCTTCTTTTGTGACATCATATATCATTATCAAGCATGATACATTTGAATATTCTCCCAAACATTTCTTGTGCGACACTATAACAATTCTTGCGATCACACAATGGTATGACATGCATTTTTAATATTACGATTTCCTGTTGAATATGTCTCGCATCACACACTTGCACAAAAATATATAATATTTATTCATATTATATATTTTTGGGAAAAACGAAGTCTGCTAGATCTCGCTTAGACAAGACCGAATGAAATCACGTAGAACTTTGGGGAAAATGTTATTAATATTGTTTGTATTATTAATCCTTGAATATACGACTACGGCCAAGAAAAATATGAACACCCGAAGATAGGCGTAATAAAGATCTCGACGACTACATCAAAATTGTTAAAAAAAGTAAAGAAGAAATATTCCAAAGAAAAGGGCCTACTGCAATTTATCGCGAGAGGAAAATTTGGCTTTCCAAGATATCAAAAGGCGAGCGGGAAAAGATATCATAATAACACCGACTGTCAAAGGTGGAGGCACATGTGTACTTTTTTCGCCAGGATTATATTAAAGAAGGGATGGGACAACTTAATGACGATTTGGCTTACCAACCAACAAAAAAAAGATATTAGCAGTCGAGCCGCAAATGAAGTCACAAAAATCTGTACAGGAATGAAAAATGGTGGAATCATAGACGAAGAACTCTTCAGAGTTTAAGTTCCAAAAAATCCGGAACCAGGTAGATTGCGACTACAACCGAGAGTACAAAAAACAGGACACCCATCTAGACCAATGATCTCTGGTATTGGAATGGCCACAGAAAACCTCTCTGTGTTTGTGAATTATCATCTATCGCCTTTGATGAACAAAAAGAGCATCCCGTCATAAGAAAGGATATTTCAGACTGCTTGAGTAGAATCAACCAATTTCGACACATCCCAGAAGGCGCTATACTAGTCACAATGGACGTAGTGTCGCTCTACACAAATAGCCCCCGCTACGAAGGCATTTTGGTCACGCAACGGATGCTCTCCAGAAACGGTACAGATCCGCAACTGATATCATGGTTAATCAAAGCGTGTGAATTTGTTTTAACAAAACAATATAATATTCGACGAAAGGCATATCCCCAAATTCAAGGCACAGCCATGTGAATCAAGATGGCCACAAAATACGCGTATGCCTTCATGGACAAACTTGAAGAAAATTGATTTACCTTCGCATACTCTACTAAAAGCCTACCGTTTCTGGACACCACAGTACATATTTCAGACCACAAGCTAGAAACAGAATTATATTCGAAACCCACCGACGCTCACCAATACTTACTTCCATTCTCCTGCCATCCAAGATATATCCACCGCAATATTCCCTATGGACTTGCAATTAGAGTTCGTAGGATCTGTTTGTTCAACAGAAGAATATTTCGAAAAACATATTCAAATTCTCAAAAAACATTTGCAAAACAGAAACTACCCAGCCAACACAGTAGAGCAAGCAATCAGAAAGGTACAGAAAACGCCAAGCGAATCCCTACTGTTACCAAAAAACGAAATCAAACCCGAGACCAACAACCTCCACTAATAACAGACTACCACCCACTCCTCCTAATCAAGAAAATATTCAGAAAATACTAATATATATTTCATCGAGATGAAAGACTCAAACAAATATTCCCTAAGCCCCCCCATGGTCGGATACAGAAGATGTGGAACATTAAGAAATGCGCTAGCCAAAGCCAGACTTGGAAAAGAAAACCAAACTGAAACAGTGAAAGGATTCAACTATTGTGGTCGGAAAGGGTGTACAACTTGCCTTCACTCAGTTCATCAAATACATTTCAGAGTTCATTCGCGAACAGGACATCCTCGATTTGGAATACATATTTCATCGAGATGAAAGACTCAAACAAATATTCCCTAAGCCCCCCATGGTCGGATACAGAAGATGTGGAATGCATTAGCCAAAGCCAGACTTGGAAAAGAAAAACAAACTGAAACTTGGATGAACAAGCTCTGGTTGTAGTTATAGTTTAACTATTTTAATATGATTTTGTTGCAGGAAAAGAATACAAAATTATTATATACAGTAGTGGTAGCAGTAGTGAAATAAGTATAAACTGTATACTTCCATATTTCTAGCTCCCTTTGGATATGAAATTCAACCCGGAAAACCATTTCAAGAAAAATATGAAACCGGGTCGAAGTGCAAGTTGCGCGAAATCAGGGCGGGGGACATGTGTCTAAAAGTTTTGAAACGGGAGGACAGTCCTTCTAGAAAAAATAGGCAAAATTTTCGCGCTCTTTATGTCTGATAACACGTATTATACAGTTCTAAAGCGTTTGTCACCCAAAATAGTGTATTTTTCAACGAAAGAGCCGAAAAAAGTATGTGCCTTTATTGCGGGAGTTTTGTCACAAAAAAATGATATTATTTTTATGTACCCCTCTATAATTATTCACAACACTACAGCATTATTTTTATACTGGTAGGACGCCTAACTTTAGGCTATATTCCGACTGGCATTCGTCTGGAATGTGGTGAATTTAAAAAAACAAGTTGTGAAATGTGAGTCAAGTTGGGCAAGTTAAAAATATTTTCGTTTCCCTAAAGTCAAATCACCATAAGCAGTAACGTTACGCTTGAATGTTTTTTCCATCCAGAGTCGCCCGGTTTGCCGGTAGTTCTGGAAAAAATAACAGTTTTCGACGAGATCTCGCGCGTGCAAGAAATTGGAGATGAATTGGCGTGCTGCGTGCAGTTTGAAGTGCTTGTGCGCATGTTCTCAACTGTTTATAAAATACATTACGTAAGCACGCACAAGAAGTTTCAAGCCATATATTCAAAATAAAAACAGCCAAACAAAGTGCGGCACGGCGTATGCTTGTGGCCAGCCGACCGGCCTGTGGAATAAAAATTTGTATTGTTTCATCACAATGAAATTTATGGAAATCGAAGAAAAAAAATCACAGTCAAATAAAATATGCGTGAACTTCGAACCCCTCGAAAATAAGCTACAGAAATAGGAATAGAGGACACAGTTTTCGTTCTCGATGCACCCTAACACAGAGATTCGACCATTTCAGCCGCCTCGGTGCGGGAATATTCATTTCATAGCTGCTTTTTATTTTTCGATACGCAACAAATAGTGGTGTTTTGATCTATTGCACCACACAACTTAATGGTACCGTAATAATGCCTTTTTTCGATTACGTCGGCGATAGACTAATATGTGTGACTAATGCTGGTTGATTGATCTTTGAACATCTCACAAACCTGATAATAAATTGTTTCAGTAATTTCAACTTTGCCGAAGACAATTTACGAATCGACCCAGATAGGATAGGAATTATTTTTTGTTTATGCTGCGGTAGAGGGAAGCGGAGAATATGGCTTACTCATTTAGTGAAACACGACCTTAGGGTGAGGGTCTTTGCCTAACCTTTAACGTGTTCCTGTGTATGGACAATTCGACATATTCGGAAGCCCCAAGTGAACAAACGTGCGCCGGCGAGGTGCCCACAAACATCTTACATGCACGCGTAATCACTCCTCGCTCGATTCCAACGTTTGTCACGACGATTAATTAGATGGGAGTAAATCGAAAATGATTGAACTGTAGTTGCCTACAGGATGAATCACCCCTATAGGGGTGGGGTAAGAGGGGCAACCTCATGAATTAGTTTTGCTGATGACGGTATAGTTGACAAAGAATTGTTCTCATCATTAATAAAGCAGAGCCATGGATGAAGAGAGCCTGAATAGCTCACCTCACCCATGTTGGAAGCAAGAGAAGAACTACACCCCAAAACGAATTTCGAACGTTTTTAACCGATTAAGGTAACGGGGTATCCCGCCATTTATTTGTGTGGAAGTGACGTCATGGCAACGGAAGGCATCAGACAGAAAAGTACAATTAGGTGTAGTTTTGACCAAATTCTTGCAAAACAGCCCTATAAAGTCGTGCTGTAACATAGTATACAAGAGATATGACGGGACTTTAATGAGCGAAAATCGTTCTATTTTGTCATGTATTGATATCGGCGCGATGGATAGGTGACTCAAAGCTTTGTGATATAGGAATTAAGATGGCAATCAGAACAATTGCCACAGATTGAGCTAATTGGTAGACACTCTTCTATGGCGGCCAAATAAGGTGAACATTTTCTTCATACCATGAGATCTGCGACTAATTATCCTAAAAATGAACACAAAGAAATTTTAAACTTGAAGAATATTATAGTACTGTACTATTGAAACGAGGCCATAAAGGAAAATTGCAGAAAATTAAAATCACAGTACATTGAATAGTACACAAAACATAATATTTGTTGTTGGCTTCCTTTGATTCAGATGAAAATAAAAAGTACGGTTTTCAATATGAAAAAAAAAAAGTAATGGCGCATGATAAAAGACAGGATTAAAATCAAGAATGATTGTTTTATTTTAATGCGGTCGTCATGCATTTGTATTATAATATTCCGATCTGTAACCTTAAACAAAATTTGGATGAATTAACCACTGTGACACAATTACCAAGTCAGACTTTCGCTTCCAGGAGATAAAACACCGAAATTATGTAAAAGTGGCAACCCATTCTACATGTCGGAATAAGTTTGGATACAAACATAAAGTTACCATAATCCAACTCAGAACTACTCACCGATGAAAAAAGTGTATATATATATATACCAGTATATGGTAGTTTTATGCTAAAAAAGTATGCGTTGAAAGCGCACAAAAGATTTACAGTTACTTCGCAAAAATAGTGAAATTTTTACTGAAAAACACATTTTAACGATATAATTCGTCTTAAAATGAAGGAAAAAAGAAATTCGGCAAAAGATGCACAAAAATTAATCTATATTTATCAGAATTTTTGCTGATTTAGGGGGTTAATCCCCCAATATTTGGCATCAGGGGTCTGGATCCTTCCGCTTTTGCCACCAGTGGTCTCTCCCGAAAACAATGCTGCTTAAATAGGTTTAAATACAAAACAATTATTCAATATTTGGTCAATGTGTGACAAATACACTTCTTTCTAGCATTTCTTCAATAGGAATCGTTACATCTATCCAATATCAGCAAGAAAAATGGATACTTGTATATTTTTTTTACCGAAAAATTTGAATTGAAGTTCTTAAATAAGTAGATCTAATTTGATGTTTCTTATCACAAACCCAATCAGAAACTTTATTTTGTCAAGCATAAGCGACAGATGGACCGCATCTCGTCGATGCGATCCATCAGTAACTCATGCATAACAAAAGCAGGCATATTTCATTAAAAACTCATAAAAAACATAAGAGACTTTTTGCTTATTTACAACACCGAGGAAACACTAACTAAATATGTAAAGTTGAAGGGAAAAATATATGGATTGTGAGAATTCGAAAACCCTATTAGTTAGGTTATGAAATCGAAGTGAATTATTGAAAATGCTATTGCAGTCATGTGTAGCTTCGACATTTTTTATTTGGCACACGTAGATGGTAAATTGGTCATGTATATGCCGATTGCAGAAGAATGAACAAATAAAACATAAAAATTTGCACGACACCTATGACACAGTACTGGGAAAAAAGATTAAAAATGTTAATACTTATAGTAATTATGAAAGTTATTCGTGAAATGCATGGTTTAGATATTATATAATATAGTTGCTGCCAGTTAATACCAGCCAAAAAAATTAAAGTGTATATTTTTGCAGGCAATTCAATTCTGTAATCATTCATCTATTTATCAAATCAAAATAAATTTTAATATTTTTGGTTTGGTTTCGATCAGATTTATTTGTGCCCTCAGGTGTATATTGCAAGCACATTGCTTTTTGCCGATTGATCAAAAATATTTCGCCCAACCTTATCGAAAGTTCATTTTTACAAAACAAATTTACAGCTTTATATTATGCTAGTTAAAATAAATGTCAATTATGAGTCAGTAACAGATCGCGCCGTTGAGGCGTGGTCCATCAGTGACTCATGCCTCAGAAGATAAAATTTCTCGGGCTATCATCTTAAAAATGATACTGTAAAGAAGATCAGAAAAATATTTGTACAATACTAAAAATCACAAAATGATAAAAGCCTTTAACTAGTCCACTAATAGTATTTTGCTAAACATACTTGCTTGTTCATTGAATACTAGATAGTGATTGAAATGAAGACGAATTTCATCTCATACTTTCTTAAAATTTTCACATATTTTGATCACGAACAGAGATGCAAAAATTAGTGAGAATATACAGGTTTAGTTATTTTCCTTATAAATAGGCAATTAACCAATCGGATTGACATATGGGATAAATCCTACAAGCCTAGGTTAGTACATACTATATGTGTAATTGTGCTTTGTTCAAAAATAATTTAGTACTGGAGTATAAAAAACTTTTCATATCTTCATACTGTTAAATAAAAGTGAAAATATCGTGATGAAAGCTACATTTGACACAGAAGTAATCTCATCATGCCATATCAATAAATAGGTAATAAAAGCTATTGTATTTCATGCGCACTACATTTTCAATTTACCATCAAGTATATTACATTATATATGGGTTTGTATTGGCTTAAAGAGTTTTGAAGTGCAAAGCATGCATAGCCTATAAAGCAATGTTGTTAGCTAGCGATAGCATGCTTGTATGTTCATATCCGACTTACCAATGATTCGGATCTTTTTTTCAAATAATTTGATATTAGTTTTACACACCGAAACATTATTTCATCGAAATAATTACAGGTGCCAAAATGTATATTATAAACTGATAAATAGTTTCGTAGAATTGCGTGCAAAAGCGAGACAATATGTTAGCTCAGATAGTCGAAATACAATCGTGTACTTTCAAGGAAAAATATGTTATATGCTAAAATCACAGCTCATTATCAAGGAAAGCATATGAAAGATTTTTTTTGAGTGTCTAGCAGTTTTATAAAATTATTTAAACAGCTATTGTTATGATTTTAAATACTTTCAATTCACACAAAATTTAAAACTTTGGAAATCAGAGGAAAAACAAAACTATTTGGCCATGTTCCAACATGTTCAGTATTTTTTGTTGATTACAAAAATCATCACATTCAAAAAATAATATTGTCCAAGCCCTATTTCTCCAAATTTGACTGAATCAGAAATTTGATCCATCCTTATCAGAGTTACAACAAAAAAATCAATTGAAACTGTTTAGATCTCTACGATCTAAAAAGTAAATGCTATTTTTTGTTTCTCTAAGATAGTTACTTGTTACTTATTTTTAACTTCTCCTTTTACTGTATGTCTGAAACAAGATAATATTTGAGGTTGATGAGATGCAATATATAATCTTTCTTCTAAACAAGTATTACTTAAGACTGGCAGAACGCCCGCTACTCTGCCACTCAGACACCCGGAGAAAATAGCTGCCATCAGAAGAAAAATTAGCAAATGAGCAATCTTTCATGATATATACACTCTATGTGTCTGGCTGTACCCAACTGTTAAAAATTGTTCAAAATCTTTTCTTTTTCGTCCATACGAAGAAAATGACATGGATATTTCAAACACCTGGAGAACAACAGATTGTCTTACTTGTATTACAATCCTACTTTTTTAATAAATGCAATATGTTGAGGACACCTTTTTTAGGTTTCATGAAAATGAAATCGGAAAAGAAGTTCAGAAATAGGTTCATTCAATGAGAAAGTAATGCAGATCCACGCTGCCAGATATTTACTTTGAGGTAGAGAATCTATTACTGATCCATCACTGACTTTTCAAGCAAGTGTGTTTACAAATGGCAATGTAATCCATCAGTAGTTCATGCTTCGCAACACAATATATATTAGACAGGAGTTACAAGAATGTTGGTACACACATACAGAAATTTGTTTCTGTAACGCTCGCCTGAACAGTGTCAGATTCCCTCAGACAAGCATTTTCAATTCTTCTTAGAAAATCTGACCTTGGTCAGGGAAACGTTACAGAAATAAATTAGTTTATGTGTTAAGAAAAACTCTTGAACCTCTTGTCTAGTAGTTTATATCCTTTTTTAATACATCCTTGCGTAAAGCATACAGATCCACTCTCACAAAGAAGAAGAATAAGTAGTTAGTCACACGTAAACCCAACAAAAAGAACAATATAATTTTCAGCAAATTTTTACTCATTGGAATGCAGATTTTTCTATTGAAATTCACTCTAAGCAAGGCCAGAAGCAGCTGTCAAAGGGAATCAACAGCTACTCAATAGCAATGAGCTACCAAAAGATGGAGTGCCAGCAACTGCACTCTAAACATAAAACATCCCCAGTGGAACTTAAGCGTTATGGTAAAGTGCAGAGAGTGATTTAAAACTATACAGAACTTTCCATAGATTCTACTATTTCACCTTTATTTATCATAAAGCTGGAAGCTTGAGACATGCCTTGCCCAAGAGCCTTTCTTTTACGAGCTGCATAAGAGAGTGGTTTGGTTTCCATTAGACAAGACATTGATGCACTATAATCTCGATTTTCCACCGAAGAGGGAATTTTTTTTGATGGAGCATGCTTCACTGGACTAGGGTTAAGAGAAGAAGATGGTGACGGGTGGTGCAAGTTTTTCCTTGGAGAAATAAGAGTGTTGGATTGAAATCCTTGATGAGTGGCAGAGCGAGGTGCAGGATTGTGTTTCAAAGTTTGTGATCCTGGTCGTATTACTATGCTGGGTACTTGTGGTGCATTACTATTTTGTGCACATTTGTTGGAATCCATAGTTTTATGTATTGATTCAGCATGAGCGTTGGTTAGTGGAGAGCTAATTACATTGCGCTTATCACAAGTAGGTGTCACAACATCTTTAAATCTATCGGTTTGTCGCGGACTGTACTCTGTTGGTTCTTCATCTGGATATGAAATGCCTTGTTCATCAAATATTTTTTCCTTTGAATACTGTCTGTTATAAAGTTTTCTCGTCCTTTCATCTCTATCAAAAATAGTTGATGACCAAACTACCCAATTAACTTCCGAATCAGATTTATTGTCACCCGTCGCTAAACTGGAATCTTTTTTCCTCTGGCGCAAAGCTACACCAATTGGTTTTTCACCTTGATCTACTCGGCTACTTGATGGTGCATCATTTGTGTTCATTAACACTTCGCCAGCTGGAGTTGATGAACGTTCATCATGTGGTACTAGAGAATATTCACCATTCTGTGGTGAGAAACGATCATCAGGGGCACTAACGACCATTGTGCCACTCTCTTCAGATGGGTTATTGATTGCAGCAAAACAACATATGCGTTGTTTCCTCTTTCTTGGATGTAAAGCTGTATAATAAATTAGCATGAATGAAAGGCCCATAATGTAAAACATGTGAACAGCAAGTAGAAGTAGCATCGCATATCCAGTTGGAATAACGCTGGCATTTTTCATCGGAATCAAAGAAGGTGTTGTGAGTTCAGGTTTGTTAGAACTTGATAAAATTCCACTGGATATGAGTTCTGTCCATGACAGTAACCTTGTGTCACCGCCAGGTCGAAAAAAGTACCACAGTATCGACAAAACTGAATTTTCCGCGAATACAACAAGATAAAATATTAACATTCTGAATCTCGAACGAGAATTTCTTCCATCTTTATCCTCATGAACGTTGAAAAAGCAGAATATGTAAATTATCCTGAAAATAATAGATATTTTTATAAATGAGAAGAAATCCTCAAATAACTTATAATTTTGATATTTGCGAATCTAGTTTGAATAGTGTATTGTAAAAATATGAATGTCCCACAAACCAATTGCAAATAATAAAAAATGTTCACCAGAGATGTTCGTATCCCATCCAATAGACAGGAATTAGAACAAAAATGTGCAAAATTAATGGGTTTTGCAAAATATTTGATGAATCAAGACATATCACAGTGGAAGCCAACATGCGAATCACAGACTATAACTAAAAATAGCACAGAAAACAACTTACCCACAAACCGCGTTGAATAAATATTCTGCAAATTTCTTCGGGCAAAAATCTGTTCCTCGCACAGCAATCCATACAGTACCAGCAAGCCAGTGCAAGATGATAAATATGAGAAATGCCAATGGTTGTATGGTGAGAAACAGTGCGAATGCTAGAACCTAGAAAATATATCGAATTATCAATAGGTTATTGCCTCGAAGAGATATATCTGTGGCTGGTAGATATAGATGTATTTTTTGAGTTTCTGGTAGTAACTAAACTAAAAAAAGTTCAAAATCATTAGTACTGCTATAAAATAGCAGTGTTGATGGTTTTGAACATTTTTGTCCATTCAGGGAAAATGACATGAACATTTCAGACACCTGAAGAAAATCAAGATACTGTCACTCTGGGCAACAGTATCTTGTTTTTTTTTCGGTATCCAAAAACTCATTTTCTTTGATTAACAAAAGGACTTTACTATTGTTTTACTACCAGTACTCAAAATAAAATGTTTCAATCTATCAGTCAATGTAAAGCAACCTGCTTCTCACCGCATTTGTACTAAAATATTCTTACCCGAGAAGATATAGTCAGTAATCTCCAACAAAACATAACTATACTGGCAGGTATTGAAAGTTGTTGTTTTTCATGATTCGAATTCCTAATTGCTCGCTGTATTGTAACCATCATGGTTGATAATGCAAGAAGAGATCCAATGCATGAGATAACTGGTTTAAAAAAAAAGATTCAGTAACAAGATATGGAAAGGTCGACTGACATCAAATGAACAGGAAAATAAAGAAACAGTTCTCCAGCAGCATTCGTCTTAATTGTACAGATATAGTTATCGTTTACTATTTACTTTACTTAGCTCAATAGGTATAGTGGAGTATGTGGTTTAGACTAACAAAAGCTTTTTGAAGCCTATGACAATGTTCTAGAGCAGAGGTCGGGAAACTTTTTAAGTCGCGGGCCATGTTGATAAAATAAAATATACTGGCGGGCCGTCACTGTTGGGACAGATTTTCTGAAACGCGAATATCGTACTCTTAAATTACACGCCGTTCTACATTCCTATTCATGCTTATATAATATGTTCATTGATATGATAAAAGGAATTTATAACTTTGAAACCGATTATTAAAACAACAAATGTGTGTAACAATTTAATGTGAATGTTGATGTTGTTTGCATTTTTTTGCCAAATTGTCAAAGTCAGTTCTGATATTGGAACAAGAAATTTGTAAAACATCATTAACATGTTCTTCAGATAAACGTGATCGAAGTTTATTTTTTGCAAAGTTCATCTTGGAAAATAATTGTTCGCCAATATAAGTGTTCCCAAACATGGATGCAATTTTTTTCGCTTTATCTCGTGATTTCGGAAATAGAGTTGCAGATATATGTTCTATGAAAAACACTTCCGGAGAAGTAACGCGAAACTTCGACTTTAACATTGTATTATTCTGAAGTTCAATCAGTTCCATCCGCGAGCCATTGTCCGCATCGTCGGGATTAACATCAAAAGGTGTTGCCAGTACCGTGAATTCGTATTTGTGCCTTCGCATGTCCTCGTTACTTACGTTAACTTACAAGTGTAAAAAAGTTTCTTAAAACAACCGGTACTTACTACGCAGAAGGCTTCGCAGTAGCCTTCGCGTACACTCGTTCGAAATACTCAACCAGTTGCAATTATTAGCAAATAATTTGTAGCACGAGGTAGTATCCATGGTTTTGTTGAACTATGATTTTAGCATGCGAAAACAACTTATTTCCCGTCGCGGGCCGGATTGCGTGCATTTGCTTGGAACTGTTCGCGGGCCGGAATGAAGCGCCTGGTGGGCCGGACCTGGCCCGCGGGCCGTAGTTTGCGACCCCTGTTCTAGAGTACTGAAATAGAATTAAACTTCTTTCAAATCACACTGCGCTCAACTTTTAAATTTATATCCTATTTAAAAGTTTAATGTTCGTCAAATATCAAAACTGTGCAAAACTGAATAATTTGTAAAGTTGAATCTGATGATCTTTTTAAATTGGGTCAGATAGAAATTAAATTAGAGTTAAATAAAGAAGTTGATGATAAGATTAGTATAAGGCTCATTTGAGACTCTACTTTAATCTTATATAGCACAATCTAGATAGAAATCTACCAATTATAATTTTGCATTAAATCACACCAGTCATTATGATCGAGTAAGTACTTACCTGCTAAAAGATTAACTTGTTTCGTCATTAACATTATATATATTTGAAGAACTAGTTGTGGAGCAGATTCCAGAAATGATTCGAGTAATCGTAGCATAGAAATATCATGAACTTCATATCGCCACTGTGATATAAATATATATGAAATTAGGCTAATCAATATTAACAATGTCCCAAATATAAAAATAGGTGATTCAACGAAAAAGGCTTTATCAGAAAATTTTATCGAATATGTGATTATGAATTTTCATGTATTTTCAAACTCCCCGCTTTTCGTGTTAAATTTAAAAATGGAACTAAGATTAGCAAAGATTCAGTTGGATAACTGATATTGGAAATGCATGTGAGGTGAAATATGATAAAATTGTAATATTTACAAAACAAACAGAGCTACATATTATTATAAGACAATCTTGGAAGATCTGAAATCAGGTTTCTGAATACACTAGTAACGCATGACCACTACACCGATGCAACACCATATATTTGGCTGGCAAGAATGTTGCACCCTAATATCATATTGAACTCTCACGAAATGAGTAAATTTACATTTCACACCCTTGTTAACACCTGACAATTAAATTAAATTGAACAGTTATATCTTTCATGACAAGAAGTTACTGTATTTGCCCTTGTAAACAATCAGTGAAAGATAATACTGTCTTCCAATAAATTACATCACTATGCAAATTTCACTTTTCGAAAATCGCAAGCTACATGCCGATATAATAATGATATATGTACAGGTGTCGCGCAATAAAAAAATGTGTAATTTCATTCATTTGTATCAGTGAAGGAATTGTACGTAAGTAAACTTCAATTTCAGCTGCCCAGACAATTGAAGAAAAATGTCTTCTGTCAGAAGAAAAAAGGCAATTTCTCATTGGAAATTCAGTACTTGCTAGCAAAATTAAAATATCTTTCCGAGTGTCTGGCAGTTACAAAGCTTAGAAATGATTTGAAAATAGCAGTGTTATTGATAATGAAGACTTTTCTTCAAACACACAATGAGCAACAAGAAATTCTTATACTGGCAAAAAATGAGATCAATTTGAAAATTTAAATTTTTACACCAATACTTGTTTGAATTTTACTAACATAAATTTTAACTTGTGAAATTGAGATAAAATGATTATACATTGTACCGGTAGTGTTGTTTGGCCACAACCACACTAAAATGACGATAAATCATGCTTTCATGACGTAATGATTACTCCAGAGAAATTTCCGTTCAGTCATTTAAACTCGTGAATAATAGATAAGATGGCGAAAGAAAATGGGACGAATAAATGGCATGGGACCGCAGAAACTTCGAATGGAATTAAAATAATGAAATTATGATTGTTGTCAATCACGAAACAGACTAATGCTGTGAAATACAAAAACACATAAGGTGTATGACCGTTTTATGACATAAAACTAATTAAGCTAATTTTTTAGTTAATCTATAAAAAAGATCACTCTGTTTAAAAGGGATACTCTACATCTCGAGTGGTTGCTATTTGGTAAATGTTGCTATTAGGTTTTCTCTACACATTGTCATTTTCATGACTACCAAAAAGTCAGCTACCGGTACCCATTCACCTAGAGAAAATAGCCTTCATTGTATTGAAAGAGGCACCTCAGCAGAATCTCAGAACCCATGTCAATTATGAGTCCCTGATGGATCTCACCACAGAGATATGATAAGGGATCGGTGAGTGAAACTACAATTTCACATAATTTACTATAAATATATTCATTAATTACAAAATGAAAAATGATTATGTAGTGAACGAAATTTAAAATGCATCATCAGGGTTACTGAAATAGGTGATAACATATCAGCATTGAATGGTTCTGAGGCATATTGCCAACCTGAAAGTGAAACAAACTTCTCAAGACACCTGACTAAACACAAGATTCTGTCACTCAATCGAATTTTATACGATGATATTTATAAAAGTACCAATATATCACACTGTGGAAGCATAGTGAAAGAGATATTCTCGATAACTATCAACAATTGGATAACGGGAAAAATATAATTTCTCATTTGCATTTATGACAAGAGCACTTTTTACCATTTCCATCTGTCCATCGGTTACCAATGTGATGGGATATTTTAACACAAAAATTATTTTAAGATCTGAATGTAGAAAACCCCACCCAGCTATCTCTAGTTGCAATACCCTTTCATATTAGAACAAAGTTTGGAATCCTTTCATGTGATTTATTTTCATATCTCACTGATTAGTTTGTTCGTCTGTTACTTTCGGTATAATATCTGTCCGTATCAATTAAAGCTAAGTTATGAATTTGATAAAGTGAGCTTTGGCATCAAGAAATGACTAGATGCATTGCAAAAACCTAGCAGAACCTAGTAAAATAACATTTTTTTCTAAAACTATTGCCTAATCGAAGAATTTGTGGACAAAAATAGGATAAAAAATTGGAGACTACAAATTAATCTTGTTAGAAACTGACTAAAAGATCAAATTCAAGTCTGAAGAAAACAATTTTCAGTTTTGTGATGCCTATACGAATATGAAATACGAAAAGGTTAACACCAATTGAAGTAGACGACTCCAGATAATACTCAAATTATTCATTTGGTAATGGACAAACACAATTTATTAGGTAACCGATGGACATAAAATTGAAACTACCGCATAGATAATAAGTTGTGGAAAACATATTTTCATTGCAGGTTACATTAGATACAAATAACACCAGCAAAACCTGATGAGCGTGTTCGCTGCAACAATCTGAACTTAAATGCAGCAAAACTTAACAAAAACGCCGAAATGTTTGGTAACGAACGAACAGCATTATGAATTTTGCAAAAAGTGATTAGGAAATATGTTTCAGCTGGTTTTGAATCACAGAATGTTTCGGAAAATTTACATTATGTACAAGGACATTTTTTTCAACCTTGAACTAAGCTAAGACAGGCATTTTATTTCGGAGGTTGTTTGTTATGTAACATTAATCAGTGATTAATGCATTAAACCTATGAAGCAAAATCTTCAACATGTTCTTGGCTACAATGCCTTTTACATACAAGAATACATATTTACACACAATATTTATTTGCATATCTCATTGAAAATAACCCCACTCTAAAGATATCCGACTTGGGCTGATATTGTCGATTCGTTACTTTTACCAGCATTATTAGGGCATAGTTGGCAATTTTTTTCTATAAATATCAATAAGTATCATTGCCACTAGGAATGATCAATGTATGCCAACAATTCAGAAAAATATTGAGTATTAATTCACACTGATGCGTGGAAAAACAAGACTAAACACCTATTAAAAAAATTACATAGGGTCCATCCAGGCCCATTCGAGAAACTTAAAACAAGACAAAAACAAACCTCTAAACATGGATTTAATCTCTGTAGAAGGATACCAAAATGTACTATGAATACTTGAGTAAAAATTTTAATTTATTTGGAGAAATTTACATGAGGTTTTTGGACACCTGAAAAACAATGATTCTATCACCCTGTCATGATTATTCTGATGGTCAGTATCATCATACCATTTTATCAAAATGTATCCGGTAATTGTTTCTCCTCTTCACTTCATAATATCTGGACTTCATGCCATAAATAAGACCTCGAGTATATCTGAAAAAAATATATTAAATTTTATCACACACGTTTTGAGTCTTCCGTTCTTCTTTATATTTTTGTTGATTTTAAATCATTTATTCAAGTACATTACCTAATAAAAAGTTCACAAAGCGTATATCGAATCTTTAAGAATTTGAATACGATTCACAATTGCCTAAATTTAATTAAAAATGAAAAACAGTATTTCAATAAACGATTGTCCTTTTAATTTAGATTGAATGACATTCAAAATATAATACACTATATAATACAATACACTATATTATAAATAGGGTAATATATGTAAAATCTTACAACATAAAATATAAAATATCGGTATATGATAATCTCACTGCAAAATGAATCAATTTCAGAATAATCCAAAACGAAAATAATTTTTAATGCGAATTTTAGAAGTTCTCACTATTCGTAAAAGGGCATTAATGAATATAAGCAACCCGTTTGAAATTGACAGCAATGTCTATTGCATTGCTCTTCCACCTTCACTACTTTTACTATTTGGGTGAAATATTGGTAAGTACTTTTTTTAATTATTTGAAAGCTGCAAAAATATAAATAATTTTCTCTAAGCAGCAAATGGCTTTCAAAAAGGAACAGTTATTTTTCGATATATCCACAGAAAATGATTGCTCTGTACCTGCTATTCTTTTTTAAAAATAAAGATTATCTTACCTGAAAAAAACAGCCAGTTGAAAAAAATGAATAATAAAAATTAGAAAGAACTTCACGACATCCATCATTTTACAAAAAGGCGTTTCTTTATCTATGCTTTGTTTATATTTCTTCCTACTGATGAAATCGATAATAACCCATACAAATGAAAATATCTGAAAAACATGATGAAAAAATCTTAAAATTTTCATTTTTAAACAATATTACCCCAAATTTTATAACTATTATAAAAAACCTTATGAAATCTTACATATCACCCCAAATAGTGGCAGAATTTCAGAAATATTCTGTTAAAAACAGGTTCTAACTTTTTCTACTGTTCTAATGCACTAGACTATGATCTAACAAAATCTTACAATAAACTTTTATTTCTGTGTAATGGAAATATGATATTTTTGTTTGTATACTCCGTATTATCTCTTCCATCCAGGAATAGATCATTATAAAGAACCAACGAATACCGCACAGTATTCAAACAGTCAACAAAATCGATTTTACTTTATTAAAAGAAAAATTTCTAAAAGCATGCAATTCTGTCTTGTATATATCAACTAATATCATTTTAAATGGTGATTAGCATGATGTCAGATATTATAGAATAGCATAAATTATCTTTTTTCATGAATTCCATTCATTTTTCAAAACATTTTTGGGGTATCATATCCCTATTACACAGCAGCTGACTTTCTCTTAGACAATATGGTGCATATTAAAGCCAGACTAATAGTGATAGTTATAATTACTTTTCTCAACCGATATTTTGACATTTTTGCTACACAAAAAAATCGGCAAACAAACCTCAAAAACATCTTCGAATAGCCAATAGATAACAAAACATAAAAGAATGATTATGATCCAAGAAAAGCGCAATTATGATACATAAAATTTATGATATGTATTCATTCAAAAGAATCATTATTGGCAGCTGATTTTTAACCTGTTGAGATGATATATCTGTGATACATCTAATATATCAATATTCAGACATTGAAAATTAGACTTGTGCAGGGTGACTCATTCAAACACAGGTAATTTAGCCAAATTAATAACAGGCAATCGAAAAAAATACCAGAAGATATATATCAGGAAAAAAATTCAATGAAAGAAAAAAAATTGCATCAAATAAATGATAATATTAAAGCTGTACAAAACACTTAATAAATAAAACAGCAGTGTCAACAGTTTAAATTTTTTTTTCAATCAGACGAAATAGGCACTGAAGACCATCTGCAACCAAAGGAGAAAAAGAATTTGTCAGCCGTACCATACAGCAATGAAGTAAATTAGCAAATCATTGAAACCATGAAAATGGATGAAGACTGTTACTAATTGAAAGTAAAAGTCATTTAATCTACCTTGAAAGGTTCAAAGAACCGCGGAAGCTAACATATGTAAGAGAGAGAGAAGACTATTATCTATATGCACTAAAAGTAATGCATTAATATTTTAACACAGTGCGTATACGCACTTTCAATTCAAACTCTTGGCAGACTGTACCACTGTAACAGAATCTCGTTTTTTTTCATATGTCCGAAATGTTCACATCATTTTCTTCAGATGAACAAAAAAAATTCAAAACCATCCACTGCTATTTCATAGTAGTATAGGTGATTTTCATCTTCTAACAAGAGATATATAATGAAATATTGATCATTTACTATACCAATATTATTATTATATAAAAAAAACACTACAATAATGGTGAGCATTCTAAATACATTCTAATCTTCTTTTTCTTTATGTGTCTGTAATGTTCATATTATTTTATTTGGATAGACAAAAAAGTTTCAAAACCATTAACACCACATAGCAGTATTGGCAATTTTGAACCTCTTTATACAAATTAATCACTACCACTATGGGTATGGTATATAATATACGGGTAGATATTATATATCATACTGTAGGGGTAATGCCCATTTGCTAAATTTTCTTCTGTTGGAACCCACTTTCTTCAGATGTAGCAGAGCAGAGTAACTGGTATTCTGCCAGTCTGACAACATAACGAATCGTGATCTTACCTGTATAACAATGGATGGACCAATGACTAATCCAAGAGTAAGTCCAAAATAAAATCTATATGCTTCATTCTCTTCAATTTTAGAATAATATTTCAATGAAAGTATCAAATCGGTAACAACATCAAAAATGAAGATGGCTACAGAAGCTGCATAAAAAAGGAAAAAACAACTTTTGTTTGAATGGATTCATGTTTGTAACATATAAGTAACTATTTGGGTATTTAGCTTTTGGTAATAAGCTTTAAATTGAGTTTTCATGGGAAAAATAGAGTTCAAAAATAGGTTTAAGTCGGTTAACTACATTGTTTGGTTTAATAAAATCTTCATCTCCTTTATTTTTACTTCATAGGAGTTCAGTTTAAGTTTTCCAGCAGTGCTACATTTTGTAGTAGCTCATTGCCATGCATAAGGTCTTCAATTTGATCCTCTTAGATACACTTTTCTGTCCTTGCTTCATATTGACAACTTTGCCTGATATGAGTCAGAAGAACAGGTAAAGAACTGACAATACCAGTAAAATCATTGAAATGCATGCAAGCAACCTTAAGATAAGCATCTACCACTACCAAACTCACCCAATGTTAAAACAATATCCCAAAGTGAAAATCGTTCAAAAAAATATTTCCAACCGAACAATGTACAAGTTACTTTTATGCAAGTATTTTGACAACACCCAGATGCTTCCTGGAAATAAAAAAGCTAGTTCAAAACAATATTACCAGTAGTGTGGCTGATCTTTGACAAACTATACCAGTACATTTTTTGAACAAAAACCTCTGAATTAAACTCAAGCGAAAATCAGTAGTCTTCCTTCATAAACTCACCTCAATATCTTCAATTGGCCTTGTATTTGTATTTCTAGGTGGAGTTGATATTGGAACATCAGGTTGCCTTTTATTTATAATAAAATCTTCTCCTTGTTCAGGTTCTTAAAAATAATAGTAAAAATGAACCAAACTACACATAAATCAAAATCTAAGAGAGGGCACATGAAAACACCATCCAGGTTTGCGAATTCACAGGATTACAGATTTCCCAGATCTTACAAAGGACTCTTATGAAGTGATGATAAAATATTTCAAGAATGGAATTGATTCCTTGAAGTTTCTTTTACTTAATACGTATGTAATCCACTATATTACATTCCTTATAGAAAAATAAAAAAAATGTAGAATCTTGAAAATTGCAGCGAATATGGTGGAAAATGGTTATGGTGACATGATAATAATAGAATTTTTATATTGCCTCAATAAAACACTGTTTTGGCTACAATTAATATTTTCTAATTTATTTGATCGAAATTTAAAAAAAGCGAACGAAAAAAAGCAAAATTCTTCAATGTAGAGCTATGGTTTATAAATTAATAATTGAAAAACACGCTTTTTTGTGAATGGGCATAGTGATTGAAGAGTTAAAATGTCCAATAATTTTAGTATTGAGTACTAGGTATACATGATACAATAACAAGTGTGTGTTGACCATCTAGGTATTCAACTAGTAATTAAATTTATTACAAAACTTGAGAAAAAGTATGAAATAAATGCTCTGCATTCTTATACATCGCATACATGTTCTATGAACATATGCATGTATGCAACGTATGCTAACTTCTGTTTGTTTAAATTAACAGATGACTTATGAAGATCAGGTCAGAATTCTTGTTCAAATTATATGATGAAATGCATAATTTCAATAATTTTTTCTGTGATAAAAATGATCTTTTGCAAATAAAACAATTACCTCTGTTATAAAATGGTCTACTTGGTCGATTCACAGAGAGATCAGTTTCTGTCACTCCCATTTGCTGTGAAGTTCTGCAGACAAAAAAATAGGCTAAAATAGGCTAAACAAAAATAATTAATATAAAAACAAATTCATATCTATTTCTGAAAGAAAATTTATACAGAAAAAAAGGTTTTATACTCATACCCATCTTCCTGCACTCCATTTGGACGTGTGCTGGAGTTATTGGTGTTCTTCTCGGGTGTGGGACTATCAGAACCTTTTCTTGTGTTATATTCATCCCCAAATAACTTCAAGTTCTGATCATATTTTCCTCGAGGTTCTTTAGCTTCAACAGAAAAATTCTTATCCTTGTGTGGAATGTGATAAGTAGATGGATCAACTGATATTTTATGCCCAACTTGAAAGCTAGGTAATCCATCATTTCGATGCATTTCAAAGTATGCATAAGGATCAGGATCAAGATTGATCTTTTTGAAATCGCATGTCATAGAGGTTCTTAGAGCATCCATCGTCGACTGAGTGTAGTACGATGATCCATCAGGAATAGAGTCACGTGCGTTGGAGGATTGGTTCGGTATTTTACTAGAAAAAAGATTTTCAACAGAAGCTTGGCGATGCTTAATATATTCCTCATCAAACAATGGCATTCTCTGTATTCTCAACGGTGCAGCATCAACAGTATCTTGACTTGCATTCAAGACATCTGGTCCAGATTCCGTAGATGACATAGATGTAAAAGATATCTGTTGTCGTGGTGAATTCGACCAGTGTCTTTTGGGTAAAGTAGCAGAGTCATACATTGGGGCAGGGTTTAATGGGACCGACTCAGCCCAGTCTGTTTTTTTGTGCTCCATTCACCAATCACATGCTATTGAAGAGTTATATTTACTCAAATTCACTTTAAGAATACATCCTCGTTACATCACTTAATCAACACTATTTTAATTGACTACAGCGTGTAAACCTCATACATCCTGCATCTGTGAAAAGAAATAAAGATCATTAGGTGAACAAAATACCTCACACAGTGAAACTTGATTAAGTTTGAATAGAAAATGAGAAAAATGGACGTCTTATCAGCCAATCCAGTAACGAAGTGGCTTTGGTAGCAGTTGCTCAGATGTCTTGTGGTCAGTCCTGAAATAAGCATGACATCACATGAACATATTACGGTAGTTAATATTGTGGTTAAGGTTCAAACTTGCAGCTGTAGGAACTTTAAAATGCTACCTAGAACCTTTCCAATGAAGCATGATGCTGACATAACACACTTAAAGAGCCATGTTCTTCCAAGCATAATCTCTGTCTTAATAAATATTCAGTATGTAATATTGGATGGGTTCCCCAACAGCAAACAGGAATTAGGTGTCTACTCTTTCACTGATCTCATGAGCCGGTCTTTGATGAATTGGATATCTTTCCAAATTCTTCTACATCCTCTTGGCAAGCATCGGCATCTGTCCAAATTTAATTGTCGAATATTCGCATACGGTGACTCGAGTAAAGCTGTTAAACAATCTGTTGAAATATCAGTATGACTCAATGACAAAACAATAACTGATTGCCAATACAGACTATTCAAACAAGAATACAGATTTGAATTCAAGCTTGCAAAATGATCAAGATGAAGTTCCTTCAGGGATCCACTCAATAAAAGCAGCAGCGTAGATAAATCTGAACCATAAAATCCTGAAATATCAAGAAATTCTACTTTACGACAATCTCTCAGTGAGTCTATCAAATAATAAACATCCATTGTCCGATTTCTAAAATTGATTCTTCTTATGTTTGTACTTTTACAGACCATACGGGCAAGCATTCGGTTGTCTGACTGTTTCGAGAAGCAAAGATTATTGTGTGATATATCAAGATCTTCCAAATGTGGCCAATCCACTTCCATACAACCTCTACTATCCAGTTCCATATTTGTCAAATGAAGAACTTTCAAAAGAGATAACTGCTTAATATGGGATATTTTGAAAGAATATCCACACTCCACTTTTATTACAGAAAGATTTTTCAAGTGGTTCAGTGGCATCTGAATATTACGAGGAAGCTCCGGATTAATAAATTCAAGATGTGTTAGTGCATCGCCAGCTCCTGGAAATTATGGAAAGGAAATTAGTTTAAAAATAGCCCAAGTACAATGCATCGAATAATAATGATATATGAACTGTTCAAGATACATCAGGGAAAGAACTGCATAGATAGATTCTTTAAAAGCGCAAATTTTCCCTAGCAGCTATCAAGTGTGGGTCATGAATCCATGCCCACTACTAGAGTAATACCTTGAATACGATACGGTTGGCGAGATTTACTAAGACTTCACTTGATATAAAAAAGTGCAGGTAGCAAAATAACTTCCCAGTGTCTTTTCTTCAAAATGCAAACTAAAATAAACTACTAAATGTATACCGTAATTATAAAAATTGGAAATAGATAATAATGTTTCATGTTCAGCGGTTGAAGATTTTAAAAAAATATTTTCAACCCTAATTCACTTACCCAACAAAATTTTTCTCATATCCATAGTCGAAATTGTAGTATAATATATACACAAATGCTCAAGGGAGGGCAAGTGACGATCTAGTATCACTTGTAAACAAGTTCGTGCAGAAATTGGGCCACACCTTTGAACAGACAGCTTTTTCATTTTTCTTGCATGGAGGGCAACATTCCTGATGACAATTGGTGCAATCAATGCTAAGCCACTGCATAATAAAGTCTCAACAGAATGAAAATGAGCTGAAGCCATCAATTCAAATGATTTGACGTTACTTTTGAAAGTCCGTTCATTTTTTATTAGAAAGGGAGCAAATCGTATATGTTTCCATAAAAATGGTATTTGAGAAGCCATCTTCCAGTGACTGCAGACTTTTGAAAATTGCAAGAGACCTGGAAAAGCACTCATTTCAGTTTCTACTACATACTCGAATATTTTTACCAACACCTCAACAGGCAGATATGCCCAGCTACTTTGACACTGAGATTTTTCTTTGACTTTACTGTTTGACAACTGCGTCTCAGATGAATGTGATACACTAATAATGTCACATATATTTCCCTTCCTTCTTTTCACTGGTGGTATTTCATTATTGTTTGCATCAAATTGAAACTTTGTTTTGGGCATGATTTGGTTAATAACTCAACAGAAGGAATTAACTTAAAAATAGAAAATGAGGTTGAAAGCTGTACATAGCATAATAAAGTAATTGGTGCTGTTATTGAACTATAACTATTCATAGTTATAATTTGATTGTCCAAGACATAGACAGCCAAAAAGAATGGCATGTTGGCGATGGCATTTACGGAGTAGGGCTGGTCAGCGGATCCCCCTAACACTATGTGTATACACTGCAGAAATCACACACTGATAAAACAACTCCGCACTTTGTCAAATGCCTGAAAGTAGGCAAATAACTAACAGCATGCCTTGGAAATAAGCCTAGAAGCGATTTTTCCATTCATGTCTAAATTGATACATGAATCATTACCTCACGTCAATAAAAAAAAACTTCAGTGGCCAGCTAGTGCCTGAAGAACCAATTGATGCTAATCCGAGGACAAGCCATATTAAGAATTGCAAAATTGGGAACTTGGTTACGTTAAGGTTGAAGAAATGGCCATACTGCATATTAATCATAATATTGATGTAATTAAATAATGATGTAACTAAATAGTAAGAAAAAAATCAACACCGAATAAATAGGCTCGCTAGCCTTACAAGATATTTGCGCCACTACTCACGTATTCATCCACCATATTTTTCGAAACAAATAAATTATTTTATTGATGATATATTGTTCCAACTATCTTTCTAGGGAATCTAAACTTGACAAATCAAACACAAACTCAGAATTGCTGTGAAATTTTGAAAAAAGATGACAAATCTACCTTATCTTCAAATTAGCCAATGAGGATAATCCCAGAATTGCAAAATCAAACAATATATTTTGGTATTCACAATTTCAATTTTCGTATAAAACTACTGGGTCTAGTGAAGTTTAGTACCATAATACCTTTAAAAGGTAGCACAATCATGAAATTTAGATATATTGTTAAGACCCAAACTATTTATCTTTTGTCCAATTATACAGTTTTCGGTATTGTTTGAATAAGGGTAACCATAATCTCTGGCAATCACCTGACTGGTGTGTAGTTGCAACAACTAATTACACTTTCTTTTGGCTTTCCTCAGATAACAAAAAATCATGTATGACCACGTACAATTTCATGTGCGCAACACTGAAAAATGTCTAAAAACATGGCCCTATTCCTACAAAGTCTGAAGTAACCGCCCCCATTCCCGTATCGAGTACAGAGTACTGAGTACGGTAGCTTAGGCAGTACCGGGTACCACACATTGAACACCCAAAGTCAAAGTGAATATAATCTTTAATAGGACACAAAAAACCTTAACCCCCATTCGGAATTTGCTGCTTGTATCTGCAAAGTGCACGATTCGCTATATGATTAAGCTTCAACGTTATTCTCGGCTTCCCTCTATCTGCTACCCTGTACATGCGTACCGGAGGCTAAAAATGGCATCCCATCTTAAAACTGACATCTTTCCGGGTTCCTGTAATTACGGTACTGAAACGGACCCAAGCGAGGTTTGTTTTCTCCGGAAACGGACCATCTGAGACATCTGAAGGTACGGTACTTGTGCAGTGTGCAGACACTCTGACACATTTCAGACAGATGCAAAACTGAAAAAGTGCCCCGTGTATGCAGTACTGAGTATGAGGTCATACTCTACGGGTATTCCGAAAGTGAAGTTTAAAACATGCCAGATAAAATAGGATTTAAATAAAAATTCAAGGAGAGTAACACGCGTTCGCATACCAAAATTGTGAGAGTTTGATTCAATGCGATATTTTATCCAGTATAAGAAAATCGACATATAATATTATGGGACCTCGGGACTACGTTAAGCAGCCAAATTATGATGATAATTATCCCCAATATATCTTTGGTTATTCTCGATTTTGACTGAAATGCCAGAAATTGACTCGTATATTGAGAATATCTCAATAGAGTTCTGGGATTTTAATTAACGTATTTTACTTTTTTACCTATAATCGTGATGTATTAAAAAGTTTTATCCATGAAAAATGAACCAAAATCTTGCGCAATAAATACAATATGGCAAATATCAATAATATTTATAATAATTAACTTGTGGAATTTTCTGTTTTTTTCACTTTCAAATATCGTGTAAATATTCTTCTCCGAAAATTAACTTTACCTATAATTTGCAAAGTCCGGTAACTTGTCAACATTCTTTACGGCTGTTTTTGTGCAAGAATGTGCGAAATAAGATTAGATCATTTTAAAAAATGACCTTATAGCTGCAACACATCACAAATAGGGAACAATAATTTTGCCACAAAAAACTTTTCCAAGTGTTTTTCGCATCCATAATTGCATGGGTTAATGAGTTAAGGGTGATCATTTATAGAAAAACAGTTTGATTAGGCGATTGACGGCGAGCTAATTCCAGAATGTCGTAACACGTTAACGTGACATGACCTACTGGTAATGTGACAATGGAGGGTTATAAGAAGGAGGGCTTCAAAAAACAAAACAAAAACTGCCAAAGGTATACATCATCCTTTTACGTAGTGAACATTTATTCACTTTGCGGTAGGCAGTGCCTAAAAGAAATCAACGAACGGCCACTTGATAGCAAAGAGATACTAAAAGATGTAGTACCAGCGACCACACTCTAAAGCAACGGAAAATGTCCCAAACGGAACTGAACCACTATGGTAAAGTGCTGTGAGTGGTATCTGCCATGGTCGATGGCAAAATTACAATTTTTTGCCTATCTACATCAGCTCCTTACTTAAGTATAGTCAGTCACAGTATTTTATTCACTAAATAGTACACCTCAACCATCAGATTATTGGAGGAAACAGGATATCTGAGTTGGAATCAGAGTGTCCCCGATTTCTAAACAAAAAGCATCATCAAATTCACTAGTATATGGAGTTTATTTACAACTATAAAAGTGTTGAGTAGTCAAAAAACATACAACATTTCTGCATATATCGAAACGCACAGAAATCAAAACAGGGATGATTCTTTTAGTATTTAAAGTAGATTAAAGTTGCCTTTTTCATTGAAATTCACTCTAAGCAAGGCCGAAAGCAGCTCCCAAAAGATGCAGTACCCGCAACTGCACTTTAAACAGAAAACATCCCAATTTGAATTTGAACCGCCACGGTTAAGTACAGTAAGTGGCATCTGACCTGGGCGATGGTAAAACCCATGTACCCTTTCTTTGCTTCCTTTTAATCGCCTCTTACAACACGCAGGAAATACGTTAGGACCATTCTAAAGCCCGTACCTACAGCCCAGCCTTACATACGAAAAAGAAGGTTGACCTGAAATATACCTATCTCACTAAGTCTTTCATGTCAATAAAGGTATTTCAGTTGAACCACACGAGTATATTTAAAATATATTTTATGTATGCCACAGATGGACCGACAGCGGTGCCACCCATGACATTACTTAAACTTAATAAAAGGGTTCGGACATAAAATATATGATAAAATATAATTTTGAGCGCATACATAGAAATATATTCTCAACGTGCATTCATAATTTTAATTGAGTAGTTAGGATAATGCCAGGAATGATGAGAGCAATCACTCATTCATGTTTTTGCGGAAACTACTAAAACCATGCTTGATCAAAGATAAAACTAAGATAAATCATATTTGGATAGTATATGACAGATGTATAGTTGTCCCAAAAAATGATACCAATATTTTATGTGTGCTGTCACTTTGCAAGGAGCGTTGTCAATCTTTAGGACGTACTCAATTATGTTTACCTAATAGTAACATGTGTGTTGCCAGATTTTCGATTTTTGACGAAACTTCAACACTAAAGTGGACCTCCTATTTATTTATTGTTTTGGAATTTTACGCGGGTTCAAAGATTACGAAATGACACAAATGAGCCTATGTAGAAAAAGAATCGACTACCTTGGTCTTTTTGATTCACCCTACTCCGGGCGAAAGACTTTGAAAATACGCGACGTCCAATGATTTTGGAAGGGACAACAGTCTCCCCTACAAAATTTCAACAAAAATATCTCCAAAATAGACAAAATTTTCGCGTTGGTGATGAACTATTTGGTATACCCTTTTATCAGAGTCTCAGACCTTTCCCGAAATCACGCATATTTTGATAGGTAAAAACGCTCACAACACTTTCATTTTCGAACACAGGAGGTACGGAACAGAGAAATGCAGATTTTGTTGTTCCCGCTTAAATGGAAATAAATTATATAAGTTTAAGCCAGGTACCCATTCTCTGCATTTTATCAAAGCGGTTGAGTTTTTATTTATGTTTACCGCTCAGAGTGTAGTTGCTGAGACCTATTGATCACACGTCGTTACATACGGTCAAGCGTACTGAGAGCATGTAGCAGAAGCAATGCCCAGAATGAATGCAGAGTCGAAATATATTTGTACTAAAAGTGTGATTTATGATGAGAGATGTGCACAAGATCGTAATTGAACAAATGAGATACAACGAAGCTAATGAAATTAGGAATTTGGAATAAATTTAAGTGTACAGATTATGGTTATGCAGAATATATATGCCGAAACAAAAATATTTGGACCAACTTCAAGGAGATAAAGGTTACTTTGGAAGGAAAAGGTATCTCGATAAAACTTAAAATATTGCCATAATTATTATATTAAGTAGAGTATTCCCTATAACAGAAAGAATATGAAGACATATCAACAAGCTCGTTGAGACATTTGATTTTGATGGAAAACACCATCCCAATCGGAAATTTTATTTTTGTCATGCATCCGTCACAGGTGGACGACGCCTCGAAAGCGCGATCCATTAGTTACCCGTACACGTTGTGACCAAGATTTTCTGACCTGGATACGGCTGTGTCTACTTTATGAAAACCGAAACTGCTCATATAATATTCCTATTTATAATTCTGTATGTACGTACATGCAACAAATGAAACGACTATTTGGAGACCAACTGAGCATTTTGTGAGGTTAGAGTCTAGGGATGCAAGTTTCGAATATTTTTTCCGAATCGTGACTCTATTAAAAAAATCAACCTTATTTCCAACCGGTTCAAGATGCTATACTCGTTTTCAATTTCAACAACACTGAACCAGAACAAAATAACTTCTTCTCTTATTCCATCTGTATAATTTATTTCGGCATTTTCAACCACTTCGCTGGCGTAGAAAAAAAGCACCGGTCACGTGATAGGTATAAAGAACCGACTTAACCTAGGGGGTTAGGGCAATACCAGCAACATAGTCATTCCAACTAAAATCCTCGCAAAATGTAAATGCAACGAGACAAATAATTGTGAATTCCTTTAAGAGTAGAACCGGATATTAAAATTTGAGTTAAATATTAGTGTAATTATAGTTGTAAATTATTAATATCAGCCTAAACAAATTTGAAGGCAATGTATTTTCAATTCACATTCCATGCATAATAGCAACAATTTTCATATGTTAACGACAAAATATTTGATCAAAATCGATTGCACTTTGTCGTTAAAAATTTAAATTCCACATTATTTTTGCAAGTTTCTGTTCCTATGAACGATGTACGCTTGATTCGAATATATATTGTGTTTTGGATCCATCCGAATCACAGAATTAAATTGCCCAGCCCTATTAACAAAGCATGCTTTAGCAAGAAATTTCTGAATGCGAAGAATGCCGAATGAAATGGATAACGTTCCTGGGCGTTGTCCGCCAAAATGACGTAAATCTTGTGTTTGGATAAGAGGAGTTCGACAATTTTTTGACCCTAAACCAAATACAATTGTTTTTCCTGAGGGGTATCTTAGATTTGACTGATCTTATAGCGCGGTAGAAGATAACCTTCGGCAATGCAAAAGTTACTACACAGGTCTTGTAAAAGTTACCTCCTTTCATATGCTAGAACCAGTATTTTCTGGTTAAGCGTACTAAACTTTAATATTCGTCCCAATTAAATAATACGGTGAATGTCACAGTAAAATAGGTTAGAAGCGCCAGGGCCAGGGCCTGCCAGGGCCTAACAAGTAAAATTTACACTCATTCTACAATGCAGGTTTCATATATTTCCCAGCGGAAAGAACATGCAAATATACAGCATCCAACATAAACTTCTGCATGTATGCGAATTTATATATCTGTAAAACATATAAATATTGTAAAATTACTGAAAGTTAAAATTAAAAATAAGCGAACTTGTCGGTTTCGTAAGGTTTCGTAAGGTTGGTCTATCAATGCCTCATATCGGGCAAAACATGATTAAACAATATTTAATTTACCGACTTTGTAGATCTTAATAGGTAGTGTCATTCTCATGACTATAACAATTTGATGTGACGTGAAAAGAATAATTGTTTGAACACCTTACTTTCTAGTAGTACAAATTAAAGTGAAAAATATTCTTACTTATTCAATCTTATAATACGAAAGTAATAACATTTGAGATAATTCATTTGAAACAAAAAGTATTTCTAATTCTATCAATGAAGATTTCATTATTTCAATCAGATCTCAATTTTGTTATTTTCATTGTTTGAATCACGTCTTTAATACGTTAGTGCGAGTGGCGACAAACATTGCCAACTCGGTATATTCAGTACATCTTTATATGCTAACTCAGCTGTCAGCAAATACCTTGCTGAAAGGCTCTTTCTACAAGAAACAGTCTTTTCACATTTATAATTATAGTCCGTCTTGAAACATGGATGACAGCCTCATCACGGAGGTTAAATGAAGAAAATTGACCTACATACTAAATCAAACTTCTTCACGCATTTCTTGTTGAGACATCTAGAATATGAATCGCTAGGACAGTCGCTTAGTGTTTCACAATCTGAAAGAAAATTACTTGCTACGGCATGCGCTACTCGCATGTGTGTATATTTTAGAGACACCTGTAGCTTTCATTGGATCATTTCCAGAAATTTTGCTCAGATTTGAATATCATTCACAGATATTTTCAGTTCGATTATTTTTGACAAACAGCTTTCATAAATCTTCTGAAGCAAAACCACAACTTACGTCATTTTCAAAAGACTAGATCTGGGAAGTGGTATATAGTATTAGTGTTGCTGTCGTCTAGAAAAGATCTCACTCATTGCAATATGTTATCGTGGTTTAGACCCACATAGAAATCAGTTGTTTTGGCCAGAACATGCACGTTGACTCCTTTTAAGCAATGCTCCCGGCTTTGCTCAGAGTGAATAAAAAATATGTATTACCGCTCTGGTATATAACTGGCCCTGCTCGGAATGTTTCATGAGTAGGTGAACTAATAACACAAAATATATGGAATAAACAATAACATAATAATTATTGATACACATTGCTGAACTACTATTTAACTCACTTGCGAGTGGATGAGCAGGGTAGGCCATTGAAAACATCATCATAAAAGCAGCAATCGTTAGGATCGACAAAAGTACATTTAGCATCATTACAGAGGCTTTCGTTTCTACGTTTACAAACTACTTTCTACAGTTAAAAAGCCACAATATAGAAAACACAATAAAAAATTGAATTGACTAACAATAAAGAAAAGTAATCGATTGTGAAAGATAATGTCAAGATTGGAATATATTGGAAATGATTTTGGAGTTTCTTTTATTTATTTTATGGTCATTCACGCCACTACGGAACAGTTTATCTGTTTATCTGGCAATGGCGGGAGAAATCCTCCGAGCGATATATTTTGTCGTATATGTATGTGCTCCTAACCATCCAGACTAGGAAATCTGCGTCAAAGCACATTTTGTTAGGTATAAGTATCCCAGTTGGAAAAAATTGTCAAAACATCCTTCGTCAAGCATGTGTCAGTGATGGATCGCGTCGATGAGATGCGGTCCATCTGTGTCGCATGCCTGACAGATTAATAATTTGGATGCTTGACAACATGGAATTTCCGATACATATCTTCAGTTTTTTACTCGAATCTCCATTCTGTTTTACCGGTTGCTGTCGCCGTAAAAATAATTAAAAATACGATAAAAGATAAAATACGAAAAAAGAAAATTAGCCTAACTTAATTATTTGATTTAAAAGCATTTGTAAAAATGTTCAATACTATAAATATGACAGACGCTACTGAAGTACCTTAAACTGACAAAGTCGATTTTTGAATTACCCAGCACAAGTCAAAACGACCGTGAATTGAGGCAAAGTAAGGAAATAATATTAAAATTAAAGTTCCTTTATGCACAGTATTTCCCGCTTGTATTGAATCATTTTCGAGGAATTTTTTAGTCGCAAAGTGCAAGTTGGCAGGTCTATTTCCGTGTTAAATTAGCTTTATTATTATGTCCTTTGAACTTGAATTTTATGAGCAATTTCAGAAAACTTCATTTAAGGAAATATGTGCTACTGATATAACACGCACAATCCCAATTAGAGAATATTGTTCCGACAAGTTTATAAGTGATACTAATGTGTCACACGTTACTCTTTGATCCGCATGGCGCGTGTCATGCTGGTGGTTCACATTTTCTAAAATTGACGAATGTATCGGTATGCATACGTTTCTTGAATAGATAAACATTTCTTTTCCTCGTGTACGCCTAACGAATTTTGTATCAAGAAAAAAAGATAAAAATCGTCGCCGAAGCGCGGTCAATTTGTGGTTCATGATTGACAAAGTAAATAAGATTTCCGGGTTAAATGTGGGCATCCATCATTGGGTTTGGCTTGACACAATTGTCTGATCGAAATATCGAATGATTATTTATCTTTATTCAAAGATCACTTTTATCATGAATTGTTGAAGCATGTGAACCATACTTGACAAAGAATGTTCCAACACGAAATTTCTGAGTAGGGAGGGCATCGAATTAAATGGAACAAGTTCCTGAGCGTAGTCCAGAATGCCGTGAATATTGCGATTGAATAAGAAGGATTAGACTGTTGAAATGTTTCAGCCGTAATCTCATACAGCTTTTTTTTCTTAGCGGTATCATACAATTGGTCTTATAGTACGGTAGAAGATAACTCACGGGGGTTCAGCTATATAAAAGTCGCCACCTTAGGAATGATAGAATTAGAATTTATTAGTTAAGCGTATGAAAGTTTATTTGGTCGAGTTAAATTCCGCGGCGTATATGTCCCAGTAAAATAGACTACGAGCGGAACGTCCAATAGCTGATAGTCCTGACCAATAAAACGAAGACTCATTTCCTCACAATGCAGAGTATACATATTACCTAACGAAAAAAACTTTGCAAATATACCGCATCCAACATAAACTTCTGCATTTATGTGAAATTACATATCTATGAAAATAAATGAAAAACAGCATTATATAGATCATGGATTGTTATAAAATTAGTGAAAGTTTCTTCTTAGAAAAGTTTTAACCAGAAATGTTAAAATTTAGAATAAGCGAACTTATTTCCGTGCACAAAGACCAGAATGAATATCCGGCTCCCTCAGTCAGGGTACAGGCGAATTTGAGGTTGGTCTATCAAGGTTGGTCTAACAATGCCTAATATCTAACAAAACATGATTAAACAAAAATTACTTTAACGATTTTGTAGATCTTAAAAAACGTGTCATTCTCATGACTACAACTGTTTGATGTGACGTGAGAAAAAATTAATTGTTCGGAAATTCTAACACCTTACTTCATAGTAGTAGAAAATCTAAATAAAAATTTTCTTACTTTACACATGTACAAACCTATATAAAAGTGTTAATATTTGAGGTAATTTATTTGAAACTGAAATCTTTATAATTGGACTATCAATCACAATTCATTATTTCAATCCTATCTCAATTTTGTTAATTTCGTTGTTTGAATTACGTCTTTAACGTGGCAGTGCGGACAGCTTCAAATAATGTCAACTCATAGATATACTGATTACATATTTACATGCCAACTCGGCTGTCAGCAAATAACTTACTAAAAGACTCTACAAAACCTATTCAAAACAAGAACTAACTTTTTTAAGGCATAAGGTCGATCTCTTTTCACATTTGCGCTTATAGCCCGTCCTAAATCATGGTTGACACGCTCATCACGAGTGCTGAACAAAGAAATTCGACCTAAATGAGAAATCCAAGTTCTTACATCTTTTGTTCCAACACGTGGCATATACGTTAAAGTTGCTCAGCGTTCCCAACCTGAAAGAAAATTACTTGGGCAAAATCGAATCATTTGGAATTCGAATCTGATTCGGATAATATTTTTGAATCGGATTGATTCACTAATTCTATATAAATACCAAATATCCCATTTTTACTATTATAACTTCTCTCTATAAAAAATCAAGATATTTACTGCTACAAACTACTAAAATTAGCATAAATAAACCAGAATGCAATATATTTTCAATGTACACCTCAAGCCTAAGATTAAAATTTTTCGAATTTTATCTAGAAAATACAATCGATTTTAGTCAAATTTGACTAAAATCGATTGCATTTTGAGGTCAAAAATGAAAATCCACTTAATATAAAAAGCACTATTTTCCATGAACTATTCACGATTGATTCGAAAAAATTGTGCTTCGGATCGATTCGAATTACCCAAATAAATTACCCAGACCTAGCTACGAGAGAGCATATTCGCTATTGTCATTTTATATGCTGATAGTTAAAACTCGATCTTATTGATATAAAAATATCTGCCTGTTTACCTAAAATATGAGCTATATTTTTTGTTAATATTTATGGATAACCCTCAAATGTCCAGAAACGTGTCAATGTCTTACTATTTATATGAACCGTATGTCGTAATAAAGCAGCGCTCTTTGAGCATTTGTATGTGAATTTGTTAAATACAGAAGAAATACTTTGAACATCGAATTAAAACAAAATATGGTATCAAACGCTATGTTTTCAAACCAACTCCTATAACAAGTAAATTTTCGATTTATATAATCAGTCATATAAGGTTTTTTGGGAATAATATTTTGGTTTTGTTTGATCCTTCAACTGTATCGGAATTATTCTAGAGTTTATGCCAAAATGTTCAAGTCCTTGTATCTAGATTTTTTCGTGTAGACGACTTCCTTAAGTAATCGTTCTCTCATGTTCGCTGCAAGCTTTGTGAATTCAAATTCAGTTTTGCTAGAAATTATCTTTTACGCTCGGTAAAAATAAAATCTTTTCATTTTGATTAATATATTTTGAATGAAGTAAAGTCTATTAAGTGCAGATTTGGACAAGATTCCCCATATGATTCTAAAATGTATTATTTGAGTCGATTACAAAATGCTGGTTATTCACATTTCAGGTAAATTTTTATCGGCAAGCAGCAGTCATATATCGTATGAAACAAAACCCCAACTTAATCCATTTTTTAGACTGGGAAGCGGCGCTGGTGTATGGTTTTACCAGCGAGAAGATCTCAATAGGGCTGGTCAATTCGATTCGGTGTCGAAGCACTATTAATTCGAATCAATCGTGAATCGTTCACAGGAACAAAAACTTGTTAAGTGAACTAGATTTTCATTTTTAACGACGAAAAGCAATCGATTTTGGTCAAACTTGAGTATGGTCAAAGTGAGTTTGGTCAAACTTAAGTATATTTGACATCATTACTAAAGACTTTCGTTTCTACGTTTACAAATTACTTTCTATATTTAAAAAAATCACCACTCGTCAAAATTTCGTTTAACGAATTATATGCTACCGACGTATAAACGAACAATCCCAATTAAAGATTATTATTGGAGTTCTACGGCTATTTCCATTCAGTTCGACAAATTTTTGAAGGGATTGATGCTGAAAAAAATACGGTGCTGCTGGGAAAGCTGAGTACGAAATTTTTTAATTTCAATATAACTTTTAATACAGTACATAGAAATTGTTATATATGGTTTGTGTATAGCTAGTAAAATGAGGGAGTTAAATTTGGAAATATTTCCAAAGCGAAATTATGACGACATAATTGGCACCACAGGCTGATATTTATTTTGAAAATAAGCTTTTTTTATTGTATATGATCATAATTTTATTGTGTATGATCACAAATTGCACCGAAACGGCGAAAATGTTTGGAAATATGGAATTGCACGGCCTAGAAGCCGCTATTGTCATTACTGCTGCACACCGAAGGCGCCATTCTAGGATTTCTTTTGGTGGGAGGCTAGAATCCATAAAGTATTGTACAACTCTTTATCATACGCTTTTCTGCCAACATTCCAGTTTGACTTTGTTGTGTTGTAAAACTATATCCGTTGAATCCCGGAATATGTCTGATTAGAAAATAATGATTAATGAATGACAAATTAATATTGGTATATAAGAGTAGTAGAAGTACTTCTACATTGAAACGTCATTCCGCGACTTTTAGGATTTTTCCGGATAAATACCCTGTGGCTAGTGTGCTTGAACCTAGTACGATAGGGATTTGAAATGTAGGCAAGTTTGTATTCCATCGGTTTACAAAATAAACTATAAGTACATGCTCGTTTTTTGAAAATAATACCTTCCTTTTTTACTTCGACTTGGCACTTTTGCATTGTATGATAAGTAGGAATTTGTAATCCGTTATATCAGATATTCTAATTTCCAAAACGCAAAACAAGGACATTAGGAATTTTTTTTACAAAGTCTACATATATTGTTCATTACGTCACCGAAAAAGTAGGACTGGAAACAGCCTTGAGCAACCGACAAGTTTGGATGAAGAATGACTTAAAAACTAAAAAAGTCTAATTTTATGCAGATGATCCTGCTTCGCCGAAACGTTCAGTGTCAATTTCAACATTAGTTGACATTTTAAATAGTTTTTATGTGGAACTCACCTTCAAATTATTTGAAATTGACTTAAAAAATCATAAAACAAAAATAAACTTCCGCCATCGAACAACTTTTCTCTAGGTGATCGCCGCAATCTTTCGCATACTTAACCGAACAGGTATCGCTAGATTCCGGACCTACATCGCTTACACTTTTTTTTCACTGTGAGACAACATCATGTAAAAAAATAATTGAAACTTAACTATGCAGCTCTCTGTTATGGCGCTATTTTCAGGGTTTGAAGCATAAATAAGTATTTTGGATTAACGGTTCCAAACACACTAACTACGTGCACAAGGCTCAAAGTGCTTGATGGTTTCTGCGACTCTCAACAGCAGTAGGAAATATTATAAAGCATTCTATTTTAGATTTTCGTCACATCGTATTGAGAGTGATAACGACCAGGGTCTTAAACCCCAGACTCGACAGTAATACCCAATCATAGGTTGAGGAAGTCGCAAACACGGGTTACAAAATTCGAGCTTGCACAAACCGTTTCAAGGAGGTTGGTAATTTTAAGTTCCTTCAGTCACTTCACACTATAATCACCACATCGTCCGTTAACGTTAACGCAACAGAACGGGGGTGGGTCGCTCATGAAAGAAAACCTATCCTTGAAGACCGTCCACTTTTTTGGTACGAATATCAACAAAAACCATCGGCAAATTGTTCAAGTCAGACTATTGCCCATGGTGACTTTACCACAAAAATTGGGATCGTCAAACAAAACTGTTTCGCGGTTACAGCCAATTTTTCCACGATATTCGCCTGCTGTGCTCTATATTCGCCGAATGCACTGTTGCACCTTATAAAGAATAAAACTGTAAGAAAACTGGTTTTATTTATACTCGAGAGAAAAAAGAAGAAAACATTGTACAGTGCAATATTAAACATCAATAGCATTCTTCCATTGACAGGGTGAAATAGACTGGGAAGAATCCTATTTATTACAATGACCAAATTGATGAGTTACGTTGACGTGGTGTCGAGCATGAGTCACTGGAGGAACGCGCCATCAATGGCGCGGTCCATCTGGGGCTTATGCTCGAAAAAAATCTATTCTTGAATGGAAAAATCACCAATTCTAACAAACATGTCAGTACTAGCATATTTTAATCTTGTTAAGGAACAACTTTATTTCCAGCGGAAATTATTCGATATATTGCACAGCAAAATAATACAACGTTGGATTGCCTGTTTATCTATGGCTCCTGCTACGCGGCATCTGTTATACCAATAAAAATGTATTTAAATCGGAAAAAACAAACAGAACAAACTCAATTAGTCCTCAGACCGTTAGTGTGAAACTTAGGACTTTGATATTAGGCTTACTCTTGTACACAACACGGCGAATGCCGTCGTGTACTCATGTCAAATAAGGTCTCCCAATTTAATAGTTTTCTGAATTAAGAGATTTGATTTTGTCTTAACAATGAATTGGAATTCTAAGTGGTTTTTTATAGCTGTGATTCTATTTTCAACTGTAAAAGCCTCCATACTAAGCATTGTGAACTCAGGCCATGCACTTTGAATCGAATACTAATTTATTTTAGTCTACTGATATATATTTTATATCGTATTTGGACTATCCCATACTAATAAAGGCGGAAGGAAGATGTTTCATCTTGCTCAGTTCCTTTTTGGTTTGTGCTCAATAAAAAAAAACAAGAAGGGGCAACATATCATATAAAATAGATTTCGCAAAACAAAACAAGTCTTAACATTGCATTTTCGTGTTTCATAACTAGGTATCCGACCATTCGAGGGTTTAACATTTTGTGAAATAACCAAATATTTGAATATACTCTTTAGACCAGCTACAAGACTTTTGTCTAACAGAAGTCACAGATAGATCAGTGACTGTTTATACTTTGACAAAATATATCTAGATCGAATTTTTCAGGTTGGGAACCGAACAATAGAAAATGAGAATAAAGGAACAATGAACAAACGACTTAAAATAGATAAAAATTCATAGGTGCTAAGCTGATTGAATAATGCAAATAAGACTGTAAGCGACTTTTGACATAAACTAGTTGGAAACAACAAAAAAAACAAGCAATAAAAACAACAAGAAAGAAATACTTTTTCTTGATTACGAGAAAATAAAAATGGTATAAAAAAGAACGAATATTTGTGAATTTGTGACACATCTTTCCAAAGAAGTAAAATGGGAAAAAATAATTGAACAATAATAAAGTAAATTCGGTCCTGTAGATTGATCATTTAATTATAATAGCAAAAATTCACGAGAAAAAAAGTGGCAGGCAAACAACAGTAACATTGAAGCTTCAAGTTAGCACAATATAAAAATATTGAAAATACTAAATTTGACAGTACATTGTTAAAAGTATAACTGGTATTGGCTTTTAACTAAATTTTGTAGATAGTAAAGCTAGGCAGTTAAATAATTTGTAACACCAGCCAGTGAAGGAGTGATATGTTAAATTTATATTTAACATTTTCGGCATGATATTAAGAGAGTCGTGAGTAATATTAAAGAGCAAGTACATTCATATTATTCTCTATTATGAGTAATTTTAGTTGATGCTAATTTATTGCATCTCTTATTTTTTAGAAAGAGATATTTTACATGTCGGAAATCAACCTCACATTGGTCGATATGTTTGACAGCATCTTATGAATCTCATTTATTTACTATCATTTTTATTAGAATATGAGCCACATACGAACAGGGCAGGCAGTGCGACTTATCCGTAGTTTGGACATATAAGACCTACTCCCCCTACACGACTTCATGTCATTACTGATGAAATATTCTTTTGAAGTTGGATTGCGGAGACATGTTCGATCATTTATCATTGTAGACGGCTGGCAGCATATTCCAACTTACATTTTGACAGAATGTTTGCTACTCGGACGCCCGAAGAAAAGGGGTTCCATCGGAAGAAAATCGGCAATATTTCTATGATATATCTCCTGCTAGATTTGAGTGTCTGGTAATAACAAAACCGTGGAAAAGATTCAAAACTATCAACACTGCTATGAAATAGCATTGTTGATGGTTTGGAAGCTTTTTGTTCGAAACCATTCGAAAATTATGCATGCGATTTCGGACACCCGAAGAAAAACAAGATTCTGTCAGCCGGTGCTATAGTTTGGTTTAAAACGTTATTTGAAAATTATGATATGAACAGAAAAGTGTTTAAACATTATTAAGATTGCTGATATTAGACTATATTTAGCTGTAAAACGAATTAATTTACATTAATTATAACATGAATTGATAATTGATCCACTTTTAACCAGAATACTTTCTTTCAGATGAACGCATCCCTAATTCCATTTGAAACGTTGTGGTCAACTTATTGTCGCATCTTGTGTTGATGTCGAGTCTGTGGTAACAGTTGAATCAGGTCGACTTTCACTGTTGTCCTAAAATTCAAAATAATGCTTTGATGATAAGACAATTGTCATTAGGCTGCCAAAACATACTTCAGTTAGATATACTAAATAGTTACAGGACTCGAATGATAATTTACCGAATATTTGTTAATATATTTTTATAATAAGATTATAACGACCACTTTTAGGTGTCTAACAATTTTAAAAGTATAGAAGTCTTACGAACGCCTCAATATTATATTTTTATATATATTTTTCTAAGCGAAGTGGTATCTCGGCCTCGGGCGATGGTTGAACCATCCACCGTTTATTTATTTCCTTTTAGTCACCTTTTACGATACGCAAGAAATATGTTAGGGAAATTCTGAAGCCTGTACCTAAACTCATAACCTGGATCATACCATTTCATAATTCAATTCAAAAATAATATATTCTTATAACTAAGTATTCTAAATTATCCAAATTTAATTGAGAAAAATAATTCACAGTTTTTGTAGCCATATATTAAAACACTCTTATGGCAGTCGGTATACATGACAAATAGACAGATGCCTTAATTGACTCGATTCATTAGTGGCCCATACCTCAACTGCAAGAACTCCTTGTTAGGGAATTGATAAGTCGTTCAAAAAATTCTGAACTAAATCATCATTAAATATAACTATACTGTTCTTACTGTTGACATGTGTGGTCTCCTCGGTCTTCGAACTCTTGGTTTAATTTTAAGTGAAATTTCCCAAAGAGCATCTTCTGCCAGATGATTACTGAAGTTATCAAACATGTCCACCATATTTTGATCTTTTTCAAATGGATAGCAACTGGAAATAAGGAGTTAAATCTTAAGACACAAAATATGTTACTACTTATTTAGAATTAACAAGCAATTGTAGCTTTATGTGATTATTTAAATATTCAATTACAGCCTCCTCCCAGCCCATGCATTGGTACAAGGGTTAAAGAAACCAGAATAGTATAATTAAGCTGTATTAGAAGCTTTCTTCGGCACCTTTACATAATGGCGAGTTCTCAATTCTGCTTTATTCATGTTCAAAAAATGTCCGCCATTCTAATTGTGACATTTTTTTAGGTCTGGTTATAATATTGTCATACGTTCTATGTTTACAAGAGGCATTTCAGCCATGTTAAAGGTGTTGCAAGCTTTCTTGCAGAAGTATTACTACAGTAAATGACAAAATCAATATTGAAACCTAATATCTTGTCGATGAAAAATACATACCTTTGTTTAAAACGTCGCATACTATCAAGTATAGTGAACTGCTGCCACCGTTTACTAAAATTTATTAAACCTGGATGAAGTTCATCTTGATTTCCAAGATGAATGAATGTGAGATCTTGAAGTATTAGACCCCTGAAAAAATAATGTCAAATATAATGAAACTGAACGCACGTAAGAGATTCTTAGTAAAACAAAAATAGGAACAAGAAAACCAGAATGATTATCGAAAAACAAGAAATAAAAGATCCGTGTTGAGATGTTTTCAAAACTTGGCAAACTGCTTTTTGCAAATATTGAATAGTCGAATAATCAATGCGAGCCAGATTAATATAGAAATTTGTGGGCGATACGGTAATATAAGTTCTTCAACAAAAATTGAATTGTTATCTTATATCTCATATCGTATTGCAATGCAATGAGTAAAAATGATGGACTGTAGAATTACTAGAAAAAAGAACTCGAGAACATAGCCAAAGCGTTTTTTAAAACACATGTTTTGAGTCTTGCATAACATAATTATACACAGGGAAGGAATTCGTAACAATAAAAATAAACATAATTTTTGCATCATTTTCCCCATATTTGTCGATCAATGGTCATAAAAAATTGTGTACAAATATTACCTATAAAAAAAAATCCTTTTATCATTCATTCGACAAATAAATTTAAATAACTTTTCCTGATAACCATATATAATTTTTTTAATATTTCCTAATTATTCTCATCACTTACAAATACGGTATGCATGGTAACGGAGCTTCCCCAAGCGCCTCTCTATATGTGCGGAATGAGCTGGAACTGTCGATCAATTGACAATACTCTCGCAGTCCCTCCGTAGTCTGCTTTTGCCATTCTAATCGCCGAACAGGAGCAGAGTCGAGTGCCGACAATATTGCAAGATATGAATTGAAGTTGTTTAACCGACGTAAATGCTAAAAACAGAAACCGATAAATTATACATTGATAAATTTAATTATATCATACATAGGAAAGAGTTTATTTAAAGAAGTGACTTCCTAAGTTAGATACCATTTACAAAACATCACTATAACGGTTCAGTTTCGGATGAAGATATATTCCTTTGTATGTCGTGTAGAAAATCATTACTTTTGATAAACTTTAATCTAATGGGACTAGCAGAATACATTACATTCAGAGCAATTTAATTTTGCAGGTTGTGAAATATCAAATTGATAGTTGCCTCAAATTTAACCTTTTATGAAGCAATTTGTGGCGTAATGTTATTTCGGAGAAATCTGGTTTTCAATAACATCCACTGATAACAGGCAAGAGAAGCGTTATAACAAATCTGCAAGAGAAGACATAGCTCTCACATGATGGAATTGATATCTTATCCTATAACCATGGTTATAGGATAAGATATCATTTCTATCATGTGTGAGAGGAAAGTAGAGAACATGGATTAACCAAATAGCGAGCGATTACTTCTCTTGCAGATTTGTTTTACTTACGTCGATTACGAGTCACTAATTATTTGGTGGGGTGTGCTCTGTCCATTCTTGACTCTCGAATGCGTAGAAATAATAAATGAGACATACCCTCATAATTCTGATGAATTTATTCAATAATTTTTCTCTTTCTTGTGGTTTTTCATGTTTTAATATAATAGTTCTAGTCCAGAAAGACATTTTATTGAAATGTTCGGTGAATGCTGTGAGATGGGGAGAGAGTTCTTCAGATTGCTCTTTGGCCCATTGTAATACTTCAGGTATCTAGAAAAAAATGAAAAAAAGTAAATCCGCTTCTCACTGCTAAGATTTGAATGCCTACGGCAGACAAGCAGAATAATAACTGGTTTGCTGCTCAGACGCCCAAACAATTATGGCTGCCATTTCAAAAAAATTACCTAAAAAGATTTCTACAATTTCGTGTGTAAACATACTGATTTTACAAACTTACATTTCTTGGATGACATTTTTAAAAATTCCAGTTTCAAGTTAAGTGCCAGAGTATCTATCAACAAGCCTCAATCAACGAAACAATATTTGGTATGGTGTTTCAACATTTACAAATAGGAATGACTTCGATATTGTGTTGCGTAAAAATGATATTTTAATATTATCGTTACTTTAACTATTGAAGAGCAATATCAAGTGACTTCACTTATCAAGAAATAGCAAAATTTATTTCCGACGACAAAAGTTAACGTACAAGTAATCTACTGCTTACATACCTCAATTTTTTGGAACAATTCCAAGTCAAGCAACGTCATCTGTTCTGCTATTCTTTCACTACTGAAATCAACTACAGTCATCACCCTGAATATTATATAAACGTCAGGTTTAGTGCAGAACTTTACACGGTAAGTGTTGCATATAAGCAATAAACAAGTTTGAAATGAATAATTTGTATTAGAAAAACAGTCTTAAATATGGCAAGTGACATATCACCAATTAATATTCAGAATTCTCATAATTATAAAAAATCTAAATTTTTTGAAATTTAAAAAATAATTTTTCACTAAGAACAGAATAGGAAGCATCTTCAATTAAACACCCAATCGACTGAAAGAATAAGGGCGAACAGAACTAAATTTTTTTAAAAATAAATTTCAATATACAAACAAGAACCACCTTCCCATAAAATTGTAAAATTTAATAAAAGCTACATTTTCTGTCTGAAATTTTTACTTTTTTACGTTCCAAATCACTTGAAAAATCTAATTGAATACATTGAACAGCTCTACCAGGGAAGTGTACACACATCAACTGGGGCTGCAAGTTTTGAGTATTTTTTTTTTCGAATCGAATCTCTAATAAAATAATTTAAAATCTTCTCGTATATGATCTTATTTAAAAAAAATCATTTCCAACTGTTTTCAATAATGTAATATCTTACAGAGCAAAAAACGCATTCATTGTTCAAATTAGAGCAACACTGAACAAGAACAAAATAGCTGTGTATTGATTTGACAATAGGATACAAAACCTTTTGGCAGAAATTTACCATAAAAATTCACTAAATAGCCAAATAATTTAAAAAGTTTGCTTTCAAGGTACGAAACCAACTAAACTTCACATACGTGACACAACAAGAACCCACTAGAATCAAAATCAATTTCCTTGGAGGTTTAGAATCGATTCAAAATTCTAAAACCTTCATTCCGAATACCAACCCAAATATTATAAGGATACTTTCAGCAGAACTGGAATGGATTACGACCAACAAAATCAATTTATTAAACCTCTGAATTAAAGGGAATTTTCCATAATCTTTCCAAACAAATATTTTGTATTGTCAAGTATGTCCCACAGATGGACCACGCTTAAAAAATGGCACCATCAATTGACAAACACGTTTGCAAACAATTTGATCTGTAAACATTTCAATTTTGATTAAAACATATTGTTACTTACTTTGATGATACACTAAGGGCTGCCAGTGGTGTTAAAATACTTTCTGCAATATTTGCCAATCTATGTTGATGTTTTGCGAGTACTTTAGTTCTCAGTAACTTAGCAAGGGTAAGATTACCATCACACAGTAACTGATAAACGAGTTCCATTAACAAATTTAAAACCTCATCTTGGATATCAACCAAACTGAAAAAAAATAGGTAAGTTTGTTAGATTTTTGAAGTTTTAGTTACAGATTGGATAAAAAATTCAATATGCTTTACTATTTGGGAAGCACTGTAAATAGCCTTTCTGTCATCACTTGCACTCTAAAAAGTCTCAATCCCTTGGTCACTATGCTATGGGTGGGTGAGGGTTTATTAAATCTCCCAGCGTTACCTGGATCTGAACCTTGAAATAACAGTACAACAACATCCTGTTTCATATAACACAATTTTATATGAATTTTTTGTGAAATTAAGCCCTTTTTAAGATTTGCTTCAAGCAGAGATTCAAACACCAGAAATATCAATAAATTGTTGAAACACTTCAATCTACCGGAATGGGTTGTTGGTTCAAAATCCCCAAAAACATCTCTACAACAGCACAAAATTTTTATATTTATATTGCATATTACAGGGGTGCATATAGGGAATCCCCTACAAGAGTATGCCTTACTCTCGTATTTTCAACACACGAGTATTCCAGAAGTGAATCCAAATAATTCCGTTAAAAAAACTATCATTTCACTATTACACTTACTTTTATAGATCTTCATCATAAGTTTAGTGCATTGGAAGTCATAAAAAATGTTATAAACAATTGTAAAGAAATTTATGAACATGCAGTGAAAAATTTGCTGTTTACGACAGTATTTGAAGATTATCGTAAAGGTCTTCTTGCACGAGTACAGACGAGAGTATCGTAAGGCTCTCGTACTCATTGCATTAAACCTGATATTATGGCATTAAATAACTTTCATAGGCTTGACCAACCCATAAGTTCATGTTCATCTCAAAAAGTCAATCCATTAATCACTCACTCCATCTGCCTCTAGGTTGCCACCATTTACGACCTTTGCTAATTTATATTCCCAAAAAATAAGTCTGTGTAGATAAAGGGAAAACGAAAAAAATTACACCTCACCTCAATTCATCAACAACTCGCAGTAACAAGAAAAAAGCATTCCTACTCGCACGTTGATGATCCCGTTTTTCTTCTGTTGATTCTTGTCCAAATTTCTTGTATGTAGATATTCAAATAATATATGTTAAGAAAAAAAATCTTTTTATCAAATTTCACCTCCCTAGTTATTGCTAATATAGGTCGGACATCAAAACTTATCGGTATTCTAGGTTGAACAGCAACACCAATGCAAACCTTTGGTGCGAACTGCAAATGCAAATACTTCTATTATATTTTACAACGAAATATGACCTTTGTTTAATTTTATTCTGTTGAGCGATAGGTGGTATTCCGCCAGTCTGGATGCGAGTGGAAAACATGAGAATGGTATTTTATTTTTTATCATAATTTTTTCTCATCATCTGTAAAACTAGTGACATTTTCCTCAGAGATCAGGCTTGGAACCAATAATAGATTAAGTTACTTTCACTCACAATACACTGCAGCCCAAACTGCCCGAAACACATATCTTCAGATATCAGAAAGTGAGCTTAAACGAATTATTAAATATAACACATTAAAGATTTAAGTTTTCACAAAGGATATCTGTATAACAACTTCTTCAGTAACTCCATAGGAGTCATAAAAGTTCTGTACGTCGTCAAAAATGCTTCATAATACAACAGATCTGAAATGAAAATGTTGGCATTGTTTAGAAAATTACTTTAAAAAGGATTGGAAGCAGCACCTGGAACTGACTGAAGACATTGAGTCACGGGGACCCATTCGGAGCGATAAAATCTTGATTTCTTTCAGGTGTCCAAAACTAGCCATTTCCCCCCTAGTAACAACAAGGCTTAAAAACTATCAAAACTTCTTTGTTATAGCAGTATTGATAATTTTCACACTTCTTGTATAGTTTTAACACAACTTGATACTCAAACACAGATAGCAGATGCTTCAATCTTTTTAAACAGGCAAAAGGGGATTTTAAGAAAAATTTTTTCTGACGATTTTTTCTCAAGGTTTGAGAAATTCTCACAAGAAAATCTTCAGCATTGCTTTGAGGGAGTTACTACTTGCTGTTCGACACAATTTGAAAATTCTTGATTTGCAATTTACATACTTTTTTTATTCGCTTCTGCAGCATAAACTATAAGGGCATCGGCAATCCCAGCCTTGATTTCTTGGACATCGCCTTTTGTTTCAGATCGTTTCGATTTAAAAACAATCCATTCTAGTACATCACATTTATCCATAAGATCACCAGGATCAGATATTTCCTTCAAATCTTTCAAATTTTCCTTGTCACGAGTGGACCGTCTCGTTTCCGATGTTTTAAATGATTTACTTGTTAATTTGTCTGGTAATAACATAGGTCGAATTTTAACAGGTAAAGGTGGTTCTGTGAAAAAACATATCAAATTGTTATATGTGCTATTAAAAGTTTACAAACTGGAAATATCCATGGCACATGTTGCCTCAAGTGGTAGAATTTGTCTTAGGTATTTTAAAACTCTAAACATTTTTTTTTTCATTCTGAACAGACTCCATTTGAAGAAGTCCTGATATATGACGCCAAATAATACTCCTTTGAAAAAAGATATATTAGACAATCTAATGCTTAGGTGCATAAAATTTGTTACAGACTTGAAGTGTTTTTTCTTAGCATTGGTAATCAAAGATTTACAAATTGAAAAACTGTTCGAGTGCGTAATTAACTGAAATAAATCACAAAATTTTCCTTTTCAAAGTATCTAACTCACCTTTTTCTGGAATATCAATACTGCCTTGTTCCGAAGATACTGATGGACTTCTAGTTGATAATGGGGAAGACGTTGGAAGATTGTCATTCTGGGCAAGAAGCAAAACAAAACATAAAAATGATATGGAGACATATTTCTCATGAAAGGCAACTAAAAAGAAAAAAAATGGAAGACATGACCCACTTCAAATTGTTAAGAAAACGCTTCAATCTAGAGTTTTGCACACAAGACATTGGTTCAAATCCTGTGGGATTGATGCTGCACACTCCGTTGGTGCAAAGCAATCCATGTTTCTGCTAATTGCAATTTCCTTCACAAACTAATTGTTAATTCCGTTCAGTAGCTTAAAGCGTTGCAGTGGTCAGCTTCGACGAATTCCTTGATTATTTTGAGCACATTTGTTAAAAAGAGATGTCATGCAGTAGACTAATTCTTACAAAATAAAAATTAGCTTCTCCCCATCAAGTTTATATTTTGTAAAATGAGAGCAATATCACGATTTTTTTAGTTTTGATTATTTTTAATGAGCTGTGAATCTATGCAAATTCTAAAACTGATAAAAGTTTAAAATAAAGTATACCGTGCTCCGCCTGACTTTAGGTGGAAGAGCAGGAGGCGTTTGAGAAACTCCTGGATAGGATGCGGTTGATATGTCGGATGTGATGGATGATAATGATGTCAAAGAATCTCGATGTCGACCCATCGAACTACCACTGTATTGTGACTGAAGAAATAAAAGAAAAGTGAAATGACAAATTGATTCGATCAGAGCGATTTTGCAGAAGTGTTGCACAGTCCATCCGTGGCTTACAATCAACAAAATAATTTCTCAGACAATGAATACTTTTAGATTGTCTGGAGAAATATTTTTGAGCCACTGAGGCAAGATCCATCTGTGGCTCGTGCATGACAAAATAACATATCTGATTGGAATCATAGCATACAACAATGTTCAGTCTGAACATGGTTAAAAATGACCTTCGTTGATCGAAATTTCAGTATGACGGATATTTCAACAATAAATAATCCGCCAAAATGAAAAAATGTGTTGTTCAAAAATAAAGACGGAAAAATATGCAATTATTGTTTTTCAATAATTACCAGAGTATGTTTGGAAAAAGCATGCTAGTTGTTCAGTCACTATTCCATACCAATGTATTTTGAAGATTAAATGCAAGATTAAATTTATTTTCAAATATATCTGGATCCGAATCGTTGTATATTTCTTATTTCAAAACATTTATTGCTAAATTATTCAAATTCAAAATTGCACTACAAAAATGTTATTTACATTTCTAATTCCATGAAAAGCCCTTTAATCTTTAACATGGAGTTTCTAACAAGTCTATTGTCTATGTGTTAGAACAATTAAAGTAAATATTTTTCCTCCAACATTTTAATAATGAACATTTTTTATCCATATCGGCGGTGTATCACTTCTGGAAAAATGATAAGCACTGGGATACCAGATAAGAGAATCTTGCTTTTCTTCCATTTTCTTTCACCAATTTTCTTCGGATAGACAAAGAAGATTCAAAACCATCAACACTATAATTTCCTGGACAATATCTAACCTGTGCATCGTAGGAAGGCTGATATGCTTTCATTGGTCCATGCTGAGGAGTAACTTCATATGTTCCATTATTATTAATAGGAAACTGATATCGCTTTGCCGTTTGTCGAGCAATTTCCGCAATTGGAGGGGGTTGAGCTTCCGAGAACATTTGCATATATGCTTGAACTGTAGGATATATATAGAAATATTAGATACGGGATGTTAGCGATGTAAGTTCTTTTGAATTTCCAAGATTAGAACAAAGGTGGAAATGTATTGGGTATGATAGTCCAACCAAGTTCGAAAAATGTTGGCTAAACACATTTTGAAAAAGCATGGGTCACTGATGGTTCATCTGTGCTGCATGCTTGACAAAATAAAATCATATAAACAATTTGATAGTATTGTAATATTTTTTCGATTCTCAATCAGTTCAGTTTATTCATTTCACATTTTATATCATGTAATGTAACATGAATCAAAATTTTGCTGCAAAATAGAAAAGAAGTTGGAGAAATTGTTTCGATAATCTGAATTTCGAAAACATTAATCCAAAGAAAATATTGTACATGAAAGACTTTGTGTTTTGGGCCAAAGTAAGTATGCTCAATGAATTATACCACTGAAAGCGGCGCTACAGCAACACTAGTTTGGACGAAGTAAAAAAACCTACAACAAATTAAAATCAAACTTTTGGTAGTCGTTGGTATAGAACTCCACTCAAAAGTGCCAATAATCGAAGATAAACTCACTAGTCTTTTGTTTAAGAGGAAGAGGTGGAGGTTTGTCATCATCATCATCTTGAGAACTTGATGTCATTTCCATTGAATCAAGACTCCCCATGCTTAACTGACTCGCATCACTGAGATGTTTGTTCAATAAAGATTGCCTGAAAATAAATGAGATTTATTTAAGTATAAGTCGAGAGCAATTTGGGATTCGAACACATATCGGATTCGGTGAGACTCTGAAAGTAACAACTTAGAGATACGAGATATATTTTATATATATATATTTTGAGGTCATGAAATCAAGTTTTTCCACAACTCAATAAATAAATCAAAATGTCTCGAAAAGTGCATTGATTCTGTTTTTAGAATAAACTAAAAAAATCAGATAATAGAAATTACAGACTTTTAAGCACATTTCTGCAAATTTTTAAATAACAAATTTAACGTATTAAGACTAGTAAAACATTCAGTATTGTCCATTCCTGCCCAAAATAGTTCTAAGGTTCGACTACATTCAAATTAGTGTTACTTGAATAACTTTCAAACAGTGCGTATGAACAAATTGTTTTGAATAAAATATTGCAATACATGAAGTAACTTCCTAATTCATATAATACGCTCTGACTATCATTACATATGGCAATGAAGTATTTTCAAATTGTACCTTTGTTTTGCTGGTAAAGCAGGTGGAATCTCAGATAGATCGTCGAGACCAGGAACACTAGCTGAAGCACTGCAAATATAAATATATATTTGACATACAAAAAAAAATCACTGCTACTAACTTGTCTGTAATAAGAAGCAAACCAAATATGAAAATACAATGTCAAACAAATGTAGGTGCGATAACATAACTTGCATCATGCAAATAAAAAATTATATAATTAGGAGATGCAAAACAATTAGAAATAGTTTTTACACATTGTTTTTATTAAGCTTGGGTCACTGATGGATCGCGTCAATGAGATGAGATGAGAAATTTCTGATTGGGAATGCTCAGTGTTAGGGGTACTACTGTTAAAATCAAGAAGATTTTAATCTATTACAGATACATATCTGATGCTAATATCCATTTCTGTGATAAGGTATTATTCAAAAAAGTTTTTATCGAATGCATTGAGGTTTAATGAATTTTTCAAATATTCTCATCAATATGATGAAAAAGATGGCCATTTTCAAAATCTTCAAGTTATTTTTTTCTTTTTTTTTAAATAGACATACATTTCAAAAAATACGAATTTTATGATATTAGTCAAATTTTTTTTTTATCTGGAGTGGTAGCCTAGACGGCAAAAAATGATATAGGTAGTTGATTTTGATTAATTGGCCATTAAATTTTATTAAGAAAACCGTTTATTGCATTGAAAGCATTGGTGGATATAAACATGCAGTTTGAGATGTAGGGTTTATAACAGTGTTATTTAAAAAATCATTCAACTTCTTTAGTTAAAATAAAAACTATAGTGTGATAACAAAAATCTTTCCCTTCAATTATAAAATAGTTTATTAAATATTCAAACAATGTGAGGCACATGCAAATGTTGCAGGGTAATTTAATAGAGATGAGACAAACCAAAAATATTTCCAGCAAATCTCCGAGTCTCAGCTAAATACTTATACCCTGCATTAAGTTTCAGGTGAAAAAACAAAAAGGCAATGCACTCTGGTACTTTGTGTATTTTATATCCACATGCCTACGAAGCAAACAAGCGCAATAAAACGAGCACTATCTGTTAGCTCGTATAGCAAACACTTCAGTTGTGTTGAAAAGCGTAAACCAGTATTTCTCAAACTGTGCGTCGTGTCGAGTTACGAAGAGCATCACACAAAAATGGACGTTTCATATATTTTTAATAAATTAATCAAAAAATTTGAAAACACAATCACAATATACATAGCGTAAACAAACGCGTGTGCAGCGATATGCTGAAACAAAACAGAAGGTCAAAATATAACAAACCTAGAAAAACAGAACTTACGCAAACATGTATAGCGGCTTTAAAGTATTTATGTCATTTTTAACCAGTCTACCTTTCATTGATTTATTTTCCCATTTTTTCTATTTTTGAAAAATGATCATGAAATTCAGTGTAATGCGTAATTGTATGAATATACGGTAATCACTTTCTTATTTAGAAGAGAATTTTTAAAGGAAAGCATTGTTAGATAACGGGAATAACAAAGTTATAATCTAACATCTTTTGATGACACATGCACAAATGATTCAAACTTCAGATAAATCTGACGAATTACAGCCAAATCTATAGTGTAGGGATATTGGCCCATGCCAAGAGTCTAGGATTCATTGAAAGTTTTAAAAGTTCGCCTACATGGCAGAGACGATATGTAAATATGGATTGTTTTAGCAGTTCTTCAATTTTTGACAGTCAGCTGACAGATGTCGCCTTACATTTTTGAGTTTACCAGGATCATCATGTATAGGTCGCACTCTAATACATTTAACGATCCTCAGGAGGGGACTACAGAAAAAAAGCCCACTTCTAATTTGCTGAATCATCAGTGAAAATTAAATGACAACTATGTTTCAGCAAAATTTTTTGACATAGCACTAGGCAGGTTAGTATCAGGTGAACACAAATAAAAGAAATCGAATGTCTTGATATAACCACAAATCCATTGTTAATCACAACACCAAAAACTAAATCTTCACGCTGTGTGGGGTTATCTCCTACACCAAAACTCAAACATACTCATATAATTCAGACTTCACTAATCTGCGCAATCGAACACTTCCCTCCCCCAGATCAGGTGCAGCTCTCCTAAGAACCGCTCTAGAGAAAAATTGCAATTACTGAAACAGATGGACATATGATCCTGAGAAGGATGATAGAATATTGTTTTCTTTCGGAAGTCCAAAACGGTGATGTTGTTTTATTGAGATGGACAAAAAAGCTTCGAAACCATCAACACTGCTATTTCATAGCAGTATTGATGATTTCGAACTTTTTTGTACAGTTTCCTTGCTATCAAACAATCGGTATGAAATGCAATAGTTCAGCAAGAGATATATATTTACAGAAAAAACATATTCAAAATGAGCGTAATATATATTTTAAGATACCATCCCGGATATGTTTTGAAATATCACTTTTCAGATATTTTTGATATAAAATGAAGAAAGACGAATAAGGTATTATTTATAAGTGATAAACATCATAAATGTTAGATGACAAATTTATTAGCATTCTGATTACAAAACACATAATTGATGTACTTGCAATGAGATGACAAACTTTGATATATGATAACAAGCAACTGAACGAACTGTTAAAATAAATAACTCTATACAAACCGGCGACCCTGGAGCAGTGAGGCCCAGTCGTCTCTTGATCCTACGATTTCGTTTTCATCTGTCAGACTTAACCTGTTATTTGTGGTGATTAGAAATGAGCATGAGTAATGGCAGAAGCATGCAAAATGCACAGCAAAACCAACAGTTATTGAGCATGCGCAGTGAAATTAATATAAATAGCTATTCAAATGCAATTGCATAGCTTATTATCATTTAACACAACTACACAACAGCTGATTTTTTGTACTCAATTAAGTAAATTAACCCGATTAAAATTCACTCAAAAGATAAAGTAAACTTTGAGACCTTTGTCATGACAAGGGACATTGGAGTCCCCTTTTCTTGTCTATTTACTTCATATAGAACTTGCTTTGACATTATTTACTTTTTCAAGGGTACCTGAGTTCGAGTTGATAATAGTGGTATTTAAAGGAGTATTTTGTTGGTGAAATAAATGATGGTATTGCACGAACCAACACACAAGAAATTTACAGGAACTAAACTGTTTGTCATTGAGAAGCGGATTGAAACATTAGATGACTAACAATTGCATTACTAGAACGGTTCAGAAACTTTGCCTTTTCTAATTTTCATTGTATTAGTTTGATACGTGTGTGTGTATGTGTAATATATGCAAATATGATTATTGCAGCATCAAAAAAGCGAATTACTTCACCAATCGCCAACATGCTCCGCTATTTGATATTTTTGCTAAAACCACAGATCTACTTGAATTTAAAATACTGCATTCAATAAAAGCTCTAAGATTTTAAAGAATTGAGCTACTTAACCCAGACCTAATTAAGTTTTGACTCTTTGGGTCGAGTGATGCTGATAGACATGCTTTTACGAATCAGACCTAGCAGGCGTCAAGATAAGGATTTCTAACCAGCAAGAATAACATATGTTCAAATAAGTCAAACATAGAAAAAACCCAATAGTATATATACGACAAACACCTAAAGAGGCGCGTGGAAACTTTATAAGCATCATATAGTATACACTTTTTTTATCTTCATAAATCAAGATATTAAATCTGTAGTTTCACTTATTTTAGGTACCTTATAGGTAAGAGTACGTTGGGATCTGATAATGGTCGAGATTTTCCACCACTACTATCGTTATCCTCTCGAAGTTGCTCGTAATCTGCATCCTCATCATATAAAACTTGTTTGTCTTTTGGTAATGATCGCCGCATTATTCTATCTGCTTCAAACATGGCTTCAGAGTTGTTGTCATCTGAAAAGTTTATTTGTGATAGGTGTTTTACTTAATAATATTGGGGGTTAACTGAACATTGTTGAAAGAAACTTGAATCAAATCGTTAATTAAGTGAGGCGCGATGACCAAGTGGTTAAACATGTTGGCATCGCAGGTTAAAGATCTCGGGTTCAAGCCCCGACGAGTCCGGCTCGCTTATCCATGCCCACCACTCAACCCAGGGTGTAATAGCTTGGGTAGGCTAAGCAGAACAGGAAAGATGACATCTTTCCAGTAATTGTAACCCTGTCCATCTATAAGTGACCGCTGTTACAGGGCCTTGGACAGTAGGGAAGTTAAGTATATTCAGTTTATAGAATCATACATCGTACTGATCGAACCTACACAGATATGAGTACATTCGAATTATTCAATCTGATATATGTAAATCTAAAATTTTTTTCATAATGTTTAGAGAGAAAATGGATGCAATTCGCCACTTTAAACAGATTCGAAAATCATGTTTGATTTATATAAATAAGTATGAAAAAAGCAGAATTTGAAAAGCCTCAACAATTCTAAGACTCAGCATTTTAATCAAAACTAACGTTTTAAAAAGTCATTATATGGAAAACATATTTCAAATTATGACTATCAGTATATCATTATACTACAATGAATTCTGATTAAAATCTGTTCAATCTCACCAAATAAAGGACAACTCGACCATAAAGGACATGATGAATGTTGAAATAATATTCAATCGACAATTCCATTGGACTAAAAGAGCAGCTGAACCTTATTTTCTTTCAAATGTTCAACACTTCCTTGTGCTTTATATTTTCAGATTAATCAGACGTTTTGATACCACCAAAATCGCTATTTCATAGCAGCGTACTATTTTCTGTGTCTGCCGTAGTAACTAAATGCCAGTCTTTTGTCACTCATAAGTCTCATATAGACTATGGCTCAAAAGTGCTATCATTAAATTCTTATGTTGCTATATGCCAGTCGTTTGTCACGCATGGGTCTCATATAGACTATGGCTCGAAGGTGCAATCTTCAAAAACTTACATTTGCTAAGACGTATTTGTTTAAAATTCTTAATAGGACACAATAACTGCTTTTTTTTTATTGAAATTCACTCTAAGCAATGCTAAATATCACACCAAAAGGGGGCCAACTTAAGACTAGGGCTGGTCACTCCAATTCGGTGATTCAAATTGTTTCGAACAACAAATTACTTGAATCATTCATACCCCAATCAGAAATTTTATTCTTTTAAGCATAAGCCACAGATGGCCTGCCCCTTTATGGCGTGATCCCTTAGTGTCCCATGCTTAACAAAATATTTTATCATCAAATTTTCCGGACTAACATAAGAAAAATTATTAGCGAAATGAATTGGAACTTTCAAATTTCACTGGAAAAATTAACTATCGGTATATGTTTCAATACTCTGAAAATTGAGCGATAATCAATGGCAAAAACAGAAAATTTGTTATTAAGACAAAATTAGTGATTAGAGTGGTTCTGAAAAAATTATCCGAATGAGATTCGAATTCCAAATTTGGTTTTTCTCCAGCCCTACTTATGGCCACTTATAAGCAAAGAAAACACCTCCATAACATGTAAGACCAGCGCAACCAAAAGACTACAATGGAGTGGAGCGACTAATCTTAAACAGGCAACTCAGAAGGAAAGTGTCTTACCAAATGCTGTGTCAGATCCGAAATTGCTGGAACACATACTGCTACGATCAGGTTCACTTCTATGTAATGAACCATTTCTCATCATATCACTATCAAGTGTTAATTTATAGTTTTGCTCAAGAAGTGATTCCTCTGAACGAGTAAGACCTTTTACTCCAAATATAGAATTGCTTGTATTTGCAAAGTTTATCTGCAATGAAGAAATATATGTAAACTTCGCTTTTTATCAGCAAACAGATAAAAAGGGGGGTAAAAACATTTAGCAAATTGGGCAATGCAAGAAGGCAGCAATGTATTGCAATGAAATACGCAGCAATGTATTAGAATATACTACAATACCGAAGGTTAAAGACAAATCTACTATCAGGCTCAAAAGCTCTGACGATGAAAAAATTTGTTTTTTTTCGACAGCATTAGTTAGTTAGTCCGAAGATGAGGCCCAACTGCACACCACCTTTTTCTACTTGGACCCCAATACAAGATAATTTACCTCTGGATTCATATTAAATGGTGCAACAATTCCAATCGGTTTTGAATTCCTTGATTTTGGTGGAAGTGGTGGAGTTTTATTTTGACGATCAGTAGGCAGTGGTGGTTTTGGAGGAGCAGACAAAAGCTCATCTTTTTGAATTTCACCTGAAGAGGGCCATGGAGGTCTAAAGATCAATATTAATATCAGATAATCAATGAAAAGAAGATAAAAACATGATATAGTCAAAAAAAAGTAAATAAAAACAGACTTGAATGGTAAGTTTTAGTGGGCGCGACGGCCTAGTGGTTAAACATGTTGGCATCGCAGGTTGAAGACGTCGGAATCGAGCCCCAGCGAGTCCGGCTCGCTTATCCATACCTACCACTCAACCCAGGGTGTAATAACTTGGGTAGGCTGAGCTGACGAACAGGAAAAGATTGTATCTTTCCAGTATATGTAACCGTGTCCGTCTATAAGTGGCCGTTATTACAGGACCTCGGACAGGGTGATCCACTCTGTGGCTATAAAAAAAATAAAAAAAAGTACCGGTAAGTACTTTTTAAAACGTCCTAGAAATGTCAGCTACCAGTACTCTTACAATATTCTAAATAAATAAAATATATGAAAGGGCATTTTACTTCGATGATGAAACAATGACTGGATGTGTCCTATGCTCACATAGTAGTAACACATGTCAAGAATGTATCGCAATTTGGGAATATCCCATGTCAGGTATTTTAGAATGAAATTTTGATTAAAAGCAATTTTGTTTTAATTAGGAAGGACTAGAAAGAAGCAAATGAGTGGTAGAAGGTTTTACCATCATCCACGGCAGAAACCACTCACTACACTTTAACATGGCTGTTCAGTTCTCCTTGGGATGTTTTCCGCTTAGAGCGCAGTTGCTGGCACTACATATTTTAGCTCTTTGCTATTAAGTGGTCGTTTAGGCACTGATTTCAGCCTTGCTCAGAGGAAATCTCAATAAAAAAAATAATACAACCCCAAGTAGAAAACCTCTCAGAGCTCTCCAAACTAATCAATCTAATTTATGATTCACTTAATAATAGGTAAATTAGATTGGATTAACTCAGTGATTAATCAGGATCAGCTGAATCAAAAACATGTGATTGCATTTTTACTTCATCAATTTTTAAAGGGATCCTGTAAATTATTACCACTTTCAGTCCTACAACTACCAGCATGTCAAAAATTTTACACACCTTCAAATTCTCTAAAAACAACCCCGTTATATTTTGACATCATTTGGTCAGGTGCCCAATATGCAAATTCCAATCAATTCCCTATTTCATTTTAAGCAGAGAAAAATTGATTGATCACAAAAATCATATTTTAACAGTATAGTAGTAATATAGAACAAAACGGAAGTGTGCAGCCATGTTATAAAATAATGACTCAAGAGTAAGATAACCAAACACGGAAATTTTCAGTATCTTGTTTTTGTGACACATCACGTCAACTCGTGAATTAAACTTTACCAAAACAAAAAATGAATCATTTATGGTCAAGTTTATTTTTAAAAGAGCAATATACTGTAATACCGTAATACCAGCGCTGCATTTTATCGCAGATTTTTTTCGACGTAACTGTACACAATAAGTGTATCAAACTAATCCGTGCAACTTGGCCATCTGAAAATGGATGACAGACGAAAACTCAATATACGAAAGTGTCTGAAGTGTCTAAAATTTTCATGATTTTGAGGATTTCAACAGATAAAGGAATAAAAAAAATATTCAATCTTTTAGAAAGATATATATATCACAAAATATAATTTTTTGAATTTTGTTCTGATGACAATCACCCAAATCAAATAATGAAATCATACCACTCCTTAAAGGCCATGTTTGGATACATGTTGGATAACAAGAAATTAAAACTACCATGAACTGGAATTTAATAAAACTGAACTGATATGAATTTTCATTCACTCATGGACAATTATTTCGACATTCCATAAAGAAAGAATGATTAATTAAAGGTCATTGAGCGAAGTTGTACATAGTTTGATAGTTAATGCACAGGAAGACTTCTAATATTATCGGGAATGCTTTTAATTTAGTTTAATTTAATTTTAAAATACCTAGTATTCAAAGCGGGAATATTTAAAAATGAATGAAATCAATACTTAGCATCAATACCCAGTCAGAAAATACCGTGAAAACATATTTTGTCATGCATGAGTCACTGATGGATCGTGCCAGTGAGGCAGGAACCATCCATGACAGAATAAACCATCCGATTGGGCAGTTTAAAGTCTGAATGATGTAATGACCTATTCTTGTCATCCATTAAGTTAAAAGCGAGTAGAGTAATATTTTTACAGGATATTTTTAAATTTCAAACATCTCAACTCTGTTTTAGTTTGTATTGTAAACATTATAATTTAAGGTCCAAATGACAGTTATATTTTTAACAATTAGACATCTACTATTTTCTTTTTCGAATAAGCTTGATAATAGTTAGCTACAATTCTGATACATGTTTTTCAAAAAGTAGAACAAAGTTTTATGTATATTCAAGCCTTTTTCTGAACATTCTGAACACCAATTCATGCATATTAGTAATTTAACGAGTGAACAATAATTAGGAATGCTAGCTCAAGATCAATTAATGAGCCATTTATTAGAACATCAACAAAGCCCCCCAATCTGACACCTATAGCCAAAATTCCAATAAAGAGAAGGTCTGTGCCTCGTGTGTGACAACAAGCAATTTTTGGTTGAAAAAAACTTTGTCAAAACATATCAATCAATTCTATATCTTGGTAAATTTAACGAGTAAACAATAATTAAGAATGCTAGCTCAATATCAATCAATGAACCATTTATTAGAACATCAACAAAGCCCCCCCAATCTGACACCTATAGCCAAAATTTCAATAAAGAGAAGGTCTGTGCCTCGTGCGTGACAACAAGCAATTTCTGGTTGAAAAAAACTTTGTCAAAACATATTATGACTGTATTCGAAAGTGACCTATACAACTCAATTACCAGTGATATACGGTAATTGGAATAAGACATCTTAACGAGCTATATAGTTGTCTTCTAAAAACTCACTACCATTATAAATGCTATTAAACAGTACGTTGGCGGTTTTAAACATTCAAAGTAACAGTAGAAACTACTGTGTTACAAGTACAAAAAAAATGATTTTCCTTATCATCGGTGTTAAGCTATCATAATAATATTGTTAAGCTCAGTTCTGGTGACAATTTGAGTACATGAAAAGCATGGTGTACTCACTACTTCAAGCCAGGGTGACAAATTTAATTTTCTTTCAGGCATCCACAACATGTCATTTTCTTTGAATTAATGAAGCGACTTAAACAACAATCAATACCGCTATTGCATAGAAGTGTTAATGCCACTGACATAATTTCAGCAAAGTATATTCATCTCCAAAACAGATATTTCATTCTTCCTACAAGTAAGTGATCAATCAAGTGGTAAATTTTCTTTCGATGGCAGATATTTTCTTTTCGTGTTTAAAAAGCAGGGCAGTTAGTTGACTTTCTGAGAGTCTCCTATCATTGACCTTACATTAGGACAAGAAAATTTTGTCCATATTGAAAACAATACTTTAGTCTAGACTAGTGATTTATGGCGACATAACTGAACAAGGATTTTATTCTAATCTCTCATTAGGGACTAGTTAATTTTTTGTTCGGCATGTTTATTAATAATGTATGTATGCCTGGATGGGATATTTTAGAACTTTACGAACCTCAATATTGTTTTCTTTATCTAATACCCACCAAAAATAAAAACATCCACTAAAATTAACTAACAAGAAATATGGAATCAGTCGAAACAGGAGATATAAAGAATGTTTTCTTTGCTGAGTATATGTTTGCATGTGTGTGCAGAGTGACGTAACCAGACATTTATGGCTAATGACGTTTACTCCAGTGATGTTCAAATAAAACGAGGTGTCACAAAAAAACAGGTGACGTTTAGTATTAATGATAAGCCAATCAAATAACACACTATGCCTTGATATTAAATATTCCGTTTCATCTTGCATGTGCCACAGTGGGACCTCTTGAAGGTATGGTCAGTTGATGGCACATGACTCCTGATGTCTCTTGCTGGTTTAATTAAGCAGAAGACTCATTTAAAGAGCTAAAGTACTAATATTTGTATTCATCACTTGAAATTAGCATATACATAAAATTCAAATTCAATGGATGTCTATACTGCATGCAACCCCTGGTGTCAATGGCAAACTGGCAGAACGTCAGCTACTGGGTACTCTACCACCTGAGTTTGATCAAAATTTAGCAAATAGGCAGGCAATAATTTCATGATAAATTGTCTTGATACTAAATTAAAATGTCTATAAAAATGATTTAAAATCATAAATACTGCTATAAAATAGCTCAGTATTGATGGTTCCGTAGCTTCTTTGCCAATCTCAAGGAAATGAATGAACATTTCAAACACCTGAAGGAAAACAAGATTCTGCCACCCTGGTCAGTGGTTTTCAATATAATACTGAAACATTTCGATTCATACAAATCAATGAAATGGTGCGTTATCATTATCACGTCAAGATCATTAAATTTGCAATGCAGTATAGTGTATAATATGATGATCTAATTCTGAATGTCATCCAAGTCTTAGCGACTCAAGAAAACTTGCATGACATAATGTATAGGCATATTCTATCATCACGAATAAACCAGTACGAGTCATGTCATTGCCAATTTAAAATCAGCGAGAGGCACACACTCGTTTATAAAATATTAACTGAACCATACACATTGATAGACAATGACCGAATATAGGAGATGGTTTTTCACAACGCCCACAAGATGGACCACATTTTAGATATACTATCATTTGTGCTTTCAAAATATGATTCAGAAATTCAATGAAATGCTCTTTTAATAACATGACACAAACAGAAGAAATATGGAATCCATATTATGGATGAACAAAATCTTTTGTCCTACTACAACAGTGGTTACCAAAGCAAAAATCGTGAACCGTCGTTATATTTTCTTTACATACCGGGACTTGTTTGTGTAATAGTTGCTTATATTTACCGTAGCTTTTCCACAGCTTTATTTTCTTTCGTATGCAGGTTTAGGCCTTTTATGGCAAGCCAGTGCTTGATCCGGCCTTAGCTAAATTATGATTAGGTATTAAAATTGAATAATAAACCTTACTTGAGGGCTTTCATTGGCGTCACAGGAGCACTGCTGTTTGTTTGTGTTTGAATTTTCTTTATCGATTCTTCTACAAGATCTTCTACTGCACTCTGTACTGATTCTAAAACACATATTGAAAAATAAACTGAGGTTTGCATTTTTGTAAGAAAAATAAATTCATTTTACCATAAATTTTCATGGTACAGGCTAAAAATTTTAGATTTCAACACCTCCATACTAAAATTAAGGGATATACTCAACCGAATCGCCAGGTATTCTGATTAACAGTGACTACATTTTTCGACCATTGGATTTATTTTGCCCCAAACTCACACAATATATCAAATTTTATGTTGTAAAATTTGACAAAAATCATGACTTTGCTGCAAAACGAGAAAGATTTTACAGATAAATATCGGCAGTTTTGTTTATCTGAAATGTTGAATCATTATACTATTTATTAGTGAATTTTAAATACCTTTCAAACCAACCTAAATAAAAACACCAACGAGAGGTAAATATTTTGCCAGGTTAAATTAGAAACCTGATGCCTGACATTATTGGTTTTTAACAAATCAATCTAGGGACCTGACATTTGCCAGGTGCCACTTGCCTTGGAATTGTGCCATAAATATACTTAAATATAAAAAATCTCAAGATTTTAAAAACAAACAAATTCAGTCTTTGCTTCACACTTCACAAATTTTATTTCTGTAAAGTTTGTTCTGACCAATGACAAATATCTACTCACGTATAGTATCCTTGATAGGCGTCTTTTCATGACTTTTTGGAGTGTGAAGTAATGTAGTGTCTGACCAATGTATAAGTTGTGCAAGGCTTTGTACCAATCTACTTCGACAAGACATTAGCACAGAGCTGGAAAAATAAGACAAATGTCAGTATCGCAATAATAATTCAAACCTTATAGGTACAGGCTTTCAAATAGTCCTAACGTATTTCCTGTGTGTCCAGGGAGTGACTAATAGGAAAGTGGTAAATGAATTATCATCACCCAGGGAAGATACCACACTCTGCGCTTTAGCATGGTGATTTAGTTCTGTATGTAATGCTTTCCGCTTAGGGTGTAGTTGTTGACACTACATTTCGTAGTGGCTCAAGCGTGGTAATCAAGTTAAATTGATATTAAATAAATTTTTAGAACAACTATTCAGACCGAGAAGGCACTACATAAACCACTTACTTTATATCTGATTTCGAGAGTCTAGTAGTAATCAAACTGTATAAATAGTTTGAAATAAATAATGTGAGGATTTTGAGCCATAATCGTTCATTCGAAAAAATGACATTAATGTATTAGAAGGAAAACACGATTCTGTCACCCTGGTAGCAGATCTTGACCAAACCGAGAATTTTGGTAATCCATTCCACAACGAGTGCAATATGTATCGAATATGATGATTTCAGTGAAATGCATATCCAGCACAATTCAGACAAAAACAATGACGTAACTACTTTATCTCGTAAATAAACTCATAGACAAAGTAATAAGTGCTGTTGATAACTAGTAGTGATTGATAATGCAACCCAATCAGAAATATTTGGCCCAACATCCAAGTACGTATGCGTCTTAATCTTGGAAAAAAATTATCCTTTGGTAAAAATGCAATCAAAACTGGAAAACCGAGGTGTAATATATCAGCGCAATATATCACACAATTTCAAAATGATAATAATTTGTACGATTTTTGCTTATTTAAGCAGTTCCATTATTAAACAGTTTTTGTGTTGATTATAAATAACTAACAAATTCAATTTATTCAAGTATCCTAATCTCGCATTATCAATTAATTTATTACCTCTGTTCGGGAGAAAAAGTTCCACGTGACAGTTGATCGAATATTTCCATAATGGTTTCTAATATTTTAGTTGCGGATCCTGCGTATTGTTCTGTGATATTCTTTAGTACAATGGCTTCAAAATACAGAAGTGAGAGTTTGACATCTTTACCAAAATTTTTCAGTTTCTGTTCAGCATCATCTGGCTGCAAATGGAAGAGAGATCAGATTATTTTAGGAACGAAAAGAATCAGTCTTGGTTGAAAAAATATAGTATGCAGATGTTTTGTTAATTGAATATAAGAGTCACTGATGAATCACGATGCCAAAGCGTGGGCCATCTGTGTCTTATGCATGGCAGCTTAACCCTACAAATAAAAGTTTGATTGAAAATCTCTTGTCAAGAATGAGGTACTGATGGACTGTGTCACAGGAGCAGTATGTATGTATATCTGTGACTTATTCTTGAAACAATAAAATTAGAGTCATCTTAACCAATCAAAAATTTTCCAGAAAACAGGTTTTTATGCATTCAGTATTATCGTACCTATAAATTTTAGTTATCTGGTGTGAAATATATTTTGTATATCAACAATATGATATTTACAAGTACTGTGAAATCAGATGGATTGACAAAAAAGGCATCTCTTTAATTTTTTTCTCAAGTTTCCCAAATGTTAATTAGCAATTATATATCACAAAAAGTGTGACTTTGAATGTGCGAAATATGTAACGTTTAAATGTATCCTTGGGGCATAGATCTGGCAACTTATTTGAACTTACACAAACGATAGAAAACAAAGTGAATTCAGCTAAAAATAGAATTGAACTTTCTAGCAATACACGTTTTCCCACAATAAAATAATAAGAGTTTCAGATTCTGCAACACAGTACTGGTATGTCTATAAGGCCTGTTTCCAAACCTATAAGAGCTTTTCAACTATCATTTAGAAAAGGAGCAACTATATTTACTGAGCACTAAAGTCATGGGGGTTTGTGACTAGAGTTGCCACTCACAGACATGCACATTGATTGTGTGCTACGGTGGTGTGATGAAACCGACGATAGCTACAAAACAAAACACGTCAGAAAAAATGATCAAGATTGCTGGACGGAAAAAGTTTTCAACTACATGTGGGGTGCCTTTAGACGAGGAACTGTAACCAATAGCCTTTGGACGATGCTCCATAACCTAGCTGGTTGCTCATTCGTTCCCCCCTGGAATTATTGACAAGATGCAAGATAAATCCAGCAACCAGATAAAATTGTAGATAGAGTTCATTCCATTTTTCAATCATTTGGAATCGAACACCGAACCATATCATTTTGAATAAAATCTTGCCAAATAAATTTAAATGCTAAATGGGAAAGTTCAATTAATAGCCAGAACTCCCAATACACCAAAAAATTGAATGTGCGAAATAGCACAGAATCTGTTGAACGCAAAACCGTACATATTGCTTTCTTACCTAGTCCATTTCAGACACTTTAGACACTGCTGAAATATGACTAGAATCAAAATTGAAAGAACATTACACCAATATGGCAACTTTTGAAGACAAAATATTAGGAACAATTGATTTTACTAAGTAGAGAAAAATATTTTTGTTTTTGTTACATACCCATCATATATATCATACCCATCATATATATTCAAGCAAGTTTCTGATAATTATAAAAAGTTATCATCTTTCAGTCAAAAGTTATCAAAAAAATAGATGGCAATTATATGATGAGGTCATTTATATGGCTTGGTAAGTCTCAGATAATGTATTTCGAGTTTGGCGAATTACCCTATTAAGGGAATTCAAAAAAACATGTTTTGTTTAGAATGGGTGATTTATTTATTTTTTGAATTATGAGTTCTTGATCAAAATCCTTTATATAAATATCTATTAGGCACAAAGTTCTTGCTATAGCTTAAATATTTTCCTGGTATTACAATTTTTAAGAAAATGGACTTTGAACAACATTGAATATTGCCAACTTAAGTTAGTTATCGACGAATCTGACTACTTGGCCAATGGTTCATAAGGAAATTGATGATGTCATGATTACAACACAATACATGGCAATGTTGTGTATAATACTGCTGAGCTTTTATGATGTGATATGACTGGTTGTATAATATAATGTGGTTTATATTAAAGGTCTTTGCGCATAGTAGAATTCAAATTGTTCAATGCAAGAGTGTCGCATAAGTCAGGAGTTGCGTTGACAAATTTGTGATTTTGCTGGAATATATCACAGTATGCACACTTATACAATAATTAATTCAGTTGAAAAAAATAAGGACTCTATCGGGAATTTTATTATGTCAAGCATGTGACACAGACGGACCACGCCTGGTCGGTGTGATCCATCAGTAACTCAAGCTTAACAAAAGCATGTGTGCTCAAAATATTTTTGACGTGCAGAATCTGAATGCAAATAGAATAGGTTCAAACTGCAAATGTGAAATCAAATGATAAGTATAATGGAAATCAATTCGGAATGGCCTTATGCATTTGGAAAATAAATTTACTTTTGTTGAACCCGATTATGTACTACATCCCAATAATAGAAATTCAGCGATAAAAAATCTTGGCACCCAAGTAAACATTCAAACTTTGGGAAAGTAGGATGAGTTTATAGTTTTGGCATAATGATCAACACGTTTTCCTTAAATAGATTATGGCACAATTGGGAATTGACCATGATTGATAATTTTAACTTTACATTCCAGTCAGAAATTTTCCCTACTGCAGAAACACTAAAATTTTGGAATAAATAAGGTCACACCGGAAAAGCTTTCAAGTCACACATCAGCGTAGCTCTACGACTTCCTCCATTGTAGCAATTAATTTGTGCAAGAACAATCTGCTTCCATATAATTTCTCATAAGGGTAAAAAAGGCGAACTGGATGGTATAGAATTCCACTACTAAATTCCAGTTTGGATAAATAGATAACATAGAATATAACTAGTGCATTGAAGACCAATACATAATGCATAATTCTGTGGTAAACTATTCTTATAAAAAAAGCTTTAGAATAGTGCCAATTATTTCAATATGAACAAACTGCGAAAGCTAATGAGACATGATCATCACTGGCCTAGATACACTCCCACCAATATTCATTGCAGATAGTAGTAGTAGTTAGTAAATAACCATTTTGTGAATTATATCGTAAGCTGAATTGACTAGTCATGCATTGCGAAACTATACACAATTTGTGAAACTCCATAGAGGATGTACTTTTTTGTTACCAGCACTAGTTTTGGCATGACTCCAATATTCCGTTCATTCATCAGAAAATGTTATGTATCTCTTAATATATAAAAATCAAGAGAACTAGGCATATAAACAAATAGTGGGCGGGATACGGCAACACATACACAGAATACAGCTGAGATCAATGAAGTTCATTTGTTTATGAAAATAAATATAAGTTATTAAATGTGTAGACACTAAACAAGTTTTTTATCATAATATTATTTTAGAAGTATGACTTGGTGACTCCACAGGTTTCAATTTGAGTATTTACTGTTAAAAATATTGCTTTCAAAATTTTTTACCAGTTATATTTACGTTAATTTGAATTTTCAACCTACAATGTTGTATTGTATTCTGTTTAGTAACTGAGCAATATTTAACCAAATATCTAATATTGGACAAACCGTAACAATTGTTGATAGGACTGGTTAATGATCATTTTCAACACTATCCAATCAGCTAGCTATCTTATTTTCTCAAATGTACACCAATTCATAATAAAAATATAACAGAATAGAGAAAGCAAGGAATGATATGTTGGAATTTTAGTCCATTTTACAGTCAGAGTCTAGAGTCGTCCCTATACCCTATATTCAAAATTTCTTCACCAGGTTTACCATTTCAAGTAATTGAAACTGCTGATTTTTAACAGAATTTCTAACTATCAGGACATCTAAGCAAAATGAACTAATTTAGGAATCGAAAAACAAAATTGATTTTATTCATTCCACAACACTTGACTATTCCAGAAAAGACATCCCTAATTAAAACTCAAATCATGTATAAGCAGACTGTAGAATATCTGAGTAATAGGAGCTGGAATTGATGAATAATCTTTTAAAGCAAAACAGAAAATCAATCGAAGTAGAGAAGTCTATCACCAATTAATTTTTTCCAATAAGTAAGTGTGAGTGAGACATAAAAACAACCTTACTGTATAAATATTCTGACAAGCAAATGTCCAACAAAAATGAATAAGTGGTAACCCAAGATCTGAGTCATGACCTACCAGTCCATAACTCTGCACTAGATATGCTGACATAAGAGGAAAAGTTTATTGGCATTGGTGTAAGGGAACCACAATGTTGTGTCTGTTGCTTTTCTTGACAAAATCCACTTTGTTCCCAGACATGCAAATATTACATTGGGAAATTGGTTTTGGGCTATTATTAAATGCATGATTAATATTGTGATATTATTTTGGATGCTCATTAATGGATGACAAAAACATAAAATATGTTATTATTAAATCAATCAATATTCTATTATAACTAGCATTGGGAAATTTTGCCACAATCTCTAGTTAGTACATTTATTTAATTTCTGTAAATAAATAATTTCAATTGTGAGTGACAAACCCACATGGAGAATCAGGTAGTGATAATTCTAGAAAGAGAAAAACATTGAACCAATATTCAGGGATGCAAAATCCTTTTCAACAAGAAGTTTCATAAAATTGGAAGATAGGATATAATCATATAAAAAGTACATATCACAATACTACAACATGTAAATTGTACAAGAAAAAGGGTAGTTCATATCTCTCGGACATAATCATCACTTTTTCTATCTCTTATCTATGAAACTGACATTAATTATTCCTCAACAAAAAAAATTTGCTATCTTCAATAGGCTTAGTTGGTGTTTCTCAAACTGTGTGTCACTTTGAGTTACCAAGTCTCACCACAATGCACGTTTCATATATATTAAATAAATTAAATACATAAAATAGAAAAAACAATCATGATGATGCACTAAAATGACGTATTGTTTTCGAAACTCTGTCCGAGTGAGATTTGGCAAGAAATATGAAGTGGTAACTCAAGGGAAAGACGTCTTTCATGGCTGAACTCAGTTATGTTATTACAAGATTAATGACTTGAGAATAGATCTCGCATGTACAGCGATAATTATTCAGAGTTAAGGACCACTTTCATTTTACATATTGGCATGTGTAACAAAGTAATGTCCTGACCTATTCTTATGTGGGTGCAAATCCATCCGAAGAAAATTTGAGAAACACTGGGTTAAGTGTAACATTTGAGTATGTTGTTGTATGTATATATTTGAAAAATGGTGCTTTCAACTACATCGTTTTATGCACCAAAGTAGGAAAATTGTTAACATTCTAGACAGATAGTCACTCCATACACTGCACAATCCAATAATATTCCAAAAAATGCTGGGGGTTGACCTACCATAAAAAACTACATAATGTACTCCACATAATGTACTATTTTTCAGAATATTGAACCAAGGGTAGGGATGTAATTCTAGATTTTTCAAGCATTCAGTATATTTCAGGTGATGTAAAAATATCGTCTGAAAGGTCCCCCAATCCTTGATCAAATTTAATTTTGCATTTGTGATATGGTCAATCGGCTTAGGGAGACCATAAATTCTTGCTAGAATTTCTGCTTCTTGTGAATATGGCACTCTTTATTCCGGCTGTTTATTGTTTACATTTCACAAGATTTCACACCGAGATAAACATTGACAAAGCTTACTCCATGTGACTCCATTAGCATTATATATGTATCCACAAAGCGTGTAATGTAGCCTCATGTCACATCTGAATATCACATACAAAACAGCAACTACATAAGTTGGATATTGAGATTTTTTAATTTATATTTTAAAGCATGAACTACAGCTGGATCAAAGCATATGAAATCTGATGGACTGACCTTATTCCCATCGAATCCAACATCATCTGTTCCTGTTCGAAACAAATCTTCAAGACTGGTTGTTGCAGGGCTGTGCCTTCTCTGTAACTTGTGATTCCTTTCATAACCTAAAATAGTTATCAGTATTGAATTCCTCATTCTATCAAGTTGTGGAGGAGTGATCAATTTTAAGATTTCAGTTGATTGCAATTGAATCTTTGTGAAGGTATGTTACAAGTAGCAAATAATAGAGAGTACGACTATCTGGATATAAAAGCACCCCTCGCGGTAAAAAATCATGTTCATTTTACGGTAGGTCTGCTCTTGTCTTCAAAAGGATTCTGGAAGAAGTTTTTAAAAAACAGACTAAGAAAACAATTCCACAACATAGATTTTCATAGAAAAATAATTGACTTAATTGATAATTAATAAGTCTTCAAAGCATTGGGGAGTTTTAACAGTAAAAGGATGTTAGAAGTTGGCAGCAGAAAGTGCAAATAAATAATAGGCTAAGATGAAATAACTAACTTGCCACTAAACTTAATATGTTAATAACAAAACTTGTTTAGCAGTTTACCTTTCATCGTCGTTAACACCAACACAGGAATACTTTCTTTCCTTTTATTGAAATTAAACATGACTTTAGTTTACTGTTTTATTACCTACGGCTGAAAAAATATCTAGACCTGAAAACAGTAAAGACAACTCCAGCTGTCCCTGATGAGATTCACTTTACAATACAACTCAAATCTTCGTTTACTTTCAAAATGAAAATTCTTATGGTGAAGTAGATCGACTGTGTTTGACTAAATAAGAGGAACTACAAAATCATCCATAAAATATGTTGTTGTATTAAAAATAGTCTCTACAACCTAACTAAAGAAAAACACTACCTAATTTTAAAAATAATAGAATACCTTTCTAAAGTTATCTAGCAACTTTCCTTTTAACAAAGCGACTTATTTGAGGTACCGCACAGCCAATTTTTGACAAACCATTCCACTGGTATATTGATTGGAAAATGGACAACTTAAAAAAAACTGTGAGTATTCTACAGTACAATGCACTATCACCATTGCCATAAATTTTGGAACATACAGATTTTAACAAATGTGTGTTAACAATAATTCAGAATACATAAGGCCTGCAACAATACTACATAACAGTATAACCCACTGACACAACTGATGATCCAGCTTTCTCAACAGTACTTAAATCAGTAACACTTCTATAAATTCGAGAAATATTGTATCATGTGAGGAATATATTTCTTACTCATTTTATACTCAATATTGAAGACATGAAAAGCCACTGCTATTTTCTAGCCCACATGGTAACTCATTGATTTGCCAGTACCTATTGTAATTTTGATTACTGCATGCCATTAGTGGGATGTAATAAACATGATATATTGCCTATAATAAAAATACTAGATGCTAGGACAAGGATAATAAAAAATACTAAAGATCCCTAGTTAAATAATGAAATTCTTTCTAGCAGTTTTGAAATTTGAATAGCAGTTAAGATGCACAAAATTTATATTGTTATGTCATTATACGCTGCTACTTTTTATCAAAATCATGAATATGTTGTTATAGCTAAAATAACAACAATTCCCATTAAGATACTTGAAAAACTATATAAAGACAAATATCTTTAGTGATTTTTCTGTAATGTAAAATAGTTCCCCCACCACCTCCGTTTTGAAGTGAAATTACGATAACACTTCTCTCGAAAAGGATCTAGATGGTTTTAATCAATCTACAAATTCACCAGAATGTAAATTAATTGACGATATTAGAGAAGAAACAAAGGGGATAAGACAAAAATTGTAGAAAACAATCAAACGTCGCATTTTTTATAAATTCCATCATTAACATGTATTTTTTTTATCTAACTTAACCTAATGATAGATAATAATCATCATATACTTTTATTAATCCTTCTATTGTTTTTGTATTTCTCTCTATAAAATTCTTTTAATGCAGCGGACTTGAAAGATTCCGTAAGCTTCTGTTTTGCGGTTCTTAATTTTTTCGCCATTCTTCTCGTGGCATCTTGACTACTTGATGCTTCTGAAATATATGTATCGAAAAAAATTTTGGAACTGTGTATAAAATTTAATATTAACCATGCAGTTGAGTTTTAGTAGCAAAGAAACAGGGACAATAAAATTTATGGTAGACAAGGTTGGGAGATGCGTCTGAACAAAACTTACTAACAGCCACTGATATGGAAAAAACAGCATCACAAATTGAAAAACCATTAACTATTAATTTAACATTAATTTATTTTATTTTGGTTAAAATAAGTGGAGCTTGAAACAGTAAAAGAGGACCTAGCGCCAACTGATTATCACACTGGTATGGTATCACAGATTTTAAAGGTTTCCGTTTTAAAATATCATAAATGGAATCCTCACAAGTTCTCAACAAGAATCCTACCTCTTTTCTCCCGATTTTCAGCCATGCTATTTGCAAATAGGATGGATAAGATTAAATATTATTCCAGATCCATGTGTTAGCACAAGATCGATTAATACATAATGAGCACAAAATAAAATCCCATTTCAGGTATATCCCATGATTCCAAACAATAAGTAAGTTGAATAATGAATATATATTGAACCGTATTATCTAAAAAAATGTGGAAAATTCAATGCAAACAAACAAGTCTACAATGTATACAGAGAAAACAGTGGCACATAATTTACCTACTGAGTTAATCCAATAGCTATCAAGTCAATCATGGCATGAATAAAATGTACTATTTATCAGGATGAGAAATATTTCATGAAACATACCGAATTCCCAATATCACGTATTAGTTCAAACAATGAATATCAATACAATAGTCAATTAATATGCCTAAATAACACCTCACAATATTTTTTATTATATTTTATTATGATTTGATAAATTATTCAGCAAAATATTAAATTTCCTCCTGAATTTGAAAAAAGTGGTGCTTTCCAAAAACCAATGCACAAAGTCGAGCAACGTATTAGCTGTACGTGGTATCTACCGTGGGGCATTGGTAAACTGTCTGAGACATTTCCTAAACCTTACAAGTTAGAAGTCAAATAAATGGTGATAGAAAAAAAATTTTAGTCCTACACTATTTACCAGAGGTATCATTATTATTACATTGACCAAGTAAGAAAATTTTCTTCAAGCATCTCCTGTCAAGTACGAGTCACAGATTGAACATGCAGCTAAGGCGTGCAATACTTGTGGCTCATATTTGACAAAATAAAACTTCTGACAAATTATAAGGAATATCCTAATCCAAATAGCTAGGTATTCTGGAGTATATGTCAAAAGTTATTTCGCGGATCGGCTTTTGGGAACATAATTGAATCTGGGACATACTTCAAGGTTTAAGCTCAATTATCTAAATCCAACAACTTTCGTTTTTCATAGCATTCACAAATATGCTACAAAAGTAAACCGAAAAGCATTACCATATTTTAAGAAAGCTTGCAAAATTGAACACTTTCCTGTGAATTTACTGAGTGAACAATGTTCACAAATAAAAATTTAAGGTCTTTCTGATCTTTAGCTGCAACTTACACTAAATTTTCACCTTTCAGGGCAAATCCATCATCGGCTCATGCTTAACAAATTGAAAAAAAACTACAATACGTCGCCAAATCAAACTTTAAAACTACAGGAATTTCTATTTTTATCATCCAAATGCTTGACCACTGGCATTTGGTCCAAGTAAACAATTGTAGCTGTCTGGAACACTCATCAAGATGTTTCCATAGCTGGTGCATCTTCAGAGACTGATGCCTCAGACATTTCGTTGAACATGAACTCTTGCTGAAATTCTTTTAAGAATGTTGTAGATCGAGACTCGTCAATAAATAGTGAGTAGACACGTTTGATGTCATTAACGGAAACTTCCGTTCCCTTTCTCTTTCTGCACACCAAATTAGATGCAGTAATCAGTTGAATAGCGTAACGAAGGGAAGTTTCCATTCCAATTCTTGTAAGAACGGAAAGAGCTTGTTCTTCCATCTCAACATCTTCCTCTTCACAACGAATCTGCAAAATCTGTTTTGTTTCTTTTTCAGTGTATGGCGATGTAGATATAATGAGAAGTCGATCAAGAAGGTCAATGGGAATGCCATGTGGACTTTGATAATTAGTTCCACGAATTCTAGTTATGCCACGATTCGTTGCCATAATGAAAATTGGTGACATATCACTTTCCAATGCACGATTAAGATATGAAAAACATTCAATATCTAACATGTGAACTTCATCAACAAAAAGAACACCTGGTATTATTTCCGCTTTACCTTCCTCTCTCCACTCGGCAACTTTAGAATTAATTTGTTCTCGTACTTCACTCTTGATTTCTCCTGTGTCTCCAGAGAATAGAGCCAGAAATCCTTGGGTTCTACTATTAATAACGTCAATTTCATGTAAAGATACAGTGTGAACAACTTCTTTGCGCTTTTGTAATTCCCCTTCTGGACATTGTACAAAGCGTGTCTGTGCATCCAATGCATCATAGTCTCGAGCACGAGTGAAAGAACGACCTAATTTAGTGATTTTTCCACTAGCCTTATCTATAGTGATAATATCACCAGATTGAATTTTCTCTTTAGTTAATTGTTCAATCATCTTCTGACCTAAATCATATACAGTTTCCATGTCTGTAGTCTTCAGTGTGAGTTTACCTATCTTTGCTCCTGTTCCAGTAGCAGGTCTTTCGACACTGACTTCCACAACTTCGCCTTCTATCATTTCAGTTTCTTCTTTTATCCTGACACCAATTGATTTCCTGAACGCTTGAGTTAAGGCTTCTGTTTTGCTCATTTCTAAAGAGAATATTTCACTGCCAGCAATAGCTGTGAACGGTGTATCTTTTCCTAAAGCCTGAGCCATTCCCATTGCAATTGCCGTTTTACCTGTGCCCGGATGGCCAGCTATAAGAACAGCACGGCCCGCAATTTTACCCTCCTTGATCATTTCTAAAATAACACCAGCAGCACGTCTAGCTGCCAATTGACCCACCATTCCTTGTGATACATGTTTGGCTTCCAAGTCATCATTTAATCCAAGACCACGGATATGAGAATGTGCACCAATTCTTTCAATTCTGGTTACTTCACGCACCTCTTGCAGTTTGGTAGTAGAAGTCATGATCAATACAAGATTTAACAATTAAACTAAACAATTGGGTCTGAAAATCACAAAATTTTGGGCCATGAATATAAAACCTTCTATTAGGCTACTTAATTTGTAATAGGTTATTAATGAAATTATTAGCAGAAGCACATTTTTATCCATAAAGCAATTGACTGATTAAAGCATTATCAGATTATCAGCATGTGTGTGACCAGGTTTGTTAACAGATGATTGAGCAGTCTAAAAGATCGAGGAAAGGCATCGAGCACATTATAGTCACAAGTTTATCCAAAAATAAATGGCATAGATATCCAAAAAAGTATTGATGAAACATAAGTAAACATTCCAAGCAGATTGATATGCAGGAATTTCAGCAACAGCAATTTAATTGATGTAGTTGTGGTTGCGTGAATATTATGTATCCATAATTCATTAATTCAGATTTTCATCGATCATTATTATATATGATATACTCGTATATAAATTATTATAATGCAAAATTTTAAATATTAAGTATAAAACAACGTAAGAACATACACTGTAGTGTACAAATTTACACTCACCACTAATAGTACCGGAAAGGTGGGTGACTTTGATAATGCAAGTGACCTTGATAGAAAAGATATCTGAGCTGAATGATGATTCAGCAATCAGATTTCACTTTTATCATTTTACCTGTCAACAGTTTAATTTTCCCTAAAAGTGACTTTACTGATCAAATCTCAACCTACCGTGCCAGTGCTTAACTTCAATAAACCCTATTTCTCATCAAGCTTGAAATTAATTAGACTGGGCACTTGAGAGTAATAGCTGCCAGAGCAGAAAGTTTGTTCCATGCCAAATTTTCACTGGAGTCCTTAGCGCTGGGTTAGCTCAATCAGTAAAATGAGTATGGTTAGCTGACGCAGTTATCGAGATGACGCAGTTATCGAGATGACGCAGTTATCGAGATGACGCCTTGACGGTGCACAGTGGTTCGCGGAAGCAATGCTTATAGCTTCATCAGTTGCTGGAATTACCGAAACGAACAGGTACACACAGAAACAGAACCAAATGGGGCTTGTTTTCTACAGGAACAAACCCTCTGGAACAGCGGTTTCTAAACAGGAGTCCGCGGACCAACTGGGGTCCGTACAGCAGTTTCCGAGGGTCCGCGAAATTTTTAGTAATTGCGATTTAATAATAAAGTTTTCTCGGGTGTTTAATGTTTTCACAATCACTATGATTAGAATACCACTTGCTTTACTTCAGCCAACTACTGTTTATACGGTCAATACGGCTTAGTCACTAGAAAGACACCGTCATCGGTAATTCATTAAGCTTTTATAAACAGACCTATTTATCAGTTATTAACGTTTTTCTGTAAATTATATTATCAGCATTGTGGGCATAAAAACTTTTGGATACAAATGGGACAGTCCCATCCAAATCTTTCCAAATTGGCTTCGAAATTTCTCGTTCCTTTAGTAACGCCTGTGAGTGTGAGGCAGCCACTCAGTCATTCCATTGTTAATAGGCACCTTGTAGGCACCTTGAAATACAGTCCTTTTCCAATTTGTAAAAAGCCTTCTTTTCTGGGTTAGGATTGGTTTTATTTTATCCTATGGGATAAATCAACCATCAGGCTTTCGCAGTCAATCCATTGCAAATTTCATTAGGATACAAGTTTTCCTGTGCTGTATGTGCTATTTTTTGGTAAAACAGGCTAATACAAATTGACTGGCAACCAGCAGATTAGAAAATCAATGATATAAAAAAAATTCTCTGTGTCACGGTGAATGAATTCTCACCGAATTAGCTACGCAGTATGGCATCGGAATACAGTATAGTAGTTAAGTCACTCCGGTACACTTAGACAAGTTTTTTTTTTATAGACAATTCTTAGAGTGGATCACCCTGTCCAAGGCCCTGTACTAGCGGCCACTTACAGATAGAACAGAGTAACAATTGCTGGAAGATATGAACTTTCCCTGTTCAGCTTAGCCTACCCAAGTTATTACACCCTGGGTTGAGTGGTGGGCTTGTTTAAGCGAGACGGACTCGTCGAGAATCGAACCAGAGATCTTCTGGTAGCTCCCCTCTGAATAAAAATAATACCGGTACTGTACCCTAGCCTACCTTATCCAATTTATCACAGACACCGTACCCAAACTTCTGCAGAAAATTGAAAAGCAGGAAGGCTAACAAAAGCAAGTTTGGCGAAAGCGAACATCACGCAACCACCCATTACGCCTGAAGAACCTGCAGGCACACAGTATCAGTACAGACGGACGTCACAAACACAGAACAAGAACCAACGGTCAAAACAGAGACGTCATGCATCAAATGTAACAGTGGTATTGGGGATCGATGTCATGGATTTCGAACAATATTATCATTGATTTCGGACACATTTTCGGACACATGTAACGAAATAAAAAGGAATGAACTACTTCTCAGTAACAACGCAAGTGTGATGTTCTAATAACGCCATGCGCTTGTTATACGAAGAACATAATATTGAACGCTTCGTCGCCAATAGATATCTCTGCTCTATCGTCTCACAGCTCGATGCCAAGTCTTCTCGACAAACGTTTGGTATTTTTTTATTGAAATTCGCTCAGAGCAAGGACACAGAAGAAGAATCAAACTTGAAAATTCTCCTGGAGCCACTAAAGTGCAAAAGGCTACATAAAATGCAGGAGCAGGAACTAAAGAACCCCCATCCCTGATAGATGTCTATTAACGCGAGTTTTAAAGCCTTGTAGATCAACACGATCAGGAACCGTTGTAACATTTTTTATCCGTTCTGGGAAATATGTCTGTTCAGATGAGAAGGACAAGTTTGGAAAAAGTGGGACATCTGGGAGTCATCGATCACGCCTGAAGAACAAGCCGCAGACGGACGTCACAGACAGGAACAAACGGTCAAAACAGAGATGCCATGCATCAAATGAATTGGTGGCATTGGAGATCGACCTCTTGGATTTCAAACAATAATATCATTTTTTTTTCGGGCACACGTAACAAAATTAAAAGGAATGTACTACTTCCCAACAATAACGCAAATGAAATGACCTAATAACACCATGCGCTTTTTATACGAAGAATATGATGTTGAACGCTTCGCCGCCAGTAAAGATCTCTCGCTCACGAGATTTTAATCTACACTAGGACCATCAGATATGCGAGGCGCGAAGCGTATTCCCATCGCGACTGACTGTCGCCTTTAATCTTTGCTGCTCACTATTCACTATCGACAAAATATCAAGATACGGATGACTTTGATTTTTTCTGCGTTCCTGATTCAGAGAAGAATCAAAATAAATTGTGTTGCACCTCAACGGATATTATGAGATCATAAATACGGTATATGCCAATCAACATAGTATCCCCTAACCACGCATGACGTATATATTTCGCCAGCTATGAATAGTCTATATGCAGTCAACCTTATTCACATGGTTTCAAAACTCTGTTTACGTGGTCGTTGTTATCTTTCCTTGTCCGTTTTGTCTCCTTATTGCTAACTAACCTATTACCACTGTTTTATTTTAATGTAGGATTTTTTTGAAAGGCTGGCAAACGTGTTTATTTTTACACTCCACTCAAGTCTCGTCTACTATGGGGATTGGATATTTTTAAAAAACCGTTGTAGGGACGAGGTCGAAATGAACTTAACAATAATTTTGTCTATCCCTGATATATGCCAGCCGTGACATTACCTTTTCCCATGTTAACACAGACCAGCCTAAACTGGGGCGCCCTGTTAGTGTCGGGAACATGCTCAAAAGGTCCAATGTAGAGCCGAAGCCTCTACCCCCCATTTTGAACTAGTGTCTGCAAAAGAGTTAGTGGTTTGCCATATGATGGAGCCATATTATCAACTCCCCCCTCCCGCATAATAACAATGAATTATTCTATCCTAGGAATGAATCAACTGATGTATACAAGTATTATTTTTTGTAGATTTTATTCTATGATGTACTGGCTAAAATTTTCTCACACTATAGATCGGTTCTCCCATCTTATTTTATGCATGAGTACACTAGTGGTACCAAAGCAGCACAAATAAATCATTTGAAACGGGTACAAATGTTCCACATTTTAGTTTGAAGGAACTGTATATGTAGTAGCTGCATTTGCATCAGATAGAAGTGTCACAGTGTTAGAACGGAAATCCTGCTGAAGTGATGGACCTTTGGATTTTTTTTTAAAAAAGTCAATTAGGAAACTGGTAAATATATTTATTATGTGTGACGTCGCAAAAACTCCACCTATAATTCCACAAAGCCGCACAAAAAATCGTCCAACTGGAACAGACTGCTCTTGAATATCCACTGCAAGTGGTGAGAAGTTGTACTTGAAAAATATCCCGGCTAATCCTTGAGTTCCCCTGCTGTGGTCTGATATGCTGGCTTGCTCTGATACAGAAAACTGATTGGTGTCTGCATTTAACTTTCTTGATGAAATATGTGTCGCTACAACATTTATGTAGTATTGATAGTTGGCACCTGAAAAACAAGTGAAACTATTGTGTGACATGTCCACAGTCTCCTGATCTCTGCACCTAAATCCAAATGCTTCACTCTGTGATCAAAACATGAAGTCATGCAAAGCTTGCAAATCCCGAATGCTTCACTCTATGGTCAAAACATGAAGCCATGCAGGGCTGGCAATAAGGTACAGTAAGAAGTTTGGTAGTTGTACGATTTTAAATTGCGTAAATGTGTTGGCAGGTACAGCAATAAAAAATGTAATTGATTTACTTGATCTGATTTAGATCAGCTATGTTGTATATCGGTTTGTTCTGAATTTTACATTAAATAGCATAAACCGTGTTGGTGATGTTGCTTGGCGATTTTTGATTTTACAAATTAAGCCGGTTTTGAACATGGGTAGTTGGTACGGTTCAACATTGTTACCTAGCGAATCATATTTTTTTGTACTGGTACGAAATTTAGTAGTATTTTTTTTCTTTCGATCACAAGAAGATTGGAGATGATATTATTAGTCGATTTTCCTCGTTATCCATGTCACATTTTGTGCCATTTTGAAAATTGTGGCAAAAAAATGAAAGGGCATTTCAGTGACTCTTCTGCCTCATCCATTAGGTGGAAGAAATTCCACGTCTCTCTACGTGTTAGGCATAATTGTACATTGGAACAATGGGAACACTGAACAAATAAATTTTGTTCTTTATAATTTATTTCTGGAAAATATTAAACAAACTTATTTTCCTTTATTTACGAAGTTCAGCACGATGTGGAAAAAACAATATTGTACAGAATGGTAAGAAAAATTTTCTCAAGATACTGTATGAAATTATTTTGCTGCTTCGAACTAGATAGAAATTTTGTACCGTATCGTACTACCACCCTTGATGACATGCTGTCAAAAATCAGAACATGTAGTTAGACCCGGGGCAATTAGTAACTCAGGTTCTCGCTCTAATACAAAATTATTATTGAAATTCCAAGTTACCTACCTAATCGCAAGGTCCAGAAATCAAAACTGAAAACCCTTTTCCCTTTTTTAAATCTAAGATTCACATCTCTTTTATTGCAGAATTTTCATAATTTCCCAAATTCAGTAAAAATAGCATAATTTATGAATTGTATGAGCCTTAAATTGTGCAATCTATGACAGTGTCCTTCGTCTCAGATTATATTTAAATAGGTTGCTAAAACTTTGATCAAAACGTTTGTGTACCATGACATTATTTTTAGCGTACCATGAGGTGTGAAACTACTTTTAGAGCATGCACTAGTACCTTGTACGTCTGTGAGATGTTCATCACCATCTAATACATTGATGAATCCTACTTTCATGTCACCAAATGAGAAATGGTTGATGCGATGTGAAAAATTATAGTGAACATTGTTTGCCAGGAATGACAAGTGAGCATGTCCCCCACGCAAAGGAATAGATTTTCCAGCGACAATGTGAAAATTACCAGATACTTTATTCACCAACACATTTCCGAAAAACCTGGAAGAACACAGTAAAATTAAAAAATTATAGATAGTTTTTTAAATGAAATTATTAGTTTATAGCAAGCGATACCTGCCCTGGACGAAAGTGGAATTTTTTTAATAAAGTTTTGGGTCAACAACTCTAGTACTCGCCTCTAGAACCACTCCAATATGTTGAGCTATACAGGACGAGCACCGGCCATGACATTTCAACAGCCATTGCACAAGAAAATCAGCAGTTCATAAAAAGGTGTAGCTGCACATTAGATGGAATTGAACTGAATCCTGCATACTGGACAGCCATTATGAAAAAACATCAGCACAGTCGATGTGCAATCATTTTTTAATAACATGTGGACTCGCAAACAGGCAGGAAATAATTTAGATGCCCACCTGCATGAATCCAATGGTCCAATTGCAGAATCTTTTTCAGATTGAAAATAAGTCTTTGTTGCATTAAATCCATGTTTTATAGCAATTTCACTAATTTTTGTCCCATCATTTTTATCAAGTAATTCTAATTTCTGTTTTAATAGGGATTCTCTTAGTGCAGATTCCTTCGGTGAAAGCATGAAAGAGACAGGTTTCTCCTGGATCTCCTGAATATATAAAACATAATAGAGGTTAGTATCAATTGCAAAATTTCATGTTATATTAAATCTATCTTAGTTTAAATATACACTATATGTTCAATATTGGAATTACATTTCTCTCAACTTGAATTAGTGTTGTCAGGCATTATGCACAAATGATTAATAACTCAAGTTAAAATTTTGGATTCAAGTTCCTTCACGCCTGGCTCATAAACTCAACACCACCTCTTCTGAAATCCTGGAACAGAGAAACTTGGAAACTTAAGATTAGAAATATGGAACAAACAATTTTCATCTGCACAGATCTTTTGACTAATATTTTAGATCTTGTAGCTTGTGCCAAACAGCCTCATAATGGAAAACTGTAGAATTTCAATAAGACTTTTGCTTCAGAGCGAAAGCTTCAATAATAAAGCATTTTTATTGAATTAAAATTAATCTCTACAATATTTTGCCATTCTAGGAAGTTTTGCTTGGAAGTTTGTGTGCCGATATTATCTGTTGTCATAAATCAGTATCGCCTCATAGCAAAAAAGCCACATTTACGTGCAATAAATTATAATCATAAGCCAGTTCATAAATATTTTAAATAAGCTTGGTAAATACCTCAGTAAAAACCCAAGCCTGTCCAGTGACATCTACCACATCAGCGCCTATCAGTCTGCATTCAGAGGCCACTGTGATGTCGAAGTTCAGCCATATCTTCTCATTATATTCTACATCTACTTTGTATTTGAATTTTAATCTGCAAATAACAAACATAATTAACTTAGCTGATGAAAGGTGAAATTTTTTCAAACTCTGCTCAAAGCAAGACCAGGAAACCCTTAGGTTTCCCCCACACCACTGATAGGCAATAGCCACATCTGTGTAAAAACTCCATACTCACGATAGAAACAATTCGAAAAAATAATAATAAATAACCAGACCAGAGATTTGAAAGATTCAAATTATTCTTTGGGAAACAGTGAGGATGTTCCAAATTGCACTTGCACTCTTGTTGTTGAAATTTTTATACATACAAAATGAAGAACCAACAACTAGACTTTTGAGTGGACAATGTCCCCGAGGATTGAAATTATTTTGAAAAATTTCAGTGGTATCTTTCTTACCACATGCAATAGGGCAATATATATATATATATACCATTTTCCTGCCTTGAGGATAATCTATGCGACCGAGTTGAGGGCTGAACAAAGGAGAGAGCGTTCACACAACAAATATAAAATCTGCAACATTATGAAAGGCTTCACTGTTGAATACACTAGATTCGAAAATAATATTTAAAATTGGGAAATTCATGCATACTCAAAATATCTCTTGAGCTAAAATTTGACTGCATCTATCTTTATATATCTGGCATGTTCGATGGGCAGTGGTTGACCATAGGGATGCAAGTTTCAATTTTTTTCTCAATTAAATCTTCAAAAAATAATTTTGAATTAAATTTTTCCAAATACGATTCTATTAAAAATAACTCATTCATAAATTTGAGCAATACTAAGCAAGAACGAAATAGCTGTGCATTGATTTAACAACTGGGCACAAGACCTTTGGATGCAGACTTAAAAACTGCCCGAACTTATTTCCTGCATGTCAATAGATGATTATAAGGTAGCAAAAAGGTGGTACACGTTTTAAGCATTCTGATAGTTCTGGATCCAACAGTTCAAGTTCTGCTCAGCCTGATTATATGCGAGAGAATTGTTGGACACCACATTTTTTTGGACACATGAATTTTTTTCTGTTTATCGTACCGGTATTAACTTGCATTAATGAATTTAGAGTGACGAAGGATCTTGGGAATGATAGAACAATTTTGTGACATTCATGAAGGACCTTGATTCCACACAAGATCAACTTACCGAGTATCTAGAAAAAATCTTATTTCAGAAAAAACCAGAGTGAGTATCAGCAAGAAAGTGCATATGGATATAACACCACCTCGAGCTGTAGTCTGTGAATAGGACTCTGGAATTTTTGGGAATGCATCGAGCTCTTTTACCGTTGTCAGAACAGTGGCAGCACGAGTCCCTCTGTGCCGGAGCATTGTAACAATCTGAAAATTATTTTCAATTAAAAGGGGGTCTCGTGAAGATTAATACCATAACTTATATCCGATTGACATAAAAATTCCACATGTTGGAAGCGAGTCACATGATCCAAAACCCGGTTTGCAATGCCAAATCTAAGCAGCATTGGTGCTATCTGCTCCAGAATATCCTGCCAGTTTTTATTTTGATGACATTTGGGAATGTGGTAGGTACTAAACTTCACTTGACTCATTAAATGTTCAACCTCAATTTCTGATTCAGTAACTAAACTGTAAAATGGGCTGCCATCAGAACGAAAACAGGCAGAATGTTTTAATTTTTGTTTTATTTTTGGTCATTCTAAGTTAGTTTCTGCTCGCTATCCAAATCAGCTACAATGCGTTGAGGCTTTGCATACAGCATAACTTAGTAATATAATTACCTCATAAATAACAGTCTACCAGTAACTTCACCATTCAGCATTACAGGGATGGGATACAACAGAAACACAAGCGTTTGAAAAAGAAAAAGGCAGAACTTACATCAGACAGTCAGACCAGGCACCTACGATATACGACTCAGACCTGAAAACAGTTGTATCCGTAGACGAAAGCGGATATGGAGATGTGATGTTTCAAAAACTAGGTCGAGGGGAAATCCGCCCGAGCCTGCGCAAGTAGATCCATGAATGAGACACCAAGGACAGAATCTAAATATGTGCGGATCCACTAAAAACAAGAAACCTCATTTAATGATTGGTATTCACAGTCAGGAGTCTGTTTATTCTATTTTATACTTTTTATGCATCAATTTAGGATTCGTGTCTTCTATAACCAATCCCTAAGAATTTCGGCCTAAATCCACCCATTGCCACATCTCTTGTCAAATGCGCCACTGATGGATTGCTTTGTCGAGATGTGGTCCATCTTTGGCTCATGTCTGGAGAATGTGAAAACTTCCATTTGAAATTTAACACTATTTTAAACAAATCCACCCTAACCTTAAAATCGAAGAATTTGACCGATGTAGAATGAAAATTAAATTATTATTTTTTTTCTCTCTCATTAAAATATTAACTGGGCAAATCGGCATTTGAGTCACTCAGACTCATTAAAAATTTTGATAGAACCTGCCTCCACTCCTACCCCGCTGTATTTTTTTTACTCCTTATATGTAGGTAGCCCAATTTGATGCAAATAGATTCTTTTCTTTTAAATATATATATATATATATATATACTTTGCATTATCTGTATCATCACCTGTATAAATTTCTATGTTGTGTTTTTGTAAATTTGCGTCTTTTTCTACGCATTAATATTATTGTTTTATTTTACATATATATTTTTTTTTCAAGGGTTTTTGCCGCACACCAGTGTTTTAGGTCGACAGGGCCTTGTGCAACTATCCTGTCTTTTATTCTTCTGTATCCTTAAATTTTATATTGATTATTACGGGGCGAATAAACATACATACATACATACAGTCAGACCAGGCACTTGCGATAAACGACTCAGACCTGAAAACAGTTGTATTCGTAGACGAAAGCGGATATGGAGATGTGATGTTTCAAAAACTAGGTCCAGGAGAAATCCGCCCGAGCCTGCGCAAGTAGATCCATGAATGAGACACCAGGGACAGAATCTAAATATGTGCGGATCTAGGACGCCTTCGCGATAACATGGGGTTAAGTCAAGTTTATTTACCATGTGTCATAAAAAATGACAACACAAGTAAATAAGAAATAATGGCGAGATTTGCGAAGGACGAATAACATCATCGATTCTGCAATACCCAGGTGGACACTAATGCAAGAGAAAAAATAATTACTATAAAAGAAGACATCGAAGGGGACGAGGCATGCTAGTGGATTTGAAATGTCTTCGGGTAGGAGGGCGTGCAGAGCTAGTAAAAGCGTGGAAAACAAGTAGATGTTTGGGGGCTGAGAGGAGGCGTTGAACGCTGAGACGAAGCGTGAAAAGCTTATACGAAACGTGGGGGGTAAAAACGAAGTGTGGAAACTAAAACGAAAAGTTGGCGGCTAAGGCGACGCGTGGAGATCCAAGATGAAGCGTGGAGAGCTGGGACAAATAGTGGAGAGCTAAGAAGAAGCATGGACGGCTAAGACGACGCGCAAAGAGCCAAAGACGAGATGTGAATAGCTAGTGCGAATCGGGAAGAGACATAGTTCATTTCGACACCTCTGTCGACACAAAAGGCAATACAAATAAAAATATGGCATAACTGACCTATCAGAAAAGCGAAAAAAAACTAAAAGAAAGTTTAAAAACGTGCCACAGAATAAGTTTCAAAGTAACATTCGAAAAAAGTAACACACGTTTGCTTACCTCAAAAAAATATATAAATATTTTTAAATTCGACCAAACAGAAAAATACCTCCCACACAAAAAATAAAATAAAGGGACGCCAAACACACTCGCACTATAAGTTAAAACACGGGCGAAAAGAAATTGTACTCCACTAAAGAAACTGTACTTGAGAAAAAACGTTAAAACAATGAAAGAAGGAAAATTAAAGTAAAACAAAAGAGGGGTAAAATAAAAATGAAAGTAAATTAAAATAATTTTCTAAAAGAATGAGAATCGCCTTTCGTGAGAGGCAATGATGTTTGTGCCAAAGTTCTTGAGCTAAATTAAATACAACGTAAGAGTGGAGAATTCTTGCATGTATTACTCGATTTATATATAAGACAAAGCGTGGAAAGCTAAGACAAAGTGTAGAGTAGCATGGTTATTGTGGGAGGTCAGATACATGGGCAGTTGGGTATTCAGAACCTTGAAAGGGTGGGGAGGCCAAATTTTAGAAGTTAAATAAATTAATACATCACCATGTGCCCCAGAGACAATATCGAGTGGCGGAAAATTACTGGCTTATTGAAATTCTACATTTTTATTATAAGACTTAAGCTTTCAATCGAAAGTTCTATTGAAATTCTAGTTTTTTTTCACTATTGAGGCTTTCGCAACAGCAAAAGTTTTATTGAAATTCTACGCTGTCTTTCGTATTATTGTCATGCTATTTGGCTCTAGCATCAAAGCTGCACGATTTGATATCTAAAATCTTATTCAAAAGGTCTATGTAGACGAAATCTCATTGTTCCATATTTTTAATCTATACTTTCAAGTCTCTTTGTTCCAGGATCTTGAATTTTTTGTCAAATTCAGAAAAAAAGTGATGATAATGAATTGCATAAGGCTTCTATTGGACAAGCTTTTGGAATGCGATGTGTGTGATCTACGATCATAATCAAAGTGCCAATGAAAAACTCATGCCACATACTGGTCGTTCTCAGTTCTTTGTTTACCAGATAATATAACCTTTTAAAAGTGGCTACTGGACTGTCGGAATCACATTCTTTGACGTCATAGTCACGTGGTTTATGGGAGATTCAGTTCTGACATTCGGATTTGTGCTATTTATCGAAATCATTGCATTATATGACGATTCAAAGGTCCTTGTGAATGTTTGATAGTTTCGACAATTTTTTGAACCACCTTCAATAATTTTATGATTCAATATCGTGTCTGTTCCATACATGAACTGTACATATATGCTTTGATCATTAAAAAATCGAAAACCAATAGCCTGGTAAAGGCCGATGTAACAAATATCAGATTGCTTTTGAAGTAGATCTAAAATTAAAAAATTGAAAACTTTTATTTTTGATTATTAAAATATTCTCATAATTGTCATTATTTTGGTTTATTGCCGGGATTAGGCCGATCTCACAACAGTCACAGACGCTACATGAGGACGTGCAATTTAGCGAAGGTCGAAATCTAGCTTGGGTGGACCAAAAAAAACTTTCATTTGCATAATTTCAACAGTCAAATCAAAGTACAATATCATGCAATAAATGTACAAAGATAAACACATTGATAAGAGTGTTTAATCGGCTGATTGGAGTTCCGATATACGGAGTAAAGGAGATAGATGATAACACTACGACGAGTTATTTATGCACTCCACACGCATGGGTCGTTGGTTTGCGACCCTCAAATCCGTCCCTTCCGCTACATCGTACATCGCAAATACATGGTTTGATGTAACTGCTACCTTCACTTTTTCAAACGCGCGTGTTTCTATTGGATCCCATAACTGATATAATTCTTGTAGACTGTTATTTATGGGACAACTATAAAACTAGTGGCTAGCGAGCAGAAACTAGCATTTTCCCTTGAAAACTGTTGTTTCCCTGGAAAACTGTGCACACATATTATAAGAAATGTTTGTCGTATATTTGTCACGGTTGATAGAATTCGGATTCTAGAATATTCTTAACCTATGTTGCAATCATTGATTTTCGAATGTTGCTATTTTGTATTGTTCTACATCTACGGTATTGGAGACATTTGGGTTCAGATTATCGTATTTTATATTATGCTAGATAGAGTTATATATTTTATTCAATACTATGGTATTTCAATTGATCATCTGATTGGATCGCAATCTAAACTATTTATTGTTTGATTATTGAATTCGTATCCATATTTCTGGCAACCGGAATTTCTGCCATGCTGCGTTTCATTTGCTGGAAATTTTCCAGTTGCGCGCTGCAGTATCTGCACTTCTGTCTTTAATTTGCTTAATTGTGAGTAGTTAACTGTTATTTATGTTCAATTTGATTTATATTCAGGACTTCTGTATGGAGTGAGTCATACAAATAGGTTTAATTGTGTTATCATTAGAATAAACTGTGCTACTGATTTTCATCACTGGATTAAACTTCAGTTTTACAACAAAGGATGGATGATAACTATGGTATCGGGCTTGTTTAAGTGTTTCTGGTGACATTGAATCACAAGATATCGCTTCATTACTCTAATCCCGATTACTACAACTTGTAGTCGCCGGTAGCGGGAATCTAGCCCTGCTCTCTTCTACACACATAAAAATCACTATGTTCACAGAATAGAAAAAATAACAGTTATGGCAATAGTATATCAGTGGGCTGCTGGGCAGGATGTAATATATTCATACATACCTGAGTGCCCTTTTGATTGATCTTCCAGATCGGGTGGTCATTAGGACTGGGAAATTCGATTCGGTGATTCAAATCAATTCGTGGTTGAATATTGATTTGTAGATGAAGAGTGATAATTTCTTTTGTTCTTCGATTTTAATTTAAATGTTGGCATCGCTAAATCTGAGAGATCTTCGACACGATTTTTTTCAGCGGCCTTCACTGTCGCATGAATGGCATTTGTCATTGTAAGTGGGACATTGTCTCGTTGGATGATTTAGACCACAATTTTGGTTTTCTTAACTTTGGACATGTCGATATTTGTCTTGTTGGAAGTAGTTCCCATCGCAAAAGTGAGGTTAGTGACAATTGTACTTCCAATAGGTTGTCCGTTCAACACTTCATCGGTAAGTTCACTATCGGGGTGCCTTTACGCGTAGTCTAGTTTCCGGCGCAGTTGGCTATATTCTAATGGACGTGCACGAAAGTTGATTTTGACAGAAGTAATTCCCATATTTCAACCGGATTCATCCATTCCTGAATTCAAAATTCTCGCATTCTTTGACCACCAGCAGTAAACTTGATTTTAGTTGGCTTTTTTTTATTATCAGTCGCTTCATTGTCCTTCAGAAATAATCTATCCTGGCACGGAAAGCTTTAAATGTGTTGTGAGTGGGTCGGTGGTTGTCGTAGAGTGCGGACGTGTTTTGGTTGTCGGGGGGTTCTCATGATGGAAATAATGGTATATCGATACAGTAAATAAACGTGATATTATACAACTGTGCCAAGCCAATGCAGCATTGAAAGGGGAACTGTACCCGTCGATGTCTTTAACAACGTTAACAGAACGTCACGAGAAAAATTCAAGGAATTTTCATATCCTGCTATATATAAATAAAAAAATTGTGAAAAATTCAAATGTAAATTTTTTCGCTAAACACTATTAAACAGCGCAAACAGAGCAAAACATCGTAAATAGCACAAAAGGGAAAAACACAGTAAAACAACGCAAAATCAACCACTATAAAACCAAGATCAAGGAAAGGAAATATAATATTATTTTCAAATATAGCTGAATACGAAAATTCCCCGAAATTTTGCTTTGGATCCGAAAGATTGATAGTGGTTGATTTTACTTTATTCCACTGTATTTTTCTTTTTTTGTGCTGTTCCACTCGGTTTGACCTGTTTCGCTGTATTTGTGCAAATATTTGGATTTGCCATAAAAAAATATAAGCTTTTTAAAATAATAGTTGAACATGAAAATTCCTTGAAATATTGCTCTGAATGTTTTAACGTTTTTGCCATACTTTTGCTCTGGTTGCGCTGTTTTGCTTCTTTTGGGCTGTTTTCATTAGTTAGCATGGCCGTCTCAATGTTATTTATTTTTTTCGAAACAGTTTAACACGTTATTATGCGTTACGAAAATATGTTAGGAAACGTGAGTGGCCTTTTGTAGCTCGTGACGAAACGCATCGGCAAGACAACTTCCCATGTATTGTGGCCTTAAAACATTAGGTTTTTTAAGAGAGAGTCTGCTTCGGTTCAGACGATGGAATGTGTTGCTGTCAAATATGTTACATTACATCCCTGCGTCAATCAAAAATGTTACTCCAAAATCATCAATGTGGTATCACCTTTGCAGGTCTCGCCATGTACAAAAGTGCAATATACGTTTTCGTGCGATCTTTCGTTCAGATTTTTTGTTCTCACTTTGTTTACTCTAATTGCATTCATGTGATTCAAGTGTGTCTAAGTAAGCAACTTCGCAAATTTTTGGAAGTGCGAAATGACCATTTTTTGCAGTTTCTAAAGGGGAAAACGTCATTCACCTTGATTTTAGGCGCAAATAAAATACCTTCGCACGACTTAATCAAAGCAAGTATGGAAGGGAACGATTGGCAGTAAAAACAACTAGATATATTAACGAAAACAACCAAAGAACAAGAGTAATGAATGTTATTGACTTTTCAATATATATCAACACGAGAAGACTATGGATCTACTTTTGCAGCTACTGCAGCACCCTAAGTAGTGTTTAATCATACAAGCCAACCACGCCCAGTCAAATTTTTTCTTTGTGTTAATTTACATGAATGAGCGTTTGCACGAGTGTTTTGTGCATACAAATGTACGTCCTTTCGGCTATTTTTTCAAATGTCCAATTCGGGTATCTTTTCAAAAATGTGCTTGCGAAATTACACCCGTTAAGCTAGGGGCGAAACCGCACAATGAATCTACCCACAGTTCTTTTACATCCGGGACTTCTGGTCTTGATTCATATAGCAAGGTAGTTGCCAGATTAGCATAGTTAATATGATGGTGTTAAAACATTTTTTACATTAAAATATTTTTTGATGGAAATATATTCTGAACAATGTTCGAGAATAACTAATGATTAGTTGCAAAATTAAATAATTATTGAAAGTTATATTTGACACTCAAATTCCAGCCATTATGAAAGTAAACATAGAAATAGTTCCTTTTATTTTGCCATGAACAACATAAATCACACGCTGTACACACAACATATTACTCAAGTTGATGCATTCGTTTACTAAAAAGTAGAAACCACGCAAATATAAGTCATCCAAATATAATGCTCGGTTTACTTGGTTTGCACAAATTCATTGCCATTCGAAGGTTGAAAGTAAAAAGTGAGTTTATTAGATAGATAGATAGTATATTGTAGTTAACCATAAAAAAGATAAAAACATAGAACAGTTACTACGTGTTCAAAATATAGAAGTAAAGTGAAGTTATTTAATACATTTAAATTTTCCATGTTTTCGACGACGATCAGTATATGGTATTATTTTTTGAGGCAGAATACAAATCTGGCATAGGCAAAACGTTCAACGACTGTTCACAGATCGATGCGTGACTCATTTTTCAGGATTAATCGAATGGTTCTGGTGCTCAGAGATCTTTGTTGATCTTCGATACATTATATAGGCTACATTACATTGAAAGACCACAATCAGCGGCGGAAAAAGGTCTCATACTTGCAATTTTGTTATAAGGTAGGATATGTGGATACCATCTTGTTGTCGGTACCTACCGGTAACGTTCAGCGTTAAAACACATCATGAATTTTTGTTGTAACAGTACTGGTAAACTTTTGATTTCATTCAGATATAGCTTTCACGATAAAAGATACGTAAAGGGTAACTCTAAGTACCGGACACAATAGGCCTGCACCATAGTTTAATATTCCAAATTATGTTGAATAACAGCTAAGTTAACGTTAAGTTAATGTACCGGTAATTAAATAACTAGCTGCAGATTGCTGTGATTTCGTACTGGTAGGCCTACCCTGGTCAATTCCTACCGGTATAAAACTCTATTAAGAGTGATCTGTGATTGGTTGTTTCTTCCCAAATTAGCCAAAACCGTCTTTCCTGTGTAGCTTCGCACAGTTCTTGAGCCTTTTAATTTATTAATTGGCCATTTTTCGTTCAAATTCTGCGAAAATTTGGCGTATACAGTGGTATATGAACAATGAAGTGTTATTGTTACTTAACATTCTAGCCCAATCTCATTTTCGTAGGTCAATTCTTCACCAATCACCAATTTAACGCGTCAGCGTGTAGAAACCTAAGTTAAGTTGTACAAAAGCCTCACTGATCTCATGACGCTATTCTGTCAAACGATTTTAATTCTATGTGTAAATAATTACTTGCGTATCTTGTATCCTAAACCACATCCTGAATATATTTTATAAAGTGTAGCTTACAGAAATAACTTTCTTCAACAGGGTGAAATTTGCAGTAATGACTGTGCCGGAAATGGGGAGGACTAGGCGTTATCGGAGTGGTGACAAGGATAGTGCTTCACAAAATGGTCATTTAACAAAGCGAAGAAGACTTGATGATTACACCTCTTATGATTACACCTACAACTCGAAAAGGTACGCTTATATTATGAAATGACTTTTTGTTAAGAAAATTCGAACAATACCAAATTGTGGACAAAGTTCTAAACCTTCAGTACATATTAACTATAAAGATTCTGACAGCTTTAAATTCTTCACTCACTAATGACATATTATACATGTAAGCTTTATATTTCCCTTCCGGAATTTTTAATCCTTTTGGATGAATGTTTTCAATTGTTGGTTGGCGCCATCCATCGGGCACCCTTAAGCGGAGCACATTGTGCTGGCTGCTGAGATAGATTGATGGAACTGTAGGGTTTGGTCAATGCGACGAATTTGAAGTCAATTGTATTGTTGTTATGAGTACCAATGAAGTTCCTTTTGGTTGTTCAAGTTATTCTAAGTATTTATAATATATTCTGGAAATCATGAAGAATTGTTTTGTAAATGGAGTGTAAACCTTTGATGCCAAATCTAGTGAGACCGGATAGAAGTCACTTTCATATCATATCTCACTTTCACACACATCATGCTTACACAAAGTTGGTTTTGTTTGCAGCCGTGATCTGAGTCGAAAATATCGAAGCAGTCGTCATGATGTGTACTATAGCAGGGATAACAGTCAGATGAGTTGCAATAAACGACTTAAATACAATAATCGGAGAGATTCAAAAAGTGAGAGTAGTAGGAGACGACATCGCCGCAGACACAGAAGGCATAGGTCTAAATCTGCTTCTAGTGTGGTGAGTGTGTATCACTGTTTTAGCATTTTTATTCTGATATATTATTAGGAGCCAGATGAGTTGAATGTTAGATGATTAAAATAATTTGTCAAAAAATTGGATGGACGTTTTTTCCCATGGTGGTAATTTTAATGCATCTTGTCTAAGCTTCAGAGATTTTTTGTCATAATCTTTCAGGTAAGTTCTTTATTTTGAAAGAGTTTTATAGTTTGTTCTGTGCATTTTATATATAGGGATTCCAATTGAAAGGTTTTGTTTATATCTACTGCAATCGGCCAATTTATGACTAAAAAAATTATTTTGTTTATTTGGTATCATTGTGCCCTTGAAAAATTTTAATATCAATGAAAAAAACATATTCAAATCTTTGTGCGCTTATTCTGATGATACAATATCGTATTAGCTGACTCTTCGTTCAATTTGTGAAAAAGGGCACTTTTAACATTTATAATAATTGTGTATGCATCTTGCACAGGGTTCTTACTCTGGGCAAGATTTATATTTTTGTTTATTCCTGACAAATTTCTTATGTGGTTCCTGGTTATATTCCACATATCGCATATGTTCAAATGATGGCATTGATTGATACACACCCTGTCAAACAACACATCTGGCAAATTTCCCGTTGCGACAATATGAACGTCACTGGTGCTTTGATCTCGTGCATCTTGGCGTGGCAGTCACAGAGAGAGCTACATAGAACCAAGAATGGCAGGGCAAAGAGTGTTCAGGATGACGAAGAAGGTCACCTTATCTATCGACATGGCGACTGGCTGCAAGCGAGATGTACTAAGAGAAGATTTATAAGCTAGTTATAAATTATGCTGTGGGGTTTTTTGTCCATATGGGTTGTGCGTCATACACTGTATTTATTAGGGCATATTTTGCAATTTGCTTATATTGTGCAAAATTCTCAGGGGGTTCAAATTTGTTTGTGATCTTCAGATTTTTTTTTTATTTATTTTGATTCAAAAATATCTCAGCTGAATGAAGCTTGATCAATAGAGATTTGCCATGATACTAAGCATTGTCAATGTATATATAAGTTATATAATGTTGCATGTTGGTCGGTTCCCTTTTCTGTTAGATAATCAAGTATTTAATAGCAGTGCTTTCTGGATATACAGCCATGGATTGTTTTTATTTTTTCAAACACATGATGAAATTTTCACTTGCTGAGTTAAATAAAACAAATATCCACTTATTTATTAAGGCCACTTCTATAATATTAAGAAGTGGTTTAAAAATAAAACAAAATTTATTGTAAGGAACCATAAAAACTATATTTTTCTTTGATTCATTATGATTCGACAAGTGTTTTGAGCAAAATTTGCATCAAATGTAATGAAATTTTACGAAGTAACTTGAAATTTTCTGTTCAATATATTGATGATTTAGACTTAAATTTTTTCGTTTTAAAGATTTGCTTTCAACATTTTGCCTAGAGATTAGAATCTCTATCTGAAAGTGGCAATCCTGTTGAATATGAAATGCATTGGAAAGATTTCCATGTGTTGATATAAACACTGAAATTTTAAACAAGTATGTCAGATGCGATCTAAAACTTCAAGATGCATGACAATTTCGTTGGGTGAGGAAAATTCTCCATGTGTTGTCAAAATAAAACAAATGGCCAAGATCTTTGGAAAGATTATTTCCCCTTCACAGCAACGTACAAAGAATCATTTCGTAGGTGATTTATGCCTTATGTTTTTTAACAGATGAAATCCTCTCCACTCTTGGAGAAGGTACATTTGGAAAAGTCTTACATTGCAAGGATCATAACAGGTCAGTGTGTTTTTAGTAATTTTTCAAGTTGTATTGTATGCCTGACTGGTTGTACTGAACGAAGCTGCATAGTTATACATGAATTTACCGTATTTCTCGAATGAAAAGATGTCTATTTTTTAAATCTACCAATGATAAAGTTGTACATAAGACTTCTGAGAATTCATTGTTTGTATGAAATATTAGTGTTGATAATATTAAAGCTATTTCGTGTGTCTGTCATTGGCATATGTAAAAAATGTCCAAGGATTTTAATAAATGTTTTGGTTTTAAACTTTTCTCTTTATTGAAATTCACTTGAGCAAGGCCCGGAGGCAATGCCTAAAGGAAGCAACTAGCAGCCGCTTGATAGCGAAGAGCTACTACAAGATCTATTACCAGCAACTGCACTCAAAGCGGAAAATATTTCAGAGGGAATTGAACTACTATGGTTGAGTGCAGTGACTGGTAGCTGCCCTGAGCGGTAGTAAAACCATCACTTCTTTGCTTCCTTTCAGTCACCTCTTATGAAACGCGGGAAATATGTTAAGACTATTCTAAAGCGAGTTCCTACAGGGCTAAAATTTACTTATATCAACCCTATAAATTTAATTTATTTCAAATGATTGATTTATGTTTTCAGGAATGGCCAACATATAGCTTTAAAAGTTATTAAAAATATTGAAAAGTATAAAGAGGCTGCTTATATGGAAATCAATGTTCTTAAAAAAATTCAAGAAAAAGATCCGAGTGGGAAATAGTGAGTCTTGTTAATTTTTATTCAATGTTCCTAATAATTTTGTTAAAAGTCAATGTACTCTGTAAGAGGAATCCAATTGATTCAATGCTGCAATTTTTCTTATAGAATTTGTACTTTTATTTTTTTGTTTATCTTTTTCTCGTGCATTTTTAGAAGATAAACAACATAATTCCATTTTTCTTCGTTTAGCTTGTGTGTTACTATGCTTGATTATTTTGAATATCACGGACATGTTTGTCTAGCTTTCGAACTTCTTGGACTGAGCACATACGATTTCCAGGTATATATTTGTCTTGATACTGCTATATGAAAATGTAATGCTCAATTTCTGGTTGGCTCACTTTATTTTTTTACATTTTTACAGAAGGAGAATCACTACTTACCATATCCGATGGAAGATGTTAGAATAATGGCCTATCAACTCGTCTGGGCTGTAAAATGTAAGTGCAACATCACTTAGTTGAGTGGACTCGTTATTATTATCCCGTCAGAAATTTTTTTTTGCAACATTTTTGTTGAGTATGGGTAACTAATGTATCGTGTTGTCAAGGCATGGTCCATCTTTGGCGCATACTCCACTAAGTGAGATTTCTGATTGTGTAATGACAGTAAATTTATTATCTATCATTAGCATCAGAATACTTGCAATTTATCATATTACTGCATTATCTTTTTTACTGATCAATCTGACAAATATAAACTATTATGATTTGATTGATTGTATATTAGAACGCTTCCTTGAAATGCAGCAAGTTTCAAGTAATCGTGATTTTTGTGTGTTGACTAGATAGAATGATTTTTTGGCAATTTTGGAACTGAATTGATTGCTCTGCTCCGTATTTCATCATTCTTCTCATGCAGCAGTTAGGAATTGCTGATTAATCGTCTTTAACATGATTGAAACTAGTTGACCTAATTAATCAGCAACTAAAGGCTTCCAAATCCGTATAAGAGCATTGAAATTTGGGATGATTGACTAATTTATTCAAAGGCACCAGGTTGCCAATATCTTGGATGACCGGAAATGTGATGTATCCCCCTTCGGTCTGAGACATTTCCTGTTCCCCAGAGAACAAAAATTTCGGGTAATGATAAGTGATCTGATAATATGTAAGAGTGTCCATATTATAAAACATTCCCTGCTTTCTCTGACAAATGTTGGATGGTGACATTCCCTACTTTCTTAGACAAAGGTGGTGTAAACTAGCATGACGTTTGGTTTTTATTTTTTTGTTTTTTCTGTGTTTAAATTTACTCTCAAGTAAAGCTGAGCGAGTGACTTCATATAATAGAATTTATCTGCTCTGAGTGATGGAAGAAAAAGTGAACCATTTCTTAGTTTCGTTTATGTTGCCTCTTATAACGCTGTCCAAGACAAACCTTCGCGGGCTTTATTAGGTGTTCACTGGCTTTGTCACTAGTGGTGGTACGCATCAGAATTTCAACTAATTACGGTACCTACTCGAGATTGTAAAAAATGTGCAATTGTAAAATGGCAATCTGATAACAAGGAGATGTCCACAGTCCTTGAAAATTTTAAATCAAGTGGCTAAGGGTGCTATTGGTTTATTCGGTGCCAGTTAAAGACATTTTCTGTTTATGTTTTAAAGATACAATCGGTAGAATACAGACAGTCATTAAATAAATCATTCTTCAGAATGTTGTTGTTTTCTTTTATAAATAAATTTTTTTTTCAGTTCTACATGACAATCATCTGACACACACTGATTTGAAGCCAGAGAACATCCTTTTCTATGATTCAGAGTGCTCAATTTCATACAATCCATCTTATAAACGAGATGAAAGAAGTTTACATAATCCTGATATAAGACTTATAGATTTTGGCTCGGCTACATTCGATCATGAACACCACAGCACGATAGTTTCCACACGACACTACAGAGCACCAGAAGTTATATTAGGTAAGCCAGAGTAGTTTTTATATTTGCATATACCAAAATGATTCAGCTTGCATATGGTTGTTGTCCCCACAGGTGGGAATCCGCTCTGGCAGTATCAATTCTTTTTTGATTATGTTAATTAGCTTATACAAGTTAACAAACTAAGGCGGCATGATTGTCAAGCTCTTATTTGTAACATTATTCCCCAATGCAAGTTTTGCAAATGCTCTGGTGTGGTGAGTCAGAGTAGTTTTTATATTTGCATATACCAAAATAATTCAGCTTACATATGGTTGTTGTCCCCACAAGTGGGAATCCGCTCTGGCAGTATCAATTCTTTTTTGATTATGTTAATTAGCTTATACAAGTTAACAAACTAAGGCGGCATGATTGTCAAGCTCTTATTTGTAACATTACTCCCCAATGCAAGTTTTGCAAATGCTCTGGTGTGGTGAGTCAGAGTAGTTTTTATATTTGCATATACCAAAATAATTCAGCTTACATATGGTTGTTGTCCCCACAAGTGGGAATCCGCTCTGGCAGTATCAATTCTTTTTTGATTATGTTAATTAGCTTATGCAAGTTAACAAACTAAGACGATATGATTGTCAAGCTCTTATTTGTAACATTCCCCAACGCAAGTTTTGCAAATGCTTTGGTGTTATTTTCTGAAATATGAAGTATTTCTCCCCACTTCGTTCATAGTTTAGCGTTTAGCTTTATATCAATAATTAATCTTGTTTTCACCAGAACTTGGATGGTCTCAGCCATGTGATGTTTGGTCAGTTGGTACAATCATATTCGAGTTTTACATGGGGATCACAATGTTTCAAACACATGATAATCGTGAGCATTTAGCGATGATGGAACGGATTCTTGGGCCGATACCACAAAGAATGATAAAACGAAGTCGCAAGCAAAAATATTTTTATCGTACAAAATTAGATTGGGATAAGTCCTCATCGGCAGGAAAATATGTACGAGAAAACTGCAAGCCGCTGTTAGGTTATATTCACAGAAAAGATGATCCTGAACATTTAAAACTTTTTGATCTGATAGCACGTATGTTAGAGTATGATCCTGCAAAAAGAATATCAATGGCGGAAGCAATCAATCATCCATACTTTGACTCTCTTCCAGCTTCAATAAAATACTCTAACTGTATTCATTCCAATGACCTATCTTCAAATACCATGACTGTTTATAATGGATTATGATATACTTTAGTTTAAACTTTTTGATTTTGCTGTTTCTGGTATTCCTTGTTTCTACGACTGGATTTATCTTTTCTATGGTTCCGAGCTAGATGTTTGGAGTATATGGAGGGTTTTGATAAAGATATATTTGTATGAAATAGCTGCAGGTTTTTTGAGTGGAAATAAATCATTGGAATCTCTATTTCTGTTAGATTGTGATGGGTTTGTTAAAAGTTTTTTTCAACTGTTTTGTCTTTGTGAAAACGTCCATTTGCTCCAAGAAGTTTGTGCATTACTCGTTTTTCATGTGTGATGCTATGTGTAGTGGTCATCCGGACTTGTGCTCCGTACACAGGTAGCCTTTGGTGGTTTAGGCGGCTATAAAAAGCAGTACAACTCCTGAAAAGCTTTTGAAAGCCGATTCCAAAAATTCACATTGGTTGTTGAGTTTTGATGGCATAAGGTGGTTGAAGTTGTAGCTGTTGCCAAAAAAATTGACTAATATTAATATGCTCTGCTTACTCCGGAAGGGGTCTTGTCACTTAGCGGGATGAATGAATTGATAACTGGACCTACTTGTGCGAGTATTGTGACATCTCCGTCCATGTGTGCCGTAAAAAGCAAACCTTCGTTCGGTAGAAAACCTGGTTGTTGATGCAAAATGCACGCGTTGCTTCTTTGACTCCTGGTAGGCTAACTGAGTTTGTGATTGCATTGACACGCATGCGTGCGCTTAATGGGAAAATGAAGTGGCTCATGTGCCTCTGAGGTTGTGTCAAACCTAGACTCTGAGGTTGTGTCAAACCTAGACTCTGAGGTTGTGTCAAACCTAGACTCCGAAAAGGTAATTACTGGCTGATTGATTATAGGGCCTGCGTAAATTTTTTCTCTGTCGAACCAGACGTCATAGTGGGCGCCCCTGACAAAATATTTCCTAAAATTAGCGTTTCTAACGTATATCACGATGAAGCAGCTCATCTTTCGGCTTATTGTGGAGGGGCCCATGATACTTGAATATGCTTGTGATCACAACTTTAACAGGGTTTTATCAACTTCTGATTGTCGCAATGCCATGTATAATCTTGATTAATGTACCATATTTTCCCAAAAATTCATTTTTAAGTATAACAAACTAAGCAAAATTGGTAAATCCGGAGGATAATAAGTTTTCGAGTCATTCCATGGCGTTATAATTGGAGGTTCGAAAATTTTTTGCATAAAACATGCAATATTCATCGTCATCAACATTTTTTTATAACGCTGTCAGATCAACGTTATCATCCTACACGGAAAAAATCTGTGTTCACGTCGCCCAACTTGGAATCAAGCTTATTTGTCTTAAAATTGTGATATATATTCTGAAACGCTTGTCCAATATACTCAACTCATTCTGAAATTAGCATTGTGTACCGGTGCAGAGAGTGTGGGTTAGTGTTATTTAGTGAGTCCGAGTCTTGGATGTTCTGCGGTGTCATTTCTGTTGCTGATAAAGCGTCCGTCTGGATTGTAGATTGATTTATCGATAGCGTACGTGCCGAAGTTAGGACAGGATAACTATTTGATTGATTAATTTTTTTAATTTCACAATTGCCTCAACATGAACAACACATCCCATAATATCAACACTAAATATAAACAGTAAACAACGTATACTAAATATCATATGATGATACGCATTGTGTTAGTCCATACTACATATGCGAGACCGGAGAGGTCATCAAGACACAAATGACCCAAATCTTCCGCTGTAATATGAGTAGTTAGTCGGTTATACGCATAAAAGTGAACTTGTAAGCATTAAAACATAATGGGAGGTAAAAATTGGAACAGTCAGCAAAAAGTTGATGTCAATGGGCTACACAGGGTCTGCCCAGGGGTCTCATGAAGTTTAGTACCGTATATCCGATTATCATGAAAATTTCCCATGTTGCAAGCGACTCATCCTAACCCGGGAGACAATGTCAGATGCTTGCAGCATTGGCGCCCCCTAGTTAGGATGAGAATATTCTAACAGTTTTTATTTTAATGACATTCGGGAATATGGTACTAAACTTCACTAGACCCCTGCCCATTGCCTGTGATGCGCCAAGAGCTGAGAGAGCAGAACAGAACTTGGCCGGGTTCATATATGATCAGCTAAAAGCAATGGAATTGAAACTAGTTGACTAAAAATTTGTATTCAGTACTGAGTATGGACCCATCACACAGTTGAAATGGATTTCATTCATGGCCTGGGCATATAATGAAATATATATTACATAAATTAAATGATGGGATATGTCGCAATAATTAAGTGCAAATGTTCGGCTATTTAGAAATAATGTCGTTTCTTCGGACGAATCGGGAAGATTAAAAACAATACTCTGTTCTCGTCAATGTAAAATAGGATGTCGGTGCTTTTGCAATTATAAAGTTATTATTGAGGAAATTTTGCTGATTTGGTAGATTGCTTCCGAGTAGCAGGGTCAGGGGTAGTGGCATACCACTATATTTTCAGCAATACGAAAAAAGAAAAAAAATGTAACCTATATATATTTCGTCAACAATTCTGAATTACTAGCAAATGGTGGTGTTCAAGCTCTATCAATAGGTTTGAGTAGATTGTTATGAAGTAGTGTTGAGTGGAGTAGAGTGCAACACTGTATTTATTAGACAATAAAATAACAAAAAGCAGTGAAAAATATATAAATATTTCAACAGCAAATTTTTTTCAATTTTTAGTCGAACAAAAAGAAAGTGCTATTTTTGACTTTAACAGAAACATGGGCTCAAACTTGTACGTCAGTAAATTTTAAAGACTTTTCAAATTCACTGCTTACAGAGGGAGTGAAATATATGCGCATACTTTTTGATCTTGTACAGTGTTTGTGTGCATCATTTATACAAATGAAAAACAAATGGGAGGATAGCATTTTCATAACAATTTTGCAATTTCTAAGGTAAGCCTTCCTTTCAACTGCAGAATCTGGCGTTTGTGGAACAATTCTGCATTTGATATGTGAAACTTTCAGAAAAATACATCTTAACAAATTGTTTTGCAAAATTTGGATTGACGATGGCCCCCAACAGAGAATGCCATACTACAATCGAGAGTGAAATAAATAAAGTTATTGTTTCAGGTATTGCATTAATTTGTAAAATATGCCAACTATTCGAAACATTTTTTTGGCAGCGCATCGACATGAGGCCACCAACTCAAATTTTCATCAATTTGGACTCCCTCACACGTTATACTTGTGGTATGCTCGATTATATTTTTGCTATAAGATATTTCAAAGTTAGGTACCTTTATAACCAAAAATTATAAATTTACCTGTCGAATAATTTAGCGATAATTCTGAACTTGTTAGCGCATATCCAATTATAAACTTTTTGACATTGACTATCATATCCAGTCCAGCAATGCATGATGCAGATTTTAAAAGCGGAATTTTATCTGCAAACAGAGTTGAATTATAAATTGAATGTGGATGCACCGGGCAAGTCGTTTATAAAAATTAAAAACAAAGGCTCAAGGTCAGAACCACATGGGACTTCCTGAGTTATCTTACCCATGCTGTACGAAAAGTTACCGCGCTGAACAACTGACAACCACCTCAAGTGGGAGGTCATTAAATCACGCTTTTGCTATATCCAAGAATGTTCCACAAGTCACTTTATTTTTTGCGCTATTTTCAAGTATGATTTTTTTGAGTCAACCTACCGCCAGTTCTGTTGAGTGGACTAATTCCTGTAAAAGCCAAACTGGCTAAGGCTCAATGACTTTGTTGATTCGGAAATGTATTTAACATTCTATAAATTTTTCCATATATTTTGGCAATTTGCGTTAATAGCGAAATCGATCTATTATTATTCGTATCATGCAATGTACCCTCTTGCAGAGAGGTATGTATGACTTTGGCTATTTTTGGAGTAGGCTATCGGATATATGCCTTTGTGGAAACTTTGATTCACACAAAATGAGTGGCAATATATTTTTGGCAACTTTCAGCAGTGTTACAGGTATATCAGCTAAATGAGAAAATATTTAAACAAAAAACCTTCATCCTGGATGCGGAACTGGTATCTGCAAGAGAGGTTAAACGGTATTCTCGGCTTCTTCCTCTCCCACAGGATAAAATGAAATCATATGCGACAAATTGACACAATATTTTGTTTTTAATTTTATGCCGCTTATTGTTGGGCTTGTTTATTATCATTGGTCAATCAATCTAAATTTGGACATAAACACGTAAACATTTGTCATCATCAAAAAAATAAAAAAAAATCTCTACAAAAAGCAAAGAAAGACACTTTTATAGGTAACTATGGATAATTTTATTTCTTGTGAATAGTTGAATTTATCATTTTTGGGTGATTGAATGAGTAGGCTAGTTTAACGTTTTAAACCTTATTATAGGTTTAGTACTGAGTATCTCTGTGTGTTCTTGTTTTGTTACGAAGGGGAGATCAAAATAAATGTCTGTAGTCCTATGTACCGAAACAGCCCCCAAGTTCCCTTTAGTTGTTGCTAAATAGGGCCGTTCAAAATATTCGATTCGGAAGTTTCGACTTTTAAGTTATTCAGTTTCTGCATCAATTCGAAATGAACAAAATGGTAATTTAATTTTTTTCCATAAATATGTGTGAATTTTCACATAAATTATAAGCTAATAAAAAGATGTCTATGTTTGTTTATTATATGACATTCGATTTTGGCCACATCTACCTTTCACTGATTGACAGTTGATAATTAATCTAAAAACGGAGATCCAAATTGGTCCCACCCTCTCCCCAGGGGGGGAATTTGAAATCTGTGAACAATGATTAAAACAATAACATCTCAATGATATTAGATAGAAAGGTGTAGCACAATGTTTCGGATATAAAATGAATAATTGAAATTAATTGTGCATGTCTTCACTCCACATTCGAATTCTGTCATCTGCCAGGACACCAGATTCCATAGTTTCGTATCCAGTGTCATTCTCACTGGGTATAAACTCCCAGATTGGAAGAAGGTTGAATGGTCGAAGTCGCCTGAAACTTCCATTTTAGCATGATACAGGATATGTGTACGAACGACATAATTACGGGGCCGTTTCGGTACATTTCATAGTAAGAGATTGATTAAATTGTGTTAAATAATTATTGCTGTTATTAATGTATCTGTCTTGTCTCAAGCCTTTTATTATCATTCGTTGTTTTCAATATTAATATGACTTGCTTTAATGCCCCGACCGGTCCATTTTCTCCGAATATATTGGGGTAATATTGTTGTTCTGTAACATTTGAGCTAATTGATTGTGGCGATTCAATGTTTAAGATTGAATATCTGGTACTTTTATAATGAGTGATATAAGTTAATAGTATGAAAAATCGGTCCATTTTCGCAGAATATATTGGGGTAATATTGTTGTTCTGTAACATTTGAGCTACGATAATTGATTGTGGTGATTCACTGTTTAAGATTGAATATCTGGTTCTTTTATAATGAGTGATATAAGTTAATTAGTATGAAAAAAAAGTGATCTGGGCAAATAAAATGAAATTTCTGATTGGAAAAACCATTGCCGAATCACACTTGTACCCGAAATGATTTGAATTTGAAAAGTGGTGTTTCAAAAGTGAGTTTCACCATCTGATATACGCTGTGGGATAGTTTTAACATACGGTAAGTTTTTGATGAGATAAATCGAACATTCCTGTTGCAAATGAGAATAAAGTCTTCGAATTTCCTGGTCGGCATTAGAATGGCCTTGTAATTCATCATTATTTTTCTAGATATGTTTTCGTTAATTGTATCATAAGCATGCCTTTGGAGATTCCAATGTTTTAACAAATAGATAAATTTCTTTGATTGAAGCATAAAATGTTTGCAAGAAAGCAAGTGCGGATTTTGATTTTAAATGATGGAGAGTTTAAAGATTCAACTTTATATAGAATCCAAAAAGGGTGGGCCATTCATTTCAAACTTGGCCCCACACTTGCTTCAAAAAATGTGCAAGTGTTCTGCAATCATCCTTTGCCAGAAAATGTTTCTTCATCTCAGTCTGTTTTTCGTGCCTTGGATTGGATAAACAACGCTGCAAATTTAGGAGACCGATCAGATGCCTTTGCTGCTTTTGACGTCTGTAAAGCTGGTACTTTCCAATATCGCTTTACAGTTGGAACAGATTTGTGTGGCTCTGGATATTTTGTTGTTGACCCCATCATGAAAGTGGGTCCAGATAATCATATCCTTCCAATGGACAGCATATGCATACATACAATTCTATCCAAGTCACTCGGGCCTTTTTCTAAATGGCGTGAAAGGTTACAAGTATCTTATGAAACTGGATATAATATGATTCATTTGACACCAACTCAAAAGCTTGGTGTTTCAAACTCGTCTTACTCTATTGCTGACCAATTGGAACTCAATCCAGCAGTCTCGATAGATGCGACAAAAGAAGTAGCCTGGGCAGATGTTGGCGAATTTGTTGATATGTTGAAAAATGAGTGGAATATGTTGACCATGACTGATGTTGTATGGAATCATACAGCAAAAAATAGTGAGTGGATTAGAGAACACCCACAGTGTTCATTTAATCTTGTTAATTGTCCTCATTTGAGGCCAGCATATATTCTGGACAGAGCATTATATTATGTTGCGATTGATGTTGGGAGAGGTAAATATCAAGAGGATGGAGTCCCTAATATCATATCCTGCGAGGAGCATTTGACGTTGCTGGAAGAAATTCTTTTAAAAAAAGTTGTTCCAGATTTGAAATTGTGGGAGTTTTTTCAAGTTGATGTTGATGCTATATTGCAAGAATTTGATAATGCTATAAAAAATTTCACGGATGATGGTTATGAAAAGATTAAGGGGCCTTGCCCAACTGTCTCTATTATACAGGACATGCAATTTCGTAGACTTATGTCAACAATTGATATTGATGTTGCAGTTCATCAATTCTATACAACTTCAAAACCTCCTGTGATTGACATTGCACGGCAAAACCTCGCAAGCACTCTTGTTTGGCTTAATAAAATGAAGAAGCAAGAAGTACAAGAAGATATGCTCTCTGCAGTAAAAAATGTTATCTCCACTATTCGGTATGAACGACTTGATGATCAAGGACCTAAGAAAATTTCTATATCATCACAGTCACCTCTCGTTACAGAGTATTTTTATCACCCTTTTACGGATGAAACTTTGATCAAAGATGAACTAGCAATTTCGAATCAAGAACATGCTCAATATATAATGGCACATAATGGTTGGGTAATGGGTGCCGATCCCATGAAAAATTTTGCTGAATATCCAACTAAAACATATTTTCGGCGGGAGTTGGTTAGTTGGGGTGACTCTGTGAAGTTAAATTATGGTAGAAAGCCCGAAGATTGTCCTGTATTGTGGTGTCGTATGGAAAAATATACCAAGATAACTGCTCGGTATTTTCATGGAATTCGAATAGACAACTGTCATTCTACTCCGATACATGTTGCGGCATACATGCTTAATGCTGCACGTAATATAAGACCTGATTTGTATGTGTTTGCTGAATTATTTACTGGTAGTGAGGAAGTTGATAACATCTTCGTTAATAGACTTGGTATCAATTCCTTAATTAGGGAAGGTATGGTTGCCTGGAATTCCCATGAACTTGGAAGATTAGTGTATAAATATGGTGGAGAGCCTGTAGCGTCTTTTGTTCAACCTGACACAAGACCATTGATGCCTAGCTTGGCACATGCTTTGCTATATGATACAACTCATGACAATGAAAGTGCAATTAAGAAAAGAACACATTTGGATCCTCTTCCTTTTAGTGCTCTTGTATCAATGGCAAGCTGTGCAGTAGGTTCTAACAGGGGTCATGACGAACTTGTGCCACATCACATCCATGTGGTATCTGAGAAAAGACAATATGCGTCATGGCTTGATAATGCTGATGATCCAAGTACCAGTACAGATGTGGTAAGCATAAAACATGGGATTCTGAAGGAGAGACGTATTTTGAATCATCTTCACCAAACAATGGCATTGAATGGTTTTCAATCAAGTTTTTGTCGATCAAAGAGACTCGGATGTTGTTGTGGTCACACGCCATAATCCCATTACACATCAGTCCTATGTTTTAGTGGCACACACCGCGTTTGTTAGCATAAAACGCAGACGGGTAGAGCCTCTAGTTGTGGAAGGTCATATTGAAAGTATTGCCTTTGAAGCTAAACCCTGTGATGATGAAACAGACCCCGATCAACTTTTTGCTTCTTTTATTCAGCATCCCAATATTATAAATGGCCTGACTAACATTAAAGTGATGTCTGATTGTGATGTCCACCTGGACCAGAGTAGCTGTTGTTCAATAGAGTTTGATCCTGAGCACAGAAATAAACAAAAGATCACTTTTACTGACTTTCCTCCCGGTAGTGTAATCGTTTTCAGAATGAAATTGATGGGAACTGCTGAAGCCTCTGCAAGCAAATTAAGATCCACTGTGAATAAAGTGATAAATGATCAAGATCTTGAGTTTCGGAATACAATTGCTCCTTTGAACCTGTTGGATTTGAACAGAATCCTTTTCCGCTGTGATGAAGAAGAAAGATCCGATAATTTTGGCATAGGTGTATACAACTTTCAGGGATGGGATTCTCTAAAATATTGTGGTTTACAAGGCATTATGTCGATAATGGCATCCATCCGAGCAACCAATGATCTTGGTCACCCAGTTTGTCAGAATTTACGCGAAGGAAACTGGCTCATGGACTACATTGCATCCAGATTGAATAAGCACAAAGGTACAAAACATCTTGGTTCATGGTATGCTTCAGTTTTTGATTTAGTTTCCAAATTGCCGAGGTATTTAGTTCCAGCCTATTTTGACATGGTACTTTCTGTTTCATACGTGAAATTGCTTGATGTATGTTGGAGTCAGATGACACCATTCATATCAAGAGGAAGTTATTTTGTTAAAACTCTCGCTCTCGGTTCAGTGGCTCTTAACGGCGTTGTTCAACATTCTGGTCTCCCTAAAATCCAGTCAAATGAAGATGATTTTCCTTCTATGGCAGCAGGCCTTCCTCATTTTGCCACTGGTATTATGAGGTGCTGGGGAAGAGACACGTTTATAGCCTTAAGAGGACTCCTCCTCATCCCTGGACGTTACGAAGATGCCAAAAATCTTGTGTTAGGGTTTGCTAGTTGTGTTCGGCATGGCCTGATTCCTAACTTACTTGGGGAAGGAAAAATATGTAGATACAACTGTAGAGATGCAATTTGGTGGTGGTTGCAATGTATCCAGGATATTTGTGAAATGTGTAAAGATGGTTACAAAATATTGAAGATGCCTGTTGGTCGTATTTATCCGACAGATATTGAAGGGCCCGTCATTCCACCTGAAATCCAGCAACCTCTTTTTGATGTAATGCAAGAATGCTTACAATGCCACATTGATGGTATTAGTTTTCGCGAACGTGGTGCAGGTATTGGGATAGATAGCAATATGAAAGATGGGGGCTTCAATGTTACAGCAGGTGTGGATCTTAATACTGGATTTGTGTATGGAGGGAACAAAGATAACTGTGGGACATGGATGGATAAGATGGGAGAAAGTTCAAAAGCCAAAAATAAAGGTGTACCTTCGACCCCCAGGGATGGATCTGCTGTTGAATTGGTTGGATTGTGCAAATCTACAGTAAATTGGTTACAGAAAGCTAATAATGTTGGCAAGTACCCATATGATGGTGTTTTCGTAAAGCAAAGGAAAACAAGTAAGCTTTCATGGTGCGAATGGAACAAAAATATACAGGCTAATTTTGAAGTCAACTTCTTCATATCAGAAAATAATGAATCCTCTCTCGTTCACAAAAGGAATATTTATAAGGATAGTGTTGGTGCAAGCCAACCTTGGTGTGACTACCAGTTACGTCCTAACTTTCCCATTGCAATGGTGGTTGCACCGGAGTTGTTCGATGTTCATCACGCATGGAAAGCTTTACACATTGTACAAAAAAAATTGCTTGGTCCACTTGGAATGAAAACTTTGGATCCAGATGATATGATGTACAGAGGGGACTATGATAATGCTAATGATTCAAATGACCGGACTGTTGCAAAAGGATTCAATTACCATCAAGGTCCAGAATGGGTGTGGCCGGTTGGATATTTTCTTCGTGCTAAACTTCATTTTGCAAATGAGCTTGGAAAGGAAACGTTGAAACAGACTGTTAGTTTCATTCAAGGTTTCTTTTCCAATCATCACATTCATCTGGAAAAATCTGTGTGGAAAGGTCTTCCTGAGTTGACAAACTGCAATGGAAAATGGTGTCGAGACTCTTGTGAGATTCAAGCTTGGTCAAATGCCACAATTTTGGAAGTTCTTTATGACTTGGAGAAATATATTCAATAACCGCACCTTCAATCATTAGTAACAGTAATTATGTCACCTTATTAGGAATTGTGAAGATAGGAGACAACAGTAGTTTTGTTATTTTTGTTATTATTGGCAATGCAACTATTTTACATAAAGGGGTGAGCAATTATTAAAGCTTTAATCAAAAAAGTTTTACAGTTGGCATTAATTGTCACAGGCTAGGTCATTTGGAGAGTGGTAATAAAAGCAGTAAAATGTGACAACTTAAATGTGACAATTAAGTTTTTGTTTTCTCAAAGAATTAAAAAAAAATACTATTTTTGATAGCTACAAATCAGTAAAAACTTTTATCAAAACAAAATTTTGCAGTGAAGATGTGCAAACTGTTAGTCTCTTTTTAAATTAGTGGGATATTTCATAGCAAGAAATTTCTTTGTTACAGTTTTTTGAGTGCCGAATTTCATTTTCTCGTTGTTTTGGTAGTTCTTCTGTGAATATGCAATCAATTATACTAATTTCTGTATCACATATTTTGGTTCAAACATGAAAAAAAGAAATTATCTATATATTTTTGCATATTTATTATAAAAGATAAGCAGATTGATTGTAATTTATATCAAAATTTTATTAGATTGCTCTGAAGCTCTTTGAGTAATGGAAGATTCTTATTACTATACCACTTGTGAATTATAATGAAATGCCAGCGTTTCTCACATTTTGTTTTCTTTGTGTGTTTGATTTAACCTCACTGTGTGATGCTTCAATTTAATCGACTGTAACCAGGCTCGCTTATTTAGAATTGGATGTTGAATTATGCTCTGCAATATCCTGATGTTTAGATGAATATTGAGATTAGTGATTTATTATGCAAGAAAGGAGAAACTATCGTTATTTACTCAATCTTACTTCGGACATAGCTTATTTTGTTATCCATCTTGATATTTCTAATACTTTTATGTCATATGTGATGATAGTTGCCCAACTTGGAGTCTGAACTGGAAATTGAGCCTTTTGAATTTGTCAGATTTCTCAGTATTCCTCCCTTTTTTATATCTGAAGAAGCTTGCAAAGCAATTCATCAAAAAGAGAAATATATCGTTAATCATATATTTTTACCCCGCTCAGCTTGCATTGTCTGATATGCATTGTGTTATTTAGTTAATTACAGCATTGTGTGATTGATACCTTTCGATGTGATTTTTTTCCCCAATAATATACGGACTGTTGAGCACATATATTTTATATATTGTCTTTTATAAGCATTTTTGTCATGAATAGTATTACAACAGGTTTTACTATTGCCAGGGACGGAGACCGCTCACTGCACTTAAATATAGTGGTGAAGTTCCGTTGGGATTGCGATATCTTGTTTTAGCTCTTCGTCATTCAAGCGGTTCCTAGTTGGTTCTTTTAAAGCGCACTTGTTGAGTTAAAATTAGTCTAAATGTATTCAATAATAATATACTACTATAAAAAACGGTCCCCGCGTACTAGAGCACGACAGTGCAACACACCCAGCCAGAAAAAAACATAGCTCTGTTTTTAGCCACGATCCATCGGTGACATATGCTTTGCAAAAATAAAAATTGTGGTTTGGGCATGCAGTAATGTACGCAGTCCGAAATACCCACACTCCGTATTGCACCCACGCGAAGTTATATATTACTATAAAAAACGGTCATCGCGAAGTTATATACTACTATATAAAAAAAACGGTCCACGCGTACTAGAGCACCACAGTGCAACACGCCCAGCCAAAAAAAAAACATAGCTCTGTTTTTAGCCGCGATCCATCGGTGAGATATGCTTTGCAAAAATAAAAATTGTGGTTGGGGCATGCTGTAATGTACGCGGTCCGAAATACCCACACCCCGTATTGCACCCACGCGAAGTTATATACTACTATAAAAAAACGGTCCACGCGTACTAGAGCACCACAGTGCAACACGCCCAGCCAAAAAAAAACATAGCTCTGTTTTTAGCCGCGATCCATCGGTGACATATGCTTTGCAACAATAAAAATTGTGATTGGGGCATGCTGTAATGTACGCAGTCTGAAATACCCACACCCCGTATTGCACCCACGCGAAGTTGTCCGCCCTTCAAACTTTTGGGGTAAAAGAAAAATTTGATTTTTATTCTGACAAATATACGGGCAAACAATAACATAACGTTTAGATAACAGTTGTAGGTGGGCCTAATCGTTTGCCTATTTCCCTGTGCGTGAACCAGTCGGTGTAAGAAGCTAGCGCTTGACGTCAGTGCTTGTGTTCTTCGCCAATCCTCTCGCATGTAGTCATCCCCGTGGGAATCGAGCCTACGCGAGGAACACTAGATAGGGAGCACGTTTTAAACTTTATTTTAGGTTTTGTTTACTTTCCTGATAACTGTAATGTGACATCGCCTTTTGTGTTGACAGAGTTGCCGAAATAACTATGTCTGTGTGTGTCCAAGATGCGCGTACGAAGCTCCTAACGCTTTGCCAATTGAGTTATATAACCGGACATGCAGGATCATTCTCTATATGGGGCAGGAAGAGATGGGAATAGCTGAGCATTTTCAGTCATCTCGATATGCTGCAAAATTGTAAATATTCCCCTAAAAAGGTATTTTTGCCGAGGACAAAATACTTATGGATCCACGCAAAATTTGAAATATGTGGTATCCTAAGAAGCTTACGAGATTATTGTGTATGGATGCAAGGATGCAAAATTGTATGGTTCTCTGCCGTCATGTTGTGTGTAAGTTAGATGCTTAAATAAATTTCTTATAGTTGACAAAAATAGTAGTAGGAAATCTTAGAACTAGTTAAATGCAAAATTATATTGATTAAATTAGAACACAAAACGATTATTCAGATCAAGAATGGTGGAGAAATAATATTTAAATTAACTGAATTATAAATATATTTGTAAATATGAAATTTCCAGTCGACAATTCTCATTTGTTTGTTTTCGACATGCAGCTTTTTACGATTTTCTGGCTAATTTAGCAGATTCGTAATTCATTATTGGCAAAAATAATGGTATAAGTACACGTCTAGTTGCTACGATTATTGACTTTAAAATGTGTATTAGTAAATTGTAAAAAAAAGGGCTGGATGCGTCGATGCAAGACAATTTTATTTTCCAGTGGTCGTTTCTTCCCTGGCTTATTACTGGTTACCCAATCCGAAATATTTCAATCAAACGTGTTTTCTCAAGCATGGACTGCTCCGTCTAGCCGCTGTCATTTATGGCTCACGCTTAACAAATAAAATTTCCGATTAGTCATGTCACAGCTGTCTCTGTTTAACCACACGCACATCGACGCAGTCCGTGTTCTGTCTCTTTTCAGCCAATGATTTGTTGCGCATGATTCTGTATTCCGAGATTCCTGTAAAACAGTTTGTAATTTATATAGTGTTTTATGTTATTTTTTATTTATTTGTTTTAAATTCAAATTATTTTCATTATTGTTTATACTTTTTCCATGTAAAATATTTTTATTTTTTCGCAGGGAGACAATGGGCCACGACATCACAGAAGTGTCGATGCATATATTACCCGATTCAAATAGAGCTTTTGAATAATGATAAAAACCTAATTTTTCCCTGAACTACTCAAAGTAATATCAGGCAACCTTCTTTACCTACCAACAAATAGGTAGTACCTGGATATTAAACTAGGTAAATTAAATAGTGGTTGTCTGGAGGCATTCAAGTCATTATTAATAGATCTATAGATTGGTATCACCAAATGGTCTATTTCAAAAGCTTTTATAAATATAATATACATATGATTTACCTAGTTTTCATATCAAGGATTATTCTATAACCCGATATCAAGGTTCAATTCGTTTATTTTACCTAGTTTATTAGAGAAATTATAAAACCTGGTAGAAAGTAACCCGGATAAAAAAGATGTACACGAAACTAGGTAAAAGTATTTTGACAATAAACAAGGTCAACGAGGCATAATATTTAAACTCAGGGATTTTACCTAGAATTGCCAACATTACTTTCAAAGGCTTTCAAGGGCTGTTAGATTTCATAAATCACAAATAAAAATTATTGAGAACGATCTTAAAAATTGAGTTAGTCAACCAAATTGGGCTTGATACAGAAAATCGATTTCAGATTTGGTGCTCAGTGCCGTAACATTTTGCATATTCGGACTTAATTAAAAACATTTGGGGGAGACAATTTTTTATTTTCGAATTTCACAAAGATTGTCCACACGAAGACTATGTGAATTTTAAAATGGTTAGATAAAGGCACTGAAAACTTATATTACTTCAGCCTCTTACCGTAAGTGAGCATTGAAAAAACCAGAAGACCAATGAGAAGGTACAATTTTTCATTTACGCACAACACTGAGTTTAACCCAAATATAACTGCAGCACCAAGCAAAAACATCACATTCCACACAGACATTGCTGCATCTTGTTTAGTTTTGTACCGTTCAATCATGATAACTGAAAATATACAAAATGAATTCATTGAAAGGATGTTACTAAAATTGAGTCTTAGTGTCTTCATTATTTGGCGAAATCGCGGTAACGGTAAATTGTAGTGCTACGCTGATGTACAAAGTATCGGAAATTGCTGAACCATGATAGCAAAATCTGTTTCAAATATTGAACATGCTAATAAAGAAATAGAGTGTCAAGAGTATACTGACCAATAGTATTTGGTAACCATATTCCTTCACACAGTCCGAACCCAAAGAACATGAGAAATATCACGACAAGCTCTTCTTGATTTGGTTTCCAAAGTAGACACAGTGTGTACATCGCCAAGTTAAGTAGAGTGGCGGCAGAAATAAAGCTATTTCTTCCAAATTTTTTCACCAATTTCCCACCGATGAAAGAGAGAACAGTAGACGGAACCGCATTTACAGCAATACATAGCCCAACCTGGCAAGATTGAATGCTGTTAATTGTTTGAGCTTATCATTATTATTCAAATATGTAATTGTAGAAGTAGTAACATATATCCATTTCACGTTGCAATGGCCCTCTAATATCATTGGCAGGGAATTTATTTATCACCCTTGAGGTGCATTCGAGTTGTGTAGCTTTTACCAATATTAATAATTTTAATTAAAAATCCAACGCAGACAGAAAGCATGTTTTGCCTCAGATTACATTTCATAGACTTTTCCAATAAGAAAATATCATCGTTAACATAGAAAAGATGACTCAAACAAAAATGATATGACATGCGGGCCAAAGATACATACAAGTGAGAACTTACTAAATGTACACCAACAGTACATGAAGCATACGCCCGGGTGAGATCTGAAAACACAAATGCTCTCATCATACCGTAATGAAGTAAGCACCCATTTATAATAAACTGATCCCAACTGAATATAATGCTGAATGTGGACTTGATTGTTGACCATGTTGACTTTTCAAACTTGACATTCGTTTCCTGTAAAGCGGAAAAGAGACTTATGCTGATATAGTATGGATCAAGGTTTCTGCCTAAAAAAACTATGAAACATTGAATCAAGCAAAATATTTTATTCATTACCAGAGAAGGGAAGGAAATCTATGTATAAATTATGATAAATGCAAAGCATAGCTTTATGGGTATAACATACGCCGATTTATATGTGGTTGTATTTCTGATTAATACTGTTATAAATTTGTATGAGTCTTGTATTCTGTGGTCATCTGTAATTTCATTATTTTGGCAGTTACTATACTGCAAATGGTGCAACGCGAAAAAATCAAAACTATATATTGACATGACATTTGCTGCGTGATGAAAGATAGGTGATGAAAAAATGTTGTAATGTTATTTAATCTAATGTCAATATTATGGGTGTTATACTAATATACATAATATTTTGTACCCCTTGTACATTTTGCGGCTCTATTGGTTTTGTATTAAAGTCCTCGTCAATGTTGTCTGGTACAAAATCAATTTCATCTATTGGTTTCTCCTCTTTAGTATCGTACTGTGATTCATTGTTGTTACAGTCAATTTCTTGATGTTTCTTTTCGTCTTCATTGTTGTTCATGTCTATGTTGTCATGGACAAATCCGTAATTCACGTTTTCGATTATATTTGAATCAGTTATGGCTTCAGAAGTTTGTAGCTGGAGCTCCAAAACTGCCGAATTCAGCTCACTTTGAATAGTATTCATACATCGATCAAATTTTCCCCAGCCCGGGATCACAAAAATGTTAATAGTAATTCCCAACAGTGCGATACAGATCATCACAGTTAGAAGGATGGTGACAGAACTATCACGCGGGGGCTTGTACCGACCAGACAGCTTATCCAGAACTGCCTGCTCCTGACAGTCATTTGCTCCGCAATGCGTACTGATATATTGTTCAAAACTGGTATGTGTTGTTAAAGGTACGATTGTGGTAATATTGTTCACTACCGGTGTCTCGTGACCATTTGTTGCAGAAAATAGAACGACGTAAGATACTAAGTTTCCGAATATCTGCAATAAATTGAAGTCCTATTAACTTTTATTGTGCTTCACATCGTATTGACTATATCATTTTTAATCCAATGACTAGATATGACTAGATGTATCATTACCGTTACGCAAGGTCATATACTTGAAGATGATACCAATCGATAATACTGATTTATGAGAAAAACTGACTTGAAGTTATACAATGAAAATAAGACCTGTATTGCAAAGTTTTCAATATGTTCTGGTTGTTTTATGAATAGGCAAAAAATGAAATATTTTTGTATTTGTTTAAAAATTAGAAAATACACCCTTTTCCTAAAATTGATTCACTGTATTTGGAGCACCTGAATGTTTGAGAATTTTTCAAATTTCTGCGACATATTTGAACGACAACACTTTTCTCGCAAAGCCGATAGGAGTAATTTGATATTGATTTGGGATTGCCCTGTCCAACTTCTCACTGTTGATATTTAAACCTAAATACCAAGCAGTCGCATTACCTGCGATCCTAGATACATGCCGTAGAATTTCCCTTGAAAGTTAGAAATGTATTCGTCGTAGTCCATTGATCCATATCTACTGTACGCAAACGCGAATTTGGTGTTGAAGGCACTGAACACGGGGAAAATGATTGCAATCGAAATTCCTGAGCCAACAGCACAGGGTATCAGGACATACATTTCTAAACAAAAATATTTCAAGTTAGTATTCCACTAGCAAGTTGATTCTAACAGTGGGATATCCAAACCACTAAAAATCTTTTTGTGGGGTCGACAAACAGTTTGACACGGAAAAAGGGTATTATTGAGCTTCATTTAAAAACTTGGAGGAAAGCCGAGAATACGTTCAGATAGCAATTTCAAATGAGTGGCGGGGTTATTACCTAACCGTTCACCGATTTTTCTGTGCATGGGCATGGTTGGGGAGAAAGTCGTAACCATAGGTTACAACCGTTACGTGAATAACCATGGGCCAACCAGTTGTCCAGCAATTTTCTAGAATATAATCATCCCGCACGGGATTCGAGTTCAGGACGATTAGAGTTACATATTTCGTAGCTTATCTCTAACCGAGTGACGAACGGGGAACCGCCGCTATGACATACTGAATGCAATTTTTAATAGGAGAATCGATATTATTTTATACCTGGATAGTAATTACCGGCTACATAAACAACAAGAAGCAATTCTCCAATAATCAGTGTAGATCGTGACCCAACCATTCGAATGAAGTTCGGTGTACAAAAAATGCCAAAAATACCTGATACAACATAACTTGTAGCAACAGATATTGTTCCTGAAAAATGAAATCGCAATAATCAAATTTTTTTTTGCCAATTTTCTTGGTTTTGTTTAAATTTTTTCTACTTTTCTTACCTACCTTTCTTCTACTTAGATCTACAATTATGCCTAATCAGATTCAGATTTTGTCAGCTGGAACTCTCCACCAATTAAAAGATTGACGATTAAAGATATTTTGAAGAGACTTACCATGTGTTACCAAATAATTGACTAATTATTTTATTTCCCTATTAATTTATTTCAATTTCCTTATTTTATGCATTTGCGAGATATTTGTGGGTAAGCTTTCAAAGTAGCCCATCCTAATAAGGAATTTTATTCCCATTCAAAATGGCTCGGAAAGAGTTTTCACATGATGTTGCGTTATTTTTCTTGTTTGGAAAAAGAAATGTCTCAGAAAACGCTAACCATACGTATACCATAGAAATCCAAGAGTAATACAGCATTCAGGATTCCATTATTTTCCTGCTGCAAAATAGTTGATGAAACAATAATATGAGCCTTGTTTACCTGAATTGCCTTCTATGTTGAGACTAGATTGGAGAGAAAACAAAGCAAAATAGGCAGACATTACTAGAGAAGTACCAATGGAGTAAATGTAGAAAAGTATTTTAATTGTTCTTTTAGCTCCTTCAGCATCTCGTTGTTGCTGGCAATGAGATGACTCGGTCACTATTATTTCCATATTAGTAGGATATCAGTTTTAAACACAAATACTGATTTACTGATGAGAAATAATAAAATAGTGATGTTGCCTTCTGAATGTAATGGACGAAAGATAAGTCTGATACTTACTAAGCACAATTCGATTTGACTTTAAATTCTGTTTGGAAAAATTACCACCAACGCTTATGTGTATTACAATAAATAAATAGAATAGAAATAGAAGAACGCTAATAGGGCGTTGATTTGAGCGTCGGAAATACTACGTGTATATGCTTTTTTTTCTTCCTGTATTGAGTTGTTTAAAATACGGAATCCAGTGCGTCATTATTCTATTTGTATCTCGGGACAAAATAAACATGTTGAAAAATGCTGAAAATTGCTAATCTTTTTTTATACAAAAATAATAGTTTCAAAGATAGACGCAAATGATTTTTAAAAAGTGAGATTCAGGCTCGCGGGCATTGTATTCCACTGTAGTGATGGCAACCTAGTTATTTCTTAAACTAGGTAAAGTAAAACGAAATTACTTCAAAACTAAGTAAAGGATTGTTGGGTAACCTAGTTTCACTTTAAAAATATGTAGTACCTCGAATAAAAATCAGGTAAACTAGGTAATTGTCTCCGCATATAGGGCATTTTTAGGATTTGAAGGTTAAATTTTGAAATATCTCTTTTTTAAAAGCTTTTTTTAAAATGAATATATGATTTGCCTAGTTTTTTTTTATATATATGGTACCTATTTTTTCAACCAGGCACCTAGTTTTGAAGTAGGTAAATTAGGTAAAATATTAAGTAAATAAAAAAAACTACGTAAAATATCAAACAGAAACGTACTTTTACTTAGAATTATCAACACTGTGTCACTGCTCTCATTTCCTCAACGAGAGAGGAATAGATAGTTCTAAGTACGAAAAGCACATACAAACTGACACTTCTGAAGCTCTTGAGACAAAAATATTTGAACGTTTTCGCATGCTGCTTGTGCGTATTAAGTTCTTATTGTGTATATTCCATAAACTGTAACACACTTCAGTTAATTGGGGCATTTGAAATCGTAGTCAATATAAAGGCTATTCACCCATTAAGGCGCGTCATTTACACTGGCGACGGAATCGGGGAAGGAATGTGAATATAAATGAAATCAAGCAAGTTGGCTTGATGTCAAAATATTCTTGTGGAAAACGATCCATAATCCATATGGGATGCGTAGAGAATAAATTTTGTAGTGGGGAAATTACATTTTCAATATTTATGCCTCCCCAAAGTTGACGACATTGCATCCACGGCCTAATAAGTGTAATGACACTTAGAATTATGAGAAATTTATAAGCTTCTCTCATTTTCATAGCGAAACCAGGGCAGAGAGGTATTATTTTTACATCTCGCCACATGATTATCACTATACATATATTACATGCATGCAGCAATCACGAAGCGCAAAAATCTAAACACAGTTTTCGATTTGTGAGAAAAAATTTGCAGTTTGCTTCCCTCATGAAAATTATTCTGCCAGAATCATGATTGTAGCACCTAACAGCCATCTACTTAACTTCATTCATAATAGCAGAATTGCAGTGTAGCAGGTCTTAAATAGCCTGGCTCTGGCAGTAAAACATTCAAGAAGACGCAACAAAAACAACTGGAAAGAACCCGCTTGAACCAGAAAATACCAAAAAAGGATATTTTGACAAGAACAGGTCAAATCAAGCTTGCACTGATCCGGGCAAGCGCTACAAGTAACAATCATAAAAATAATTTCCTTATGTAACTGTATTGATTTTGCTCATAAGAGTTTTTGTGAGTGAATAAATACGAAAAAAAGGATTGGTAAGAATCATTGCTTATGTAATACTCAGTTGGACAAAAATAGTAAACGTAAAATCAACAAATGAGGCCGCCCGTTCCCGCCCTTGATTTTTTGTCCTAGTTATAACCTGTTGGGTACAGCTTTTGCATATTAAAAAACCTATATCTTTTTGTTAGTTATTTTTATTTTGCAACGTAATTGCCATATTCTTTGAAGCAAGCGTATTAAATATAAGAAATGATTAGGTAAAAAATTGGTTAGTGCACGAAAGGTCCCGGCCGCCATATGGTGGAGCTATTTTCGGGCTTTCCTCTCCCACATGATAGAATGCAATGCTATTCTAAGGAAGTTTGGAAAGTAACTTTGTATTTGTGAGGTCCAGCTGGAATTAATCTTCGAGAGATTTCTACTACATGGGCTTTAAAAGAAAATATTGCCAATGGTATTCGAATGCTTTTTATTTTGCTATTTATTAGTATAATTTATATCTATAAGTTTATTTTTCATGTGTGCTTCCCCTACCCCAATAATTTTACGTCACATACTAAATACTATTAAAGAAAATTACTCATTCGCATTTCTGGGAATTGTTTATAAACAAAAATATTGTTGAAAATAATTATTTGTGTAGGTAAAGCTCAGAAAACATCGTGCGAAACTCATTATTGTTACAATGCTGGTCCAAGAACGCTTTGCACGATTCCGGATACACGAGGATGAAGGTTTGCAAAAGACATGCGCACTACTAAACTACCTATGATATGACCATAATTATCCAAAAATTTATATCAATTTAAAACACTTTTACTTACATTTATCAAAATTTTAGTAAATGGTGTAGGCTACTGTTTTTTTAAAAATATATAATTGAAAATCGAAAGGGGCAAAAATATGTTAACACGACTTTGAATGTTGTCACGTGGCTTTCCTGCACTTATCTCAAGACCTAATTTGAGCCAAAATTAAATAGAGTAAATTTAACAGAGACTAGATTTTTGGAATGGGGTGGTCGAGATCAGTAGCTTGACATAAAAAGTTAATAATAAAGCTCAAATTTAACAAAATGATGCGAAAGCAAACATTGGATTCTCGTGCGTTATATAATCGCAATCATATATTGTGTTACGAACGCGGAAAATAAACACTGAGATTGAATGTATTACAGCAGATTGAGTGATCTCATAAAATGATATTAGCCTTTGTATTGCGCTGACATATAGTCTGGAAACATCCGGATATTGCTGGTCACAAATAGACCAAACACACTTCTTTCACGCTGGGTTGCCAGATTGAGTTAAATGTAGCGTATCGAGGTACTTTAAAAAGCACCTACGATACAAGTTTCGATACTGCTACTTTTTAGCGACTTGAGAATTAATTTTCGGTGCTTCAAAATACTTGATGAATTAGGGCAAAATATCTATCTCCGATGAAACTCAGACTCAACATTTGCAAGAACATGCATAAAATTGTCGTGCAAATGCCCGTATTACTGGCATTAATGAATTTCAGACTATTTCATAAAGGATTTCACTAGTTATGGTCTCATGCTTCGCTTCTTCTCGTGGTCAAGGTTTGGCAACCCTTCTTGCCAGTTTGATGGAAGCAAATGTTTAGATCAACCACACCTCCTATTTTCCAGCACAACCGATTATACACATTTTTGCTGGCAGTTGGCGGGAAACCAATAAAATACATATTCAGTACCTCTCTCACGCTTAAGTTACGCTTATTACGCATTCTTATCAACGCGGAGGTTTATTCCAAATAAAGGCTAGTTGGACTCAAACATCCCAGTATATAGCGCTTCTCTCGATTTTATTGCAAATGTAACGTGAACAGCACATACTGGGTCAGTGGGCGTCGAGGGGGAGGTTATACGATATTTCGACATGTCAAGTTATGCGTCTGTGTGGTCATTTTCTCTTCTAGTATTTTCAAACATGCAAACAAATAGTCTTGACGTATTTCCTGCGTATCGTAAAAGGCAACTAAAACAAGGAGACAAAGGAGTCGTTACCATCGACCGGGGCACACCACTCACTACACTTTACCACCGCTGTCCAGTTCCATTTCGAGTGTTTTCGCTTAAGAGTGCAGTTGTTGATTCAACATCTTGCGGTAGCTCTTTGCTATTAAGTGGCTGTTAGTTGGTTTCTTCAACAAAAAAAAAAAATGATACGAGATCCAACAGGACATGATTCCTACAGTTTATCTTAATTTGAAACATCCGGAATATATCTTACTTCCCACAACTCATCTAAATCATTTCTACAACATATTCAAGATAATTAACTTCCTATCCCAACTCTCCTGCAAATCTGAGATTTGAAAAACAAGAATACATTACACCGCCTATGTCACTTTATTATAAGCAATAAATCCTACTTATACAAGACCATCATATCCTACAAGTTCAAATAGCGGGATTTATCATGTATTTCCCAAACATGACCGCATATGATCAGCAGGTCATACAGATTGAGCAAGGGCAAATAATGATAAACCAAGATTAATTTAATTAATAATAAATCTTTGATTGTACTATTTACACCAAAGTTTTTTTTTTTATATGGTCATACCCAAACAGAAATTTTTTTCTTTTAAGAGTACGAGGTCATAGAAACATCAAAATCTATCAGACTCCCACTCTTAAACACTTATGATCAGGTACAAGCTGTGAAAGCGTTACAGGAGATGCATAATTTTACAGTCCAAACTTGATGGATATATATATATACGACATTCGCAGTCATGACTTGTACGTACGAGTAAGTGACAGGAGTTGCATCTTTGCTTAGAGCTTGTCCAAGAATCTATCAAGTGGCGGAACTTCTTCACTCAGACCTTTACGTTTCCTCGTTGCGGATACGATTGAGTGAGGCTTGGTACCAGGTGTCATTGCGTCACCAGGCATAGTATTCCAGTGATCAAACACGCATTGCGGGAAAGCTTGGCCACCAGTATTAGAGCGAAGATCAGCCGTAAAACCTGTCATGAAGAAAATACTTATGAAATGGAAGGTTTGGGAATCAAATTTACTCTACCAACAACAAAGTAGTACAGTCTTGGTACTCAGATTTGGCAGAAATACTCATGTGAATTCAAATAGTCAGAGTTGCCTCTTCCACGGTCATTTCAAATAAGTATAAATCAAATCGCTCCCAATGTCATGGAAATGAGTTATATATCCATCTGAATTCAATATTAACTTGGATCTGTGGAAGTGTTGCAAATAATCTTACCGAATGATTCATTGACAGGAAGATGAGCTTTCACAACAAACATGGGTGTTCCTGGTGTCTGGGCTTCCTCGATTACAATGCCACGGCGACGGTTGAGCACACCATATATTCCTCCTACAGCATTCTCAGGGCACTAAAACAAATGAAGAGTTGGAAGGGGTCATTACATAGTGTTAACATAATTTGTTGCTTGGAATGAATAGAATATTAGATTACTTAATAAATTGAATAATAGAATATAAAAAAAACTTACTTGGATCTCAACTAAATAAAACGGTTCGAAAAGAGCTGGTGCAGCTGTTAACTGACTAGCGTATATGACTCTTCTGGCAGTTGGGATGATCTGACCACCTCCTCTATGGATGGTATCGGCATGAAGAGTGACATCCTCTATGCTAAACATGATTCCTCTCATATTTTCTTCACATAATACTCCTTCCTTGGTTGCCCATTGGAAACCAGCAACAACAGAATCCTTGATTTCATTGAGGTACTGAACTCCCTTTGTCCCATCCAGAAGTAGATTAGGACCAGTTGTATCAGGTCCGAAACACCAGATTTTACGAACCAAATTGATATCCATATTAAATTTTTCTGACATGAGACGAGCTCTTGTCTTGACATCCTGACGCGGTGTGACGTCACCCTTTTTAAAAAATTAGATAGAAAAATAAGTGATCACAAATCAATTTGTGATTGGCACAGGAGAGGTCTGAATCGATCAAGGTTAATAAAAAGTTTCAAAATAATAGCACATCGTTTAATTCCTTTTCCTCATCATTCAGAAACTAATATTTTGTGAATGCACTACATTTAAGGCTGTTTACTTACGTTATCAATAGCTTCACATAAACCCTCTGGAGCAGGACCTGCTTTCATGTATATTCTGTTATGCTTGTTTGGAGACTTTGAAAGACATGTTCCCGCTGATACTTCCGAAACAGTTTCCCGATAGGACACAACTGGGTCAGATTTCTTAAGATATTAAAAAGCGATAGCAATAAGATGGTAGGAGTAATTATTCTATTAGATATTCCACAAGTTCCTACACTTTTTGAAGCACGATCTTCAACTATTAAAAATTACAGGAAACACTGCCAAATATCATTTTCAGACTACTGATTGATTCTTATCAGACATGGGCAAAGAACTAGAATTTACTTATATTTTCATATAAGGCACATTTTGTTATCGATTTATTCGGTATTCTCACAGAGGGAAGAATAAAACTTTGGAAATCACAAGACTTTTCGGCCTACCTAAGAAATCTGGTGCATCCAACTAGATCTTGCCGTCATTGATTATTACTTATCTACTACTAGTCTTAAGAATTTTATCAATAATAACTATTTGTCCAAGCACTGGAATCCCAATCATACACATTTAACAAACAGTATAACTGGGTTGGGAAATCTGGATGGGTTGAGCAGGTCAATTTTTCAAATTTCCAACAAATTTTAACCAAAAATACCAACCTTCAAAGGAATGCAGGCGTGATCTTCTTCTAAATCTTTTATGCAAATTTCAAGATGAAGTTCTCCTGCTCCAGCAACTATGTGTTCTCCGCTTTCCTCTATGATACACTGCACCATAGGATCAGATTTTGACAACCTTAAAAAGAAAGATTTATTAGCAAAAGATAATGCTATCAAAAACGCAATTATGCCAACAAGAAAAATTAGCAGAAGGGTAAAAATTGCCATCCTCAAGGTTTTTGTTTACCCAAAAAACAAAAACATGATTACCTGTATTCGGCTCAACTTCAGGTGCTTTAGTTTTGCTTCCTACAAAGCCATACGACATTGGTCACATGAAGAATTACAGAAAAAAATTTGTATAAAGACACTTGAACATTGCCTAATATCCTGGCAAATGGGTATTTTTAGAATATTCAGAGAGTAGAAACTTGGAATAATCAATTTTCTGGATATAGAAAATCCTAAATAATTTGATGACAATTGTTATATCATTTGCAGTTTGTTGATAGAGAAAACAATATCAATCATTATCAAAATTGAGTCATGGATTGATTAGCAGGATTAATCAGACATATTTAGGAAAAAATGGTTACACATTTTTTTTTTGACTGATAAATACAAAACCATTGAATGATTTACCTCTTGAGACCTTCGACAAGTTTTGGCAGATCTGCTGGATTCTTTGCCTCGACAGCAACACGCACAACAGGTGACACACTGAACTTCATTACTTTCATATTGTGAGCCTTCAGAAAAGAAACGTATGCTTTGAAGAAAAACTACACAACATAACGTGTGACTGGTGTTATTTTATAGCTAAGAATGTAGCTAGTAGTATAGACATCTAAAGGAGTTGAGGTTGTTACAGGTCAGGTAATAAATAGATCATCTTCTTTCAGTCTTAAAAGGCTGTGAACTAGTTTTCATCAAGTTTAAGGCCACAAGTTGTATAGAGTTGAAGTTTGGGACAGTTCAGTGACACTACACTGTCGAAAACACCTCTTTTCAATTTTGAAACATTTTACAAAAGATTTGGTGCCTTCCCGTGGTAATGTTGTTCTAGTTTTAGTCATAATTTTGAATAATTTAGTGCACCGACGTCCAAAAAAATTGCATCACAGTTATACATAGTTACTCTAACTCTAGTTTTTTCAGTTCCAGATCAAGGCCAGAGAGTTCACAATCGTGGACAATCCAAAATAAAACTTGTTAGCTGTCAAGGTAAGACATTCCAGTTTGTACAATATCTCCTTCCATTATCCAATAAAGATTCAAAATTTCTTCAGCCTATGTTATGAATTTTTTCCACAAAAAATATTTTCCACAAAAAATTAAAGAACAACGTACAGTTTCCGATGTTGTTATAGTTCCAGTTTTCACTAAATATTGATCAACTCCTACTAAACCAGCAATATTTCCACATGGCACATCATCGATCGGTTCAATATAACGACCCATCATAAGAATTGTTCTGAAATAGAGCGGGATATTAGGCAAGATGGTGGAATCTCGCTTTCCCGCAGTGTAAGACACATCCACGTTGTAGTAGTAGCTCGCATGACATTCAGCCACAGTGATATGAACAAGCAGATCGAATGTAATCTCAGATACACATAATCACCCAATCAGAAGTTTTATTTTGGTTAAGAGCCACAGTCAACTAAGCAGCAGTGTTTGAAACGAGTCACTTCACAGAGTCTCGAGGCAAGTCTGGGCAGTGTAGTTTCAAGTTGCAAGTCAAATCTAAAATCATTTAAGAGACAATTTCTAAATCTCTTCAACAGCAATGACATATTAATTTTCCATTTTCACTTTATTCAAGTACTGACATATAATCATCATTACTGGGTAGATAGACGCGAACACCGACTTACCAGCAGGGCAATTGCGAAAAAATAGTTTTCAAAATGTTGCTATTTTTCTGAATGGTAAAAATATCTCTGAGTACAATACCAGCTGGTCATAACTGTTTGTTGCATTGAGCTTTGCGAAAACACATCTACAAAAAATTTAGACCGTTTCCTACACACAACCACAATTCAACAAACTGTTAAGGATAACAAGAAAATGTTCTTATAACTGAAATATTCCATTTTCATTTTCAAAAAATTGTCCTAACAATCTTCTGAAAAGTCTGTTTGTTTCACAAAAAATTAGATTGCAACTCAACTCCCCAGTTTTTTGGAACTGCAGAATCAAACTTTTCAATTGCGCAATATTTATCGTATAAAGCAAAACTTTTGTGAGTTTCATCTAAAAATACCAATTGAAACTGATCTGTCTGCAACTCTTCTCCGAGTATAGATAATACCAATAGTAGTTGGTGACAGACTACTGATTAGTATGTTTCATTTTTCTCAGAGAACTTTATTGTATATCTGTAAACAATCATCTACAGAGTTACCTTACCTTTGGATTTGTTTTTTGAAAAGATCATCTTTTTTACCAGGTATGTAGTTCGGTCCCATGATACGTACTTTCTGTCCAGTAGCAACTTTACCAGAGAAAACTCTACCAAAAGCATAAAAACGACCCTTGTCACTTGTTGGTACCATCTTACTGACGTACATCACTAGTGGTCCTTCGGGATCACAGTTCTTGATGCCTAGAAAAATTTCATTTTCAGTTGAGTTTCACGAAGTGCATCAATGAAATCCATGTTTTTGTTGGTGGCTTGCTGCTTAAAGATACATACTGTCGAAACGTGATCAATCCAGCTGCTCACACACAGTAAAACAATATTTTAAACAGACTATAGGCAAAATTTGGAAGGAAAACCAATAACAAATCAGTTTCGACAAACTCCAATTTAAAAATATAACTCAGATATAACAAATGAACACAGAATGATCAACCAATTGAAAAAGCTGAATGATTCAGCCAATTGAAAAAGTTCCCTAACAGTAATCAACCTAATCTCCCACACTGCGCCCAGTTTGTTCTCACCATTTGCAGCCTCATCGTCATGAGGACCTTCATATAAAAGCTCCATACGGTATTTTTGTGATACAACAGGAGATGGCAAATGAATTGCTATCATCTGCAACAAGGTATCACCAGCTGGCAACCAAGTACGCATGAATACCTAGAAAATTAGAGAAACAAGTCAACAACAACCACATCGATTAAACCAAATGTCCATTAAAAGTCTTATATCCTAGAATAACTTAGTCTTTGATGGGCAGTTTATATGCTAGATATAAGCATTTCTAATTACTCTTAATTTACTGTGCTTAGGCAAACCCTGTCGAATCCACACAACAGTTGATCCGGGTTACATTTTGGGCTCTCACATTGGCGATATTTAAACACTTTTCATCACAAGCGCAATGACTGTTAAATCTGTCTTTTCTTCTTTTGACCGTTTTGCCGAACATAGAGTTAAGGGAAGGGTCCAAAAAACTCTGTCGAAGCATGGGTATGAAGAAGAATATAGGAATAAAGAATATAGAAATTCATTAGGATAGGAATGCATTTTTATCCTACGGGAGGAAAGCCGAGAATACAATTAACCATATGGCGAACCACGACCTCTCGTGCAGACACCAGTTCAGAATTCGGGGTTGAAGGTTCTGGCTTAATATTCACACTCATTTTTCCCACCCGTGAACATGGCTGGTGGATGAAGCCATAAGCTGAGCTTACGTGAACCACAGTACTCCGGCACATTGTCCAGCAGACCCCTCAGCATATAATCATCCCTCACAAGACTCGTACCCAGAACTTTAGTGATGAGTAGTTCTAAACACATTTCCAACGCTTCACTGATTGAGCTAACCAGGCACCCAATCATTTTCTTGCAGTTTGGATAAACTAATTAAAAGGGGCATATCTCTTCCGATAATCATAAGAATACCCTAATTCAATACTCCCCAAAAATCATGAAATGTGTATGGTGTTTCTTCCTAACTAAAATTCAAATATATTCTTGTGGAAGATTTCACTATACAATTGATCAGTGATTCATATACATCAGATTTTTCACATGCCAAAAACATTTTATATAAACATATCTCAACAAGATACTAAAAATTACCTTCAATAGGGGCTTCATAGTTTTTTCCTTATCATCGCCTTTCAGAACCACACCAGTACTTTTCATGAGTTTTTCAATATCCTCTTTTCGATCCTCCATGATAGCTTTAAACACCTGTACATGGAATAGGAAACGGGTGGACAAACTTCTTTTCATAGTAAATTTAAAGTGAATTTTTTAGATATTCGAAGACCTTCTACCAGAATTACCAAACAGATTTAAATGGTATTCGGGAGATGAAAACAAGATGCCATACGCAATGTTATTTTTTTTACAGCCCTTCAGTACAAGAAGGCACTACCAAGCTTCAAGAAATTAGACAGTAGTAATAATATTGAATTTATGGCTCAAAAGTTTCATGTAATATTTTGTGGGCGCGATGGCCTAGTAGTTAAACATGTTGGCATCGTAGGTTGAAGATTTCGGGTTCGAGTCCCGTTGAATCCAGGGCGATAATCCAGGCCAACCACTCAACCCAGGGTGTCATAACTTGGGTAGGCTAAGCCGAACAGGAAAAGATCTAATCTTTCCAGCAATCGTAACCCTGTCAGTCTATTAATTGGCCGCCGTTAAAGGGCCTTGGAGAAGGTGACCCACTGTTAAAAAGTGGACATAAAAAAAAACAAAACATGCTTGCGCCGCGTGTATTAAATTCTACGACGTAAAATTCATTACGTTCGGCTGGGATGCAATCATAACGCTATGAAAAAGTTTAGTTTGGCAGTTTTCCACGGCACGAAGCGTTGTCACGCTGTAGCCAACATTAAGTATTGAAAACATGAACCTCACAAATTGTAAACTGTGAATGTTTTTCAAGAGATAATGAATTAGACATTGCCATCTGAAGAATTCAAGCTTTATAAAGTATGCAAAAACAGAATTAAAAAAATTGTGAATCAACTTAAAATTCTCGATAAATAGAAAAAAGATATAGTACTATAAGATCATGAAGGCAATGACCTCATGGATTTTAATACGCCGAATGATTTGCTGGGAACAAATGCTATACCATTACAATAAAAGTTTGAGATTATTTTACAAAAGGGTAGCATTTATTTAAGAAAGATGTGCACATGAGCGACAGGAGCAGGTATTTGATAAAACAGTTTTGTTTTATGTCACGATCTCCAGGGCCAGAGCCTACCGAAATATAGAACATATCTTATCATTTACTAATGATAATCAGTTAATTGCAATTGATTGGCTATCTTTTTTGTAAGACAACAATACTTGAACTTGGCGAACGATGGAATTTGCATATTGGATACAGGAGGCAAACTTGATAGAGCATGATAATAGCAATAATGATTAGAGCAATATAAAAAGATAAACTGTGCCTATCAACTATTTATCCATGAAGATTGTCGCGAATGCGTCTCGTAATTGTTACGGGATTACGAGAACGAAATTACGCAACCACTCAAGGACGATTACGCGCAAGACTAAAAACATACCTTGAATATAGGATTAAGAACATACAAGTTGAAAGCTCTCTCACTATTCTCAGATTTTTTCAATTCAGATTTAGACCATTTCTTTGTTTTCGGGTCAAAAAAGTTATCTCCCCACAACTTTTTCATCAATTTATGTACGTCAGTGTTGAACTTTGATGCATACATTTCTGCAAATTGCTTGAGTGAGAATGCCCAACCATGAAGACCTGATCCAAACCCAACAGTACCAAATTGAGGATACACCTGCATAAATATATATATAAGTTTGAAAACTTTCTTTGATCCTAGAAAGAAATATTAGTCCCAAATGTGACATGCAAAATATTGGTCACTACTGCAGCTAATAATCAAATTGAAATTTCCGAATGCAGATATAAGTAACATGCATAAGTTTGCGAAGTGATTGAAGTCAATTGGTGGAAATTCAATTTTTAATTACTGAAAAGAAGAGTAGTAGCCAAATTGATCCATTCAAACAAAATAACATGAATACCGGAGACCTCAATATCACAAAGATCCTGTCACTGGTCACCAAAATTTCCATGAACAACAGGCGTACTGCCATGACCAGATAAGTCAATTGACAAATTCTCAATAAATGATCATTCCAAAAATTCCGTTACACAAGGTCTGTCCGGTAAAAATAAAAACTTACAGAGATATCACCAAATGCATCACTCTCTCCACCACCTCCATATGTTGAAATAATAACATTGATATTTTCCACGATTCTGGCAAAGGTTTGATAAAGATCTTCTGGTTCAAGCTGGAGTTCGAGGAGCGCACGATCCATCTTATTCATGAAAACAATAGGCTTGATACGTTCCGCAATAGCCTGGCGCAGTACAGTTTCAGTTTGAACACAGACCCCTAGGAAATGCAAGAAATCAATTAACACAGCACAAACATACAAAGTATTATATCATACTCTGAAACTACTGCATAAACAACACATTAAAAAGCACTCTGCAGAAATATCCATCGGGGTAAAATGTGAATGTCTTGAATTAAGGACCCACTAAAGGGGTCCTAAATTTATCAAATGTTATGCTAAAATAGCCCCATTCACTATTTACTAGCATAATTCAAAAAAAAATCCCAATTTCTCCAAGAATAATAAAGATATGGAAAATTTACAGCACTGCCATTGTTAATGTAGACGAATCCCGATAGACAGAAAGTTTCAGACAGACTTATCGCAGGACTTAACAGTCGGTTTGAAAGGTTCAATATATTTCTTAAACAGGTTTAAAATTGATATCCATTACTACACATCTGCAAAATGAGAAAGGATCCACTTCCTGTTAAGAAACTTAGGAAATAGCACCACAAACTCATATACGAGTAAAATGATGGAACATACTCTTCATGGAACAAAAGACTTCAACTGTGATGGACCACGGACCGTCAGCTAAGTATCACTAAGCTAATGGGCCACTTACGACTTTTCCATTGCTAAATTCTGCACATATTAAGAACATGTAAAACCATTCACATTCTGTGGAGGCCCGGAAATGAATTGCATATTAATTAAACAACCCCAAGCCCAACACTCACCGCTCACACAGTCAACAACCACTAGAGCGCCATCGGTGACACGTAGAGCAGCCGTTACTTCTGAAGAGAAATCGACATGTCCCGGTGAATCTATCAAGTTGATAAGAAAACCGTTACCATTTTTTTCATGCTTGATCCATTCCATGTCACAATCCGATAATTCATAGTACAAGGAGATTGCACTGCAAAAATATAGATTTGTAGATACAAAAACATTAATTTCCCAAAGTTGAACCCCGTATCCTCTTTTTCATAAAGTTTAACACCAAGCTGTGTCGGATTTTGTTTCCGTTATCTGTATTTCAATAAAATCGACATTTATCTACTAGACTCTTACCATTATAACGATGTGTATGAACTTTTAGAAAAATAAAAAAAACAAGGAGAACAGACCTAAGCAGTTTTAAGGTAAAAGAAATGTGTTTAATCAAATATATACAAACGCACGTTGACTTGATTGTGATGCATCTTTCCTGCTCATCTTTTCTGGTGTCAGTAAATCGAGTTTCTCCTGCTTTTGCCCCGGCAATAATACCAGCTTTACTCACAAGAGAATCGGTCAGAGTGGATTTACCGTGATCAACATGGGCGATGACAGACATGTTGCGAATGTTCGCCTTTTTGTCCATGATCTCACGGATCTGGTCGATAGTGAAATTCACCTAAAATGGAAACATTTTTTTAAAGGAAATATAATGGAAATTAGAACTGAATGTGTCAACTAGCTTTTACTGTATGTTTATAAATTGTAAGATAATTGTATTTTCATAAACAATATGGTTTAACACGCTTTTCAGGTGGTGTTGGCCGACAACACAAATTCCATCATAAGTAAAGTTATATAAAATTGAAAAAGTGCTAATGCTACTAAATATATTATAAATACTTAATCATCATTTTTAATACCATAGCCAACGTAACTTTGTTTGAAATAAGTTTTCAAAAATCAGTAAGTTTGATCCCACCTGATCTCAAGGTTTCACTGTCAAAACGAGTTAGTTCTTGAAAAAAGCTTAGGCAAAGGATAATAATATTCATTCTCCACTATCAGCTATGGCCTTTAGCTACAGATAAACCATTTTCCCTGTTTATTGCTATTCAACTGTTTTGAATTAACGTTATAGGCTATGTTTATGGCAATTTCACATTCTTAAATCATCCAAGGTCGACATCGACAGCTTTGGGGATTCTTTGTCACAAATTTACCCACATGTGATCAGATGCAGAAGTTATGGTAAAAAAAGGGGTCTAGTGAAGTTTAGTACCACAATCCCGAAAATCATTAAAATAAAAACTGGCAGAATGTTCTCATCCTAACTAGCCAATGCTGCAAGTATCTGGCATTATCTCCTGGGTTAGGATGAGTCGCTTGCAACATGGGAAATTATTATGATAATCGGATATATGGTACTAAACTTCATGAGACCCAAAAAAAAGATTATTATTCAGCCTTTTAAATAATTAGGCTATTTTCCCCTTCATAATCTCTCGAATAGTTAAGATACTTCTTTACATTACCTTTTCTTTGGCATATTATTGTACTGGTCTGATATCCCACAAGGAATATACAAAAAACAGTCACCCACCCATCTAGATCAGAACAAAGCAAAAATAATTGCACTGACTATATCCATTAACATCCTGCTCAACAAGTCGAGTTAATCAACATACAACACAATAGAACTCGAAAAGAGTTTGACTAACATTGTGACAACAAGAACGGAGGTTTTTACTCACCATTTTGGACGATTTTGCTTCGTATCCAGATGCGTCAAAACAAAATACAGCCCTCGATTCGCAGGGCTTTGAAAAGGACGGAACGAAACGGCTGATGAGCTTACGTCACAGATCCACGAATCACGATTGCGAAATGTGACTTATTACGTCATTATACGGTTCATCGCACATACTTCAATATTAAAATTTTATTGTCTCTGAACGTAGATTAATTCAGTAAATGTGCCCTAATTAAGTACATTTTATATATATTTCAAATTGTTAGAAAGGAAGTGAAGTTAGCCAGGATTTTCAGAGGTTACCTAATTCCTTCTGGAATGAAACGAAAGGGATTTATAGGAAAAATGCATAGCATAATCTGTTTGAACCATTCCCTATATCTTATTTTAACATAATCTAAATTTCTTCCAGTGTAGAAAAGTGACAGGTTAAAAATAACAATACAATTAACAATATGAGTATTTATACAAAAAAACATAGTATTCGTTACTTATGGTATTGGTGTGGAAATAAAAAGAACGTACTACTACTCTTCCCAATCCTTGCCGGTCAGAATATTTTTATATACGTATTTATATCCGTATTTGACAAACTCTGTAAAAGTTTTGGTGGAAGTGAAATTAACTCTTTACCTGCATACAAACATCGATGATTACAACCTCATCGAGTTCAGAGATTAATTTACTTATAAACAAATAAGATTTATGCCGATGTACTAATATTTTTTTATTTATATTTTATTAAAATTCGCTTTAAACGAGGTTGCACGAGAGAGTTACATAAATGAAGGTATGAAGGAGATTAAAGGTTCTTTATCTCTAAAAAATATTTATTAACACAAGTTTTAAAGCCATTTAGGTCAGCACAATCAGGAAAGCAATAGAAAGGTAATGGACTTCAAAGTTTAGAGGAAAGTTTTCGAGGAAAACACTTTGGTGACTGATATGCTTATGTGTTCCTAATATATATATATATATATATGTATATATATATATATATATATACGACAAAAGCTTGTCCGGCTCGCCTTGTAACCTATATCGCGACTTTTTTTACAAAATATAACTTCTAATTAAGATGAGAATTAGCTGACATTCAACTCCAAATTGCCCAAATATATCATAATATCCTGATTTTCCTGCTCCGATAATTTAATTCTATGTGTTAGGGTATGATTGTGCAAAAAACGTAATAATGGTGGGTACCGGTTAACTTAGTTGCGTAGTTGGTCAGTAGCGGATCCTGGGGGAGGTTTTTATAACATTTCGTTACAAAACTTTTGCGCGCCAGGGGCGCACAATTTCTTTTCCCTGATTAATTTTGTGGCATATGCCGCGCCTTAAAGTGAGAATTTCAATCAAGGCGAGACATTTTCAGCAATACTAGTGACAAAGTCATTTCAACTCAAATAGGCTACTTAGAAATTGAAAGTCCAACGAGACGAATGTGTGAATATTCCTCAATAGCAGAGCCGAAAGAGAAATTTGAGTTTCGCTTGCCTTATTCTAACGTTTAATTGACAAAACTTTGGTCTTTCCCGCGTTGAGAGTCACTTGACAATTGTCAACCCAATCAGTTATTCTGGCTAGGTCATACTCAAAAGAGCTCTCAAAGTTCAAAGATCTACTACGAGATAAAACGCCAACAAGTGCACTCTATGCGGAAATATCCTATGCAGAACTAAATCTTCACGGTAAAGTGCAGTGATGGACGACGATCTGACTGGGCATCTGCGATAGTAGGAAGCGGAGGAAGGGCAGGACACCTTATAAGTTTAGAGATGTGGGCTAGATTTTCAAATTTTAAACAAAAATTAGCAAAATTTGAGTTCCAGCCATATCCTCAAATAGTGAACTGGCACTTTTTGAACTGACATAATAATAAAGACAGTAAATGCAGTCTATATATCGTTAAGTCTGAACCGTTGAGGTTTTTTATGAACGCTCCGAACAAGGTCAATTATAAAAAAAAAACAATCATTCGGCCCATTCACAACCGTCTTAGACGCTTAGACACGTAGAAGGAGATGGCTCAAAGATTTTTTCTCATTGAAGATCGATTTACGATAGTCATATATTAGGAAGAAATATGCTACTAATTGCTAAGGCTATAACACACTAAATGTTAAATAAGAGCATACTACATACTACTCTTTCACCTGAGTTGTCCGCTATTTTGGCCAAACTGTTTAATAAATGTCTTAAAGAATGCAATACATGGAAATGTGCAACGATTGTGCCGGCATTCAAAAACTGTGGCGATCCAACTGATCCCAATAAATATCGTCCAATTGGTCTCTTACCAATTATCAGTAAAATTTTTGAATCAATTATTAATAACAAAATTTCTGGACACCTGGAGTTGCTTTGTCTCCTCACTGACAAACAGTATAGTTTTCGTCGTTCTCGCTCTACTGCTGACTTGTTGACGGTAATAACCGAACGAATATTTCGTGCCCTGGGTCGTTGTGGGGAGGCAAAGTCGGTTGTTCTAGCTGGACATTTTTAAAGCATTCGACAGAGTTTGGCACCAAGGTCTATTGCAGAAAATTCAATCGTATGGGATTTCTTGTCAAGTTTTTTCAGTTGTCGAATCTTTCTTATCCAATCGCAAGATTAATGTTATTTTGGACGGACGACGTTCAGGAAATTATTCCATTTCATTCGGTGTTCCTCAGGACTCGATTCTTGGTCCAACTTTGTTCTTGATATATATTAATGACCTGCCCGACAATTTGATATGTGATTTGCTAATTTACGCTGATGATACAACTCCATATTCTTGTCTCAACGAAAAATCCCTACCGGAACAACGTCTAGCTCTGGCCATATCGCTTGAGTGTGATTTGGCCACAGTATCTAATTGGAGTAACACTTGGCAGGTAACTCTTAACTCGGAGAAGACCAAAGATAATACGAATGATACCAACTAATACGAATGCAACTCAAATTTCATTATCTGGTGCTGTTCTGGAGGAATCCTCAAATATCCGTCTCGTTGGACTCACACTGTCGAAGGATATGAGTTGGAATAAATATGTCACTAGTATTGCTAAACAAACCTCGATGAAAGTTGGTTCTCTATATCGAGCTCGCCATTATCTCACTCCCGAAATCATTCTCCATTTGTACAAATCATTGATTCGACCCTGTATGGAATATTGCTGTCACATTTGAGGCAGTGCCGCTGTCACTGTTCTTAGCATGCTCAACGGTGTGTGATCAATATGATTGGCCCTAAGCTTTCTTCCTGCCTGCAAAGTTTGAAGCACCACCGCAACGTTGCCGCACTATGTTTATTTTACAGATGTTATAATGGTCTTTGTTCAAGGGAGCTTTCTGCTCTCGTTCCTCCGAAGAAAATTTTTGAACGGTCAACTCGATTGTTGATACTACTTGTTGATACAAGTTTGATACTTCTCTTGCGGCCTTGCTCTGAGCGAATTTCAATAAAAAGAAACGCGATGGGCGCGATGGCCTAGTGGTTAACATGTTGGCATCGCAGGTTGAATATCTCTGGTTCGAGTCCCGGTGAGTTCGGCTCGTTAATCCATGCCAACCGCTCAAACCAGGGTTTATTAACTTGGGTAGGCTAAGCCTAACAGAAAAAATCATATATTTCCAACATCCCTATCCTGGTCATCTCTTCCACTCGAAGAAATGGCTATAAAAAATGAAATTGATGGGTGGACATGATAAAAGATCTAACAAAAAGGGATACGTATTCTCAGTCACGAGATTGTTTAGTATATGTTTCCTGGTATTTAACAACTGTCCGTCAAACATTTATAAACAATTGCTTTTAACCCCCCCCCCCCCCCCCCCCCCCCCTCCAAAAAAACAGATGGGTAAGACGATTTGTGATGTGATAGCGTTAGTTGCGTTTGGATTAAATATCTATCATCAACAAATGCATCTTAATTTTTAATTCCAATATTATTTTGCGTAAATATCCACTCGATCACATTCAGAAATGTTAGCCCACATGATCGCATACCTAAAACTTCTTCAGTCGAAGGCTGTGAAATTAGTTCGAATATATATTTCGATAGAAGTCAGTGAAAAAATTGAGGTTATATCACGAAATTTATCATTCCAAATATCAGGAAAGCCTCATGTTGTACACGACATATCGCGCTTTCCACCTGTTGAATACGGTTTTCATTACAGAGTATACTCGACTTTGCAAAGGCTCGGTTTATTTTCTTAGGGTCTTCGAATTATTTGCTATGACCTGTACGTGAACCTACAGGAGCCTAGCCAACGATCACTACACACGAACCTTTGTAGTGAATGTATTTTCTATGTTACATCTTGCTGTAGGGCACGCTCTGTGGTGAAATGCTCAGTATCTTAGTCATCTTCTTCTTGTTTTTTATAAAAAGAATTCCAAAATCATGGATGCTCAAAAACTATATTAATAAGATGTTATGGGATCTACTAAATGTCCCCTCTCCCCCCACCAGGTCCCTTTCTATGTTCTAAAGGGGTGATTGTCCTGGAGCGCCCCATCGGCGTATTAGTCTACTCAGGTCGATCTATCGCGATTTTGAACGTGCCCTAAACAAATTGCAATAACTTTCATTTTAGGTACAGTCGCTTGAGCTATAATCAACTGACATGGAATCAGTTGCCAAAACCTTCAAAATGTTATTTTCCGTTGCTTTGCGTTCATTTTTCATAACTTCCGAGTGATTATCCAAGGTAGGACTATAGGGCACTATGACATCAAAAGCACCAGTCATAAATAAACACTCCCTACGCATCACAAGCTGTTGATCGTTGAAAACTCTTGGCTTGGTAGTGGTATAGACTTGAAAATATTTATATTCAGAAAATACAAAATAAATCGGCTGCGAGGCTGTGGTATATGTTTGTATACCTGCATTAGACTCTTTATTGTATTTTATTATACTGCTCTGAGACTAGGGGATTCGCTCTCTTAGTTTACTGAACAGTAGGGATAAATGCCGATTGCCAATGTTTCTATGATGTTATCAGTCATAATCAAGCTTTTATCTGTTTCAATAAAGTGATTTGAATAAACTGTCTTTGACTATTGTTCAATACACAACATTTATGGCGACATGATTGGTTGAATATCAGCCAATAAAAAAAAATAAGAAATACTTAATCAGTTTTTACAAGTTGTTGGCCATTCATAAAATGAATGGACAGGGCAGTGGAATTTAAGACATTTTTATCATATGAATTGTTGCATCAATGAAAGATAATTGAAAGTGGCATTTTTAGGTGTAATATTATCTAGAGATAAGTTGGGCAGTAGAAACCAACATAGACAATTAGATTGTACATTTAACATTTAAATAAAACTATAGATAGGTAATAGCAATAAATTTATAAGACACAGTGCAAATGATGGGTATTTCTTTACATTCATGAATTAAAAATAACATTACCATGTGATAGCATTTGCAGTTAAATCGGAAATACATCATTGTTATAAACTGCATTGGATCCATGAAGAGCATCCCCACTTTTAATTCCAAATGATTGGAAAAGAAATTTTGTTCTGTGACAAGTGGCATATATGAATTTTTTAAGTTTCCAATAAGTACTCAACTAGCGGGCTTGTTTAATAGAAAATTGTTAAGGCACGGAAAGAAAAACTTGAACAAAATTCTACAGTAGTATTGGTTAGTTTATTTACAGATAAGTTTATATAGTCGTCCAAAGAAAATGTGGTTATTAGGAATTAAACAGGATTTTTAATTTCATAGAAATATCTTTATTGAGGTTAGTTATGTATACTGGAATTCTGATTGCAATTAAATGTTAAGTCAATTGGCAAAATACACACACCGTTGAGATAGTTATGTATACTGAATTCTGATGGCATGTCATGTTTCATGAGAGGATGAACTGAACTTTACTTATGCAATTAACCACGTTTACAATTATATCCTGTCATGAGATTTATCTTTAGTCTTACTATTCCATCCTATGGGGAACCGGTAAGGTTATCGAGCATTGTCCCAAGGCTGTGGGTTATAGTGCCCAGGGGCACCCCTCAAAATAGAACTACTCTTCCCATCTGCAAAAATAAATAAGAATACTGTCTTATGTGCCATCCATAATCAATTGTAATACATAGTCTGATAAATCATTTCTCATGGCAGATTTTATAATTCTGTGTGAATATGAGAGTCCACGGAATATTATCAGGCAAAATTATATGCAACTATGATGTTGCTAAAACTATTCTGTGTAGACGACAGTACCATGGACCTTTGAAAAAGTGCAAAACTGTTTTCATCTCAAATCAAAATGTGCGATATAAGACGAAGGCTGTCATTTTTGACATGGGCGGCGTTGTTTTGAAAAGTCCATTTCCTTTAACAAAGGCATATGAAAACGAAAAAGGTATTCCTGCTGGAACGATTTGGAGGTCCATTGAACAATACGGGGAAAATGGAGCTTGGCCCAAATTAGAGATTGGCGAGTTGGATTCTGATAGTTTTGGTGAACAATTTTCAAAGGAATGTTCTACAACAGCAGGTCAAAATATCGAACTACATGATTTTCTGAGCTACTTGGAATTAGGAATGGGTGAACCAATTCCAGAAGTACTAGACGCTGTTGAAGCTATAAGAGCAAATGGTATCAAGACAGCATTGTTGACTAACAACTGGAAAAATTCTGATGGCAGTACTCTGATTCCTCTAGATAAAGGAATTTTTGATGTTGTTGTTGAGTCAGCTGTTGTTGGTATCAATAAGCCGAATCCAGTCATATATAATAGGTGCTTGAATGATTTGGGAGTAAGGGCTGAAGATGCGATTTTTCTGGATGATATGGGTGGCAATGTCAAAGCTGCAAAGAGTCTCGGTATACGGTGCATAAAGGTTGAGGACATATTCACATCACTTGTTGATTTGGAAAAAATATTACAGTTTCCCTTGGGTAAACAAATAAATGAGACCAAATCAGTGAATAAAAATATGGAGATTTCTACAAGTAACCTGGAAAAATATATTTGTGATATAATGAAAATCTCTCCTGATAAAGGTAGCTTGCAAATTCGACAGTTCATTCATGGTCAATCGAATCCCACCTACTTTGTTGAGTATGGAGATATGCAAGCTGTTCTTAGAAAGAAGCCTCCCGGAAACTTATTGCCATCTGCACATGCAGTTGAGAGAGAATATCGGGTAATGTCTGCCATGAGAAAGGCTGGAGTTCCAATTCCAAAACTCTTGTCGTTTTGTGGTGATAGCTCAATTCTAGGAACACCCTTCTATTTGATGGAATATATTAATGGAAGAATCTATAAAAATCCATCGCTGCCAGGTTTGCAGCCTGAGAAACGATGTCGAATATATTATAATCTAGTTGATGTTTTGAGTCGCATACACTCCGTCGACATTGAGGATGCTGGATTGACAGACTTTGGTAAACATGGAAATTATGTCGAAAGACAAGTATCAACATGGTCACGACAGTATAGATCAACTCAAACTCATGATATTCCTGCTATGAACAGGCTTATCGATTGGTTACCACAACATTTGCCAACAGATGAGAATACTGCAGTTGTTCATGGTGATTATAGGTTAGATAATCTAATATATCATCCTGAAACTGACGAAGTTCTTGGTGTATTGGACTGGGAATTATCAACTCTTGGAGATCCAATTTCAGATTTAGCATACTTGGGAATTGCACATTATTTGCCTAGGGATACACCAATTCTACCAGGTATAGAAGGGATTGATATTGAAAAGTTGGGTATTCCTGGAATCAAAGAACTGATTCATCGATACTGTACTCTGACAACAACTCCTGATATACCGAACTTCAATTTTTATATGTCTTTTACTTTTTTTCGTGTGGCATCTATTTTGCAAGGGGTGTACAAAAGATCAAAACAAGATCAAGCGAGCTCATCTTCAGCTGGGGCTGCTGGTTTGCTTGCAGAGAAAATGGCGGATATTGGCTGGAAATTTGCGTGTAAGGAAGGTTTTAGATTATTTAATAATGATAGTAATCATATCCTTAAAGCTAAACCGCCAATATAGTTTGCGTGTGTCACTGCTTTGCTATTATTGTTTATAGCTTATATTTAAGTGGAATCGTCATGAAATGCATCTCAACAGGCGGTTTTGGACTGTTTGTAAGTTATCTAGATATATCTGTAATCTCAATTACCGAACTGTTGAACTGCAATAATGTTATTCTTAATTAACTTAGTACCTGAATAATTAGGGTTGAATATCTCGGGTTTGAGTCCATAATGGTATATTTATCAGTAATCCTCTATACTCAAAAATCTGTCTGTACATATGTGCCCACTGATTTTTTTTAAAATTCGGAATTGTGTAGATAATAATTGAAAATTCTTGACCAATGCTTTCAATACAAAGGTAATTTTACTTAAAAATATTAATAATTTTTTTTAAAATAATATATTTCCATATTGAAACTCGGTCAAAAAAAAATTGTCCACGCATTTCTTGTAGTAGTAACTGGTCAATCGCGTCGATGATCTGTTATTCATAGTTGACAAAATAAAATTTCTGATTGGGATAGGGCAATAAAAGTTTTTGTTTTTTCATAGTTTTTAAAAAAATCTCTGCTGTTGGACCATTGTATACAATATATGCAGTGAAAATGCATTGTATCTATTTGCACTTACATTGTCTTAGTTTGCTCAGGTCAAGTATGAATTATTAATAAGCAAAAAAATGACATCCCCATAATTTCTGTTCCAAATGTACCATTACTGTTGTTTGGGGATCCCCTTTTAGGTTTACTAATTGCCGTTGTGCGAGGAAGCTTGTATGCAGCAGTGGTCAGTCTGTCACCAGCCCTCCAGGATGTCACAATGTGACCACTTTAAGTTGTCTGGGATGAATATCAAAAATATACCAACTTATTGTGCTTTTATCACGAATATGAGTCACCCTCACTTAGACATGTTTATTTCAATTTCTCCAACACAAACACTCAAAAGAATAAGCTGGAAAGAGGGTACCGGTACCTGAAAACCTTGAGTAAGATTTAAAACGTCCGAGACAGAACGCTCACCATCACACGCACAAAAACTTCACCACGGGATTAATGTCGTTTACGCTCTATCTAGAAGTCTGGCAATTTGCATAACAAATGGGTCCGACGCCTGAAAGTGTGAGTGTTCTCTGAAACTAGGGAACGAAGGACTACCATAATAAGATATACGGCGCGTAAGTGAGGGAAAGGATGATCGCACGACTTGGCCACCAACATACATGTGAATCCTAAGAATAATATCCAGTATAAATAAATGAAGTAGAGTATTTAGCCTTTTTCTTTACAATAATATCTTCCAACAAAACCATCAACAGAGATTCATTCGTTATATTAGTGCGGAAACAGCCAGTACTGTTGTTGTAAAATTTTCGAAGTAAATGGGCAAACGGATCTAATTCTAATAGTGCTTCAGTGTGAACCTGCATTGTGTAACGTAATACGATAAACAGGACGTGATGATATGAAAGCAAAACAGGTCCGTCCGAGACCACATTTTAAAATTTACCCCCACCAGTACCTGCTCATGTTGGAGTCAGCCCGACTCGTTTTTGAGTGCACCACTCGTGTTTGTATGCACCACTTGTACCTGTACTCTACATTTTACAGTTACCCCCGACGTGGTCTCTAGTAAACCTTTCGGCTCTCGCATACAGATTAATTCATCACACACACGATTTGAAGCTCGGACGTTAGACATGCACAGCTCGAACCGGATCTGCCATTGTGACACAATAATGAATGTTTTCAAGTCGGACATATTTGAAAGGGACAGTTGATCGCTGATTAAGCAGATCCGGACGGAGTGACATCAGTAGCGGATCTAGAGGCACGTGTCCCCGCCAAAAACAATTAGGGGTATAAAGAAACGCGGTAAAACAAGGAAAACAGGAAATTTTGAATGGGTATTTAGGCTAAATTACAAAAATAGCAAAATTCACACGCCCAGTTACGCTTCCATGACCAACGAACATTGCGTATCTCGTGTCATTTCGTTTTTAATATGAGAGTTCATTTTCATAAACTTTTCGCACGCAAATTTAGTTTGTTGATTGAATTCGTTTGAATAAGGGTATTTTGGTTCCGTTCCTAAAAAAGTTTTCGCAGACGCGCTCATTTTGGGATTTTATGTTCATTACTGTCTGAGTATTGAAAAGAATTGTGTCTCTACCCAAATTTTTTTCTGGATCCGCCACTGGGTGACATTCTCGAGACAAAGACTCATCTCGTACTGTGTAAATATGTTTATGGATATTCCCAGCTCCTACTGGATTTGGCCCGTCCGAAATTTGAATAGTTAGAAAAACACTGTTATTGTCCAAAAACAGTGTTACTGTTTTTGAATCGCCGAAATGATTTCTTTTTAAATATGTCATGTTTGATTTTACATGTAGCGATAGCCTATTGTACGGTACTGTTTAGTTTCTGTTTAGGGAGGGGTATTTGCATTCGTTTTATAACTTATGGATAGCTGATAGGGTATTTGTTTTTTATTTTGTGCATTAATCTCACTAATTTGGGGAAGTAATGAAAGTTCATTCACTGTTTAACCAGCATGTGAAAAATTAAATGCAACATAAATATAGTTAACATACAGTGAATTGCTGAACATCAACTAAACATTCACATAGCATCTAACAGCAATTGCGGGTTTTAGAGCTGTGAAACTTGAGTGTTCAACTGTCCAAAGGTAAATTGGTTAAATATAATTTGAGGGGAAAAGTTCAGTGCAAATTTGGCTGGAGAAGAGGAAGTGGTGCAATGGACAGAAAACACTTAATCTGTAAATATAACGTTATAAGTGTACGGGAGACTCCAATCACCTTTTCCATTACTTGAGTAGTCTCAGCTAAATAACTCCACTTGACAAAATGCAGACATGACTTCACTCAGGGCTTGATGAAAATTCAGGCCTAGTCTGCAATCACCTTATTTAAAAACACATTGCCTGTAAAACACATTGTTACCGTAGCTGTTTTAGGACAACTTTTTCATGTTTAATAAATTGGCATATAAAATAAATATTATAAAAACAATAGATAGCACCAGCAGAAAGAAATAAACAAAATTTTTGTTTTCGAGTATGGGAGAAATTGGTGAGTTCACATTAATTTCGGGTTTGTGATAGAAAATTTTTTTGAACTCTCCAATTTTGCCCACATTCGAAGTCCAATATTTCCTCTATTTTCATTCTGCTACTAATATTTACAGATATGATATATAATAATAAGTTTTATACGAACCTATTTTCAAAAGTTGTCGACAAAAACGAACATTTGTGAAGTACGACTTTGAAATCTCCTCAACGCAACAGGATTAGCAAACTCAAACACACTTTTAAAAGTTGTGGGCTGAAACGTCTAATTTCGTTCATTTTAATCGTATTTGAAGTCGTGCCCCTAAAATAGGTATTTTCCATCCGAAATTTCCTGCACGACTTTACACAACCATAGTCAGTTTCAGCCAGTTTGTATAGTCATTAAAAATTTTTATTTTAATGCAGGACTTTTATTCATACAGCATATAACGAAAACTAACTAAAAGCAAAACATGTCGGTTGATATATCTCATTTATCAGTGCGTTCTAAGTTGGCTTATCAAAATCAAATTATGAGTTTGAATCTTGATCCTCAAATTCGAATGGATGAACTATGGACAAAAATTCGAGTGAAATGTGGATTTTCAGATGCTCAGCTTTTTACATTGAAATGGTTAGACGAAGAAGGCGATCTGTGTACAGTAACTTCTCAATTGGAATTGGATGAAGCTCTGCGACTGTATGAGCTCAATGAAGATGACACTCTATTCCTCCATATTTTTCAAGGTATCCCTCCAGAGCCAGGTGTACAGTGTGTAGGAGAGCATAAAATTTACCGTCGTGGTGCTAGACGCTGGTATAAGCTAAAACGAAGGTTGAAAAAATTGAAAGGTCGTCGACCGAGAATTCCAATTTCAAATCCAACTGATGATAATGTTCATATACAAGAAGGAGACTCCCACAGAATTCATTATAATCCTGCAACTGGTACAGGAGGTGAAGCGATACGTGCTACATCAAGAACAACTCCAGGTTTTGGATTAAACGATTTCGATATGCTAAGAGTGATTGGTAGAGGAAGTTATGCCAAAGTACTTCTTGTAAGTTTGAAGAAAAGTAAAAAACTGTATGCAATGAAAGTCATTAAAAAGGAGCTAGTCACGGACGAAGAAGATGTCGACTGGGTATGTTATTAAGCAAGCTCAAACAAAATGCACTTACCAAATAGAAAAAAACATATTTTTTTAAATATGTTTCACTGATGGATCGAGTCGATGTGACGTATACTTGATAAAATAAAATTTCTGATTCGGCATGAGTTCTATTTGTTACTATTATCATTAAACAGCTACAAGCTATGTTAAATATTTCTTTCAATTTTCTCATTGTAGGTACAAACAGAGAAACATGTTTTTGAAACGGCTTCGAATCACCCATTTCTCGTCGGATTACATTCATGCTTCCAAACATCTGAACGTCTATTTTTTGTGATTGAATATGTTAATGGCGGTGACCTTATGTTCCATATGCAGAGACAGGTTGGGAACTTCATTTTGTATATTTGTGTTAAGTTTGGATGTGAGCTGTGATGTTCTTCAACTGTACTGAGACTGTATATTCGGAAAGTGAAGTATTGCAGAGCATAAGCTTATTTATCTGAAATGTAAAATTTTATTTAAGCATTGTTTTGGTCAGCACTTTACATTCTGAGCGAGTCGCTTCTTGATTACCCATCCCGTATGCAGCCATCTGTAGCACATACCGGTACGTTTAAAATAATATTTTTGAATCACTAAGCAGCATTGGGAGTCACAAACGATAGACCTCATTTATTCCTGCCTCAGTGGTTAATCATCTTCATTACTCCCTAATCCACATACATAAACAACTAAAACAATGTTCAATTTCCATGAGCATGAAGTGTGTTGCAAAGACGTCCATTTTTTTCTTAACATATTCACATCTCAATTGAAAAAATTGTGTCAAATCATTTTTCGCTAATTATGTGTCACTGATTGACCCCATCGATCACACCGGTCCATCTGTGACCTATACTTGACTGAATTTTTGTTTGGGATTATACATTAATTAAGCTAGTGTAAATGATTTTTAATTAAAAATTCAGAGGAAACTTCCAGAGGATCATGCACGCTTTTATGCTGCGGAAATAGTTCTTGCATTACATTTTTTACATGAGAAAGGAATTATATATCGTGATCTGAAGTTGGACAATGTACTACTCGACAGCGATGGTCACATTAAACTTACAGATTATGGAATGTGTAAGGAAGGCATTTTGAAAGGTGAGTGTTTGAAGGAAAGCAATTTGTTCACAACTTCTGTCATGTAAATCTGAGGTTGTTTTTAAAAGTCTTGGAGTCTGAATTGTGGCATTAGATGTTTCCAATTGTACTGGAGTCCAGAGTAGACCTGTAAAATGTTTCTTACTCTCTCTGGCATGCCAACATGACTTGCACAGACCAGCGTTAACATTTGAATTAATGTTGCAACATTTGGAGTCCAGGCTTTTTACACAGTCCCCGATTATATGGTACATTTTTGAAATATTGATTGATATATTATTTTCCCTTCTTTGTGGATAATTGTGACGTTTGAATGCTTTATGGCTGTGTGCAAAACATATCTTCATTTATAAATACAGAAGCTTTATAAAAATTCATGACAATAAATTTGTTCTATAAATCTGAAGCACAGGCCTAGTCAATCAAAAGACTTCCTAAACCATCAACACTGCTTTGAAGTATTAATTTTTCTGTGGTAGAGGCTGGATGACAGAATATTGTATTTCTATAGGTAAAATGTTCATGTCAGTCATGTTCATTTCCTAGCGAAAAGTTATGAAACAATGCCCATTTGCTAGATTTTTTCCTGATTTAACCCATTTTCTTGGGTGTCTTGAGCAGCAGAGTAGCTGAAATAATACAAATTTCATCATTGATATTTTTATGTGCTAATTTGTTTTTTTCACAAAGGTGACACAACATCTACATTCTGTGGTACACCAAATTATATCGCTCCAGAGATTCTTCGAGGAGAAGATTATTCATTTTCAGTGGATTGGTGGGCATTGGGAGTACTCATGTTTGAAATGATGGCTGGAAGAAGTCCATTTGATATTGTTGGAATGACTGACAACCCTGATCAAAATACAGAAGATTACTTGTTCCAAGTTAGCTATGTTTTTTACTTCTTTACCAAGGCCCATGAATATGCTATTACATTTAGGTATCTTGGATGTGATTTTTTTTCCAGTGATTAAAAAAGTATACATTGTCAGAAAACGGATGTAGATTTTGATGTCTTCATCAATTTTCTGAGGAAATGTTTTTCATTTAATTAGGTATTTTAATACTCACCTTATTTCAATCTTACTGAAAGGTCAAAAACTTTATCACCTTAGTAGTTAGGGATGGGCAGTCATATTGGATTATAAATCCAATTCGGCCTATTTTTTGGACTCTGACTCAGGGCAAGCATACCGTAAAACACCAGTACCAACATAATCTCATGAAAGGTATCTATCACAGTATGTTCTTGACACCCTGGTACGGTATTACCGGAATGCGCACACAAAACACATTGTGGCATGAACAGCAGTGGCACTTGCAAAACATGGGTTTGAATATTGACGATTGAATGTCATCAATCATTGCTTGAAGTTGATCAAATGCCGGCTAATATTTTGGATCAAATCAATGTCTTGCCAAGTGTCTGTGTTTCTTCATCTTCGAAATGTTGAGAAGACTAAGGCCCAGTTGTATTACTTTCTATAAATAGAATTATGTCCTTGATTGGACAAGATATAATATAACATTTATTAGTCCCAATTGCAATACATGTATACACTATACCCTTGTTCAAGCGTGTTCACCTATTATTTGTGTTTGAAATTCGTTCTCGGCCCTATGAACGCATTCGTGATTATCCTGAGGCATCAAAATATATTCTGGTTGTACATTCACAAAATGATTGATTCGACAGGTCCTGCGACTAAACAGGCGGCAGTATATCATTTGATTTGCAACACGTATTAATTCAAACGCAATAGTATTATTATGGTGACAAATAACATTTGCGTGTCCGGAGCGTTGCATTGGCGACAATGCTGTTCATTTGTCAAGTCGAACAAGTTTGAACGTTTGTTCTGATTTCACAATTTTATGTGTTTTGTTGTATGTCCCTTCTATTGAAAAGCTTCTAAGCAAGAAATTCAATTCCCAAATTCATTGCATTTGCAGGTGATTCTTGAAAAAGTTATTCGTATTCCACGTTCTTTATCAGTAAAAGCATCATCTGTTTTGAAAGGATTCTTAAATAAAATGCAGCAAGAACGTCTTGGGTGTCATCCAGAGACTGGTTTTCAAGATATAATTGATCACGCATTCTTCAGGTCCATTGATTGGGAGATATTGCAAGCTAGGCAGGTTGGTGAAAATTCTGGTCATTATGAGCCATGGTGGAAGAATTTTGTTTTTCTTCAGGTGTCTGAAATGTCCATATCATTTTCTTTGGATCAGCAATAGAGCTTCAAAGCTATTTCATAGCAGTTAATTCTAAATGGTCACTACTAGTGACTCACAAGAACACATTTTATTCAACAAAATATCATGAAACGCTTTTTATTTAATAAATTTCTGATGAAACCCATTTTCTTTTAGTGTCTGAGTAGCTGACAATCTGCAAGTCAAGAGCACTAAGAAATCCAAGATTGATTACATTTTAAATTCAGCTAAGATTGGGATGAAAAATAGCTATATTGAGAAAACAATATGTGATTATTTTTTTCAACTCCACAACTTAATTTTTATTACCGGAACTTCTCTGTAGTCAGTACAATTAGTAATGTAGTATTTATTTCAAGATTTTCGTTATCAAGCAGAAAAAAATAATGTAACAGGTATATCACCTAGGCGTTTAGAAAATGGATTTCTTGGTCGCCTCAATCAAGGCTAGCTAATTAATCAAAACTTTATATTTAATCTTAATGATAGGTAATTCCACCGTATAAACCTCTTATTAGTGATGAATATGGCCTGGAGAACTTCGATGCACAGTTTACTGAGGAACCAGTACAACTCACACCTACAAGTCCAAGAACTATTGCTAAGATTGATCAGGCAGAGTTTGAAGGTTTTGAATACATTAATCCTTTGCTTATGACCAGTGAAGATGCAGTATAATGTTTGATCCCTCAAGTGTAATCGAAGTGGTAATACATTCGATCAGTAACCAAAATCATTTAAATATAATAACCCCATAACAGCAAATTATACAGCTATGGATACTTCTACTGTACAGTAGACATGACAATCATGAAAGCGCAAACGAAGCAATTATAATACTTTGCTTGACCAAGTTGTGATTTATTCTAAACGATGTTGCGGAATTCACAAAAACCGACAATGATAATAAAAAGTTTGCAATGAAGAGATTTTCAAGCAGATTTGTTATTTATGTATGTGGTGCTGACCAAGGGTGGCAGTACGGTACGGTACGAAATTTTTATCGTACTTCGAACCAGCAAAATAATTTCGTACCGAACTTCGTACCGTACCTTTCGAAAATTTTCCGTACCGTACCGTACGATATTATTTTTTTCGTACATCGTACCGAACTTCGTACCAGTACGATTTTAAGTTCGATTAATATTTTTCATTTATCGTACTAAATTTCGTACTAGTACGGAAACAGGTACGATTCGCTGGGAAGCAATTTCGTACCGTACCAACTATCAATGTCCAAATCAGCTTTATTCGTAAGATCTGGCCACCGCAAGAAATGTCACCATCTTACATCAAAGTGATGCAGTTTCATGCTATGTGGTTTAAAATTCAACACAGTAAAACATGAGCATAACTAAGCATATGTCACCTCAATATCATTGGTCACATTGCGCATAATAAGAGAATGGTAGACCGGTGGGGATAAATAGTGGTGGGATGAGCACAGTTTTCGCGAAAAAATCTGACACGAAGCAATATTTAGCATATTAGCAGCATTGTGTCGTCACAAGAAATTCTCTCTCGACAAAAGAATGTTCGTTGTGCACCCCACATGAGTTTTGGTGCGGTCTCATTCGAAGGCATGGTTATAAGAACATTTCATCGTGCCTTTTTGCATCTGGTATTTCAGGTGCAATTAATTCTCTTCACATTATTGAATAATGCTACTTATTTTTTTAATACGTGACCGACGTATTCCCGACATGCCTCGTTGTCTACATTGTAACTTGGCTGTTTTGTTTTAAAAAATATATCTTCTAATTAAGATGAGCATCATCATCCAACACTCAACTCAAAACAGCCTAAATATATCTTTATATTCTGATGTTTCTGCTCTGATAATATACTTCTGCGTGTCAGAGCACAAACAAAACATAATAGCGGTGGTTACTGTTTGAGTTGCATAGTTGGTGAGGGGAAGAGATTTTTTAATTTAATTTTCATGAAATTTTCGCAATATTTTTCCCTGATTAATTTTTTATATCATTTAGCCTTTAAAGTGAGAATTTTTGTTCAATTTTTACAAAAGTTTCAGCGGGCTTCCGGCGCTCAGGTACATTTTCCTGTCTGGTAATGTTTATATCACTCCTAAAACATATATTTTTGTTTCGTTCTCAATAAAATTTTGCGCGACTCCGGCAGCCTAATCTTTTTGTGAATTTGAAAGCCTATGTTTGCATGTTGGAAAAAATGCCCCCCCCTAAATTTTTTTCTGGATCCGCCACTGTAGTTGGTATATTCGGACAGTGCTTCATACGCCATTGCGGATTTTAAATTTCAAAGCACATCGGCGATGCTAACGATAAAAAACTACTTCGTGATAGTATTATAAATGCTGCTTATCTTGTCGATTTTAATTGGGAACTTTCGTTCTACAGAAAAATGCATTCAGAATAAGACGTCATAAATCAGCGGCCTATATGTATTTTCACGCAATCACAAAGTTTTACGCCACTGCAGTAAAACCGATATACGACATAGCTCATCTAATCAGCACCAGTCAATCAGTTGCATTTTTATTACCATACCTGCGCCGCTTTTAATCATTTTAAAATTGCCCTTTAGTTAAAAATTCTTTGATAGACACAATTTATATTATCAGCGCCCTGTTATGAAACGGCATAGATGTTAAATGAAATTACTTTCCGGAATTAATTAGAGAAGAATAAAGTGTAATGCGAAGGTACGAAAAATAGTACGGTACGAAATAAATACCGAACTTCGTACCGTACCAAGTACGAAAATTGAAAAATGAATCGTACCGTACTATCGTACCAGAAAATCCAATCGTACCGTACCGAACTTCGTACCGTACCGTACTACCAGCCTTGGTGCTGACTGCCCAATTTTTTCTTCAGTTCTGTGCATGTGACCCACTGTTAACTATGATTCCATATCCTGTATTTCCAGATGCATCAAATGCATGCATCCGAAGTGAATCATGTTGCGAATGACAAAATTATCATATATTTGGCCACAACCAAAAAATATGTGACAACCCTTTACTCTTGCAAAAAGTGTCGCATTCTGAACTAAAGTCACCAGAGAAAAACGCTTAAATATTGACTTCGCGCCCATTCCTGTTTCATAGTTTAAATAGTGGTTTATTCACATTTTTTGTCCACGTATAATGATGTATTACTGGGTATCAATTGTTCTGTATTACCTTTTTTTACTATCATATATAATATAAGACTAATAACAAACACCGAATACATTAAAGCAAGTTGCAGCTGAAGCATTTTATCTTATCACATGAATGAAAATAATGCCAAGCTATCCTACAGAATATCAACCACATGCAGTCGCCCTCCACAAAGACTATCATAACATGAACTCTGCTGCTAAAAACATATCCTTTTTGAAATAAACTCTGCATCTCGCTTTCTTCTGCCAAAGGACTGTTCCATGAAATATACCAACAACTAATATTATATTTATTGTATGTCAAAATAAATAGAATGACAACCTCTACAGTAAGATCTATGAAATGTAATATATATTGCAAATCTAACACTACAGCGTGTGCAAGTTTCTTCACATCTTAATTTGGAGACATTTTTTCAAAGCAACTTTATAAAATATTGATATCGCGGTGTACCATTGACAAAAATTGCCTATTATGCCAGTAAGAACACACTACACACTAAAATAGGATAAAAAAATACTGGAAAGATCATGATGTACGTTTTGTTGTGTGAGGCAAGCTGTATGATGACTCATCAGCTATTACTCCTTTCAAAGGTTGGAAGTCGCTGTCTTTTGGGGTCGAGCAATTTGTTGAAAATCCTTTTCCATTAGACATTATATGTGATGGTGTGTCTCTGGTTGGAATGTGAGATACCTAAATATAATAAACAACATACTTTTACTTATGTAACAGAATGATTCAGTAATTCCAATTTGCTTTGTGTTAATCTAATAAGAATATGTTGACAGGTACAGGTTGACACAATTTCCCCCGGCACTTGTTATTATAATGCCTCAACAAAGTATCGATTGTAGAGAGTATACGTGCCACTGATGGATTGCATTGATGAGACTATTAAATACACATGCTTGTTATTATTGAGAAATACTGTTAGTCTTCATTTAAAACCAAAGACTGCATCAACTCATATTATGTTACCTTGGTCAAGAAATGAACTACATCTGTCATGCTTCATGTCACAAAATCAACTTGAAGCTATAAAACACTGGATGATAATTTTTTCTGAGTGACAAGAATTTGAAATTTCACTCACAAAACAATGCTCATTAATTACCTCAGCCGAAGGAATGTATCCGTTCTCCCGTTTGCAAGCATCATGAAGTTCTTGCTTCAGAGCATCAATATGAGATCGATACGATGCAATCTGATCTTCAAGTGAAGTAATACGAGATACGGCACTAGATTGAACACGAACGAACGACTGAACAGCTCGCTGTTGACAAAAATACCGTAGTTAGAATATCACTGTATTGGATGGCTGGATTTAAAAAAAAACTTTAGTCCATGTACTTTTCATTTAAATTCCCGCAAATAACAACAAAACAAACACTTGTGTAGCACGGTTTATAATACTCATGGAGCCCAATATGATCCTGTCGGGTATATACAAATTAAGAGATCTGATGTTATTCTTGAAGCACATATTTTCACAGCTATTAATAGTGGTAATACAAGGTTGAAGCCGATTTACGACACATGCATTCATTGGTATCCCGAAATCAAATTAGCTACACGTTAACCTTTCCATAGTCATAACGCTTGCATATGATCCAGAAATTTTTTTGAAAAAATCGCTGATATCTTACCTGAGCAGCAATAATATCAGGTCCAGCTTGATCTCTTGAAATATCACCTGGTAGTTTTGAATCCTATGAAAAAATTGAATTTATGATAAAACTGGAATAATTCCAGGCACAACAATTTGTTTATTGAATAAAAAAAAATATTTAGAGACAATTAGTTCACAAGTGCATGATTGCTGCTTCGGGTTGTCAAAAACATATTATAACATCATAAAAGATTAGGATTATAGCAAAATATCAAATGACTTCAAATGAAACGAAAGGAACTTCATGATTGAATCAAATTACACAACCGGAATGATATTTCTTGCCTTTTCCCTATAATATATTTTCAATGAATAGAATATTTGAATGAAATTCTTTTTGTTATGCAAGTAAACTACTTACCACAAGTTGTTCAGGATTTTCCGGAGTTTTCCTCAATAAATTTTCAACAGATCGAAAATAGGTCGCTAAAGAATCCTTTTCGCTGTAACCCAAAAATATAATAATAAATGAAAATCACTTGTAATTTTATGGAAAGAGATCTTGTTGTTTCTGTTTTATTCAAGCATCTTTGGAGAAGAGTCTCCTACGGATCAGGGGGTAGAAATACAGAAAAGAAGGACTCTCGGTTCATTGCATGAACCGCTAGTATTTTTTTTTCAAAATGTTTATATTGTTGAACAGAGACATTTCCACTAGCATGAATTAGAATTGCTTGTTTTGAAAGTCTGGAAACAGTAAAACTATCCAGAAGGTTTCCCCAGCAACAATACTCTGAAGTAGTAGGTAACGTACCGTGCTGCTTTCTTCAGTGCTTCCTTTGCATCAGACATCTTGTTGCCGAGATTGTCTTTCTCTTGTTCCAATTTCATGACCTGCTTTGTTAGTAATCGTTTGCTTTGTGTACATCTCTTCAACTCCATTTTCACTTCATTCAGACTCTGGAAACAATAGTCAGAGGCTTCAATAAAGATAGAAATTTAATATGACTAGGATCGTCCAAAATATTCAGTTTACAATATTTAAATTTGTAAATTATTGGATTCGATTTCTGCAATAATTTGAAATAAAAAAAAAACAAGTCTGAATTTTCATGTAGAATAAATATATAAGCTGATAAAAGATTGTCTTTGCTTGTTCACTATGACTTCGGATTTGAAAATTATTCGATTATCAAACCACCCTAAATTTGACAAAATCCAGGAATGCAAAAATTTGGAAATAACAGGAGTACAATATAATAAGCGCAAATACAATATAACATGAGAACTTAGCATCATTATTCTACACTTTACGAATGAATGAAATCATTAGATTAAAATTTGATTTTCCTAAAAACCGACTAATTAATTTCTGTAAACTTCGAAAACATACAGATACGGCTTGTGATAACGTGTTTTCTTTTTCAGTTCCTTCAGTCCATTGTTCATCAAGTTTCGAGCTGAGTTCTTGCAATTTTGAGTTCTGTTCATGTAAGAGTTTTTGTGCTTGCTGCTCTCGTTCGAGTGCAGCATTTAACTCCACACAAACCCCATCAAATCTTTTTCTTGATACCAGATGATTCTCACGATCTCTTAACAACTTAATTTCGTCAGTTGCAACATCTAAATCGGCTGTAAGATAAAAATGTTTGGAAAGACTGACGTGACGTGACTCCTTACTCTCTTTTCAGAAAATAAACTCTTTTTTAAAATTTTAGATATTTTCAATAAAATTTTAGACAAAAGAGACACCGAGTTTACTGAACCATTATGGTAAACTGCAGTGGGTGGTATCTGCCCAGTATTCTCTGCCACCGAGAATTAAGAAAAATCCTTCCTTGAGTACATGTAAAATTCGAATTTGTATAAGAATAGAATCATGTATTTGGTCACGATGATGGTTTTAATTTATAAAAAGAAAATTGCAAAAACCAATACCTACAGCCAAAACACATTGACTAGTTTTATTTGAACTAGCTGACAGTTTTACCATTGCCCAGACAGCTGGAAATTTTCCACTTTCAATGCAGTTCCCATATAAGGAAATGCTCCTGGCCTTGATCAAAGTGAATTTGAAAAAAGAAACAGAACCCAGCAGAAACTAAAAAGAATCATAGATTATTAATTTTACTTTTGTTCTTGACGAGTTGCTGAATATGTTTTTTAAGTTTTGCTTCATTGTTTCTTAAATTCCTCTTCTCAACCTCAGCTGCATGAAGTCTTTCAGTAAAATTGAGTAGGTGACGTTGGAGAGTAGACAATGAATTCTAAAATACAGAAAATCACATCATTCAACTTTTATTTTGCTTCAGTTGCTAGACCTTTGTACTATTTCACTCCCAAGCAAAGTCTGAGATGAAACACAGTTTTGAACAAACTTCTTTGACGCAAAGTTATTATCCTCAAAAAAGGAAGTATTCAATATTACAGACAGTAATATAGTTCACTTTGAATATGAAATTTTAGCGTGTCATGCAGTGAACTGTGAGTCCTTCTCTTTGACCTCCAATCCATGTGTGACTTTTGCCCCAAGGATGTTTGAAAAAGATAATATTAAAGTTTAAAATAAAAACAACATGATGTCTTTCCACGAAATTACAAGCATATTTGTATGCTTTCGTCAAGTCATACTCTAACTTCTTCAGACAAAAACGAGATACAACTTATAATTTTGTGGACAGAGAAACATGTTGTTTATGGTTTTTTACTATAAATACTTGAGAAATTGATTTTCTGTTGATTTTCAAATAACTCATGATGAATGCAAAACTAATTTGAATTGATCATAACAAAACGATTATTAAAATTAGATAATAAACCCCACATTTTTGCATCATATGAACATTCCACTCTAAAAATAGATTGGAAAAATTGGCCAGGTGTGAACGGCCGCTAAACCATCCACCAATGTGTGATCCATCTGTGGCTTACGCATGACAAAATAAAATGCCAGTTTCAAATACACAATTTTCTTCTAAACGATGAAACAACTGCCAACTGCCAAAATATATTTGAACAAATTATGAATTACTTTTCAACATTCTACATCACTTACCTCAGCAGAATATAATTTGATGGGTTCCTGTAATTTACATTTGATGATGATTCTTTCCAATCCTTCAGACAACACACAAATCAAAGATGTACGCTCCCTGTCAATATATACAGATAGGCACAGATAATATCTTTCATGCAAGTTCGTTCAAAGAAGAGTGGCAGAACTACTAGGATGCCCGAAGAAAATTAGTCTGGTATCAAAAAAGCTAAAAAAAATTAAATTTCACGACATAACAGGTTTGAAACAATAAAAACGCCACCTTAAACTGTCTTGACGGTTGTCAAAAATCTTCAACATCAACATTCAAAATGCTTCAAAAACATCAACACTGCTATAAATAGCAGTGTTGATGATTTTGAAGCATTTTGAATCTTTGGAAAAAATAACCTGGTGAAGTCGAATATCTAAATAAAAGCAGGATTCTGCTCAATGTCAGCTCAAAGTAAAGCGTCCCAACCTTTTGAAAAAATTTCCATAACTCAATGAAGCCTCTGAACCACTAATACATAATTAGGATAATAATTTGGAATGCACTATCAATCAACAGAGAACTTGAATCAATGCAATTAAAAAAAAAGTTATACGCAACAACATCAGAGCAAAAAAAAAACAATCTTTTTTGTACAATTACAATATCATTCCAAATCGAAACACCATCATAACGTGACAAGATGTAATGTTAATCATCACTCGAGCAATATATCAGCCAGATAACAATGCATTGCATTTTTCTACAAAATATAAGCAAATTTATCATTACCAGTTCAACTTCTCGTACATTTTTTTAAACAAATAATTCACATTTTCTGAAAATTGTCTGTCATACCTGACAACGTTGCTTGTTGTAAACACCAGAGAAGAAAACATAGGATGTGTTGATCGCAGTATGCTTAGGAATGAATTCTTCGCCGTTTTAACAATTGCTCTTGACATATAACCTATAAAATAAGATAGGCTACTTCCACTAAATATTCAGATGAGGGTGGCACGGTGCCATGCAATATAAAGTCCTTAATACGTTATTTACAATGATCTCAAATGAAATGTAGAAGATTTAATACCTTTTTTGTTCCCCGTATTTTTATCGAGAGCATCAACTAGTCCACACATCGCATCTCTGACAATATGAACAGTACGTTGATCGCACAACCATTGCATTGAACTATCTGATTGTGACTCTTTCGGTGTAACATCTGTAAAACCAAAGTACGAGTAAAAACAGAGCTGTGTAACTAAAAAAAAAGATTAGATTTTGTGAGCTCAAGCAGCCTCTGTGAGATTGTTATGTAGAATTCATAAAAATTACTCTACCAACACACATCTCAAAAATTCTACCATTTCGTCAGGTATATATTAGGCATAAGTTTCAGAGTTTAATTTTAACAATTGTGTTAAATTTTGAACTAAACCTGAATAACAACTTACATTTTCTACTCATGCCCTCCACACCCATCTCATGTAAATATAAAAGCAATGTTATTGCAACAAAATAAAAATTAATTCAGACTTTTAATAGCAAACTCGTTGCCAACAATAAAAGTACAAACAAAGCAGCGTAGAGGATAATTTGACTGACACAAAAATAGAGGGAATAACACTTTTTTTACTGTTTAGTCATTAGAAAAATAATATTGATAACACCAAAAATACCAGAGACTCAGCTAGGGGTGATCTTAGGGCTAGTGACCCGATAAAATATTTATTTTGTCAAGTATAAGTCACAGATGAATCGCGTCTCATCGACGTGTTTCATCAGTGACCAATACTTAACAAAATATGCCTAAAATGACAAAATATTTCTTTTTGAAGAATACCTTCACATCACTATCTATCGACTTTGATATAATATGATCACTTTTTTCATGAATCAAAAGTATTCAGGAATTTCCTCAGCTAAAGTGAAAGCACCAGGCTATTTTCAATTTGCCCCGGTGAACCATGCAACGCAAAAGGGGGTCTAACATACACAAATAAATCCGACATTCTGCAAACCTGCTTTGACTTGTTTCTGAGATTTCCCAGCTACAACTAATACACGATTCGAACTAGCAGACGACTCATCACAAACGAACATTGTAACGTTAGATTGGCGAGCAAAAGTTCGAAGTCGGTTAGCAGCAAGCACAACGACAGCAGCAATTCGGAATCTGAAGACGACAAAATAAAAGTTATCAAGACGATGGTGTACACTGCACCTGTCCCCCCCAAAGAAAATAGCATGTTTCATGTTTCTGCATCAATTCAAACAGAATTTTTTTGAAATACCCAAAGGGGAAATTTAAAGGAACGTGCATATCGAGATCCGATAACGAAAAGTTCCAAGAAAAACAAGAAAAAGTGTAATCAACAACTTAAATAAATAATCAAAGAGCAACTCACTTTTGGGGCACAACCCAGGGGTTAAGAGGCATTGATTCAAAAGTATTCATTATAGATCATACTAAATAAATTGTTCTATGTCTAAAATATGATAGATAGTTTCGAATTTTAAAAAGGGAAGATCTAACTATTGGAACAGGTAAGCTATTACCACCAAGGAATTCGATGAAGAATATACATATAAAAATTGACCTGATTAATGGATGAATTTTCTTGAAATTCAAAGACACAGTAGTTGGTGTTTCTTTATCATCTGGTTTTCTTAATTCTTCAGACAATGTTTCAACTAAAATTCTGTTAAAAATACAAGATTGATACCCATGGTTAAAAAGGGAACCATATTCTCAAACTAGCCAAATCGACAGAATAGTATTACCCCTGTAGGTACGGGCTTTAGAATAGTCCTAACATATTTCCTGCGTATCGCAAGAGGCGACTAAACGGAAGCAAAGAAGTGGTAGATGGTTTTACCATTGTCCAGAGCAGATACCACTCACTGCACTTTATCATGGCGGTTCAGTTCTGTTTGGGATGTTTTCTGTTTAAGAGTGCAGTTGCTGGCACCTCATGTTTTAGTGGAAGTCTGCTTTTAAGTGGCCAGTAGTTGGTTACTTTCAGGCACTGCTTCCGACCTTGCTCAGAGTGAATTTTAATGAAAAATATATATTGATGTTGTTGCATTTATCAGGCAATTTTGCAGGAGAATATTATTAACACGCACCAAACATTATAAAAACTGTTCGACCAAACTTACTGTAATTGATTCTTAAAAACTATTGAATCGTTATTAATTTTCATCAACAGTCCACGTTGTCTTGCGAGATCGTCTCTTGCTCTCAGCGCAGGATATAATGAACCAAGCAATAACGCACAGGCGCATGTCAGTGCATTGCGTTCCTGAAATAATAGAAATAAATTACGCCGATATATGGAGTACTGTGAACTGGGATCAGGAATCAGAAAATTTTCAAGAATCGGGGGCATAAGGCTACTCTGATACTTTGTCGCCAAAAAAATAATGACCACTGCCAAAAAAAAAGCACAACTTACTAGTATAGGCAATAATTTTTGATATTTTAAAGACTTTGGAATGATCGGTAGAAAATCTTGATAAGTCAGACAGTAGAAGAAAAACAAGATTTTGTTCCCTGACTTTGGGAATACTTATTTCATTTCCATTCAAATTATATGACACACTTATTACACTTACATAACACATAATCTTAATGCACAATGGGTAAAAATGTTCGGAATGCATAATGGGTAAAAATGTTCAGAATGCAGCAATTTTGACCAATTAATAATTTTGGCAAAAAATTCGAGCCAAGTATTATGAATATTGTTTAATTATAAATGTGATAACTTGAAAGTACCTTACAATTAGAATGACACACCTGTGATTAGAAGCAAATTTTATAGAACTAATTATTTTGGCCAGTTTCACAGTACTCACTTGTTGTAAATTTCCATTTTCCCCTCTTAGTTGTGAACATTCAGCATGTAATGCATCACTCACACCATCACCAGCTCTGATTCGTTCCCATGCTTCATCACATAATCCTTGCGATTTCTAAATGAAGTTTTTTTGGAAATTTCAAAAACAGTTTTTGGAAACAATTTTCCAAAAAGTTCTTAACAATCCAATTCTGCATTCATATTTTAAAAATGTTTAACAACATATTTTCATATATTGAGCTTATTATCTTTTCTTAAATCAGGAAAGAAATAAAAAAGTTTTGCTTCAAAATATATTGACAAATGAAACTTTAATCTTCGCAAATCCAGATCACAATGCAGTGCTTTAACGCTAACAAATTAAACAGAGAAGAGCATATTTTTTTTAACTATTGTGCAGTCGTGTAGAACAGATATTGATTTGAAATGAGAAAAAAAAAAATAGCAATGATTATATTGAGTTGCAACTTTCAGTAATAAATTATAGGGGCAATGTTAGCACTTTCAAGATGAAACATGCATCATTTATTATACTTTATCAACAACAATCCAATAAAAGATTTTGCTAAACTGATTCACAATAAAGGGTAAAATAAAATCACTTCAATAGGTTTGAATATTGTTGTTCGATCTTGAATTCTTACTCTTTCATTTTGCTAACTTCTCTTTATAATTTAATGCTTACCTGTGCCCTGGATTGCATTTCCTCAAGTAATGCTTTATAATGTTCTTCCAATTGTTTTCTTTGTTTTTGGGCTTCCTCTTCTCGATCACGACATTGCTTTGCCAATCTATCGACAGAGGCTTCATGTTCATGCTGCATTTCACTTAAAGTTCGTTCTAGTTGAATGACCGAGGCATCTTGCTGTGTATTCTGAATAAGTACGACAAAAATGTAATTATCTGGAACATATTGTTAAAAATTGGTAACGATGTTCAAATTGGTTTTCGAAATTAAAATAAACCAATCAAAATATTTTTCAAAAATATAAAATAACAGTACACACCCTTTCCTTGTATCTACTGAGACTGCTCAACACTGAATCAATTCCTTCTCTCACACCAACAGAAAATTCTGCCCAGGTGAATCTGAAAATATGGAGCTTAAAAAGATTTGATTTTTCAGATTTAGTGAACAATAAAAAATATATGCATTTAGCATACAAGGAAACATATAAAAGGCGAAAAATGTCATCTACCTAATGACATTTTGATTCTTCTAGATTCTTCTATGCTCTAAGTGAAGTTAATTTTGAATATTACAATAATTTGGTCAATGTGCCTAAACTAGGTTCAGACGTGCCCTTTTAAGTACGATAGGTAACATTCCACATGCCTGAACAATGCCTTATCATTGTGATGCATTAGAATATCTTACTTCACAAAATATGATTTAAGGTTTTTTCAGTTGGGCAGAGCTATAAAATGTTTTTATAATAAACCTCAACCGGAAAAGTTTTGCCCAAACATCAAGTATGTAGCACTGATGGATCGAGTCAGAGACGCGTTCCATCTGTAGTGCATGCTTGACAAAACAAAAAATCCTGATTGGATCAATACTTAGTCAGTGATGTAATTCCTCTAGCATGAGAACCAAGAGCATGATGTAATTCTCGTAAATAGGACATATGTGCCTCCATCTCTGTTTTATGACGATCCATTAAACCAGTGGCCTGTAATAGAAAAATATTTCTTTAGGAATAGAGGTATATTAATTCATAAAGTATACATACATTTTTTTATCTAAATTAGCTCAGAGCAAAATTTTATTTTGGATTTTGAATTTTGGTAAGTCTCACAAAACCACTATTGCACAAAGAGCTACAGCGGTGCAGAAATAAAGACTAAGAATCTCCATTCTCAAAAAATACTTATTCACTAGAGTCTTAAAAGGTCGGAGATTCACACGATCGAGAAAGTAGTGAAGTGAACAACGATGTGAAGTTTTGCCAACCAGGCTTTGAACCAATCATGTAGGCCACACGTCGTTGAACGCGAACAAGCATGTTTAAAACTTTAGCAGCAGCAGGTTCCCAAATAAGTCAACAATACACCATGCGAGGTCGAATCAGAGACTCAGAAGTGTAATAATAGTTTTACAGCGATTTCACAGAATTATGGTACTTGTATTTATAAGATAGTATTATTATTGCTGTTAGATATTCACAGAAAAGCTGAATGTTTAATATTTTTCCATGGCGAAGTAAACTACCAACAAAATAATCTTTCTAGTAATTGTAACCCTGTCCGCCTATAAGTGGCCGCTGTTACAGGGCCTTGTACAGGGTGACCCACTCAAAGAAGTGGCTATAAAAAAAAATATATATATTTTTCTTTAAAGGATCAAATTATTAATAATTAATAAATAATTTCAATTGATTAATGATTATGATTAATTTTTTCAATAAATTTTGCTCAAGAGATGCATCTCGTCTCAAGCAAAATATTACACAATCTCGAAAATAAAATTTCAACTTGAGCATAAGACTCTTTTTTACCTAAAACAGCAACCCAAAGACCAGACTAAACTGACTACAAAATGACTGTTAAGAAGGAAATTCATCCAATTGAAGGGAACAGTAGTAAAATGAAATAACTCTTAATCAATAAAAACATTATTTACATTTTCTTCCAGTTGTTTACATCTATGTGTTTGTTGTTCTAATTCTCCTGTGACATCAGCGAGATCTCTTCTCATTCTGTCGCATTCTCTGTCATAATCCGATTGTTTAGTTCGAATACTGTCAAGTTCTGCTCTGCAGTTCATTATTTCTTGCTGAGAAATAAATAAACATGAAAGTAAATCATTGGATATTGTATGTAAAGCAAGTAACTAGCAGGCACAGTATAAATACCTTCAAATAATACATAAAGAAATGAATGACTTTTCAAACAACCTGAATAGTAAATCAACAAATATTTGAATAAGCTAAATTATTGAAACTCTGTACATCTGCTGCAGCATTCAAAAGACAATGATGGTAGTTTGGTGGAAAACTAATCTAACCCAGAAAAATTACTTTTGAACATGCTTTATTAAGTACGAGTCAGTGATGATCGCGCCAGCAAATATTAGAAATTCACACTATCTGGATATAAACCTTTCTTTCAATTGGAATGTTATAGTAATATATCAAATTCACAACTAATCAATAATCACAAGACAGGTGATTGCATTGGCTTGAGTTTACTACTTGATGCTCAATTTCTTGGCAGAAACATATTCGAGTACAAAACTAGAGTGCCTTGAATTTTAATGAAGTGTAGCTGCACAGTCATCTAATTTTTGTCAAATATTATTAAAGGTTGAAATTCTAACTAGAAATGTGGCGTGGCGCAAAGTTGTGGGCGCGATAGCCTAGTGGTTAACATGTTATCTCGGGTTCGAATCCTGATGAGCCCGGCTTTTTAATCCATGCCCACCACTCAATCTAGGGTGTAATAACTTGGGTAGAATGGGCTTGGCTTATATCTCTCCAACAACTCTAACCTAACAACTCCAAGTAGCTATAAAAAAAAACTAAAGTCGAGACAAACACACACAACCAAATTGATACAAATCATATTTCTGACACATTGAAAAGTGGTATATACCTGAGCTTGATGGAGGTCCTTTTCCCGTGTTAATGCTCGATCTCTGAAATTATTGCAGTCTTTCTGGATTTGTTCTTCTAATGATTTGCTAGTAAGAAGATCTCGCTATATGTGTTGAACAAATAAAACATTCATAGAAATGTAATGTACATGAAAATAATGAAATAAAACCTTAAAATGAATCTGCCAAATTCTGTTACGTTTTTTTTTGCGAATACTGTCATAGTAATTGTAAAATCTTGCACAATTAGAGTCACACAAGATTTATGAGCATGGCAGAAACATCAACCAGTAATGTCCTTTCCCGAATAGTCAGGTAGTATAAAATTCTGAATAAGAGTGTTTTTTTTTTGATCATTTTCATATTGATACATAGTTTTAAACATTTTTAAAGTATCCTCAGTGTAAAATATGTACGGATATCAGCAATATTGTTTGTCTTAAATGTTATTTATATCATTGTTTATTCAACAATATACTCAATTTTAAATGCCGTTTATGAAATCAAATTAAAAGGACATTCCTATCATTAGCTATGTTACTCGTATTAAATGAAGTTTAGTTGAAAAGGAAATTCCTTTCAAATAAAAAAAAAATCAATTGTAATATTCAAGCCAATCTTTTAAAAGAATCAAATTAGACAATCTAAACAGCTAAGCTTTTGCTAGCTGAATATAAACAATTCAATTGAGTATTCAAGAAAGTAAGTAGTGATAATGCTGAAGACTATCTCAAGAAAAAGTTTGATGCTATGCTACCTAAGCCTCATATTTGAGAGAAAAAACTCACATTTAAGTCATCAATGTCTTTCTTCAAAGCCAACAAGCATTTCCTTAATTTTTCAAGAACAATTTTAGGATCAGGTGACACAGGCTTATTTTTTTCATTTTTCTTCGAAGAAGCTATACATAGAGAACAAAAATGGATGAAATTTGGGAATTAATTTCTTACAACTAGAAGCATAAGTTTACAATCCTAATTCATTTTAATTCTTTATACCAGGAACAGGTTTGATCATTTTCCAAATATAACTTAGCTTTACAAAAAGTTTAAGTATCCTGATTAGTGACATATCCAAGATGTAAAGTACTACCCAATCAAAAATTTGTCGTCAAACATGAACCACTAATGGACCACACCTGGTCGGTGCAATCCATCAGTGGCACATGTATAACAAAACATGACTGGTATTGGTAATAATGACACCATGTGATCGTTCATAATCATAGAACACTTACACTAATTAACAAATTTATTAGGATTGCCTTAATTGGCACAGAGTTAAAAACAGTATGGTTGGCCATCGATGGGCCATGTTTCACTGAAACGTCTTTCCTTAGTACACTACCGATTCTGATAACAACATTTTATGTTAGTTTTATCTGATAAAGCTATAAAAACATGAAATGAACAAAGTGGAAACATTAGAAAAGATTGTTTAGATACAGGCATTCGATTTCATGACTCTGCCCCAGAGGATATATTTCGTCATATTTTATACTGGGAATAAATTGGTGTTTCTTCCATGATTATTGAAGCTTCCATTTGAAATTATTAAGATTGTTGACTTACTACTAGAAATCAAGCACATACTTGATTTAGTTAATGATTCATTACAATATGTAGCCAGCAACATTTCAACTTCTCTCATATTTCCACTGTAAGTTTCTTCGAGATAAATCTGTAGAAGTAAATAACACAAGTAAGTAAAGTCACCAATAAAGATCTAACAACCATATGAAAAACTTATAATTGAAATACATTGTGAATAACATAGATTAACATCATGGGCATTTCAACCAAATTGCAATCGTAAGATCCAGCAAGATCGATAATTTTATTACATTATGGTTCAATTTAGAATATTCTAACTAAACTAATTTCAAGACTGTCATTCTACACACATACACAAATTTATCCTTGCAACGTTTCTACCAGCTAAATTCAGAATCCCTCAAACAAGCATTGTTTAAAATACTAGTCTGCTTAGAAAGTCTGGCCTTGGTCAGACAAAACGTTACAAAAATAAATTTGTGTATGTGTGTAGAAAGAGTCTTGCATCTTTTGTCTAGTAGTTTAGTCTCTTGCTGTACCATCTTTGCTTTGCTTTTAGCATAAGAATCAGCTAAGTAAAGGCATAGAAGGAAGAAAAGTAGTCTCACATAAACCCAACCAGGACAAAAGCAATTTCATTCCAGAAAAATTCTGTAAAAGCACTAACTGACGAGCAAACATGATTGTTGCAAGGATCTAAATAACATATAAAAGCAGCTACTGAACCATAAAAGGAAAACATTCTCTACAGAACTGAACAGTCATACAGGGTGTCATATTCTACATCAGACTATTTACAAAATGTTGCAGATCCAATAAACATAAAATTGATAAACCTGTCGCTTCCTAGTTTTGTTCAATTCATCTTTCAGCAACTCAAAATTTTCTTGTTGTTTGGATGATTGAGCAGAAAGTTCAGTTAAATTCTTTGTTTTTTCAGAAAGTTCGTTTTCAAGTTGCTTTCTCACATCAGTATATACTTGCATTGTTCTGAAATACAATGTGATTTTCCAATCAAACATGACGCAAGTGAAGCCTTGATGCCCAAAAATTTTACAATCTGTGATTTTTTTGCCTAATATTGGTTTTGCTTTGAGATCCATGGGTGGAAGATTATTCGTTATCAGAAGTCTCAATATTAGTAATGCAGTGAAAAAACCAACATCAGTCCGGCTGAAGCTCACAATATGCATTAGACTTATCAAAATATCCATATTTACTGTAAGCATGATTTATATCTTGAAATATATGTACTTTTTATAATCATAGCGAGAGCAAGTCTTACAAAGTATGATATACTTTTATGCAAAACATACACAACATTTAGAATATCCAATTTGTTTTTTTTTTTTTCATTGAAATAGTTATTTGAAATTGAAATAAAAGTATGGTCAAATACCATATAACAACAATATTTTATTTTGTAAGTATTTTTGACCAAAATATTTAAAGTGTAAACAAAACAATTCCAAATTTTAGTAATAACAATTATCCAAAAATTTTTAAAATAATATTTTGTAATAAAACATATTATATAACTACGAAAGTCAATTTAGAATTTTATATTCATTTAGAAATAAGACAACAACACACTTTTCCAACTTCTGGTCTGTTTCATACGCTCTTTCTTTGGTTGATTGTAATTCTGCCGTCACGTCATTAATTTTTTTTGTCGCAATTTCTAGTTCTTGTTTAAGATTATTGCTGAGTTCTTTCTCATTGTTGAAAGCTGTCTCTGTTTCTTGATGTTTCAGCTAGAAGGTTTATAATATTATGCACATTATAATTATTCAACTGGTGATCAGGGATAATCGAGAATAAAAAAAAAAATATACATGGCAAAACTCAACACATTGATAGGGTGGAAGAAAAAGTTAGTACGGTAGTCCAAATCTTAATGCCTGCAAGTACAAGCTTTAGAGCGGACCTAACATATTTCCTGCATGTTGTAATGGCAACTAAAAAGAAACAACAATGTTGTAGATGTTCATCATCGCCCAGGGTTAATACCACTCACTGCACTTTAAAACGCTTAGAGTGCAGTTGCTGGCATTTTCTCTTGTAGTAAATCTTTGACATTTGTGTGGCCAGTAGATAGCTCCGTTTAGACACCGCTTTCATTCTGCTCAGAATGAACTGCTTCAGAAAAAATAAATAAAAGAACATACGCGGCATTAAAACTTAACACATTGATAGGGTGGGAGAAAAAGTTAGTAGCAGTTCCATTTTTTATTATTTGCCATTTGTGTGTCTGATTTATTGAACCACACATACCTGTATTATTTCAGCATTGAATTTTGATTCAAGATGAGCTGCTCTTTCCGCTTCAACACTTTCCTCTAACGCATGACATCGAAGATTTAAATTGTGAAGTTCGGAATGAGCACGCTGCTCTCTGAAATTTTAAAGATATTGAAATTGGGTGAGTAAGCCAAGATAATATAAGAGCAATATTCATGGTCCATGGGGAAAAGAAAATTTTTTTTTTTTCTGGTGTTCAAATCTAGTTCTACAGTTTAGTTGCTACCACACACTCAAAAGAGCAGCCGACATTCTTATTCATTGTTCAAGCAAAAATCATCACTTGAAACCTAAAGTTAGAAGAAAACAAGAATGCATAGAGTAGAATATAAAGTAGCGTAACAACAGTCAGCATCAGGAATTTTTATGACACCCGTATCATGTATATCATTGACAATTCCCTCCCACATAAATATTTCACTACAAATTTAAGCTTATTATACGCCAAAACAGAATATTGAAAATATACAGTAATTTAACAAGCTTTTATATTTCAGACTTTCTAGTAAATTTCACTGAAACAACATGAAGAAACTACGATGTAGTTGAGTAAAATATTTCATACGTCATCACTTCCAATAAAACAAAAACAAAATCCTTTCAAACAAAACTTTTAATGAATCGAATGATCAGTGGACATTATCCCTGATAACATCGAACATCAACAAACTAAAACAACAATATATAATATTTCTTAAATACATAAGATGTTGATGTAGTTGTATGCGCATTTTTGTGGTCACTCGTTGACTATAAAAACAATAAAACTGCTTTTGTTTCCATATCAATAGCATCAGAATGTATATAAACAAATCCATTTAATATATATCCGAATCTATAAACAGTGAAATGGCCTGGATAGAAACAGGAAAATAGAAAGCAAATAGGTAGAGCACTAAACAATTTCAACAATTAAACGTTTCATAAAACTAAGCAAACAAATTTCGGATTAAAACTTAACTGATGACTGATAGGTTTCATTTGTTGTAACTGCCGCTGGAACAGTGGGAGATGACAAACCACGCCTTGACAAATTATTTGCACATAAAATATTCACACAAAATTCACCAAATGGGCAATATTTCATGATATATCTATATCTCATGAAAATCTTTTTCATTTCGAGTGATTGGTAGTTAAAAAGGTTAAAAATCATCAATACTGCTATGAAATAGCAGTGTTGATGGTTCTGAAGCTTTTTTTTTATCAAATTAAAGAAAATGCCATGAACATCTGCCAACCTGGATTAATTAAAGTGAAAACATTTAAGTTCCCGAGGTAAATAAATACCCAACGAAAGTTCTAACAACTGATGATGGAGTGGAAAAGAATTTCACCTCTCACTCAAAACTTGAATATCTCCAATTTTCTTTCTCAATTCATCCTCTTGTCTGATTAAACTCTGTTCCAAATCTTTGACCTTATTTTTGAGTTCTGCAACCTGCGCATCGGTATTGTTTTTGTCCTCGACCAATTTGTCATGATGACTTCTCAGTACAGCTTCTGATGCTAGTTTGTCAGATTCCACTTGTTTCTGTATTAGGATAATAATTTAACAATGTGATATATGGAATTAAGTCGAGTCTAAAATAATGCTTGAACTTGATATATTGTATGACATTCATAGCCAAAGTCTTGAAAAACTGTCCTCTCATCAATGACAAATTATCAAAATATCTGAAAAATATACTGCGTCATTTTGTCAAAAATGCATCGATGCCCAGCAGGTATCGAAATAAGATGTGCTGTTTAATTATAAATATATATATATATTATAGATTTATCGATGTCAAGAAGGAAAAATAATTACGGGATCATGCAAAGAAAAATAGTGCAATTCAAGTCATAGAATCGAATTACATACAGAATGCTTAGTAGTGCATATATTAACGAAAATGTCTATTGTCTATGCTCCTTCTTAAATTTTTTTTAGCTAGACCTCTCGAAAAAGACCCTCAGGCTGGAAAAGCCTGGAATAAGGGATGACCAATACAACAGAGTGTTTTACTTTTTCGAAAACATTTTGAAATTTACATTATAGAATAGCAAATACATTCTTCGGGATCAAGCTTATTCTTTCAGATATGTTTTCTCAAAAATATTTTGAAAAATGAAGTTCAGAAAACCATCAATATGTCAGTATTCTCTTTTCATTTGTGGATAATGCTCAAGTTAAACAAAACATAAATTTTGAGATAAATTTTCTCCTATGTTGTAAAACTGACAAAAATATGTCTAAGTCACTATTCTAAGATATATCTAAAATCAAATGTTTACAGCATAGAATATATTCATAATCAACTTTATTGGATTCATTATGAACATCCCTGGCTGTGGCAATGTATTAGTAAGCACCTTTTCATCCATGAGAAATGCAATTCTTTTCTCATCTTCCATCGTAACTCTCCTGGCAATTTGAAGAGCCTTTTCCAAGTCTTCAACTTTCACTTCAAGAGATAATTTTTCAGCTAGAACAAGAAAAAGCCGATAAAACAATTTATGGATACTTTCCAAAGAGAATGTCGAATGGTAAAGGTCATTTTGCCATTTGCTACAGATGGATCGCAACCAAGCGACACAATGAGTTGGCTCAATAAAGCATGTTTGTCCAAATATATTTTGACTGGGGGATGGCAAAAAGTCAACTCTACAACACAGAGAAGTAATTATTTTTATGAAATGCACGTAATAATTATAGGTACGGTACTAGAGATGTGTAATGATGAGTACTCAAGACTCAGTTCCAATCCAGCCTATTTTAAATACATGTGTCAAGTTCACGAAAAAAGATTGAATATCTACCTTGCAAACTCGTGATCTACCACCTCGCGTGATCCGCCACATGGTGTGAAAAAGTTTGGATTTGATATATAGAAGGGCTTTATTCATGATTTTATGAGCAACAAAAATTAGGCTCCAAATCGATCAAATGACCTTGTTCCTTGACAGGGATGAATAGACATCGATTAACAATTTGCAATGACAACAATACATCGACTAAATGCGGCCGTTTCCACTTGCCATTTAAATATACACACCCCACTAATAGTGGCCACTGGCAATACATGGCAGAGGGGTAACTATTTGGAAAAAAGTCTGCAACTATAAAACGAAAAACCCGAAGGACGGAAATAAAAGTTTCAAGACAAATTTGGGTTGATTGATGATGTCAAGTATCTGCAAACCATTATAATCATTTGCTTGAAGAAGTAAATATTTGGATGGTGACAGCCCTAGGTAAAAAGACTCCATATGTGTTGAAAAGCACCTGCAAGGGTGTTGTTTTCTTGTGCAAGAGATGATTCTCTTTGTGTAGTTGATCTTACAACATCATTTGATTTCTTTTTCACAACAGCCAAATCAAACTCCAGTGCTTGTCTAGTTGCTTCACCTTTTTCAAGTTGTGACTGAAGTCTAGCAATTTGAGAAATGCTTTCTGAATTCTCCTAAAAGGTAAATGGTAAAATCATGATAGTATTAGTAGATTGTTTCCTCATCTGTGGTTTTGTGTAAGCTGAGTGAACTTGAGAATCTGAAATTACCAGTACTATGTCTTGGAATGTCTTTATAATATATATTTTTTCAGATGATAACATTATATGTGCAGGAAAATCATGATTTTTTAAAAGTGAACCAAATTATCTGAGTAACGAATTAAGGACCTCCTAAAATGTTTTAACACTTGGCTTTCATATTTATTTTTACCAGCTTAAGCATGATCTGACGCAATTTTTTCATCATTGTTTTTTATGTAGAGAACAGCCTTATTGTCGATGTTAAACGATTAAGAAAAATTAGTTCGCTCATTGATCAGCCGCACTTCTCCAGATATTGCGCACTTCTCCAGATATCAACTCCTTATGACCCACACATGCATTTCCTCATGACGCAGGATACACGCGTACCCTAATCTCATCACAATACACCCCTTAACAGAGTTGTCATCGTGATAACATACGTCGTAGTTGGACGTGTCGGTTTGTTTTCCTAGAATATTTGTTTCATTTAAGTCCGGTTTGCGTTTGTGCTTTATTTTTAATTAAGTTATTAGAGATCAAAACACAACAACAATCTGCAACTGATGAATTAAATTTTTGTAAGTGAGAAGACTTCAATCCTCGAGGGTATTAAGATTAGATTCTTTCGAAAATCATCAAAAACGAAATTTTGGGATAATGGGAACAATTTTACCAAATAATTCTCGATCATAAAACAGAAGTTGAGAAATATAAAACATCTTATGTTGCGACTTTAAAACATCTTATTAATACTTTTGTTATCATTATGCCTTAACAATGTATTAATATCTTTTTTGTTTCATAGAAGTTATGTAAAACTCTTCAATTACAAGTATATTTCGCTAAACAGAACTAAAAATTTATTTCAACTCTTCGTTTTCACATTCTTGTCTCGTTGATATTACGTCGTGCCGATAAAATTGGGGAATTTTAAATTTTCCCCACACTCACCAATTTAACGAAATGCGCAGAGAATATTGATTTATGCAGTCCAACCGCCGAGAATGGTAATATTTACAAAAGCGGTCCATGATTGTACCACTCGCGCATGCGGTCACGCAAAAGCATGTACCATGCTTGATGCACTAATATGAATAAATTTAATGGCGTGGCGTTTCTCGAGTCTTTGAAATATTATCAGTTTTCACCAATGTGTATAAACGGCTGTCCGATGTTCTCTGATAATGAATATATCAGCTTTTATCAAAGGTTCACGGTCAAATGTGGATCGTTAGTGAACTGCTTGTTACCATTATTTTTTCTATCAAATATGGGTTGGGCAAGTAAAATAGCTTATTAATTAATATACTGTTAAACGTGGTTTGCCGGCGATCCCGTCGTTATTATTTATTGTTTCACAATCGAACATGTGAGAGTGGTTCAGTATTGCTAATGTTTTGCAGCTTGGATCGCTCGTTCACTCAGTGTTGTTGAATAATTCGGCCTCAGCGCATACAGCTGATATTGCTATATTTTCCATTACGTCTGCGCCTGTGTTATGGTTTTTAATAGTATAAATGAACTTGTTGGATATACTAGTGTTTGGAGTGAGATCGCCTGTCAATAACAGTGTACCCATTTAAGCAGAGGTAATGTCTAAACGCTGCAATATATGTTTGGGCTGCAATACCAGTTTGCGCAAGTTACGTTTATTCAGGTTTATTTGACCCTTGCATTTAGCAATGCAACCGAACGGATTGCTATGCAAGTTAACGGAGAGCGCTCGATTCTTTGCATGTGTTTTTTAGGTATGTGAAAAAGATTAATACAATCCAATGCAGGTGTGTATTGCCGTTTGTATTTTGTTATACGGAACACGATGCATCCGTAATACAACTTCGCATGTATTGTGACATGAAATTCATTTTAGACTTAAGATCCGGTTCGTTCGGCACGCCTGGCTAAAAGTAAAACTCTGTGCCTATGCCGGTACTGCTATATGTTGCAGAATATTTGTTTTGAAAAAAAAAAAAAATTCTGTCACCCTGAACATGGTTAATTCATAGTACCGGTACATAAAAAACCACATAAAAATTTCTTGTTCAAATAATTTTGTCAACATATTTTGTCAAGCCTCCCAATAATATAAGAAGCCTATTTGTAAATCATGATCAGGAAAATAACATTGATGATCAGTTACCAACCTTATTGAAAGCTGCTGTCATAGCAACACGTTCTTCTTCAAAGTTTAATGCTCTCTCTCGAAATTTGCTGAGTTCTTTCAATAACTGATCATTATCATCTTTCAATGATTTTACCTATAAAAGGAATTTAATATAAATAGAGTACAGTTTGACAACATCATTCTGTTCTGTATTTTCATTTTTTTCACAATACTTGTTGTGGCCATCAGTTGGTTCCTTCCAGACACTGCTTCCGGCCTTGCTCATAGTGAATTTCAATAAAAAATTACATAATGGTAATCTTACAATATGTCACATGGACAACAGAAATCACATTTTTAATTATTTGAAATAATAAAAATGGACCTCCTTCTAATTCGTTTACATCTGAACGCCACTGATTTCTGCACTCATTTCAACACTAAAGTATTTCTGATAAAAAAGCATGACAGTTTGCATATAATAATTTTATTTTACTGCTGTAACCAATGTTAAAAAGACTTTACGTTTAATCTGTTCATAAGAAGCCATCACGAATAATTTGAATGATCTTAAAAAATTATTAGTACCGTACAAATCAAAAATTTCAGTACTCCTGTGTTATTAGTAATCGCACTAGTAATACCATGTTTGGAGAAATATATTTATCAAAATATTCTTAGGTATATTACTTTTCTACTTTTCTCACATACTTGAAGTCTCAAACGTTTATACGAATCTTCAGAGGTTGGATGATCATCAACACGTCGTTTGTCAGATGGAAGTGAAACTGAACTTGAATTCGAAAAAACAGATGCTCTCCTCAAATCTTCCATATTCCTTTTTTCCTGCTGATAAATGAAACATGATTAAATAATTCAGTAATCATGTAAAGTAGGTATATCAAGATAGTGTCATATCGTCAGCCTTATCTATAATATAACAAAAAATTTGGTTTCAGTCTGGTTTAATGTGGAAGAGATCAAATGTGTATCCAAAATCATCAAAATTACCGTAGTATGTATTTTATCAGTTAATAAGGAGTGAAAATCATCATTTTGTTTATATTCCGGTTAATGTACTGTGAACAGTACCTCTAAAAATCCAAAATATTTTACTATTTCGAATACATCATGGAAAAAATAATGTTGAATATAAAATATCGAATACATTCAAAATTCAGTTTTATCTTTGACGAAAAAAGCGCATTCCGACTATTATTAGATAAAACACTAATTCCAAAAGTCCCCAATTTCTCCTATTTCATGTGTAAGTGTGTCAATTTCATGAGCAAAAATAGAGTTTCAGCTTATTTTGTTTGGATTTATTCAATAAAACAATATATTTTTGTAAGCAATTATCATGAAATATATCTAAAATTAAATTAGGATGTATTCGAATACTTGATTCGTTTTGGAGATCCCTGAATACGGGCAAACACAGGTTTTTAAAATTCACAATTTTGAGATATGTATATAATGATATGTGGATATGATGAAGTTTTGTAAGCCTGCATTGATGAAAATAAAATTTATAATATCGAAAATATAAAAAAAAAATTCAAAACCTAATTCCATTACAATCTAGGCGGGAGAGTGATTGCAATATCATGTTTAATAGTTAAAGCTGCATCTATATACTGTAAACGAACATACGAGCAAGCGAAAATCACCTATCGCATGTCAAAGAATTTTAAAAGACATCTAGAGCGCTTGTCGAAATACCTTATTGAAATTCTTTCATTTCATAAGTCCATTAATTAAGTACCCTTATCCAACCAACAACTGAACAAGTCAATAGAAGTAGGTCTAGAGTTAGCTCAGCGCGCATGTGTTGTATAAAAGTACTGTAGCCTATTCGAAACCTTCGTCAAAGAAAAAAAGGTTTTGGCTAATTCAGAAATTGTCCTGCTAAATATAACTTAGGTACTTTTTAATGAGCCATTGACCATATTTGGTTATCTTTTAATCTTGGATAAAAATTTGCAATGAATTACTCAGATACCATCAGTACTGGTATAAAAATCACACTATTTTTCAAGTTTGTCCTTCTTTCAGCCAAAGCAGGCTTTTGGCAAACAATTAGTTCGAATTGTGGGACAAATTTGCCGCTTTTCACAGTCTGCCCGTGTAGAAACAGCGAAATCTAATGTTTCCTGAATGTGTGTTCTGAAACCTTTGCATACCGCAGCCTAGTATACCAAAAGTAGGAAATTCCAGATGCAGGACGACACTCTGTACCTATTCAGAACCACCATGTTCCAGACCAATTAACCAATTCCAGACCAAACTATCGTTCCCCTCAAATTATATTTAATCAGTTAATCAATTTACCTTCTGCCTTTGAACACTCCGGTTTCACAGCTCGAAAGTGGTTCTCTGTGATGCCCACCACATGATGACGTTTAGTAATATATTTTTTGCCAACTAGGTAACTTATATATTTTTTGTTGCATTTCATTTTTCACATGCTGGTTAAACAAACTGACTTACTATGAAGACGTCCACACTCACAGCACTCGTGGACGGAAATGATGTTGTTACCCGAAATGAGGAAATACAGAATAGTCACCTACCGTACCGGTACCCTGTATCAGTCGCCAACTTACACTGTACAGTACAGGTACGGTACCGGTAACCTGTAACGTTACCGTAACCTTTTTTTTGCTGTTTTACCTGTCACAAAACGCATACGGTAGGTACCGGTATTCTGTACAGTGTATTGATATTACAGATTATATTACGGTAACTTAACTGTCCTTACCTGCTTGTAAGTTGAATAAGGTACCGGAAACTTTCTCAAATCGTTAGACAAGACGAGTCATTCGAAAGGCACATGCGAACGAGAAATATGTCGGCCAACAACAAATAAATTGCACAAAGCGGACAGGCAAACACTCTGCACCGCGTCAACTCAGATTTTAGAAAAACCGCCGGTGAAGGATTGTCACGGATGGGTGAAACAGGCAATAACAAAAATATATCCGGTGGAGGGTGCGCAGTCGAGCGGTTGTTGGGTATGAGTATTGGGTATGCAGAAAGACTTAGTCTATTGCAAGAAAACGTGGGAAGAATGGAAAAGCTCTCAAAATAACATCAAATTTTAGCCGTGGGTATAAAAGCTAACAAAACGCTCACTTCATTCGTAATAAAAACCTGCAACATTTTGAATCAGAATTGCAGCAGAACTGCTGTGGAATGAATGGACAATACTACAATAGTAAAGCACAGTTTTCTTTGTCTATGTTTTTCACTGTGTGTTGTGTTGTTTTCCCGATTGGTCACAATAACACAAGTTGCAATGCCCAGATTACCAATCTGCGTAGTAATCAAGATGTTTTGTCTGCACTAGTCTCATCTCAGTCAGAGAAGTTTTTCTAAAAATGTTTTGTCATGTGTGGGCCGGAGTTGAAGAACAGCGGTAAGGAGGTTTCATGGTCCGTGCTCGGCAAAAATAAATTTGAATGAATGACATTTAGTGTTAGTTTCCACTTCAATATAAATATAAAGGAATGCCTATACGCTATGTTCCTGTCATCTTATTCAATATTTATATACATATTTTGCATACCTAACAATTTACAACCGTACTCAAGCTGATAGCTTTCCAAAAGAGAGTATTTATGGTACGTAAACAACTGCCAGATGTGCTGAAAGCTTCATTGTATGTAACTGATAAAATCACATTTGAAATCATCAGGTGCTCAATAAAACTAAAGAACGGCGAATTCAGGCAATTCCCGCAACAACGGTATGGCAAAATTTATTCAGTTGTGTGTGCCAAAAATGAAGACAATATAAAAACCGGTCTACGAGGAGTTGAATTTTTGAGATCAGATATAGAGAAAAGTCCAATAAAAACTTCCATTTATATGGGAGGCAGGTGCTTAGTGGCAAGGTAAAAGGGCAAACACAGACATGTATATTTTGTGAAAAAGATGACCATTTCTCTCGTAACTGCCCACTCAAACAAAAACAAAAATTCATTCTCGATAACAATGATCTATAAACAGATCAGCAACTCGAATGAAATAAACTAACAATAATCAAATAATTGCCGCATCTGTAACTCGGAGCTCTAGAAAACATCGAATCGAAAAGAATTTGTCACCTAATCGAATTACGCCAACTATCAGGGTATCACCAGATCATGTCGATTTGAACTTTATATTCACCCCAGCTAATAAAGTTGGTCATAGGTCGACGGCGGTATTCCCCCAAATAATTCGAATACCCACGGATCTTGGAGATACAGCTCTGCTCCACTCATCCCGAGGAGGTAACGCATGGTGGCAAGATTTGGGTCATATTAATCATCAGAAAAAAATTGTAAAAAGGAAAAACTTTAGTATTACATTTCTACAAGAAACCCACAGCACAGATGTTGCTGAAAGACTATGGGAACCCGAGTGGGGTAGTAAAATTCCATTTTCCCACGGTACATCACAGAGTCGTGGAGTTGCAATTCTCTTTAACAGAAGCTTGGGGTTTTTCATCCACCAGACTACAGATTGCAGACGACACGGGGAACAGATCAATACGTTTTTTTTTTCCTGATTTCTCATAATTTGTTGACGAGCATCAAAAACTGTACTATCGAGCCTGCTGTTAAATCTGACAATTCATTTCGTTAAGTACTTTAGATCTCCAGCCTTTTTCCAGAGGTCCTGAATTGGAAACTAAACTGTTCTCTTTTGCAAGATAGCGAATATATCGATGTGATTGAAAAACTCATATGCGAAACTATAGAAACCAACGCTACTTCAGAAGTTTCGCCCCCGATTTTATGGGATACATTAAAATGTATCATAAGAGGAGAGTTCATTAAATACTCTGCTATTAGAAGAAAAAATATTCATGCAAAGCAAAATAATTTGGAAAACAAAATTAAAATACTTTAATCACAGCTTGCAAGAAATAGTTATGTTATAACACAAATTAATAATTTCAAACTTGAATATGACAACTTGATGGATAGCATGGCAAATGGAGCAGAAATTAGGAGCAGGGTCAAATGGGTTGAATTCGTTGAACAACCAACGTCATACTTTTTTAATTTAGAGAAAAGAAACAACGACCACATTTTAATCTCTCAAGATGAAATATTGGATACCTTGCAAGAATTCTCTATCAGCAACCTCAGAAAGCAACTTTACCGAACAACACTGTATACTTTTCGAATATTTCTTATCCACAGATATTAAGTACAGGAAGGAATTTAAGTGACTCACCACTCACCACTGAAATCGAAATTTACCGATCATTATGCAAAATGCCAAACGGGAAAGCGCCAGGCCCTGACGGAACCTTTCGAGTTTTATAAAACCTTTTGGCACCTTATTTCGAAACCAATTCTAAAAAGCATCTAATATTCACCATTGAAGGGACACTTGTCGCCTTCGCAAAAGTCAAGATATATTACCTCAACTTTAAAAAAAAAAGATCCACTTTTGGTGGAGAATTACCGCCTGATCACGCTTCTCAATTGCGACTATAAAATTTTGAGAAAGTGGCGATAGCGTTAGACTCATTTTGAATGCTATCGAATATGCCGACTGTACAATTTTCAGGTACTATATTATCTCTCGATTTCCAAGAAGATTTCGACTCCATCAACTGGGATTTTATAGAGTTTCCTCTTAAAAAATTTGTCTTTGGAGAACAATTTGTAAATGGATATCTTCTTTGTATAACGATACCAGTAGTGTAGTTGTCAATAACGGATTCTTATCTGACCGATTTCCAATAAGGCGAGGTGTTCGTCAAGGCGACCCCTTGTCGTCCACAATCTTCTCGGAATTGAAATTTTGAGTATTACAATTAGAACAAATCAAGGTATACCTGGTATCCATTTCAAAAATTCTGTCACTAAAATAAGTTTGATTGCAGACGATGTTTTAATTCTCGTGAAATGTGGTGACGAACAAATGCCTATTCTTTTCCATTTACTGAAAGAATTTTGAAATATTTTCAAGCTGTAAAATTAACTTGTCTAAATCAAAAGCTTTTTATATAGGTTCATCAAGAGGAAACACATTCAAACTAATGACTGATGCTGGTCGGCCCACGGATACAATTAAGTTACTTTGGAGTTACGATTCCAGTGAAGAAAGAGGACAAATTAATCCTTTTGATCCTAATTTTTCAGATAAGTTAAATAGAATCAAACGATACTAAACCTTCGGTCATCCCGCAGATATGGCCCAAAAAATACCCGAATCTTCAACGATGTTTAACAAGTTATTTGAAGTCAGAATGAATACTCCCAGAGCAGATATCATCAACCTTCTCTTATTATGTGCCAGATTTATAATTTATCGTGCTAAAATTCCTATGTTGTTACCAAAATATTTCTGAATATATAAATTTTGTAAAAGACGTCAGAAAATCTGAAGAACGCATCGCAATAAATCGCGGTACCATCGCGAGACACAACAAAAAATGGCAAATGATATGAACTTATTTTTTGTTCATTAATTTTTTTTGCCTCGACTTTACGTAAATAGCCGTTTAAAATCTACCATTTCTCATTTTAACCTGCTTAATTTTTGTCCAGTTGCTCATTAAAGATATTGGACTACTGGCACCTTCGTTCAAATGTAACGTAAATATCAAATACAAACGAAAGGCCAAATCGTTTGTGAGAAAATGCCTCCATAATATGTATCTGCACAATTCACCATATGTGATCAATTTTTTTATTTGTATAAATTTTTAATAACTTTACACCTTGCAATGCAAAGTCATATACTTCACTTCCTCACTTATTTGGTACTCAGTCTGTTTTTCCTTGGCGCTGTATATTGTGACGTTACACTAAACACCCTTAGTCGTTCTTTACTTAACGCTATTAGTCAAGGAGAGGTTTTAAAATTTCAGTTTAAGCTCCTTTTTTCCCCTCTTAACTCGCAGATAGGCCTATAATTGAACTCTCCACCACTTCAAGTCACGCCATCACAAGTCACCCTGCACTTGTCAACCACTTTTCCATGGGCCCTGCAAATAGCTGGTATAATTCCTCTTTCGTTTTGCATTTTTGCCTTTATCTTTATTCACTATAACTTGTATACTGCTACAAAAATAAAAATAAAAAAAATTTACGAGATCTTATTATTATAGCATGGCATGACAGTTAGAGAATAAGTCCGATTAGAAAGTGTTACAGGCTATAAGCGAAGTTTATACTTGCATATATAGAAGTGTAAGGTAAGAAGTACAATAAAAAAAGATATTGGATGGAAACAGAAGAAGAGATTCGGAAGGAGGTGCGAGATTAGTAGCAGTAGTATAGTTTAATTCCATAAAGTGCCATAAAAACATAAAGTACGATACGAAAAACAATGATGAAAGTATCCAATAGATCACTTAAATCATAGGTGGAGGAGGCACAGGGAGTTTGACCTGACTATCCAGCTGTGTCACCTTTAATTGGCTAATGTATAAGGTGGGTTTGGTTAAAAAATAAATTAGAGAGAGAAAGCTGAAGATATCGGTAACATAATGAGGAACGAAGGCCGCATATACCTGTAGGCATAGCAAACCTGTCCGTCTATAAGTGGCCGCTGTTACAGGGACTTGGACAGGATGATCCACTCTAAGAAGTGGCTAAAAAAAAAATATCGAAAAATTGAACAGCGAAACGCAATTACTATAAAATTTACTGGAAGTTTCTGGTTCGAAAGAAAAGAACTTATTGGAATAATTTCTGATACATTGCAACAACAGCCATAGCATGCATGTACGAATTGAATAAGAAATGAGTCATTACACTGAATGAAAAACAATTTGTCGAAAGATTATTAGTAGGAATTCCTCACAATCACAGTGGTCATTCGTACATTACTTATCCGCCGGAATCTGGGTTGACGGAAGTATCGTTGAGCAAAGTACCTTTTGCAGTTCTTCAAGAGAAAATGAAAAACGTATTCTCACCTTATGATGAATGCAAATCCGTGTACTATGTGTTGGATGATGATAGGAACCAGAAAAACAAATTGCAACAACACCATAGGCGATAAGATTGCTGATATATTCAACAGCAAAAAAAAATTATTCACATTATAAAAACAGACCGAATATACCAGAAATATATTGTTATATTTGCAAATCTAGAAAGCATAAACCAACCAATTGCCCCAAAAAAAGATCGTTCAATATGCGGAGAAATAAGCTATCTACACTTGACTAAAATTTTTCAGACAGAAAAAGAACATAACACCAATTGATCAACAGTCAAACTCTTCATCTCATTCTCCCCATACCATTTCGGGGGAGAAGGAAAAAGTCGTGGAGAAATTGTAAGAGGAAATACCACGTAATGATTTGGAAGACAATACTATGGAAGTAACAGAAGAACAAGAAGACTTTGGAGTCAAAAATACCTTAAGAGAAACAACGTTAAACCAAGCTTTAAAGTACAAGAAAATAAGAAAAAGTGGATGAATTATGAACGAGAGTAAAAGGAAGTGCAGAAAACGCTGGAAGTGCATTAGCCAATAGGAATGAATAGGATGGTCATATGTGTGAAGAAAATAAAACTAATAAAAGAGGTAATATTGAAAACAATATGTAAGAAATGATATAGATCCAGCTCCATTATCTTGTGGACAACTTGAATCAGAAAAAGAAATTTTACCACCATCAAGTCACCATTCAAGAAAACGACTTACCTCCGGACAGAAACACCAAAACAAACTGGGCTTGATAGATATGATAAAAATTATGAATTGCGTATAGCAGAAAATTGAAAACTCAAAACAAAATTTGCTAAGTCCTAACCACCGAAAAACTGAGTTATCCCAACAACACATTAATACTTCAAACAAAGACGAACAGAAGATCTATCTCACCGGATCCAAATCTGCTGATAAACCCGTACCAGATTGTAAAGTTTCACCAATAGACCAAGATGGAAATAATGTAAAATCTGAAATGACAGCTAAACAAACATCCGTAGTTGCGGGCATTTCAACTATTATTGTGGAGATTCGGAAGAGAAAAAATTAACTTAGATAAATCAAAAATAAGATGTTTAGCAATTCTGGGATGTCATTTCGAAAAAGTTGCAGTTTGGTTTGGAAAAGCTAAATCAGGTGTCAATACTTTAGTTCTATATGTTGAATTTCGTGAACAAATAGATGATACTGAAACAAGATTGTTTAAAGCTGCAAACAATATTCAAGTGACTCTATTTGAGTCACTTTTCGGTAACTTGATTAGCTCGAGTAATCTTAGCTAAATAACTAGACACTGGGCAAAATGCAGATGTTACTTGAGTCGAAATTTGATAAAAATTTAGCCCGAGTCTGCAATCACCCTGAAGAATCACATTGTCTACCGTTGCGCGACTTATCAGTGAATAAAACGCTCCTCCCAGATAGATATGAAACATGCAATGAACCCTGATGTGACTTGTAAATGCATGCCTTGATTCGAGACTCTACATTTTAATTTTGGTAACACTCGACTCGCAACTCGTGTGTGACTTGGGACTCGAAATGAAGTGACTAGATCACAACACTGATATTTGGTGGAGGGAAGCCGTTGCGGCGCTTGGCTGATCCGCGAACATTTCGCTTATATTCAACCCTAGGAGATTACGAACTTTGTCAGAATATAGGGATTATAGACCTTTTCACCACCTTTTGTCGATGTTTGTTGTTTTAGTGTAGCAGATATTCTAAAATAAAATCATATATCCCATTTTAATCTCACTCCATATTGTAACCCTGCCTTATCGATTGAGCTAAACCTGTTTGGGATGAGAAAACTGATTCGATATTCTGTGATATTGTGTCTAATGGTTGCATTTTAAATGTACAAACCTTAAAAAGTCTGAATATACGATGATTTGACATCAGAACCAGATGATAAACCTTGATGCTCCTTGATGCTGCGATATATGTTTATTTGATAACTTACTATTCTCAATAACAAATGCTATTGATCTAATATTGGTTTAAGCCTGTTGGATGGTGGAACTGATTTGATATTCTATGATATTTGTTTCAAATGCTTGTAATCTAAATGTACAAACCATTAAAAGTCTGCATATATGGTCTTATTTACCGAACCGAATTTACCAAAATAAAAGCTATTGATCTAACGGATTCTTCGCCGAACGATAATTACAAGCTTATTAATGATGAAATTTTAGACCTAGATTATTTGAATAATCTTTTTAATAATATGGATGGTAGGAGGGATAATGTTGATACTACATGTGACATCAATGCTTTATTACATTTAGTCGCATGAAATTAATGACATTAAGTTTGAAGATAGTACTAAGATGAATGTCTTCATGTCCCTTTCTATAAATATTAGGTCACTGTCCTCCCAAATTAAAAAAAAAATTGAAGCAATAATTAATTATCTTACAAGCAAACCTCATGTCATTGCTCGTAATAAGACCTGGATAACAAACGCATCAGCCGATGGTCATTTCCACTCTTTTCAAGGAAACAAATAATAGGTCTAATGTCAGTCCTATGGTAGTGGTGTAGGTCTGTACATAAGAAACAATGATCATATGAAACATATGAAAAATGATCTCAAAATCTTGCATGACAAGATATTCAAATCAATATTTGTAGATTTTTCTCTTAAAGGCAAAACAATCACATTTGGTACAATATATATACTCCTTTTAATGACAATGCTAGCAATATTCTGTTCAGAGAATAATTTTCTTCAGAGAATTTGTTCCTTTCCAAACTAAGTAGTTTAAACTATATCATGGGTGATATGACTTATAATTTATTAGATATTTCCAATGACGGCATCAGTTAGTTCATTGAGAACATGCATTTATTTTCATATTACTCTTCAATTGATTCAATTGACCAGAATAATCACAACTTCCGCTACCAGCATTAATCATATTTGGACAAATGGATTCGAAAAACAATTAACAGTAGAACAATCTTGGTAGAATAGGATATATAGGGCTTCGGTAGAATGTGTCTCAGACTACCTCCCAGTAGTACAATGTTCGCTCTCAGAAAAACAAAACTCCAAACAACTTATATAGAAGGTTCAGTAAGAAAAATTTGGAATCATTTCTAAATAGGTTGAATAAAATATTTAGCCTAAACTTTGAAATGGGGAAAGTTTTTTTGAGGTATTTTGAGAGTATTGCCGAGTCTTGCTGCGTAATTCTAGGCGAATCAGATTTTAAGCTTTTAAGCAAAAAAAAAAATTGAACTGAAAAAACAGCTAAACATTCAACCAATTGATTGATCGAATTCCTCCTCCGAACACCACAAATCTAAAATTGCAAAGGTTCTTCCCCGTTATAAAAAAAGAATCACATCACCCCTTAGTAATTGAAAGCCAATCAGTCTCCTCATAATCTTTTCGAAAATTCTCGAGAAACTTATGTATATCAAGATAATAAATTACGTTGACCAAAGAGAAATTCTTCAGTATTTCAGTTTCCGTACAAAAAAAAACCGCCTTAGCACGAAATTATTGTGTTGGAAAAACATAAAAATCAACATGCCATTGGAATTTTCTTGGGCATTTGACACCATTAATCCTGATACTCTTGTTGAGAAACTTGAGCACTATGGAATAAGCAGTCTCCCAAACACTTGAATTCAAAGTTATCTGGCCGATAGAATAGAAATTGAAGAAAGAAAACAACGTCTAACGCCACATATTTCTTGAGGCATGGGGTTCCTCAAGAATCGGTAATTTTGTTTGTGGATGCCAGTAATTTATTGTCAGCTGGCAAATATCTTAATAAATTAATGACACAGAAATAATTTATAAAAAAATCAGGAAATCCTAGGGGTCAACGAAACTAATTTTCTTGTAATAAATTTGCATGAAAACCTAAGCAAGAAATCTCAGATTACCCAGGTTTCGAATAAAGTGGAAAAAATGTAGCATCGTCTTCCCGTATCAAACACTGCACCAACATCGCTTGTTCAAAGCATTGATATCGAGTCATATACGGTATTGTGGATCAGTTTGGCTTCATGAAAATAAAACCTATTCTCTGGCACGTTTAAAGCTTTATTTTAGGTTTGGTTGGCTTCCCTGATAACTGTGATATTTTCAGTTTTATTGCCCTTGTATCGAAAAAAACTATGTCTGCCCGGCTACCGAAAAAAAAAATTGAAAAATAGTAGACTCCGTTCAATAATGGCGAGCAACGGTTTTCTTTTAGTACGAATGTTGTTGCCAGCTCAAACAATCGTTTTCTGAATTATTATTTTGCCTTTATAAGAAAAAATTTATGATTAGTTTTATTTTAAGTAGTGTATATTTTTTTTTTTGAAAAAAAAATTAATGAACTATAGTTTAAATGTATAAAACGAATACAACTATTTTATTCGTAGATTCTGGTGATTTGAATAACCAAAGCAAATGGCAACAGATTTAAGATTATAGCGATTCAACGTGCGTCGCATGGGGTGTCGGCGCATCTGCTGTTCTGGAACTTTCCGTTTTTGTTCTCCTGCCGGCAGGCTGATGCTGTTTTTCTACATTATTATTTCGCCTTTATAAAAAAATTATGGATAGTTTTATTTTAAGTAGTGTATATATATTTTGTTTTTTTAAAAAAAGTAATGAATTATAGTTAAATGCATAAAACGAATACAACTATTTTGTTCGCAGAATCTGGTGATTTGAATACCGGTAACCAAAGCAAATGGCAACTGTTTTAAGATTATAGCGATTCAACGTGCGTCGCATGGGATGTCGGCGCATCTGCTCTTCTGGAACTTTCCGTTTTTGTCCTCCTGCCAGCAGGCTAATGCCGTTTTTCTACATTATTATTTCGCCTTTATAAAGAAAATTTTTGAATAGTTTTATTTCAAGTACCGTAGTGTATGTATAACGTTATATTTTGTTTTTTAAAAAATTTAATGAATTAAAGTTTAAATGTATAAAACGAATACAACTATTTTGTTCGTGGAATCTGGTGATTTGAATAACCAAAGCAAATGGCAACTGTTTTAAGATTATAGCGATTCAACGTGCTGCGTCGCATGGGGTGTCGGCGCATCTGATCTTCTGGAACTTTCCGTTTCTGTCCTCCTAATGCCGTTTTTCGACAACTGTCGTGATAGATTTTTTGTTTCAAACTATTTGTAACTAAGTTATATGCCTAATTTTTATTTATTTTTTTTTATCTCGTCTTAAAATATTAATTTATTACCGGTGTCTCTCCCGCAGGATAAAATTGTAAAAATGAAGGGGTGCCCTGTTCTGTGTTAGCGCAATCGGTAAATTTGCTGAAAGCATATTTTTTGTGTGCTGGAAAAGAGGAAAGAGCAATCAAAGTCACCAGCCTTTATGATATTCGAGATAATTTCTAGACGCTCTGGTGTTCAAGGTTTGGTGTTTATCCTAACAAATCATTTCAATATGAAATATGAACGCATCTTAATTAAGGTTATTATGCCATTTGCAAAAAGTATTGAAGATTGAATAACATTTTATTATACTCCAGATCATGTCAAGTTTGATTATCTGTGTTTCAACGTATGCTGTTTGAAATGTCTTCTGGTGTTATTCCACTATGTCTGTTTGCACAAATTAGGTATGATACTGTATTAGCAAAAACTTCTCGCTTCTGAAGTAAGGACCGTACCAGTAATTATCTTATATTTATTTTTCCCAGTTTCGGTTACAATAATCTAGTCAAATTGATCTCACAATGGCTTTTAAAATACCCAGAGCACCAGGTTTTGCGCAAATGATGAAAGATGGTGCAAAACATTTTCATGGACTAGAAGAAGCAGTCTATAGAAATATATCCGCTTGCAAAGAATTAGCAGCAACAACGAAGTCATCTTTTGGGCCTCATGGAATGAATAAAATGGTTATCAATCACATAGAAAAATTGTTTGTCACAAATGATGCAGCAACAGTTATAAAAGAATTGGAAGTACAACATCCAGCAGCTAAAATGGTTGTACTTGCATCACAAATGTGTGAGCAGGAAGTGGGCGATGGGACAAATTTTGTCATCATTTTTGCGGGAGCTCTACTCCAGCACGCTGAAGAATTGTTAAGAATGGGTTTGTCCATACCTGAAGTAATTGAAGGCTATGAACAGGCGGGCGAGAAAGCTTTGGAAATATTAGAAGACCTAATTCAGAGTGAAGTCAAAGACCTCCGCGATGAGGCTGAAGTTGCAAGATCACTTCGCACAGTAATAGCTAGTAAGCAGTATGGAAATGAAGAATTTTTAGCAAATTTAATTGCAAAGGCATGTGTATCAATCCTTCCACCAACCAGTCTGAATTTCAATGTAGATAACGTACGCACAACAAAGATATTAGGCGGAGGAGTAGGAGGTTCAAAACTTATTCATGGAATGGTATTTCAAAGAGAATGTGAGGGGAATGTCACAAATGTTGCCGCTGCAAAAATTGCTATTTACAGCTGTCCTTTTGACATGCTTGCTACAGAAACCAAGGGCACTGTTTTGATTAAAAATGCAGAAGAATTGAAAAATTTTAGCAAAGGGGAAGAAGATCTGTTTGAAAAATATGTTAAAGAGATTGTTGACAGTGGAATCAACTGCATTGTTACTGGTGGGAAAGTAAGTGACCTTGGTCTGCATTTTGCAAATAAATACAAGCTGATGATAGTTCGACTTCAATCAAAGTTCGACTTGAGAAGACTCTGCAGAACTGTGAAGGGTACTGCTCTACCCAGACTCACTGCTCCCACCCCAGAAGAAACCGGCCATTGTTCAAGCGTTTGTATGGATGAGGTTGGAGATACAACTGTTGTTGTTTTTGAAAAACAGCCTCAAGACAAGAGTGCTGTTTGCACCCTTGTTCTACGTGCGGCTACTGACAACATTATGGATGATTTGGAAAGAGCTGTTGATGATGGAGTAAACAATTTCAAGGTTTACACAAGAGATCGCCAGCTTGTACCTGGTGCTGGTGCTACAGAGATAGAACTTGGTAAAAAAATATCCTCTTATGGAGAATCTTGCCCTGGTTTGGAACAGTACGCCATTCAAAAATTTGGACAGGCACTTGAGGTAGTTCCCCGTGCTCTGGCTGATAATGCTGGTCTCAATCCTACAAAAATTGTTTCAGAATTGTATGCAGCCCACCAAGAAGATGGAAATACAAGCATCGGTATAGATATTGAGGAAGGAGGGACATCAAATGCTTCTGAAGCAGGAATATGGGACTCTTATCTTGTTAAGCATTGGGGCATCCGTCTTGCTACTAATGCAGCAATCACTGTGTTGAGAGTTGATCAAATTATCATGGCGAAACCAGCTGGAGGACCCCGAGCTCCAAAGAAACAGGGTGATTGGGACAAAGACCCTGATGAAAACTAGTCAAAAAATGAAATCTTCGTCTGCAGCTGTTTCTTCACCTCATTTGTAGCTACAATAAATTGAAGTAACCATAAACCATGTTTTTGAATCTATTTTGCATGTCATTTATTTATATTTTTTATCACAGTGTATCTGAATGCTTACAATAAGTGATGAGCAGTATGCCAATAAGTGTTGGTTAAATCGATAAGAACCCATGATATATCAATTATATTGAATGTTTGAATAACATTATTCAATGTTGATTGAGACTTGTATCTTGGGCCTTTATCCACAGTAGCACAATCAGACAATTGATTAGCTTTCAATAATTTGACAAAAAAATAAAATAAAAAATGCTTGTTTAAACAAACATGTTTGTACATTATTAGTTAGTATTTTCATATAAATACACTTAATGTTTTACACATGCATTACACTTTGTAATATTGCAATTTGGTGAAAAAAATTGTGCTCCTAAAATATTAATAGGGTGACTGTAAACCGGTTATTGAATCATTTAATTTGGAGAATGGCTATTGTTTCATATATAATTGTGTAGGACTGGTAATACCTGTGCTTGGGGACTGGCGAACAAAAATATTGAAAAGTTCATTTCAATTTCTTAGAAATACGCAAATTGTGCAACGAAAACACTGAGTGGAGTGACTGACTGTATTAGACGGGATAAGATTTCATTCTTATAATGTGGAAGAAAAATATAATAGATTTATGTGGTCTAATTAGTAGATATATCAGCAGGTGAAAGAATTGAATGAGAAAGAGACTGGACGAACGTACATAGTTTATCAACCTCAAACATGTATGTAATTTGTACCGAAAGATGAGGATTTGAAATGATATATTAAAACGTATGATAAAAAGCGTAATTCTATTCAAATTCAGAAAACTAGATATATATACCCACTATTCTACTGTGCATGTGAAGCTAGCAGAAAATCGAATTTTTTGAACTGGTTTTTCCGATAGCTAAAACAAATGATACAAGAAGTCGATGATATGGCGAATCATCCGGAATTTTTTGTTTGTTTTGCGCATTTATATGTAATAGGGATGACAAAAAATAATACCCTGGTGTACAAAAATATAAGATTTTACCTTCAAAACTAGGAGTTTCAAGATTTATTGGACTCAACGATCACCATCAACTGAGAATCCGATCCAGAGTTATATTTTCGTATCTGTCGCACCAAACTGAGACACCCGTGAAAAATACGTGATGATGAGTCGTAAATCATAAATGCCATTGGCAGAGACACCCAGGGTGATTAAACATGGTTCTTCTATTTTTATTTCCAATATAAGTGAATTATAAGAAAGATTGTTATTATTCATGGATTTTGATAACCTGTTTTTATCTTTATTCATTATTTTTGTACGGCACTTTTCCTGAACCTGGGTGGCAGCTTGAGCGAAACATCCGTGATTGCTTTCCCGTTGCAACACAATAGTTGCTGTTACTAATTATTGTAACGCTGCAGATTTCTCACGCTCTGTTGACCTTCTGTTTTTCGATTGTGACGTATGTTCAGCAATGCATTTCTAATGGAGAGTTAACTCAAAATATTAGAGCCAGAAACTGTTCGATATTCTTGGAAGGAAGTGTCGAGTATTAAATATAAGTCACTTTTAAGTGAATACTGCAAGGCTATTCCGACAAAAATATCATTTATCGCTGACAAGGTTTGATATGGATCCCTTCTGGTGGGAACACTTGTATAATCCGATATGAAATCCTCAACTATGCCCTTTTGATGGATTTCTCCAAAATATAAATTTCTACGTTTTTCAATATGTGATTTCATACACATATTGATACATAGGCCCTCCTGGCCCGAACACTTGTAAAATCTTATTTTAATTCCGCAAGTATGCCCTTTTGGCGCATTTCACCAAAATTCGAATTTGATATTTCATATCTTTACAAGCATTTGTTCTCAAAAATTTTGATTTTGTTAGATTTCAAATTACATTTCCTTTCCATACACATCGTGATAATGGACGCTCTTAGATGGAATACTTGTGAAATCTGATTTGAAATCCATGACATTATGCATTTTTGGCGTTTTAATCCAAAATATAGAAATCGACGTTTTTGAATCTGGGATTTTAAATCTTCAGAAACACTTAAACTTTATTGAAAGCTACTCTTTCTTAGCAGTATCGATACCTAATTTTGAACTTATTCTATAACATAGCTTGCTTACTACCAGTTTACCAGACAACCAAAACAGAAAAGGAAATTTTTTATAGCCAGTTGTTAGAGTGGATAACCCTACACAAGGCCCTTTGGACTACCGGCCACTGATAGACGGACAGGATTAAAATGCTGAAAGATGCCAGTTCGGGTTAGCCTACTCAAGTTATTACTCCCTGTCCCTGGGTTGAGGGTATGGATTAACGAGCCGGCTCGCTGGGACTCGAACCCTTCGAGACCTTCAACCTGCTATGCCAACAAATTTAACCACTGAGTCATCGGGCCCATTCCCAAGCAAAAGATATATTATTATGAAATTTTGTATATTTGCTTAATTTCCCTCTGGTGTGACCCGTTTTTTCGGGGATCTGAGTATCATAGAAGCTGGCGGTTGCCAGTCAATTCGTACCCTGAGGAAATTTCGCTCATAGCCTGGTTTCATTCTGGTACGAAACGACTAAATGACAAAGATTTAGGATCTCGCGTCGGCGATCAATGAGGTAATCTCAAGCGACGATAGCAATTAGTGGCTCTGGCAGTCAGGTCGTTATTACATGAATGATTTTAGAATAGTCCTAACGTATTTCTTGCATGTCGTAAGAGACGACAAAAAGGAAGTAAAGGAGCGGTAGATGGCTTTACCATCGCCAAGATACCACTCACTGCACTTTACCATGGCGGTTCAGTTCTGTTTGGGGTGTTTCTGTTTAGAGTGCAGTTACTGGTACTACGTCTTTTAGTAGCCGTTTGCTATTGAGTGGCCGTTGGTTGGTTTCGTTTGGAAGCTGCTTCCGGCCTTGGTTCAAAATTCCATATTGATACCGTAAAGTCCCATTTTAATTATTTTATTATTTTTTGAAAAGTTCTAGCTTTTTGTTTATCAACCGCGAGGCCTAAAGATTCCATAAAATTACAGTGGTACCAAACGACGAGGAATGGTTAAGTCGTGCGTTGGGCGGCTAAAATACCATGATTAAATATTTAGACATTTAGACGAGACGAAGATTCGAAACGGCGAAATTTTTGTCGTATTTTAAAATTTAGACGCCTTTTACTTCATTTAAACGGATTTGACCAATTTTATTTGAGACGAAGTATAACAGGTTTGCCCCGGCGTTTTTTCTGTTCTCGTACATCATAAGTTGTTTGGGAATGTTTTTTCTATTATTTTGATATTATTCCCTATATCATGTGAGGGGAACACTAATAAAAATGCGTAGGGACTAGATGCAAATCTGCCAGTTTGAAAAATCAATTTTCCACTAGCTTCATGGTCTGCAGTCTGACATTACGGAGGTGTAACTTAATACAAAATAGTGAGTACAGAATATCCAAATTAGCTAGTTTTTTGAATTTGAATAGAAAATTTATGTTAAAATACTGAAGAATGGCTTACAACAATGATGGCCTATCATCCATGGGTGGAGGGGGAGATGTGGAAGTTAATACTGATCCCTCAGCTGGAGGACTTTTTACAATGGATTTTCGCAAGTAAGTCGCTTTTTTTAACAATCCGATATCAACCAATAAATGCTCAATTTATTGCAGACCTTATATAAACAAAAAAACCCAATCTAATCCAATGGAATTAAGTTTCTGTCTGTTGTAACCTCAGACCTTCTACTGTATAATTATATGTGTACAGTGTAGGCATAGAAAAACAAACGGTTACCGTACTCTAATTATCGAAATGACCAAAACTACATTAACGACCTGGTAGAGGGAGAAATGTACACAAACGGCCCCCCATTTATACTTGGCCATTAATAATTAATTTGAAAACGGAGTTCTAAAGTTTTCCCACCAACCTTTCCTCCCCAGGGTGCAAATCTGTGATCACTGATTATAACACTTGAAACAATAACATCAGGCTGATGACAGCTCTTAATAAGGTGAAACACAATGTCTTGTCTGGCCAAACTTGGTTCTCATACTTTGTATTGTCATAACCTAGTTGTTATTCACCAGTACAGTTACTTACTATTTTATGTTTTATTTTTTATAAATTTTTAAGGCATGAGGATCTGAAAAATATGCTCGACTCAAATAAAGATGGACTAAAGCTGGATGCTATGAAGAGAATAATCGGGGTATAGTTATTGTTCACATTTTATTTTATATTTATCATATGATTTTTTGAGATGTTTTGAAGTGTCACATCAAGCTTTCTTGCTTAAATGAGTGTTAATATTTCAAGTAAAATCAAATTTGCTGGAATTGTTGTTAATTGGTCTACTTTTTTTGCAATCTTGTGTTGCCTGAAACTAGAATTGCATCTTGCTATTCCTGTCAAATTGTGATTATTTAAATTACTATTCTGAATTATTCTGATAAGGAAGGCTTATCCTTACACTCAAGCTTAGCAATCAGAATTAAACTACGGTACCTTTTCTTTACCTGACTAACATCACAGTTAAACTCTCATTCTATGTGGGTATGGCATGAAATGAATACCGGTATCACTCAGGGCTCAGTCTTTACCCATATTGTTCATATTGAAAATGCCCAATAGGTTTAATTTGCATGTTTTCTGTTTTTCTCAACGAATCGTAAAACATGGCCATAAATTTTATTGTTTTTTTCATTTTGCTGAAGAAAAGGTTGAGGAATGTACAGTTTGATCTATGAAAACATTTCAATTAAAACAGGTCGAATGGGTTTTGCGAAGATGTGCTCTGTTTTAAATTTATAGAAATTCGATAACACTATGCTGAACAACCCTTGAAGAATATAAAATGTGATATAGAATTTGTGGCCGGATCATATGCTTTCATCAATTCGAAATGGTGTCTTTGATTTAACTATGACTGCATTACCCATGTTACTTTATGAGACCACTGAGAGTTGTTAGATTGAGAGTTGAGATGTACTAGTGTTACTCTTTGTAATGTAATATAACACAATATGAACTTTAGATGATTGCTAAAGGAAAAAATGCATCACACTTGTTTCCTGCAGTTGTTAAGAATGTTGCATCCAAGAATATAGAATTGAAGAAATTAGTTTATGTTTATCTTGAAAGATACGCAGAGGAACAACAAGATTTGGCTTTGCTTTCTATATCTACATTTCAAAGAGGATTGAAGGTTAGTTAAAATTATTGTTTATGGATGTTGTTAAACTTGCTCCTTTCTATTAAACTGATAATGTTCCATTGGTTGATTAAGATTAATATGACAGCAAGATAGGGAATATGTTTGTACATTAGAATCTGGTATACACTGTTACCATACGATGCAATGTTACCATTTTCTTCATGTGTCGGAGCAGCAGAGTACGTGATATTCTACCATTCCTGTGGAGAACTTCAAGTTATAACTTTAAATAAATTATCGGTATTTAAGCGAATAATAGCTATCATAATAGAAGTAGGCTCTGCTAATGCACTTGCTTGCCTCTTAATTGACAATAATACTGGGGATGGAAAGATTTGAATTTTTTAATATTTCGGTTACATACCAGTGCTGAAAAAATATTCCGAATATGAAATATCGAATACCTTCTAAATTTAGCCATGTTTTTGATAAAAAAACAGCATTTCAGCTTTTTTTAAAGAAATAACGCATGACTAGAATGGACATTTTTTGTTCCATGGAACAATGTCGATCTGGAGAGAAAAAATTATTTTTCTGTTGAATTTGTACCAATTTATACCGTAAAAATGATCTATTCTCATCAGTCAAAGTTATACATCTAAAACATTAAAAATTTACATAGATTATTCTTATTTTCGGTTGTATTCATATATTATGTATATTTGTTCTCGACATCCCTGAATATACTAAATATTGCAGCACTCCACTAGTTGAGGCTATTATATTATATATATATATAATAAATTTACTCAAGAGTATGTATATGCCAGAATTCTCTGATGAATTTTGAATCCCCACAATTTATTCTGATTGTTTAAAATCTCAAGGATATAATGATTTACATGGGAAACGAGTATTTATAGAGGCTGATAACACTGGCGCTTATGATGACATAAAATTATCTGTATTTTGTGGTTTCCAAAATTGTGAAATAATATTTGAAAAATCAACACAACCTAAGCAGTAAGCATGTACAACTGACCATGGGCTTGCAATTTTTTGCCGGGATAAGTGTGGAAAGTTGGGAATGGATACAATTACCATTAGAATTCATTTATCATTTGCATATGGATGCATATTTGCATATGCATAATAGCAAAATTAAGGTGGCGCAACAAAAAAGAACACAAGTAACAACCACGATTTGCTTTATCACTTAATTCTTAGTATGTTCAGCTAATATTATTTCTTTGATGATAATATAACTATCTATGAATTTGACATACAGATTAGTGTATTTAAATCACAGTAGAGATTGGGCTTGAAGTCTGTCGGTTTCATAGTATTTGATTATGCATTTTGAATATTTTATCTTTACAGGATCAAAATCAGCTTATTCGAGCAAGTGCTTTGCGTGTACTCTCCAGCATTAGAGTTTCAATAATTGTACCAATTATGATGCTTGCGATTAAAGAAGCTGTCAATGATATGTCACCCTTTGTCAGAAAAACTGCTGCACATGCAATTCCAAAACTGTACAGGTGAGTAAAAAATAGTTCGAATGGAAGTTCTATTTGGTCAAGCATGCATCACAAATGGACTGAAGATCATACAGGCCTTATCAATGCATATGACTAGGGTTGCCACTTTCACTTTAGATTTATTTGTGAATTATATATCAGTTTACATTATTTTGAATATAATATTTTAGTACCAGGTAACAAACAGATTGTGGTAAAATGATAAAGGACTATTGGTGAGATCACAGTCTTAACAAAGAGGTAAATTTTTATTAGTTTGGAGCAGCCCGATACAGACTACCATATTTATGGTAAAGTATTTGACTTGGATCCTACAATTCTGCAAATTCTAAAATTCAGAGTTCCAATACAAATTTAAATTTTGAAGTGCTAAAGTAAGTTTTTCAAAATCTTTTGTTATGTTCGTATTTTTACTATATAGTCTGGATCCAGAACAAAAAGAAAACTTGATAGAAGTGCTGGAGAAATTGCTCAATGACAGGACTACGGTAAAAATAGGAATTTCATTTAATTGATCGTCATTCAGTCAATGAAGGAATGGTTAGGATTGAAATATTAAAACTTTCATATCTCAGTCGGAATTGCAAACACCATTTAGGACAGATGAAGCGTTCTTAAAGCAACCTCCCAATGAAGTTAATATTTGCATGTTTACTAACAACCTTATCGTAAATTGCAATTGAACGTCAACCGCTACTAGTTTCTATTTAAAAAACCTAGGAGTTTATTTGAAATGGCTGTGTTGTACATTGTAGGGTGACGTTTATTTTTGGGTGTCGAAAAGGTTTCTGTCATATGTTCTCAGATGAACTAAAAGCTTTAAAACCGTTAACACTGATTTTTCATATTAGTATTGATGATTTTGAGCCGTTTACCACAGTTTCATTGCCTTTAGCCACTCAAAAAGTGAAGTTTTTTTCATTATTTTTAAATAGCTGGTTGCTGGAAGTGTTGTGATGGCTTTTCAAGAACTCTGTCCAGATCGTATCGATCTTATGCATAAACATTATCGAAAATTATGTGGATTACTTGTTGATGTTGATGAATGGGGTCAAATAACCATTATCGATATGCTGACAAAGTATGCCAGAACTCAATTTCTTGATCCCAATAAAGGGGTGAGTATGCATTATCTGTGATTTCTTATTTCTATGAAAGTATTTGTTTGCTTCAGAATTGACCTTGAACGAATTTTGTGTTTGTCGTATAAGGTGACCAAAAAGAAGCAAATGAGTACAAAAGTGTTTTGTCATCACGCAAATAGATAACATCTACTACATTCTAGTATAGGCGGTGCAAACCTGTAGAGAGTGTGTTCCATTTTTCCAGTTCCAGTCGCAGTTGCGAGATTTAAATTTTATTTTGCTTTTTCTCACATTAGTGGTTGCTGTTAGTTGGTGGCTCCGAGGTCGATTTCCAAACTTGATTAAAGCTCAATTTTTATTAAGAAAAGTAGTGCTGTCAACGACCATTTTTTGTACGATTCGATTGACAGACACGCAAAAAAATTTGAAGACGTATATCATGAAATATTGATCATTTGCTAAATTTTCTTCTGATGGAATCCATTTTTGGTCCATTTCATGTCTGAGTAGCAACATCGTTGTCATTCTGCCCCCCAGGTTTAAAAACCACCGGCCATGCATTAAAGGTAAAAGCCAATCAATGTTGCTAGGTTATGACAAAGGCCAGTCTTTTGTATATGTATTTTATATATATATATAGTCCTAACATATGTCCTGTGTGTCTTAATAGATTCTAAAAGGAAGCAAAGAACTGGTAAATGATTTTACGATTGCCCAGGGCAGATACCACTCACTACACTTAACCATGGCGGATTAGTTCCGTTTGTGATGTTCTTCGTTTAAAGTGCAGTTGCTGGTACATTAAAAGTTAGAAAATCCGTATCGCAGGGGCCGGCACGGCATGTGCCGAATTAGCGAAAAATATCGGATTAGCAATGTACTTTTGACATGACCTGTTTATTTCCGTTCGTGTGTCTATTAGCACCGGTAATTGATGACACAATATTCATTTGGTAACAAAAACCCTTTTGGTCGATGCGAGATAAATATGGAAGATATGAAACTATTATTCAATGTGTTCATGGTCAAACGCCAGTGAATTTATATATAGGTGAAAACAAATCTCTGCCATGCATGACCCACTGATGGAATTGGCATGATCCCGCTAGGAGTTATTCTGAAACAAAACTCGTTTTCTCGTCATCTGCCCCGCATTTTTCTGGTAGACACAACACGCAAATGGTACGGATAGGCTTGTCAGTTATGTATATTGTATCACAGGTGGGTTGGGTATATTATCATGGAACAATAAATAATCTAATTCCTTAACGAAACAAAGTATACAAACCTCTACCATTTTGAAATAGAAGAATATAATTGCGTATCTATTAACCAGATTTTCAATTAAAAATAAATTATCCCACCGCCATTGCTATAGTGCTCGAAATATCTTTCTGAAGAATATAAACTTGACAAGTTTTGCAACGCACGGTGTATGGAAACCTGAATTGCGTAGGGACCATTATGTTCGTACACCTCAAAATTGCACATTGTCCATTGTGTTTATGCAAAGCAGGCTTGCAACTTACATGGAACATGCATGTTCTACAGAAAATTCATTGATACTGACCGTTGGTGGTAGAAAAGTGTTTGCCAATGAACAAATACGTGATCGAATGGTGTTCAATGTTAGGCTGTGATTGAAGTAATTACGCAGAAATAAAAATAACGCAATTGAAATCACAATGGGCAAATCACTGCTACAGTTGTGATAGCAAGGGGCAGGATTATGACGCTAGAAGAGATAGGAAGGGGCACCGCACCGCTGTTTCATGCTCGTCAAAATAAATTTATGATAGGATACGATACACATTATAAACATTAAAAACAAATGCTCTCTCTTTTATCATATGCCACAAAACTCTTTTTTTCAAGCTCGGTTAAATTGACTGTTTAAACTTACCCGGAATTAGAGAAAAATCGGATTTTATACATGGCGCGATTATTAACGATAAAATGTGCCGGACTGAAGGATGCCGAATTAACGGACTTTTACTGTACTACATCTTTTAGTAGCTCTTTACTATAAAGTGACCGTTAGTTGGTTCCTTTCAGGCCCTGATTCGGCCTTTCCAATTCGAAGTGAATTTAAATAAAAAAATATGGATAATTTCATTTATATAGAAGACTGATGAAGATTTCCACAATAAACCTTTCTATGAGGAAGATGATGCAAATAAAACTGAAGAAGATAAAGCTGAGCCAAAGTACATCATGGATCCCGATCATCAACTCTTATTGCGATGTGCAAAGCCTTTGTTACAAAGCAGAAATGCAGCAGTAAGCACCATTTGCATGATCAAGGGCTTTGATGGGGTTTTATTCCTCAAGTCAATCAGCAAAAATATTAGGCAGCAAAGTTTATATATCGTAATTGAGATTGGAAGTGGGGTACAGATGTAAAATTTTTGGTAGTCAATAATATTCTTTATGAATTCTCAAATAATATTTTTTGATTAAAGATAAAGCACTATTGAACATTTTTGGTTAATTAGAGTTTTGACTTTAACTTTTGGACAATTGTAGATTTTCAAAAAAATGTATAGCCTACTGGTGACCCCTTCACCAAGCTTGTTTTGCTCAGATGTGAAAATACATTGTGATACAACCACATTATCGTTTGTGCCAGGCATTGAATTTAGGGGTTCGAAATGTACCCCAACATTGAAATTTAAACCCATTGGGTATTAATTTTGTATTACTGGTTTATGATTTAATAGCAATTTTCAAACAAATTTTCTTGAAAAAATTGTAACTTGATGATGAATTCAAATGGATCACATTTTTCATGATTAGTTTGATGAGAATGACAATCATATTGTGTTTGGGAAATACATAATTAATGAATAGTTTGATTGTCTTGCCTGTCTCTAATATTTTTGCTGTACCCCCTTACCTTATATAATCTTCTTATTTCATACTTGCGAAGTTGACATCTCGCAATATATTTGTAATGGATTTGTAAACTTCCTTGCATTCCACTTTTGGTAAAGTCACTGATTTGTATTTGTTTGTATTTTTAGGTCGTCATGTCTGTTGCTCAGATGTTTTATCATATTGCACCAAGATCTGATCTAATTTATGTGGCAAAACCTCTAATACGTCTTTTGAGAGGACACCGGGAAGTTCAGGCTGTTGTACTCCAGAATATTGCGACTATGACATTGAGGAAAAAGGTAAGGATTTGCGCATATAATATTTGATGTAGGGGAGGGAAGTATTATAACATTGGTATTGGCAGTATATTTGCGTCGGAACTGTACAATTTTACCGGTTCTGGTTAGATTTTAGCGTTTTTAAATAAATTTGCAAAGGTAAAAAAGATTAAGACATGAAATATGCCTGATAGCTATTATATAATGTGCATTTGAAAGACTTCTGGTATGCCCTCTTCAGTGCATGGAAGTGCTTGGAGCTCAATACAATTTTGTCGTTTTTTTAATTTCTTCATATTGAGTGGAACAACAATAATAGTAATCAATAATCAATGACAGTCAATAATCAATATATAACTTATGCTTACTTACTGATATCAATATTTATACTCCATTTATGATGACTAAAACGTTTAAATTCTTGTTAAATACATTGTATGAAACAAATTCTTTTAAAGCAATTCATGTTGCTTAACATTGATAAACACTGCTCTGGATGATTTATGTCGTGCTGGTCCAAATGTCCTGTGTAAATGCATTTTGTGCGGGCTACAGATAGCTTTGAACTAGAAGCTCAAAACAAAAAAGTTGAAAAGTTTAAGAATAGCAAAATTTTTTGGTACACCACCTACAAATTAGTGAAAATAAGTGAACACTATTCTAAAATACCTGCTTATCTTCACTGGACCAAAAAGATATATAAATCTGAATCCAGTTATATATATCTATAATGTGATGTATGTTGTTGCCCATGGGGTATCATGTGGAAAGGGCAAATGCAGTTTTTTCTGTTTGTCTATAATGTGGTTGTTGGCTAATGGCCATTAGTATTCTGCAATGCTTGATTGCCACATTTTTCTTTTAAATAGACTACCTGATTGTATTACTCTGAACTGTATAGGGAGAGATCTTATTTTCAGATTGTTGTTTTTTTTATGTTATTTCTTCATATCCATTGAATTCAATGCCTATTTCATCCATCAATTTTAAAGCTACATATTCTAACCCCAACTACAGAGGGCCATTGCTGCATGCTCTTAATATAGGTTCCTGTGTATGCGAGTCGCTTTTAACATAGGAATTTTGATGATGATCATTAATATAATACTAGATTTGATGAGGCCTGCTCAGTGTACTTGACTGCTGAAGTATTGGTGGTATTAGTGATACTATTACAGTAGTTTTAGCCAAGAAACTGGAACATCCTCATTGATAGATAGATGATTGTTTACAAATGGGGCGAATGTCTGATTTGTGGATGGAGGTGAAAAACTAATACTCGCTAACTTTGAGAACATGACACGTTTATAAATATGACAAATGGTAAATATGATAAAAATGATAAATATAGAATGACTGCAAAAGCATGTCTTATCTAAGAGTTTGTTCAGTATGCAGCGGTATTCCGTGGATTACCTCGGTTTTCTTTGATAAATTCACCCACTTATCAATAACGAGGTGAGCAAATAAAATAGGTGGTACAAGCAGTAAAGAGCAAAACTGTACGAATTGTATTTTGCAATTATGCCAGATTTGGTAAGAACAACTAGAATAATTTTAAATAAAACAATCTAGTGATGGTGATGATGGCTGCCAAGTTTCTCTTATACTATGCTTTGAATTTTTGTGTATTTCTAAAGTTATAGGGTTAAGCTTTTATCCCACTGAGAGACTTGTATGTAGTGCACAGTCCATTGCAATCTTCACCTTCCTTATTGCCACAATATCATTTGTTGGGTTATCATCTCCGTCATCCAGGTAGATTGGTGTGTCTACTGCCATTTTTACTTCTCCGCAATTCATGCCATGTATTGAGATGGACAAGCAAGTAGTACGATAAAAAGTTTGAAACAGCTGTGTTTCTGGAAAACATTAAAAAATCTCACTAGATCAATGGCTCAAATTCTCTCCAATAAAAAAAATTGGGCGGTACATTGTAATATATTTAATATTTCAGACGAAAGCGTCCAAAATGGAATTATTATACCTTTTTGTGATTAAAAAGTAAAGATGGTTTTGTCATTGCTAAGAGGGCATGTACTACTCTGTGCTGTACTGTAGTTTTAACAACCTTATCAATTCTGTGTTTCTCCTTTTTTATTTTATGTCTGCTTTTTGCCCAATGCGAGTATAGTTTCTTACAGCTGCTGGCTGCATGGATTTTATGTTGGGTATCAAACATGTTACATCATGATTGAATACAACATAACTGTATCACTGGTTTTCGAACTTCTCCATGGTGTACATAAGTCAAAAAGTTCTTTAAAAGTTTGTCCGTGCATAATGTTTTCTTTTATAGTTTACACTTGTACCATGTCTATTATCAAGTAGTACTTACGAATATCATGAAAGAGTTCCACAATGTTTCCATTCATATCTTCAGCTTCCAACATCTCCAAGGGAAATGCTGACACAAATTCATGACAGGGATTGCTCATGATAGGGGTACCTGTTAACAATATCAAATACTTGTAATTGCCTGTCACAAAATAGTGCCCTTGTATCCTTATGATAATTGCTGCAATTCGGCAGCCTTTGGTTGATGGCTTCCTCCACCAACCATGTCCATGTACAGGAAAATGAGTAAAAATGTTAAGCCAAACCTTCACCTTTGATTCGGAACTGGTGTTTGCATGGGAGGTCATGGTTCACCATATGATTAAGTCGTATTCTCAGATTTCCGTTTACGCTGGATAAAAACAAAATCCTATCCTAATTCTACTTGTGACTCGGACCCTGTAGGTACAGGCTTTGAAAAAAAGCAAACATATTTTCTTCACTGAAACAAACTGCTTTGAACCTACAGGGGCAGAAGTTTGGCTCATCAAGTTGAATTTTTGCGTCTCACATTAACACTTTCTCTGTCAGGCTCCGTCATTCGGAAGTCTATATTTTAAAACATATTGGAGATTGTAAGGCAGTCTGATCCACTGTACAAATATCTGTTAGTTTAGTTTATTTTCTAGAATATGTTTTAGAGATACTTATTCGTCTTTTATATTTAAATTACGGTAAAACAAAACCGGAAGTTATCTACTTCTTCAAATATTAGATTTTGACAGGTAAAAATAACTCTTGAAGATATACAATCGATTTTCGTATTTGAAATGAAATTTCAAGAAACTGCAAAATTGTGAATCAATGTTATAAAATTATAATCTAATTTATCTGTTGGCCTTCATATGATGAGATTTAAAATAAAAACAAAGACACTTAATCATCTTTATGTTCAAATTAAAATTTGGAAAAGTGGGAAGCGAATAAATGTTATTATTATCCATTTGCCGTCTTATTTTAGATATTGAAAAATCACCTTTGAAGATACCTAATCGTCTTTATATTCGAATTAAAATTTTGTAAAGCAGGTATAGAATCAATGTTATTGTCGGTATCAGTTTGCTGCCGAATGTTAGATTTTGAAAGATAATCATTTTAAATAACACTTAATCATCTTTATAATTGATAGGTTTTGAACAACGTTAATCTGAGCATTGTTATAATTATTTATTTGCCGCCATATATTAGATTTTGAAAAATAAGCAACACTTTTAAAGTTACTAATTGTTTTACATATTCGAAATAAAATTTGGAGAAATGGGGATATTATTTAGAGTAGCGGGAATCGAATAAATGTAATTATCTATTCGCCATCATATATTTGATTTTAGAAAATAAGATCACTTTTAAAGATACTTATCGTAATTGTTTTACATATTCGAAATAAAATTTGGAGAAAGGGGAATATATTTAGAATAATGGGAATCGAATCAATGTTATAATTATCTATTTGCCATCATATATTAGACTTTAGAAAATAAAAATCACTTTTAAATATACGTATTACCGGTAGCTTGAATTAGACTTAGATTAGCGAAACAGGAATCAAAATTGAAATTATTTATTTGTCATTACTAACCAGAATCCCCTTGTTAAAAACTTATTCGTCTTTAATATTTAATTTCGAATTGAGAGAAACTAGAATCAATTTTAAAATTGTTCATTCTGTGCAAAAAATGGAGACATTAAAATAGAAAGTGGAATGAACACTTGCATGTGTTGTAATCATTTTGCTTAAATATCTCAATAAGGAAAAGTTTATTTTAACAAACATGATCAGGTGCCGGCGGCACGACTGGACCTGACGAAACTTGTTGTAAAACAATTCTAATAAGGCTGAATATGTCGAGAAACACTACGATTAACAAATTCTTGTATCAATTATTTACTCAATAAACAATTGGTTAATGAATTAGTTTAGTTATATTAATAAATGAGGAAAAAGTAGGCTACATTGGTAACATGCACTATTATGTTGGGCTTGTGAAGCGGTTTCAACAGTCCCATGCATGCTAGTGTGGCTCGTCTGTCTTTGTTTGCGTCACTATGTGTAAAAAGTCTAAAAAAGCTAAAGTAAGAAAACAGAATATTTTACTCATATTTAACCTTCAATTAGTTTTGGACATGTCTGCCGTCTGTTAGTTCGTTTTTATTCAATTCATGAAAATCATTCAATTTCCAAATCAAGGGACTCTCAATCAGAGTTGTCAAAAGGAAATCAAGTACTCGAATACATTCGGAAATAAACAAATTCAATATAGTAAAATTCTCGACTATAGATATATTTCAAAATAGTGACATATGAGAAATACCGTTTTTTTTTGCATAAACCCAGACAGGATAAAATAGTACATTTTATGAACTTGAAGAAATTGCTTACTATTATAATACTTTTCTAGATTTTGTAGTTTATATTTTTCATCCATAATTGCGCTCTTAAATACTACAAACAATTTAGAATGTATTCGATATATTTTATTCAGAAATAATTTTTCAGATTGTATTCAAAATAGTATAGTATTTGGTTTTGGCCGTCTCTGCTCTCTATTTCAGCTACCCCTAGTGCTAATCATGAGTATTGAGCGATACTTACCAAGAGATCGTTTGGCTCGAGGAATTCTTGGGACTTCACTCTGCTGTTGCCTCTGTAGCTGTTTTTGTGCACATAAATATTGATCAATGTATCTTGATATTCTTCTCGGTTTCCAAGCAGGGTGACGCGTGTAATAACATGATCGTAGATGTTGATATTTCTCTTGATAGCACATCTCTCGGGTTAAGCGGCCACTCTTGAGGAAAATATTTCAAATTGCTCTAAGAATACTTGTAGATAAATTGAATTTTGAAGTTGTAAAATGACAGGCTGTGCCTATAAATTCTTCATTTAGGTACTATATTATTATTGTTCAAAAACTTTCATTCTTTATGATGTTTTTAATAAGTAAAAATAGTTTGACTGCTTACCAATGGTGGGTATTTTGGTGATCGTCTTGGCCATGGTGGTCTTCGCCTGAATTGTGGCAACATTAATGGCAGTATCTTAATGAAGTTGGAATGAAATCAACAATTTTTTTTTTTAAAAAATCACTCATTTCTTTACTTTGTTTGTTAGAAATATCTTTATGACTTTGGCAACCATGTACTCATTGACACATATACGCAGATAATCAGTTAGACTGAATTTATTTTATCTACAGAATATGTAACAAAAACTATTCAATCCTCATAACTGACATGTTGATTGAAATAATAAGTCTTGATTTTTGTTTCACATGAGGGAAACTAAATGACAGCTTTAAAACATCAGAAGAAGACTACTTTGCTCAGCTGAGCCCCACTTATAGCGCATTGCTGTGATGAAGTATTAACAAATGCATATTACAATGTAAATATACCAAACAACACTGCACCACTCCAATAAAGGACAATTAAGCGAAATCTATACTAGTTGATGATAAAGGCGTCAACCACTCTTAATGTCTTTTTTTTTGAAAGTAGCAATCAGAAGAAAACAACTAACTATCACTATGGTCTACACACAGTAAAATTTTAAATCGGCAACTGCACAGTTAACACAAAACATTCTATACAGCACTGCTATGGTCGGATATAAATAGGAAGGGTTGTCCTTATCCGAATAGTCAGGTATTTTTTCAGTTATTCTTGAATTGATTCAATTCATTGATTCAATTTCGTATACCATCTAAACTAAATTTTGAAACCCTAGTGTAAACTATTCATCAAAGTTCCTGATTTACTTGATTGTGTAAAACTTACTGGTGAAATTCTCGATGAATCAAGCCCAGACAGAGAATTCAATTCAGTGCCTGCTATTCCTGTATCGTCTGGATATTCTTGTGCTGACGCTTTCATCAAATACAGCAAAAGCAATAACAATCCATGATTGGTATGGTTCCTATTTGTGATATACGGCATATAGAAGTCTTTTTTTAGTATCATTCTTGGAATAATTTATAAAAAAAAAGTAATTCTTGGGCACTAAGACATGTAGATCATTTTTATATGACAATAGTCTGATGTTTTGGGATAAAAATCACAATCAGTCTCCCTTTAACCCCTTTTTCAGTTTTCTCATCTTATTTTGAGTTATTTCATCAGCATAGATGCCTATCACTATGCCCTGGTTTCTACTGGGGAGGCAAAAAATTGCATTCGATATTTACATTATTGGTCAGCCGATCTTTTTAAAAAACTATTGAAATAATTGAGTAATTTGAGATGTACCGTACATCACTATTTTCTCGGATGGTTAATATTTTTGACTATTTTCTCAGTCTTATTCTGTCATGCATAGCTACTAGTCATATGAACCTCATATACCAGCTAATCATGCTATAATTAAAATTGTAAATACTTTTTGCTTAATAGGATCATTGTTTGGCACAATATTACCATACTACATCTCTTTGGTACCAAATACAACTTTATATTTCAGATTTTCTATGCCTAATAATATTTTGTATTACAGGTGGAGCTAATCACGCTTAACAAAATGACGTTTTTAATGTCATATATATATATATATATATATATATATATATATATATATATATATATTATTCATTGAAATCAATAGACTAATTTCATAGTTTTACGTTATATATCATACCAACTTGTCCTCTCTTTGCCTACTCATATTCTACACTCATTACTGAGTTTTTTTCTTCAAGTCGTACTAATCGTAATTCAAAGATGTACAAAAACAATAATCATACTGTTGTAAAATAGCCTGGGGCTAGATCTCTGTTCGGATATATGCAGGAATCTTAATCTTTATGACTAAGGGTAAATTTCAATTCGTACATACATGCATATTTTGAATTGAGTACTGAATTTTTCGGAATAAGCTCAAGAGCATTGGTTCAGGCTGTTTTTTGATTGGACACTCATGGATATTTTTCTATTGCTCACACAAAACAAAGTTTACTCTTGTTTAATTTTATTCCGCTCTATTTCACATCCTTGAAATTTATTCAAAGAAATGTATAAAGCAGGGTGACAGAGCATTATTTTTCTTCGGGTGTCCGAAACATTCTTGTCATTTTCTTTGGATAGACAAAAGAGGTTCTTATCTAGCTAAAGTTTCGTTTCTGACGAGACAGGTAAAAATATACGTTTTAATATTGTGGCATTCTAATATTATAGAAAATTTCTTCATGAAATATAACCCCTCCTCTCTTCTGATGGTCGCCATTTGCTGGGGGGTCTGAGTAGCTGACATTCTGCCACTTTGGTATGAGAGGCTAGGAAGCGCGTAAATGAAACTACTATCGCCACCACTTTTATTGGGTATATAAAAAACATTTACTGCAACCCATGCGGATAACATTTCATACCAATCGGAATACGTTTAGCAGAGGGCAGTGAGTGACATATGCTCTGTGTGATGGTATAACTGTACTAATTCCTTGCTTCTTTTTAGTTGTCTCATCAACTACTTCGCATTGTATCAATATTTTACTGCGTGACCCATTTAAAAGTAGTTGAGAAACAAAATGAATTTTGATCTGAACTTTAAACTTCTAAACTAAAACTATTTTGATCACATGTACATCAATTCAATCAGTACAAGAAAGCTTGCTTAATGTGGCTATCCGCGAGTATTTTTCTGTGTCTCTAGAATTTATGGAATACCTTGCGTTTTTTTATCTTGAAGTAATTGAATTTTATATTCCAGGTGGGAAACAATTGGGTAACCCATGAACCAACCACAAATTTCGCTTCATTAACCTGATATCTTCTGAGTCATTTTGGTCAACCAAAGAGAAACAAAAATTTGGACTCCAATCATGCCCCAATATCAGAGCGAATCATTTATTTCATGCCTCTGGTCCTATTGTGAAATTCCCCTTTTTTGCCAAGGTTATCTGTAAATTCTGTCACTGATATTCAATCTTTCATCTCATCTTTCTATCTGAGATCCAAAATTAACAAATATGACGCAAGCCACTGTTCCGACTTTGTTTTTATCTTGGATCAATCCTTAACCCTTTATAAATTCGTTAACTGCTGCATATTTTATTTTTATGTTAAATGTATTTACAATCATTATCGTTTAGTTATTTAAGTAAGTAAACTAATATCCAAGGCAACATGCCAATGGCACCAAAACCATTTTCTGAACTGGATCACTTGTGAAATCTGAGCCTGTTGGAAATACTAGGGCTTTCATTTGTATGCATATTGGCTTGCATGTCATTCCACTAATTGAATCCTGCCATGGTCCTGTTTCCGTGCAACTTGTATAAAACTCTTGTACGTAGTTATCAACTGTAAATGTGACAAAATTACAACTTCATTATTAGTTTTACGGAATCTATCACGATTCGGAAGTAAGTGGCAGTCACTGAAATAAAATTTACCTAAAATATTGTATTTCAAAATGTTTCACTTGCCTAAAGATTAGACTGTTTGTTTCTGACATGTTGTATAAAATTTTCGGTTTGGTCCATCGGAAAAAATAAATGCTAGCCCTTGCTAATATTTCAATGTTTTGTTTTCAATGTAGCTGACTTCTTGCCTATCATAAAATGTTTTTTTATTTTTGTTCTTTATATTTCACTTACATAAGTTTGAAATTATGTAGTATAACATAACATGTACTTACTTATACAGTGAAACAGTTCATACTCAGTAGTTTGGTCAAATGCATCTTTTACTGTTATTCCATCAACCAAATTAATACCTCCTGATGCACAACTGAAATCATTTGTAGTATCTCTTTTATGTACTCTGTGATGTTTGCTTCCATTAGCTGATAGTAAAGGAAAGTTATTCAATGGTGCATAAGAATTACTGTGGTATTGGTTTAGAAGAATTTGCTACTGAGAAGTGTTTGGGGAAGATAGAACCGATTAATAAAGGTTGGAAAAATATTAGAATTTAGTTAAATCTTGTGGCCATAATTTCTTGCCTATGCACATTAACATGGTCTGGGCCAAGCTTGGTTTCAGAAAGTTGAAGCAGGGCACTGCTGATGGTAAGTTAAGAAGTTAAAGGTCCTCGACTGCAATTAATTTACCAAACTTGCCATAGTAGTGATGGTTCTTAGAATGTCTATAAGTGGCCGCCAGTACAGGGCCTTGGGCTGGGTGATCCACTCCAAGAAGTGGTTATGATAAAAAAAGAAAAAAAAGTCAAAGATTCTTTAAATTGAATCATACCTGTTCTTGTCATGAAAAAAGGCAGTTGGCATTTTTTTTTGTATTGAGGATTTTGTCTGTAATACTGAGCCAATTTACAGGCCTTTAATCTGCCGATTTCTTTCTGCTCGTTGCACAGTTTCATAGTAAGAGGTACATCCTATTGTGTGAGTAAAAGGTATAACTTGATTATTATGCATTAGAAAATATTGCGGTTGCTGATTTGAACTTATTCTTAATTGAAACTTGAAATTCAAACACAAACAATCATATAAAAAGACAATTTAAAGAAACTAGCTTTCATCAAACAAAGAAATAAAGATACGGTAGTTATTGTTGACTATTATTATTTCTTATAGGTTAAATCTTAAAATCATAGAAAAAAATTTTTTTTTCTTACAATAATCTATGGATATCCAACTCTCTGTCGCCGGAAACTTTGTGTTAATTATTCTCACTGAAATTTTAATGCCTAACAACCATTGTGTTGTTACTTGTTATGTATGGAAATATATCCCCACATCTTGAATTTATTGTAATATAAAGCGTGAATTGCAGAAGATGTCAAAACACGTATGGTATGTGACTGAAAAAATGTGGAAGGATGCTCATGAAAAATTTGACCAGATTGTTCTTAAATTGCAATTTACAACTTTTGTTTGAAAAATATCACTGGGCCCACTGTCCATCATGCTCCCTGTGATCCTTATCCTGGTCTCATGCTTCACATAACAAATATCTATCCCTAGAATGATTATCAAGCAGACTGTTCAATTTAATCTCCAATATATTCTTACCAGTAAACCTCTGTTCTTCAAGAGCTTTTCATTATAGGGTTTTGGTCTTGGTGGTATTTGTGGCCAAGGATAATAATGTTTTGGATTTTGTTGATGAGTTGATCCAGGTCTTGGAAAATTTACATTGTAAATGCTGTTCCGTTGCAATGAAGAAGCAAATCCAATACAGCAGATAATAACTATTAGGTTATACATTTCCATGTCTATTCTTGAAGTGTAAAATGATATATTTGGCATCGAAGCAGAAACAAAAACATATTATATATTCACAATTATGTCAATATGAACTAACAATATTTAAAGTCGTGTCTCTGATTGGTCATTTCATCAGTGTTGTTGATGATGGCTTTGCTTGGTTTGAAGGGTTAAATTGTTTGACTTTCATACAAAGTTGCATTTTCACAAGGCTTCAAATATGAGAAAGTCTCTTGGCTTCTCAACTGATGGTTTTGCCAAGCGTTTTATATATGTGTCAGTGTAAATGGCCGTCTGCTAGGAGTGTCTTGATTTATATTACAACATAAAATTTGGCATATATAATGATTTCAAGGCAGAAGGAATCAATTTAAGAATGATTAAAAAACTAATTCACTTTCGAATAGAAAACTTAAAGACCTGAGACTATTCGGACTAATTACATCACTCTGAACTGCTTCTCGAAAAGAAATCAAATTGTTTTATTGATATAGCCCAATTCTTTAGGCTTGAAATTTTATTCGGTCAATCATGCGCCGCATATGGACCGCGTCTCCCATCAGCGACACATACTTGACAAAAGATAGTTTGACGAAAATTTTTTTATCGAATTTGCCTTCAGTGGGTTCATCCTTTTATAGGTAGAGTAATTATTCAATAAGTTATTCATAATGATCGTTTGCTCTACGATTACCCAGACTATTTAAGGAAACTCCTACCAATATCTTCCTTCAACTGTCTAATAATTTTCAGTGTCTCTGCAGGAGGTATTTTAAATGTTCTACTCTTATTTACGATATGTGCCTGAAAATTTTTTTTGTTCAAATCAAGGAGCAGTACCCAACAACCAACTTACACCCACCAATTTGGCAGAGAGATACATTAGATTTAAAACTAGCAATTTGTAGTCAAAATGTTCACTTTATAGTTTTTGCTTCCAGTTGACTTAGTATTCAGTCTTTCTGATGATTAAGAAAAAAATGCAGATTATACACGCAATCCGCAATTTATACTGTTGCTTTTATACTGCAGTTGGTTTAGTTCTTGTTGTTGTATATATACTTATTGATGTTGTTGGGGAATTCCACAGTTTCTGCCTCTAGCTATGTTTGGTTAAATGTAATGTGCTTTGTTGTTTCACGGAAATAAGATTAAAAAAATCAATTCATGCTTTCATAAATAGTAACCAAATCCTGCTGATAAAACCAACATATTATTGTACAAACACACCTGCTTACAGATACAAATGGTCATACTTGAACAAATGATCCTTTCGAATCAGGCACATGTATGGGTATTCTCATTCAAACTTGTACTGTGCTTGGTATATCTCTACAAAATTTGAAATGTCTCTCTTTAAAGCTTTTATGTATGTGCCATACATGGAATTTGCAGAAACCAAAGTTAATTAATCAGCAAAGTTTAGTCCAAGTGAACACTTTACAAATGCTGATTTAGTAATAAAGTCTATTACATGAATCTAGATAATAATCAAAACATGGTCAGGTAAAGTCTGGTGAATTAAAGTACAAATTTGCGTGTATACCCTGCCGATGCCAAGTGAGATTAAATTTCATTGAATATTTTTGTTTTAACGAAAGGTATATCATAGGCATTAAACTTATGATGCCAATATAAATATTCAGTTTGAACACTGAAATACTAAAGAGCTGCTATTAGAAAGTTTTCTCTGTATCAAAAAATCCTCTTTTATCAAAGTATGGCCATACTTGAGCATGAAAACCTTTCCTTGCGCCTCTGAACTTTCTCATACATAAAGTTCAAGTCCTTATAATTACAGCATTTTAGTTGCTCGTTCTATTAGGAAGTTTTCTCTGTATCAAAAAATCCTCTTTTATCAAAGTATGGCCATACTTGAGCATGAAAACCTTTCCTTGCGCCTCTGAACTTTCTCATACATAAAGTTCAAGTCCTTATAATTACAGCATTTTAGTTGCTCGTTTTTATATTTGCAAATAAATTAAAATAATGTTAATCGAACATTATGTCTCATATAAGTAAATAAAGAGATATATTTATATACAAGTTGAATCATATCAACAAACAGAATTAGAAAAAAAGTATTCTCAAGAGTGGGATTCCTGATTTTGGGCTTTCACTGACTTTTAACAGCCATCAGATTAAAAAAGGGTTTTCTTGTGGTAATTGGTATGTTCCATCCAAACACTTTACCCAATTTTCAAATGTAGAAACTTTTCATTTCTAACAACTTGGTTGGTCAAAAAATTCTACATTCTGATAAAATGATTTTCTCAAAATTTGACTATATTTTGTCCACTTAGTAGCAAATTCATGATCATAATGTCAAATTTTTTCTTTCGATTTCCTTGCAAAATGAATCAGTTTGCATTTAATCAGAATTCTAGAACCCGACTCTACCTGACTTTTCAGGAAAGAACATTCCTAGTCACATGACTAATTTTGAAAATTTTAAAAACCACTAATATTATTAGCTTTACTGGAAAAAATGTATTTATCAATAGGCAAATCTAGATCCAATAATTTTTACATTAACCAAATGATAACTTGTAGCATTATATATTTATTTGTTCTTTTGCCATGTCCAACTAATGCTGTCGAAGAAGGTGCCATTCTCAGAAAACTGTGAAGAAAATATTTCCTTTGTGCAGTATTTATCATAATATAATAGTAGATTATTTTTTTGATGGGTTTTCCATGAGTACACATGTTGCTGGAATTTCAATGTTTCTCACTTCAACAGTATAACTGTCTTCCGGGAATACAGCAGCTCTAGCCTGAATATACTGCTTTCTGCATTCAAAGTTTGGCAATGTATACGATGTTGAACATTCAAACAAATAAAATGTTCTGTAGGCATGGTTTGCTGAAAAATATTAAAATGCATGTTAGATTTGCTACTGTAATTAAGATTCAAGAATTAGATACATGATTAATTTGAATATTCATTTCCAATATATTTTTGAAACAGTTTTGACCAAAGTTTTGCCAAATTTGCTGAAATTTTTTATTTCTTTCAGAAATTTAAGCTATAATCAAATAGCAAATTCATCTGGCTGTTTTCAAATATTTAGCTCAAAAATTTAATTGAACAATTTTGACTGAATCCAATCATTGTGCACTTGAAAAATTGATTTTAATAAAGAAAATATCTTGACTAACCATTTTCAAATACCAGTAATTCTTTAATTGATGTCCAGTTATATAGATGTTTTGGAAACATATCTGAGCTAATTTGAGTAAGGTAATTTCACCTTTGATTTGAATGTCCAATTCAAGGCGTCCGATACAAACAGAAGATAATACTCCCAATTCGGACCATCCGTATTTATTTGATAATCTTATTATAGTTCTCTCAATTTAATTTTACTATCACTTACCTACATACTAGCAAATAATAGTTACTGTGCTACTCGGACATCCGAGTAAAATAGCTACTTTCAGTCGGAAGACAATTGACTCAGATTAGCAATATCTTGAGTTGTTTGACTTGAAGAAAATAAAATTGTGTTGCCGTGCTCACCTGTATCGAGATAAACTTCTACTTCATTACCGTCTTCATCATTGGCGTACACCATAATTGTTTCAACAGTGGTTTGACTTGTGCATGGGTTATCATGATTTGATCGCTTTTTTCTACTTTTTGCTTTCAACTTCTCATCCAATTTTGCTATCAATGTAATAAAGGTATATCAATATGGTAAACAATAAATTATTTATCACCAATGATATATTGTTTCTATCCTAACTATCCTATGGAATCTAAACCTAACAAACTTGACATGAATTATTTTGAAGTTTTGAAAAGGATGCAATCAACACCACCCTTTAAATTAATGAAACAGGAAAATTCCACAATATCACCACCCTTTAAATTAATGAAACAGGAAAATTCCACAATATCGAAGGATATATTTTGGTATTTATTTGCCGGTCTTATATATAAAAATGAATATTTTATCACCAACGGTATGTTGTTTGTAATATCTTTATAAGGAATCTACTTGTCAAGTTCAACACTAATTATAATGAAAAAAACACATGTCCCTTTTAATTGATTGATGAAGGAAATTTCACGATTGTAGGCCGCAAAATTCAGAAGTACAAAATGTGTTTTTAAAACGGACTTAAGAATGTCTACTATTATGCCACTTAGAGGTATTTGAAGAAAATATAAGGAATTATTAGTGCTTAAGAATTTTAAGATAAGCCAAATAAAAAAAAAAACTCAAACTCTGAATCTGATCACCTATTTCTGCCAGACTCTGCTGAGTACGTCGTGTGTTTGCTTGGATCTTTATAAAAAAAATTGTCATGCAGTTCAACTTCATTTCATTACCTTAACATTTTTTACTTTTTGAAATTTATTGTGGAATTTTAATTGTGCCTTGAAGATGGATGGCTGCGTATGTAATTGAATTAAGTGCATGTAGCTGTTATTAGGGCTTTTCTGCCACAGCATGGCTTTTAGCATACCGGGGTACATAATCTATTTACTCAATTTTAGATTTCATGTTGCTAATCAGACCGCTGTGGTTTTTAATTTTGGCTTGAAGACTTGAATTATAAAATTGAATAAAATTAAAATTACATCTATAATCAGATTTCAAGTTGTTGATAAATGTTTTCATTCTTAACATACGACATTTCATCTGCTTGTACATCTTGTATCACTGTATTTAAGCTTTCTTTATTTTAGGAGTGAAGTATTGTAGTCTGTGTACCGTAATAAAATTACCATAATAGTGTTTGTGTTCCCCAGGCATCCTAAGATATACTTTGATTCCGATATCTAGCTATTTTACTTAGATTTTGATATCTGGGTATCACTGTTCTGAATCTCAGGAATGAGATATTTTGTTATTTTCCAAGCATTTTAACAATTGCATTCGTTCAATGGCACAAAATCGAAAAATTTTTTTTTACAGATATAGTCTTTCTCACTATTACTTTAATATTATCAAACGATTACCTGCTAACACACCCCATCTCAGATTTTTTTCGGAATCGATGTGCTGGTAGAGTTTGCCAAGACATTTCGAAAAATGTGAAGGGTTAAAAGTTGAGCGGTTTGCATTTTATAGACAATTTCTGCTATGAAAAATATATATTCTGGGGATGAAGGGGTAGTTTTAGAACTTTTTCATTTCTTTGGCCACAATCTTCAGTGGAGCGAAACGCGATGTAGGCAATGACTCAGGATGTAGGCAGAAAAAAATTACTATCAAAGTGGCCTTCAGTTTTCCCATTATGAATGGAAAAAATGAAATTGATGGCTATTCTTCTTATTTTCGAGAAAAATGAGCATATGTGAGCTTTGGTAAAAAATACTTGGATTTACTGTATATAAGAATAATCTTTTTACATCATTTGGTATATTATTATGAAATGAAACGTGGGAAAATCAATTTTGGGTTATGAAATCTCCTATTCCTGAAAAAAATAGATTGTTTTGATTATTGTTTCCATATTTAGTAGTTTTTGTCGGTGATTCAAGAGGTTGTTTAATCACTGACTCTGAGATTGTGAGAATATACTAACTAAATACAAAAATTCTGACTATCTAATGAAGAGTGCAAGTACGAAAACGCATTATTCATATTGCTAACAAAAATTTGGCTTATGGTATAATTGGTGTATATATGGATTATCCGTTAAAAGTTTACGAAACATTTTTTCGTTTTAAATATGCTAAAATTATGTCTTGCAATCTTAATAATGGTGCCAGCCAACCATTTTCTCTCATATTTACCCTCCACGACCTACATAGCTCATTGGTGTACATATTGGTTATTATGGATATTAATTTTTTACTTATTTTTTCAAAATTTATACTATTTATATGATCTCATTCATGGAAACAAACATGATATTTGTGAAATTTTCATATTATGCTGTGCAATTCATAGGAAAGGCAGTGTATAGCAATTACTTTTGATAAGGTCAAGTAACACTTAATCGAATTCCAGAGGTAACCTCAAATCTCACCCTACACTTTGTCTCAAATTTTTCTCAAATAATTTTTGCAAAATCTAATAAATCAATACAACTTGTTTGTCATTACTTGCATTCAAATATTGAATATACTGTACATAAGTAGCACAAGATTATGCAACTGAAAGATACCACTTATGATCTACAATTCAGGAATTTTTTCTCAACAACTGACACATAAACTTGTTTGTCATTACTTGCATTCAAATATTGAATATACTGTACATAAGTAGCACAAGATTATGCAACTGAAAGATACCACTTATGATCTACAATTCAGGAGTTTTTTCTCAACAACTGACACATAATAGATTGTAAGCAGTAGTCATTTCTGCTCGTGAATATTTCTTGCAACACTCAGCAGTCTTAATAGGCGTAATGCGACTGAAATCATTGATGTTTAAGATTTGACAAAATAAAATATCTTTCTAGTTATGATTGGTTGGAACAAGGGGTGGATAAAATAAATAATTTTTAAGAATGAAATCAAATTTTCAAATTAAAAGTATTATACCAAACAAAGACATTCTTTTCATTAATCATGAATCCAATCAAATGCTTCGGAAAGCTCAAGCTCAGATTAGAATGTATGATAAGATTTAAAATAAATATTTTGAAGGACTGTATTTAGGGTGGAACTTCAATATTGTCATCGGTATTCTGAATCAGTTTAAAAATTTTTATTAATTTTCCATCCCCAAAGTCTTTAATTAATAAAGGCAGTATATTTAGCAGTACATTCAGGACCAGTTATATATTGAATATTGAATAAAATATATCTGCATTATAATGTAAATGTAAACATTCATGCCTAATGTAATAGGATTCAGCATTATGTGTTTGTATTTTTGATCATACACCAACCATACAGCATATACTGCCAGTTAAAAATGGAAATTTGTTGGGGGTCATGATACGATGATACTTCAGGTAGCATTTTTATCAAAGTTTACTGGGGTCTGTTTTTAAAGATGTTTTCTCAAAAATAAGAAAAATAAGAAATGTCCGACAAGCTCTACTACCAGGCCAAACTTGAATCTATTTTGAAACGGGGTGTGTTAAAAGTGCGCTTTTTGGTTTAAGTATAATGTAATAGTTCCTCTTACTTTCTTTCGTGCTGAGGACCTCGTCTATATTTTTCAATTCTCCGCACATGCCATTGTTGATGTCAACATTTTTTTCTGCCAACTTCGATGCTGTGTTATTACGGGCTATTACACAACTTTTCAACTCTGGGTTTTCGATACATATATTTTTCAAGCGTTCTAAGTCCGTCTCCGTAGCCTGTACGAGGAAAATAAGTTAAAGGAAACTTCAAATTGCAAATGCACTTGTTTTCTTCTCAAATGCACAAAATTTAGGTGTAATACTCCCTGATACGAATGAGCCTTTCTGTTATTAGAAAAATTAAAAAGAAAAAAACTGATCATTGAAGCTATGAGGTATTATGTATCAACCCTATAAGACTCAATTTGTGTATATCTCGTAGTTTGTAAATTAAAATATTTAAATCGGTTGCAAACATGGTTTTACTGTGAGACCCTTTCTCTATATAACTTGAAAGCAGGTAATCAAGTTATTTTTTTTTACGGTCAAACCATCTGAATGACTATGATAAATAGCTAAACTAATCTTATACTTTCTAAAAAGTTACTAGACCAATTGTCCTTATTAACAAAACATCAAATTATTTGTACCTTGAAGGTAAAACGTTGTATTTTTTCTTCAAAATCTTCTATTTCTTTTTTTGTCTTTTCTTTCTTTTTTGTTTCTTTTTCATCAGCAATGCCTTCAATTGATGCCCCAATTATTTCATTTGTTAATATCATAAAAATCAGGACAATCATGGAGACCTAAAATAATGGAGTCAAGTTTGTTGATAGTAGATCGCAAATACTAAGATATAGTTCACTGTGATTTAGACCGCTGGTCCTATGGTCCAATTATTGTCTAGTAGTGGTGGACAAGACCAGCAGAAAACACAGACAATTGAGCTAACCTGAAAGAAATAATTACTTATACCTACTTGCAGTATAAAATATAAATCCAGTTAGATTTATTTGTGAAAGAAAAAAAATAGAAATGGTCTCCAATGCAGTGACATATACTCGGCAAATATGTTTGTAGTGAATTCTCACTGGGTTGGACTAAATTTGACATTTTCAGGGTTCCTAACACTATTTGAAATTGAATCTTCCTACCTTCATCATTATGTTTTCTTCTAATTGAATACTTTATGTTTCTAATTATCAGAAAGTATCTGAAAAAAATTGAGAAAGCATATCAAATGTTATGTAACGCCCATTATCTTTCAATTTTTCAGGGGATATTTGAACCCTTCCTGAAGAGTTTCTATGTTCGATCAACTGATCCAACTCATGTAAGAATACTGAAATTAGAAGCTTTAACTAATCTTGCATCTGAAACCAATATATCAACAATACTGAGAGAATTTCAGGTGATAATTTAAATTTACTGACATTCAATCTCAATGCTTGCTCCAATATACACCTTTTCGTTCATTTGTAGAATGTTGCAAACACAGATTCTCAAATACTTTATTTCAAATGCATTTTGAAATTCTGTCCTATTTTTTTTAAAAAAGATGAGCTCTTGTGCTTTGTGCTGTTGAATGTTCTGAAATCAAATGTCACTAAAACACAACATTTTCCATATTGGCCATATTAGATTCACTATGTATTCGAAAATTTGTGTTTGTGCATCTTATTGCTGCATTCTTATTCAGTTATACATCTCTGTTTTAAAAATTTTAACGAAGATTCTTAATTCTTGTCCATTTGAAGATGTAGAGTTTATATATGTCTGAAACATTGTTGTGCCTAACAACTCTATTTGATTCTCATATTGATGAGATCAGATCGATTGTTCTCTTCAGGAGTTCCTTATTCTTATGCCCATATCCAATAAGCTTCTTCTTTTATATACAAAATTTTATATTTTTCTATTTCATTTTTACCTTAAGTTGTTTTTTTTTAATGTCTTTGAACTGAGCTTATATATCCTGTTTCAATATTTTGCGCTTCACATGTGCCCCGATTGTCTTGGATCATCGACCATGCGTTGTTTGTGGTAAATATTCTGTACATATTTTAAAAACGTTACTCCCATCGATATATAGATTTACTATTTTTGAGTTGGTCATTTGTCACTTTCGGGGTTTTTGATTGAATCTATTTTCGTTTCGTGTCGTGTATGCATGAGAGTACTATAAAATTTGAGTCACTGAATAGTTGAGAAGAAAAGGCTCGATTATAATGGGTAAATTCCATCGTGAAAATACTTTTCATACCAAAGGTCATTCCATGTCTCATAATGGAGCAAGTGTCGGCACTCTCCTATCAATCCACCCACTGCTCTAAAAATTAAAACCCACATTTATTTAATGATTCATCAGCTGTAATCTGTGTCTGAAAAATACTGTATTAATTATTTTTATATTAATTACAGTGAAATTGACTACTCTAAAATGAGCAACTAAATCCTTTTCCAGGAATTTTATAATCCATCTAAAGGCTTGTGCGGTCTAACTCTATTAAAAAAATCTTCTCTGACTAACAACACATGCTTTACGTAATATATTACGTACTACTTAGATCTATCGAAAGTATCAATATTTTATTTGCTTCATACGTCAATTCTTTGAAGTGTGATGTTCGTCTTCATCATAAATCATAACTGCCACTTTAATGGGAAGTAGTATTTTTCACCACCCTTTGGCAAACACTACCTGAGACAACAATTGCAAAATTTTGATATTAATCCAGTCTTTTGTTTGCTTCTATTCATCACACTGTAATTTTCTCTTAGACAAGTTTATACGGCACCACATATATTGTTATCATCACGTCGTTGATGGACTCCCACGCCTTTTCAACATCATAATGTAAAACCCCATACTCGTCTAAAATCACGGCATACGTCAAGCTAATCATCCATCAGCCCATCTGTCCAATTCTATTTTTGAATACTTTATCCAAAATTTATGCAACGCTTATCCACTGAGTGATGAATTTCCTCCATTTCTACCGGCTGACATGTAATTACTGGCATATTGACAACCTCCCCCATTTGATGGTCTGTTGCTGGGAAACTATGTCAACGCTTTCTCATAAAACTCCCCTTTGTGTCTTTGTAAATTCATCTACCAATTATGTTTTTTATTGCCTATTGATATTTGTCTTTTGAATACTTTTTAAAATCTTAGTCCTGAAAATATATTTTTTTATTCAGACTTATGTGAGAAGTTCTGACAAGCAGTTCGTGGCTCACACAATACAAGCGATCGGAAGATGTGCTACAAACATTGTAGAAGTAACAGACACATGTCTGTCGGGTTTGGTCGGCTTGCTTTCAAACAGGGATGGTCAGTTGGTAGTTTCATTCAAAGGTTTTTTCTATAAATAAACAAAAATAACAATTTTAAATATCATTTTCTTCATTTATTTACAGAAAGTGTTGTGGCGGAAAGCATTGTTGTCATTAAAAAGCTACTTCAGATGAATCCATCTCAACATAGTGAAATAATAAATCACATGTCAAAGTTATTTGACAACATTCAAGTATGTTTTATTTAACACATTCACAATGTTTATCCAGATGTAATAAAACACTTTGAAGCGACAACTCCCAGTTTGCCCAGGAAACAATGAATTCAGTAGTAATGTTCATATTTAAATATTGGTAGATATTATAGAATTTTTGTTAAATTATATAATTTATTTTTATTATGCTTACATACATTACGTACATTTATTTTGTATTCAAATCAAAACATTTTTAATCCAAACCTTTTCTTTAAATCTGCTTTGATCACATAGATTGATCTGAAAATTCATTTTTTGTTAAGTTGGAGTCTCTAATAAATTGCCCTCCAATGGGCGTTCAGGCGTGTCATCTGAAACGCTATACTTCTGTATATATTAAAGTCTTGAATCTTTAGTTGCACCCGATCAACGACAAAATAATATTATTATTGAAGTAGCGTTTTGGTTATTTGATATTCTCAGGTGATTATAGTACGCATAAAGAGTTCTCGTAGAACTGACATGAATTAATTTTGTATCTGTTGTTGAAAAAGCATTTTATTAAATTTTTACTCTTCAAACCTAAGAGTATAACGATGAAAGTTCAATATATATATCTAAAGTTTATGATCAATTAATTTACCATTAATATACTAGATCTTGCATGGCCACAGACCATAAGTTAACCATACCTATTCTGAATTGGTAATCAATTGTATTGGAATAGAGATGAGTGAAAAACAAATCTTTGGAGTTTTTTTCTAAGCCTTCTCACATGAGTCTTTTAATCCCACAAATTTGTAAGCCAGTATTGTATTTGCTGCAATTGTGTCAGCATCATTTAGGAGGAAGTTTGCTTTAGTGATACATGTTACAAATTGAGAGTATGACTATGTTGATATAGTGTGGTTTTCTTCTAAATCATTTATTTACATAAGTCTTACAGCATGATCCATCAATGACCCATATTGGGTGCTGAATGTTCAGTTTGTGTTTGAAGCCTTCCTGACGTGCTGAAGATTTAGTTTCAAAATTTATTTTTCCCCAACTAGAAAATTTACATTGTTACATAAGAGTTGCTGACTCATGTTTTAGAAAGTACAATTGAGCAATTTTATATGCTTAATCCAATAGTGATGTTGATGTGTCACACATCTGTACGATACTGTTATTCCTATAAAATTAAGATTTTTTATTCAGTCAGTTTACTATTCCGCATCATGAAAAGCAATTCTGACTCATGAGTAACGAAACATTAGCTGACAAAACTCTTTTTGTTTCAAGGATGTTTAAATTTTCAACAGGTTGGAATGGCTCGTGCCAGTATCATTTGGTTGATAGGTGAATACAGTGAGTATGTGCCTAAGATAGCACCAGATGTATTACGACGAGTTGCTAAGAATTTCACTGCTGAAGAGGATATTGTTAAGCTCCAGGCTATTAATCTTGCTGCTAAATTATACATGACCAATTATAAACAGGTAACTAATATTAATTTTTTGAAATCATTGCAACATTGGTCGAAAATCAAATCAAAGTTCATTCCTTGAAGAAGTTCTTAATTAATCTGAAAGTCGTGCATAAACAATTGTATTTTGGAAAAAATATTCAAATGAGTTAATTAAATTCAAGATTTTTTACTTGAAAAAGCATCACGTAATACCACAATACCAATATTATTTTTAAAAAGATGAAACTCTCATATTCAATAGCACTGTCAAGTGTATGATCGGTATTCAAATTATATTATATTAATTAAATTTTGTGTGTTGAAAGTGAAATTTGGGAATTTTTAACATGATTTTAAAATTAAAAAAAATGCATGTTGAAATTCTTATGTTATATCAGTTATATCGTGTTATATCTACTAAGGCAATATTCATCGTGCGGTGCGTATAGATTTACATGAGATATTTATCTGGCTCAAGTATTCACGAATACAGTTGTGGTTTTGTATTCAAATTAGGAAATGGCTGATACTAAACCTTTTGTTTAAAGTGGATTGTTCAAAATCGGAAAATTTCTGCTATGATCGTACGAACACACAGATTGTCTGCGGTTTATGATCAACAAAATCGTACCCAGAGGTGCCATCTCAAATGCTGCGTACTGCCAATGCTGCATTAATTTGTTGTGATAATACTTAGAATCATAAACATTTATATTAAAAATAGTTCAAAGAACTGATGGAAAACACCAGGCTGATAATTATCACAAAATTTTGTGGCATCAATTTATAGTTTGGTCTGAATCGAAAATTGAAACGTTTACTCTATTTATAGAACATTTTCGCAGGTTCCAATCCGTACCAGCTTTAAAGTATTTTTGATAAATTTATTGATGAATTACTAATAAACCCTAGTTTTTTTCTGCATTTTCCATTAACAATATATGCATGTTAGTGTGTGATGAGAGATTAGATTTTCATTTGCTCCCAGTTGAAAAACTGTTCATGAACATGTTTTGTTAAACATGAGTCACTGTTGGATCACACCGTGGCGGTGCGGTCCATCTGTGACTCATGCTTAGCATGGATGACATTATAAATGTAAATGTTACTAGACTAACCCTATCTCCCATCGAATATTTTTTGTATTTACTTTTGAATATCTACTTCAGACTAAACTCCTCACACAATATGTTCTACAACTCGCCAAATATGATCAGAACTACGACATTCGAGACAGAGCTCGTTTTATTCGTCACTTGATTCTGCCAACTGCTGAAAATGGAGGAGTGTTACAGAAATATGCTAAAAAAATTTTACTCTCTCCCAAGCCTGCACCTGTTTTGGAATCACCATTCAAAGGTACGTACCTTGATTCACATCCTTTTATGTTTATAGAAGAATACTTTATTTGTACTAGAGTTATAAATGTTTAATAAACTTTATTGCTTGCTCATAAAAATTTATACAGATCGAGACCAGTTCCAGCTTGGCTCGCTCTCGCACAGTATCAATACAGAAGCTAATGGTTACCAGAAACTTCCTGAATTTCCAGAAGATAAACCTGATCCATCTGTACGAAATGTTGAGGTAAAAAGAAGTTTTACTAGTTGTTTTCAGTTGATATTTGTATTATTTGATATTCATACTTGTATTTCTCTGCTCAGTTATGACCAATCAAAAATGCTACCCTATGTCTGAATAATTCTGAAATAAAAGCAAATCTAAAATATTAAATCTTATGCAATTAAGATTATGGCACAAAGAGCAAGAATCCTTTACATAAGAAGGGTATTAGTATGATAAACATTGGAATTAGTTTTGATTTCAGTGATGTTGGTGTATACCTTATTATATGTGAAATCTTCATCCCTAGAAGATATTTATTGACCAGAGTTTTAATGTGATCAGAAAATATACTACCAAGCATGAGACTGATCGTGTTGCTCAACCTACTTTCTTATTGTCTTAGGTTCCTGTATGGTCAAAGAAGGCGAAACCCGGGCAGGTGAAAAAAACGACGAAAAAGAAATCGTTCTACAGTGATGAATCTAGCAGTGAAAGTAAATCTGACAACGAAACGGAAGATTCTGGTGAATTTTCAAATACTTTAATGCACATTTTTTCTATCAAATTTCGCTCTAAGCATGAATGAAAGAAGCACCCAAAAGGTACCAACTAATGGCTACTCATATGGTAATGTGGTACTAGTAACTGTAATCGAGTGGGAAACATCCAAAAAACACTGAACTACTCTAGTACTGTATAATGCAGTGGGTGGTATCTTCCTTCCCTGGTCGATGGTAAAACCATCTACCACTTCTTCAAATTGTCAAAATATCATACCTATACTATCATTTTTCTCACGCCTAAGCGGCACGTTGTATTGGTTAAGCATATTTAAAAATATTGTTTAGATAAATTTTTTCGGACTGAATGTAAATCTGTTCATGACGTATCCCATTAAGTATGTATTTGTGAGATTTTTTGACAAATACCAGCAATATCTTCAAATATAATGAATAATGAAAATTGTTCTTTTTTTTATTTCAAGTGATGCGTATGGTCAGAGTGATCCACTTCCAAAGTGTTCTATGTAACTTTATAACCAACATTAATCTTTTTTTTAAATTTTAATGCTGAAAGTTTATAAATTTGTTTTGCCTTCCGCATATTCATATCTGCCGATTGACATTTACTCAACTTTTGATACCTTTTATAAAATCAGTTATATTTAAAATTGTAAGAAAATTGTGAAATTTTCATGCTGTGGCTCAGGCTTGACAAAATCAAATTTATGATGGGAATGAACTTCGATAAGTTTTTCTACTTTCACCAATAATAATCCAAATAAACCGATATTCGCATTGCTCATTTTATTATTATAATATGCTCTTGCAAAACATAACTCTCACCAATTGCTTTGGGAATAACATAGTACGGTAGTCAGTGTGTGAGTACCTAACACATAAGTAAATAACAATACAACACACCTTCCGTGTTCTACTTTGTATAACACATTGGTATTCCAGTTTGCACTTGCAGTATTGTTATGCGGAACTGCAAATTCTTATCCAGTTATCATTTTCAATTTATGTAAAAGGTGATAAAATTTTGCAACACGCTTCTGCAAAACCAAATTTTGTACCTGAAAAATTTTAACTTTCACTGTCCCTCCATTTCTTCTTCTCGATGTTTTCATAATTTGTTGATACCGAACACACAAGACACTTTTATATGAATTTCATTGAAGACTTGAAAAATCCCCTATTTCCTGTTTACTGTCTCTCAGAAGCTGATTCAGGATCTGAAAGTGAGTCAGGATCTGAATCAAGCAGTGGTGAGAGTACGGAAGGACCTGATTCAAGAGTTAGTGACTCAGATGCATTGGACCAACCACCTGTTGTTAAGGAATCAAGTTCAGAGGCAAACTCCGATTCAGGTTATTTTTTTTTAATGCAAAGCAATTCTATTCCAGCTTGTTTCATTTGAATATGGATGTATTTGCATGAGGATTCGCATCTTGGAGTGCTGTTTTATGATCTAATGGCAATTACATTTGCGATCAAACCCGATCAGATAAGTATAGTATAGTTTGGTGCCACGTGATATATCTCTGATGGCCCACTATACCAGGATTTTGCCTCATACCGATATCACCGGTTATAGAGACTTATTCAATATCACACTAACTACCGACAAAGAGGAGTTTACACTGGCTCATACGCTTCATGTTAATTTTTAGTATCATAGTATAACAACCGACCCCCACTTCGAGACATTTCTTATTATGCCTTTGGTAGCAAAAAATAGCGCAATATACCTGTAATACCAGCATTTTGACGTCGGTATGTTGGTGTAAAAAACACATCACTATTACATTCGTTATTCATATTATATATAATTTTCACAGGATCAGGGTCATCATATTCAGATTCTTCTGATTCTGAGTCAGATTCTGATACTCTTTCATCTGCACCTCCATCACCATCTCCTCCAAAAAAGAAGAATAACACTTCAAAGAAAAATGAAAAAGAGAAACAAGTCTCTCTGCTAGATTTAGATGATTGTATGTTTGATTGTTACTTAATTCTAGTATTATTGAATGTTTGCTCAAATTTTGTTGGTTTTAATAACACCTAATCACCCAACCCAATCAAATTGATTATTGATTGATTAAATGATTGATTACTGCTATTGCGAAGATATTTATATTCTTGATAACTAATTATTTTAGTATAAGAGTGTTCAAGCAAATTCTTCGGAATTAGACAAGGAATAAAAAGCTATAATAAAAAAAGCTTAAATTGACAAAAATAGGTCATGTCCTTTTGATAGAAGCTGTACAGTTAATTGTGCGTTTACTAGTAATGACTTGTAATATTGGTCATTTTGTTATCTGGCGATATATAGATAGAGATAAAAATTTGGCGGGTATGCTTCAAGTATGAAATCTTCTAATATTTAATATTTTTTTATTTAAAATATAGTAAAATAAGATTGGTGAATCAAACTTGATTGACGAGAAACTTATATCAATATATTCTGACTGGATGCTTATGTCAACTAAGTGGTTGATATTCATCGAGCTACTCAGCTTTACAGTGAATTTGGGAGAAGTGTATAATTACAAAAAATATCATTTCAGTTGATGCAACTCCTCAGAACAATATCTCTGTATCATCCACAACATCTGCTCAAATTTTATCACCATTGACTGCCGATTTACAGGGATTATCACTTGATGATACCTCGAATAATGTATCTGGAATGGTAATAATATATAATTTTATCATTACGATGGATATTTTGGAAAATCAGGATAGGTGGATGCACAACTCTACTCTGATTTGAATTTATATCTTATTATATTCAAAACCTCTTTCGTAATCGTACTAGCAATGAGTCGAAATTAATATTGAATATTAATATTTACACCGGGATACGAACTCTATATTCAACCTGCGATGCCAACATGTTAAGCACTAGGCCATCACGCCCATTATACTGTACCTTGGCCTTTAATCTGATCAAAAGTCCTTTGTTCAAACGTTGTAAAGGTAAAAAATGTGAAAAAATTGATTATGAACCACTTAAAATTATGAGAGAAAGCTCAAAACCTTTTTTCTATCACTATGAATTTGTATTTGAATGAAATAATATCCATGACACTTTTTAAAACCAATGCTACCGCTTATCTACAGATACATGACCGGTTATTTATCACAATTATGATAGGGGAACGTATATCTGACAAGAAAATTGGTACAGATTAATATGGAACTATTTTGATATTTTATAAATCTATCAATGTTTTATCACTTTATAGGATTATCAGTTGAATTCTCACACTCCGATAAAATATGAGCTTCTGCATAGAATGACTGGTGAAGGATTATCTGCTTCATATAGGTAGGATTATGGATTGTTCATGTCTGACTTGTTTATTAGCGTATAATTTTATTTGCAAAATAAAAAGGTTATAAAATTTGTTATAAATCATGACTTTGCTACTTTCTGGACGAAATGACCTTTTCCATGAACATATTTTTGAATGTATGTTAATAGTACATTCTTGAGTAATAAATCATTTTTGAAACTAACTCTTTATGAATTTATAGATAAAATGATAAATCATTGTATCCCATTGTTCCATTACCGGTATTCAATTCAATGGTCATAACCACAAATACTCTCTTCGTGGATTTTTAGTTAAAATTGATGATTCATTTTGTACCATTGTTCCATTACTGGTATTCCATTTGATGGGCATGACTACTAATACTATCGACACCACAGCCCTATTTGGCTCATGAAATATAGAAAATTCATTTTTTTAGACAAATCCTGCGTCTTTTATCCCTAATATTTCTCATGTGTCTGGTTGTATGTTCAGATGTTACTGCTGAATGGCAGTTATATTTTATCATCTTCTGAATCTCCCCAAATCTGAAAAATTTTGTTTGAGTGTCTTTTCTTAGGCATGTGTCACTGATGGCTCGCACCGACAAGACTCGGCCCGGAAAAAATTTGAATTTATTTAATTATCAAAGCTAGATTTAAGATCTGAATTCTGTTTTGTAAATTAAATATTTATTTCAGGTACACGAGAAGACCTTGTATCTACAGCAATAAAATGCTTTCAATTGAAATAACCTTTACAAATCATGGAGACGCGCCCATCAACAATATTCATATCGGAAATAAGGTAAATTTCAAGGTTTTTTTATCAGGTGATTTACCATTAGTGGAATCCGATCCTTAGGCCATTGATATGTTAGGATGAAAATTAAAGCATGAATGTCAGCAGGTTTATTTTGTCAATACGAATGTGATATTGAAAATTTTCAGAATACAGTTTGGTACTACATCTTGTAGTAGCTCTCAGGCACAGTTAGAAGTGTGAGTGATTCATCCTTCCACCATATTCTCAAATCCAAAAAATGGTATGAATTCACAGAAGCATGCTTAATTTCCATTTTTACACTTGTCCACTATTTATATATCGAATTTTTACAAACCAGTGTTACGATATTTTTAAAATAGCTAAACTGTTGTCAAATTTTTGTTATTTCAAAATTTTTCACCTGTTTGGACTATAAGTGGACGATATTCAGTTCCTTTTTAGCCCTACTCTAGTATATTTCAATAACAAATGATGTAATGACCTTTGATCCTAACAATCTTTTTCTTTTTTCCACTATTGCTGGACAATTATGGATAAAAATATGCAGTATATTGACGTACGTAACTTGATGTAATGTGTTTGTGTTTATGCACGTCACCGCAATAGTTTTTTGGAGCTTTTAACCTTTGCACATACATCACTCTCTTTGTTCTAGATTTAGATTTCTTAGAATCCCGAGAATTTTTAAGTTTAAACATAGGTTTTAGTTTAGGCGTAGTGGTCCAATGGTTAACACGCTTGCTTCGTACTTCTAAGATCTAGTTGTAATTCATGGCCATCACTCAGTTCAAAGTGTAATAACTCTGATAGGCTGGGAAGCTATTAATTTTTTCTCTTCATGTCCGGATCCTGGAATGGAAATTGATTAAAATATTTGATGTTTTCAAACTCAATAATACAAGGAGTTCGATCCCAAAATTCACATGCTTAATTTAAAAACTCATTCTTGCTTTTTTCGAAAAAAATGGACCACGCCTCTATGGCGCTATGGTAAGTCCATCAGTGACTTATACTCAACGAAACATTATTGGAGAGATGTTTTCTGACCGGGTAGCAACACAGTTAATTCATCTCATTGTATAGCGGATTAGTTTTTTTTATGATTAAGAAAAGAGTAACTAATAGGCAGCCGTAGTATGTTTGTCGATCATATGCTTCTGAATATTACTGCTTTTATATTTATTCATCAGACATCAGTCAGATGCTTCCGAATTATATTAATTATCTTCGAATATCTATACCATAGCACTAGCTTTATATGCATTCACAAACTAATATCTAATTTTCAGCTGCTATTGTTGTTTTTATTTCATTCCCATGCAGTTAAATAACTCACCAGTAATGTTTAGGGATGTATAAAATAGTTGATTAGGTTCTTGTTTCTGCAATCTAAATAAAATCAGCTTTCATGTTATAAATACAAAGGTGCCCAGATCTTGAATGGAAAAATGGTAAATAATTTAAGCAGACAAATTAATCCTCTGTTCAAGTTCTCACGTCTGTTTTCACTTGTTTTTTTTGTTTTGGTTAGTTCATGCTACTGTTAAGGTAGGCCTTCGGGTGAGCAATGATCATAATATTGATGGCATTGAAATGTAGTTGGATTAGAAAATGCTTACTAGCTATATATGAAGATGTAGAGGTAGTAATTTATCAGGCTTGTGAGAGTTGTGTTAATTCTTAAGGATTTGAGCAGTTATTGCATTTTTGTCTTTACTTAGTATCTGCATACTACTAACAGTTAGGAAAACAAAAATTGACTTCTGCCAAACATGTACTGGAAGTTTGTATACAGGTCTATGTATTATAAAATGTATAGGAACTTTGAACAACCTCTGTAATTTCATTTCTAAATGTTAAATTCTTTTTTTCTTTGTCAAAAATCTGTACTGGCACTTCTTCATATTTACATGTTCAATTTTTGCTCTTCCACACTTAGAAAATAGGTTGAAAATAACAAAACATACTTGATTTTCATTTACAGAAACTTCAAAGTGGATTGCAGGTTCATGAATTCAATAAAATTGGTATGCTTACTATTGTTTCAAACTTCGGAATAACAACCTATTTGGATACAAACAGTATTATTTAATATAAGAGATGCTTCTTTCCTTTGTCATACTGTTTTTTAAACACAGAGGACAACATTTCAAATATCTATAAACTTTATATCATGGAATATCCTGATATGGGATGATCATTTTTTTTTAAATATAGGAAATCTTGCTGAAAAAATTGAGAAAATTTTATATTTGGTATGGAAGTATTGCCAAGCACATACAAGAATGTTCCCTTCAGGTTTAAAAAGAATGTATGTGCTTCTGAATGGCCACCTTTTCTTCGGTGTGGTGATTCTACTATTTGTGCATATGCCACAGAGGCGCAAGATGGTTTAATCGGTATTTATCGTTTATATGATCAGTACTCTTTTGTACATCGCACATCGCATAATCTTATAAAAACCTATCTCATTTTGTTCAAGATGTCGTTGCAGCGGGAGCGTCATTGTCTGCAATAATGGGGGTTGATTTCTGTGACACTACACAACCTCTTATATTTGATTTATGGTAAGTGTTGATAATACTTCCATTTTACACAACAACCTATATAGACTTTATATAGTACTGTAGATTATGATGTGCATTGTGCATCGTCAATTTGGTCCTGTGAAAATGCACACTGCTTGCTCTCTTTTATTTGTATGGGTGATTTTTTGATTTGACCTAAAAGTTGCGTGTCAGTATTGATCAGATAATAAAAATTTTTCCCAGATGTCCATCAAAATAAAAGTGCTAACTACCTAAAAATATGCTCAAGTGCACTGAAAATAAGTTTATACAACAGATTTATAGTCGGATTTTCAAATTTCGAATGATCCGGCCTTGCCCAGTCCTAGCAGTGAGGTAGATGGTGATAAAACATTTACCACTTCTATGCTCACTTTTTGAGGCCTGATGGAGGTTTACATATTTCAGATTTAGAAATAGTGATGTTCAAATCTATTAATTTCTGCCAAAGTTGCTTTTGTCTGAAATGGAGTGCATCCGGAATATTTACTGTTGTTTCGCACAATATACATACTCAGCATAAATTACCATATAATTAGTTGTTTTTATATATCCCGAATATTTTAACAGTACTGAAGCGAGAAAATTCAATGTACAAGTTAAAATACCTGTTGGTGAGCTCATAAAACCAACAACCATGCATGAGGCGGAATATATTAAACAGCAAGGTAACCATTTTCCATTGAGTATAAATATTAAGTGTTTTCTTAGTAGAGTATTATTACATTAAGATTATTATTCAGATGTTATTTTTGAAGAATTATCAAATAAGAGGTTTTCCAAAAATCAAATCATTGGACAGTTAGCATTAGGGTATGCTAGGGTGGCAAAATTTTATGTTTCTTTGGTTGTCTATAATGTTAATGTCATTTTTTCACGTGGACAAAAAGTTTCTATTTTATAGCAGTATTGATGATTTTGAACCTTTTTCTACAGTTTGTTTGGTATTGCACGCTAAAAAAAAACGTTTTACTCTTATAGCAAGAGATATTTTATTATGAAATACCTCCCCATTCATTCATTTTCTTCTGATGGAATCATTCTTGCAGGTGACTGAGAAGAAGAGTGCCTGGCGTTCTGTCAGTCTGTAATATATTAAATTGAAATAGTAATAGTGACACTGCTTTTGAATATGTATTATAATAAAGTTTGACAAACTGATAATATCGAGTACAAATTATTGAACATTTGACATAAATGCTATATTAGTTTACTTTACATTTTTATAATCATCAGGAAAACTTAGTGGGATGAATGAAAATACGGGTAAATTAACATTATCTGCACCACTTGATGGGAAAGAAATTTGCCAACGAGTTTTGGATGTTACAAATGTCTGCCGAGTTCCATCAACAAAAGATGGTATTTTCAGGTAAATAATAGTTTTTTAAGTCATATATTGTAAGTTCTTATTAGTTTGGAATCAATTTCTAGTGTATACAGTTTTGTTACCCAAACTCATGATAGTTCAACCGTGAGCAATATTATCGCATGATTACTAATTGGGTTTATAAAGCATGTCAATACTGGTTAAATACTTTCGATAATGTGTTGGACAGTGTTTAAGAAATTTCGATCTTATTCAAATACCTATTAAGTTGTCTGAAAAGGGGGGATGTATACGATGTGGTGATATCATTGTATCATAGCATTGTAGCAGGTATTATATCATTGTAGCATCGGTGCCTTCAGACTAAGCATTGAGATGATATTTTTGTTCTACTCCTACCAGGGTGGCAGATTCTTGCTTTTCGTCGGGTGCCAGAAAAGCTTCAAAGCCATCAACGCTACATTTTGTAGCAGTATTGATACCTTAGAACCTTTTTCTACAGTTTATTTTTCTAGCAAGATATATCAAGAACTATTACCCATTTGTGAATTCTCTGATCCAACCCTTTTCTTCGGTTTGAGTTGCAGAGCAGTCGTTGATTCACAATTTACATTCAATTTTCTATATTTTTCTTGTTGATGTTGTATTATCTGCAGCAATTACCGGTACTGTTATTGGCGTTATTTGAGTGAATTTTTTGTATCATAATTGTGAGCTTTTTATATGTAATCAAGATAATGATCAGAAATTATATAAATCTTTCAGATTTGCTGGTAGAACTGCTTCAGGTGATTCTCTGCTACTGATTTGTTATGATCAATCAAAAGATGATTCGACACCTAAACTACAAGTTCATTGTGATAAGATGGTTATTGGATCAATGATTTTTAAGCAAATCAAAGAAAAATTGTCAGAACATTGAAAGGGCTAATATATATAATGGTGCAATTTATAGATATTATATTTGTAGAATGTATTCTCTGTCAGTAATGTCACTCTTTGTGTATGTGAACTGATCACTTTGAAACACAGTTAAAAATTTAAATATTGCTCTATCAAAGAAATTGTGACCAAAATCATGGACTTACGATAGGTCAATATCTTCTTGGTAGTTTAGAGGTAAAATTTAAAATAAGTATTATCTTCTGTTTCTGCTCAAAAATTGAATTGTTAGGTGTGGGAAAGGTGACCCATTTATATAATTCCCTTCAAATCTTTTTTTGAGTCTGACTTTTGACGAAAAGCCAAATCTTTGCACATGTTTTGGGTAATTTAACAGTCTTTCAAACTGGACTGGATTGTCTATTTATTTAAAGTCACTTCTAAGCATAACATTTTTCATAATTTTTGATTTCTCTAAACCCCTTTCCGCATGGTTAGAACGAGTACCTTCCTTCCTTGATTCCTTCATTCCTTTGAATAGCCAAAATCTAACATGTTTTAACCCATCACCAAATAAAGCCTGGTTTCCAAGCAAAACAGAACTTGTTGCGTAATTTACTCCCCTATCAGAAATTTTGCTTTATCTAGGATTAGCGAGCGGCTGATGACCGCAACTTTGAGGTGCATTCCATCAGTGATCTATACTTGATAAAATATAATGGTATATTGTATGATTTATCTTGCATTGAATTGATAATACTGTACTAGAGTTATTCATGTGTATGTATGTATTGTTAAAAGTTGTTAATCATGATAATAAATAGGTAATACTGTCAAGATCAGTTTATATATAAACTTAATGATATTTATGGTGGCTGCCGAACATGGTAGGACAGGTTCAAGTTTTCAAGCAAAATAATTTGAACTCCAATGCAGATCCAAGAGAACATTGCCTAAGTTTATTTATAGTTTAATTCCTCATTTACGGTACCCATATTTTCGTGGCATTTCATCCAATATTTACATCTTTTTGGGATACTATGTGGGTTATACAATCAATTAATATGTTTGTCATTGTTGTTTAAAAAAAGAATGGGTAGTTCTGTCGATTCAGACTGCCATCGTAACTATTGAGTTTCATAGCTTGAGTATTGGTATGTCAGTGGCGTGTTCATTGTTGAGGAGAAAGCATGTATGAGTTGAGGAATAAGGGGTGCCTTTATTGGGTGAGAGGGTCTTACAGACCAAAGCTGTGCGGCATTTAATTATTTTCGGACATGATTGAGATTGAAGAAACTGACAACTTGAAACACGATGTCCCTGTCCTCACCCCGCGCAACCCAACCCACTCGCACCTCAAAACAATGTATACTGCAAAACGCGAAGATAATAATTAAAATCTCCTCCAGTTTTTGATGGTTGCAAACTTGTAAACAAACGTGGTTTACAGCGTGAAATATTTCATCGACAAAAGTTGCATTATACTTTTTGCTTCGGTGTCTGTGCGAGAGGTCGTTGTTCGCCATATGGTTAAGCCGCATCTTCGGCTTTACACTCCCGCATGATAAAATGAATTCTTATTTTATCCTGTATCCCAAATGAAAATATTTCAATTTGCCCATCTTGGTTTGTCATATTTCACAACTTCAATACACCTCATTTCAGATAAATTACAGCGTCATAACATTTTGTATGCGATATAGCCTATAGGAGTCACGCCAGTATAAAAGTATAATGTTCTTATCAGTAGTGTAAAAATCTAGTGGCGTATCAATATTATTAAATCTTTTATGTAACAATTCTCGCACATCATAGGCCCGCAAAAAATTGTCGACACTTACTGAAAAATACACTATTTTGGGGGGGAAACACCATGAGACGGGACGCAGTGGTCATACAATATTATTATTTGAAAGAACCACAGTGGTCGCACAATATCAGTAGTTGGAAGAAACGCAGTAGTCACGCACTCATAATGATTGAAAGAATCATAGTGGTCACACAATATTAATAGTTGAGAGGATCGCAGTGGCTGTACAATATTAATAGTTGTAAGGGTCACAGGTGGTCGCGGTGGTCACACAATTTCAACAGTCGATGGAATCGCAGAGGTCGTAGTGGTTACACAATATTAATACTTGAATGAATCGCAGTGCTCACACAATAGAAGAAATCACATATTTTCTTGGGGGTAGTTATCTTTCCCTTATTCCGAAAACTTTTTAAATAAAGTAACATTTTTATGTTCAGCTCAAGATCAAAACATTAGTGTTTCTCGCGGTTCTCTCTTCACACAGCACACAAAAAAGATATTACTCGAATATATATTTGGTCCACATATCTTTTAATTTGACGTAGACAGAACTGCTCGGTCGGGCTGCTGCAAAACTTTACGCTCAATGGGTTTGTTTATAGGTGCCGTGTTCAGCTATGCCCATATAAAAGATTGTCGATTGATAAGTGAATGTGATTCAGACCAAAAATGTGTGTAATATATCAGCATAGTAGAGACAGAATTGAGACAAAATTAATCGTTGTCATTGCATGTAGGATGCACGACCTCTCGTGCAGATACCGGTTTCGAATCGAGGTGAAGGTTTTTGAATTATCATATTTCTCATTTTTTCTGTGCATGGACCTGGTTAGCATTATCATCATGCTGGATAGATAAATTGATATATGGAGAATAGGGGAGAACATCACTGAAAACTGCAGCAAAACATTTTATGTCACTGAGTGATATTTATTTAATTTTCAGTATTGAAGAGACTCGGGTCACCTTTTTAAATGACCGGATTCGCTTAATTTGGGTAATAACACGATCGGATTGGCCTTATAAATATTTGGCCGGTTCGGATCTTGATTCGAAAATTCCTGACTGCGCAGATACCCTAGAGGCCGGGGTCGAATCCTGCAGTATTCCCCTAATTTAGGTGATTGCCCCGAGTTGAATCAAGTTCGGATTCAGTCTCTTGATTCAACCTCTCCAACCAACAAATTCGGATGTTGTCATTCTGCATTGCTGCACTGTACAGTTCTGAGTAGACCCCTTATTTAGTATTTACATATGTTACGGTACTGTTCTTTGTGTTAATTACGGTACTTAATTGAATCATTGAAAGTCATGACATCCAAGTTGCAGAATTTGTCTATTCAAATGCTTCGCCGTGTATGCGTACCTGAGTTCAGCTGCAGAACAAAAAATGTTCATACTAGTATGCCAGTGCATGTTAAAAAAAGAGAGAAACGGACCATCAGAAACAAATATACTCGCCAATTACGAAGCAGATTTTCTGCCAACAATTCATTCGCGTATGATATCTTGCAAAAACAAGAAAAAAGAATCTATCAACCAGATGATGAAATGGACGGAGTTGATTTTGAGGAAGAACTTTTGAAGTATGTTGATTATAGGCAGGAGAAAAATTTATGTGTGACTTTGTCTTCATACACCACTTCTACTATACTGTATAGTTGGCACTGCTCATGCCCAAAAAATAGTGTTGCTTTAGATACCAGTCTGATTTTCAGTTTTTCATGGTACCTTGTAACAGACACTTTATGGTGGACCGTGATGCGAACTTTTTTAGACTCTAGTATAACACAGGCATTAAATGACCGTAAGAGTTGTGAGTTTGTGTCCAAACTATTCATATTGGAATGCCTGCAGATTTTTTTTTTTGGGGGGGGGGGTGAATAAGGAGAGAAAGGACCACTTGAATGGGAGAAACATAAAGTTAGCACATGAAAATGACTCTTGCTTACCATATTTTCTCTCATTCGTCTAACCTATTCCTCATGTTAGTACAGCGAAGGACGGAAAAGGCGGCAGACTTATGAAAACTGGAAGAGAGTCAGAGATTTGACGAAGGGAGCTGGTCCTCGTTTACTGACATGGAAGCAGATGGAACATGCACGTTTTTTGAGACAAGTTAATCCCGAGGATTGGAACATTGAGACGCTCTCTTATTCTTTTCAAGTTCCCAAGGAGGTGAGTGAACTTTTGGCTATTTCAATAATCACAAAATCATGTAAATATCTCATTAATGCAAACAGTTTTACTAACTTTCTACTAAAATTCTAGTGATGTCGCACTTATTAATAATGATTGACCGAATTACTGATGTCATAAATCCAACATGCTCTAAATGTTTACATTTGTCTTGTACCGTTTGTGCGATTGTTCATTACGAGCTCCCTAATTGGGGTGAGGCAATTTGTTTTGTAGGAAACAGTGGGTTAGTACAAACTTCCAGGACCCGATCAAACTTTGAAACGAGAATCACAGTGTAAAGTAACATTGCGATGTAACAATATATATTTTTTCACACAAATGAAGTGTCACATTATCCAACTCAAATTAGTACCTGCTGTGATAGATGTGCCAACTTGATTCACTTACTGTAAAAAGGGTATCTTGGCACCCTATTCCCCCTGTAGGAATACTCCGCTGGGTGTTTTAAATTTTTATATGATGCCCCCATCAAGTTCATAGCTTTACTGAACATTAACAGGGGTTAATGCGGCTCTTTGCAATTTTTGTGTATTCTAAATTACTTTCTACAGGTCATGAGTAAAATTCTTAAAAACAGAAGAGTTTTAAGCGTACAAGAGCGTGATAAACTTGATGCCAAGGCTAGAAAAAACTATGGCATTGCCAAATTGCCTTCTCCTTTGACACATCAGGATGTGAGTGGATCATTGGTACCTGTTAAGAATAATGAATTTAGTTTACATCCTCTCAACAACAGATCGTTGAATAGTTCGCAAGATCGGACCAGTGCTTCCGGCTGGTTCGGTTGTTACGAAGTTCTTGGTTCACAAACCAGCAAACTTCAATCTGAATCTGACTCTGGCATTTCTTGGATTGATGACGATGACTTTGAATTTTATTTCGACTTATATAATCAAACTTCTGAATGGAAGGAAACAGAAGAAAAAGACGAAAATGAAGAATTTGACAATCACTTCGAGTTGGAAAGTGATTTAGAGGGTGGGGATGACTTTGATTCAATAAACGAAAGTGATATGACTGATCGTCCAAGCAATATACACTCGTATGATGAAATAACATTTTTTGACGGAGATGGTGAATTTTTATACAAGGTGTAGGTAACCTTTATCAGAAACTCATATTCGAGCATGTTGTTGCAAAATGTTCAACTTGCTGGCTTTGTTCTATTTGAGCCGACATCATTGTCAGTACAGAGTAGTGTGGTTGGCAAAATGATTCAATTACTATACTCAGATACCACTCACTGCACTTAACTATGGCAGTTCAGTTCTGTTTAGAGTACAGTTGCTGGTACTACATCTTCTTGTAGTTTTTTGCTATTAGGTGGCCACTTGTTGGTTCTTTTCTTTGCCTTGCTCAGAGTGAAATTTAATAAAAAGAATTACTGATACTTGATTACCAGTACATCATATTTACATGACCTGTAGGTACAAGCTTTAGGATAGGCTAGCGTAATTCCTGTGTGTGGTAAAAGATGACTAGAAGGAAACAAAGAAGTGGCATATGATTTTACTGTTACTTAGCGCATATACCACTTCTTTCATTAGTTTTTTTTCTCCATTTGAGTGGCCGTCAGTTGGTTTCTTCCGGGCACCCTCCGCTTACGCTGCCAGTGTACGAGAACGGCCTGGAAGGTAGTTCCTTCCAATATGCACTTGGAGGAAAGTTTCGGCCAGTTCAAAATTATCGCATGACTTGACTCAGGAGACTATGAGAGAGCAATGACTAATAACATTTAGAACCCAACCATCTTAAACATGATTTTTGGGAATGGTTTTGCGGGTTGCTCAGGCCCTACTTCCCAAAGACGAATATTTAGAGGGGAGACACTGTCTTTTTATAAATACTGCTTTTTGCCTGATGTGAAGAAGTAATTAGCTGTATATTTGATTCATAATAAAACCTAACATTATCAGGTGTTTAAAAAACTTGCTGGCTTAATTAGTGTCCCTACTGGGATATAATGGCGACTTTGCAGAAACATGCTTAGCCTGAATTACCAATGCAGAAACTGCCTGTTATTTTTTTGTCGAACTCACGAAAATTACAATGTATTAAATGGTGTGCAAGTGATATTTCTGTACGCAAATCTACTTCTGTGCTTTGGTGGAAACAAATTAATTGCCAATTTGAAGTTCAGATATCTTTGTGTGTGTGCCGTCGTTTTTACTGCCTATAATAAGTATTATTATTACATACAAAAATGCTGGTGAAAGGATAAGGGTTTGATCTAAGGTTTCGCAGTGCCTATGGAGTACTACCCAGAGCTGAATATTAGAAAGGGGTGTAACGATCTATAAAAAAAAGCTTGCTGCACGTGCCTGCAGCAATTTTGACAAAAATGCTATCTTTCAATTCAAAATTGAGAAAAAAACAAAGTTGTGGGTAAATTGAGATAAAAATGCTCGACTAAATAAGTTATGCCATTAAAAAGAATCGGCGCCTCTTATAAAATAAAAGCTATAGACCGTATGAAAATGCTCTTACCATTACCCAAAGGATTTGCCAGCTATAAAAAGACTGTGGCTGTTATAACGAAGGCTATGCTCGTTATAATAAGGCTATACCCGTTACAGAAGCCCTCTTTTATAAGGTGCCTAGGTTTCCTATAATAGGCGTAGTGTTTTTATATTGAAAGGGGCTCCCCTTTTTCGCTGAGACATAGCTTTTTATAAAGGGTGAAGGCTTCATATGATGAGCTTAAGCCTTTCATTACAGGCATGCCAGTGGACACACACATTTTTGCATTATTTTCATGCCTTGGTGTCCGTAAAGATAACCATAGAATTGCACACAGAGGAATTACACACAGTGGAATCGCACTCAGTACCGGTATCATTGCACGCAGTGAAATTGTGCACAGTGGTCAATTACAATTTTTCGAAGAACATAGTATAGTATTGGGTAAATTTGTTTTCACTGCGACTACTTGATTATTTCACTGTGAGTCAGGCTACCTACTTTTCAGGAGGCACTATCCCAGGTGCCCCACTCTTGCCCTCCCAGTTCCCACGCAACTGTGGACATTCCACGCGGAAAAAAAGTTCAGTCCAAAACCTCCATCCTCAATGCGGAACTGACGTATGTGCGAGGTCGTGGTTCGCATATAGCCCAATTCTCGGCTTTGCTCTCCCGCAGAATAAAATTAATACCCTATCCTATATAACATCTCGCACGGCATGGAAACACGGCTCGAAGCGTATTTGCTGTTACCAACTGAGCTAACCTAACTGGAACTGGGCCTTTCGTGCTTTATAATGTCTCCTAACTCCCAATCAGGAATCTTTCGTGGGAACATATTTTGTTGAGTAATGGTATGAGTCACTGTTGGATCGCGTTGTTCGCTGGTTAGGTCGCGCTTCATCTTTTATTCATGCTTGACAAAATGAAACACCGCCGGTAATTTCTAAAGAATTGCCAAAACTAAATTCCAAAAGCACTAAACTTGCCTCCAGAAAGATTTGGGGTGCACGATTAGCTCACTTGGTGAAGCGCTGGGAATACGCTTCGGGGTACGCAATTTTGATCGTCATGACGCAGGTTCGGGTGAGGGATGAGGATCATATGCGAGAGGTCTGCTGAATGCCTCGCCAGTGCAAGGTAATTCACGTGAGCGCTGCCTACGGTTTCTTCCACCAACCAGGTCCATGCGCAGGATAAATGAGAAATATGATAATCCGAAAACCTTCACCACGATTCGGAACTGGTATTTGCACGAGAGGTCGTCGTTCGCTATACGATTAAACTGTGTAGCATATATTAGGTTAAATTCACTTTATTTTGGATAAATCCGATGGTTTTTAATTATATCTTGGCAAATTTAGGATATTCTAAATTATATTACGTTGGCACGATTTTAACGCGTGGGTAATTAAAAACAATTACGAGCCAAATTATTTTTAAGCCTTCAAGCAAGTTCTGGCCATTTCATAATTACCGTATAACTTTTCGTGGAGGGCAGATAGAGATAGCAACACAGGGATACGAACGGGCATGCAGTAGGAATTGAGCGGCCCTCGGCCATCTGGCCTTCATAATGGATCTATAATAATATCGTAATAAATATATTGAAGACTTTGTTTGAAGTTCTCGAATAGCATCGAAAGAGACAGCACAGCAATAACAACAAATTAGCTTCTCTTGTACCATACGTTGGTACACGAAAATATACCGTATCCTACAGCTGCAATTCCGACTTCCCTCTCCTGTAGGATAAAAATGATAGCCTATTCTATTTTTTCAAAAGCACCAAATTTTTCAGAGTCTCAAAAACAAGGGAATAGTATGTTTCTGTTCTTGAGCCAAGCTGCATAAGCTGAATGCGTATTCCAAAACATCAGAATGCTGTTTGAATGTTTTTTTAAACTGCAACACTAGGCAGGAGATATATTTTAATATTCGAACTCTGAAAAGAGACGTATAGAATAGAAATAGAATAGAAAAAAATATATGCTCTACACACAAGCGAAGATTTGGCTTTTTGAAAAAAAATTAGGCGAGAATTTTCATCTTCCTAGGTTTCCCATCAAAATAACTTTATACATTTAAATGAATTACAACTGTAACACAACTGCATACACACAAGCCGCACAAATTATCTTCCAATCTTCTCAGCTAGAGGGATTTGTTGGTCCTTTTAAACATTCTAGTGAGTCTGCTTCTGCAAGAAAATAAGCGTGGTTTTCTGCTTTCCGTTACTGTGTAGATATGCTATAAATCCTCAAATTATTTACAATAAAAACGCAGCTAAGGTGACATCCAAAATACCTATAAGATGAATTGTCTTGACCACAGAAGCTGAAAGAGTCTGAAAATCTGTTCTGATAAAAAAATTCGATTTGCCCTAGCAGCGAAGCATATTCTAGATTTGCAATTGTTACGTTCTCGTAACAATTTCATGATTGGCTTTCCAGTCGAAAAACGACGGTGGTGGATTCTTGGACAAAGATCTATGTGGATCCGGCAACCTTTGTGTGTATTTTATAAGGAAGGAAAAGTTTCTTCAGCTAATTTCGTAAGAAAATTGATTTCTCAAAAAGTGCTTGATTCCGTTAATTCTTTTTAAAAGCACTAAAATAGCGCGGGCGCGTTTGTCACTCTTACTGCTTATCTCGTGCAAGCTGACAAGTAAAGGCACTAAATTGGCAACACTGAATTTCTGACCGGACCGTGTGGACGCAGATGACGTAACTAACATTTTTTCTCAGGTCTGGTCCAACGCGTTATTTCGAAATCTTTCCACTGGATATCTGGACTGGGCTAGATATGATATTTATCTGTTTGTGTAAGACACTCATGTGATGTGGGCGTGACTATGCCCGCATTGCGAATGGCACGTACGACGGGCTATGCTTTGTGCGTGTACAGTGTTGGTCGATATCGTAGTCTACTTATACTGTATAGCTTATCGCACCGTACATATTAGGATAGGATTTCATTTTTATCCTGCGGGAGAGCAGAGCCGAGAATACAGAGAATCATATGGCGAACCACGACCTCTCGTACAGACAACAGCTCCGAATCGCGGGTCAAGGTTTTGACTTACCGGTAACATTTTTCTTGTGCGTGGGCATGGTTGTTGGAGGAAGCCGTAACTGGTGAGCAGCGCTTATGGTACGGTACCTGAACCTTTCACCACGCACCGGTGAGGCGTCCAGCAGATTTGTAGCAAATTATTATCATCTCTAACAGGATCTGGGATTCTCTCTGGTCTAATCGGGGTTGAACCTAGGAGGTTGGAGATGGATAGAATATCATTTTTATCCTGCGGGAGAGGAAAGCCGAGAATACAGCTTAACCATATGGCGAACCACAACCTCTCTTGCAGATACAAGTTCCGAACCGGGGTGGGGGTTTTTTGGATTATCGTATTTCTTATTTTTCCTGTGAATCACCTGCATGCGTAGCTCCAAGCCTATTCCTTACGCTATAGGTACCGATTGAGCTAACCGGGCACCCATGAGTTAGCCTAGGCTATGGTATATGCCCACTGTAATGTGATATCTTTATTTCTATCGACTTTTCTGTCAACGGAGGTGTCAAAATAAACTATGTCTATTGTAAAGTTGTGTGTGCAGAACAGGTGTTGTTAGGTAGGCAGATGTAGTGTGCACTATCCTCCGGAAATAAGGTTGAACAGCGCCCTTTTCCGAATCTTCAGCATGTCAGTGAAGGTTTTTGACTCGACTATTTTTCCTGTGCAGTGACATGGTTGGTGGAGGGGGTTAACGGTCAATTTCTACCAGTATTTTTTTTCAATGTGTCAATTTGTGCCCTTATCTGCTTATTAAGTTTGCTGTGGACTCCAGACTTGCGAGAAGTCATGATGGGCTGTTTTACGGTTTAATATATTGCTCTAATATTTACTGTAAAAGTGGGCAACTTTAAAAACTATTTTCGGTCAACAAAACAATCTGCTTTTGCTAAAGGGTTAATTCTCATTTAATTATTACTAATTATCTGTGTCTCCACAATATAGGCTAATATTGGTGTATTATAATAGAGATATTATAGTTTTTCGCACAAAAAATGGCACATTTTTCAAAAAGGCTGAAAAATATTTGCACACCTTCGCCACTGCAAAAAAACTTCCATTTTTCAATTATCGCCACAAAGTTTTACACTTTTCGCTGTCACTGATAAGAGCAATATTTATATAGTCTGGTATGACACCTTTTAATTACGATAAAAGGCATTTGTATTTATTTAAACAATATTTAAACAATGATAATTTTCTGTTGCTTACGTAAAATTTTTAGATGAAAATGTATACTAAAAAAAGTTCTTGCAATCTCTGAAGAGTGATAACCACGATTTTGTGGATATGACCATTTTAGAGATTTTCTGAATGTACAAATTTACTGATGGTGATTTTTATTTTTTTATACCGGTACGAATAGGCCACTTGGGTGTTTTTTGTTTTTGATGAAGTAGTTCGCTGTTCTTCGTTATTTCCATATACTTTGTGTTATAATATAGTACTGCATCCCTCAAAGATTCGTTTTTTATTTAATAGTCTTTCTTGCAAGGTATCTGCGAAAGACCTGATATCAGGTCAGGGTGGTCATTTGGATATCGATATCAGTCAAGCTTCACTGTCTAAGCAAAATGAAACTGTGCTTTATGACTATGAAATTTATGAAAAGACGACTTTTTCTTAACTTTACAGACAGAATTGATCTAGACTGAGTGTTTTTTTCTGTTGGATTCTTTAAAAGTTCGGATTTGATTTTGTAACCAAAATGTTCAAGATTCCCCCAATTGATTAAATAAGATTGAAGAATGACTTTCAAGTGATTTAATTTTTCATGCACCTGTAGTTGCACTCATGCCTGTCCCATTTTTTAACCAATGTTGCTCATAAAAAAAAATTTTGTACACCTCTGACCGACATGTGAGCTATCATTAATTGATTAAATAGGTGTAAATTAGCAAATTTATTACAGTGAAAAGCAGGGCTGTGGAGTTGGATTCTAAGAATCTGTAAAATTCTCCAGACTCAGACTCCTGTTATAATAATATGCTTCCATACTTAATAAAGTGCTACATACCTTTGTCGATGATTTTTTTATGTTTTTTAATAAGGTAATAAAATAAAGTTTTCTGAGTAAAATGATAACAAATAGTCAGTTGTATGTCAGCAACTACTACCAACACCATCTACAATAAGAGCAGAGTTGTATAGACAGATCAGTTTCAATATTCATCAAAGTTTTACCAGAGACATTAGTATTCCACAAAAGTCTGTGTGGAAAGATTGTTTTCAGCTCGAAAGATTATACGATATGATTTAAGGGCATGTATGAAAGAAGACTTGACTGGGGCATTTTTGAATTTCAGAACAAAAGCCTGAAGTTCAAGCTTTTGTTTTTAGAAAGTAATTGCTGCAGTTATTTCTTATTTCTAATAATATGTAAATTTTTAGGAAAATCTTTAACAATTTGACAGCTTTTTTGTTGAGACCATGTTTGTCATTTATTGAAGCCGTACACAAGCTATATCATCTACAGCTATTTCAGGCTTTGCATGTACTCAATACGTTGTACATTTCGTTCATTTTGTGGAACATAAAATAGATATCGAGCAATAGAGGAGTCACCGATGTCTCAAACTGGGGTATAATAGTCGAATGTTTTGATACAGACTCCACAGCCTGGTGGTGAAAAGATCATCCTACTATCAACCTTTTTTCATGTCTATAGAGAGCAGTTGCAGAATTTTCTGACAGTGAGTTTTGACTTTTTGGTTACCATATTGGGTGTCAGATTTGTGGTATTGCCGACCATGTCCTGTATAATAACGGTCATAAGTTTGTCTGAACCAAAAAGCACATGCCCAATAACTTCAATTCTCACTTATGAAAAAAATGTTTCTTAACAGGTTTTTCTCTTTTGATTTGAAGTAATCGAATATCAGTATGGGGGGCAAAATTACTAGGGAAGATTTTGAATGGGTTTATTCAGATCAACCTCACTCTGATCGTCGAAGAAAGATGTTGAAAGTTTATCCTCAAATCAAATCATTGTTCGGTTACGACCCTCATTTCAAATATGTTGTTGCTGCAATGGTTGCTACTCAAGTTGTTGCATGCTATTTAGTTCAAGATCTGTCCTGGCCGTGGGTGATTTTTTGGGCTTATGCATTTGGAGGAGCTGTGAATCATTCCATGACACTTGCAATTCACGATATATCACACAATACTGTTTTTGGAACAAGTAAGGCAAAGTGGAACAGATACTTTGGAATGTTTGCAAATTTACCAATTGGTGTTCCAATGTCAATTGGATTCAAAAAATACCATGTTGATCACCATCGCTTCCTTGGTGGTGATGGATTGGATACAGACATTCCTACTGAGTGGGAGGGCAGATTTTTTTCCAGCAGTGGGATGAAAATTTTATGGCTGATTTTAAATCCATTTTTCTATGCACTTCGACCAATGTGGGTCAAACCGAAGCCAATGACCTTGTTGGAAATCCACAACACTATGTTGCAGCTTGCTTTTGATGGTGCTATATTGTACTTCTGGGGTGCTAAGCCTGTGGTATACTTACTTTCAGGATCGATATTATGTCTCGGACTTCATCCAATAGCTGGTCACTTTATATCAGAACATTATATGTTTCTGAAGGGTCATGAGACTTATTCATACTACGGCTGTCTAAACAGAATCACGTTTAATGTTGGCTACCATATGGAACACCATGACTTTCCATCAATTCCAGGAAGCAGCCTCCCAATGATGAAAAAAATCGCTCCAGATTACTATGACAACATACCCACACATGATTCATGGTGTCGAGTTCTGTTTGATTTCATTTTTGACCCCACAATTGGTCCAAGAGCAAGAGTAAAACGTTCCTTTGATGCACAAGATAGACTTATCACCTCATCTCAGAAAGAAAACATGGCAAACCAAATTAATTTCACCGATGAAGCAGTGAAAGGCAACATAGAGAAGCATCTCAGAGATGGAATAACGGAGCGAATGTTGTCAGACATGCGCAGGAGACCAAATGCATTCTACAAAGAAAATCGAGCAATTTAGTGTCTGATATTATAAATATACTTCAAATAAATATTGATTTGCACTTTTGAGTTGAAATCTAATCACACATTTTTTACTCTTGCATAATATTTATAGTGAATCATTAGAAGCACCTGACATGTAATCCAAATGTTGACTCTCAACTACACTGTGATACCGAGGTGTGTAGATGGGATTTATAATTACCATTACATTTTTCTTACTATTAACCATGTCTTTTGTATTTACTCCTCGTGATACATATTTTGATTATACTTATCAACTTTTTGTCCATCCACCAGTTTATGTTATGATAACCTGAAATGTTGAATGCAAAATGGTGGAGTGAGTGTTTATTGAACAGGTATCAAGATTACCGTATCCAAAATGTGATAAGTATGATTAGTTCACGTCAACATTTTAAAATTTGTTTGATAATGTTTTATTTTTAGCTTTGCTTTAGTTTTAATTACTTTTTCAGATAGATATATTTTCAAAACAAAGAATTAGATTTAATGATATGCCAATTTTTTGTTTTGTTGGCTGATATTTTTACTCCATTTTTACTCCATCTCATTTGAGACACTGATTGGTTACATATTCATCCAGACTACACTCATACCTATATAATAATGTGCATTGTGTTACTGGGTTCCTCGTGATGCAAACATATTCTGTTTTCCGACATGCAGCTGAATTTGAAAACATGTCCTAGCCATTTAAATGATTTAGCGTTCGATTCAAGTTGTTCAACCTTTTAATTATGCTGAACTAGATATTTTCTTAGATTGTTGAATATGGTTGTTTGTAGTGCTTTTACAATGTTGTACTAAAACTAATATATATTTAATGTATTTCTAATTTCTTTGATCAATACCAATGAGATTCGATTCACTTTTATGGTGTCCTTTATATTGGTAAGTCACCAGCTTGGGGTATTTCTGATCGCATGCCTCCAAAGAGGAGAGGCATTTTAATAAGGGTATACACTGAATCTTTCCCGGTTCCGATGGCAGACCACATCTTCACGCACCCCGCATCGAAAACTTTTTTACACAATCATCCCATCCTCAAATATTGCTTAAAACGACTTGTAGCCAGTAGGATGGAGTTAAAAATTGACAGGGTGTAGTGTAAAAAAAAACTGTTTCTAGGCAAATCAATTTTAGCACTAGGTGGCTACCGAGCGCTAAAGGTCATATAGTTGGCTGTGGTCTCAAATTATTCAGAATATATGACTTCCAATCCTATATGCTCTAATTCGACAGTTTCTTGAAATATAGCCCAAACTAAGTCAAATTACAATATTTGTGTTTTAGTAGTAAGTGGGTAACAATTGTTATCTGTGTATTTGTGCCAGATTCGTCTCATCTGAAAAGTATGGGCAACTAGTAACATAAAAAATAATATGGCAATGTAATTACACTAATTCGAATGCAACTCAAATTTCATTATCTGGAACTGTTCTGGAGGAATCCTCAAATGTTCGTCTCGTTGGACTCGCATTGTCTAAGGACATGAGTTGGAATGAATATGTCACTGGTATTGCTGAACAAGCCTCAATGAAAGTCGGTTGTCTATGTCATTATCTCACTCCCGAAATCATTCTCCATTTTTATAAATCACTGATTCGACCCTGCATGGAGTATTGCTGTCACATTTGGGGCAGTGTCATTGTTCGCAGCTCGGCCGTATTCAACGGCGTGTGATCAATATGATTGGCCCTGAACTTACTTCCGGCCTGCAAAGTTTGCCACACCGCCGCAAAGTTGCCCCACTCATTTTACAGATATTTTGAGAATATATCATCTAAAGCATTCCAAATAGTAAACAATCGGATCCAAAATGGCAATTTCATGTGTGTGATAGGATTTGATTCTAATCTTACGATGGTGTCAAATATATTTAAAGACACATCAACTTCACCTTTGCTTGATTACTCTAAATATTTCTAATATGTAGCCATAACTAAATGTTCCATGCACGGTAGCGATGCCCTCGTTTATTAAAGACTTCTGTGACTGGATCGATTCTTCAACTCTCCTTTTCTTGTCCATATTGCACATTTTAATGCGGTGTTTCAATATGTTATCGGGAATTTTCAATTTTTTATCGGGAATATCATTCAATATTTTGTATTCGATTTATCGCAAAACTTCTGAAATTGTGGTTTGCCCATCCGTGGTAGTAACCAGTTCCACAGCAACAGAAAATAGGGATGTCACGTTCAGATTCAAGATCCGAATCGATTTGAAAACATGCCGATACGGGTGATTCGAAGACCCATTTATGTGATTCGATGAGGGCTTCGAGCAAAAATTGCATAAGGAATTTTACAAATTTCGTGTATATTTCCAATATTTTGCCAATGTATTGAAATTTCAACCATATCATATTTTCCCATGACTATCTCATAATTAAATCAGATTTAATTCAAAATGCTGTGACTTGAGATTCAATACGTGAGAAAATAGATGCCATACATTATGTCCAAAACGTTTAGAATCTTTGAGGCAAATCATATATATAATACTAAAAAATTGGAAGAAAAATTAAATTATGGCATAGCTTCCTCAAATGTTGCAGCATTTACTCACTGAGATGGATTTACTGCTTGATTCAAATATCAAACCTAGAACTGGTGAAACTTGAAATATTTACTACAACAATAATGATTTCTGCACCCCATTTTTGACTCAACGCTTACGCAACGCTGGCTGAGTATCAAAATCTGCATATTTTTTTCAGCTTAGAAAAACTAGTTCACTAAAAATGATTCATAATACTTCGGGCAAACAGTAAATAATTTACGTTGAGTTTGCCATAAAATTTGTTGGTCATTGCCATAAAAAACAGATAGCTACGAAATGTAACTGTATCATACAATTTTGAGCTATGCCATTTAAAATTTTATAGGAGAAATTTATTAATCCAAAAAATCAAAATTTCATATTATTGAATCAGATATTACCACAATATTGGTAATACCAATACAAAACCTAAAACATAACCAAATAATAAAATCATATATACAGTGGAAATTTATCAACCTAGTTGTGTGAAATTATCATCATTACTTTAAAGTGCGACGATTTCTATTGCAAATTGAAATCCGAAGGCGTTGACATCATATTTCCCCTGTTGATTGAATGGTTATCGGAGGGAATTGATTGGAATAATATTTTTTACTCCCGATGTCAACACAGGAGTGAAAAGAAATTATTTTACTCGATAACTAAAAGCATTAACACGCCAATTTTATCCATAGTGCTAACTCACCTTTATGTTACTATTTGTGGATGTCCCAGGATTCTTCTTTGAAAAATAAATAAAAAGTGTCACTTTCTGGATCAAAATCAGATGGCCAAGGTCTGTAATTCTTACTGCGTCCGTTCATGTCTTTGTGTTGCTATCATCTATGTCCCCATAAAACAAGTTAAGGCCACAATACACGTGAAGTTGTCTTAACGATGCGTAGCATGACGTTTCAGGCAACAAAATAAAAACGGCAATACATGCCTGCACTGCTTTGCGTTAATCGTGTCCACATACGTACAAAGCACAAACGCATGCAACGAAACGAGCATTCCTGTTAGCTGTGGCCAAGGTCTGTAATTCTTACTGCACGTCCGTTCATGTCTTTGTGTCGATATCATCTATGTCCCCATAAAACAAGTTAAGGCCACAATACACGTGAAGTTGTCTTAACGATGCGTATCATGACGTTTCAGGCAACAAAATAAAAATGGCAATACAGGCCTGCACTGCTTTGCGTTAATCGTGTCCACATGCGTACAAAGCACAAACGCATGCAACGAAACGAGCAGTCCTCGTTAGCTTGCGTAGAAAACCGTTCTGTTTCATTGGAACACGTAAGTAAATACATGCAGAGCATTGCGCCTGCGTAAAGCGCAAGGGTAAAATAAAATGAACCCCTAGAAAAAACGCAACCTACACAAACGTGTAGTGCGGTCTTTATACGGTCATTTTGAATTGGACAAAACTTGCCTTGAAGGTTTATAAAATAATTTGGTCCGTACTTGCTTCAATTAGCCACGCGTTATAATCGTGGCAATGTAATATCCTTTAAAATATTCTAAATTTGCCATGATATAATTTAGAAAAGAACCGAATTTAGCCAAATTAGTTAGCCAAGTGAATTTAACACAATATATACTACATAACTTCCTACGCGATGCTGAAAGTCGGGGCAAGAATTTGCGTGCGGTAATATTGGTTTAAAAAACTAATAAACATAGTTGATATAATACATACACAATATAAAAGTGCAATGAAAATAGATTCTTTTATAGCCACTTCTTGGAGTGGATCACCCTGTCCAAGGCCCTGTAACAGCGGCCACTTATAGACAGACAGGTCACTTATAGACGGACAGGATAACTTGTATGCGTGTTTAAAATTAAAAAAAAATAATATATGCGGTTGTTGCGATTTGCCTTTAGCCGCGCCTTTTGCGCGGATGAATTCAGTCTTGCGGCTGTAATGGCATAGTCGGCCTCTTTCGGGCGTTCGATAATAAAAAGATATTTGATGGCACTCGCATTTGACGAGTGCATAATTCACGGATTTCGAAGTCCAGTTGACGTTTATATGAAGTGTGATTTTTATAGAAATCATCTTCTTGAGTTTAACGCATCAGGTTATCCCAATGTATAATTTTTTTACCTGTGATCATTGTAATAACTTTCGTCAAAATGTTCTACAGTTGTTGCTCATTTTAGAACCAAATGAACTTTATGCTCGTGAAGGGAGCGGTGGGTTTTCATTTTTATTCTGCGGATGAGGAAGGTCCCTAAATACTGTTCCTAATCTGGGTGAAGGTTTTTAGATTGTCCTATTGACCATGTGCACGGATCAGTTGGTGGAGGGAGTCGTAAGCAGTGCTTACGTGCACCCGCGTGTCCTCCAGCGGATCTCTCGCACATAGGATAGGATTCCTGCGGGCGAGGGAAGCCGAGAATACAACTTGACCACACGGCCAACCACGACCTCTCGTGCAGATACCATTTCCGAATTGGGCTGAAGGTTTGGATTACCGTATTTCTCGTTTTTCCTATATCATCATCCCTCAACATTCGTCATGACGATCAGAGACCCGTATTGCCAACGCTTTTACCGATTGAGCTGACCGGTATTTTTTATATCTACTTGACCTTTTGTCAACCTCCAGCGCTAGCTTATGAACAGCCGTTCATGTGCCAACAAGGTGTCCAACCTCTCACAAAACTTGATTTCGAGACCAAAGAATTTTTTTTGAAGGATATAATAGGCCGAACTTGACGACTGTTGCACTAATAAATAGAATACGAATTTTCTATCAAAATTAACGATCTTAGCATGCAAAGTCCTTTTCTAATCATATCTCAAGAGCTTAAACAACACATTACTAAGGATTCTTTTTAAGCCCCCCCAACCACCTCAATAAATTTGAAAGAAGACCCAAATGTGTCCAATTTACATGCAACGATCGGTATTGCACATAGGAAAATTTCTGCAGAAGATATCATAGTATATAGTCAATGGGTGTAATGCAAAATCGTTTCAAGTTTGAATCCCTTTAATCGAACAACATAAGAGCTAGATTTAAGTGTAAGATTCACAACTCTTGAATCCAGGAAACTTTCGAAAATGGTATGGAAATATCATCAATAATAATTAAGACTTATCTTTGTTATTTTTAGAGTGCTTAAAAAAGAACAATTGAAAGAAGCTAACAGGACATGTGCAATTTTTTTAATCTCCACAAGTTTCAATCATCTATGTTGCATCAGGTCAGACGTTGATATTTTCGAACAAAGACTAGTCATATTGGTTGCTTGATGAACACATAGAACCTAAATATTAACACAAGAATGAAAATCTACCTCCCTATCAAGATACAGCCACTCTTTTAAACAAAAAATAGCCATAGGCCACTGTTCTGATATCAAGAAGTTTTTTATATGGAATATGTCCTTTTTTAAGGATAGAATATCATTTTTATTTTGTGGGTCCACGTCCTCTCGTGCAGATACCAGTTGCGAAAATGGGTGGAAGTTTTTGGATCATATCATATTTTTCATTTTTCATACGCATTGACCTGGTGTACGTATTCAAACATTCAATTTGTTCTGCACATTCCTGTCACACAGTTAGAAGCGAATATTTCATTAAAACAGGATTCAAACAATGATTTGGTAATATTTTTGAAAATAAAAATACTCACCCAAGAAGTTTTTTAGAAGACAAAGCATTGTATTCAATTATCCTCTAGTGTTTACTATATCATCAATTTTAAGAATACTCCGCACAGTTTCAGTGGCTAACTCAACGGCACTAGTTGTAACTAAGAGAGGTTGAACAACGCTTTCTTCTACCATATCAGATATTCCACCGCGTCTGACATTGACTCCTGTGTTACGATCACCTTTTACATGACGATTCCTCAGCTCTGTGACTGTGCTAATAGGATTCAGCCCAGCGTTTTCAGCCAATGTATATGGCACAACTTCCATGGCATCAGCAAATTGCTAAAAAAACAAAAGCATCTTACAGCAATATTGCCCGTAAGTATAGCCACGAGATTCTAGTGATAGAATGCCATGCCAAAAATGTTATATCAATATGCTCAACTTCAAATAATTCTGGTAAACGAGCAAAAGTCTGGGGATTGAAGCCAGAAGAGGTTTTTTGAGTATGGTTAGATAGGGAGATACCTTATCCTGTGGTGTCAAAAAGGATCACAAAATATCTTGCTACTAAGTTAGGCCATTCTATCTGAAAAAGGCAAATTAAAAATTCTTTACATTCCTATGGCACACATTTGTTTTGAGATATTTTAATGTTGTAATTTACATCTAGTATGAAAGCATTAAATATTTTTCCTGATAGCATTTTAAAAAAAAAAAACTCACAGTGAAGCAATAGGCTTCCATCCCACTCAAAGTGTTTGCATGTCGAGCTAAGCGAATTGCAAGTTCAGTTTCTGGGGCTCCACCACCAGCTATGGTGGCTCGTTTTTTCACAAGACATCTGATAACACACAAAGCATCATGAATTGATCGATCAGCTTCATTCAAAACTAATTTGTTGGATCCACGTAATAGCACTGATACAGTTTTTCCTCCTGAACTTGCACCAGAAACCTAGAATAAGAATCATTTATGAGGAATGGCATAATAGTTGCAAAGCAATGCAACATCTGGAGGATAAAATTTAATTTCATTTGCTTGAAACTATAAATAGACGTCCAATTGACTGACCCCTGAACCGAATCCCTAAGTGCTCTCAAACTTTTATTTGAGGCAATGACTTTGAGAAAGTTAGCTGTACTTGGCGATGTGCCAATGAATACAAATGTGGCTCATTACCCTGCCAGATAAAAAAGCCTCAACTTTTAAATGAATTTTAGCATAATTGCAAGATCTGTTTTCAAGTCATCTTCATCTGAAAACTGAATTTAGCCCCTGATAGATCTATGAACCTTTCCCAACATTTCACTTCAATCATTTATTTACCTCCGCGCAAATAGTTAATCATTGAATAGTTTCATAAACTATTGGATTTTTCCAGCATAATAGTTTATCTTTTTGAAAAAACAATTTTTCTAGAAAATAAGGCCCGACTTGTTCATAATACTTCTGATCCAAATTTGAAATTGGATAAGATAATTGTTTTGGTCACCTCTATGGTGGCGCAATAAATGCAAATTTTTAGTCTAATACATAAACCAGTTGTCGTTCAGATTCAGACTTTTGTTTTTGTGTCCAAATCATCTGAACATTGTATGAAAGTTTGATCATGTGATAACTTTGGTAAATAAAAATGATGTGTAAGGATTTTGCTACAAAGTTTGAGAAAACTTATGTAATTATGGTACAATACCTTTACAATGCGACCTGATCCTACACTGCTTTCTTCCACTAGTTCTGCTTGAGCAAGCATATCTGGAGTGAAGTGATCGATGCTTGCTATTGGTTTGCATCCGATGGTTTTACAAATAAACTCAATTTCATCTCTCTCTATATCTTTTACTACTAATATCTTCATCTTATTCAAAAAATGCAATGCCAAATCACTCAGTGCATCCCGGAGTATTGATTTTTGTATGAATAACACATTGCAACCGGATTTCTTAATTTGCTTCACAAGATTCAATGTGTACTGCCGTTCTTCACGGAGTACTCTGTCCATTTGCGTATAATCTGATACGATCACTTGATTCTCCATATCTGTTTTAGGGGGAGATAAGCAAAACTGAATCAAACCAATTTTAGCCTTTTCTACTCGTTGAAGACCAGAGGACCCACTTGCTGTTCTTTGTGTCAACACTAAACCATCGATCAATTTTGTATCTTCTATCGTTCCTCCCATTTTGGGGATAATTTTTACGTCACGTAGATCAACATTAGTGGCTACACTTGGGTCAATGACTTTTAAAATAGCATCTACTGCAAGTGGAGCAAGAAGGTTTGAATACTGTGAAACAACTTTTGAATTCAAAGAAGTAGACGCACTTTTAAGAAGAGTCTCACGATCGGATAGCTCGACAGGCTGTGACATCTCCGTTAAAATCTCCACAGACTTTTCAGCACATTTCTGGAAAGCATCAGATATAACAGTAGCATGGATTCCCCGATTCAGAAGCTTCGATGCAGCATCTAGCAAACTGCCAGCGAGAACAACAACTGAAGTTGTGCCATCCCCAGCCTCAATATCCTGCGCCTTCGATAACTCGACCAACATTCTGGCAGCTGGATGCAATACCTTCATCTGCTTCAATATTGTTGCACCATCATTAGTGATGGTAACATCACCCTTCTCATCTTGTATCATCTTATCCATACCTTTGGGACCCAAGCTTGTTCGAATTGCATCTGCAACAGCTTTGGCAGCAGTTATATTACTTTTTCTAATTTGAGTAGGTTTTTCTTTATCTTCGAACCGACCAGCCCTGTCATTCTTTCTTGCACGCTTTACTTGAATAGGAGCCATTGTCAAAATGTATTTCAAAGAAAATTTTTTTGTTATAAATAATTTTTGTCTGAAAATAAAGGGTAGAATAGGATGGGATTTCACTTTTTATCTTGCGAGAAAGAGGGAAGCCAAGAATGCAGCTTAACCTTATGGCACACAATAACCTGTCCAATACAAACCAGTTCTGAATGTGCATGGTTTTTGGTGCATGGGTTTTGGCCCAAACAGCTAACCTCATATACTCATTTTTTCTGTGAATGGCTGGTGAAGGTGACTATTAGCAATGTCTAATGAACCACAGTGCATCGACGAGGTATCCTCTTGCACATATTATAATTTGTCGTCGTTGGGACGTTTCGAAATGCATAACTTGAAGCCAACTAAATGACGAGGCATTATGCTGTATGGAAATGGTACAAGTATATGGGAAAAAGATCAGAAAGTACCAAAAAGTGCACCAAGGAGATACGAGATGACTTCACAAAAAGATTTCTTGCGTTTTGAAAGTGGAATTTAACAACAGACAATAACTTCTTGTGACTGAAATTCGATAACTATCACATGTTTATCCATTTTTCCAAGCAGCCTTTTCAAGTTTTCCCTGTAGCATCTGGCCTCGAGAAATTAGAGGTTGGAATCAAATTCTATGTTTTAGCACATTAGGAATTATTTTAAGCCCCATCTCTGATCGCCCGCACAAATCTACATGAGATGAGTCTTTGGAAACCCCCCATATCTCACCCCCCCTCTCAAGATAAAAATTTTTTATATTTTTTATCATAGACTTGGATTCAGCATCCCCAATAACATCTAACATTCTAATGTGAAGTATTTTGACTAAACATACCGTACAAATCTTGGTTAAATAGTGATTAATATAGGTTTCAGGGGGTCCACGCCAGTTTTAATTCCAGATTTTGATAACATTCAAGGGTACGGTATGGTACCGGTAAGCTGTAAGGGAACTACCCATACAAAACTTCACTAGACCCCATTCTGCATGACATGTCTCTTTACAGTTTATATCACTTTCAAGTACAAACTCTAAGGTGGCATGTTAGGCATACGGCATAGAGTGCCTTTAAAAAGGATTGCAGCTGTGTTTGAAGTGAACGCTGTACCGTATCGGTAGGCTATGATTCGGCCTCACCAACTGCATTTATTCCCCTTAAAGTTCAACTTTTCAAGATTCCTACAGCCCACGTGCCCCCAGTCTTAAAATGAACATCATGACATCTAGGCTATCACCCCTACCTGAAGAACTACATTCCCTGGCATCATTTTGAGTTCGATCTCAAAACCCCTATCAGTCAAGGCGTTTTCCACCTCGCAGCCAGCAGCACAGAGCAGTCAGGTTTAGCCGTTTGGTCAACGAATTATTCAATTGACTGCTCTGTGATGCTGAGAATGTTCCAGAAAACCACGCGTTACACCTGCGCCCTCATGTGTGCTTGGTGCCTGTCAATCAAACGCCTGCATAGATATGTGCCAATCTTGCATATTTGTAATATAGCCCATTATTGTTAAAGTGAATATTATGAAACTAAATATAACATGCATACGTGTATTTTATAACTGATTGAAAGAACTAAAACAGGACAATTCTGCACCAGGACAGAGAACGTTGGATCACAGTACGCCATTGTTTGCGCTGTTTTGAAACTTTTTGATGAAGAACCGGGAACACGTATTTTAATGCCCAAAGCCTACTACAAGCTTTCGCCATTACGGTGTTCAGTCAATTTTTATCATTGCCTCACACCGAAGTATGCGATAACAAAAATCGTGCTTTGGGTGATTCTTCTGAATCCCTGTGATATCTCAACTCCTGTAGCAGGCGTAACTTTTTAAAGAAATTTCTAGACTATTTAGACCTTTTTCAAAAAATGAATAGTGAAGCTACAAACATTTTTTGATATGGACAAAACACACACTTATAACTATAATCGCACTTTGCAATACATTTCGGGGCAGATAGACTTGAATTTTGGAAATAATTGATCCTATTTAGAGTTGGATGCTATCATGTGTCTGGTTGAATCACAAAACTACTGTCGTTAAACCAAGGGGAAAGAATGTTGGGGCAGGATGGGAAACAAATTACATTTCTGGAGAAGCATCTAGTAAAGATGTATAGTGAAAAATTTTCATCAAATTATCAGTCTCAATATAATGTGAAAAAGTCTCGACTTCCGAACTGCCTTAAATAAAAAATACTACTCATGGGCAGCATTATTATATATCCAAAAAAATCTATTAGCCCTCCTATCAGAAATCAAACACAAATCAAGTACACATTATATATATGTATATTATACATCACACTCGCACAGAGCATTGAAAGCAACAATTTTAAATTACAATTTTACGATCCAGCAACTTCGCATATTTCCCCAAATGCTGAGTCTCTTTTATACAATACAGCACAAATCAAAAATCATATTCATTGATTGAAATACAAAAAATAGGCTTGCAAACGGAACAGAAAATAATAAAAAGGAAACTGCCAGAATGATTTTATAGGTTTACAGGAAATAATTGTTATTTAAAAGCAAGGGTTAAAATTGCAACGGCGCATTGAGGCTAACATATAATACAGAAAAGTGTTTAATAAAAGCATTTTCCATGGGTAAATGTAATATTTTACTATATCCTTTTTGACTCTCATCAACTTATTTTCTGCTTCTCATTTGTTCACGTTAATTTTTCAAACCGTACATATACTTAAAGAAATATATACTTACGTCCGAACTTTTTTCGTAAGTAAATCTGCCAATCCATTAAAAAATATGGTAGGTCACATCAATAACAATAGCGTATTTTTGTTCTTGTCAAAAAATATGATCAATTCATCCCAAACATTGAATTTGGTTCACTACTTATTAGTTAGAGTAAAATACCTATGTAGGCTTATGATGACGATGACCATGAAAATTTTGAAAACAGTCAAACAGATATCCTTTAAAAACTGTAGAGATTAAATGAATTGAATATGTATAGTATATATATATTCAATTCTGACTTTTTCCAGGTCCTTATTGAAACAGATTTGACCTTTCCAAATCCACTTCAATCTAGTTCAGTTAGCCAACACTAGAAATTAGAGTCAAATATCCTTTTCTTGAAATCCCAATAATCATTAGGCAAGCCATCAAAATAAAATAGAAATTGACATGCAGGGATTAAGTGCTGAAATGACATAATGATTACTAAAAATACTGCCAAAAGTAAAAACTAAGTATTAAAGCCGCTCCACAATAAAGTAAAGTCTACAAAACAGTTCACTATGTGAGCTAACAACCAATGTTATTCTCTGACTTAATTAGCATCAAGTAACAGACATCAGGTTGGTGATAGCCTTGTTTTCTTAAAGAGTATATTTCTTATAATATACTTATACTTCCACATTCCGCAGACAGTTCATACTCGATGATGATCGAAACATTTTTGTTAAACCATCTTTCGTAAAGTATGTATCACTGATGGATCGTGCCGATGAGATGGGGTGCATCTGTGATGCATGCTTGACAAAATAAAATTTCTGATCAGGTATCACACACTACTCGAGATAATTTCTGTTCAATCATTTTTAGCAAAGCATGGCCTACCAGGAACTCGTGCTCAAAAAAAATTGTCACAGGAAATAAAATCTTCTGTATGTAACATTTTTTCCTGTTTTTTTTTTTATAAATGATTGCGTGTCGATATGGAAGATTTTGGAAAATGTAAAAGATATAATGGCATTGGAACTTTTCATTTCATTACAAAAATACTCTTTTATACACCAATATTTATACTTCTATTCCATCCCGTTAGTAAAGCATTACTTTTGTTGACTGATACTTTCAAGTGACAACTTCGTTTTCTTTCTCTGGCGTTTCCCACTCCCTGGATCCAGCAGATATGAAACATCAGCTGCTGCAAAAAATACTAATTAAAACAATGCAGGAAATAATCGAACACCCTTATTTTTATCTAAAACAAATTTGGCAATTGTGCATATTTGTGAGAAAATCCCATTTTTTAACCATTTCCGCAAAATTTGTTTAAACTTAATTGGTATTTAGTCAAATATGCATTTATACGTACTGCGATTACAGCAAAATATATTCGTAGGCAGCAATGTCAACACAAAACAATTTGAGGTTTCTACTTCACTTTTATTATTATCGTTATTATTCTGTTTCCTAACAACATACATTACCTTGCTTAGGTAGTTTGCTCAGTAACTTCTGAGCAATTCTATTTAATCTTTGTCGTTTCTTCCACGTAGGAGATCCAACACTTTCATTGCAAAGTTCAGTCTCACAATCTGTTTCGTCATGAAAATTTTCTGAATCGACAAGTTTAATATGTCAGAAATAAACAAAACAAGTCAAGTTGACAAAATAGGGAGTCTGGGTGCGATTACACTCTTCCGAACCTCCAGACACTCAGAATTTTTGTTATATTATTTGGAAGTATTTCGTACAATCTTATTTTAGTCAAAAATTTGGAGAAATATTTCTGTGAGGCTTCGAGAGAATTCACCCTAGCCATTATTTTTAACTATCAATACATATTTAAATAATAGTAATTTAAACTGGTACATTGTGGAATAAAAAGTAAAAACGATTAATTAATTACATCTTATTGAAACATAAAAATACCTTCATTTGATGTTTCTGCAGACACTGATGGACGACCTGATGATTTTTTATATTGCTCTGGAACTTGATGTGGCTGTTTTGAGTAATGATTAAATATATTATCAAGAGGTCTAAAAAATTGAAACATCATATAATATGATCATTTAAAACATTTGGAATTCAATATACGGGTACTTGGAGTTACAAATTTGAATTAAAAGAATCAGATAATGAAAATTACGGCCCATCAATTTTATTTTGTTATATCGATTGAATGAGTCACCACATATATGTATATATTTTGTAAAATGTGTTTGCTTTCCTGCCATTTTGAGGTGATCCTGTTAGTCTTTGCTTGTGTGATTGAATAAATTTAATATTTGAAGTTTGATTCATTTCGCAGTGAAATCATGACTTGGCTGCAAAACGGGCAAAATATAGTCAAATATCACCAGTTTTGTTCATCTAAGTGTTCAAACACTATTCTATTCATTTGTTGAATTTCGAATATCATAAAAAGTAGACTATAAGATAAACAGACTTATCTCCATAACCTATACCTGAAAGTTCTTTTTGGGGCATATCTTATGTCGGTACATATCAAAAACATGCGGCTTGGTACAAATCGGATAACGCTTCTTTGTTATCCTTGTAAATAAGCCAGCAGCCTTGTCAACTCTGAAGTCACAAATAAAGATGTCTGATATCTTGAAATCTGGAATATAAGGGTTATTAAAAAAAACTCTGATGTGCTATAATGAATAACATCATAATTAATAATGTTGCCACTTTCACACATATCTTTTTTTTCTGACTCTAACAATTTCCATCACCCAGGGTGGATACTACTCACTCACTGCACCTAACCATGGCGGTCCAGTTTCATTTTGAATGTTTTCTTCAGCTTAGAATGCTATTGCTCACACTATATCTTGTAGTAGCCCAATGACATTACGGACATTGCCTAATTCTTTGTAGTCACCGCTTTTGGCCTTGATTAGAAAGAATGTCAATAAAAAAAAAGATTTGAATAGGATATATATACTACAGAGTTGATTCGAACCTTTGGGTTTTCCTTTGCAATATGTGTATAGATCCATAACACAGCATAAACCAACAATTGCTTCCAAAGGTATGATTTCACTGAACGGTGAAACAAACAGTTCATTGTGATAGAAAGTTCGAGATGGTGAATGATGAGTTTCATGCGGTCTCAGAAAATGATGTCCGTATGCATACTTGTCGCCCCTGTGAGAAAAACATACTAGTGACCAAAAAATACTAAAAAAGTGAGAAGCCCATATCCAAAATCATATAGCTAGAATCTGTTGCAACATGCCAGAAATTTTAAGAGAATTCTGTCCAAGTAGTTTTTAATTCAATAGAATACAATTTATATAATTGAGTTTCAAGATCTCACATGTTGGAAATGATAGTATAGTAAGATACAAAATCATAATTTATGAAAATTCTATGCTGTAAAATTTGGCATAAATCACTACTACATCATAAATCACTACGATTCTACTACAAAACGAGTCAATTCAGAGTAACCTCATCGGGCAGAAAAGTATTCACTTCAAATATATGAAGTCTTGAAACTCGATTATTTCAATAAGATTGAATAAGACAATCATTACCTTTCATCAGTCCAGAGCTGTTCAATTCGGAATATGTCGAGTTTATCCTGTGGAATGTTGGCAAGTTTTCTGTTGGACGCTCTCATGGAAAGTGCATTGCTATTGTTCTGCCGTAATCTGTGATCTCTCATCAGATACGCACAATCACCTTGAAGAAAAAGGCAGAATAAGAGATTTTCAACAAAATACTCTCAATATCATTATATAAAATTTTAACAGATAATAAAGATGATCAGATAGCAAGAAGTACCTGTAGTGTATACAGTGATATCCGGAAGTAAATAATCGGCTCTAGTCATGAGCAAGTCTTACCTTGCTCATGACTAGAACCTATTATTTACCTTCGTTTTATATTATTCACAACGTGACGACTGCAATAATCTGAAATACTGACCTTGTTTTATTAAAAGACTGTCTCGGAGCAATGTTATGTAATAGGTATGTCCCGGTGGTGTGTTTGGTGGAGTTGGTATAACTTGAACTTCTCTGGAGTATGGACGTGGATCACATTCTTCACATAAGTAACGATCTGTACTACCAGGTTTCACACCCATGCAATCACAATGCTGCCAAACCTGGAAATATTGTTTATTTTTATTTATAGAATTTGTATGAGTTACAATTTGTTATTACTCCAGATAAGACTGACAGAAATCAACTATCTCTGCTACTCAAAAAACCTGAAGAAAACAGGTTAAATCGAAAGACAATTGAGCTAATGGCAAATGTTTCATGAAATATTTATTGCTAAAAGACTGAAATGCCTTCTTGTGAGCATTTAATCGCAACCAAACCATAAAGAAGGTTCCAAATCATCAATACTACTATAAAAGTGCAGTGTTGATGGTTTTGAAGCTTTTTTTTGTCACTTGGAAGAAAATGGCATCAACGTTTTGGACAACCGAAGAAAAACAAGATTTTGTCACCAAAACAGGCTTGGTCGATAAATCGAAGTTTAACTTACTCGATTGCGATGAATGATGACCAATTCACCAGCAAAGGTCTGCGTATAAAATGGCTTCCGAGGAAACAAACTACTGACAACACTAAGGAGTCTACAGGCCCTCCTTTGGCTTCTGGTACTACAGTACCACTTAGTATGGCATGTCGTGGAAATCACAGAATCCACATAAAGAAAGAGAATTTGACTATAGCACAATAGGAAAGCTATTCAATGGCCTTCTCTGCCTTGTCTGATATTCAAGTTCATCTAGATATTCAAACTCTTCATTCAAAATGATTTCTTCAGAAAATTTCAATCGTTCATAATAAATAGCCAGGTCACTTACGTAGCATTTTTCACACTGCACCATCAGACCTTCATCTTTATATATACAACAAATACATCTTATATGATCTTCATTTTTTCTGTGTATATGTTCATCGTGTTCATCAATATCTTCCTCACTCGACGAATCGGATGAATTTGTCACCTAAATTGAAAAGTTAATCTCAGTAATGCGATAAAAATCCTAAACACCATTTTTTCAGGTGAAGTTTAAAAATATTAGAGAAAAGTAAAAGTAGACCCACGCAGCAGTATATATGCATTTTATATAGTGTATTTTGCTTTATATGCATATATTCCAAATTCTTTTTCAGAATACACTTGAAAGACCATCAGTAAAATATTCTAAACAAATATATGATGATAACTAAGATCTTGCTGAACAATAATACAACTACAAAATTTATAACTTTTTTGTCCAAAGATCATGGGCTACTAAATGGATGAGTTCTTGAAATCCTTCACCACTCTTTATAGGTGACAAATTAAAGGTGTTTTACATTCTAAACCAATATAATTCAGTAGTTTTTGGAATATGAGTTGGATGACTATTGACACTCCATTTTGAGCAGTTTGAATAAAACAATTTTTGATCGTGCTGTGATTTTGCGTTATTTATACAATTATATATGAAAACAAAAACAAGATGTAAATCAAGACAAGCAATGTTTCAAATTTATCATTCTGATATCTCTCCATCAAAACTTTGGGTGCAGCTCGAGTTTAAATATATTACCTGTTGTTTAGATATGGATGATGGCATTCGCTTATCGGATCCTAATATCAAACAATGTCATTTTACCTTTTTATGTCCATTCAAAAGCAGCATTGCAGCACCTCTTGCATTGGCATATGCTTTACGTAGACGGCTCACATCTTTACCCAGTGTAGATTTCCTTCCATGATATTTCTGGATTTTTTAAAATATTAAAACAAGATTACAAAGGTTATCGATCAATCAGTCAGAAAAATTGTGTTGCTTTATATTCTTAGCAGAATCAGAAAAAGTAACTTTTGTAAGTGGGTATTCGCAGGGTGACTGAATCTTAAATCATAAAAGTGTCGATACTTATGAAAACTATTTTTACAACTCCAACATTGTCAGACATCCAAAACAGATTCATTTTAAGTTTCACCAAGCAGAATACTTGAAAATATTACATCTGTGGGTGAATTTTCGCTCGTTGGCACCCCTTATGTCAAAAAACTACAGTTCCTAGTTCCTGAACTTTATTGAACATAACAGCAACATACCTCTGCATTTTTGAAGACTCTCTGAACATCACTATTGAACGTTTCGATATCTTTGTAATGATTTGACATGATATTACGTTCAATCACACTCAAGTCAATAGGATCAGATATTCTTTCATAATATTCAGGATTTCTGAGAAAAATATTAGATAGATGAGATAACGGGCAATCCTGGTATTGCCAGAGAGGCCTAAAACTAGGAAATAGCAACAGTAAAGATGCAGGAAATATGCTGAGAATTTCAAGTCCAACTTCAACATTGATAACATGTTTGGTGTGGACGAGATAGATCAAACTTGATCATTTTTGTTTGAACAATCTTATTTTTTTGAAATTTACTACTTGTGAGCGATGTCGGAAACAACTCGGAATTATGCAACAAGTTACATCCTTTCCAACTATAACTGCACTTTGTACTGGTGAGTGGCATCTGTGTATCAAAAAAAAGAAATATAAGATAATTACTTTTTTTTTGACGGCAAGTTCATGAACGGGATGGCAACAGATACTCCATTTTGATCTTTACATGTGGCGATGGCAGTGTACATTTCTGTTAAAGCAGCTTCAATTTTTTTGCTATCCTGATAATGAAAAAAATTAAAAAACTGCATTCAGTGCGTAATAAAGTTGATGATACTCAACAAAAATTGCAACAACAATTTCTTCTTATTGAGTGGACGCAATGGCCTAGTAGTTAAACATGCTGGCATCGCAGGTTGAAGGTCTCGGGTTAGAGTCTTGGCGAGTTCGGCTCGTCAGACCATGCCCACCACCCAACACAGGGTGTAATAACTTGGGTAAGTTGAGCCGAACAGGAAAAGATCACATCTTTCCAACAATTCTAATCTTGTCCGTCTGTAAGTGGCCGCTAGTACAGGGCCTGGGTCAGGGTGACCCACTTCTAGTAGCTATAAAAAAAATCATATCCAATACTAATGTCTATAGCTTTAAAAAACAAATCTTGTTCAAAATCATTTCTTTCGAATCCTACTTTTCTTTGGGATGAACAACAGCCGACTGGTAAAATATGAAAACTGAGACACTGTTTTGAGAGTCTGGCAACAGTAAAACTGTACAAAAAAGGCTTCATTATCAATGATGCTATATAGCCCATTGTTTATCAATAAAATTCAGACATGCTTTGGAAGACATGCACTAATAACACGGCCAGAAGACACATTGAAACGTCAATCTTCCTTCATCTGAAATGTGACAGTTATCTGAACATGTTTCTCCAAAAAGCTGTCAATCCTGAGCCATTAATTGACTACGGTACTTTTTCACTGTTCAAATATCCCTTTTTTATTTGGAAGATTGGTGCTGTATGAACACCAGTGTGAATTACTTGACCCTGAGAAAAGTCAAGGCTAATGCAAAACTAAATCAAATTTTGAATGAGAACCTCAATTTAGTGACAGCGCGCATTACAGTGACAGTGACATCAGTTACCCTGAATAATCAAACACTGATTTTATAAACAAAATATAATTTTAAATATCATTAGAATCAGGCTCCAATATCTGTGTACTGTACAAAAAGGAATTGAAATCATCAACACTGCTGTGGTTCAGAAGCCTTTTTGTTTGATCAAGAAAAATGACATAGAAGTTTTGCACACCTGGATGAAAATAATATCCTGCTATACTGGCCAGATAATCAATAATCAGACTTTGATGATTTTTATAATAAACAGTGAATGTTAATTCTCTCTCTATATCGATATCAGCAAGCTTGTAAGTAGCAGTGTAATTTGAAGGCCTCAAAAGAATTTTTTTTGTTTCAGATACAGTTGCATATATAAATGGATTATTAACCTTTTTAGAATGCTGTGACTTCTTCGGTCGAGATTTTGAAACTGTTTTAGCAGATGATGATAATGATGATGATGGTGTCGAAGATTCATCTTGATGCAAAATACAGTTAAATGGAAATACAGGATTTCCTCAAGATCAGCATAATGTAAGCTACTGTGCTAAATTTTTTTGGCGACAGGGTAGGTTTTTCAACATCTAACGCCGTCGTCAAAAGGAGACAATATGTCAAAGAAGAACCTTTGTGCTAAACCATGTTCCAGAAATCTAGGCAAGAGATTTACTCCAGAGTTGAATAGATAAAATTTTTTCAACACAGTACTGGATTTTCACTAACCTGATCCATCCTTTGATACTTTTATATTCTGTTCTTCTTCTTTCTTTCTTACCTGAACAAAAGATAATGACGAAAAAATCATTCTTTGATAATGTAGACTCCTGGATAGAATTCCAATCAGGAAAATTGAAATGGGCTACTGTTCATATGCAACAATATCAAGTGGTATATTTTAGCATATTTAATAAGCAGAAAATTCTTAAATAAGTATTACTGACACTATTGTTACCAAACTAATGAAATTTTCACCTGTGTTAAATTGCGTAGAAGAAACAATTGACGACCTCTAATAAGTTCTTTATCTTGTTTTGAAATTGGTTTCATCTGAAGAATACTGAATTCTTTAGTTCCCAAGTCATCGTCCTGCGAAGAAATTCACATACCGGTACGGTAATAAAAAGGTTCAGCAAAGAAAGATCAGCTCAATCAGAAATATTATGCTTTGATAAACATGAATCACTGATGGATTGTGCCTGGGAGGAGCAGTCCAACTGTGACTCATGCTTAACAAAATGAAATTCAACATTCGAAAGAATATTATTCTTCACATTACAAGATTTCCTCATCCTGCTTCAGACTATAAGCGATATGTTATTCTTTATATCCCATGGGAGAGAAAAAATGAGGATACAGCTCGAGAATATCGTAAATCCTGTTTTCTCGAGCAGTCACAAACTTTAAAGTGGGTGGAGATTTTTATCAAACTGTTTTGCACCAGTAAGGTGTGCATAAATGTACATCTTCTGTGTAATACAATTAGGGGTAAGTAGCAGTGATTTATCAATAGTTTTATTCTAATTTTGGTCCATCATTCATGAAATAACATAGCATTATCATGTGTGATATCCATAAAATAATAACCCATAAAATACAATAAAACACCTTTGAAGATTTTGATGTTCCTTTATTGCGTTTTGTATTAGATTTGGCAAATTTTAAATTGTCAGATGATTGAGAGTGAGTCGCAACTTCATCATCATTATTATTATTACATTCTGAAGTTGAAGAACGTTGTCCCATGCCACCGATAAATCCACAGCAATTTACTGATCCACATCTAGCATAAATACAATTTAATAACTATTAGTGATGAAATAGACGTTCAAACCGGAAGATAAGAAAGAGTCTGCTATCAATGGCAATAAGAAATTTTGTTTATAGTTCAGCAGGGCTGTGGAGTTGGATGCTAAGAGGCAACAACGGCCCACTATTGGAAAATAAATTTGGAATCATGTTACTCAAGTTCGTTCTTGGCATACAGCAGACTGGCAGCATGCCAGCTACTCTGTCACTCAGACAACCGAAGAAAAATGGTTCCTATTAGAGAAATATTTAGCAATTGGGCAATATTTTATTATATATACCGTTACTAGAAGACAAAAGTGTCTGGCAGCAACCAAACTACAGAAAAAGGTTCAAAATCATGAATATTGCTATGAAATAGCAGTGTTCATGGTTTTGAAGCTTTTTCATGACCTGAAAAAAATAACATTGGCATTTCATCAGACGCCAGATAAAAAAAAGATTTATCAGTCTGGACTACGCGGTACTAGCACTTCATATTCAACAAAACTTTTTTTTTTTAGTAAGGAGAAAATAGATTGGTCACATAATAATCAATCTTCCAATCAATTCTTATGATCGAATCAGTCTCGTGAGGAATCTATTGAAAAATTTTGATCTAAAAATAAATTTTAACTAATCTTACATTTTAGTTTTGGATAAACACAGTCGCTAACATTCCTCAATTAACATGCTTCTTCAATAAGCTTCTTATTTTTTGTGATTCTGAATAAGTACTCAACACTCCAATATGGTGCTCAATTTTGACATATACATATTTTATTCTTACTTAGCTCGCATATTTTATATTTTCAACAAAACTGTATATCTAGAAAACATTTGCTCACTCTATAAAATCCTATTCATCATTCTAACTCTCTTTTTAATAACTTGCTAAATGTACAACTGATTATCTGAGATCTAATTTTTACATATTCACAGACTATTAATCTGGCTGCAGAGCATCTGAAATTAAAAGATGTAATTTGCTTCACTCCACCGATGATTCCAGAGAATTGACTGTTTTCTCAAAAAGGGCGAGTCATATAGTCTTCTCTTTTTCTAAATACAAACATAACTTTGATATGATTTGAGTCGTAGGCATATCCTACCCAACTACAGGGTTTTCCCTGTAGTTTAACTGGAACGGTATTCAAAATTCACTATTTAAATAGAATAATGATGCAACTTTCAGACAAGTCAGACTGCTGCTATATTTTGCCTCTTTTTGATTTATATCGAATTTTACAACATAAAATGAATCAGTTTAAGAATAATTAAAAAAAAAATGAAATTATTCAAAATCGATTCGGACAGGGCGGCACTTAAAAAGCGACTAGCAGCCACCAATTGGCGATGATGAAATCTTTATCACTTTTTGCTCCTTGTTGTCAACGACACACAGAAAATTGCCTATTTCACAAAAGAACATACGGTATGAAAAGCATATGGTTAGCAAACACCACAAGTATATACCTATGATTGTATTGTAGCCTTGGAGTATTTTCAATAAGAAATATTGGTTTTTGAAGCAGGAGTTTCAGTTTTTCAAAAGAAAAAAAATTATAAACTATCCTTGGATATGTAATTTCTTGTTGCAACTTGGGAAATATCAAAATGAAGAGCAATATAGCTGTTTTTTTGTAGCACTACGATTATTGGAAATCTATTAATCTGCATGAAGCAAGAGACTTGATTAAAGATTTCTAAATAATTCAAATGATTCGAAAACCAAATACCGCACTCAAGTAATAATAAACATAAATTAATTACGTTAATTGCCTATTACAATCGTTCATTTGAATACACATTATTAAAGATGAACAATATGATTTTGCAGTTTTTCGGCACCCCTCACCAATTTTTGTTTATAGAGATTTAAAAATGTTGACTAATTCAACTTTAAAAATAGATAATGAAAATACCTTTTGCTGTATAATCATTACCCTACACCCACAGACTCCCCTTCCAAATCTGAAGCCTATCTGTGACTCGTACCTAACAACTGATGCTTAAACAAAATTTTTTCGATTGGGTTATACATGTGAGGTAATTAAGTAACCAATTTACATTAAATAAAAATATAAAATATCATGTTGAATACGTTCCAACGAAACAAATTTAATATCAAGATTGTTTTTTTTTTAGTTAACAGCCACGTCTAGCTTTTAATCAAAATGAGCAAAGAAAACCTTAAATTTCACCATCAGTGTAGATTTTCAAATACCAAACAGTAATTTAACTAGGGATAATAATCCAGATAACAATCCCTCTTGATGATCCAGAACTATGCTATGGCTTATTTAACAATTTAACCATATTACATAACAAAACTGTTCAATTACCAGCTAAAAACTTAAAATATTAGACTACTGAATTTCAATCTAATTGTATTCTGGCTAATCTGTTTTACTAATCTTTTCTTGAACATACAAAAATTAGCAAGCAAGTTGACTGTGTTTAAATTTGCTGCCTTTCCTGATTTTCTTGGCGACACTAAGTCCTTGTAGTTTTTAATTTAATACGCGAAGAGCCATCTTTTTGGTTAATGTGGGAATGAAAAAAGCAAAAAAAAAAAAAAGGAAATCTTCCACCCAACATTGTCAGTAGGTGCATCAATTTCAAAAGAAATATTGAATCAAATCATGTTGGATAGATTATTATTATTCTAAAGGAAACCAACTAACGGCCACGTAATGGCGTAGGGCTACTAAACGATGTAGCACCAGCAACTGCACTAAACGGAAAATATCCCAACAGAAATGAACAACCATGATAAGTGCAGTCAGTGGTGTTTGCCCTGGGCGATGGTGACACTATCTACCACTTCTTTGCTTCCTTTTAGAGACTTCTTACGAGAAGCAGGACTATTCGAAAGCACATATTTAGGGGGCATCATGGATGATAAAATATTATTTTCACATCACATCATATCACATCACAAGATTCAATCACAAAAATTGAGTTTTTCCCTCCAATGAAGAAAAATTATTTTTTTCCTTTTACAAAAAAAAAATTTTGTGACCTCTGAAAATTTCTCAGTGCGCCACTGATTCAAAGTTGGAGAATTTTTTGAAGAAACATTAAATCTCTCTAAATTTGATGAAAAATGAACTCTGACCATTTGTGGAATCATACTGATTCGCAAAAATGATTATTCTAAACATCCAAATCGGATATGTATCCAAATTAATTGATTCAAATCTTGAATATAAAGGTGGCATCCCTAGTACGAGGTTTGAGAACTGATGGTCAGAAATGCACATTTTGAATAGTTTTTTTCCAATCGAATCGAATTTTAAGATTGTAGATCAGTTTACAAAACCCAAACAACATTTGTTGTCTAAATTCGAGAGACACTGAAGAAGAACAAAATAGCTGTGTATTGATTTTTACAACATTGGCACAAAGCTATCATGAAAAATAACCAATAGTCCGTATAATATTAAAAGGTTCACTTTCACTTTTAATAACTGACAACAACAGAACTTCACATACGCGATGCAACAGGAATCTATCAGAATCGTAACAGATTTCTTGGAATACTTGAAAATCGATTCAAAATTCTAAAACTGACATCTCTACTGATGGCATATCATCTCAATTAACGTTACCATGGGACTCTGTGAACTTGTAATATGAGAATGAAACAAACAGGATTCAAATTTAAAAATCACCTGCAGACTTGTTGAATATTCATGTCGTAAGCATAAATATTATAATCAAAGGTCAGTTCTTCACCAGGCTGTATATGTCGGAGTGCAAATATTCCAATTCTACTTTCTCCTTGTACACACCACTTCTGCATTTCACAATTTGGATCACAACTAAATATGTATACATATAGCTGGTTAGATAAAATGGCTAGGATAGTAGAAAAGGGAACTGCAATAAAGCAATTTTAAATATTTATTGGAAGATTCATTTTGGTAAGAATTTTAGCATATGCGTAATAAGGAAACAACATCCATCCCGAAACGCTTTTCGAGATCAAAATTTGAATATTATACTACACATACATTGACTAGACATTTTAATCTTTTAGCAAAAAGTTTATCATAAAATATTGGCCAGTCGCTAAATTTCTCCTAACGGCAGCCATCTTCTTCAAGTAAGTGTATTTGTCATTGCAAGTCACTACACTATTTTTGTCATTCCAAAAATAGTGTATTGCAGAGACACTGCAATATCAGCATCAAAACTTTTCAGAAAAGATATCGTACTACACTCTAGACAGCAATTTTTTTTTTAATTTTCACACAATTTTTCATTCAGTCAAAATCCCAAATAACCGCACTGCATTACATAGCAGAATAGATGATCATGAAGCCTCTTGAACAACATTATACTGGGCTAACAATCAAAACAGTTACATTAATCTCCACACAAGTCAAATATCTTGATTATTGCTGAGCTATCTTTGAATATTGACTGGGTCATTTTCTTATGATTCAGCCAATTTCAACAGCAATCTGGGTAGCGAAGTAACTTAATAGCAAAAACTAGCCTCTTCCAGCCAGATACATCTTAACTACCGTATTTCGCGGCCGATAAGTCGCTACTTTTTTCCAAAAGTTTTCTTTCTGAGACTTATACATTGCTGCGATCTATTTATTGTTTTTTTCAGGATCCACAGCGATTGTGAAGCGTTTTAAAAGTTATATATAGATGACGCGGCGAGCGCATGTACTTTTAAGATATGTCAAATTGTAGAGAGATTTGAATTAAATTGATAATAGACTGCACCCAAATTTACCGTGTACGTAGCACATGCTCGATCTTTTTGCTTGCAGACATTAGTGAATTTTCATTGGTACATACATGTCATACGTGCGATTTAATTTGATGACGATCCGATCATGTGTGATCATCAATCGGAACGGCCAGTATTATATCATTCATTGCAAAACGGCGCGAAAGGGAATGTATGTAGTTCTCAATCGACGCCAGCTTCTAAACTCTAAATTAACGAAACAAGGAATTTAAACTTAGCAAGTTCGAGAATTACTTTGACGTTTTGACAATGACGCAATCGACGCCAGCCTCTAAATTAACGAAACAAGGAATTTAAACTTAGCAAGTTCGACGAGAATTACTTTGACGTTTTGACGATGACGCAATCGACGCCAGCCTTTAAATTAACGAAACAAGGAAAAATCTACAATTGTGACATCGAAAAATATATTTTGGTATTTAAAAGCCTGATTCATAAAAAATAATAAATTATTTTATCGCCAATAATATATTGTTTTAAATACACCCTACGGAATTTAAACTCGGAAGGTTCGGCGCCAATTACTTTGACGTTTTGACAATGACGCAATCGACGGCACACTTTAATCAACAAAATCAATCAATCAAGAAAGTTCCACAATTGTACATTTTCACACTGTTTCTGTGATAATGTTTTGTACTATTGTAGAAACTGCTCCCGTTAATTATGTTTTGTTTATGTTCACGACATGACCTCTTGGTAGGCAATGTATTAAAATGCAAACTGTGTATCTCGATAAACAATAATTACAACAACAAGAAATGGCGTCTTCGGTGTCTGAGGAAAACAGATCATACAAAGGTGATTGGTTTGTAACGATCGGCTTAGAAGCGAGCACTTCAATTTTGTCTGAAAGGGAGTAAAATATACCAGCTTTCTTAAAACCATTCACTAGGCACTCCGGGGTCACTTGTTCCCATGCTTCAACAATCCACCGCGACACTTTGAAGGGAGAAAAACTATGTTTTACTCATCGGCCGAAATGACATTGCACACCTGGCCGAACGACATTGCACACCTGGCCGAACGACATTGCACACCTGGCCGAAACGACATTGCACACCTGGCCGAAACGACATTGCACACCTGGACAAAAACGATACTGCGCTTGTTCCATGCGTCTGAGTTAATGAATTACTGTACGTTATTACTTTAGCGTTTGATAAGCGTTTTTGAGGAGTGGTTAACGGACGCTTTGCGACTATTACGGTGCTGCGCCATATCTGTGTGCAAAATAGCAAAATTATAGAAAAATGACCCTTTGCGACCATTACCACGGAGGTGCTTATACGCCGCAAAATACGGTAATTCATACAGGATGAAATACATAGCATCTTTTACATTATACCTGTGATTGATGAATCGACCTTCATTTGCCATTCTATATCCATCAATGACTGTGGATGAATCAAGTTTTATACAGAAATGATCATTGTATGCATGATATAGTTCAATCGTTCGAATACAAAATTCTGCTTCACTCAATACTTCACCGACATATTCCAATATGAATGAACCTACAGAACAAAAAATAATCTAAAATTATTTTTAAATATGGCAATAACATTGCTTCACAACCAACAATGGGCAAATAGAAATTGGACATGAAATATTTCAGTCCACATTAACTTTATCATAAATTGTAAGAAAAAAATTATTATGTTTGGTATTAATTTAAAATTATTCTAAACCCTACATGTCTTGATTTCACATGAATTGATGAAAAAAAAGTTGTTTCTGGTTCATTCGATTTCACAAGCTCTTAAATGTATATAAATTGGATAAAACTAGCAGTTAGTAAATATACATTGTTTGGGAATTTCTACCAAATCTCCATTCATTCTTTTTGCCAGAATATATGATTCATTTTCTATCATTCCAATCAAATCTGATAAATATTTCTATCAATTATATGTATCAACAAACGGAAGATATTTCATTTCATGAAGCAGATTATACTTTAAAAGCCAAAAATTCAGAAATTCCACGTAATATCAACATATTAATTACATTAAATATATTTGATATGTAAAACGAAATCTATATTTCGAAAAAAAAAAATAGAAAAAGTTTCAAACATTTGAACAAGTACACACACAATTTATACCTTTATTTATATGCTCATTAGTGCATATTCCCCAACCTCTGTCATCGATTTTGATTCGTTCCAAGCTACTGCACCATAAACCTTGTTGAATTGCACGATTCGTGCAACTGAAATACAAAACAAAGCAAAAATAGGCCATTAGAAAATGTGTGAGAGATAGAAATACATAGCGAAGATCTAAAGCAAAATCAGTTTGTTCAGATGTCTGACACATACAGCTTTTTTTTCTGGCGATTGAAAAAACTTTCAGCATCATTGACACTGATAATGCATACGCCATAGCAATGTCCAGAAACATTTTCTAAATTTGCTCAGCATCTCTCAAATATATGATCATATAAATCAGTTCAGTAACCTTCCCTGTTGCTATTCAACTCTTACATTAGCCTAAAACAATGTAAATGCACAAACATTTGAAATTTTTACTAAATTCTAATGTGCAATCACTTGCATAATGAGCATCACAATAATGCGCTTAACAAAATTCATGACTTCATGTTGTCACCCATAGCTAATAAATTCTGCTGCAATTACTAAGTGATAACTAACGCATTACAATATTTCACAATTGCAAGAAAATTTCACATAAATAAAATCTGCTTTAAGTCTTGGGAACAAGATGTCGCATCCACAAATGCATTAAAATAATTCCATACCTTGAACCACATAGGCAAGTTGATGGCTGACATTCGAGTTTCCTCAACCTATTCAAACAATCTTTTCCACAAGCATCTCTAACATTAGGGTTGCATGAACAAACCTCATCACTTATATTATTAGGTGTGGGTTGTGGGCTGGTGTATATATCTGCATTTAAAAAGAAATATATAAAATATTACAGATAAGATTGGTGAGATTAATGGCCTAGAGGTTATCATGTTGGCATCGTTAATCCATGCCCACCACTCAACCCAGGTTGTAATAACTTGGGTAGACTAGATCGAAATGGAAAAACAATGTCTTTCCAACAACACTAATCTTATCGGTCTACAAGTGGACAACGCATGAAAGACCAGGCTGATCCACTCCAGAGAGCGGCTATGAAAAAAAAAACAGCAGAAATTTCATCAAAAAAATGCCAACTATTTCACGAGATAATATCATTTACTTGAAGATTAAATTAAAATACTGTCCTGTATTAAAACTAAGAAAAAAAAGTTTCGAAATAATCATCAACAACATTTTTTTTTTAAATTGAAAGACTGTCATTTTATCCTTTAAAACAGACACAAGTATTAGAGAAAATTTTACATCCCCTAAAGAAATTCTTACACTGACAGAAAATCTATACAATCAAACATGATCTCACATACGGAAACTTATCTAATTAATTAGAACACATGTAATGATGTCATGTGTCCCAAAATTATTTATGATTCCGCTAGGGTCATCACTACAGTTTACCTAATACTGTATTTGACATACACTACAGAAACAGAATAATATTTCAACATTTCAGATAAACGTATTAGAAAAGAAATTGTTCGGCCATAGTTTGCCCATTTTGCACGCTGTAAAATTTGACAAGAATGATTCAATTCAAGTATAAACAAAAACGAAATCATTTTTTTCATCAATATCCTAATTACCTGACTAGAACAGTCCCTAAAATACAGTACATTAACATACTTTTGCTTATTTTCACAAATGATATTGAAGGATTGTGACGATTAGATATTTTTCTAAGCTTATACATTAGCCAGGTTTCATATGGAAGTTGAAAATCTTTCAAAGTTGAACGAAGATATTGCCCAGCGTCATAAGGGGGAGGAAGCTTTGCTACAGAATTACTGGCATCATTACTTGGAGTTGTGCCGCTGCTGAAAAATAAATGAAACCTTGTGAAAAGCAACTATTTTCAAAATTACAAGACACAGACCTTTATTTATCGATAAGTTTTATGTGCCACTATACTGTTTGACGTTAAAATTTTAACAAATATTATCGTAATGCTTGAGTAGCGTTACTTCACATTTCCTGAATTTTGAAATCAAGTGTTATTCCATCTCCTAGTACGATTATAAATTATGTTTTTCTTCAATGACGGATGAATTGCAATCTGAAAACTACAGCTAGGTACATAAAAACAACCATTACTGGTTGTCCAAGATTTCACACAATACTTCACTTATTTTCTTTAATTCGCCGAAAAACACAACAACATTGATGAGGAAAATTCTTTTACATTTTTGGCTACTAAAAAATCAGAACAAGGGGCTGTTAACTGCTGAGATTATCACAGTAAAAATTTAGACGGTGCCGAACCTGTTTATCTTTCACTATTAAATTAAAACAATACCATGAATATATGGCTTATAATCAGAAATCCTACGATGGAAGTAGAGTCTTCCATACCCAGGTCGCCATCGACTTTCTTCTTTTGATGTTATCCTTCGTCATACAAGTTACTGCTTTGTCCATGTAAAGGCATTATCGCATGTGGGTTGATACTCCATGACACCCCGTCACACTGGAGCTTACTCGAGTAAAAATTTATTTTTATTTTCTACACTAACCTTTTTGAATTTCTTTTGTAAGTAGAAGAGTACAAACCAGCTTGCAGATAAGGCTTTCCGCACAATAATTTTGAATTCGATTCTTCAAATCTGAAAATAACAATCCCATTTTCACATTTAACAAAATCCCATGGCAGGCTAAAACGTGGCTCGAAATCAAATTGTAAGGCTGACTGAATCCCGGCTTGAAACCAATTGCGTTTCCAGCAAGTTCCTATGATTTGCATGAATTACGTATATTCGAATACACTACTTCACACAAATATACAGACTGATGTCTACGAAGTGTTTCAATTCTTCATCTTAATCAATAACTTCAATTATAGTTTTTCACAAAAGTTCTTTTCTTTGTTACATGTGGCCAAATTGAATAAATATATTTTTTTAAACTTATCTTTAAAAGATTGTCAGTTATTTTAAAAATCTCACCAATCTTTTGAAAATATGTACAATTTTTTATTTCACTGATTTTGAATGTACCTATTTAGTGTCCAGATTATTATGATATTTTGTACTGTAAATTGTCTAGTGGGAGTAGATATAAGGAAAATACAGACACAGACACAGAAAAATTTACTTTTTATTGCTTTTAACTATCTCTTGTTGTTTATGGTGCTTATTCTTGAGTTGCTTCTTTTCTTCTAAAAACAAAAAATTGACAATTTCAGTATCCTTTTTAATAATATTTCGGTTCATTCTCAATATTGAAATTTGATTTTCGTAAGGATAAAATAAATTGTAAATCTGGAAACGATGTTACAAAATTCAACTCTTTGAGCAAATGTTCTCATGAACCGAATGTTCCATTCTCATCAAGTATAATTACCATATTTTACTTGAGTGATTCTTTTTTTTCTGTGAAAATAAGCCATATCCAAATTAAACGAATTTTGGAAAAAAGCAGAATTTTACTTGAGATTTATTTCATGGAATTTTGTTGCCAGAAAACCATGAAAATATAGTAGTACATTCAATTATCACAGCACAAAAACATCGATAAGAAAACCAAGCATGCCAGGGAAAGCCTTTTTTTTTCTTAGTGACTTAAATGTTTAAGAGATTCTCTACAAACGAACAAAAACGCCTCTAAATCATTAACACCACTATTTCATAGCAGTATTGATGATTTTGAAACTCATCATGTGGTTCGGTTGCAAATAATATGAAACAAATATGCCTCATAGCAGATCATCTGGGGATTAAGCAAAATCAGTCTAAATTAATATTGAAACTTGTTCGAACAGGAATTCTCTGTTGTACACAGCGTAAAAAAGATGATCCAAGTGCGGGCTAAAATCAATAAAAACAAGTAAAAATGCACAGTATTTATCAATAACATACTGAAACTCATTTTTTTTCCAACAGTGGATGTATGCTTTCCTACATGTTCATTGCTTGATTTAAATTTCTTAGCTGGGATATCTCCATCAACCATTTTCTTTGGTCTTCCACGAGAACGCTTTATGGGCATATTTTTATTAATGGTGACGTTCTTTTCAACCTATAAATTACAAAAACGAAAACACATAACAAATAATATTCTTCAATTGACAAAAAATCGCTAATATAAAAATATAACAATATAACAATTAGTTATCTGGTTGAAACCTGAAAGAGCACCTAAAAGGGCCCAACCGACAAGAGGACACTCGTATAGTAAATGCTTATCTTTAAAATATTGTCATTTATTTTAAAAATCACACCAATCTTTTGAAAATACGTACAAATTTTTCTTCCATTGATTTAGAATATAGCTATTTAATTTAGTGTCCTAAATATTATGATATTTTGAATTGTCTAGTGAGAGTAGACATAGACGCAGCAAGGTGCTATATAAAAAGTAATACTCAGCAACTTCAAGCTATATTGAAAATGTTCCAAACAGAAGTGAATCGCCGTAATAGAGAGCGGTGGCTGGTATCTACCCTGGGAGGTGGCAAAATCTTATAAAACTCTGTCGTTTCTTATTGAAACATGTAGGCAATGTAGTAGCGAAATTCCAAAAAACTGTTAATACCGTAGAAGATATGTATAAACTTTAAAATTAATCACTCCACAACAGGAACACATGTTTTTTACAAGATTGTGAGTCTCAGCAACACTTCAATCCTTTTAATGTTCTACCATAGAATAGATCTCCATGACAATAGTTTTAAAATAGTAGCTGATAACATTAGTTACTTTTATCTGATATTTTCAGCTAATTTTGCCCGATATCAAAGTTTTAAAACAGTAAAAACGTGCCGGTATATCAGTTGGTCAATATTTTAGTCTGGCACTACCAAAATCCAAATATGTTTGCATTTATTCGATTATAACAAGACTAACCTTGTTCGAATTATGATCATAATCATATCTGTTCATGCCATTATTTTCTCCATTTTCATCTCTAAGTTGCTGAGTGTCATCATGAGAAGTTGTGTTGTGTACCTGATGAAAGGTTGGAGAACAATGTATAGATTGGGCCTGTTTGTCCTTAAGTTTTGCTACAACTGACTCTATACTTTTCTTCAACCCGAAATTTTTTTGTTTTGTCATATCACAATCTTCTAAAAAGCCCATTTCTCTTTCAACTTCTGAACATGCATCTTCAAATTGTTTGTATGTGTCCCACATGTACATTTCAACAGTCAAGTTGATTATTTCTCTGATGTGATCATCTTCCACAGTATGAAGATACAATCCGGGTTCTGTATCATTCAAATATCCCTTGGTTATCTTCATCTTCACACCTTTTAGTGAGCAAATTGCTCTAGTAGAGGACAAAGCTTCTTCTCTAGTTATTACCTGATGGCGGGATAAAGTGGGAGAATCGAGCATTGATCGCTTCGAAACATCATTTCTAGCCCTCGCTAGAATTTTCTTGACATTAGGTTTGACAGATTTATCATGTAACCGGAAGGCCGATTTTCTTTGTTTTCTCGGAATTACAGTGGCACTCGTTGTTGGAACTTTTCCTTGGCCAGAAGCTCCGTGTTCCTTATCCGATAAAGTCGTGGGCTGCCTCATGTTCGAACTTGGAGTGTTATCAGCAGCAGCATTTAAAGTCTGTTTCCGTGGTCTTCCAGGTCGTCGTTTCTTGGGTTTAACAACTGGCTCAATTATTTCTTCACTATTGGGTGGAATTTCTGTATCCTGATGTTTGTATGCCCAAAACTTTTTAGGATGTTTTTCAACATTCATTTTAGTTTTACTTTTCGAAATTTGAGACTCCTGAGTTGGATCATCTGCAGCTTGCGTCATATTCCTGGTCGACTTCTCAATATCTATTTGATCAGATTCTCCGGTTTTCTTGTGTGCTGTAGTCACGTTTTCCAAATAACTCTGCACAGCTGCATCAACAGATTTAGTTAGAGCATCCTTGTTGACCGTAGACGGAAGATTAGCCTCAATTGCTTTCCTAATTTGCTGCATCAATGACTCACCAACAAGCTTGTCCCTCAGTAAGCTTTCAGCAGAATTACTTGCAGAAGAACTACTGACAGATGTAACACTCTCTCTAGTAAGCTCCTTCAAAGAATCATCAGACTGGTAATTTTTCTCCTCAGCTGAACAATCATCAATATCCCCATCAGCACAGGAAGAGTCTGTCAATATCGTAGAAAACCTCTTAGTATTTAATTCAGAATTTGGCAAGTTTCTGCGTTGTTGGATTGATTTGGCAATTTTAGATGTGGACAAGCTATTACTTTTCTTAGCCCTGGGCCCTCTTGGCTTCCCCCTAGGCCACCCCCGTTTTCTTTTAAATGGAGTCCCTCTTGACTTCGAAAGAGCATTGGTCTGCTCTGTGTTAGCAGGTTTTGTTGGCAAGGAAATAAGATTTGCATTGGCATCATTACTCAAATTTATTGATTCATTTTCCACCCCAATAACATCTGGTTTACCATCTGATTTGCTTTTTTGGTGAAGCATTTGTTGTGTTGTACTATCAGTATTACATTCACGAATACCTTCTCGTTTACTTAAACCTTTCAAAGATTTGGCATTTTTTGGAAAAACAGCAATTCTCGATTCTGAACTATCCTCAGCACAGTGCTGGAACATTTCCAACCTGGTTCGCGATGCATCTGAAAAACTAACATTAAAAAATATATTGGCATTTTTTGCTTTGTGATCTTGTTGACGTTTTTGAAACGGATCTAATGTAAGATTTTCAAAGCCTTTCACCAGCTCATCCAAAATAAGCAAGAAAGCAGGATCGCATATATTTTTGGACTTGCGAAAAAATTTCTTTTTCTTGTGTTTTGAGTGTTTTTTGCTAGAATGGGTGTGGCCTTGAGAGGTGAAAGTGTCAGAATGATCATTGACAGTCGGGATAATTACAGGTGTTGTCAAAATTTTATCCTGATCATCTGTTCTTACAACTGATTTTTCTGCTGAAAAAGTGCCAAATCCAATGCGTGAAGTACTATATTGTGCAAAAGATGACAAAGCATTTGCTGAAACACTAGTTGTGAACGATCTGTCAACTGATGACTCGGGAGATACACTTGCTTCATCAGATGAACTATCATCAGCATCATGATCATTATCCTGTTGCCATGGGTTGAAATTATTGTTTTCAGTTCTGTCAATTTGTCTGAAATTTAGTGAAAAAGTGTCATTGTTAACACTCATAGAGACATGTGTTCCTGAATTATTTTCTTGTTGGTTTTGCATTGGTTCAGCAGATACAGATTTATTTGGCTCCGAACCATTTGATGGTCTTGTCGGCGGTTTCACAAGTGGAGCACTTGATGAGGGTGATAAAGCATATCCAGGTTTAGATTTCAACTTCTTTTTCATTTTTTTCTTTTTATCTTTGTCTCTCTTTTTCTTTTTACCAGATGGATCTGGATGTTTGTGTTTTTTGTGCTTTTTGTGTTTCTTCTTTTTGTGTTTTCCTTTGCTACTTACTGGCAGTGTCTCTGTATTTTCTGAAGTTGCACTCGTGACAGATACTGTGTAATCATTTTCCATTGTTTTTTGAATATCATTTTCTGGAATACTCTGTGTGTCTATGTGTACCGGTACCAAAGAAGCAGAGACATTTGGTTCCAATATTTGCTGGTGGGTGGGGGTTGATTCTGTGACAGATTTGCTGGAGGGAACAATTTGCAATTCTGATTTTCTAGCTTCGCCAAACCCAAGATATGTGTTAATTTTCTTCAACGAAAGGTCAGAAGTTCCAACAGTTGTAATGACAGAGGGCATCATAGAGTTCATTGTTTTTGTCACCTCAGTATAACTGGCAGCAACCAATGCATCATCTTTCACATTCTTAACATTCTTGGATGAGTTACGCTTATTTTTATCCCCAATACACTGTTGTACAGCAGCCAATGAGTTCTGTTCCTTATTTCTTTTCAGTGCTGCTGATTTGAGTAAGTTTTCTGTAGCTCTCTCGACAATTGAACTTGAAATTTTATATTGGTGAGCAAGTGCAGAAAATGTGTACATGGTTTCTGTAATTCCACTTTCAGTGAGAGGTTGTGACACTTGACGACCGAATACTTTCGTCCTTGACCTTGGTTTTCGCTTCATTTGTTTTTCTGCATTGTTTTTAGACTTTGCAGCAAATTTTGGATTCATCATAACTTGCTGCTTCGATGCTGATTTGATATCATCAAGAAATTTCAAAAATGCTTGTGTTCTTTCTTTGCTTCTTCGATTTTCCTTAACTTTTGGTGCAATTTCTTCCATTAATCCTTTGTCATTAATTGTGTACATGGAAACAAGGTTTGTGGGTGATTTAACTGACTGTACCTGAGTGGTTTCAGGTGCAGGAGGAACTTGAACATTTGCCAGCGACAGTGGTGGTTTAACTGCCTCACCATCCTTCTTGACTTTCAAATTCTGTTGCATCATTTTTTTTGAAGGACGACCACGCTTTGGAATTCGATCTTGTTCAGAAAGCATTGGAGGAAGTTTGGGACCTTGAACGGCAGTGACTGTTTGCCACTGACGAGACTTCTTCAAAGTTGACTGTTTACCAACTTCCTCGCCAATACCGTTTTTTGAATGTTTCGCACTATCAATATGACTCCTTTCCATGCCTAAATTTGTGGATGTCATTCCAGGTTGAGGCAGCCAATTGAACTGTATAGATTGGGAGCCAAAGTTGCTTTTGCCAGTAGGATCTGCATTAACTTTAGGCTTTAAACCACTCGAATGTCCAAGGTAATCATTTGAAAACATACCATTCTGTCCCAAACCTTGTCGATGAACATTATTGAAATTAAGCTGTGATGAAACTTTGCGTTTAGCAATTTTTGATTTTTTTTGTTTATCTCTATTTTTTCCCAAAAGCTGTCTACCAGAAGGGTCAGAATTGTTGGTACTATTGAGGCCAACCAAATTATTATTGCTGTTCAATAACTCACTGGATCTCGATGTCTCTGAAAGAGATCCATAAGTAGTTTGAGAAAGTGCTGAAACGGTTTGCATTTGAGTATAGGACCCTCCATCTGAATATCCATTTTTTGATCCTAATCTGCCATTTGCATCAGTTGGTTTATGCGTTGAAAATGGAACAGAAATTCCTGCGAAAGAATTTGTTCTTGGCGTTTCAATAAAAAAATTACCAGAAGTCGTATCAGGAATATTCGAACTATCATTAACTTGAATTCCATTTTCCAACTCGGACGTGGTGCTATCCATAACAGGAGAAAAATTTATAGTTCCAAAATTAAGAACATTCATATTGCCATAACATGGATAGTTTCTTGAATGCCTGTTTGTCAAAAGATTTTGATCAAGTTGGTTCAGATTATGGATCCTATCAGAATTCTTTTCCTGGTTTTCAACTTGCAAAGAATTGATTTTAGTTTTGGAGGATACACTACGATGATCTGATACATGATCAGGTGAATGTTCTGGTCCACTGATGCTACCAGAAGATGTACTACTGCAGCTTGATTTGTCAGCATCAGAAGGAATAGGAGTTGTTGTCAATTTTTTTTCTTTACTTCTGTTTTCCATATCTTCATGTACAATTTGTATCCCACAAGAATTGGACTGAGTAAATGCATCATTTTCACTGATTTCTGGATGACTTGAATCGAGGTGGGATGGGATGTTACTGATGCCTTCTGTGTTGCTATGCATATGGTGAGAAGAATGTTGCATCTTTAAAATAGATGGGGTAAAGTTGTAAGGTAAGAAAATATTTGAGAGTATTACTAAATATTTCATGAAATAACATCAAAATTATTTGCGAAGATAAAGCTGCAATTTTTGAAAGATTTTCCACAGGACTGAGATTATGTTACAAATTTGTTTATATTGATGGATAATACAAAAATATTAAAAAAGGCATCATAGACAAAACCGCAATGTAAATCTACATAACTCTGCATTCAAATCACAAATATACATGTATGCCAGCACTAATTTCCATGTGAAATGGCATCAACATGCAGTTAATCAACACTCAAATTAAAATATAAGAATTATTATCAAAATCAAGGCAATTAAGCGGATTTAAAATAAGTAAAAAACACTGTATAGTAAACTAGAAAGCTCTCCGGCCTGTAATAGGATATTAGTCAACTCAATCTCTATTTAAGCCCTGATATTGCTACAATACCTTGACTTTTGAAGACTGGTGAAAGTTGTTCGTGAAAGAATGAGATTCATTTCCAATCAAATTTCTTGAGCTAATATTTCGTTGCCTTGAACTCCCGCTATTTTCATTGAGCTTCCTGATGCTTGATGCAGCAGGTATTGATGAAATCAATGGCCAGCGACCATTACATGTGTTTGCTGATTGTTGATGAAGTAAAGATACATATGATGAAGACTCACTACCATCATGTTCAGATACACAGGTATCATTATTCAGAGTTTCCATGAAAATAGATTGGTTTTGGGAACCTGTATCGAGCGCGCTTGAAGAAAATTGCAGTATCCTGGGATCAAAAGTGTTGCTTATTTGGGACACTGCTCCAACTTGACTGGATGATCCATAAAGTTTATCTGATAAAAAATTATAAAAATGATCAAAATAATATTGGTATTTTGATTTATCTCAAATACTATAGGTGAGAAGATTGTCAGAAAATGGCACATTATTGGCAGATAGTTTGATTCACTTATATTCTTAATGTGCATAATGCATTGGAATAAAAATGATCATTATCATTAATTAATTAAATTGTTGCACTAACATTGCATAAATCTTTCTGAAGTATATTCAACTTCAACCAAACCATACATTCTAAATATTTTTCTTTTAAAATTTTTTCAGCAAATTCTGAACTCATTATCTTAGAAAATACTTCCTTTAGATATTTCTTACAACTCCCACCTTGCGATTCAGCTTGTGTGGCATTCATGTTATTGCCAGATATTCCAAAACTAGGATGAGATAAAGCTGACATCTTTTCCACACAATCAATTGCTGTATTGACTGCAGATGACTTTGTGCTAGAGATTTCTATTGATGATGAAACCCGACAATCTGTACTCGTTTGGTTTGTGTTGCTACCACTCTGTAATGAGGAGCAATGTAATAAAAATATCGTTGATGGCAGATACATTTTAAATTACTACACAGATTAACTGCCATATCCTTTTGTTCAATCAGCTAGTATTACATATATATCATGCGACCTACGGGACTAAAGTTCTGTTTTTAGAAAAAATTTAGCTCTTCTCAAACAGTGCAGTGTTTATGTTTAAAGAAAAGCCTGATATTTTTTTTTTTTTTTTTATAGCAACTTCTTAGAGTGGATCACCCTGTCCAAGGCCCTGTAATAGCGGCCACTTGTAGACGGACAGGGTTACAATTACTGGAAAGATATCATCTTTTCCTGTTCGGCTTAGCCTACCCAAGTTATTACACCCTGGGTTGAGTGGTGGGCATGGATAAGCGAGCCACACAAGATTTGTAACTGAAAGTAGTAAAATTTTGGCCTTTACAAGAAGAATTCTGTTTACCTGATCTTTACTCTGATCGACCTGGGATAAATTCCGGTGGATAGAAGATATTTGATTACTGTTATTGTTATTGATCTGACTACTTTGCAATCCACTAGATTGTGGATCCATCAAATTGGCCAACATGGTGAAGATATCGCTACTCCGAACTTCATGTTCCATGATGGGATTGTTGATAAGTTTGTGTGACTATAAGTATCATTACTACATTTCACAACATATCATTTAAATGCTTTTTTTATCCTGGATATAATTACAATTCCAGTACCAATTCGTGCATAAGCATATCTACATAATTTGTATCACACTGTAAAAGAAAAATCTTATTTCATTCTTCGGGAATAATGTTAAAATAACCAAAAAACCTGATGGGGATACAATTAAATGCCCACTGCATGATGTCTATTTGAAATCGAATGACATCACACTGTATATCATGATTGATTTCGCAACAATAAATGCATCTTGAAGTGGAAGATAATTTCTATGTGACATAGTGGTTTCCAAAATTTTTGAGTGAGGACCAAGTCGGAATTATTAAATTTAATTTACATATATTGTCTAAAAATTTATACATATTTTTTAAATCACTGGAAGAACCGCATAGAATATTTCATAGCTTCTTGATTCATAAATTAATCTAATGTTTTTGAACCGTGTTAACAATGTTGAAAAGACGAGTCGAAAATGTTTAAATGTAAGACTTAAGGACAAAATGCATGTGAAGTGGTATTACCGATGCGTTGCATTTCGTTTCGCGTAATAAACTAAAATCGATAATGCACGTCTGCATTGCTTTACGTCAATCGTGCTTCCATGCGTACAAAGCACAAACATAGAAAAGAAACAAGCATTCTGCATTAGCTTTCATAGCAAACCGTTCTATTTCATTGGAAAACGTAAGGAAATGCATGCAGAGCATTGCGCTTGCGTAAAGCGCAAGGTTAAAATAAAACAAACCAAGAAAAAACGCAACCTACGCAAACATATAGTGTGACCTTTAGATTCGGAGCTGTTCTTTGGGTGACAGTCTACCTGTCTAAATGAAATACTTCTGCAAAAAATAGAAAATGACTTCCTCTGATCATCACTTTAAGGTCCCTAAACAGATGTTGGAGGAGCTGATTTCAGAAATGAATTGTTCATATTCCAAAACAAAGCATTTAACCACAACTTTTCAGGAGCAAGCACATGTTGTTTCTTTGAATCTTCATCTAAAATTTGTTTCTTTGGCACACATTATTAAAATCAAACATTACCCTAGGTTTAGTTTGCTTTCTTGATAACTACAATGTGATATTATTTATTTGCATTGCCTTTTGTATTGATAGAGGTTTTGAAATAAACTATGTCTATGTAGGCTTACGCAAAATTTACGAGTTAATGAAATTACGTCAGTCGTCTGCAGTTGAAATTTCATATTCAAATTCCATATGTTTGACGAAATGTTAGTAATGCATTATCATGAGTCCGAATATTGAACCTCAAATGTTCATCAAGGATACTCTGATCAGTTAATTCTATATCAAATTCTAATTAACAGCTTTACAGGTCATGTAATATAATGATAAAGGCAAAAGCTTTGCCAAATGAAGGCCTGCTTTGAGATGACATTTTTCAATTATAATAGAAAATACTCCTCCCATCTTTTAATATCATGAATATTGGCTTTTATAGTACCCACATACAAATTTTTTGTCCTTTAATGTCAAATGTGATGTTCGTTTCATTTCTAAATACAGGGGGTTAGGAGCAACAGTGATAAATATTGTTTTTAGGGGGTCAGATTTTGGCAAAATATATGACATTTTTTTGTATGCATATAATTATTCCAACAGCCATAAAATACGAACTGTTAGGGTTTTGGGGTATGATGGGTCTTTTTGAAGACACTTTGTCACATATGCCACGATGTCGAAAACTATGCGACAAAAAATTCCTGAGGCTCACTGATGGTTGGGAGTTGCCTTGGCGGTCGGAAGGGTAGGAATTTTCTGGTGACATCCTTTCGCTACCTGGCGTTGATTATGGCTGTCTGACAAAGTTGCAGATATTTTTATTAGTTCTTCTCAAAATTTTTGTAGGTAGAGAATGTGGCATTACAAGGCTTCAAATTTAAAATGCTATTCAAGGAACACGTTTATTCCATTGTGTCAATATCTCCATCTTTGAACCATTCTGAGATAGCGATATTAAATTATCGAATATTCACAATAGTTTTAGTTTATCAACAACTTGCAACGACGATCTGATACTACGGCGATCGTGCAATAATCTTGAATTTATTAACAATGTCGAAGATAAGTAATGTGTCAGATATATTTTATCACAAAATTTCGCGTAAATATCCACAATATTTGAGTTGACAATAACATTGAAAACATGTCGTTACAAGTTATATGTTCTTACCTGTTCTTTTATCTGTTTCATTCATTTTCATTAAGCATTTTATTACAATTTACTTGACTCAACATTGCTTTCTTACAATTGTTTACTGCCATATGTATTCACGGTCCATTGTTTCATTTGAATAAATAAGTATTTTCATTTGGATTTCTGAACCATAACAGATCAGAGATAGTGAGTTGTTTACACCTAATTTGTTTGAGTTGATTTAAAGTGATACAGTTCCGTATAGGTTTCATTTAAATTTATTAGCATTTCCATTTGTAGTTCTGAACCATAGTGAGTGGTTTAACCCTAAGTTATAAGCTTTGATTTGAAGCACAGAGCCTTACAAATTTAAAGATGCCTGCAAAACTCTCGAAAATACTACCGGTACGGCACAAAAAATGATTGTGCTACGTTTTAAAGGTATTATGGTACTAAACTTCACTAGACCCGCCATAACTGCCAGTCCAACGCCAGGTGGCGAACGATGTCGCTAGAAAACTCCTACATAGAATGTCAAAGCTTCTGGCAACATAGCTGCACATCCAGCATACTATCCACCGGTCTCATGAAGTTTAGTACAATATATCGGATTATCGAGAAAATTCCCCACGTTGGAAGCGACCCAACCTAACACGAGAGAAAATGCCAGATATTTGCAGCATTAGAGCCCCCTAGTTCTGAGTTAGGATGAGAAAATTCTACCAATTTTTATTTTGGTGACATTCGGGAATATGGTACCTACTAAACTTCACTGAACTCCTACTGCCTATCCATACCGTCTGCTGTATAGGGTCTTTTTGTACATTTTTTTCTTTTGGTGGCCATTTCTGTACTTTTCGGTCGTATCTGTAATTAGAGTACTGGCACGCAGTATGTAACCAGGGCAGGGAAGGTTGGCGGGGCCAATTTGAAACACCGATATTACTGTTTTAGATTAATTATCAATGATCATGTTCAACCGGGGGCCCGTTTCATGGTTTTCGGCCGTACCTAACTTGGCCTAATACAGAATAGCAAAAACGAATTAAAATTTAAAATGATTATTTTGGATAGGATCATTATCACGATCTAGGGTGCCGCAAATTTTTTTCTCTGCTTTTCCCTTTCTCTCCCACCTTTCCTAAGTTGATGTTGAAAGTGATATCCTGTAACAAGCTTAATACCTACTGCCTAATGTGGCCTTTTTACCAGAGGCCACCTCGCCGATACAAAATACCTTCTGCCTTACACCATACATTTGTCACCAAAACGGTAGGGAACTGGTAGGGTACCTGTACGGTACGTCATGGCAAGCTATTTCGCTTAAAATCCTGATCAATGCAACAGCGCGAGTGTCGCAGTCAAACCAAACCATTCCGCGTTCCATTGAGTACAAACAAACAGACAGAGTCAGGAGTAGCTTACGCAGTACGAAATCAGAAATGGTCATGAACAAAACAGCACAACCACAAAAAGAACCAATGCCGGGAAATGAATAGTTCCCACAAACGACCAAAGTAAATTATTCTAAGACTCGAATCCCGTGAGGAAATGATGATGATTATATGCGATTATTATCTGCTGGACACCTCGCCGGTGCACGTTGTATTTCGCGTAAGCGCTGTACACGACTTCCTCCACCAACTGGGGGGCCTATGCACAAGGATGAATGAAAAATACGATTATCCAAAAACCTTCACCCCGATTCGGAACTAGTATATGTATGAGAGGTCGTGGTTCGCCATATGATTAAGCCGTATTTTCGGCTTTCCTTTTTTGCATAATACAAATGGTACTTACTTGGGTACTTACATTGGTCAAAACCTCACATGGGGTACTCATATTAATTACTTAGTCAGCAAATTGTCAAGAGCCGTCAGGGTCTTAACAAAGCTCAAGTTTTATATTCCTAAAAATATTTTACGCACTGTTTATTTCTCTATTTTTCACTCTGTGTTACAATATGGTATAGTCTTGTGAGGAGTAGCTGCACAAACGCAATGGAATCCTCTCAAAGTACTCCAAAAAAGAGCTATAAGGATTATTTCCAAAGTTCCATTACGAACAACATTGAGTCCTCTTTATAAGAAACTAAATATTCTGAAACTAGATCCCTTGTACCAATACGAGATGGGCAAAATAATGTATAAATATATAACACTGGCACTCCTGAATCGTTTGCTCCATATTTTTCGACATACAGTAGCGTACATTCCTACAATACTGATTTGCTTCGAAACAGTCGTATCATGTTCCCAGAGCCGATACCGAAATTCTGCAAAAATCCATTTAAGTTACTGGGGTAAAAATATGGAACAGCATTCCTGAGTATATCAAGGAATCTTCATATTCTCTATTTAAAAGAAAAATATTTGTGCTTTTTATTTAGTGATTACTGATATTGTGTTCTGATGAGTTTTATATTAAATGATTTACAGTGATTCAGTGATTACAGTTTATTAAGACATTCTAAATGTTTTACTAATTATGTTTTTTCACCATTTATTGGTGATTATCGGTACTAAGGTGCCCCTATTTACATACGTTATATACATACAGTTAGTTAGGTTTCCTATAACCGTCTCATTTTGTCTTGAATATTGGTCCATATTAAGTTTTACTCTGTACGATAGGCATGATACATTGCTTTAATCTGATAAAATTGAAATACCATTGAACTAAAAATACTCTGTTATATAATCATATATATGACTAGCTTGTATGGCCAGCGATCCTGATTGATGGATATGAGATTGCATGAGATTCTATTTTACATCCATATCTACGGTAGATGTAAAAAAAAGTCTCATAAAAAGTATTGATAGTATTTAGTTGAGCTACTATTTTTTTTTTTATTGAACTGCTATAGTTAAACAGTTATATTGTTTTCCTCTGTTTGTTCTATTTTATTATATTGCCTCGATTACCTCTTTTTTGTTCTCTTTCTCAAATTTACCAGGTACTCTTCCGGGCATTCTTGGTGTCTGTGTTGAATTTTACAGTGCGAACACCAATGTGCTTGAATGCTATGTGGTAAATGAGGGTGTTAAAATATTTGTCATTAAAAGTGTCATCATTTGTAAGTGCAAAGATTATTATAGTCCATTGCAATTGTTTTGTTTATTTATATTTGGCAAGAATGGATGATGGTAGACTTTGATGACCAACTGGTCGTATTGCCATTCACCAGTCTTTACCGAAATACATTTGCTGTGTATCTACATACAATTTAATGTATTATGTATTGGATTTCTGATTCACAAAATAATAAATTCTCTCTCTCTCTCCTACTACTTTATTCGGGTGAAAAAAACGCATGTCAAAACAATCTAACTACACTTATCCACAGATATTTTTATTGCGGCATAAAAATACGATACAGCTGCTTAAAGTGCATTAATACAATGTAGGTTTTTTGCCCCCCAATTTTTTAACAATTAATAAATAAGTTTAAATTAATATAGCAATATGCAAATTAAACAACAAATAAAATATGAACATATGAAATAATGATATTATTGCTGGTATACGACTTTCTGTCGTTGCGAGTATATCCGCATTTTGGACTATAGCTAGTGGAACGTCTACTACCACGGATGCACATCAGGCTGGAGCTAAGAACGACGAACGATATTGCAGCTAAGATATTTTTCATATGTCTGCTCTCGTTTCTCTGACAAGTTATGCGGGAAGGTTTTGAAAAATGTTGCTGCTCCACGTCCCATCTCGCCTGTCGCGCAAAGCACTATGGGCGTGGAAACTCCATGTTCCACTCCACACATTCGGTAATTGTATTCTCGTTTCTTGGCTTGTTCGTGCTGGTTGTACGATGAAGGAAGATCGGATCACAAATTTCTAGATGCGTTAGGATTAAGCACCCTCACCCTTTTGTGAAAATTTTTTTCCACATGCTCAAAACTGTTGGACAAATTGTATCGCAAACATACTGAATCACGAATATTTACGTAATACAATGCAGGCCCAGTTCCAGCTCCTTAATCCATACCCACCGCTCAACCCAGGATGTCATAACTTGGGTAGACTATGCGGAATTTGAAAAGATCATATGTTTCCAACGAATCCAAATCTGTCCGTCTATATAGTGTCATGGGTCAGGGCTACACGGAATGGCTATAAATAGGACGGAAAATTTTTCTCAGCTGTCGGTGCATATCCGTGAAACGATTCTTATATCCAATGTCCATTTATAAATTGCAAATCCTCACATAACAAAACACGAACAAACAATTCCTTTGTAATATTTGTATTGCTAGTAAACAAATTTAGCTCTCACTAAAAAGCATAAATTGTACTATTACTATAATGCATTTTTTTCCTGAAATTCACTCTGAGTAATACTGGAAGGAGTGCTGAAAAGGAAACAACCAACGGCCACTTAATAGCATTAAAGACCTACTACATTGTGCAGTTCTACAACTGAACTAGTGTTGGCAATTTTAAGTAAAAGTATCTAGTTTACCGAGTTTATTTTAAAATTTTTTTACCTAGTTTCACTGATATCTGATTCACCTTTTTTTTCCATTTTGAGTTTTAGTTGGTAAATTACTATGTAACATTAGATAAATTAACTTCATTTTCAACTAAGTACGTAGTTCACAAAACTAGGTAACTGGTATAAAAAAACTAGATAAATTATATTTTCGACTAAAATATCCTTCAAAATGGCCTATATGAAAATTTTCACCTTGAAATGTATCAAATGCAGCAAAAAAAAAACGATAACCTAGTTTTAAACAAGTTACTGACTAGTGTGTAAGTAAAACTGGATTACCTAGTAATACTTTATCTAGTTTGTGGTAAATTTGTTTTACTTTACCTAGTTTAAGAAAATAAATTAGGTCGTTATCATTGAATTGCATTCCGGGCGGGAAAAGTCCAATGGAACTGAGCTGCTACGGTAACGCGCAGAGTGGTATCTGTATTGAGCGAAGGTAATACCATCTACCACTTCTTAGTCGCTTCTTACAACATGCAGGAAAAATGTTAGGACTATTCTAAATTCCGTGTCTACAGAGTAAGAATATAATGATATTGACGATATGAAAGATGCTCGAGTTTTTCATTCCACCACTTTTTTGTCTGTATGACTTATATTGAGAAAGGACTGCTGGGAACGTTATAAAAACGCTTAAATCCTGCTATCAGATTTTAATACTTCTATCGCGTACACAATAATATTTGATTAAAATTCTATGAATACGTAAGGTAAATTTTGTACGAATTTGTCGGCAAATTCGAGATTGTGTGTCCTCAGTACGGTGTAGAGCTATGTTTTTGCATACGCTTCTGGACGCATCTCTAAACATAATATTATTTAAGCATATCAAGAACCTGAAGGAATAAGGTGAATAAGCAGCCATAGTAGGTCAGCGTCCTGCAAAGCCGAGATAATTCACGATCCGGAGTAGTCCCATTCCTGTATAGAACATAATAATAGAATATAAGATATTCATTGTTATCAGAAGTAGGGTTCAAGTCTAATGAATTTTTACTCACGGATACGCGAACTCCAGTCAACCCATGGTTAAATCAACTTGCGAAAGCTAGACAATGCCGTACGTACATGTACGTACGTACATCATTGCCATAGCTTTTTCCAGGTTTTTGTGAAGAGATTTATGGGACTTGGTATAGTATCAAATCCATCGGCTCTTAAAAAATTCCCCGCTTTCTCGTCTATTCCATTCATCTCAAATAGATATTAAAATTAACGTAAAAGTACTCTATTTCGCTTGCACAAAGTTACATAAATAAAGGGTTATTTCTTCACGATAAATGCAACTGAATCAATATAATGAATTGCAGTGCTCTGAGTAAATACTAGTCTTGTTAAGTATGTGCAGTAATACATCACCTTTTTGTTGAAAATCCGTTACCTTGTTCAAGTATAATATGATCACATACAAAAAAGAGCACGAAAGTATCGGTAACCTATGTTAATTTAGTAACCTTGCAAATGACGATAGGCCTGCTGCAAAATTAGGCTATTCTGTGGTGTTGGCAGTTTTAGGACTTTGAGGTTAGTTAAATAAATATTTAGGGAGTCCATCTCAGTGTCGAAATTGTGACAAAAATCGAAAATCTGGCAACAATCATTCAACTTAATCATAAAAGTAATTGAGTGTCTACTGCTTAGAGGTCTGCGGAATCGTGAATTTTCGAATCCAGATCCGATTCTGAATTCAAACCTTATTCATTACGGTATGAAAATATTGCGTTCCTGGTCCTAACATAATCCGGAGCTCTGTCAAATGCGTTAAAGTGTTATTAATTTTTGGAATAAATATACTGAATCCGAACGGGGCCCAGTATTTTGTGGGCCAATCCGAACCGACAGGAACCGAAATTCGAATCGATCCTTGATCCATCCATCTGGTCTCTAGTATCATGACATTACAAGCAACAGTCAAGCAAAATTATGAAAAACCTAGGAAAAACAATTGATAAGAACACTTTCTCTTATAACCAATAAAAAGACAACATTACATAGAGAATTCAGAAGCGAGGCGCATTGGTGTAATAGAAAGCGTGATTATATTGTAACCCTGTACATGCGGTGAGTATTATGCCGCAATAACAACAGATTTTGCTAGCACAATTTTCACAGTACAGACCGGCAATGTGATGTAATCAGTATCATGCTGCTATTATAGGGTTTAATAGTACAATTTTCATAGTTCAAACCGGTAATGTGATGCTGTGCTAGTACTGTGGATAAAGTGGAATGCAGATTGATAAGTCAAGTATTTGGATGCAGACCGCAATTTTTTATTTCCTTCATACTGCTCCTTACTTAAGAATTATCAGTCACAGTATTTTATTTACTAGATAGTAGACCACACCATTATTAGAGGAAGTGGGATATTTGGGCTGGAATCAGAAGGCTTTCACACATCTAAACAAAAAAGCATCATCAAATTTATTCACAAGTGTAAAGGGTTTACTTACTATTTCATCAGAATCAGATACTTATACTTAGCAAAAGAACAAGGTCGAAAGCTATGTTCGAAATTAATCACAAAATAGATAATTACATATAATTTTCGCCCCGCACATGTAAACAACGTTCTACCGTACATTCATAACTAATGTTTGAATAGCTATGATAACCACTTGCCAGATTGTGAGTCGTCTAGAATGCCAAAACAAAAATATGCTAATTTAATACAGCGGTTTTTCAATCATGCCAAAAATGTGAAATTCCTAAAATATCAAAACAAAAATCAAGTGCGCAACTTAGCAATGGGACATAGCTAATTTAATGTAACTATGCAACTACGTTGCACAAACAGCAATTATGAAACATAACTGATATCATTAAAAATAGCACAGGACAAAATTCAAATGTATCATTGACCCTCAAAAACATTTAATCGACTTAAATAATAACCCCCTCACGATTCTAACATGTGTCATGGCGACCATATATGCCAGTTCGTCAGGCAAAAAAACTTTTCTGAATAATTAGGAGTGTAGGTAGCGTAGTAAAGAAAAAAAAAAGATTATTTAGGTTAATTGCCAATAAATAGAAAAATTACTATTCCATGATTAATATTTTGTATTACGTGTTAGAAAATATTTACTGGAAGAACATTGGAATTTCAGCGTGCTGAAGCTATTGGCAATTTCTTTCTCCTACTTTATTCTGCCGCTGATTTGTGGTAAAATCATGAAGTATTTGCTAAAGAATATAACGATCAACTCAACTTGTATTCTTTTAAACAATTACAAACAAGAACTTGTTAACACAATAACAAAAATTATCCTTACTTCTGATCAACTGCAAATATGTCAGACCATAAAATCTGTCTGAGCAAGATACAAAATTTGCATTGTTACGTCATTTTTTAACAATTCGATAATCGGCTTCCAATTCGGAAGTTAGCAAGTTGATGCTCAGAGAGGTCAATGAGGAAAAATAATTTTCATGCCACATTGTGTCACTTTTTAACATGGCATCCAAAATTATTTTTTTTGTGCCATGCCAAATCAAATTGTGTCAAAATTGCGCATATTGGCATCCTTGGATGCCATCTGAGATGCCAGGAAAGGTGAGAGCAATCAATGTATCATATTTTTACAAAGTCGAATAAAATTATGCTTGATCAAAGATAATGATAAAATATGTTTGGATAGTATATGACAAAATATATACTTGGCGATGTTGTTAAACATTGGGACATACTCAATTACGTTTATGTAATAGTAAAATAGTGGTTGCCAGATTTTTGACAAAAGTTCAAAACTCAGGTGACAGACATCCATTTATTGTCTTGAAATTTTGTGTGGGTTGAAAGATTGTAGCACAAAATGAGCCCAGTTAGAAAAAGAATTGACGACCGTTATTGATGCACCCCAATATGCACTGGTGTAGGCAGAAAATTATGTTAAGGGTCAAAGGTCGGGGAAAGGTCCATTGTAAAGTCGCAGTACACGAGTTCAGAGTTGCAGTAGTATACCGTATATATGTATATATAATAATATACAATATAATAATAATATATTTGGGCTATACCTGGGATTTGGGATAAATAACCATGCAAAACTTTCCCTTCCATAACTCATTTCCGTTTGAGAAAAAAAAAAGAGTTGCCATAGAGGTCTTCATGGAAAGGTTCTGAGTCGGATCAGGCAGGGTTCGTTTAATTTGAGTGATTTCTGGTTCGGATTGGTTTTCAAAATTTTTGTCCCAGATTTGTTCAGGTTCGGATTCAGTTTATTGATTCAAGGAATTTATAACACTTTGGTGTATTTAGTAATAGGTGGAAGCTTTCTGTTCGGGAGTCTGCCAGAATCAGGAGCGTCCTATGTTTTTTTCTGAATTGGATTCAGTACCTGTATACGCAATTTGGGATTCAGGATCGGATTTGGATTCGAATATTTTCTCTATTACACAGTCACATAAAATATTACTCCAACTTTCTGAAGTGGAAATATTTCTGCTTACATTTTATATACTGTATATGTATTTTTTTGAATCTCCACATTTCAATCAATCAATTCATTTTGGAAATTTGCCCCAACAGCACAAAACGAATGCCCTTCAGCACTGGGCAAGTACGGTAGGCTATAATAGGTACCGGTACTACATTTTGTAGTACCTCTTTGTCATATAGCCCTAAGCAGTAAGTGGCCGTTAGTTGGTACCTCTCATTTTCCTAATTCAGAATTTAGAGGCCTTTGATAAAAATGATACCGTAACAGGGCTTACAAGTACAGCATATTTTGTAGTGGTTCACATTAGTAACCGTCAATGGGGCGGATAGTGATGGAAAGTCAGATTATAATTATAACCAGACATTAAAAATTAAAAAATTAAAATTATAATCAAAACCATTTTTTTCAGTAATTCTAAAAATTATTGTATATTTCATAATTTTGCTGCAAAATAAAAGAAAGTGATAAAGATCATTGACAAAGTCTCCATACACTCAGATGTAGCTATCATTCAAATTGCAGAATAGAAACCAATATACTCGGAAATTATGTATTGAAGAAAAATTTACAAATACAGAATAGAAATAGAATTCCAAGATATATTGGAACTTTAGTTCTTATGTCACTTTTAAAATATCCAAGATGACATTTTTATCAACACGATTTTCTTTGAGTAAAACCAATAGCAGAATGGCTGTCGGACGTTTTCCTAGAAATTTAGATAAAAAAGAACACTAGATGCAATGCATCAGACTAATTGACTCAATAAATCATATCTAGATCGTAATGAATTATGTGATTCATAACATTTAGTTTATCTAGTTTTATGTGGAGATATAACATTGCTATTTTCTTGTTCTTCATAACTTATGAATAATATTTGATTTTTCTTGCATTAAGCTGGTTCCTAGTTCCTACTACCAAGAATGGCAAATTTGCATCGTGTTCATAAAACTGATAAAAAATATGATTCTATTATTATTTTTTATTGATGTGGATGCGTCTGATTCTAGTGCATGCTGTCGCAGATAATAAACAGCTCATTTTTGTGAACATGGTATGGCGTCATGGTGATCGCTCGTACATAAAATCTTATCCGAATGATCCATACAAAAATGGTAGTATATGGAAAAATGGACTAGGAGAACTGACGAATATTGGAATATCACAACAATACGAACTTGGAAAATTTTTACGATTGCGGTATAACACCATTTTAAACAATAGCTACAGACCAGATGAAATATATATACGAAGCACTGACTCTGATCGAACTATCATGAGTGCTCAAAGCAATTTGGCAGGCTTATATCCTGTAACTAATGATGAACTTTGGAATGGGTCACATACATCTTGGCACCCTGTTCCAGTACATGTTGTGCCGCTTGAAAAGGATAAACTTCTGAGGTATCCCATAAAAGATTGCCCAAAATATACCCAAACTATGGATTTAATTCATAAGTCAAAATGGTTTCTTGACCATGAGCGAAATTATTCAAACTTCTATCGATATATTCAAAAAAATACTGGCTCAACATACCCGTATAACTTCAGAAACATCTGGGAAGTTGAAGATAACTTATTTTGTCTCAATTCCAATGGTTTTCCATTGCCAAGTTGGGTGAAGAGTAGCGATCTCAAAACATTGAAATTTTTGAATTCATTGGATATGGGAACCATGTTCACTGATGTAGATTATAAATATAGAAATAGTATTTCTCGTATGCAAGGTGGCGTGCTTATCAAAGAAATCATACAAAACATGTTGAAACACGTGAATGGCACATCGACTTACAGGGCAGTTGCTTACTCTGCTCATGATACAACTTTAGCAGCACTTCTGGTAGCCTTAGGTAACTATGACTGGGTGCAGCCAGACTATGCAAGTTGTGTTATGATGGAACTTCATAAAGATCCCAATGGATATTTTGTGGAAATGCTTTACAGAAGACATAATGGTAGTATGACAAATTTGAAATATTATAATTGCAGCAGCATGTCTTGCCCATTTGATGAGTTTGTCAAAATATCCCAAGCCTTGATCCCAGATGATCATGACAAAGTTTGTGGTAAATTTCATGAAACCGCAAACTACTATAAAACTTTGTGTATTGTGCTTGGTTGCATATCAGCTTTACTTTTCATAATTTTGGCGCTTTATATAATAGTTACTCTCATTTCCTCTAGAAAAACTAAGAGGCTTGGATACTCATATACCCCAGTTGAAACTGATGCAGATTATGGCCCAATCTGATTTTTTGTTTTTATTATTTTCATTTTAGAAATGTTTTTTAGATATATATATAGTAATGACTATTTATTATAAAATTATATTTTCAAAATATTCTGTCACTGATAAAACACATCTACATGACTTACAAGTAAACTTTTTGACTGTGATGTTGCCTAGAACCTTTGCATTGTTTTACACTAAAATGTACAGATAGATATGTATGTATAGAGTTGAGAATTTGAGATATATTTATTATCCTATCATACCGTTTCAAATTTAATTATGTTTAAAAAATATAATGTGAATATTCATTAAATCTCAATTCAAAAAAAAAGTTGTTTTTCCTCACAACAGAGAGAAATTTTAACATAAAAATTATACGAAAACAAATTCTCAAAATGATACAAAAACACATACTTGGGTGTCAATATTATAAAATGCGGTGGTTTAGTATGGTTGTGCAAACTCTTTCTTTTGCTCTCAATTTTCTCTTTTTTTTCTCAATTTTTACTGAATGTGTGACAGAGGGATGCTGTTGTCATTTCACTTTTTGCATACATTTAATTGGGTTACCATCGACATTACCCAAACATTCTTGATGTAAACAAAAATATATCTTCAAAATGTTTGGCGAAAACATAATCAAGTTGTACCCACTGGTGAGGAAACCAGGGGAAGGACCTCTTTTTTTGTGGTGCAATCACAAATAAATGCAGTATATATCTGTGACCAATAAAATTGTGACAATATTTCTTTTGAAAAAAAAAAACTAAAAAACTGAAATTTATATACACACATTGATGAAATATTTTTTATTTATTGCCTAATAAACTCTATGCTGAATTCCACCGGTTTTGGAATGGGTAGAATTGTAGCGGTAAATTGAAGGTGGCGACCAAAATTTTAGCCATCAGATAGATTATGCCAGATCTACACCACCGTTGTGACATATCCGATAACTCTGTATGATTTTGATACTTTTATGTGCCCTTCGATATGATTATTTTAATGAAGCAAAACTATGATTTTGTACTATAGCATCTTGATACTTTAGTGGAACATTTTTCTTATAAAATTTTAGGCAATGAAAGCTAGTCTGGGACACATTGTAAGATGAAACAAGCCGACCCATGTGCGGTTGCGCACTGGAGATTTTGCCTATTACAAAATGACGTGTTAAGAGGTTAGTCAAATCTAATGAGATCAAACAAAATACATTGGTGATATGGGACAGAATTATTGAAGTCAAAACAAACATTGTTTCGTTTAACACCCTGAGATATGTCAGCAAAATCGTAATGTTTTATATTCAAATGCTCTTGTTGTATTGACCCCAGAAAATGCTATTTGTGCTGGTGAGATGTTGACTTTCAGTGAATTTGACTTTCAACAGAAAGATGTTCCAGCAACCGAACGTCGTCATCTCACTGACACAAACAGAAAATGATATTACAACATGGCTGAGTCTAATCAAAAAGTCAGTAAAGATGTGCTTGGAGACTGATTTTATATAATCCTGATATGATCCAATTATAATGATACAACTTCACATCGTGTCTGCAATATGGAGAGCTAGTTTTGCAACAGTCCGTCCATAATGCTTTTTTAAATACCTTCGCATTATAGCAGCAGTATGTATTGCATGTATTTAATATCATAACGAATGAACTTTGTGAGTTTTGCATAGCTTTGTTTGTCAGCTAGAATCTCTGTCCAAAACTTTGTGTGCTGTGAGACGTCTTTAAGGGCATGCGTAAGTAGACATGGAAGATCTAGTGATGACAGTGTTTAGCATGGTCAGGCGAAAATCTTAGTAGCCCTGTACATAGTTTTAGTTTGTTATTTTCATAATTTATAAATGTATTCTGAAATGGAGCATTAGCGGCGGCTTCGGCGCCCGAAAATTTTGTGGCATTCTTGCGAAAAGCTGTCATATTGGGACGAAATAAAACAAAAAATGTATACAAAACGCAATTCAGAGACGACGGCGCCCGAAATTAATGCTTCGCCTGTTATAACGAAAATTTATTAATATTGTCCCAACTCTTTGGGTGAGAAAGGGCTAAGCATGTCCAATTTCTGTTCGGGAGGGACTGGGATCTTCGTATTATAATATTCACAACGAACACACAATTTTATTGGATCCGCAATAAAGATCGCAGTGGCGCCTATAATGAATGCCCGATGCCGATACCACTACCTCTCCCCCTCCCCCACTGACCATATTTGGACTGTGTGTACTTGGAAAACCAAGGCCAGAGGCTGAAACTGGGTTACACCGATGAGAGCTCGTAGAATTACGAAAAAACATGTAACAAGTATAAGATATGATCCGACAACGACATAGGGCGAACCGAAATCAAAGAAACGATAGAATTGTTTTCGCAATTCTAAGTAAAAGTGCGGAGCTTACCCAATACATCCAATTTTCCGCTTTAATTTCAAAGTATCTTGTTTGACCTATAAATAGCTTTTTTAGCCACTTCTTGGGGCGACTCACCCTGACCAAGGCTCTATATCAACGGCCAATTATAGACGGACATGCTTGGAATTTCTGGAAAGATACGATCTTTTCCTGTTTTTACTCCCAGGGTAGAAACCACTCACTACACTTAACCTTGGAGGTTCAGTTCTGTATGCAATGTTGGCCTTTCGATGTGGTTTAGAGAGAACTTCCATAAAATAAACAAAATAGGCAAACTCATAAGAAACAGAAAAACGCACAAAACCCGGACAGGTTTTAACCTAAATCGAATTTTTGATATCATCCAATTTTGAGCTGATACGGAAATATAGTGCATCTTAATCCACATAATTTTGTACAAATAAATTGTACAAACATTTGATATTCAAAAAAACGTCGTACATATGTATATCTATATATATTGGTGCCTTACATTTACAGTTAATACGTATGTGCAGAATGAAACAAATTTGTATAATATATAATAACTCACATATTATACAAACTCTAGTAATAAAATAATTACAGAAAGAAAATAACCTCATTTAGAGAATAAAAACTATTAAGCTAAAATTTTTTATATCCGTATATACTCATCGAAAACATAATCAAGTAGTAAAGCAATTGAGAATGGATAACTGAATTAATAAAAACGATAGAAGAATTTTAGACAAAGGGTTAGATGATTCATTCAGAGAAGTTTCCAGTCTAAATTGAATATTTGCGTAGGCTAGAGCCAGGTTTTCTTCAAGCAATTGGAGGTGGTGGTGGCGGTGCAGGTGGATCTAGAGTAGGGAAAGCAGGTGGAGGTGGAGGAGCAGGTGGAGCCGAAGGTGATTGGGTTGTAGGTGGGAATGGAGGAGGCGGAGGTGGTGCTGGCAGCGCGTTGGAAGGCTCAGCGGCAACCGGTATAGGCGGTGGTGGTGGTGTATTCGAAGATGGAAGGTTATCAGACATAGGTTTAGGATTGTCGCCGTCACTCGATGTATTTGAAGGAATTGATGAACTGTGCAAAAAGGATTTTTGTCGTCCGTCTTCAACTTCTTTGTTGCTACTGTTGAAACTAGAAGGAGTTACCGGTTCACTTTTATTTGGTGAATTATTTAACTTCTTATCTGGTGACAAAACTGGGACTTGTGCTGGTGTCAAATTTTTTGTGCGATTTTTCTCCGCCGAATACGCTTCTTTATTGCGAGCAGCTATTGTATCTCGATGTGTTGGCGTAGAAACAACTGACTGGGAATTTTCAACTTCGAAAGCATCATTGTTTGAAGCAAAAATATTGACCTGAAAATAAAGGACTGAACTCTCAAAAATTGAAAATTTCCCGCATATTCATATGCGCGTTGAATTTATCGATTTTGCAACATGAGCAAAATTTGAATTCTACTGAAAGCTTGGAAGTGGAACTTTCGTTATCTTAATTTCTCCAAGGGTGAAAAATTTCTGTAAATTCAATTGATATAGCCTCTAAAGCGGCAGTGTATGACACCACCTATTCTAATTGTCGGCTGATAAAAAAGCACAACGGCCTTTAAGTTTTTTAAAATGCAGGAAATCAAGAGCCAATCCCTAGACCTAATTTGTCGTACTTTTAGTGTTTTAACTTCTGAGTTAAGAATGGAAAATGCTTGTTTTAGCAAGAATTTGTTGCATGCGGCTGTCATTTTGAGGTTAATAATTTGATCGCCGAAATATTTCAACTCCTCGCCTCCCGCTAAGTTTCGAAATACCCTATAAAACCATCTCAAAAGCCGGGAGATAAAAAATGTGAATAACTTGAACTGGACTAATATGTTAAATTTTAGCAAAAAACGATTATTTAAGAATAGGTGACAAAATACGAGTCAAATTTGGAGCTTATTGTTTTAGTAGTTTTTGAAATGTAAATTTTAAATTTTTGCATCCTATGAATGAAGTATAGAATGAAGAAGCCCAAGTATGAATTTGGACCTGTTATTCAATAATATTCTCGTATTGCACTAGGTAAACCGGTGGTAGACTACATAAGACGGACGCCGAAATTTGAATTCAGTTATCAATATAAGACGACATAATAGGCGCCACGAGTGAATAAATTATGCTGTAAACGAGCATCAATTTATATGAAAAAATGTTCAAGTGATCGGTGTATCACAATGCGTCGCTGCGGTCAATTTAAGTAAACATTTTACATCCATATTGTCTAGCAACTGCGTGTTGTAAAATATTTTCGTACTTTTTCGGTACAAGCTTTTTTAAAAATGATTTTTTTGTCGTAGATTCCCACAAAGTACAACCATTCCATGTGTCCAGCACCTTTGATGCGGAAGATGTCAAATGTTGGGGAAGGTCATAAAAAATGGAATCAAAATTGCATAAAAAAAAAGATACGCACCAACGACGCGCGTAATTATTTTATTTTTTGCTGAAAAATATACCATTTTAGACGAAAATAAAAATAGATAGGATATGCTCTCTCTATTTTTAGACATTTGACATGACATTCGAAAATTTTCAGGGGATTGCCTCCTCTTCTCAACACTTGAGAAGGATTATGTACTCTCCCGTTCCGCCGCTGGTGCGAAAACCACACGAAGAACTTCAAAACTAAAAATATGTCGAACATGGTATATTGATTTCTCACCACCGGTTCCTGTGCTAAATTGTCCAAATTAGATTCCAAATCGTAGCCGTTTCTGTATGTAAGATCGGTTAGTGCCACTTCAGTCGATCCGCGTCTGGTGATCCAAGCGGTATTTGCAGCCTTGGCTTGATTGATATCTTCTGACTGAAAAATTGAAATATCGAATTACTACAACAACAACAGAAATTCACTAATGCTGCTATCTCGATTAATTATTTTTTTTTGTCTGACATGGGTCATTATTGAACAGCAGCATGATCTAAAATAGAATTAGCACTACAAGTTTGAATATTGAATAGGCCTATGAATAATTTGGAAAAAATATCGTACGACACGGAAATATTATCACACAAGTTTGCATCAGCATTAAGCACAAACATATCCGCTATCGTGGTTTGGCCTTAAACTGAAGGGAAATTATGATTGTTCCATTAATTAACCCTATGTTAAAAAAATAATAATATTGAAATGCGCGGCGCACGCCACGCGTGTGAAAACTTTTATTTTGAAATATCGTCATAGTACTCTTAAAATGCGATTCGTGAGGGAATTTATATCAGATTAGTGTATGAGTAAAAATGAGTTTGATGTTAGTACTAGAGAAATCCTAAATTTTGGAGGAAGGAGACGTCATGGAACCTCTGTTATGTAAAGTCAGGAATTATTCAATACAAACGCAAAAATAGGGTACAAATATGGCCGTACCTTGCTTACGACGTTTCCAACACAGTATGACAGTGGCTAGGAGAAGTAATAGTAAGACGATTGCACCAATAACAAGTCCGAAATGCAATGGTTGCAGACCCAAAATCAGTGAAGCCGCAGAACTTGTCCTAATGCTGTTGCTACCAGTAGTACTGCTTATTGTGCTGATATTGTCCGTGGTGACATCTAAGAAGATATTCGTTGATTTTTCAGAATTAGACGAAATTAGTGCATTTGTTGACTCTGTCAAATGTGTTTCCGTTGTTACCGCTTCATATGTTGTAGTCAGGTTATGCTGAGGTAATACTGATTCGTCGTCTATATTTGTTGTTGTTATTTCCGTTCCAGAGCTTTCGATTGTCATCATGGTCGTGAAAACGGAAGAAGAAAAAAGTGAACGGTTAGTTGACCCTTCAATAGTGATTTGTCGCCTTCAGTATTTGTAATGACTAGAATCGCTTTACCGTGTCCAGACTTTCGAAAATTAGTCATGGTCCAACGTATTGAAACGCTCTCAGTAATTGTAGATTTTAGGCTATCCGTCGCTGAAGTCGTTTTTGTTCCTATCTCTTCAATAGTGGTTACGCCTTCAGTAGTATAGTGACTGGAATCTCTGCTACCGATTGTAGAAATGACTGTTGGAAAATTAGTGATATTTTCCAACGTATTCACGCTCTCAGTAGTTGTAGATTTTAGGCTATCCGTCGCTGAAGTCGTTTTTATTTCGTATGTTACATTGGCAGTAACAATAGTTCTTATCTCTGTAGTAGGGACATGCGTTGTCGATCCTATTCTCACGTATGCTGAAGTGCCATTTTCTAAGTTTACTTCCGTTGTATGATCTTCGTCAAGTTTTACACTTGACGATGCCAATTCCTCATCGGTGATATTAAGAGTCGTGGATTTTTCTATTTCTATACTGTACGCACTTTGTGTTATTTCAGATTTTGTCGAAATTTCATTGGCAGCAGTCGTAATCATAGACTGTGCTTTCGAAGTAATATCATTCCATTGAAACGTAGTCGCTGACGCTGTAGTTGAGAAAGCAGTCGTGAATAGCCCTTGCGTAGAAGTTTCGTTTGCCATACTTGCCACGATAAACTTCCTACAATTGTGTTACTATTTCTCCTCTCGTTTACAGGATTGACGTCATTCTTTAAAAAATTGCACTATGTAACCTTTGAGCATGCGGAATACACGGCAGTACAGTATCTTGGATTGAACAACAAGATGTAGACTTGCAGAATAGCGAAATGATGACGTGTTTTTTTTTTCTCTATTATTTACCGTCTTACTGGTATTTAGATTCTATTTAGATTTGCCTGATATCCTTACGCGTCGTCAATTTCCGGGACGTAGTATGAATCATACATGGCTTAGCAATGTTGTTTTGTGGGAACCTGTTTATAAAATAAACATAATATATATACATCAGTTCATATACGAAGTAGTATCACTGCATATCGAAAGCACCAAACCGATACACGTCCCCAGGTGCCATGTAGTTCAGTACAAACTACGGAACCTTTTTTTTCAAATATGAGGTTGAAATGTTGGCCAATTTATATTTGTGAATTGTTATTTTAAAACAACTGATCGTTTCGTGAAAATTTTTTTAAACTTTTTGTGTGGTTAATATTTTTCTAATATGGAAGTATTTAAAATAAATCACTCCTAATCGCTGAGGCCTGTTAATGATTTATTAGATAAGGAAAAAAGTGCAAAATATCATCAGAATGATATTTGAGATTATGAAAAATTGAACTCTCAATGCCTCTCATAACTGTGGAATCTACAGAACATACGCTATATCAGTTTTATGTAGTCAAGTATTTCTCGGTTCCAATCAGGTTCATTATATTATAAAGTACACCAGTATTATTTCAATGTCAATTATTTAGCGTGCGATTTCTCCGCAGTTGGATGCTAATATGAAAAGTTTATTTTCTATTTTTTTCCTTCTTAGTTTTTAATCTGTCTCATCCCCAAAGAGCACTTCGTCAAATGTACGTAGCGCGCAATCCTTTCTGCTGACCGACTGCCAATCCATTCTGAACAAATTTCTGAAAATACATATTGAACCAATGTAACCGCATTATATTTGGATACACTAGCTAGCTACTTACTTTATTTAGATAATGAACGCAGTGGGCGTTGATGCGTCTTTAAATATCACCTCTTATCATTTATTCGCGCTACTTCGAGTTTCCTTGTAAAGGACAATCAAAGCCCAGTCAAAAAATAATGGCCAAACGTATTTTGTTAAGCGTAAGTCCCTGATAGACCGCCGCCTAGGCGTTAATTTGTGGCCCATTGTGGACCGTGGATACAATTAATTTCTGACTGTGTCGTGCCTGTATTTTGAGTAAGTATATAGATCCTGCCGTGATATTGGATAGATCGGTTGCTCTTCTCGATCGAGAAAATATTTATTGGAGTGCAAGGTCTACAAAAAGGATATTCTTATCAATTTACTGCTAGTATAGATCAAATTCTTTAAAATAAAAATCTATATAAATTAGATGAAATCAATAAAATACATTAACAAGCTGACATTTTACGTTGATATACTTATCTACGATTAGATTAAGCATGATGGAATTATTGCGCTACGTATATAAATACCTTCGTAAAAACCCAAATATGATCGATTCGTTAGCGCATATTTGAGGATAGTCGAAAACATTTTTTCAATGTTGTGTGTCTCCCAAGTAATAAAAACTGCCACACCAATAGAAATATTACAGACTATATTGAGCTGCTGTTACCTTGACTGTACATTCTCCGATTTATTGCGCGACATTGCGTTGGTATATTTCCATTTGCTTATATTGAAGATTTTCATTCCGCCGTAATATAAGTCGTAATTAACAGACATGAAAGCGGAAAATAATCTTTTTTACTCCAATGACGAAGGTTCAGATTTGAAGTAAAATAAAATAAACAGTAAGTTTTTGTAATTTCATAAACAGTTATTTTCATCCGAATCAGAAAGCTTATTTTGCCAATCATGAGCCACTGATGGATCGCGCCTCGGCAGCGATACTCATACTTAACAAAATTATTAAGAAGAAAGATTTCTGATTGTACTATCCACATATAATTGGCATACACTGACCCATCTCATGATATTTTCATTCGATATTGTGAAATCGATTTTACTTCCTGTTCGAGGCCTACGCACATTCATCAACGCAAGCAATGCGTGAGCAAATTCTTTATGAAATATTGTGATAACCTCCGATAGTGATATTATCAATCACGTACAATGGATAGAGAATAGACTAAGCACAGATCGAGCATAGACCAAACATAAAGCAAGTTTATTTCCATTCAGTCGCAATTTCCGTTTTATCCAGTGAGATAAATGTAAAATGCATTTATATTTGAACCGGGCGATGGTACTTATAAGAAAGGATGTACTATTTAAAAATTTAAATCGACTCAAACCTCCAATCAGTCGAATCGGTTCTAACGATTTCAATAAAATAAACCGGGATAGAGCATTTAGGAGGTTTTCATGGTAATTTTTTGTAATCTTATTGTGTCCAGTCCAAAATCAATACACGCCCTTCTGGATCTAGTTCAGAGTTGACCGTATTCGAACAACGGTTTTTGATTTTGTGTTGTTTACGAATATTATGGTATCTTGAAATAAGTTCCGAATATCCCCCCTCTTAAATAGAATAAAATCTTAATTTTTTTAATACCACGGTCATTTATATGACAAGTTAAATGAAATAAAATTCCACTCTTTTCCAAATTCCACCCAATTCCACTCTTCTACAATACACAATGTTTACTATTTTATCTGTTGTCATGTTACTAACTTTGACGTGGTAGGCTGTAATTTCGTTATGGCCGCCCTCACCTGGTGAAGTTTGTTTGAATACACATACGATAGGTCAACGCGACTTTACTTTATTTTACTATACGCATATTATTGGATTCGGTTAACGGAAATTTAGCGTTTTTGCACAATTTTATCCAAGCTTTTTCGGATTCGGTGGTGCGGGCCCCCTCGATATTTGGTATTGGTTGGTCCAGATACTCCGAATTTCTCATTTACATCGTCAGTGCTAAATGGAATGCCAACTACAATAAGAGCCGACCCAGTGAAAACGAATTTGCCAAAGCATTTTTTGTTAAGTATGAGACAGATGGATCGCGTCGCGTGTTTCTCCTCACACATGGTTGTTGAATTATTCTTGTAAAGTCTGTTAATTTAGACCTCCTTTTCATATATTTCTTGTTGCATTAGAGTCAAAAACAAGGATCAAGGACTACGTAGGGCTACGTGTCCGTTGACGAGACTCATTGTTTACCGGGAGTAACCGATAGCTAGAAGGACTGAAGTAGGGCAAACGCCAACGATGAAGACCATTTGAAGAACAGTAGGAAATGTGGTTGGAATATTCAATACGCGAAGATACGAAGAACTTGACCTCACTTTAAACTGAATGGCCCTAGAGAGGGAATTTATTTTATTCCATATATGGGCATCATTTATTTTTTTAGGGGCCTTCGCATCCACTTCACCAATAAAATTGGCTACCCAAAAACGTAAACAAAGTATGGATCTTTGCTCATGAATAGAATATGTCCAAACACATAACGCATAACTGTTAATCAAATGGCTTCATTAAGATTCATCTGTGCACTATTCTTGATAAAATTTAATGCCTGATTGAGCAACAAAGTCGAATAGTGAATGGTCCATGCTTGATAAAATACAATTATTGATTCGATCTCTTTCTACAAGTGTTAGTACGTCATTTTATTTTTCATTTTATGGAACCCACAAACAAAAACATCGACCTAGCGAGACCAAAACCTCCACCACCACAAATCACAAAAATTTCCTGCCGTAGGCAGATTCATCTTATGCGTTTTATATTTTAATTCAGTTTCGGTGTGACTCATAAACACCTATCTGATTTTGACGTCCGTTATTAAATACAATGTAAACTATCATATAAACTTGTGTTAATCGAGGTTGTTTTGAGTATAATGAGTGATAATGACAAATGGCTAAAGATTTTATCCTGGGGCATATCTTGTTGTCTACAGCAATATTGGCTTTATTTGAAGTACAGCTAATGACATGGAAATAGTCTTAAGTTTAAGACGATAGGTTTCTATCTGACATGAAACATGAATGAAAGCATACACGTAAATAGATTCCAACGCATTCTGAAGAGACGGCAAATGAGCATTTCTAGCTAAAACTATAACCAGTTCCGTAAGTGCAAACTTATGATTTAAGAAATATCTTTAATCTAAATGAAAAAATATTTTGCCAAGTAAGAATCATAAGAAGGAAACACAATTTACCATTTAACTATGGGCATAATGTTAAATAAAAGTATTTTGAAAATCCTAGATTCTATAAAGGATACAATACACGCTTACGTAAGTTGCACTTTCTTAACGTCACTACAGGTTTCATTTTATCCTTGTGTGTACGTAATGCAGTGCAGCACAATGGCAAAATAAAGCGAACGTGAAAACATGCATTCAAAGCAAGCGTATATTGGTACCTTGACAATACAAAGTCGATGTGTTTGCAAGGGAGAAAAAGTTTGTCTAATCATTTTTTGTTAAGTACGGGTCACGGATGCATCACGCCGTCTGTGACTTATGCTTGGCAAAATAAATTTTTTTTATTGAGTTCAGTCGATAAATCTGTTGGGATCATACCCCAATCACTTTTTTTTCTTCTTTTTTTTTTATCTCAACTTGTTTTGTTGAGCATGGGTCACTGATGGATCGCGCCGTCCAGGAATATCTGATTGGAACCTCGCACGCTTTTCTCTATAAAATTTCTCTTTATCAAACATGAACAACATATGGACCGTACCTCATCGACGCGTTCAAACAGGGATTCATACTTTCCAAAAAATACTGACAAATTATTTTGGGTAATAACATCATCCTTTAAAACATTATTCGAAGTATTCACCAGGTTTGTTCACATTTTTTGATGGCCTAGATTGTGTTTTTAGTTTCAACGTGAGCTGAATAACAACCTTCATTTCATCTGAAAAATGTTATCCATAACTTGCTTGTTTTTTAAATTCGCTTCAGGGCAGATTTCATCTTATTAACAAGGCCGCTTGCAAAATCGCGAAAAATAGACGTGAAAAAATTTAATTTAATATGTTGCCCATGTTATGTCTTTTGCGTGCAAGTCGTATTTAAGTTTGCTGTTAGGTTCAAATAATATCAGTCGCTCGGGATCTGTCAACGTGTCAAGAGTGACAAAAAAACGCTTATATATAAATATTGGTTCTGGAAGGAGATTATAATTTATCTTCAATTTTATTTGACGTCAAGATGAGGCAGTTGCAGATTTGTCTGCACATCTTTTTAAGTGCATTATGTGCCAGGTATGGTTTTGCTGAATTGTTGTTTCAAATGATGTCCGAACGAAATATAGAATCGATTTGGAACTGTAGAAATCGATTGGAATTCAACGTATTTTTTCGTATTTTCAAGTAAAAAGCTGAGCAACTCGAAACTTTTAAATTGGCCTATTTTGTGTAGAAATTGAGTCAATATTTGACAAAATTAATGGCCAGTACAAAAATACCGGCCTTGACATCTGAATGATTTGGGTTGATCACTTTGAATGCATCTTATTATTCAACAATTAGGTATGGTATCGATGATGACGTCACAATATACTTTTCCCAGCATGTGGGAAAATTTCCGACAATTTTTTAGGTCATTTAAAATCGTGTTACAACTCGCAAAGTATTTTTAAATAACAACGATGTGTTTTGAACTTCTATATCTGAATAGTTACTGGTAATATTATCAATTTCACATTATTTGAATTACAATCACTACAAGCAAAAAATTAAACTAACATTAGCAAAGTATATATGGCAATGATGCCAAAGAGGTCTGAATTACTCTGATATACACACAGGTCAGAGGATAAAATACCCGATTACTCTTAAATGACAGCCAGTTAACGCTTCTTTCTTGCAGTGCTAGCTAATTCGAGAAAATTTCGTCCAAAAATCTTTTGTTATGTAAGTGTCTTTGATGGATCGGTCCATCTATGACGCATGCTTGACAAAATAAATCCACTATACATGGCTAATTTTTCAATATCTGCACTTTTATTTTATTGTCATTTTCAGCACAACATTCGGGGAGAATAATATGTTAATTGCACCCCATATTATCAGAGAAGGAGTGGAAGAGACTGCTGTGCTGAGTTTATACGGAGTCAATGGACGTGTTGACGTGGTAGCAACAGTCAAAGTAGGTATTTGTTTTATCCAATTTCACTATAAGCGAAGCCAGAACAGTGTCTCAAGGGAACCTAATGACTAATGGAATGAATACGTGAAAAAAAACAAAGAGCTACTATAAAATGTGATACCGCACCGTAGATACGGACTTTAGAATAGTCTTAACGTATTTCTTGCGTGTTGTAAGAGGCCACTGAAAGACAACAAAGAAGTGGCAGATGGCTTTTCATCGCCCAGAGCATATACCACTCCCTGCATTTTAAATGCTGGTTTAGTCCTTTATGATTTTTTTTTAAACTCAGAATGCGCTTAGATTCCATGTTGAAAATATATATCAAACATAATCGATGTTTTACAATAGAGTGCGGTTGGTGGTATCTGTTCTGGGCGATTCTAAATCAATCTACTAGTGCTTTGTTTTCCTATAGTCGCTCTTACGTTTCAAAGAATTGTATTAGGTCAATTGTAACGCCCACACCACCTCCACAGGGCTCCAAAAAGCATTCATTTCCTGGAGCATAACTCCTACATTCTACATCATTTTTTTGCAGTTAGAAGGAGTAACAAATTTTGAAATGAAAAACAAAGATCCGACGAAACCTATTATGCTGAAATTTAAGGTAAGATTAACTATATTTTTCTATCATATTTTAACCTAAAATTCCATTTAGAGATTTAAATTCCGTGCATTCGTGACTATGCAATTCTGAAGAGTTGAATACACTATTCAACTGTCGTCAGAACAAAAAAATATTACGGAATTTTTTGTCAGTAGTTTTCCTTTCCTGTTTCGTTGCCTATTGCGTACTCAAGCTTAGGTTCCGGAATATGTGAACGTCACAATTGACATAATCACGACGATTCGTATTTTTACATGTAGTGTTAACCAACGAACATGATTCGCAATATCTACATACAGTTCCTTCGGCGGCGATATCTTCGTTATTATTTCACATATATTTTTATATGTGAAATAATGTACATATTTTTGGTATGTGTATTTTTCGCGTATTTCGAGCGTTTGATGGTTGGTGGTATAAACTTTTAGTAGCAATATTTTTTTTGCATATTGTCTATTTTTACCATGACAGTGTATGCTTATAAACAAAATACTGTAAAAGTCATGCCAATGACGCCTATAACGTTCCAATACATTATAAAAAACCAGTCAACAACAAATATATTTTCAAAACACTTATTGATTCGATTATAAATTATTTTCATTATTGCTTTAATAATTATTGATACATTTCCAAAATATATTATGTTCAAAATAAGTTCCGACTACACTCTGCCCCGAGCCATGTTCTGTGTTAGTGGTTTGTAGAACCATTAACTGTTTGGTAACTTGTTGATCGTCATCACAAGTATTTTTCATTCTCTGCATAAATTTATTGAAACAAAATAGCATGTTATTATTCCGCAGAAATACATATTTATAGTAAGCTTTCGTTGCATCATAGTATTAGTTTACCTAGTACATGTTTCATTGAACTGACAAATCTAAATGGCAAATTCAAAATGTACATATGTATAATATAAATAGTCCTCCAACTTCTAATGTTCTTTTATTGGAGACAGCACAGCACGCACTGATTCTAGCACAAAGTTTGCATTTGGCATTTGCTTTTTTGGGCCTTTATTTAAAATAATAAAAGTTGATTAATAAATCAGTACAAGCGGCATATTAAATTCATTTATACAAGTTACGGTGAGAAAGGTTCGAATCTGGGGAAACACATAAAATTGCATTCCTGAAATGCTTTTTGGGATGGTACAAATAGCAATGCTAACCTAAAAGAAATCCCACATGATTCACTGATTGACCGCGCCTTGACGGCGCGATTCAACATTGACTCATGCTCAAGATGATATGGATTAACATAATTTTTCTGATGTTTGGCTAAAATTATTGATATCGATAACGAAAATTGGAATTAATTTCACCAAATATTTCTGCCTAAACTGGTGAATCAGTTGTGGGGTCGAGCTAAATCGAAAATATTGGGGCAGGTACAGGTTGTGGTTATTACAACCAACACTCGCTATTCCTTTGCATTTTCTCTTTTCTATAGTATCAAAAACCAAGAGGTGCTCCGCTCAGCGACCGAACCAAATACGTGGAACTAATCGTTTCTGCAAAACAAGGGAAAAAACGAGTCTACAGCGGACAATTACGAATGAAACTTATCGAGTCCAGTGGTTACATTCATCTTCAAACGGACCGACCAATTTACAGGTATTCTTCTGCAGATATCGCGTCGAAAGCATATCGATGACAAAAAGTGTGTAGCATGTTCTATTTTTGAAATCCACGGCTCAAAAGTCTTTTGGCGCTGCTAAATCTTGTAGACGATATTTGGCAAAAAAAAAAAAAATTGAAAATGTGCTGAATATTGATTTTTTTGTTGAAAAATAAGTTTTTACCGAATTTGCTGGTCAAATTGAACCTTGATGACAAATGTGCTGACAGATTGAGCTTGTTTCCAGGGCATGATTAATAAATTCATGGCAATACAAATGCCGCATCTCAAGTACCGGATAAATATTACCTGTGCTTCCAAAACAAGTTATTATTCAGATATGTGGCTCGCATTAATATTTTGCTGGATTAATACAGAATATATTACGAATTTCATAACTTTGGAGCAAGTATTGTTGACTCGTTATCCCGCTTCAGGCACAATATACACCAGGATAAATATTATTTGTGCTTTCAAAACAAGTTATTATTCAGAACTGGGCTCGCATTAGTAATATTTTGCTGGATTAATACAGAATATATTACGAATTATCTAACTTTGGAGCAAGTACAGTTAACTTGTTATCCCGCTTCAGGCATAATATACACCAGGACTTAGGCATACCAATAATAATCAAAGGATAATCAGACTTAAAGTACTTGCTTTATTGGACAAAAGCCACCGCAAAAGCATACCCGCAAGAGAGAAAAAGTAATTGCGTACAATTAGAATTTAAAACAAGTTACTTACTTTATGAATCATGAGATACAAGCATTCGGTGAAAAATCATTTCATCTATCAACATTTTTTTATTTTTAATATCTAGACCAGAAGAACGAGTCAAGGTTAGAGTGATTGCTTTAAATCAACAACAAAGTCCTGAAGTAGACCGCGAAGTTGAAATCGTTATGAGGGTATGAAAATATTGCGATTCTTCTGTTATAATGCATATTTTTCCCCCCCCCCCCCCACAACTAACCACAATATTTTATTATAATTATGGGAAAATAAACTTAAAAGGCTCCGTCGTTTTTGTCGCACAATTATTGTCTCAAAATAATAATAATATTATACCAGGCAAGTTGTGAAATGCATAGTTCGAAGTTATCATCTATTTTGAAAATGATGAAAACATAAAATAAAGTTATAGTCAGAGACAAAAAATTGTGCTATATTTCAAGCTGTAGTCGTGTTGCAGATCTCTCTTTATTGCTTTAAAAAATTCGTTTTGGTGACAAAGCCTTCAAACCACTATGTACACCCATCCAAATACTAAAACAAACAATATAATAGACATTACGACGGAGGATTTTTACCTAAATTTTACCTAATTGAGTTATAATACCCAACCAGAAATTTCATTATGTGCAGCATGAGCCACAGATAAACCGTTCCTGGTCGGCACTATCTATTTGTGGCTCGTGTTAAACAAAATATGTTTCAGAAAAAGTAAGAAATACGTTCAGCGTTTTAATACTGATATAATCGAATTTTCAAATGATACAATAATGTTAACAAAATATCTAACAATGACTGCTGTAGTATATCGCTAGACTGATTTACATTTTGCAAACACACACTTCTATTTTTTTTTGCAAATAAATCTTTAGATACCGTTGGACAATGTTGGAGTCGACAAACAATGGGTTCGCATGCCTGAAAAAAAATTCATCGAAACATCGTTCGAATTACCCGAATATCCAGTATACGGAATATGGTCTATTGAAGCACGATATACAGACGAGGTGGGATTTCAATCAAATTCTTTTATTTAAAAATTCTCGTTTATGTATCTTCCAAAAATCCTTGTCGGTTCTATTTCCAATGCAGAAATAATTCTTTTATATGCCATTGAATAATTTTATTGTTTTTGTGTGATATTACTAACTAATACAGTGTGTAAGCAACGTGTGTTTCTATAAATAAATGAGCTGGATTCTTGGGTTTGGAAATTTTCTCAAATACTGACATCTTTTATTTTTAGAAAGTCGTCAGATGGTCCACAACAACATTTGATGTCAGGCCTTACGGTGAGTCATTTTTTTTATCAATCAATCAATTAATTATTATCAACTAATTTATTAGACAATGAAGTCAAAGTAACAAACGAAAAGACAATCACAGAGATACTAATAAAATAAGATGCGAAAATATCGTGTGAAAAATTGTCGATTATGATACAGTATACATTCGCTTATTCCGGGCAGGATAATCGCGGAAATGGCCGTACGAATGGCAATGTCAGAAACTACCTATGCGAGGAGGGTATAATAATAGTTCCAGAGGTCAAAATTATGAGAACCATTCTGTTGACTTTTGCGTTTATTAATTTTCACGTTCAAGCCCATGATGAGTGGTGCAGGTAAAATTGTAACGCAAACTTGGTTCTTAAACAAATTTGAAAAATGTCCGAAACCGGTCAAAATGAATCAAAAAATAGGTCAATTCATTTTCTAAATAATTTATTTTTTGATGGCACAGTGCTCCCTACGTTCAATGTTGAAATAAAGTTGGACGATCCATTTGTGTTGGTAAAAGAAGACATGTCGAAAGAATATATAAAAGGGACCATCACTGCTGAATACAGTTACGGAAAGAAGGTTTCTGGCTGGTACTTTCTCCTCGCAAAACTCTACAGACCGAAATCAAAATCTAAAGTCATTTTCCATCAGTTACCTAAAATGAATAAAAAGGTGAGCTGTGCTGCATTTTATTCGAAATAGCCTTTAAATCAGAGGAACATTATTAGGGGAAAGGAATATTATTAGAGTCCGCGACTACAGGATAGTGCAAAGCATTTGAATATTAGGAAAAAGGGGAACATTATTAGACTTCGGTAAATTATGAAGAAGGAAATTATGGCTTGAATTTTAGAATTAAAAACTAATGTTCCTCACGTGATAGCTTCAATATTTTAATAACGAATTATGTACCAAAATGTTAGCTGATCATTGAACTTGCTCCATAGTTTATTGGCATACCGATAAGGGCTGAACGAAAACGAATCATTAAGAACTCAAATATGATTTGAATATTTTTTTTCGAATCGGATCGAATCACTAATTTCATAAAAATAATAAATGTCTAGTTTTATCACAATATCTTGCCTCAGTTGTCAAAATATAATAATATACTTTTAACTCAAACTTGTTTTCTGATGGTGAAAATAAATTTGACCAAAGTCGAAAACATTTTGTTATTAATTTGAGTTAAAATGTGGAAAGTTTTTCTTTTTTTTGATCGATAAACGACTGATTCGAATAGTTGATTTTTGAACCAATCCGAACCACCGAATAGAATTACCCAGTCTTACACACGCACGTACTTGTTAACAACTTAGTCGACACGTTTTTTAAAGGCACCTATCAACGGCGGAGTAGAAAAATTTGCAATTAAAACAACAGAAGTTCTCAATGTGATTGGATTGGAAACGTTTGATGATCTTCAAAAAGAAGGAGCTACCATTGAAATTGAAGTTGCGGTTACAGGCATGTATAAAACGAATATTAAGCACTTTGTTCCAAAAATTTTGGTAGGTTAACATGGGTGGAGTAACAGTGTTATACACTGAAACAGAAGCCCAGTAATTTTATCATTCATTTGCTGTAGTTTTATGTTTCCAGAGTTCCAAATAGCCTTCTTAAGGATATTTTTCCAGGTATTGACTGTTGGTGAGGTTGGCCGGTCAGCTCAATCGGTAAATCGTTTGGAATACGCTTCGAGCTACGCATCTCTGAACGTCATGAGATAGAATAGGTATTCATTTTTGTCCCGCGGGAGAGGAAACCAGAGAATACAGCTTAATTATACAACCAACCACGGCCTCTCGTACAGACACTGGTTCCGAATCGGGGTGAATTATTTAGGCTTATCATATTTTTAATTGGAATGGACTTGTTTGGTCGTAGAGGAAGTCCGGTTACGAGAATTGGTTATGAGAACCATCGTGCATCGGCGAGGCGTCCAACAGATCTCTCGCACATAATCATCATCCATCGCATTCGAACTCGCGTGGTTAACGTAAGCACTGATTACGGCTTCATCCACCAACCAGGTCCATACACAGGAAAAAAAGGGAAATACGATAAGCCATAAAACCTTAACCTCGGTTCGGAACTGGTATCTGCACTGGGGTTCGTTGTTCCCCATAGGATTATGCTGTATTCTCGGCTTTCTTCTCTCGCACAGGATAAAAATGAAAATCTTATCTTATCCTTTCGATTTCAATATTACCAGGTTAAAATTACTATCAAAGAGCGGCAATTTTACAGCATTTTTCTTACAGTTCATTTAGAAAATAATTCATTTATCTATAATGAAACAATAGGCTTGATTTGCATGTGGACCAACAATTCTAAATTTAAATAGTAGCGAAATTATTCCTCCCCTGCTTCTGCAGATGGGATTGTGGTGGCGAAATTGTAGCTCTATCTCCATTATGATGTACAACTGTATATTCATATTTCAGGAAAGGCAGAAGGGGTGATTGAATCAGACAAATCAAGACCCATATTATTTGTCAAATCACCGTACAAACTTGATATAGCAAGAATGTCAAAATACTACACACCCGGTACATCATTCGAAATTAAGGTGAGCAAGTTATTTTCTATTACAAACGTTTGCTTGTAGCGGACAATTGAGTTTCATGTTTAGGCACAATCTCTTTGTCGTTTATACTTGTCAAAATAAAATTTCTGATTAGGTTACATCGCAATAAAAAATACAGTAAATTTACCATTTATTCGCAGTGAATTGAATTGTGAATTTCCGAATTTTATATATATATATATATTTTGACCGAAAAAGATGATTTTTCATTGTTGTATTCCAATGTATTTGTATAAAATTACTGTCAAAGAGCAGTGATATTAATAGTATTTTTGTTACGGTGTACTTTTTAGTGACATTTCGCACGACCTTACTTACCACAATCCCACATCTGCATTAGTTCCTCAATAAATCTAAATCGGAAATTTTTGCTCACATTATGATGTAGTTATATTCATTGAGCAACAAAAAAAATTGGTCAAGCAAGAGCCACAGATTGGATCCATCAGTGACTCACGCTTAACAAAATATGTTTGTGCAAAAATTTGATTGAAATTTGGGGACAAACGAATCAATATCATTTTAAAACAGAGATTACTTATAAACAGTTTAGAAAGATTAAAATATGTTTCATATATGGATAGATTTTCAACACATTTACATTTTAGGTTGATGTTTTGGATTCTGTGACGGAGAGTCCAATAACCGATGTAGAAGTCGTTCTAAAAGGTATGAAAGAAATATTTTTATATTACCTCATTTTCTAGTGGAATATCATATTAATAACAGGACAAATGCAAAACATTTCGTTTTTTCAAATGATTTTCTTTTGTGATAGAGTGTTTTCGTAATAATTATTGTTTTAGCTTTTGTTTTGAATTCATATTTTTAAAATTCTGCCATCGTCGATTATAGGCCCAACGAGCTGTGGAGCATTGGCCTGTGGTAAAGACAAGTGTTGCAGTAACAAGAAGTGTGTACCTTGTGAACGTATGTATCTTGTATTTCAGCATTTGATATTGGTGTTAAATGAGTTCTGTGTAAGTTCATTCGTGTCAAACTTGTCAGAAATCTGTTATCCCAACAAATTTTGTTGGATATGGGTCACTGATGGATCGCGCTGTCAAGGCTTATTATAAATGTTAATGTAGCTTAGATAGGTCGAAAAAGTTTTAAGATTTTGCAAAAATAATACGTTTTCGATCAAGATAAACCACCATTACCTTGCTATTTGATGTTATTGAAGTACGCCTACGGTAAGGCCAGAAGCGGCATCCACTAAAGCAACCAACTAACGGCCGAAGTGTTGTGGCAGTAGAACGGAACCGCTATGGCAAAGTACGGCGAGTGGTATTTGCTTTGTTGGTTCTAGAACCATCCTCAACTCTTTCTCCTCATTTATTTGCCTATTACGACATGCAGAAAATACATCAGCGATATGATAAAGTCCGTACTTATAGGACAGCTAATAAAATAAGACAAAGAAAATAATAGTAGACCAAAATTATTTTTACCTTTCGATTCAATTTTCATCATTGTTTTTCGAATTGGAAATTTCTGTGTGAAAATCGTTTGTGTTTAATCCTATTTACGATTATTCAACTGACAATTCTTGCTCTCCAAGGCTCCTTATGAAAGAACATGTTTAATCGATTCGATTTTGAACTCGTACAAATTTATAATTCAGAATATGTGGAAGCTGTTGATGAAAATGGACAGGCAAATTTTAAAATAGATATGGAATCAGATGCAGTGAAAAGAACATATACGGTGGGTGGAAATTTTTTCTTACTAAAATTCACCAGTTTCAAACAATGGTATTATAAAGTAATTTCGCGGTGCCCTCAGTAATAAATTTTTGTGTGAGGATGACAGTCACTGATGTGGTTTTAGCGTGACATACTAAAACTAATTGATGTGATCTATAAGCAGTCAAAGATAACAAAAACATAAATGTAATTTTTTGATTGAATGTTCTAAGTTCTAAAGTCGGAAGCAGCCCTCATAATGTGCCTACTAACAAGCCACATATCCTCTTCTTAGTTACCTTTTAGTCGCCTTTTGCGACACGCAGGAAATACCCAAGGGCAACTCTAAAATATGCAATTACATTGCATTTCTTTTCTCCAGTAAAAATACTCATTCATTTTAACCATGCTTTTTTACTCTACGAGAATACGGATTTGTCATCTTGATACCGACAACATTTTTATGTGCTATATCATTTCTTTCAGATACAAACACGAAAGCTCGGAATTCCAAAAGATAATTTAGCAAAGATGGACTTTACTCTTTACCCCTATACGTCTGAATCTGGGAGCTTTTTACAAGTAAATATGAGTTTTTAAAAAGTTGACTGACATTTTTTGTCGTTGCTTCCAATCGATAAATCAATCAATCTGTAAAATTTGTTTATTGAACTAGATTAGATAGAGTGTCATTCTTAACCTGTGGCAGAAGAAAGCCTAAAATGCGGCTTAAGCACATGACGAACTCACACCTCTGGTGCAGCTACCCGATACAAGTCCGTGGTTGACGATTTTTCCTAACCGTTTTACTGATTTTTCCTGGACATGGTTGGTTGAGAAAGCCGTAACTACAGTGTACTTGTGAGTTTTGCAGCAATCCTCTCGCATATAATCATCTTGGGATTCGTATCCTGGACCGTTAAAGAGTAGTGTAGCTGAAAGGCTTATTCCTAACTATTTTGTCGACTGATCTAATGGACTAGAAGTTTGTATTTTATAATTTCAACTCTGGTTTTGAAAAATTAAATATTTTTTAGCTTTCTGCTGTCGAAAAAATTGCTGAAGTCGGCGATCGAAATTTTGGAGTAGATATTTGGTACAAGACGGCACCGACAGATCTTCGCTATGTTGTAAGTACCATATTGTATTGTTTGTATTCGCTTCTACGATACATTAGTGAATTATGCTCAGCAAAACATGTTTAGGCAACGACAAGCGTGTATGATACTGGACATTATTCCCCAACAGGCTCTAAATCCGTGAAGCGTGTTACTAAATAGTTTGCAATAATTATTGTTTGATTTTTCAACGTTTCAAAATTAGTCAAACTCAAAAATTTAATCTTTGCAAACCCTAAATTATTATTTCACCGAATAATTTTGCGCCTCCAGGGCAATTATTACATTCTTTTCCCGAAGGTAATTGGCAGTAAGATTGTATGTTTGAATTAGAAAATGTTGCTTGCAGCCGACAAACAAATAACTAAAATTATCTTTACTTACTTATGTATAATGTGTATAATGTATTGCTTCGTATATTTTTCCCGCAGATTATGGCGAGGGGTACGATAATTTCAAGCGGCGTTCACAAACCAAAGAAAGCGAGCATTAATACCAACCTTAAAATTGAAATTTTGGGTGAAATGGTTCCTTCATTCCGACTTTTCGTCTATTATTTCAATGGAAAAGAAGTTGTGTCGAACTCCTTGTGGGTTGACGTTAAAGATCAATGTAAAAAGGTATGTTGGTAATTTTAACGATGTTTCTTGATTTCAAAACCTTTTCAGAGATTTACGTAGCATGGGAATGCTTAGAAATAGTTTTGAAAATAAACACTGAAGCATCTCAAATCGTTATATGATACATGTTTGATTCCCCGTCAGAAATTTTTCTTTATCAAGCAAGCAACACAGATTGTCGACCCTTATTGTCACGATATCCATCAGTGTCACAAACCTAACAAAACATGTTTTGACCATATTTTTTTAGACAGTTTATACGTACTTGTTCTTATTTGCAGGAACTTGAAGTAAAAGTTCCGAAGCAAGTTTTTCCAGGACAACATTTCAACGTCGAATACAGAGGTTCATTTTTTGTTATTTCTTATTTTTATTGATTATTGCCTTCAGTAATTCCCGTAACTTCCCATGGGTAGTAGAAACTGCACTTCGACAGGAAAATATGCTAAACCAAACTAAACGCTATATTAAAATGCAGTAAGTGGCATCTGGCCTGGGCGAAAGCAAAACTATATCCCAATATTCACCTTGAATATCAATATGGTTATCGACAAAAAGTTCGAATCAGTAGTTGTTATTCGCTCCATCCGTAAGATTGGCATAGTCACGAATATGGCTGTCCAGAATATTCGATTACACTTGTGCATCGCGAATCCATAATTATTCAATTCCAATTTTCCGCTGATTTAAATCAACAGGCTTGAAATTGTGTATATTTTTTATGTCTTGAATATTCGGAATATTTCCCTCTTTGTTTGTTTATTATATTAATTTTGATTCATATATTTATATTCGATTCGACTAGGTAAAATCCCTTCGCCTCCAGTCACGATGTGTAAGTCCTTTTGTGGATGACCGAAAGAGGTTGAAGGACAATCAAAAATTTTGCATGAATCACTGACAAATCACGTCTCGGCAGCGCGATCCATCAGTGAATCACGACCAGGAGTAGTTTTTGATCAGTACGCATATAACGGTCATCTTTAAAAGTTAATGGTTCAATAATTTTAAATGTTTTTATCTGTAGTGTATTTTTGGATGCTTAGTTTCTGATACGCCGTTTAAAATGAGTAACTGATGATTTGTATAAGATATCAAAATTACTTCCAATGTACATGAAATTTGCTGGATAACTGATATGTTTATAAACTGGCTTCGAGCAGTCTTTTGGCATGTTTTGTGCCCTGAAACCCATCTGAAGAAGTTAATATAAATGCAGATGTCAACGCTTGCTGATATATTGTTTTCAGGAAGTCCGAACGCTATTCTGGGGATGTCAGCTGTAGATCGTGCGGCATATTTTCTGTATGACGAAGGAAGATTGAGACGAAGTTCTGCTTTCGAAGCATTAAATTTGTACGATGAAGGATGTGTGCGAGAAGGAGGCAAAAATGCTCAACACGTTTTTGAGGTTTGTCAGTTTTTTAATTATATAAATTACAACTACTAATATGAAAAGAGCGACAAAAAATACAAAACCTTCAACTGCACCCGGAGTAAAAACATTCCATTAGGAACTGAAGCGCTGCTGTGGAGTGCAGTCAGTAGTATTAGCCCTGGGCAATGGTAAAATCCACTACTACTTTACAAAGTATTTACCATTTCACATCGACAGTGAACGTGAAATTTTTTGATAATGTGAAATTAAAATTTGAATCATTTTTGATTTATATGAATCCCGTCAAGTAGACAAATTGTTCTTCATCAAAACATCCATTGTTTGAGTCACTGATGGATCGCGCCCCCTTGGCACGCGGTCTCTCCGTGACTCACGCTTTACAAAATTATATTTATGACTGGGTAGTGCATGCTGTCCCTATCTTCATGAATTGTTGTATTACGGAGAATGGTTGATAACAATCTATTACATGGCCTGCATCATCACATATTTTACCAGGTTTTTAATTTAAATATTATAATATGTTGTTTTACATTTATATCTTTGCTAAACAGCATGTGTAACTAGCAATCAAAACGCCACGTCATTCTCAAAGCTTTCATTTCATTTTCTGATATTAGCGCACCATGGCCTTTTTTATACGAGGCAATTAATTCTCCGGAACAAAACATCGCCCTTAACACTGTCTCCTGATTTACCGTGCTTGAAGTATTCTGGTAATGTTGTTTATTACTTGAACTTGAGTGTTTCAAAATGCCTGAAAGTTTTGTATATTAGAAAGTAAATCTGAATTTTATTTCAGTTAAGTATATAGAGGAAATGAAAAATCATAAATTGCTCGTTTATAAATAAATGCACTAAAATTCGCAGGAAGCAGGTTTGCAAGTGGTTGGAGGTCCTTATTCAGCAAAAGATGATTTTAATAATCACTGTGGAACTCAGAACTTGGTTCGTAAGAAGCGAGATGCTGACGACAAAGATAGTAAAGAAGGTTAATAATTTCCTTGCGATCTTTTTCCATTTTTTTTAACTCAGGAATATTTCGCGTGTGCTTGTATTTTGTCTAGTATAAATCACTGATGGATGGATGTCATTTTCGTTGAAAAAAATTATGCCTGTGTCGCATATTATGACTTCATAATCTCACAGCTGCTTTGTCTTTATCTCTGTACCTTCGTTATCGACTGGAATATACTAAGTATATTCAAAATATCTTAAAGATCTTCTTATTTTTAGAAAATTCATTCTGGGTAAAAAAGTGATATGTGAATCCAAATACTGCACCCCCCAAAAAAATCATATAAAACTGAAGCTCTAAAGTAGAGTGCAACTAGAAGTAAGAAGTAGTAGAATGTAATGGTAAAGCCAGATACCATTTCGTCGCCTCGACAGAAACGCAGAAAATGCGTTAAACCAATTTTAAACCCCACGCCTACAGGTTACAGTTGAGCGTTTAGCTGAATCAGTAAATGCGTTAGGAATACTTTTCATACGAGAGGTTTGCTGGACCCCTCGCCTCGCTAGACCCTTTACCCAGGCGTTACTTACGGCTTTCTCTGGAAATAATGGCAATACACAGGGAAATGAGTGAACATTTGAGTTAAAACCTTCAACCCTAATCCAGTACTGGTATCTACAGGAGGGGCCGCGATTCGCCATATGGTTATAACGTGATCTCGGCTTTCTTCTCCCGCAGGATAAAAATGAAATCCCACCTATCTTTTTTATATTTTTGATTCAGTCATTTTATCGATGAAACTTAAATCTATATTCATCTTCATATAGCAAAGGAACTTGCAAGAGAAAATAAACTTCGAGAGTGTAGAAATGACGGAATATTGGCTGACATTGCAGGAAGGGATTGTATAGAACGAGCAGAAACAGTAAGGAGCCGTGGAGAAACATACGAGTGTGCAGAGGCATTTTATAACGCTTGTGAAGAATATATTACTACTAGGTAAGTACTAGAACTGGCACCAAGCATGAGTGATAGATGGTCGGCCTCCAGGTGGCGCAATAGTAGCTGATCAATAGTAACTGATTGGACCTGGGCAATTCGATTCAGTGATTCGAATCCGTCTGAAACACAAATGATTCGAATTATTCGTTAATCGTTCATAGGAACAAAAACTAGCTGAATAAAGTGAAATTCTGATTTTTAACGACAAAATGCAATTTAAATAAAATTAGCTGCATTTTTCGAAAAAAAATGAAATGTTTCGGCTTCTTTTTTTATAGCCGCTTCATAGAGTGGATCACCCTGTCCAAGGCCCTTCAACAGCGGCCACTTATAGACGGACAGGGTTACAATTACTGGAAAGATATGATCTTTTCCTGTTCGCCTTAGCCTACCCAAGTTATTACACCCTAGGTTGAGTGGTGGGTATGAATGAGCGAGCCGGAGTCGCCGGGGCTTGAACCCGAGATCTTGAACTTGCGATCCCCACATGTTTAACCACTAGGCCATCGCGTCTCACAAAACGTTCTATACATGTAGTACGAATTGCAACAAATGGCTTTTAAGCCCGGTTACGCTAATGTTAGTATCTCGTAATTATAAATTTCTTGATGGAGACGGATTGTTCTAGTGAAAATGGAATATTTACCCCATAAGTCATGTTTAGCAAAACATAATTGAATAATCCGTCTTGAATGGGTTATTGAATTTTTCGATAGGTTTGGTGAGCTTATGTCACCGAGGACGGCACTGTGTCAATGCTCACGACAACTGCCAGGAAAGATAAAACTCCAACATTCGTGACATAGCGACTGGGAGAATAATATGTCGCAAGTTCGCAACCCAACACAATTACTACCACAATTACTACATTTTACCAGGGACGACAATATCATGTCTTATACCCATTATGATAACGATGTCATCGGGAACGGCATTAAGCCGCCAGTCCAAGTCTGGGCGTACCCGAACCCTTTGAAATTCAAATCTGACTCTATTGGAATCGTATCGAATTACTAATTCCATATACATGATGAACCCGATTTTACTGTTACAACTTGATATGATAATATGATAAAAAATTAGAAATACGAATTAAAAATATTAGCATAAACAACTTAAAGACAAGTTATTTTCAATTCTCATTCTTGACATTCCACATGCTTAACAAAATAAAATCTAAAACCCAATGTTATGCCTATGACATTTTGTATTAAAAGTGGGTCATTATTTTTAAAATTTGTCAGACATGCCGTCATTCTTGTGGGCAGCATCGTTATTGTGCTGGTTGTGACATTTTGTACTCCCGATGACATCGCTATTGACGCAGAGGTTGACGTAATATTGTAACAAATCAAGGGACTTTATGTCTGGTGGCAAATTGTTCCAACTCCCCGAAGTTACTATGTTCTATGATTGCAAACCATATGATAGTATTGTCATCCCTGGTAGCATCGCAGTTGTCATGGATGGTGACATATTGTCAACCCTGGCGACATTATGCCGACTTTATTTACATTGCACATAAATGATTTACGTTATTTTTTTTTTCATTTTGGATGAATGTACATTATAATTTTTGATATCTTATTTGGCTACGTCAGTGATATCGCCATGTGCTTACATTTTGAATATTATGTGTTTTATCAAACAGAAGATTTACTACAGAAGGCCCGTACCTTCGGCGCACTTCGTCAGTGCATCATATTTAACTTAACTTGATTGCTCAAGCTCAACAACATTGCTCTGACTGTCAAAAAGTTTCTTCACCTACACTAATTTTTTTATATATATCTATAGCAAAAGGCAAAGATCAAGCGGAAGATCTGTTCAAGCAAACGCCGGCGGCTTCAAAGCTATTTCAAATAGCGTTAGATCAAACTTTGAAGAAAATATGTTGTGGGCTCAAGATGTAATATTGTAAGTACCATAGGTAGAAATCGCGCGGTATCATACTTTAGTTTACACTATCATTGCATCTATTTTAAATCAAATTTTAAATACTTTAATGCTGCTTTTAGTGAATCCAATCTGGAACACTATAAGTAACTCCTACTTTTATTTTTGAATGAAATTTTCTTCCTGGGAAGTCATCCATTACATTCAAAGCTGATGGTCCTACATTAATGTTTGCTATTTTAACTATCTAAGTTCTATTTTTTGCTTTTCAGGGGTCCTGATGGAAGATATACAAAACAAGTGATAGCAAAAGATAGTATAACAACATTTGAGTTTGATACTGTAAGCATGCATGATACCGATGGTAAGTTCTTCAATTGAATCTTTACGATATATAGGACTGTAAGACTGGGCACGGCCGAATCATTGTTTGCGCCATCATTTCCGAAGAATATATCCAAAAAAGTGGATGCACACACGAGGCGCGCCGAAATTTTTGAATTCTCATGTCCCAGAAATAAAAAACATAATTTAAATTAAACTGTTTTTGCAAATATGTAATGCAGATAAAGTTCAGTCTGCTGTAATTGACGTTTATTAGCATATTTTTCTTCGATAATTTTACTCAAAGCACACAAGTACAAGTGGCCCATAGGACTATTGTTTTAAGATTATTATTGAGCTCTTAACGACTTAAACCAAGCAGCCATATTGCTCAATAACTGAATCTGTTCTGAAACCCAAATATTACGATGTAAAAATTCTGTCTGATATTGCGGTGAAATGAGTCAAAACCAAATTTTTTTTCTTTACAGGATTTTGTGTTGCTCCTACACAAAACTTAACAATCTTCAAAGACTGTTTCATTCAATTGAAAATACCCTACTCACTCAAACGTATGGAGCAGGTCGAGATACGGGCAGTTGTATTTAATTATGCAACGACGTCAAAAACGGTATGTAACAAGCAGGAAAATATTTCCACTAAGAGAAAATTTAATTATTCCAAAATATGATATATACTGATACAATAGAAAACTATTTTGCAAAATCTGTAAATCCGTTACATAACTTCTATTTATAGGATTACATCAATAGGATGGTATATAGGATGGGATTTTATTTCTATTCTGTGGGAGAAGATCGATAGTACGTCGCAATATGTAGCGTAGCACGATCTCTCGCGCAAATATGTCAGTTGCGAGTCGGGGTGTCGGTTTAGGCCTAACCTTTTTTACTTATTTTCCCTGAGCATGGACAATGGACATGATTGGTGGAAAAAGTCTTAAACGGCGGTTATATGAATAGCTGAGGCCCCGTCCAGCAATTCTCTCTCATATACTTATCCCCGCTCGATTCGAACTTGCGTAACTCAAGGTTTATTCTAAAATATTTTGCTGAATGATCTAACCAGGCACCCGACATGTGAGTTTCATTCTTGTTTTGAAAAAATAATCGCTTTTTTTATCTCTATGAGCGTGATCCAAATTTAAATTATTCACGTATATCCTAATGTTATATGTTGCAGGTAACAGTCTACGTGAAAATTGGAAAAGATCTATGTTCTTATTTTCCAGAAGGTAACAATTGTTTGAAATAATGGTGTGACATAGAGGGCTATATTTTTTCTGATGAATTTTCCTATATCACTCATTTTCAACAATTATGTCTACATAAAAAAAATGCTGATAACAGCCCATTTTTTTTGTATTTGTTTGTGTCTTCCAAGTCGACTATTTCGTTTGTACCTTGTATATTAACTCGGGGCTTTTGCATAGTTTGACACCAGGGTTACTCATAGTTAGTTTTTGACTATTTTTCTCAATTAGTCAACTGAAAACGTTTGCAAATATCGTTTTCATTTCACTGGTTAAGCAAAATAGTCAGACACTATACTTGGACCTTATTGACAATAAGTTTTAAATTTTCAAGCAGAATTTACATATATTATATCGTATCATAGTGGTTACAAATGCACTCGATCTAAATATAGCTAATTGAGTGATATAGTAACTCGGGGAGAAATAATTTTTGTAATATTTTGTTAAGCGTGGGCCACTGATCGATCGCGACATGGTGGATTAGATTGAATAAATGCCAAATATAATGCATAAAAATAGGATTTGGGTACGATTTGGATATTATTGAAATACACGCGTTATAAATTTATTAAATAAAATGATGCCGTTGCAAGTCTTAGCCGGTTAGAAATTTCATTTTGCCAACCATGAGTCACAGATGGATCGTGCTTAAGCGGCCGTACTTAACACAACATGTTTGATTATGTTTGCCTAGACGGTACGATCCATCAGTGGGTCAATAATTTTTCCTGACTGGGTAGTACGTAAATACTTGTCGTTCTTCGTGGATCAATTGAAATAAACTGTATCAGTTGGACACGGATGTATTATGTTTCATATTTAAATACCTTGTCTCGTTGACGCAGTCAGTATCAGATTATATTTGGGTGGAAATCGCTTAAACTCATTTTTTTTATATAAATGCCTTCATTTTGATATTGTTCTAGGTGAATTTAGTGAGGTCATTACTTTGGAGATCGACGCAAACGACGCCCAAACAACTTCTTTCACGATACTTCCTTAAGAGTTCCAGAAAGTGGTTTTGTTGACATTGAAGCCAAGATAGTTGATAAGGACAATGCCGACGTTGATCACGTGAGAAAATCTATACTCGTGCAAGTAAGATTATTTATATTTACATTAAATATTATAGAAAAATCAACACATGTAGTAATAATATTCACTAAAATGACTGTATCTTATTGTAATAAAAACAGCTTTTTCTGACAGTTATTAGATGTTGATGTATCGTGCACTCATGACTACCCCAAATATAAGCGTAGTTTCTAAATGATTGCTTAAAGCAAATCTCAACAAAAAGATAAACAGGAATATTATTTTGTCAAGAATGAGTCACAGGTTGACCGTACCTAACCGGCAAGATCCATCAGTGAGTTACTCTTGACAAAACGCAATTGATCAAAATATTTCGGACTAGGTTATCGCCCCTTTTTCTAAACCGAATATTTCAAATCTCAGCTTGAAGGTGAAATCAAAAATGATATCAAAGGAACGCACGCCATCGATCTTAAACACAAACAACCAGGTTACGTGGACGAATTCGACATCGTTTTCCGATTTCCGAAGCAATTTATTCCTGGCAGTAGAAAATGCTGGCTGTATCCATTTTGTAAGTATTTTATCAATCAACATGGTGATGATTCGATTAGTTCTTCCTCATTTAGACTTTAGCAAAAATGCAGTAGAAATCATCGTTTTTTGACAGTAATTTACTTCTTGAAATAAAACTACAAAATCGGCCTCAACGGGGGCATGGTGCCTTTCTCCCTCTCTTCACAGACAAAAATATCGTAGAAAGACTATTATCTGCTTTAAAATCCCAAATTCCAAAGGTAATCCCAAATTATTCATCGCGTTTTTGACGCTCAGTTGTTTTTTATTACAATTATTTATTCAGTGAGACAATGAAATTAGCATTTTCAATTTTTCGTTGAGAACTTGGCAGAGGGGGTCATCATGTAAGACCATATAGTAGCAGTAACTTACCGCATCAGAAATTTTCTTTGTCAAGTATGAGTCACAGGAGGATCGCGCCTTTAGGTGACTCGTACTTAAAAATATGTTTGTTGTCATTTTTCTATCTGGATATTGCGAACTCTGGCGCAAAATTTGAAGACTATAGTATGCGATGCCAACGTGTTAACCACTAGACCATTACGTCTAATAATGATGTAATTAACCCACTTTATTTTTCTCAATCTAAATTTAGCTAACTACATGGGACCTATTATTGAATTTGATCCCGTGACTAAACAACCAAAGAATGATATCAAGAATTTGATTCGAATGCCTGGTGGATGTGGGGAACAAACAATGCTGTCGATGGGACCAAACGTAATGGCGCATAAGTACATGAAATTAGTCGGAAGAATGAAAGACGGATCGGACGAAGAAAAGGGATCTATTGATAAAATGAAAAAAGGTTTGAAATTTGACTTTTATCGAACGTGAAAAAAAAAGAAAATAATATAAACTAAACACCATCAAAAACATATTCACCTTTTATCGAAATTCGCGTGTAAAATATGAGATTATGATTGAAGGCACCATAAATTATATGTCTGGTACTTAATAATATTTCCGAGAAAAAAAATTATGTAAGTGAAATATGAGAAACGTTTTTGTCAAAGTATTTTTGTTAAGTATATGCTACTGATAGATCGCGTCGATGAAACGCGATATATCTGTGGCGCATGCTTGACAAAATAAAATTATTCGTTGGGATATATGTAACATTTCTCGGGGGCCACGTTATGCTAAATTTATTTAATGTCAATAACAAAATATGAATGAAATGTAGGAACTCTTGCAAGATAAATATTTAACTTTTGCTAGCTCCAAATCAAAAATTTCATTTTGTCAAGAATAAGAGAACGATGGACCGCGTCTGATAGCCGCTCAAGCCCGGTCCATCTGTGGCTCATATTCAGCAAAATCTGTGTATTTCAATGACCAATAATTTTCGCACACTCTAACTAAGAACAAGTCATTTCTCAAACTTAATTTTAAGAATGTCCTCCCTTCACCCTGAAGAAATTAAATAGACGTTCACCTTTACATTTTTTATTGCAGGTTTTGCGAATGAATTGAAATATCGAACATCAAGTGAACCAATCGTGTGGTCTGTGTTCCCGCGTTATGCACCTAGTGTTTGGTAAGTCCGAATCGCAACAATGTTGCTGTTAATTAATATTGTTGTACACGTCTCGTTTTGAAAATTTTTTACCTCTTCTGTATAGTAACCTAGTTGAAGAAAATTTTATTCTGTGTTTAAGGCTGAACGCTTATGTCAACAAAATTTTCTCTCAAGCAAAGCAATTTTACATTGATATGGACGTCGGTCCAATCTGCAAATCAATCGATTGGCTTCTTAACCAACAAAATGCAGATGGAAGTTTTAAATCCGGAGGAAGGGTTCTTCATCAAGAAATGCACGTGAGTATAAATCTGATAAAAATTCAGTAGATTGGTTTGTGTTTGGTATTTTGACATCTTTTTTAAAACTGCTTTTTAAGAAAGGTTGGAAGCACCCAAGGGGTACCAACTGCAAACTACGACCATTTATGTTAAGACTTTGTACCCGAGGCAATGAAACAGATATCTATCTAGGTGATGACTAAAACATGTATCATTAACTTGTAATTTTGACTGATAAGGTCATACTCACACTCTATCTGCAGAGACAAATTTATGTTTACTATCTTCGTACAAATTAATCGTGTGTCTTTTCAAGCATTGATATGTATTTTATTGTATACCCGATTCTTTCTGAGCAGCAACACAAATCGATTACGTTGTACCAAGAGGGTAATTATGAACTCGAAAAGGAAGTATGGGAAAATTCGAAAACCTTCGCGATCAATACATGACGTCACAATGGGCACCGTCAACAAAAAACCCAAATAATATTGTTCATCAGGACAAAACCGCCCAATAAATTTTCAGTACTTTAGGGCCTAAAATTAGCTAAACAAGCGCAATAACCACTGCACTTCAAAGGCATGCGATTTTTTGTTGTTCCTTATGATTCAAAGCACCTAATTTAACAAAGACTCTGCGATTTTTTCAACCTTGGCTTGATTTTTCTAATTTACCTATTGTATCATATCAGGGAGCTGTTGGCAGCACACTCAGTTTATCTGCATATGTCATGATGGCTCTCGTGGAATCTCAATCTGTCTGTCCAGCACTCAGCAAGAAAGTTGAACTCAGTATATTGAAAGCAACAGACTACTTGAAGGCCTCAGAAAATGACAAACAAATGGAACAACCATACGCATTGTCGCTTGTATGCTACGCTCTTTCAGTTTCGAATCCAAATGACCCGTTTTCAAAACGGATGCTTGCAAAGTAAGTCATTTTTAGGTCGTGTCCATGGATTTTGCATACTTGTTTCTTTGTTGAACTTGGTTCAAAATAGGCCTGTTATTCGACTATATAAATAGAGTAATTTCCCAACATTTCAGATAAACGAAATGCTTAGCCTTATTTCCCTCTTTTTCAGCGAAGTCGTTATATATGTCATACTTACAAGTAAAATTCAACATATGTTATGATTTCACTGCAAAATGAACTAATTTGAAAATAATCGAAACCAATTTAATAAATTAAAAACAAATACCGAAAAGACTAAAAATATTGAATGAAAAAATAATGCTCCAAATTTTTCAATAAGAAAGTTATTTTTGAAACATGATCCACGGATGAGCCAAGCCTAAGCAGCCTTGTCCCGCAAAGTTCCAACTTCACAAAAAATCTTTTACACAATTGTTAGGTTAGAAGGTAAAGAATTTGGAATTATATTGTCATTTTTCAGACTGCTAAGCAAGATCCAATATTCTGATGACAATCGATTGGCGTTCTGGCAGGGAGCTCCTCTAAAATCAGTGAAAGGCACAGGCACACACGCCTACTGGTATGAACGGAAACCACTGGCAATCGATATTGAGGCGACTGGATATGCATTGCTGTCTATACTATTTGCACAATCAGTACAAAAAGGTACAGGTTGATAGATACATTTAGTTCCCAGTGATAACCAATGTTAAAGTGTGCATCTTAGCCATTTTTATGTTTACTCTCGCTATCATATGTATAACGTCCTTTTCATTGGGGATGTTCATATAGTTTAGCAGCTTTTGCTCAATCGGTATTTTAAAATCGCTATATGCATTAATTAGAGAAATGTTTTAACACGTCGAATAAATGAAATTGTTAATAAAAGTTAATATTTTTTTTTTATTGAAATTCGCAAGGCCCGGAACAGTGCCTAACAACCACTAAAAAGGAAACAATTAGCTACTTGGAAATACCTGCAACTGCACTAGAAGGGGAAAAATTCAGTCATTCAGAAATATTCATAAAAAAGTGTAATGAGTGGTACCAGTAAAACCATCTACCATCACCCGATCCTATGTTAAAACTCATCTACCACTTCTTTATATTTCCTTTAGTCGCCTTTTACGACACGCAGGTAATGCTTTGGGAAGATTCTTAAGTCCGCAACTATAGGGCTCGAATGTTTCCCATCATCACTACTATGTTCTGTTACAGTTACTCAAAATGTCCTCGATGTCACGAGGAAAATTGTTCTTTGGATTATTGAACAACGTGATGAAAAAGGTGGATTTTCAACAACTCAAGATACTGTAGTTGGATTACAAGCATTAGCTGAATACATGATATGGAGCAGTACTGTGGTATGTATAAAAATATTTTTGAACTTTTGTATAATAGTATTCCCTTTATTGAGGAATGCAACATTTGGGGGAAAATAATAGCGATTGAGGCTACTAGGTATACGTCGTGTTCTATCAAGTATGCTCGACCGATGAAATATATCCGATGTAATTTGCTGACGTTTTGAATGTCTATTCAACCAAGATTTGTCTTGACAGTGATGGCAATACCTCATTTATCTTCATTAATTTCAAGGAACCTCCAACACGAGACGTGAAGATAGATGTGACATTCAGCAGTCCTATGAACAGTAGTTGGTTCGATAATCCAGTTCGAAAACATTTGGATAAATCAGCAGAAAATAAAACAACGCCAATTGCAGTTCCGAGTAGTGTCATTAACAGCGGAAGAGTAAAGATTTTAGCTCAAGGTAATTTAATACTTCGTAGGTCATAAATCTTCATATTGAATTAATTTTTTTTTATAAAATGCTGGACGTAAATCGCAATCTGCGGGGCCATTTTAAGATTTGCGTTCGACAGCAAATATTTGTTGGTAAAAATGCGTAGTAAACATCAGTTCATGCAGTTGAATTTTTGGGCGAATTATTATAAATATGTTTTGATTGAAACTTACTCTTAAGCAAGAGCGGAAGTAGCACACGAAAGGAAACAACAGATGTGGAACCAGCAACCAAACGAAAACATCCCGAACCAAACCAAACAGCTATTATAAAGTGCAGTGAATTTTATCTGCCGTGGATAATGTCAAAACCATTTAGTTGCTTCTTGCGACTAGCAGGAAATACGGCTAATCTAGACCCTCGACTAACGGAGCATCCTCGTTGTATTAGCTTTGAACTTATGTGTAATACGCTAAAATCTAAAAACAACTGCTCTCGATGCACTCTTACTTCCTATGTACTCACGTACACATGTATTTTTTATGAATTTGTACAGATCCTTTTAATTTTCATTTTAAAAATTCAAAAACGTTCGGCTTAAAAATCACCAAGTACAATTATTGTGGCGATTTCACTTCGTATTTATTATACTGTACAAACGTTCCTAGGGGAAGGCGAAGGAACTATATCATATAGTTGTGTGTATCGCACATTGGTGGATGAAGATGCTTGTCATTTTGATATCGCTGTGACAACCAAAGAAGATCGTCCGCCTGTCGGTATTGCCCCCCCGGGTGATAGCGGTGAAATATTGAAGCTGAGTGTATGTATATTTTGTGAGGAGTTTTTATTCATTTACTAAGCATATCTCATTGATTAAAAATATCACCCACGAGAAAAATACCAATCAGAATATTTTTACTAAGCATCATTTGTTTACTTTAAATTATAAATCAAGATTTGGAACGTTTGGAATTCCTTTAACGGTACCACAATTTACCTTATCAAACAATATTTAATTTTCGGAACTTACAAGATATGGTAGGTTTTAAAACTTTGCAAATAGACTCTACTATATATTTGTCTATATAAATGTTTGAAAACTCTCTATGGAAGTATATTTTCAACACGAAAAAAGCTAATTCGACATCTATTTATTATTATGTTAATTTTAGATATACATTGCCAAACCTAATGGAGAACCGTCGGGACAGTCAATTGTTGAAATCAATTTGATTTCTGGATACGAAGTTATGGAAGATACTTTACAAAGACTTTCAGAAACAGTTGATGCAACGAGTAATGTTACTCTTTTATTTCCTCAAGTAATCGGGTGGACTAAGGGAGGGGGAGGCTAATTGAATATTTTTTAATTTTAGGAAGAGTCCGCCATTTTTTGCAAAATCATATTTGAAAAAATTAGACCAAACAAGTTCCGAAAGAGTTGGAAAGTTTTAAAGGTTTTTGCAAATATATGTTCCAAATAAGTAGTAATAAAAAGTCGAAACAGTTTCTAAGATCAGGCAGGAAAATAGTTTATATTAATTTTAAATATTATATGGTTTGAGATTATCTATATCTCATGATTGGCAAAATAATGTTTTATTGCAATACGAATACTGATACGAAACTTCAAATTTGTTGCAGTTGAGAGATATGAAGTTGCAAATCAAAAAGTTTTCTTATATCTGAGTGAAATTACAAAAGTGCCGACGAAACTTGCATTCAGAATATCAAGATCAGTGTATGTCGCGCATCCCGAACCTTCCACTGTGACAGTATATGATTATTATGAACCTTCTGTAAGTAATTCATCCATTATTTTTTAGTGCTATTAATTTCTTTGACCTTGCATAAAATATCAGGTACTTATGGTCTGTGCAACATACCAAAAAGTCAGATATGGCTTTTGGTGGGGATTATATATTAGCCTACTAATATTTTTCAAACTTCCTACAGCGTACCCAACCATCAGCAATATATGTTTGGCCAATAATAGTCGCGGTATGTAGAGAAAAATTAAAAATGAGCTACGGTCTTCTGGGCAATATAATACGGTTATTTAATTAATCAAATTTTTAGGTTCCTCCTTGTTTGAATTTTAGAATATTTATATCCTTTTATCCACTAATTTTTCTAATCCTAATACTCTATAGGTGAAATGCAGTAAATTTTATAATGTGCCTGAAAAGCACGTTGAACTTCGGACATCACTTTGCACTGATAGAAACGAAAAGGGAAAGAAAGATTTATGCAAATGCGCTGAAGGTGGATGCTTCACTTGCAGGTTATATTAATTTTAAGTTAAATTACTTTTTTTCAATATTGAAAATCACTATAGCTCAATATAGAAGTTAAGTTCCATTTGAAAATTTTCCGCTTAGAGTGCAGTTGTTGGTTATAAGTACATCTTGGTTCCATTTAGGTCATGCCCCCGACAATAAAAAACGCATTTGAAAATATCAATTTTAAATTTATTCTAGAACACGGAAACAGCAGTTGGAAAACACTGCGTGCTTGGACGGAATCAATGGGAAATGTGCGATTTGTAAAAATGATGATTGCTTCAAATTAGCAACTATTGCCTGCAAGAGGTACTTTTTAATTTTTCATATTCAATTTTCATGTAATATAACAAGAAAATGATTTTGCTTTGTTGTTGATATATTTGTTTTTGCTGAATCAAATTTTTCTATTTTTTAGGAGATATACAATGCAAATTTTGGCTACAGTGTTGCTAATTATCTTACTCAATTACGTAAAATTTTGTACGTGAAACCTTTATTGACATACCGTGGCTTCAAAAAATGATAGCTCAAAATAACGTGCAAAATGTTACCCAAACAAATTTCGGGTTTCCCTGTAAAATTGTCTGATCTAATTGAAATTCTGATTTTGTTTCTTGTATATAAACTCTGGACAGTTTTTAGGATTCATTTAAAGCGAACAGACTTATTTTAAATATGGTATTTTTTGTTGTTTCTGTTGTTATTGTTAATAATATTATTGTTTTTCAGTGAATATGTATATGTAATGACTATAAACTCAGAGGCAAGGGATGAAATAGGAGGAGTTTTCATGAATTTCGACGTCACCGTTAATGAAGTTTACAAAGCAGGTGCGTAAAGCTTGTATGATAATATTCTATCGAGTAGTATATTGTTAAATAAGAACCATTGATAAGATTGCAACACCGAGACTCGATTCATCTTTCCAATATGCAACTTATGCTTGGGATACACAAACTTTTCCCTATTTCGCACGTACATGTTTTGGAAAACAGGAGTGTAACATAATACTCTAGTTTGGACATTTTCCACTCTCTGGGTTTATGCGCGTTTTGTAGTCAACGGAAATAGAACCTGGATACCATTAGATTACAATTAGAATTGGATTATTCGAATAAAAAGTTTATTTTCTCAAGCTTGTGCCACAGATACACTACACACAAGTGCGCGATCGATCTGTTAGCCATACTCTACAAAACATGGCTGAGAAAAATTTTGTGACTGGGGGGCAATAGAATTAACAATTTCGCGAAAACAAAACATACTTGAAGTATTGAGACCCATTCACAATACAACAAATTTGATTACCTATATCATATTCACTAAAACAATGTACGCTAACGGTATTCACACTTCGGGCCAAAAGAAATTCCCTAATATTGAATTATTAATAATTTTTAAGGCGGGGATAGAGACGTCGACAGAAACAAACAAAGGAAATTCAGCATGAGAAAAGATTGTTTTGAATCGTGTAGAGATGATGACGTTCTTGTAGACAAATCTGGCAAAAGAGTAAGTTTGAAATCTGACAAATACTCTTGTTTTAGGGTCATTTTTTGAGTGATTGATTAGGTAATAGATGTTAGGTTTACATAATATCGTAAAATACTTTAAATTTGTTAAGCAAAAAACGCAATACGTTTAGAAAGGTAATTTCTGACTGAGATGAACAATTCAACAACTATTTTAATACAAACACCAGAGTGGTATATTTATTCAGCGGTATTGTTAAAAAAAATAAAAATCTCTTTTGAAATTAAAAATAGAATTCCAGATACGACATGGGCTGGAGTGAATCCCTATTTTGGAATTCTTGGTATTCTATTTTTCGGGCGTGTGCCACTGATGTTCGCGCCGTTCAGACGCAGTCCATCTGAACCTAATGATCTGGGGTTCTTAGTTAACATCCAAGAACTACACTTGAGACGATTGTGCGGCTTAATATAATCGATCATCGAATTATCAAATGCCCAACTGCCGTTACGGGCGAATCTGAGCATAGGTAGAATGTGCTGACTCAATTTGCAACTTACTTATTTTTACCGCAAAACCTTTTTATTTATGTCTTATTTCTCAGAAATTGACTAATTTTTCATTTAATCAAGATAACTGCACAGTAACAAAATTTTACAGTAAATTCGCTGTTCATTCGATAGTAATTTTACTCGATTATACTAAGCCCCACTCTGCCCCATGGTTTTCAACCGAATGCTCGGCGGCAATAGCGACGAGAAATCATCCTTTGCGCCGCTATCGTCGACATTCCAACAACAATAATAGACGACTTCACAGAAATGCTAAGAACAATTGTAAAAGAATTTTCAGAATTGCTGAAACACGATACATGGAATCCACCAAATCCAAAATTTCACAACAAAAACTGGGTTCCAAGTATTTTTGAAAAATAATAAATAATGTAATGAACAGGGGTAAATCTAGTATCCCTCCTCTTTTAAATGGCCCCGAAATTATGTGTTCTTCCAGAGACAAGACAAGACACTTATTAATAATAAAATTTCTGGAGACCTGGAGTCGCTTCGTCTCCTCACTGACAAACAGTATGATTTTTGTCGTTCTCGCTCTACTGCTGACTTATTGACAGTAATAACCGAACGAATATTTCGTGTCCTTGATCGTTGTCGGGAGGCAAAGTCGGTTGCTCTAGACATTTCTAAAGCATTCGACAGAGTTTGGCATCAAGGTCTGTTGCAGAAAATTGAATCGTATGGGATTTCTGGTCAAGTTTTTCAATTGTCGAATTTTCTTATCCAATCGCAAGATTAAAGTTGTTTTGGACGGACAACGTTCAGGAAATTATTCCATTTCATCCAGTGTCCCTCAGGGGTCGATCCTTGGTTCCACTTTGTTCTTGATATATATTAATGACCTGCCCGATAATTTGATATGTGATTTGGTAATTTACGCTGATGATACAACTTTATATTCTTGTCTCAACAAAAAATCCCTCCCGGAACATCGTCTAGGTCTGGCAAAATCGCTTGAGTTACTTAATTCGGAGAAGACTAAAGTTTTATCAAGTAATCGTTACACTTATACGAATGTAACTTAAATTTCATTATCTTGTACTTTTTTGGAGGAATCCTCAAATATTTGTCTTGTTGGACTCACACTGTCTAAGGACATGAGTTGGAATGAATGTCACTAGTATTGCTAAACAAGCCTCGATGAAAGTAGGTTCTCTATATCGAGCTCGCCATTATCTCACTACCGAAATCATTCTCCATTTGTACAAATCATTGATTTGACCCTGTATGGAGTATTGCTGTCACATTTGGGGCAGTGCCGCTGTCGCTGTTCTTAGCATGCTCGACCGTATTCAACGGCGTGTGATCAATATGATTGGCCCTAAACTTTCTTACGGTCTGCAAAGTTTGACACACCGCCGCAACGTTGCCTCGCTATGTTTATTTTACAGATATTATAATGGTCTTTGTTCAAGGGAGCTTTCTGCTCTCGTTCCTCCGAACAAAGTCAACACGATTGGCTACCAATTCGCACCTATTCACTGTGGAGGTTCCACAATGTCAAAAACAGTTTTATGCAAAACGCTTTTTTCCAAGAATATCTAAACTTTGGAATTCCTTGCCTTCTTGCTTCTTTCCTGATCGTGTTGATGTACAAGGCTTTAAAACTCGCGTTAATGGACATCTATCAGGGATGGGGTTCCTTAATTCCTATTCCTGCATTTCATGTAGCTCTTTGCACTTTAGTGGCTCCAGGAGAATTTTCAAGTTTGATTCTTCTCCTTTGGCCTTGCCCTGAGCGAATTTCAATAAAAAAAATAAAATAAATAAATAAAACTATGAAATCGACAATTTCCCGGCCAGTTAAGGATCATTGATGTAACGCATCGTCGAGGTGCGGTGAACAAGGCAATTTTGAAATTTGTAATTAAACAATTACTGCAAATAAACAGTAACCGCACTTCTGTTACGGTGTGAGGTAACATGGACGCGATGCTCGTATAGTGGTTATCCTGTTGACATCGCAGGTTGAATATCTCGTGTTCGAGTCCCGGCGTCTCGCTTATCCCTGCCCACCACTCAGGCAAGAGTTTAGCAATTTGCGTGGGTTCGACCGAACCAGAAAAATTTCCAACAACATTAACCCTCTTCGTCTATATGTGGCTTCTGACACATGGCCATGTTCGGGATGATACATTCAAAGAAGTGAATATAAAAATACTATTTTTTTCAAATTTTTCTCGTCCCTTTTGTTTATTGTCCTGTCAAATTGAAAAAAATGATCTTCAATTAAATCAATTGATCCATTAAAAAAAAACATTTGCGACAAACTGTGAGATTCCAATAAATACCAAAATCAGGTTCAATCGTCCTTTATAACTATGGGGTAAAAAATATATTTTTGTTTATTTCCAGGAGCCGTTCATAAAAACGAACAGAACAGTTCTTGTATTAGGAGAAAATTTGGACGTTAATATGGAACTGGATCTCGATAAGGGCGGACTTCTTCCAACGTAAGTTTCAATTTACTCTTTGTTTTCCTTGGGTCGAATATATATATTCATACACATTTCCATGATAAAAAAAAATCTTAATAGTATAGGCATAAGCTTTATCTAAGTCCAAACATAGTTGCTGCGTATCTGAAGAGGTGACTAAAAGAAACCAGGAGGTGGAAGATGGCTCAATCGTCACCCAAGGAAGATACCACTCATTGCATTTTCCCGTGGTAGTTTAGTTCTGTATGGGATGGGTTTTTTTTCGTTTAGAGTGCAGTTGTTGGCATTACCTCTCGTAGTAGGTCATTGCCATTCGAATGGCCGTTCGTTGGCTCCTTTAGGCGCCGCTTTCGTCTCTGCTCAAAGAAAACTATAATTCTGCGTCACTAGTTTCACTCAGGCAACAGGAGCAGTAAAAATGTAAATCGATTGTGGTTTGCCCTTCTGGATCTTGAAGAGTTTAGTTTTTTAGCCTTCAATTTTACATTTAGTGTTATGTCCTCGAATTAATTTTAAAATCTTCAACATGGTTGAATCATTACAGTGATTCATCTTTAGCGTGCAATGCTTTTCAAAACATGATACGATAGATTTTCCTGGGTGTTTCAAATTTGTTAATGTTATTATTATTATCGAATATAGCCTTTTCATCAGTAATAAATCAACTTTCTAAACTACAGGCCACATTATCGGTTGGGACCAGAAATGTTTATAGAACGTGTTTATCCATTGGCCAAATGCAAAAAGTCGAAGAAAAAAGCTGAAAGCGATAAATGCACAAAGATGACCAGGAAAACGTCTGACAAAACCAAAGCCGATTGTGCGAAACACACAGCTATTCACCAATCCTGTTCAAACATGAGGCTTCTGAGAAAACTTCTCATCCTCGGCTGCGACAATGCAAAATAGTAGCGTCCAAGATTCAATTTAGAGAGAATTATCAGACCATTCGGATCGTTATCAATAATTTTCTTTGATTCTCTTTTATGTATCGTATAATTCCACTAAAATTTATTTAACATTATGGAGAAACATGCTAATAAAATATGAAGTATTACTGAATAAACTGTGTCGACATCGTTCCTCCATGGTTCATGCCATGTCGTAACTGGGAGAGGATGAAGGTGCCTACTTTTCTTCCAAATTTCTGATAAGAATTTTTACAAGTCAATAAAAACAAAATGGAAAGAGAGCAATACAAGTGGTGGGTAAATTTGTCTGGTTAAGGAATATGATCCCGGTAGTCCGGTTCATCTTTAGGCATATTGCGTGAAGACTTTTGCACCGTCACTGTGAATCGCAAGGCAGGAAATATCGGTTAGAAGAGAGTCGGGGATATATGTGGCAACCATATCATACAAATTGCATAGTCCTAACATAAATAATCCCTCCGCAATTTTAGGATTGTACATCATGTCTGTGCCATGCATGACACATACATATATAATTGGATAGATCAGAAAAAATGTAACTGCATGCTTCGAATCTTATTTGACATAGTCCGGACATGATTAGGTCCATTTTTTTTAATTCCAGACTCCACATCAAGTTTGGATTGGCCAAAAAGAGTGTAAATATAGGATTTGAAACTGATTTGACATAATGATAAGTCATGACATAAATAATCGAATTGAAATTTTGAGACTCCATATCACGTCTGTCCCCTGCATGACCCCTACATATATCATTGAGATAAAAAAAAATTGTATTTTAATTTTATAATTTTTCAACTGATAGGAAACGCATTTGAAAATAACCAGTAGTCAAAATGAGAAACCTTATGCATAATTAACACAAAACAATATAAATAATGGGGCAATATTACGAAACTCTTATATCACTTCACATATATAGCACATACATACAGTGTTTTTAAACGATATATGCAAATGCAATACATGCAAATACTACAGGGAAATTCGATGATTCAATAATAACTAAAGTGCACTGAATATCATTACCGAATTATTTGAGTAATGATGATTAGAAATAAATATAGCACAAAATATTTACTGGAATAGACACTAGAAAATTCAAGTATTATGTGTCCTGTCTTACGGTTGAAAAAAATAAAAAGTTAAATACAGACGAGGAAAAAATCACTGTTGATAAATGTATTAGTATTAATAAAATAACGAAAAACAAAATCTGTTCAAGAAATTAATTATGCTAAAGCAATTTTGGCAATCTTAACACTTCCTATTATTGCTTTGCGTTGTAATTTTATTACGATGGAATTTATTTCACGACTATCAAATCCAAGTTTTTCGATATTACTCACTAAAGAATCAGTAATTGACCCAATCACCCCAAGCACAACTGGAACGACATTAAATTGAAAATTAGGATACATTCTTTTTAACCTTACGGATAAAAGCTTATATTTGTCGTTTTTATCCTTTTCATTCCGGGCAATATTTAGATTAAGTGGGACACCGAAATCGATTATAGAACTTTCTTTTCATTGGTATACCATGCAACAATGTCAGGCTTGTTATACTGCACGGATGGGACAACTTGGATGAATTTATCCCATCACATTTCTAGTCCGTTTGTTTTGAATATCTCTTGAATATTGCTGTTATATTAAATTCACATTCAAATTCATTCAAAATACTAGCATATCCTTCGAAATGTGATGAAAGATATGAGTTCACAATCCCTTTGTTTGATAATTTCTCGTTATAAGAAGGGACGGACTCATTCTGTCGCTGAAAATAACCATGTTGGGGGTTGGCTTTCCAACTATTTTTGTGACCTAATTCAAGTACTGAGTTGATGCGTATCGAGAGATTCTTGATAGAGGTTATTGCTGTCCCTCGGCTGGAAACGCTCAATTACGTTCTCATAGCGTCTGCCACACGTATTAGCTTCCCCTTCTCGTGTATATTAACTTGTCTCAGTAATACGTGGGATTCAGACTGTAAAGCAAGATGTTCTGCTAAACATATTATCCGCGTAACAAATAAATCGCTTATGGAATTCAGTCCTCTCCTTTGTATGTATGTATTCTTGTTGTTGAACCAAGTGTCATTTGAGACCTACACGCCTTGTGTTTGTTCCTTACATGGCCCAATATATGAATAATATGATAATATAATTAATTTCCTGAAACAAGTTCAAAGGTGTTCTTTGGATTGATTTGACAGAGTCGTGAAAGGATTGATACAATCATATTTTTAAGACACGATTTGATCCAAAAAGCGGGTAAGATATGGTTTGAGACTGATTTGAAACAGTCCATGCTGAATATATAATTTCATTGGAACATAGCGGTAATATTTAAAGTATGATTTGATATCATGACAGGTGAACCCTGATATTTGCATAACTTTGTTTGTCAGCTAGAATCTCGGCCCAGAAGCCCGTGTGCTGTGAAACATCTTTTAGATCATGTATGAGTACTCATGGAAGATCCCATGATGACGGTTATATCATGGTCAGGCGAAAGCCTTCGCAGTACTGTGTACACAATTCTATTTGAACTACTACGTTATTATTACTCTTATTATGCTATTTGGCTCTAGCATCAAATCTACACTATAGATTTATGGATCTAAAGTCTTAGTCAAAAGGTCTATGTTGGTGTAAACTCTTTGTCACATATTTATAATTTAGTTTCCAAGTTAAACTTATTTCAGGAACGCTAGAGAAATCTTAAATAGAAGATCACCGGGCCTGCTGTGTTAAATGGTAGTCAAAGAGCAAATGAAGAACTCATGCCGCGTACTTCTTGAACTTGGCGAAATTTTAGACGTGACGTCATATTCCAGTCCATATGATCAATGGGCGTGCGAGGAAACAGATTTAGCATTCGGATTTGGGGTATTTATTGAAAAATTATGTCTTATGCCAGGATTTGAAGGACCTTGTTGATGTTTGGGATTTCCAAAAAATTTTAGAAACTCTTTTCAATAAATTTAAGACATGAACATCGTCGTGTCTGTTTCATGTATGGCCGATATATATTTATGTATATCGTTGGATAGATCAAAAGGAGTTCAAATATATGCTTCGGAACTGATTTGACTTGGTGCTGACATAAATATACCAATTGCAATTTCAAGACTTAACAACTTGTCTTTCCAAAGCATGGCCCGTACATATATCATGGGATAGATCGAAAACAGTGCAAAGATGTGATATAATAATGGTTTGGCACAATCCTGATATGTAAACTCATATATAATTCCAAGACTCTATACCGGGTCTGTACCATGCATGGGCCATATATATATATATCATTGTATAGATCAAAAAGAGTGCAAAGATGGGCGCTTTGATACTGATTTGACACAGTCCTGAGATGAGTAAACCGAATGAAGTTTTGAGAAATCTTACCTTGTACTTATATATGTCAATGGAAAAATCATAAAGAGTTTAAAGATGGGCGCTTTGATACTGATTTGACACAGTCCTGAGATGAGTAAACCGAATAAAGTTTTAAGACACCATACCTTGTACTTATATATGTCAATGGAAAAATCAAAAAGAGTTTAAAGATGGGCTTTGATACTGATTTGACACAGTCATGACACGGATAATTTAATTACAATTTTAAGACTTCACATTCTGTCTGACTCATGCATAGCCCATATGTAAATCATGGGATAAATCAAAAAGAATGTAAAAATATGCTTTGAAACTGATTTGACACGGTCCTGACGTAAATAATGCAATTGCAATTTTAAGACTACACACCTTGTCTGTTACATGGATGACCCGTACATATGTCATTGGATAGATCAAAGATAGCGTAAATGTATGCTTCAGAACTAATTTGACAGATTTCTCTCATACATCATGTCTGTCTCATGCATGGCCCATATACATATATATCATTGGGTAAAGCAAAAAGACCGTAATGTATGCTTTGAAACTTATTTGACATCGTCTTGACATGAATGATTCAATTACAATTTCAAGACCCTACATGTCTGACCCTGGCATAAATATTGGGTAGATCAAAAACAGTGTAAATATATGCTTTGAAACTGATTTAACATCATCCTAACATATGTAAGCCAATTGCAATTTAAGACTCCACATCATCTCTGTCCCATGCATATATCATTGGATAGATCAGAAAGAGTCTGAATATATACTTTTAAACTGATTCGAAGCTACTTTAAAAATCCATATATTGTCTGTCCCGTGTATGGCCCGTACATATATCATAAAAACTGGCATAAATATTCTAACCGAGGTTTAAATACTTCGCATCATGTCTGTATAAGAATAGTCCATATATATAAGAAGTGGTAGATGGTTCTACCATCGCTCAGGACAGATACTACTCACTACACTCTACCATGACGGTTCCGTTTCGTTTGTTTTCCGCTTAGAGTGAAGTTGCTGGTACTATATCTTTTTGTAGCCCTTTTCTATTGAGTGGCTGTGGGTTGGTTTCCTTTGGTAGCTGCTTCCAGCCTTGCTCAGAGTGAATTTCGATAAAAAATATAACATTATATAGATCAAAAAGGGTGAAAATATCTGCTATGGAACCTATTTGACATAGTCCTAACATAAATAAACCAATTGCAATTGCAAAACTTCACATCAAGTCTGTTACATACATGGCCCATACAAATATCATTGGATAGACCAAAACAATTGCAAATATATGAATTGACACGGATTTGACATAGACACGAGTCCTGACATAAATAATCTAATTACATTTTGACACTCCATATCATGTCTGTCCCATGCATGGCCCGTGTATATACATCATTGCTGGATCAAAAAGCGTGTATGCCATGAAATTGATTTGTCTTAGTCCTGACATAAATGATCCAAAAGTCATTTGAGACCTCCACATCTTGCTTGACTCTTACATGGCGCTCACATATATCATTGATTCGATAAAAAGGCATTCAAGGGTGTGCCTTGGATTGATTTTTAATTGAAATTCACTCTGGGGTAGCCGGAAGCAGTGCCTAAAGGGAGCCAAATTACAACTACTTAATAGTAAAGAGGTAGTAAAAGATGTAATACCAGCAACCACACTCTAAACGGAATACATCACACAAACAGAGCTGAACCGCCACGATGAAGTGCAGTGAGTGGTATATTCTCTGGACGATGATGAAACCATCTACCAATTCGCCTCTTACGGCACGCAGGAAATAAGTTAGAACTATTCTGAAGCCCGTAACGACAAGGATGACACAGTTCATAGTGTATATATGATTTCTTTGTAGCATAGCGTCAGTCTACACGGCCTGATTTAATACCATGACACATGAATTTTGATTTTTGAATAACTTTGTTTGTCATCTAGAATCTCGGTCCAGAAGTTTGTGTGCTATGACCAAGGCTGGTAGTACGAAAGGGTACGAAGTTCGGTACGGTACGATTCAATTTTCGTACTTGGTACGGTACGAATAGGGCTGATTTTGAACATTAGTAGTTGGTACGGTTCGAAATTCCTGCCTAGAGAATCGTACCTGTTTTCGTACTGTTACGAAATTTAGTACGATAAATAAAACTTATTAATCAAACTTACTTTCGTATCGAGTTGCCCAGCCCTATTAACTAGGAAGTAAATCGATGATTAGGCCAAGCATGATCCACATTCGAAAAGTTATCTTTCCGCTTGAGGAGCGATTTCGTTTTTGTAGAATTTAGGTATGCATATATTGTCAAGCAGTATTTTGGTTGAGTTGAGTTGCTGAATCATGTTCGCTAGGAGGTAGGATGCATTTTGCATTGTTCAGGATTTGGTATTCTATTGTGTCCAGTCTAATTTGTGCTTTGTAATTTCAAGTTATGTATGTTGATACTAAGTAAGATTGCATTGTAAATTTGGAGACATTTTGTAATTGTTTGGATTTGATGTGCTCAGCTAGGTAGGATTGATGCAACCTTAGGATGACTTGGATTGATATTTCGATTTAATGAGTAATATGACACAAATTAGTTTTAGTAACTCGACACAACAATGAACTTAAGGCATTTTATAATTATTTTGACATATGACGCTCAACGCTTCGCACCGTTCATCACATATTATCAGACTTTCAACCACATTTCAATATCAAAGTTACGTATTACATTGTTGGCTCAAATTGTGTTTCATGTAACCGGAATTCACCGATTTCAATACCAGTCTCTTTGGTGTAGCGTTTGAGTCACAGATGAGGTCGCTGGGGAACTTTATTGCCTCGAAAAGAAGGGATTGATTGAAAGCACGGATTGAACCGTTATTGTTTAAAAAGTTTATTACATGGGCGCGTTATCAAACGCTCCAATCACTTAATGAACAATCGCCGTAAACCAGATATGTGCGTATGTGAGTCGGTCGTCACAGTACCCACATCGCCAATGATGAAAACCTTTCAAGAATTGTAGGAATTTATTTTATTCCAACTGTGAACTTATTTGCTTAATACTTTATGAGCATTCGCATTTAATTTATCAATCAGAATTGCCAAACCAAAAAGGTCAACGTAGTATTGATCTTTGCTAAGACATAGAATATTTCCAAACAAGTCTGCTTAACTGTTAATCGATGATGAATGGCATCATTAGGATCCATCTTACATTATTTTGATGAAATGTAATGCATGATTGCGAACAGTGGCCCATTTTTAATAAAATAGAATTTTTGATTTGCTCGTTTTCTACAAGTGTTGGTATGTCATTTTCCGGCTGAGATTTAAAAATTCAACAAATAAGAACAACGGTTTATCGAGAGCAAAACCTCCACCACCACAAATTACAAAAATTTCCTGCCGCAGGCTAATTCGTCTTATGCGCTTTATATTTCAATTCAGATTCGGTGTGACTCATATACACCCTGTATTTGTGATGTTATCTGTTTTTTCCGTTCGGTATTAAATATAATGAGAGCTATCATATGAAATCAGCGTTAATCAAGGTTGTATTGAGTATAATGAGTGGTAATGACAAATGATTTACCATTTTATCCTTGGGCATATCTTGTTGTCTACAGCAATATTGGTTTTATTTGAGGTACAGCTAATGACACCGAAATAGTCTTAAGTTAAGGCGGTGGAAGGTCTCGATCTGACATGAAACATGAATAAACATACGCGTGAATAGATTCCAACGCATTCTGAAGAGACGACCAATAAGCTAATTTTTAGCTAAAATTCTTACCAGATCCGCACTGCTTCAGACTTATGATTTAGGAAATATTATTAATCCAAATGAAAAGGTATTTTGCCAAGTATGAGTCATATGTAGGCAACACGATTTATCATTGAACCGTACACATAATGTTAAAAAAAATATTGTGAAAGACATAGATATTAATACACGCTTACGTGGGTTGCACGCACTTTAGGTCACTACAAGGTTTATTTTATCTCTATGTGTATGTAATGCAGTTCAACACAATGATAAAATGAGGTAGAGATAAAATTGGTTCAATTGGTACCTTGAAAATACAAAATCAGTGTGTTTCAAAGTAAGAAAAAGTTTATCTAATCATCTTTTGTTAAGTATGGGTCATTGATGGATCGCGCCGTCCTGGTGTGGACTATTCTTCACAGGACAAGATATCCGATTGGCACATCGCACTCTTTGAAGATTTCATTTCATCAAACATGAACCACATATGGACCTCACCTCAAGTGAAAAATTTTTTCAATCTTATTTTGCCTCATCGAGCATGGGTCTTTGATGGATCGTGCCGGTCCATCAGTGGACCATGCTTCACAGAATAAAATACCTGGATGGAAAAGCTCTTCTTTATAGAAATTTCATTCCAACAAGCCTGAACCACGTATGGACCACATATCATTCACGTGTTTAAACAAGGATTCATATAGACAACCAATGTATGGCAATAATATCTTGTTTTAAACATCTATAAGAAAGTACTTCCTAAGCACGTTCACAATTTTGATGACATAAATTGTTATTTTAGTTTCAACGTGAGCTGAATAACAATCTTCATTTCAGCTGAAAAATGTTATCCATAACTTGCTTGTTTTTCTAATTCGCTTGAGGGCAGATTGCAGCTAACTGAAAAGGCCTGCAGTTGCAAAAAATAAATGTGAAACAATTTAATTTATTTTGTTGCCCATGGTCTTCTGTATGAAAGGCATATTTAAATTTGCTGTTAAGTTCAAATGATATCAATCACTCGGCGTTTGCCGACTTGTCAAGAGTGACAAAACTAAGTCGTCTATATAAAATATTGACTCTGGAAAGAGATTGCAAATTTATCTTTAAATTTAAAGTCAAGATGAGGCAATTGCAGATTTTTCTGCACATCTTTTTAACTGCATTATGTGCCAGGTATGGTTTTGTTAAATTGTTGTTATAAATGATGTTCAAACTGCATAAAGAATATATTTCTTTGAATGCAACTTATTATTCAACAGTTAGGTATGTTATCGATCATGACGTCACAATATACTTTTTCATATCACAGGAGGAATTTTCGACAATTTTTCACGACATTCCAAATCGTGTTGCAACTCGCAATGTATTTTTAAATAGCAGCGATGTTTTTTGAACTTTTATTTCTGAATCCTTGCTGGTACTATTATCAATAATATATGATTTGAATTACAAGCATTAAAGGCAAAAAATGAAACTAACTTCAATTTCATATGACAATGATGTCAAAGATGCCTGAAATACTTACTTACTTATATACCAGTGGCCAAAATACCCCAGTAAAAAACTGTCAAATGACCATTTCAACCCCTTTTTCTTGCAGTGGTGGCCTAACTGGAAAACTTTTGTCTATTTGTTGAGTATGTGTCATTGATGGATCGCGTCGATAAGACGCGGTCCATCCATGGCGCATGCTTGACAAAATAAGATTTTTTTTTGGGGAAACTAATATGCAATAGTGGGATGATATGACCGCTAGTATTGACACGAATAATTTTTACTATCAGCGCATCATTCGGACAGAATCATATGTTAATTGCACCCCAGATTATCAGAGAAGGAGTGGAAGAGACTGCTGTGCTGAATTTATACAGGGTCAATGAACGTGTTGACGTGATAGCAACAGTCAAAGTAGGTCTTTGTTTTTACCCAATTTCTCTATAAGCAAATCCAGAACAGTGTCTCAAAATGACCAATGATGATTGCCACGTCAAATGACAAAGAGCTACTACAAAATGTGATACAGCACTGAGGTTACGGGCTTTAGAATAATCTTGCGTGTCGTTAGAAGACTAAAAGCTAACAAGAGACGACTAAAAGCAACAAAGAAGTGTTAGGTGGTTTTATCATCGCCCAGAGCAGATACCACTCGCTGCACTTTGCCAAGTGGTTTAGTTCTCTATAGTATGTTTACTGCGCTAGATTCCGAGTTGAAGATATGTCAAACATAACGGAACTTCTACAATAAAGTGCAGAGAGTGGTGTCTGTTCTGGGCGATTTTAAAACCATCTACCTGCTCTTTGTTTTCTTATAGTCGTTTCTTGCATCAAAATAGAAAAAATACCCACGTCACCAGTACAGACCACCCATTGGACACATTAAGTTAAATTGTGTGCTTTTGAAAAACTAATAATCTCCTGGAGCATATCTCTCACATTCTACATCGTATTCTTGCAGTTAGAAGGAGTAACGAATTTTGAAATGAAAGACAAAGACCCGACGAAACCTATTATGTTGAAATTTAAGGTAAGATTTATTATACCTTTAGCATATTTTGACTCGAATGCAATATTTAACAGTCGTCAAAATAAAAAAAAATACGAGTTTTTGTCAATGGGTTTCTTTGCATGTATTTTTGGGTGAATTCGTTTTAACTTTACCCAGTTTAAGAAAAAAACTAGGCTTCCAACAGTACTCTGGACAGTTACAGACTGTGGTTATTACATCCAACACTCGCTATTCATTTGCATTTTCTCTTTTATGTAGTATCAAAAACCACGAGGCGCTCCGCTCAGCGACCGAAGCAAATACGTGGAATTAATCGTTTCTGCAAAACAAGCGAAAAAACGAGTCTACAGCGGACAATTACGAATGAAACTTATTGAAGCCAGTGGTTACATTCATCTTCAAACTGACCGACCAATTTACAGGTATTCTTTTGCACCGCTAAATCTTGTATTTCGCAAAACAAAGGAAAAATTTCAAATACCTTGGATTATTGATTGTTCCTGTTGAGAAACAGTTGGCTTGACAAATGTACCGATTGATGGTATGACCGTGTTTGTAGAGCATGGTTATTAAATCTTCATTTTTTCATGTTAACACAATTGTCGCATCTCAAGTGCCCGATAAATATTACTTGCGCTTTCAAACAAGTTGTTATTCAGATATGTTGATCCACCAACCATATTTTGCTGGGTTAATAAGGATATATCACAAATTTTCTAACTAGCAAGTACTGTAAACTTGTTACCCCGCTTCAGGCATAATATACACCAGGATTTAGGCATGCCAATAATAATTAAAGGAAAATCATAATCAGACTTGAAGTACTGGTAGCCATGAAATCAGCCTGATAATTTTTTTATGAGTTTGCTTTATTGGACAAAAACCTCCCCACAAAACGGAAAAAGTAATTCCGTAGAACTTCAGATTTAAGAACATGCTAAAAAAAGGTTTTGAAGCTATGAACCTACTTTATGAATTACGAGATACGAGTATTCGATGAAAAACCATTTCTCCTATCAACATTTTTTATTTTTAATATCTAGACCAGAAGAACGAGTCAAGGTTAGAGTGATTGCTTTAAATCAACAGCAAAGTCCTGAAGTAGACCGCGAAGTTGAAATCGTTATTAGGGTATGAAAATATTTCGATTATTCTGTTACAAATGAATATTTTTAAACCCCCCTAACTAAACACAATATTTTATCATATTTGATGAAAAATAAACTTAGGTCTACACAGTTGCAAGTATTGTCTCAGAATATATTAATATACTAGGCAAAGTGAATTGTGTAATGGTTCGAAGTTATTATCTATTTTGCAAATGAAGATGAAATAAAGATATAGTCAGAGACAGAAAATTGCACCTTTTTTCAAGCTGTTGTCGCGTTTCAGATCTCACTTTATAGATCTGAGAACAGCGGTTTTGGAGACAAAGCCTTTAAACCACTATGTACGCCCATCCATACTAGCACAAACAATGTAGTAGACATTACGACGGACATTTTGCAAACACACAGTTCTAATTTTTTGCAAATAAATCTTTAGATACCGTTGGACAATGTTGGAGTCGACAAACAATTGGTTCGCATGCCTGAAAAAAAGATTCATCGAAACATCGTTCGAATTACCCGAATATCCAGTATACGGAATATGGTCTATTGAAGCACGATATACAGACGAGGTGGTATTTCAATCAAACTCTTTTTTTAATTTTTTTGTTTGGGTAACTTCCAATACCCATGTGGGTTCTATTTCCAATTCAAAAATAATTCTTTTATATGCCATTGAATAATTTTATTGTTTTTGTGTGATATTACTAACTGATGCAGTGAGTAAGCAACTTGCGTTTCTATAAATAACTGAGCTGTATTCTTGGGTTTGAGAATTTTCTCAAAAGTTTACATCTCTTATTTTTAGAAAGTTGTCAGATGGTCCACAACAACATTCGATGTCAGGCCTTACGGTGAGTCAATTTTTATCAATCAATCAATAAGTATTTTATTAGACAATAAAGTAAAAGTAACAAACGAAAAGACAATCACAGTGATACTAACAAAATAAGATGCAAAAATATCCTGTGAAAAATTGTCGAATATGATTAGAGATGGGCCGATACCAAAATTTTCGCCGATACCGATACAAGTACCGATACCGCCTTCTCAATTTATATTCCGATACCGATACCGCCGATACCGAGTACTTTGTTAAATATGTGGAAGGCCTTTTTGTATCCACATACTTATGCCCTTCTTAAAGTTGCACCCACTTATGTGTGCGCCTACGTACGTTTGCACCCTTGAACTCTTGCATTCATTTGAGTGCAAACTTTTATGGATGAAAGTATAAAGAATTGTTGCTGCGTTCAAGTACACATGGGTCCAAAGATTGAGTTCAAATGTTCGTGGTTACACAACTAACGTGACACCTAAAGGCAACAAAACACGTGAAGTTGTCTCAAAATGCGTTGCATTAAGTTTCGAGCAATAAAATAAAAACGGCAATACACGCCTGCATTGCTTTGCGTTAATCGTTTTCACATGCGTACAAAGCACAAACGTAAAAAAAAGAAACAAGCACTTTGCGGTAGCTTTCAAATAGCAAACCGTTTTGTTTCATTGGAAAACGTAGATGCATGCAGATGCATGCAGAGCATTGCGCTTGCATAAAACGCAATGGTACAATCAAACAAACCATGAAAAAACGCAACCCACGCAAACGTGTAGTGCGACCTTAACACCTTTTAATGCATCAAAAAGAGCATATAGTCTGTGGATTGATGGGTTTTATTTAATAAAACCCGAAGTGTTAATAAAATTGTTCACGCGTGGCATGCCCCGTTTTAATTATTTTTCAGAGCAGTGGAATGCGAGGTCTTTCCATTTATCATTAGTAAATAAAGCGTATTCGTACGCTCCGTTTTAAAGACGTATCCGGTATCGGTATCGGTTTTGGTATCGGCGGTATCGGTGACGAAAATTTTCCGATACCAGTACCGATACCGATACCTCAAAAATCACCGATACTTGCCGATACCGATACATCGGCCTATCACTAATTATGATACAGTATACATTTGCTTATTCCGGGCAGGATAATCGCGGAAATGACCGCACGAACGACAATGTCAGAAACTACTACCCACGCGAGGAGGGTATAATAATAGTTCCTGAGCTCAGAATTATGAGAACCATTCTGTTGACCTTTGCGTTTGTTAATTTTCACGTTCAAGCCCATTATGAGTGGTAGAAGTAGAATTGTGACGCAAACTTGGTTTTTATACAAATTTGAAAAAAATGTCCGTTATTTCTTCGGAGCCTCTTTTCAGGTGAAAATAACGTTTTTGGAAACCGGTCAAAATGAATCAAAAAATAGGTCAATTCATTTTCTAAATAATTTATTTTTTGACGACAAAGTGCTCCCTACGTTCAACGTTGAAATAAAACTGGACGATCCATTTGTGTTGGTAAAAGAAGACATGTCGAAAGAATATATAAAAGGGACCATCACTGCTGAATACAGTTACGGAAAGAACGTTTCTGGCTGGTACTTTCTCCTCGCAAAACTCTACAGACCGAAATCAAAATCTAAAATAATTTTTCATCAGTTACCTAAAATGACTAACAGGGTAAGCTGTGCTGCATTTTATTCAAAATAGAATTTATTTAAGAAGAACATTATTAGGGAAAAAGGAATATTATTAGAGTCCGATTAAAATATGAAGAGATTAGATAGAATTTTAGATACGAAAACCTCAATTATTCGCAAGTGCGACTACAGGATAATGCAAAACATTCGAATATTAGGGAAAATGGAACACTGTTAGACGTCGGTAAATTATGAAGAGTTTGTCTAAAATTTTAGAAATGAAAATTGAACTTGATGCGTTATTTATTGACATGCCGATGAGAGCTGATCGAGAACGAATCATTAACAATTCAAATATGATTTAAATAATTTTTTCAAATCGGATCGAATCACTAATTTCATAAAAATTAGAAATGTCCAGTTTTTATCACAATAATTTGCCTCAGTTGTCAAAATATAATAATAATATGCACTTTCAACTCAAACTTGATCTCCGATGGTGAAAATGAATTTACCAAAATCTAAATATTTTGTTAGCCTTTTTGATTTTAAATGTGGAAAGTTTTTCTCTTTTTTGTTCGATAAACGACTGATTTGAATAGTTTGTGTTTTGAATCAATCCGAATCATTGAATTTGATTACCCAGTCTCACACACGCACGTACTTTGTTAACATTTTAGTCGACTCGTTTTTAAAAGGCACCTATCTACGACGGAAAAGTAAAATTTGCAATTAAAACAACTGAAGTTCTCAATGTGATTGGATTGGAAACGTTTGATGATCTTCAAAAAGAAGGAGCTACCATTGAAATTGAAGTTGCGGTTACAGGCATGTATAAGACAAATCTTAATTTAATTCAACGATTTTGGTATGTTGTCATGCATGAGTGGAGTAACAGTGTTATATACTGTAACAAAAGTACAGTAAATTCATCATTTATTTGCTGTAGTTTTATGTTTCCAGAGTTCGAAATGGCCTTGTTAATGACATTATTTCCAAGTATTGCCTGTCGATGAGGTTGTCCGTTTAGCTCAATCGGTAAAGCGTTGGGAATACGTTTCAAGCTACGCATCTCTGATCCTCATGAGATATGATGAGATTCATTTTCATTATGCGGGAGAGGAAACTCGGGAATACAGATTATTCATAAGGCGATCCACGGCTCCTCATACAGATACCAGCTCTCAATTGGGGTGAATGGTTACGTGAACAATCATGCAACGGGAGACGTCCAGCAGACCTCTCGCACATAATCATCATTCCTCACGGGATTCGAACTCACGACTTTACGATCAGAGATGCGTAGCTAAAAAGATAGTGAAACTGTATTTCCTTCTCCATTACGATGTACAACTGTATATTCATATTTCAGGAAAGGCAGAAGGGGTGATTGAATCAGACAAATCAAGACCCATATTATTTGTTAAATCACCGTACAAACTTGATATAGCAAGAATGTCAAAATATTACACACCCGGTACATCATTCGAAATTAAGGTGAGCAAGTTATTTTCTATTACAAACGTTTGCTTGTAGCGGACAATTCAGATTCATATTTCTAACGTTCTTAGTCAAAGATATTTTAATCAATCAACTTTTATCAAATATGAGATACCGATGGATCTTGCCGCTTAGGCACAATCTGTTTGTGGTTTATGCTTGTCAAAACAAAATGATCAGGTTACATCGTTATATAAAAAACAGTAAATTTGCCTTTCATTAGCAGTGAATTAAATTGTGAATTTTCTATTTTTAAACCTCGAATTTGAAATTTATGTCAAGTTTGATCTGTAAGTCAAATGGTAAAATCTGTGCAAAATTACTGTCAAAGAGCAGAGATATTATAGTATTTTCGTTATGGTGTAGCGTTTTAGTGACACTTCGCATAACCTCACCGCGTTCCCACATCCACATTAGTTCCACAATGAATCTCAATCGGAAATTTTTTTTTCTGCAATAACTCTGGTCACAATATGATGTCATTATATTCGGTGAACAACAAAAAAACAAAAAAAATTGACCAAGCAAGAGCCACAGATGGATCCATCAGTGACCCACGCTTAACAAAATATGTTTGTGCAAAAATGGGATTGAACTTTGGGGAAAACGAATCAATATCATTTTAAAACAGAGATTACTTATAAACAGTTTAGAAGAATTAAAATATGTTTCATACTTGGATAGATTTTCAACACATTTACACTTTAGGTTGATGTTTTGGATTCTGTGACGGAGAGTCCAATAACCGATGTAGAAGTTGTTCTCAAAGGTATATATGAGACATTTTTATATTACCTCATTTTCTAGTGGAATATCATATCAAAAATGACAAGTGCAAAACATTTTGTTTTAAAATGTGATAGAGTGTTTTTGTAATAAGTATTATTTCAGCTTTTGTTTCAAAATCATATTTTTTAAAATTCTGCTACCGTCGATCATAGGCCCAACGAGCTGTGGAGCATTGGCCTGTAGAAAAGACAAGTGTTGCAGTAACAAGAAGTGTGTACCTTGTGAACGTATGTATCTTGTATTTCAGCATTTGGTATTGGTGTTAAATGAGTTCCGTGTAAGGTCATTCGTATCAAATTTGTCGGAAATCTGTAATCTCAAGAATTTCTGTTGGATATGGGCCAAAGATGGATTGCGCTGTCAAGGCTTATTATAAATGTTAAGATAGCTTAGATAGGTCGAAATACTTTTAAAATTTCGCAAAAACAATACGTTTTAGATCAAGATAAATCACCATAACCTTTTTATTTGATGTTATTGAAGTACGCCTACGGTAAGGCCAGAAGCGGCATTCATTATCGGAACCAACTAACGGTCGAAGACCCGCTATGGCAAAGTACGGTGAGTGGTATTTGCTCCGGTGATTCTAGAACCATCTTCAACTTTTCCCCCCTTTTCGTCGCCCATTACAACATGTAGAAAATGCATTAGGGATGTTCTAAATGCCCGTACTTACAGGACAAAAATTGTTTTTACCTTTCGGGACAATTTTCATCATTGTTTTTCGAATTGAAAACCTTTCCGTGAAACACCGACTCATTTTTGTTTACTCCTATTTATAATCATCTAACTGACAATTTTTGATCTCCAAGGCTCGTTGTAAAATTACATGTTTAATCGAATCGATTTCGAACGCGTACAAATTTAATATTCAGAATATGTGCAAGCTGTTGATGAAAACGGACAGGCGAATTTTAAAATGAATATGGAATCAGATGCAGTGAAAAGAAAATATACGGTGAGTAAAAGAAATTTCTGACTAAATGTTACCAGGTTCAAACAATGGTATTATAATCTATTATCGTGGGTCCCACAGGTATATTTTTTTGTGTGAGGGGACTGACAGTCACTGATGTGGTTTTAGCGTGACATACTAAAACTAATTTCTGATTGAGTTTCGGACTCAAAAGACACAGCGATGTGATCTATAAGCAGTCAAAGATAAATAAAAACATAAATATAATTTTTTGATTGAATGTTCTAAGTTCGGAAGCAGCCTTCATAATGTGCCAACTAACAATCTACATATCTACTTCTTAGTTCTCTTTTAGTCGCCTTTTACGACACGCAGGAAATACCCAAGGGCAGCTCTAAAATATGCACTTACACTGCATTTCTTTTCTCCAGTTAAAATACTCATATATTTTAACCACACTTTTTTACTCTACGAAAATACGGATTTGTCATCTTGATACCGACAACCTTTTTATGTGCTATATTATTTATTTCAGATCCAAACACGAAAGCTCGGAATTCATAAAGATAATTTAGCAAAGATAGACTTTACTCTACACCCCTATACTTCTAAATCTGCTAGCTTTTTACAAGTAAATAAGAGTTTTTAAAGAGTTGAATATTATTTTTTTGTTGCTTTCAATCGATAAATTAACCAATATATAGAAGTTGTTCAATGAACTAGATAAGATAGGGTTTCATTCATCATGTGGGAGAAGAAAGCCTAAAATCCGGCTTAAGCACATGACAAACTCACACCTATTGTGCAGCTACCACATCCAGTTCCGGCGTTGATTTTGTTTAGCCCTTCTACTGATTTTTACTGGACATGGTTGGTTGATGAAGCCGTAATCAGCGGTTATGTGAACTACAGTTTACTTGTGAATTTTGCAGCAATTCTCTCGCATACAATCATTTTGGGATTTGTATCCTGGACCATTAGAGAGTAGAGTCGCTGGAAGCGTATTACTAACTATTTTGTTGACTGATCTAAACAATTAGAAGAATTTTATAATTTGTATTTTATAATTTAAACTCAGGTTTTACAAATTAAATATTTTTTCAGCTTTCTGCCGTCGAAAAAATTGCTGAAGTCGGCGATAGAAATTTTGGAGTAGATATTTGGTACAAGACGGCACCGACAGATCTTCGCTATGTTGTAAGTACCATAATTCGTTGTTTGTATTCGCTTCTGTGGTACATCAGAGAACTATGCTTAACTAAACATGTCTAATCAACGACATACGTGGCTTCAGGCGGGTAGGATACAGGACATTATTCCCCAACAGACGCTAAAACCATAAAGCGTGTTATTACATAATTTGCAATAATTAATGTTTGATTTTTCAACGTTTCAAAATAAGCCGAAATCAAAGTTTTCACCTTTGCAAACTCTAAAATATTTTATCACTGAATAGTTTCGCTCCTTCAGGGCAATTATTATATTCTTTTCTCAAAGTTGGTTGGCAGTAGGAGTTATGCTTGATTTAGAAAATGTTGCTTGCAGCCGACATTACAAATAACTAAAATTATCTTTACTTACTAATGTATAATGTATTGCTTTGTACTTTTTTCCCGCAGATTATGGCGAGGGGTACGATAATTTCAAGCGGCGTTCACAAACCAAAGAAAGCAAGCATTAATACCAACCTTAAAATCGAAATTTTGGGTGAAATGGTTCCTTCATTCCGACTTTTCGTCTATTATTTCAATGGAAAAGAAGTTGTGTCGAACTCCTTATGGGTTGACGTTAAAGATCAATGTAAAAGGGTAATTTAGTAATTTTAACGATGTTTCTTTATTTGAAAACCTTTTCAGTGATTCACCTGGCATGGGAATGCTTAGACATAGTTTTGAAAATAAACACTGAAGCCTCTCAAATCGATATATAATACATGTTTGATTCCCCGTCAGAAATTTTTCTTTGTCAAGCAAGCGAAACAGATGTACCTTCCCTTATTGCCACGATATCCATCAGTGCCACAAACCTAACAAAACATGTTTTGACCATATTTTTTTAGAGTTTATACGTACTTGTTCTTATTTGCAGGAACTTGAAGTAAAAGTTCCGAAGCAAGTATTTCCAGGACAACATTTCAACGTCGAATACAGAGGTTCGTTTTTTGTTATTATATTTATTTATCATTGTTGTTATTCATTGTCTGATCAATTTCAATTTTTATCATTTTGCCTGCACAAATTCCCGTAACATCTCATGAGTATAGCAGGAACTGCACTTTAACAGGATAATATGCTAAACCAAACTAACCCGCTATATTAAAATGCAGTAAGTGACATCTGCCCTGGGCGAAAGCAAAACTATATCTCCATAATGATCTTGAATACCAATATGGTTATCGACAAAAAGTTCGTATCAGTAGTTGTTATTCGCTCCATCCGTAAGATTTACATAGTCACGAATATGGCTGTCCCGAATATTCGATTACATTTGTGCATCGCGAATCCATAATTATTCAATTCCAATTTTCCGCTGATTTAAATCAACAGGCTTGAAATTGTGTATATTTCAATGTCTTGAATAATTGGAATATTTCCCTCTTTGTTTGTTTATTATATTAATTTTGATTCATATATTTATATTCGATTCGACTCGGTAAAATTCCTTCGCCTCCAGTCAAGTACAAGCCCTTTTGCGGATGACCGAAAGAGTTTAAAGGGCAATCAGAAATTTTGTATGAACCATTGACAAACTACGCCTCGACGGCGCGATCCATCAGTGAACCATGATCAGGAATAGTTTTTGATTAGTACGCGTATAACGGTCATCTTTAAAGTTAATGAATGGTTCAATAATTTTAAACGTTTGTATCTGAAATGTATTTTTGGATGATTAGTTTCTGATCCATCGTTCAACATGAGCCTCTGATGATTTGTACAAGACATTTTATTGAGTGTTTGGATTTTGTGATTCAAATCGATTAAAAGCACAGATTATTTAAAATAGGCGAAGAATCGACAGGAGAATATCAAAAATTAGTTCCAATGTACATGGCGCTACTGGATAACTGATATTTTTATTAACCGACTTTAAGCAGTCTTTTAACATGTTTAGTGCCCTGAAACCCATCTGAAGAAGTTACAAATGTTAATATAAATGCAGATGTCAACGCTTGCTGATATATTGTTTTCAGGAAGTCCGAACGCTATTCTGGGGATGTCAGCTGTAGATCGTGCCGCATATTTTCTGTATGACGAAGGAAGATTGAGACGAAGTTCTGCTTTCGAAGCATTAAATTTGTACGATGAAGGATGCGTGCGAGAAGGAGGCAAAAATGCTCAACACGTTTTTGAGGTTTGACAGTTTTTAATAATAACTAATATGAAAAATGCGACAAAAAATTCAAAACCTTTAACTGCACCCGGAGTAAAAACATTCCATGATGAACTGAATCGCTGTTGTGGAGTGCAGTCAGTAGTATTAGCCTTGGGCAATGGTAAAAACCACTACCACTTTACAAAGTATCTACTGTTTTACATCGAGAGTGAACGTGAAAATATTTGGTAAAGTGAAATTAAAATTTGAAGTACTTTTGAATTATATTAATCCTGTCAAGGATTTCATTATCAAAACGTCCATTGTTTGATTCACTGATGGATTACGCCTCCTAGGCGCGGTCTTTTTGTGACTCATGCTTCACAAAATTAAATTTATGATTGGGTCCCTATCTGCTGCATGCTGTCTCTATCTTCAGTAATTGTTGTATTACGGAAAGTGTTGATAACAATCTATTACATGGCCTGCATCATCACATATTTGACAATATTTATAATTTAAATATCGTAATATTTTGCTTTACATTTATATCTTTGCTAAATTTGTGTAACTAGCAATCACAAGTGACGCCAATCTCAAAGCTTTTATACCAACTTTTTCTGAGATTAGAGCCCTACCCCCCCCCCCCCCCCCCCCCCCCCCCCCCCCCCCCCCCCCCCCCCCACCCCCCCCCTCCCATCCCCCGCCTTTTCTTACCTTACAAGGCTATTATTTCTTCGAAATAATATATCGCCTCTAACACTCTCCTATTTGTAGTGATGACCAGTTTTACCGAGCTTGAAGTATTCTGTAAATGTTGTTTATTACTTGAACCGAGTTTTTCACAATGCCTGAAGTATTTGAAGATCATAGGTATTAGATTAGAGGAATCTGTATAATATCACATTTTAAACAAAAAGCAAGTCTGAATTTATATCAGTTAAGTATATCAAATATATAGAGAAAATCACTAATTTCTCGTCTATGAATAAATGCACTAAAATTCGCAGGAAGCAGGTTTGCAAGTGGTTGGAGGTCCTTATTCAGCAAAAGATGATTTTAAAAATCGCTGCGAAACCCAGAAATTGGTTCGTAAAAAGCGAGATGCTGACGACAAAGATAGTAAAGAAGGTTAGTAATTTCCTTGTAATCTTTTGTTCTTTGTTTTAAGTCAGGAATATTTTGTGTATGCTTGTATTTTGTCTGGTATAAGTCACTGATTGATTGCGCCGGGGAGGCGCGGTCCGTCTGTGTTTCATGCTTGAGAAAATCAAATTTCTGGTGGGATACATGTACTTTTGTCTATATCATGGAAAATTGCATATAAAACTGAAGCTCTGAAGTAGAGTACAACAAGAAGTAAGAGGTAGTGGATGTAATGGTAAAGCCAGATACCACTTCGTCGCCTCTACAGACACGCAGAAAATACGTTGAACCAATTTTGAAACCCACGCCTACAGGTTACGAGGTTAGCTAAATCGGTAATTGCGTTAGGAATATGTTTCATCCGAACCCTGTCCATACACAGGGAAATGAGTAAACGTTCAATACAAAATCTCCAGCCTCAATCCAGAACTGGGGTCGCGATTCGCCATATGATTAAACCGTGATCTCGGCTTTCTTCTCCAGCAGGATAAAAATGATTTCCCGCCAATCTTTTTTTTAAATTTTTGATTCAGTCATTTTATCGATGAAACTTAAATCTATATTCATCTTCAAATAGCGAGGGAACTTGCAAGAGAAAATAAACTTCGAGAGTGTAGAAATGACGGAATATTGAGAGACATTGCAGGAAGGAATTGTATAGAACGAGCAGAAACAGTAAGGAGCCGTGGAGAAACATTCGAGTGTGCAGAGGCATTTTATAACGCTTGTGAAGAATATAATACTATTAGGTAGGTACTAGAAATAGTACCAAGCATGAGTCACAGATGGCGCGATGCAAATAAGAATTCATTAGGACTGCATGGGCAATTCGATTCGGTGATTAAAATCCATCCGAAGCACAAATGATTCGATATAATCGTTAATCGTTCAAAGGAACAAAAACTAGCTAAATAAAGTGATTTTTAACGACAAAATGCAATTGATTTCGGTCAAATTTAATCAAAATTAGATGTATTTTGGGATAAAAAATGCATGTTTTGACTTATTCCGTCTACGCTAATGTTAGTATATATTAATGCTTATAATTATAAATTTCTAGATGGGGACGAAGTGATTTGGTGAAAATAGAATATTTGCCCTATTACTCATATTTAGAAAAACATAATTGAATATTCTTTTTTCAATGGGTTATTGAATTTTCCGATAGGTTTGGTGAGCTTGTGTCACCGAGGAGGGCACTTTGTCACAGCTCACGAAAACTGTCATGAATGATAAAATTCCAACATTAGTGACATAGCGACGTCACCTCGGAATTCACAACCCAACACAATTACTATATTATCAGGGACGACATTATTATGTCTTATCCATCATAATAACGATGCCATCGGGAACGGCATTAAGCCACCAGTCTAGAGCTGGGGGTAACCGAATCATTTGAAATTCAAATCTGACTCTGTCATTTATTCGAATCGTATCGAATTACTAATTCCATATCCATAATAATATCCCATTTCCCATAACAGGATGAATGAAAAAATTATAAAATTCGAATTACTAATATTAGCATCAGCAAATCTAAAGACATGGTATTTTTAATTCTCATTACTGTCATTTCTCATGCTTTACAAAATAAAATCTAAAACCCAATGCTATTCATATGACCTTTTGCTTTAAAAGTGAGTTATTATTTTTAAAATTTCATCCGCATGTGGCAATTATTGTGGGTAGCATCATTATTGTGCTGGTGATGGCATTTTGTACTCCCGATGACATTGCTATTGACGCGGAGGCTGAGGTAATATTGTAACAAATCAAGGGACTGTCTGTCTGACTGGGAGCAAATTGTTCCCAACTCCCCGAAGTTACTACGTTCTATGATTGTAAATCATATGATAGTATTGTCATCCCTGGTGGCATCGCAGTTGTCGTGGATGGTAACATATTGTCAACCCTGGCGACATTATGTCGAATGAATGTACATTGCACATAAATGATTTTAGTTAATTTTTATTCTATTTGGATAAATATATCTTTTGATTTTTGATATCTTATTTGGCTACGTTGGTGATGTCGTGCATACATTACATACAAAAGGCATCGATCAAGCGGGAAATCTTTTCAAGCAAACGCCGACGGGTTCAAAGCTATTTCAAATAACATTAGATCAAACTTTGAAGAAAGTATGTTGTGGGCTCAAGATGTAATATTGTAAGTATCATAGGTAGAAATTGTGAGGTGTTTTACTTTAGTTTACACTATCATTGCATCTATTTTAAATCAAAACCTGAATACTTTCTGCTACTTTTGATCTGGAATCCAATCTCGAACACTATAAGTGACTCATACTTATATTTTTAAATTATATTTTCATCATCCTGGGAAGTCATCCATTACATTCAATATATGATGGTCCTAAACACATTTTTTGCTTTTCAGGGGTCCTGATGGAAGATATACAAAACAGGTGATAGCAAAAGATAGTATAACAACATTTGAGTTTGATACTGTAAGCATGCATGATACCGATGGTAAGTTCCTCAATTGAATCTCTACGATATATAGGACTGTAAGGCTGGGCAAAGCCGAATCATTGTTTGTGTTCTTCATTTTCGAAGCGATGATTCATAATCAACTTAATCACTTATGATGCTGCTTTCAAATGCCCCGCTGAATATAAATAAAATAATATTTTTTGCTGATATTCGACGTCAAATTATAAGGAAGATATCCAAAACGTGAATGCACACCCGAGAAGCGTCGAAATTATTGAATTTTCATGTCCCAGAAAAAAAAAAGTAATTTGATTCGCACTGCTTTTTCAATTCACAACGGTCACTTAGCTCTCCCCCTGCCCTACCCTTCGGTATCAAGGGTAAGGAGGCAAATATGTATTGCAGTTAAATTTGAGTCTGCTATGTGTTATGATTCACGTTTAATTGATATTTATTAGCTTGTTTATACTTCAATAATTTTACTCAACGCAGACAAGTACAAGTGGCTCGTAAGACTACCGTTTTTAGATTATTATTGAGGCTTAACAGACTTAAAACCAGGCAGCCATATTGTTCAATAATTGAATCTGTTCTGAAGCCCAAATACTACGATGCAGTAATTCTGTCTGATGCGGTGAAATGAGTCAAAACGGATACATTTTTTAAAACTTTTACAGGATTTTGTGTTGCTCCTACACAAAACTTAACAATCTTCAAAGACTGTTTCATTCAATTGCAAATACCCTACTCACTCAAACGTATGGAGCAAGTCGAGATACGGGCAGTTGTATTTAATTATGGAACGACGTTAAAAACGGTATGTAGCAAGCATGAAAATATTGCTTCTACGAGAAAATTATATCCCAAAATATGATATATACTGATACGAAGAAATACTGTTTTGTAAAATCTGTAAACCTGTAACATAGGTTCTATTTTTAGGATTACATCAATAGAATGGTACATAGGATAGGGTTTCATTTCTATTCCGAAGGAGGAAAGGGTCAATAATACGTCTTCATATGTAGCTTAGCACGATCTCTCGCGCAGAGTCGGGGTGGACGTTTAGGCCTAACCTTTCTTACTTAATTTTCCTGAGCATGGACACTGGACATGGTTGGTGGAAGAAGTCTTAAGCGGCGGTTACGTGAATAGCCGAGGCCCCTTCCATCAACTCTCAACATGTGAGTTTCATTCTGGTTTTGAAAAAATATTCGACTTTTTTAGCTCTGTGAGCGTGATTCAATTTCAAATTATTTATGTTTATTCTTATGTTATATGTTGCAGGTAACAGTCTACGTGAAAATTGGAAAAGATCTATGTTCGTATTTTCCAGAAGGTAACAATTGTTTGAAATAATGGTGTGACATAGAAGGCTATATTTTTTCTGATGAATTTTCCTATATCACTCATTTTCAACCATTGTGTCTACATAAAAAAATGCTGATAACAGCCTATTTTTTGTATTTGTTTGTGTCTTCCAAGTCGACTATTTCGTTTGTATCTTGTATAATAATTTGGGGCTAATACAGAGTTTGATATCAGGGTTATTCATAGTTAGTTTTTGACTATTTTGCCCAATTGATCAACTGAAAACGTTGGCAAAATATCGATCGTTCTTTGTGAATCAACTAAAATATATATCTATAATTCTCAATTAGATTTGGAGTAAATTATGTTTTCATGTTTAAATACTCTGCCTCGTTGACGCAGTCAGTATTAGATTATATTATGTTAGAAATCACTTAAAATAATTTTTTGTAATGCCTTTGTTTTGATATTGTTTTTAGGTGAATTTAGTGAGGTCATTACTTTGGAGATCGACGCAAACGACGCCCAAACCACGTCTTTCACCGTACTTCCTCTAAGAGTTCCAGAAAGTGGTTTTGTTGACATTGAAGCCAAGATAGTTGATAAGGATAATGCCGACGTGGATCACGTGAGAAAATCTATACTCGTGCAAGTAAGATTATGTATAATTATATTAAATGTTATAGAAAAATTAATATATGAAGTAACTAATATTCACAAAAATTACCGATTTTTACTTAATTTTACTCTAGCTAATTGTAATAAAAAAAATAGAACCAGCTTTTTCTGGCAATTATTTAGATATTGATGAATCGCGCTCTCGCGGTCACCCCGAATTCAAACGTAGTGCCTAAATGACTGCTTAGAGCAAGATTCCAACAAATATATAAACAGAAATTTCATTTTGTCAAGCATGAGTCACAGATCGACCGTTTCCAACTGGCAAGATCCATCAGTGAGGTATTCTTGACAAAACATATTTGATCAAAATATTCCGGACTAGGTTATCGCCCTTTTTTTTAAACTGAATATTTTAAATCTCAGCTTGAAGGTGAAATCAAAAACGACATCAAAGGAACGCACGCCATCGATCTTAAACACAAACAACCAGGTTACGTGGACGAATTCAACATCGTTTTCCGATTTCCTAAGCAATTTATTCCTGGAAGTAGAAAATGCTGGCTGTATCCATTTTGTAAGTATTTTATCAATTATTATGATAAGATTTTCTTAGTTCTTTATCATTCAGACTGAAGCAAAAAGCAGTAAAAATCATTGTTCTTTGACGGTAATTTACTCGGGGGTCCCGAAATAAAACTATAAAATCAGCCTCAACAGGGGCATGGTGCCATTCTCCCTCTTTTCCCTGACAAGAAAAATCACAGAAAGACTATTATCTGCTTTAGAACGTAAGTAATCTCAAAATATTTATCGCGATTTGACGCACAGCTATTATTTCAATCATTTATTTAGCGAAACGATAAAATGAGCATATTTAATTTTTTTTGAGAGCCTCGGCAGAGTTGGTCACCCTGAGCAAGACAATATAGCAGCAGTGTCTTAATGCATCAGAAATTTTATTTTGTCAAGCAAGAGTCACAGACGGAACTCGCCGTTGAGTGAATCATAATTAAAAATATGTTTGTCGTAATTTTTATGTCTGTATGCGATGTCAACGTGTTAACCACTAGATTATTACGTCTAATAAAGATGTAATTAACCCACTTTATTTTTCTCAATCTAAATTTAGCTAACTACATGGGTCCTATTATTGAATTTGACCCCGTGACTAAACAACCAAAGAATGATATTAAGAATTTGATTCGAATGCCTGGTGGATGTGGGGAACAAACAATGCTGTCGATGGGACCAAACGTAATGGCGCATAAGTACATGAAATTAGTCGGAAGAATGAAAGACGGATCGGACGAAGAAAAGGGATCTATTGATAAAATGAAAAAAGGTCTGAAATTTGACTCATATTGAACTTGAAAAAATAAATGAAAATAGTATAGGCAAAACACTATCAAAAAAATATTCACCTTTTATCGAAATTAAAATTGTGTAAAATATGAGATTATAATTGCTCGCGCCTTACATTAGATGGCATGTGCTTAATAATGTGATTTTTTCGTGAGAAAAAAACTAAATTTTTGTAAGTGCAATGTGAGAGGCATGTTCCAACAATTTTGTCAAAGCATTTTTGAATGAGTATGTGCTACTGATGGATTGCGTCGACAAAACGCGGTCTATCTGTGGCGCATGCTTGACAAAATAGAATCTTTTTTTGGCATATATGTACGTACCCCGCCATAAAACAATATAATATGAATCAAATTTACGATTTCTTGCAAGTTATTCATTTAACTAGCTCCGAATCAAAAATTTCATTTTATCAAGCATGGAAGAAAGAGGCACAGCGTCTTGTAGCCGCACAAGCTCGGTCCATCTGTCCATACAAATTCGACGATTTCACTGACCTATAATTTTCGCACGCTCTAACTAGAACATATCATTTCTTAAACTCAATTTTAAAATGTCCTTCAACTCAAGAAATTAGATTCTTCGCATATATTTCTCTATGTATCGCAAAATAAAACAAAACGTTCACCTTTAGATTTTTTATTACAGGTTTTGCAAATGAATTGAAATATCGAACATCAAGTGATCCAATCGTGTGGTCTGTGTTCCCGCGTCATGCACCTAGTGTCTGGTAAGTCCGAATCGCAACAGTGTTGCTGTTAATTAATATTATTGTACACGTCCTGTTTTGAAAAGTTTTTACCTCTTCTGTATAGTAACCTAATTAAAGACAATTTAATTCTGTTTTTAAGGCTGAACGCTTACGTCAACAAAATTTTTTCTCAAGCAAAGCAATTTTACATCGATATGGACGTCGATCCAATTTGCAAATCAATAGATTGGCTGCTCAACCAACAAAATGCAGATGGAAGTTTCAAATCCGGAGGAAGGGTTATTCATCAGGAAATGCACGTGAGTAAAACACTGTTGAAAAGTCAGTAGATTGGCTTGTGTTTGGTTTTTTGACATAATAATCGTTCATTGAAACTACTCTTTAAGAAAGGTTGAAAGCACCCATGGGGTACCAACTGCAAACTACGACCATTCATGTTGCAAAGACTTCGTACCCAAAGCAAAAAACAGATATCTGATCTAGGTATGCAGAGACAAATTTTCTTGTATACCCCATTTTTTCTTAATTTTTTTTTTTTTTTTAATGGCAAACACAAATCGATATGATATGATACCAAAAGCGTAATTATTGAAAAGGAAGTGTGGGAAAATTCGAAATCCTTCGCGGTCAACAAAAGGAAATCCCCAAAAAAATATTGTACATCAGGACAAAACTGCTCGAGAAATTTTCAGGACTTCAGGGCCGAAAATTAGCTAAATATGCGCAATAGCCATAGTACTTCAAAGGCATGCGCTTTTTTTGTTGTCCCTCCTAATTTAAAGCACTTTAAAGGCGACTCGATTTTCTTGATTTACCTATTGTATCATATCAGGGCGCTGTTGGCAGCACACTCAGTTTATCTGCATATGTCATGATGGCTCTCGTGGAATCTCAATCTGTCTGTCCAGCACTCAGCAAGAAAGTTGAACTCAGTATATTGAAAGCAACAGACTACTTAAAGGCCTCAGAAAATGACAAACAAATGGAACAACCATACGCATTGTCGCTTGTATGCTACGCTCTTTCAGTCTCGAATCCAAATGATCCGTTTTCAAAACAGATGCTTGCAAAGTAAGTCATTTTTAGGTGATGTTCATGGATTTTGCATACTTGTTTCTTTGTTGAACTTGGTTCAAAATAGGCATGTTATTCGACTATATACATAGAGAAATGTCCCAACATTTCAGACAAACGAAATATTTAACCTTATTTCCCTTCTTTTTTCAGCGAAGTCGTTATATTTGTCACACTTTGCAAGTAAAATTCAACATATGTCATGATTTCACTGCAAAATGAATTAATTCGAGAGTAATCGAAACTAATTTAACAAATTAAAAACAAATACCGAATATAATAAAAATAATGAATAAAACAATAATGCTCCAAGTTTTTCAATAAGAAAGTACTTTTTTTGAAACATGATTCACGGACGAGCCACGCCCAAGCAGCCTTGACCACCAAAGTTCCATACTTCACAAAAAACTTTTCACACGTTTTTTTGGTTAGAAGGTCAAGAATTTGGAATTATATTCAATTTTTCAGACTGCTAAGCAAGATCCAATATTCCGAAGACAATAGATTGGCGTTCTGGCAGGGAGCTCCTCTAAAATCAGTTACAGGCACAGGCACACATGCCTACTGGTATGAACGGAAACCACTGGCAATCGATATTGAGGCGACTGGATATGCATTGCTGTCTATATTATTTGCACAATCAGTACAAAAAGGTACAGGTTGATAGATACATTTAGTCACCAGTGACAAAACAATATTAAAGTGAACCATTTTTAATATGTTTACTCTCGCTATCATATATATAACGTCCTTTTCATTGGGAATGTTTATATAGTTTAGCTTACACGGTTTTTTCAAAATCAGTATATGCTATAAATAGAAGAATAATTTAACGTGTCGGATGGATGGAAGTGTTGATAAAAATTTAAGATTTTCTTCTTGTTGAAATTAGCTCCAAGCAATGCCCGAAACAGTGCCTAACAACCACTAAAGTAGGAAGGAAGCAATTGGAAATATTCCAGCAACTGCTCTCAAAGGCGAACATTCAGAGATGACTTGATCGCGCTATAACAAAGTGTAATGAGTGGTACCAGTAAAACCATCTACCGTCATTCGTTTCGATGTTAAAACCCATCCACCCCCTCTTTATATTCTCCTTTAGTCGCTTTTTACATCACGCGGGATATACATTAAGACAATTCTTATGTCCGCAACTTTAGAGCTCAAACATTTTCACATCATAGAACTACTATGTTCTGTTACAGTTACTCAAAATGTCCTCGATGTTACGAGGAAAATTGTTCTTTGGATTATTGAACAACGAGATGAAAAAGGTGGATTTTCAACAACTCAAGATACTGTAGTTGGATTACAAGCATTAGCTCAATACATGATATGGAGCAGTACTGTGGTATGTATAAAAATATTTTTTAACTTGTTTTGTATGATAGTATTCCCATTATTGAGGAATGCAACATTTGGGGGAAAATAATAGCGAATGATGCGACTAGGTATACGTCGTGTTCTACACATGATGTAATTTGCTGACGTTTTGAATGTCTATTCAAACAAGATGGCGACAGCGGTGACTGCCAGGTTGAATCTTTTGTGAATAAACATTTCAAACGTTGAACATTACATTCTTTGTATTTCACCGATTGAGTATAGAACTATTGCAAATACTATTTTTTTCAACTGATAGAATTGACATATAAACCAAAAATTTTTATTACTTTACATCAAGTATGTAGGTGAATCGCACCTGAAAATAAAATGCTTATTGAAAATTATGACGAGATGACTTCTGTATCGAAAAAAATGCTCTCTGAAGTATCCTGTCACTGAATGCGTACAAGTAATATTTTTCTAAAAAATGGTGACTTTTGACTGGAAATCGTAATTTTGTAATTTTGCATACGTGAAAACTGGATACAGTAGACTGGCTAAAACTTAATCTCTTGGCAATATTTAACAATCTAACTAACAAAATTTGTGTTCTCTCCCAGTAGCCTGTTACTATATGCAGGAAATACGTTTGAACAATTCTAAAATCCATACCTACAGAGCTAAAATATGCATAAAATGTTTATTTATGTTTCTTTACATCGCGGGGGTGACAATACATCATTTATCTACATTAATTTCAAGGAACCTACAACGCGAGACGTGAAGATAGATGTGACATTCAGCAGCCCAATGAACAGCACTTGGTTCGATAATCCATTTCAAAAACTTTTGAATAAAACAACAGAAAATAAAACAACGCCAATTGAAGTTCCAAGTAGTGTCATCAACAGCGGAAGAGTAAAAGTTGTGGCTCGAGGTAATTTAATACTGCGTATTTTATGAATCTTTATATTAAATAAAATATTTTTTTTAAAAAAAGGGTTGGCATAAGTCACAATCTGCGTCGGGATATTTCGACTTGCGTTCAACAACAAATATTTGTTAACATATATTTTTTTGGTGAAAGTACGTAGAAAACATGAGACATACGCTTGAATTTTTTTGGCCAATAAATATAAATTTGTTTTTATTGAAACTTACTCTAAAGCAAGAGCGTAAGTAACACACGGAAGAAAACCACAAATCTAGAACCAACAATTGTACTCCAATACGAAAACATCCCGAACAAAACCAATCAGCAGCTATTCTAAAGTGCAGTGAATTGTATCTGCCGTGGATAATGTCAAAACCATCTACTACCTATTGATCTACTTTTAGTTGCCTCTTGCGACGGGCAGGAAATACGGCTGGATCTTTGCCTAATTGGGAGGCTTGTTGTATTAGCTTTTGTGTAGTTCTCTTACTCCACATACATATGTATTTTTTATTAATTTATGCAGATGTTTTTAATTTTTATTTTTACAAATCAAAAAAGTTCAGTTTTAAAATTAACAAGTATAATTACTGTCCAAATACCAGCGATTTCACTGCATATTTATTACAGTGTATAAATGTTTCTAGGTGAAGGCGAAGGAACTATATCATATAGGTGTGTGTATCGCACATTGGTGGATGAGGATGCTTGCCATTTTGATATCGCTGTGACAACTGAAGAAGATCGTCCGCCTGTCGGTATTGCTTCCCGGGGTGATAGCGGCGCAATACTGAAGCTGAAAGTATGTATATTTTGTGAGGATGTACTAAGCATATTTTATTTATTAAAAATATCACCCACGAGTAAAAAAATACCAATCAGAATATTTTTACTAAGCATCATTTGTTTACTTTTGAATTATAAATCAAGATTTGGAACGTTTGGAATTTATGTAACGGTACCACAATTTACCTTCAAATAATATTTAATTTTCGGAACTTACAGGATATGGTAGGTTTTGAAATTTCTCGACTAGACTAGACAATATATTTGTCAATATAAATAATTGAAAACGCTTTATGGAAGTATATTTTAAACACGAAAACGAAAATTCGATATCTATTTATTAATTTTTTTTTTGTTTTCTTTAGATATACATTGCCAAACCTATTGGAGAACCGTCAGGGCAGTCAATTGTTGAAATCAATTTGATTTCTGGATACGAAGTTATGGAAGATACTTTACAAAGACTTTCAGAAGCAGTAGATGCAACGAGTAATGTTACTCTTTTATTTCATCAAGTTATTGGGTGGGCTAAGGGAGGGGGAGGCTAATTGAAGATATTTTAATTTTCGAAAGAGTCTGACGTTTTAAACGAATACCTCTTTAAAAAATGTCAACGGCATCAATATTTGCTCCTTTGCCACAGTGACGCAATCCTTCAGTAACTCATACTTAACAATTTTTTTAACAATCAGACGAAACAAGTTACGAGAGAGCTGGCAACTTTCAAGAAGTTTTTTGCAAATATATATTTTATATATGTAGCGATGAAAAAGTCGAAACGGTTTTTAGGATCAAGCAAGATAAATCATATTAATATTAATTATTATATGATTTGAGATTTTCTTTATCTCATGATTGACAAAATAATGTTTTATTGCAATACGAATACTGATACGAAACTTCAAATTTGTTGCAGTTGAGAGATATGAAGTTGCAAATCAAAAAGTTTTCTTATATCTGAGTGAAATTACAAAAGTGCCGACGAAACTTGCATTCAGAATATCAAGATCAGTGTATGTCGCGCAACCGGAACCTTCCACTGTGACAGTATATGATTATTATGAACCTTCTGTAAGTAATTTATTCATTGTTTCTTAGTGTTTTTGTTTTATTTTATTTGGCCTTGCATAGAATATCGGGGTCTTATGCTCTGTTCAACATACAAAAAATTAGATGTGACTTTTAGTTAGAGATGGGCCGATACCAAAATTTTCGCCGACACCGATACAAGTACCGATACCGCCGATACCAAGTACTTTGTTAAATATGTTAAAGGCCTTTTTTATCCACATACCAACGTATGTGTGCGCCTACGTACGTTTGCACCCTAGAAATCTTGCATCCATTTGTGTGCAAACTTTTAAGGATGAAAATATACTGAATTGTTGCTGCGTTCAAGCTTACGTGGGTTCAAAAATTGAGTGCAAATGTCCGTGGTTACACAACTAACGTGACACCTAAAGGCCACAATACACTTGAAGTTATCTCACCGATGCGTTGCATCACGTTTCAAGCAATAAAATAAAAACGGCAATACACGACTGCATTGCTTTGCGTTGATCGTGTTCACATGCGTACAAACCACAAACGTAAAAAAGAAAAAGCACTTTGCGGTAGCTTTCATAGCGAACCGTTCTCTTTCATTGGAAAACATAAGGAGATGCATGCAGAGCATTGCGCTTGCGTAAAACGCAAGGATAAATAAAACATACAATGAAAAAATACAAACCTACACAAACGTGTAGTGCGATCTTAACACCTTTTACTGCATATCAAAAAGAGCATATAGTCAGTGGATTGATGGGTTTTATTTGATAGTAAAATGTACAAATAAAATTGTTCACGCGAGGCATGCCCCGTTTTAATTATTTTTCAGAGCAGTGGAATTCGAGGTCTTTCCATTTATTATCAGTAAATAAAGCGTATGCGTACGCTCCGTTGTAAAGACGTAACCGGTATCGGTATCGGTTTTAGTATCGGCTGTATCGGTGATGAAAATTTTCCGATACCAGTACCGATACCTCCAAAATCACCGATACTTGCCGATACCGATTCCGATACCGATATATCGACCCATCTCTACTTTTGGTAGTGATTATATAGTATCATAAAGCGTACCCAACCATCAGCATTATATGTTTTGCCAACGATATCGTGCTATGTAGGGAACAATTAAAAAGAAATGAACTATCGGAAGGTCGGAAGCAGTAGCTAAAAGGAACCAACTAACGATGGCAAAGAGCTACTAAAAGATCAAGTACCCGCAACAGCACTCTAAACGAAAAAAAGCATTCCAAATGAAACTGAACGCCATGGTAAAGTGCAGTGAGTACTATCTGCCCTGGGCGATGGTAAAACAATCTACCACTTCTTTGCTTCCTTTCATTCGCCTCTTACAACGCGCAGTGAATACGTTAGGACTATTCCAAATTCTAAAACCCGTACCTACCGAGTAGATTCGTGGAACTGTATGCCGTTAGTGCGGGCACTTATTTCAACCGAGTTCATCTTTCCTAAACGAAGATTTTAAAACATACCATATAATTAATTATTTAAGTAACAAAATTGATTTATTCCAATAATAATTGATTTTTTTTCAGAAGTGTTTCACTATTCTTTTTATCGGAACTCGAGATTAGATCTTCAAACAAAATTTACCTTGTAGTATCATGCATATTGATATGCAGTAAATATAAACGAGCGAGAAAGTTATATTGCTCAAAAATCGAGGCATACAAAGTTTGTAATTGTAATTTTTTATTGGAGTTTTCGCAAAGCAGGGCGAGTAAGTTGTGCCTAAAATGAACCAAAAAACAGCCACTCAAATTGCACAGAGTTACTCCAAATTTAGAACCAGCAACTTCACTCTAATAAGGAAATATTCAAGAGCAAACTAAATCACAATAAGTGCCGTGCGTGGCGTCCGCCCTGGTTGGTAGTGAAGTACAGTTGGAAAAATTATTCATTTTAGATATGTTGAGTCATAGCACTGATGAATCGAGTCGTTAAAATCACGGTCCATCTCTGACTCATGCTTGACAAAATATAATGAAACCATTCTGACTTGGTATTTATTTAAATATTTATATCATTATATCCACTAATTCTTCTAATCCTAATACTCTATAGGTGAAATGCAGTAAATTTTATAATGTGCCTGAAAAGCACGTTGAACTTCGGACATCACTTTGCACTGATAGAAACGAAGAGGGAAAAAAAGATTTATGCAAATGCGCTGAAGGTGGATGCTTCACTTGCAGGTTATATTAATTTTATATCAAATTCCTTTTTTGATATTGAAAATCACTTTAAGCATAGTTGTAAGCTGCGCCTGATTGAAACCAAGTGATATAACCCTACGGCTAGCAATTCTACACAAGCAGAAAGCGTTCCTTACAAAACTGGCAAATTGAAGAAAGTGTATATGCCCTAGCCCAATCAGGAAATGTTTACCGAAAATATTTGTTAAGCATGAAATCAGCGATGAATCACGTCGTCTAGGCGTGTTCCGTCTGTGACGCATGTTGAGTTTACTGGTGGAGATGATTTTTGATAATTTTGTCTCCGTTCCATTTAAAATGTTTCTGTTTAGACTACAGTTGTTGGTACTACATCTTGTAGTTCATAGCTCATTGTTATTTAGTGGTCGTTGGTTGATTCCACTCAGGCACTGCTTCCGGCATTTCTCGGAGTGAACTTAAAAAAAAATGCTTTTAAAAGAACAATTTTTAAATTTATTCCAGGACACGAAAACAACAGTTGGAAAACACTGCGTGCTTGGACGGAATAGAAGGGAAATGTGCGATTTGTAAAAACGATGATTGCTTCAAATTAGCAACTATTGCCTGCAGGAGGTACTTTTTTATTTCTTATTTAGTGCTCATATTCAATTTTTGAGTGAAAAGGCAAGACAATGAAATTTTTTTAATTTGATTAAATTTTTCTATTTTTAAGGGATATACAATACAAATATGTTGGCTACAGTGTTGCGTACTGTTTTCGTAAAATACATGAAATTTTATTTCCGAGAATACCTTATTTATATACTTTAGCTTTAAAAAAATGATGACTCAAGATAACATGCAATATGTTTGATCCCTTTTCCAAACAAAATCTGGATCCACTTCTAGATTATGGGAGCTTTGATATTATTAACAAAAACGCCGCCGTGATCATGGGCGCTTTAGTATCTTGTTCCAAATCACACCATGATAGCCGTCAATTTGTTTGCTAATTAAATTTCGAGTTTCCTTGTAAAATTGTCTGTTCAATGCTTCGTTTTATACCTGTCTCTCACACCTGTCTGCCAACTCTTTTGAGCAGATATCCAGCTTGGATTCCCGTACGGTACAGTTGATGTGATCAGATGCGAAATGCGATTGTAATTTCGTCTCTTGTACATACACTTTGGACGGTGTTCCTGATTAATTTGAACCGAGCAAACTTATTTTAGAAAAAAACTCATCATTTAAATATGGTATATTTTGTTGTTGCTGTTGTTATTGTTAATACTATTATTATTTTTCAGCGAATATGTATATGTAATGACTATAAACTCAGATGCAAGGGATGAAATAGGAGGAGTTTTTATGAATTTCGACGTCACTGTTAATGAAGTTTACAAAGCAGGTGCGAAAAGCTTGTAAGATAATATTCCATCAAGTTATATTTGTTAAATTGATGAGATTGCAACACCGAGGCACGATCCATCTTTTGAAAAATGTAACTTATGTTTAGGATAGACCAACTTTTTCTTCATGTTTAGTTAAGCTTGAGTTACTAATGGTCCACATCGCTAGGGCGCGGTCCATCTGCGGCTCATTCTTGACAAAATAAAATTTCTGACTTGGCTGAAATGTGTTACATTACATTCTACTTTGGCCGAAATCATGCATTCACTACTTTCTGGGTTGATGCGTGGCTTATAATCAACAGAAATAGCACCACTCAAATAAAACTTTATTTTGTTAAACTTGAGCCACAGATATACACAAGAGCCTCAGGTGCGCGATCGATCAGTGACTCATACTCCACAAAACATGACTGAGCGATATTTAGTGACTGGGTGCAATAGAACTGACAAAATCTTTTTTCGCGAAAACAAAAAGCATACTTGAAGTTTTCTCACTGAGACATATTCAAATGACAACAAATTCGATTAACTATCTATTCGATAAAACAATTTACGATACCTGCACTTTTTTCATAGTTTAGGGTGAAAGAAACTCAATATTAATTTATTAATAATTTGTAAGGCGGTGATAGAGACATTGACAGAAACAAACGAAGGAAATTCAGCATGAGAAAAGATTGTTTCGAATCGTGTAGAGATGATGACGTTCTTGTAGACAAATCTGGTAAAAGAGTAAGTTTGAAATCCGACAAATACTCTTGTTTATGGTCATATTCGAGGCGATTGATTAGGTGATAGATTCAATTGAAGTTTTTAAATACGAAATTTTCTAATTTCGAATTATCAATTATCAACTTGTAACTTTACGAAAATAAGTTTGGAAAGTTTATTTCTGGACAATTCAACTTATATTTTAATACATCACCAGAGTGATATAATTACTCAGTGGTATTGTTAAAAAATAGGAAAATGCTCCTACAATTCAAAATAGAATCACAAATACAGAAATGCTGGAGTGAAATTTTATTTTATCGAGGACAAATCATAAATGAATAAAACTTCGAACTCATCGATACGTAATTGCTGATAATCCCTATCAGAATTTTTGATATTCTATTTTTTGAGCGCCGTTCAGGCGAGGGCCATCTGTTGTTAAAGATCTGTGGTTCTTTGTTTAGTATCTGAGAATTGCATTTGAAACAACTGTGCAACTTAATATCATCGAATTATCAAATGCCGAACTGTCGTTACAGGCGAATCTGTTGTAACACCTGGGCATAAGCAAAATATTTAAAATATGCTGTTTCAATTTGCAACGAATATTTTTTCCAACAAAAATTTTGAATTTTTGTCTTATTTCTCTGAAATCGACTCACTTTTCATTAAAATGTAACTGAAGTAACATTGGCGCGGCGTCTCGCTTACCACCACGGCCTAACCGGAAATGTCACATCTTTCCATCTTCTTCCACAAGTGGCTGCTTGTAAACGGCCTTTTTTGGGGTGGTCCATTTTTTTCACTTCATTTATTAAAAAACGTTTGCGACAAACTGTGAGATTCCAATAAATACGAAAATAATGTTCAATTGTTTTTTTTCGCCAATATAGTTGAAAATATTTGTTATTTATTCTCAGGAGTCGTTCATAAAAACGAATAGAACAATACTTGTATTAGGAGACATTTTGGACGTTAATATGGAACTGGATCCTGATAAGGGTGGAGTCTTTCCAACGTAAGTTTCAATTTACTCTTTGTTCATTTATATATATATATATATATATATATATGCGTGTGTGTGTGATGATTTTGATAGTATACGCGCGGGCTTTATAATAGTCCCAACGCAGTTGCTGCGTGTTTTAAGAGAGGATTAAAAAGGAACAAAGCAGTGTTAGTTGGTTTTATCGTCGCCCAGGGAAGAAAACCCTCACTGTCATGGTAGTCACTGTTCTGTATGGGATATTTTCAGTTTAGAGTGAAGTTGCTGACGTTACGTCTCGTAGTCGATCTTCGACTTCGAATGACCGTCAATTGGCTCCTTTAGACGCCGCTTTCGGTCTTGCCTAGAGGGAACTATACAAAATCGTCCATTCTGCTTCACCAGTTTCACCCAGGTAACAAGAGCAGTAAAATGTAAATCAATTGTAGTTTGACATTCTGGATCCTGGAAAGTTTGGGCTTTTAGCCTCCAATTTTAAATTTAGTGCTATGTCCTTCATTTAATTTCAAAATTGTAAACATGACTGAACCATTATAGTAAATGAGTAGCACATGCCCTCGACAATGGTCGGTAAACCATCCACTCCTTAGATGTGGAGCGATTTATCTTTAGCGCACAGTGCTTCTCACAAAATTGATGCGATAGATGTTTTCTGGATGTTCCAAACTTCAATGTTATTACTATCGAATATAGCTTTTTATCAGTAATAAATCAACTTTCCAAACTACAGGCCACATTATCGCTTGGGACCTAAAATGTTTATAGAACGTGTTTATCCATTGCTCAAATGCAAGAAGTCGAAGAAAAAAGCTGAAAGCGATAAATGCACAAAGATGACCAGGAAAACGTCTGAGAAAACCAAAGCCGATTGTGCGAAACACACAGCTATTCACCAATCCTGTTCAAACATGAGGCTTCTGAGAAAACTTCTCATCATTGGCTGCGACAATAAAAAATAGCAGCGTCGAAGATTCAATGTAGAGAGAATTATCGAATCATTCCGATCATTATCAATAATTTTCTTCGATGCCGTATTTTACAATTCCACAAAAGTTTAACATTATGAAGAAACATGGCTAATGAAATATAAAGTATTGTTGAATAAACTGCATCGACATGGTAATTTTTATTATTTTTGTCGGGATTTTATCTATTAGAATTGCAGCATTCGATACTAATTCCCCACTCAGAATAATTCTTGCCAAACAAACAGTTTTGTTGAGGATGAGCCACTGATGGAACTGGTGAATGGAAATATTATCGTTATGTATATTCTCAATAAAATGCGTTTTCAAACTACTCTTCGGAATTTTTGGGTTTCCTATGCTTTACACTTTTTCCTGAAGACCTGACTTTAAATTCTGCATACACGTATATTATAACATATAATTAAGGTTTTCGCTCTGAAAGTCTTTTTGAAATTCTACATTTTTTATCGTTATTGTCATGATATTTGGCTCTAGCATCGAAGTTACAAGAGCTACTTATATCAGGATTTCAAGGTCTCTGTTAATGTTTGGAGATTTTAAAATATTCTAGAATCCACCGCCGATCATTTTAACACTCAGTATCGTGTCTGTTCCATATATGACCCATGCATATATCATTGAACAGATCAAAATGAGTAAGTAATGTGCTTTAGAATAGATTTGACATAGTCAAATATAGTTTCAAGACTCCATGCCTTGTCTCTCCCATGCATAAACCATAATATAACATTGAATAGATACAAAAACGTGTAAATATATGCTTTGGAACTGATTTGACATAGTCTTGAGATGAATAGCCTAAATTTAATTCAAGATTCTATGCCTTGTCTGTCCCATGCATGACCCATCAATATATATTTGAAAGATCAAAAAATGTGTAAAAATTGGATTTAGAATTGATTTGACATAGCCCTGACATAAATAGTCCAAATTGCAAATTCAGAACTCGACATCATGTTTTTCCATGCACGGCCCATACCCATAACATTGGATGGATCAAAAGGAGTGTGAAAGCTTTGGAACTGATTTGACATATGCTTGACATAAACAATAGCGATTTTAAGACTCTGCGTTATGTGTGTCCCACACATTAGCCAGATCGAAAAGAGTTTAAATATATGCTCTGGATCTGATTTGACATAGTCTTACCGGTTTCATTAGCATTGCACCCGGTAGGATTGCACCTTGCACCTCATTGCACCTAATGGATTGCACCGAATAGTATTGAACACATATTGCATTGTATTCTGTATGAATTGCAACCACAAAGAATTACACACAAGTAGAATTGTACCCAATACGATTGTACCCAGTGTGTACACCTAGTAGGATTACACCCAGTAAGATTGCACACCGGAGGATTGCATCCAGTTCGATTGTAACCAGTTCGATTGTAACCAGTACGATTGTACCCAGTACCATAACACCTAGTAGAATTGGACCCAGTACGATTGCACCCAGAAGGGTTTCACCCAGTGCGATTGCACCCAGCAGGATTACATCCAGTAGGATTGCACGCAGGAGGATATTACCCAGGAGGATTGCACACAGTAGGCTGCACTTCGTGCGATCGAACCCAGTAAGATTGTTGCACCCAGTACGATTACACCCAGTAGTATTTTACCTAGGAAGAATGCACCCAAGAGGATTTCACACAGTATGATTGCACCATGTACGATTGTACTCAGCAGGGTTGACCCGCGTGTAATTGCACCTAGTCAAATTGCACCAAGTGGGATTGCACTCAGTAGGATTGCACCCAGTGGAATTGCACAAAGTATGTTATGTCATCCAGAACGATTGCACTGAAAAGGATTGCATACAGTACGATTCGTTTAGTACCATCTAACTGGCGCAAAGACATGACGCGTCTAATCTGTGATGCCCTTTCGGAGTATTCTCGCTAGTGCTCAGGTAAATGAGAGCTTCCGGGCCCGCAAACTACGGTCATCTGGCTCATTTTGTAATATATTAGCCTATAGGTTCCCTGATACTTCAATGCCAACCATAACAACATTGTCAAGTGCAAGTTTAACCTTGAATACATAATAACTATATAGAGATGGTCTGTTTTTTGGACGTGGAATGATATTTCGTACAAATAACAAATGCCCTGTTTTTCGCGTAAGTAATAGGCGTGAAACTGTACAACTTAAGATTAAATGACAGGCGGGACAACGAACCAAACCTGAATAGTTAATATCAACGTGTCCTGTAGCGCATCAGCAGTCTACATTACACTTGAAGTATCGTTACGACTTTCAAGTTATGTTAGATATGATTTAGTCCCTTAAAAAATCTTAAGGTATGGTAACTTTGAGCATAATTTTAAAACATGAGAATCATCCGCACATTGCGCGGAAAATGTAGGAGTCAGTTTATTTTGGAAATCAGAAAGGTGCTTTCCAATAATATAACGCAAAAAATTTTCAAAATTGATGAACCTTTTTAATGAAGTCTCCTTCGTTCCTATACTTGTGCAATATTGTATAAATACCCACAAACCACACCCCCTCCAACCACAATTTTTTCTATTTTTTTCTTTTCGTACAAGGCTGTTAAAAGATAACAAAACGTAGTAGATGGTAGATTCACTATCACATTTTAATTACATTTATCACATTATATTATCACATTTTAAAGAAAATCCCTCCGATGTAATTCATAAGTTGCTCTTCTTTGGTTCTTTGTATGCCTACGGCCTTGCCAGTCAACAATTATTGTAGGCGGGATACACGTGTAAAAATTTATTGCTGAGGTGTCATAAACACGATGGTGTTAACGATATGCATTGGAATGTAAAAAAGGGTAAAAGATCACTATTGATGTTTGAAAATTGCGCTTTTCTGTCTGTATTTTTGAAGAAAAGTTGAACCAAAAATTAAAAAATTATCTTGATCTAATGACATTGGCGCTCGAACTGATTTTATTTCAGCAAACACATTTAATCGAAAAATACTCTCCGCGGCTGCGTTACCAGATGTTTTATCTGCGAGGATATAAACAGTAACTACAGATCATGGGGTAGTTGGACAAATAACAACAAAGGAAGTATCATAGACAGGTACAATATAAGACTGCTTAGCTACCTACCTCTGATGTTGCGGGGGAAATACAACTTTTGAATCTCACCAACCCTTAGGCGTGAGTAAGGAAGAGGCGTAACTTTTTGGGTGGGGGTCACTTCATTATCACATCAGTAAATTTTCTAGTCGTTAGAACAGAATTGGCGACATACTCTCGATGTTTTGCAAAGACTGACTGGCGGAAGTTGAAAATTCCAATGATTACATTACTTTCAAACTTATACATGCTGCAATTGAATTCATCTCGAGATTTAGAACAGCTCCGTGATTAACGGCTGTCTTTCCGCGCTAAAGCAATACACCAAAAAGACGCCTTCGTGAAAATGAATAAAACCCTTTGAGAAACCGGCATTTACTTGAAGTCAGCCAACCAAAAGATTTGTGGGAAGAATTTTTGTTAAACCATAAATTTATCATTAGAATTTTCAAAAGGAGAGAACGAACAGTATGAAATCTTTCAAGCTCACACAAGAGCTCTGCGATTGCTTCACCCACAGAGCTCTATATGCAATCTTCAGAGCTTTTATCAGGATAAGTAAGCATAGAACATGCCCTGTTTTAATTTCATCACATCGCCATTTTCCAACATTATCATATTTAGTATAAGATTAAACTTTTGTTGTTTTCCCTCGGCGAACGAGATCAAACTGTGCAATTTGCTTGGATCCCGGTGGCGTGGAGACAGACCCGGTAATCCTACTGGGTGTAGTCCTACTGGATGCACTCCTACTGGGTGCAATATTACTGGGTGCAATCGTACTGGGTGCAATTATAATGAATGCAATCCTCTTGTGTACAATCCTACTGGGTGCAATCATACTTAGTGTAATTCTACTGTGTGCAATCGAACTAGAAGCAATCCTACTGAGTGCAGTCCTACTGATAGCAATCCCACTGGGTGCAGTTTTACTGAGTGCAATCCTACTAGGTGCAATCCAACTGGTTGCGGTCCTATAGGTGCAATTTCACTGGGTACAGTCCTACTAGGTGCAATCGTACTGGGTGCAATCGTACTGGGTACAATTCTACTGGGTGCAATCATACTGGGTACAATCGTATCGGGTGCAATCTTACTGGGTTCAATCCTACTGAGTGCAATCCTGATGGGTGCATTCGTACTGGGTGCAATCCCACTGGGTGCAGTCCTACTGGGTGGAATCCTACTGGTGCAATCTTACTGGATGCGATCCAACTGGGTGCAATCGTAGCGAGTGCAATTCTACTGGGTGCAATTCTACTCAGTGCAATCGCACCGGGTGCAATCCTACTGGGTGCAATTCTACTGGGTTCAATCATACTGGGTGCAATACTACTGGGTGCAGTCCTACTGGGTGCAATCCCACTGGGTGCAATCGTACTGAGTGAATATTTTAATTACAATTTCAAGACACCATGTCTGACCCGTGCATAACAAATCATAAATCCTTGGATGCATCAAAAAGAATGTAAATATATGCTATGAAACGGATTTAACATAGTCCCGATATATGTAATCCAAATGCAATTTCAAGACTCTTCATCATGTCTGTCCCATACATGGCCACTGCATATATCATTGGATAGATTGAGAAGAGTGTAAATTTATGCTTTGAAATAATTTGACATAGTCCAGACATAAATAAATCAATTGCAAGACTCAACACCATCACTGTCCCATGCATAGACCATACATATATCATAGAATTGACCAAAAAGAATGTAAATAATATATGATTTGAAACATATTTAACATAATCCTGAATCCTGACATAAATAAACTAATTAAAATTTCAAACTCCATATCTTGTCTGGTCTTTGCATGAACCATGCATATATCATTGATTTGATCAAAAAGCATGTAAGCGTTCGAAGGTGTGATTTGGGTTGGTTTAACACAGTCCTGAAATAACTGCTTCATTCAGAATATCAAGACATCACATCCTGCCTGTTCCATGCATGGCCCATAGTTATGTCATTGATTTCTTCAGGAGCGTGTAAAGATAAGTTTGAGACTGATTTGATTCAGTGCATGGTGTACATATGATTTCTTTGGGTTATAGTGGTAGTATGCATTGCCTGATTTAATATTATGACAAGTGAACTTTGATTTTAGCATAGCTTTGATTGTCAGCGAGAATCATGGCCCAGAAGTCAGTGTGCTGTGAGATATCTTTTAGGTCATGTATCAGTAGTCATGGGAGATTCAGCGATGACAGTGTTTAGCATGGCCAGGCAAAAGCATTAGTGGTAATGTGTACACAGTTCTAGTCAATATTATTATTATACTATTTGGCTCTAGCATCAAAGCTGCAAGATCAAGAGATCTAAAATCTTAGTCCAGAGGACTGTGCAGATGGAATCTCTTTATTTCATATTTTTAAACTGAGGTTTCAAATATCTTTGTTCCAGGATGTTAGATTTCCCGTCAAAATTCAGTGAAAGAAGTGATGATAATGAATTGCATATGGTTTTTGCAGGACAAGCTGTCGAAATGTGATAATGGACATAGAGTCAATGAGGAACTTTGCCGCGTACCTTTTACACTAAGCTTTTTGTTCCTCGGATAAACCTATTAAAATTAGCAGTTTTGAAAGCAAATTCTAGCCGTTTTTTTAAGGAAATTCATTCTTAGCAAGGCCGGAAGCAGTGCCCGAGAAGGAACCAACGGCCACTCAATCGCAGAGAGCTACTACAAGATGTAGTACTAGCAAGTGCACTCTGAGCAAAAACATTACAAACGGAACTGAACCCCTATGGTAAAGCGCGGTGAGTGGTATCTGCCCTGAGCGTTGATCATCTATCACTCTTTTGTTTCCTCTTGCGACACGCAGGAAACACGTTAGGGCTATTCTAAAACCCATGCCTACAGGTCAGACGTCATATTCCAGTTAACGAGGTGTGTGTGCGTGCGAGGAGTCGAATTTAGCAGTCGGATTTTTCGTTATATCAGGGTTTGAAAGTCTTTGTTGAGGTTTGCTGGTTTTAAATTTTTTTAGAATTCTCTTTAAATAATTTTTGAGATTGAACATATTGCCTGTTCCGCATGTATGACCCATATACATATATCATTGAATAGATCAAAAATCGTGTAAAGATGAGCATTATGAGTGATGAATAACCCAAATATAATTTAAAGACACGATACCTTGTCTGTCCCATGCATGAACCGTACAAATATCAATGGGCAGAGGAAAAAGAGTACAAAGATTGGCTTTGGTACTGATTTGACACAGTCCTGAGATGAATAAACCAAATATAATTTCAAGACACTATACTTTATACGCTGTATACCACATGCATGGGCCATACATATAACATTGGATAGACCGAGAAGAGTTTTGAAGCCGATTGGACATAGTCCTGAGATGCATAATCCAAATATAATATGAAGACACCATACCTTGTCTGCCCCATGCATGGAACATACATATATCATTGGATAGATTATAAAGAGTGTAAATATGTGCTTTGAACTTGATTTGACGTAGCCCTGGCCTAAATAATCCGATTGCAATTTCTAGACAAAACATCATGTCTGATTTGACATAGTCCTGACATAAGCAGTTTAATAGCAATTTCAAGACTCGTTATGTCTATCCTATACATTGGCCATACATATATCATTGGACAGATCAAAAAAGTGCAAATATATTCTGTGGAACTGCTTTGGCATAGTCCTGACATAAATAAACCCATTGCAATATCTAAACTACACATCATGTCTACCCCATGCATGTCCCACACATATATCACCGGAAAAACGTTTAAAGGTATGTTTTGAGATTGATTTGACATAGTACTGGGATAGGTTCATAGGTTATGTTAATATAAATTTGAGACTCCACATCGTGTCTCTCCCGTGCATCCATATGAATAATTTCATCAAAATGTGTGTAAAGATATGCTTCGAGACCGATTTTACACAGTCATGACTAGACTCGAGTAGCCTTTTTCAATGACTTGATCTGAGTCGTCTCAGCTCTATAACTCGATTTGAAAGAATTCTGAGGAGATTTGACTCGGGACGTGATAAAAATTTAGACCGAGTATGCAATCATCTTCCGAAAAATCATGTTGTCCGCCATTGCGTGACTTAATAGAGAAGAAAACGTTTCTCGCATAAGGATATGAAACGTGCACTTTAAGGTACATTGTGACATCCGTGTTCGTCTGCACAATAAGGATGCTAAGTGGGCGTTTATAAAGTGAAAAGCGGTAAGTTAATCTACCATCACTGTTGGAAAGACTTAGAAATCGACTCGTGAATCGACTTGCGACTCGTAAATGTTTGATTGGACTTGACTTGCAAATTGAAAAGTAGAGTGACTTGACTTGAGACTCTAAATTTAAATTTTGGTATAACTCTGACCCCACTCGCAACTCGTGTGTTATTCGACTCAACTTGATTAGGGACTCCAAGTAAAGTGAACACTGGCATAAAAGTTGTCGGACGCACGAGACATTAATTGTTTAATAAACGCTGTATTTACATATAACACAAACAAAAAGTCTGAAAATTTTGTATTACATTTCCTTTTATACAAACAACTCTTGAAAGTAAGAAAACTTTACAAACCTTATTCACTGTGTGAATGAAATAAGCAAGTCAAAACTAAAATGTTAGTTACTAGTCAACATGATAAGTGGGAAACGACTGTTTTCGACTCTAGAACACCAACTTATGCACAACAAATCTCCTCCAAAACAACGATGAGTTCTCCTCCGTGTTTAACATACACTTGAAAGCATAGTAAAAATTGCACAAAAACACAGTCACTATAAAGCGGTTGTTTACGAGATGCAAATCATTAAGTATGTTCATGGATGGGGATGATTAATGTAAATAATTCAAAAAAACAAGGTGGTAACTTTTTAAGCTGGGGAATTTTCGAATCGGGAGTGAAAATACAATTCCTCGTATCAGCAATTGGCCTCTAGGTATTAATTCAGTGTGGGCCGCGAATAGGGCTATTTGATTTATATAAGAGATAAAAATATTTTGGCAAGTTTGGTCCTGATAATGTTTTTTACAGCCACGCGGATTTGAACTTTCTCTCTCAAAATATCATCAAGCGCTCAAACGAAACAACATATCAGATGCATCCACAATATTCAGTCACCATGTTGTCGGTATATGCACTCATCAATGATCCTCGTTCGTCCACCGTTATAAAGTGAAACCTGCTGAATGAAATAGGCGCACAACACACAGTTGGTTGGGGGTTCCTGGGATCTTTCTCTTCAAGTTGTTTCTCCTATAAAAAATCACAGAAACATGACTTCTGTATATCTCAGACCTTTCTAGCAATGTCAACTATCCATTAAATCATTCTGCATTTTAACCATTTCAAAAGAAAACGCCATGCGTGTTTGCAGCCACCGGTGGATCAAGTAGCTGGCGTAATCAGAGCACACATTAAGAAAATACTAATGCCTGAATTTGTAGGGCAAGTGAAACAAAATTTTCTTTATGCACACCTTATTCGGGGCGCGATGGCCTAGGTTGGCATAACAGGTCAGGTTGAAAATCTCCGGTTCGAGTCCCGACAAGTTCGGCTCGCTTATCCACGCCCACCACTCTACCCAGGGTGTAAAAGCTTCGGTAGGCTTGGCCGAACCGGAAAGATTATATCTTTCCAACAACACTAACCCTACTAAATGCACATTAAATATTGAGTAAATACATATTCAATTATTGAATGAGAAATATTTTGTTAAGTTCACTAATAGTGCGCGTCAGAATAGGGTCCAATTCTGACTTGCTTGACAAAAAAAATTTTCATTTTCTCAATCGAAGCCGAGAAATGTACTGTCGATTTGACTCTGAACGAAAGTTTCAAGCTTTGGCATAGAGAGAGAGAAATAATGAGATCAAAAGTATAAACCCTTCATATAAAATATAATCGCTGGAACAGATAAATAAAAAAATTCCCTTTTTGAAATAAAATATATTTTTAATGCAGTGTAAATTTTCACATGAACTGCGCCGCAGCAGCGTCACCCGACTTTCATATGTAATGCAGTAAAAAGAAATATTTGGAACCCTTGCAATATTGTTTTACTTAAAAAATTGCCACGCCCTTGTGTATGTTTTTTATGTAGTAGAATTGCATGTCAAATGGGGAAATTATTTTCTCGGGTCACATTGTTCTGAAATTTTCCATCAAATATTCTTCTACAGTTTTCACTGAGAGGCAAAATATCAATGATCCACTGATACTCGGGAAACACGAATGATTTATCGCTACCACTACTGTCGCTCTGTGTCGAAATATGCGCAAATGAGGTGAAAATAAAACTTTTAATGTACCTACGAAGACATTATTGTACTCGTAACTATAACAGGCGGTCTACTAGGCGGGAATAGGTTATTTGTTGGCAACTTTGACGTAAAACGCGTTTGGTCTCTCGAGCAGATGCCTAGTAAAAAATCCTTTACAAACTTGCCAAAATACGAATTATATTTTTTAATAGTCGCACAGCTAGCAGACGACCCTTAGCAGCTGGGAAATACTTTCCATAATTCCGCCCCTAGTGCGTGTTTGTAACGAGTTTGTGAAATACATATATGCAACAAGAGTTGTCTTACTGAATGCATGCTGAGTGCATGGTTTGTAGAGTTGAGATCAAGAAGAAATACATTTTCACAACTTCCTTCACATTCGCCGATATCAATTTCAAATGGTCTAATCACATTCTGTTGAAGACAAAAAACGAGTTTGATCCTTGCAAAGGTTAAAGCCCAGGCAGAAATGGTATTTTGTCAATAATGGGAAACAGATGGACCGCGCCTCGAAGGCGCGATCTATCAGTGACTTATACTTGCCAAAATATGTTTGAAAAAATTTTCTGACTGGGTTTTTTTGATAATAGTATCCGGTATTTTTGGCTGCAAAGAGATAGAATGGTTTTACCATTGTTCAGGAAAGATGCCACTTGCTGCACTTTATCACAGCGGTTCAGTTCCGTTGAAGCTCAGTTCAGTTCTAACAACACCAACCATGTCCATTTGTAAGTTACCGATGTTATAATATGGCTCTTGGTGGCCCACTCAAACAAATATATATAAAAAAATTAGAATCGGGTACTAAAGTGATATGAATTTACCTTGTTATTTCTGTAATCCATTATGTAAGGTTTTCTGCGGCAACCTTCCCTCTGTAAGCTTGAACCAATATCACGTTTCTGTCTTCCACCCGTTCTGAATACATCTGCAAGAAATAATGTGAGCGATATGCCAAGTAAAACTTACTTTTAATATTTCTCAGAAAATCGATCAGTGAAATTCGACTCATTATATTGTATATGATATCAATTCTAACTGATTGTGTTGGACTTTAAATCTCCGATCGTTTAGGAATGAGGAATCATTTAGGTTTCAGCCCCGTATTTATGGAACTCTTTGCACTCAGTGGTTTTGGTAGACTTTCATGCATCATATCAATCATCATTTTTCGTTTTTGTCAAGCGTGGGCACTTTCTGACTGGGACATGTCTCTTGCAACCTTGCTCTGAGCGAATTTTGATTTCTAAAAAACATTTGATTTCTAAAAATCATTTCTAAACACTAAAAAAATAACTTGTGTTTCAACTAACCAAGATAGATGATTAACCTCTCAGCATATTTAAGACGGGGTAATTCAATTCGGTGATTCGAAGCATCAATTGTTCGAATCCGTCGTGAATCGTGATATGAAAACCAGAATTTCCCTGAGCATTTGGTACAGATGGCCCACGCCAAGGCGGCGCGATCTGGCAGAGAATCACATTCAACAAAAGATGATTTAACAAAAAAATCTGACTCGATCTTAAATTAAGATTACCTCTATTTATGTTCCTTGATCGTAAGGGGACAACATTCTTGGTACTGGGTGTGTGAAGTACAAGTTCTGTTACTTTCACTCCAACGTCAAATTCTTGTTCTTCGTAGCTACCAGTATGAACTGTATGTCGATGGAGTATAGTTTAAAATGTGTGAAACAGCATGGGATGGTGGTTCAATTGACCTTTTAGCAGTTTTAATATATATTTGAAAAATTTTCACACACTTTCATTAATTTAGCAAAGATTTGAACATATTTTATTCATAAATTTTACTGCAATCCTCTGGTGCAATTTTTCAAAATGTAACCGAAAGACAGTTTCTGTATGTACTGCAACACGAAACTTATGAAATGATAAAAGTATTTCTCTGAAACATTATTATAATAAAACTATGAAAAAGGATATTAAAATTGGAATTCGAGAAAAAATATTGTGCTTTTTAACTTGCAAATTCACCATTTTTGCAGAAAAGACTATAAAAACGCTACGCTACGCTAAATCTGATCGTGCGCCAAAGTTTCGCGCAAAATTAGCTTATTTTGATAAAATATTCATAAAATTCACAAATAAGGTATGATAAAACGATACCTTGCACGATTTGCTTCTGTGGAATTATTTTTACTATAAATTCAGCCAGGCCACCACCGTTAATGGAGCTTGATAATGCTTGAAGACCTTGTTCGTTCAATCCCGCTACAAAGTATCGCTTCCCCGATGATGGACAAGTTGCCTGTCGATATATAAAAATTAATAAATCCCTGCTTGTGATAATATTACAGAAGGCTGAATTTGTGATTCCCAGTCAGGCAATAAAACTTGAAGTCTGTACTAAAATTTGGTTGAATGGTGAGCAATTCTTAAGCCTAATTCGCAATCCATATATTTTGTTTTTCAATTTTCCATCTTGTAGACAAACATCTGAGCATTTTGACTTTTTATTTATTAAATAATGACATTTTTCGCGAAGTTCAATTCCTTTGGTGTTGGGTTTTTATTCAGTAACAGTCAGCGATACATCGATGGCTTATATTTGATAAAACATATTCTGGCAGTAAATGTTTGATTGAGAAGTGTGATGTAAGCTGTTAAATTTAAAGTTTGCTCTTCCGGTACTGTTGGTTCTCACGCCATGTCATAGCCGAGTTTTATCTGCAATGCCAAAACAAATATAAATTGACTCCCATTAAACTAAAGGTGTTTGATAAGACGATAAAAACCCAGACATGTTCTACGTGACATTGACTGATTTTGGCACCAGACGACGTTCCAGGTGGTATATTTGCATACATTATTACAAAATTTTAAAAGTTATGCTGGGAACGCAACACACCTTCATTCCACCACAAATAGAAATTGCTCCAAAGTTAATTGCCGCATAATTCAATGAACAGGAATTTTTACAGCTGACAGTTTGCAATTTCGCACAAAACTTCAATAATTTAATTATTCAAAAACATTTTTATTGCTGTTATCTGTGTAACAATTTTTGTATTCTTCCATTTGAATCAGGCATACACAAATCAATCTACCGGCGCAAAATGATTCGCTGGGGAGCTCGTAGTTAATATTTAAAGAACCTTGCCAAAATAATATTTGCCCATAAAACGCCTTCGACAATTTTCGGTTTGAATTTTCCCTCTAATATTTTATACGGTGGATAGATAGACAGATAAAACTCACGTATTCGTGCTAAAATTTACATTGGCAAAAAATTCAATGTTTTAGCAAGAACATTTCTTTACAATTGCGTGCAAATGCGAATGTCAAAAGATATAAATTAAGAGAAATAATCGGAACAAGATGGTGTTACAATTTATACGTAAATACAACTCCTACTTGTATTGATTTATGGACAATTATTCTGTCGCCGTAAATTCCATTGTCCTGATACATTTGATATGTGACAATCAATGTGTATTTCCCAAATGTTTCAATGTCTTCCGTCACGGACCTTGCAATAATGAGGTCAACCGCTTTGAAATTGCTGACGTCGAACCTAAAAACAAGGAATGTTTTGATCGCGTGTGTAAAGGTTTCTGCTTCGGAAAATCGATACCAAGCGTTGACAATTTCGTGGAAAATTTGCAACTTTATACGAAAATACCTATCAGCAAGGTCGCTCGCATTGAACCAGGTTGAGAATTGTGATCCATTCTTTGTTAGCGTGACCGGCTTCTGCACACGGATTTCGCAATCACGATTGGCAAAAAATCCTTTCCAAGTTTTCCTCATAGACGGGAAAATGCGATTGCAGCTTCCCATGTTGAGAGTCGCGTTGCTTACATCGTTGCCTCGTTTTGCGGTATTCTGATAATCATTCAAAGCTGTTCAAAAAAGTGAATGGCGAAATTTCTAACGTGTTTTTTAATGGCAGAAAAATATACATGCATTTTAGGTAAACCTAGGTGTAATAACTACAGGGAGTAAAAAGTTAGGTGGAATTCTACACTTTAAAGAACAAATGTTTACACAAAAGATGCAGCGAAATAGTAGAAAAAAAACTTACCGCAAATGTATTCGCTTGCAGCAGAGGAAAATTCGTTTCTTTCATCGCCAACTAAATTACCTATGTTATAGAAGGGAATACATATTCAGAAAATAATTAAAAAATTCGTGACCTAAATTTACTAAGAAATGGCCATTTTCGTGATATTCCTATCGATGCTGGCTTGGTTGTTCAAACTAAGGTTTTGAATTAAAATCCAGGCTCTCAGTTTAATATGCATTTATTTACGAACTGAATTGCCTATATTTCTGAATAAAATTATACTTATTAAAATAAAGAATGTTGCAATATATCACCAAACAATTTTCGAAAGCTATGCAAAATTTTGCTTTATCCGTTGAATCTTTATCATAACATACCGGGTAGCATTCGAGTCAGACATACCCAATTGAAAATTAACTTTGTCATGCATGAGCCACAGATGGGTCGTTTCTCGTCGACGACATGCGATCCATCTGGTATTTATACTTAACAAAGCATGATTTCTAATACATTTTAAGATTTTTTATGGCGGGTTATATTCGAATCAGTTCTAAAAGTGGCGTCCATAATTGATATATAAAAGTATGTATGAGTATGTATGTCAGTGTATTCCTTTTTATGGAACTAATATGATAATTAAGAAAATAAATACTCAACACACGTCACACCACCAGCCTTGCAAATGATTTATATTTACAAAATTAATTATGAAGATAAAACAAAGCAAAAAACATGCTTTCCGATAATAATCTGAACTTTTGCCTATTCGAGACCAATATTTACTAATTACTAGAGGTATTTCAACATGGGATTCGAATAAAACATTTTCAACGGTAGCAATGTTTAATTAATACATGCAGAAAGTCCGAAGCAATTATCTTTTGAAAGTAGAAGAAAATTGAATGAAATGAGATAAAGGAAAACAGGGGGAAGAGATAATAATGATTCCCTAATTTAAACTCTGAGGTCCAAAATTGGGGTCTAGTGAAGTTTAGTACCATATTCCCGAATGTCATCAAAATAAAAACTGGCAGAATATTCTCATCCTAACTAGGGGGCGCCAATGCTGCAAGCATCTGGCATTGTCTCCCGGGTTAGGATGAGTCGCTTGCAACATGGGAAATTTTTATGATAATCGGATATATGGTACTAAACTTCACGAGACCCTTGTTTTCGCGTGTTATGCGCTTGGCTGAATGTGCTATCAAATTTTTGATTTTGATGACACGTACTTTCTTGCTAAAATACTAATTTTTTAGCGGAGTATATATTTTGTTGCCCTTTTTGCGCAACGCGCTTTGTGACTCTTGTCGATTAGTTTTCAATATCTTAACCAATGATGATAACAATGATTCGACAGAAGAGACAAGCTTCTGCAATGAATTACATTGCAAAAATGTAGATAAAATTATACAAAGTACTTAATAATATTTACAATACGTCTGCGGGTATGATGAACTGTAGAAACGTTATATGATGTCGAAAAAATTGCTGATGATTTTGTCACTTACACTTTTTTAAAAAAAATGTTGCAACAAGGTAATGTCGCTAACATATCTCTAATTATTTTTATTTTAATTATTTCACCACTAACCACGAAAAAGTGTTATATTTTTAATTTATTACTTCATGCATGTCTAAGAGTCCAGCAATTTTACCTTTAACTTTATTTTTGCAGTATTCGCCTGAAGAAAACGGTTTTAGTAATTATAAATGCTAACTTGAGACAACAAAGCCGATAGTACGCTGGTCTCTCTCCCCGCAGTCTTTAAAAGCTTATGAGGGTGAAATGGGATGAGCGGTACGCCGAAATACCGGCTTTGACTGTTCTATCGCTGGCAATTCTAGGTAGAGGTACCGAGTTTACCCAGTATACCTTGTTTACCGAGTTTATTTCCAAAGTACTTTTATCTAGTTTCATGGATATCTGTTTCACCTAGCTTACCTTTTTCCGAATTTTCAGTTTGAAGTTTTAAAAGTTTTTAAAGTTAATTTTTAGGTAAAGTAGGTAAATTTATCTCATTTTTAACCAGGTATTTCAAAACATTAAACAGGTATCTGGTTCAAAAAAGTAGGCGCTTAGTATGAAAATCAAGGTAAAACAAACAGTCATTGGGGAAATGTTTTTAAATAGACAATTTGGTGATTTTAATCTTCAAATCGATTAAAAATGTTTTAAATGCAGCAAAACAACAATTACCTAGTTTACCTGGTTTTCACTCTAGGCACTACCCAGTTTTGAAAGTGAAACTAGGTTACCTGGTAATACTTTACCTAGTTTTCTGGTAAATTCGTTTTACTTTGCCTAGGTTGAATAAAACTACTGACTAGGTTGCCATCACTAGACTGTACCGGAATCGGATATCTCTGACCGTGTTTTTTCTTTCGTTCTGAGGCAACATATTATCACGTTATTACGAATCTTGAGGAGGGTAAGATTGTGGGCTTGTCCACAGTCCTGCTCATGTGTTGTCACCGTTTAACCAAGAAAGTCGGTATTCACAGCTTACAGAACGTAATGAAAAGAAGGACATTGTGGAGCCAATAAGGTTTTTGTATATTGTCAAGAGCTATATTTAAGATACGGCATTGTTGTATCATGGCAGAATTTGTTATGTCATGTCCCAGTTTTCGGTATGTAACATTTTGCCCCTTAACTTTCGTTATCTTCTTCAAATCGCGTTGGGTAGCTGTGAGTCGCTACGAATTTGATTAAGCAATTTTTTTTGCCGGCACCAGCTTTTTCGGTTACCTCACTACAACCAAGAACTATACCAGAAGTAACCTATCTATGCCGCAATATCCTACAATTAATATATTATCTGACAGAGCGCCCGTCCAAAGAACCTGCTTCTGCGGTTTCAGTAGTGAGGACGAATGTATCAGCTATCAGATCGAATAAATAATTTCATGTTTTAATTATCATTCTTTATTATTATCACACTTTATTATCACACTTTATGAAGTGATGCAGGCTTTAGAGGAGAATTTCAAATTAACCTCAGATCAGAGTATATCAGAATATCCAAAAATACTGCTTATACTGTATAACCAGCGACATTTTTAATACATTTTGCCTATTCATTTTTTAGTTTCGTAGGAGAATTTCAAATTAACCTCAGATCAGAGTATATCAGAATATCCAAAAATACTGCTTATACTGTATAACCAGCGACATTTTTAATACATTTTGCCTATTCATTTTTTAGTTTCGTAAATTTTTGATTACTTGCATATTGGTTAAAAATATAATATCTTTATTACGTTTACAACTTTAACCGCTGAAAAAAAGTTGGAAAAAATATGTGCGGGGTGTTCAGTCCTTTTTGAAATGTAACAACGTACTCAATGTCCGTAAGATCTCAAAAAAGTTACTCACGTTTGACACGAGCCACTTTAAATACTTTCAGCAATCTGTGACATATCTTACCACGAGTACGTCTGTGAAACAGTAAATATATAATGTAAAATACACAATGCCAAAATAACCCTTTTTCCGCCAAATTTTACAATAAGCATCTAAATTTCAAAATTTCATTTAATTTTTACCATTGTATTTTGTGGGCAGATTAACAATTCTAAATTACTGTGATAGCACTCGCATGTACATCATTGCGTTTATTTACAAATTTGCAAACGGGGTAAGAATTTGGAAACCTGGCGTCTTTGGCAAAAAATGGTCAAAATTCATAATTTTTATCGACAAAAACGTATGAAATAACATAAAATGCGTGTCAGAGACGGAGAAAATTCTTTCCCTCTTGTGGCGCCATAATGAGTGGTGTAGATGAAGAAAAATTATCATAAATGAGATTTTACGACTTAAATTCGGACAGTAGGAAATATCTGTTACAAGTCAAGGGAATGACATCATACATCTGCTAATGTGTGTATAATATCCACACAGTTTTTAACTACCCTAGTTTTTCTAATTACCACTTATATTTGATGTTCATTATAAGACCATATCAGCAATATTCACGAAACAAATGAATCTAAACGAATTTTATGATTTAATACATATTTGCATACTGCAAATTTCTCGATCATTTCTGAACCTGATGTGCTTGAAGCGTAATGTTTACAATAATTATGGAGAAGTTACTAACATTAACGACATCGAAAAATCAGTCAACGGGAACAAGTATAACCTACAGGCTACAGGTAAAAATAAAATTACCAAATTGTAATCAAAATTACGTGACAAGCAAACTCTCCTTACTCTCTAATTTATAAACCAACGTACGAAATAATTAAATGTAAAAAAGTTACCCATTCAGAAGGCAATTTGATGTTTCCATTTCCTCCCTTGCTGATGGCGCAAAACCGCCCTCGATTGATACAATGATGCATCCGAATATAAGTAAGCAGATTATTCTCGCCGATAACATCGTAAACTTTGTATTTCGAATTACTGCAACCATTCAGTTATAAAGTTGTATCCAACTACACCGAATATACCTCAACCTTGGGTTTTAAATGACAAGTTTCGGAACTAAACCTAACCTTTTTTGTACTGTGCACATTTCATCTTGTTTTCTCGTTCAAGATAACACACGCCATGTTGTGTAAAACGCGCCCAAGGTTCAATAAAAAATTAAATAAAGAGTTTTTCAAAACCGTAATGTTGAACATTTCCTCAAGTCGTTTTAGTAGTAGCAATCATTTTATTGTAATTATTTGGGCTCAATAACATAAGAGAAGTTGGTTTTTTTTATCATTGAAATATATATCATAAATATATACGGTATGATAAATATATACGGTCCGTGTCTCAAGGAGCTTTAGTGTTGGCAGCGGAGGTGGATTGTTTTTGGAAATACACTTGAAAGATTGCATAGAAAAATTCTAATTTCTAATAAGTTTGAGCTGGGTTTAGGTTCGAATTCAATATTATATGTCGCTATGACGTAATATTTGTGTACGTCAATGTACTAGAAATATTGACATCAGACTAAACTCAATTAGTTAAACCAACAGTCTGAAACCAACAGAGTAACATATACCTTCATATTGGACATGGATTATTTGTTAAAATCCAGAGAGGGCGATTCATATAATTCCCACTAAAACTCCTGGAGCTGCGCAGCGGCAATTTCTGAAAAAATGAAGGCCACAACATGACCGCCAAACATAAGTCAACGAACGACGCATTGAAGATCGACAGGTCACTTTGCCATCAGCGGTAGACAAGACATCGGTGCTCAAAGAGGCCTGTGCTTCGTCGTTGGTGCTGGCCTGAAAAATAATTTTTTTTAGATTTTCAACCACTAGTAGGGCAAAATATTTTTCTGCTTAATATCCTCGAAGGGATTTTTGCTATCACTGCTAGTTTTATACAAACGAAAAATGACAAATTTTTAGGTGAAAATCATATTATGATATAATCTGGTCATAAAATGGAGGAAAAATAAATTCGCGCCAGAGAGCCACGTTTTTTGTTGATTCAGGGGGTCGGGCCCTCTCCCGATATTTGGCATTGGGGGTACGGATCCCCGCTCCTGCCGCCGGTGGATATAGCGTTCGTCCGACGGCGGAGAACATTGGAGATAAGACTTGTTTAAGCAGTAGTTTAAAGGAAAGCAAATAAAACACAAAAGAATGAAAGCATTGGACTTTACATTGTTTACACACACGAATTTTTGGACTGGTTTGTGAACAATAAAACTAACAAATCTACATACGTCTGAACGTATTTGAGAAAAGTTTGGTGACTTCAATTCCTTGTAATTCTTAATTCTGATTCTCCTTCCGATAAACGAATATTTGGGTAATATTCTGATCTCAGCTCTAATATTTTGTATTTATAGTAGGATTTGTTAAGTCGAAAAATTAGCCTTTATGAAGTTGTCGGATTAAAGCATCATATTTTGGGATTTGATAGTTTAGGTATCGAAATTTACGATTTTGTTCGGCCCCAAGACTTGACTTCACTATATGGTATCATAATGACTTTTCTTGAGAGCGGTTTTTCCGCGATTCATGGTGATATATATCAACATCAGATGAGAATTGAAGAAAAATTGCCAATCATATCTTGCTAAATTATGAAAAAAGCCAAATTCATTTCAATATATATAGATAAATGACTATAAATATTAGATATAAACTAGTGCAACATAAAATTTATTTTATCTGTGGAATTTTTTCTTCCACAGCTGAATATCAGCATCATGGATTGATTGACGACACGAAAATCTGCTACCTAGAATACACATGATGCCAGATCTCACAATGGCGTAAAAGATACGTGTTCTCAGTAGCGAAATTGCTTAATTGTAGGTTTCCTGACGATTACTCGGCAATTTGTCAGACAAACGTTTATAAAATGTTGTTGCTTTTCCTCCCATCTCTCCACTGATAGATAAGAAATTGCGCCAGTAAATAGCTAAGACTCCCCATTCCTGATCACACAAAAGAACCACAAACAAACTCTTTGAGGTCCAGTTCAGACTGACGTTTATTAAACAATCAGCAACAAGCACATGGTGCGATGGACACCTCCCAATTAACCGTGTTATAAACAACACAACAAACGTTGCCAGAATTAACAACACAAAACGTTGGCGTTGAGTAAATGCGCCATGCTCTATTTCCGGTACTGTGTAGTTGTATTCCCCCATTTTTGCTTGCTCGTCTTTGGAATAGGACGTGGAAAGATTCGAGGATACGTTGCTAGATGCATTTGGATTGGATATCTTAACATTAAAAAATTCATCTTTGTTAGCATTCCAACATCCTTTTGCCCTATCCACTCGGGTTGTAAAATAGGTTTCATTGCGACATTATGACATACTTCAATTAAAAGAGATAAGATTATATCACGAATTTGATTGTGACGAATGATGGGAAAGCCTTCTGTCGAACATGACATTTCATTATTTTGTGAGAAACTTTACCCACATATGCAAGATTGTCCAGCTATTTCGTAAACAAATCGCATCTCGAAATTGATTTTTATGCCAGTCCAGATGTTCAATGTTCAACACATCTTTTTATTTCCGGCAGTATTTGACTTATCAGATGCTGGCCATCTTTGCCGCGCCAAGGTGCGCTTTGTCTGTTATTTACACATTTGTATCTTTGAACATTTTCTTAATCCTATTCATATATTCTGGTTTCACTATGAGATGTGTTTTACTTTTATTAGGGAAATATACATATGATTTACCATACCTCAAAACATCGCCCCACCACATTCTCAGTTTCTTAATCGTTGAGGCTGCGGTAGCGTCATCCGCAAACCAGGCTTGTTTTACACCTGGTTGTCGTTCTTCCAATGTTTTTTTTTTCGGGGGCACTATGCCTAAAAAAAACATTGACATTGCGAGAGGGTCTCCCTACGTAGTGTCTTTTGATGCTGATTATTCCTATTCGCCTGTTGTAAATAATCGCTGTAGAATAATCAAGCTAGTAATTCCAAATTAGGAATTACAGATAACCCTTCCGGAAATGGGTAGAAAATGTACGGGGGTCACCGGAAAAGCGCCACAGGCAAACACACGGCATAACAAATTGGTTGGAGATCTTCATAATTTTAGCACCACAGGCCAAATTTGACTCGATCAAAGAATAAAAATGGGATACTGAGTTGTAAGACCCAATTCTCCTGGCAAATGTGGCTTGTAGTGACCTTGTCGCTTCTGGAGAGTAAATATATATATTTTTATTGAAGTATGTTTTTTTTATTTATTTTTTATTGAAATTCACACTATATGCAAAGTCGGAAGCAGCACCTAATAGGAATATGACAGATAGCTACTTGAAAACAACTTTCCAGCAATTTTCATCGTGTACTTTTTGTATAGAATTTACTCATATGCAAAGTCGAAATCCTCGCCTAAAGGAACCAAATAACAGTCACTTATACGTTGGGGATCTACTTCAAATATGGTTTAAGCAACAGTACCCCAACTGGAAAAACACCATATAGGAATAAACTGCTAAACTAAGATCCACTAAGAGGCATCTGCTCTGAGCGATAGAAAAATTGTCTGCCACTGTTTTGTATTGGCCGATAGCGACACGCAGGGAAAACGCTAGGCAATTCAAAACATTTCAGCTTAAGAGCAAAATTCTCCAAAATGATGTATCCAGTTTTGAAATTAGTTAAATATTAGAGAAAACTTCTCCGCATCCATGGCGCGCTAAACTTGGCGTAGCGTGAAACTTATATGGGAAAAAGTACGTTGCTGCGCTTCCCCTCTTTTCGTGAGTTCGCCGGTGTTAGGCAATTATAATATTTACACAGATCGCAATCAAGATTAGAGGGTACACAAAGAGGAAATTGTTCCAATAAAAAATTCCTCATTACCGATAATATTGAATTGTCTAATAAATTATACGAAAAGCCAGTTTATTTCACACATGTCAACTTTTTTTTTTCTATGCCAAATTAATCAATGATTTTCAAATAGAAACGCTAACATGAAATTAGATGAATGGGAACTGAGCAAAAACATTCTATTTCTCAACGTTTGTTCTCGTTCTCGGGTAAAAACTAGCATGTTGTCGTATGTCAACGCAAAATGACGCAAATTCGCGCAAAAATTTAAAGCCTTATTAAATTAAAAAGCCCTAAAGCAATGTTTTCGGTCGGCGAGGAAGGTATGTACCACGTCGTCAATTACTTAGTCACGCATGCAAGCATTAATGTTTGTTCAACTTTCGGGTCGCCTTAAACGCTGAGAACATTCTATTTCTCGTTTGTTCTCGGGTCGCCTTAGTCACGGTTTGTTCTCGGGTCGCCTTAGTCGCGGACTGTGTGATTAGTGAAGGTCAAAGCTAGCCTGGGTGGGACAAAAAAATCTTGTAATAGTTAAATTCGACATCCAAGAAGCAATATAAGGCAACAAATCTATAAAGATATTTAACAAATTAATATAGATTTTATCAAATGATTGGAGTCAGATATACGAAGTAACAAAGATATCATTGAGACGTCGCCTTCTTTATTCTATGGGCAAGCTTAGCAGGTGTAGAAAGTGGTGTTCTTTTTGGGATTTTTCGTATTAAATTCCCATGTTCTTCAACGGCGCAGTCAATAATAAATAATTCGAACTGGTCGCGCTTAAGTGGAGTAAGTGAACGCGGGCGCTATATTAATTTTTAAACCTTTTTTTAGATTTCGTCTACTTTTCACTTGTTTTTTTCTAGTATTGTCTTGCAGTAGGACAATCGAATTCACTTACCACGAGTCCACAGTATGGAAAATTCAGTATAAAAAAACAGACATTTTAGTCAAGTACCGTTGTTGAAATTTAATTTATTCATTTTATATGAAGACAGCATATTCATATTTACATAATGATATAAATTTTAAGAGCAAACAGGACAAAACATCGAAAAATAATAAGAATAATTACAAACAATAAGCCAAGCAGTCATAAGGTAAACTACTGCTAGTCTAGATCGCAGTTAAACAAGTTATCGATTTAGGTATGGATGTAAAGCATCAGTAGCTCAGGTTTGACAAAATAAAATTTCTTGGTTTCAAAAAAAAAAAATTAGACCAAACATGAAACATTGTAATAAAGTAAATATAAGTCAAATCATAAAACTTTTTTAGTGTGACCCATCTGGGGCACATGCATGGAAAAAAAACTATAGAATATAGCATTCAATTGAAATTCTTCTGGTTCTTACAACTAGTATTGCCACTTCCAGACGCTCTTGAATCGAATATTGAATCATTCTGAATCAATTTGATCCAAAAAAATTTGCTGCAATTTATTCTTCCTCAATAAAAAAAATGTTTTGTTAAGTTCGGGTCACTGGTGAATTGAGCTGTCTACCATGATTCATCATTTACCTACTTGAAAAATAAAATCTCTATTTCTGGGTCACATTTTCGGAAAATGCAAATGCACTACAAATTTTACAAAAATTTTGCCTAAGTGTGTTGTCGAATTGAATGAATCACTGAAATGCATATCCGAATCATCAGAATCTAATAGAAATTAATAATCTAATAGGAATTAATTTGAATTTTGAATATCGCATCGGCATGACAATTTCTAATACACAATTGCTGTAAAAAGGGCACACTTGCTTACAGAAAAAATCAAGAGATCGTACACAGAATTTATAAATCATTGTTGGACCTAGATTAGTCTCTCTATCATTTGATAAAAATGCACAAATAAAATCATTGTTAAAAAAAATTTTCATCCAAGATACGTGCATGTCAGGTAATTGAGTCAACGTAATAGATATATTCCCTATCGTCACCGTGTTTAATTGATATCTTGATTAAACAATATTTAAAAGTATATTCAATTCAGTTATCATCATTAATAGTTCTGCATAGAGTATATTCTTACAACCACCACCTCAAACTATACCGGTGGCATTTTATCTGAATAGTCTGTCAATCAGGAATTCAATTTTTCAAACATGACGTAGGCCAAATATTATGCAGAAATGCAACGAGCAAAAACTTTTAAAAAGTACAGCTTATCCCAAACAGAAATTTTATTTTGTTAAGCATGGGCCATAAATGGACCGTGCCTCAGCGGCACGCACCATTGATGGCTCATGCTTAACAGCCTAACAAAACATGTTTGGTCAGATAATTTCCGATAGGAATCAATGGAGTGTTTGTCTGCAAACCTTTACCATTCTAGACAAATTGAAATTTCAAATGGGATAAAGGTCTAATTATGGACGAACTATCTGCATACAGATGAATAATGTTGATAAACATGGTGGTAGCAGCGTGGTAGAATTGCTAGAAAGCATGTTTTTAAACTAAATTAAATAGTGGACAAGATTCATCTCTAAAAGCGCTTGTGAATTCATCATAGCCCACCTATTGATGGATGCGCCACATTTCACGTTTCTCCTATGTGCGTATCCAGAAAAACATTACCTTATACAACTTGATTATGCTCTATGGCAATTGTTACTTCCATTCCATTTTTCCATTTTGTGAAGAACAGGATGATAGTATGTTATTTCAATACAAGCTCAATTCTCCAAAAACGTTTCTGCATTCTCGAGCATTACTTCTAGGGGGCTTATCACACTTTCTGGCCATGGTCAATTCTTGTACATTTAACGAATCATATGCTTCATTGTACACTCGATCATATGCATCTAAAATTAAGGAATCCCACGAATCAGGCATTGCTGGGGGCAGTGGCATAGTGGTTTTTTATGTCTCCCAGTCCAAAATATAATTTTGACAAGCGTGAGCCACAGATGGGCCACGGCTCATTGACGAGATCCATCCGTGGCTCACACATAACAAAAGATGCTCAGCGAGAGTTTTTCTGACTGCTCTGAGTTCCAGCACTGGTATGTTGAGTTGATGAATTAACACTCAATACCGATGCATGGAGGCTCGAAGTACTGGCTTCAGAATAGTGTCATAAAAGGTGACGACTATAAGGAAACAAAGATGTAGTATATAAGCTGCTGAACAGATACATACCATCACCGCACTTTACCATGGCGATTCAACTTGGGATATTTTTCATCTAGAGTGCAGTTGTTGGTTAAAAATAAAAAGACACAATGGGTAGGACTTCGAGCAAAACCGTGGGTAACTCCATGCACTCGACCCTTCATTTGTTTTTAGGTTTTAGATACTTTTGAATTAATTTGCAACAAAATGAGACTTGAATCGTGCGTACACAAAAACAGCTTTAAGTTAAATAAAAAAGGCTTTAGTTACGCGAGTGGTAATGCTAACTCTCTTCAATTTAAAATAATACAAATTGATAAGCTACACAGCGAAGTTTTTATTTGATAAAATTCACGCATTTCGATTGGGCACGATATGATAGAAGTTAAACATGACCTGAAACTGAAAAGAGCAAAATTCACTAAAATAACAGTTTTTTTTTTCATCAAATACATAGAAAAATACTTACCAACGTCGATTGATTCTTTTCCAAGAGCAACAATCACCAAGAAAAGTATTTCTCGATAAGCGCTCCGCCGAGCTTGAGAATGAGTATAATTTTGAGCAGAAAATTCGTTTAAAAGTGCAACGAGTGGTCCACGAACATCATCATTTATTATACTTTGCTTCATATTTTCAAGAAAACTCAAGGAATAAGCATGATTCTCAATAGATGAATTGGGATTACACACTAAATATAAAAAATATTCATTTCATTAGACCTAGGGGTGCCTGGTGACATCAGTCTTTGACACAGTGGGAATACACATTTGACCTGGCATAGGTTCAAATCCTGTGAAGGGTGATTATATCCTAGTGGCCCACTGGACATCGCACTGGACATCGCTTGGTAGATCACATAAGTGCTGCTTAAAGATTCCTCCACAAACCATGTCCATACACAGAAAATTTTTTAAATTGATTTTAAAATTGAATAGAATAAATACTTTTGCAGTATCATGAGATTTCAAATACATCCCAAATAGAACTGAATCGATACGGTAAAGTGTACAATCTACCACCTATCTGTGACTCACTGATGATTGACAAAATAATATATCTGATTGGGAAAGTGTGCCTCAAATACCATGCTACTGAGCTAACTGGATCTGCTTCAGTGATCACAAAAAACAGCGATAACAATAACATGTGTACTATGACAAATAGCTGTATGCTGATATCAGCTCTTTTAAAAACAAAACAAAACTTGGTCCAGTTTGATTGTGTGAAAATTTGTCTGGATACTAGGAACGGGACTGAATATGGAAGCGGAAGCAGCCTAAATGGAACCAACGGCCACTTAATAGTAAAGAGCTAATAAAAATGTCGTACCAGCAACTGCACTCTAAACGGAAAACACCCCAAACGAAACTGAACCACCATGGTAAAGTGCAGTGAGTGGTATATGCCCTGGACAATGGTAAAACCACCTATCACTTCCTCTAAATTCGTATTATCTCTTTATACCTCTTTATTACCATATTATCTCTTTATATTTTGATAAAAAAACATACTTTGAAGATAAGACCAATATAATGGTGGTTTCGCCATGCCTTCATGTAGTTCAATATTATCCCACATAACATGAATTGCCACGACACCTCTAGCCTTTTTCTTCAGGTTATCATCAGCAGCTTCCTTACTTGCATCAGAATCTCGACGCACAAGATTTGATTTTAAAATCAGATTATATAAATTAGAGTGAAGATTTAATCTTCGAAAGTACCAGACCTGGAAACAAAAAATGAAATTTATATCAATAAAGTCAAATAGATTTGGAAGGTTTTGAAAAGATTGACATTTTTGTCTCGTGGTATATGGAAAAACGACAATATGACTTACTATATGGAGAACCACCCAGTAAGAAAAATATTGTCAAAATATCGTTTGTTGAGCATGTGTCACTGATGATTAACAAAACTACATTTATGATTGAGACAACCTTTCACACAGACAACAGTTCCGAATTGGGGTGCAGTTTTCGGGATAATATTTTTCTCATTTTTCCTGTACATGTTTCATGCAGAAATCCATAAGCAATGCGTACGTAAACCACTATGCATTGGAGAAATACCCAGCAAACCCTTCGCATATAATCATTCCTCGCTTCACATGATTCAGAGTTGCTAGAAGCGCATATTCCATTCCCAACACTTGCACCAGTTGAGCTAACAAAATCAAAAAATTGAATATCAATCCAGATTTAAAAAATCACTGGAGTTGCCATTATCATGCGATGTATATGTTTTCGAATCAAAAAACCTGGAATCGAATATTCATAATTTGAATCAATCGCAAAATAGATTGAAGAATTTCATGAAGGGCTAATTTTTATTTTTTCCAAATTTCGCAAATACGTTTTGTCACGTATGGGCCGCTGATTGATTATACTGTGTAGCTATGTTGTGCCTTGAGAATCTCAAAAATGATTTTTTCCTTCCTATTCCTCTTACCACCATTTGATTCCGAAAAAGTTCTAAATTCGGCCCAGTAAAAGTAACAAAGTTGGAGTATGGTCGTTATGTATCACGAGCATTGGTATAGTTAGTTCCCTTCAAAAAAATTCAACTCAAACACGTTTTGTTAAGGATGGACCACCGATGGGACCACCACCAAATGTGCCCTTCAGCAAGGCACTTCGCGGGTAGCTGTAACCATAGAACAGATAAACAGTCACTACAAAGTTCCATGCGTAACGGAGGTTCACGGACAGGCCATAGCAAATAATGAAAAACTTTAAAAAAAAAGAAAAAAAATGGTCCATATGTGGCACATACTTGACACACATATGTGACAAAATACAATATCAGATTTTGTAAAAGAACTTACAAAATTCCAGTATACAATAGGATGGTTGTCAACAAAATCAGATTCTCCCAGTACTCTTGTTCCTTCATTTTCCAGCATACTTTCTAATTCTTTCCTCAAAACAAGAGGACTTAAATACTGTACTTTGATTGGTTCCATGTTTGTGAAAGTCTACAAAATAAAGGAACAAATAAAAAAGAAGTGAAATTTGTAATGGTTTGAATTGCTTTCTAACTAGGGTTTGTTAGAATATCAGGATTATTCCCCGTCTCGATAAATAATGGATAATGTGTTATTTGCATTTTTAATATCCATGTGCATGATTATCAAAAACCTGCTAAAACACATATTGACAGGCATGGATTTTTTTCAAGGTTTTCAATGTTATTTAGTTGTTATAGCAAATTCTCATGAAAATTTAAAATTGTTACAAAACAGAAGTGTGATATCCCGTTCAGTGGAAAAAGGGAGTCATGGGATTTGTAAGAAGCAAATAATTTCGAGAAGCTTACAAAAAAGATTAGTGTTGTTGGAAAGATGATATGATCTTTCCAGTTTGGCCAACATGACCCAAGTTATCACAAACCTGAGTGGAGTGGTGGGCAATGGACTAATGGGCTGAACTTACTGTGACTCAAACCCAAGATCTTCAACCTCTGATGCTAACAATATGTAATTGTAAACACATTAAGCATTAACGTATAAACCTGATTCTAGAACAAAGTGTGGCCAATAGCAGTGTTGTTTTTTTATCATTTTTTGAAATACACTCTTCAGCAAGTCCCGGAAGAAGTGTCTGAAATGAACCAACAAACGGCCACTTAATAGCAAAACTGCTCTCTTGATGGGGAAATTTTTGGAGGTTTTAGTAACAGAGAATACGGCTGTTTTTATACAGGAAATTTTTATGAAAAGCATTCACTTAAAATAGAGATGACAGATATTCACATATTTTTAACTAACATTGATACTTACAGCTTCATCAACTTCTGAAATAGTAGGTGATGAAACAGAGTTGTTCCTGCAAAAAATAAAGATTTATTTACATAAATAGTAATTTAAAAAGTATGAAATAAAAAAAATTCAAATTCCTGGGACTTACTGCTTTGTTTTTTTTTCATAGTTAAAGAATTTACAAGCTATATAATAAACATACCTCCTCATGCAAATAAAAGTTTCGAGTCAGGGGTATAAGTTTATGTCTCCTTTGTCATTTGACATGTCCGATGGAAGAAGCCCCATACCAGATGTTACATGAACCACCTTGCGCCAGTGAAGTGTCCAGCCAACATTAGGCATATAGTCCATAGGATTGGAAAGTGCACATACGACAATTAGAAATATTTACTATGCTTTAACGAGCTAACCAGCACTATTTCATTCCATTTTTTATGAGTAATCTAACATGCGGCACAAAAAAAAATTTTAAAGTCAATCGCTTCTCATTTTTATTTCTCAAAGTAACAATATTTTTATAAAAACAAAATGACGAAAAAAAGATTCATATGTAACAATACAATTTTTGAGTCCTCTTTCCTTTGTTTCTGATGAGTATTTTCTTCAAGATATGAACCATTAAGATCTTCCTTTGTATTGTTTTGAGAAGGACTTTCTTCGTTACTTTGATCTGCTGCAACTGTAAAATTCAATGTAAATTAAAGGTAGAAAGCTAGTTTTTCATCACTAAAAGTTTATCAGTGTACCCCACCTTGTAGGTTGATCTTTCATATTGTACTAGTGTCTTACAGTGGACGACTAAAAGGAATTACGAAGCGAGAAATAGCTTTATATTGGATTAGAATTTTTTTATTCAAAAATTACTCTGCGCTTTTGGTATGGGCTTTGCAATAGTCCTAACCTATTTGTATCTTGTAAAAGTCAACTAAAAGCAAACAATTATCGCCCAAGGCAAATACCACGCACTGCACTTTACAACGGTAGGAATAGAGTGAAGTTGCTGGCATTTTAATTTGCCATTTGAGTGGCCATTAGTTAGCACCTTTAAGCACTGCTTATGGCCTTGATGAGGAAGAACTCTTATAAACAAATCTTTAGCAGCAGCAATGTATGCATTCATCAGTTTCAGAGATACAAATCACTGAGGTTAGCACATAGTACTCAAAGGCAATGTATTTTCAACTCACAATTCTCATCTAAATGAATACGGTAAATTCCTTTTTTTTATTGACAAAATACAATCGATTGTGGTCAAATTTGACAAAATCAATTGTATTTTGTCATTGGAAATAAAAATCTTTTTCATTTAGCAAGTTTTTGTTCGTTTGAATGATTCAAGATTAATTCAATAATTTATGCTTCGGATCGATTCAAATCAAATTTTCCAGTCCTTGTCAAGAACTAGGTGATGTGACCCAATGACCCATCAATGTTGCATTAAGCAGAAGGCAATGCTACCGTGATTCTATACTGGCAATGAAGAAAAAAACCCACCCCAGCCCTGATAAATTATCAAGTAAGCTACGTTTAATAATAATCTTTCATTTTAAAAAAACATACTGTAACTGTTCGATGCTCCTGAATGTACATTTTTCTTTTTTCTGTAGTCCTGTAAATAAAACAGAAATAATGACTGGAAGTCAAACCAAGTGCTTTTCCAAAATATACTTAAATATAAAAATATAGATTCGAGTCCTGGTGAGTTCAGTTCGATAACCCATGGTGCAATAACTTAGTTAGGCTGAGCCGAATTGGACGTATCTTTCCAACAACTTATCAATTATTATTTTGATTTTATATGCCTTTCAACTAAATGAAACATCATGACCTTATTTTTCAAAATTCGTTTTTTTTTCACAAAAAGTTCTTCCCAGGAAGATCCCAGGCTAAGTAGGTCACTTATAGTTACTAAATAAAATGACAAACAACTAGAAACTACATGCCTTATCAATTATTATAAATACAAAATTTAATTGGTCTTTTCAAGCCTTAAGCATTAAAGCGTAAATAGTGGATCAAGTTCAATAGAACCAAAACAAAAAATAAAATAATGAACATACCTTGATATATATATGGAGAACCGGAACAAATAATGAATTGCAGAATGGACAACTAAAAAAAAAATATGATTGAATTGATTGATCGAATGCCATAAAAATGTTTGTTTGCTTTTAGATGGAACTTCTTAACAATCAACAATAGAAATATTTGAAAAAAAGCTCTTTCAACAAAACATCAAGCCCATTACATTTAACAAGTATCAAATTATAATTTATACATCAAATGCATAATCAGAATTGTTACACACAGATGCAAAATAAATACCGGAAATGCATGTCAGCTTTATTTTTAAGTAGATTCACTAGAAAATTCACTAGAAAACTCCACAATAAGCTGTTCCGAGTATCAAACTAGAACAGAGTCTTGTTATTCGTTCATCTTTTTCCTTCAAATAGAAGGTACATAGTATAAAACATGTGCTATAAAAACACAGTCGCATAAAAAAAATACCACATACTGTGTATTGAGATTGGATTCATCAGCCATCCATCCTGCCATTATTTCTTCATCATACACAAGACATTCACATCTCTGACATTTTGAGCAACTTGATATTGTTATATCGAGATCATAATCACCCTGAGTAATACAATTTCATTAGTCCTGTTACCAGCGTTTGAGTTTTGGAAAATGAGTCTTGTCAAAACACTCTAGAATCTGGTAAACAAACAGTTGCAATTCTGGGAGGGTAAATTTCGGGTATCTTGTATGTAATTTCAAGCAACAACGAATAAAGGATTACACAGCTTTATATTAACCTTTTGCCACAATTATTGCGAAGTCTAACAGGTTTTTCAAGTCTAAACAATTTCTCAACATTTAGTCGCTTACTTTCATCGGTCATGTTTCATGATTGTTCTATTATACAATACAAATATTAGGATAATTATATTGTCAGTACTGGCACCTTTAATACAAGGCATTTATCATGTCTTAAGTTAATGATGCTCTAATCATTCATGGACAATTAAAAACACAAGCCGTATCTTGCTGACATAGCCAGTTGTGCACAGTAGGGAACACGTTTTACGCAGATGTGGCAATCAGGGGTCAGGATTCAGGATTCCCTGATAACAACAGCCAATAACAATGTCTAACCTGACAGTCTAAAATGAAAATGATCTAAGTTTCAGATTCTAATTTAGTTTTAATTAAATTTACCGATATTCTTATGCTCATTTTGATACCAAACATGGCCAGGTTATACGATAAAGAAACTAAATTAGTAACATAAAATAAAAGTGGTTCAGTTCATTAAAGGTGAAATTATTATACCAATTCTTGCATGATGTTACTTTAAGTAAATATCAACTAAATATTTATTATTCATTAGCAAATCTAATTCTTATATTATTCATTAGCAAATCTAATTCTTATTTAGGTTTCAAAACAATTTCATATTTCATGTGTTCGGATTCTACAAAAAGTAACGTTCGAAGATTTGCTATGCCAGTACTCAAATCACAGAATGAAGTAAACCAGGCGCAGAATCACATTTTTGGGCATCTATGTGACTGTGACTAAAGATATTAAAATACAGGCACATCAGACCAAATAGCTAATTTATTACGCCGAGCGTAAGTCCGTGAATAAACAGCCCAAAATCAAGATTTTGCCAAATATGAAAAACAGATTAAAAGATGCATGTATTGTTTCCTGTTTCTCTCTTGATATCTGATGTGAACACCACAGCGAACAAATGAAATAGATTTCTACTTCCTTAAAAGGGAGTATGGACTACCAAAAACAATTTCAAAGTGCTTAGAGACCGGAAATTTTTTTTAAATGACAGTAGAGAAAAATATTGATTCATGATTTGATGAGCCACAGCAATTATGTTGTGTACTAATCAGATGGCGTCATTCCTTCACTTAGCTGAATAAACGAAGATTAAAATAAAAGCTCCAAATCAACAAAGTGGGCTGCTTCTGTTCTTGCTTGTTTTTAAAATACATGGAACCAACCATGGGTAACTCTTTAGAAAATTGATCGGTATTTTTTATTTGACAAAGTTACCTATCCTAAAGGAAATATTCTTCTCTGGCAATAGAACAGCTATAGGCACAAAAACCCGAGTGAGGGAAATAAGAGATTAAAAAAAATTGGAGTCTTTAATTGATGATGATATGTTTGTGTGGCCAATCTGGTGTCCGGTCGGAAATATTTTGACATAACTTGGGTGCAAAGGGAAATAAGTTCAGCTGATAGCGTTTAGCATGTAAGGAAAAAACTTGATAATATCTCAAATATTTCCGCGTTTAGAAGAAACGTATTTGTGTTTTCTGTTGAATTTGTAAACGAGTTGCGGTTTCATGAAAACGGGTTGCGAATGCATGCCCGAAACTGCTTAATTCGAACCCTGACCATAACATAATAGAGTGAAACGTATAAGCTTGCTCGTTTAATGGCACAATCTAATAAGGAAACATTCCCAGTCGGAAAAATATTGTCCACACATGCTTGACAAAGTAAAATTTCTAATTGTGTTTACCCACCCAAATTAGTTGATAGTTATTCACTCTTTTAAAATATAGTTCAAGAAATTCCTCATTCAATAAGTGGTATTCGCCCTGGGTCATGGTAAAACCACCCAAACACTTCGTTTTAGTCGCCTCCTGCGCTTGTGCCTATATGACATCATTATTTAAATAATGAAAATATATATGAAAATGAATAATGAAAAACATATATAAAAAGATCATTAGACATACTTTAATATTCAAAGAATTGACAGATGCAGCAAGATGAAGCTGAGATGAATTCATATTACTTCCAGGTACTTCGAGATGTGATGATAAGTTATCACTCAATGCTGTAAAATATTCAAAAATATTTTATCAAGTAATAAGATAAAGATGCATATTCAAACCTATTTTCACTTTATTTTTGTGATGTCCTTATTTGAATGGAATGGACGGGTCAGATTTCACATTTTCCACCAGTATGGGGTTGAAACAAAAGCATAAAGCCAGCTATATAATAAACTTATTACCCTTATCACCTTTCTATCCTATAAGCCATAATTTCGAATATTTGAACTAAATATCAAACATTAAAAAAAATTTAGGTATCGTTACTACATACTTGATGGTGGCAAACTAACAGGACGATGATTATGCTGCAGTTGATGATTACTGTCTTCTTTTTTTCTTCTCTCCACGTTATTTGTTCCCTTGAACGTCATTGAACCTGAATACAGACTTATTATACTACACTCAGAAATGATGTTTGTGAATTGTTATAGTACTAAAATGGAATTGTTTCAAATGATGTAGTGATATGAACTTACTGTCAAAGATTTCCATGTCCTTTTTGAATGAATCATAAGTTATTCAAAAATACCAACAAAGTTACTAAATAGCAAAACAAGAGACGAAACCTTCTTTTCTTTAGGATGTCTGAATCACAGACACGATTTTCCATAGATCATTTTTGGCAAAATATCCATATTGGGGTGGGATACTTTCAATCACTATTGGACACTGAGAAAGAATATTTTGTTCTTCCTGACAAATTATGTTGGAATATTTACGATTTTAATACATTTTTATTTTAATTGCGGCGATGTTTTGAGTGTATGTGTGGCAGAGCCACTGGTCTCACCTGTAATATCAAAGCCACTCTGTTTGCTATCCGAACTTCTCAAGCTCGACTGACTACTATACAACTCATCTCGACTTTTCCGAAGTGAACTCGAACCACCATAAGCATCTCTCGTCAATTCTGATAATGATCCTTTAAACTGAAAATAAAAATTTTATAATTAAATCAAGCATTACTAATGATGAAGCAGTCAGGATCAGGGATGGCCATATCCGAATTACCCACTATTCCGAATACATTCCCGAAAAAAAGTATTCCTTGCGAATATAAAATTTGGAATATATTCTAAATTCAGCCATATTTTTGATGAAAAACAGCATTACAACTATTTCAGTGAAAATATCAATCACAAAATATAAAAAGTAAAATCTGGCATAGTTGAAGTTGACAATTTTTATTAGTTTATGAAACAATAACATTTTGGAAAGCAAAAATGTGCTTTTCTACTGAATTTGTACCTATTTATGCAAGAAAAATAACAACATTTTTGTAATTCACTATTGCGAAATATATCTAGAATCAAGAATCCTACTATATCGAATACGTTCATTTTCTAATGTATTCGAATGTTCTATTAGTTTTGGACATCCCAGGTTGGAACAAAAATATCATACTTATTACTGTGATTTTTGAACAAAAGACAAAATTCAATAAACCTCTCATTCGGTATCGTAATTTCAGAACGATAATTAAATCGATTCATGATATCAAACTATTGTAATCCGAAACTTCATAGGAATAATGAGATTCAATTTAATATCACAATAAAAATATCAAATATCAAATATTTTTTGTATTGTTTTAACCAATGTCTAATATATCACCACAAGGGTTTATTATACCAGAGATTTTTTCAAGTATTTCAGAATCTGGCAGAATATTTAATTCCTAGACGGTGAGGGCACCAATCAACAAAAGAAAACTCGACAGACCTTCTCAGGGGTGTAATAAGCAAGATTTGATTGTACAGTATTATTGATATCTTTTGCAAAACTCGTCGCAAGTTGTTTTGCTTTACTGGTTGTTGCTTTAAATAAACTGTTCAATTTTGATCCAGAGTTAATCAGTCCGCCTGATAATGTTGAACCAGGAGCAAAGGTGAATGATCTAGATAACAAAATAGTTTAGTTGCACACACAAAATATAAGCAAATAAGTGAAGAATAATAAGGAAGCCAAGACTGATCTTGATCGCGATAAAGACATCAACGAGAGTCTTCATGATTTTAAAACTCATGATTCATTACTATACAACATGAAAGTTAAATCTTCTTGTTCATGATTTAACATGAAATAGCATACTTCTGGTCAAACTTATTCAATAGAATCTCAATTTACTCAGATGCCTTGAAAGTAATCATTAGTCAACCCTGATAATGATTACCTCGTTAGTAATCCAGGAGGTGGATGTTTTCGAGTTGGCGTTCCTTCCCCGTGTATACTCCCTCTTCTTTTGGGAGTTTCTGATTCACTCTCATCCTGTATTTACATACAATAAAATACGAGTTAAACATAGTTGTACATACTGTGACCAGCACTTACCAAACAAGCTTGATTGTGCACTAAAGGTGCAATAAGTGGTAAAATATGGGAAGCCATTGTTCAAAAGATGTTGGACAGTAACATATGCATTTTTTGACAAAAAAATTCTTTGTAGAATATATACCAGCTAAAAGACTGTTCTTGTTAAGTGGAGAAATGTATTGGCGACTTCAACGCAAACCAGCGATCCCATTCATCCATTTTCACAGAATTTTTTTTATTTACCACCAATAAGCAATTTAAAATAAGTGAATGAAACAATATCAAATTCCCATCCAAAACTATTTTTTTGTCTGGCATGAGCCACAGATGACATGAGTTCCAATAGCGCAATTCACTACTTCAACAATCCAACTAAACTTAAATAGAAACTATACTATTTAGAAAATTCTTACTTCTTGTGATACAATTGCACTTTCTGTTGAAAAACTTCCTTCTTCACCGACACTATCCATTGTTGATTGTGATTGGTCAAATGTTTGGTCATCTCTGACCAAATATTGCTGAATTTCATCGAGCAAATGTCGTCCACCGCTATCACTTTCTGAAAGTAGACAAATTCTCTATCAGAAAATTATATTTTGCCAAGTATGAGTACCTGATGGATCGCACCAGCGACGAGCTGTCAATCTGTAACTTATGCTTGAAAAAAATCCAGATTGGGTATTTTGAATAACAAAACAGACAAATTTTAAAACCGTGACAAAACAGCCTAATTTTAAGAGTAAAAAGATTGATATAACATTGTGATAATACCACAAGGTCATGAATCATACATAGACTTGCAGCTTACTATCTTAGAAAACGATTAGACAGCATGAGAAATTTATTGGGTAAAATAGTATGCAGAATCGAACAGTTTCCTTTTCACGGGCAAGTATTTTAATTTAATTTTACTTTCTAATCAGCACCGAATAAATTGTAATACGGTTTGTAATTGTTTGTAATTGTGTTTTGTCATTCCAACCAGTGTGTAACCGATGAGGAACAGGTAAAGCTATTGAGCATTGACCCAAGGCTCTGGGTTACAGAAACAAAATAGACAAAATTCTACTGAACAAACTATAAATATTCCAAACATTTAAAATTGATTTTCAACAGTATGAAGCATAAAAAACACAAACTTGACATTCCGTCTGCTGAGTGATCGTCATCAAACTGTTCATACGACAATGTTGAGTTGGAGATGGGTGGTGGCGATAATGGATCAAGCGCAAGATGCGTTACGTCCATTCTTTCTATCACCTGTTTCTTATTCGACTTGTTGGAAACTAATTCTTTCTCACCATTAACTGATGACGATTCTTCTGATTGTCTTTCATTTTGTTCTGAAACAAAAAATGGTATACAGTAATTTGATTTTCAAAGTATTTTCAGGAAGACAACAAAAAAAAGAAAATTGACAAGGAACTAGGGCTTAGCTATCTCGAATAACTGTTGATTTGGAAATCGAATCAAATACTTTACTAAATTACTAAATGTTGAGAACCACTGGATTGTGCTATGCTAAGTCAGTCATGAGGATGTTTTGATTAATTGAATTACGGTAAAGGAATCACTAGAATATTACCAAACTTACTCATGGTAATTATTCTTTCAGCGTTAGGCAGTGATGTGTTATTCCATTCTGATTTGACAGGAGATACTGGAGATTTTGCTTTATTAGCGGATTTTGATCGAGTTCTCAATCGTTTAGGAATATATGCCCGAGATTTTGGGGGTGATGGGGTAACTATATCATCGGCTGTCATATTATCAAAATTATTTCTGGGGTTTTGATCTTCAGCAAGTGATACACCCGAGTCGCCCTGTGATGGTTCAAAAAATGATTTTTTTCCCACAATCATGTCTGAGTTTTTATCGGTATCGGTTTGTGGTACATGATCAGAAGCAGATCTTTGTCTTGTTTCATATTTGAGTTCATTTTTTACGTTGTTCTCTTTCTTTTTCAAAATCCGCATTGACATCATTATTTAACAATCTGTTGTGATCGGATGTATTAGGTGAAGATAAACGACGAGGAGCAGATAATGCTCTGTGTTTCACAACCTAGAATTGAAACGACTCAAGTTTAGAGAAATTGATGATAAAGTTTGGAAAGTTTACGGATGTGTTTATATTTCAAAACATTAGGCATTGCACACAGACAATCAATTTGAGCCCCTACGTAGTACATATACGAGGGGGGGGCATATTATCTTATTAGGTTGATCCACCATACTAAAGCGTTACTAGTCAAATTCGAAATTGGAATTTCATACAAATCATAATATTCCATTCTATCATTATGACATTAAATAATATTTGAGATATCAACATCACCATCAATATTTCTCACATTCTCCTGTTTCTATAAATCGCCTTTTTTATTATAGCCACTTCCCGGAGTGGGTCCCTCTGCCCAAGACCGTGTACCAGCAGTCACTTATAGACAGGCAGGGTTAGAATTGCTGGAACCCAGAATCTTTAACCTGTGTTGCCAACATGTTTAACCACCAGGCCACTATTTTCCAATTTACCATTTCACATCCACCAGTCTATCGCAAAGTCCTATAGTGACAACTGACCAGTCAGTCCGCAAATGCATCAGAAAATATCCAACAAGACTAACGTTATTTCTATTTCACATAGTATATGTTTTCCTATGTCTTTGATCTACACAATGTACACCCACTTCACAATTCATTTTCTAATTATTTTTATTCTATTGACATTTTTGTAGTCACTTACCATAGCGGATCACCATAAACAAAGCCCAAGTTACACAAGTTATTAAATCATGGGTTTACAACGAAAGAATAGAAACAGCCCAAGATTAAAAATAAGCATACCACTTCATGTCTTAGGGGTTTCCCACCAAAAACTCCATTTTCTTCTGGTTCTTCTGCAAGTGGTGTTGACAATGGAGATATTTCAGCTGGGAATATAAGAAATAATGAAAGCAGAGAGATTTTAAAACAATTCAGAACGTATCGTAATAGTAAATATATCAAATCCACTCGTGTCTGCCAAGTCGTACATACCTGGGTTTTTTACAATTGAGTTACAGCGACCATGAATAGAATCTGGTGACAGCACTTCGTTAGATGTTGGTGTATCAGAATCATGATTTGTTTCGTCAGCTGATGTTGTCGATTTTTTTATTGAATCATCGACCAATGAACTGATTAGCTTTTTGTTGTTCATTTGATTATCACCCGCACCTTGTTCTACTTCATTAACTTCAGGTAATGATAATGATGCTGGAGGTTCCATTGAACGTCTTTTGTTTGTTTTGTCTAGAATGAAATTTAAAAAATATCCCAACCAAAAAATTCATTTTGTTAAGCACAAGCCTCTCGACGTGATCCATCAGTGACCTATGCTTGACATAACATGTTTGGACGAACTTTTGCTGACTGTGATGCCAATATAAAATATGGTATTAATGGCATTTAAAACAGAAAAATACTGTATGCAATTTGCTATAATAACCAGCTACCGGCCACACAAAAAAATATGTTTGAACTGTGCATGAAATTATTTTGACTAGACTGAGCAAAAGTTCATACGTGATATTTTACTGTATCACACATGTCATTATTAGGGCTGTGCAAAACATTCGATTTGAAATATTCGAATCATAAATTATTATATTCGATTTCTGCAGCAATTCGAGATAAAAAAAAATGACAATTTCAAATCCTTTTTTCATATATAAGTGTGAATTTTCACCAAGTTGTAAGCTGATAAAGAATGTCTTTGTTTTTTATTATATGACTACGACTTAAATATTTGTTTCGGGACAATTATTCGATTCGACACTAAAACCAAAAGATATTCGGTTTCGGCTAATCACTCCTAGTCAAAATCACAATAAACATAAAAAAAAAGATAAAGGTAGATAACTCTTTCCCCTATAAAAACAGAGGTTTCTTTCATAATAATACTACTCACAAGTGAAACATTGTATATATTAAAAATAAAACAAAATGAATCTTTTGCTTCTTTCCCAATAATAACAGAGACAAATAAAACACTTATTCAGATAGAATTTAAAAGAAAAATAATCTGAATGTATAAAATATAACATATAAGTTAGTACTCATCTTGTGTTTTTGATTATAATTCAGCTCAAGCACTAACAATTAAATAAATGCAATGCAGATGTTAAGCTTATGAAAAAGGAGACAAAATCATACCTGGAAATTTTGTTTTCGAAGCAGCAGAATTTTTTTCCGGTATTGACTTTTGAAATGAATGATTGTTGGATAAATCTGAACTATTCTGACTTAATGAATCTAAATCACTTCTTGTATCAGAATATTCAGGAGTACTCGTAGAATCTGCATGTCGAGTCAACCTCTTTAATCTAGCGATTGCTACAATAACATTACGCAATTTTTGCCACAACATATACCTAAAAAATAAAATGAATATAAAAGAACTCAATAACGATATGTAACATGTTGACTGAATTGGCAATATATGAAGTAAGAGCATTTTTGTCAGTGTATTATCATAATACCAGTACCAAAAAAAATGTTGTGCAGATGCCAATTGAGTATGCAATGCTTTTCTATATAAGATAATGAAATCACGTAAGGGTTTAATAGTCACCTTTTGTTAACTTTAGACATAACTTAGCTAATAAAGATTGAGATATATGTATTATAAGTTTTATATAAGCATGTTTATATTCAAATAGATATGGAAAAAGAATTCGATTATTCTGCATTGTTGCAATTTTCAGTAAAGGCAATGATTTTGCCCAATAAATACACTTGAAAATAACAATTTTAATAGGTATTAAAATACAATTCTTACAAGTACGGTATGAACTTTGAATATTGTTTGTACTGGCTAATAACTAATTCTAAAATATAACTAATTCTCTCTCACCCATCTCTATTAGAGGACGGCCACGTTGATTCATAAACAGCTTTATTATAAAGTCCATACGTTATGGCACTCAATTGAGTCCCAGAGTCTCTTACAAAATTATAAATACGAAGGGCGAGTACTGGTTTATTATATTGAGTACATAAGTGCATTAGAACACGATAACATGTTTCGTCAGGCAGAGGCATGCATCCTTTGTCTTTCATCAGGTAAAGTATATCATGGCTTGTTCGAAGAACGGCAGCTTTTGAGTTGCTCTCTCGTAAATGTTCCGTTAAACATCCAAACCAAACACTGTATGTGTTGGATAATAACAAACGTGCCCACATCTGTGGATTGGAACTGTACAGTTTGGCTTGCTGTGAAAATAACAGAAATAAAAATAACGAAATGGAACAAATAATGATAAATAGGAAACACAGACAGGTAGTCACTTCCAACATGTATTCAAACAATTCTGAATATTTGAACTGAATATTTCCATATCAGATTCAATTACAAAATTTTTTTTTTTTGAAAATTTGGCATATATCATGATTTCACTGCAAAGTGAACAATTTAAGAATAATGAAAAAACAAAAATCTTTAAATCAGATTTCTAGAATAACTAACTGATCGGATAACAACTTCCCTAACTGTATCCCTGCAATTAAACTTCAGTAACTAGAGGTATTTATAAAAAAAAAAGAACGATAAGTCATCTGGCCGACATTGGCATTTGACCGATATAATTCGCATTCAACCGATAAATCGACAACGTATTTCAAAGAGAAAAAACTCTGTTAAGAGAATGGGTTTATGTTTTTGTGAGACAACCGTCATTTTCTCAACTACTTTGAGTCTTTTTTCAATTACTTTGTTGATAAGAGTGTATCACCAATTTTTTTACCTGAATAGAACAATGGGGAAAACAAACACTGCTTCCAAACTAAAAACAAAATAGTAAAACTACTAAAATACCACTAATATGTTGCAAAGAAGAGAAGAAGTCGCTATAAAAAAAATTAATTTCTTAAAATTCATAAAATGAGAAACTTTGCTTTTAAAAATCGATTATCGATATCAGCCTATCGGTGGCAAATGTCTAAAGTACTGATATCGAAAAGTGATGTTAGTCAATCTCTAGTATTTATTATATGAAGACATCCAGTAGAATGTTCATGTAATGTATTCTTACCTTTTGTGTGACTTTTATTTCTTGTTTTGTTCTTCGCCCAATAGCAAACGTTGCAGATCTTCTTCTCGGTTTATCGAGAAGTCCTCCTTTCAGCGATTCGGATTCGATACTTTCTTTGTCTTTCTCATTATCAAGAGCAAATAATTCATCTTGTAATTCAGGAAATGTTGTGTACTGATACCCTTCATCTGTCGGTAAACCTTTTTCATCAGGAGGCATAACAAATACTGTTCTTTCACTGAAATATCATATAGAGAATGAAGATCACAAGATGCTCCTGATCAGAAAAACTTTGTCAACACATGTTTTGTTAAAAGGACAGGGTCATCACATAAAACAGGTGTTATTTTAAAATCTGCTGAGTAGTTTTACTTGTATTGCCAAATCAAAACTAAGGTTATTGATCTCAGGAAAAAAATGACATTTTGAAGGGGGTCAGACGTAACAGGGTCCCATGCAATGTTACTCTTGTCCCAGACACTTTTATCATTGCCCCACATACTCTCTGGAAATCAGAAATTTTCTTAATATGACATTATTGTCGTCAGACTGAAGCTATGATGTTATAGTTATAAAGTCTAGAGGTTATATAGTTTCATACACCAGGAATGGTCCAGGTAGTCAATCTCATAACTAACTTTGCGAATAAGACCGGCCTGTCATGCCAAAGCTGAATATCGAAATTGTCGCCATATCCTATTGGCTATTTCGCACCAGTAGTCATTTTTGCTTGTGCAGTATCGTTATGATAAAAGGCACATTCGTGTACAGTTGGTAATTTATACGGTTGTGCGATTACAAGTACCTTTGAGCATTATTTTAAAACTTTAATATCTTGTTAGTGCGTACACGGGTATAGGAATGAGTCGCCAGTTTTTCGTAAGCAGGAAAAATTCAATCGATCTAATGCAAAACCAAAACTTTTTCAAAATTTATGAACCTGTTACTTTTAAGTATGGATCACGTCGATGATGCTTCCGGTCCATGTGGCACAGGCTTGGCAAAATAAAATTTCTGATTGGGTTGTTTGTTGAGGTTGCCACATTCATATATATATATATATATATATATTTATATATTTATTTGAATCATAAGAATTGGACATGCATCTGAATGAATATAATCTTGCATCCTGTTTGTTACTCTAACAACTAGTTTAAAAATTTGAACATTCTCATATTAGGTTTATGCGAAATAAGAAAAAGGAGCTGTTTAGAAATTGACCCCAAATTTTTTCCCAATAATATACCTCTTTAGTGCATCATCAGCTTCAATTAATCTAACGTTATCATGAAATTCTCCTCCCAATCGATCGATACATTCATCAAAAAATACAAGGCTTGCTGCTTTTCCCGCACTGTCAGTTCCATAGTCACCGGTAAATGATGCAAATGATCTTGTTTCAACAAATGCCGCAAACAACTGTGTACCAGTCAACATCGTGAAAAATCGTTGGCTTGCTTTGTCTTGACTTCTGATGAAATCTGAATTTTTCATTTTATAAAAAGGAGGCTCATTATGCATTGTAAGGATGTCTGAAGAGATATCTGGAAAATTAATTCATTATTATATTATACAATTACCAATTATATTTTTTTAATGCTGTCGGGCACATCGGGGAAAGAACGAGGTGCAGTTGAACACAGCATGATACAATTGCACGGATTCATCTGTGTGATTCATTGTTATGCCAAATCATTTAATATATTTTAAAGATATTTGATCATTTTTAATATATTTTCATTGTCTATCTGTTATTGTTCAGAATAGTAATTTTTTTTTGCTAGTTCCGAACCAGATCGCTAAAATCAGTGATTAAATGATCATTAATTATTATTAAAAAAATGTGCTAGATGTTTGAAGAAGTTCAGAGAAGTAATGGTTATCAATAACCTTGAATGCTGAATAAAGAACTTGGATCAGTAGTTCCAATACTCGGAGCTTCGGTGATTGGTAGAAGATATTCTCGATAATCCTTCATTATCACAGCCATGAATTTCAATATTGTTTCCTATGATATAAAAGAAATGATGACAAGGTTTAAAAACTTAAGAAAAAAAAGAACAAACATATTTGACACGGTTTTTGGATATATAGTAACTCTTCTATAGATCAACCGGCTCAACCTAAGTAAACTAATTAATCTACGTCTTGAGCAAATTCAATTCTACAAAATACTTATAATACCTACTTATATACTTATGAACTTATAATAATATTGGTATGTCGAGCTTCTGCTATGAAAAAGCATGCTACTGTGCCATTTCAAGGATTTGCATACCCTTATTTGAAACATGTGCGCGCATAACATGAAACACTCTGAATGTGGGTTGGGCCCAATAAACATATTTTGTGGTTACTTGATGCAATTTGTCATTACCTATTGGGGTATATCATTAATCTGTAGTCGTTGTATTTCATGAAACCAAGGTATCATGGCAAACCGCTGCCACAAAGATTAACACAACACAGTATTCTGGAAAACTCAATACTGGTATTTATCGCCATACTGAGATGTCGCAAAGCATAAGCGATGAGGCTACCAGCATACCAGCTTCCCATATAATCATCTCTCGCAAGATTCAAACCTTCGTCTGGACAATCAGAGATGCATAGCTTAAAGGATATTCCCAATGTTTTACTAATTGAGCTAACCGGGCCCTCTATATATATTATATTTATAATGAACTCACTTGAACTATCAATTCAATCTGCATATGTCTGGCTGTCCTTGCCAACTCAGGATCTAATGATCCGATATATTCACCCTCATCATCCTTCCTACGAGGACATGAATGTTTGACTTCTTTGAATAAATTTTGCAAGATGTTTCGAGCATGTTTTCGCAGCTTTCTTCGGTAGAATCTTCCAAGTAAATTTTTTATCACACATTCTGTAAACAAAAATTTATATAATTTTAGCATGCAGAATAAGTGTTGATAAGTGGTACGAAATAGTTCAGTGCTCTTCAACTAGCGTTTATTTTCCTTAAAACCTTCTTGAACTGCAGAAGATATGATGCTATTTGTAGAATCCAAATTAAGATATTTGAACGTGTTAATTTGTTTCAAAGCAATATGTTTAAGTAGTGTGTTTAAAGATATTATTCAAAATAATATGTCATGATTTTTAATGTACAAAAAAAGTTTAACAACAACGAAAGTAGGATAATATTGCCTTTGAACAAAACCAAAGAGACTTTTTTAATAATTGCATGATCGATCTGGTTGACGATGTATTTGACAAGGGTTTGAAAGCCTTCAGGAAATATTGATCAAATTTTGTTTTTCAAAGTCTTAATAATAAGAAAGTAATTGATTATGATATCAAGCAATTCGATCGACACGATCTTGTTTTTCGTTGGGTAATAACTGACAACATCACGATTGTCTTCGGAAGGGGAACAGGGCTTAAAAAATCACCAATATCACTTTTTCATAAACCTAAATTATTTTCGGGCTCATCCTGAAGTTAAGAGACATTTTATTCTTTTAGTAAATGATTTTATCTTAAAATATTAACTTTTTGGTAATTTTTTTAAGGGTGGCATTTTTGCAGGTGTCTAAGTAGGAGAATACATATAACATTCTGCCAGCCTGGTATTAACCAGAAAATTCATTTAAGGATAACTTCCACACAAAAAATTGAAGACCTCTACGTAAACAAACAGTAAAGAAATAATTAAATAAATACAATAACTACCAACCTCGTTTAGAGACTATTTGAAGGATTTGGAAAGCTGTGCAAACATTCATATTTCAACGTTGATTACAGCATGACAAATATATACTATTCCATGAATCATTCAAATCGTATCACAATAAACACTATCTCAAATAAATACCTTAGTCTGTGAAGACGCATGCTCAAAATAGGTTTTGATGAAAAGAAATCCTGGTTAGGATAAACGACATATGAAACAAGATTCTGTTACCAAATTATGATACAATATGCCAATTTCAAGATTTCGTTTCATTTAGATACAAAAAAAGGAATAAATATTTAAGCTATAATTCAAATATCCATTTGTGTGGAAACCTTATCTTTGGCAAATTAAATAAAAAATGATTGAAAGCTTGAAACCAAACTTACTGAGTTATACTGTTTGTATCAAGATTAACACAGGTAACATCATGAGGAGGTTCGTACATATCGAAATATCGAGAATCCACTCCAACTATGAAAGGGCAGGGAGCTTCCAAGACATAAGCCATCTCCAATGGACACAGAGGAACATAGGTACATTGCCATTTGAATGGAAACATAAGCTGTTTTAAACAAAATATAAATAGAAAATTGGTGTGAACAAAATGAAGCATCAAGAGAAGTTCCTAATGTCCTGTTAATAAACTATAAATTAATTTACCGTTCTGAACAATTGTCATATTTGTTTGCTCTCCGGCAATGTATCTTGCAACTTCAAGTATCCAATACTTGAACTTTTTCTGAACTATTATAATATCAAACACTACTTGAGTCGAATACGCATGGAGAAATCTTACCGATATCAAAGCTTCAGCAACTCTAGTAATTTCTGCTCTTCTGAGTGAATGAACAACCAATTTGTGCTCCGTGAGTGCGAGTGTTATGAGAGTGAGAGTATTGTCTGCACCAAGATCATCGAGCAATGCAAGAAATGATGCACCACTGGAAAATGGAAAGTTGAAATTAATAGTTACTGTGTAATATAGGAGGTTGGGGCTGATGATCAATTGTTACTGGCATAATGCCAATGTTTAAATACTTCAGAATTACAATTTGTAAATATTGAAGCATGCAACAAAATACTTTAGTAGTATACTCCAAAAAATAAAAACACATCAATAAATTATGCACCTCATATATGAAAAATATTAATTTTTGAAGTGACCAAAAATGCCGCCTACTGATGTGCACAATCGCAAAATTACATTGGATAAAAAAATTCAAATCTCTAAAATTATAACAAGTAATACCGGTATACAATGTAAATAAAATTTTCAGCCTACCTAACAGATTTTGTGCAAAGATGTTTAGGTAAATACAATCCAAACTTGAATTTCCCCGACTGAATAAATTAAATCAATGCAAACATATGCTCAACGCATCTCTGGCCAATGCTAATTTCATACAGATTTAAAAATTACGCATGCTATTCAAGCCAGGGATTGAAATCGGCTACAAGTGGAAAAAGGGAGAATTAAATTCATGATCACATTTTACCACGTAACTCTATTGTGGCTAGAGGAAAAACACCAATATAAGTTTAAGGAGTATGATTTCCACATGTTATGGAGTTTCATAATTAGGTCCTTGTTTGTCGATGGTGCTAATATTATAAAAAAATCTTAAAAAACATCAATTTAAAGTTAAATTCACCTCAGCGGTATTGGAGTTATCTGAGGTCGTGTGAGTGTTGTAGCATGCATCGGTGACATCTGGATAAACAAAACAAAAATTATTTGCAACCCAGATATGTGTGACCAACATAATTTTAAAAACCAAGTTCATCTCCAAATAGATGAACAATCAAAATATTATGTATCCTTCAGATTCAAGTTCAAAATCCTTACAATACTTCCAATTCAAGGTATGTTTGGTATCTTTTATTGGCATTATGGTTGTATATACATATAACACTTTTGGAATTATATTTATATTCATATTAGGAGTTAATCAACTTTAAAAGCTTTCGTCTAAAAAGACAATATGATGGCGATTCAAAAATATCTGAGTAATCACTAGATTATACAATACACCAGAAATATAGTATTGACATCACTCAGATATTCAGATGACCACCCTGTTATGCAACAGGAGTCAATAACACTGATAGCAAAAACAAAGACGAACCTGGTATTGAACTCTAGGTCTTTGTGGTGATGGAAACGGAACGTTATTCATGAAGTGGGCGATGTGTCTAAATAAAATAGTTGAATAAAATTTGAGTTTATGTCATTCAAATCTTGCAAAATGATTGAAAGTTGACTAGCTCAACATGAGAACTTCAAAATAAACAGACAGGCACATTCTAGATTATTTTTAGCAAAACAAATATAACAGTGATAATGGTACTATGCCTGGTACATGATAAATCTTGTTTAGTAAATTATTCTACACACTGATATATAAATAACAAAAATATATGACCCAATTTTGGTATATATAAGTGTACATATAACTCTATTGCCTGCAATTTACGGCTTTCACAAATACATTATACAAAACGAAGATTTGAAAAAACGAAAAATGATGATCAGAATACATTCCACGATTAAATAAACATAAAAACAGATATTACCCACCTCTCAATGGGTACAATGTGAGCAATAGGAGATACTGTCAGCCTATATAGGTAAATTAGGAAATCTCGAAACGCATCAAACAAAGGCCATTTTGATAACAAGCAGATTGCTTTGATGGTGTGAACTGTTTTCTCTTGACTACTTTTATGACCATCTGCTCGTAATAACCCCAGAGTGTATTTATGTTCTTCCTCCAACTTTTCTTCAGGATAATTTTCATAGAAAGAAACCACAGCACCATACATCTAAAAGTCAGTAAATAAAATCAATAACAGATATCATAATTTTTTAACATAACATTTTTTGAACATTATTTTTTACATCGTATTTTACCATATAAAATTCGACATGAACAAAAAACAGAATTACTTTTAATGAGAAGTCTAGAATACCTGATTATTCATATAAAGACATCCTTACTCAAAATAAAATTTAAGAACTTCCAGGAATATGCTATAGATCATAGGAAGATATTTACAACTTGACTGAACTGTTCAATCCAATCTGATCCACAAAACAGCCTTAACAGCACAGTTTTTTTGTATATATTTATTTTAGTATATTAGCATTTTACTGCATGACGGGCTTCAACTTACTTTTTCTGATGTTTCAGTAGTTAGCACAAATGAGGAAAATGATGGTAATGGATGTTTTGTATTCTTTGACCAACATTCAATAGTGGCACCCAAGGGAAGACAGAACAAAGGTACTGTTGCTGGGAGTGAAAAATTTTCATTATCTTCCGCAGGATATCTGCCAAGTAATCCTGTTTAAATATAAAAATTGTTATATATGATTACATAATATTGACCATTTTCATTATTCATTGACAATTTTTCACTTTCCTTCAGATGTCGAACACATCAATTTAGTATTCTTCCAGTGATTTAAAAAGCTCAAAAATCATCAAAAATGCTTTTTGATAGTGCAAAATGTATAATTACAAGTTAATCTTTTTGATAAGAGTCTTTTTTTTGGGTGTCTAAGTAACCATGTAGCTAAAAGTAGATGTTCTCAAATATAACCTTTTTGGGTATAACTCTTTCCCACAATGAGGAATCTGAACTGCGTAAGGATGGAGACGGCAGCCAGCCATATTTAGAAATGTTACATTGAGCTTGAAGGCTGCTTATGTGGGTTGCAGGTTCTCCAAGTTCTACCGTATATATTTTTGCTTTTATACAATGCCACACAATCAAACAAAAAACATGCAAGCAATAAAAGCATGTATTGGGGCCTTCATGCTTGGGACATACAATCAGCCTATTATGAAAAATATGCATTCTACTTTAATGCATAATCTTATATGAATAATATTGCATGATCTAAAATCTTAATTTACCTGCTTTGAATGCGATCGAGTTAACTTGTCTCATTGATTTTTTGTAACACAAAAACACACTTGAACCAATCTAAAAAGAACAATCATTGATGACAATCTAGAGCAGAGCCATTAGTGCTAAGCTTCCACTTGAGACCATGTAAAAAATATATTCCCATCTCAAATACTATGTAAATTATCACATAAATGAGAATCTACTGATCACATACCGTTACTCTGAAACTTCAAATCTTTTGTTATTATTATTTTTAGGTCTTCTTTTACATAAACTAATCTTGAATTTCATACATTTTGAAATAATCCTATCAAGCAAGTTTCGGGGTTTAAATACTTGGCTGCCTTATATTACAGCCCATGTAGATCTTTACCCATGCATACTGCTCAAAGAGAATATGGAATGAGAAAAAACAAAGATAACATGTTTCCAACCCTATGATATACCTATCATATTCCTTCTAAATAAATGTTCCGAACTTACCATTCCCTTATTCAAATTCTTGTCTATCAGACAATATGCATATGGAGGATATTCATTTTTATTCGTCAATATTACACAAATGTCTGTAACAACAAGCGTGCTTTGAGGCGCTGATGCTTCTGCTCTTCTATATGTCAGATAGATGGGAAAACTACCCATACCTAGGCAAACATAGTTTAAGGTGTCACAATTAAAAACTGAAGAATGCTGCAGTATAGAATTGAGCAAGAATTCATTGAGGTGACAATACATCCCAGTATTTATTATTATGATTATGCAATTTTTTGATTATTGAAATTCACTTTAAGCAAGGCCGGAAGCAGCTCCCAAAAAGAACTAACTAGCGGCCACTCAATAGCAATAAGCTTTCTCGAACATGTATATACCGGTACTTCATTTTTTCATTGTTAAGATCAGATTTAGTATATGTCATACCATTCAATAATTTCAGAATATTATCTATAAAATTATGTGAAAAACTTACATGAAAGCTTATTCAAATCATTTGAACCAAATATTTCCCCCACACACACTAAGCTATTACTATTCGGATGATAGAAAAACCCTTGAATGAGATGGATCGGATAACAGTTACAAAGCAATAAATTGCTACCACAAGCAAGAAAGGCCGCAGTACCCATAACAGGCTACCGCAACATGCAGCACTTGCAACTGCACTTTAAACGAAAATATCCCAGAAGGAAATGAACCACCGTAGTAAAGTGCAGTGAGTGTTATTATCTGCCCCCTTGGACAATGGTAATAATGCTATCTACAACTTCTTCGTTCCATTTTAGTCACCTCTCACAACATGCAGGAAATACATGGACTCCAGGGTTGCCAGATATATTTATTGTAGAATATCTAATCAAATCTACTTCTATCACAACTTATCCATTCTTTTTTATATTGGCAACATTTTTACGGGAAATTGGATGAAGGCAAATGAGGTGTGATTTTTGAGTAAAATTTTTTAAATCACCCATATTAACAGAAATAAGAATATGAATTGTATTAATTGCCCATGGACCAAAATCGATTCGAAACCCAAATATGAAAAAACAGAAATATCATTTCCATGTGCAATCATACAGACCAATTAAACCTCACATTGAATAAAAAGTAATTTACCTGATTTATTATTCACATTGGCTGTTCTTCCTGATGGTGTCGTTTCAACAATCGAGATCCCATTTTTCACAGTTTCAAGACCTTCATAATAGACTCTAAAATGTGATTCTTGATTATTTAAATCAAAAATTAAATTTTCAAGGTGATGTGCTACAATTTAATTACATCGAAATCTCATGCAATTAAGTTCAGAATATAAAATGCATCAAAGAAACTGCATGTACGCTATGCTCTTAACAAAAGCCCTTAAATATATATCATGAATGCTCAATATAAGTAATTTAAGTAATACAAATCAGTCTTATTGCAAACAATAAAAAATAAATAAAAGATCTTTTCAACAACTTGTTTTTTTTAATGAGGAACAGGTTCAAAATTTTAATACAGTTAGTCAAAAATATATATCACTCCTAAAACAGTCCAACTTTGGAATGACAATATTTTCTCTGAAAAAAGCACAGCTTGGGTAGCTACTGTAATACATTTATTTCCAAAATGAATAACAAAACATGAAAATCTTTGTCGGTTCAAGTTACAAAATTTCACCATAACCATTATTTAGGATACTGGTATTTATCTAGGTTCAGTCAACTACTTAACTGAAGTTATCAAGCATTAAGATAATAATTACATGTGGTATAAGCTCCATGATCTTATGCTTGATAACTTCAGCTAACTATCACATGGTCGATGTTAAACTTTGAAGGTAGGAGCAATCTATCTACCAACAATGCTCATCCAGTTTGTCAGAATCTGCTATTTTGACACTCATCCACCAAAAAACAATGCATCCCATCATCAAAATAAAATTAATTGAGTATGCAATACTTCACATAATAAACTTTTACTTCCTAACCTGAAATGCAATGTATTTTTGAGTGCCTGATACCATTGCAATAAAATTACAAAAAACTTCAAATCCGAATCAATATGAAACAGCAGTGTTGACGTTTTTATTACAGGCTTTGAAACTGTCCTGAATAAGATGTTAAAAAAGCTCACCCCAGGTCCACCAACGGTGGTCTGTCTCTTCCTCTCCGATAACATAGAAAAATATTATGAGCAGTAAAACTCCCATGATTGAGATCTGCTAGCAGTCCAGATGGTGTTTTATCTATGCATGTAAATCCTTGAGGACATTGTTCATCCAGTGTTCTATGACAAGGATTAATGCCATTAGTTACCCCAGATTTATTTTATAATAAGACAGGGTAGTACAGCATACACAATGTACATGAATCACATAGCTTTTTTTAGTCACTTTTCTTAGAGTGGATCACCCTGTCCAAGGCCCTGTAACAGCAGCCACTTATAGGCAGACAGGGTTACAATTGCTGGAAAGATAAGATCTTTTCCTGCTCGACTTAGCCTAGCCAAGTTATTACACCCTGGGTTGAGTGGCGGGCATGGATAAGCGAGCCGGACTCGCCGGGGCTCGAACCAAAGATCTTCAACCTGCGATGCCAACATGTTTAACCACTAGGCCATTGCGCCCACAAAATATAAACCTCATTATATGCTTTGCGTACTTTATTGCAAACTTTGCGTTTATGGAAAGTAGCAAAGATAAGGTCTGAAAAATTTACGTGCTAGGAAGGGATGGCCAAAACCGAATATTTTACTATTTCGAATGCATTCTAAAAATTTTGAAAATTATCGTTTTGATTGAAGGCAGCATCCTAACTTATCTGAAGAAAAATATACCTTGAAAAAAACCAGAAAGTTTTTATTATAGTACATAATTTCAGATGTCAATTTAGACAGAAAAATCCAATTTTTTTGCCAATTTTATGCAAGCAATAAAAATAACATATATTTATATTCCACTATTCTGAAATATATCTAAAAGCGAGAATTTTACTAGATCGAATATGTTCATTTTCGAATTTATTCGAATATTTGATTCGTATTGGACATCCCTGGTGCCAGGTTCTAAGAAAAAAAATTTCGGTTGAGTGCTATCATGATGCGTTATAGGTAACAAAACGAAAACGGCAATGCACGTTTGCATTGCTTTGCCTCAATTGTATTTACATGCCTACAAAGCACAAACTCTTTTCATTGCAAACTAATAATCTATAGCATTGCAATAGTTTGGGACTTATTGCACTGCCAATATCTTTATATATTTATAACACAAATATTTATAACATTTTCTTTCTATGTTGGGTATTTTCATATCACCTTTAAGACAAAATGGATTAGCTTATATATTTTTGAATAAATTATCAATGATTTCAGAATATTCGTTTGATTCGCTTTGGAAATAAACAGGTGTTTTATTTGCCTAGCCCTAACAATACCATCACTTAAAAAACCATAGAAAACTCCATGGATTTGATGAATTCACAACGGAAAATTTACACGATTTATTTGGGTTATGTGGAACAACAAGCCCTGTAGGTACAGGCTTTAAAATAGTCCTATTGTGTTTCCTGCGAGTGGTAAGAGGCGACTAATAGGAAGCAAAATGGTGGTAGATGGTTTTACCATCGCCCAGGGCAGATGCAGAAAGCACTCACTGTGCTTTACCATGGCTGTTCAGTTCCATTTACGATGTTTACCATCCTGAGTGTAGTTGCTGGTACTACGTATTTTAGTAGTTCTTTGCTCAGTGCTATTACTGATTAAGTGTCTGTTAGTTGGCTCGTTTTAGGCCCTGATTTTGGCCTTGCTCAGAGGAACTTTCAATGAAAAAAAAGGGTCTAGTGAAGTTTAGTACCATATTCCCGAATGTCATTAAAATAAAAACTGGCAGAATATTCTCATCCTAACTAGGGGGCGCCAATGCTGCAAGCATCTGGCATTGTCTCCCGGGATAGGACGAGTCGCTTGTAACATGAGAAATTATTATGATAATCGCATATATGGTACTAAACTTCATGAGACCCAAAAAAAAAACATATTTAGCCTATCCTCGTTCTGTGCCCTGGTGGATCCGCATTCACTGAATAGAAGCAAGGATTATATTCTGTATTAGCAAGATTAACAATGATGAATTACAGTGATTCCAAGTCTTGCTTCAAATCTGAACATATTTTTTCTGTAAAATTTTAGAAGCATTATTGAAATAAAATTTGTGTAACGCTCTGAATTTTGCCAGGTAATTTTTATACAGTATATCGTAAATCTAAAATAATCAAAAACAAAAAATCAGAGCCTCCTACTTATCAATGATACAGATATCGGTAATAGGATCTTTAGCTTTTGGATTCAACTTGTCATTTGTAGTTGGAAACGGCAGTTCTACATCTTGAATACAGGACGTATCAGTTAAACCAGCTACAACAAAATAGTCTGCAACTTTAACCACATTATCTTCATAATGCATTTCAAGCGTAGCAAAATGTTAATGCCGATTACTTTGAAGCTTTGTGCTTCCTAATTAATGCACTGTTTAACAAGAATAAATATATAAGTTAGGCCTATACCCTGTATTGTATATAATGATATTGAATAAATGAAAAAAACAGAAGTGTCACTTCAAAAAAATTATGCGTTTTCAAAATCTGAAATGACCATAAAAATGACAGCTCAGCCTGCCGAACCATCCACTCTAAAGCTCTTCTATCTGTCTAGACCTATATGCTGTACGGTACCTGTATGGGCCTTACTGCTTACCAGTACATACCGTATCCATTACCGTACCCTGTACAGTGTACGGTACGGTACCTGCTGCTGCCTGTTCAGTGTTCTCGAATACCGATGTTACTGCGCAATAACAACTAGAGGATCCTAAAAATTTGTGCAAATAGTCTCGATGCTTAAAATTCTCAAAAACTTACCTGCTTTTGTAATCTGTGCCTCAAATAAATTTTGCTGAAATGCTGAATGGTCATTCAGCATTTTTAGGTTTAGTTTAGGCTAGTCCCGAGTTACGTGAAGCTAGCGGAAAATAGAATTTCTCAAATTGGCAGAATCGCATCTAGTCACTACGAATTTTTATTGGTGTTCCCTTCACATGATATACGGAAAAATATCCAAATAGAAGAAAAAATATTCCCAAAAACTAATGATGTGATTGAACAGAAAATACGCAGGAGTAAACCTGGAATAACCAAAACACGGAAAAAAAAGAAAAACTAAAAACAATTTTCAAAAGTAAAACGAAAAATTTAACCGGAAATTCAGGGCCATGTTGAAAAATTCGTAGCTTCTATAAATCTAATAAAGGCACCATTTCAAAACTATGAGGCAGTAGGGAATATATTATGTATGTACTCACTGAATTACAATAAAAGCGGAACGTTTTATAGCTACCAGATAAAAGCGCGAAGATTGTTGAAAATACCAATTTTTTGTCAATTTGAGGCCAAATTGAAAAATTTAGAACTACGACATATCTAATAAAGGAAAACATTTCAAAACTATGGGGTGAGAGAAAATAATATTTTACGTGCACTCGCTGACGGAATGCACTCACAGCGGAATGTTTCGAGGTCGCCAGTTGAAAGCGCGAGAAATATTAAAAATTAAACAATTTTTTGAAAATTTAGGGTCATATTAAAAAATTCTTAACTTCTACAAATCTAATAAAGGCAACATTTCAAAACGATGAGGGGATAGAAAATATATTTCACATGTACTCACTGAATTAGAGCAACAGCGGAACGTTTGGAGGATTCCAAGCATGAAAAAGGTTAAAAATGACGGTATTTTTGGAAATATATGGTCATATTATATATTGGCACACATTGAAAAAATTCGTAAATCCTACAAATCTAATAACGTTAACATTTCAAAACGTCGAGATGATGGATAAATATATTTCAAATGTACTCACTGAACAGCAGTGGAACGTTTTGAGGCTGTCAGATAAAAAACCAAAAAATGTTGAAAATGACATTTTTTGGAAATATAGGGTCATATTATATAATGACACATATTGTAAAATCGTCGTATTAAAATGTAGTCTTTATTAGAATTGCAGGATTTGAGAGATTTTCATTATGGTCTTTTATTCCTAGCTACCTTTGAATGTTCTGCTAGCTCAGTTTCACTGCTTCTTCACTACTTCTTTAAAAAATTCCCATGTGATGCAGTTTTCTACAAGTAATATTGGACAGATGGACAAGATGATCGCATAAAACCATATTTTTATTGAAAACTTTCATTTACTCAAATAAATTTTATATTATATCCGTCGCATGGAAACAATATATACGTGCAATTTTTTCGCTAGTTTCACGCGGGTTATAAGTCTGACTCGGAACTTACTGGTCTTCTCTTTTTGTGCAAAATTAAATCATAGTTCTGGGATTTTCAATTTCCAAAGTTTTGTTTTCAATTTATGTTTGAATCAGTTACCGGTACAGTATTTAAAACAATAGAAACCTCACTATATTTATACCATTGTCTGATTGTTTTATGAGTTTAGGTATTCATACAGCAAAAATAAGTCAACTTAAATTATTTCACAGTTTTTTTTTTGTGCCAAATAAAATCCAAAGCAAATTAGGACTTTTTTTATGATTTTGATGATGCCAAATGTTTATGTCCAAATTCAGATTGATTAATGCAACCACAAGCCACAGTTCATATCGCTGATAGGATAGGATTTCATGTTCACGCGGGAGAGAAAAGCCGATAATACAGCTAAGCGTATGGCGAACTACACCACGACCTCTCGCGCAGACACGAGTTTGACTTTCCGTAAAAAACATGTGAACATATATATTCAGAATCTATCTGGCATTGATGACATAGAAGTAGAATTGACAGTTTTGTTGCCTTATGAACACCTCGTGCCGTCGTTTTCTTTCACCCAAAATTATGCCTCATTAATAAAAGTTTGTGACTTGACTCTTCATGGAGTATTGTTGTCACATTTGGGGTTCCGCTGCTGCAGTCCTAAACATGCTTGATCGTGTTCGGCGACGTGTGATTTACATGATTGCTCCACAACTTTCTTTTGGTGTGCAAAGATAGTCTCATCGCCGTAACGTTGGTTCACTTTGTTTATTCAAATGATACTATAATGGCCTTTGTTCGAAAGAACTTCTTGCTCTCATTCCTTCGAACAAAATTTTTAACCGGTCAACTCGATTAGCTATCCACTCACTGTGAAAGTTCCACAGTGTCACAGACAATTCTCAGCAAGAAGTTTTTTTTTTCACTTGGAATTCATTGCTTCCACTCTGCTTTCCCGATCGCGTGGATCTGCAAGCTTCCTTTGTACCGCAGTGGTTTTGGGTGACGCTTATTATTAAAAGATATATAGAATTCAGACAAAAAAATGAATACAAATATATATATGTGCATATATTTAAAAAAAATCGTCAAGTCAATAAGAGTCTTCCTGAATAGAACATCATACCAATATCTGTATAGCGGGAAAAGGACGGAAGGTTGAGTCTCTGTTGTATTGCGACATTTGATATTAATAATTCTGTATTATAATACCTGTTCCAGATTATATGTGATAGGTCTGCTGGGCTCCTCGCCGGTTCACGTATAAGCGTTGCTTTCGGCTTCTTCACCAACCATGTACATGCAAACTGCACAGAAATAATGTAGAATATGTAAAATGTTAAGCCAAAGGGTGCCGGTCAGCTCCATTGATATAGCGTTGGGAATACGCTACGCATCACTAACGTCTTGGGTTCGAATCCCATTGAGGAATAATTATATGCGAGGTTTGCTGGACGCCTCGCCAGTGCACGGTGGCTGATCGCTGCTTACGGCTTCCTCCACCAACCATATCCATGCACAGAAAAAATGAGTAAAAATGTTGAACCAAACCCTCACCCCTGATTCGGAACTGCTGTCTGCACGAGACGTCGTAGTTTGCCATATGATCAAGCTGTATTCTCGGCTTTCCTCTCACGCAGGATAAAAATGAAATTTTATTCTAAGGTAAAACCTTCACCCCACCCAATTCGAAACTGGTGTCTGCACGAGAGGTGGTGGTGTGGTTCGTCATACGATCAAGCTGTATTATCGGCTTTCCTATCCCGCAGGATAAACATGGAATCCTATACTATCAGCGATAGGAACTGTGGCTTGTGGTTACATTAATCAGTCTGAATTTGGACAAAAACATTTGGCATCATCAAAATCATAAAAAGTCCGGATTGACTTTGGATTTTATTTGGCACAAAAAAAAAACTGTGAAATAATTTAAATTGACTTATTTATGCTCTATTAATAACTGAACCCATAAAACAATAAGACAATGGCATATCTAGTGAGGTTTTCATTGTTTTAAATACTGTACTGGTAATTCATTTAAACATAAATTGGAAACAAAACTTTGGAAATTTAAAATCCCAGCACTAATATTTAATTTGGCAAAAAAAGAGAAGACCAGTATGTTCCGAGTCAGACCAGTCACTTATACACCACTGTGAAGCAAGCGAAAAAAATTGGCAGAATTTTTTTTTAATTGCAGATAGATCCTACACGTATATATTGTTTCCATGCGACGGATATAATATAAAATTTATTTGAGAAAATGAAAGATCTCAATAAAAATATAGTTATATGGGATCATCTTGTCCATCTGTCCGATAATACTTGTAGAAAACTGCATTAAACGGGAATTTCTTGATTTTCTGCCACATGAATAGGAAGAAACAGTGAAACTGAGCTAGCAGAACATTAAAAGGTAGCTAGGAATAAACGACCCTCAAATCCTGCAAATCTAGTAAAGGCCACTTTTAGTACGACGGGATTAGAAAGAAATGAATTTTTCATGTACGCATTTAAATAAACAGTTTGGAAGTTGCCATATAAAAACTCGAAAACATCTAAAAATTTAATTTTTTTTCCGAAATTTAGGGTCATTTTGAAAAGTTCGTAACTATTACAAATCTAATGAAGGCAACATTATTCGGTCACCCCATTGTTTTAAAATTTTGCCTTTATTAGATTCGACTTTTTTAATATGACCCTGAATTCCGCAAATTATTTGTCATTTTTAAAATTTTTCGCGCTTCCATCTGGCAACTCCTAAACGTCTATATTGTCATTTGTACCATTTTCTGTGCTTTTATTTGGCAACCCTGACACGTTCCGCTGTTGTTTAGAATTTAATGAGTATATGTAAAATATAGCTCCCGATCACCTGTTGTTTTGAAATGTTGCCTTACTTAGATTTGTAAGAGTTGCAAATTTTACAATACGTATCATTATATATTATGACTCTATGTTTCAAAAAAAACTATCACATTTTAATCTGACAGCCTCAAAACGTTCCACAGTTGTGCAGTGAGTACATTTAAAACATATTTCTCCATCACTTCGACGTTTTTAAATGTTAAAGTTATTAGATTTGGAGGATTTACGATTTTTTTCAATATGTGTCGTTATATAATATGGACCATATATTTAAAAAAATATCGTCATTTTTAACCCTTTTCACGCTTGGAATCCTCCAAAAGTTACGCTGTTGCTCTAGTTAAGTGAGTGTGAAATCTATTTCCCTATCACCCTGTTGTTTTGAAATGTTGCCTTTATTAGATTTGTAGGGCTTACGAATTTTTCAATATGGGTCAATATATAATATGACCCTATATTTCAAAAATATTGTTATAATATTTTGATCAATCCCACTATGCAGTATGTGTCTTGTTTATTTGAAGTTAACATAGCTTAAAAAATATAGGGAATTGAATCCTTTAGGGGACCATGATTATACAGTATATGCGAGAGGTCTGCTGAACGCCTCGCCGATGCACGGTGGCTGACAAAAGCACTTTTTGAGGACTCCTGCAACCAGGTCAATGAGAAATATGATTGGTGTCTGCCAAAGACTTGGTTTGGGGTTCTGGATATGATTAGGCCGTATTCTCAGCTTTCGTCTCCAGCAGAATATAAAGCGAAGCCTATTCTAGGTAGCCTAGTATCGTACTGGTGTTTGTTTATCTTATCCTTGTTTTTCAACCAAAACTTTGCGTCTTTTGCAAAATGACTACCCGTACATGAAATTTCTTGCTTGCCTTTCTGCTCAGTTTTCGTTGGGATAAATTTTTCAATTAAGCCTTGTGTTTAATTGCCCCCCCCCCCCCCCCCCCTCCCGATTTTGTCTGGATGTCTGAGATGCCCGGTTCTCTCTTTTGTCCCAACTTCGCTCAAACTACAAAAAGCCTTGTCAGTTTTTCTGCTTGTGGCCTGGTCAGTAGTTGAGTTGTACTCTGTAACTTATACAGTATAACCTCTAACAAAAATTTTATCCCATCTTGTTTTGATTGAAAAAAAAAAATTGTAAATACACTATGTACTTGAGACTATCCAGTATCAGGACGTCAGGTCACGGACATGTCTGTTGGAATCAAAGTATCTGCAAATAAATTCGCATTTCTTCACGTTCACGATTCTAGTGATGAAAATGATGTCGATGATCCAGCGGTATCACAATTGAAAAAGTTGGACAACAAAAGCAAGCCCAATCAAACTACAGGGAACTCGAGCAAGAAAAAAAGTAGACGGCGGAAGAAAAAACAGGTGACTAGTTTCTACAGTCTATATAGGTCTACTGTATATAAGTTAAGTATGAATATAGAGACTGTGCAGCACCTACTAGAAAAACCAACTATAATCAGTCAAGTTTAATCAAGTGGAAAATAGTTGAGGTATATTGTTGTCTAATGTACCGGCAAACCGGGCGACTTTTATAAAAAAAATATTCAACTTTAATATTCTGTATTAGTACTTAATAAGGGTTAGTATTATTGATCTGTTCAAATGATTACATCTTGGGGTTAGTAATGGCCATAGACTCTTTTGCCTGACTTGCAGGGACTCAGATAGTTAACGTGTAATGCCAATGTGTAAAATATTGGACCATGACAACCAACAATACAGAATTTTAGCTCAGAGCTTGACATTTGAACTTTTTTTCAGACTGTGTCCACATCTTCTGACACCAATAAGAATAACGGGATTAAAGGTAAGAAATTATTGTACCAAGATCATTTTTCACAATACCACTGGGTGTTTGTGACTCTGCTAACCAATTTATGACTGTCTAGTTATTTTGGCAGGATTCGATAAGTCATTCATGCATCTGTTCACAATTCGAGTTTTCAAACTGTACCTCCAAGCCATATTGACAAAATATGACATATCATGTTCTTCGTATGTATGTTCTAGTAGTTAGCATCTCACACTTTGTTTGTATGTTTGACAAAAGGTCTCGGCCTATATTCTCAATAACAATTAAAAAATTCAGGATGATCGAGATGGATCTCCCTCAATTTTTTATCAAACTTTTTGATGGGATCGGTCAATCTGTAATATCTAGAATCATAGTAAGAGTTGTTACTTATTCCCAATCTCTGTAGTTAATGATATCAAAGCCTTGATTCGATTTGTCAGTCAACACTTGGTTCTCCACTTCGAAGTATTTCATTCCAGAATTCAATGTTTATTTTCAAGTTTTTGTTGTTGTACGAAATACAATTTTTTCATAATGCTATACTGTGACAGGAAACCAAATGCAGCAGTGGATTCAACATGATCAGGACTTGGTGGATGATCTTTATAATGAAGATTTAAAAAGGGCAATAGAACTAAGTAGGGTTGAACAGGAAATGTTTGAAAATATGAAATCTCAGATGCAGAATGATATCAAAAGTATTCAGGTATTATTTGTACTAATGTTCAAATATATTTTTGACTACCAAAGTACTTAACAGTTCGTTATCGAGAACATTTTCAAATAATGTACTTCCATGTGCAAACTCTGTCAAAGTGAAGGTCTTCAAAATGAAATTGGAGCTGCTAAGTAGTCTTCAAAAACTGTCGTCTCCGGTAACATACAATAATTTTCGATTAGCAAATAGTCAGAATGGTATGTTGATACATAATTGTGAATATATTTTTAATAATGACATGCAAACTGTTATTTAAAGCTGAATAACTTAAATCTCAAATCTTTCTCTTGTTTACAGCAAAGTTCCAGCTTCCAGGATGATGACAATGAACCAATGAGTTCAATACCACCGGCTATCAAAAAAGAGAGGAAAAAGAAAACTCTTAAAACGATCTCATTGGAGGTATCAACATTCTCAATATTGATAATTTCATTTAGCATTGACTACTCCGGTGAGGAATGCTTTGTGTAGGGCGAAAAATGATAAATCTGAGATTTATTTGAATTTTTTTCTGAAAGAGCTGAAAGCGGATTTTTGATCCCTAAAACAGGCCAATTTAAAATGCATTAAAAAACTTGTTCCCTTATCTTATACTACCTGACAGTGTAAATTAAACTTGTTACTCCCCAGTTGTCTGAAACTTACATGGACATTTTTCTGATAACTGATGTGGATTGCTTGACTTTGACATCAAAAAGGAATCATTCTGCCCACCGATCTTATGCAGCGATGACATTTGCAAAATTTTCAAAAGTGCATAACAATCATGATAATCAGCAAGCATCAAAAATCATTAAATCAAACATGTTGAATTTAGAACACTCTTCAAACCAAATTATCTGATATCCTTTCCTTTGCACCATTTGTCAATGAGAATATATCCAAACCAGATCTGCCTTTGAACTCACACATCCCCTTTGTGGAACAAGTTCTAAAACAGCATATTTGTAGGAGTTTCGTCAGCATGTAGAAGATACTCTTCCATTACAAAAAGAAGAAGACGAGAGGAAAAAAGAACATGCAATTTCATGTACTGGTATAGTATTTTTGAATATGTCGCAAAGGTTATAAGCTAATGTTGGGGGTTCAGCATGCATATTTATTTATTAAGAAGCAGTAGTGCCTATATAGAAAGAGCCAACTAACTTTCACTCATTGCACAGCTATCACATAAAGGTAAGTCCAGCAACTTCGCTTGAAGTGGGAAACATTACAAGTAAAACTGCACTACTATATTGAATTGCAGTGAGTGCTGTCTGCCCTGAGTGATAGCAAACTACCGTATCTACACTTTTTTTTCTTTAGTTGCCTCTTAGGCACTCTAGGTGAGGCTATTCTAAAGCCTTTGCTGACAGGGCGGACTTGTTTGCTGATGCCCTTGTTGATATGCGACTATTGTTAATGGCTAAAGTAACCCAGTTCAGAATACCAATTGCGGGTGGGTTTAAATCAAGGATTTGTTTGCTAATTCACCCTGTCTGAACGACAGACAGCTGATAGTTGAAAGCATCTCGTTGTGAGGATCCAGCCCGCACAAAAGAAACGGCATCAAATTAATCTCACCAATGACATATTAGAGTATGTGTGACCATCATACATTGCAGTGTGTACAATAGATCTTATCCCGATTTTTCAGATAGCCTGTTTGGCGTTTCAGAGTAAGATAAAATGCTGAATGATGGTATTTGGGGAAGGTTTTAGTATTCTGAATTCTATATTACGGAATAGTATTTTTAATCGCCTATCCTTACCTCCACCAAGTATCACCTAAATATTTACTCATGTTTACATATAGCAATTTCTGCACCAAACTTTTTTGATGAAGTTGACAAACAGGCCAATAATATCAAACGAAATGAGGAAGCAAGAGAAAAATTTCACAACCTACAGGAAAAAGAGGTATGTGGCTTTATTAATTGTCTTAGATGATGCCAAAATATCTTGAGAGCATATTTTGCTGCAAAATCTTGTAGAGAGCATTTCAGAATACCGGTACCCAACTATTTGGATTCCAGTATTACCAACTATATAGATTAATATATTTAAGACTGATCTATTGGTGTGAGAGAATTTTACAAAATTATAGGGTAAGAAGAGGATTCGTTTTTGTCATATGGGAGAGAAGCATCATCGTATACAGTATATACTTAAAGAACATACCAGCTTGCTAACCGAATACAAATTCGTGGGTTTCTCCGGAGAACGGTATAAGATCATAAAGCAGCTTGCTGCTTACTTTTCGAAGAAAATATTTTTAATAACTGTGAAATAGGTAGTGATGGGTAATTCAAGTAGATTCGGTAAAATAAACTAGGTCCAAATCGCAAAAAGTGAGTTCCATTGGAATAATAGCATTGGATTATAATAACACATTGTTTTATTTAGAATTTAAAGATTGCATATTCCTCATATCACCATAATTAAATCTAATTTCTTTATTTAATTCTTGTTAAGAATTCTGTGAATGACACCTGAAATTTTTCATATCATCCTTCGCTATGCTGTTGTAATTTATGAATGGGATTTGGTTAAGGTATTCCGGAGTAATTTTGGATTAGTGAAGTATTCTGAATTGCCCATTCAAAGAATGCCTTTCGAAATAACATTGAATTTTAGTGGTGGCGATTAGAGCAAACTCAAACATGGAATCCAATCCAATAAACCCTGCATTTTAGTTTAGAGGTCCAGGAGTATTGAAGTTTGTAATTGAAAGATATATTGCTGTAAAATATTTGGAAAAAATTACATAGTAAAGCACAACAACAGTCTTTTCAATCTCAAACACTGTGTGTTGTTTTTCACGATCAGTTGAATCAAGTAATCAAGATGTTTTGTCTAGTGTCTCGTTCAAAAAGGTTATGATCAATATTACTTTGTAATGTCAATGTAATGCCAGAGATGATTAACAGTGGTGAGATGATTCCATGGCCTCTGTTTGATAGAGAGAAGTTTGACTGATATTTAAGCATACACTTGTGAAACACAATTTAGTGAGATTAATCGAATTGTTGTGTTAATGCCATTCATGATTAAGTTTTACGATTGGCCTGTTGGTGCAAATAATTGATATTTTTTATTGAATTCACTCTGAGCAAGGCTGGAAGCAGGGTCGAAAAGGAACCAACTAACGGTCATTTAATAGCAAAGGCCTGCTACAAAATGTGATAACTGTAACTGCACTCTTAAGCGAGAGACATCCCGAATGGAACTGGACCGCTATGGTAGTAAAGTGCAGTGAGTGGTATCTAACCCAGATGATGGTAAAACCATCTACCACTTAAAAATAATACAAAATAGAAATAATATTGTTTGTGTAAACATAAAAAGAAAGCGTTTTATTTTGCTATCAAACGTTATGCTTATGTGAAATATTTTCATGGAAAGAATTATGTAAAACTTGTGGAAAAGTAATATGCTGTGGTTTTGTAATTCTCAAGTTTATTCATTTTGCAGTGAAATCATTATATATACAAGTTTCTACTTACTCGACAACTCTGAGTAGACCAATCAGCCGCCCAAGATATTGGCTTTAAAATTAACGGTGAAGCATTTTAAAATATCGTGAATGTTTCAATATCTATTTTGTATGACAGATTGGTAAGAGAAAACAAGACAAAAAAACGAACAAACGAGATCAGCAAGCTTCTGAGGAAAAAGATCAAATTATTAAGAAACTCAATGGTAAAATCACAGAATGGGAAGAACAATTTAAGCATGTGAAGAAACGAAATAAACAGCTCTTGATGATGCTTCAACAGGGAGAAAGTAAGAACAACCATCCATTTTTCAGGTTTATTCAATTGTAGCAGTCACTGTAATTAATGATAAAAATTTTTATTAGTTAATTTGTCGTAGTAATATATTAATGAAGATATTTTTTAGATAGCTGAAATATTCCTAGATTCATGCTTAATTTCACATTTTGTTTAGATTCTGTGAAGATTTTCATCAACCTTCAACAAATATTTTTCACAATAAATTTAATTTGTTACCAATGCCAGATTTATAGTTAAGTAAGGCAGCTTTAATTTTTTCTTTTTATAAATTACAACTTTTCCAAATATTTGCAATTTTGTTTTAGTGGAATTATTACTGTGTCTCCCTCTTAACCAGGGTTGTGATTTCCTGTAAGCTCAAACAAAAAAAAATGTGATTTTAACTTCAATATTACGATGCGTAAATTTAATTGAAATTAATAAATTCAACTGAACTTCATTGTTATGAACAGAGTATACTAAATCGTCTACATAGTTTTAGTGTTGTAAAGCCTATAAGATTGACATTTTTAGTGAAACTTCGGAGGGGTCGATTTCTGTAATTGTGGAATCTGACCACAAAAATTTTAGATAAAATTAAAACAAGTTATTCCATATATTTCATTTAGATATAGATATTTATTTTAATACCTCTGGAAAAGGCAATGCAAATGAACATATCACAGCACAGAGTTACCGGGAAAGCAAACAGAACCTAAAGTTCAGTACACTCCAAAAAACAAGTTTTAAAAATGTTTGCTGCTCACCTTAAAATATATAAATGGACCATACATCACAATCACATGTGGCCCCTTCCCCTCCCTCCTACAAAAACACACACATCATAATTAAATTTGGTATGCAAGTGAAATAGCGAGAAAACAAAATGAAACTGTACATGAAATGAAATAGAAAAAATACTTGAACAAATGCAAAAAATACAAGATGAATTAAGTGAAAAAAATCACAGTAAAAGAGGAAAAAAATAGGTAATGTCCAGAGATGAATCAGCTAAAATATTAGCATAACCCTTATGTGATAGACAATGCAGTGTGAGGATGTCAAGTTTGTTATGCATTTATTAGTCTATGATCCAAAATGGCCAAATTCCAATGCTGATTCTTAGTTATGAGTAGTTCTGATTATTACCGTATATTGATTTTGTTTCTGAAATACAGCAATTATCTAATTGAAATATTGACTTAAATACCAAACAGATTAAACCAAATATTTTAGGATTTAATCTGTTCCATATTTAAGTCAATGTTTTGATTAGCGAATTTTTTTTCTAAGCACTCATTGGAGTGGATCACCCTGGCCGAGGCCCTGTACCACTGCCACCTATAGACGTTAGAATTGCTGGGGAGATATGATCTTTTCCTGTCCAGCATAGCCAACCCAAGTTATTACACCCTGGGTTGGGCGGGCATGGACTAACGAGCTGAACTCACCGGAGCTCGAATGTGAGGTCTTCAACCTGCGATGCTAACTTGTTTAACCACCAGGTCATCGCACCCATAAAGCATTATATTTGTAATTGACTATATTTGTAATTGTATATAAGTTCTAAGCGTATTATTCTGTGTTAAGTGAAAGACAAATCTGAACTGCTTCTGGAAATCGAGCGACTGTGTGTCATTCGTGATGAGCTAACGGAGGAAGTTTCAAGTCTGAATAAAAATTTGGAACAAGAAAGATCTCGATCAAGAAAATTGAAAGATGAACTATCCAAATTTCAGGTATAAAATCAGATAGGGCAGTGTATTGTCAGAAATTTCTGATTTGATTATGATTGTAATTGTGTGGAATAAGGTAAACATCACAGCCTTCCTACACCAACTTTTCTGGAATATAGCAACAAGTGTACATTGGAATGACCTTTTTTCACAGTAATTCCTGACAACTTAAAATAGAGCATTATTACATGGGACATTGGTTCCCAAAAGCAGTGCCAAACACCATGGGGAAGCATTTTATTTTTATGAAATTCCTTCCGTTATCTCTATATAGAAGTCACACTTACGGTAACTTAAATCTTTTCAGTGTTCTCTGCTCCAATAATGTTGCGAAGAGATGTTTAGTAGTTCTCTTCATTGATTCTTTTTTATTAGTACTGTCCAATTTACATTTTGCAGACTAAGAAATCCCGGGAGGATCAACAGACCAGATGAAAATACATGGGATATGGAACTGATTCAGTGATAAACGGGTCTGGGTACTTGTGAATCGAATCTTCTATTTGTCCTCATTTTGTACTATTTGATAATCTGACAGCTACTTTTTGAGCATTGCCAGGCGTTTTGAAATGTCAAGTTGGAAAAAGCTCCATGTACGGTTCGAATTGCAGGTAAAGAAAGAATCAAAATAGCATAACATTTGAAAATTCCCACTTTGAATTATACACTCAATGCTTTCAATGAACATATTTATCTGTAATTTGCAGTTTACCTGTGAACAATGCAATAATTATTGAATCTTATATAGCAAAACATTAAAATTAAATCAAAACGGCTTATTAAATAAATTTTTGTTCCAACATATACACCCTTTGGCCACCCATCCAAAAACAGGTTCCAGTGGAGGGTGAAAATGTCCTTTCGTGGTCTTCATCCTTAAAGGCCAGTGAGGTAACTCTTGATAATTTGTTGTCAGTATGAAACAACCTGCAAAGGCTCCTTATAATGACCAAATTTACGTTCGATGACTTCTTTACGTATCAAGTCTTGTAGATGGCAAACGACAGCCGAAATTATACTCTAAACGAAAGAAAGTGTAGGCCATTCAGACTGACTGAGCTGGGCTTTAGTACCGGTAGGCTAGCTTAGGTACTGCAATTCGTTCTTTATGGATTATGAATCGGTCAGAATATGTGCTAGATGTTTATTAGAGATGACTGAGCAATAGTGGACAAGATTTTTGAGGTTCATTTTTGTGATCTATAGCTGTGATATTGGTCAATGCTGAATGTATTTGATGTGCCATAAAAATGATAGCCTTATGTTATTATGTTAGTCATCGTTTGGGTGTGCTTTGAGCGGGGTGAGTTTGTCGGCGATCATCCACAAGACGTAGACATAGTTTATTTCGACACCTCTATCGACATGAATGGCGTTACGAATAAAAATATAACATTACAGGGTTACCAGAAAAGCAAACGAAACCTAAAAGAAAGTTTAAAAACGCACCAGGGAATAGGTTTCAAGGAAACAGAAGAAAGTATCACGCGTTTGCTTACCTCAAGATTCTAGCCTGTGTGCAAAACTATATACAGATGTGTAGGTTCCATGTTAGCATGGTTATCCTTGGACTGTTATATTAATCTCATTTAACGTCATGCAAAAAAAATAGAATGTCACAATGGTGGAAGGGGTTGTAGGAAAGGACTCGGTTACTTAGTTTTTGGGCTATGACAAGTGTTGGGGCAATTGAGATATTCCTTAAGTTTAGAATTAAACAAATGTAATTTTATTTTTCCAATTTTTGGTGATCTAATATAATATATGAATATGGGAATTGCTATGGTGATGGTATATTATATGATCTGTTCAAGGCTTAAATTCTGAAGGAAGCAAAAACTGCTGTCAGTAGTTAATACAAGAGTTTGGATTGGCAAATAACTGATTTTTAGTGACTGTTTGAAGAAGTGATAAATTAATCTTAACATAAAATTTGATTATCTGACATAGTAGCATGGTGGAAATATCCCGTGTATCAAGTGTTTAAAACATTAAATTGTACGCTTGAGATGGACAAAAGTCATCACTGCCATCAGCAACTCTATTTCATAGTAGTTTTGATGCTTCTAAATTCATATTGTACGGTATGGTTGCTATCGGATACTTAAGAGCTAGTTTAACCCAAATTTTGGTTGATATATCAATCATTTTCGGATTTACCAAAAAGTGTCGCCTTTTTATCTTGCTTTGGTGAGACCCATATTCTTCAGGACTCTGATGGTGTAATTGATATTTCGCCAGATGAGCTCCATAAAGGGCGACAAAAATAGCCAAATAAGTGGTAGATGGTTCCACCATTGCTCGGGCCTGATGCGACTCGCTGCACTTTACTTACTGTAGAAGTTCGATTTGGAATGTTGTCCATCTAATGTGCAGTTGCTGGTACTACATCTTGCAATAGATCTTTGCTATTAGATGGAAGTTAGTTGGTTCCTTTTTGGCACTGCTCCATGCCTTTATCAGAGTGGATTCCAACCAGAACTGTGTACATGGTACTACAAAGGCTTTCGCTTGATCATGCTCAACAATGTCATCACCTGATCTTCCATTAGGGTGCCCGGCTAGCTCAATCGGTAAAGCGTAAGGAATACGCTTCGAACTACTCATCTCTGATCGTCATGACGCAGATTCGAATCCCGTGAGGGATGATGATTATATGCGGTAGGGCTGCTGGACGCCTCGCCAGTGCACAGTGGTTCACGCTAGCGCTGCTTGCGGCTCCCTCCACCAAACAGGTCCATGCACAGGAAAAATACGGTAAAAACCTTTGGAACTGGTATCTGCACGAGAGGTCGTGATCGCCATATGGTTAAGCTGTATTCTCGGCTTTCCTCTTCCACAAAGATAAGTTTATTTCGAATTCCGCCAAAAACATGCACGCAGCAAAATCAACCTAATGGACTGGAATTCTGGAAAAAAGCCAAAACCTTGCATTAGGTTTAAAACGTGAAGTCACCGAGAGCACAGCAGGGACATTTTACCAAACATACACACAGAAGGCAAATTTATATAAATGTATACAATACATAACACGATGTAGCAAGCTACAATCGGACTTTTGATCTTGCGAATTTGGTAACTAGTGGAATATCAATACCTGTGGAACAAACATCATAGTGGCGAGTAGAGCAGAGAGTTGCAACCAGGTGATTCCATGCAGTTGTAATACCAATTAACATGGTGAATAAACAAAATGAAAGACGAGGTCTGGGTTGCTCCTGCGTTAGTGACTAAACAAACTATAACCCACTGATTAGACAACAATATAAACGACATATTCTGCATTTGCGCGTATAACAAAATGCAATACATTTGGGTTATACTGTTGTTTACATTCAGTTCCTATTGGTTAAAGTAGTTAAATATGCGAGGCATCACAATTGTCTAGTTTACTCTGCTCGTAGTCGAGCAAATTCAGAACAAAAATCCGTATATCGCGACTATCCTTTCTATCGATGTTTGTCAATATCTCTGTAATGTCCAATTCCGCAGTTTCCATGCACAGGTAAATGAAATTCGAGAACCGGTATTATCTGCAACGCATTGCACACGTTCCTCTATTTTCTCTCACTTCCATGATTTTGGTATTTGACACCAACCTCTTTTCGATAAAGCGGGCAATCGGAAGGACATCTTCTGGCGGCCACGACTGTCCAAAGTTATACCAAAATCAAAGTTCTTTGTGTCATGATATTAAATCAGGCCATGGATACAGCATCTATAATCCAGAGAAATCGTATACCGGTATGCACCATGGACTGTGGAGTTTGTGATTTTCGATCTAATTAATGATGTGGGTATGAGCCATTCCTGGAACAGGCAGGATTTGAAATTATAATTGAATCATACATGTCAAGACTGTAAAATATGTCTCATATCTTAACATACATTTTGATGGAATCAATGATATATGTATGGGCCATTCACGGGACAGGCACAATGTGGAGTCCTGAAATTTGACTGTTTATGTTGGGACAATGTCAAATCAGTTTAAAAGTATATATTTACACTTTTTGATCTGTCTGATGATATATGGGCCGCGCATGGGACAGACATGATGTGGGTTCATGAAATTGCAATTCAACTATTATTAATTTTGGTCTATTCAATGGTATATATATGGGTCATACATGGAACAGACATGGTGTTCAGTTTTAAAAATATTGAAGGGGGGGGGGCGGTTTTAAAGATTTTTGAAACCAGCAAATGTCAACAAAGACCGTCAAATCCCGATATAAAGAAATTTTTCAATGCATTACCCAAATCTGACTCCTCACATGGTCACAGGCCACGTCGACAGGAAAATGACGACATATACCAGAATTCTTTGTACAAAAAGCCAATTTTAAGAGACTATATCTGAGGAACCAAGAGCTAAGTGCTAAAAGTGCGCGGAAAAAGTTCTTCATTGACTATCATTTGAGACACCAAGCACATTCCCAAATCTTCTGGTGAATTTTGACGGAAAATCTGGAATCCTGGAACACGGAAACTCAGTTCAAAACTAGAACAGCGTACACAGTACTACGAAGGGTTTCACCTGACCATGCTAAACACTGTCATCACTAGATTTTCCATGAGTACTCATACATGCTCTAAAAGATGTCTCACAGCACATTGACTTCTGATACGAGATTTTAACAGACTAACAAAGTGACAAAGCTAGCCTAAGAAATCACATATGCACCATAAACTAACTGTTGCAAAAGTGCTTTTCCATGTATCAGACAGACAAGATGTGAAGTCTTGAAATTGTAAATGAATCATACATGCCAAGATGACCATTAGGAATTCAAGCTCTGTAATCAAACTGGCAAACCCAAGTTCCCCATGGCATCGCTATTGAGTTTCTGTGGCCAAACGGTCACAGACACTAGCTCCACTGATTTTTTTTGTCTGCGATAGATTTATAACGTCATAAAATAGCTCACAAACCAGCCAGCGTAGAGCCCATGTAAGAGAAGAGATGTAAATCAAGAATCTTAGCGGCAAAAGATTTTCTTCGAGTCTTTGACTATGATTAAAGATATATATATCCCACTCCCAAAGATTGTTCAGCAAAAGACTTATCCAATTCATTTTTTATTGAATTTTGATAGAAAACCTAAGAACCTGGGTCGAAGAGACTTGGAAGGTTAGATTAAAAATATAAAACAAAGTTTTCATTTGCACGGACCTTTTGCTATGATTTTAGACCCGCTTATAACTGGACTGTTCCCTATCAGTCTCAGAGCATATATTTAGTCTTTTGGGACGGTTCTTTGATATATGTACGGTCAGCTATGGAAAAGACACGATATTGAGCCTTAACATTATTGAAGGTGGTTCAAAAAAATTGATGAAACCACCAAACATTCACAAAGACCTTCAAATCGTCATATAATGCAATATCTTCAATAAACAGCACAAATCCCATGTCAGAACTGACTCTCCGCATGTGATTACGGCGTCAAAGAATGTGATTCCGACAGTCCTGTAGCAACTTTTAAATGGATATATCTGGTAAACGAACAGCTAAGTTCAAAATTACGCGGTAAATCCAGAATAATTTTACCTTTCCTGGAAAATTCCCAATACTTCGTTAAAGAAATATCAGTATATTACACGAACTTTATATAAAGTATATTGGTAAAATGTGCAAAATTTTGACTTGTTTTCGGAAATCTGAGGGCAAACTGACAATCATACTCAAAAGGGGAAATTCTACCCACGGAACAATAATTCGAGCGTTTAAATGGTTTCAGCGATAAACGCGAAACCCAACCCGTTCTTTTTTAGAAAATGAAATCCCGTTTATTTTTTGGAAAAGTTTAGCCCATATCTACCACGAATTCAATATTTACACAACTCTTTGTCACTGTAATCTTATCGGCAAAATTCAAAAACGAGTCGAATTAAGCATAATTTATATTATTAAATTATAACCGTATAGCTATAACAAGTCAGAATTGACAACAGACGACTAGTATTTGCTTAGGCTTGCTAGATGCAAATGCCACTACCAAGGTACAACTCTTGGTGATATTAAAACTGAATTACGTTGTCATATATACCCTCAGGCCTGACTCTTTCCTGGTCTTGCGACACAAATGAACGACACTCATCCTAGTTAGAAGAACTGTGCAAATCTCATTTTGTCAAGCACCAGTCACTGACGAATAGGATTTCAATTCATTGCCCCACTAATTTTACCAGCGAAGCTTAAAAACGAGCCGGATTGAGCAAATTCATATTATTGAACTGGAACTACTATATAGATAAAAAAAAGAATTGACAATAAACGATTAGTATTTTTTTAGGCTTGCTGTATACAAATACCATTACCAAAGTACAACTCTCAAAACGATATTAAAACTGCGTCACATTGACACACATATCCTCAGGCCCGGCACTTTCCTCATCTTGCGACTCTAGTGAACAATCTTCATCAAGATCAGAAAAGCTGTGCAAATCCTAATATGATTAGCATCTGTCACTAATGAATAGGATTTCATTTTTATCCAGAGGGCCTGCAGGATAGGAAAGCCCAGGGAGGAGGTTTATGGCCAATCATATGCGCGGCTCGATGCAAATTCCAAGCATTTTACCGATTGAGCTAAGAAAGCACCTCGCAAGGCACAGTGCATCTGTAACCCATACCTGACAAAATGAAATTTTTTGTGATTGCGATCTATTGTCCACAGTAAACATGCATCTTGCGTAAAGGAAAATTATGCTATGCAATAGCTTTGGCGCAATTATACTGAACACAATTCTCATTGGACAATCCCGTAATATACAATTGCATTGCGCTCAATTCCAATCAAAAATACACCAGAATGTATAGTATCTATAGAATTCTATATGAAATTTGTAATAAAATATATTTGCACTTGCAGCTCATAACTAAAACATAACAATATCTTTATCTGAAACATCAAGATCCAAAGAATCTGAAATTGTAAGAAATAGATGGATGACTAGAATCACCTGTTGTAACTAAGTAAAAAATAATGTCATAGTGGTTGTTATAAAATTGATAATATGCTGTATCATAACAGTGTCGCCTCAGCCATAAGACTCTCACCATGGACCACACATAACATTCCATTATTAATCCAAACTCAAGACAGTAGCTATCACATGCTGTACCAATTAGGTGCCCAGTCCACACCACCGTGGTTGATACAGATTTGATCCTAAAAGTCGTGCAAATAAGGATTTTTTTCCAACTGATAATTACACCAAGCAAAAATTCGAAGTCAAGAAATGAAAGAATCTTAATAACGACCATTGACATGCAGAGAGTTGCAGGAAAGTAAATATCTAAAACTCTGTATAACCTGGCAACAAATCACCTTTCAGAAGGCTCCGCATACAAATTAAGGCTGAGTGACTGATTTATTCTCCACAGTAATTAGAAATACTCACATTATCATACAAAACATGATGAAAACATTCCAGATTGCAATCAAAATTCGGAAATATCGTAAATTCAACAAAAATTCTCTGATTTTATCCTCTGTTAAAAAAAATTATTAAAATAAGAGTAAAGTTAATAGCAGGTACAACCTTATTTCTTCTCATTTCGAGCATTGAAGGAGATTTGTGCATTTCAAAAGCCATAGGAGACTTCCCTCAGTTACTCCTTAAGTACTTCAAGAATCTGAACAAAATTTGCAATGCCTATGCATACCTAATTGCCTAATTGTTTACGCTATGCATGAAATGTGGAAATTATGAAACTAATTACAGTAATATTGTAAAACTAAAGATCATTTTATTGCAAAAGGACAAAACGTTAACTTTTGAAGACAGTGATGGACCGTACATAAAAAAAACTTGAAATGGAACTAGATCTCAAAAAATGTTTTCTGACGCAGGCTAGTCGAAAGTAAATTAACTTCCAATCCTTCATGAGAAAACCAATGAGCTTCCCAGTAAATCAACTTCCAATTTCCCATGAGAAAACTAATGAGCTTCCCAATAGCCTAGCATTTCTCTGTGATAAATCTTGACAGAATTAAAAAGAAACGGAATTAAATATTTCCCTATCTCTGAAATTGAATCCTATTCATTAATTCGTGATGCATGGTGATACATTATTTTAAAATGTGCAACTGTGCATGTGAAACATGAAGGGTTAAAAACAGAGTCAGTCACATCAAGGGTAACCTTAATATGAGAATCTAATTATGGCAATACATGACAAAATTTGATCAAGCAAGAGTGGAGTTGTGCGCCAAATCATTGACACCATTGTGACATAAGAACCAAGACTGATTATTTCTATGAAATTTAAGTAATGCCCATCTCTAAGCTTAAATATAGATGACATGATGTAAAATAGAACACTCACTTGTTGAAGGTTCATCAGATTCTGATCCAAAAACATGTTCATCTTGACTCTTCTTTCTGAATAAAAAAGAAATACAATTGATGTTGTCGAGAACAAAAATTACCTATTTAGGCTATACCTGAAGAACAGGGCAACTTCTTTATTGTTTCTTTATTGAAATTTACTGAGAACAAGGCCAGAATCAGTGCCTAAATGTAACCAATAATGACCACTCAATAGCAAACTGCTTCTAAAAGATGTAATAACTGCACTCTAAACAGAAAACATCCCAAATGTAACTGAACCACCAAGGTAAAGTGTAGTGTATCTGCTCCGGACGGTGGTAAAACCATCTACCACTTCTTTGCTTCCATTCAACCGCCTTTTACGAAACGCAAAAAAATATGTTAGGATTATTCTAAAGCCTATACCGGCAGTTACCAGGGGGGGTGTATCTGAGTGATTAAAGCAAGCATCAGTTATGTAGTTAATATGGTTCAAATCTTTAGTCAGTCAGAAATTAACTGCACTTCTTCATAGGATAGGATTTCATTTTTATCTTACAAGACAGGAGTGTGAGTACCAAACAGCGTACCTCTCGTGCGAATACCACCAAGTCAAAGGTGTATGCTTAACTGTCAATTTTCCCTATGCATGGGCATGTTTGGTGAAGAAAGCCTCTCACATACAATCAGCCCATACAAGATTCAAATTTGGGACACATACGTTGAAGCGTATTCCTAATGATTTTACCAATTGAGCTAACTGGGCACCTGGGTCACATAAAATAACATCAATTTATATTGATACTCACAATCGGAAATTCAAAATAGCACCTGCATTCGCCATCAAGGTTCTAAAAATTTACAAAGTTAATATCATATTCATTAGCTACAAACTAATACAGTAGAATATTGTACTACTATGCCAACAGAGAGAAAACTCCAAATTAGCATAGGTAAACGTATCTGAACTGAACAGTTGAAATTCATGCAAAAATAAGTACAAGTTTGTTAAATCATTTCCTACAGAGAATGTGAAAAATTCAAATAAGGGCTCTGATAAATGATATTTGTCAGTTTCACAGAAATTTTTTCAGATTGAGTGACATGCGAATGCCAAGGAGCTTTGCGAAGCTGCAAAACACATTTCCAGAAAATGAATAATTTGTATGTATATAAATTGAAATATGCCGGTGAAATACAAACGATGTAATTTGCTGACGTTTCGAATGTCTGCTTAATTCAAGCTTTATCAGGGCAGTGAATAATGGAATAACATTATGACCTATATAAATAGATGACAACAACTACTTCTAACTACACCACAATAAAATAGATAAAAGCACTAAATAACAAATATACCATTATATATAGGGAAATAGATAAGGCTGAAATTATGGCCAGTAAAATAAAGATAAGTAAGCCTTTGGAAACATGTTGTTTTCCTCATCATTGATTCTGTTCTTATACCTGTAAATATGATAACATTTCCAAAAACCTTTTCCTGTAGTGTTCCTCATTCTCTAAAATTTCTACATTGTCCCGTCCTATCTGGTGTTCATTCTCTAGAGAGTGTCTAGATAAAGCTGACTTGTCATTCTTTCTCTCTTTGATATCCTTTTGCTCTAGCATAAAAATGGGTTTTCATTTCTCCAATGTAAACTGCATCACAGTTCCTACATGGTATGGAGTGAACTACCCCTTTTTTTCTTGAAATGGGGATTGTCTCAAACTGTCCATCCTATTTTGTTATGCGGTTTGAAAGCTACTTATATATCTACCTCCAGAAACCTTTTCATTGGAATCGTCCGAAACTATTTTGGCTCTGTTGATAAGAATGCTGATGACGGCTAGAGGTGGCCAAAATCAAATATCTTTTGGTTTCAGATCGAATAATTTTTCCAAAATGAATCAGAAGTCATATAATAAACAAACAGACATCTTTTTGTTAGATTATAATTTGAGCAAAACTTCACACTTATTTTCGAAAAAATTCAAAATTATCATGCTCATTGATTTCAAATTGTTGCAAAAATCGAATGGAATAAATTATGATTCGAATATTTCAAATTGAATAATTTGGACGGCCCTAATGACAGCACCTTTATAACCGGCATATGTTCTGGCTTCCTACTGATATGGACATTTAAAAATGATATCTTCCTGTTATCGTCTTTTTACATAGTTTACGGAATAATCTTACCATATTCACAGGGATAAGAACATCTTCAATGATATTTTACTGGACATATTTTCAACCCCATCTATTTCCTTTAGCGTTATATTTGTTATTCTTTACTACGATCTATCTTTTATCGTAGTGCAGTTTAGTCTATTTATATAAGTCATAATGTTATTCCATTATTCACTGCCTTGTTGAAGCTTTTCTGAATAGACATTGAATCGTCACTAAACTACATTGTTTGTATTTCACTAGTTGGGCATATCTATAGAACTGGGAGTCTACCTGCCTGATGGCAACTACTCACTACGTTTTGCACAGTATCGGTTGCTACCAGATACCAAAAAAAAGACTATGTGTATATTTTAGCAAAAGATAGATAATTAAATATTTTCCCATCTGCTGGATTTTCTCCTGAATAACGCATTTTCTTCAAATATCCAAGTAGCTCTAACCTTAATATAATTGTCTATCACAAGAAGAATATCCAAAAATAGGTTTTACTCACCCGAATAAGAGTATATCAGATATCATTTTTGGTAAGGTGAATTCAATGAAACTATTTTAATGAGGATTTCTGAAATAATAACTCTACAATGATTCAGTAATATAAAAGTAGAAACATGATATTTCATTTAACCCAATACAGATTTTACCCATTACTGGAATGGTTTCTGCCATTGGCAGAGAAAAATGAATTGTGACAATATATAAATCAAATATCGTTTCGCATGAATTTTCCATAAAATAGCCAAGTTTAAGTTATAATCGCACATGAAAAATAGCATATATTTTAACAATTTTATATAATTGATTTTTTACCGGTAAGTAAGAATGACAAAGTATTTTTCCATGGATGATAAAGAATCAAGTGCACATAAAACAGCTTTTGTTAAGTCACAAAATTGTTCCCTCAATTAACATTTCAGTAAAAGATTTGATGAATTGAAGAAACTACAGCACACTATTCATAGTAAAATTAGCAGAATAGCCTGCAATGTGCTAAAGAGGGTGATAAGTGATGCCACCTACTACATTCCACTATAACCATCCATTCATTATAGAATTTAGTCATGTACGGTGCGCTGATTTCACATTCTATGCAGCTCTTCATCATATTAATTGGCATGAGCTTGTGCTTCAAGCAAACTTCAATTCAAAAAATGGAAGGTAATCAATCTTCTATGGGGCTTGCTTAAATTTTAACATTTGTTTTATGGCACAGTGAATACAAAGTCGTAAGGAGGTGACTGACAGACCTGCCAGTTCAGTAGTATATTATTTGCATAATTGTTCAGATGGAGGTCGAGTTGGTATTTCACCAATTGTGAACCTCTTTGCTTCAAATTTTTTCTTCTCAGCATCTGTTAAGGAATCATGTTTTGTGTAAACTTTGTTTGCAATAGGTATGCTAGCGGAATGATTTGAAACACGAGATCCAAATAGAGAAATATTTTGTGATTTCTCTGTGGTATGAGATATAGAAACTGTGCTTGTTGGTGTTGCATTGGCAGGGGTGGGACATACAACCGAATGAGATAAATCATGAACACTACTTGTACTTTGAGAGGTGAATGATGATTGATGAACAATAGGGCTTTGTGTGCAAGATCCAGAAGAATCAGCGGAGTGGAAATTGAATTGCATTCCATAAAACGTAGAAATCTTGAGATCTCGAGATGGATTATTATCTATATTGTTCATTTGTGATAGGAGATTGCCTTTTGTAGCATCGGACATAGCAAATATTTCATCCTTAGCTGTACTGTATGTGGATTCAATTTCGCTTACAATATTCAAATATTCTGAAGGATGTAATACTGCCAATACTCTCATTTCTTCCGGAGATATGTCAGGTAAACCATCAAGGCATCCTGAACCTTTTGTATACGAATAGCAAGAAAAAGGCCACATCTTTGATTCTGCCCATGTTTTTACATCATTTTTGATAGTCGAAAACATAACATCATTATCATTACTGCTTTTCTCTTCTTGCTCCAGTGCGACATATCGATTATTATTTGACCAATGATATTTATCTTGCTTAACTCTCCCATCACCTCTATTACTAGGACCACTTTTATATCGATGGTTATGATAGTCATCATTATATCCACTAGATTTCCTTGACGTCCTACTATAATCCTGCTCTTGAGGGTGTTCATAGTAACATCTATCTCCAAATCTGCAACTACCTTGCAAATAATATCTGCAAACAGGCATAATTAATATTTGGCTAAAACAAAAATTATGGAAATTAGAAAATCGTAGTAATGAAGGTTTCATCTGAATGTGTATTGCGGCCTTCAGTAGATAATTCCTGAATTGGTAGATACTTATTATTTACCTTAAATACAAGAATAATCAATGTTGAGGAACCATGAAATAAACCAACAGTCCAGATACTTGGCCAATATTCACCAAGTTTAGCCAAGGCGACGGTTTTGGCTGATTATTCCAGTCACTTGCTTATTAAAACAAACAACTCTGAAGTGGGTTTACAACTTTCAACCTCTGGTACAAGGCTAAATTTGGTAGTTATTTACATCACATGATTTTGCCTTCATACAGCAATATATCAAATTGAGCCTATTATGACTAACAGAATAAAATTTATTTCGGTAGTTATGTTTTCAGCTCAAAACAAAATCTACAGACTGTTAACTGTTAAAGTGAACTAGTCAAGAGATGGTACGACCTCTTTATCTAGTTCAGATCGCTCATCAAGTATAATAATTATTCTCCTAGGATGAGTATCAAGATATGCAATTATGTATCGATAAGATATTTTTGATCGTACAATAACAGAGTCTACTTGTACTGTTCCTGTCCTACCACTGGAACCTTTGATATGAAATTTCATTCGCATAGCATCTCTGCCATGCGAATCAATGTAAGCAAGATGGGCAACATGCCTTCTTCTTCCTCTGCTGTTCATCTCACCATAACCTTCAATTGGTGATCCAAGTGCGACTGTGAGTTCCTGATGGTAACGGCATTTTTCTAGGGCATCACTGAATATTTGAGTTGGCCCTGCTTTTGATAACAACTCCTTATATAGTACATAAAAAACGAAGCCTATGCATGTAAGTCCACCAATGATAACTAATGCATAGCTAGTATCTTTGGCTGCCTGCTTTGCTTTTTCGGTTTTTCCTGGAGGTGCAACTTCGTCCCCCTCCCTTTTTCTAAGTTCTTTTTGGAAAACATGGACAGTTGTAGATATAAATCTGATGCTGCACACTTCCACACATCTTTGCTGGTTTATACTTCGAAGTGATTTCGACAACCCAGGCAAATTATTGCAACAAATATTTTTGGATGTAGAGAGAACTTCCTTCAGGCAGGAGATTCGAAACGGTTGGAATTTGAACATTTGGACTATTAGATTATACCAAAACTGATTTCCAGCAACACTGCATAAGTTCAGAGTTTTATTTGTCACTTTAACTAACGTTAACCGTTGATCGGCCTGATACAGGATACGTACAGTGGTGGGCAGTGAGGAACTTAAAAATGATTCTGCATGTCAATAAAATTTGACAACTTCGTGAAGTCATACACATATCATCAAAAATAAATCTTGGGGTCATAAGCTTTGAAGTTTAACTTAGTACAGTACTCCTACCATATTCTGTATTCCTAAACACCATGAAAATTGAAAAATTTCGAAATAACAGAATCACTTCTGGATCTAGTGAAGTTCATACCATATTTATATCTGTTACAGGTGGGTGCCCGGTTAACTCAAATATCAGAGCGTTGGGTACCTATACGCTTTGAGCTATGCATGACTAATGTCCTTGGTTCGAGTCTCATTGAGGAATGATTATATGCGAGAGGTCTGCTGGACACATCGCCGGTGCACATTGCATGACCATGCACAGCAGAATGTGTAAAATGTTAAGCCAAAAACTTTTACCCTGGATTCGGAACTGGTGTCTGCACGAGAGGTCCTGGTTGGCCATATGGTTAAGCTGTATCTTAACCGGTTAACTTCGTCTAATATAAATAATTTCTTTAAAAAAATGGCCAGCGGGATTAAATTTCCGCGTTACCGTAACTGTATTCAATGGTACCGTACCAGTTACCGTACTGATTAAAAGGCAGTTGAAAAATACGAGAGGCTTCAGATATATAAAATTCTTATTATCCACCAAACGCTAATCCTGAACTGACTACCGTAACAAAACTATTTGAAACTTTCTCATGGTGAGAGAACAGAAACTGCTGCATGGCGGAAGAGGCTCTTTTTTTTTTTTTTTTTTTTAAACCGAAATGAGTTATAAAAGAGAAAGTTTTGCATAGTTATTTATCCCAAATCCCAGTTATAGTCCAAATATATATATTTATTATTATATGTAACATGATACATCACACATACATATATGTAATATATCATGTTAACAGTGCATAATATAGAATAATTGATAGCAAGCAATAAAGTTTACATATAAGTACATATATTACACATATCACAAATACCAATTAACCAATATATCGTTACCATATGTTATTTGTACCAATTGTTTATTTGAGTTCGATATGTTGGTGATTTCATTAAAGACCATTTCCATATTATCCATCCAGATTCGTAAGGTTATGATTGTTTTGATTCACCATATATCCAGTGCATATAGTTTTGTAGCGGAAGAGGCTCATACCCTGTGCGGGAGGCAACGTCATATGCTTCAAGGCTTTGATATGCTTGCAGCATTGGCGTCCTCTGCTGGCAAAGAAATAAATACCCCCAAAAAAAATTTAAAAAAAAAACATTGTCAAAACGATGAGGATCGCCTTTTATGGTCGACAATGAGGTTTGTGCCAAATTTCTGTAGCCAAATTAAATACACCGTCAGAGTGGCAAATTCTTCCATGCATCACTTGATTTATTGTCCGAGACATCCAAATTACAATACTGATTCAACTTTTTATTGTTACTGACATGAAGTATTATATTGATTGCGTTTTGGTACCTATGTGACATACAGCCATCGTAACATAGATTGATTAAAAATTTACAAGGTGATACAATGGTTGGCCAATAATAATTTCAGATTTCAATTTTGTAATATTGTAAATAACGGATTTACTACTGTTGGAGTTTAATAGTCATAACAATTTAGTAATGATGACCATTACCGAAGTGAATTAAGGCCTTCGTGGGCCTATTTTGGTACTGTGAACTAGGCGAGCACGCCGAAATAGGCGAGGCCAAAGTGATATTGTGGTGTTAAGGGCCAAAGTTGGCTTTAAGGAGTTGGTTAATTTCAGATGCTAGAGATTGATGTTAAAAAGCATTTTGGCCAAATTTGGAATGTTTTAAAGAGCGAATAGTATTTATTCCCAGATAGTCTCATTTTTAAATGCCATTATTAACCGAATTTGGGATATTTTATTAACATGGATATTACTGATTGAAAGCTATGACCAAATCTCTTTTTTTACATATGGGCCGGCAATATTTGTTCAAGCTAGAGTTCACAGGTAACAATTTGAGCTGTAATTTTTCAGCAACCTCTGCGTTAAGAAAACTTTCCGAAGCACCAGAATCTAATAGCGCTTTAATATTGATTCCATTTATTTCGGCATCTAGTACAGATCGTTTGAGACATTCAGGGTTCCCTGCTAATACGGTGACTAGAAATGGCTTTATCAAGCCAGAAACAATTTTAGGAGCGGACAGGCATACTTTTTGAAAATGACCTCTTTTTCCATAAGCCTGACACTGGACACCTCACGCTGGGTAGCGAAACCGCGGATGAAATTTGCCCTCCACAGAAAAAGCATTTTCTAGAATTTGTTTTCTTCGACAAGGCGATAGAACCTTGTGAAGAATTGGTGAGAGGCGGACAACTAGCTTCCGAGGATTGGGAACCGCAAGGTTATACTGGACAAATACATTCGTTGTGAACTATTGCCATGGGAACAGTTTGAGTAGAATACATGCAAGATTGTTTTTGCGCCCTGTCAGGCATATCAGCTTTATTCTTAAGATCAATAATAGTGTCTTCGAGAAGCCTTTGTCTAATCGATGGAGAAGAATGCCACTTATGAAAGAGTCGCGTATCATTTCAGATTTATAGATGTCAGCTGATACTGGTTGAAAATTACAATCTTTAGCTAACTCTTTCAACTCGTGTAGAAATTCTGCAAGGCTTTCCCCTGATTTCTGAGAGCCGGTGACTAAGAGGTGCCGGGCATAGATAACGTTTTTAGATTTGAGGTACACCGATTTCAGGAGTTGCATTGCTTCATCAAAAGTTTATGCCTCATCAACATATGTGTACACCAGAGGAGATATTGATCAACAACGAAAGTTTATCTACTTCAGGGGGAGTAGAGCTCTCTGTATTAGATAAAGCTGCCTGTGCTGCTGTGACGAAGCCCGAGAAAGTTTTGAACAATTGTTTTATAAGTCTTAGCTTGTGGTAACCTATACAATTCTAATTACAACTCTAGAATCGAGACTAGGCTTTAATCAAATCTTTCACAGCTAAGCATTGATTTTTACCACACCATTACTCCATACTGCGCAAGTTTCTCAAGAAGAAGATCGTGATTAATGGTATCAAATGCTTTTGAAATCTTCAAGAAAGTTCCAGTGGCATGTTGATTGCTTTCAAAGCATTTTGTTATTTCATCAACAACATAATTAACTGCTGAGGCAGTTGAATATTTTTACAAAAGTCAAATTGCCGAGGATGAATAATTTCTTTCTGGTCACGATAATTTATCATCCTGTTGTACATAATTTTCTCGAGAATTTTCGAAAAGAATGGGATGAGCCTGATTGGCCTAAAATTACCAAGGTCTGATGTGCTTCTTTTTTAATAAAGAGGAAGAACCTTTGCAATTTTAAATTTGTTGATATATACGCCAGATGTTAAATATTTATTGAAAATATGAACCACAATATCTAATATGTGCTGTGGAAGGTGTTTGAGAATATCAGAAGAAATACCAGCAACTTCAAATCTTGATTTTGGCCTCATATTTCTGATAATATTTTTCACCTCTGAAGAAGAAGTGGGTCTAAGATACATTGAGGTTGGACATGATTTGCCAGTAAATGAAAGGTGAGATTTTGAGGAGTTTGGAGTAGGCATTCAATCAATCAATCAATCTCTGCGCAATCTCCTTTTTCTGCAACTTCACTATAAGTATTATAAGGGAAACCCACAGATGGACCTGGGTTGGCCTTTACTCTGCTAAGCAGATGATTTACCGTTTTTTCACAACTGGAAAGTAAATTTCATATACACTGGAAAAAGTCATGAAAAAATTGTTCAAAGCAATCATTGGCATTCTGAAAGTCCATATAATCAGATATATTTCTATATTATCCGACCTATTCATAAATGAAAAGCTATGGAAACTCGTGGGGTAGTAAAATTTCATTTTCCTGCGGTACATCCAAGAGCCGTGGAGTTGCAATTCTCCGTAAGAAAAAAAAAACTTAGGTTTTTCTATTCACCAGACGATCACTGATGACACTGGGAGATTTATTATTAAGGATATCGAAGTAGACAAATCCTGAATCTTATTTTATTTTATTTATATTTACAGACCTAATTAAAACAACAGAAATTTTTTTCTTCAATTATTTGCTAAAATAGAAACCACAGTACCGGACAATATAATAGTCGGTGGAGATTTTAACCTAATTCTTAATCCTATTTTAGAAAAAGTTGGAGGCTCCAAGAGACACAACACCCACATCAATACTTGAGTATGAAAACGACTAATGTTTGAGTACCCATTATGTGATGCGTTTCGAGAACTTATCCAGAAAAAAGCGTACAAACCAACTGTTCATAATATCAACACGTTTGGACTTTTTCCTGATTTCTCGTAATTTGTTGACTAGCATCAAAAACTGTACCATTGAGCCCGCTGTTAAATCTGAGCACTCTGTTAAATCTGAGCACTCATGACCGTTAATTACTTTAGATCACTAGCCGTTTCCCACAGGTTCTGGATTTTGGAAACTAAACTGTTTTTTTTTTGCAAGATAGCGAATGATGTGATCGATGTGATTGAAAAACTCGTATGCGAAACTATAGAAACCAAATCTATCCGGCGTTTAATGAAACACGACCATATTTTAACCTGTCAAGATGAAATATTGGATACCTTGCGAGAATTTCATGCCGACCATTATCAGCAACCTCAAGAAACAACTTTACCGAACGACAGTGTATACTTTTCGAATATTTCTTATCCACAGATATCAAGTGCAGCAGGAAGGAATCTATGTGAAGCACCCCTCACTGAACTTTAAAGATCATTATGCAAAATGCCAAACGAGAAAGCGCTAGTCCCTGACGGATTTACTTCCGAGTTTTATACAACCTTTTGGCACCTATTTCAGAACCAATTCTAAAAAGCTTCCAATATTCACTATCGAAGGGGCACTTGTCGCCTTCGCAAAAGTCGGGATAACACCAAAAAAGACAACGATCCACTTTTTGTGGAGAATTATCGCCCGATCACGCTACTCAATTGAGATTATGAAATTTTGGGCAAGTCCATTGCAGAAAGATTAGAATATGAAGCCAAAAATGTTGTGGACAAAAGTAAAAATGGATTTATCTCGCAACGTTTTATTGGCGATAGCGTCACACTATACAAATTTTCCAGGAACTATATTAACTCTCGATTTCCAAAAAGCTTTTGATTCCATTAACTGGGGCTTCATACATTTTGCTCTTAAAAAATTTGGCTTTGGAGAAGAATTTGTAAATCGATATCTTCTTTGTATAATGACGCCAGTAGCGTAGTTTCCAAAAAATGGATTCATATCTGATCGACTTCCAATAAAGCCTCCTCTAAAATTAACTTGTCCAAATCAAAAGCTTTTTATATAGGTTCATCAAGACGAATCACATCCAAGCCAATGGCTGATGCGGGATTGGATTGGCCCACGGATACAATTAAGTACTTCGGAGTTACAATTCCAGTGAAGAATGAGGATATGACTAACCTTTTTGATCAAATTTTTCAGATAAGTTAAATAGAATCAAAACAATACTGAACTTCAGGTCATCCCGTACTCTCTCGCTACTAGGAAGAGTCACAATAATAAAAAGTTTGATCTTGCCGATTCTGCTATACCCGATCTCTACAATTTGTACCCATATCCCCAAAAGATTTATAATACCGCTGAATCGGACCCTTTTCACTTTCGTGTGGGGTTCGAATTGGGAGAGAGCTAAAAGGTCTACCTTATGTGCTATCATTGAGGAGGGTTGGTGTTAATATGCTCGATGTAGAGTCATATATTACCGCCCTCCAACTCACGTGGGTACGTAAGTTTTTCAACAACTCTTATATGAGCCCATAAAAGGACTTTCAGTGTCAAGTTTATGACGGTCTGATTTAAAACCCCTCTTCCGTGGAAATGTTGCGCAACACAGTAATATTGTCCAAAATATTACTTTATCGTGCATCAAATCTTCCCTTAAAACCCCTATTAACCTACTACAGATCCAAGGAATCGCCTTGCAATCTGCTTCAAGAAACTATATGGTACAACAAAAAAAATGAAATTTAATGAGAAAACTTTATATTCCAGTTTTCTCGAAACTGCGAGTCTTTTGGAACTCCGTCAAGTTTTCAATTCAGAAGGTGAAAACTACCATTACGACCGAATTATGGAAAACCTGAATATACCATACAGGAAGCAGGATTTTATTCTGTACACAAAAATAATTCGTGCAACCCCAGAAGAGTAGATGCCGCTGCTCGGTTTTAAAAAAAGCGAATTATTTTCAAAGAAATAGACATCTTGAAGGAAAAACTAGTTAGGGAGTACTACAGTACCAAACTCGCGTATGGTTTATTTTCTCGTCAAATAATCACAAATACTGATAATGCACAGCGTAAATGGAAGAGAATTCTGGATACTGAAATATCTTGGCCTGATATATACAAAATCCTTCGAACTATATCGCGCGAAACTCGGCTTCGTTCCTTTTACATAAAATTTTGTCTGAACTTCATAGTTAATAAAAACAGCTGGTGAAGATTGGATTTCTGGACCTGAAGCGCCATATTTAACAATGTTTAACTAGTTGTTTGGAGTCGGAACTAATACTCCCAGAGCAGATAGCATCAACCATTTTTGTTGTGTTGTGTTTGACCCATGTTTCGTGATGTATGTTTTTCACCCTCACGAATGTCAGTTGACAACATCATAATATCAAACACTGTATGAATGTTAAATTGGCAGTACTGTTCACTTCACTCATACATGAGCCAGAGATGGAAGAAGCCCTATGGACCTTTTCCCGAGCATTGATTTTCCTACTTACTTCCGGACTGGAACCCTATCACTGAATTGTTTATGATGATGTAATAACGCAAATTTAGAATCTCGCTCTCATGGATTTCTCACTAAGAAAATCTTCAGGCTGAACATGTCGTCGTTTCAGTATTTTGGTATAATTTTCCTGGGTTTTTGTTTGCATTGCATTTAAAGATATATAAATTAAATCAATTTACAGTGATTGACACAATAATTGCTCCGTGGTTTTGGCGTGAAATCCATGAAAACTTACCAGAATAGGCTAGATGAAAATCGCAAAACAAAAACTACCTGGAATACTTAGTTGTTTTATCAGTTCAATTTTTTGCTTAAAATCTGATTCGGCCAGACTTACTCAGCAAAACTTGTTAATAATCTTAAAATATCCCGTCAAACTTTTCCCATTGTGAGGTATTTTGATGGGTAAAAGATTCATTGCATTCACCCATTTCAGGCCCAAACATGGACAACAAAAATATAAATGTTCAGAGAAATACAGCCCTTTTTATTGTGTATATGCTTATTAATATTAGCTTATATTTTGCATTTTATTTCTCAATAAACACACAATGGTTGTATCAAATACTGTAAATGTTAAATCTGCATTTTAATTTCACCCATACATGAGCCATACCCCATACACACCCATGAAGGTTTATTGCATTCCCCCATCTCAGGCCCAGATTCTGATAACAATTAGTTTATTACACTTTTGAAATCAGATCAAGTATGTCAATGATAATGAAACACATAGTTTACAAAAATATAGAAGTTTATAAAAATACGGCTGAATTTGAGTTGTGTATAGGGATTTAACGCATGTTTTTGATGTATTTTTTACCCTCACGAATATCAGTTGCCGGCATAATAATATCAAACAGTATGAATATTAAATCTACAGTACAGTTCACCTCACTCATACATGAGCCAGAGATGAATGAAGCCCTATGGAATTTACCAATTTCGGGTCTGAACATGTATAACAATTAGGTTGGTATGCATTTCAAATCAGTTCGAGCATAAGTCGACGATAAAATTTCAATCTTCGCAAAATTACAGCCCGTTTTTTGGTGTGTGTATGGGTTGAAAACATATTTATTAGTCTGTTTCATCGCAGAATATTCAACTTTCTGTTATGACTTTTCAATTTTCCTTTAGAAAGAGCTAAAATTCTTTCCGAAGCATGAATTTCTCTGATTAATTGGTAATATGTTTGGAAAAATCGCTTTTTTGTAATTTACATCTTTATACAAAGAAGCAAGCTGGTATTGATAAACTAATCAAGTTCAATAGTTTTGCAACTATTATTGATATTTTCATTCATCAAGTAATGAATCCATCATTTTTTGCGATATGATTTGGTTCTTCAAAACTACCATGACAATTTCTTCCAGGGATTTCCCCCAATCAAAGTTTTTCTCTTAATTCTTTTTCATATAAAATTCCACAAAAAGTGATCAATTGAATGAAGAAAAAAATAAAAAAGAAGAAAGACTTGATAAATGTATCTGCATATAAACTGGTAAAAAGTAAGTTGATATGTAAACAAAGAAAGAATCAGCGATTTAATAATATAGACTTTGCCTAAGATAGTTAGAACTCTCATTCTCCATATCTGTAGAACATTTTTAGCTTTTTCTAATACATGCGGGAAATTAAGTTCAGTGTACATAGGTTTACTGGAATTACAACTCCAAGAATAGAGAACTGGTCTGTCCACTTTACAATTATACTTAGTATAACCCTGTCTGTTTCATCCGCATTCGTTGATTTTTAATTGTGTCGTTGAAGAAGTCGAAAGAAATTGATTGATTGTACCAGATAGGGTTCCAATATTTATGACCTGAAGTTCTGCTACATTGACATTGCAACCACTGACTGTGTCTGTTCTACGTCACTGCTACCCGCGAGGTGCTTCGCTGCTGTGAACGCCGGGTGATGAAAGGGTCAAGCATCGAACCATCGGCCTTCAGGACAATACGATCGCGCTTAACCGACTGAACCTCCGAGCTGGGTCAGCAATGTTAGGTTATTGTGCCTGAGGAATGGAAGTTGGCTGGAGTTCGCCATCCTACGATCACTCACCAAAACCCGATCCTTTTACGGCCGTATCACGTGACCAAGTGCAGAAACTGACAACAGGTTGTTGGTAGCAGGTAACTTACTCAGTACGGGATGGAGGTCGGCTCTTTATTCAAAGTATTACGTTACGATTTATCTATTACGTAGGCAGGTGATAGAGAAACCCAGGGGCCCATTGAATATTTTCTATCTAATTTGTTTAAAAAAAATCTTTTTAGACGCGTGTACCGGTAACGTACGGTACCGTACCGTACCTTATTCATATTCAGTACTGTACGGTACCGTACAGAGCAACTCCACCAGTACCGTACCATAGGTACTGCGTACCGGTACAGGGTATTCAGGTTTTATACGGTACCGTACAGCGCACGGTATTAAATATATTATTATATAAAATGAATTGTGAATGCTATTATACCGGTAATAAATTGGATTGGATATACAACTCACTTTCTGTTCTTATAAGCAAATTTACCAGGTATTCTTCCGGGCATTCTTGGTGTCTGTGTTGAATTTCAGAATACGAACACCAATGTGCTTGAATGCTATGTGGTAAATGCAGAATGGGAGTGTTAAAATATTTTCTTGAAAAGTGCCATCATTTGTAAATGCGAAGATTATTACCGTATAGTTACTTGCAAATTTTTTCTTTATAACTTACGGTACGGTATATATTTGGCAGGAATGGGTGATGATAGACTTTGATGACCAACTGGTCGTATCGCCATTCCCCAGTCTGTACCGAAATACATACCTATGATGTGTATCTACATACAATTTAATGTATTACAGATTATATATGGCATTTCTGGTTGACAAAATAATAAATTCTCTCTCTCTCTCTCTCTCACAACAATACTGGAATGCTGAATCACGATGCTTTCTGCTTATGCTGTATGGTGATCTGCCTATATTTAGTACTGTAACTCCTATAAGTTATAAGTTAACTTATACTGTATAGTTGAAATTTTCATTGCTATGTAAAACCGGACTACTTTGGAAGATATTCGGTCATTTCTGGTCGAAAAAAGCTCCCTTTAAACATGAAAAGGGTTTTTAATTACCGAAACGACCGAAAAGTACAGAAACGACCTAGAAATAAGTGGAGAATGTACTGAAACGGCTGTTTTATTTATGTTGTTCGGTTGAAAATCAAGCTGAAATCAAAGTTTTAAGGTGACTCCAACCATTCAGTGGGATAAAAATATTGATTATAGTTCATAGCGCCACCTAGCAGTGCAACAATTTTTGCCGCCTGGTTATCGACATCATTGTCCTTGCGACAAAGTGACACTTTTTTTAACTTGATAATATTTTGTTTTTTAAAATTTTATTCCGTTTATTATTGGGATTGTTTGATATAATTGGGTTTATCAATATGATTAACCATAGGATATGGTATTATTTTTTATTCAGTGGGAGAGGGAAAACTGAGAATACAACTTAACCCTATGGCGAACCACGACCTCTCGTGCAGATACAGTTCTGAATCGGGGTGAAGGTTTTTGAAATTTTGTATTTCTCATTTTACCTGTGCATGGACCTGGTTGGAAGAAGCCGTAAGCAGCGCTTACATGAACCACCGTTCAGCAGACCTCTCGCACATAATCATCATCCCTCACGGGATTCAAATCTGCGTCATGACGATCAGAGATGCGTAGCTTGAAGCGTAGTCCCAACGCTTCTAACTGATTGAGCTAAACGGGGACTCCCGGTTTTGGGACATGAATATTTTGTATCATAAAAATAATAAAAAAAAATCTGGATTGGCATTGGATTTTCCTTAACACTCACACAAAAAAAGATAAACAGTTTTATGTTTACTGAATAATGGGTGAATAACAGTTATATTATCAGAATTAAGTTTGGTCAAGCAACCCATTGTGTAACATCTTATTATTATCTGTCATCATTGTGATGTTATTGTTCGAAGAAGTACTGAGTGTTATAATCACTGATCACAGATTTGTTCCTCCATGGGGAGGAAAGGGTGGTGGGACCACTTTAAAACTCCGTTTTTAGATTAATTATCATTGGTAAAGTATAACTGGGGCCGTTTCAGGACATTTCTCGCTCGCTTGAGGTCGTTTTCTGTAGTTTTTGGTCGTTTCGGTAATTAGGGTGACCGTAAGGAAAATATGACTCAAAGGTTTTGGAAGGGAAGGAACAGTCCTCTCAGAAAGGTTTCGTAACTAATAACATGTACCCTAATAACATAGATCCATCGAAAAGATAAATTTGGCATCTTTCTGTCTCTGGTAAAATGATTTCTTAGCACAATCGGTTGAATTAGCACATTATAATAACAGAAAGACAGAATTTTTTTCTCCTTTGAAATACATCACACAAGGGATAGTCTGACTCGACTAGTATATGTGTAAAAAAAATAAAGAGTTTAGAAGAAATGACCATAGTCGTCTTTAATTAATAAAAGGAGCCTCTATACTGATAACAATCAAGTAATGGTCATTGATTGGGAATGTTTGAGCCTTAGGAATATGATTTCACACTGAATGAAATGACAAGACTCAGGATAAATCTTGTGGTAAGATAAAATTGTAAACATTGTTAATTACATACTGTGAAAACTGTTTTGTCAAAGCATTTTTGGCTATGTCCTTGCTAATTGGGATTTGGATTAGGCGGTGTGATCCTTCAGTGACTCATTGACAAAAGATTTTGTTTTCTAACTGGGGTAAACCATTTTTTTTATTATATCCACTTCTTAATAGTGATCACAATGTCCAAGGCCCTGTAACAGCAGCCACTTATAGACGGACAGGGTTACAATTACTGGAAAGATATAATCTTTTCCTGTTTCGTCTTAGTCTACCCAAGTTGTTACATCCTGGGTGTAGTGTTGGGAATGGATAAGCGAGCCGGACTCGTGGGGCTCGATCACCAGAAATCTTCAACCTGAGATACCATCGCACACATATATTATATATATCTTTCTAGTTTACAAATAGTCAGAAACCTTTATAGTTGCTTAACTTTGCTGTTCTTTAATAATGGATGAGGAAGATAATGGTGGAGAAATACAAACAACAATTACTAAGGGTCATTCTGGCCACAGTCAGATTCTACATGTTCGACAGGATTCTGCCAATGAATTGGATCAACTATTTAATGTTGTTCTGGATCCCAGTAAAAAGACTAAATCTCTCCCAATGAAGCATAGAAAACTTCCCAAATCATTTTTTCAACAACCAGACAGGCCGAGACATGCACCGATGCATGCTCATTCTCGTTCTATGGGTGGATTAGTATCAACACCCATCAATCACTCTCGTAGTTCCAGCACAGATTCAAGCGCATCTCACCAATCTGGTCTTAATCTTTCATCGAGCAATCTTCACCAGCAGTCACCAGCACATGTGAATAATAACCCCGGTGCTCGTACAGGGAACTTTACTCCAGGACCAGTTCAGCATTATCCATTTGCTAATACACCTCATATGGGATTGCAATTACCACAAATTGCACATTCTAGGTCAAAGTCATCGCCTGCAAGCTTACAAATAGCTAATGCAAACCTACAAATGAAAATTCAGCAACCAAGTAATCAGATAGAAGTGCCTCCCGATATGCCGCTCCCACAGGGATGGGAATTTGCTAAAACGCCGGATGGTCAAACATATTTCATGAAGTAAGTTGATCAATTATATCTATAGCCCTCTTTATCCTAGCTTATGATTAATAATGTTTTGTATTTTTTGATGCTTTTTGTAATATTGTCAAAAACTGAAAACCTTATAACTGAAAGGGATGTAGAGAGTTATGTCCTTGCTCGCCAACTCAAATCAACGTCTTGTTTTCGTGTAAATGCCGCAATTTCACCATGTTTTGAACGTCATTTCTAGCTTGCCTATATATTTTTTCATACTTTATAGAGCTTACATATTACAGAAATAGCATGGCTGTATCATTAAGATTACATTTAGGAATCTACGTCGGCATGTTAGCGCATTTTTTCTTATGATGATAACGTCTAAAATATAGTCTAACACAGAACTTCATCTGACCTGGAATGATCTGGAGCACAGACAATGAGATTCGATCAAGTGTTTCGTTATTTAAGATTCCGCAAATGAATGCTCTGAGTTTTTTATAGAATAAATTCTGTTTCACTATTACGCTTACTGGCAAATTCCTTCTTCATAAGTTTAGTGTTTTGGAAGTCACTAAGAATGTTTATACGAAGTAGAAGAAATTTATGTTCATGTTTTAAACATGCAGATACTCTAATAGAAATTTTGCTATTTACAAGAGTATTTGAACTCATGATCTTGAAGGTTCTTATTTAGGTAGCCTGTAGAAAATGACATGAACACTTTGAAAACCCTCAGAAAGAAAAAGGTTTTATCCTTCTGCCACTAGTGTGCATCCCTGCTAAATTTAGGAATATCTAGATGTTTTGTGTCTATTCGAAAATTCAAAAGAAAAATTTTGACCACAGTCACATGGTTCATCAGCAGACTCCCTTCAAGAAATCCGGGTTGATTTCCTATTAAGTGTGACCAGAGGAAACTATCGATCCTTGATAATCCTACAATAAAGGAAACTATTAATACATTTGAGTCTTTAATATATCCTGCTTCAGAGTCGTACAAAGTCAATAATATATATTTATATTCGAGTTGGATCAACTATGATATTTTCACTTCTGTAGAATGTAGTGTTCGCTATGAACTATTAATTAGGTGTCGCACAATACTGCATTATTAAGTTATTGCAAAACTAATATCTCTGTTTTTTTTCAAGAATGTGCTTTTATTACTAACAGAAGTTGAATTTGCTCAAACATGTGTTAACGTATCAACATTTTGTGATTACGGTAGACATGTAAGGAAAAAGCCTTATTCATTTTAAAAGCTAATCAAATTCAAAATTTTATGAGTTAAGGTAATAAGGTATTTGGTCAATCAAAAATACTCCGCTCAACTACCTCGAAGTACAAGTTTTTTAGCCTGTACGTAATGTTTTATCAAGATTCAATAGTAAACAATATTAGTTTATCAAAAGATGGGATATGATATCATTTTTCAAATAGGGACTGGTCATACCAATACCATGTATCAACTTTGTGTACCTTAACCAATAGTGGTGTATATGTGTCTGTTTTTGATGTTGTGCAACTGCTATATAGCTGTAATTATTTATTTTGAGGCAGACAGATAAATATTTTCTAACATGCTTTTTGTACCAGATTTCATGGCTCGATTCTTGATTTTGTTCTTCAGTATACATCTCTTAATGTTGAAAAAATAACATTACTGATAGTTCTATTTTTTAACTAAACTATTTCACTGCTTTAGCCACGCGGACAGAACAACAACATGGGTTGATCCAAGAATTGCGATTTTGGAAGAGCAGCAAGGAAGGGCTAATGCTAATAACATGCAGGCAGTCAATCATCAACAGCCGCAGATGCATATTAACAATGTACAACAAGCTGAGGTATGTAGATATTCACGCATTTGATTGCCCTTTGGGTTAAAATGTGCCTCATGTGGCTATTGTAGCTACTTTTATCATTTGTTTTGAGCTTGTGTTTCTGATAAGGAAAGTGGAAAAATTGCGGAATATACCATATACCAATTTCATCTCTTCCTCAGTTGCAAATTCGAAGTGAACATTTTCGGAGACATTGCAATGACTTTTCCAGTGGCTGCTTGCAGTAGACTGCTTTAATCTTTGCGTAATTGATGCAGAGAATGGCTGAGAGAGATTGAGGTTATATCATTCAAATACATAGTGCACTAAAGTTTGTGGGTCGAGATTTGTCAAAGAATTGTAAATTTCACAATGGTAAATTAAAAATAGGGATCAACTTTTATTACTGTAGTCAGTTGGATTAAAAGAATTCCTTTTACCCATAATATGTTGTCTGTAATAGCTATAAGAATCCAAATTTAATATGATTCCGACAAATTGCAAAAACAAAAAATATAAAAAAGTTTGTGATTAAAATCCAACCTTTCTGTAGTTAAAACAATGCTACATAAATTTAACAACGCTGAATATTTTTTAAGAGATATTGAATTGGAAATCGTCATTCAAAGAATGTAAACTGGATGCATTCTCAACGAAATTTAAAAAAAATCGCAGTTTAACTCAAATCTTGCAATAAATAAAACAAAGTTATACTTTCAATTCATAAAAGCTGTAACCTCACAAATTTTACGAATCTAAATTTTTTTCAAGACATAATGAATTGGACCTTGCCTTCCAAAGAGTTTGAACTATGTATTGACGCGACAAACTGAGAAACAAAATTTTAGAAAAATCGAGAGTCAACTCATATTTTGCGATAAATAAAACAAGGTTATACCTTCAATTCATAAAAGAAGTAACCTCACAAATTTCATAGGCCAAATGTTTCTCAACAGATAATTGTTAGACATTGTCGTCCAAGTAATTTAAACTAGGTGTAGTGGTGCGCACTTGTCTACATAGCAGTTTATTTTAAACAAAGGATTTAATCATAGTTTTAGTTATTATTTACCGATAATAGGCAAGTAATCATCATATGTTGTTTGTTAGTTGTAATTGATAAGCTATCTTTGCCGCTTTGATTCAAAGAACCATAATCACAGCAAGAGAGCATTTTTCATAAAAAAATGAGTGATATTATCATTTTTTGAAAAAACAATAAGAGTCCCTCCTAGGGCTGGGCAATTCGATTCGGTGTTTCGAATCGATTCGAAGCACAATATATTCGAATCAATCGTGAATCGTTCATAGGAACAAATAATTACTAATTGGACTAAAATTTTCATTTTTAACGACAAAATGCAATCGATTTTGCTCATATTTGACCTGATGTAATATGAAAATTGTTGCTCTTAGACATAGGGTGTGAATTGAATATCGACTATTTAAATTATAAATTTCTTGATTTTCACAATGAAGACAAGTTGTAATAGTAAAAATGGGATATTTATTATTTACATGGAATCCATGATTCGATCTGATTCGAATTCCAAATGATTCGGTTTTGCCCAGCCCCAGTTCCTTCTTCAAAATAGGCAAGACCAATAAATTCACAGCATTGAATGCCCAAATATGTTTATTAACAAAGGAAAATATGAATTGCTGTTGAATATTGGTTGTTCATTTTTAAAAAACAAAATTTTGGGTGAGGTTGTTAAAAAATCCTGTAAAATCCATACCTGACTCATATATAGCTTGCAATATTTTTTCAACATCCCTTTATTAGTGATAGTTCTTGGAACATGGTTATTCGTTATCCAATAATCATATCTACCTTCTTGTCCACTTTGTGACCTAAATTTTTTCTATATTCCAGCAAGTACAACAACCTCTTCCAGCTGGTTGGGAACAAGCAACAACGCCACAAGGAGAAATTTACTTCATAAATCATGAAACACGAACCACTAGCTGGTTGGACCCAAGACAGAGAAGTTTGTTTTAATAAATTCCTCTAGGAATTCAGGGCAATTCAGAAATACTCCACAATTCCATAATTATTCCGAAATACTTGCATCGAATCCTATTTCGAAACTTTTAATAACCTAGAAAACATTAAATAAATATGTGGAATTGAGTGTATATATGTAACAGGGTTAAAGAATGAGACTATCACAAATATTTCAAATCACATGGCAAGCATATCACTAAACGAAAAATTAAGATATAATGTGTCAATATTTGAAGAATGTCCAGCAAAAGTGATGTTGATGTGTCCCTAATTAGTCCCTAATTATTTCACACAATTGTGAAATAGAATCGATTCTTATCGAAATCTTAATATACTAATTGTATTAACCAGTAAAAGTTGAGCAGTCATTTGGTAAATTAATACCATTATATTTCATACTAATAAAATGTTTTTCGAACCAAAATAATGAAAAAAGTATTAACTTGCCGTTCTTCGATTTCAGATGTTAATGTAGGAAGTCAGTCACAAATGAATGCACAGATACAACAACAGCTTCATAAGGTTGGTATTACACTTTCTGTGGTATGATATCCTTTCCGTCAGAAGGATTTCTGTAACTGTAGGCTTCTTTTACGTATTACGCTGACATAAATCACCGCTTTTTTGTAAAAAGGGCAAAATATGGGTAACTATCAGCAATTTTGTTTATCTAAAATGTTGAAACGTTATTATATATATATTTCTGGCCCAACTAATAAGACGTTGGCCAATACCGATAACAGGTTCGATAATTTCAGTTTTTAACTGATAATTTGCCTATATCAAACCTATTATTTGATATATTTTGTGCCCTGTTGCAAAACTAAAAAATGGTTTTCAGCGAACACTAATACACTTGTAACGAGATATCGAGTCATATGCTCAGGAATCCACTAGAACATGAAAATATTTTCACATTGGTATGCCCTTTACAACGAAAAAATTATTGCTTTTGGTTTCTCAAAAATTGAGGAAAAATTCTGACGATTAATCCCGATATGTGGAGTGGAGTAAATCCTCCCATCTGCATCTGCTTTTAAAAATGGTAGATACCGATATTCCTAAAATACTTGAAAATGAGTCCCGATATACTGATGGGCCGATGCATCGGTCATGCCCTATTACAAGGTGGCATAATCTGTTTAGCGTCGGGTGTCTCAGAAATTGAGGAAAATTCCCGTCTGACGGTAAAAAATCCAGATATGCGCCAAAAGCGTATAATTTACCAGATGTGCAATCGCCTCTATCGCACAATTTTAACGGTGCGTTTATAACAACTCTCAGCATGAAAGATTGTAGATTATGATGGAACTTCTATGTTTACAATAAATGCGGCCATACATGATTTTTTGTGGTGTAAAGGTCACCATGCTCAAATTAAATTTGACCAATAAAGACCGAGTAAAAGCTTTCCAAAATGTAGTGTAATCACGCTGTTGCCAGAGATAATTGATAATTCAAACAATATATCATTGGTCATGAAATAACTTATTATCATTTGGAAATAAGAATAGTGAATACCGAAATATATCATTAGATTCCACAATTGTGGGATTTTTCTTGTTGAGCTAATTTTTCTTGTTGAAGAGCAACGTGGATTTGCCATCTTTTTTGGCTACATTTCATTGGCTACAATTAACATTACATTTTTAAAAGAAATTTTCCAACTACATCCTTGTGTACGCACAACAAAAATAATATATCAGGGAATAAAAAACGTCCTGTGGCAGCTTTGTGTGTAGGGGATCATAGATCTTGAGTTTGTCGCACCCTGGCGGGGATGCTCATTTGAAAAATAAAAAGTGCAAAGTAGCGACACAACCTGTTTTATTCGAGCAATTGGAGATCGGGAGAATAGCCCATTTTGCCTAAAAAAAGCATCGTTGCAATAAAGCTTGCTGCATTTGGATATATATCTTCCGAAAAGAAGTTGACTGGCCGGCGCACCCTAGAATTTTCGAAGCTTGGCCACACGACAACTGATAATCATTCCACGAAGAATCGAAGTAGTATATTAGGTTTAGTTTTTTTTTAAGAACAATAAAAGCCGTTTTACTGTTTCTTACATATACACAATTTATTATATTAAAAAGTAATAGAAAATCTGATAGGTGTTAAATAAATTTTACCGAAACTAAAAAACATAAACGAGAAATTGCAAGGTTTAACAAAATCAAGAGAAATTAAATCTGCCAATTATTCAATATCTTAAGTTCTACCCACAAATCAGAATAAATTAGGGCTTGTTTTTGGATGAATATTTTCAATCAGAGTCTTGCCAAATTTGGCTCCTGGTTAAGCATCGAAATTTCTGACGAGCGAAGTCATCAAAAAAATTTTATGCGTTTCCAACGTGATGGTGGAAAACGGAACTAATGAAGACTCAAGTAATTTATGGCCATGCACAAAACAGAGATGGGTATTTATTTTTAAATATGAAGTGTTATGATGACTAAATGACTAAAATCTAGGTCAATCAAATCAGTTTTATCATAATTTAAGCATTTAATAAAATGGATACCTTGTGTTGAAAATATTTGCGGTGATAATTGTATTGTATCAGTCGATTAAAATTTCTGGATGGTGTCAATCTGGAATCGATTTCAGCGTTAAGGGAAAATGTGTATTGTTTGATGGTCTGTGTATGAACGCAAAAGCAAAAGTTGCGACGCCAATATGATATCGACGTCTAATGTTGGTGAATTAAATAATGGGGTGCGCAAATTATACCATTGAAAGGAGTAGACAATAGTCTGTATCCAGTGCATGTAAGCCGAGCAAGCTTGTTTATTGATTTTTTCCTCCCTATTTTTCTTCGGATATGTGCCGTCTTCTTCGACTGTTTGAGTCTCAGCGATTCTGCCCCTCTGCCCTACTATACATTAGCAAATTTCAAATATCGTTTACACTAAACTGTAAGAACGATCCTACTTCAAATATTTTTAGATGAATCAGTTGGACATAGGTGGTCCGGTACCTAGTTCTTATCAGCAACGAGGTGTTTCTGGGTCACAAATGATGATCAAACAACTTGCAAAGGATAAAGAAATTTTAATGATGAAAATGAGGCAGCCAACGATTTTCAAGCAAGTATGTAAATTTTATGCTAAAGTTCATTTATCATATTCATATTCGTATATTCATTCGTATATACTGTGTTAAGTTTGAGTCAATCGGACTCACCACTGAAGCGAAGTTCATCTATTGACAAAATTGGATTTTTGATTTGATATGACTGGCACATTACTGATCATTTCTTTCACTTGTTACCTGCATATTGCAATCGTCTTACGTGCATTTGCGAATTCCAGTTTTCAGTATCTTCCTTGTTTACACTGTCTCCATTTTATGGGGATGGTTAAGGGATTTTAGAGAAAATTCACTATTTGGTAGTAATCTGACATGAAGTCAATTCCATTGAGAATACACAGTCCTAACTACCCTTGACATGTTACTTCAGTGGCACTAATAAATGTGTCTTATATTAATATATTTAAAGCATTGACAAGGTTTAAAACAAAAATTCAGCCTTAATGAACTCTGTATGTCACTGTTATTCGGATCAGCAGATTCTCAATTGTATTTTATACGGATTGTTTGGAAAATAATTTTTAGACTGGTATGGATCCATTTTTGGGAAGTAATCCATCATATCATGAACGTGAACCAAGTCGAGACAGTGGTGTCAGTGGGATGGGAAGTAATTTCAACATACCTAGAGCATCCGATGATTATATGGAAAGTGTTGAGGAAATGGATACAGGTTTATATTTACTTCTTCTGGCTTTGCAATTTAGTAATAGAAATATAGTAATTTTGGTGCAAATATTTTTTGCTAAATAATTTTTAATCTTCACCTATCAATGTAAATCATCTTTAACTTGATTTGAAGTTGTACTTTTCATTTAGACACATCCTAACATAAAAATAAATTTAGTCAATCATGAGTCACTGATAGTGCAATCCATCAGTCACACATACTGAACAAAAACATATTTGAGTAAGATTTTTTCTGACCGGGATACATACCTCTAAACAAATTCCTAATTAAAACTTCAGACTAGGTTAAACTGAATGGATGTATATGTTATTCTCTCTTAGTTATTTTGATCGGATACTTGAGATAATGATTCTCTGCTGTTTTTGTTTACGTTTTATTAGATGGAGGCAATCATAACCCACAAATGGGTCGACAGCAACAAAGTTGCATGGCCACTGCTCAACGGGCAAGACAACAACAGCAACATGCCCCAAGAGGTGGTAATGCACATCAGCAACAACAAGCCCAACATTTTCCAGATTTCCTAGACAGTCTGCCTGCATCAAGTGTTGATTTTAGCAATGATGGAAACCATCAGCAATCGAATGCATTAGATGGAGATGAACTGGTGCCAAGCATCAGTGATACACTCTCACCAGATTTCATTAATGATGTGGAATCCATGCTCAATCCAGTTGTAAAGAGTGAAAACATGGACAGCATGACCTGGCTTTAATATTGCTGTCCAATATTTAAAATCTCATTCTGAGGATGTATCAAAAAAAAAAAACTGCCAATCAGCCATTGGTACTATTCATGTCCAAGTTACATAACATCTTCAATATTTTGTCTGAATACATATATCTTTTGAGGGTCATTTCACTTTGCAATGGTGATTTTTAACTTGAACCAGAAATGCTTATTCTGCTTACTTGAATATTCTCGATTCCGATTAAAAATCATTTAATTTTTCAATAATTGCTAATTGATTAATCTTACAGCGAAATAATACTTAATGTTTGACATTGTTACATAACATGCGAAACATGCCTTAAACATAATTTTTCTGATCTGTAATCTTGAATCATAGATGAAGTATATTGGATTTATGATGACATCAAACATAATGCATTTGGCAAGTTATGACCAAGCAAAGAAATGTAATGCATGCTACATACTGGTATACGAAATTGAAATCATATTCCAGTCCAGTGAGACAAAGTATTGGCTTGCCAATAGTGCATAAGTACACCCTCAAAAGATTTCTTCCCACAGTGTGCCTTGCTTTTTCATTTTTAAAATGCCCTACTATTTTGTAATACATATAAACTTTTTTGGAGTGTGATATTCTAGATTTTTAAATATTTTAATTAATGAAATCGTGTTGTGAGTTTACTCTTATAAAAAACTTTGACCGAATTTAAACGATTTTATTTAAATTTTTTTATCTAAATTGCCTTATTTGTTTTATATTTGAACGTGTCTTGTGTGACATCGTAGATTTTAAACCATCTCTGTAAAAATGTATGACGGGTTGTTCCTCTCGTCATATAAATTTTCCTTGACCAATTTGTCCTTTCATTTGGGTTATCCCAGTCAGAAATTTTATATGCCAAGCTTGAGACACAGTCGGAATTTTCATATCTTCGTTGGCAAGCTGTATCAGTGATCCATGCTTGATATGAAGCCTGTTGAGATAGGATTTTGATAGCTATCAGTTTATACTATCAAGCATTAGCCACAGATGGGCCGCACCTTGCCGTTACAATGTAATGATGTAAGCTTGTTTAAAATATGTTTGGAAATATTTTCACAAACTTTTCCAGTAATCATTTTAAGAAAAATACAATCGTGCTCTTGTCAGTTACATTTTTCTACAGTTTTTTCTGCAGGAAGTTATATTAACTTCAACTGTGAACCTGAAAATGCATCTGTTTGGTTGTGCTTGCGTGAAATGTAAGATTAGAATCATGCACACATTAATATAATGCAACATTCACTGAAAATTGAAAAATGAGATGTTAACCTTCAAAAACATGTTCTTTCATTTAGATATGTAATATCATGAAATAATTAAGTTTTGAATCCATTTGGTTTGTTTTGCCTACAGCTTAGGTACATATATATTTTGAAGATTGTACATAATTTTATGTTTGACCAAATGAACTCATTGTGATCATATTGTTTTTCTGTTTTGTTTCTAATTTACTTCATTTGGTTATGTCTTCCGAAACAAGCTCTAACAAGATTTGTATGTATTTTAGCTTTCACCTTTTCTACTCTAATATTTTGTTCCAGCGGCCCAAAATTATCAAAGTAGAATATCTGGATAAAAATTCTATTGAAAAATATATTAACATACGATGAAATTACCATTTTTTCAACTTGTAATCAAATTTCTGAAGGAAATCAACGCAACAAGGAAAGAGTTGGCCGAAGCATGCTTTGTTGAGCATAGGCAAGACAATGCAGCTATTTCAAGAAATTTAATAATCTTCTGGAGGAATATATCAAGTTCATTCATATTTTATTTTTATTTTTTTTTAAACGTTGATTGGAGGTTCCTAATTAAGCCATGTTAGGCAATATGTGAGTCATTATTATTACTTCTTTTGAATTTTCACAGTTTGGATACGAACTCCGATATGCCTTTTAAAAGTTGATACTAGTTTACAGCTCTATACTTTACATCTTGTTGTGTAGTCATCGCAATTAGGACTTTTAAGGGCCTTTTTTTGAATAACATTTTTGGATTTAAGTATTCAAGTTTCTGGTGAATTCTAGTGTGTGGGAGGCATGTTTGAGTCTTTCATATTTGAAACTCGTACCTGAAAATCATTTAATCGTTTCTTTGTTTATGATAATGGACTGTTTATGATTTTGATAGATAGACAGTATACAAAACATTTTCCATTTTTTTTTATTGCTTGCCAGCATGTGTTAATGATTTTATCGTATATTCTCATTGAATTCAAAATTGTATCCCTTCGTTTATGAACTTTTATATTTACTTATGTGGAATTACTTACTCTGGATGCACTACATGGATGGATCAGAGTTTTGTGTACATACTCATCCATGATTCGTTGATGACCTGGAAAGAATAGAATAACCACAGTTGGAAATTTCTGGTCGATTTTTGCAGTTTAATCAGATTTCGAAAAATTGATAGAAATGTTTTAATTCAATTTGAAAACGAATGTACATGGAACTTGCAACCTTAGTGGCAGCCTACCCAATCAAAAGTACAATGACTTGCCACACAGAGGCGTGATCCATTAGTGCCACATACTTGAAAAAACATGTGTTTGTTTTTTTCTGATTGGGTAATCGTAGAACTTGTAGTACTGCTGGGTTGGCTGTGAGAAGGAATGGAGATAAAAATTATTGTTATGAACTTGGGGGGTCGCTGAGTAGCGAAGTCCATTTTTTATTGTTATCGTGGTCTGGTGCATTCATCCCATCTGTGGCCATCATAATTTCTGATTGGGAATGTGCTGAAGGTTATTATGCCTCTAATGCTGGTTTGCACATGTCTTCTAGTAACTTTCTGTACTTATTTACTTACTATTATATTATCTTTTATTTTTCAAGTTTTTCAACTGTAAAGTGACTTTACAAAACATGCCTTATCATATCAGCATTTTGCGTCAAGCGTTTGCCACTACATATTTTGAAACTGGTGCTTTATATATATTTTATTCGTCTCCAATGCTTTCTAAGGTGCAGAATCACTTGACTATTTTTTCCTAAATGTAATGCATGAGACTATTTTATCCCATAGCATTTTTTGCTAAAATTAATTTGTAAATATTCGTATTTTAATAAAAATTTGAATAACTCGTTTCACTTGTTTTTGCAAATTATCCCAATCAGTATTTAATTCTGTCAAACACGAGCCTGGATGGTGTGATCTATTAGTGACCCGTGCTCCACGAAATATGTCTCTGAGAAAATTTGTGGCTGGAATAGGCAGACATTCAGTGAAGTATTCAGCAGTGTCTGGAGAGAGAGTCATTGACTGTGATTGTCAAGTTGAGTTTAAGAACACAAAACATGTAAGTCCATTCAAAGTCTTTCCAAAATCTAAAGTTTGGATTTAATACCGACTAGAACTGAATTTTTATGGAGCCTTGTCAAAGTGACTCTGGTTAGGTCTCCCAGACATTCGGAACCTTGAAAATAAGGGGGTCAAAATTTGAACGGGTTTCGGGGTCTAATTATGACATCTTGATTGGCCCCCGCATGCAAAAAAATTTCCCGTAAAATATCGCAGTAATTCTATATTGCTACGAAACCGACCAAAAATCGAGGGAGGCACGAAAAATTTTGCGGAAAGGGAATTAAGTAATCGTAATGCACAAATATTTTTTACCTTTTAAAGCCTTGGCGTTGCCTAAATACGCTACTATAAATTAAATTTAGAGTCTCGAGTAACTGCATCCAACGTTTTGGATGATGCAAAAGAAATAAACTCTGAATATCAATATACGAACTTTTCTAGGGTGGGGACTGACCCGTTTATCAAAACTTGTGTGGACACCTCTCCACCGGTTCCGTGAAGCAAGCGGTGACGGGAGGCTACGTATACCAAACACCTTTGGTATGGTATAACCATGCTCTACTAATTCTTCATTAAGAAATTTTATTTCGTCCAGCATGTGAAACAGGTGGGACATGGATATCCTCTTGGGCTTTTCCACCGGAGACACTACAAAAATTGCAGTGTCGGATCCAAGTGATGTCGCAGTAGCTACAAGTTTATAGGCATTTGTAGAATCACCTTGTGTTACTCTCAGATCCGTAACATTCTTGTGCCTCCGACGCAATTTTGTCGTGATATGCACCAAAAACGCCAAACATCAAATCTAGGATTTTTCTTTCCGGCGATGTCAATACGATGATGTCATAATTCCACTTGCAATTATAAAGCTGACACGATGTCGACAGCCTGTTGCATTGCTTCATTATTGCTATGTGCTTATGAATGACTTCACTGCTTCTCCATTATCACAGACCTTCACAAATATTGGGCCTAAGTATGGCGTAATGCAGCGTTTCTCAACCTGTGGGTCGCGACCCACTGGTGGGTCAACTTGTTACATTGATTCAGTGTTCTTCAAACTTTTTTCATCACGACCCACTTTGCACGGCCAAATTTTTTCGCGACCCCCACGGACTAAAATGAATAACAATAAAATAAGATTTAATAATACAGAAAATATTGAAAAAATGATAATGTAAGAATGATGTGCTTGCATATTCACGCACAAAAGATAGAATTTTGGCTCTATTTCGTTGATGGTAGGTCTCAGTACTGGTTCTAAATCTTTCAAATTTGATCGATATTTTGTTTTTACATAAGTTAGAGTCGAAAAAGATTTTTTACAAAGATAAGTGGAGGTAAAAGGAAGAAGAGCAAGTGTGGCCAGTTCTGACAATAATGGTTATTCCGTTTTTACGCTAACCCAAAAGGAGCTTAACTTCCCCAGCAATGATAGCCTATCATTCTTAATCAACTAGAAGCGAAGTTTTGTGACGTAACAATAGTTCTGTCATACACGATGGCTGGGAGAGGCATAGACTTACTTTGTTTCTCTAGATAAAACAGTCGCAAAATGGATAGTTTTTTGAAAAGAAAAAGCAACGAATTAAATGGAAACGAAAGGAAATCTAAAAAAGTGGTGTTAAGAAAGTATGACTCTGATTACATCAAATATGGTTTCATTAAAGCAGGCAACGACTTTGAGCCAAAAGCACAATGTGTTGAGTGTGCACAAATATTGGCGAATGCGTCTTTGAAACCATCGAAGCTTAAGAGGCACCTGGACTCACACCACCCAAAAAGTGCAACGAAACCCAAAGAATATTTTGAGAGAAAGAGGTATGATCTGCAGGCACAGCAGCGAGTCTTGACTTCATTTACTACTCAGACACAGTCAGCATTGAAAGCTAGCTTTTTGGTGGCTGGTCGTGTTGCTCGTTGCAAGAAAGCATTCACAATCGCAGAGGAACTCATTCTACCCAGTGCTATTGATATGTGTCGTGAAGTTATAGGGGGAAAAGCTGCATTAAAACTTGAGTTAGTATCATTGTCTAACAGCACTATTACGAGGAGAATTATCGAAATGAATAATGACATCGAATGTCAGCTGTTGGAAAGAATCCAATCCAGCCCTTATTATTCCATACAGTTGGATGAATCTACTGATTTAACCAATATAGCTTTACTGCTTGTATTTGTAAGGTATTGTGCTGACGGCAATGTTCACGACGACATTCTTTTTTGCAAAGAACTTCCCACAACAACAACTGCAGATGAGGTAATTCGTTGTCTTGATACCCACTTTGCTAACAAATGTTTTGATTGGAAGAACTGTGTGGGTGTGTGCACAGATGGTGCTGCATCAATGACTGGTATCCATCGTGGCGTCGTTAAACAAATCCAGCAGAGAGCAGCACAAGCCAAGTGGACTCACTGCTTTTTACACAGAGAAAACCTCGCTACAAGACAGATGTCACCAGAACTGCATAAGATCATGTCTGTAGCTGTGAAGACTGTGAACTATATCAAGAAGAATGCCCTGCACTCAAGATGTTTTGCTGCCTTGTGCGACAATCTCGATTCAGATCACTTGCAGCTCTTGTATCACAGTGAGGTGAGATGGCTCTCAAAAGGACATGTTCTTAATCGTCTTTTTGAATTGAGACGTCAAGTTTACGTGTTTCTTCAAGATCAACAATCACCTCTAGCTGAGCATTACATTGATGACTACTTCTGTGCAAAACTGGCTTACCTTTCAGACATATTTGACCAGTTGAATCAACTTAACATGACAATGCAAGGTAGAAACAGCTCAATATATTTAGTTGCTGATAAAATTGAGGGATTTAAGAAAAAGATAAACCTATGGAAAAGAAGAGTGAAGGATAAACGACTTGATATGTTCCCATTGCTCAGCGAAAACCTTGAATCTAACCCTCATGTAGACATCTGTGAACAAATAATTCATCACCTGGCACAGTTGTTGCAAAAGTTTGATCACTACTTTCCAGAAGATCCACGTCCTGGAAATTTATGGATTTTGAACCCATTTGCTATTAATTCCTCAGCCGAGGATGTGGCTCTGCCTGCAGAACTTGATAATAAACTTATCGAGCTTTCTGAAGACAGCAGTCTCAAGCTTAGTTTTCAAGAAGTAGATCTTCCTTCATTTTGGATCCAAGCAAGCAAGGAATATCCTTCACTATCAGAGCGTGCTGTCAAGTTTCTTTTGCCATTCACGACTACCTACCTTTGCGAGTCCGGCTTCTCAGCTGTAGCTGTAACTAAATCCAAGGCTCGCAACCGCCTAAAAACGGACACTCTTAATGCTACGTTGCGTGTGAGCTTATCTAATATCAAGCCAAGACTTGATCTGATTATATCAAACATGCAAGCTCAAGTTTCGCATTGAAAGTAAATTGCATGTGGGTATATTGTTTCTTTTATCATTATTTGTTTTTCATTCGTTTAATCATATCATTGTGGGTCGCACAAAAAAAATTGCAATAAAAGTGGGTCGCGAACTGAAAAAGGTTGGGAACCACTGGCGTAATGGGTGCGCAGCTGAATGTATTATTTTAACGGGAAATCAAGAATGAAACGGGAGGGGGGATTCGATCGGGTAGTCTGTGAGTAGCGTATGTCAAGCACTCTCCACGAATGAACAAACAGCGACTTCCGATTGGCCTTTTTCCGGTTCGCATTATGAATATTTGGTTATGACATATTTTTTCTGCATTCTACGAAATTATACGTGGTTTTCCAGCTTTCATTGAAATGAAAGTGTAATATGACTCGCTCAAGCAGATTACAACCGCAGCTCATTTCCGTGTGGAATTCTATGGCTTGTTCCTGCTTTTCGAAAAATTTGACGGTATCGTGTCACTTGTCTCCGTTAGCTCGTCGAAATATTGTCCGTATGCTGTGATGAGCTTTCTATTATTAGAATCAGTGATTATTGTTAGGGCGGGTCGTTAGCTTTGATGAGTATTGAAAAACTTTATAAATGCTCAACAGAGATACTATTAGAATTTCGTCGCATAGTCATATCGGTGGTGACAGAATAAATAATTGTAATTGTCGTCCTAGCATTTTTTTTATTTCGATTAGCTTGGGCCCATGGTGAAATTTCCCGTCATTCTACTTTTTTTTTATCCCATCTGTGCAGTAGTCCTATAATTGAATGGATAACAGACAGTGGTATGTGGAAGCGGCTTGAATGGATTTGAGGGACTAGGTTATCGTAATTATAAGAGAATTATTGAGAATATTAAGTAGTGAATATAGAGTCTGAGTCGTGAAAGGATGGCCTACAAAATGTGATAATGGAACTTTTATCAGCATCGAGAAACTTTTATAAATGACAGTGGTGGCTCGGGGAAGTCACTGGCACTTTCATTGTAACACAACGCAAATTTTGCGACATTACCTTCAACTCGGAAATTCAACTACTTGTTTCATATACCTAAGTGGAAGTATCGTAACATTAAAACATGAATATATAGCCCAAATACGAATAAATTGTATTGGATATAAAATATTTTCAAAATCCACTGCTTCCTATTGTCATTTCTATTAACTAATGGGATGTGTTCACGCATTTGTCGCGTCAATGTCATAAATATTGAACGTCGTGAATACTTGAGGATAGGATAAAATTGCCTCTTTCAGGATTATAAATACGCCGCAAGCTTGAGTGTAACAATCAGTACTTCGAAGTATTCTCATTCTTGAGTTCGCACATACTTCGGAAAATCAACATCTAGCAATGCGCCTATGGTGTGAGAATTGTCGGAGTTAATCACAATAATTCCGAATTATGAATGAGACTTTTTCAGAACAAAATGGCAAAGTATAGAGAAATTACTGGTATTGGCGTATTTCTGACAGCAGTGGTTATCACGATTTGTCAGTTTGGAGATGCTTACTCAGTACCGCCTCAAGAAAACTATGATGAATGGGCCGTCGAGGTTGTCAAAAGTGTTCAATGTCCGAACGAAACTGTTAATGCGATTGCGAAGAAACACGGACTTGAAATGGTTCGATCGGTGAGTGAAGGCAAAGCGTTAAATAAAATTATAACTGCAGTGCTGTTGACAATGTAGCTACTTTTACTAGGCTATTATATATTATATAGGCTACTAGGCTATTAAATATTATAATAGTATATTATAATTTCTTAATTTCAGACTATAATGTGCATGAGACAAACATTAAAAACAAAAACAGAAAGGCTTTTGATTTCTTTAATCTATAGTCTGTAATTCTTGTGTCGTTCGTTCAATGCCAAAATTTTCTAAAGCAGATCGAAGACGTAAGAAGTTGAGCAAGCTCTTTTTCCTGAATTTCTCAAATCTTTTTTAATGCTGTGGAAAGCTTTCAATTATTCATATTAAAAACGATTCAAGGAAACACTAATCTGCGTCTTCAAACTTTTAAATTCTGCATACTTCGTGTACTAATGCCTCCATAATGTTCATGTTTCGCGATATATCAAAAGGCAACACATAAACAATAGCACCACTTCAGTATATAAATAAACTTCTTCAATCACATGTGGTAATTTCCACGATGATATGAGTTGTTTCTTAGATACTGAGTGAATGATTTTACAAAATTTTCAGGTTTATGTCATGTTCTTGTCATTCCTTTTTAACTGCATTCCCCACCTGCTTTCTTTGATTTTTGATTAAACCCCATAAGTTTTAATATATTCTGCTCTACTAAAAATTTATTTTGATTCTAATGCCAAGCTGTAAAAGGCAACATTATTTGGATCAAACGTCTTTTTTAAACATGATTCGCTGTCTATCTGTGACTCATTATTCGCAAAAAAAATTTTTTTGATTAGGCAGCACACTAGAATGGTATTTTTTCACTTTTATAGATCTCATCAGAACATATGCCGGAATTCTTTCATCTTCGTGTTAAGAAAGACCTTCTTGATCATCAGGATATAACAACCGCTCTATCAAATGAACCCGAAGTTGGTATACTGTGGCTATGAGTCCTTAGTGATTTCTACTCTAACTCGATTTAATCGATCAGAAGCAAAATGATCTGTATGACCCTAACTTTATATATGTTTTACTCGCGATTATGCTCATAATCAATATCACTGAATTTGCACGTGGTTAGATTTACGCACCTTCACATCACATAGAATCCACGCATGCCCTTTGGCTAACTTCACTGAGAACCCCAGTCTTCTTGACGTAAACTGGGGCAATTAAATTTTATTTAAAACAATTATCTTTTGAGCGAGTAGCATATGCAACAAACTTACTGGTAATCGCGGCGCCTGCGATGTAGATGGATACTGGCACACGGAAGATGGGAGAAAATTCCCACTCCTCATTAAAAATTCTACCCAAATTTGTGTATTAATCAACCAAATGCAAGTTTGGATATTGTACCTGCATCTACTTGTTATGTAAACTCTTAAGCGAAGACTCAACAGTTTAGTATTCAGATGTCATGTCACCAGGGAAATGTTTTAATTTTATTATATATAATTTCACCTATCTTGTATAGCTAAATAACTTACGTGTTGGGAAACTATTTTTTTAGATCAAGTACGTAGCATTCCAAGTTCCCCACTACATAGAGACAAAAACTGTTAATGACCTAGAGGATTTTTTGAATATGAGAACAAAGGGGTCTTACTATTCCTCATCAGAATGCAAATGCCATGTCAATTACTTCCGCAACGATGAAACGTGAGTATGAGTGTGTCACCATCGTAGGGCTGGGCAAAACCGAATCATTTGAAATTCGAATCTAATTGAAAATATTTTTTTCGAATCGAATAAAATCGTTGACTAACAATATCTATTTTTACTATTACTATAATTGTCTCCATTATGATAATTCGGAAATTCAAATTTACAAATTACAAATGTTGCATAAACTGACTTAAAAGCGATGTATTTTCAGTTACGCTCCAGTCCAAGAGCAAAAAAAATTTCATTTTAACGACGAAATACAAGCGATTTTGGTCAAATTTGACCAAAATCGATTGTATTCAGTTGTTGAAATGAAAGATTCCATTTCAATTAGCATGTTTTTGTTCCTATGGCAGATTTACGATTGATTCGAATAAGTTATACCTCGAATCATCGAGTCGATTTGCCCGGCCCTATCACTATGTCGATTATCTTGAAGCCAGCAATGCGCCTTCTATGAAAAGATTAGTAAATAAAATAATAAATTAAGAGTGTGTAAATTTTCAATTATGATATGGCACGATCGCCTGTACCCGATAAGAAAAACTTGAGTCAAGGCATCGTTACGCATACGTCACGGATTGATCGCGTCGATGAAATTTGGCAAATATAAATTTCTGATTGGGTATGAACCGATTTTCTATACTTTCTGAGTAACGGTAGGTGGTTTTCAATAAGGCAGCACTTGTTACCCGAAATGATGTAAAAAATTAACAATAATAATGGAAACAAAACGATGAATGAATGGAGAAAACTTTTCTACACATCATAACTTTCGTCTCCACTAGAAAATGCGTTTAATTAATTTGACCTTCTGCAAGACATAATTTTCAACTAGGTCCGTAGTAATGTATGAGGCAGTTAATGCAATCTTTGAAGGTATCTTTTAGGATATAAATGGGTAATTAGCGAAACAACTTTCTATTCAATAACATAACAACCGATATAAATCATTTTTAACTGAAAGACTGATTTCATTTTTTAATTCATTTGCAGTGTAGAACATTTATTGCATTTTGTAGTCTGCGGTGCGTTTTATGGTCGAAATTTATTACCCATCACTTCCATATGGGGTAAAACACTGGTCGTGTAACGCCCTGGACCTATTCTTGCGGATTAGTTGCGAATAATAGATATTTGTAATCATGTATTTTAGAATTTCGAGACATGTATTTGAAACAATGAACAACAAGAACATTAACGCAAGTATGATGACGAGATTCAATGATTATAGATGGCCTTGTCAATGGCAATTGGTAAGTATGTAAGATCCTTTTTATACAAAAAATGCTAATAAACTCTATTCCTACCATTACGTTTATTCTTTTACACATATTCTGTGAAAATGGTGAGAAATGAATATAATTAATTCACAGTGAGTATCGATGTGTTCGTATCATGACATGAAATACAAGCAAAATTCGTCGTCTCTTTCAAATTTCGGCTAAGTAACCGATTTGTCATTAAATATATAACTTTCCTAAGCCAAACTATAGTTTTTGTGCCGTGGTCTTTGTAACTAAAGCACGGGGTAATTTCACTGTTGAAGTATGCTAATTAATTTTTATTGGCACCATTAGTATTAATTAATTTAGTTTTTCGAATATATGCATTGGTCGCATAATATGAGGATGTAGAAATTATTCTGCTATTTCCATAATTTTATAGTTCTTTGTTGTGACGTTACCAGAATTCGAACCTTCCATTTATGGACTAATCACTCAACCTATTTATGCCGTTATCGGCAACGATATATGTAATATGTATTTATGTAATATGAAAATATTTCCTTACAAAACTAAATTTATCACATTTCAGCACAACTGCGGTCAAACAGGAGGGCCTAATGAATACGATTTGGATATTACTGCGGTTTGGGATAAAGGAATAACTGGGAAAGGAATGGTTGTTGCGATTGTTGATGACGGAGTCGACTACAACAACATTGATATTGCTCCGAATTACGTAATGAAATTTATGAAAATTATGATAGCTTCTGATTTTAGCCAATAAGAAAAATTTGTCAGAGCAGGCTTTGTAATGTATGTTGCACTGGATCAGTGGTCGGTCCATTCAAGAAAATTAATTTCTGATAACAATTTGATCTATGCAGGGCGCGAAAAACCTAATCATTTAAAATTCAAATTTCATTTCTAAAATTATGATAGATCAGACCATTATCTAATTCACAAATATTTTATTGCAAATGTAATGTCACTACGTTCAGGACGATTCTAATACTTCGAATCAATCGGCATCGCCAAATTACTCAGCTCAGCGTATGATGTATTTTCAGTAGCGGTTCGCAACTCAAATTTGCCAGCCATTAATAACAAATGCGATAATGGTACCCTCGAACCACTGTGCTTTTAAGGCTTATGCTTCAAAAATATTAATGTGAAACTGAACAATAACAGTTATAGAAAACGAAATTTGCCCATATCAGATTAAAGTCTTGAATATCATTATGCTTTGTGGCCTGAAATGTTATCGCTTTTGTTCTTTATTTAGTCCGTCAATGCAAAGTGCTTTTACTGCAATTGCGTTTTAACATTATATAATTTATATTCAAATTCAACGCAAGATTTTAGCTCCATGTTTGTTTTTGTCACAAAAATATTTCGCCAAGAAGTTAAAAACTGTGCTCTTCTCTAATTTTCGTCGTCATTCTGAAACTAGTTTAGTGTTGTCGTAAACCCCTTTGGGAAAATTGTTTAAAGTACAATATATTTGTTTTTAGTGATTCTAATTGCTCAACCGGTGATGTGCAAACGATGTTTTTTTTCGCCAACGTTTCGAATGTCTATACAGACGTTATTCATTAGGGATATGGAAAAGGTTACCTTTCCATTGCTCTGATGAAGAACGTCTGTATAGACATTCGAAACGTCGGCAAGAATAAAACATCGTTTGCACATCACCGTTTGAGCAATTAGAATCACTACGAATATCCCTGGTGGCAATCACTCAATCTTTATATTTGTTTTTTTTGATTGATCCGTGAACTGAATTTGCTGGATTCAACAAATTTGCACTACATGATATCAAAAAGTTTTCTTATATTGAATTAGTCTTAAAACGAGGGCGATTGTGCAGTCAAGCCGCTAATTAAAACTTTTAAACGAATATGTACAAACGCTTGAAGTTGTTATGTTAACTCTTGCATTATGTCCTCATCCACATAATATTTCTATACAAATTTCTCATTTCTAGCTCTCATAACATTTGATCAACAATGTTAAAGTTGATTATGCAACTGCATAACAACGTAATTTTATCGAAAAATGACACCAATCCCTCTTTTCGTTAAGAAAATGTAGCGAGAAATAAAAAAAAAAAATCGAGTCGATAAAACTCTGCAAACGCAATTTTCAGTCAAAAACTTTTTTGCCTCCTTTTCTGACTTAATAATTTATCACCGATTGCCTTTATGAACTTTGCTTCTCCCCAGCTCCCATTCAAAGTTTTTCGATTATCCACTGCATTTTTTTTCTTCACTATTTTTTTTTTAATTTATGGGAAATTATCATTTATTCCGTCTAAAAAAATATTCGCTAATAAATGTTTTGCCGTCGAGGAGCGGTATATCTGTGGATCAACTTCACAAAACAAATGAAATAGGCTACATCACTTCGTTAACCATAACGTTATGGCTTAACATAATAATAATAATAATAATTTTATAAGTATATTGGATAAAATGAGTGAGCAGACGAGTTATTTATCATTGTTTATTTCAGGATAAGAAAGCAAGTTTTGATTTTGTGGAATATCCAGATACAGACGGACCTTTACCGTATCCAAATAAAAAGTAAGATATGTCATCGGCATGTTTGATATTGTCCCAATATATGCGCATTCGACAACGTGTGGCTTTTGCCCTTGTTTGTTTGTATGTCCAGTTTGCTGCTATACCTGAGGAAACCTGATTTGTCAAGTATGGTCACTGATGAATCGCACCGCCGAGGCGCGATCAACCTGTGGCTCATGCTTGACAAAGTGAAATTACTCCTAAATTGGGGACTGTCGACTTTTATTTATTTAACGTGAGGATATTTTTCTTTTCTTTTTTAAAAACATCACATAATATTTTTTTTTATTTTTCAGACACGGTACCTATTGTGCTGGTGCAATTGGTATGGCGGCAAACAATGGATACTGTGGGGTCGGTGTTGTGTACGAGGCAAACATAGGCGGTAGGTTTTGTTTGAGAAATATTGGATACAATTTTTTATAATTCTGTCAACCTGTGGAGGTGGAGACATATTATATAAAGATCTGGGGGATACATATATAAAGCCCGTACCATTTCATAGTATTTAAACTTTTAGCTTGTATATGTCTTGTCTTGAGGTTATTGTTTTTTTCAACTCCTTTCCGTGTATTGAACAACCATCGAGCAATCCATTTTATCGACACTGGCAAATTAAAATTGCTTAAGGGTGTCACCATATGTTTGCGCTATTAAATAAATCTATAAATTTGAAATATCAGTATAGTGTTGTTGTAAGCATATTGTATCGAAGATAATGAATAAATGAAAAATTCTACTTAAAGACAAATTTCCTAATTTCAGCTCTCCGAATGATTGGACAGAAAAGTACTGATGTAAGAGAAGCAGCAGCCTTGATCTACAATGCAAACTACATCGATGTGTCATCGTGAGTCTTTATTAGGCCTCCCGAAAGACTTAATACCAGATATATAGCCGCTATATTGAAAAAAAAAGAGTTAATGCATTACAGTAGAATATTTAATTAGTTTTTGAGTGGTAATTTTGCTTTTATTTATAAAGAGCATCTTATATAATATTTGAATGATATTGTTAATCATTTTTGTTATATTTAACAGAAACTCTTGGGGTCCTTCAGACAATGGATGGCTTTATCGACAACCGCCAAAAATCACTGCAAAATCGTTGCAACGTGGGGCAGAACACGTAATTTTTACATTTTTTGCTATACTGCACAAAAGTTCACATTTCTTCTGTATTAGTGATTGGTGTGATCTGGCCTTTTCTGGGCAAATCAATATATGTTTATTCCATCTTTAATTTGAAAAATATTAAACATGAATAAAGTCAAATTCAAACTTTTGGGTTTTAAGCTGTCTCTCTCCGTTCGTTCTATAGTCAATGTTTATGTTGAATAATTCTATTTATACTTACAGGGGAGGAATGGCAGAGGGAATGTCTACACATTTCCTTCTGGTAACGGAGGCATGTTAAACGATCATTGTGGTGCAGATGGTTTTACTTGCAGTATTTATACAATCTCTGTCGGTAAGTAAACATGCTATTCTCAACTTTAACATGACATTTTCAGTTTAACTTCTGATTTCTGCTTCCTTTATCACTCTGCAATGTGCCTGCAATATCCTTGTAATATTTTGTTTAGAAAGGAAGGACGCAAAGATATAGAAATCGCGACTGTCCCAATCACTTTTTATTTATTTATTTTAATTTATTTTGTAAGGTATGAGTCACAAAAGAACCGGCCTTATTGCGCGATCCATCAGTGACTCATACCTGACAAAATATATCTGAACACAGTAAGGTAGATGCGAAGGAATCTTACGAATATTTATAAATTGTACATATTCCAATATCTTCGTTCTGTAAATTTTACATATTTATGTTTGTACAGCTGCCAGCTCAAGAAATGGCTTGTATGTTGACTATAGCGAACAGTGTACATGTATAATGGTAACAGTCCCAGCTACAGACTCACACTCCGACATTTACGATTATGAGATGATGGTATGTTCAATTTTTTTGTATTGAAAACGTATGATTTTTTAACGAAGTATTAGTCAAGGAATAGATCACAAAACGCACAGTGAAAAATATTTTAACTACACTTGTTTTGTCGAGTATACGTCTTGGGTGAAACGGTCCATCTGTGACTCATAAACGGAAAAATAAAGTTTTTCGTGGGACATATATGTAGGAACCGGGAAAGACTCCTCAAACCAAGAACGCCAAGAGTGGGGGCACATCTGTATTTTGTTAGACCCAGAGAGTTTACACAAATTTACCAATTTTTTAAATTGTGAAAAGACATGCTATTATAAAGTCACAATACTTTCCCCGTTTTAGGATTGGCCTGGTTAACCTGACCTCTTATGTTTACCAATCGGAGAACCCGGTCTGGATAGCTTCACTTGTACTATCGTACAAGTAAAGCTACTCATGTGAGCCGTTATTGCCTGAACTCGAACCCGACGTGAACCTGCTATGCCAACTGGGCTATCGCGCCCGACGTAGACGGTTTTAGAAATCACTCATATTTCGAGACATTGGTCAAAAAGCTTGCGGATGCGACATATGACGGGCGACTGAAAATTCTTCGCCATCGGTATTTATAACCTATTAACCTTTTTTCAAAATCAGGAGTTGTTTTCGAATTACCTTAACGTTTTATTTTAATAAAGATCACTACGAGTCTCAACAACGGATGTGTAAATAGTTTCCGTGGAACTTCGTCCGTAACTCCTCTTGCTGCTTCTGTAGCTACTATGGTTCTACAGGCAAAGTATGTTTTCTCTAATCAGTTGATGTATATTTTGCGGTTATTATACAACTTTTTATTTGACTGGTCAAGTTGGCATGAACAAACTATTTATGCTTCTTATATCCCTTTGTGTTAGCGAATAGTGATCGTTGAATGCAATGATACAGTAGCAAGATTAACAATGGTTAACTGAGAGATTCAGAGTCTTGCTTTACATTTACACGAATTTAATGAAAATTCATGAATATGCTAACACTCTACACGCAATTGCAAAAAATGCATTTCGCGAAAATAGCTGAGTGTATTTTTTCCAAAATATCGTTTCGATATCCTTTTCACGATCCTTCAAACTTCAGACTTTGGTATTATCTCATCTAAAAATTATAAACATGATAAAGAAAGAAATTGTACCAATCTTGTGTTACGCGATCAAGCGATAACTATACTTCTGTATTTTCAGTCCTAACTTGACTTGGAGAGATGTTCAACATCTTATGGCACACACCGCATTGGTTGTTGATCCTGATAACGAAAATTGGAAAATTAATGGCGCTGGATATCATGTACATACCTAGTGAGTATTCGTGATGTATGCTAAATATAAATCCTATAAAAACTACCTTTATGCATATAGGCTCTGCTCCCGGTCTTGCTCAGGGTGAATTTCAAAGCAAAAAATACCATGTCTTAATATGTATTACATTATAAGTTAAAGTTAAATTAAAGACATGGTAGACTGTGTTACCATTGTCCAAAGCAGATAACAATAACTGAACTTCACTGTACACTTCAGATGTTTTCCGCTTAGAGTGCAGTTTCTGGTACTACACCCTTTAGCAGCTTTTTCCTACTAAATGGTCGTCAGTTGGTTCCTTTTGGGTACTGCTTCCAGTCTCGCTCAAAGTGAATTTCAATAAAAAAAGTATTCCTTTATTTTAATATTTATAGAAAGTATTATGTTCGTATACTCTTGACTCTTTTGGTGCACGCTTCAAAATGAACATTAGCCGATGTTCAGACAGTTTTGAACATAATTTACTCGAAGCTATCTTCTTATATTGTGTGCTTAAAAATGGTAAAAATAGATTTGCCCTTTATACAATATACTTAATGATAAATCATTAAAATATTAAAAAATAATAAATTTGCGAATACTTGTTTTTGGATATGTGCAAAATGCAAAACAATTTTAGGTAAAGGAAAAACTGTTTAAATTTGTAATATTAATTGTTTACATTCCCCTATAACACAGACCTTTTTTAAATTTGCTAATGGTATTATGTTTGTTTATGAATGCCAAATTAAGTGCTTTTACCCTATTTGATTTTTTTAGTTACGGCTTCGGTGCATTGAATGCTCTTCATATGGTAGTTGCTGCCGAATCATGGACTAACGTGGACAAACAAAGATTGTGTCAACTAAATTATCGAAAATCATACAGGTTTAAAATAAATATCACAACCCAATTTATTCAGTATTTTTCTGATTTATTGTTCACCGGAATACCAATCAGAATCACTAATAAGTGACAACAGGCTTGTCTGCTATCTATTTTATTCCATCACGGGGTTGCGATGTGGGCCTTCCCAATTAGAAATTTCATTTTATCAATCGGCGCAATCCATCAGAGACTTAAACTCAAAACACGAACGGATGCATGGATAGATGGATTTTTCTGATGCGAATGTAAATATTCTTGTTGTCGACTATTTCATCCGATTATTCTTAGTGTTAGGATAGATTTTTATTTTCATTCTACAGAATAGGAAAGTTTAGAATATGGATTACCCAAATGGCGAACCTCGACCTCTCGCGCAGACCAGTTTTCAGACATAGTTTTTCCTAGCTTTTTGCTCATTTTCCTGTAATTGGACATGATTGGTATGAAGAAGCCGCGGGCACTGTTCTTGTGAACCATCGTGCGCTGGCAAGGCCTTAAGCAAATCTCTTGCATGTGATCATTCCTCGCGGGATCCGAACCTTCGCCAGGACGATCAGAAATACCCTGCTTAATTAATATTTTTGATGTGATTTATTTTTGGTATATCGCTACTTTTTTATCGTACGGTATTTAATTGCGGTGATCAATATATTGCTATTTTAAATTTTTACGTTGCCAATTATCTGTTCTCCTTTACAGGGTGATACCAAGTGGAGGATCACTGAAACTTCAGGCGCGAACGTCTGGTTGTAAAGATACAGATAACCAAGTTTTCAAATTAGAGCATATTCAGGTAAATATTCCTTTATTCAAGAACTGAAAAAATGAAAAAAATGAACACTGAAAAAATGGTAGTTGCGATCACTAAGATTACCACTACCTACTTAGATTACTACTAATCTAACTTTGATATCCGATATTTTTTATTTTCAAGAACTATCCGGTTGAACGCAAGCGGCAAATATATGGCGGCCTGCAAATTACGATTCAAAATCAAACGATACATTTCTCTATTAACACTAAAAATTTTTTATCGCTCGTATCGTTTTCAGAAGGTAATACAAATTTTTTTTCTTATGGTCACGATTACCTACCAAATTTCATGCTTGCATCCTAGCTAAAAATATCGAATTTGTCTCCTGGCCATATGATGATGACGTAGAAAACTCTGGATGCATGTGATCATTTCAATTGGGGCTGTACTTTGCCAAGCATGGTTAACAGATAAACCTATATAACGCGATTCGTCAGTAGCCTACGTTTTGTTTATATGATTTGCTCTGACATGATTTTACTGAACGAATTTATTTCCAAAAATGATCTAATTAAATGCAATTTGTTTCAGGTTATTCTAAGTTATGACGTGAAATGCAGAGGAGACATCAGTGTTAGAATAACATCGCCGTGTGGAACTGTATCTCAGGTAAAACGATTTGTGGCAGATGATGCCTTAAGATGCCTTATAAGTGACCGAACGTCGGTTATTTTTAGGCACTGCTTGCTTTCTGTATTGCTTAGAGAGGATTTATATTAAAAAATGTCAGTTGGAAATGGCTGTCAAAGGCGGAGAAAAAATGCCCTGTGGAATACAAAATTCCCGGTCTTCGCGGATAAGAGATCGAAGCATGCATTTAATCCATAATTCAGCACCAAATAAGCATTAAAGAGCAAAAGTAAAAAAAAATTATCAGGTTTAATTACTTATTTCAGTTGATGAATACCAGAAAACGAGATGACAGAACGCTATTGATTGATTGGCCTTATATGTCCGTGTTTCACTGGGGCGAAGATCCAAGAGGAGTATGGACTTTGGAGGTTAGTTTAAAAAAAACGTTTCCTCGTAGGATATGAAATTAAAATCAACTATTTTTCCATATGGCCCATATAAGCTTGCTTTTTTTTTTCAATTAATTTACCCTTGCGCTGCGTAACATTGCGTAAAGCCACATTTGCCAACAGGCACTGCTGTTGCGTACAAACTTGGACGAGATACCATTCGATCATCTGCCTAAAACAAACAAATATCAGAGACAAATAACTTTTTAAATATAAAAACTTTCCGCAAACCCCAAGTCTGTAATATATTTCCGGAAACATTTTACAGTTACACCAACTTTATATCCTTCGACCTCAATATAAATTTCAGATAATTGACAACAAAGGTACAGCTGATTGTATACGGGATGAAGATGAAGCCATGGCGGGGCATATGTGGAAGTTTGAATTATGGTTGTGGGGAACAAAAGAAGAGAGACGAAGGTGAAGTGAGAATGTTCAATAGAATTTTTTGGGAACAAATTTTTGTCATCCATGGGTAGTAAGGATCATATATACCTCGTAACGACGAAATTAAAATTTTTACGTGTGCACCACGCAACAAATGTGATTTGTGAGATTAAATTTTATAGAGCGAAATCAACGGTAATGGTAATAAGCTTTTAATTCAGTATATATGTATGTTAATAAGATTGTATTTTTTTTATCTCAAATTTAAAACCTCCCAAACCCAATCGATATTTTTTTTTGGCATATCGATATTCAAAACCTAACACAGAGGATAAAAAAGCAATTTACGGTTATGCAAATTGGCAGAATGTCAGCTACTTTGATACCCGAAGACACCTGAAGAAAATGGGTTCCATCAGAAGAAAGTTGTGAAAATGGGCAATATTTCGTGATATATTTATGACTAGGATATTTACAGTCTCTTTTTGAGTGTGAGGTAGTAAACTGTATAAAAGGGTTCAAGACCGATATTGCAATAAAATAGCGGTGTTGATAGTTTTGAAGCTTTTTGTCCACTTGAAGAAAACGACATGGACATTTCGGACGAAAAATCCGAGATTCTTTCAACCAGCTGTTGTATCAATATATCACGATAATTTGTCACATTGTAAATAATGATACTTTATTTTATTTTATATATATTAAACATTTTATTTTAAATCGAAAATTACATTGCTTTGATTTGTTTGATTAAAGTGCGTACACGAGGAGAGTACTTTGAGTAGAAGACATCGGTCTTAGCTTTAGCATTTATATAACAAAAGTTTTTTCCATATATATCAAGTGAATATTTTAAACGATATCCAATTAAACAAAATTTGTTGTGATCGATGGAGGAATAAAATGGACTTGCTTTTTTCGTTTTATTCCCATATCCTTTCTCTATGTTTTTCTCTTTTGTCATTTTAGTCATTTCCAGCAGTCGCAACGTTTTTTCATTTTATATTGTTACCCCTAACCGTGCATAATTTTAAAAAATAACGTCTTTTTCAGAAACCTTCCCTCGCCTGTATGTGATCATCAAAGAATTAAAGATTATCTGAAGAACACCAAACATCCAGATAAACATTTCATGAAACTTATCAAAGGTTGGCCCCTAATTGATTTTCAACTAAATCCAGATGTCGCCAAGTTTTACCCCATAGTGGTGAATTTTTGCACGGCTTCAGCGCGCAATTGTCTGACGAGTTCCATTTTTATATTCCACCCCAACATTAAAAACCTCCCGCCGCCACTGGTTATTCATCATGTTTGCACATTTTCTTCCATGTATCCATCAGAAAGGTAAAATGATTGTGTGTAGCTGAAATCATTAAATAAAATAACTTTGGCCAAGTATATCCAACTTATTTTCTTAATAATGATAATGGAAAAATTATTAAAATATGTTACAAATTCATTGAATGAAAATTTAGATGGAAAAGTTGTAAATGAAGACATTATACAAGATGAATTCACTGAAGATTTCAGTGAAGTAACCCAGAAACAAGACGAAAAAGTTTTGAAACCGCGACCAGCTGGCCCTGCTAAGGTACACGGTTATAAATGTTTTTATATGCTTTGAGAAAGAGTTCCTTGTGGACAAACAGATTTCCAGTGTTAATAATTTGTAGTGGCTTAGCGATTACTTTTTTATAGTCACTCATTTGGGTAGACCACCCTGAACACATCTCTGTACTTAAAATGCCATTCTGAGATTTTTTTCTGTCAGATATGGGGGTCATGGCACTACGGCTCCCCTACACTATTGCAGATAGACATAAGATCGATGGAAAGATGCGATCTTTCCGTTCCAGACGGGCCTATCTAAGTTGTTACACCCTGGGTGGCGGACATGGATTAACTGCTATACCAATCACGACACCACCGGCCACCGGCGAACGAAACATGACATACAAAATTTTAAGGGTCATACACTAAATTCACGAAATTCTATATATGCAAATCCGTAATGAATTGAAGGACTTATACTCAATGCCCGCAAATTATTTGATTATATATATATTCAAAGCGACTACAATTGGATCCTTTTTTATTTGATATTTATATTATTGAAATCCTTACAGATTAAATCACTTTCGAAATACTTGGAAAAAGCATTCAACTAATAACCAAATAGGGAACATTCATATGCAAAAGAACTGCATGAAATAAGAAATTAATAACTGTACTTTAATAAAAAAAAAATTCCCTACAGTATTGGAACTTAATATATCCTAGACAAAACCTTCCACCATTTATTTACTTCAGTTTTATCCCTTGTCACCACACCCGGGCAAGGACAAAACGAAGAATAGGCAGACGGTATCACCCGGGGCAGATAGCATTCAATGCACTTTATTTCGGTGATTCAGTCCGTTTTGGGGTGTTTTTGCATACAATGAAGTTCCTGGGATTGCATTTTGTGGTAGCAATTGAAAGCACTGCTTCCGTCCTTGCATGGAGCGAATTTAACGCAAAAAAGTGCGCTATACAGACTAATTGTGTGTTTCTTTTGTTTAATATAGACCAAACCTTACCAGACACCATATGAACGTGTGGCTATGAGAGTGTGGAGGAATACATTCCCTGGGACAGAGAGTAAATCATTGGCACTCGCAGATTATGCAGTGAATGGAATTCATCCACATCACGGAAAAATTCAAAAAAAGCATTTCAAAGTTGTACGCAATTTGATTGCAAACGCAATGATGATGACATCCGAGGTCAAAAATGATGATGGTGAACAAACAGTAAGGAGCGATCTACACAACTTTGCCAAAGCCTTGATGTCGGAAGGTAATACGGAGAAATTACTACCACAGTCAAAAGAGGAAGCAGCTCTTATTTTAAGTAACATTTATCACTATTGGAAATAAGTTACAGAAATTATAAAAGCAAATTTAAGAGTAGCATATTCATAGTAAAATAAAGTGCCTCAAATTGTGTGTGTGTGAGTGCGCGTGCGCTTAATAATTATTATGTCGGGCTCAAAGCTTCGTAACTGGAAGACAGCAACATGCAGCAATCTTACCTTATTTTATACAAATTACGTAACTGATGGCGCCACGGGAGGACAGCGAGGGCTCTGGTGGATCAAACTTTATATACTAATGCACTACTTTTGTAAGTTAACGACAAAGATTCCTAAAATGGTAATGACACAGCCGCAATACAGATGGCAGCGTTTTTTTGATAGATAGGAACATGCAATGGTATGCTTTCGATAAGATCTGATGTAATGACAAAGACATATTATATGCACAAACTAGAAATGACGTTAAAAACATGGATATAATTGCGGCATTTACTCGAAATATAGAAAATATTGACTCCTCTGCTTGCAGTGGCGCTGAAAGCTAAAAAATAAGGTTTTTATCACAGTTCACTCTAAAACAGTCCAAAAAAGGGGTAGAAGAGGGGGGGTGGCATACGCTAGTGCATGCATGTATAAATACTCCACTGAGGTCTGTGATGATGGAAATTTGAACTCTTTATGGAGGAGTTGAGCTTGGCTTTATAGAGATTTAGAATTGTGCTAACGTATTTTCTGCGTGTCCTAAAAAGCAACCAAAAACAATGGGATTTCACGTTTCTCCGGCGGCAGGGGAAAGCCGAGAATACGAGAATAATTATATGGCACGTCCTTTCGTGCAGACACTAGTTCCGAATCAGGGGTGACGGTTTTGGCTACATTATTTTCTCGTTTGTCCAACGTGTATATCGAATGCTGTTCAATTCTCTCCCGCCTTCCATTCGACTCCTATGTTGTCGGTCAACATTACTGTTTCAGGGAAACTGCCACTCAAGGTTAAAATCTTCCTTGTCTTCATATAATATCTGCTCAGTTTCCTGTTTAGTCCAATTTAATATTCCAAATGAGGGGGTCGATATAGAATTTACAATATAGTGAGGGGGCACCTCTATAATCTATGTATTCGTCAAAAAGTGTGTTCTTCTTTGGCGTCCTCTTGGGTCTGCCGACATCGATAAACTATAAAACTTGTTGTTGCTGTTGTCAAGTTCTTTATTGAATTGAATAAAATATTCTTGGATAAAATGTATTAAAAGTAGTCGAGTAAAATGGTTAAAATCGTAAAACGATAAATTCCAGAAGCGTCGCCCCTAAAATGTGTTGCCTCGGCCAGATCAGAAAACTTGCCAGGTTGTCTGATAAAACCAAATAAAACCGCGCAAGATAAATAAGAGAAAAAATGGTGCAATGGGGCGTGAAATGGGATAGAGGCTGAAATAGGTGGCACTGACGTGATAAAAATTGGTGAGTTAAAAACATATCCGCTATAGCAAATATATTGCCAGTTTTTTATTTTTCGGTCCCGTCTATAGTATTCTTACCGTAAACTGGATTTATTTGTTTGATCTTTATTTGTTCATTTTCCTGGTATCCAAGATATTCATAACCTTCTTCAAGGGCTGTTCTAAAAGTTGAAATCCCTTCTAATCGAAGCAGTCTGATTCAGCTTTTCCATTCTTCTCTTTTCTATAAACAAATATCGACATTTCTCTTCCCCCAACCACAATCCCGATATCATTTGTAAATTTTATTATTAAATCTAATTAATCTAATCCAGTTTTAATATCCCTGGCAAAGGATTTCCAATTATCAACAAAACATGATGACTTGAAGAATCCTTATTTTGACATGCTTCCCCATCTTATACCCATTCAACTGATTCAGTAAATGTGACAAGGGTTTATACAAAAGTATAGGTGATAAGCAATCGCCTTGCAAAATTCCCTTGAACAGTATACTGTAGCAGTTTCTACGGATTTGTTACCTCCGAACAAGTATAGTCTGATAGACTATGGTAGCCCATAGTTGTCACTTTTTTCCAATTTTCTGTCTCAATTTCAACTCATTTTGCAAAAAAAGGATAAGTAAAAATTTAAAAACAAAAATAAAAGTGAAAAAAAATCAAAGAAAAAATAAATCGAACGCAAAAAATCAAAGTAAAACGCTTGATAACGATGGGCCGGTTCCAAATAAATAATGTGGTGCATATTAACTAAATATTTGTGAATAAATTAGTATTTCACAATTTTGGTACACTTATGTCACTTTACATATGTACTTATAACACTTATAATATTTAAAAACAATATTATGTAAATATTATAAGAAAATCCGATGATTCAATTCGATGATCTTTCAAGAGTAAAGATATTGAAGAAGTTAAAGATGCGCTGTACATGAATTGTGAACCACCGAAAAGGGCGCAGGAAAATGGGAACGGGGCACCAGAAAGATGAGAATAATCTGCAAGATATTCTTGTATGCTTGTACTCAAATGAAGACCTACCAAAGTTTGTTACAGCCTTGTTGCCACTTTCCTCTGGTCTGGTTTTGACGTAGCGTCGATGGCGGCTGAGCTAAAATAAAATAAGTACGATCAGAATTACCCACGTACCACCAGATGAATGAGCTTTGCTCTCCCATTCATGAGCTAAAAAATCATGCGGAGTGTCTGTCGGAGCAGCGAACTTGGATCGGGTAATTCGAAATGCACTCTGTCATCAGTCAGTACTACAGAAGAGCTTGTTATGACATTAGAAGTAAGTTGCGAGGCAAAAATCCCGATAGATTGCAACTTAATTTTTGACCCTACGTCAGCTAGTACAGGTAACTCTTCCAAAACTGTTAGTTAATAAAGTTAATAAAACACATAAAAAGAATTTAACTATAATAGTAGATGAGCAGAAAATTCACCCACTAAACTGTCATGTCAAAGTGAACAAGATGCTGTCAAACTGGTGAGCTCACATCAAACATACACTTAATTGCCCATGTATATGTGCTGTGAGGAAATATCATCAATACCTTTAAAAAGGAAGTGGATTTTGTCCGCTAGTATTTTTAAACAATGGAAATTCTGTCCGGGAGGGATATAAGCCTACCCTGTTTCATTTACCCCCTACCTCCAAGATTCATTTACTAAGATGTATTTATTTACTTCTTTCTTTTACTATTGCATACGACGAGAAGTTCGAAATAAATCTATATCTATCTATAAGGTTTTAGATATTGGTATACCCAATAAAATAGTTCATATCATCTCTACAGCAGAGAACCAATTTGGATTCAAACCATCTTACAGTACTAAATTTTGTATTTTTACTCTTAAACAGATTATTGAATATTACAATGCTAAACGGTCATCGATTTGTGTTTCCTTCCTTGATACATCAGAAGCGGATTAAATATCTTGTTGTCAGCATAATGCATCATTTGCTAAATCTCCCGACGTTCTGTTTTATGTTAAAAAATCTGTTTGTATGATGTTTTGAGTCCAAGAAATTACATATTATTACATACCGCTGGTCAGTTGTGACGTGTTTAAACAAATGAAACGATACATTGATTCCATGTGTTTACATAGGCCTGATGTACTATTTCGAAAGAAGTTTACCCAACTCTCGTTTGAAATTTTACATCCGCCAAATTCGTTCATTATTCAACGACAAAAGATTCTTGTTTTGCAATTCTGAATTGCTAGTCATCGTAAACAATTTCATGACTGGCTTTCGAGTCGAAAACGACAAGACGTTGTCGGTAGTTGTCCCGAGTTTCCAACATTGTGTTTTTAATAATAATAATAAAATTTGGGTCCAGTGAAGTTTAGTACCATATTTAACTATTTAACCTAATTTGATTTTTTGTATTTTGTCTCTCTGCAATTTTAATCATTAATTATTCATTATGGCTGTAATCGTACTTCAGGAAATATTGAACTTTTTAAATATAGTAAACATTCGATTGCATTCAATCAACATTAGTGTCTGTTTGTGCCATGTTGTTGCATTTGTTTTTTGATGTATTGTAACTACACTAATATTTAATCGTAACGTGATAATATATCCTTTGTTTATTCATAATTGTTGGCACCGTGTATCGTACTATCATCTTTATATCGTCTTGGAAGTCGAAATAAAGTAGTCATTCATTCATTTTGTTAACTAAGGTGCACTAGATATTATCTATGTATGTTTATTCGTCTCAAAATAAATACATCACCAATGTACAATAATATGAGTACTTAGTTTGAGACAGGCTGTACGTACAAGACCTATTTGTCCTAAATGGGCGATGCAAACATATTACCTGTTTTAAAGAAGGAAAATAAAGGTGAAATACGAATAAAAAAACTTAGCAATCTGTACACCAAATGGGCGTGGTACGCCTTGGTCCATATAACTTAATAGTAGTTAGTACTGTTTTTTTGTGAACGAAGTGAATGCATGCATAAATTGCATACGAAGATAAAAATGATTGTTATACGAATTACAATCTCCCTATGTGTATGATATGCTAAAAAGAACTTATACGAATAAAATAGAACTTGAGCCTTGCCAGTAGGGATTCTACAACCGAGGGAAAGATGACTGATGGCGACAATACCATTGCTGAATGAAAAAATAAATATTTTACGACATGCTCATTTCATTGGGTATAGCATTCCATAACATTTTTACTCCTGTGTTGAAAGAACAAATCGTAACAGTGCAGTTGCTGGCAATATCGCATGTAGTAGATGTATCCACAAGCGTATTTGATGTACCATCCCTCACCGGCCAGTACCATCGCAAAATGGCCTTTCAAGTGGTTTGAAAATGTAGAAAAACTCGTGCTGTAGCTGTAACACGTAGCCTATTTAAGAAATTGAGACCCTGGAATTCGGTTTATTGAAATTTTGCGAGTCTGCTGCGCAATATTTGCGCTATTTATCGTGATATACAATAAAAATGATATTTATTACGACTTTTTTCTCGCCTGCAGCGCCTATTACGAAAAATAAGATATTGATTTTTGTTTGCCTTCCAAAAATTCACTACTTCCCCCACCAATGCACTCGGAGCGAATCGTTTGCTGAATAGGAAATAGCCTACGTTCTTTGGCACACTGAATATTTTAAGGTGCATTTTATTTGTAAAATTTTGTGAATAGGACCCTTGTTGTTTCTAGGGCTTGCTTGAAAAAAATTATTTCTGGAATGCGAAACAAAATCTAAGCCGCAACAAACAAGCAAAATTGAACATCAGCATATTTTATTATTTTCTCTAGCATTTCGTATTTCCCTACCGTTACATTCATGTCGCCCACCATACATACCATCATGGTGCTTGTTGTTTCGTCATCAGTTCTTAATTTTTATTTAATTTTTTTCACATATACTATTCACATTGGTGGAGGCTTGAAGCAGGGTGACTAAACCATGTTTTTTGAGGGGGATATCCAAAATGTTGATTTCAATACTGAGAATAGTCAGGGGGCCTGGGAGTCATCATCATTGCTATTTCGTGGCGATGTCGATGATCTTGAACCTTTTTTTCAGTTTGGTTGACACCAGTTACTCGATGAGAAATACTTCTGGCAACATGTTGTATCATAAAACATTGCTTATTTGCAAAATTTTCTGCTGATGGTATCCATTTTCGGATCTCTAGGTAGCGGACATTCTGCCGGTCTGACTACCTTACTCTGTGATAAAAATATATATGTGTATTTGTACCTTTTGTATGATTATATTGTCAATGTCCTGATTATTCTACACAATAGATCAATCTTGAAAAATGATTATATTTGATTTATTTAAATCCATTGAACATTTTCCAAGGAAGTGAAGTTTCAACTTCCTGATTAGTAACATCACTTTAATTTATGCAAAACAGTGAAATTGTATTTATATTACACTACACCATTCTTTCCTATATTGCTTCTTTAATATTATCAACTTAGAAATGTTTGTGACTTCGTATGTGTTTATATTCATAATATCTATTATATTTTATGAGTATCAGTTTATAATCAGAAATTGGCTGTTAACCAATGTCAATTATCTTTGTCACATTCTTGACATACAATTGCTATACTGGTAGTTTGCCATAACAATGTGGCTCCACACACCCCAAGTTGAGCCACTTTTAAAATCAGGTTCCAAATCAATTCGAATTTGATTCGAATATTCATTCTTGTGGTCACACAAGTGTTTTGAGTGTGAATTTTTTTTCTTCAAATTGCTTACAATGACAAAGCTTCTTAATAAACAAGAGTCTGAAAAGCTTGGCCAGCGGCTTAGTTAAATAACTGAATACTGCTTTTCTTGGGTGTGACTTTTGTGTTAATTTCTTTGGATGAACAAATAGACCTTTGAAAAAAAATTATTTATTTTATAACGAGTAGTACCAGTAATTTTGGAAGATGTTTCGTTCTTCTAATAAATGAATTGTCATAATCAATACTTTTTCGTGAATCCTCTCTCATTGAGTCACTATTTTCTTCGGGTGTCTGGATGCTAGAATTGGCACAGCCTCGATAGAAACTGGTCATCTTTGAAATATTCCAAAATTTTTGTATCAAGACAAAATTCGGAAAATTGGTCTTTTTCGAATAATTGTTCAGATTTATTCAATAAAAGGATGGCATCCCTATCTGACAAGAATGATACCTCGCTACATTATTATTGACTAGACATTTACAAAATAGGTCCCTGTACGTATTTTTATCATTTGTTACGGATTTCATTTGTATACTCTAAAAGAAAAATGTATAGGTCTTCGCACTCGCCAAACGAATTTTTCAGTGTTGATTTCCACGTTTCAAAAGCTATCAAAATTGAACAACATTGAACTGAATAACACTTGAATGCTATATACCCTACATACCACCATTTACCAAATCTAATTTCATGTTACGTCTCGACGTGAAGCACCGTGTGCCGGCGAGACCTCTCGCGCACCATCATCCCTTACGCGATTCGAACAAAGGACGCTAGAGATGCGTAGCTCAAAGCGCATTCGCGGCGCATTACCAATTGAGCTGACTGGGCACCCATGACAATACTATTTTATATTTTGCATATTTTTTCTGAGAGCTAAGTCAATTTGAGATTTTCTGTGATCACTGATAAAGTTTTTAGTCACTACCCTACCATTCATATCATTCTAGCGGAAAGGAAGCTGTCCAAATGTACTCATTTGCATCTCTCGATGATATTTTTTCGGATGTCCATTTATATATTTTTTTGTGTTGTTTGTGTGCGGTCGCATGTTATTTTGACATTTTATTTTAGATTTTGACCTTTTTTTCTAATTCTCTAACTTTGTTTTGCGTGTTATTGTTTATTTTATATGCAGCTATGTTGGAGCTTCGTAGTACACTAAGTTTTTGTCTTTTTTTATTTGCAAATTTCAAAATCGGATTTGCACTTTGAATATCTGACTCCTTATATTTTTTCGGATGTCCGTTTATATATTTTTTGTGTTGTTTGTGTGCGGTCGCATGTTATTTTGACATTTTATTTTAGATTTTGACCTTTTTTCTAATTCTCTGAATTTGTTTTGCGTGTTATTGTTTATTTTATATGCACCTATGTTGGAGCTTCGTAGTACACTAAGTCTTTGTCTTTTTTTATTCGCAAATTTCAAAATCGGATTTGCACTTTGAATATCTGACTCCTTAAACCTCTTAACGGTCGATTATGCATTCTTCTTATATCAGTGGTATCAGTCTCGCACAGTTTCGTATTTTGTCGGGAAGCCTCGATTCTCGTTCCCGGGTGTGCATCGGTGCAGGCTCTGCTCAGTGTTGCCAATTCAGTGCTTTTCGCGCTTAATTTAGTGCCTTTTCTAGTCAGCTGGTGCGATATGAAAGTGATAAACGCGCCCGCTGTATTTTAGTGATTGTAAAGAAATTTGACACACAATGCAGCGCTTTTTGAGACATCCAATTACAAAATCAGCTAAATTTTAGGGTCTCATGAAGTTTAGTACCAAATATCCGATTATCATAAAAATTTCCCATGTTGGAAACGACTCACCCTAACCCGGGAGACAATGTCAGATACTTGCAGCATTGGCCTCCCCTAGTTAGGATGAGAATATTTTGCCAGTTTTTATTTTGATAACATTCGGGAATATGGTACTAAACTTCACTGGACCCAAATTTTATTATTATTATTAAAAACACAATGTTGGAAACTCGGGACAACTACCGACAACGTCTTGTCGTTTTCGACTCGAAAGCCAGTCATGAAATTGTTTACGATGACTAGCAATTCAGAATTGCAAAACAAGAATCTTGCTGGGATTTTTATCTTTATCCTGTGCATGCTGCATGGGATGTAAATGAGTTATTCCCAACTTTTCGCAACAAATTTCATAAGCACAGAGCAGTAAGTGTACGAATTTACCGTATCTATATGCTGTAAGTGTAGACGCGCTATTTATCTGTATATTCCGGTGCAAATTACAACCCAAAAAGAGGGCAACACTAAAATGCGGGAAACGGGAATGACGGGAACAACGGGAAAATTACTAAAATACGGGAATGACGGGAACAACGGGAAATGTCGAATCCTAAAAAGCGGGAAAACGTGCGGGAAACGGGAATGACGGGAAACACACTAAAATGCGGGAATGACGGGAGATACTTTAAAATGCGGGAAGTATGGAAAAAAATTTGAAATGTGCTTATTACGGGAATTATACAAAATTGCCGGAAATATTCTAAAAAGTGAAGATGACGCAAATTATACAAACATGTGAACGGGAACAGGGATAAATGCATTAAAATGTACAAATGACGGGAAACACACTAAAATGCGGAATGACGGGATACACAATAAAATGCGGGAAATATTCTGAAATGTGGGAATTACGGGAAATATACAAAAATGTAAACGGGAACTGGGATAAATGCACTAAAATACGGGAATAACGAGAACACACTAAAATGCGGGAATGACGGGAAACGCACTAAAACGCGGGAATTACGGGAAATACTCCAAAATGTTGGGATAACGGGAATTATACAATAATGTAAACGGGAACTGGGATATTTGCACTGAAATGCGGGAATAACAGGAACACACTAAAATGTGAGGAATATTCTAAAAAGTGGATATGACAGGAATTATGCAAAAGTGTAAACAGGAAATGGGATAATTACACTAAAATGCGGGAATAACGGGAACACACTAATATGCAGGAATGACGGGAAACACACTAAAATGCGGGAATGACGGGAGATACCCTAAAATGCGGGAAATATTCTAAAATTTGTGGATAATGGTAATTATACAACAATGTAAACGGGAACTGTGATAATTGCACTAAAATGCGGAAATAACAGGAACACACTAACTGCGGGAATAACGGGAAATACTTTAAAATGTGGATGTCCGGAATTATACAAAAATGCGAACAACGAAAACAAGGTAAAATGACGAGAGACACACTAAAATGTTGGAATTACGGGAAATACTTCCAAATGTGGGGATATCGGGTATTACACAAAAATGCGAGCGGGAACAGGGATAAATGCACTAAAATGTGGAAAATATTCTAAAATCTGGGGATAACGGGAATTATGCAAAAATGTAGAAGGAACTGGGATAATTACACTAAAATGCGGGACTAACTGGAACACACTAAAATGCGGAAATGACAGGAAATACTTTGTAAATATTTTTTTCAAATTTTTATTATGAAAAATATTATTTTTTTTAAAAAAAAATTAAATGTTCCATAAAAATACAAAAATTTGTTGAAAACAATGGGCTGCCATACTAATGTATAATCAATAAATGCGAATTACGCTATCGCCGCATTATTGCAGAGTAAGATGTATTTTTTCTGAATATAGGTTGAAAATTTATTTTTCAAAACTGTTTGGACGAAATCATCTTTGTTTCATTTATAACTTTTTATTTTTACTTCAAGTTTATAATATCTGCGATTTCGACCAAAGGGGGGGCGGGGGGATACTATGTATGAACGCCCTCTCTATGACAGACTTCATTCAGTCAGTCATTATCTTCGCAAAAAACACTCTGCAAACCTGTTGCTGTGTGTCGAATCTCTCGGCAGAAAGACGGTTACCAAGTTTATCTCAGCTATCAATCTAAGTTCACCATTGCCAGCAAAACGTATGTTACATGAGGGAAATCATGGTATCATCGTATCTGGCACACCCTGAACAATTTAAATCTTTAAAGCATTCTCCGCGGCCCTGATATCATGCCTCGTTGATTGCAAATAAATAAGGTTGACAAAAGAAATTTATTTCGAAGGATATAAACAAGCAGAGGTAGAATGAACTATAACAAAGAAAAGTAAAAGAATTCATTAAAGGAATCTACATACCTTTTCGTATCGAGGTTGCACATGCCAAATACGGATTTTTGATTTAGAGTGGGTGGAAATGAAACAAAACCGGGCACGTAAAAAATTTTACGAGAATATTGGAAAATAGGTTCTCCAAAATGGCATTTGACTCTGGTATTATTATATATTCCTAACAAATTCCGTGCACTTTATGAATTTATCATGAAATATTGTAAATTAGCATTTTTGTCATTCAGTATGCTTTGACCGCGCATGGGCAAGTTTACAGGAGCATTAATTTTTTATATCTGATTCAGATTGTAAATTTGGTTTCAGTTTTCAATTCATCAAATAAAAGTCGTTTCATCCAGTTTCTGCATTTCCCGGTTGATATATTTTTAGCTAAAGGCAGTTCATGTACAGCGCAATAGATATTTACAACGGCATGTACACCACAACCAAAGCCATTTTCTTACTGTGGAACATCTGTACATATGATGAATCTCCAATCAGAAGAATTAAATTCAACCTGGGCAACAGCAAAGCTAGCTCGAACAATGAGAAGCACTTGAGTGAAAATACATGATGCCTCACTCTCTCTAACAATGGAATTTAGTGAATTTATGATAGAAAGTGATTTTGACTCGATATCAACGAGTAATAAGATCCATGACTTGGGGTATCAATCAGCATCAAAAATAAGTCATTATTCCCGTATTTTAGCGCATTCATCCCAGTTCCCGTTCACATTTTTGTATAATTCCCGTCATCTCTACATTTTATAAAATATTTCCCACATTTTAGTGCATTCATCCCTGATCCCGTTTACATTTTTGTACATTTCCCGTAATTCCCACAATTTAGAATACTTCCCGCATTTAAGGACATCTCCCTTCATTCCCGCATTTTAGTGTGTTTCCCGTCATTCCCGCATTTTATTGTGTTTCCCGTCAATCGCGCATTTTAGTGTGTTCTCGTTATTCCCGTATTTTATAGCATTTATCCAAGTTTCAGTTTACGTTTTTTGTATAATTACGGTCATCTCCACGTTTTACAATATTTCTCGCATTTTAGTGGGTTTCCCGTAATTTCCCCATTTGAGTACATTTATATCTGTTCCTGTTCACATTTTTGCATAATTCTTGTCATTCCGAATTTTTGAAATATTTCCGCATTTTAGGGTATCTCCCGTCATTCCCGCATTTTAGTGTGTTCTCCGTAATTCCGCCATTTGAGTGCATTTATCCCTGTTCCCGTTCACATTTTTGTATAATTTCCGCCATCCCTACTTTTTAGAATATTTCCGGCATTTTAGAGTATTTCCCGTAATTCCCCCATTTTAGTGCATTAATCCCTGTTCCCGTTCTCATTTTTGTATAATTCCCTTAATACGTACATTTTAAAATTTTTTCCCGTTATTCCCGCATTTTAGTATGTTTCCCTCATTCCTGTTTCCCGCAAGTGTTCCCGCAATTTAGTATTCGACATTTCCCGTTGTTCCCGTCATTCCCGCATTTTAGTATTTTTCCCGCTGTTCTCGTCATTCCCTTTTCCCGCATTTTAGTGTTGCCCCCAAAAAGATGCTGGTACAAATTGACTGGCAAGCCCATACTGCATTACCTACAGCTGACAGAATTATGGAAGTGACTCATACTGACCCCAGAGATAATGCCAGAAGCTTGCATTGGTGCCCTTGGGTTAGGATGAGAATATTCTGTCAGTTTTAATTTTGATGAATCTCGGGAATAGCCTATGGCACTGGGCAGTACAGAGTATGGTACTAAACTTCTGAACTTCACCAGACCCTGTTTTTCTGTGTCTAACTTACGGTACACAGTAGAGCTTAGCAGTTAGGTACTGTTTCGCAAGCTATTTCAACTATTTACAAGGCTGCTGTACTGCACCTGCATGATTGCTATCAATAATAGAGCTTTGTTCGGGATCTTAATATTTTCGCTTGCTTTCGCTTTCCCACTTTAGTCCCACTTTCAGAGAGATGATCGAATACTTGCATTTGTTTTAGAAGTTAATGCGGGCCATGCATGGGGCAGACACTATGTTGAGTGTTGAAATTATATTTGGGTCATGTCTAGATTGAGTCAAATCAGTCTCAAAGCACATCTTTACACGCTTTTTACAAAAAAATTAATAGAATATTGCCTAATAGGAAAATTCCTCGAAATTTGACTCTGGACCTGAAAGGAGATGTAATAATATTTTTTAAAATACAGCTGAATATCTAAATTCATTGAAATTTTTCTAGGGTTCCGAAAGGTCAATAGTGGTTTATTTTGCTCTATTTCTCTTTTTTTCTGCTATTTCACCCTGTTTGCGCTGTTTTGCATTTGGAGTTATCAAAAAAAATAGCATTTTTTTTAAAATATAGCCGAACATAAAAATTCCTTAAAATTTTGCTCTTAATCTAAAGGGAAATATGTGTATCACAATTCATTGAAAATGTTTTGATAATTTTGTCTTAGTTTTGCAGTGAATGATTTTGCGTTGGTTTGCGCTGCAATACACTGTTATGCTCTGTTTGCACTGTTTCCAGTATTTAGCATGATCGATTCTAGATGGAAAGCAAATGGGTGTTATTCCCATTTAAGCTCTCTTCAAAACTTATTCTCTCGCACGTTTGAAGCTTCATTTTAGGTTTTGTTTGCTTTCCCGATAACCGGTAACTTTAATGTGATACTTATTGTTTGCATCATTGCCTTTTGTGCCGACAGATGTGTCGAAATAACTCTATCCATGTCCAAGTACCAATCATCCAACTATTGCCAGATTGCCTGGTGTCACCAGTCTAATCTATGGCGAATTGTTTATTGCTTTGGCAGATTGTTTATTGGGGTTTATCAAGGGGTACTGGCAAGGTTTGACGGCCAATTATATACCTGGTCAATTCGTTGTTTTGTTTCAGTAAACTTTCGATGGGTTTAGACTTCAACGGGTCAATTCTTACACGAAAAAAAATTGCACTCTAGTCAATTTGTGTTGTTGTGTCGCTCTAACAGTCTAGTCGTCGGGGTATTTAATCGGAGTGAAAGGTAATCAACACTCGCGTGGTTATTCAACTCTCTATTCGAATGTCTCGCCAATAGTCACCATAACAATAAACATTTAAGTTCAAGCTTACTTTGTTGTCGTCTTGGCGATCTGATCTGTATGAAGAAACACTAACAGATTTACACATGTCCATTTATGGGACAGAGGCAGAGTACGCATGTCAGCTGTATCAATTACCGAGATAAGCATGATGGGGAGTAATCGCTAAATAAAATAATTCGACTGGATTCAGGAAATCTAACATGTATTCTCAAAACAGTATGGGAAGGCTTTAAGGCTATTCCGATTCTCTAGCAAATCCAATACTTAACTAAGCAATTAAGCCAAAGTCATCAGCCAAAAAACTGTTGTCTGATCATTTATCTAATAATATAATCATTTACTTTTTAAATAATTGCTTGTATGACATGTTCTGTATGCACGACCAAATTACAGAATCCCGCAAAAATAAACCATAGATTAGAATAGTAGCAAAATGGGTGATGATTCAAGAGCCAACAATGTTTATCAGGCAAAGCTTGCTGAGCAGGCTGAAAGGTATGACGATATGGTCAAAGCTATGACAAAAGTTGTTGAATTGAATGAGGAATTGACTGTAGAAGAACGTAACCTTCTCTCAGTGGCATACAAGAATGTTATTGGAGCTCGACGGGCATCTTGGAGAATAATTAGCAGCATACAAGTTAAAAATGAATCTGCTGGACAAGATAATGAGGAGGCAGCAAGGAAAGCCAACATGGCAAAAGAATACCTTCTTAAAGTGGAGTCTGAACTGAATGAAATTTGCCATCAGATATTAACGGCTTTGGATGATCATTTAATTAAAAATGCTGAAAAAGCAGAGTCCAGAGTTTTTTATCACAAAATGAAAGGTGATTACTATCGATACTTAGCAGAATTCAAAGGCGAGAGTGAGAAAGAAGAACCAGCCAAAAAAAGTCTTGAAGCTTATGAAAGTGCTTCCGAATACGCAAGTGAGCTAAAATCTACACACCCAATTCGTCTAGGTCTTGCACTGAATTATTCCGTCTTTTATTATGAGATTTTGAAAAACCCAGAAAAAGCTTGTCTACTAGCTAAATCAGCTTTTGATGGAGCAATCGCTGAATTAGAAAATCTTACTGATGATTCTTACAAGGATTCCACTCTGATAATGCAGCTTCTTCGTGATAACCTAACTCTGTGGACATCTGATCAAGATGCTCAACCTGAAGATGAAAAGGCTGATGATGACGATGATGATGATGCTTCACAGCAAAATTAAGAGGAATAAGTAATTGAGAGACTTTGTTTGAAGCTATGGATATTCAAATATATGCTATTAGCTAATTCAATGAATTGTACACAATATCAACACTGAGAATAAAAAACACGCTTCTGTTAAATGATATAAGATCAATAAGAGTGGGCAACTTTGAGTCGGACTTCACATTTTTGAATTCTTCAGAATCTCACTAACGTATTGGATCAAATAACACGAAGTGAAAATGTTTTTGAGTGAAATGACTTTTGTTGCATATTGGACATTGGTGGAATATACATCACTTGTTCTCTTTCCGTTCTGTTATGTGTCTACAGAGATAAAAATGTCTTATACACACAAACTCTTTCTTAAATTGTACTTTTTTCAAAATAGTTTGACCAAAGATTGAAAATGCCCAAAGCCACCTTATTCTGGCCAACTGCACAAAGTTATGGTGCATCAAATATAGATACATACCATATTTATCATATACCTTTTAACATTATGTCCTCTACTTTCTGGTGTCGCTACTCTCTGTATTAATACTTTGCAGTATTTTTCTGTGCCTACTGGCTTTTTCCGATACGCTTAACGATGAAAATATGGTGAAATTTGCTAATCCATTGTTTGATAGTGGGTATTGAGTCTGAGCATATCTATTGACCATTTCAGTTGGATTTTTTCCCATTCCGTGCACTTTAATAGTGCAGGTGTGCAAACTCCTAATATACGATTGTGTTTGATAAATGTTTCAACATATATTGTTCATCATTTTTGTGACCCATCAATATATTGAATAAAAGCTAAATATGCTGTATGCCAACAGGACTACTGCAGTACTTCCAAAACAAAACAGTTTCTCAAAAACCTTCGTTTTTTTCAAACGTTTAATGACTTGTAGTCTTTTTTGCATTAACATTTTTCTATCACTGGATCTGGATTTAATATTTCTATCTTTCTGCTGCATGTATCCACAATGAAATGTATATTATATATCAAGAAATCCCAAATCTTTGTTACTCAAGAATTCATTGTTTCTACTTTATTGAACATATGCTATTGAAAAGATTCGTGATTCATGTGAAAAATCATATGTATTCAAGGTTTTGCGCATGAGCTCTAATGCGAAATAATTTAGCACCACTTAAAATGAGAAAGCCGGTGCTTCTTAGTCAGAAATTTTGTTGCAGGGCTTAAGTACCGTCTTGTTAATGTGATCCAGCATTGACTCTTTGCTTAGCAAAACACTTTTGCATAAAATTTTACTGACTGGGTTATGCCTCTAACTTATATATATCTGTTATGCATTATTTAAATATCACAACTCAAGAATTTTGTCTTTCTGTATGCCATCAAGCTGCATTGAAGGGATATGTTGTGGCTAATTACAAGAATAGATCATTGGATGGTTCAGACCAAAATGTCAGCTGCTCTGCTACTCAACACCAGAAAAAAAAACCGGTTCCATCAGAAGAAAATTCAGCAAATTGGCGATAATTCATGTGGCGAGAAGACGAAAATGTCTTTTTTTAATGTCTGATAGCAATCAAAATGTATAAAAAGGTTCAAAATCGTCAATACTGCTATGCTATAGCAGTATTGATAGTTTGAAGCTTTTTTGGTCATCCAAAAGATGATGTGAAAAACAAGATTCTGCTACCCTGGTTCAGACTAAAAGAAATTGATATGAAAGTATGTACATATTATTCTTCGTTAGAAATTGAGTTATTCGTTTCACCCAATCCATACGTATTGTCTCATGAAACAACACGAGTAGTAAGCAAATATTCCAAACATTGAAATTTTAAATAATTTACGCAACTGATATGTCATGTTAGTGTCAAGTTGAATTAGGATTTTAATTTTTCAGAGCAGTCAAAATCTATACAATCTATTTTGTGAACTTGAGGATGTATCTTGTTTAGGGGTTGTCAGAATCTAATATCTGTTGAATTCAGAATTTAATTGAATGATTTCATATCGATTAAATTGAATATTCCAATCAGAAACATGATATGCAAGCAATGACATTTCTTCAGAAGATTGTTGAAGACACCAAAATGGGCGTGCATCTCCCGATAAAAGTATATTCCTTTTGAATCTGTTGATTTCTGAACACTTGGAAAGTTGGATCAAAAGTTGATTCTACTCTTAATTATTTGGACTACTTTTTGGGGAACATCTAAAATCGAAATATAGCGATGTTAGAGGTTTTTAAAAATTGTTATTGGGAACAGTTTGGAAATCCCTGTTCTTGATGTTATGTTTATTATTGAGTGTTTGATGTTTATAGAGATGCCCGTTTGTCAATAAACTCAGAATCTTGCATGGTATTTCCAACCTTTATTTTGCATTTATTCATAACATAAATTTCAATCAGATCTTTTTCATGGCATGTTTTGTGTGGTAACATTATCTGTGAATGTTTCAATTCTTGATTTTATGGTCTGTTAAATAGTGTCTCTATTTAATGATCTTATTTAGTTGTTAAATACACAAATATCGTTGGTACTCCCAATGCAAAGCCTGAAAACTATCGGCAGAGAAAGACATATAAAATAACAACAGTTTGATAATACATATCAAAATAAGCATTTCAGTGCGTTTTGATAATGAATGAACAGGATGAATATTCGCTGGAAAATACAAGGAAAAGTAAAATTATGAAGCAGAAATTTTTGCGAGAACTTGAACATATAAAACTTCAGTAAGTTTTGGTATTAGTTTTGGGTTTTTTTCAAAATTTAGCATCTGACTATTTTTTGAAAGTGACGTAACTACATTTTTAAGGGTTTGTTATTTTAGAATATTAGGTTCAATAAGTGATTTTTCCAATTTTGTTAACTTTTTGGAAAGACCCAATAGTGATGTAGGAGTAGGGTGCAGATGCTACACCAGTTACAGGAATATTTGGGGATGACCAATAATTCTGGTTGAAATTGATTTTCTTATAGGCTTAAATTAAAATAATGTTTTTGCAGCACCTCTGGGCAAATCTGACAAAAATTCCTGAATTTCCATTGTGAGGGCTTTTGTTATTAATTTTGACTGTCCTCTCCCAAATAGTGCCATACTGCTTTAGGTACATTTAGCCAACTCTATTTGCACTAGTGGATGGGTGAAGGCAGTAGTTGCCGTGGTTAAGGACAAGGACTCATACTACATGATTTTCTCCTGATATAATGAATATTCCAGGTAGAAGGGTTATAAAATAACACTAAAATTGGTGTTTTATCTTTAGAAAAAATACTATTGAAAGGGAGAGGATAGGGTTCATGTACGAGAAGTATGAGAAACCTTATAAACACCTCGAGGAAATTGAAAAATCCTTTAATCGTGAACTACAATCTGAAAGTAAGATATGAACTTTAAATGTTACCAATAGCCAAATGGATTTTGATATCATTAACACTGCTATTCTGTATTTCATGGATACATTTCAAGCCCTTCAGACTTTCTGTCCCATGAGCCATTCATTGAATAAATTTGCGACACACAGAAAATAGTATAAGGCAATTCTGAAATGTCGAGTCTAAATTTCTATGCCCTTCATCCATGCAGTGTTCAACTGTTTAGTAATGGACATCCCTAAAAAAAACTCTTCACTTTGCCATGCAGGCAAGACAGAGAGAGTCCAAACTGATTAAGTGGTTATAGTTTGAATTATTGTTCAATAATCAAAATTTTTGGTATTTTGAGACTTGAAGCAACTAGCCAAAGTGTGTTGATTTAATTTTGCAATCAACAACTAGGGATGTCCAGTCTTCGTGTTATTAAAATATGAATTTTGAAACGATCATCCAAAAGTAATTCAAGGATTTTTTGTGGTTATACTTATTTGAGATCGCATTTATTGTACTCAGCATTGCTACTTTCAGATATATTTATTTTTTGAATCATGTGATTCTAAATCGCTCTAATAAATATTTGTACCTGGCAGGGCTTAAGCTGGAACATCAACTGAAGAAGATCAAGGGGAAAGTTCATGTATTTCAGCAAGAGCTGAGGAATGTTAAAGCCACGCCAGAATGTAAGATATTTGTTAGATATGACATGTCATGACTCAATTTTATTTCAATTTCTCCAACGACACAATAAAAAACTCATTTCAAGTGTTCGTTTAAATTCAATGGACTACAAGAATTCCAGCATTGGTTCATGACAGTTCAGATAGAATTCCTTTTGATCTATTTATCACTATCTGCATTGTCATCAAGAATGGTTATCAAAGATTTAGTTTTTAATGAATGAAATATTATTTTTCCAGTTGTTGAAAGGCTGAAGATAACAATGGAAGATATTGAGTCAACTATAGGTGACTTCAAACAGAAGCAAAAAGAAACGTAATATGACTAGATCAGTTGTATTAATACATTTCAATTGTGCATTTTTCTATATTAAATGAGCCTACAAATAGATGAGACAAATCGAAAAGCGAACATTACGACGATGCGCTCACGCTGAAGTGTAATGTTTACAATTACCTATTGCACATCTTTTGTATATTTAAATTCACATGCATGGTAAGTGTAAACTCATTGTTGAGGATTTGGAAAATGTACTTTCATGATTCTTTAAAAATCTACACTTTACTTTCGCCTGAACCTGAAACATTTTCATTCATGCTGCTTTGTTTGAAGTGAATCACTTGTTATTGAACAAAAGGGAGGTGCGAGCATCAGGAACATCCCTATGTGTGCGCTACTGGATATGGGTATTAGATGTATGCTTTACTTTTTTCAATTCGTGAGGAAAAGGATTGTTACCAACTGGCAATTACCATATAAATTGTGGTCAAGAAGTCAAAGAAAAGTTTTAAATGAGATTCCGTAGCTGATACTTCTTACACTACTCTTTAGGATCACATGAAAAATTGGCATTATCTGTTCCGAATTGGCAACATTCACTGTGAATTGAATTAGTTGAAATATAATTGAGAGACTATAATATTGTCATAAGTCAAAGTTCAGAATGAAATATTTCAAAGCTGTATATTTCAAATCCTCACCTAATCAATGAATTTGCATTATTGGGCAGGTATGAAAGTTTGATGATCTGTGAAAAAGAGACTGAACAAGAATTATCAATATTGAAAGGTAAAATCGATGCTGTGAAAGATGTGAAGTTGCCTTTGTCTGCAAGATTAAATGAACGAAGAGTTAAACAGCAAAGCAATTTTCCTGACGAAATTCAGCAGTTTGAGGTTAATACTAGTTGACTTTACTAACTAAATAAAATAGCTGAGAAAACAGCTATAATTTAAAAAAAAATGAGGATATTTTATGTCTTTTATTAAAACTCAAGCTTTGAACAAAATTGTTTGGAATTAATAACAATGTTTTAATAGCAGAGGCTTTCAAGATCCTCTGAAATGTCCGTAGAGATTGACACAAATGTTAAGTACGGTAAACAAAATATTTTAGATATCGATAAAGTGTAAATTTGATTTTTGAGATTTCGTACATTTGGCAGTTTTATTGCAAGAATTAGCATTTGAATTAGCCTTGAGGTAAATAAAAAGTAGATAACCAAAAAAGTATATTTTATCCTAATCTCATCTCAATTTGAAATGTATGCAACAGACTAGCAGAATGTCAGCTACACTGCTACTTGAAGAAAATGGAGTCAATCAGGTTTAGCAAATGGGCAATAATATTACTGACACATTTGTTGCTAGAAGAATAAAACAAGATTCTGCCATCCTGATATTCAATATTTGAAATCAAGTAAAACATTCAGAATTGGAAGTGTAATATTCAAATACTGTACTATTATGTACTTTATAAAAATATGTTTTTTACTGTAATTTTTGCAGACTTATGTTGCACAGAACGGTGGTCTTCAAGGAGGCTGGGATGACTATGATCATGGCGCATTTCTTCGAATTCGAGACAAATATAAAGTAAGTGGTATATTGAATGCATCTGTTTTCATTATCAAAGTTTTTGCTTTCCTGTTTTATGTAATGTGATCCATACTTATAAATGTTACAGAAGTATACTTTGAAAATGTACTGTGATGTGCACAAGGAATGAGTTGCATATTTTTTGTCTAGTCATCCTGTCAAATGTGAAGTGTACCTATTGCTTAGGAGGCCGTCGATTCAGGGCTCAGATTCAGGTGGTACCTAAATCTAGTATAACAAACAAATGTGTGTCCTTATTCTGCAGAAAAAATATTATTTTGTTAATATATGTAATTTACTATTGATATTGATCAAGTCTTTCGCTTAGTGATTGCAATAATTGTTACTCCTGTTTACAAGTAACCCCATTATATTTTAGGGGAATAAAAGTTTTATATGTGCTGCATCAAGACAGATTCCTGGCCGTTCACAAAAAGATATTGAGGACCACGAAAAATGGTATGCACATTTTATAGAGCTCAAAAGGAAGAAGAAGGATGCGATTGAAGCATGGCGAAGGAAGAAGGTGTTTTAAATAAGCTTTCTTTAGTATTTGAAATTTTACATAATCAATTTTTTCCGATTTATTTAATCCACTGATCGTAACAAAAAGAATTCATAAAAATTCGCTCAGTTTAACATAATGGGATGGAATAAAAATTTCAATATTGATTCAAGGAAGAAAAAGAGAATCTTGATGAAAATCAAGAGGAAGACGAAGAGAGTAAGAAATTAAAAGAAAAAGAAGAAGAGAATCTTCGAAAAAAAATTCAACAAGAAAGGGAAATAAAAAAGGAAGAGCTGAGACTTTGGAAGGTTGTTAACTTGCTCAAATTTTTTTCATGATGCAAATCTTGTCTCTAACACCTATTGGTTTTATGTTAGGGAGCACAATAGCTTGTACTCAAACATTTTCACATAATCAATTAAAGTTAAGTTTTCATAGTAAGGTTTTAAATCACTGATATCCCCTCTTATTTGTATCCATTTTGCAGCAATATCATGATTTATGTCAAATTTTTGCAAAGTTTTGTCAATCCATCTATGGCTCATTCACAACAAAGCAAATTTAAACCGGGGGAAAAAGTCTTAGTCTTGGCGTTGGATATTATAGCCTCTAAAATTCGAAGCAGTCATTTTTGAACCATGGACATATAGATAGTAACTTTAATTGAAAATTGTTCTGACAATAACTTGAACTTCAAATAATATATTATAAAGATACAAAAAATGGAGAAGCAACAGCTTGAGGAAGAGAGAAAAGTACATGAAGAGAAACTTAAAGAAGCTGCTGAGAAAAGGAAAAGAAAGGAAAAGGTATGATAACATAAAGATAAGCATTCTAATAATGAAGAAATAAAAACATCGTAGCATATTGCACTTTAGGAACATGAAAAGCCTTTTGAGAAATTCTTCATGACATAAATCTAGCTGGAAGATAAAGATGTATTTTTTTAGTATCTGGCAGCAATCAAACTATAGAGAAAGGTTCAAAACCGTCAATACAGCTACGAAATAGTTGTATTCATGGTTTTGAAGCTTTTTGCTCATCCGAACAAAATGGCATGATCACTTATGGATACCCAAAGAGAAACAGTTATGTATGTATAGTTTGTCCCTAGATATTCCGTGATATTTCATGTATGGCTGTTTTCATATCTAGCTCCCAAAAAAATTGCACTATTTCCTGGGATTTTACTTACAAATCTTTAACCGTTAGGAAGCTGCAACAAAAGCGGCGCGCGAGATTCTGAAGCAAAGAAAAGAAGATGGAGAAAGATTACGTTGGATAGAGGAGTTTGAATCTGAGCAGCAAGAAATAGAACGACAACAAGAAATCCGTGATAGGATCGCCCAATTTCAAAACAGGGTTAGTCATACCCCATGATTTTTATCATTGCGATTTGTGTTGCCACTTCCAGATACATTTATTGTATCTCAAATCAAATCCTAACACTGAGAGTCAAATCTTTCTGAATTTAATTCGATCACAAAACTTAGTGGGAAATGCATGTAATGAGTGACTAATCAAATCTTCTCGATCTGAAAAACTGTTCTCTAGATTGTAAACAGGCTCCACTGATGGATCAGTCCATCAGTTGCTCATGCTTGGCAAAATAACATTCTTGTTTGGATATATGCAATATATTTTACTAGTGTAAAATCGCAAGGAATTTTCCCTTAAAACTGTTGTCGAATCACAGAAATCAATATTTGGTCCGGCCATGTATCAAAAATTAATGATTGCAATGATGTAACAAAATATAGCAATACCAGTCAGAAAATTGATTTATTCCATGTAATGCTGATTAGGATATTGTGCATTTGAATGCTGTTTAACTAGATGAATATGCACATTACAAAGGAGTATTTGGTGCAAGTAATGCATGGAACTCACATATCATTCAACAAGTGAATTTAAAAATCTTCCGGGTTAAGAACATAAGGCGGAGCGTGTGGGGAAATATTATATATTTGCCGATCCCATTTTCAGTGGTTGCATATTACTCTTTCTATTTGCCTCACTCTTAGCCAATTTGTGTAAAAATTATCGTTTATGCAAGAATTTTCCATTTTTCTTTGTCTTATTGAGTAAAATTATCGAAATGAACATGTTTTTCCATTGTATCATTCACGAGCAAAATTGTATTTAAAGGATCGAGTTGCTCTAAACTTGAAGCAAATAGAACAGAAGAGAAAGGAAGAGATTGAAAATATTAAAAAAGAGAAATTGGAGAAGATTAAATCGAAGGTATCATGATTGAGCATTCATAATATCTAATATAGTTATTCTTAAATTGACATTCAGTCAAAGTAAGTCTGAAAGCACTTTTTTTGTTGAGACGTCTTCATGTTATATGAACCATGTTATGTAATCCCAAAGATAACCCAATCCCAATATTTGTTATCCGGACAAACATTATAAACATACACAATTAAGTATAAGGTGCTAAAGTCTTCAGATATGATACCTATTCGGGCAGAAAATTTGTTAGGACAAGAATAAATCTTTGACGCAACAAAGATGCGATTGCTTTTACAGAGAATTCTGATGGAATTTAAATAAACCAAGTGATTTTATACTTATGCTAAATATAAAATTATTTATTGTACTGTGTATTTAAGTACGGTAAAACACGAGCTAGAAAAGCGTAACTCTGTAACTTGTTTTATCTGGATAAAAGAGAAAAATATCGATATAGCACAACCGTAATCGTGAATATGTTACTTTGACTCAACTTATCAAGACCACATGGATCTATCTTAAATTATTTTCTCTCATAACCTTGATTGTCCGGCGACTAAAGCCGTAAAACATTGAAATTGTTTATTCCTGGAAAGAAGCATGAAATTTTGGGAACAGATAAAGTAAAAATTTGTGAGAAAAAAGAGATATGGAGGTAATCGAATTTTCGGCTGCGATCTCACCAAATCCCATCTCCGGACTGAAAATTTTTCCATTACATTCGATTTATGTGGCAAAAGTTAAAAAAAAATAACAATAAACAGAGAAATTTCTATCTCCTGGGGGATTTTTGAATTTATATTGTAACGTAGTAATATGCATGAAAATTTTTTTGCAAATACGACCGAGCCTGATAACTGTAGATAGTGTGAATGAGAAAGGTACACAATTTCAAAAGAATTGAGAAACTGATTCTAATATATAGTCATCATCCCTCCTCCCCAGCCCAATTTTTTTTTCTGACCTCATTTTGTAGAAAACAGGAAATATTGAGTAGTTTTTGACCTAAATTTTTTCCAGCCTTATATATGTAAAAAAATATTACAAAAGAACTAAAACTTTCCTTTGCAGTGATCACAATTAAACATAACAAAAAATAAATCTATGTGTGACAATAAATAAATATAATTGATATCGGTTTTCTTTACAATCACTTATTTTGAGCAAGTGCTCATACCGACAGCTCCTTATAGGCTAACAGGGTTAGCGTTGTTAGAAAGGCACAAGCTTTCCACTTTGGCAGTTCCTATCCAAGGTATTATTAAATTCAATGTTGATTGGTGAACATGGTTTAACATGTCTTGTTTTTATGCTTTTTTTATCGTCATTTTGTAATATCGCAATATATATCTCCATACAATGTATGTGCCTTTCCTATTCCAGACATTTAAAACTTTCTTAGAGCTTATACCAATTCTCCACAAATGAAGCACTACCAACAGTCTTTGCGACTAAATGAATCTATTGTTGGTTTTAACTGACCTCTTCGCATTCACAGGACATTGAATAGTATCAACTTGCTTTTGAAATAACACACGCAATTCAGTTCAAATATTTATTTTTCTCCAGATATTGAATGGGAAGACTTTACACAAACGAGATTATATTGTAATTTGTCAATATTTAATGCATTTATTTTACATAATGTGAGAGTGCGAAGTTACTGACGTTGTAGGGGCTTTTCAAAAGACAAAAAGATACTCCCGAAAAAATTCCACAGATCAAGAGTTGAACGAAATGACGAATCTTTCAACTCCTACTGAATGCCGCAACCTAGAACGGCTGCCGCAACCTAGAACGGCTGCAAAAATCATGCACTCAATACGTCATAAATATTTTCTGCAACAGGTCATACTTCTGTGTTTTGTGCTGCAAAAAGGGCCAAACCAATGTTACAATATACTATTGGGGGTTACCTTGCTTTAGGTTTGTTGTACCGGTCTCCACCGCTAACCGTTTGTTATGCCTTTCACTAAATGTGTGTGATCGATAGGTTTTGTAATACTAGGTTCAACTAACTGTCGGAAACTTGGAATTTGCTTATCTGGCAGTTTTATCGTGGATGGTTTAATGACCAGTTAATTAGCTTGCATGTGGGGTGGGTGATGTATGATCATCTGACTGTGGTACATGTATGATAAGGTATATATTATCTTGACATAAATGACAAATGATAAGCAATCTTGTATTATTATGACCAAAGGCAAGTTTTTGACCAAAATATTAGCTGAAAAGTATAACCTCCGAAAGAGTGTTTTAGGCGGGTAGATACGGTTGTTATGAATTTCCTTGTTTTGCGTAATGTTCAACTATGACGCCTAAACCCATACCTATTGCTACACAGCAGCATGTTTCACGAATTAGCTCTCCCAGCATGTTTCACTACCCGATGAAGCATTGTTAGATGTTTAAGTTGCTAATTCTTAAGCTTGTGACTCCTGTGATAGTATATTTCACTATTGGTAATAAGTGTAAATATCAGGAAATGTATTATCCAGATACGGCCGAAATAAAAAGAAATGACACATGTGTAGTGAGGGCGAACAAAAAAGGAATTTTTATTATTTTTATTGTAGGTCGAGGTCGAAAGGGATCCAACCAGACTCTATAGAATGACTGAAGGATGGGTTAATAGAACAAAAGATGCTTCTGAAAATAGTACAGCAAACGCCGTCATGAGAATGCCACACAGGTAATAAATGTTTAATACTAAAAATTAAGTCAAAATCGAATTCCATAGAAGATAGTTGTGTATATCGTACAGTGCTGCTGTTCTTCCTCTTTTCGCCAGATTGCAAAATAGATTCACTGGGTTGCTCATTAATCTCTCCTTTTTACAGAGCTATACCAACTTGGCGCCAGAATCTTTGAGTTCTACAGTGACGTTACAATTTATTTAAAGAGTATATCGATTCAAAAGTATAAAAAGGTTTCATCCCAATAGTATGGGGACAAGCTGCTTCAGCAGCAACGGCTATATTTTGAGTGGATAGAGTGATTTACGAAACAATATAAGCAATAATAAAATAGTAGCAAAGACATCATTTCTTTTGATCTGCTATTCCATCATGTGTCTTCATAACATCGGGAAGCTCGGGAGGAGAGGAATACGGCTCCATTGTTAAGGTCTCGAATGCATCTGTAAATTAGTTCAAGAGCATCATCATATTGTGAGTCATTCACTTTAGGGATTTGACACATTCAATATACAGTTTAAACAAGAGAGGATTCAAAATAATGTAAGAAAATTTATATTCTTTCTCCTAGGAATGCAATTATTAGTGTACTTCTGGTGTTTCAAGACAATTTTTATTTTAATAAAAAATTTCTAAACACACTGGTGGCACTTTTGTATTGTGTTCTGGGTTCGTAACAGTTGTGAAGCTTTAACTTGGTGAAGAAAATGTTACTTGCCTCCGTCCCTTACTGCTAGTCCAAGAACTCCAGGGGATTGAGCCTTTGCTGTTTGAGAAGTGAAACCACTGTCCGCCAAGCTTTTGTTGTCATCTAGTTGCTGTACATAGAGTTTCAGTTAGAAATTTTTAGACCCAAGTACAGCTTAGCGCACATTTTTCACCCTGGTAGTAACAATTTCAAGAAATATACCTTCCTCAAAATCATTATTTCGCACTTCCAAAGTCAGCAGGTTCAAAACTGTTCATAAATTTTTAGACCTGAGTACAGCTTAGCGCACATTTTCCACTCTGGTAGTAACAATTCAAGTAATATACCTTCCTCAAAATCATTATTTCGCACTTCCAAAGTCAGCAGGTTCAAAACTGTTCATACTACACAGCCAATAAGGATATGGAACTGATGGTTGAAGATCATTATCAATCACGGACTACAGTTATTTAGCTACGCCAAGTACTGGGCACAGCATGCCATCGAACCCAAATGCATGCCTACAATGAGATTTGCTGCCCTTAGCAGGTTGAAATTGAAAGACATTCTTTTAGCAAAGTACAGAAAGGACGTTCAACAAATTTTCTCTGCAAGCGACATTCTGCAACCACCCTTCTAACAAGGTAAAACATGCGCTCATCGAGATAGTGCTGTTCCATATCTTACTTGGTCGTCTTTGTAAAGCGTTTGATCTTCTGGTGCAACTTTTAAAATTCCTTCAATGATTTTCTTTAGTTCTAACACTGTAGTTGACTCTTTAGCATCAGTAAAGATGGTTGTCTTATGACGACGAATTGTCAGAAAAACATCCTATAAAATGAATATTTAATAAATCACAGGTAAATCAAAACACTCCTTTGTTACTAGTGGTGGGTGAATTGTGCTTACCACTTAAAAAGAGTCACTCAATAAATTTGTAAATCATAGAAGTATTAACAATATTTGGTGACAAGAACAAATTTTCTGCTATCCCAATCAGCATTATAATACATAGCAGTGTTGATAAAATTTTATTAGAAGTCCACTATTGGTGGAAACTTCAAAAAACATTTCTCTTACTGTGTACCACGATGTAGTGTTTTTGAAAAAAATAGCTGTTATCAAATATATCCAGAGAACGACTAGCAGAATGTTATCTATAGATAAATTTTCTTTGCATATCTCTTCAAAACTACTGGAGTATTATTGTTATTACTCACCATGTCAGATCAGAGCTGTATACTTTTTACCATTTAATTTCTGTATTATTGTTTTGTGAATTACAATTTAATATGGACCTATGATTGGATAAACACAGAAACAATAAAATTACACAGGAACAATTCCAGTGAAGTTAAGACAAAAAAATAACACAATATAACAGTTTAGATGAGTTAACAAGATATAAACAGCCACTTCAACTTCTCCAGTTCCACAAAATGGATATATTACTAGAGCAACAGCTGTATAGACTTCTGACCGTAATCTAAACATTGCAATGGAACAATCGCTGAAACAGAAAATTGGCAAGTCATTTTCAAATTCAGGCATCTTATTGATTTCGATAAATGGAGATAACGATATTAAATTTGTTTGTTATATTCTATTTTGTTACAGCATCGTATTCTGGATGATAGGGTTCCTTATTTGATTAAAAAAAAAATACACCAGATAAGAGCAATTGTGCCAAACATCCTTTATAAATAATAGATGAACATCTGTATGAAATCTATTCCACATTAACGTTTATTCAATGTTGTACTTTAAAAAGCTGATCTACTGAGACTGTATTCATGGTAACCGGTGTAATGTATTTTTATAGCTCATTATTAACAACATTATAGATTGGCCTGTATTGTAAGCTTGTCAAATGAAATTCCTATTCCGAAACATATTCACAAATAAAGATCGATGTCTTTATTTGAACAGTTAGAATTGCGTTAAAAATATCTGATATTTCACGAATGTTTCATTTCGCAAATTTGACAGTTTGTCTGTAATTTTTGTCATGAGCCTTCAAAATGATATAAAGGAATGTTCAGAAGTCCTTCATATATTAAAAAAAAATCATATCCTATATTCTGCAAAATAAAAGTGAAAATCCAGAAAATTATGACACCAAATTTGCCTCACAGTACAGTATAAGACAAACTGTCAATGGGAGGTAATTTTTAATAAGACTCAAATTCTTTTTCGAACCAATGGTAACAATTATCAGAAACTTTTCAACTCAGTTCTTAATTGTTTATGAATGAAGCCTTGGTTAAAGTCGAACTCTTTTATTTTTCGGATTGACGGGTTACCAATGTCTGTCTGACTATCGAATTGGAAACTTTACTCGGGCAAAGGAGGCAAAATTTCGGGTTCGGTCGGCATGTTTTTGAGTTTTCTCTGTTGAGCAGCAGTAAGCTTTGTTTCACTGTTTGCTCCAAAATCTTCAGCACCTGTTGATTCAGATTGTTGTGGTATATCAAATCCTAGAATTTTTAGCATGTTATCAGACGCATTCTTTTTAGCTTCCTTTTTGCTTTTCCCTTCACCAGTTGCTTCATGTTCTGACACCACACACTTCATACAAAAATAAGTTGCATGATTTTCTTTTGAAAATGAAATCACAGAATAAACTGGCATTGGTGACTTTTGTGCTTGTAATATTTGTGTAAGTCGACTAATAGGGTGCAAAGCTGACTTTGAGACGAGAATTTCCGCAATTTTCACATCAACATCTTTTTTTGCATTTGATCTTGACTTTCTGTAATTCTTCGCCTTTTTTTCAGGCAGTGACAAATCCTTCAATTTCTCTAAAGCAGCGGCTGCAGATTTCTTCTTTGCAGTATGCTTATTAGGACCCTGTGCATCGGCCGTAGTGACTAGCTCATCTGGTAATTTGATAACTTTGACAGTCATCGTGAAAAGCTTCAGATGTGGTGGTCCTTCTTCAGCTGTCACAGTGAAATCCACTTTCAAGCCATGGCTTGATGCTTTTTCATAAAGAAGACTAATAGGCGACTTTTCAACCAATGATTTGGAGTTACCGTCTACTTCGCCAGTTTCTCCTTTGTCTTTATCATTTTTCTTTTCTTTTTTAGGAATTGGCATCGTTTGTAGAATATCGAGTGCATGCTGAGCAGCATCATGTCTTGCTGCCTGTTGTGTTTTTCCTTCTCCAAAAAATGATCGTTCTCCAACAATAACTTCAACTTTGAACAGCTGAGGATGGATCCATCGTTTGATAGGCTTACTATTGTATTTTTGATATTCATTTACATTCTGATAAGATGCGTTGTTGAATTGCTGCGGCTGCTTCATATCGGCGCCATAATACATTTTTGTCCAATTTAAAGAATCTTGATGCTGCCAGTTGTTGTTATTATATATAGGTTGACAAGGTAAGGGAGTTGTTTTGACAACAGCATATTTGACCGTTTCTGATCGAGCCATTGCAAGACCATTCAATAATACAGTCGGAGTCAAAGATGCAGGATTAGCAATTTTGGTTTTCTTGATTGATTTTTTAGGTAATGGAAATCCCAGTTCATCCAATGCTTTCTTGGCAGCATCAAGCTGTGCCTTTTTCACACTTCTGCCTTCACCTTTCCACGTACAGGTACCGAGAGTCAATGAAATTTCATAATTTCTTTCATGCGCTGGACCATCCTCCTTGACAATTTGAAAAACTGGTTTAAGGCTTCTGCTTTTGCCCAGCTCTTGTAAAACAGCTACAGGAGAGTTTGGTTTATCCATATCATTATCCACTTGAACATCAGTCAATGTATCCATAATACTGAAGTCAGATTGCTCCAAGATAATTCTTATTTAGAACACGATGTATAATTAATAGTGAAATAATGATATAAGCTAAAGGAGAAATATTTTCTCCAGTCAGAAATTTCATAAAAGCAACAGAAGCACCACACAAAAACAACAACAATCATCAGACTGTCAGACTCAAATGTAACAAAACTCGTTTACCCTCTTTAAGAGGGTCAGTAGATACCCTGTTCAGATGCAATATACACTAGACTAACAAAACCTAATTAAGGATTAATTTTAATAAATACAGAAATCCGAACTGAACAATTGTTTAGACATTCTTTCTCCAGAAAGTGATTGAAAAGTAATGACAAACATGAAAGGAAGAGGTTATAAATTTGGGTCTAGTGAAGTTTAGTACCATATTCCCGAATTTCATCAAAATAAAAACTGGCAGAATATTCTCATCCTAACTAGGGGGCGCCAATACTGCAAGCATCTGGCATTGTCTCCCGGGTTAGGATGAGTCGCTTGCAACATGAGAAATTTTTATGATAATCGGATATAGGGTACTAAACTTCATGAGATCAATAAATTTTGATCCATGTAATACAACAGTCACTGAAGTCACTGAATCAAAAATTTACGCTAGAATTTTTTGTTATATTTTTAACAAGGTCTAAAAATTCGTCAGAAAGAATAATCTAATCAGGGCCGACTGAAATTTCTTCTTGATAATGGTATAGGGAAAATCATACTTTTGGTATATCTCAGCTTCAAATCAGTCTTAAATCATAAAAAAAAAAATTGCAGAAATAATAATATAAAAATTCATATTGCTGTCTTCAAAAATTGTAAATATATTTCGATAGCTATTTTCAAAAAAAAAAAAATTCGTTATTAAAATTCAACTTCTATTATAGCTAAATAGAATTTACATAATCAAATTCCTGTATTTAACAAATTTATTGTCAAAAATAATTGTTCATCAACTTCTGCTTATACAGTACAGAGTATAAGCATGGACGGAGCAGAGAATGGCTCTTGTCTAGACTTTTTTATTTTATTTCCTGGACCGCTATACTGTACAGAATATGATCTATTAATAGGATATGCCCAGTGGAATAACAAGTATCAAAATTGATGACAAAAATATAATAGTTAACAAAATAAAATTATCAATACTGGTAGACTTCGGCCACAATTTCAGCATGTCACCTAGGCTAGAATTGTTATCAAGCAACAACGGAGTTTAATTTTAGAGAGCTGGTATAAGATTACAGTCATTTGATGTCGACATACATGGCTGAAGATCAGGCCTAGCAGCTCAGTCATTGCTGACACTCACACTGAATACCTCCAGTCTTGGTCAATACCTTGCTCAATATAAAAAAAACGGAGATCTTTTCTAAGATTGGCACAAAAAACAGCCAGTACATGGCCTATAATTTTTAAGGAACTTGAATTTTGACTTTCAGACACACCGGCAGCGAATATTTAAAACAAGGTACCGGTACCAAATATTGGGTCCTAGTGAAGTTTAGTACCATATTCCCGAATGTCATCAAAATAAAAACTGGCAGAAACCCACTGAGCCATAGAAACGACCTATATGTCCCTTTGACCCATTTAGAAAAAAATGTTTATTGTGACACATGCGCAAGAGATACCTGCATACCGCATATACTGCATGAGAAGTCTGCAGTTAAGTTACTACTATAGCTAACATGACCTGGCCTCATTCGCTCGATGGCGTAGAAGATCTTTAGAATTTTAGATTTAAAAACTTCCTTATCTTATAATTTTTGGTGAAATAGTGCAATGCAGAAGTCTCCTAATAGGATTTATCAATTTCTATTACACTTAAAAAATAAATAGACGAAAATATCACATTCAATCAACTTTCACAATTTTGGTCTTCAAGTCGACCGATAGGATAGGTCTAATGGGTATTGGGTCTATTTATTTAGATCAGTGATTGGGTACCAGTAGAGTATGACCTTATACCTGGTTCACTTTTTACGGCTGTCTCAATGTCCCTGGCTGACTATAAAGGTCTTTTCATACATTTCAGAGTACCCGTTTCTGTAGAAAACAAACCCCGTTTCAGCCCCTTCCTATCCGTTTCGTAATTTTCGATTACTTAGGTTATACTAAACAACAGCAAACTCAATAATAAACAAATTCTGAGAATGTATATATGTATTTATTTTGTCTTTTAGCATGCATGAAAACAGTAGAAAATATGCATTTTTTTTATAAGAGGTCAGGGAGTATGCTCAAGACCGCTTCTGCCTAAGACACAGAGTGCGGTATAGAACCTGTGATGAGAAAAAATGAAAAAAACGACATGTGACAGAAGATAAATAATATAACATGGACGGACAACAAATATATATATATACGGGCTATAGAATATGTTGGGACTTCACTAAACAGCCTTTCCAGGCTTGATAAGACAACTATGATTAACTGTATAGATAATACAAGTGAATGTGTCAAGGGGTCGATGTAATAGTTTACGGGCGGCTGGGTGTGGAAAAATTAGTATAGGGCTTTGTGGTGACCATTTAATTACAGTTAGAAGCTAAATTAATCAAAGGGTGTGAGGATAGGGGGCGCCCTCGGTTAAAACGGCGGGGTCTATTACTATATAAAAATGATAATAATTTGGAGTTTGGTTAAGGATCATAGATGAATCAAGTGTTGGTCCAAGCAAAAGATAAAAAAAAAACTTTATGTTTTCCAACACAATCGAACAGCGAACGGTTTGCTATGCAACCCAGCAGAGTTTGCTCGTTTCGTCGTGTACGTTAGTGCTTTTGAATACGATTGAAGGCCAACAAGGCAACAGAATTTATTTTGTACCCAATCGATAGAGCTATAATCAACTAAGTACTGACAAAAAATCGGCTACAAAAATCGGTTGCTAAACCATCGAAAACGTTGAATAAAAAAAGTGCTTTTCCGTTATTTTGCGGAAGAATTTCAACTCTTGAACGCCTAAATATCCTTGTAATGTTTATACTCCAAAATAAAGGATAATAAAGATTGTTGAAGGCTCGCTAAAATTTTAGAATAATCGCATCTGAATAGCTTTGAAATGATTCTGGGCGCACTTTTCATGTCTTTTCAATAAATTAATATTGTCATTTGATCATGTTTTTATAGGCAATTTTATGTTTCATCCATTTTATGCAATTTATATAGTATATATATCGCTCCCTGGTTTTATACCGAAAATACTTCCATGTCATTAATTTATTTCCATCTGTATATTATTTTCTGGTAAACAAATAATAAAAATTTACTTGCGTGCGACAGCATTTTGAAGTTTACAAGAAGTTCGTAATAACAAATGTCTAAAATCTCACAAGAAAAAATGATTGATAATTTATAGGTCCTTATGAGTTATCCAACTATATTTCCGTATCGATTCGTAGAATTGTGGCTTGCTATCAACCACTACACTTTATTTCACAACAATATTTGTCGCTTCATCATTGCACTTAACACCTCATTACAACTCGTGCGATATTATTGATTTCATTCCTACTCTATTAGGCATCAGCTACTCCAAAACATGTAATATGTCCGATAAATTTACTGAATCAGACTTTTTCAGGCCAGTTTGAGGGAGCTCGACGACTATAACGTAGCTGCAGCTGAAATGTGTTTGCAGGCTTGGGACGAAATTTGGGGGACGGCAGGGCATAGTCTATTTCATTGTAGCACAGTTAAGTTAAGATGCATTTAGGATAGGATAACATTTTTATCCTGTGGGAGATGAAAGCCGAGAATACAGCTTAATCATATGGCGAACCACGACCTCTCGTGTTGCGGAACTGGTATTTGCAAGCGAGGTCGTAGTTCGCCATATTAATCTTGCTTTCCTGCGTCAATTGTAGAGGATCTCTACAAATTTTTTTCTTCTCTTTCCGATAATATAAATTTTATTTTTATTATCACAGGCTAACAAGATTAAATTCGGAGTTTTAAGTTGGCTAGTTATCCGAAGTCTAGCACGAGACAGGTCACTCGCATTAGTCCAGAGTCACAATTTTCAAAATCACAATAGAGCTGCTTTCCCTCTTTCGTTTTCATTGTTATTGGTTTGAATGAACAGTTGAAATACGGCTGACTCGCACGCGTCTGGCTGTCTCAGGCGGCAGGTTGCACAGATATATCTCATACGACTGGCTCGCACGCGGTTGGCTGCACAAGGGTGGCTCGCACGCGGCTGGCTTTTTCAGGCAGCTGGTTTCACAGGGCTGTCTACTGAGAGGACTGGGTTGCACGCGGCTGGCTGAATCAGACGGCAGGTTGCATAGGGCTGGCTACCCAGGCCCATGGTTGGATATAGTCATGCTCGTATAAATAGGAATTACTTTTTATAATTACAATACATATACACTACAATTTATTTTAAATATCCCATGCTCATAAACACACATAGAAAATAATATACACGCATTGATTTAAACTGTGGGAGGTGGGTAAAACCAAAAGTAAAGTTTATAACGTGGCGAGACGCATCCACCCACCACACTCACGATTATCAAACACAAGAAATAAAACAAATGGAGACACAATGCCAGCCATTTGGCGTTAACACGGCATCAGTCAGGCTTTTACTTGTGCGATCAAAACAAACACAGCTGAATTAGACCGGGCGTTAATTGAAAACAATACAAAACAGAGCCTTATTTTCGGTTAAAGTAGAAATCGAGAGCTTGCGAAATGCGTGCGACTTGAAAAATACGATGCGTGTAATACAGTTGAATTGAACCTAGACCCTTACTGTTTTCATTCCGAACTAAGCGGTTGAATTAATTCTAAGTTAAATGTAATTTCTTCTTTTCCTTCCTTATTGAGGTAATTTTGACCAAACAAATTATATCTCCATCTTCTTTCCAACAGTCAAGCGGTCATCAACTGTCGTCGTACATATATACAGTAAATTATGCTAACCTGAGTTCAAGTCCAAATTCAACCAGAAAAGTTTAAATTAATCTTTTTTTACATTGTCAGTCAGTATCGTTTATGATAAATAAATAAAACGTCGTGAGTTGTATTTCCCTGGTGCAGAGTGAAATTCTTCGCATGGTCAATCCGTGTTCAGTCAATCTTTGTGGAAAAACAGGGTGAGGTTCCTTACAGTGTGGATCGGAGTACGCGTCCTACCTTTGTGATAATGCCATCACCAGCGGAGATAGCTGGTGGAGAGAACGTCCGGCCTTCGCGGCGACTGGCTGCCGAGTATGAATATGAAAGATGGTTAGATTAATGAACGAATAATCTATTTTAGTTCAATGGGCACTCGGAAACGTTTTCATGTCTTATTCAAGGGTAATTTTGCGTTATTGTTAGGATATGATAGGAATTCATTTTTATCCTGCGGTAGAGGAAAGCTGAGAATACGGCTTAATCATATGGTGAACCACGATCCTTCGAGAAGACACCCGTTTCGAGTCCGGGGTAAGTGTCCCTATAGCAAAAGGGACGTCATACTTTCACTTTGAGAATAACAACAAGGAAAGGCGAAGCATACCACTTTTTAATATTTTTTATTTCTTTGTCGAGACTTCATACTAAGCGTGCTGATAATCACGTGTCGACGTGACCGCCCGTACACCGCACTGCGCTTGCAATATTAGAACACGAATAATTTCTTCAAAACCTTTTGACGCGCATTTATAACAGGTACCATGAGTATCAGATTAATGGATATTTAAGTTGATATTTGCAATAAATATGATTCCTAATGATTTTAACCTAATTTCTTTAATCTGTGTGAAAAAATGATACCCGCATTTAAAAATTGTAAATGTAAAAATGAATATGTTAAGGTTTGCTAAATAACATGGAAGCCCCCCCGGTATGAGTTCTAGGAGATTGGAAGTGAGGTTTCAAAATTCCTGAACCGGTAGTTCCCAAATTGGGATTGGGGGTCCGCCATGTAAAAAATTTTGTCTGATAAGTTCTTAAGTTTGGGAACCGGTAAGCGAGAATATCAAAAATAGCTACAAAGGCGATAAAAGAATTGCCCTAGTGTTATTTTTAAATGTAAAACAGCAATGAATGCGTACAGAAATGCCCATGTCATCCATTTATGAAGTTTACAACAACTTTCTGCTGGAAATTCAATCCCTACTTGAGAAGTGGGGAAGAAAATAATTATTTTTGGTTGGTGCTAACGTTGACTAGTCATTCCCCTTTACCCATCGATTTTGCGTTCAAATTAAAACTTCATTCCATACGATACTTTCACCCCAAAATGAAAACTCCACTTTACTCTAGATTATGATATGAGAAGTTGAAAAGACACGCAAATTTCGTAAGATGCTGACAATCGATTCAAAACTGATGATACACTTGTATCCCGGCAAGTAACAAATTATTAATAACAGGTATTCTTTAATTATTTTGATGTAAAACAAAACAATTATTTGACCATACCAGTGCTTTTTATTTAAATTCTTTATTTAATTCACATTACTGAATAAAGACAAGACCCTTTTTCACCTACGAAGATCATTACCTCAACATTGAATGTTGGATTATTTTGGTGCAACATCGCCAAAGTGTTAGTTAACCAAATGGCATAAAGGATTTATCAACAATGTTCTTGCAATAAATGCTTATTAACCATAGAAAAAAGAGCTGCTGTCGCTTTTGTCATAGTTTTGATTCGCAACGCTTGGCTCGTATTTAAAACCACTGCACAAAATCCACGTTAAATACCGAATTTACAGATATGCCCTTTTAGAGTTGGAAACCTGCGTGCCATCCACGTAAGATACAACGTCCCAAATAACTAAATTGTTTGTGTATTTCAAAAAATGATCCAATCCACAACTTGTAGGTTTTGTTTTTTAAATTTATAATAATTATATTTTGCATTCAGGATCTATGTCCGTATGTCACTTTAGATTGTTTTAAACTCTATGTTTAAACACAGTCAATAATATCTCCATTATTTATTGATTTTGCTATTTATTTATTTGTTATATGTGTTGTTGTTTTTGATAAGTCAAAAAGCACTATTAAGATTTTATATTATGTGGACAAAATTAGACTAAGGGATTGTTGGAGCAGGCATATTTTTTCTCGTCATTCAACTTCCTCTTGAATGTCGATAATATTTTTTTTTATTGAAATTCACGCTGAGCAAGGCTTGGAGCAGAGCCTAAAAGGAACAAATTAAAGGCCACTTTATAGCAAAGAGCTACAAAAAAGATGTAGTACCAGCAACTGCACTCTAAACGGAAAACATTCCAAACGGAACTGAACAACCATGGTAAAGTGCAGTGACTGGTATCTGCCCTGGGCGATGGTAGAACCATATACCACTTCTTTGCTTCTTTTTAGTCGCCCCTTAGGATACGCAGCAAATACGTTAGGACTATTCTAAACCCCGTACCTACCCATATATATATTTGAAATATCTTTTTGAAGCATTTGTGTCCAATATGCAACTTTTCACAATATATTTTATTTAAATTACGTCTAGAACGATCGGTTAAGAAGTCTGGACAATTCCGAAAGGGAGATTTTCTACTATCTGGTTGGAAATTGAAGGCTGGAAAGCTCAAGGCCAAGTTTTCATTATTCAGACTCGCTGACTGTATGGAAGCAAGAAATATATTCGAAGTCCATAACTGAACCTTAATAAATAATTTATTGAGTATAAATACATAATTTTAAGAAAATATAAAAATAAGATATACAATAATACGTTTTTCTCATTTTCTAGATAATATGATATTCCGGTTAAATAATATTATTGGTTGTTGGTATTTTTAACGAAATTTCGATTGATATTTTATGGGGATAAATGAAAATGAACTTATCAAGGGCGTATTTAAAAAGCTGGAAAGAGTGGCGGTAGAGTAAATTCACATATTCGAGCCTAGTTTTCCCAAAATGATATGGATCTGAAACTGGTTAAATAACGGGTTAAAACTACTGCGCGCCAAGACGCGTGAAATATTTTGAAATTCGCTATACCCCTAGATACGATAGCGACTTTCATATCAATATCTATTTCTAAGATACCGAGGCGGTATACTTTGACGTCATAGATATACGGTGGGATTTTTAATATCAGTGCTACAGCACAACCAAGATTTTGTTTTATGGGTACGGTACAAAATTTGCACATCGAAAATATCAACCAATCGAACCATACCAATCGAATATATCTGACGTCATAATATGAGCACAATCGCAGAGAGGGAGAGGGACAAAATTCGAAAAAATTCCGAGATCAAAGCATAACGTCATAATCGGCGCCGCAGGCAAAAACTAAAAAAAGTATGGGCAAGTCATCGATCCACTACGATAAATTAAAATTGCGGAAGTATTGACATTATGATAATCACCCGAGTATGTGTAAATACAAATACCCTTTGATAATATCTATTGACTGTGTTATATGGAATTGACTATATTCTTTTGTTTTCAAACTGTTGAGCAGCATAAAACGTTTTAAGCAAACTATTTATTATTTTGAATGTTGGACGCCTGTATACAAATGTAAAACTTTTGTTTATTTTACATATTTATTAGAGAGGAATTGCTAATTTTGTCAAAAACACCAATACTTCAATACCATTTTGAATTTTTTCTATATATCCGGTTTTTATTACCCTGTTCCGCCTTTATTAAATGGTGCTCATTTGACCACACAAGTTTTCCTGAAGAAGATATATAATCGGGTAATTTGCATATGTTATCGTGATGGTAATTGCAATTTTAAACTTGTTTGCAAAAAAGAATAAAACGCAAAAAATATTTTTGGATAAAATTAATTAAATTTGTATTAGTCGAATTTTACAAATTGATAATTTTTTTTACAAATATACAAACACGTGTATATAAAATTTAATTTGTCATTCTAAACTTGAAAGCATCTTTTCGCATCAATCATTTTATCATCATAAGTATTTTCATTTCGATAAAAATGAATGTTTTTATTTGGAATGTACATATTTTTGTAGATACGTTTTTTTATTGTAATTTGATTTGCTGAGAATAAGTAAGAAATATTTCATTTTGTTATTTGTCATTTTTGAACTTAAAAGTTGTGAACATTTTTGCAGTCATATGTTTCGATATGTATATACAATATCAAATATTACGTAAGCACAGGCCTGCTATCCTGTATAAAACTAATCGACAACCACTGATATGGTGAAAAGCGGAAAAATTTCATACAGAACCTAGCATATTCAGCACCATGCCACCAATCCATCCCTGCGCGACCGAAAAATTCTAAAAAGAAGTCGTTGGCACGGGTTTTAAATCAGTTTTTGAGATACCATATCAGAACTCCAACCCTATTTATGTTCCGTAGTGTTTTTAATCACCTTGATTAAGCATCTGTGCCGCACAGTTCATGGGGTCGACAGAACCATTTCGAATTTGATTTCAAATGTAAATATTTCAGTATTTTATGGAGTAAATTTAAAAATATTCCGAATGTTTGCGAAATATCCGTGAGGTGAATTTGTTTACGTCTTTTAAAACGTTTGAAACTCATCGAAACTAAACTCCATTAAAACGTTTTTAGCCAGTATGAACCGGTGTATAAGTATTCTGTTTATTAAAAGTACGTAGATCATGATTCCGGGAAACTGAGACACCACAACAAAACGAAAGACACAATGTGAGTCGAGATATCATGAGGCATACCATACCATAATAAATAATCCTAAAATAAACGTTAACTCTGGTGCGCCTACCAAGTAAGCACAGGGCTGGTTACTGAGACGGCTGGTTCGCACAGGGCTGGCTACCGAGACGGCTGGTTCGCACAGGGCTGGCTACCGAGACGGCTGGTTCGCACAGGGCTGGCTACCGAGACGGCTGGTTCGTACAGGGCTGGCTACTGAGACGGCTGGTTCGCACAGGGCTGGCTACCGAGACGGCTGGTTCGCACATGGCTGGGTTCTGAAAAGGCTGGTTCGTACAGGGCTGGCTACTGAGACGGCTGGTTCGCACAGGGCTGGCTACCGAGACGGCTGGTTCGCACATGGCTGGGTTCTGAAAAGGCTGGTTGGTTCGCACAGGGCCGGTTACTCAGAGGGCTGGTTCGCACAGAGTTGGCTACTCAGGAGGGGGGAGGGGGGGGGGGGGGGTTCTCACATACATGCGCCAAGTAGAATAGAGTCTAGAATGTGTGACTCATTTCCAAAAAAAAAATTTCATTTCCAAGATTTCACTAAAATAGTGAGTAGAAAGACCAAAGAGAAATTTCACAAATATATATTACACACGAGCAAAGCAAATAGTCAAGGCAGTAGAGACGGGTCTAGTGCAGTTTAGTACCATATTTCCGAATGTCATTAAAATAAAAACTGGCAGAATATTCTCATCCTAACTAGGGGGCGCCAATGCTGCGAGCATCTGGCATTGTCTCCCGGGTTAGGGTGAGTGCCTTGCAACATGGGAAATTATTATGATAACTAATGGGATATATGGTACTAAACTTCATGAGACCTGTAGAGACATAGGCGGAGGAGCATGTTCTAACCATGGTTCTTTTATAACATTCTCACAATAATTCTCATCTCTTTAAAAGAGTTGGATGATGGTTTCCCGGACTTCAAAACGATCCATACCTAATCCCATGAGGTCACCAATTGTACAATGAGCAAAATTGGTTGACGATATAAAAAATATAGGCTACCTAGCCTAACCGTGTGATCAAACCAGACCGTATTGCACTGATTAATCATATCAGCCGGCTTTCCTGTGCGAGCGTGAGCTATATATTTTTGAATCGAATCATTTCGAATCGAATCTTTCCTAATCTGATTCTGTTTTAGAAATTTTTGAACAAAATTAAACAAAAAGTCGAATTTTTCAATTCATTGGCGGAAATATTTGGCTACCAAACCCTCTCCTATTTTACACTTAATGGTCGTTTTGGTAATTCTGAATTTATACTGTATAGTAGCCGTAAAATGCTTTTCGAGGTAGTTTCAGTAGTTATTTAAAATATAAGTAGTCTTTGGTCCTACAACTAAGCAGTAAGGTACCGATACACAATTTCACATACACAGAACAGGAATCTATTAGAATGGCAACGAATTCAGAATTGTCCTGAAATGCTTATGGTACTGGCTTAGAATCTATTCAAATTACAATTGATTCGATTCTATTCGAAATTATAAAATTCACCATACTTCCCTCACCACACAGTCACAGGGTTGCAGAAGATCTCATTAGGCCTAGTACTGAGTAGACCAAGTGCCTATTCCAGATTGTGTTCATCCACTTACTGACTTACAGAGATGGCAGCAAAAACAGAACTTGTAAATATTTTGCAGAGGAACCCGAAGAACATTCGAAATATTTGCATATTAGCACACGTGGATCATGGTGAGTATCTGTGCGTTAGCAGGTACTTCTCCATTGGCCAGCTACTTACTGCTGGTACCCATCTCTGGTTTTCTGCTGTGGTTTGAACAATGACTAAGAAATTTTTTGCATGTATTCTACATTTTTCATGGGTATAAAACAGAATTCTGAATTCGTCAGAGTCTGACGCTAAGAATGTTTTTTAGATGTTTTCTTATTCACACTTATTTTGCGCTCTGGAAATACGTTAAGACTATTCTAAAGCCCGTACCTACAGGGCTTAATGGTATACTGTTTAAAGGGTATTATTTTTTTACAGGAAAAACAACTCTTGCTGATTCTCTGATAGCAAGCAACGGCATTATATCTCAGAGATTAGCGGGAAAGGTAGGTGACAAAGTTTTTTCATTTAGTTGGCTAATATAATCTAATTATACAGAAGGCTATTTTCTGAGAATGAATGGTATTTTTGAATCCGATAGAAGACTTAATTCTTGGAATAATGAAGCATCTCTATTTTGAACTGATCAATAATTTTATTTTGTCAAGCATGAGTCGCAAATGGATCTCGCCTCAACGCTCGCATGATTGTTGATTAATTATTGACTCATACCTAACCAAAAACTTAGGCTACAATTTTTTTGATATACTCCAAATTGAAGTATTGCTAATCAAGGCCACTTTTTTGTACAGTCATTTAGAAGCTTGAAAGGTAGATTTATTTGAACTTTCTCACCATGATAATTGAATTTTGAATCAGAGCATCGCAAATCAAATCCCCTTAAATAATCTTATTTACAATTTGTATTTACACTTAAGAAAGATCAGGCAAGTGGACAAAATCTCTTATGAAGATTAAAAACTCACACAAAGTCCACCCGTCTCCTAAATTAAATTAACCTACACAGACAATAATGTAGTGGACAGAGAAATAATTGTACACACAAAGGACGTATAACAATGGCCAAATATATAAATATAAACAACACAAAATAAATTTGATGGTGTGAAATCTTGATTAAGGAAAAAAAATGCAAGCATTTGACACAAATAGACCACTGCTTGATGGCCCGATCTATTTGTGGTACATCGTTGGTAGATATAAAAATGTTTGAAATATATATATATACAGTATATAAATGAGGTAAGGAAAATCAATTTATTTACAAAATTTGGCAAACAAATAGTTAAAGAACTGATAACGACTGCAACATAATATCAACAGAAAATATGTACACTGGGACGAAACGAATGAGTAAACAACAAGCATGGGCCGCAAATAGACGATCTCTTGACATACATGCAAAATTTATCTGATGATTGCAATGGCAGGTATGTATCATAACACATTATTAATTATATTAATTATTTATTTTATCTAGTTAAAATATATGGACAGCAGAGAAGATGAACAGATTCGAGGAATTACAATGAAATCAAGTGCCATTTCATTGTATTATAAATCAGGTATCGTTTTTTTTTTTAGTTCATTACATTGTTTTTGAGTGAGAAAGCTTAAAAAGGATCAACGTTGCCATAAAATAACCCCATCAATGAATTTTAATTAAGCTTTATGCAATATACAGTTATAAGTACAAGATGTTGGGCCGCAGCATGTTTATTGTTTTGTATTTAAATATCACAGAATATATATATATTTAAATTTTCCTATGATGAAAACCTTTTCTTTTGGGTGTAGATTGCATTTTGCCACTCTGGGCATGTGCCAACTTCAAAAGCAGCAATTTTTATATTTTCTGTATGTTTCAGGGCAGTCCCGCACTAATTAAATACATCATTACAGATCATGTGATCTTGTGATTCTTGACTTTTTATATTTGTAGCCATGGAAGAGGAGTATCTGATAAACCTGATTGACTCACCTGGTCACGTTGATTTCTCAAGCGAAGTGTCAACAGCTGTTAGATTATGTGATGGTGCAATAGTTGTAATTGATGTTGTTGAAGGAGTGTGCCCTCAGGTAGGTTTGATTTTGCTATCTCAGAGAACTTACAAACTAATTGTTATTATCAGGAAATAGCAAATGAGTTGTATATAACTTGGGCAGGCTCGTTTGAATTGAAAAGTTCATGACTTTGTAACAACATTAACCCTAACTCATGATTCTCTAAATAGATTAGAGCCTTGATCAATTTTCCACTTTATTGTGTGACCATGAAAACTAGTACTGGTATTTTGTTTTATTTGCTCAAAGAAAGGTTGGAAAAAGCTTATAAAAGGAACTAACTATCTTCCCCTTGAATTGCAAAGAGCTTGTACGTCCAAAAAGCTGAGAAATCCTCTTCCAATAAGCAAAATACGTTCGACTGTCTAGAATCAATCAACTTTTAAAAATTTCAAGATATCTAAAAAATTATGCTGAAACATTTCATGCTTAATTCATTGCATCTCTGCTCCTATTTTTGTGTATATTTTCAACATAATTTTTTTCTTTTTCAAAGACTCAAGCTGTACTTCGTCAAGCCTGGTCAGAACGTCTTAAACCAATATTAGTTTTAAACAAAATGGATAGATTAATAACAGAGTTGAAACTCAGTCCACATGAGGCAGCAAATCATTTACAACAAGTTTTGGAGAAGGTAAGAACTAAGAAATAATTCGTTGTATTCTCTATTATTAAACAATTTAGCTTATTTTAATTGAATAATAAAGGTCCTAAATCTCAATTCTTTAACAGTTTAAATTTCATAGTTCACAAATTCAAAAGTTTATGTTCCTATTTTTTTTCTAATCAACATACAGTTCCAAAGTTATAGAATTCCCTGAAAATTTCTAATTATTAGGAGTGACTGTATAAAATATTTGCTGATTTCAAAATTGAATAATCTTGAATGAGTTTATGATAAATGGTACATTGAAAACAGAGACAAATTAAAAGAAAGATTGCAATGCAGTGCATGGGGAGAGACAGATTTTTGCCAAGTGTAACGAACTCAAATGAGTGGCTATTAAAATCATCAGTATGAAAATCAAAAATTTTATAAAGTAAACAAAAATCTATTCAGTAAACAATGGTGGTGTGCAATTGTTGTTTTCTAAGAGCCTTTTTTCGTTATTCATCAGGTGAATGCTGTGACTGGAAGTTTATTTTCAGCGGAAGTTCTTGAAAAATCAAACAAAAATGAGACATTGAATGGGACAGTTTCAAATGAAAGTGTATCAGATGTTTGTACTTAATTCTTTAAATTATTATTTTTTGGAACTTCTCTTTAAACAAGGTGTGAGTAGGAACTGACAACCAGTAAAATGAAAAAAAGCTAGGGATGGTCAATTCGGAATACCGAATCTTGAAATATCAGAATCTGAAATGTATATTTAAATCGTATAATGGGATTTGATTGCTAATTCATTTTTGCTGAGCGCACGCAGGCAGCTGACAGTTCAGTATGTTGCATAGGGGTGAGTTCGAGCGAGCGTGCAATTACTTCCTAAGTCTTTCCTACTACAGCTTACCACACAAGACTTTATTATGGCTGACATGCAGCGACAAAAATAAATCTCACCTAGGGCGTGTTAGAGTATGTGTGGCGTATTTTTTGGATGGAGTGAGATCAAATGCTGAATGATAGTGGTTTGGAATTTAATTAAGAAATCCCCTGTGCCCTGTACAATAGTAAAATTGTATACCCTTTCTTTACCTTTAGTTGTTTTTTACATGGAAAAACAAAAAAAATATATTTGTGCAATTCTAAATTTCTATATTTTTATGCTAGATGGTCTATGATTGGAGTGCAGGTCTTGAGTTGACTGATGACTCAGATCTTTATTTTTCACCAAACATGGGCAATGTAGTTTTTGCAAGTGCAACAGATGGATGGGGATTCACGTATGTAATTTTTCATTCTTTTAATATTAATTTCTAAAAAAAGTAAAATGAAATAGAGTACTTCTGAGAATCGACATGCTCAAGAAAAGTGTGAATAGTGTGCAGAATTTGAGAGGATTTATATATGTGCCATGTCATGGTTCAAATTAAATATTTGGAGCATAGATTTCACTGAATTTGCAAGTTTGGTTGAAAATTGATATTAAACCATATAATTACTACTGGAAGAAATTTTGGGATTTGTTTTCAACCCCTTAATTCATACCTTCTGTCGGGTTTTGAATTCTAATTGAATATTGGCAAATTTTTTCAAAAGTTTTGAGCTGGTGTGGTTTTCATTCAGTGAATATCTTGGTGCCAATCACTCGCTACATCTCGGTGAGTGAAAACTGGTTTTCTGAAGATAGATGAAACTAGGCAAATTCTTTTATCCTGATTTGTGGAATTTGCATAATTTTATTAGCACACTCGCGCTTTCATTGTGATGTGTATTCAAATTAAGCCAAAAATAGTGTCAAAAATTTTGAAAAGTTGAAGGTTTAGCTTTTTTGACCTTGCTCAATATTTATAGGATAGAAGATTTCTCGAAACTTTATGCAAAGAAACTTGGAATTCAAGAAAATATTTTATTAAAAACATTGTGGGGTGACTATTATGCTAATGTTAAGGCGAAAAAGATATTCAAGGGAGCTCAGGTATTATATCAGGCCTAAAAACAATTTTTTTCTATTTTATTCTTTTTATAATTTTCATCAAGTTAGTTATTTGAGATATGAACCAGACTGGCAGAATGCCAGCTGCTCTGCTATTCAGTAGGCCTAAGAAAATGGGTTCCATTTGAAGAAAATTTACTAAATGGGTGATATTCATGATATATCACTCGTTAGATGGGGAAAATGAATCATTCTTGCTGTATGGTAGCAAAACTGTTGAAAAACATTCAAAGTCATCAATACTGCTATGATATATATATATTGTTTACATTCAACATGGCGTCCCACCTCAATGTTGGACTGCGGTGAATGGAAACACAATTTCACAAATATGCTTGCTAATGCATTGATAATAATAAGAGGAGTAATAGAACATGTAATTTCCCCCGACCAGTCTGTTTTCTTGAATATTTTTCTAAGAAACTTGAAATACCATGTAAAACCTTGGTAATTTGGTTCCAGATAACAAACGCATCTTTGAAATATTCTTAGGCAAAAGGGAAGAAATGCCTATTTGCACAATTTGTGCTGGAAAATATATGGTCGATGTATGACACTGTGCTAACAAGAAGGTGGGAAGTTTGAGGTTTTTGTTCATTCCTATTTGATTGTGGCTTTGAGTTTTAAGATTCTAGTCAATTCGGATACATGTCGCTCATCTTGGTGAAACTTTCAAGCAGATTTTTTCAAATTTGTTTCAATTTCACATTTTCTTTTTAATTCAGAAATTCTATTTTATTGAGCTTGATTGGCTGATGGACCACACCTGAAATATGCGATCCATCTGATTGGAAAATATTTCCGGACTGGGAAGATATAAATCCAACACTTCGTAAATTTTATTATTAACTTATATCAGTTGACAACTGAATCAGATCGTTTTAAGATTTGATTTGAGATGCTCTGATTCGAAATTCAATTAAAACATTATTGTACCTGAAAATATTGGAAACCCTTATTGTTGCAATTTAACATATTTTTAGAATATGCAGAAAAAAGCTAGTCTTAAAGTTGATTGGCCCGAAACTGTCTTCGCTTCCAAAAGCCTGTACTATCATACAGTGTTGATTTAATCTACTATATTTTAGAGATATTTTAATGCTATTTGTTCATTGGGAAAAAGCCTTCTGTAACAAACATCTAAACTAGGAATTCCTAAGTGTTTTTTGGAATATCCATAATTATTGGATATTGCGTTGCTTTGAGCAATTTTATTTAAAAAGAACATGATTAAGTGCATCAATCTGACAAAAGTGAGAACCACCTAAAAGACCTACATTATCCTATCCCTATCTATGACACAAATAGATTAATATTTTCGGCAAAAGATGATATTCTGCTAAGGATAACTAATACATCAAGTAATGAAGCATTATGATATTTAACTTCTTTAGATAGATAATCGTGTTTGTGAGCAATGACACACAATGGAACTTGACACGATACAACGCCAAACCTGTCCCTATTAAATGAAAAAGTGAAAATTGCCATAATTTTTATGCGCATTAAAATACTTATTGTAATTTTTTATATTGATTTAAATTGAGAAAAACAATACTGGATTCTAGTTCAATATTTCAATAGTATTCTGAACCCGTCTGTACCTAGATATGTGATCGATCATTAATCTTACAATTGTTTAGTGATTATATGCAATGATTTATCATATTTGATTTACTTTAAAATGCAGAGACAAGGAGAAATGTGAGAAAATAGTTGAATCTCTTAATATAAATGTGTCGGCAAGAGATAAAAGACTGATCAACACTGAACCGAAATCTTATCTACGTGCTATATGCAATCAATGGATGCCATTATCCTCAGCAGTTTTGTGTATCCTTGGAAAATGTATTTTTGTAATTGACAGAATATTTACTCGATAGGGATATGTTGGTTATATTTGCTAATATACTTACTATTACTGCATGTCAAAAAGTTGGTAGGCATAATTAAGTACAGCATCAAGTTGTGAAGAAACCAGATTCTCTGAACATTTAGCTGAGGAATTGGACTTTCACACTTGATATAAATTAATGTCATTTTCTGTTTAATATGTATCCTTAACTTGCCAAATATCACAGCCAGTATTTGTCATCATTTACCGAGCCCCTTATCTATATCAGATGAAAAGGTCGAGGGTTTGATGTGTGGATCTAATCATAGTTTTAATTCCTTCCCTGATGAGACAAAAAAACTGAAACAAGGTAATTTTTTTTTCAAAACTAACCTCCGGTTGTTCATACTTGACATGCAAAAAGGTTGAAAATTTTATATTGTATTATATGCTATGAGGCAGTAGCCTACAATTACTATAAAATCCCGGTTTGGTTCCAACCTATTTAAACTCAACTATTAGAAATGCTAATACAACAATAAGACACAAAATCAGTCTATGATAAAAGCTAAATGAATGAAGCAAATGACGTATTGAGATGATTTTTTTTGGTAAATTTTGTGTGTAAGTTATATCAACAAAATGATACCATCATTGGCGCATGTTGTTTTAATGATAATTTGTGCACCACAACTGTATCGCTGTACAATGATTTTCATTTAGTTAATTTATCTTTACTTTGTTACCTTTGTACCCTTTTCAGATTTTCTAAATTGTAATCAATCTGGTAAAGTTATTGTTCTTATCTCCAAAATGGTGGCTGTTGATCAAAGTCAATTACCTCATGCTAAGAGAAGGTGAGTTGACTGTTTTAGAACTGAAATAAATGCATGTGGTTGAAATATTTGAATGGAAAATGCAGCTGCCGCAGTATATTTTTAATTTTCCGATATATTATTCCCGGTGTGTGTACACACCGATGTAGAGGAAAAATTATCAATCTCGGCTAGTTTTTGAAAAATCTGGTAGTAGTATCATACATCAACAAGGGTTCATATTAAGCTTTTTGGCGACTAAGCAATAACATTTAGCATGATTTAATGGATCTATAGCAGACCATGGTCAGGGTGCTCAATTCGGGCCCGATCCATCTGTGATTAATGTTCCATTTTGAGTCATGTAGGTACGGGTTGCAGAATAGCATTAACATATTTCCTGTGTGTCGTAAGAGCCGGCTAAAAGGAAGCAAAGAAGTAGTAGATGGTATTACCATCGTTCAGGGCAGATACCACTCACTGAAGACCTCTTGATACCAAAAAGCTCCTACAAGATGTTGTGCCGGTAAGGAGACTGCACTCTCAAGCAGAAAATATCCCAAACGGAACTGAACTGCTATGGCAAAGTGCAGTGAGTAGTATCCACCCTGGGCAATGGTAAAACCATCTACCACTTGAAGACAGTTGAAATGTTTATCAAATTTATAAGATTTTACACTCATTATAATCAAGTGCGCAGATTGGAATACCAAGCTATTGGAATCGATTTTGGCTGTTTTCTCAAATCATTGCAATAGGGTAGGAAAGGATGTTTTGCATTAGCAAAAGTTATTGACTTTATTTATCTGGGCTTTTAAGCCAGATGGATTGAGCCCATTAAAGGGTGCTCATCTGTGGTTTGTGTGTTAAATAAAATGTTACTTCGGGAATGGAATACTGTATTATATTACATTCAAACATCAATGCTAATATTTTTTGCTGAGTGTTCGAAATCTCCAATGTATTTGGTATGTCTTTCTAATTCTTAAATTGACTGTTCAATCTCCTGATGCTTTTTCACAAAAAGCTCTGTGATATTGAATGTTAATATTTGCTTTTTTTTCTGTTAGACCTCTTACAGAACAAGAAATAAAGGAAAAAAGAGAAGTTGCTCGTCAAAAACTTTTTCATCGTCAAAATGAAAAGGACCAAAGCAATACTGTTCCAGAAAATGGGGAATCATCGGCAGAAAAGATTCAAGATATTCAACAAGATGAAGAAATTGCATTGGATATCCCACATTTTGTTGCTTTTGCAAGAGTTTTTAGTGGCACATTAAAGAAAGGCCAAGAACTTTTTCTTCTTGGACCAAAACATAATCCAACAGAAATTTATTGCAATAATGTAAGTTTAGTGGACAATATAATAGGAATATGGATATATTTTCATTTTTTTTTCAAATTATCGTTTTTCATAAATTATAGTAAAAGTGTTATTATGTGGTTACATTACCCTTATATACAGTACAGCCTAAAACTAATCTTTTATATATGCCTAACCCTAACGTTGCTAATTATACATTGTATGTGTCAGTCTTAAGTTGATTTTGAAAACAATTTCACAAATATCGATGATAAAATTCCCCAGTTCATCAGTGATTCGTACTCAACATACTAACTTTTTGACAAATTTTCAGTGGTAATATAAATATAACGAAGTAAACTGTAAATGGGATTTTACATCTGGTTCACTAATAGTTTAACACAAAGCTTTCATTTGACTCAGGTAGTGGAAAATGTTTTAACAAACCTTGATAGCTTCCCTCATATTACAAAAGTGTCAGTTGGTGATCTCTACTTGTTGATGGGAAGAGAATTATCATCATTAAATGAAGTTCCTCCAGGAAATATAGTTGGTATGAATATGGTTTGATAGGATGTTTCATTTATGAATAAAATCAGGTTTTATAATATCATGTTCAAAAATTGTAATTTGTGAGTACTACATTGTAATAATAATAATACAAATTATATTATAATGTGAGTTTCTTGAATTATCGCTCTAATTCAAGCCTATTAAAAAAATTTTTTTTTCAACTGATATCTGCTTTCATGATCTGGAAACAAATGGCGCGAATCTATAAAAAATTTGGTAGATGAATATTAAGTCCACCATTATCCAGTTCTTTCAAAGTTTCTTTGTGTTTTGTGTAGAATTTTGTACATGTAAATTATATCCTACTGTGAACATATTTATTTATCTTAAGTAGGAAAACTTATTGCTAATCGTGCCCATACATATAAAAATATCTTCATCTTCATTTAGTAGTTTGCCCCATGATAGTGTTAAGCCATAGTGAATCTAATTGCTCAACCGATGATGTGCAAACAATATTTTATATTTTGCCAACGTTTCGAATGTCTATACAGACGTTCTTCATGCCCTGATGAAGAACGTCTGTATAGACATTCGAAAGGTTGGCAAAATATAAAATATCGTTTGCACATCACCGGTTGAGCAATTAGATTCACTATGAATTTCCCTGGTGGCAATCACTCAATGGTTAAGCCATGTTAATGACTTTCCCCTTGAGGGATGACATGATATCTGATGATACTGCTGTATCTTTTTCAACATACTTTTTTTTTTTTATTTTATCACAGCTTTGTCTTATCTTACCCCCAGGTATTGCTGGATTGGAAGAACATGTTCTGAAATCTGCTACATTATCGACCACAATAGCTTGTCCTCCTTTCAATGAGCTTTCAAAAGATACAGCACCTATAATAAGAGTAGCAATAGAACCAAAACTTTTGAGTGAGTATGCATTAAGGAGAGGTATTCAGTCGCATATAAATGTATGTATAATTGGCCGCATTGTAGGCTCGTTTGTATCTCCCTGATCCACGAGGTTGTATATATACTTCGTTCCTTGCTGCTTTCACTGTGACACCATGACCTATTTCGATGCTTTAACATTACCCTTAATAATCTTTTCTGCATATAGATGTAGGAAACCCAATAAGTCTTGTATAAGTTCTGCATCTGGAGTTGGTAGTCTTCATCACCTTTTACTTTTAATCGACTGATTTGACCTTTGGCCTTTATTTTACTGTTTCAGGTCAAATGAGGCAATTGGTTGAAGGATTGAGATTACTAAACCAGGCAGATCCTTGTGTCCAAGTATTAGTTCAAGAAACTGGAGAGCATGTAATTGTAACTGCTGGAGAAGTCCATTTACAAAGATGTTTAGAAGATTTGAAACAAAGGTAGAACTGCTCTCCCATGTATACGTTCTCGGATATAGAGTAAATGTTACTCGCTAAGTTGCAAAAATTATTCTGACAATATAGTGTTGGACACCTGTTCAACAACAATGCCTGTTGTCTCTTTTTTAAGACGAGTGTCCATTAAATTTTCCTTATATGCAAAGCAAACATAGCATGATGAGCAGATAATACCAGATTCAGTTGGTTTTTTATATTCCTATCAAGGTATTATAAAACAACAAATATTTTTCCCAACATACGACCTGTGGAAGTCTTCCTTATAATGTTACAATGAAGTTCACATTGATAATGTCGGATTGAACAGAATGAATCTTCTTAAACTGTGAAAATGAATATAACAGCACAACCACAACATTATTTTTCATAGTCACTCATACGAGAGGATCAACCTGAGAAATCCTTATTTGGCATCCCTAGGGAAACAGGTTGAGTTATGTTTGAAAAGCGCAACTGACCCTAGGTGTGCATGGATTTTTGGTACTTGAACCCGAGACTCAGACTCTGATCCATCTTCCAAAAATACATGTGCACGAGTACGAAGAGGTTCCATCACTTTATTTATTTTCACAGCACAATTTTAATAATGTTGTGCTCAATTTTAGATTCGCAAAGATAGACTTTGATGTATCATCCCCTATTGTTCCTTTTCGTGAGACAATTATACCTCGACCCTAAAGTTGATATGCTTAACGAACTGATAGGCACACAAGAGAAAGATTTGAAACAAAAGTTCAAATTGAGAGAACAAGGTAGGGATTTTTGTGGTGTGTTGTATCATTGATCATAGCTGACATTTCCAATGATCTAACGTTTTCCTTTTTTATATCAATTAAACCACTGAAGCAATCCTCTCGTTTTTGCAATTACATAGGGTGCATTATATGCCGTTATCTGCAATTTCACTGACGTAATACTCTTATATGTGGTATGTGTAATCCCCCGCTGTATGCAATTCTAGTATCAAAAACACGCCGGGCCTGAAATGCCATGGGCTACCGATATGTTATCCTGGACTTACAGGGAGAATAAAGGTACAGTTAGCACTTCCTTCAAGCTTGGAAAATACACTCAAAATGAGACTCAAGAGCCATGAACATTCTGATTTGAATAGGCAGTCCCTATACTATGACGGAGTATTTCCACTTCGGTATATTCTTTCTTATTGAATATATTTCATGAAATTTGCGTCCGTTGCTGCAGAATGAAATTTTTATTCAAATGGTTTGTTTTTATTATGTTAATGGCTATGCGTTTTTTGAGATTAGTCAATATTTGCGCGATTACGCTATGCATGGAGTTTTATTAAAAGTTTTTCCTCGTGTAATATAAATGAAACTTTCATCCCTCAGTTGGTCTCTAAGTTGAAGTTGTTATTTTTGCAGATGATAATATAGAAGAACAATCATATCAGGCAAAAAGTCGCAGAAAAAATTATTTTGAGAGGAAGGGATGTATAAGTATTTCAACTTCAGGTAAAGAATATGAATTTGTATTGAGAGCCATACCTTTACCAGAAGGAATAGTAAAAATTTTGGAGGACAATGCAGATGACCTTAAAACACTTAACACTATCGACGTTGCATTTCGGGAAGAGTCACTAAAAAGAAGCCAGGTAAATAATCATATTCAGGAAATCAGAAAGGACTCTATCACTGTTGATCAATTACAGATAAAAACTGAAACTATCGAAAGAATAAAATCACTTCATAATGAACTGAAAAAAGAATTTGTAAAAACTGGGAAAAGAACATGGATTAATGCAATTGATAATATTTGGTCCTTCGGTCCGCGTCGCAATGGATGCAATATATTAGTCAATGCAATAAAAGACTATAAAAGGCAGTCGATATGGGCTGGAATTATTAACCCTATTGTTGAAAGCAGTAACCAGTACCGTGAACTTGACCGTAGTATAACAAGTGGATTTCAGTTGGCTACATTAGCTGGACCATTGTGCGAGGAACCAATGCAAGGAGTTGCTTTCATATTGGAGGAGTGGAATGCAAGTGATTTAATAAATGAAGAAAGTTTAAACTTATATGATGACGATAATCAGATGAATACAAGGTATGCTAATTGGAATTTGGGAGTATTGGCAGCCTTTAAAGCAAGGCATGCAATTTTGTATGTACGTAAGTGTTCATACAAAAGACTATTTCGGTCAAATTTGGATAATTTTTTTCTACTGAAAAGGCAGTAGCAATGCATGATCAAATTGTATTCAATATAGTTTATACTGAATTTATCTTCTCAAAGATGTCTGTGTTTTGGCAACGATTTTGCTTGGAAACCATCAAATTGGCAGATATTTATTGCTGTTCTGGTGTGTTACTTTGCGAATAATCATTTCAGGAAAATCAGCAATGTGAAAGGTACTTTATCGGGACAGTTAATTTCTATGATGAAAGAGGGATTCAGAGCTGCTTTCCAGAACCAACCACAGAGGCTGATGGCTGCAATGTATACTTGTGATATACAAGCAACTGCTGATGTTCTTGGTAATCTCATAATTTAGAATGGCTGCTGGCTATATCACATTCTTCACTATCTAGTAATTTTTTCACATCATACACAAAGCTTTAAAATTTTTGTTGGAAATCAACTAAACATTAAAAAATATTTTAAATATTCACTGTGCGACAGAATTATTATTCATGAAATAGCGTAAATCTTTATCACTGAAGCGTCTGATTTGTTTACTTTTGCGAATGGTGAATACTAAAAGCCAGTATTTAATGGCGACACCTGGTGGCACTCACAAAGTGTTTTATAGCGAAGGTGGAACAAAAAAAAAAAAAAACTAATAACGGAAATGCTCATCCTCCCCTAAATATTGATTCCCCCACATATTTCGAGTTTATCTGAAATCTGGCAAATAAACGCTTTTTGCCCTGTAGAGTCTTGCATTTAGAGTTGTCCAAAGCCTTACCATTATTCATTTTTCTCAGGAAAAGTATATGCTGTACTTGGAAAACGGGAAGGTCGTGTGGTAAAAGAAGATATGAAAGAAGGATCGGATATTTTCAATGTTGTCGCAGTGCTACCTGTTGCTGAAAGTTTTGGATTTGCTGAAGAAATACGAAAAAGGACAAGTGGACTCGCTAGTCCTCAACTGATGTTTAGTCATTGGGAGGTATGTTCTGCATTACAGACTGGTCCAAATGCTAGTTACTTGTGATGCCCATATATTACTTCCCATTAAGTTTTACGTAAAAGAATATGTTTTTGAAAGTATTTCTTGATAGGCAACATAAGAACTACTAAAATGACCACTTTTATTTCTGTCAAATCGAAGATAATTGCATAAAAATTTTACATTTTATTTGCTGGGGCATCACACAAGCGCTATTGTGTTCAGTAAATTATAGCTTTGGATCGCCCTATTCACACCTAAAATATGTACATGAAATATTTTTACTCACTTCTCTAGGGCAACATCTTTTTAAACCTAATAGCTTTTTTATTTCCCAGCAGAAGCAAATGCCTCCTTTTCTTTTGTGCATAAAAGGTGGAACAGTACCTTTTTTTCGTGCTTGAAATAGCCTCGCAATGTGAAGTTCCTAAAGCTAGGATGTGCTCCACATTCAAAGCATTATCATATTATAGTGCGGCTCCTGAACCCTGGTCTAAAGGTATTTCTTCGCATAGGGGTGATGTTCAAATTTTTTCATTACAGTGATTGGAAAATTTTGAAAGACGTTTGATGTCCCAACCAATGAAATTCATTAAGGACATTTGTCATTTATATTGAAGTGGTATTTATCCATAAAGCTGGGAAACATTTTTTTTTTTTTTGAAACACATCCTTGCTTACATGAATCAACATTTTTAGGGGATTCATATTGAGAATGATCGTCTTCGCTTTATTTACATTAGCTGATCTACACAGCACGTCTTTATGTCGTTCAGGTTGTTCCAAGTGATCCTTTTTGGGTGCCAACAACTGAAGAAGAAATCCAACATTATGGAGAAAAGGCAGATTTTGATAATCAAGCTACAAAATATATGAATGCAGTTCGGCGAAGGAAAGGATTATTTGTCGAAGAGAAAACAGTTCAACATGCAGAAAAACAAAGAACTCTAACGAAAAATAAATAACTGTTTTTGAAATAATGACTAGTTTGTTAAAAATATATGAAAGCTAGGAAAGTAGGCATGTGCGAGAATATTCCAATAATCCTATTATTGATCAGATATTCAGTTACGAACATAGTAGTGTTTATTAACGTAACTGGTTGCGTCTTCATTAATACCAGTCAATAAATATTGAGACAACGTTTTATCACTGTGTTCTTTGGACTGCCTTGAATAACTCCTGCAATACTGCCGATGGTAAATGTAGTCTTCTACATCCCAATGAATACCTAGTTTAAAACAATCCACTTTGCTTGCAAGAGCATCGTTGAGTGCTGATTTATAGTTTTCTTTTCTTCAAGGTATGCCCTGAACCGCTTTGTTTTGCTGTGCTTGCTATGTGCCTTGAATACCCTGAAATGAATGAAACATCTTTTTTGACTGTCAGTTTGTTGCGCAGTTCATTCACCTCTGCCTCTAATTCTGTAATCTGTTTAATTGAAGTTTCTCGTTCATGCTGGAGTTTTTTCCGGAATACATTGTTACTTGTTGTACCAGATGAAGCCTTGTTTTGAATTTTGAAATGTTGTTCCTGAAGCCGTCTAATTTTCCCTTCAAATTCATTTTTGAGTTTCACCATCTCTCTATTCTTTTCCAGAATGGACTCTTCGTGTACTCTTCTAGCTTCTTCGGCCTTTTCCTGCCATCGCATCACTTCCTGATTAAGCTTACATTCTAGATTTATAATGGTGACATTTTTATTTTCATTCAGTTTCTTTATTTCGTCTTCATGGTTTCTGTTTAAGTCTTCGATTTTTGATACCAGTGTGGAAATTTTATTGTCTTGTTGCTTTTTTTCTGAATACATGCTTTCATTGACTTTTTTCATTTCCAGCCTCAATCTTTCACATTCTTTCCTATAATCGTACATATTTAAAAAAGACTCTTGTAAAGTTTTCAGTGACTGTTTCATTATCTCTATTTCCTTTTTATTGCTATCGTCTAATGATGACAAGACTTCAATTTGGGATCTGAGCGACTTGTTGTTGAGCATTAGAGCATCTCGCTCTTGGTTCAACGCTTCAACTGTCTTCTGCCATAATAGCACGTCTGAGATAATATTTTGTATGTCCATTTCCTGTTCATGAATCTCTAGCTATCTACATATTAGCTAAAAACACCAAAGAAGTTACTAAAGTATAAGCTTTGCTTCGAATCCTTCGCACAGAACCTCCTGATAGGTGGTGTGCTTTGGTCACCTGTGGAAATAGTCTTACAGCATCAATGGTCAGTCACGTGTTTTCACTAAAAAATTACGTAGGCGAGCTAAAGTATTCTGCTTTCATGGCGGTATCTGTCTTGTGGAATTTTCATAATAATCAACCACCAAAAATGGACTCCCGATATTGTGCTTCCTCCTCCAACAAGGTCTATGCACAGGAGGAATGTTAAACTGATCTCGCCTGGAGCCAAAACCTTCATCCCCAATTCGGAACGTGTGTCTGTCTGCGCGAGAGGTCGTGAATCACGATATTGGATAAACAAATGAAATTCTATCACAAATATTTGTTTCATTTCTTTTTTCTCTCCGCGATGCAAGAATTTTTTTACGTCATGCAAATGTAATTTGCCTTTGGTGAGCAAGCGCAGGGCTTTAATGAATAGATGACACTATTGGATTTAATGGAAGTTTGATAGCCTTTTTGTTTCACCAAGATAATTTCTGGGAGCTGCCAACTCACAGAGTAGTGACCATTGAATTTCTCGAAGTTGCTAAAATCAACTCTGTGCGGAAGAGATTAAACGACTGAGCATGTAATATAAGTATCCTCCAAGAGATACATACCCCTTGAAACTTTCCAAATGATGGCAGTGCATGATCCAACATATACAGCATTATCGCGTATATTGTTTCATGGCCGCATCATCAAAGTATAACGTAGGTAAACAACACGAATTTCAGGTCTGACGACAATTAGTTTAAATTGGCATATATGAAAGATCTAGCTTCCGGGGTTCATCTTGTCCTCGAGTCATCAATATAGCACGTGCAGCGATTGCCTACACTATGGTATTTTGGGCGTGGAATCTTAAACCAGCAATTCAATGATTGTTGTATAATGATGTGCATAGCCAACTGCAATGACTAAATCAATTTATCTACATCCATTGCAATAAAATTTGACATGAACTGGTCTCGCAGTGGGCCGTACACACCTTACATGCATATCTGCATTTTCTTATTTTTTTATTATTCGTTTGTAACTGGTATATAACTGTACGTCGCACGTCAGTATTTTAGGCCAACGGGTCTTGTGCATAGTCCGTATCAATTATTAACTTTTAACGCAATCAAAAGGGATAGGATATCATTTTTTAAATGATATCCTACCCATTTTTATCGCGTTTTTCCTGTTATCTTCATTGATTGAGACAAAATAAACATACATACATATATATATACATATATTGTAGAGATTTCTAGTATTGTCCTGAGCCGACCACGCCTACTTTATCCTGGCAGTTTAGTGAATGCTAAACTCCGATCAAAGAGGATAAAAGAACACGAGAAGAAACTCCCATAAAATGTCATTGTTACGTCATTGTCACGCGACTTTTACTTCGCCCGTATCACACTTGAGTGCATTGCAAAAACATAACTTTTGTGGCGAGTTTACAAACTCTCTGCTGGTGGATATCTTCGATGGAGATTCTTGTTTTAGTAAGGATATAACAGGCATAGCCTATTTAGGGAATCTAAGTAAATGACTTTTTCCAGTCCAAACTCTAATCGTAAATCAGCAGGAACACGGGAGACATAGCGGTCTTATTCTCAAATGAAAAATGGGTACACTCAATCACAAGCAGTTACTTCAAATATGTAGTACGAGCAAATATAAGCATAAAATATCCGAAATTACGGCGAGTGCACAAGTGTATTGGGGAAGGAGTCTGATGTCATGGCCCCCTGAACACGTTGGTGATTCTAGCTATTACACATATTCCGCCAATTTCATGACCTGAATACCTCAAATTTTATTGATTTGCCCCAAAATTAGCAATTTTTACGTCGAAAATGCCTATACATTATTGTACACACCTGGCGAGCACGTTTTCGTTGAAAAAGCTTGAGTTTCTAGTTTTTATATCCCCAAGATCTTACATATTCAAAAGATTGAAAGGGAGTTTAAAATGAAAAAGGTAAATTGAAATGCATCATTAAAATAATGAGTTTAGAACCAAAAACATATATGAACTCTGTACGTGCGATATCCCAAAATTTCTAATTTAGCTTATCAGTATAACTATATAACATTTCGCCGAATGCGTGACAAAATCATGATTTAGGTCAAATTTCAAAGCGAAAATATCCTATTTGTAACTTTTAGATTCAAGAACCAATGCTGCCCACTCTGCACCCACGATTTATTGTGTAGTGTTTCAGTTTTGATTCTAAATGCAATTATAATTTCCTTTTAACAAATAGATTTATTTCGTAAATATATATACATTAGTTTAATACAAGTAATTTAACCCCGAAAAAATGGATTTCTGATCCAAAATAACTGCATATTTTTTATTGAAATTCACTGCGAGCAAGTAAGCAGTGTCAAGAAGAAACCAACCAACGACCAATTAATTACAGCGAGCTGCTACGAGATAGTAGTAGCAACTACACTTTAAGCGGAAAACTTTCTAAACGGAACTAATCTGCTATGGTGGGTTTTCCCGCAATAAGCCCTTTATAATTATTTATACTAGCTAGAACAATATGTCAAAACCCAACAATATAAAATCAAATGTTGCTTGAGGTTTCCCTGTAGTACGCAAACAAATATTCTCACAAATAATTCGGTTATCTGATAGTTTTTATTTTTTATAGCCGCTTCATAGAGTGGATCACCCTGTCCAAGGCCCTGTGAAATTTTGGATTCCGTACGCTTCTCGAATAAGTCTCACTTTACATTATCAGGTATTCTTTAAGGAAATGAAATGAAAAATATCGATCTCGATTTTTCATGCCCCATATTTTAGACCTTCCGCCGCCACAGTTTTGATGGGAAAGTATTCGAAACGTCATCTTTGTTTGCTTTATTATTGCGTATATATTTTGATATTGTTTTTAAGCTTGTATCTTTGTAATGAATTGGAACGATCTTGGCCTAATATTAGGAGTCAAAGTTAGTAATGTTGTAACGAACAAACAGTAGTGAAAATTTCAGAACTCAATGCTACCACACTTCATCTTTTCTACCCAGTTATATTCACGCAAATATACCACAATAGCTAGTAAATATTTTAAAAAAAAGAATCAAGTCCCGCATTTTATTTTTGTTGTAATTTGTGTATTTTTGATAAAAACAGTTTTGGATAAGCCAATTAAAGGAATCTTTGAAAATATTTTATCAAATATGAGACATTGATGGAGCGAGTCTCCGAGGCGTGATCCATCTCAGCAACAACAGAATTCGGATTAGACAAGTTTGCACATTATATTGGTTACCGATATTTTAATGATAGAACTCAAACACTTTGCACTCACGCCATATTTTGCACATATTTCATTAATAGCTTATATCACGCGCACGGGTTATAATCAAGCTAGTTTTGTGGCATACTGCATCCTCGCAATGCTCAAACCCACACGTTTTTAGACAGTGTGCACTGACCAAATTATCAATCGAATCCTACTTATTAAATTCAGACAGATATTTCGGAAACTTCAAAATCCCAATCCACACAAATTTGGTATCCCGGCTGAATCGCTTCGCATGCTGTGCAACCCTGGTAATATATTTATAACATTCCCCAGCCATTATAGTACATTTCCTGTTTATTTTTACTGTTGCATTTTTTTCACTTTATTAATATGAGATAACGACTAATTTTGCCGAATGAACATTAACCATAGATGACAAGTGCATAGAATAATGTCAAAACGTAATATACAAGTTTACTTTAGTTTACATACTTTTCTGGAATACATACTTGTATCTGGAATCGATTTGTTAGATACATCCCATCAGGGGTGGGCATTTTAGTACTTAATCATCCAAATAAACAGTATGCACAGTAACTAACGAGTAATTCGTAAGTTCTTCTGTCTTTTTTTCACAGTCTTTTACTAGATACAATCCTGAGCACTGAATCCAATTCAGTGACCACCAAGAATGTAAAATTTCTCCTTGCTTCTCAAGTAACAACATGGCTACTTCTATCTTCTTTATCATTATGCAATCCCAGTTAACCAACCATAGCTGCATGACATTGTCATATTGGTGCAGGTGTTGGGACGCCAAGCAATGATGGGTCTTCCTTCGGAAGTGTTTTTTTCTCAGCTACCACAGATTCCAGAGCCGAAAACTTTTCTGTTACTTTCAACAAAAGTTCTGTGACAACTTCAGAATGCTGAAAATAAGTTTTGATAAGATGCATTGCTCAGCAAGAAGAATTCCAAATAATGTTTTTGAAACCATTTGGGAAACACTTCTAGATTCTAGAGCAAGAAAGTTGCGATTTCTAAAAATTGACAGTCAAGCCGTTTTGAAATATATAATAATTCTGTGAATTAGAAGTCGATGTACAATAAAATTAATAACAAAAACAGTAATATCCAACCTTTTTGCCCTTGGATTCCAACTTTGCGATCACTACTTTCAAACGAGATGGTGGTATTCTGCGATAACTTGAAAGAAGCAAACGAAGAGTTTGTTTCTGAGCAACTTCCCTGAAAAAACGTCATAAAGACTTTCAGTGGTGCAATCAGAAATTTTTGGAGGGAGAAGGGTCACAAAATGTTTCAAAATGGTAAAAACACTCGAAATACGAAATACTATGATTAAATCTCTATTTAACAATAAGCAATATTTAGACAAGCTTGGAGATTGTGAGAACGAGTTGAAAAATTTTATGAAATAATGCTTCCTTCACACATACGGTATCTATATCTTTAAGAAACATTTTCTCCCATATTTGTCAGCCAGCGACGCACAAGAGAGAGTATGGTCGTTATCAGCTAACTATCATATACGAGAACGGCTGTGTCTGGCAGTAAACTTTGTTTCTGATTTATGGGTTGATGCTCATTTTGTAGAAATTAAAGTAAAAAATAATTTTGTTAATAATTAATCTCAATACAATTATATCATGAAATTTTATGACAGTGTGCAATTAATTGTCTCACGAAACACTTTTCTGTGTTTCTTATCAGCAACTAATGCTCGAAATTAAAAAAGTAGCTATACTAGCCACACGAGGCAAATTTCAACAACCATCCCAAATTTTTAATTCCAAATTTTCAGTCATCCAAAATGGCGCTCCGGACCCCTCCTAGGTGAGCCTATGGTCAATACAGAATCTAAATTAGAAAAAAATTAAGGGTTCATTTCCTGCAAGTGAGTGTCTGGCACAAATCAAACAAAATACTTGGCCTAGCATCTGGACAACGAGAGTACAATTCACATACTTTGGTTGTCGACCAGGAATCATAAACTTGAACAACGCTTGACAAAAGTCATCATCATTAAGAATGTCCTCATGCCCTGATGAAATTGATAATTGAGCAACCAATGCATGGAGAAAAATAGGATCTGTGCAACTTTCCTTGTGATGCTTGCCTAGATATGAAATACATGCAATGATGATATTGATAAATACATTTTAAAACTAGCATAATTTATAAGAAAAAAAATAATATTCATCATTCAAAAATTGTATGGCATGTCTTGGTAAGATGTAGTAAACTAAATGAGGTTATTGAAGAAAAAAAATATTTCTTCATAAGAAGAAGATATTACAAAAGGTTTCTGATGCATTCAAGCTCTACTCTAGTGGTTCAGTTCTGAATGGAATGTTTTTCTCTTACAGCACAGTTGCTAGTTCTACATTTTATTGTATATCTATGCTATATTGCATTTTGCGTGCTGTTACCGAACTTGCTTACAGTGAACCTTATTCCAAAAAATAGTACACAAAATTATTCAAAACTTGCAATCAAATTCGTTCTCACTACTGACAATTTCAACGAGTGAATAAACCAAACTCACTTAACAGCGGTAACGCTTTCAACAGCAGAGATTTTCTTTTGTGTTTCACCAAGTACAGTAAATACCACATATAGATTTGACAAGAAAGAGGTTCCTGTTGCAGAAATCTGTGTTAAAAAAAACTCTTAAATACACAAGATCGAATGTCATACCACAACATTGAAGCATATCGATAGTCTTTGTTCATTACTAACATTAACAAAAAATTTTGCATTTATGCCATGTGCACATGGATTCGTTTTAATCTGAATACACAAAATAGAGTCAAAATTTATTCCACGTCTACACGAATGCATCGTGCACTTTTCACTTATGTTCTTTATCACTTGTTGTCTTATTTCGTCATTTGTCTTTGAAGAGTCACGCTGCGTTTCAGGTCTGACTGAAAGTGGACTGCCAAGTAGGATGGAAGATAACTAAGAGGTTGATTATTGTTCGAGCTTAGGGAAAAATCTGAAGACTAGTAGCCTACAGAAAATCAATTTGATGTGTGTTTTTGTTCAACAGTTTATTATACTGAAAAAGGACGACAATTACAAATAACTTCGGGTCTACTGGAGTAGCATATTGGGCCATATTCATGGTTCATCCTGGCCCAAGGAAACAATGTCATAAGCCTGAAGCAATCTAGCACACCAGCGTGTTGTTTTTGGAATGATTGGAAACAAGAGTTCACAGGAAAAGTAAAATTGAGAGTCTTGGTCAAAAAATCGCACATCCTTGACACATTTAATAACCGTATTTGTTTGTTTACACGAGGTCTGTCTTCAAGCAGCATAATATATTAATCATTGTGGAATCCGGTTCTTTATTTATACCCTTTGAGAGCATGTGTTTTTTGTTCTCTTTCGGCCGAATTAGTTTTGTCCTTAACAGATTTTTCAGGACTGTAAATAGGATTTGCTGCATTAATTTTTTAAACTATCTAAATAGGTGAAATAAGATTCTATCATTTTATGAGGATTCCAAACATCAGACTAATTCCTTTCAACATCCCTAAATAAAACACAAATGGATCATGATGGTAATATAAAACTATAAAGATTAATATTTAGTCCGGGCTAATTTCCATGTTACACTAGTGTAAAAAGACCTACATGAAATGTAGGAATGAATAAGAACTAAGCAATCCCCATCCCTAACAGATGTCTATTGACACGAGTTTTGAAGTTATGCAGATCAACACAACAAAGAAAACAGTGGGAAGGCAGGAAATTCCAAAGTTTGAAGGTTGTTAGAACAAACTTCTGGCATAAAGCTGTTTGAGACACTGTGGAATCTTTACATAAAATAGAAGGTAATTGGAAGTCGATCGAGTGGTACAGTTGAATATTTGTATGGAGGAACAAGAGTCTTAAACTCCCTTGAACAATTCCCATCATAATAACTTACGTAATCACAACTTGAACGGAGGCAGAATCATCACAGAACTTCTTTTCATCAAGCTCTGATGTGCTCGCCTCTTTTTGTTCATTCTCATTGCTGCCTGCTTTGATAAATTCATCTGTCTTTTTCACAAAATTTGAGATACTATTACAAACACCAATAGCCAGCAGTGCCGGCATGAAACGTGTGACAATATCCAGATCAATCCTGGGTTCTTTGAAGACCTGTAAACAGTGATGGTTTTGCAAATATTCAATCAATGGAATAACATTTAGGGTGGCCAAATTTGAAAGAACAAATTTGAGATCTCGACTGAACTTCCATGTTTACCATTGGAGAGATTGTGTAAAACAATGTGATTAATATACGTTGGTTGCAGTCTGATCTAGCTTTTGACACATAGTTCCAATATTCAATGAATCAATATCTTTTTAAGTATGATAAATTGTGCATGTAAGAAGATGATACCTACCTGATTTTCAAGAAATTTTTAAATCATTTATGCTTGGGTACCGGTACTATAGAAATTGCTGACACTGCACATCGGCACAAAAGAGGTTAGGGTCACACGATTGTCCAGCTTGGAATTTTTAAAATAAAAACGATCAAAGTTAGGTTTCAAATTTAATTTTCAATGTTTTCGCTGATATTCTTATGATCATTTTGATACTAAACATGGCTAGGTTACTAGATACTAGAAAAACTATATTTATAGACCAACTATATTTATACTGTAAACCTAATTACATGAAAACAATTTGTCTAAAAAAACATATGCTATTTGGGCCTGTCAATTACTCGCCTCTGATGCACATGCGAAGTTTAGGCAGAGGACTGCACACAGCAACTGATTATCATCTCGCAGAGAATGAAAGTTATATTTCGAGTTCAATATTTTTAAGAACAACAAAAGCCGTTTTACTATTTCTTACATACACAATTTATTATACTAAAAATGGCTTTGATTATCTTTGTTTGTAGATTATTTCCATCGAAAGTGACAAAATTAATTTAACTAGTACTGGGTTAACTTCTAACTGGTCAAGTGTCGAAATTTGTGTCTCAGGGAAATAATCAAAAAGATTTGGTAAGTTCCTACTGTGACCATGGGAATTGGAACTAATGAAGTCGCAGGTAATTTATTGTCATGTACAATTAACAAGTGAGTATTTATATATATGGAATGTCATGATACTGATTTAAAAGTTAGGTCAATAAAGATCTACCGTTACTCCGCCAAAGACTTTTAAAATATTTTAAATTTCTTAAAATGGATACAATTGGCTATGTCATTGTGTATCTTCTCAAGATATTTGCGGTGCCTATTGTATTGCATTGGTTAGTTAAATTTTTAGATGGTGTTAATCTGGAATAGGTTTGATCACTGATCAGTCAATAGGTATGAAAAGCATTAGAAAATGAACAAAAATTTTACGCAAAATTACTAACTAGGCAGTACTTAATTATGCTGGAAAGTAGAGGTAGTCATATAACCCCATATTGAAGAAGTAACAACCACCCTTGTTTCTAAAGTGAGACTAATAATTTCTGTCCTGGTTTTTCTGGAAGTTTCAGCATATATTATTTGCAATCAAATATAAAAAAATCAATTTTACTAAAATCCACTGATTTCAGTAATCCATTATACCTGTTTATTGATTATCTCCCAAGCAGATTGACCAAGAGCAAGCATTCTTATGAGTAAAACTAATTCTGCACTGTCCTGTTAAATGAAGGTTAAAAGCAATATGAAAAACTGTTGATGAAGAGAGCAAGGGGTCGTCTTTAAATTCATTTAATGTTAAAATAGCTTTTTTGAAGAACAAAGGTGTGATCAGGAGTCGTCAAAAACTAACAAATTCATGTTTCAGAATCAAATCGAATAAATTTGCTGAATTTAATAGAGTCAGAAATTATACAACATTATAAACAAAAACTTCCTTTTGTCAGTTTTTATTTTCATCTGAGAGTCCCTAAGCTAATAAAACATAAAATGTGTTCTTCAAGTTAACAATTTCTAAATTTTTAAATGTTCATGCAGAACAAAGCTGTTGGACAGGCAAGTTGCGATGCCAATATGACATAAGTGAAGTAATGGGTCATGCAAATAATGGCATCAAAAGGAATAAATAATAGTCGGTCGCACAAATCTCCAGATCACGGCTAGTCATTGACTGATATTTTAAAAGTGGTCAACAGAGAATAGTGTTTTTACCCGAGGTAATGTCTCATGCGTTGTAAGATCCTGTAGCACTTTCATGATGCTCCATAACATAGTATTCATCGCAAACGGATCAAACAAAATCATGGACAGATCCCTGGAAAACGTTAATAGGTCTTGAATACAACAAAGAATTCTGCTGCATAAGACTTTGAATAATGGAGCTGGGAGAAAATATTACAAGAAAAACAATATATATATATATACCTATATATAAAATGTTAAAAACAAAATTGTTCAGCCAGACAGAAAAAAAGAAGCATAATGAACAAAAAAAACAATAGAAAAAAAAAAAGTTTTACAAACCGGAATTTTGGTCATTTTTACCAAATTGGAAAAAATGTGAGTGGGATTAAAAAAAACCTGGCTGTATGCTCAGACGTTGAATAAATTTTTTTTTTTAATTTTCTTGGGGTGTCTGGCAATGAAGCTAACTTCTATAATACTCCTTCTAGCTTGATTAAACATTCTAGGTCTAGTTTAAAAAACAAGCAATAAATATATTATTACCCCAGAACCTGTTCATGTCCTCTACGCACATTGTCCAAAAAACCCTGCAGCTCCCTAGCCCTTTTCACATCAACATACTTCTCTCGTATGCAGGCATCTAAGCACCATGTAAATTTGTAGCATGGATCTACAGAACATATTTCAGAGACCTGTAAGTGCAGACAAAAATGAGTAAAAAAAACAACCCGTATTCATATACAAAATAGTGGATCACAGAGCATTTGAGTAGTGCTTGTTTGGATAAACCTGACCGTCATTGCAACGAAAAAAATTTCAATATCAAAAAAGCATGGTGCAAACAGGTTGAACCCATAATTCCTCATGTTTTCTTTCTTTTCAATTATTTACAATTACTTACTGTACCTTGTCCCTCTAAATGCATTTGAGCTCATTTGACTAAAATGTTAAATTTTAAGTTTGCATCAAAGAAAGGACATAAAAAAAATCCATGCCACACAATAAAAAATCTACACAAACCTCTAAATCGTGGAGAGCCATCAGAATTTCAGCTCGCAATGAACAATAATGAATGTTTTTAGTTTTCATGAATAAAGTTCTGAGAAACTGAAGCACCATATCGTAGAGCCTAACATTTTTTCCTGGAGAAGATATTGAAGGATAATATTTAATTTGTAAAGGACTATGTTAAGGAAACCAAGAATTAAAACTTGTTGCATTATGACAAACAACTATATGTACAATGAGGAATAATATAAAACCACAGTGAACAATTGAAAGTGAAAAAAACATAAGTCACCCCATACAATTCATATAGTAATTACGTTTGAAATTCCGATACAATCATTTCCAAATTGAATCTAGAATGACTACAATTAAATCTATCCGAATATGATTCGAATATGTTAAACCAATTTTTTCAATATGTTGCGGATATTTTTGGAAAAATATGTAAAAATACATCATATTTGATTTCTGATAAAAGCTTTGACAAATAAGATCAAAACACAAAAATGTGTATTCGAATCATCAGAATCAGACATGTATGTAATAAGTCGCAGAGCGAAAATGTAAATTGCTATCTAATAATTAAGTCAAAGATGTAAATGAATATAATTATTGGGAAGAAAATCATTTTATTCATTTTCCTGGAGACAATTACAGATATTGCATAGCTTTTACGTTTCAGAATTACGGTAAAAGACTTTGGTCATTAGTATGAAGATAATAACTACCTATCATATTGGTCAACTGTTTTACAACTGATCCTTGTCTTCTTTGTTTTGGCAAAGAGGAAAAAAAGTTGTTTATTCCTCCATCGGTTGAATATAATATAGTGTCTTTATCCTGTAACAAGAGGAGAATTAAAAATTGCATATCAGATTGATCTGCATCATGCATAAACTTGAAATTTTGTTCAAACCTTCTTAGAGTAGAACACTTTGTACTGATTGCTTTAAGTCTCCCCCATCCATTTACAAAATTTACAGCACAACATACCGAAACTTGTCTGAATATTTTTCAGGTCTACGGTAATAACACATAAAAATATCAATGGAAGAATATATCAACTTAATACAACAATCAAACATCGTGCAAAATAATACGTCATACACACAGCATAACTACGTCTAAATGTCTTTTGACCAATATTGGGTATCCCGTTGCATATACTAACAAATATGAAATAAATGGTCAATGTGTACCTTTATATATTGATTCAACAATGGTAATACTTCATCTCCAAACATAGCTTGATTATTTTGCCAAATTTGTCGCTTCACTTCAATAGGACTAGATTTATACAAATCTTTATCTTTTATCAGTGCCTTGAGGTATTTTTCAGGAACCTAAATGTTTGAGAATACAACTTTTTTTTTTTTAAAAAATTTACCCTGAGCAATGCTGGAAGAAGCAACCTAAAAGGAAACCAACTGATGGCCACTTAATCACAAAGATCTACTAAAAATAGTAGTACTAACAACTGCACACCCAAACAGAATTAAATCGCCATGGAAAAGTGCAGTATGTGGTATTTGCACTGGGCAATGGTGAGAGCATCTACTTCTTTGCTTTTTTCTGGTTGCCTGTTATTAAGACATGCATAAAATATGTTTGGGCTAGAATCTTCAATGCATTAAACCAATTCCATAAGCTTAAAGTTCATTGCAAAGATATCAACGAATTGCGTAAAAATAATTTATTTTAATAACAATGACATCTTGTTTAAAACATCTTTCTAAAGAATCCCAAAACTGCAATTTCAGTGCAAATTGCTTTGGAATTTTAATAAGATACCATACTGAATGTTATAATATTTATAATTTCATTAAAGAACAAATTGTGACAAAAACTTCGATCGTTTTTTATTTTAGACAATAAATTAGAGATGGTTATTGTCACATGTGCTCTGACAATCACATGACTCGCTTACTTTTGCAACAACGTGATTATACTTTCTACTTAGCGGACTCGGAATGTTAGCAAATATCTTACATTCAGTGTTTATTAGTCCCACTTATTTCAAGCATGGTGAGGAATTTTCGAAATAAAAAAATAACAGAAGGACAAAAAATGTTCTCCTCTATTCCTCTTGCTGTCACTGCCATTGTGCTAGACAAGTGATTCTCATGATATATTCCTAACCTCTGGTAAATGTTTAAATAAACACATCGTCACTGGCTCCAGGGTTTTGATTTTAACAAGTGGAAAACTCTTCTCCAATATTGATTCTAATTTTTCAGAAGCATCATCATCTCCTGACTTTGATATTTCTTGAATTCTTGAATGCAATTTTTCTCGAAGTTCTTCAAACACAGATTTATGAAAATCTAGCCGCTTCAATCCATGCAAATCTGAGAATAGGCAAAGACGTTTATAATATAGGATCACTCAAGGCAAGTTCAAAGAACGTTCCTTGGTAGCAAGTCCCTCTATTGTGACCAACAAAAGACTGATATATAATGCTTGCATTTATGGTAATGCCCACAATTGGAATGGAAAGTAAAAGAGCCTTACTTTGGTATAATTTTCATGTTTGTCATTTTCTACTGAACCAAGATTGAGATTATGTAGGCTTTGATTGAGAATAAGCAGGCAGCAGATATAACGTTCATCTGTGGCATATGCTTGACAAAATGAAGTAATTACTGCTCTAGAATATTTCCTGAAAATGATAAAATCGCAATGGCAAATAAGTGACATGAATATAGTCTTGATATAGCAGACAACGGCGATAGTTGCCACTGAATAAGGTTGTGACATTTTTTTGGCTGGAATCACTTGAAGATCAATATCATCACTTACAAGGATGCGATTTTTTCCTCGTTCCTCAGCAGAGAATGTCGCAACGAGATGAAATAAAAAACTCACCCAGTAATGGCAAAGCTGGTTGTAATGAGGGAAGCAAAATACTATTTTCCTGTTGAAATTCTTCAATTGCTCCAAGTGGATCCGTTGTGTTAGTTAAAGCTTCTTGTAAGAATGACCTGCCTGCTATGCCCATGTCTTCTAGACTCTGTGCCATATTTATAGTCCTAAAATATATACCTATTTCAGATACCTCAAAACCTAACATGAAATGATTTTTTTTATGAGATATATCTTTCAGTCTTATCACATGCTTCAAACAGCTGTATTCTTACAATATTCACTAAAGTATGTTCACCCAAAAACAAAATAAATATTAATACATGCAATACCAATATTTCATTCTACAATTTGCTTTTATAGGTTCAGACTTGTTGAAATACGATATCCGCATATGTATACATACGCCCGTGTGGCCAGACTGCTGGTAAGAATTCTGTATAACCTGTGACACATTTACTGTCTGTATTGACCTCTAATATTAGGAAAATATATTATCAGCAAACAACCAAATTGAAATATGTACTGAATGTGTTCATTTTCATTTTGAACTCAATTTGAACGACAAAAAGTTATTCCAGATACTGAGAGACAAACTGCCAGAAAAAATTCCATACAAGATAATATTCTGCAATATATCGCACCAAGAAGATAAAATTGCGAAAAGAGTTCCAGACTTTAAAATCTAATGATTTTCAAGATTCCAATACTAATTATTGAGATTATCCTAATTGGAAAATTTCATTATGCCATGAGATGCAAATGGAAATGAATCATAATTAACAAAGAACGAAAATGCAGTATTTTATTTTAACTATGAAAATGCAGGTTTTACATTTTTACTTTGAAAACAAACACCTCAACATCAACAGTCAGACGAGTTAGCTTTTTAGTTTAAATTTAGTTTGTTCATGAAAACCACTCCCGCAATTACAAATCAGTTTTCTTGTTCAAAAAATGATTGATCTCTTCAAAAGCTGGTTGGACTATGTTGACTAGTTCACTTATCAGCATGTCGAGGCCATTACATTTTGAACCCTTTCAAACCCAACTTTTTCAACAATATTTTTAGTTTTGACATTCTCTTCATGGTTAGCAACTGCAATTAAACCACCTTCTTTCTGCTTCCACCCAAATTTTTGTATCCATATTTCCAATTCATATTCATTCAAATCTCCCAAAATGGCTCGCAAATCTTCGATGTCAATATTCTGATGAGAAACAGATACAACATGACAAATAAACTTTCGCACAGCTTCTTCCAAACCCGCCACTCCATTCGATTAGGTCTGGTGTTGCATTTACTTCTTGCCAAAAAGTGGTGAACTTGCAAGTTTCTATTAAATGGTGCAAAAGTAGAAGACGACCAATACTTGGATCCTCTTGATGTACTTGGTCAATCAGACTTGTACAAAGAGAAAAATCTGGACTCGGAATGCTAGACAAAGCTTTAAGTAGGATTTGACAAACAGTGTGCTTTTGGAAGTATGCTGGATTGAATTGATAGAGCTTTAAAACTGCTAAGTTAGCATGCAAATCATAGGCACCAGAATGAACTTGCCAGTCAACATGCTTCTCAAGGATTGCAAGATTTTCCGGATTATAACGATTTATTCCTTGTAGCATTTGAGAAATAGTTTCATTTGACACTGGAGCATCCATTATTACCATAGAAGGTGGATTTGTAATATATACTTGCTAGGAAATATGGGAGACTGAAAAAAAAGGTGCAACTAATGTGAAATGGAGTGGTTTGTTTGACAGAGAAAAAAGTAAAAAAATGTAAACCATAGTGTAGGAATTATGGTCAAAATTCATGACCACTAGGAGAATTTAACATATAAGTTACATTATAATTTATCAGGCTAATAGAGTTCTAACATCACATGGTCAACGCGAAACAAAAACTAGAAAAAAGTTTTCTGACAAGTAATTAAATCGGCTACGCATGTTCTGACACAAGTTCAATGTTTTTAAACATTTAGCATTGAGAATCATGATGAGTATGCAAGCATACTCATAACATTTTATACCGCAGCTCTCGTCATAAAACTTTATGATGAATGCTCCGATAAAACTTTAAAAAGAAAAACCTGAATTTATTATAGTTTGGAATTGCCGATTAATTCTGAATTAGCCTCGTTGCCTTATTATGAGCATTACAAATGGGAACGATATAGTTTAATTTAAGCAAAGACACTGAACTGTAAATACAGAATATCTGAGGGGTCAAATGCATCCAAATTGAATTGTCTTTTATAAAGATTTGAAGTTTCAATATTGCTGTACCGTACATATCCTTTTCCACAAATGACAGCAGTCACTTTTTTCCAATTCTCTATATTCATGCAGTATTTATTCGGCGCAGCCGTTGCAGTTCAGAGCAATCGACCCTATCAAAATCTGCAAATTGCACTGTCAGATAATCGGTAACGCCAGGATTACGATTGTTGCCCTCCGCCCCTATTCTGTATTTAATTTTTTCACTTCAATTTGTCTCAAGTTACAGGGCTACTCTACTCCTACTCTTTTGGTTTTCAATCACATGTTTGAGTTTTTCAATCGCTACAAGCTTCCCACACTGTCACATTTCCAAAAAGAGAAACTGCCCGAATGTACAGCATTCGCGAATACTTGTACTATCCAGCATCTGGGAAATGTGCTTTAGCGGTTGTGCGAAACTGATGAGGAACGCGTGGGAGTAGACGAAGCGTGGAGGGTTACGACGAAGAGTGGAGAGCTAAGTCAATTCTATTCTGTATTTGTTAAAGCGGGGGAAATTCCCTGTCAGATTATTTTTTCTCCAGCTCTCCACGCTTGCCTACTCAGTACAGCCTACGCTCTCCATGCCATTTTAATATTTCCCGTGTTTTGAGGGGCACCGGTAGTCAGTGCTTGGAGTCGTTTTTAATTTGTAAATGCATTATTTCAGTTTTTGAATGCAACAGGGCAATTCAGCATAATATTTAAAAGCTATGCGCCAAGCCACACGGTTTAAACACAAGATATGTATACGGAAAGAAAGTTCTTTATGTCGCGATATAATGCCAATTTTTAAGGGCTCCAAACGCTGACTACCCTCCAAAACAGCGACCCCCTCCATTTGCGTTTAACGGTAAAGACGACCGTATCTCAAGACAATTGGCTGCGCCAGCCATGCATGTAAAATGGATCACTGAACGAAACTCGTAAATACGGGTATGTTTTTTTATTATTATCTTGTAGTTTGTTTTATTTATGATGCCTTGATTATGGGTGTTAAAAAAACGTCAATAAAGCAGTTGGATATTCTTAGTCATGCTAGTAAATGCAGAATACAGATTATGGCAGTATAGCCTCTACACGCAAAGAATTTTATGCGGATTTTGATTTATAAGTATTCAATGTCATCATAGAAAGGAAATCTAATTTGAATCTAACAAAATTTTATATTTTTGGGAACAAAACTCTCGAAAAATTATAAATTTTGATTCGATAACGTCATATTTTCATAATTAGAAGATATTGCGCCAAAAGGGCTTAATTGCGAATTTGGAATCGGAATTTTACAGGGGTTCCGGTCAGGAGGGTCCATATATCAATATGTTTATATTTTGGGAACAAATCGAAAGATAAACTTCTGATCGAAAACATATTTCATAATTTGGGAAGGCTTAATTACGAATTTTTCGAAATTTCAAAGAGATCCCTTTTTCGAAATGAAATCTGATTCGATTTTCAAATTAACATTTTAAACAGATTTTTATATTTCATAATTTGGAGAAATACGAATTTGAAAAGAGTTCCAAATTATGAAATATGACAGTTTCGAATCTTTCGAAACTTTTGTTCCCCAAAAATTTTGATTTTGTTTGATTAATTAGATTTTCTTTCTATAAACATATTAATATATGTTCCTACTTGAATAACAATTAAATATCCCCATGAAATATGAACGTTTCGAATCAGAAGTTTCGAATCTTGCAAAAGTTGTTCCCAAAAATTTTGACAGATTCCAAATTAGATTTCCTTTCTATAATTTAATAGGCATCCGGAGATTATAATGGTTACCGTAATTCAACAATAGTTTCGCGTTATTCTGTACCGGTATTTTTCATACACCCAGCACCATTGCGTGTTTAGAATCTTGTAAAAGGGAGGTCCCTCCCGGATGTTGGGCAGATGTTACGTTTATTCTATCAACAACCTACTTCCGAGGCTATGGCTCATGCAGCGTTACCGGTAGTTACAAGATGTTTTTGATTTTTATTCATACAGAATTCATTTTTATTTTTACAAGAGGTCTGCTTTAAAGATCCACCAATTTCGTTTGATAAGTTATGTAACCTAACATGTATGTACACAAAAAAAATGATGTTTTTGAAAAAGATTTCGAATCTTTACAAACTTTTGTTCCCAAAAATATTAATTCCATAATATTCCAACGTACATGTGTATGTTCATTCGTCTCAAAATAAATAATTCACCAATATACAATAATAGGAAACATAATTATGAGACAGACTGTACGTACCGGTACAAGACCTATTTAGCCTAAAACCCAAAGTGAATGATGTGTATAGAAAAGGATAATTTCCCCCATATTTACACTTCATTTCTGCAAAAAATTAATTGACTTCGAAATGATCATCCAGAGATGTGAAATGTTAATATTACTACGGCAGGAAATTTTTCTCCAGATTATAATATGAGAATATCGCACAAACTGGATCATGTCGAACCATTGTAGACTGCTTATACTCTTATGTCCCGAAGATTTAAGCAAAAGAACGCACACGCGTACTAGTGCTTTATTCATTTAACTTCTCTATTTAATTCACTTCACTGGATGAAGACATGATCTTCCAAATGCGTAAAGATCATTATACCAATATTGAATGTTGAATCGATTTGGTGCAACAACAACAAATGTTTGTTAACATATTGCATAACACATTTTTATCAACAATGTTTAGCAACTATGTAGAATCAGTACACGAAATCCACATCAATTAACGATTTTATAGATTTGTCCTCTTCGAGTTAGACATCTGTGTACTACCAACCTATGATTCAACGTCAAAAAAAAAAGTTAATAATCCAATTCACCATGTTTGGGTTTATTTTTTTAAATATTAGAATTCAATTTTGCATCCATGATCTGTGTTCATATGTCATTTGTCATGTTTTCCAGTTAAATGATAATGTGGGTTGTTAGTTACGCGAAAGATATTTTATTTTGTGGGGACAAATGAAAATAAACTTTTCAGTATTGCTTTTAAACAGAGGAGGCTCAAAACAACGTCTTCATCACCAGAATATTACATTTACTTTAGCAATGGAATCCTTGCCCCAAAAAACTTTTGGGTGCAAAATTTCATGAATATTCATCAAATAGTATGAGAGATATTAGGAAAACTAGAAAATTTAAAAATCATAAAAACTTGACTCTGCAAAAAATTCCAAAATATAAAATCCGAACTGTTTGACCTTTGACTCTTTGAAAATTTACTATCCTAGAAATGTCTCTATGAACTCTATTACAGGGGCGAATTGTAAGAAATCCTGAGACGAGGTGTGTAAAAAGTGCTTTTTTGGATTAAATAATATATTAGTGATATAATGTTGCACCCCAGGCCTATTTGATATCATTTCTGTTTGTAAATTATTTCTGTCGGTAAATTAATATAATTTGAAGTGGTGACTTTCTGTTCATTTCTGCACATATTTACTTGGTATTGACTAATGAAGTGGTATAGCTCTTCGCACACTGGTAGCTTGAGGAGACTTTCAGCTTTTGCAAAATCTCTTGCAAACCTTGGTTGAGCGAATTTTGATGCAAATTCTTCGTAAGTTCTGATATTTTGAGTAAAAAATTTTTTGCAGGTTTCGGTGTATTGGAAAAATTCATTTTCTTCCGCAATGTGTCAAAATAAACTGATAAAAGGAATTTTTTTAAAGATATATGATGTTGATTAACTAATTGACAAAACATTTTTGATACTTTTTAATAGTTTTGTTTTATCAATTTATTTATTTTAGTGATACGATTGCTCTTTGTATTAAACTAGCTATGTTTTGTTGCACTTTTTATTCAACGGTACATTTGTACAATTGTTTTAAATTGTTATTTGGTGAGTGGCACATTTTTGGCATAATTGAAAAAACTGATGGCACAATATGATGTACCAGTATTTTGGTAATTATTTTGGCATCCTAGGTGTTTTGCAATCTGGCAACCCTTCTGCTTTCAGTTAATTTAATCAATAATCTTGAAACCAAATATTCATTTTCACCTTTTTATTAAGAGGAAGGAAGAGCTAGAGAAATTGAGTTGCATCTTATAGATACCAGCTTGGTCTGTACTTATTAGTCAGGTCGCGCAGCACTAATGGTGGTGTGTGCAATACAATAAATAAAATCTGGTTTCATTCTGACTTTACGTAATATTTTTTTTTAGTTTTATGCGTGAAAATAGGAGCAATCTTTTCAACCATAAATCAGCCCTCCCTGACTTTTCAGACAAGTCCATCTTAATTTCTTCATGGTATGGATTGATTTGAATGTGAATTATCTCAATAGAATATATAAACTAATTGTATATTAGAATATAAGGTACCATACACAAAATCTATTAATGTTTGCATTTTGTAGCAAACCAAGTGCAGAGTTCTCTATTTTCTGAACAGTAAGCATGCAGCCAGGAATATTTAATGGGGGGGGGGGGTTGTTACTAAATTTTCCAATGTCCTAGAAAGAAGCAAAGAAATCGTATATTCGCCCAGGGGAGAGAGTACTCTCTGATTTTAATTGCCTTTGCTTTGCCACAGACTTTTTGCTTCTGAAAACGGTGCAGCAAACCACGCAAAATTGCTTGCAATTGACTAAAGAGAAATCTCACTCTCTCAATTTCACCAATCTGAATATCACCTAACTTCAAAGAAATAATCCCATTGTTGAATTTACAATACATTCAACTGACCGGCAAGGTGATAAAAGGGACAATTGTTCGACCCTCAACCCCCTGGCTGCGCCCTCGCTATACATTATAGGTTTGGTAAATATCCAACCAAGTCTGCATGTGAAACAATTGAATTTATTAACAATGAAAATTTTATAGTTTTTATAACATTCTGTTTTAGCTTGGATATTGTTTTAATTAAGCATGAATAATGCAAATAAATCTCCCTGCCTGCGGGGTGAACGGGATCATACAAGTCATCCCTTAGAACGTGAGAAGAAACTGGTCGTGAACAATGTTCTTACTTTTATGTCTAACAAAATCCATGAAGTACCACGTAGAAAGTTGATCGACATAATAATGAAACACAATTTATTCACTGATGAAATGGTACGGCAAGCAAGAGTCGTCTTATGGGCTCATTGCGCTCCAGATTCATGTGGGTTTAATCGAGAAGGACTGCAAGTTCGTCGAGACAACGTTGAAAATATGTTCAATCTCTTGTCTTTACTAAGCACCACAAGAATGAATGTAAAATTTGTGGCAGATGACATTAACGTTTTCCCCCCAATACTACATGATGAAATGAATGATGTTGATATATCGTCACTCTTTGATTCCATTGCTGGATTACAGGCGGACTTGTCTTCAGTTGTTTCAACTTTGTTACCAATGCAAGAGAAAATCTTTGAGCTAGGAAGAAAAATTACCAGTGTCAAAAAGAATTGTACAGAAAAGGGGGGAACAGAATCAGAACAATATAACGATGATAGCGAAACTTCAATGAATGACAAGATGAATGAATCTATGTCATGTGAATCTCCTGATATTCCTGTCAGTAGTTTGGTGTTTCAAACAGATGGGTCACAAACACCTGATGGTTTGTGTAATCATCAAGATGTTGTACTCTCACCACCAAATGATTTTTCGATGAATTTGAATGATCTACCTACAATGGTCACTCAAGAGCCTGTACCTACTGTTTCTAAAATGAAACGACCTAAGCCAAATATGCCAACCTGGCAAAATAATCTAAAGAGTAACAAACCAAAATTGTATTCAACTATACCGAGTAAGGTTGGTGCTTTTACTCTCTATACCAATAATTGTTTCAGATTCGTCATTCCATTATAGGTGTCTGATAATATGCATATATGTTTTGTCTGTTATGTATATAACTGCACATTGACTTCATCATGGCAAATGAAATTCCTGTTTTTGCTTGTAGTTAGAGCTGGGCGGACGGCATGGGGTATTGTTTGTACCGTTATACCGCCATCAAAATACCGGTATTGTCGGTATATTAAGCTATTTTTTGCCGAAAAAAGATTTTAGTACATCACGTCCTAATTAAATAGAGCATGCCGTGCTTCTTAAGCAATATTAGTCTTTTCAATACACTCCGGGGTCACAGCTGGCATCGATGAACACTGGCACTAAACGAGTTATTGTGCATTCATTTTCACTGGCTTTTTCAGCGCTGTCGCCGCTAGACAGCCACGTCTGTGCGTTTTTTTCATATTAATTGTTTATTAGTAAAATGCTAACCGAATCGCCGATAACGTTTCTGCTCGCCCTACTCAAATCTTTTAAAATACTGTTCAATAGGTAAGGTTGTTCAAGTCATCTTGCTCGTCTTTCCGCTTCCCGTACAAATGTACGTACAAATATTTTTACACAAGTCGACTCAACATTTTGTATGAACCATGATTATTTCTCCATCACTCAAGCGGATCAGCCTCAAGTTCTATAATGGGCACATTTTTGTGCCACGTTATCTCCTCTTTTGCGCAATCCCAAGGTCCGAGTTCTTCAGAGGTTGGAATACAGGCATTTAGTTTTAGCAATTGCCCAAAACTTTTACACTTAGCTGGTGGCTCGGTACGAGGTGGCTAAGATAAACCTGTTTCATCTGTATACAATTCACAGTAGGCCAGCCAAAGGTCTACAATCTGCAACATCGTGAGCGAAAACACGCTCAGGCATGTTCTCAGAAATGCCTCGCCAATGCGGGACATTATTTCGTCACAAAGCGTTTGTTAGGACGAGGCAGATAAGCATGCGTCGGTGTGGGAGAGGCGGTGAATTGCAGCAATCATATTAGATTTTAGGCTGTGTGCCGTAAAAACCGTACCGGCTTCGCGACACACTGGCATTACTATTATTGACGCGGCACGGTATTTTATTATAAAGCAAGATGCCGGTTTTTACCGTCCTATAGGGTATGTCGCCCATCTCTACTTGCAGTGCTCGAAAATTGTTTAATTATGCACATTTCTGAAAAATAGGTTGGGCCGCTCTACAGTCCAAGTAATAAATGAATATTGAAACATTTTTGTAGTTGAAAAGTACAACTTCAAAATCAGTTGATAGTGGAATTTCATGTACGAATTGTAACACTAATAAAACAACTCTCTGGAGAAGAAGCTCAAAGGGAGATCTTGTGTGCAATGCTTGTGGTCTATACTTCAGATTACATGGGGTGAGAAGTTTTAATACAATTTGTGATCTTTACTAAATGTACCTAACTTCACACTGCAACTAGGGCTAGTTTCGTTCCAATAGGTACTGTTCCGTTCCAACACCCAACCTAAAAATCGATTACAAGCTTTGTGTTTTTCCCGCTGAGTGTTTCACTCAAATCAAAAAGTTGTAGCTGGTCACCCTTGCCCAGGGCAGATACCACTCACTGCACTTTGCCGTAGCTGTTCATTTGGAATGTTTTCGCTAAGAGTGAAGTTGCTGGTACTGCATATTGTAGTAGCTCTTTGCTATAAGATGGTTATTAGTTGGCTCCATTTTGGTACTGCTCCTGGCCTTACCCATAGTGAATTTCAATAAATAAAAATGAGCTTCTACAAACAAAAGATCATTTCAGCAAATTCTTCTATTTGATTATGGAAGTTTGTGATAATATAATATATTAGAAAATATAAGAATATTATTATATTAAAAAAAGATAATTATGTCGCAAATATTTTTTAATTAGGGAAAGTTTGTGATTATATCATAAGGTATACAAATGCTTATTGCATGTGGCCAAATGCATAGTGTCTGTCACACCCTAAACTTTTATTTTATGTATTAGACATTGGTCTTTCCATATACACATTGGTGACAATATTTGGAATTTCAGTATAAAAATGAATTATTGAATCTAACTTGTATCTAAATCAATTGAAATGTTGTGACATTACAATGGTTATCGGAGCGTTCCAGGATATTTTCTTAATATTTTATTTGTTTCTCAATTTTTAATATTGGAATTTCACTATAATGCATAACTTTTTACTAAAAAAATTGATTGTGGATATACAAAAAAATCCTAAGTAGTTTGAATTCCTAATTAAACATGGAGGTTTGACAATATTCATTTGGTATTACAGGTTCCACGACCTCTCGCAATGAAGAAGAATGGATTACAAACCAGAACCAGAAAAGAAAAAAAGAACAGAAAAAGTTCAACTCCACAACACAAGTCATCAAATGGGAATACAAGTTCCATGCAGAGAAAGTCACCAATCGCGGGTAAGCAAGGGTGGCAGTATGGTATGGTACGAAATTTTTATCGTACTTCGAACCACCAAAATAATTTCGTACCGAACTTCGGACCATACCTTTTCAAAGTTTTCTGTACCATATTGTACGGTAGTATTTTTTTTGTACATCGTATCGAACTTCGAACCAGTACGAAAATAAGTTCGATTAAAATTTATCTCATCTAATTAGCTCAAGTGAATCGGTTGCATTTTTATTGCCATACCCGAGCCGCTTCAAATCATTTTAAAATTGTCATTTGTTTAAAAAATTCTTTTATAGATACAATCTTTAATATCTGTGCCCCGTTGTGAAACGACATAGATTTTAAATTTAATTATTTTTTGAATTCATTTGAGAAGAATATGGGGTAATGCGTAGGTACGAAAAAGAGTACGGTATGGTGCGAAATAAATATTGAACTCCGTACCATACCAAGTACGAAAATTGAAAAATGAATCATATTGTACTACCAGTCTTGCCGGTAAGATTCTGCTGAAATATTCGTAGAATAAAGATAGTGACATATCTATATTAGATTTAGTTGGAACAGTTTTAAAAATGTTTTATGTTTGCTCTAAATGGCAAGAAATGGTTAAAAAATGAATTTTAAATCAAAATAAACAGGAAAATTTGACAGAGTTCATATCTTTTTAGGTTCCTTGAAGGAAAAAAATCTTGGAGACAATTTTCCATCCATGATTAGTTGGAGCAGATCTTTCCATCAGCTTTATGGAATTGATCCCAGCATTCCTACCTTTGCACTCACATCAGCAACTACAGATATGACAAAATCACCTCCACCAACGACATTGTCTCCAACACATAGCTCTACAGTTAGTTCAACCACCCTCAATCCTCATGCATTGGTATTGAAAACTGAAGGGGACGATCAGTTTGATGATTAGAATTGGAAACCAGAACATTTATTCAAACATGTATGCTAATTAATGGCACATTTTTGTTTTGACCATTTGCAAAATATTTCTTTCTTTATTGTAATAGGTGACATTCTTCACTGTAAATACCATTGGATGCGATAGTGTTTTACGAAGTGTCGAGGTTGGCATTTGTTAAAGGCTGGAAAGATGTTGTAGTGATGAACTAATTGTATCCTTTATCATTTGCCGCAAAATTTAATTCTTTTATTTGCAATACCTTGAAATATGCTTCGATTATGATATGCATTTTTCTATCCAATGAACCAAGTGGTTTTACCAACAATTAGACTACGCAGATGTATCTGCCTTGATTTGAATATAACACTCAACAGGGTGACTGAAAAAAATTCCATAAAAATGTATAGTCCTGTATAGTTCCACCAAACTATGACTTTAGTCTATGGATGAGTTTACTACAAAGTTTCAGTAATATTCTTCAGTTGGCTTAGTATTTATTTGTTCTTTTCAAAATGTGCTCTATATGGCGTTTGCAGCATTGTTGACACAGTTCACACATCATACAAAATTGCGAGTTTTAGGTTTTACAGAACCCGTTTTTTTACTAGTACGAAATTTGGTATGATAGAAGAAAATAATGGTACAAATTTTGAAACGATCATGCAGTACTGCATGGAAATTTTATAGCAGTTATAGAAATTCGATGAGTACCTCACCAGCCAGAGGCATGGCATCGAATAAGCACCTCATTCACAAAATCTGAATCCTGAAAATCCTCAAACTTTGCAGTACACTCACCCACAGACGGTAGTTAACAATATACGAAATTTGATGGACCTGTGTGGGAATAACGTGCGTAGTGTATACACAAATATTTGAGGTCTTCTCCGATTTAAAATTCTTCAAATCTGAAATATTGTGAGCTTTATTAGATGGGAGTTGGGAGCTACATATAAAATAAATATGGCATTTCACTGTCTGTCAGACTGGATAAAGCTCTAAATAAAAATCCGAATATTACAAAATTTTACGGCGATAGTGATTTATAATGCATCAAAATATCAGCAATAAGTATATACCACATCAGATATTAATGATGAGAAAGTATTAGAACATTTCTAGTACTTTCAAAAAGTGATGGCCATAATGATCAGCACTGTCATTTCTTAAAGTTAAGATGATTCAAGATGTTCGAAGGCATAGCTACGTTCTGTACAAGTTGCACCGTAAAGTGTCAATAAGCTAAATAAATGGTGTCGAAGACCTAGGTACTCTTATTTGTATATGCTGCGGCACTTGGTTATACAGGTTTTTTGCTCAGAATTTTACCTTCTAATTTTATTCACTCTGCAGAAACATCACAAATTAGACCGTGACATTTAATACTGTTTGATTAACATTTTGCTGCACAGTTGGTAAATTCTGTCAACCAGATAATTAATTAGTGTTGCTCGATTAGCTTAAATTCACACATTCACTGTGGGGGTTGCACAGTGTCACAGACAGTTTTATGCAGATTTTTTCTAAGATCCTTTTGAATTTTGGATTCTTTGTCTTCCCACTAGTCACTCTTTCCTGAACATGTTGATCTATATAGCTTTACAATTCTCATCAAAGGCATCTTTTAGAGATTCCTTAGTTCTTATCCGTGCATTTATTTAGCTCTATGCACACTAGCGGTTTCAGGAGACTTTCATGTATGTCTTTTCTCTTGTGCAGCCTTGCACTGAGCTAATTTTGGTAAAAAAGACTTGTAGATGCAGAACTTAGATTCAAATCGATGTTAATTCGGATCTGTTCTAAGCATTCCAGGAAGATTTGTTGTAATTCTAATAGATACCTGTTGCATCACTATGTCACTGTAAGACCTTTGAAGGTAAATATTTTATTCGGCTATGTCAAAGCATAATAAATTCAAACATTGTTTCAATTAAATTCTTGCAACATTGTTACTTAACTAAAATTATAATTCTAATGAGACGGGACCAAAGTTTTGTGCAAGGACAACTACCTGGTTATATCAATCGTTAGCCACTTGGTTTTAACGATGATTCATAATCTTCTCTATGCTCTGAAAAACAAAATTTTGGGCTGAAATGAGTCCTAAAATACTGCAGCACAAAACCCTCTCATTTTAGCATGTAATTGGCAATATCATTGTGCGTTGAAACCAATTTGATATCTGTGGCAAAATTCTTTTCAATTTGCTCATTTTTTTTCATTATATTCATTGTGAATAGAGTTCACTCATTCAAGTTTCCAATATTTTTGCTGTCCATCTAAGTATTTTGGGAGTGAGTTTTTATGTTTCATCTGGTCGAAGGATATTTGATTGTTATTGTATCAAATTTTTATTCACGTCATTGTTTTTCACTTCCTCTGCGAAAAACTCTGTGGAGATGCGAGGATTTAAGCAGATCTTGATAGGTCTTCTAAATTCTCTGCAGGTATTAGGTAGTCTTGCTATTCTAATTTTAGGTTATACTTAGTACACATCCTTATTTTTCAGCAATATGCTTTCTAATGGGTAATTTTCCATATGTCGGTGTCAGTTGCTGACAATCAAGACCCTCCGGTGAGTTACTTTTTGGATCATTCGTGAATAGAGACCTAAACGAATTTGACAGAGACAACATTTGTTCTGCTCGTTTTGTGATTGACGGTGTAAGAAACTGAGCCAGAAGTTCTGCTCTACGCGATTGAATCTCGGCGTTCTTCATCTTTACCTTAGTTTTTTGATAGAACATAAAATTAGATAGATTTTTGGTCAGTTATAGGTGTGAACTGCCTCCCTTGTACGAAATGACCTCCCTTTTAAACAGTGGCGTAACTTGGACTTCGTGATTGTTGTCACGCATATAAGACGTTGATTTATGACGTCGTAATCTAAGTGCATTTTTTTGTAATAACTAAAGTTTTGATAACTGAATCAAAATCGACAAGATGAGCAGAATTCATATTAGCATCGGCGATGTGCCATTAGGGACAGGATATCATTTTTATCGTGCGGGAGAGGAAAGCCGAGAATACAGCTTAACCATATGGCGACCCACTGCCTCTCGTGCAGATACCAGTACCAAATCGGGGTGAAGGTTTTTGATTATCGATTTCTCTTTTTTCCTGTGCATGGACCTGGTTGGTGGAGGAAGCCGTAAGCGACGCTTACGTGCACCGGCGAGGCGTCCAGCAGACCTTTCGTATATAATCATCATCCCTCACGGGATTCGAACCTGCGTCATGACGATCAGAGATGCGTATTCCCCACGCTTTACCGACTGAGCTAACCGGGTACCCCTTTGACCATGTTCTCTTTAAAATTCACGGTGAGGTGGAAGCAGTACCCGAACTATGCAACTAACTACACGATACAGGCTAAAAGGTGTGTCTGAAATACGTTTGTCTGGTATGAACAAATAAAGAAGTGGTAGAGAGTTCATACTCTAGTCCGGGATAGATACCACTCCCTGCATTCTACGATGGCAGTTCAGTTCCTTTGAAATGTTTCCAGCATAGCTCGCAGTTGCTGTTTTTTGAAATAATATGACGCTTCCAAATAAAGCCAATGGCCCCCCGTCCCGTACCCGTAGGGGAGAGGGTGCTAAGAATCTCACGATCAACTATTTTTCAATTTGTTTTTCCAACGTCCTTGGGTTGGAGAAAACTTTGTTTCTTTGGAATCATTCCTCGCGAAGAATAGTCCTGACGTCTTTGCATTCTGCGGACCAATCTCATCTTCTGATTCCCGGATTGAGGGTTATTTGCCGCTATTACGCAAAGATTCTCCAAGGCATATGCACGGAAATGCTGTCAATCTGCCTGTAGCTCGTGCATTTGCCTTCGAGTCTACATCACCTTCGTATCTGTGCTTGCGAATGTCGCTTCTGAGATCGCCGTCATTCCTATTCGTCGTATACCGATACCGCTCAACCCAGTATTGTTCTGTCCTGGACAACATCTCTTTGCAGATGGTTAAGATTTTGATGTCTTGTCCATCTGCCAAAATTTTTGTAATCGTTGAGTTCAATGCCCATCACGATACCGGGTTGAAGTCAGCTGCAACTGACCTGGCCGGAATAAAAACTCATAATTTCGCCCTCACTGAGTCACTGATACAGGTGGTGGAATTTATGAATAGGATCCCCGACAAACCGGCTCACGTTCCTTCCCGACCGAATCTTTGTTTTGTTTCCGATACAGATATTCTCCCTGGTTCCCCAGTCCCATAGATACTTCCGACTACGTTATTTTGAACCTGAGATTAAAAACTCCCATTCCTATGAGTAAAGAGTCTCCTTTTCACCGCACTTCTTATAATTACGAAGGCGATGACGGACTCTTTTCGGGAATTTCTCCGCGATGTGCCGTGGAGTGATGTTTTCTTGTAGCCTGCTGATGAGTGCGCGGTGGAAATTGCGGATTGGATACGCCTTGGAATCGATGAATTCATTCCTCACAGAAGGTTCCAGCCCCACTCTGCCCCATGGTTTTCACCAGATTGCTCGGCGGCAATCATCGTTTCACTACAATCGGCGTCATAATAGACGACTTTATAGGAAGGCTCAGAATAATTGATTGTAAGTGAATTTTTAGAATTGCTAAAACACGATACATGGAATCTATAAAATGCAAAATTTTAGAACAAAAATTGGGTTCCAAAGATTTTTGGAAAATAATAAATAAGGTAATAAACAGGGGTAAATTTCCTGTCCCTCTTTTAAATGACAATAAAATTTTGTGTTCTTTTAGAGCACAGGTTCGTCTAGGTTTCTGGTGAGAACATGTCAGTAACTCCGCTACTTGTCTATAGAATGATTGCCAAACTCGATTCAAACATATCTCCTTGCCCATCTGTGATTCTGAAGATTCTCTTACCTGAGTTGTCCGCTATTTTGACCAAACAGTTTAATAAATGTCTCGAAGAATGCACCTTCCAAAATACATGGAAATGTGCAGTGATTGTGCCGGCATTCAAAACAGTGTTGATCGAACTGATCCCAATAAATATCAATTATTTTCTTACCATTTTATTTTTTATTTTATCACATTAATGATCGGCAGCAGATGAAGGCTGATGATATCACAGTTACCTGGATCTGTGATATTCAATGTGCAGATACGGAAATATTTTCCGCAAGCTGTTCCTAATTCAATATTGTTTCCTGTATAATGGTGAACTCGACTCGAGTTATGTTTTCATTCATGGTCCGGCTTTGTATCTCTCTCCTCAATCTTTCTGCTTCTTGCGCCTCTTGTTGTTCAGTATTATTCAGTTTATCTTTTAATGCCGAGGTCAATTTGGCATATTCCTGCAAATGTAATATTCCACCTTTTACTCGAACCAAATAAGCTTTGGTCCTGTCAAATAAAGGTTTAGACACTGTACTGTTTAACATTCCCATCACCAAACGGTTCACAGCTAGTTCTGGCATTGACATGGCTTTCGCCGTTTGAAATTCATTTAAGAATGTATCAAATTTCTGTAGAGCAATTTGTTGTTTCGTTGTTATTTCATATTGCAGCATCTCTACTTGTTGTTGTCAAGCTTTCTCTGCTTTCATCATCGCTAATATTTGCTTGTTTAACCTTTGGTTCTGTATATAGGTTTAATTTGTCTGCTATCTCTTCCATGTGTTGTTCGTCTTCCACGAATCGTCTATTCATCTCCATTCTATTCATCTTAATTCTTCCGTTCATCTTTTCTTCCAAATTTGTGTTCGCTCGTAATTGGTTATTCCAAATATCACAGCAGCGATATCGAATATCTGTCTTTTTCTCATTTTTAGGTCATTTCTTCAAACAGTCGATTCTATTCTCTGCTCACGGCCGGTTCCTTATACATAGAGACTTGTCTATTGTTTGGTTCCCGCCACTCGGGCATTTCCTGTCTTTTTAATGATAATGGGTGTCCTGGGAATCTAGGCTTATTCCCGGATGGGTCATAATTTACTTTATTCCAAAATCTGAGTTTTGCCTTCATTCCTCCGACAGTTGCATGACACAATATGTTTTCTTTCACTCGCCTTTTACATGCTGCATCTCAACCTTCCATCGATGGATGTGTCTTGAAGAAGATCATAGGTCCTGGTTTGAATGATACCTGCCCATTGGGCATTTCATATTGACTGTCGATTGATTCAATCTATCTTATTCTTTTATTCCATTCTGGAATTACAAAACTCTTCGGGTAGAACAGCCCTGGAATTACAAAACTCTTTGGGTTTTTCTCGGTATTTAACTGGTCTTTTGTTATAAAATGTCCTTCCTTGATTGTGGCTATTTTTCTTACACTTGACATATGTCCACTGGTCTCGCCGACACCGGTGGCAGGCAAAAAACCAATGTGATAATAATGCACAAATACTTAGCAGCAAAATTAAAAAAGTAGCCCAATAGGTGGATATATATACGTCGGGCCATTTCATTAATGTCTATCTAATAAACTTTCTAAGCATTAAAGTCTGTAAAAATTAACGTATAGTATTAGAATTTATGTTAGGTATTTGGAATATGGACCTATGGTTCGTAGCTGTCCATTAACGCTCGGGAGGTTTGGGGTTGGGCTTCTGTATCTTCCTCTTTTTTGCGGTACCTGGTTGTCCATTTGTAGATCAATAACCTATTGTCGTTCCAACCTCTCTTTCATCACAGAGATATGTCAAACGAGAAGAATCTAGGTACTCCTCGTCCGTCCGCTTGGAACACATTATTTTGTTGTTGCAATAATGAGTTGCATGCTGGGAGAAATAGATGGAATAGATACGGGACTTAGTACCTGTAATTTCAAAATAATTTCCTGCACTTAGGACATCGTTAGCTTCATCTCCATTAGCGCCCTCCGAACGAACCTTGTTTAATAATTTACAAAATCATTGTGTTGTCCTTCAAGCATAAAGTAAGGGCGAATATTCGTCATCTCCCAAGCTCGCCTTGCCTTCTTATCTCCGTGCCTAAGAATCTCTGCCAACTAGTACCACACCCGTGGGCGTTTTACCTCCCCCCGCATCATCATCATTATCCATTAATCACATTTACCCTGCGGAATGAATCGCAATACCTTTTGGTTCTGTTGATAATAATCTTGTCCATTTCCATTTGTCCATTTCATTTCATATGGCCACTGTTCTTCCTCTGAGGCATCGTGAGCACCAAGGTTTGCTCCTGCTTCACCTCCGAACTGTTTTCAGTCAGGATCTCCCCAGGTTCCAATTCGGACACTGTTTTATCACTTTCAGAATCATTGGCAAGGGCAACATCCGTCTAGAGATTCTCGCAGAGATATTTCAACTTTCTGATGCTTGATCCGACATGAATACTCCCTTTCCGAAATAACTTAGCCAGTTTTCGCTGTGACATTATTTCTTCAGAGTGCTTCTTCCGGCGTTCAATTGGTCGACAATTGCCTTGACGCTTCCTGTTATTTATCCTCTTCTTCAAACTGTCCGTATGGTTTTCCCCCAGACTTTTACTCAGCGTCCGGTTTCTTGATCTCCAGTGCCTCATAAAATGTCCAGTCGTGGCAGATGGATTTATATAATTTATCCCACAAATTTGGCACTTCATTATTACTTATTATAATCTCGACACTTCGTGTTGGAGACTGTTAATATAGCATTCATATTAGGGAACAACCACTTCCGGGATAATTTCCCAGTGGAGAATAAAGAAGAATTTAATCTGAATAAAGATCTTCAATCCTTTAGCTTATTCTAATCTTGGCCGGCGTGTGCTCAACCCTATAAAAAATAAAATAGTAAAATAATTTAGGAAATCATTAAAATTTGGTTTATTAGGCTCTAATCAATAAAATTTACTTAAGTTCAATTTACTTCTTCCTACATATCACCTTTTTCCTACTTATGTTCGTTTTTTTATTACAAAAAACGTTTTTCTAAATCTTTTAATTTTAATTCGAGTTTTCCTCGTTTTATTTATTCCTTGGTATTTTTGGACGTGTTTGGCTGGTGCCCGTTACCAGCTCATCATCCGTCTTGTCCATCTCGTACCTCGGATTTCTTGTTATTGCTCTTAGTATTTCTTGGAAATGCATATTGTTTGGGTACTGTCTTCGCCACAGCCATTCATCTAAATAGAACGGAATCAAATGAGGGGCCACTCCTTTCATCTTCTTAAACTTCATCTTGACGTCATTCCAGCGTTGGGAATACGCTTCGAGCTACGATTTCTGATGACATCATGACGCAGGTTCGAATCTTGTGAGGGGTGATGATTATATGCGACAGGTCCGCTGGACACCTCGCCGGGGGTTCACGTAAGCATTACTTACGGCTTCCTCCATGAACCAGGTCCATGCACAGAAAAAAATGAGAAATATGATAAGCCAAAAAACCTTCATCACGATTCTGGTTCGCCATATGATGAAGCTGAATTCTCGTCTTTCCTTTCCCGTAGGTTAGAAATGAAATCTCTCCTACCTTGGGAGAGCATGATCCCCACTCCCTTGTTCCGCCGCCTTATGCAATTTCACCCCGTACCGTATTTTCCTTAAAGTATTTTTCCGGGTTAAAATTCACGTTTAAAGGGAGCTAAAAAAAGAAGTAATAATTCTTTTCCTGCAACAAATGCTATCAAAAAATAGTGATGACCTATTTTGTATCTAATCTTATCAAAGTGGCCCACCAACGAGACAATCAATAAAGAGCCGCATTTTTGAAGATGAAAAAGCGCTCACAAACTCCTCAATTTTTCGTTTGCAAACACAGACTTAAAATATTAGTATTGTGGAAAACTAACCGTTTAGCGATTTTTGAGCGGAAATCAAGAAGGATCTATCAAAGTCTTCCAGTTTTACGGTACCAGATGCAAAAATGCACAATGAAAACGTTCTTATATCCATGAAAAAGCGTTCTACATACGCATGCATTCGATCGAGACTTCACGAAACTCATTAGTATACAGAGAACATGCTTTCGTCGTTAAAAATATTTGTGTTGGCACAATGCTGCTATCATGCTGAATACTAACTATTTCATGTTAGATTCCTTACGCGAAAACGGTGCTAATCCCACCACTATTTATCACCACCTGTCTACTAGTTATCCGATTATGCGCTGTTCTATATAAATAGAAACAGTAATATTGGGAGACATAAGTATACCCCCCCCCCTGTTAGATTATCGGAGGGACCTGTCCCCCCGCCAGTTTCAAGTTCTGAACAGATCAGTGTTCAGAAAAGAAAGTGATCGGCATTCGACACAAAAACGCTCATCAGCTCTTATACAACTTAAACAAGCTTTAACGAACAGTCACATACGACGTTGTGGTTCAGTTTGACTCAGTCGTTGGTTTGGCTTCATGAAAATAAAACCATATTATCTCGTTAGCAGAGTACATGTAATCGGTCCATGATAATGATATTTATGAGGAAAGACATGAAAATGTTGATAATATTCCTTAATCACTTAAAATTTTTGAAAGTACAAGTCATCTCGTTTGAAACAGCTGACCTGATGAATGATTTTCACACCCATTCCCTGGCAAAAGGTTTCAATGATATGTTTGAAGAAATTCAGGTAGTAGAAGAAATTCCTCAAATTTGGTTCAACCTTTCATAAAAAAACCGTAATCCAGCGTTCATTACTTTACATAGGTACAAAAATATGGAACGACTTATCCGGCAACCCTAGGAGGCTAGACGTATACCTCAATTTCAGAGATTGCTACGAAACTATTATTTGTCCAACTGTTACATGATCATACAGTTAAAGGAGATATGGGATAATCATTGGGAATTGTCAATCTTTGTTACTTTATATTGCACTGTTGTGTCTTATCTGTTTACATCCCTTTCAGAAGTCGAGAGATGATAGATTAGTTGTCACGAACTTTCCTCGACCCATGTCTGAATGAGCTTGGATTAAAAGCTATTTCCTGAATGAGAGGGCTCATTTTTGGTATTTCATAGTTTGGATACGTTTGAGAGTTCCTGGTGCCACTCGGTCGAACTGAGCAAAAGCATGGCTACTGGGTGCATGATATCCTTTATTAGGATCTAGTCTTGGCTGTTCTCCCATTTTAACGAATCACGAATTTCACTTTATCCAAACTGGCCCAAGATAATATCAATATGAAGTATTCTGATAGAACAATTTGAAGCTTCATATTTACAGCTGGCTTGATAAGCATAATTTTTCCACCATTTTTTTTCATTAAAATCATAAATTTCACTTTATTTAAACTGGCCAAAGATAATATCAATAAAGTACTCCATGATCTTGAGACCTTATTTGTAATGGATATTGTCTGTCGAATATTCAATCCTCACAAAATTCTGGGCCGGCTGTACAATTTCATGGGGTAACAGCATATTATAACATTTGAGATGTCATTTACACAAATTATGAGTTTTTATTGATCTTCTCAGCAAATGACAAATACGAACTATACTTAAATGTGTAGTTTATCAGGATTAAAATAAAAAAGTGCAAACAAAGTGCGAAGTCAACAGAGGTCAAAATATGTTGTATGCTATAATACATACTAAAATACCAACTTAGGCCCAAAGATTATTTCATCGAAATTAGAGCCACCAACAAACAGTGGATACGCAAAAAGACTTGTCTACGTAAAATACATTTAAATAAAAGGTGGACTAGGGTTCGAATTCTCAAATAGTATACAGGCCATAGTTTCGTTCTACAAAGATCATTTTTTTAAGTAAACACATTAAAATTATCCTATTGATATTTCCAGTATACTGAGCTAGGCTAAATTTTGATTACTAGAGCTATTAGAGAAAGTACACATGGCGCCTTTCAACAGCGTACTGAACAGGTCCAAAACCAGGGTAGATGGGCAAATCGACAATAAAAAATTGAAAACATATGAAAAAGATTACCTGACAGGGCAACATAAGGGAGACTGATTACCACAAAAAATGAATTGCATATACAGTACACAAAAAGTCGGTTGTTCCAAATTCAATAAATTATGAAGTTGAATTTTGGGTATTTCAAACCACCCAACGATAAATCAACCATCATCCATTTCATAATTTTAAAGTAAAACTCTGTTTAAAGCAGTAGAACAATAATTGAGGGTACGGTTTGACAAACTCATGTAGGTCTGTTGCTATTCACATGTATTCTTCTTACACGATGTGATCGCCCATCATCCAACGTTTCGTCATCACTTTGGCAGTGGTTGACAACCATGTGATGTCCAGATTTATTCAAAACATAGTCGATACCAGCACCACAACTGCATTCCGGATGATGTCCAGACATGCATACACCATGCTTGTCTTTTTCATATAATAGTATGTTTAGAGTTTCCTCATAAATTCTAGCTTCTGGAAATTCAACCTGTTAAATGGAATTTTTGAAGGGAGATTAGATTCGATGATGCATCAGGCTTTATTTAAAAAATAGTTTTACCTGATTGTAAACTACTTACATTCCTATTATATGATCAGACAAGTAGTATTTGTAATTCTGTAACTCACAAACAGCTACCTATTATTTTCCTATAGAGATATGAATTCAAGAAATATTTCTGAATTTGCCTTTTACGCCGGCAACAGAAGAGAAAAAATCTGAGAAAAGGATTAGTTTTGTCACAAAAAGACACAATTTGGTACTGATGTTTGGCAATTACTAACCTTTGTTTGCTTCTTTTCTGTGGCATACACAATAGAAGTGCAGCATATCTCCGCAACCTTGCGGCGGCGCCCATAGAATGACCACTGACAAATTTCATCTCCAATAGTATCTTTCATAAATAATATCCGTCCATTGAAGCGTAATGATAACTTGTCAAATAATTCTATATTTTTCAACATATTGTCATCAGAGGAACTGAAAAAATGATTCATAAAATATGTTGGAATAGAAACTCTTTTTTTTTCTCAAAGGAATTGGTTTAGCAGTCTTTTCATAGTAATTAACATTTTTATTTGTGAATAATTCCTAAGAATGTCGACTGTGGCAATCTCGATATTGATAAAAATCAGTTGATTGAGTGCTGATAATGATACACTTTATACAAAAAAATTAGGATTAAAATAAGCTCAAAACTAATACAGATGTGACGCTTTATTATAATTATATTAATCATATCCAATTGATAAAATATATTAATAATAATAATTAGTAATATACTATTACAAAGTGTCAACTCCAGTAGATTCATGCCGGACTAATTGTGGATTGAAATCACCTTGAAGAGGATTTTTTTACTTAACTTAGATAGGTGTAAGAGGACACTATTAGTGGACAAAGATACTTTCTCTAAATGCATGCAATAACTTGTGAGAACATGCTTGTAACTGCACTTTACCATAGCGTTTCAGTTCTATTTGGGAGGTTTTCAGCTTACAGTTGTTGGTACTACACTTCATAGCAGTCAATGCTATCAAGTGGTTGTCAGTTGGTTCCTTTTAGGCCCTGCAGCCGTACTCGGAGTGGATTTCGAAAAAAAAAACAAAGTTTGAAACAACCCGCAAAAATTCTTACAACAACCAACTCACATGTGACCGATTTCGTTGTTCCAATAAGTCCGCTAGGTGAGAGTAACACATTTCACTTGAGTAAATGAAAAGCTGAATCTCAAAGGTGATTTGACTGAACCAAGCTAGACTACAGGTATGCTTCTGAGCTGCCTCAGTTCATTCGTGCGGATTATGAGGCGGACTATTTATATTAATGTAAACCTAGAGAAAACATTCCCTAAATCTACCTTGTGTAGGAATACTTGTTGTTCCCTCTATTGTACATGAACTTTACAACTGGCTTGTTAGTTCTTTTTACTAACTCTTGTTCTTCTTTGATTGAGGTAACCAGAGGAACTCGACAAATAGGATCAAGTTCCATGCTCTTCTGTCTGAGTGCCTGGTCACATTGTGTGATCAAACCTTAAAAAAATTTGTGCATCAGAACGTTCAAACGTGATAAAACTAGCCTTTCAGGAATAAGCAGTATAAAATGAATTTAAATGAAGCCTTGTTGATGTACAACAGAGTGGCAGAATCCCAGCTTGTCTGCTACATCCACACCCAGGAAAATGGGTTCATCAGAAGAAAAAATGGCAAATGAGTAGCGCTCATGTTATTTTCTTAGTTGAAAGACAAGTTATCGCTTTTTAAATTTTCTGGTAGCAACCAAACTGTATATTCGTTAATACTGCTTGAAGTAGCAGTGTTCATGGTTTTCAAAGCTTTTTTATTTATTCCAAGAGAATACCATTCAGATCTTAGAAACCTGAAGAAAAACACGTTTCAGTCATCCAGAAGTACAAATCATGTGGATAAAAAACATAATCTTCCAAATCCATCGGTTGTTCTATAATTTTTGATTTAAAGGACTTGGGAAGTCAGAACCCTCAGTATTTCTATATTTCAAATTTTCTGAATTTGTGCAACACTAATCAGGGATGCACATTAAAAGTTGAATTAACATTTATAAAAGCCAAAAAAAAACTTGAAAATCCATTTATACTTGTGAAAATAAGTTAATTTTGGGTTATAAAATAGGTGAGATTTGGAAATTCATCAAAATTAATCAGCAAAAATTGCCAGATGCTAAAAGTTCATTCAACTAATTTCGAATTAATATACAGCCAAAATAGTATAAAAACATTCATAAAAGCACCAACCTTGAATTAAATAATACTTTGCCTCTGCTAATAACTCCGCTATCTCATATCGACTATCTGGTAATATTATTGAGCCATCTCTCAAGTAGTTCAGTATTGTTCCAAAATGTTTACCACAGCGATCAATTAATATCCATCCTATACAATTAAAAATAATATATGAACACATTTGAGTGCTAATTTTAAGGTTGTTGCGCCGGGCCTAGCGGGATTCAGGTTAATATTGCTCTGATGCACTACAACTTGCGAGCAAAAAATTGCCAACAAATTCAAAATTTCACACCAGTAAATCGAAAATAAAGTTTTGCTTTTACTAGTGCAATTTGTTGGATTGTTGGAATTATTCTTATTCCTGAATGGTGGTTTAAGAAAAACCAGAAAAATTGCAAGATTTAAAAAATGTTGCAATTCAACAAATTTCGTGGTACATAAAACAATAACTTCATAGTTATGAAAGCAGTGACCTCACAAATGTTTTTATACATCGATTGTAGATTCAAAATTGTCATCCAAAGTACTTGAGACTGATATGGTCACAATAATTGCAAGAACAAAATTTGAAAAAAATCGCGAATCAACTCATATTTGCGGTAAATAAAACAATGGTGCTTTGAGTCATGAAAAGCAGAGTGACCCCACAAATTTTATAAGCCTAATGTTTTTCGAAGTACAATAAATAAGACATGTCCTCGACATCAAGTTTCATGAAATAATATTGAAAGTTTTGAGATCATTTTGACAAAGTTGAGTGGCAAGTCCAAGTTATAAAGGAAAAATTACGCTGCCGCTCTCTTATTATTTATTAAGTTAGCCGATACGTCTATACTCACTTTCTTCTACATGTCGATGTCTGACAAATAGGAAAGAGAAGTATTTTTAAAAAAATGAGTAGTAAATAAGCGACAAGACCAGGTATTTGATTGAATGATTTCATTTCCACAGATGTTGCAAAAATATCCCATCCCGCTTTCTGTTAGCCAAGGATTTAATCATAGTTTTTTTTTATTATTTACTCATAATACATAAGGAATAATCATGTGTTATATGATATTTGGAATTGATAATCTTTTGCCACTTAGTTTCAAAGGGAGAGATGCAGCACAGGAGAGCAATATTCATAGAAAAATATATTTTTCACAAATTATATGGGTATATATTAATAAAAGTAGGACTGTTAATTTTAAATTCAAGATTTGAATTGATTAAGAAACATGTCAGACAGTTTTGATGTTTTATAATTAATTTCCTAAATGGAATCAGATATGGAGAGATTCAATTTGAAATGTGATTAAAGATTCCATTTGAAAATAAATGTATCTGAAAGTGGCAACCCTAAATATAAAGCAAGGCAACTGAAAAGATCTCAGAACTAGAATGATCAAAAACATTCCATTGACATTTTGAGTCAACCACTAATCAAGATGATCATGTAGTCTTAAAATTTGCACTCTGATACTCTCATAAAACATCTTCCAAAATATATCAGAAATATATACATTTTACTCTTCATCAGATCCAAGCAGATAAAATGTGAGTTCTGTTTAAGATGTTCTCTGTTCAAAATGTTAAATATATCCATTCACCTTCACTATCTGTTAAAACTTCCATTCTCCCACTGAACATAGCCCGAAGCATGTTATCTTCCTTAGTCAGTGTTCCCATTGTTGTGTAGTGAAGGGATCCACCAACATTCAGTTTTACATACTTACTTGTGTTATGAGAATTACCTTGAAAAAAAAAAGATTAATTAAATGTGTATAAAATTTAACATCTCAAATTGCTGTCCAATAATGTAGGGTAAGAGAAATGATAATAAAAATATTTTACTAGTCGTTATGAGACTATATGAAAGGGAAAGACATATCAGTTTTAACAAAACAAACACAGCGAATAATGAATAGTCGGATATATACCTATGGTAATTGAGGTAGTTATGGTAAAATATAGCTGTTCACATCATCCCAAATCCAAACCTACTAGAGGTCCATTATTTTGGGTGTAAAGGGTAAAACTGTGCTCCCCTTATGACATCAAATTAGCATGTTCACTTCATGCCTAATTTCAATTCACGACTATACATATTTTCTACAGATTACTATAGGTGCATTGGATTGCTGTGGGTGCGTTGTTGTTTCAATATCACAACAAATACCAGGACTGTATTCCTGAATAAGAGTGACGAATATAACAATCCCTTATAGAGAAAAATATTCAAATTAAAAAATTCCTATTTTGGCACACTTTTTGTCTTGTTGGTGAAGACCCAATATTCACCAACAAATAACTATACATTGTTCCTAAATATTATTTTAATTTGGGTATAGTGCCTAGGGACTATTTAGAAAGAAAAAACTAAAACAGATACAGATTAAGTTACAGATACAGGAAGAAAAATTATAATGAAGTCATCCAATGAAATATTTTCTGAAGCTGTCATGACCAGGAAGTTCTCAATAAAATGAAATGAGATTCCCAAAAATGAAAATTTTAAATAATTGCATTGAAAAGTTACAAGTCAGAAATGGTGGTGCATGAATCAGCCTCTCAAATTTGATTAAATCGTTATATTGTCACTTTTTTTTAAAATCACGTAATATTTCAAAATAATTTAATATGAGGATTATCATTTTCTGGACAAAAGAATGAATCCTAACTAAATTATTTTATGTAATAATAGAACTATTTTTTTAATTGCAAAACTAGTGTACAAGATATTATGATATGCCGACCAAATTCACCAGCAACGAATAAAAGATATTAAGGTTCAAACAGTAAGGCTCCATAAATTTCCAATTAATCAGATTTACTTTGATTAGGAAGGTAAATTTTTTTCGATATTGGAGGATGCCTGAAATTGTCAAATTTCGTAGCTCTCTTGAACTCCAAATATTTAGAAGAGAATTTTGACATGGGTTTATAGTTGGATCGCCTCACATCCCATCAAGGCACAGATTTTTTTCAAACAGTTTTCATCTATATGGAGGAAAATTTCAAATTTGTTTGCATTTGCAACTATAAATGTCAAGTATCAATGAATTTAGCAGAAGAAAAATTAGGAATGAAGCTTAAAGCATTCTGAAAAGTCAAAACCTTTATCTAGTTGATTATTCACTTGGCAAGATAAAAAATTTAAGCGATTCCACATCTTGTGTAAAGGTTTTGAAAATAAACTTGGCTTATTATAACCTATTATTGACTATTCTATACAGTATCAAGGTTTTATCTACAACTTGTGTAAAATGTACTAATGCAAAACCAATATAAATATACCAATATAAAATTTCAAATTCAGAAACACCAATTTCATAATGAAATGTAGGTCTTGAAAATTTGTGCAAATTTGGACCCCTTTGTAATGGGAAGAGCATGGTTGGTTCAAGTTGCTTTTTATTATTTATTTTTGTCTTTTTTGAAAATTCAATCTAAAATATTTGATACTATTGTTTCAGTGAATAATTTTTCAGTAGTTATATTTGATTTGCCAAACAAAAATCAAAATGTCCCCTACGTTGTGATTGTCTTACTTCAATTATGTAATTTTAGACCTTGTAAAAAATATCCTCTTATTTAGTGCTGTCATCATAATAAAATTAATGTCTGATTGGATGGAACTCCTCAAAGTACCTCAAATCGAAGAATAGAAAACTATTTAGAACCCTTGTGCATGGTTCAAGGTGCGGAAAACTTATGCTCTGTCGATTCAAGAATAAGTGCTGGCGCATTTCCGGAGTGCCGTAAGATGCTCACTGCACTTTATCATGTTGGTTTAGTCCTATATGGGATGTTTTCTGCTTGAAGTGCAGTTACTGGCAATTTTTATCTTGTAATAGCTCTTTGCTATTTGAGTGGCCTTAGTTAGCTCCTTCTAGACATAGTTTTCGGCCTTGCATGGAGCGAAACGTCTGTAAAATAATAATAATTGGGAGGTGGAAAAGGGTATACTGTTGGCAAAATAGTTCAGTTTAAATTATTCGAAATTCATTATATAAATACAGAATATTGTTTCGATATTCTAGATAATTGATAATATTTTGCAGCAAAGTAATGATTTACTGTATGTCCGATAAATACTGTGATATCCACTGCAAAATGAATCAATTTAAGGTTAATAAAAAACGAAATATTCACACATCCATAAACGAACTTAAAATCAGAATTTTAGAACACCAGACCATTGAAATAAGAACATTACACCCCTAATCAAATCTCAAAGGTTTAAAAGGCATGAAGATTAAGTACAAAAAATAGTACAAACACTGTCATACTTTTAGAAGGGGAGAGCTCATGATTCTGACGAGTCTTCAAAAGAAGTGCAGAGTTCAGAGGACCTGGCATAGGTACAGGTACTTGATGGCTGGCTGATGGCACAGACGGGCAAATTTGAATATCATTTTCTCTGATGGACCCTTGATGAACACTACATCCACTTGCATGCATATTGACGACATCAGGTACCTCTCCCGATATCTCAAGTGAAGTATTAAGCGCAGACATAGTAGGGCAACATATCATGTAATCTGTAAAATATGCCAAATAATAAAAATGCCTAAAATTATTGAATTACCTGATTGATTACCTATTCAGTATTGATAAGCTAGGGAAATGTCTGAGAAAGCCCCCAGTCTAGCATATGACTAGAAGATACAAAATGTATTTAATTTTTTTTCCGATCTCGGTAGAATAGGCTTGGGTACTTGGGCTGTTCAATTTTGGTCAGACAGCTGACAAGTCTTCAAACTACTAAATTGAATTTTTGATTCACATTTCGATTAAATATTCTAGGTTACTAAAACCTATAGTGGTGTAGCATATCTGACATATCTAATCAACAAATTCTTTAAAATGAAAGTTTTATTTTAATAAAATCATAATTTTGGATACAAGCCAAAGTTTTGGGTTTCTAGGCACTTGAATTTTCCAATAATTGTTATGGGGTGAAAAAAAATTCCGAATTGGGAATACCAGCCTATTCAAACACGATTTCATATGTTTCGTTTTACAATAAAATCAGTGTTTCTGAAAAGATGATATTTATATTTTATCTTCTGGCTAAAGATATGTAATATTGATTTGCCCATTTGTAATAGGTATATATTGCAACTCATTGTCTTATTATTTTATTGATGCGTTGATCAGTGAAATCATGATATGAACTAAATTTCTTCTTGCAATCTAACCTAATAATTGCAATCTAATAATTATGTATTCAGATTTTAGTGACCTGATGTCCTGCTCTGAAACCCGATCATAATGTTTGGTGACCAATTGTTTTTTTTTGAGTGTCGAAAAGGTTCATGCCATTTTTTTTTAGATGACAAAAAGGTTTCGAATCCAGCGTTGATGACTCTGAACCAACATTTTTTTGTTGCTTGCTGATGGAATTACATACTGCATACATTCTTCTAGAGTGTCTGAGTCGCCGAGTTGCTGACTATCTGCCATTACGGATTATGCTGCAGTGTCTCACTTATGAGCCTTTACTCCAATTTTATTAGGACTTTCCAAGTAGTTTAAATATTAGTCAGTCAACCATGACTCTTGCATCACATTGTTTTATTTACCATTATTACAATGGGAAATAATAATTTAAACTTAGTTCTTATTGATATTTGTTGTATGATGAGCGAAACATCATTTACAGATCTACCGGTATCCAGTATCTTACAGCTTAGATCAAAGTGACAGTCACAGTTTTATGCTATCTAGCTTGAAATCCAGGACAGTAAAACGGCTACAACACAGCTCAAGCGAATTTTTGGGGTCTAATGAAGTTTAGTACCATATTTCCAATGTCATCAAAATAAAAAAAAAACGAATACTCTATCCTAACACAGAACAAGGGGTGCCAATGCTGCAGGCATCTGGCATTGTCTCCAGAGTTAGGATGAGTCACTTGCAACACGGGAAATTTTTATGATAAACCAATACTGAATAGACTACTGGCTATGTGTTACTGAACTTCACGAGACCCCATTTTTGATTTCTATACCTGTGCCAATTTAAATCCTTCTAAAATTGCCCTTCAGTTTAAAAAAATCTTTGATAGGCACAATTTATAATACAGAATATCTGCGCCGCGTTATGAAATGGGGCAACACTAAAATGCGGGAAACGGGAATAATGAAAACAACTGGAAAAACACTAAAAAGCGGGAATCACAGGAACAACGGGAAATAACGAATACTAAAAGGCGGGAAACGGGAATGACGGGAGACTAAAATGCGGGAATCAGGGGAAATACTTTAATATGTGATGATAACGTGAGTTATAAAAATAAGAAAAGGAACAGCGATAAATGCAAACTAAAATGCGGGAATGACAGGGAACACACTAAAATGCGGGAATGACGGAAGATACCCTTAAATGCGGGAATTACCGAAAATACTTCAAAATATGGGGATGACGGGAATTATATAAAATGCGAACAGGAACAGGGATAAATGCACTATAATGCAGGAATGGCGAGAACACACTCAAATGCGGGAATGACGGGAGTTACCCTAAAATGCAGGAATTACGGGAAATACTTTAAAATATGTGGATGACGAGAACTATACAAAAATGACAACGGGAACAGGAATAAATGCACCAAAATGATGAAAAATGACGAGAAACACAATAAAATGCGGGAATGGCGGGTATAGCCTAAAATGCGGGGATTAAGGAAAATTACCCTAAAATATGGGGATGTGGGGAAATATACAAAAGTGCGAACGGGAACAGGGAAAATTAACCTGGAATACGAGAATTATGGGAAACACACTAAAATGCGGGTATGTGAGAACAGACAAAAACTAGAAAGCCGTGAAAAGACTTCCAACTTTCTTTTTGAAAAAAAAAAGTTTTATATTACTTGCTTTCATATGCACCGGTAGCAGGTGGGTGTGTGTCTCTCTATACCACATCCAAGATTGCTCGTTCCGTTCGCTTTCAAAGGCCGCATAACAACGACTGTTGGTGGCTTCATAAATTGTTTATGCCGGTGGCGCGCCCACGGCAAAAGGTACAAGGATTTTGGTCCTTTTGTTAGTATTCCCCGATATGGCTCGTGAATGTGTTGCTGTATGCTGTTTATATTTTCATCCGTTACAAATTTCTCTCATTTGTTATTGAAGAGTTCTATTAGATCGCTCTCCGCAGCCTACTTTCAACTTTTGTGTGATGAAATTTGCTGGAGGATAACAATAAGTGGATCTTGGGTGCTTTGCACGTTTTTACGCATTTAGTTTTTTAAGTAAGAGAACCAATTTCTTTGTCTATGAGACGTGCATTGAAATAGCTTTAGAGAGAACTGGAACTGGAACTGAACCGGATATGATCGGGCAGATTATTTTAAAATTTAGAGCCCAAACACGAAAAAAAAATTTTGATGGCACAAACAAAAATAGGAAAATTTATTGAAGTAAATTAAACATATTTTTAATCGCCATCAAAAGTACCTTTTTCTCTTTACATTAGTAAAATATTGAAACAAAATTAACTTATTGCATTGAAAAGGAAAAATCTTACGTACAACGAAAAAAATTACTATTCGATATTTTTGAGATTTTTTTCCCAAAATAAAAATAGAATTTCCGATATCGATACCGATACTCAGAATTTTTGATAAAGCTCAACTTTGAGTAAAACAATCAATGGGGATTATCGATTACGGTGGATCACAGTAATACCGATACTGTCGATACTCAGAATTATTGATAAAGCTCAACTTTAAAACAAACAAATTCCTGGATCACAGTAACCCAATAATCTCTGACAAATTTATTAATAGAATGAAGTCATCGTTGGCATTTAAGAGGATGTCGCCGATTGCACTACACTGAAATGTTATTTTGCAAAATTCACTATAAAAAAATAAATGGAAATTAAAATCGATACGTATTTTTTAATGCGATTATCGTTTGGTCATCAGAAAAAAAATGTTGATGTTAATCAAGTTGGAAAAAACCAATAGACTTAGATGTCCATGCTGTGTTTCCTAAAATAATTTTTCAAGTTCCACTCATCAGTTTTAGCTAGGGATGTACCGATGTACCGGCATTGGCTATTTTGAGAGTATCTGTATCGACTGCAAAATAGCCGATACCACCGATACTTTTAAATGTTTGGAATTTTGGGGAATTTGCTTTATCTTGGGCTTAAATCAGTTCCTAAAAGATCCAAATAACGGTCACTTGAATGAAAATAAGCTGTCGCAAAAGAGGAAGCATCAGTCGGCTTAGCGTCAACAAATATTATGTAGTGCAGTCGATTAGTAGCTTACTTGGGGATGGATGGGTAAACTTGTTATGGATTGTTAAACTTATGTTCCATTTCTTCTACCTCCGGTTCTTTAATTTTGATTACTGAGAAAAGTTGTTACCACCCCTAGGAATACTATTCTCAAATTCAAGGTGGAAAATGATTTAGGCAATTTAACCGTTTGAATATGGTCTCATGATTTTCGCAAACATACTTGAAAAAAATAAAATATATACTCTTTTTTTGGAATTTGGCAAATTTTGCCCAATCCAGAATTTTTATTTTGTCGGGAACTAATTTGATTAAGTGTTGTTCTTCATTGGGTCTTATTGCTGACGTTAATTTTGGATGTTGTTTTTGAATATTTCGATTTGTATGAAGTTCTCCGATATTCTTTGTTTCTTGTGTTGTTGCTTCAGTACATTACATCCTTTATAGGTGTGTTTCTTTGCTATTAATTTATTTACAGATAATTTTAGTGAAATTATTTCAAAAATTTTAAATTTAATAGTGTACTTTAAGTATATTTGAAGGCATTTCTGAGTATTGGTATCGGTAATGTTTAGTATCGGTGGCATCGGTATCGACATTGGTATCGGCAGAAAAGTTGCATCGATACATCCCTGGAAATACTCATGAACTGCGACAAATCCGCATCCCCGGTGACATTGGAATACTCATGGGTTGTAACAAATCCGCATCCCCGCTGACATAGAAATACTCATTTGTTGTGACAAATCCGCATCCCCTGTGACATAGTAATGCCCCCGATGCCCTCATCAGTTTAATATTATGGTGGCATATCGTGCATTCTTGGTGATATAGAAATACTCACGAGTTGTGATAAATCCGTATCCCTGGTGATATGAGGTTACCAACCCTTCTCAAAAATAATGTTGATGACGATGGGTCATCATATAAGTCCTCCTAAAGCAAAAAACAGCCAATTTAACTTCGTCTCATTAGAGCCTCTTAAATTCTGAAAATACAAGAAAAAGTATTTCCAATTTTCCAGCTTTTCCGCTAATCACATTGCAAACATTAAACAATTATTGCAAAAAGATGGGCTCATTGTTTCCATACATATTTTTTTTCATTTAGAAAGAAAATCAATTTATGGACTCATTACTAAGCACACTATAAATTTAAACACCAATATTAAAAAATGGAGTTTGATTCATGACGCCACAGGTGAAAATAATTGCAGGGTACATTTCTTTTGAAGTGCTAATCATAGCAAAGAAATTTTAATCACTGTTAGCCCAGTAGGTATGGGCATTAAAATAGTCCTAATCCATTTCCTGCGCGTCGTATGAGGCGACCAAAAGGAAACAAAGAATTGCTAGATGGTTTTACCAACGCCCGGGGAAGATACCACTCTCTGCACGTTGCCATGACGGTTCCGATTGTTTGGAATGTTTTCCGTTTAGAGTGGAGTTGCTGGTTTTAAATTGTTTAGTAGCACTTTGGTGTTTAGTGGGCATTAGTTGTGTCTCTTCAGGTACTGCGTCCGGACTTGTTTAGAGTGAATTTCAATAAAAAATTGAAATGGGTGCTACGTACGATTTATCACTTTTGTACAAATTGGGGATAGAGTCATAAATGAAAGAAATAGAAAAATATAATTCCAGGTAATCAAATTGGCTTTTTAAGGGAATTAATTGATCGATGCGCGTTCAAGGTACGTGGAAACTATTGTAGTTTAAGATAAGAATTCATTTTTATCCTGTTGGATAGTAAAGCCGAAAATACGGCTCAACAATATTGCGAACCACGATCTGTCGGTCAGACACCAGTTCCGAATCGGGGGTGAAGGTTTTGACTCAAGCATTTTTTCTGTGCATGGACATGGTTGGTGAAGGAAGCTCTATGCAGAGTTTACGTGAAACGCCGTGCACCGACGAGGCGTCTAGCAGACCTTATGCATATAATCATCCCTCACGGGATTCGAACCAGGACGTTAGAGATGTGAATTCGAAGCGTGTTTTAAACGCTTTACCGATAGCGCTAACCCATTTCGTTTACTTTATTGCAATTATAAAATGCCGTTTCGGGATTTTAATCGTCAGCTCCTAATGCATGTTGACATGCAAGTATAAGTGCTGAATCCAACTCTTTTGTTCAAGACAACCTTCTTCTGTTTCCTCTTTCAAATAAAATATTTCTAATTTGTATGATATACATTTCCAATAATTTTGTTTATTTATTGCATTTAGTTTTGATTTTATTCTTTTTCTCCTTTGTAGATTATGGATGTTAAATTTATTTGCCTTTTTGAAAGCGCTTTTACGTGGTATTAACAACGTCTTGGCACACAATGAGCCGGTACAAAATTCAGTACCAGCAACTGCACTCTAAGCGGAAAGCTTCTTAATATTACCTAACCGCTATAAAATACCGTGAGTGATATCTGCTTTAATCGGTGGGAAAATCATCTACGATGTCTTTGTTCTTTTCTTTTAGCTGCATCTTATGACATAGGGCTATTTTAGAGCCCAGTACACACTTCTCGTGTATGAAAAAAACTTGACCGTCGATCTTGAATGTGCATTTTAATAATATTATAAGGAATGGAAAAAGTAACTCAGCGGTGCAACCTATTCACGTTGGCATTTCAGTATATATCTCGCAATTAAAGAAGTGGTAGATGATTTTACATCGCTCAGGATACCGCTCACTACACTTCAGAATAGTGGTTGAGTTTCGTTCGGTTGGGATGTTTTCCGTTTGGAGTGCAGTTTCTGGTAGTACATATTTTAGTAGTTTTTTTTCTTTTATGTGGCCTTTAGTTGGCTCCTTTTGGACACTGCTCCAGGCACTGCTTGCAAAGAGTGGAATATCAATAAAAAAATTTCCCGCAGTATATTTCCCTTCATTCCAACATTTTAATGTATTTCCCATAATGCCCGAATTTTATTATGTTTCCCGCATTTTAGTGCACTTATCCCTGTTCCCGTACGCATTTTCGTATATTTCCCGTCATCACCACATTTGGAATACTTTTCGCATTTTAGTGTGTTTCCCGTAATTTTCGCATTTTATCGCTGTTCCCCTCTGCATTTTTTTTATAATTCCCTTCCTACCAACATTTTAGATTATTTCCCGCATCTCAGACTATTTCCCCGTCATACCCACATTTTAGTGTTTCCTTTAAGTCCCGCAATTTTAGTGCCTTCATCGCAGTCCCCGTTCGAATTGTTCCTGACATTCCCACATTTTAGAGTTTCCTGTAAGTCCCGCAATTCTAGTGCCTTCATCGCAGTCCCCGTTCGCATTGTTCCTGACATTCCCACATTTTAAAATATTTATCGCCTTTTAGGGTATCTCCGTCAATCTCGCATTTTAGTGTTTCCAGTGATTCCCGCATTTTAGTGTTTTCGGTGATTCCCGCATTTTAGTGCCTTTATCCCTGCTGGCGTTCGCATTTTTGTATAATTCACGACATCCCCACATTTTAAAGTATTGCCCACCATTCCCGCATTTTAGTGTGTTGCCGTAATTCTCGCATTTTATCCGTTCGCATTTTAGAATATTTCCCGAATTCTAGGGTAGCTCCCGTCACTGCCTCATTTAGTGTTTTTCCCAGATTTTAGTGCATTTATCCCTCTTTCCGTTTACATTTTTGTAAAGTTGCTCTTATCCCCACATTTTAGAATATTTCCCGAATTTTAGTGCATTTATCCCTATTCCCGTTCACATTTTGTATTATTCCCGTCATCCCCACGTTTAAAAATATTTCCCGCATTTATCCCTGTTCTCGTTCACAGTTTTGTATAATTCCCGTCATCCCCACATTTTAGAATATTTCCCGCATTTTAGGGTATTTCCGTAATTTCCCGCATTTATCCCTGTTCTTGTTCTAATTTTTGTATAATTTCCGACTCCCCACATTTCAAAGCATTTCCCTTAATTCCGCTATTTAGGGTATCTTCCGTCATTCCCGCATTTTAGTGTGTTCCCAATGTGAAGCTTGGTGCGTACAGGCACTACTCCTGACTCTGCACTTCAGACTGTGAAGCCAGTGGAAAATTCAATTTTGCAAACTGGCAGAATCGCATCCAGTCCCTAAGCATTTTTATTAGTGTTCCCTTCACATTTCGACACCTCTGTCGACGCAAAAGCTTTAAAATGACACGAAATAAGTTTCAATGTAACATCTGAAGAGATTAACACGCATTTGCTTACCGCAAAAAATATATAAATATTTCTAAATTCGACCAAACACATCAAACGGGACCCCTCCCCCACAAAAAATTAAGGGGCGCCAAACACACACACACTATGAGTTCAAAAACAAGCGAAGAAGAAATTGAAAAAAATACGCTAGGACAATAAAAGAAATAAAAATTAAAGTAGAACAAAAGGGGAGTAAAATAGGAATGAAAGTGAATTTCAGTACTATGAGGCAATAAAGAAATGTATTTTGGTGGAACCAACTGAATTAATATTGAAAGGTTTTACTTAGCTGCCAAAATAAAAGCGCGAAATTGTTATAAAATACAAATTCTTTTGTCAATCTCAGACCAAATCTGGTCATTTTTAACCTTTTTTGCGCTTTCATCTAGCAACCCTGTTGATGTGATTTAGTGAGTTCATGTAAAGTATATTTCTCTATCTATCACGCCCATCGTTTTGGAATGTTGCCATCATCAGATTTGTGGAAGTTACGAATTTTTCAATGCGACCGTAAATTCCCAAAAAAAATTTGTCATATATCACATTCGCGCTTTCATCTGGCAAATCCAAAGTGGTCCACTGTTTTTTTTTTTTAACTCTGTGAGTGCATCTAAAACACATTTTTCCATCATCTCAATATTTTGAAATGTTGCCTTCATTAGATTTGTAGGGGTTACAAATTTCTCAATATGACCCTAAATTTCCAAAAAACAAAATCCTTTTTAACATTTTTCGAATCTTTATCTGGCAACCTTAAAACGTTCCACTGTTTTTCTAATTCAGTGATGTAAAAACATGTACATGTACAACATCTTTTCCTTATAATCCCATAGTTCAAAATGTTGCCTTTTTTGGAGTTGTGAAAGTTTTCCATACAACCTTAAATTTCCGGTTAAATTTTTCGTTTTTATTTTCGAAAATTTAATTTTTTATGGTATTTTCTTGGTTACTTCAGGTCTACCCGAGCGTTTTTTCTGATCACGTACGTCATAAGCTGTTTGAGAATGTTTCTTTCTTCCAATTTCTTATTATTCCTTGTATCACGTGAAGGGAACACTAATAAAATAGGTAGGCACTAGATGCGATTCTGCCAGTTTAAAAAGTTCAATTTTCAACCAACCTTACAGTGGCGTTTTATGTTTATTATGCTCCTATTATAATCTCTGTACGGGTCATTCTTTACACCTTCTGCTTTTCCTGTTTCTAGATGTGTCAGAGTGACTGCACAGGTCGTTCCCGACATCCCAGACCAGAGCGTCCGTTTCTGTAGAGAAACAAACCCCGTTTAGGTACCCACCTTTCGCCTTGTTTTTGCGCGATTCAGTAATTCATTACTCACTACAGGAATCGTTACCGGTACCGGTACTTTCACCTGTTCAGAGTTTGTGCTGATTGATCCATGTGCACCATTTACAAATTACAGGAAGCTCTGAAAAAAAAAATACATACAATGAAGTACAGAATAAAAAGTAAAATGAAGCTTATACAGCCTTCGGGTCTCATGAAGTTTAGTTCCATATATTCGATTGTCATAATAATTTCCCATGTTACCAAGCGACTCATCCTAACCCGGTAGACAATGCCAGATGCTTGTAGCATTGGCGCCCCCTAGTTAGGATGAGAATATTCTGCCAGTTTTTATTTTAATGACATTCGGGAATAGGGTACTAAACTTCTCTCTCACTAGACCCGTGCAAGCTTGAGATCTTGGAGGCAATGCAAAATACATGCAAAATATTACCTGTTTGTACATGTTATTTGAAGGCACAATTTCATGTTTTTGCTTACTGCCAAGATTTTTCTTTGATGTTAAAATGTATTAAGTTACCGTACATCTTCTATTGTTGGAAACTGTCAGTATTTTCTGTTTGATTCGTGTGCTACCTCCCTTTGCTGAATTTACTGAGTTTAGAGTACCGTAACCTTTTTTGTTATTGATGCAGATGACTATAGAATAAGTTTTACGATTCTTCCAATGTTTTTCAGATCGATAAATAATAATTTAATTAGTTAAATTCCTTTTGAGACAATAATACCTCTCTAGCGGTGTGGAATAGCACAGCATGGCTTTAACGTTATCACGACAGTTGGCGGCTTTCTCTAAGCGATTATTTCGAAATAAATCTCAATTAGCATCATGGAATATTAGGAGATCTGAAAGCATTGACGTGATTATGATGTTAAGATCACGAAGAAAGAATATTCTGGCTATTCAAAGAAGTACACGACTGGTTTTTCTGACTTTGCTATATAACTTACCGTACATTTCTATTATTGGAGTCTACCTCTGCGTCGTCTCCTCCGTATGACATTTACAGTTTAGTGCTTCTTTGTTATGATGCAATGACTTAAATTTTATTTTCTAACTTTGGCATAAATAATTTTTAGTTAAATTTCCTTTTGAAATTTTATTTCAAAAATAATACCTCTCTACTGGAATAGCACAGCCATTTATCTGAAATCAAGCATTTGCTGATTGACTCTTACCCCAATCTCAATTAGCATCATTCAATATTAAGAGATCTGAAAGCACTGACGTGTATGATGCCACAAGAAAGAATATGGCTATTCAAAGAAGTACAAGGGTCATTTGTCAAGGTTTCACTGGTAAGAGGCAGTGAGTGAAGGGAGTTTCTTTTCTGTATTGCGGCGATCATTGAATTGGCAGGAGGTTTTTCCCGAAATGTTTCAAAATACCTACTCATTTTTAGCCATTTATCTGAAATCAAGCATTTGCTGATTGAACAAAAATTTACCCAGTTAGCAGAAACATTTCTGTTCTTCTATATCTTCATTTGCCCAACCAGAAAAATGTTGTCTAATGTCTTTAATGAATTCAGACTGATGCTGATACTTCAGTCAAACTCAAAATTTAATACAAGCAACAGGCAAATACATTATTAAATCATAGAAATGATATAAAAAGCTGACTGCTGTCACTTGTGCTCTGTCTGGTTAATATGAGCTTATTCTGAAAATTCTTTATTTAACGTTATTTCTATCTTGAATTAATATGTTACATACAGAAATATACACTGTACATGTGGCGATTGAGTATGAACCACTTATCAACTCTTAGAATTATTACTGGTATTGAATTTGATTTTAAAATTGTCAACTATTGGAAAATGTCCAACCCTGCCTGTACTGTGCACATTATTTTGTTTAGGCAAGCAAGGAACCTTTCACAGCCAACAAGCAATCGCATATGGGACCAAAATGGTGGGTGGAGTCTCCCCGAGTAAAGCAGGAACCACTCATCTAGGTTTGCCGGTATTTGCATCAGTAAAAGAAGCTGTGAAGGAGACGGGAGCCGAGGCCTCTGTCATCTATGTCCCCCCTCCATTTGCTGCCGAGGCTATTATAGAGGCAATTAATGCAGAAGTACCATTGGTGGTTTGTATTACGGAAGGTATTCCTCAGCAAGACATGGTTCGAGTAAAACATAAGTTGGTAAGTGGCCAAAAATCTAAAATGCCCTAGTTTGTTATAATGAACCGAAATGAGCCAGAATTAAATGAGTTTTTATGCAATTTATTTAAATGAATATGCGCCATATGCTGTTAATGTTTATAAGTGCCGAAAAAGTAACACACTTAATTCACTGTGTAAAAGCAAAGGTAAGAAAGCTACAGTAAAAAATAATTTTGTTGTTACCAATTTGTTATCTTCCTGCTATTTTCCGTAGGTGAGGCAAAATAAAACAAGACTCATAGGACCAAACTGCCCAGGTATTATTCGACCTGGGGACTGTAAAATAGGTATTATGCCTGGACACATTCACAAGCCTGGAAAGATTGGCATAGTCTCCAGGTCTGGCACATTAACTTATGAAGCAGTACACCAAACTACTTTGGTGGGATTGGGACAAACGTTATGTATTGGTGAGTATTTCGGATTTAATAAATGTTAAGATATGGGCCACTTTTTAGGTAAGTTAGTGAAATATTGAAAGATATATAAGATTGAATAATAAAGCATAGTTATTGAATCATGTTTTTCTTTGAGTGGTGTCCGAAATGTCTATATCATCCTCTTCGAATGAACAAAAGCCTCAAAGCCATCAGCATTGCTATTTCATGGCAGTATGATGATTTTGATCCTTTCTCTGCAATTTGGTTGTTACTAGACACTCAGAAATAGACAAATTTGTCTTCCAACAAGCTTGAAATATCAACCATTTGATGCTTATTTGCTTGGTGTCTGAGCAATTGGCATTCTCTGCCCAACTACATTGAAAGTAAATCGAATCTTCTAAAATATATTGATTGTTGGGTTTTCCGAATTTATCTATCTATGCATCTGATACTTTTACTCTTTTTAAAAAATTTTGCTTCAATTTTCGTAATCACATGCGATTTCAACCGTACATTTTTTATTTTGAAGCAGAAGCTTCCATGATTCTCACCTTGAAAGTTGTCAAAAAAAAATTTTGTACCATGTATCCCATATGAATTGTGGAATGGCAGGAGAAAATGAAAAAAATTCATGTGGCTTTTATGCCATCTATTATCATATACCAATTTCTCTATCTTATCTATTTTTATATTCAATATCAAGGTTTAAGATTTGATTTGTATATTCAAGAAAAGGTCAATTGCCGAAAAGCACCAGTGGTTCACGGTATAGATGCACTTAGTGTGTATATTAACAAATAAATTTATTTCAGGAATTGGTGGAGATCCATTCAATGGCACAAACTTTGTGGACTGCTTGGAAGTTTTTCTAAATGATCCATTGACTGAAGGCATTCTCCTCATTGGGGAAATTGGCGGTGGTGCTGAAGAAAGGGCAGCACAATATCTGATTGACAATAACATGGTATGTTAGAGAATATTTCTTGCAAATTTAGGATCAGGGGGTTTGATATCCTGATGAATGTATGTTAGAAGAAATACTTTAAATGTTAATGCAAAAAATGATAAAAACACAAGTTTACAACGCCTGTGCAGACTATCTTTCTTAGAGCCATAATGGCTCAAAGGTCAATGTTTTTCATATTTTTAACTAGACCATCTTCAAATTAAGTTCTCTTTACATCATAATTCCATTTTATATCTTTTATAGTATTTCAGTTCCCAATGTTTATTGAAAAATTTGACCTTGAGATATATTTGCTGATAACAGAACGTCTCAAAGTGCAGAAAAGGTGAATGTTGGTCCTTGTCATATCCCTCACATCTATTGTGCTCGTTGTGCACCAAATTTCTTTCATACCATAGATAGCAACTCTGGTGAAATTGTGGGTGTCGTGAAGTTCAGAGTCGTTTTCTCCGCCATCTAAATTCTCCGGTTAAAAACGTTGTTAACATGAATGCTATTCTAGAAGCATGCAGCAAAGGTGGTTTTCATGAAGACATTGTCAAAGTCCTAGTGTTTTCTAAAAGCTCACTATTTCTAAAATTTTCTATACTACAAAAAATAATTGTCAAATGTGCCAGCATTTAAATCACAGTGTGGTATTCTTGAAGACATTGTCAAAGTCCTAGTGTTTTCTAAAAGCTTACTATTTCTAAAATTTTCTGTACTACAAAAAATAATTTTCAAATATTCTCTGAACGACAAATAAATAGTTATAAAATTGATTCGTGTTAGTTTAAATTTGTGGACACCGATCAAATAACTTTAAAATTGGTTTTGTCTCTTTATACATACTCTAATACGAATGCCATGGCAATGGCATGGGGAAACTCTATGGAAAATCGGATTATATGTATTAATGGGAAAAGTTTTACCTATATTCTATTACAAATATTTTTCTCCGGTCATTGATTGATAATGCTACGGCTGTGTGGCGATATGTTCCCAATAAATCTCGTGTGCAGCTGGAATTATTTAAGATGTTAGCATTTAGCTAAGGGAAAAGGCATAAGTGATATCAAAGATGTCTTTCTTAAAAGCATTGAGTTTTTTTCGACAGAATTTATACATGCAACTACTATTAAAATGGTTATAGTTACAAAGCAACCTAGAAAACAAAAACCTGAAGTAGATATAAAAAAACATGAACATAAACAATATTCAGACCAATATTCATTGAATTTGTCTGCACACAATGTGTACCGGTATTTTGTTACAATATTTTCCAACCATGTATTCAGTCGGGCACCACAATTACGTGGACTGACTTTTATAAATCTCAGATTTAAATTTGGCCTACTTTCATACTTATTTTTAGGGAAGAACCAGCAAGCCAGTTTTATCATTCATGAATATATTCACGCACGATGTATGTTTTGATGTCATGTTTCCCAACCATGTATACAATTTGGCACCAGAAAATCATGAACTCTCTTTGATTTAAATTTGTTCTTCCTACTTATTTTTAGGGAAGAAACAGCAAGCCAGTCGTATCATTCATTGCTGGAGTGACTGCACCTCCTGGACGTAGAATGGGTCATGCAGGTGCCATCATATCGGGTGGTAAGGGTGGGGCCGAAGGAAAGATAGCTGCCCTCCGAGAGGCCGGAGTAAATGTAACAATGTCACCTGCTCAAATGGGAACTGCTATGATTGAGGAGTACACAAAATTTTATGGAAGAAAATCTGTCGCTTAAATTATTATTTACTATCTAATCAAAATATCCATCAATGGACACATTCTCTGCATGAAGTGTCGATGGAATTTTTTCCTTGTTTGAATTATTGGTAATGAGGACAGTACAGTTAAGTCCTTGTTTTTGTGACTTTGATTTGTGTAACTCGTCATTTCTCTGATTATCTGTCAAGTTCATCAAATGTAGAATTCTTAATTTATATTAAATATTGTTTTGGTGATGTATATTGGCTGTGTAATATGGGTATAAAGGCTTCCGCCTGCCTTTTGTGCAGGGCCCGTTTTCCAAATTACAGAAGCTGCTTAGCCAAAAACTGGCGGAAAAGTCTTTCAGCACCTGAGGGTTATCTCAGTTTCAAGTAATTTTGTGAAATTTGGCTGATGTTTACATAAAGTGTAAAGGTAACAAAGTCGCCTACGTTTTCGGATCAAGCTAAAAAAAAAAAACCTGTGTGTGCAGTTATCTTGGTGGACATTTCGACGTGGGCGCGATACCAGTGGGACCATTACTGGGAAATCTACCTCAAAATAAGGTTAAGATCTGTGAGGTATGGCCGATATATCGCTGTGTGCTTATATATGTATGCATAGGCCTAACTTGAATAATTTAACAAGGGGGTATGCTTTTGCCCCCCCCCCCCCCAACATTAGTGTTCCTATTCATATATAAAGTAGCGCATAGTATGATAATAATAGACCAGTGGTTATAAATGGGTGTGGGATGAGCGCCAGTGTTGGCAATTGTAGGTTAAAAGTACTATTACCTAGTTTCACAGATATCTGATTTTCGATTTGAAGTTTTACCGAGCCAATTTACTAGTTTACTTAATTTTTAACTGGATACTTGAAAAATTAACTCAGTATCTGGTTCAAAAAGGTAATACAAAAAACTAGGTCAATCAAATGTTCGTTCTGAGCTAAAAGGTTCATGAAATGGACAATTCCTTGATTTCAATCTTCAGATCTATTGAAATGTCTAAAACGCGGCAAAACAACGATTGCCTGATTTTTAATCTAGGTACTACCTAGTTTTGAAAGTGAAACTAGGTTATCAAATATTGCTTTACCTAGTTTTAGTGAAAATTAGATTGCCATCACTAATGAGCACTGCCTTCGCGAGCAAATCTCTGAAAAATTGAAAAAAAAAACTCATTATCAAAATTTTCTTCGAACGGTTACAGCGCGACCGCTTCTTTTAAACATAGAAGGGTGCTGAGGAATCTTCCAGCGCGACGTGGGGTTTGGAAATAGTGGATCCCGCAGCAACTTGTGATTGTAGTTTTACTTCTAAAAGTATCATGTATCCGTTGGTAAAAGCAATATTAAATCAAGAAACAACAGAATGCCAAATTATAGATTATTTTAAATAAATTAATTGGATAACAATGAAAACAAAACAAAGATGCCGAGCATTTGATAAGTCAAAAAATACGTGTTCTACAGATGGGAGAAAAAAATTCGTGGCTATTCGTGGCTTCTTTCATTAGTAGAACGTGGGTTTTACTTGCTTAAAAGTAAATTTAGAGAGGTGATTTGTTTACGATATAACTAGACATTAAACAACGTGTCATAGTCTTGCATATTTTTCACAAAAGCATACAATGTAGTGTTCGACAGGAGGCTTTCCTATCATTCGTCATAATGAAATTCATGATATAACGCATGAGTGTTTCACATTTCAATGCCATAAATTTAGGTTTTCTGGGGTTACTTTACACAACACTTCTTGAACTAAAGGGGTACAAAGAAATATGGAGCTGCGAGGACTACAATGAAAAAAGTATGTCTTTGAAGTGTGTCATTATGTCGCAACTGGAGAAGTTTTGGATTTGCGATCACGTAATGATTTTCAATTTGCCCAAGTGAATATTGAAGCAAGGGGATAATGGAAGGCTAGTCGAGATGCATTTCTTGGCATTAAGATATTCAATCCAAACGCATCTAGAAACATATCTTCAAATCTTTCCACGTCGCATTCAAAACACGAAAAGGCAAAAAATGAGTAGAATTACAGGGTACAAGAAATAGAGCATGGCGCATTCACTTCAATTGTCTTATCCGTCAGTGGTGAGATGGGAAAAGAAACAACGACATTTTATAAACGTCTATCGACAAATTGCCAAGTAAACACCAGGAAACCTACGGTTAAACAATTTCGTGACTGAACACGTTTCTCTTTTGTCATTGCTAGATCTTGCATCAAGTGTATCTGGGGGAGCCGATTTTCGCGCCATCGACCAATCCGTGATGCCAATATTCAGCTGGCAACCGTGGAAGGAAGAATTCCGGTGTTGTTATGGTTTTACAGGCAATAGTGAAAGAACGTTATCCTGCGGGAGATGAAAGTCGAGAATATCACTCGATCAAATAGCGAACCACGTTATCCAGTGCTGGCTAAATCGAGTTAAGGGTTTTGACCTGGTCAGTGGAGGAATACGTAAGCAGCGCTTGCGTGAATCAGGCTACGCCGGAGGCGCGTTTCCAACAGACTTCCCGTATACATTCATCCCTCACGGGATTCGAACCTATGTCAGGATGAACACAGATGCGAAGCTCGAAGCATCCACAGTGCCAACGCTTTAATGGTATCGACTGCGCTAACTGGACACCCTTTGGCTCTTGTTGAGAAATGCGCCATATAGGTGCCGGAAAAAGGAATTGAGAGCGCGCGAAAATTTTTGCAAAAACTTGGAGAAATGACCTTCTCCGGTCCCGTCGCCAACGACGCGCGGTGACGGTTGACTTATTTACAACTCGACTTTTTGTTTTTTAAAAAATGCCCTATTCTTCGGCGCAAATTATGGGGTATTTGACCGCGATGTATACGAAAAGGCTAATTCTAGCCTTGTCCAACTCCCCTCTAATGCACTGGGACGCTTCAGCCAAGTCAAATCTTCCATATTTTCCGAACACGCAACGACTCACAAAATGCGGACTAGCATATATTATATTAAATTCACTTTGATTTGGCTAACTTGGAAGCTTTTTTAACCTAGTTCATGGCAAATTTTATGTTCTAAATTATATAACATTGGCACGAATATAACGCATGGCTAATTAAAAACGAGTTCGAACCAAATTATTTTAATAAACCCTCAGGGCAAGTTTTCGCCGATTCAAAATGACCGTATAACTTGTTTTGGGAGGGCATTGAGAGACACGAACCAACGCGCAGTAAGAAATATAGGCCCTTGGCCATTTGGCCAGGCGATTTTATAATGGATCCGAATCAACTATATTGATATCCTAATAAAAACATTTAAAGACTTGGCTTATGATTTTTTTAATAACACCAGGATGAGCAGGACAGACAACAACAATACCAATAAATTAGCTCCTTTTGTAACATACTTCGGTACACGAAAATACTCTTTACCCTACAGTCTCTTCAAACGCGCAAATCAGTAGGCCATGATCTTTTCTCCAACAACGTTATAATAATATACTGAAAACTGAAGTTTGTACTCAGTACTACGAAAACTATCGCCTGACCATGCTCAACACTGTCATCACTAGATATTCCATGAGTACCCATACATTCTCTGAAAGATGTCACACAGTACACGGATTTCTGGACTAATATTATATCTGACACTTGGACCAATATTATAGATGACGGCTATGCATAAATCAAAGTTCATTTGTTATGTAATTGAATCAGACCATGCATGCTGAGGCTATAATAAGAAATCATATGTGCACCATAAACTGTGGACAGTGTCAAATCAGTCTCAAAGCATATCTTTACATGCGTTTTTATCGACTCAATGACTTATATATGGGGCATGCATGAAACAGTCAGGATGTGACGTTACACGTCAAGCGTGTGTAAAATCAGTCTCAAAGGATATCTTGACACCTATTTTAATGGAATCAATGATATATGGATGGGCCATGCACGGGGCTTACATGACGTAGAGTCTTAAAATTATATTTGGATCACTTATGTTGCCAGAACTGTATCAAATCAATCTCGCACACCGGTGAAAGCTTTTTCGTCGATGTGGTCGTCATTGTAATGTGGGGGCCATGTATGCGTCAGACAAGTTGTGGATTTGTAAAATACCACTTAGACCGTTCATATCAAGACTATGTCATATATACACGGGCCATACATGGTGTGAAGTCTCGAAATTGCAATTGGAATATTTATGTCAGGATTATGTAAAATCTTTTCTAAGCATATATTTGCTCTCTTTTTGATATCCAATCATATATGTATGGGCCACACATGGGAAAGATATGATATGTCCTTAAATTGCATTATTAATGTCAGTACATGGAACAGACACGATGTTCAATCTTAAGAGTATCGAATGGCTGTACTAAGAATTTTTGAAGTCATCAAACATCAAGCAAAGACCTTCAAATCCTGACAAAAAGCAATTTTTTTCAATAAATTCCCCAAATACGAATGGTGAATCCGACTCCTCGCACGAACACAGACCATGTGGACTGGAATATGACGTCACGGCTGTGATTTCTTTGTCAAGAAAGACAATTTTAAGAGGTTATATCTGAAGAACAAAGGGCTAAGTGCAAAAAGTGCGCGGCATAAGTTTTTCATTGGCTCATTCGCTATCATTTTAGACACTAAGATCATTCTTGAATCTTTTATCGAAGATTTCTTTACCATTTCTAATAAAAAAAATTTTGATAATAATAATAAAACGTAGAATTTCAATAAGACTTTGGCTTAAAAGCGGTTTATTCGCTCAATACCCGAACATCTAAAATTTATTTTGTAAGCAGAACAAACACTACTCTAGCACGCAACTGCTTTAGAGTATCTAGGACTTTCATATATAGAGCGAAATTTCTCAACACAGACTCTTTTTTCTTTCTGGTTAACTTCAAATCTGAATAACATTTGTATACCAAGTATTTGATGCGAAATTACTGATAAAGATTTATGGTTTACATTCCATGAATAAATTAAACATAAAAATATGCATAAATCATGATTCTGCTACTTAAAGGTACAAAAATGCGCTTTTCAATGACCTCTTTTTGAAATACCACTCTCTTTTTCACCAGTGTGACATCATCGGCCCGTTGCACGGTTGTAGGCATGACAAAAACATTGTGCGCTGTGCATCCTAGTAGAAACATAGCCTATTTAGTGGCGACATAGTCTCTTTAGCAGGGACATACCCTTTTTGCTATGAGACATAGCCAAATTATGATCCCCCACTCGCATTGATCATCCATTTTTACAAACAACAGAAATATGAGACATTGGGAGGACGGTTTTGCGTCTAAAATGAACTATATTTGAATAGGACAAATATGGGTAAGAACAATTGTATGGGCGTTTTACATTCTGAATGTTTTTCGTAGATTAAGAAAACATTTTACATACTAATCGGCGATCCATCATCTAAATTCGCAAGCGCACCCATCGCATACTTAAGTGAAAAAAATTACAACACCGAGCATGTAAATCGCAACAACGCTGATCAGTGCGGAATATATCAGCCTTTAATGACAATCATGCAAAACATGGCCAAGGCACAAGGTGTTTGAGTTTCATCTTAAAATACCCAATTTAATCGGTGTGGAAACTTGCGGAACTGAAATTTGAATTGGCAAGATGGATCGCGCCTTGGAAACGTGGTCATCAGATCGGATCAAAAATACAATAAAAATTATAAAAATTACAATAAAAATAAATTGGGGCAGTTAAGTCTTTTTAATGTGTTACTACGCGGGAATATTTTATATTCGCCGTGAACATAGCTGGGTAAAAAAAAGTATCAGATTGGCATAGAAAATAGAAAGTGTACAGCTTTGCCTTATGAAAATTTCACTTCGGTTTATTCATGACAACATCGATAACGTAGACTCGTAATATTGGGCCATATATGAGATCGTCCCAAATCGAACAAATTTAAATATATCTGTTATATATACAAGCTGAAACGCCAAACATATATATTACGCAATGATAACGAAATGAGTCACTTTTAGGGGGATTTTCCCGCCCCTTAGTAGTTTCCCGCTTTTCCTACATTTCCGCCATTAAGTGCCATCGAGACATTTCGTAATTTTTTTTTAAATGGCTATATCTTTTAAGAAACCATATGCGTACCAATCTGATAGTCAATGCAGCATATACTTTATATTTAACATTGGGATCAACAACGTGCTTAATAGTACAGAGTATGCTCTTGATAAATATGAGATTTTCCATGCGAGTTTCATGATATAACCTATTCTAGAAAATTCAAATTCTATCTTTTTGAATTCTACTACCATGGCATGGTTGCCAAAAGCTATGGCCCTTGGAAGCATCGGTCCTGGAATTTTCGTCGTCAAGTGATAACGGCGGTACGCGCAGCGCAACGTTGAGAATCCAAGTCCGCGTTAACGGCGGAGGAGTAGACATTTTCTGGCGACCTCTCTCGTCACCTGGCGGTATTTATACTTGTCTGACAGATTTGTGCACATTTTTAGTAGTTTTTCTCGAAATTTTTGTAGGTAGGTAGGGAACGTGGTGTTACAAATCTTTAGATTTCAAAGGTAAAAATCCTACTCGACATCAGCCATAACTACCGCCAGGTAGCGAAAGATGTCGTCTGAAAATTCCTATCCTTCCGACGTCAACGCGGCTTTGGATTCCCGCTGTCGCGCTGCAGTGTCCGCCGTTCTGCGTTGTCACTCGACTTGTACTGCTTTCGAGTGCCGAAGCTTCTGTTAACGCAGTGGCATGATAATTTTGTCATTTGTCAGTGTGCATTTTTAAATTGGTAAAACTCACAACGTACAAATTTGTAAAACTCTAAGCCGACAAAATGAAAGAGGGTCGAAATATAAAAATAATAGAATGGCATGATATGGATAAAAAAAGATTTTACGGATATGGGCTGATGTTAGGAGTTTCTATGAGGACTCTGATTTATCCTATGAATCTCATAAAAACCAGATTACAGGTGAGTTATGTGTTCCAGTATCGTACAAGGTACGGCACCACCGATATTGTCCTTTTTTACTGTTGCACTGCCTATACTGTATAACCAGTGACTGAATTTAGAATGCCCAGCAGGTAAGGCTTATATGTACGGTACCTACATTGCTAGATTACTAACACTTTGGATACCTACGCTGGGGTCTAATGAAGTTAGCAATTAGTACTATATTCAAATGGGTTGGCAGGGGTTCCTGTCTGCTAGACCCGGCCAACATAACTACTGGGCCACTTCAGTACATTTTCCACCTCTTTCGGGGTCTTTTCTGTACTTACGGTCGCTTCTGGAAATATATTGGCAATCGTTTTTTGATTTAAGTTTGTGTTGTTCAGCAAAAACTTGGTGCTCCCATTTTTCCTCACCGTCAGAAAATTTATTTTGTTAAGCATCAGACAGATGGACACTGCCTTTGTGAACCGATTCATCATTGGTCTATTTACAATTTCCGAATGGGTTTCGACTGCTTTTTTATTACAGCACAATTCTCTTTGATAAACTGTATTGCATATTTTTGTTAAACCTTGACCTTTTTATGCAATGCAGTTATATTGAACCAAAAACGCTGAAATCGACTGGTATGTGTATTAAATGAAGTGGGAAATTCAGAACTAGCTATATTTAGCGTTTATTGATATTTCATGGATGATTTGGGCATGGATTAACTGTTGATACCTGAATGACCTTACTATTGTTTCAGGCTCAAGAAGGTACTTTGGCATATCGTGGCACGTATGATGCAATATTTAAAATTGGGAAGCGTGAAGGTTTGCGAGGTTTTTATAAAGGTTTCCCTATTAGTTTAATACAGGTGAGAAAATCTTCATCTACAATTATACTCGGAAAATCGCGTTCATAAATCATAGTGGGGAAGACAATCTTACTTTTACATATTTTTATAACTTTTCATATACTGTACACTTATTATGTTGTATAATATTCAATTATTCAATATAGTTCCAACATTCTTTTGATTTTAAAAAACTGTTTGTCAAAAATATATATAAAAACACTTCACCAGCATATGCAAGACTATTGTGAAAGTTGGATATAATACATTAAAATCACGAGTCTAGAAATTTACTCCCATTTCTCGAGGTGTTCAAAAATGGATGAATAGTGAAAGATAACTCACTTTTCCACTTCTCTGTCAAACTTCCCGAAATTAATGCTCATGAAATATCGTGTTTTGAATCTTGTTATTATCATTTTTTTCAATTGGTTATATTATAGTAAAGTTGCCACTTACAGTGTTTACTGAGTTGTGATACTCTTGTGCTAACGAAAGAAGAATATTTCATTGACAATTGTCTTTACAGCATTTAAATTCGTACTGCCACTTTGTTGTGACTGTTTTTATTTATTTATTTTTTGATGGTGCGACAGGGTTATCTGATGTATATATGTGTCTCAACAAGAATTATAAAAAATTTTAGTAGCATTAAAAAAAAATTGTTGTATAGAGTAATTTCTTTTGGATGAGGTATAGCATTTTATTCCCATGGAGTTACGTGGTACTCAAACTAGGCAACATTATACAGACCTTATTTCATTATCTTATCAAGTTTCATTAGCTTATCAGTTTCTTTCCTGATGACAAGGAGTAGCTTACCGTTTTTTGCGGCGTATAAGCACCTCCGTGGTAATGGTCGCAAAGGGTCATTTTTCTAAAATTTTGCTATTTTGCACACAGACATGACGCAGCGCCGTAATAGTCGCAAAGCGTCGGTGAACCACTCCTCAAAAACGCTTATCAAACGCTAAAGTAATAACGTACAGTAATTCATTAACTCAGACGCATGGAACGCAGTATTGTTTTTGTCCAGGTGCGCAATGTCGTTTCGGCCAGGTGTGCAGGTGTGCAATGTCGTTAGGCCAGGTGTGCAATGTCGTTTCGGCCGATGTCCGTAAAACATCGTTTTTCTCCCTTCAAAGTGTCGCGGTGGATTGTTGAAGCATGGGAACAAGTGAGCCCAGAATGCCTAGTGAATGGTTTTAAGAAACCTGGTATATTTTACTCCCTTTCAGACAAAATTGAAGTGCCGATCGTTACAAACCAATCACCTTTGTATGATCTGTTTTCCTCAGACACCGAAGACGCCATTTCTTGTTGTTGTAATTATTGTTTATCGAGATACACATTTTGAATTTTAATACATTGCCTACCAAGACGTCATGTCGTGAACATAAACAAAACATAATTAACGGGAGCAGTTTCTACAATAGTACAAAACATTATCACAGAAACAGTGTGAAAATGTACAATTGTGGAACTTTCTTGATTGATTGATTTTTTTGATTAAAGTGTGCCGTCGATTGCGTTGTCAAAACGTCAAAGTAATTCGCGCCGAACCTTCCGAGTTTAAATTCCTTAGGGGGTATTTAAAACAATATATTATTGGCGATAAAATAATTTATTATTTTTTATAAATCAGGCTTTTAAATACCAAAATATATATATTTCGATGTCACAATTGTAGATTTTTCCTTGTTTCGTTAATTTAAAGGCTGGCGTCGATTGCGTCATCGTCAAAACGTCAAAGTAATTCTGGTCAACTTGCTAAGTTTAAATTCCTTGTTTCGTTAATTTAGAGCCTGGCGTCGATTGCGTCATTGTCAAAACGTCAAAGTAATTCTCGAACGTGCTAAGTTTAAATTCCTTGTTTCGTTAATTTAGAGGCTGGCGTCGATTGCGAACTACATACATTCCCTTTCGCGCCGTTTTGCAATGAATGATATAATACTGGCCGTTCCGATTGATGATCACACATGATCGGATCTCATCAAATTAAATCGCACGTATGACGATGTATGACATGTATGTACCAATGAAAATTCACTAATGTCTGCAAGCAAAAAGATCGAGCATACACGGTAAATTTGGGTGCAGTCTATTATCAATTTAATTCAAATCTCTCTACAATTTAACATATCTTGAAAGTACATGCGCTGGCCGCGTCATCTATATATAACTTTTATATACCTAATATGAAACGCTCCACAATTCGCTGTGGATCGGGAAAAAAACAATAAATTGGTCGCAGCAATGTAAAAGTCTCAGAAAGAAAACTTTTGGAAAAAAGTAGCGACTTATCCGCCGCGAAATACGGTATTATATTTAAATGAATGGATAATATATTAAGTTTTTGGGACAGACTCTGTAATAATAGAAGACTGTTTATAACAGCTACGATACCAAATTAAATAAATCACAGGTGTTTGCTGGGCAACTGTATATCACAACGTACGAGACAACTAAACAATCTGTTTTCAACAACCAGTCAATCTTGGTTCAACATTTACTTGGGGGCTTCATGGCATCAACAGTATCCCAAACTATCATGGTTCCAGTTGACATTATATCACAATACCAGCAAATGAGTTCATCTCAAATGAAGTCAAATATGGCATCAAGGTTAGATGAAAGGGCAGCTGTGCTTAGGTATGTTGCTCTGAATAGAATGATTCAAATTTGTTGATAAAAGAGTTTCCTGTAATAATATGAAGGATTTTCATCCTGCGTGAGAGACAAGCCGAGATTACAGTATAACCATATGGCTAATGACAATCTCTCATGCAGATACGAGTTCCAAATCAAGAATAAGTTTTTTTCTTTTGCATGGACATGGTTTTTGAAAACGACGAGATGCCTAGCAATCCTCTCGAAGGATGTTAGGGATGCGTGGTTCAAAGCTTATTCCCAAAGCCTTTACCGACTGAGGCTACCGGACAGTCCCAGGCGAACAATGATAATTTTAAATTATTTCATTAATTTAAAAGCTGATAAAAAGATATCTTTGTTTGTTTATTATATGACTTCCAATTCGAATATTCGATTCTATTCTGGAAGCAAAAGATATTCGATTTTGGCCACCCCTAGTCACAGATGTATAGGCTCTTTTGTGTGTTGATTGGATAACACTCTTTTTTCTTTTCCAGATCTACATTTAAGGAATCAAACTATTCTAACGGAATATTAAGGAAATCAGTACTTGGACAAGCATATTATATTTCCAGATATTTATTAAAGACAGAAGGTCTTCAGGGACTATATAGGGGCTATGCAATATCACTTTGTACTTATGGATTGAACAGTGGATTTTATTGGGGATTTTACTATGTGTATTCTGAAATTTTGGAGAGTTTTTTACCTGAAAGAAAAGGTAGACTACTTGAAGCTCTACGAATATCAACATCTGGAATTCTAGGATCTGCAACTGCCATCATCTTAACAAATCCTTTAGATGTAGTAAGGACTCGATACCAACTTCAGGTAAGCATGCTTGTTTCTTCCTGTAGGTAGAGCTGAAGGTTGAGACTCAAATTTCCTAAGGATTTGAATTTATAATCTATTCAGATTCGTTCAATATTCCTCTCAGTATATATTTTATAATGAATGAAATATTTTATTGGATATCCTGCAAATTATCATATATTTTAGAATTCTTTGGCAAGTATGAGAAAAAAATTGTCTTCATTAAATTTTTGAAAATTTATTTAATTTCCCCATAAATTTTCTATTTTGATCATAATCCAAAATTTGAACTGATCAGAATTGTGTGATGTGACTTAAGATTAAAAAATAATGTAGCTATAGGTGGCAACTCTAACCAGGAAATTGAATATATATATATATAAACACAACATAATATCATAATTTATTGATTTCATATTCAGGTGAAAAGAGCCACAGAGGTGCAAAGTGTCCCGACAACTTTCAAAAGTTTGTTGAATTCTGAGGGTTATAAAGGTCTGACTAAAGGAATGACTGCTAGAATTGTACAATCATCATTTAGTTCGTGGATTTTAATACTTGGTTATGAATATGTCAAGAAATTAAGTTTAAGGAAAGATCAGGTATCTCTCTCTAATGAAGAACTATTCGAAACTATGACAGCATTTGCAAAATCTTAGACTATGCAATTTTTCTGCAGTAATTGTGAAACTGTCTATGCTTGGAATAAGAACACACTGATTGTCTAAAAAAGAATGAAGATTGAATTCAGCATAAAACATACTAACATGCAAGCTAAGTATAAAATTGAAATTCCTCAGGCTGCGGACAGTGTGCGGTAAAATATGTAATGTGGCACATAATGGCAATGATGAGGACATTTAATATTCATTATATTATGTATATATATTCAATGTACATTTTATCACGTGACCCAGTGTTTCTTAAACTTTTTTGTTGCGACGCCCTGAAAAAGTTGGATGTATTTGCGGCTAATCCACATATGGAATAGGGCGGGACATTTCTTTACTGCACGACATATCGAGGATTTTCTGCAACATAAGTGGCCCTAACTTTGAAAACTAACATCGTACTTGCGAGATCTCTACTTACGCCTTTTATCTTGCTATAATCAAAAATAAATTTAGCCAAGCATATTCTCAGGAATGACTGCTTTCGGTTCACTCAGGAATAGGAATATTAATTTTTGTGATTATTTATTAATTAGTATTAAAAGGTCATTGTGGTGTGACGCATAGTTTGAGAAACACTGACTTAACCTTCGCATGTGATGTGAGGAATTGCATTTACTGCGTAGTCCTGCTCGTAAGCCTTCACAGTCACGACAGAATGGTAGACACACTATTTTGAAGATCATTCTAGAAAATTCAAGGCTGTTGTGAATTTAAATAACCATCATCTCTACTGATTTCTGATGTTATCATTATCAGTTGTTTGCAACGAATCTACGCAAACATTGTTTTGGGATTCTTTTGATTCCAACCTTATATTGTATGTGATAATCGCCTGTAATCTGATTGACTCTGGGATTCTGTTAGTTTGCCTTGTTAAAGGTTCTAATATGTAATGTGCTGGAAATAAATAAACTAGATTTTTGTGTTATAATATTTAAAAAAAATTTCACATGCTGTTGACCAGAAATCTTATTTTTATTGTTTGTCCGGAGCGCACTATTTGATGTCACATTTTGCCTAAGAGCGTTTCTTTTGTGTTTCCCTCTCTAGAAGCCTAAATCCTGATGGTGCTACTGTCTAGAGTTTTTATCTGCCCGAACTTAGAATAAACATTGTTAACACTGTGAATTTTAATGTATCCATTTCTTTTTCACTTCAATTTAATGTGTTTTGTGTATAAATGATTATCCAAATGATTGATTTCAAATAAATGTTCTTTTTAAAGTCTACTGCAACATAAATTCTCATAGTCCTAGAAGCTTGCTCAAATGCTCGACAATTCTTTGATTTTATGCTAGGAATAGGAATACGATGTGACTTTTTTTAGTTAGCTTTTATTATTTTTGTCAACCAGAAAAAGGAGAATATAAATATATAGACAAAAATGCTTTCGGAACAGACTGGACGATAACAATACAGCCTTTCATCTTTGTTTGTACGCTTGAACGGCTAATATATTTCAGGTGCAAAACTGTTCTGATAATTTACCAAAAGATCTCTCAATGTGGGAAACGTTGTAAACTATGTACATTAGAAACACTTTTAATAAGTATGATGTTAAAGTTGGTAAAGTATGAAACTTCGTTTGCCTAATGTATCAGATTAAATGTAGACTTTGTGTTTTGAATCGAAAACAATGAAAATCTAAAGATTACTCGTGTTGCTCAAGTGCAGTAGAAGGCGTTAAATCTTTGCAGTTATGGTTTAAGACCTAGAGCACAGACAATATGGAAGGGTAACCAATATTTGAGACTATGATAAGGGGAGCGCGGTTTGGCCGCCATAGGATATCAGTGCAGATCTCAAAAATGCGCCATAGGGAGCGATATTGCTCGTATGAGAACCTCCCGAAAGGTAATCTTGCCAGAAGCTTCATTTGAAATGCTGGGTACCACACTATATATTTAACAGAGTCATATCCGGAAGGTTTGCCCGGGACAAAATTGAGTGAGTGTTTTTACTAGATGAAGCCGAATCTCTCATTACGGTATATTAGCTAGTCTAAATAATTTACCCTCTGATCCTCCCATTGTCGAATATACTTTTGAATATGTTTCATCAACTGGACGATATATCTGATCCCTAAACCTCTCCTTTACACCCACATCAATGCACCGGTTGTTAAGCACCATTTCCCACATACTTACATCTGTAGAAACATTCAACATATGCTGCATCGTATAGGTGTACATTTTCGGAGAAAAAAGTTATTGTATTCTATACTTGTATATAACGTTGTATTCTTCAGAGTAAAATACGATAAGTGCACAAAAAATTTTCTGTTGGGGTCTCTTCAGGCCCTTCTCATCAAAAACGCCATTTCGGTAGATATCAGACTTCTCCATCTATTACCCCACCTATGGATATGATGCTATGCTATGTATGAGTGAATATTTTTTGAAAAAGTGTTCACACATTCTTCAAGATAAAATATGAAAAGTTCGCCCTCCAGTGTACGAACATTTTCTGTTGGGTTTTCTTTCGGAGCCTTTTCATTGCCCGTGCTATGCAGCCTATAAGTGTGTGTTTTTTGCAAAAAGATTTATACATGTATAAGGTAAAATATGAGAAGTCCGCCCTTCAGTGTACAAAAATTCTCTGTTGAGGTTTCTTTCGGGGCCTTTTCATCGAAAACATTCTTTTCGGTTGATATCATTTTTTTTTATCAATTACCCCACCGATAATAACATTCAAAATATGCTGCTATGTTTAAGTGTATATTTTGGATAAGGTTTATATATTCTACAAGATAAAATTCTGTTTCCTGTGTATATATTTTTTAAAGGTATTTATATGTTGATTATATATTGTTGATGGCAACACCGCCGATAATAATTTAGCTTCAAAACTTCAACTACTACAGATCGTTCCCAACACCAATATAAGGTATTTTAGTCCAAAACTATGGAATGCTGTACCAAAGATATAAAATTATCAAAATCCAGACGAGCGTTCAGAAAAAGATTCAAAGATCACGTGATGCAAAAGTATGACTCCGATCAATCTTGATTCATGCATGGCGTAAAATATCTCTCTCTCTCTCTCTCTCTCAATTTATTCAGCAAATGTTTTTCGCATAATAGGCTTTAATTTTTCTTTACCATTTTCTCGGATTTCGAATCCCCACTGGCAACTAACGGTCACTAGCACAGAGCTACTGAAAGGTGTAGTACCAGCGACTGTACTCTAAACGGAAAACATCCCTAATGGAACTAAACCGCCATGGTAAAGTTTAGTGAATAATATCTGCCCTGGGCGGTGATAAAACCATCTACCACTTTGTTTCCTTCAAGTCGCCTCATAAGACACGCAAGAAATGCGTTCTAAACCCCATACCTACAGGGCTTAGAATCTCCTAGGTCAGGGATCTAGATCTAACTTACGCTGTACGTGGCAATCGCGCATTTTATTACAGTTACAATATATACACTTGTGTCCTAGAAAATTAATTGTTATTTACAGTATCCTAGATTGGGCATTGAACACCTGAATGATTTCTATCAATCTGAAAATATATTTTAAAATTTTGAATACCGGTAATAAATCCATGGTTTTTGCAATATATGTATTTGTTTATGTGTGTACTATTGTGGTTGTTACTTTGTCATGTTTTTCGTAAATAAAATTGATGATGGTGTTGTTGTCTGTTAGTAAGTGCAAATTTTTCGAAAATTTGAATTCGGATTTTGAATTCTATCCATCAACGAAAAATCGTAGCATCCGGAAGTTTGGACTCATTTTTTATGCAAATGTAGCGTGAACTAATTTCTCTTAACGAAAGTAAAGTGCAAAGTATTTACGTACACAATACATTTTTCATGTAGTAAAATGTGTTTTTAAGTCTGTAGATGGTGTAAGATTTAAATAACTTATCTGTCATTTTGAATGTTACATTACTAACATATAAGGTAATTTGGAAATAGCAAGAAAATTTCTGAAATATTTCATTTCGATGCTTATGAAGTTTCCTAAAAAAATAGTCATCTGCTTTTGTAGAAGAGAATGGATAATGCGGATAGACTGTAGAATTTCAAAACTTCAAATTTCACCTTTTGCTGTAAGTTTTTCCATAATTTAATTATTGCTAAACAAAATGTTATTTTGTTGTACAAAAAAAACTAACTAAGGATGTGGGTATGAAAAATTAATGGCATGTATCACAGTGCTGATAAGTTGCTTTCTGTCGGAACGAAATCAGCAAATCCGCTAGGGAATTTATTAGTTAGATATTAAATCAAATAACGTTACCATTCTTCCTGCTACAAAGCTGAATGAAAGTAGCGAAAAAATACCTAATGGTGCTCTGTCTCTCTGATGGCTCTGAGAATTTTAATGATGAAAAAAAGTAAGGAGGTGGCAAGATTAAATAGGGACTAAACTTAATTAACAGAATTTGCTCATATTCAAACAGAGGACCAATGTTTACGAGAATACACCCCAAGATGTTTGACACATTCTTCCTTTGTTACTTTTGTATATGACAATGCTGACCACAAGCCAGAAACCCTGTCTGGTACAGCTTATGCATAAAATAAATCGAATAGTTATTCAAAATAATTGACAGTCTGCCCGCATAACCATAGACAGATAAGCTAGGTGTTCTATATCTCATATTTTGTATAAAATTAGCGTCTAAGTCGGCCAATGATGCTTGGGTTTCTGCATAATGCCCAACTTGAAGATTGAATTTTACTATGAGGTCTGTAGCAGCACTATTGATTATATTTACATACAGACATGTACTTTATATTTACCTCTATTTCATGGTTCATTAATAGTTTGTGTGCATTGATTTTCTAGGCCTGTGCTATCTGATAATAATAAAACAATGTTGCTGTACTTTCTGACTGTCTTTGGATTAGCACAAGCAAATATAAACTTGTACCTTTCAAACCCAGAAGTAGAGGAATTATTTGGTGCGGATGGAATGCAGTTGTATTATATTCGGGATGGAATAATCAATCACAATGCAATTTCGTTTATGCCACATGTAGTGGAAGAGAAAGATATTTTGAATTTCATGTGGAAAGCAACTGACCCTGACATAAGTGTTCTGTATGAACTGAATTTTTCACCACCTTCATCTGTTTCATATAATGATAGAAAAGATTCCCAAAAAGTGATCGATGCTCCCAATGCAACGATAGATAATAGCGGTAAACTTCCTAATCACGATACACCATTTGCAGTTTACTTAAAATGTACGGGCCTTGAAGAGGGAGAGATTGTTGTTACAATTTTATTTCAATTTAGACTCTATGACAATCCTACAGAAACGACAAAAGTAGAGTTGAAGCGCTTGAAAAAATGTGTAAAATTTGACAAAGAAGATTCTAGTGAAGAAAACGCGGAAGCAGTTGATGGTAATATGAATAAGCCAAGTAAATCCAACGATGACAACCCAAGCATGGAAAATGGACCCAAATCATATGATCCAACCACTCACAGTAATTCAAGAAGCACAAAGGCATTTTATATCTCTATATCTGTCATCACATTTGTTATTATCGTGATGGTAATAGTAGTGAGGATATGCCATAGAAGGCAATGTAAATCTGGTGTAGAAACATCTATGTTGAATCATATATCCACCAGCATGCATCATAATAATCAGTTTCTGAGGCCAGATCTCCCTAATAATGAAACAGTACCACGGCCTGCGCCTGGATCCAATACTAGTTGGATGCACTTCACACCGATCATCAATGATCTAGGCACTGATATTGTTGATATAAGGGCAAAACTGTCTGCTATTGCGGTTCCGAAGTCCGATGTTGTGCTTGAAGAAATTCTTCAAGAAGGTACTTTTTCTCGAATATATAAAGGGTGCTTGGAAGGAAATTATCAAGTTCTCATCAAGACTGTCACTAATGCTGCATCGGAAGAGCAAACAAGATTACTTCTCTTTGAAAGTTCTCTCCTCAGAGGTATGCAACATCGCAATCTGATTTCAATAAAGAATGTAGTTCTTGATGGACCTGAACCACCCATGGTTATTTTTCCTTATACAAAAGGTGGCAACCTTAAACGCTATCTACGTGACATTAAATTCACGGACATGAACAACTGTGGAACTTTGTCTTCCAGTCATCGAAACTTTGAGCAAGCATCCACTCAAGATTTGGTAGAAATGGGTATTGAAGTTGCTTGTGGCATGAGGTATCTGGCAAAGAGGGGACTTGTTCATAAAGATCTTGCAACAAGAAACTGTGTCATTGATTCTAATCTTAAAGTTAAAATAAGTGATAATGCACTCTCTAGAGATATGTTTCCCAGCAGATTACTGTTGCCTGGGTGATAACGAAAATCGACCAGTCCGTTGGTTAGCCATGGAGAGCCTTGTACACAAAGTTTATTCCACTGCCAGCGATGTGTGGTCTTTTGGGGTATTGCTTTGGGAGTTGCAATCTCGAGCAGCCACACCTTACATTGACATTGATGATTTTGAAATGTCTGTTTATCTACGTGATGGGTTTCGCTTGAGTCAGCCCATTAACTGCCCAGATCATCTCTACGCAATCATGGCTAGATGTTGGCATTATTCTTCAGACAAGCGACCTACGTTTAGTGAATTGTGGCAGATGCTCATGGAATTTAATGCTGAGCTAGGAGAATATGTCTAGCTATACTTGGGATTAGTCACCTTGCTGGATGTTGTGCCCATCACCATGGCTCTTCAGGCCTATCTATGACAATGGATGTTTCAAAAATTACACAAGTGGAATAAAAGTGGAAATTTGATGCTAAGAAGTTTTCGATAAAGATTTCATGAAGTCTAGTTTATTGGTTTGTGAGCATATTTCGTCTGTTGCGCAGCTGCAGCAAAATCAATATTCTAGTTGAATTTTTCATCATAAAATCTGTGCGTATTCATCTGTTTAGCAATACCCAAGCAGCTATTTGAAAAAGAAAACCCCAATCCATTCCTCTTCTAAGGAATATTTATTGGTTGTATACTGGGCCCAAATAAGGCCTGTTGTTTTCTGATTATTCAGTATGCAGAATGATATAAGTGAAACTTCTACCATACACCCCTAAATTGTTTCTCTTACATTTCTAATAGGCTCAATCAGCATTATTAAAACTACTTTGAAGAAGTTTTTTTCGTTTACTGAAATTTTCTCTAGGCAAGACCTATAGCTAGGGGTCACCAAAATCAAATACCTTATGGTTTTCAGAATAAAATCAAATAATTTTCACGAACCGAATCGAATATTGGAATCAAAAGTCATAATAAACGAAAAAGACATTATTTCATCATCTTATCATACACATGAACATTCGCACTTACTTATAAAAAAAATTCAAAATCGTTATTTTCTTGATTTTGAATTGTAAAGAAATCAAATTGAATATTTCGAACAGCCCTACATAGCAGCAACTAAAGGGAGCTTAGTCTTGGTAGCATGTCTTTATTGGCCCATTACAGTTGTTACAATCATATTTTTAAAGTTGAGATATAATAGTTTCGAAATTGCTGTAGAGACTATCTATTTACTCATCAAAATAGACATGATGATGTGGATTGTGAGAATATTAAAATTGACCTTGTATCGTTCATGACAGAATCGTTAAGGCCAATTTTGTGTTCTGAGTTTTGCACTGGTGTTGAATGATATACATTCGGTGTTGAGAGTTTTACATTCTTTCTCAAGGACAACTTCCAGAGAAGCCACAAATACGCGCTGCAGACACAAAAACGATTTTTTCGGCATAATTTCTTGACCCTTAACAACCAGAATAGTGTGAAAACCACTGGATTCATTATCATTGTTGCCTTCAAACATAATACGTTGCATTATATACTTTTGACGGTGACGCTTTGTGTTATTTATCCTGTCGAAATAAAAACATCATTCGGAAAACTCTGCACCACTGTCCTTTTTTTCTTAATGGTGCCATTTATATTTTCTTTCAAGCGTGTGTATCATATGCCTTTTTACTATTGCCTTTTGTAAAAATTTTTATTTTTTTTTTAATACCTGACCTTTTTAATAACTTTTGTAAATGTTATTTTATTATCAGACCATAATTTTTGGAATATAAGCTGTTACAATGTTACAATTTTGTTGTGAGAGTTTGGCAAACAAGACACTGAATCACCCTGATGCCCATAATTTATGAAATTTCCCAATCTAATTGTCCAAGGTCCTAAAGCAGAAGGAGGATCCTAGCACAATAAAAATGGCAGGTTCAAAAACTTTCGCAGAGCTAGGATGGGCTAGTCTCAAGGTATGAGCTTTCATTGTTAGAGATGATCATATGCGAGAGATTAGAGATGATTATATGAGAGATACGACTGGACACCTGCTTTCACGCGTAAGTGCTGCTTACGGCTTTCTCCAACTATAAACTACTTAAAACGTGTCCTAAATGTCATGAAAATTAAAACTGGGTTGGCAGAATATTCTCGTGCTGGTCCAGAGTACGCTAAAGCTACTGGCATTGTTTTCATAGTTGGGATGAGTCGCTTCCAACGAGGGAAATTTTTATGATAATCTGATATATGGTACTAAACTTCATGAGACGGCGCTTCAGTATTCTTCATTATTCCGGAACATCCATATTTAATAGAATCCTATTCCTAATTTCCTTACATTATTATGCGACATTGTGATAAAATGTGCAGTTTTGCAAATGAAACAGTTGTCGCTTGGTGGTTATTATGTTGGCATCGTAGGTTTAAAGATCTTGGGATGTCCACCACTCACTCCCTAGTGTAATAACTTGGGTAACCCGAAACAGAAAGATCATATCCTTCCAAGGGTGAATATTTGTCAATCAATTCGTGCCGGTGTGTTTTCGGTGGGTCATTTTGTACCCGAAAAAATAGCGCATACGTCAATCAGAACCCTGATTTACAATGGATTGACTGCGAAAGTTCGGGGATGGTTGATTTATCCCATAGGATAAAGTTCAATCCCAACCCAGAGAAGCGCGCATTTTAGTTCAAATAGGAAAAGGAACGAATTCACGTTTATGATGACCATTTCCGCGATTTTTACTTAGTCGCAGATTGCAAAATTTTGCTATAATGGGCGCACCCGTATGATGCTTGCTTTCAAGATAGAATTGTCATTTTACCCTGCAGTAGTGGAAAGCTGAAAATGGAGTTTAATCATATTTTCTGTACTCGCCGATAATATTGGCGAAGTATAGCTGTTTATTATTTTTTTTTTTACTTCGGGCTTCGGTTAAAGATTACCTTCTTGTCGTAAATTTTCAGGTGATTGCTTCAATTCAAAAATTTTTACTTTAATTGTGGAGTCAATTATTTTTTGATTTCCTCTTTCAGTAATTCATATAAAAACACTTCTCTCCTGGAGTCATCCCAATATCATTTGTAAATTTTGTGATCGTTGATTTTTTCCAGTTCTGATGTACCAGCAAAGTTAAATATAAAAGCAGGAAAGAGGATTCAGGCATAAACTAAAAGCATCAAGGACAGACAGTCAGTCACCTTGCAGTATACCAGTCTAGTAATCAATCAAATTTGTTTTCATTAAATTATTAGCACCATTGAGGTGTAAAGATGTACCCCATAGCGTCGTCGATTCATGATGGCTGAAATATTATACTCCTGCAATTTAACAAGTTCAACTGATTGTTTAGGCCATAGATGAGATATAGAATCAAAGACTTTTAGCTATTATTATGGTAAATTCACTTTAATTTGGCTAAATTCGTTTCTTTTTATATTATGTCATGGCAAATTTATGATATTCTAAATTATATTACATAGCCACGATTATAACGCGTGGCTAATTAAAAACAAGTACGAACCAAATTCTGTTCACAAAACTCCAGGGCAAGTTTTGGCCAGATCAAAATGACCGTATAACTTGTTACGTAAAAGGGCAAATAGAGGTAGCGACAGAGAGACACGAATGGGCATACAGTAAGAAGTAATCGGCCCATTGCCATCTGTCCAGGGGATTTTCCTTCTATAATAAAGAAAATAAATAAATATTTTGATATTATACGCTGGCAAAACAGAAACGAAAACATTGGGATAAAATATGCACAATATCACAAAACTTTTGTGGATGCTCCAATACATGTTGCGTTACCACGAACAATTGCAAAACTTATGCGCTGTCTTAGAAATTCTGAGCTACGAATGGGCGTGCAGTAAGAATTACCGGCCCTTGGCCATCTGGCCTAGGCGATTTTACTTTCATAAGGGATTTATATCAACTATAATATTATCTCAATAAATATGTTAAAATACACTTTACCCTACAGGTTTAATAATTGGGGGGGCCAAGGGTCTGTAATTCTTACTTCGCGCTCGTTCGTGTCCGTCTGTGTCGCTTTCTCTATGGCCCCATGAAACAAGTTATACGGTCATTTTGAAATGTATAAAACTTGCACTGAAGGCTCAATAAAATAAGTTTGTTCGTACTTGTTTTTAATTAGTCACGCGTTATAATCGTGGCAATATAATAAAATTTACAATATCATTTGCCATGATATCATTTAAAAAAGCATCGAATTTCGCCAAATCAAAGTAATTTGACATAACATATGCTACACCGTCATTGTGTTTGGCACAAATCTTAGCACCTAATATTGAAAGTCGAATAATTAAGGCTTATGATTTTTGCTAACTGATCTCGAACAGTTGCGTCAATTTTGGCAAAAAAATAAGGTTCTTAAACACTGGCGAAGTTCTTCAAATATAAAGCAATTTGGGAATGAACAAATAATTCCCTGACGACACAAACGCGGTATGTTTGTCTACTATGTGAAGTCTTTTCTGCGTCAAATTAACTCTATACATTTTGGAACTTCTTACGTTTGGAATTCGACAAGTGAGCAGTTGAGAAACGATAATTTCCAATTTTTCTCGATGAGTTGGTTTCACTGATTCTAAGCTCCCGACAATAGTACAATCATCTAGGTACCAAATATTAAGGGGACATGTACAGATTTTTTAAGTTACGTTTGCATTCAGAGCGAACATTGGTGGTTCACGCGGGTATCCTTGTTGAACTCACAACGACAATTGAATAATTTCATTACCATAAAACAGAGGGAAAGTTTGGAGTTAGGCTTGATATAAAACGGAAATGTGTTGGACGTGTGATCTTTTGACTCTCTACTTTGTCTATTCGCAAGCATTTTCACATCAGTCTTTATGAGAACTACCTTGTTTTTTATTTGAAATAGATTTTTCTGCATATTTCTTCGTGGCATGAACTGCAGCTTTACATCCGCCAGAGCTTTTAAAACCAAGTGGATGAGGCGCGGAAGAATTGTTGTCAAAGAATCAGATGTCGCTTCCACTGCTGCCAATCGCCGAAAAATCGCCGAAAAGTATTTTCTATAACAATCGGTCGATTACCGATTGCCATATTTCCCTCAAGTACACACAATGAAGCATTGAAAAAGAATGGCCTTGAATGTGCAGCAACTAATGATGTACTTGCTTTGAGTAAACACACCCCGGCGTCCGCAGTATTTCGTGTAATGAGGGACTTTAGGAGCACGAGCCTTAGATCATCAGGTCCACCATTCATCCAGCAGACGATAAATTCATGGCGTTGAGAAAATGTTGACTTGGCATATGATACGCTGTATCAACACTATACTAGTGGAAGGAATCAATGCATCGCGAGGAAGACGGATGCTTTGATCGAAACTAGTTGAAAGTATCTGAGTTTGGTGGAAATAATGAACTGTCTGACGGATTAATTCTCACGGTACCGCATAGGCCTATATCTTTGGTTTCCCGTTTTTCATCTAATACGTTTCCGTAGTTTTGTTGATTCATCAAGAGGTCTGTACGTAATATCAAAGAGTTCTGGAACGAGGTTCAAATTTTTGACAGTATATGATATTTGGCGACCACTGAACTAGAAGGACCGAAATACCATCGCAATATTTTGCCAAATTGAGGACGTATCGACTATTTCACGCGCCTAAAGATATGTTTTTCATTTCTTTGTGAGTCCGCGTCAACTGGGATTGCAGTCTGCCGGTGAATAACTTTCAAAATCCTGGCACATTATGAAAATGGTCGGAGAAGCTTGGTTGAAGGGATTCTGAAGGTGTGTTGGGTAATTGGAAAGGAAACTGGGGTCAAAAAGTCTTGCAAGAGCATATAATCCAAATTTAGTCCAAATATACGATTACTTATTTTTTCAACTTGAAGAAAGTATATGATCGCATAAAGAATTTATGTGGTATCTTGATGAATCTGGTGTAAGCACTGGTTCTTGTCAGGTTTTTCGCTTCATCGGGGTAAAACCAGTTGGTCAAGTAAAATCCGCAACGTGTCAATGTAACAATGTGTTTTGTATTAATGCGTGTGGTGATTTTCTACCGTCCGCTTTCACATTCCCACCGATTTTTTATAGAAATTTCATGATACGTGATGTTCCTGCTGGTAGTCTCGGTCTTGCCAACAGTTCATTGAAGTACTGAAGCATTTCAAAAAGAGCATGAATGTTTCTAAAGAAAATCCAAGAGGTTTAATGCTTGACAATCATTTCAGTCATATCAAAATGAATGGCAATGCTTAAATCCCGGAAAGCCTATAACAGACTTTCACGTCACGTTCACGTCCGCATACAAAATTTCGATTTAGAAATATTTGCCGATGGCCAGTTTCTACCATCAGAAATCACAGATCATCCTGAAATGGTCGGAACTCACGATGAAGACGATGATAACCATGACTCCTCGTGTTTTGCCATTGATTACATTTGGGTAACTGTTAAGGAATTTTCATTATTGTGTTAAATTCGTCCGTTTGGGAATGAATTTTAAATTTAAAACAATTTGTCAGCTTTTTGTAAATCTTGTTCATTATATTGAGCTTTGTTCTATTGTATTGATCGTGTATCAAAACTGTAGAATGTGAGCAGAAAATAAACTTAATTCTACAAAACATTAGGGTATGTTTCTTATACATGGAATTAAAGATGTACTTAGGAAATGTCCAACTAATAATAAACATTGGCGACAGATATCTTCCGACCATTCATTTTTAATGTGGTTATGGATACTGGAGACTTGTGTTTATACGCAAAATAAACACGGAAGTATTGGTCATGTTGCTCATAATGTATTTGATTGTATTATTAGGCATTTTTGGCAGGTCCTCTGATCTGACAGAAAAACTACACGAATCACATGAAGGTTTTGAGGCCGCCAGATGCCCCATCGACATTGTCAATCCTCAGTCCGATAGACTTAAATATCCTGTTATATAAACAAATCGATGAGTTTTTATGCGAGGCAATTATTCAACGGGGGAATTATTCAGGTTAGACACGAAATCGGACATGCTGATCCGTACATTGTATTAACCACCACGAACGAACAACCCTGGATACATTTCTATCGGTGTGGTTGAAATAATGATATAAACAAATGCACTAAAGCCTATGAATAGAATTCAGTAAGGGAAAAATTTATTATTTAGTAGTATATTGAAAATTCTAAATGTTTTTTTCCAGTCCATTCGACTTCTTAGGGCCTCGTAATGGCTTGAGAAAGTCGGATAAAAAAGTACACCCCTACCCCATCATGGAAAATAATTCGACACCTAATCCCGTGAAGAAAGGTACGTTTGCAGGTCATTCGTTTTTGTACCGTCACGCAAAAAAATTAAGAAATCACCAATAGGAAAATAAAAAGCGAAAGTGAAAACAACGGAAAACAAATATCGAAAGACTTACCTTCAATACCTCCTTCCCGAATAGCCCTTCTAGAACGTTATCCATTATAAAGTTATTTTTTCCTCTGAGAGGGGTTTATTCAACTTGTATTGTCGAACAACACTGATCATGCTTTTTTTAATTATGTTTTGGATTAATCTACTCGTGATGTCAATCAACACTGGTCATGTTTTTTTTTTATTTACGTTGTAATGTTATGTTGCATATATTGAAAAAGGGGTTCATTTGAAGACGTAGAATAGTGTTGAATTAGGGAAAAACAGCTGTCAGTTTCGTCTAATTAAAATGCATTTCGATAATTTGAAATTTATGTTAACGTTAACTTACTTTATGAAACTTTTCAGGTAGGGCACATTCATAGTTTAAACTTAGGAGTTTGACGTAATGTATGATTCAGAAGATGCACGTGTCGTTTCATTTTACAATATCTTGGTTGAACTGTATCAAACTTTAAAAAAAAACATTATTGCTATTTCGTCGTTTCTTTTGCCTAAATTTATTATAAAGATTATGGCCTTGTCAAACTGTACAAAGCCGACATTCTAACAGCAAAATCACCGCAGTTAAATATTGATTGTCGCTCTCGAGGTGCCATCCAATATTGGTCTCAAAATATAAAAAAATTTACAGATACGCGGCGTTGGACTTTTAAGTTTTACTAAATTTCGAGCTGACTACATACATAAATGCAGTAATAAAAATGTAAACGTAATTGTTGTTATTATGTGTTTTGAACAATTGCAAAAATGTGAAACTAGAAATTCGCCATTTTGAGACATTGCAATTCAGCAATGCATGTTTTCAACATGGTCTGTTGAAACATATATGTTCAAAAATTTGGCCACTTTCAGGTATTTTAGCAGCTATAAGTGGTAATGAGGTAAGTGATGAGCGTGCGTTAAAATGCAATTCTAGAAAACTAATGATTCGCTTGATTCGTTTGCCTGACCCGCTCAGAACTTTTGTATTCAAGTTATAAAATTTTTTTCGAAGACGGATTCTATCTATATAAATATAATTTTATCATTTCATACTAGTACTATAATCGGGCTTCGCTTAAATTACTTAATCAATACCAAATTTCGGTTTACAAAATGGCGTCTGGTACAGTATTGCTTTGTGCAAATACGTTGTCACTGATCTTTCCAGGTCTCCACAGCCAATTCTTCTTCTAAAATTCCAATTTGCGTTGTTATCATAGTAGAAAGCGGTCAATGGCAAGGTTGCTATCGGCTAACCATAACAACCTGTTTACAAAACCACGTTAACAAACGATCACTGAAGTGTCTGTCCGAATCCGTAAACAATAATCAAAGAAAGCGCATCCGCAAAATATTGTTAATTTGCCACACAAGAAGCATTATGTCACTTCTTCATTATGGCGTAATTTTCCTTTCAAAAGTTGTCACTGTAAATACAAACACCCATTTTGAAAGCTTTACTGGAGCAAATGTCATATGTTATTCCAATGAACATGACCGCAGTCGAAGATTTTACGTCATATTCCCAACTAATTTCCGAACACTGAACATCTGACAAAAGTTGATAATAGAAGGCAGGCGACGTTTTGAACTTTCAAGTCTTCATATTGTCATTTATAGGAAGCCGTGACGATAATGTCCACAATTTACACTTCAAACGTCTTTAAAATCTACCTCGAGAGCTGTCAATCCTCATATTTCAAAGCGATGCTTGTCACGCTAAATATTATCTTCTTCAAGAACATTTGTAAACAACGCAGCTTTGTTGGACTTGTCCATTATGCAGGCATGTAAGACTGCTACATAATATTAGTGTGGACATGAGATTGGAAAAATGATAAAAGACTGTTGATGGAAATGTGTACCATCAGTGATCTGCACAAACACAACGCATTGTTTATATCCATAACCTGTAATTTTGATAAATGAATTGCGTGATTTTTGGATCTATTTTAATGATTGTGATTGAAGCAATGGCGATAATATTGCTTTCAACGTCGTGATGATGAAATTTGATTGAATCTCTAAAGTTTAAGTTTTTACACTACAGAAATAATAAATTTTCATGATCATTATGATTATGGTAATAATATTGCGCGTGTCATTGGGACATGTAGATTTTTTTCAATTTTCATTCAAATACTTAAGAAATAGGCTGTTTTCAATAACCAAAATAATAAAACACACTAACATAAAATGTGCCTGATTTTATTACTTATATTAATTTGCTACAAATTGAGCTATAAATTAGTTCAAACAGCAGTCATTGAAATTTTCCTGCTTAAAAAAGCAAGGCAGTGGTAAATTGTTTTACCATTGTCTTGGGCAGATAGATACCACTCAGATACTCTCCACCATAGAGGTCCTGTTGTGTATTGCTGTTTTGCCTTTAGGTTGCAGTTCTTGATTGGTGATGGAAATCTAGTTTTTTTTTTAAAATAGGTATAATAATACTAGGTCACCTAGTTTCAATTTCAAAACCAGTTAGTGCTTTGGTTACAAACCAGGTAATCATCGTTAGGATGCATTCCAAGCAATTTGATGGATTTGAAGATTAAAATCTTTTAATAGCCTATTCTAAAATCTTTTCAGAATGAAAGTATGGTGTACTAGATACCTATTTTTTAACCTGGTACCTAGTTCGAAATTGAGTAAATTTTACCTTTTTTACCTAGTCAATTTACTAGGTGAAACTTAGAACAGAGAATTCGGTTAAAGTAAAAATAGGTCGAATACATGTCAAAGAAACTAGGGCAAAGTATTTTAAAAATAAACTTAATGAACGAGGTATATTCGGTAAACTCGGCACTTTTACCTAAAATTGCCAACTCTATTGGCTTCACACATTTAGATTATATAGATTTTCGCCACATCAGCGTTCGTTACTCGTTCCTTTCACGTACTGTGTTGTTCCCAGAGTAAATCTCTATAACAATGTTAATACTAATAATATTAAAACGATTCTCTATACTTACTTAAATTTTGAATACCGTTAAAAAGCTCGTAACACATTCGTAACAGTTTATGGTAATAATATAACAGTTGAAGACTTTAGAGCCGTCTTTATTATTAATTTAAAAGTTTATTTGTTCATCTTCATTATTAAACTTTCGTTTCGTGTAATTCTGCCTTTAAACTTACAGTTAAATTTATGGAATGGTTATACCAAATGAGTAATGATACACATTCGACCTGAAGTGCAATGCGGCTTCCGTAAAATACTATTAAATTAAACTTTATTATACTGACAACTGAAAACTTTTTTAATAATTCATGAAAGTGAGAAAATTAGTATTTTATTCCGGATATCAATGTTCTGGTGGCACGGAATATTTACAATTCTCCATAAATTCAACTCGCGCTGTGAGAGGACGAGAAGTTGGAATAAAAAATGTAGTCGGGGCAGATAAATATTGAGTGCTAAAGCATGGACCACGAATGGATCGCGCTTAGAAGGCGATTTTATTTATCTAAAGAGTATATACATACATACATACCTAGAAGGCGCGATCCATCCGCGGCGCATGTTTGGAGGAATATAATGTCTTATTTATTCAAAGAGTATACATTATGTACACACTGTTTTTTTACTTTCTCCTAAAGCTGCATAGTTTTAATGAATATATTAAATTACACAATGAAGACCTTAGAAGCTCAAGAAAAAAATAAATAAAAAATTCTTTAAACAGCGAAGCTATTCAAAATTGGGTCAACGAGATTGTGCGTTGAGTTAATAGGTCTATTTTTGCACAGGACATATGATTACGTAAAAGCAATAAATTTGTTAATTTATAAATTTTTCAAAAAGATTCATTGTTGGAGGCAAATCAATAGGGATGTGTTCAAAATAATAATCACAGCAAAGCAGATGGTATACAGGCTCATGGAGAAAGGACAGAAAGAACATGATTGCGTATAAATACTAACGTTAGATAATATTATATCGTGTGGTTCAAGAGGGTGATATAAATGTAATGCCCTTTACTTATCAGCCAGTATTCCAAAAGGTACTTTAAACAATGAACAAGGTTGCGTTATGGTGTTTGGTCATGTATTTTCAGTGCAGGATTTTTTGGTTGGCAAATACGCCAACAAATGCGCTTTACCCGATTAATTTTTTCGATTATTTTTATTCATGAATAATCTATAGCGCAGTTGACCGATCTTGCTCAGTTCGACTCTCGAATATAACACATTTATTCGGCAGTGGTGCCATTATGCATCTTGTCATACATATAAAATGTTATCTTTGTTGCAATTACGGATGCTAAAAGGTATGTTTCAAGTGTTCTGAAACCAGATAATTAGTAGTAGTGCTTGAGTGTGTTTCCTGAGATTATGAGGGCTTGAATAAAAATAATGTAAGTTCGACCCAATTCGCATTTATTTAATCTCGATGATAGAAGTTCGCATCGTTTTAAAACACATTTGTTACACTTGGTGGCTCTAAAATATATTTGAAAAGTATCTTTGGTGTTAAATAAACGAACACCCAAATTACGGCGGCCTAAACTTAATCCGAAAATGAAAGCGTTCAAAGATTTTCTTTTAAATGTAGCTAATGCTTCCCAGTCAGAAATTTTATTTTGTCAAACTTGAGCCACGTATGAGCCAAAAGATATTTTGACAATTTTTTCCGATTGGGTTACCCAATAAGTTATTTTATTTTGTTAAGCACTTAGAGTCACAGATGGATCGCGTCTGACCACCAAGTTTATTCTGCAAGACTGAGTAAGTGGAAAAGGAAATATTGAAATATCAAGTTAAGCATCTGACTAGAATGTACTCTAATCCTGAATTGGGACAAAAAATCTCGATTGGACTATTCCAAAACTGATTTTGGAGAGAATTTCAAGTTTACGTTTGCGGAAACTTTTTCAAATTTGCTTAATATGTTTTCAATTTTATCGAAAAAAAAGGGCGTTAGGATCAGCTACGCAATTGAATTCGGGATATTTAAACAAGAACGTACTCATACGCACAATCCCACATATTTCTAATATTTGATTCGGGGAACCGTCATTACTTTACTTATACGCTCATTACGCATAGTGAAATTTACACATATTACGAAATTTTGTATCTAAAATTTAAAATAAGAAAATGTTTCGTAATTATATTTTTTCAGATCTTGGGGAAACACATCACGAAGTTTTCATTATTCTATTTTTTGTTATTCTCGGTTATTTATTATTGGCGTCAAATTGTCAAATACTAGTATAATGAGGTTGTTATTATATTGTATAACTGTCGATGTCATGCCATTATTCAGGTAATACAATTTACTACTTGCATCTCAGTATAAAGATAATATTATGCTGCATTATTAAGTGATATTAAAACATGATTTGATAAAAAAAAATAAGCTGTCTTAAAATTTTTCTTTTATTTCAAACGAAATCAAAAAACGAATCGCTACAACCGCACAGTAGCGAACAGAAAACCATTTCTTCAGGAGCATGTCATAATTATTCAGTCACTGAAGATTTCCTGATTATGAATAAAACATCTGTTTTGACGGTTTAAAAATAAATTCAATACATGAATACAAAAACAGTAGTCCGTACCATATTTTTTCCTTGTCGACCGAAATTAGCTTCAAGAGAGGTATATGAATGCGAAATGTATGTCAAATAATACAGGTAGACGTTTCGAGTTGAATCTGACCTTGGTCTTCAAAGCATCAAGATAGCTAAAATAATATTATTAAATTATTATTCCAGTTCCTGCAAAAATGCAGACAAAAGAAGCAACAAAAAGTTACTTTGAAACAATGTAAAAAATTATTCTTCAAATCAGTGAAAATATTACATAGAAAAATTTGATATTTAACCCAGTCAGAAAAACAATGGTCATTTATGTTTTGCTAAGCATGGGTTGGTCACTGGTGGAATACCGCCTCGAGGCGCGGTCGATCTGTGACTCGTGTGTGATGAAATAGAATTTCTCACTGGGAAATCTCGTTCAATATTATCCACCTTGGACATTTCCGCAAAATTGCATATTTGCTTGAACTTCCAAAAACGAAACGAGTGAATTTCAAAACTGGAAGTAGTGCATGAAAGGTTTTTAGCCTTCGCGCTTGTTACATTATATCTGTATAAATCGACTATTTTTAAAACATTAGTAATTGAGCGCTGGAAAACAAAAAAGGGAGATTAACGCGTCGACTTGTTGATAAAGCAGTGAGATCTTCTTTACCCTGATCATTCTACTGTGAGCAGAAGTACGTAAAGATTGAAATCTTTATTTTTATATATGTATTCCCGGCGTGCATTGCTGTTAGGAAAGAGAATAACATTCACGCAATTACCTTATATCTTTGCATTCGAAGGACAGAAAGTATCGGTTCGTGAAATAATAGAATTCAATACTTATTGGAATATAACTTTGTTTAATATCGTGTTATTTTCTGCAAAGAAACCCTATTTTTCTAAACTTAAAAAATAAATAAAAAGATGAAGAGATTTACGGCATTTTTCTGTGTTCTCACATTATCTGTGATGTGTGTCTTATCTTATCCAACCGACAGAGGAAATCAGAATAATGATGAAGAAATTCCAAGACTACTAAATGGAAAAACTTTAATTAGGTAATATAAAAAGTAGGAATAAGGTTTTTGAAAAAGAGCGTTCTAACGACTATTACAAAGGTTGAATTTCTGGCCTAAAAGGCTATACCAATAACCGACAATTCCTTCTTTTATTTTTATAGCCACTCATTTGAGTGAGGTATTACACTAAAACCTGATCAATGGCCTATACCGGCGGCCACTTATAGACGAGTGTTGTTGGTAAGATATGATCTTTCCGGTTCGGTCGAGCCTACCCTGGGCTGAGAAGTTGATTTCTGAAGTCCTTGATTTCTGAAGTCCTTGACAAGCGATCTATTTGAAAAGCTTTCATTGGAATGTTCATGAAAATGGTATTATTTCGTACTCGATGTCTAATATATTCGCCTTACAAAACAAATGTTCCGATAGCTTTGTTCGAAATAATTTCGATGCACGTTTGCCTCATTATACATAAACTACATATGGATCTCGCCGAAGAGGCGCGGTCAATCTGTAGCTTGTGTTTGACGTTTGATGTGACAATTTGAAAACATGAGAAAGAGACGAGCGAGTTGTCTTACTCCATTTTATTGGTATTTATAAACAGGAAACGTTCTACTAATGCCGACATTGGCTTGAATGGATCGAGAAGTTCTAGAATGCAACAGCTTTTGCGTCGCTACATGCTGCTTACGATTCTGGAAAACGTGAAAGGAAAAAGATCATGGAAATCCGATAAATTTCCAACTCACAGCGATGGTTCGCTTGATTATGACAGCATTGCCGGTAAAATATTTCATTTGGGGATGATAAAGTACTAAAATTTTTTTAAGTAGTATAGTAATTTTTTATAGTATCTGCCTAATTAAATTCAAAATTTAAAACAAAATATGAAATTTGCCTCTTGATAATATAATTAATATATGTATATATATATATATATATGATAATACCTCATACGAAGAGTTTGCTGTTATTGCACTCCTTGCTCAAAAGATTTGCCAATTAAACACTATACGGCCACCTTCGTATGATGTCTATAAAATTTGTTTATTTGCTGATTATTTGCTAGAAGAAGAACGCTTCACTTCTGTCGTGTGAGCATAAACCCAAAAAAGAATTGAAATTCAAAATTAAGCGAACGATTTTTTATTTAGGAAAAATGCAATTTAACTTCGATTGAAAGTAAATGCACTGTAATTGCATCACAATTTAGCTTATATAACATTATATTTATGGTTCTACTTAATTCTTTCAGGTGTAGTTTTGAGGAACGAACCACACAGAAGTCCATGGTATTTGGTCGACATGAAACGCGATGTTCATTCTACACCTAAAGGTATTAAAATACAATATAATTGCTTCTTCGCAGTATTGTCACATTGTTCCACGTCTTGCGTGTCTAGTTGAAATGACATTTCTGTAAAAATTTGCATTTCAATGTTTGAAGATATTCCAAAGAATGGTCAAACAGTCCACTCTGCGGTCAAGATGAGCGTGAGCGTCTGGAATTACTTAAACAAATGACATGTTCTGTAGGTGTTCAAAATTTTTCGCAGTTGGATATTTTATAAAAAAATTTAACACCGAAACGAAACCTTCCATGCTAGTATTATTTAAAGCATCAACATAATTGACAACATTTTTGAATAATAATAATTTCTTTTCCGATATAACAAAAATCACATTTTGTGACCAGTTACTGAAATGAACCATTTTGAAATTTCAAGATTGAGTTGTCAATTTTTTAAATTCTTAGATAATGAAGTATTTATGTTTTATACAGGTTTTCCGGAACTGTACGAATTAGACGGTATGTCGTTACGTAGGACATCCGACCCTGAAAAGGACATACTTCACGAGTTACCAAGAATGAATGATGAAATCACGCAGGAAAACTTTCCGTTACTGCAGACTTTGATGCAGGCAGCAAACGACCAGAGAAACGCTCAAGATCAGCGTTTAGGTGAACTTGCATCTGATGAAATGGAAGGAAATACCGAAGCTAAGCTAATCGATCTTCTCAAAAATTAAATATACTTCATGTAATCGGCATTGAACCGTTATTTCCGTGGCATATAATTTTTAATATTTCATGCATTTTTATTTTGTTGCACTGTGTTTAATAATAAGAGCGTACGTTTTGTATTTCATGCGGTATATATTATTTTATGAACTTTATGTCTAATAAATATTGAAAGTGCAAATTACGTATATCATCAGTTTGGACTTACAGGGAGATTAATTAATCACTTCAGAGTTTGCTCCAAAGAAGTATGGTCGATCTGTGGCTATGTTTCACAAAAAGGTTTTTTGGATTGAGTGAATAATTTTAAAGTTATTTTGGTTAGTTCGAAAATTTATTAAGACAGAAATCTTGGAAGTTGAAGTTATTGCGAATTGTTTATGATTTTTTTTTTTTAATTTGGAATTACACTTTTTATAGTCTCCGCAGCAAATCCAGAAATGTTTCGTGGGTATACTGGAGGGCTTGGTGTCATGTTGCCATCGCTACTCAGAAGTATTTAGAGATTGACCTTTGCATTTTTCGAAAAGTTCTCGAAATTATTACACGCCTTCGGCGCTCGTTAGGTGGTATCATTGTTAAGCAACTCATAGACACCGATATCTCATTTTTGAATCGCTTTTTGATGCGTCGGTACGCAGCCTTTACTATAAGATGCCACAGTGCGGAGAGTGCTTAGTCGAAATATTATGGCGTGTGGATATACGACGCACGTGAAGGTTTTTAAACCAAAAAATCGTTTTTGACGAAGACTTTTTCACATTGAACGTTACAAAAATCGCGCCCCAAAGCGAAAAAATCTTTCAAAGTGTGCAATTGATTTGATCTTGTAGGTGACTTTTTTGAAGTAAAATGGTCTAAGTGAAGTATTTTTATTCTGGATTTATGATTTCACTCATATTTGAATAGATTTTTGCCTTTGAATAGATCAAAACTTTATCGCAATCCTACGCCAATCCAAACCGAATACAAATTTCTGTCAGTAAATCGTTTACTGTTGTAATTTCCTATCGTTTTCCGATTTTTTTTTTTAATCAACTGTCATATTTATTTATAATTATAATTTTTCAATATATATTCGGTTTTAAGCTTTTTGAACCTCACGTGTGAATGTTATGGATTCTTTTTAACGCCACTTTGTGGGTGCGATGGCGCCTAGTGGATAAACATGTTGGCATCGCAGGTTGGAGATCTCGGGTTCGAGTCCCAGCGAATCCGCCTCGATCATCCATGCCAACCACTCAACCCAGGGTGTAATTACTAAGACGCTAAGCCGAACATGAAAAGATCACATCTTTCCAGCAATTCTAACCCTGCCCGTCTATAAATGGCCGCTATTAAAAAAATGTTTGTGAAATCGCAAGAGAAGGTAATATATATTTATATGCCGAAGAAAAGTCGCAAACACACAGAGGATATACGTTTACCGTGTTTTCTGATTGAAGTTATACCTAGGTATTTTACTAGGTAAAATAGGTAAATACACCTATTTTTTAACTAGGTACCTGAAAAAAATGAACTAGGTATTGGTTCGAAAAAGTACGTACCTAATATGAAAATCTAGGTATTTTTCATTTATTCATTGTAATAATGTTTTTGAAATTGGCAAATCGGCGATTTCTATCTTCAGTTCTATTGAAAATGTCCTAAATGCAGCAAAACGACGATCACCTAGTTGGTTTGTAATCTAAGAACTACCTAATTTTGAAAGCGAAACCAGGTTACCTAGTAATACTCTACCTAATTTGCTGGTAAAGTCGTTTTACTTTGCCTAGTTCAAGTAAACGCTAGGTTGCCACCACTACTCATAAGCCATATACAACATAGAAAAAATACAAGATGTTGTCAGAATGTTTATAAACATTCTTAAATTTGAATAAACTTTAATATGAAAATTGACTAATGAACTGGTGTTTATGAAGAATTATTGACGTGTAAAACGGATCCAGGTCGACGTCGTTCAGCGAATAAATTTGTATTCAAGTTTAATTATACATTTGAATTTGAATAGATTTCTCACGCCTGTTTATTCCTAACACATCTCGTCTTATCGATTTGGCAATAATTGGTCCAAATATTTATTCATTTCAAATAACAAGCCCTAAATCAAATATGTGATAGTTTACTGTCACGCGCGCACAGTATTTTAGATGTAATGCATTATGGTCGATACGTCAATCATCTGGTCTTCATTAATATTTCAGGAACTCGGTAAAAAAACCTTCATGTTGATGACATTCAACATAAAAGTTGGCACCCTGCCATCACTCGTCCTTAGATTCCAATGCAGTGACATTTTTACAGGAGGCAAAGGTGGCGAAACAAATTGGGGTATGGTTGGGAAATGAGCGTAAACATAAATTCAAATAGGTGGAAAACATCTCACGGTCCAATGTGGGACTGAACAGCAATAAAAAGTGCTTTGGGTTTATCTGCCCTGGGCGATGGTAACGCCGTTTACCACCACTATTTCTAAAGTAAGCAACAACGCGGGTGTCGGGGTAGAGGAGTCGCTCTGAATCTTCAATTTCCAACAAGCAATCCAATTTAGCTTACGGCAGGGAGGGCAGCATGCCCCTCCCTATCCTCGTCCCACAGAAGAGGTTTGAAAAAAAGGTGCCTAACAACGTAAGATCTGCCAAGCTACTGGGTTTTAAATTCCTGTGTAAATGTGTATAGGCACTTGAAATTTTGAGCACAATGAATTGAATCGAATATAACTAGCCTAAAGTACTCCAGTGATTTGTAGTTTCTGTAGCTTTTATCTGAGATTTTTTTAATATGCTAAATGTATCATTGAAATAATAAAAGCACTTTTTTCTATTCACCTATAAATGTAAAACGTCCATTAGAAAAAGGACGAAACGCTTGAGAACCTCGGCGAGGAATTTTTTCAAGATATTCTTTATCAGTTTCCACGCAAGCAGCCGTTCATTGTTTTGAAACCTTTAGTCATCACACACACTACGGGCAGTGCTTATTTAGAACTTTGAAAACGGAGGGGTGGGTAGAATCTGTTTTAGGAAAATTATTACGCGCGTATAACGACGGTTCAACAATCGAAAAATCGCGAATTTTTTTTATTTTAGGTTCTAAAATGGTCTATGCGCAATTACTGCCGTAGTTATGTGTAAAAAAATTGAGCTTTCCTGCGTTCGAAAGCAATCAAATGTCATTCTACTATTTTTCTCCGTTTGTGAGGAGGGTTACTATGGTACCATGCCCTCCCTCCACCTCATATATCATAGTGAACTGTTAAAACAAATTCGATACTGACCAACCCGCAACTAATTTTTCCCATAATCCTATTTTGTCCTCTCCGCCACTCCCAGTTCCGCCGACAAGGGGTAGAATACTAAAAACTCTATATTGTTTTCCAAGTAAGGTAAGCAAACGCGTTTTACTTTCTTCTAATGTTTCCTTGAACTTATTCCGTGACACGTTTTCAAATTTTCTTTTAGGTTTCGTTTGCTTTCCTGATACTCTGTAATGTTATATCTTTATTTGTATCACTGTGTCTGTGTCGACAGAGGTGTCGAAATAAACTATGTTTAACTATGTCTATGTTTAAGTGTTTAGCAACTTGTTTGTAAGTTTGTCATACATCTTTATTCTGCAGTCAAATGTGCCATGGTTGAATTGCATGTTCTGTCACCTCTACTGAATATACCAAGTTTAGCGTGAGTGATTTACTTGTTAGTGCCGCACTTATTCCGTTTGCTTCAAAAATCGAAATTCCCCTGGGCTAGATATTCGTGGAATTCTCTCCAAAACAAAAACTAATTGGTAGGGTGAAAGGTCAACTAGCCTTTCCTTATGGGAATTCCCTATTGTTGGGGGTTCCCCAAATTAGTTTTGTTGTCCCAGGTCTAGTTTCTTGTGCTTCGTTTCTTCTCAACTCGTCGTATGCGTACGGTCTGACGGTACTTATGCAGAATGTAAGTTACTGCGGCAGGTGGCATTCAATGGCAAATGGCATTAAATACTCATCTGTTTTAAAACCGGGTGCCCGGATAGCTCAATCGGTAAAAGCTTTGGGAATATACGCTTCGAACTAGTCTCTCCATCTCCGATCGTCATGACGCGAGTTCAAAACTAATGCGGGATGATGATTAGGGCCTATATGCTGGATTGATTTGCTGGACGCCTTATCGGTGCACGATGGTTCAAGTAACACTGCATACCACTTCCTCCACGAACCATGTCCATGAAAGAGAGAGAGAGAGAGAGAATTTATTATTTTGTCAACCAGAAATGCAACACATAATACATTAAATTGTATGTAGATACACAGCATATGTATTTCGGTACAGACTGGGGAATGGCGATATGACCAGTTGGTCATCAAAGTCTGCCATCACCCATTCTGGCCAAATATATATAAAGAAAAATTTGCAATAAACTATAATAAACTTTGCACTTACAAATGATGACACTTTTCAAAAAAATATTTTAACACTCTCATTTACCACATAGCATTCAAGCACATTGGTGTTCGTATTCTAAAATTCAACACAGACACCAAGAATACCTGGTAAATTTGCGAAAGAGAACAAAAAAGAGGTAATCGAGGCAATATAATAAATAAACAGAGGGGAACACTATAGCTGCTTAACTATAGTAGTTCAATAAAAAAATAGTAGCTCAGCTAAATATTCAGTCCAATGGTATTTCAAAAGCAATGTATCACGCCTATCGTGTAGAGTGAAACTTTATACAAGAAGACAAAATGAGATGGTTATAGGAATCCTAACTAACTGTATGTATATAGCATATGTAAATAAGGATACCTCAGTACCGGTGATCACCAATAAATGACACAAAAAAGACATAACTAGTAAAATATTTACAATGTCTTATAATCACTGCATGAATTATCATGATTTAATATAAGACACATCAGAACACAATATCAGTAATCACTGATTAAAAAGCACAAGTATTTTTTTTTAAATAGAGAATATGTGGATTCCTTGATATTCTCAGAAATGCTGTTCCATATTTTAACCCCAGTAACTTTAATGCACAGGAAAAATGAATGAATTGATGAGCCAAAACCTTCACCCGATTCCGAACTGGTGTCTGCACAAGAGGTCTTACTTCGCCATATGGTTGAAATGTGTTTTTGGCTTTTCTTTCTGGCAGGATAAAAATGAAATCCTATCCCTATGTCAAGCCAAAAACCTTCACCCCGATTCGGCATTCAGACTGATAGCTGCATGAGAGGTCGTGGTTCGCCATATGATTGAGTTGAATTCTCGGCTTTCCTTTCCCGCAGGATAAAAATGAAATCCCATCCTATTTAGTCTGGTCCATTTTGTTAACATTTCTGACAGTCTGATTTTACATTGACAGATAGCATGAGACTTTGAGATTGCTGAAAGGTTAAAAATTTGTAGAAACTTGTCCGGTCACGAAATCTGATGTGCACCATCAGCATGGAGCTAAAATAAATATTCATAAAAATAGTCACGCTGTTCAAAATCTGAAAATTGACTTACTTAGACAGTCCAAAAATGTTGATATGTACGATTTTTTTGGGTACGAATTGACTGGCAACCCATTCTAATCAGTGGTGCAAATGTCTATAAGCATTTTTTAAATCTCAAAATATTTCAAATCATCTTTTCTTGGTCAGATTTGCTTGAAGCTATGCATTTATCATAGGATAGGGATATGATTTCATTTTTCTTCTGTGGAGAGGCAAGCCATGAATATAGCTTAATTATATTGCAAAACGACGACCTCTCGTGCAGACACCACATTCGAATTAGAGTGAACCTTTTTGGCTTATCATATTTCTCATTTTTCCCCATGCACGGACCTGCTTGGTGGAGTAAGACGTAAGCAGTGCCTATATGAACCATGTGTACGCTAAATATGGCATTTGGCAAAACAAAAGTTAACACTCCGATGAGTGACATAAATGAATGACAGCAAAACTATGCCTGTATAATTTAGACAGTACCATGGATGTATAAACTTGCGAGAAAAAAAGAAAATTATAGATGGTTATTATTCATTAAATGGCCAAAGATTGAATGTGGATTCCCCTATTATAGTTTCAAAAAACTCGGAATAAAGATATACCTTATATCTCCTATTTTCTTATTTTAGACGAATGGCTGGGCAAGTTTATTATGTCGGTGTGGATGTGGGTACTTCAAGTGTTCGGGCTGCGCTATTTGACTCTGTTGGACATGCATTGAAAACAAAAGTGAAAAAACTGACTATTTACAACCCTTATCCTAATCACTACGAGCAATCATCAGAGGAAATCTGGAATTATTCTTGTGATGTAATTAAGGTAAATATTAATAATAAACTGACGGGTAAACATCTAACAATTTGATTATAATAAAAATATTCGGGGTGTGATTCTCAGCTATAAAATGCTAGACCCTTTACCTTTTCATAATTTTGTTTTGTTTCACATACATAGGATAGGTACTATATTTTTGGGTTTCATCAATGTTGGATTCATTTTGATGTATTTGCTTAATAAAATATTCGCTCCAAGTATTAAGATCTATCTATCTAGCCCATGTCCATCTGATCATAAGTTGATGAGAGATTATGCGCTTATATAATATATAAAAAAATCAGGCTGTTTCTTCGAGTCTATTACTTTTTGCTATAAATTGATTATAAGACATTTATAATTATATTTTCAGGATGTAATTGATGGGTTCCCATCTGACAGTATTAATGGAATAGGATTTGATGCAACATGCTCTCTAGTCGTATTAGATGAAAATTTCAATCCTATATCTGTCAACTGTGAAGGTTAGAATATTATTATTATAATAATCTGTATAATGTTGACTTCATTTTATTGGAGTCTCCATCTAAATAAAGCGACAATATTGCAAGGTGTCTAAACATTGAAATAGGTAGTAAGTGAACTTTATTTTGACAGAATCTTTATGTCATCTGAATAACCAACTATAAAATGATGTATTGTACCAGATTTTACAAAAGAATGGGATTTTTGCCAAAAGTTAGGTCATGGGGACTTTCTTGGCTGTCATGGATCACTGAAGGGTTAAGTGTTTAATTTGACATAACAAATAATTTTCTACAATTATCAAGAATCTTGTGCTTTCTGTTATTCTTGGATGTACCACTTCAATAATGTTTGGTAAATTAATGTAAGGTGATAACAAAAGAAATGTGATGATGTGGATGGATCATCGTGCTGGAAAACAAGCAGACTTCATAAATGAGAAGAAGCATGATGTCCTTTCGTCAGTTGGTGGAAAAATATCTCTTGAAATGCAGCCTCCTAAATTATTGTGGTTGAAGCAAGTGAGAATTATAATTTTTTTCCATATTTTTTGACAGATTATGATATTTCTAAATATTACTAAATTAGGGTTTTATGCGGTATATATTAGAGATGGGCCGATGTATCGGTTTCGGCAAGTAACAGTACTGGTATCGGGAAATTTCCATCACCGATATCGGATACCTTTTTACAACGGAGCGTACGGATACGCTTTATTTACTGATAATAAATGAAAAGACCACTGCTCTGAAAAATGATTCAAACATGGCATACCTCGCGTGAACAATTTTATTTACAATTTGGGTTGTATTAAATAAAACCCATCAATCCACTGACTATATGCTCTATTTTATGCAGAAAAAGGCGTTAAGGTTGCACTTCACGTTTGCGTAGGTTGCGTTTTTTCTTGATTTGTTTTATTTTACCTATGTGTTTCACGCAAGCGCAATGCTCTGCATGCATCTTCTTACGTTTTCCAATGAAACAGAACAGTTTGCTATGAAAGCTACCGCAGAGTGCCTGTTTTTTTTTTTGCGTTTGTGCTTTGTACACATTAACGCAAAGCAATGCAGGCGTGTTTTGCCATTTTTGTTTTATTGCTCGTAACGTAATGCAACGCATCGGTAAGACAACTTCATGTGTATTGTGGACTTCAGATGTCACAGTTGTGTAACCACAATCATTTGCACTCAATCTTTGGACTCATGTATGCTTGAACGCAGCAACAATCCATAAAGGTTTGCACTCCAATGAATGCAAGAGTTCAAGGGTGCAAACGTACGTAGGCGCACACATACGTGGGTGCAACTATAAAAAGGACATAAGTATTTGGATACAAAAATTCTTTTAACATATTTAACAAAGTACTCGGTATCGGAATATAAATTATGAAGGTGGTATTGATACTTGTATCGGTATCGGCGAAAATATTGGTATCGGCCCATCTCTAATATATATTTATGAATAAAGTTGAATACTTTTTAATTTCCACAAATCTATCTATTGCTGATAATATGTTCATATTGACTTTGTTGTGTGGTTTTATCTAACACCAACCACAGATAGACTTACTCATGTTGGAAAAACTTTTCTTCTTCCTATTTCAAGAAGGGTTCTTAAAAAAGCCTCTCAAAGACTTTCTAGGAAGATGCCAAAGAGCAAATGCCCTGTAGGCATGGGCTTGAGAATTGCCCTAACATATTCCTTGCATGTCATAAGAAGCTTATCAGGCGATTACAAGGAAACAAAGTACTGGAAGATGGTTGTACCATCAGGTACAGCAGATACCACTCACTGTACTTCATTGTAGAGATTCAGTCCTCTTCCGAGGTTTTTTCAACTTTGAATGCAGTTGCTGGTATTATATTTGGAGGTAACTATTTTGTAATATAACGGGTCATTAGCTGCTTCCTATAGGTGCTGCTGTCCTGGCCTGAAGGAATGAAAAAAATATATCTTAAGCTATGTTCACAGAACCTTACTGTTGAATGTTGGGCCAAATCAGCAAATTTCTTCGATCTTCCTGATTTTTTAACTTGGAAAGCAACAGGTTCATTGAGTCGATCAATATGTTCTGCCGCCTGCAAGTGGACATATTCTCCTACAAATGGATGGAGTGAGAGTTTCTGGTCACAGATTGGTCTCTCTGATCTAACAGAAAATTCCTTCAAAAGGATAGGTAGGGAAAGACCAGGCATCTATTGATATTTTTTGCGTATTTCTTGATCGATCTTCAAATTAGTCTTGTTTTGGATTACAATAAAACATACAATTGTTGTATGTATTTATCTCATTATTAATGGTTGCAATTTGCCTTTCTCCACATCCAAAGTTATCTCACTGGTGTAATATATGTAGAGAAAATATTTATTCATTATAAATTTTTGCCAAAGAGTACAGAAATTCAAGCAAATTATGCCAAATTTCGTTGACTCGAATTGACAAAAATGTGGAAATTGAAATAAAATAACATATAATATAGAAGAATTTAGTGATGAAAACTTGTGAAATGGTTGATTTGAGGGTAAAGGATGATACTAAGAATAAAATTAACAGAACAGAACTGTGTCAGTTCTATCAATGTAATAGTCAGTAACATCGGACGACACTTGAAAATAATACTGTTAGACTTGAAGAAAGGCTCATATCAAATTAAGGTCGAATTTTGTCCTTGATTTTATTTGGAATTCTGTGAATTTCATTTATTCTTTGCACTCAGGTTGTGAAGTTCAGCACATAGGACGGTCAGTTGGCAATGGAATCACTGAAAAAGCTTCTAGAGAAACAAATCTCAGAGTTGGAACATCTGTTGGAGTCTCTGTTATTGATGCGCATTGTGGTATGTTGAGCTCTTTCATCAGTTAGTAGTACAAGAATCTAAGTTTGAACTCAAGGATATATTTCTCAATCCCCCCCCCCCCCCTTCCTTTATATCATTTATAAGCAATTCACCTTGTCCTATTCTGTACCAGAGCACCTTGTCCTATTCTGTACCAGAGATAGGAGGAAACTTTCTTCTTGGTGCATGCAACATTGGGTAGTTTTTTGAAAGACAGTTCATGGCAGATTGTTTGTCAGGCCATTGATCTTTCAGCCTGGTTTACCATGAAACACCATAAATTATATTTGAATCGGAAATCGCTTTTGAATTAACTATATTCTTATACTACTATTAATGTTTCTGGCCTTTTTTAAAATATTTTTTGTTGCTGTGATCTGACGTTGCTAATTTTTTTGCCTTGTGGTAACACCTTGATGTTACTAATAAATACACAGCTTGAACACATATATCCCGTTTCTTTTATAGGTGGTATCGGTACAATCGGATGCAATTTGAGTCCACATGATTTTCAGTTCAATACAGCAAAAATAACCAACAGAATTGCTCTTATATCTGGAACATCATCCTGTCATATGGCAGTGAGTTTACAAAATTAAAGTATTGTAGTATAACACTGCAGATAGATTTAGAGACTCGGGAGTTATGTGATTTATACTTTTTGTGCAATATTCATTATCGATATTGCAATTACTTCATTTTGGCTTCAAAATGTTGTACGTAATTTGAATTGTTTTTTTTTAAAATTTTTCATAGCCACTTCTTAGAGTGGATCACCCTGTCCCAAGGCCCTGCGGCCACTTATATACGGGCAGGGTTGCAATTACTGGAAAGATATGATTTTTTCGCGTTCGGCTTAGCCTACCCAAGTTATTACCACCCTGGTTGAGTGGTGGGCATGGATAAGCCAGCCGGGCTCACTGGGACTCGAACCCGAGATCTTCAATCTGCGATGCCAACATGTTTAACCACTATGCCACTCCGTCCACAATTTTAATGAGGAATCGATATGTGTCACGCACACTTAACGAATTATTTTGCTACAAATTGTTTTCGACGGGATATTGTAATCAGAGAAAGTCAATCAGAATAGTGTATAGGTAACTGATTGATTTTATCATGAACTGTTGATATGAGTCTTCTCAATCAATATATTTTGATACAGACACAATATATTTTGATACAGGCACTTTATTGTATATGGTAAAGGCCATTTATCCACATACTCTTGGGGGGGAGGGGGTGTTTGAAATACTGCTGTAAAAGAGACTGGTTTAACATTTTTACAGTATGGTAGTCTTGATTATGAGCCTAGGTGACAGAATAAACAGCATTGCCTCAAAATTTGTTAATGTCAGTCTACCCTATTATGGACATTTTTAAGTCTGTGCAAGCCGAAATAGTAATACTGTTATCACTGATAAAAAATTTTAACTTTCTTGTTTTAGCTTTCTGAAAAACCATTTAGTCTATCTGGAATATGGGGCCCATATGATTCAGTCATGATTCCCGGTTTTTGGTTGAATGAAGGAGGACAAAGTGCAGTTGCAAGCTTGGTATGTTGGACCTTTTGATAGGTTCCAAATCGATAAAACTTTTTAGAACGTTTGTTCTCACTAATTCTATTAATGTAATCGTTTTTTTTACTGATTTCACACCAAACCATTCACTTGCACAGCAACTAAATGACTAAAACTGAATGCAAAGTATTCACTGATAGTTTAAAAATAGTTCATTAAAAATCCTGGTGCTTTTACTAAAATCCCTTTACGCTTGTCCTTGCCATTTTTAATTCCTTGTTAAAACTTGTGAAATAATCTCTATAATTCAGTCAAATATATCTCAACAGAGATAGAAATTTTCATCAAAAAATGAAATTTTCATGAAAAAGTTGAAAATAGCTTGCCACTGGGATAAGATTTTTTAACTACCATCATTATAATATGTACTTTGAGCAGCAAAACTGCTGCTGTGGACAACTAATTCAGAAATCAACTTAGGTTGAGCGTAAAATTTATTCAATTTCACACATTGTCATCCAGTCCCTCATTGTACAGATAGCTAAATATTTTGTGTGGAAGGCACAGGTTTATCTTTACGTTTGATATAATTATGTGCGAGAGAATTGGTTACTGAACACTTCACCTACTTAAAGGACTTCACATAATCACAGGTTGCAGCATCAGAGTGCCTGGCTATCTAAATCTGTAAAGTTTTGGAAATGTGCTTCAGCTATGCACTTTTGATCGTCCTGATGTAGGTTCAAATCCCATCAGGAAGTTCTGCTGGACACCCATGCACGGTGGTTCACATAATCGCTGTTCATGTACCGCAAAAAATGAGTCAAATTTTAAGCCAAAACCTTTACCCCTAAATGGAAACTGGTTTCTGCACAAGATGCCGCAGTTCACTATATGGTCAAGTCGTAGTATCTGCTTTCCACTCTTGTTAGATTAAAAATCAAAATCATATCCATCTACCATGTTCATGTGTTGGAAATTGGTTAGACAAAAAACACCTCAAATATGCACTTATAGTGTGCTACATGGCCAAGGAATATTTTTCAATTCCTTTGTCTTCAAAAAATAATAGTCTATATTAAAAACTGGCATGAACTTTTCAGCTGGATCATGTTGTTCAATCTCATCCAGCTTATGGAGAATTAGGGGAAATTTCTTCTGAAAGGTACTTCAATGCAATATTTTATTAGAGGCTTGTGTGGTCCATAAAAATCGTTAGGATGAATGAAAGACATATCTTTGCTGGGAATTTCAAATCTACTACCTGTAGTTAAAATTTTATTTGTATAATGGCTCTGCATTGAAAAGCTGACTATCAGCAGAATCATTCTTCTAATTAATTTTACATCTGGTTTATTGTTTTTCATGATTTTCAACTGTAGGATAATCTACCTACCCTGGCATCTTAAGCAAATATATTTTTTATAGCCACTTACTGGATTCTATCACCCTGACCAAGGCCTTGAACTAGCGGGCACATATAGACTGACATGGTTTAGATTTGTTGGAAAGCCAACGTGTTAACCAGTAGGCCATCGCGCCCCTTCAAATATGTACTATCACCGTCGGGATAAGCAACAATTTGAGTGTGCCATGGAGAGCCAATAGCAAAGATATTGAATGTTTTGTCGGATACAATCCATAAATAAACTGTACTTTGCTGGTTCATCGGCACATCATTTCTAACCAGGAATCAGTCTGTAAAATCCCAGCCAGATTTGTTTTTGTCTGAACATGTTTTGTAAAGTGTGAGTCATTGATGGATAGCGCTACCTAGCACGTCACCAGTTGAGCAATTAGAATCACTATGATTGTGTTTTACGTTATTAGTTTAAACAAACAACTGGAGTATCGATTTATACAAGCAAACGAGGGTCATTTTCTGATCATTTTCAGATTTATTACACTTTAATCTTGTCTGAAGAAGTTAGACTATGTTCTAACTAAAGCTTGCAATAATATTATATTTCTATTGAATGAGAACATTATATTTTTATAATTAGTATTATCTCAGTCATGCATCCTTTGGAATTCTCACACACAGATCTATGATTTTATGGAAACAAGGAGGGATAGGTAATTCATTGCAAGATATCAACGAATTGCTTACCCTTAAAACACATCGCTTTTGTAGTCAAGATCAAGTGCTTTGCTTTAATCCTGATTTATGGATCATCACTTAACAAAATGATATTTCTGATTGGGTTATAATCTATTTCAGAGGATGTCATGTCAACGCAGTTTTGAATGATATTTTACATGACATGGCAATAAAAAGTGAATATGAACATTTGGATCTGATGACCAGAAATATTCACGTTTGGCCTGACTATCATGGCAATCGATCACCTCTAGCTGATCCAACTATGACAGGAATGATATCGGGTTTGACATTGAATAAAAGCATCGAGGGATTAGCATTATTATACCTGGCTACTATGCAGGGTTTAGCAGTGAGTTCAAAATCTTTTTGAAGAAGGTGCTATATTTAGGAATGGACATACAGAATCTTACAATTTCAGAGTTATCCAAATTCTTCATATGCATAGGTAACATTGAACTATTAAGCTACATTGCAATGTGACACATGGCTAAAGAGCTCCAAGTCTGCTGTGGAAGCCCATCTACTGCACAAGGGTAATAATATATCACATATTGAAATCAATTATAACCTGGATATGGAGAATGAAATTTAAATTTATTATTTTGTTGCAAAACTAAACAATTTTAAATTTGCTGAATTACAGGCAATTATCAAAAATTTGTTTAAAGTTTCTGTTTTAAATTAGGCTTTAATTATCTTCATTATATAGATTCAGCTTCATCGTATATTTTACAGCTTGGAACTGTTCATATCCTCAATACAATGAGAGATGGAGGGCATTCATTTGACGTTATATTTCTCACAGGAGGATTGCAGAAGAATGAAGTGTTCATCCAAATCCATTCTAATGCTACAGGTACAATTACATATTTAATTATAGAAAAAATGGTCTAGTAAACTTTGCTTGAGAGGTTCAGTAAGTGACATCTCTGCATGCTCAGCCTTGATGGCAGATCATTTACGATTGCTAAACAATTTGCTATGACAGTTTGGACAGCATTAACGTCGTTTGACCAGGGTTATTTGCATGGCAGACCGCAGTCAGGATTATTATTGGTTTATAAAAATTCCGTTTGAGTGAAGTTCGAAACAATGCCTAAAAATTTTGATACGCAAACTTACAAAACATGTTTTGTATTATTCTAAATCTGCAGCCACACAATCGATGATGTACCTCATTCAATATTGCATTGCAGTATTTTACTTTTTCAGGATAGCTTGGCCTTTTACTGTTATAAAATACTTGTTCTGATGTAATTTGACACGAGGGGAAATGTAAGCCAGCGAGTTTCCCCCTTTCTCGTGGTTGGAAAGTAATCAAAAAAATGTTTTATTCCCAATTTAACTGCGGCATGGAATTTAAACTGAATATATTCAATATTAGGTCACATTTTAAGAGGTTGTAACAAACTGTCAACTTGATTGGTTTTTGGTTTAATTTGGCATAGCGAGCTTAAGGAATTTTTACCTGCCACTGGTGTAAGGTTTTCAATAACTATTTTAAGCTGGAAAATTACACCAATCCATGGTCAAAAGAGAGGGTATTGCGTTGTATGTGCTAATTACCGTATATTAATTTATATTTGCATGATTTTCGAAGTTGGGTACCTCATTTCCTTGTACATCTTTCATGCACAGGAACAAATGGCATAAAAGTGCATTTAAGGTATTTTTATTGTCCAATTCAAGGTATAAATAAATGTGTACATGCTAATGTCGGTAGGAACAGGTTCCTTGCATCAGTTATTAAACTATTAGTCTTTGCACTTGATAAGTTAGCTGTATGTCTGGATTACCACACTTTATTAAGTTGACAAAGAATGTCCTAGTACACCATTTCTTTAAGTATGGGTCGCCAAGGGTATAAAATTGGATGTGTTGTCAATCAAAAAATTTTAAAATGCGCGAAACAACTCTGAAACCCCCAAAAATATATATACAAAAGAATCGCTGGGTACCTCATCAACGCAGGTTTATAATGTTCACAGTAAATATTGCTAAGAGTGCAGAATTATTGCATGCCACCATTCCTGCATATGGATGTCATTACGCTGGTCGAAAGGTTAAAATTAACATCAAATAATTTGGGTCATTCAATAAAGTTTAAGAAGCAACGTCATAGTAGATATTCAAGTATGGACATGTTACTATGACCGTGTACTATACCCGCCCCTACGGCAATCTTGATACTATAACTGAATATTTTTTAGGATTGCCCATAGCTCTGAGCAAAGAAACAGAGACGGTTTTGCTGGGTGCTGCAATATTGGGAGCCTGCGCAACTGGAGAACAAACGTTGGAGGTAACAATCAATTTAATGTACAATTATTAATCTTATCTTAAAAATGTAAGCGAAATGCTTTTTTACTGGTTGAGATAACCTGGCAGCATTAATTAATAAATTACCTAGACTCACTAACAAAAAAATCCAGATATTTTTTGATTCATTATCCTGTTGGTAAAACACTACTACGAAGGTGTTGACAACCGATTGAAAATCGATCATCCACTACTCAATTTCCCTAGGTGTGAAATTTAGCATTCTTAACCCTGAATTAATCGGACGCACTGCCGGTTCAACCCGAGAAAGCAGAGAATATGGCAACCCTAATCTCATGCTGGTCTGGGAAAAACAGCAGCTGTTTTAAAGTAAATTATAATAGTGCATTCGCATAAACAAAACACTATTCAAACGAATTTCCCAACAAGTTTCTACTCACCTCGCTTGTGCCCATAAAGCATAGGACGTTTTCCAAATTTGCATTTCCGGGCTTTGGCCTACTGACAAATCATCACACACCAAAACATGCGTTTCGGAACTAACAACTGGCACGTTAAGAGCTACTCTGGCTTAAAAACCAGCAATTGAGCCGAAAAGCATTTCATACATACCAGAACCAATAAGGGTGGGTGCATAGAGTAGTATCTGCAGTACCTGAAAATTTTCCTACCCTCAAATTTAAAAACAATGTGGCAGATAGGCAAAATATTGAGGAGCAAAGAAAACTTTACAATTATGTGAACCTAAAAACTTGAATAAGTATATTTCATTTACACAGGACACAATGAAAAAAATGTCACATGTAGGAAAAACGATAAAACCTCAGCACCTAGAAACATTTTACAAGAAAAAGTATGAAGTATTTTTACATATGGCGGATTTTCAAGAGGAAAGCAAAAAAATTATGTCAATGAAATAAAGAATAAAATATGGTATTTTACTAGTGCAATTAATTAATTGGTGAAATAAATGTTGTCGAGTACATTCCACATTTGAATAGCTTGCGAGTGTGTAACATAATCGAATAACGGTCGCATAGAACAATTATGGGTGAATTGTGATGGCAAGAAAGCATAACAAATTCATCGAGATACACCTGGCCGATAAAAATTGGCCAAGACCTGCATGAATTTTGAATAATAAGATTTCTGAACATTTGCATGTGAGTTCACAGAAAATTATGCACAAAATTTGTAAGTACATTGCAAATCATACATGAGATTGATGGTATTTCTACACAACATAATGGATAGCATAGTAATATAAACAACAAAAAACTTTGTATTACGCAGGAGAAAATGTTTAGTTTTTACTGTTGGAAACCTATTAGCATGTTAAAGGATTTACTCACCACACTACTAGATGAAATCGTTCATATTAGTGCCCGAAATAATTTACTCTGGATTACTTTGGAATGGATTATAATCCAAATCTTATAAACGAGGCAGATTGACACCACCGCCAAGGGGTTACCGTTAACACTACTTCAAGCTTATAAAATGTGATAAAAAAAAATCACTGTATTGTTCAATGTGAGATAATCCTAATCAGAAATATTACAGAGAGAGAAATGTCCAAGACTTTTCACCTGGATGAAGACTGAAACGTCTGTTTCAACTTCAAACACCCGCCAGTTGCAATGTTGAACAAAAAGCTTATGTGATAGCAATGTTGATGTCATTTGAATAACCAGAAAAAATTCATGACAAATAATCACATATTCAAATGAAAACAAGATCACCTGATGCTGTAGGGTACATGGGTGACCTAAACAATGAACATTCCATATAATATCAGGTGGCATTGTCCTTATCCAATTAGTCAGTTATTTTAGAATCCTGATCGAAAGTAATTATCTAGTTTTATGCTGGAAGCACATATATATGGAAATGTTTGAAATTTGAAAATTCATGACTTTACTTCAAAATCAGCAATTCCCTTTATATGATTTCTTTTTAATTTGTAATAAGAGTTTTGATTACTGTTCAAAGTAGGTCAACCCCAATACCAGGTATTTGAAAATATAATCTCGCCTAGTCCTCGTTATATATGGTTACGAGATATTTTACTTTGATGGAGTTATCAGAAATTGTGCGATAAAATTTCCTAATCCCAACACAATGATAATAGAATGCAAAACAATAGATGTTGGTGTGAGAATGTTTCTTTTATGCATTGCGAACACGTGTACGGACACAGGCAATATAAAGATGTAAATCAGACCACACAATGATCCACTATATCTGTAAAAACAAAAGTCGCAAGTTAGCTTGTTTAATATGATAAAAAATCATTTACATTGCATAGTAAAATAAGAAGTAAAATAAAAATATAATACTTTTAATTTCATTTACTTGATACAATATTTTTTAACTTTTTGAGTGAATTTTGTTTTGATAAAGACAGTAGAGGTGTGCAAATCTTAACCAAAAGCATGTCTGTCTGATCAGATTCATTCGATATTCCCAGATTTCTCAGAAAAAAATACATACCGAATCAATCTATTTGGTAAGTGTATGACCTTAATGAGTGCCTTGTTTGATACCCGGCAAAGATAGATTGATTAGCAGAAGAGCTTCTAAGAGCAGTAAATGCAGAAGTCTCTTGAACGAGATACTTTGACCTGCATCTTTGGGACAACGTGCGATAAGAAGTTCTACTCTTGATACAGAGGTATAAAATGGATTGCATATTCATACAGCATAATATTTTCATTACTAACCGTATTATATCTCCAATATGAGGATAGAACATTGCCATTAAAACACATACTGTGACAAACAAAGCATTCAGTAGAAGTACATGAGGTAGTCTGTAAATGTAAAAATTGTTACCACATCTATAAAATCGAATCAAAGGAACTTGGGATGCATAACTGTTAATTGATCGATCGAAAAAAAAAATTAAGCATAATAACAGTTTTTTTGATTTGCTAATCCACCCAATCAGTGAAACGTTGGAATTTCGATATACGCATCTATGATCGTCTCGGCGATCTCGATAGTTTGAATCCTGTGAGGGATGATTATTACATGCCAGAGGCATGCTCGATGGCTCACCTGTGCTAGGTGGTTCACGTGCACTGTTTACGGCTTCCTCCACCAGCCAGGTCCATGCACAGGAAAAACGAGTTGAAATGTTGAGCCAAAAACCTTCACCCTGATTCGGAACAGATGGCTGCATCAGAGGTCGTGGTTCACATATGATTAAGCCGTATTCTCGGCTTTCCTCTCTCGCAGGAAAAAACTAAATACCATCCCATACTTATTTTTTTTTTTTTTATTGAAATTCGCTCAGAGCAAGGACACAGAAGAAGAATCAAACTTGAAAATTCTCCTGGAGCCACTGAAGTGAGTGCAAAGAGCTACATAAAATGCAGGAGCAGGAACTAAAGAACCCCCATCCCTGATAGATGTCTATTAACGCGAGTTTTAAAGCCTTGTAGATCAACACGATCAGGAAAACAGCAAGAAGGCAAGGAATTCCAAAGTTTTGATATTCTTGGAAAAAAGCTTCTTGCATAAAACTGTTTGTGACATTGTGGAACCTCCACAGTGAATAGGTGCGAATTGGTAGCCAATCGTGTTGATCGATTAAAAATTTTGTATAAAATAGTTTTTTATTAGCTCTAAGCATCAGAGATTTGAAAGATAACTGATCATAACCAGCTATTATAGCTTGTACTATAAAACAAAATTTTCATGATTTGAAGACATAAAAGCAATAATTTGTTTTTGTAAAAATACTGCTGGGAACTTCTGCCTGCTAATAAAATTATTTGTAAAATATTCCAGATTTACAGATAGAAACCGTTTTTCATAGATTCACATAGCTTTCTCTATATAGCTAAATGTGACGAACAATTACAAAACATCAAAACACTGACAAAATCTAGATTATTTCTCACCCAGGCCATGTGTTTCCAAATAGAGTATGTAAAAATTGGATTCTGAATATGAATGCCAGTAAAGGAAACACAGTGATCATTTGAAAAAGTAGAAAAGCTCTCGCTCCAACTGCTAATGGGTCATCAGACGTGAAGTTATCAAGAAGATTCTATATAAAATAATATGAATTATTTCAGCAGTTATGAAGGTAAAACAGAAAAAAAACACCTTTTCTGTTTCATAGGTCAGAACGACTCATAATACAAGTTACAAAATTCTTAAATGTCACAATAATTTGCACCAAAATCTATATATATCGTGACCCACGGCTTGTGTGCAGATTTGATCTAATCATTTTGAAATATTCTACAACTTTTTTAGAAAACAATTCAAATCAGTAATATTCTCTTAATTCATTACTATGAAGTAGCATTAAGCATATTTATAGAAAGGTGCATTTTGTCACATAAGTTACCAACCCGAGATATTTTTTTTACTAAATACCAAACCTAGGTCAGAAAATTCCTCTTCAAAGTAATCAGCAGTGATTCAACTTTCTATAGTACTACCTTACTATTAAATCTAAGAGGAAATCTTTTATATTTCTAATTAAATCTAAGAGGAAATATTCAAAAATCTTACTGATGAGATACAATGTTTAGGCAGAGGAAATGTTGAATAAAATAGAGTCCCAACAAACATATAGGTAATTGTAACCAACAAATATCCAATCGATAAATCTCTGACATTGTTTTCTTGATGTTTATTGTTACGAAGTATTGTAATCACAGCACTAAAAATGAGATATTTAGTATACTTTATTGCAGTAGTTAAAAAACAGATACCGTACTAGAAATTTGAGAGTGTAGAATTGTTTCATTTGGGTTAATTAAAAAATCCTTATTTATTTGTTGCATAAAATTTTGTTTTGGTATTTGGACTACATTTGCACTCAATGGTATATTTTATACCGGCATACCGCGGCCAAAATGTCTGCATGCCGAGCCATTTTTAGCTATCGAAAAACATGCTATTGTGTCGTTTTAAAGCCATGTGTGGCTCAACCTAACAAAAAAATCAGATGCATACCTCTAAATCCGGGCGAGTTGTTTTTTCATGACATTACAAAAGTTCAATAGAGGCATATCAGCAGGTGTGAGTGGACTAAAGACCCCTTTTTTATCGTTACTTGATGCAATAATGCATTAACTTGCAACCATTTTAGGCGGAATGTCAAGAAATACCGGTATCAAGGCAAACCGCCATTGCGAAGATTAACAAGATACGGTATTTTTGAAAACTCAAAACTGGTATTTACCGTCCTACCGATATACCGCCCAGCTCTAGGGGTAGCCAAAATCGAATAATTTTTTTAAATTTAAGCGAAAATTCGAATCAGAAGTATTATCATACACAAACGAAAATCTTTTTCAAAAAATTGCTAAAGACATTGAAATTTACATCTATTTTCTGAAAATGTATAATTTTTTTTTTAATCTATTGGTTTTGAAGCACTGAGAAAAGCGAATCGTTCATGATTCGCAAATACGAATCAAATCGAATATTTTGGAGAGCCAATTTTCAGACAGCTAATACACATGAGGCTATTCACAGATGAACATACATCCTATTTCCGGTTTTTATTTCCATTACTATTCATTGATGGATCTTAGAAGGAAGGCGTGTTTTCAATCCATTTCATATAAAACTATATAATATATAATAAACTATATAGTAAATCAACGGTTTATTTTAATTCTGTCCTGCTTTTTTAATTCCCTACAAGCAAAGTTGGCAGAAGCACACGAAAGGAAATGATATTGTTGCAAGCTCAGAACACCACTTACTTATGCAAGAAAAATGCCAAAGATAACATTCCAGTTAATGCAGGAAAAGTAATACGGAATCCTGTGGAAGATGGATCAACGCCATCAAATGACATGTTGAATCCCCATGAAGATGCTTTGATAATTGTCAAAATCCATAGATAAAGCACTGAGATTGTACCTAGATTTTGATAAAGAAAAAAGAGTCATGCACTAGTTAGTATGTATAACACATGTACATAAATAAATAGTAATGTGAATGCCATATAAACTATGTCTTAACTGCCTCAACAAATTATCATAAAAAGAATGTTCAGTTTTTTAACCTCTTGTTAATAACAGTGCCAGTAAACTGGTATAATTAAATGCCAAACTTGTGTTTTAAATAAAATATTTAACTTGTTTTATAATTTATGCATTACTGTAAAAATTCAACTGCATGATTTATGATTGGTCAATGATTTCTTTGGATAGCCCTTAGGCTACTATGACATGCATGACTGGCACATTCTATTTTAATTATACAACTAAGATCTTAAGGATTCAAAGCAATGATATCTGTAGTGGACAACACTACCAAAGCACCTTTTAGCATTCAGAGTTTGGAGTGGATTAAATAGGCACCCCAAAAATAACATATTACAGATAAAGCTGGGTTAATTAAATATTCATTTTTTGTTTCCTAACAGGTATATTTAAAAAAAGGATTTGCAGCTAGGGATATAAGTTTAAGAATTTCAATCTAATCGATTTAAATCAATGTTAATTTGAATCGATTCGAAGTATTTCAGGAAATTCATTGCGATTCTAATAGATTTCTGTTCAAAATCAGCAATACTGCCATGAAATAGTAGTGTTGATGAGTTTGAAGCATTTTAGTCCATCCAGCTCGGACATACTGAAAAAATATATTCTGTCAGCCTGAATTTATATACCGGTAATTTCAGCAGCATACATACCCAAACAATTAAACTTTGTGAAAAAAGTTGGAGATTTGAAATTTAACAATGGATATATGATCAGGATAAGATACAAAGGAGCTGTTTTCTTGACATCCCAGTATTTTTCAAATGCGGTTTCACTTTGGTTAGAAGGCGCAGGATCATCATACACATCATAAAGTAAAAATCCGGTTGTATTATGATGAATGGGGGGAGCATTAACACATATAACATCAGTTACATTTGTTGCATTCTCCACAGTAACTTTATCTAAAAATAAAAGATAAAACAAAAACTGCATAAAATGAAATAAAAAAAAAGATACAAAACAAAAATGATGAAACAAAACTGTTTATCCAGCTTTTTTGAATATGACAAACATTAAAATTCCAGCGTATTCAAATATTTAATACATTCAGGATATCAGTGATGGTGTCTTGAGATATATGTTTCATTATATAAAATAAATGTCACAGAAATAAAACAAGGGCTTTCAGTAATTTCAGACATAATTTTATAACAGATACCTGATGTTTGACATTCAGTAATACTTACTATGAATAAAGACTCCAGTCATATAAAGAAAGTTGGTCATCAAAACCCAGTAAACCATCATTCCACCTAAAAAAGCAAGGAGTCCAAACACCACAGCAGTCCACTCCCCAACTGGGCCAAAATAATACCTTGTGACGTCGCTAAATTCGAATACGGGGATATCTAAACACAATGTATTAGAATTATGATTGTGGCGCAGTGAAACATAGATTGCCTGCAAATAAGAAAGAAATAAGCAAGCAGCGGAGAAAATTGAAACATATAGTAATCTCTGCTTTTTAGTTCATGTGATTGACAATGGTCACTGAAATGTTGTTTCTTTATCTTTTATAATTTTTCAAATTTTCGGTCCTTATTTTCTTATATTTTCGAATCAGTTTATTATATGAACCCGAAATTAATTTTCGGCCATTCAAATTAAAATCATTTATTTCAAAAATAAAACTCATTATTATTATTTCCTATCCTATGTCTATAAATATCAATATACCTCATGTTTTATCTGTCTGGATCAATACTTTCTGTGTAATACTACGATTTTCATCTGTAGCCAAGCATGAACCAATAAAGAGAATACGGTATGCTTAAGCATAACCCTGGCAGAAATATTTTGTGAGCCAATGTTTTTGTTGAGTCAAGTCAACAAGGGGCAATTTTACACAATGAGTGTGATAAAACTCTATGTTTTACATACTGAAGTATGTGTCACCGATAGACTATACTTTAACGACACGATCTTTCAGCAGCCCATATCACTATATAAAGCATGTTTTCCAGTTGGAAAACCATATGTTAGGACCCTTGCACTATAGGACATATTCCATTACTTTATAATAAAATATAAATATAATAAAAAGTAAATTCAATTCAAAGAGTTTCCCAACTCAGCAAAGTTTTACTTCCAGTTGTTTGGCCATTTGACCCTTGATTCAGGATTAAAAAATATTCAGAAAATTTACAAGGTAATTAACAAATATATATATTCCAGATAAAGGAGATAATTGCCACGGATATTTATCACAATATACCAAATTAATCAGTACGGTAATAGGTTTATTTTTGATTGAACAATTTTGAAAAATAATTTTATAGATGAAGTAAGTAATCGATGAATCAAACTGTAAAGCATTTTTCATCTTTCTCATCTTATTTTTTTTTTTCAAAAATTCATTCATAGCAAGGTTGGAAGGAACATATCAAACATAATAGTCCTCTGATGAAACCATCAGCGTGCAGAGAGTTACATTCACGCAGAAATGAAAACTGAGCATTTGATCTATTAATATGATACAAATATATTTTGAAACAACTAAGGTCAAAAAGTTTTAAAGTATGTTGAGAGATAAATTGAAAAAAATTCTGTTTTTTTATTAATCAAAATAACTACTATTTTATTTATTCTTGTCACGTTACCGGCTTTAACATGCAAATGCACATAAATAACTTCTTTTAATGGAAAGATTTTGCCGCCCATGAACAAGTAGGTACTCACCAACATATTCTTTCGACTTGATTACACGATAAGCAGTATAAAATGCCAACAGACCAGAAAAAACTATGATTAAAATACCAAGAATAAAGCCAGATTGACCAATACCCCATGGCATTGATAACAAGGATGTTCCCATCATGGTGTTCCATATTGCAAAGCTATAAAAAATTTGAAATTTGAATGAGGTGACGCACCGAGATTTGTGTATGCAGTAATGAATGTCAATAATTATCTCAAAGCTTTATTCAATTTTCAAATAAAGGTTAAAAAATCTTAAATTCTTGTATTGATGCAATCCACTGTGGTCCACCCCAGTCAGAAATATTCTACTTGAACATGTTCAGTCAAGTTTGAGACACTGATGGGGTACCATCCATCGGTGTCTCATGCTTGATTAAATACAATTTCTGATTGGGATATTTGCAAAATATAAGCTTAAATTATTATTGTATGTATCTTATACAACGAAAAATTTGGCATATATATATATGTATGTATATATCATGATTTCACCGCAAAATAAATTAATTTTAGAATAATCGAAAAACGAAATTACTTCCAAATAAGAATTCTAGAATAATTCATTATTCGGACAAGTGCATCCCCACTTCATATTATATAAAAATAGCCAATTTAAAAGACTTTTTTAATTAATTCTTACTAATCCAACAAAACTATTCAATATGTGAAAAATGCTTTTCATAGATTATAGAATATCAAACTCCTAATGTCCTCAAATAAATTGTTCAATAAATAGTTATGCAGTTACTGGTTTTTAATTCAAAATATCAAAATAATATTTCAGTAGTTTTTTTTGAATATTTGCAATCTTTCACACATAGAATAATTTGAAAAAAGAAATCTTATAGTAATAAAAAATAATTACATGGTAACCACACTGCTTTGTCTTGTTTCTGGTTTTGTGGGAATCAAATAAAACATAGAAGATGGCAAGATATGATCAGGCATTCGCTAGAAAGACAAAATTGAGAGTTTAATCCAGAAGAATTTAGACTTAAAATAAGGCAATCTCCATACAAATAATTTTGTGTAATAATTTATTTGGTAAATACGAGCCACAAAGAAATTGCTGACAAGATGAAGTTCATCTACGGCCCTGTTTAACAAAATTGTTCAGAATATCATAGTAATAAGACTTATCATCTTGCTACAAAAAGTAAATTATACATTTTTGTACATACAGATACTTTTTCTGTATCATATTCAATCGTAAATAATTATTAACTATTTTCATTATATATCACTCAATTGAAATTCAATTGTATTTGGTACAAAACATCTTAAAATAATAACTGAATGAGTAAATTATACATCCCGAAATCAGTATATATCAAGTTATGGTTAATATTTCGGATTAACAACTAAAGTTAAATTTTAGTGTAGTCAAGATCAAGCTTAAAATTAAATTTTACAACATATAAATAAAGCATATTTCATGATTTTGCTGCATCCTTGATAAACAAAGTCGGTTTAAGACTCGCCGAAACATATTGCAATTATATTCGGAAAACAAAGCTTCTAAACTGAAAAAGATTATATTGGTTTTGCTATTAGTAAACCCCAAAGCCAGGTAAGGAACGCCATTAGCTATCAAACAATAGTTCTATATATTGTTTATTTCAGACAATGAATAAAGACTTCAGAATAAATAAATAAAGGTTTTCTATTTATACCATTCTATCATCATTAGGATCTGTTAATCTGCTGTAATACTTGTATCGCCAAAATGTTGCAGTTGTGTTAAGACTTTCACTCTTGGTATTACATCGATCATCATTGCCTTGCACAGAGTTCCCACATTGATCACATTTTTCATCAACATTATACCCTGTGTCATGTATAAATAATAGGCTAGTCATTAGAAATGATCTTAACAAATCATTGCAAAACCAAGATAATTCCAACTCCCACTTAAGGGGAGGGGGTGGGATAGGTTGGGCTAAAAAGAATGTAGGCCAGACCATCAATTATTTAAAATTCAATTCGAAGACCCAAATGATGTATTAGAATATTTTGAACTCTGTTTAAACATTGTTCTCAATACAATATTATCATTACTCAATGGTTTTTCCAATACTTAATAAGGAGTCCATACCCGTATCACTGTTTATTGACTTTGCATAGTATTTCGGGTGCATCAGAGGTTTTCTTGCAGTGCTCCGTCTTCTGCTATTATCACGATCAGAATTATCTTGAGAATCTGAATCCCTGGAATATGATTCATTCAACATTGGTGAACAGCTCAGAACATGGCAACTAGAAAAGCTTCGTGAGATTATATCAATTTTATGTTATATCAAGTTCTGATACCAATATTTGTTTGTTCGTTATTCAATACTCATACCAGACGACTATAGAACAGTTACAGACAGCATTTTCTCAAGAGTCATATCAGTTTGTCTCTCCTTAAAATGAGAATTGAATAATTCCTAAGTCATAGAATTAGAGATCACTTCCAAACCAAAGGACATAGGGTTTTAAACGCCAGAATTCTTTTCAAATTGATGAAATGTTATAGATTGTAGCTAAAAATATTTCAACAATCAACATAATATCATATCTGGCCGATCTGAATAATATCATTCCATGTGAGCGTATCAGGCTTTTTCAATGTGCTGTAATAAAGCTAGGTACAAATGTTTGAAATTTTCCAGATGCTTATATATTTTAATTTTCAGACAAAAATAGTTTAGGTTCAAGACCTCCTGAAAATAGTTTAAAGAAGTTAGTGAATGTAGATGTCAAACCTATTTAAACTTTGTTGTAGATCGGTTGGGGTCAAACCAACACAAGCTTTACTCCCTTGAAAGCTGAAGGAAAATGAGCCACTGGCCACATCATCTCTATCAGGAACATTTTGTGGAGAGTGTGCCATATTCTGAAGTATTAATTCTTTCACAAGACCATGTTAGAATTAATTAAAATCAGACCCTAAATAAATGAAGCAGAAGATTAAATGTCAATTTTAGATTTCAAAAATAAAAACGCTTAGTATGAACTGCATTCATCATAATATATGATCCATGATGATGATCGAAACTTACAAAGCCGAATTTATAGTGTATGTATTTTAATACAAAATAAACCACAAAAATATTGAAAAATCAGAATCAATTACATTACGATTATCTCATTTTCAACATTTTATTATTGAAATAAAAGTATTAAATTAGACCACAATTACATAAAAAATTTAAAATTAGGATTAAAACATAAAAACATCGTCTTAGTAACCAAACTTGTATTATTGTTCTTTTGAAAAAAAAACAATCAGAAGAAAGACTCAATAAATGTCACTGATAAATCGATAGAAGAGTCAATGATAGATTTGCTTGTCAAGGCACTACTTATTTGTGAACCATGCCTAACAAAAAAAAAACTAAATGAGATATGTTTGGCTGCAACAACCAAAATTCAAAGACAAAATAACAAAATTATAAAACATAAAATCTGTAAAATCATCTGATGCACAGCAACAGTATAAAATGAATTAAAAACAATAGGAACATAATTGATAATACTGCACTGGTTATAATAAATGCAAGTTTTGACTCATAGTGTGAAGTAACAAAAAAAAATATTGTCAAGCTTGAATTGCATGCAACAAGAATAATAAAAAGGCACTAAACAAACTAACACTTTTGATTAATACTTATTAAAATGAAGTCTATACATTATGAAACAAAGAATAATTATCAAAAATTATATATGCTGATTGAGTATATTTAGTAATTACAAATCCATCTAGTTACAATAGTGTTATGCATCAGTGCTGCAGGTGCCCTTATAATACTGTGATTGTTTTGGTAGAGACAATTTCATTTGAAGATAAATTCCATGTCATTATTTCATGCGGATTAATTGTGTGGAAGCATTACAATTTGAGATACATCATTACTGATCACCTATTTTCGGATTCCTTATTTAAGGGAATAATATTGTTTTATCTAGCAACAGGAGAATTGTAAAGGGTAAATAACTGAAGATCTCTCATGGTGAGAATCGAGTTGATAGTGGCCTCAGGTAATTTACAATGACAATGCAGTTCTGTTAGTTTATCACATCTTGATGCCAACTGTAAAAGGGCAGAGGGCAATTCTTCATTTGCTTTATCATTGGGATCTAAGCTCGTGTAACAACTAAGAGAACGCAAAGTTTTATCACAAACATTTGCAATATGATGAACTTCTTCATCAAGCCAGCAATAAATGCGTAAATCTATTTTTGTGGCAGGAATTGGAGAGCACAAAATAGGGATGATCATATGTCGAGGCATTGTGCTGTGAAATTTCATGATTAGCTCTATGTTGGGACTTGATTTTTTCAATGATGCCCAGGCACTAGATGAAACCATACTGGTATATTTATCACTCCGGTTGCACATAAGTGACAATACTTTGAGTGTACTTCTGCCCACTTCGGAAATTGCATCAATAACATCATCAGTCACACAATGGAAAAATGCATATAATTCTTCAATGAATTTGCATGATTTTATCAATTTCAACACACCTTCTGCAGTTATATTATCCACAAGGCAGTAATTTTGAATGTGAACTACTCTCAGAAATGTGTGTAAATCTGATAATATATTTAGCATGCTGTCATCCAACGCAATATTTAATCGAGAAAAATCAATTACTTGGAGACTAAATGCAACTTCTTTATCCTTGATAGAGTTCAGTAAATTCTTGACTTTATCCAGAATATAATTACCATTGAACAATAGAGGATTTTCTCCAGTGAAACCAAATTTGAATCTAGTAAGCTTCCACAATTCAACTTTGGTTAAATTATCCATTACAAACACTGCTCGCTTTCGGCTTATATCTTGGGATTGATTGACTAATATCTCAACATCTTTTAATTCCTTGCTATATCGTTCCGCACAAACCAATGCTTTCCCATCCTCGTCTTTCTCTATATCAAGCTTAAAAACAAAATGGCTCCAAAGCTGTGAATCATTGAATACGTCTGCCCATGCTTTACAGACCAAACTTAATGACAGGCGATCATTTTGTGACACAATTGAAAAAATCCGAACAAGTATATGATTGGGTAGCATGAGCCATGACTGACCATCCATTTTTTTTCAGCTAATAATTCTTTCAGATATATATATATATATATACAAAACTCGTTATTGAATATACAGTATAGGCCTATACTAAAATATGGTAACAAATATGTCAATGTCTTTTAAAAAGTACAGGGTAATTGATAAATTTTACTGGGAGACTTTGATTATGCACAGTGCAGTTGACTTTAATGAAAATGTTCGAGCTCATATTGGTGCAGATTAGGGTTGGCATTTTCAAACAGAACAGAAACAAAACAGAATCGAATATTTTTCCTAATCGAATACTTAACAAATTAAATTACTCAATTAAAAAAACAATAAATCCACTTTTATTTTCAAGACCACTGACTGCATGATGCCAGCTAGCATTTGTCACTATGACTAGGACCCCATTTAATATGTATGAATCTGCAACTGCATATAACTGCAAAAGCTAATTTATTTGGTTGCATAATTTCAAATGAAAACAACAAAAATCAGAAGAAAATATAATATACACCGTACAACCTGAGTATGTGAAAATAACGATATTGGCACTCTGCACTGTACAATGTAATAGGTCCAAGCCAATTGCAATGTTATAGATTAGCAGTCTATAGTAACAGACTATTTTTGATTGATGCCTACAGGAAGATTACTTGTCGGGAGTGTGAAAAAAATTAATAGTTAAAGGCCACCATACATGTTTGTGTATGTTGCTTTTTTTCTAGATTTGTTTTATTTTAACCTTTCGCTATATATGATAATACAATGTTGTTCATGCATTTGCTTACGTTCTCCAACGCAACAGAACGGTTTACTGTGCAAGCTAACGGAGAGTTTGTGCTTTATAGGCATGTGAAAGATTACCAGTATCCAGTCGTTCCGTGTGATGTCATAGACAGCAACGATATGTTTTTGGAAGACAACCTCATGCTTTTCGTATGCTACAAGGGATATCTTAATCTGATTAATGCTGTGCATTGTGGGTTGGTGAAATCGCTATAAAGTGTTGCTAATACACTTAGAGCTACGCATCTCTGATCAGCCTGACATAGGTTGGAAATCCATGGGGGATGATGATTATATGCGAGAAATCTGCTGGGTGCTTCGCCAGTGCATGGTGGTTCAAATAAGCACTGCTTACAGCTTCCTCCACCAAAGAAGTCTGTGCTCTATGCTCAGAAGAAAATGAGAATTATGATAAGCCAAAAAAAAAAACCTTCCCCATTCCGAACTTGTACAAGGTAACCTATCTGTACGAGAGGTTGTGTTTCCCCATACGAGTAAGCTGTATTCACCGCCTTCCCCTCCCATAGGATAAAAACGAAATCTTATCCTATCCTATTATCGTTTTTGTTTCTGCTAACTCAGAACTTAAGGTAGGTAGCCTACCGTACCAAAAACGCAAAGCCGTGCGTCGGCAAGATCCCTTTACATGTGTGGAGCTTCTGCTCATTGCTGGCCGATAGTGGTCAATCCCAGAGACGATGCACATTTTACCGTCCATGCGAACAACAACCAAAGGTACGTACGTCACTCTTCATATACTGCCTAGACAAAGACGTAGTTTATTTCGACACTATGTCTATGAGGTCTACGCGTGTTACTTTCTTCTAATGTTTCTTTGAAACTTATTCCGTGGCACGTTTTTAAATTTTCTCTTAGGTTTTGTTTGCTTTCCTAATAACTCTGTAATGTTATATCTTTACTTGTGTCGACAGAGGTGTTGAAATAAACTATAACACCTCTCTGCTCTGCGAAACAGCGCAAAACGGCAAAATCAGCGCAAAACAACACAAACAGCGCAAACAGAGCAAGGAAAATCGTTCACAACAAAACTAGGACAAAATCATTAAAACGTTTTCCATGAATTGTGATACACATATCTCCTTATAGATTAAGAGCAAAATTTCGAGGATATTATATATTATTATATTTCCCGAGTAATTTTCGTCTATAAGACAGACCGGATGTGAAGTCTTGAAATTATAGCTGCATGGGACAGACTCGGTGTTGAGTATTGAAATTACATTTTATTTAAATCAGCCTCAAAGCATATCCTTACACGCTTTTTCCAAAACAAAAATATAGCCGAAAATAAAAATTGAACTTGAAATTTTACTCAGGATCCAATAGGGAATATGCGAATTAGAATTCTTGAAAAATGTTCCTATAGAAGTTGATTTTGCTCAGTTCTGCTGGGTTTTCCTCTGTTTGTGGTGTTTTGCTTTGCGCTGTTTTGATTTTTTTACTCGTGTTTTCAGTAATTAGTAGGAACCGTTTCAAAAAACATTCAATGAGACACGTGTTTGCTTACCTCGAAAAATATTACTTCGACACATACATCTTACGAGACCCCCCCCCACAAAAATGAAATAAAAGGATCCAAACACACATACACTCACACTATAATTAAAGTTAAACACAAAAGAAAAAGGGACGACTTAATAGGAAACTGAACATGAGAAAAATACGTAAATACAATGCATAAAAAATATGGAGTAAAATAGAATAAAAAGTTTCACTTTCTTCAAGTAACTAAATACTACTAATACCATAGATTGAACTCCGCCCCCCAAACATACAAAGGTTCCTTTAAGAAACAAAGCACTTGCTCCAGTATGTATGGGGAAATATGTACACTAAACGACGGAGAGGACACAACACCTTGTACACAAGTGGCGGGAGTTGCGAAAGCTATACATCAAAACATAGGCGGGAAAACATGTATACTAAACGGACCTATACTAAACTAAATGGGCGGAAAAATATATGTACTCTAAACGGAGGGAAGGACAACATATGTGCACAAAGTAGCGGGAGTTGCAAGAGTTTTTTATACATCAACACGTGGGCGGGAAAATATGTACATTAAACGGCGGAAAGGACAGTATATGTGCATTAAGTGGCAGGATGAGCGAGAGCTTTTGTATACATCAACACATGACAGGAAAATACGCACACTAAACGGCGGTAATAACACAATATGTGCTCAAAATGGCTGGAAGTCCGAGAGCTTTTGCATACATTAACACGTGGGCGTCCTCACTGCAAGTGTCTTTCACGTCCGTTTATTTTGCATCTATATGTATCGCATCATTCTTGAAAGCCTTTTTTTAGGTTCAATACGATCGCGCTCACCGAGCTGGGCTCATTTTTAAAACCTTCATCCTTACCCCTTTTATTATCCCTTGTGCCGCCATCATGATGTGGATTTTTGTCCTTTTCTTTTTCGCAACGCCGGTCTTTTGTTTTATTTCTGGTTCACATATATCTATTTGAATCAATTCATTCTTCATCGTTTTTTAACTAGTTGTGATCGTGATGGAATGTTTGTGATTGTCCACATAATAACGCATGCTGGGAACTTCGTGCGTCTAACACAGCGACCCAAGACTTTTATGGTATATGAAGATGCTCTCTTGTCTAGCAATCCAAAACTTGTCATAAAAGAGAAGATTGGAGAGCAGCACTGGTTGCGCACCGGTGAATAAATCCTCTGCGCGTATGTATATAGCCTTGCCTCCTCGAGGACAATTTCGGAAAATCCACCGTTCGCAATTACATCTTCGCCGTTTTTACATTCGACAAATGATGTTGACGAAGAGCCATATTTTGGTTGATTTTCTACGAGCTCTATCACAAACATGTTCTATGTGTATCTTCTGAGATCCGAACAAGGAAAGTGATAAAGCTCTGTACGTGCAATTTCCGTCCCCAACAACCTGGACTGGCACCAAAATTCCATACAGACAGATTGTCCTGCTGCCAGCCATTCGTACCTAAGTCAATACGTGCCAGTATGTTTTCCTTGAGTCAATTCTTACCCGAAAAAATGGTACATAAGCCATTCCGTACCCCGATAACATTTGCAATGGATTGACTAAAAAAGGTCGGAGGTAGTTGATTTATTCCATACGATTGAGCAAAATCCATTCCTAACCCAGAGAAGCGGGCATTCGGATTCCTAGTGCCTGTCAACGATGGAATGTCTGATGACAATCGCGTTAATGTTGACTATTTCTGCGAAATTCACTTTGAGTCACAGATTTCAAAATTTACAGGATTTTGAACAGCTTGCTATTTTCGGGAATTTTTATTTGGTTGAAAAAATGGTACATAAGCCATTCCGTACCCCGATAACATTTGCAATGGATTGACTAAAAAAGGTCGGAGGTAGTTGATTTATTCCATACGATTGAGCAAAATCCATTCCTAACCCAGAGGAGCGGGCATTCGGATTCCTAGTGCCTGTCAACGATGGAATGTCTGATGACAATCGCGTTAATGTTGACTATTTTTGCGAAATTCACTTTGAGTCACAGATTTCAAAATTTACAGGATTTTGAACAGCTTGCTATTTTCGAGAATTTTTATTTTTATTTGGTCCTCGATAACATTTGCAACTGAAGATCATCCTGTTGCTTCTGCTTCCATTGCTAACGAGGTGCGGGCGCGGATTCCCCGTACATTAGTAGGATAAGGACTATTTCTGCGAAATTCACTTTGAGTCACAGATTTCAAAATTTACAGGATTTTGAACAGCTTGCTATTTTCGAGAATTTTTATTTGGTCCTCAACACAACTGACACATCCTGTTGCTTCTGCTTCACTGCTAACGTGTGCGGCGCGGTCCCCGTACATTAGTAGGATAGGATACATTGAGTCACAGATTTCAAAATTTACAGGATTTTGAACAGCGTGCTATTTCGGAAATTTTTATTTGGTCCTCAACACAGACTGACACATCTTGTTGCTTCTGCTTCACTGCTAACGTGTGCGGCGCGGTGCCCGTACATTGGCAGGATAGGATGTCTTATCCTACGGGAGGCGAAGGCCGACAGTACGGCTCAACCATATGACGGCGAACCACGATCTCGTGCAGACGCCGGACAGACACCTGTTCCGATTCGGGGTGAAGTTTTTGGCATCTCATTTTTCCTGTGCAAGGACCTGGTTGATGGGGGAAGCCCATACGCTGTACGTGCCTAAGCAGCAGTGCTCAGTGCTTATACTGTACAGTGTAGAGTGTATACCTTTACGCAATGTCGGTACACAGTACAAGGGACATGAACCACCATCCTGCATGCGCCGACGGGGTGTCCAGCAGACCTCTCGCCTATACAGTACCTATAGGCCTAATCATCCTTTATGGGATTCGAACTCAGGACGTTAGAGATGTGTACTGGTAGATTGAAGTGGTACACTAGGCTAAAATTCGTAAACAGGTAACTTAACGTAGCAGTAAGTTCCCGCAAACTGCAAACATTCATCAGGTACCGTACGGTACGGTAGGTATAGTAGGTAAAGAACGTAGTAAAAAAGTTTTTGGTATAATTTCTCCCTTGAAAAGGTGAAGTTGAATTGTGGGCTGGTACGGTAAGTCTGAAGTAGGCTAGTACGGTACCGGTAGTACTGTAAGGTACCTCTGATAAGACCCAAGTCCTATTAGTAAATTTCTGTTGTATTATTTTTTAGATTGTCTAAATGAAATAGATTAAACTTGAAAACAGTGTTTCTTCATTAAAGCAATGCATTTTACTGTACTGTAACACTTCAGGGTAATTATCCATATCCTGTATCGATATACGGTATGTCTGTTATGAATTGAACTAAACTGTAAAATATGATTCCGTGATGTTTAATTGAAGAAATGTCAACAGCATTGAATATTGTGATAGCTTCTTCCTATAATTAGAACTGTTTAATAAGATCATACGGTGGAAGTGAGAGATAAACTGTAAAAATGGATGGTAATGCAACTATAATATACACAGAGTTCATAACTTCATACCACAATGCCAGTACAAATGGAACAACTACAGATCAACCTCGTGATATTTCTACGATTGTCCAAGTTTGCTTCAGGTGAAGACCAATTTACTGTTGTGGCTATAAGTCATATTCTCAGACGGGTGGCGTTCATTTCGTACCAGTAAACTATTAAGAGCGATTGGTCAATTCGTACCCTGAAAAAATCGCCTTGGGCATTTAGTATCCTTGCCGAAGGTTGGCGGGATCTTGCCTGTTTACAAATTTTGCTGTAGCAGTGAAAGGTTCAAATAAAAAATTCGCGTAAACAGTCACCATGCTCAAAATCTCGTAAATTTCGTAATCTGTGGCACAAAGTAAAGTTGCGGAAATGGTCATTATAAACGTCTGAACGGGATAGTCATTCCATCGTTAATAGGCATTCGATTTGAACTGAAATGCCTGATCCATCGTGTTAGGATTGGATTTTTTATAGTTGATAAAATTGATAGTTTTGCTACACAACTTTCAAAAACTATTTCTTTTGTGAAGTTTGGAACTGTTTTATGTTATATTCAAGCGGAGACGAGCCCTAGATTTTTTTTTTTTTTATAGCCACTTTTTTGAGTGGGTCACCCTGTACAAGGCCCTGTAACAGCAGCCACTTATAGGCGGACAGGGTTACAATTACTGGAAAGATATGATCTTTTCTTGTTCGGCTTAGCCTACCCAAGTTATTACACCCTGGGTTGAGTGGTGGGCATGGATAAGCGAGCCGGACTCGCCGGGGCTCGAACCCGAGATCTTCAACCTGCGGTGCCAACATGTTTAACCACTAGGCCATCGCACCCACAAAATTCATTTAACATCTGCAAATTGTCTTGACAGCAACATGCGCATTTCAAAATCTTGTTTATTCTTAGTTTATATCCTCTATAGAAACATTTCATTTCAAAATTTCTTATACAGAATGTCAGAATGCCAGCTACTCTGGTAATCCGACAAACGAAGAAAATCACTCCCTTCAAAAAAGATTCAGCAAATGGGCGATATTTTGTTATATATTTGTGACTAGAAAATTTAAATGCCTCTTTCACAGTATGGTAGAAACTAAGCTGTATAAAAAGGGTCAAATTCATCAATATTGCTATGAAATAGCATTGTTGATAGTTTTGAAGCTTTATTGTCCATCCAAAGAAAATGACATGAACATATCAGTCACCCGACGAAAACCAGGATTCAGCCGGCCCAGTCTTATAAGTGATAAAATTGATGATAAACAATGGCAAACAAGTCATAGATTCTGGTTGCAATATATTCTTTGTCCCAAGTTGTTTCAATTTATTAGACATAATTCATTGCTTTTTTCAGTGTTATTCTGTTCATTGTTATGTTTGGTGTTGGATGTGCAGGAGATTTTGCCAGTGTAATTTCTCATTTCAAACATCCAGCGGGAATTTGTACTGGTATTTTCAACCAATTCATTATTATGCCAGGTTGGTTACTTTATATTATGCTTTAGATAGTCAAATGCAAAGGATTTGTTGAGCTTAAAGAATACTTTATACTTACTCAAAGAATACCGTACATTTACTAATAATGTAAGATATAATATATGTTTCATTCTTAGGGTGCACAACTTATCTATCTGTGTTTTCAAAACCAATTCAGTACATTGAAAAAGGAGACACCCATTGTGTTTTCTGGAGCATGGGTCACTGATGAAATGTGAGGTCTGTCTGTGGCACATGCTAGACAAATTAAAATTTCTGATTGGGCATTGATTGAAATATTCATGATATGCTAATTTGATAGCTGTGTGATGTTTTTGTATTTTTGTTCCTATAATTAGAGCACTACAAACTTCAAATATTATTAGATTTGATGTCAGTACGGGTGGCATGGAATAGATTTGGGAATTAGGAGGGTTACTATTTTGTTATTACTCCTATTACTTTAGGTTTTTATTTTAGAGACAATACATAAATATATTTGAAACACTTTCATGAACACAAAAATTACAGCTTTTCATGATACATAATATAGTGACACTCAGTGTCAATATCTTGCGTTGCCATTTCATTTGTACTCCCGGTGTTTCCAATTAGGTATATTAAAAGACTAGTTATAACAATGTATAAACTAGATAGATTAATGTTTGCTGCACAGTTTCAGTTGTACTGAAAACTACTTTAGAGACAGATTTAGAGATAGAATTTCGAATCGCACTAATTTGAACCCAATTTTTTATGAACAATACTGATGGATGATTGAAAAATTAATTGTGAAATTTAATGAAAACTTATTTTTTTTCACTATCTCGATGAGAATGTATGAAATTTTTACTGTAATTATTTACAGTATTTATTGAAATAAATAATTTTTTTTTACAGCCACTTCATAGAGTGGCTCACCCTGCCCAAAGCCCTGTACGAGCGGCCACTTATAGACAGGCAGGGTTAGAATTACTGGAAAGATATAATCTTTTCTTGTTCGGGTTAGCCTACCCAAGTTATTAAACCCTGAGTTGAGTGACATCATGACGTTAAACAAATGATCAAGGTACCATTAAATATGGGTTGTGTAAGTGTGCAAAATTGAAGTAAAATTTGAGTGGTCTCATCCAAATATGAGGATTGAAAATGAAACCTATTAAATCATGAATCCGATGACGCTCTAAGAGTGTTGTCACATCCCTAAAAATAAAATAAATAAATTGAAAAAATATTGAAAACATCGAATTTGGTTCCAAAGTTGAACATTTTTCAAAAGCCAAGGATGCAAGTAACACGAGAGGATGAGAGCTTTACTGGAAGCAGTACCCATTGTTGCCATTTTTTCGGTTAAAAAATGGGCCAGTTTACTTCATTATTAAGTTGGCTTTACTACTGGTAATTAATATGATCATATCTTCTATTTTTCTTATAACCCTCACCATTATTATAATGTTAAACATACTGTAACATGTATCAATTTTGAGGATGCCACATTAGATGCAAGATTGAATGAATGTGAATGAATATGAATCTACCACATGATTCGACTACTCCATTATGGTTTCACAGAAAAATGTGATTTTATGTAATTCGATATGTTTTCATCTTTCAGTGATAAAAGTTGTCCACATGTTTTAAGCTTTCTCGCAGAATTAATCAGATTTGGAAAGATTCAATTTGGAATGAGATGATACAATATTTGATTCAGAAATGAGTGTGCTCTACTTAAATAGTTCAACTCTGATTATTACATTTTTCATGTTTCTATGCATACTGGCAGATTGTCAGCTACTAAGACACCAAAAAATGGGTTCCAACGAAAGAAAAATTTGCAAATGGATAATAATTCAAAATATATCTCTTGCTAAAAGATAAAAAGGCCTCTTTTTGAGTGCCTAATAGAAAAAAAGTTCATGAAATAGCAGTGTTGATGGTTTTTAAGCTGATGAAGAAAATGACATGATATATCCAACAACCAAAAAAAAAAAGATTTTTTCACCCTGTTCCTATGTATATTGAAAAATAACCATTTTGCCGCGATTCGAACTGTATATTCGGCTTTAAAATAGGCTCAAATTTCCAACATTCGAAAAGGATTTTCTGTTATTAGAAATACCACCGGGGCACTCTGATCTATGTATTTCCATTTTGCATGCCCTTGAAACTATAGGTACTGTATTATTAATTACGACTTGAATGCCAAAGTTTTCTGTCGAGTTTATTTTATCCGCTAAGCAATTGATTGAGAGACTATATGCATACCAAATAGCTTCGTTCGCTTTGTCAATTTCACATAGTTAATGATATTACTAATCCATTGCATCGATAATTTGTATTTCCTTGACTTCTTATCAATTAAATGTTTTGGAAATAGTCCAATGTATATTGATCAAATGTTTTGAATGGTTTCTGTTCTATTCGAAACTCACAAAATTGAGTTTGCAAGTTACCGGTTTCTATTTAAAAGTAGTTCGAAGGGAAAAATTATTTACGAATTCTTGAAATTCCTTTTAGTAGGTATTAATTTTAATGTAAATTTAAATACATAAATTTAACTAGAGTTCAAAGCTATTTTTCAGAAACCTAAACAATAAACAATCTAAGGGAAACCTGAGATTTTGATCACGTATGCAGGCGTATCTTTGTTTTTTTCTGACTGATTGACTGAAGTATTTTTCCGATGAAGAAAACGACTTCGAGACAATCAACGCTGCTATTTCACAACAAAGTTCATTTTCCCTCTTATACTAAAGTGGCATTTCAATTAACTGAATATGTTGAAATTTTTTTTTTCTTGATAACATTTAATATGCTGGGAAGAATCTTTTTGACGTTGACATTGCTTTTCTATTTAGTTTTAGCTCTTGTGTTTGTTTATGCAACACAAATACCACAAGATGAAGCAATGGCTGTTTTAATACAAGGAACTGCTCCTGGTGGAATGATGAGTAATATTATCACATATTGGATCAACGGCGACATTAATCTGAGGTTTTAATTGATGTTTCAAAATTTGCATATATACTCGCATACTGCCATACTTTTTACTAGTGAGGTTGGGATAGTTGTTTCAAACTTGCCAGTAATACCATATTGTAACAATATATAATGTGTCTTGATTATGGATGTCGTCTTTGTTGTGTGTTCTAGAATTCTGATTAAAAGTAATTTTGTTTTTTTATAAATATCTTAAATTGATTTGTTTTGCTGTGAAATTTTTATATAAATCATGACTTTGCTAGTAAAATATGGTCAAATATCAGCAGTCTTGTTTCTCAAATGTTGAAACATTCTATATATATATATTGTGATTTTGAATACTGTTTAAACTTTGAAATCACAGGTACAACCCTGTTCTTGACTCTTGATAATCAAATTGCGCCAGTTGAAAAGGTGGTGCTGTATCGAGGTAACTTTGAGGCAGGGCTGTAGATGAAAAAAGTTTTGGGACTCACTTTTGCACAGTGCATTATACCTTTCAATTGCATCTACTGATGATTATTGTGGTATTTCAATTCCCTAAGATTGTTTGACTCTTATTAAATCAAACAGAAGAAATAATCCTTGTTATAAAGATATTAGTATTAGCAGTATACAATAGATAAAACTTTATGCAACAGTTTGGTAATGGGAACTGCTTTTTTGTATTTCAGCATTTCTATGACTGCGGTAAGCACAGTGATTGCATTGGGCTCAATGCCGCTTTGGTTGTTCATATTTACACACATTCTACAAATTGATGAAAAGTTACAAATACCATTCAGTTCACTGGGTAACTTCATATTTTTTTTAAGAAGCTAGATACCTACTTCCAACAGTTCAATGTTTCATAGGCCTTTCTGAGTGTCACATTTGTTGATTGTTTAATTTTAATTCTGTGTCTTTTATTGTTATTGTCTTAAATATTGTTCTGTGATCCAATCAACGAGTTAGGCTTAATGAGTGAAATTGTGAAAGTCCAAAAGAGCAACCTTATTTATATTCTCTTCATAATTATCTCTGAGTATACTGGTATTTTAGGCATTGCACTTGCTTTCATGGTACTCCCAGTTATATTCGGAGCAATATTAAGAAGATACAAACTCAAGGTTGCTGAAATAATAACGAAGGTAAAGTTTTCATGTTCACATTCCATTATATATGATATATCGTTTATACTCGTTTTATTTGCTGATAATGAACCACAGATATATAGTGTTTGTTGGATTTGATATAGTGAAGGATGAGTAAATAAGGCAGAACTAGAATTTTTTATTAACTTGAACTCTCATTCTATGTTGAACACAAGCATGTGCACTTATTTGGTCACAAATTTTACACCCTTATATTGTATGGGCCCCCTTTTAGTTCTTAATCTCATATTTGCATTTGTCAAAGAGGGTTTTGTGTACTTATATAATTACATTTTACTGTCTCTAATTTTTCATCAAAATATGCTTCCTCAAAATTACTATCATTGGCCAGTTGGTGGAACGTTCCGCTTGGGGGCATATGTTTTATCCCAATAAAAAAATTTGTCAAAAATTTTATTCATCATGCGCAACTGCTCATTCGTGTCACCAGAGTATGATCCATCTGCGAATTAAAAAATGACAATTTTGAATGTAATTGAATTTGTGCAATGAAATGAAGCTTCTTGTGGCATGGATTGAAACAAAAATGAGCAAATACAACAAGCTTTTTCTGTTTCAGGTTTCTACAATATTTGGAACAATTGCTATTATTGTAACACTGATTGTCAGTGGTATCATCAGTGAACTTTCTTTCTATTTATCGTGGAGACAGTGGCTGGTAAGTTCTCAAGTTATTTTTCACAGAGTGAGCGATAAGCATTTTACAAATAGATATTTAATGTAAATTCGGGAAATGAGGGCCATATCCCTCCTCGTTCCTAATTATTTTTATGGTATTTATCCAGGTGATTTTAATCACCCCAAATTGACTTTTTCTGCAACCCTCACTGACATGCAGCTAGAAGCTCAAGCAAAGAGCTATTAAGCGATTTAGCACCAGCAACTGCACTCTAAACGGAAATGTCCCAACGGAAATGTCCCAACCGAAACTGTGGTATATTGTTCTGATTGGTATCTGCCCTGTGTGCTTGTAAAACCATCTACTACATCTTTTCTTCCTTCTAGCCGCCTCTTATGACACACGGGAAATACGTTAGAACAATTCTGAAACTCGTACCTATCAGATTTAAAAATCATTTACCACATTCTACATTGTGGCTTGCTATGTTATTGGCTGTGTCATTGGACAAACTAATTGCAAAAAACATTTTCGATTTATCTCTCAATTTATCAAAATACCCAATTTGGTTATCTCTTGATTTCGAAATTTAAATTCAAAATTTTGGCATTTTGATTTCGGAAACCAAGAAATAATTCTTTGAAGCCTGTGGACATAATCGTTTCTATTGAACGTTAATAACGGATATTTCAATCTTTTCAGATTCAGTATTTTGCAAATTGCCATTTTGTTCTGAATTACCGGTAATGCCTTGTCTTTAACCGATAGAATGGTGTTTCAGCAAGTGAATATTTGTTATTCTCTCAAAATATTTGCAACCTTTCATTTTATTTTCAGATATGCTTCCTAACACCGATGCTTGGAATGATTTTTGGTTATTTAGTTGCACTCTTGCCATTTTTGAGGCTAACGGAGCCTTGTCGAAGAACTATTGCCATCGAAACTGGGATGCAAAATTGCCAGATATCTCAATCGGTACTTGTAATTTCATATGCAGCCAATATAGCGATTTATGAAAAGATACGGTTGTTCCCTTTGCTAAACTCGTTCTTCCAAATTTTGTATGGTGTTATTATTGCGATTATTTTACGTCGGTGTTCAATGTTAAATGTTCCAGTTGAATATGAATTACCGAAGTCTACTGTCGAGGAAAGCAAAGGAAGCGATGAAGAACCGACCGACAACAAAATCAGTTCATGATTACAGTCTGCATAATATGGAGTGGTTTAACATATCAGTACCGTAATCTAAACTCTTTTTAGATCTGATCTAACATTGAATCCAATCAAGTTTGGATTATCATCCCGATCAGAAATTTTATTTTGTCAATTGTAAGTCGAGGACAGATCACGCTTCTGCTGCGTGTTCCATCAATTACTCATCCTCAACAAAACATTCTCAGACAGATGATTTCCGACTGGAATGCTTCAAAAAGTTTCATTCTCCTTGTGCTGCTTACCTAATCAATAATCATGTTTATTTTTCTAATTTGAGTTTGTATCATATGGATTCGGAATATTCACGATCGGATATTATTTTTTTCATCTATGCTTCGTTCATTTTAAAAATATCAGTATTGTGAAACTCAGGCCAATTCCACTACTATTTCTCTTTGTTTATAGTCAAAATAGCAAGCCCAGATAGTCTCTGCGTATGCCTTCGATTGAAAAGTTGTTTGGATGAGATACTGTTTCGCATGACTTAGCAGTGAACTAGCCGAATTGTAATAGCTTGGTTTAAACAAAATTGTCAAATGCTTCCGATTACTCTTCTACTGTATCAAGTCTGGCAAAAAATTTTCTGGAAAGAACTTGCGTTGCACTGTGGTTTAAACTTGACCACAGTCTTCCACCAAAGTCAATTAAGAGGCGCAATTTGCTGACAGTACACAATGCAATATATTCAATCCTAATTATACGCACTCAGTAGACTGTAAAATTGGTCTGATGCAGGCACGACGAAGAGCAATTTTTACCTTTATTTGGCAAATTCTTAAATGCTATCTTAAATAAAATTAAGCTGAACTTTGAGTTGGTAAAATTTCATTCGGATTGAATCCAAATATCTCATGAACCAAATGTAACAAAAATAGGATGTTTTTCACTTGAAGAGCCTGGTTGGTTGAGCACAATTATTATCAAAGTAATTAGCCAAAATCATTGCCTGTTTCATCAGTTCTGCTTGCCTGTTTTAACGATTATTTGCTTTTAGGTCCTGGAGGATCGAGCTTTTTCTTGTCCCCGCTCCTCCCCTGTTAGTACTGGTATCAAAACAAAATTAAATAAGGTTAACATACCATGATATGTGTATGATAGTTTTTAATGAATGTTGCATTGTATGACATTTTTACCAATTTTGTATGATCATAGTCAGAGAATTTATGACCGTTTTTTCTCCTGTAGATAATATATATTTTTTTCTGAAGTATGTTACTTACAAATTTATCAGTAGTTATATTATTACCCACTGTTTCTATTATTTCTCATTGTTGCTGAATATGATATAAATATTGTTAATTCGTTTGTCTAGATGTTTTTACCTAATCTACAGCATAACGTGTTCTATTGTGCGTGAGCTGTAATGTTCCAGTGCAGTTCATCAGTGACCCATGCATAATAAAATTTCCTCTTGGATAGTTCAATTCCAGATTATGATTTGAATATTTTACAATAATTGGTCAAGTGTCCGCTTAGCTCAAACTTAGTTTTGTTATGTGTTGTGCGTGAGCTGTAATGTTCCACTGCAGTTCATCAGCGACCCATGCATAATAAAATTTCCTCTTGGATAGTTCAATTCCAGATTATGATTTGAATATTTCACAATAATCGGTCAAGTGTCTGCTTAGCTCAAACTTAGTTTTGTTACGTGTGCTCCACCGCGAGCTTGCATAAAGGCGTTACCCTGATCCAAGGTGACAGAATAATTTTTTCCTTCGGTATTTGGAGCTTTTGATTTCTTATGGTCAATCAGAAGACTTCTAGAACATCAGAACTGCTATCGCATAGCTGTCGAGATAGTGTTCTTTTGTTAATAACATGAACAGGGATAGCAGTCAGATTAACACCAAAAAGATACACATTTTTTATCGTTTTAATTAGTTGTTAACATTTAATAAAGCGCAATCAGTGAGCATATTTTGCCGGTAAGTTATATTGCATTTTTGATACCATTTCTGTTTCCCATTCTTATTTATGTTTCAAGTTCATGTCAAATCACTGAACTGTTGCATTGCATACCATACATCAACTTATTTAACTTATTACACCAAGTGTCTGTTACTATCTTCTGATATTTCTGTATTTGCCTGCTTTGTATTTTCCCAGAATGCTCGTTTTCCACTTTCCAGAAAATATTGTTTTTATTTCCCAGGCACTTTTTGTTTAAAAAAAAAATTTAACTTTTTATTTTGAATAAGTTTGAAAACCTGGGTTTTCTTGGCCTTTTTCAGATTTTTTTCTAGTTTTATTGCCCTAACCAATTCATATGATGGCTTCGTGCTGCATCTGGAACACATAAAAATGATTAGATGTGATGTAAACTGTTCTGCTATTCAATTACTCGAAAAAAATGACATAAGGGGCTACAAGATTTCCTAGAAGATCATACTGCCTCTTCATGTTGACAGAAATGATAGCGTACCTAAAAAAAATTCAATATTATCAACACTGCTATTTTGCCTAATTTTATTTTTCTGTTACGTTATCATATCTCTTATTACAAGTCAGACAAAGTGTTATAGCATACATGACAAAAAAAAATCAATATAAAAAAAGTTGTTGGGATTGAATTTCCTCTGTATTTTGTTAGTACTGTGAATTGTTCAAACTCTTATAAGTTTTTAGAATAATCTATATCAACATGAAATTTTACTTGTTTGCCTTATAATTGAGCACCCACCATGAACAAAGAAATTATTAAGCGACAATTATCAAGCAAAATGAAAATCTGACTAAATATATCGAAAACATTTCTTCAAACAAAGCATTTCTCTAGTTTAAAAGCCACAGCTATAGACATTTTCAATATCTTCATACCTAGATGTTTTTACCCGATCGAGAGCAGATCATGTTTAATTGTGCGTGAGCTGTAATGTTCCAGAGCTGTATATCAGCGACCCATACATGATAAAGTTTTCGCTTGGATCGTTTAATTCCAGATTATGATTTACTATTTTACAATATTCGGCCAAATGCCTGCTTGTCTGCAACTTATTTTTGTTATGTGTGCTCCGCCGCGAGCTTGCATAAAGTCGTTACCCTGATCCAAGGTGACAGCATATTATTTTCCTTCGGTATTTGGAGCTTTTGATTTCTTATGGTCAATCAGAAGACTTCTAAAACATCAGAACTGCTATCGCATAGCTGCCGAGATAGTGTTCTTGTTATTAACATGAACAAAAATAGCACTCAGATTTACACCAAAAAGATACATATTTTTTATCGTTCTAATTAGTTGTTCATATTTAATAATGCACAGTCGATGAACTTATTTCGGCTGGTAAATTATATTGCATTTTTGATACCATTCTTATTTTTGTTTTCAAGTCCATGTCAAATCACTGAATTGTTGCATTTGTTTTATCTGATGCATTGCATACCATATGTATCATTACATAAAGTGTCTGTTACCATTTTCTGGTATTGCTATATTTGCCTGCTTTGTATTTTTTCAGAATGCTTGCTTTCTACTTTCCAGAAAATGTTTCATCTCCCAGGTACTTTTTGTTTCAATCTCTTGGCCATTTTCAAATCGGTAAAACTAAACTATTTTAGACTTTTTGAATTCTTGAACTCCTCCAAACTATTGCCCTTACTAATGACTGTGACGCCTTCCGCGATGCTCTGTATTTTATTAGGTACCGTGAATTGTTTAAACTCGTATAAATTTTTAGAATATTCTATATCAAGATAAAATTTTACTTGTTTTCTTGCCAAAAACAAAAAGTTATTCAGTGACGATTCTCAAGCAAGATGAAAATGTTTTCTTCAAACAACGCATTTCTCTAGTTCAAAATCCACAGCTACTTATATTGTCAATATCTTCATACATTGATTTCCCATTTGATATTGTGGTGATTTTCGTTTGCACACCTAGTCTGGCCAGTGTTGCGCTTACATTTATTTACAGATGAAGAAATAAAATTTTTAAAGGGGTATGTATATCCATCTTATTAGTTACTCGGTTGTACCCTAGTAATATGTTACAGAGTTTGCTGAAATGCGATTGTTATATTTTTAGATCATTTTAAATCAACTAATATTTCCAACAAGAAAGGCATGCACTGTAAAATTTGACATTTTTAAATTGTGTATTGGGATGTCAAGACCCTGTGCGTGCCGTTAGATCTGAATAAGTTAAATATCTGAACCCTTTACAAACATCTGACTACAGCTTGGAAAAGACGGTACGCATTAATTACTTTTGCAATTAGACAAATATTTCAATGATTTTTATATTTGCCAGTATGATGTAATTTGCTTTTAAGTTCATTGATTAAAATGTCGGTAATGTGAGGATTATTATTGCCTTTGTGTCTGGATGCGACTGCGCGTGTGGTACGCCCCCTCACCGACCAGAAAAATTTAAATCAAAAATGTAGGCAAGGCTGGTAGTACTGTATAGTCAGATCTCCCCGTTCTCAACCTTTGATAGCTATATTTTTTCGAAAGGGTACAGAATGATTTTGCCAGTTCGAAGTAGAACCTTCTTGAATGTAATAGTGTTTGATTAAACATATTAAAAGGCGATTTTGCTCGGCGTCAATCAGACCATGGAATCAAATATTGAACAGAATATAATTGATATTATTTTACTATCATAGAACCGACGGTATATATTTAAAATTATTTTACAATCGCAAAAACAATACTGAAAAAAAAAACGTATATTTAAGACAAAGAGTTTCAATGAAGGATGAATGAATGCAATGTCCAGCATCTCCCCGAATGCTGCTATTACTATCACGTGTGCAGCGATTATTGACAATCGAACCTGTGATATAAGCATTTAAAATACAGTCTTCAAAATGCTTCTCACTCCATCTCATTATCATTCTGCAAGTTGTAAGTAATGTAGAGTGCAGGAGATGCAAACTTCTACATCAGAGTCGGGAAATGAGTCTGGAGTTACGAGACAGTCAGAAAATTGATTTTGTTGCAAACTATAGCGACATATCAATATTTGGCAAGACTAATTTCAGTTGATTCAAATCCGAAATATGGCATAAACCCCTAAATATTTCAGGATTTTTTTGCACAAGAAACCAATTAGTAGAATGAAAAAATAACTACATATTCAGCGTTCAGCTGAAATACCAATGACAGAAGGATATGATACAAGGTCCAAATAGGGAAGGATAGAATAATGTTTTGATATAAAATGTTTAGAAGAATGACATAGAATAGAAGAATGATTTTATACTGATCGCAGCTGATTTTAATGTACATTTATTATTCCCAGTCGTCCCAGTCTTCACCAATATCCTGTGAAAAAATAATAGATTAGCGAAGCAACTTCCCACATATAGTAATACAGAATCCAATATTCCTAGCATATATATATATCAAATATATAGCATCCAATATCAAATGCCCAATCTATAGGAGCAAAAACGTGAAGAATATGCCTCAATTATATGATATGGTGAATCAAGACCTCTAAAGCAGACACCAGTTCCGAATCGGGGGCTTGACAATTTTCCTATGCATGGATCATTGGACCAAGATAGTGGAAGAATCGGTAAGCAAAACCTGCATAAACCACCATATGCCAGCAAGGCGTCCATCAGACTTCTTGTGTATAACAATCCCCAAAGTACGAAAAGATTGTAGTGCCATTTTTCATTTTCAATACAAATTAACTTTATCAGGGTCTAAAAGAACTTACAACATCAACCGCATCAGATTCTTTAAGTGCTTGTTGTATCTCATCTTCGGTCATATCTAGATCAAAATCCTTTTCCCAATCATCGGAACTTTCCCCACTGGATGGTACTGTTTAAAGATAACAACAAAATTGGATCAATATTTCACAGAAGAATCATTTCTCAGCTGCGCAGGCCTCAAGTTTCCAAAAATTTGACAAACCATAATTCGATGTTCAGGGTGGTAGTATGTGTCATAACCATCAAAGATATTTCAAAGCAAAATTAAATCTTTCCCCCACTATTCAAGATTTATCACAAACTGATATAACCCTGTTCAATCTTATTTGCGAATCAGAAATAATCACTTTCAGTCATCCTTAGTTTCATAGTGTTGTCAGGCAGAGTCACCGAAGGAAGCCTTGTCGCGTTCCAACAATAACTTATACTTGACAAAACATATTTTAATGGATTTTTTCTGATCTACATACCTTTTCCAGTTGGAACTGTCTTAGCACTTTCAGCCGTGTTCGTTTTTGCTGAGTTGTCGGATTTCTTCTCCGGTGTACTTGACTGATTAGTTTCTGTCTCAATTTTTTCAGCAACTGTTGTTGTCAACTTCTCGGATGAGATATCATTGGGACACTGTTCTATCATTGATTCAGATTTTGCACTATTCAGTTCGGTTGGAGATTGTGAATTAGTCTGAAAATCCTTCAATTCTGGTTGTATCTGTGGCAAGGCTTCATTTTTACTCTTGGTTTTTTCTGCATGAGCAACACTATCAAGTGACTCAACCATATTAGAGTTTGTGTTTGCCGATGATGAACGTTCTTCGGCTAATGTTTCTGTTTCCAAATGTTTCTGTGATTCTTCATCATTTTTGACAATAGAGACTGGTATGTTCTCTGGAATATTCTTAGGCTGCACCCAATCATCTGAATACATATTCACAATAAATTCTTCTTATAGTAACTTATTTGAATTGGTTACCCCAGGGAGGAATATTTATCAAAGCCCTGAAATCACTTTATACATGAGCAGGGTTAGTCAGTTTATCAGAGAATATTAACTAGGTTCATTGGTGAACATGGATCGATGAGTCATTAACTCGTAAATAAAACTTTTCTTCCAAATTTCCAAAACAAAAATGTTTTAGTCATTAATGCATCACGTTGGATAAACATACTCTCTATCATCAACATAGGTTAAAATCATATTGATTGGGAACACAGAACATCCAATTACACCATGAAACTTCAAAATTGGCCAATGTCAGTTTGACATAACTGATATGCAAAATTATTTCAATATTATAAACTGATCTATTATGATTCATAATAAATTAAGAAATTTTAAAACAAAAATGGCGGAACTATAACTATCCGTTAACTATAATTACATATTCCATGCCACTGTGATGGATGACTTGCACAATTATGCATAAAGTGAAATGCATCAAACCTTCATCATCTTCCCATCCTATATCATCATGCTTCTTCTGAGCTCGTTCAACCAACATTGCACGTCGCGCTTCAGCCTACATTAACATATAAGTAAGTCTCAGAAATAATCTATAGCGGTAGTTCTCAACATTAGGAGTCATGGGTCTCTTGAAACACATTTCCTAAAATTTATGTTATGTCCATTTTAACTTGATAAAATCTATTACTGGGGTCAGACTGGTGAATGAGGAATAAATAACATCATTATAAATCTATGATTCAAATGTCTTCTGAGTTACTGGTAGTAACAAAACTGTATAAATAGGCTCCAAAGTTGTCAATACTGCTATGAAATGGCAGTGTGTATGGTTTTGAAGCTTTGTGCATCCGAAGAAAATGACATGAGCATTTAGGATACTCGAAAAAAACCGAGATTCTTCAACCATGAATGAGGATACACTTGTGATCCCCAGATTATGCCTGTTTTGCAATGAACAATGAGGGGACTGAGTGCCATGGTTGAGAACCACAGCCAAATGCAATAATTTTTGGGCTTAAAACGTCATTTGCATTGTTACATATGGCAATAAGGGATACAAATGCATTACCGTTTGATTCAATCAAAGAAAATGATACAGAATCAAGATCAATCAAAGAAAATAAAGCACAACAATCGACACGAAATGATCATGAATCGTTTTGAACATTTTGATCATAAAATTATAATGAACGAATGGTGAGACGGTCGAACAAATAACAAGTGTGATGTAAAAATATAGAAAACGTGATCACCTTATCATGTTGATGGAGTTTAAAATAATACCTCTGCCAGAAATCGCAATGTGAAACAGCTGTAGGTACAAGTTTTGTATACAAGGAACGAATCTATCATAAAAGTATGAATAATTGGAACAAATTTATCCCCAGGATAAATGAAATTGGAAGACAGAAATATGCCAACATTTTTCACTCATGCTATACTTCAAATGGACAATCCAATAGTATCATATTCTCTTAAGTCAATGTGAAATAAAACATGATATGACTGTTGACAAAGCATTTCTTATCACTGTAATTGACAACAACAATTAATTTAATATTTGATTACTTGCATTCCACTCCCTTTTTATCTTTTTTTATTGTAACGATCTTTCTCATACAAAGCTGAGATTTAGATATAGATTTTAATAAAGGTCACTCTTGCCGCAGAAAAGAACAAATTAATTGGTTTGATTATGTTATTATGACTTGTCAATTTCCTTGATTTCAAATGAGTGACAAGCAAAAAATGGAAATTTAATGCCAGACTTCCTTAAAGAAACAGATACGCACACAGGTGACTGGAATGTTATTTGATAAAATGGATTTATTTTATTGTCATAATCTTCAGGCTTGCCTAAATACCCACCCCATAGTCGCTTATTGTTAACTAGGAATTTAATCATGGTTTTTCTTATTATTTACTGACAAAATGGGAATACCCGTGATCACCCTGTGTTGTGTGTTAGTTTTAACTGATAAGCTATCTTTGCTGCTTTGATTCAAAGGGCCATAATCATTACAGGGGAAAAAATTTTCACAGAAAAATAAGTGTTATTATCATTTTTTACCCAAAAAATTTTTGGCCCCCTTTTTTTCTGGGTATGCCATTGAGTGTCAGTGTGGCCGACTTTCTGCCACTCTGAAACACAGCATCGAAACAACATTCAGTTCCAGAACCAAAACATAATTTATTATTGAATTGAAAAAGATTTGATAGTAACTTGCCTTGGAACAGTCCAACATCAAAGATGATATTTCGGTCTTTCTGCCTTCGAGATTGAAACTCGGAGACCAGGAATGGAATTCCTCTTCATCTGTCAAAAAAACAGTAACACTATTCAGAAACGTATAAAATCTTTTTGATGATTTCTCAAGGTAGAAGTTAAAAGCAGTGAAGACGAATCATTTTAGATGGTAATAATCTACTGACGATAGAATAATAGAGCAGCAAACATTCACAAGTTCACAATTCAAACATTCGACAAATTTATAGTAGAAAGCCAAAGTCTTTTTCAATTTAATACATCGCTACATGTAGGGCGAGTAAAACGGCTTTTGTTGTTTATAAAAATATTGAAACTAAAATATCACTTTCATTCTTCACGAAAGGGAAGTTTAGTTGAAATTTCAAATTGGTACTTCTAATGCCAAAGTGGCATGCTAAATGATATTGCATAGTTGCCAAAAACTCGTTGTCGTTTGATATAATTGATACCATTATCATCAAATTTTTAAAATATTTATATTTAAAATTATAATGGTCATCGTGTCGTGTTGTTGAGGCGTTAGAATGCCTGCTGCGTGCCATCGCTATAAGTTACGTCATACTTTATACACTGCATCATTCGCTGCAATTAATTTCCCAATAACTGTCTTTTTATAATAACGACCGTGAAGATTTCGTCGCATATAGCGCTTAAATGTGGCAATTATACGATTTTCGTCCAGTCGAAAAAATTTTGCTGTCTGAAATTCAGTCTGATGAAAATCAAAGTTATGTCTTCCTGCCATCACAAGTGTTAACAAAGACAATTTGCAATTTTATTTGATCTAACGACACCTTGGGATATGGGTTCATTAGAAGAAAATTTAGCCAATGGGCAGCATTTAACAATGTATCTTTTTTTAATAGCGTAATATTTTTTGAGTGTCTTATAGCAACCTCACTAGAAAAAGACACAAAATTATCAATACTGCTATAGAATAGTGGTTTGAATCTTGTCCTGTCTATCCAAAGGAATGAACATTTCAAACATCCAAGAAAAATACAATTTCACCATTCTGGTTAAAACAACAGGCGTATATAAACCATACAAACATTGAAAATGTTTCACAGACTCAAGTACTACTTACTGTCTGGTTCATTGCAGAAAGTCGCTGGGTCTGTGCGTATTGCATATAAACGTGCCTATGTAAAACAAATAATAAAATATGTCACCACAAAGTTTTATTATGAATCATAATTGGCTGACACAACACATTTGGCGAATATGTGATGAAAGGTATACCGAAATTGTTTTGTACTTAAATGAATGTTTCGTTTATTTCTTATACGGTAATAGTTTTGTATGGATATATTCAACAAAGATGTCTACATTTGTAAATAAATATATAAAATAATATCTATGACACGGTAGTTGACGTTAGTTTAGAAAATGACATATAAAGGCGTTAGTTTACTCCTATCCTATTCCTTACCGATTAATTTATATTTGACAAATTCTTCTTATTTGAATTAAAAAGGTGCTTACTTCAAGCAAACTCTCAATTTTGTTGCTCTTCAAATTTTTGTTTGAGAGTACCGGTACCCAAACATAGTATTTCATGATAATAATTTCAATGATCATGATCATCATCATCATTATCAAGAACACAATAATAATAAAACACTAAGTAAAGAATGAATCCAAAAATGGCTGCAAAATCATATAATCAAGAGTGACAGAATATCAGCTATTTTGCTATACGGACACTGGAGGAAATTGGCTTCCATCAGGAGAAAATCTCGAATAAAACAATATTCTGAGATAAATAAAAAAAATTTCAGTGGCTTATGCCGGTAGTATTTGTCCAAAAATACTTTAACATCATGAACACTGCTATTTAATAATAGCAGCGTTGATGATGCTTATATATTTCTCACTAAAAGAAAATGCCTAGGATATTTCAGACAATTGAGAGAAACAAGATTTTGTCGCACTGATCTAATTTTGTTTTTAACATTTTTTTAAACACACTGTAACCAGAGTAGTAATATTAAAACTTGTTAAAATAGGTTTGGTTACCAAGAGCCAAACCTACAATATATAGATAATATAATTTCTATACAGACCTCAGAAGGGGATAGTACTTTGGTTCCAGAACTAGTTCCAACAATAGCAGATTCATTAAAATTGTCTGAAATAAACAGAATAAGTTTCAAAGACATTACCGTAACGATTATTTTTCTGAACAATTAGAAAATTGACTAATATTTACATTACATGTCTGTATGAAAACTTGTTTAGATAAAACAATCGATTTTGACAGACTTTTTCAGAAAAGTAATCTAAACTTCCACATTGGATTGACAAAAATTTAGAATAAAATTCACCATCATCCTCTGGACGAATTGGTCCAACTTTACTGGCAATATTTCCAAGAAAATTCGATAATGAATCCTTCACTACACGTGTAGCAGCAGAAGCCTCTTCCAAATCAACCTGCAAAAATATTTCTCAGAAGTAGAACAGAAGCGTCTCATTAAGGTCAGCAAGCCAGTGAGGTCAAAAAACAAACCACTAGCAAAACGCTAATGGATCATTTTTAAATATATACAACTTTCAGATAGCAAGATTTGAATTGTTCAAAATATGTCAGATTCAGGTGATTCGCATACTCATTCTTGTCATTGGATATTATTAAAAAAAGATTCTTTTATTCAGAAATATGTCAAGCATAAGACACAGATTAATTACAGCGGCGCAATGCATCAGTGACTTGAGATTGACAAAAATGTATACACAGAAAATATTTCCGACTCAGTTGGGCAAATAGTATTACATTTGATTCGTTCCAAAATGATTTTAGACACATGGAATGAAATTCCTGCATCCATTTAATAATATATTTAAGCAAATTTTGATTGAAATATTACGACATTGATAGAACTTAAATCCTGAGTTTATTTTAGGCAATGCTTCCAGCCTTGCCTGAAGTGAATTTCGATAAAAAATATATATCCTGTAATAAATGCCAATTGTAATATATTCATGCTATATTACATTTATATTTAATTTTTCTTTCATTGTTGTGGCTGTAGCAGCTACAATTCTTGATGCGTCAGTATGAACAGCTTGAGAAAATTCTTGTAAATCATGCTTCATAAATTCATTCGTTTCTGCCAACTAAAAAAAGATGGACTCTATAACATTACACTTTCATGGATAAGGACATAAACTTTTTTGTTTCAATATATATACCAGTATGTACCCTATATTACACTTTCAAACGATTCAACAATGATAATATAGCGATTTTTTCATGGGAGTCACAAAATAAATGGGATTCTATTTATATGGTCTGATAATATAATAGTCAAAACAATCTCAATGAAATAGAAGAACACAGAAACTAGTGTACTCTTCGAAAGTCATAGATCTTTTATATCTGTGAATAGACAAAAAATTCTGTGACTATATCCATGATAAAGAGGAAGACTAATTTTCTATTGGCTTTGGTAAAGATGGATTTGGCGGAGATTGAAAAGCATGAGCATTTAGATTTTTTTATTTCATTATGGCACTTATGATATTATGATTACCTTTTTCTTCGCAGTATCATACCAGCCAGAAAACCAAGATGACATGGATGCAGTTTCATCTTCTTCTTTAGAATCAGGTTGGTCATCACTAACAATTGAGAATTGTAATTCAATATTCACTTATGAATATAAGATTTCGAAAAATCAAGAAATATTTGAAATTAAATTTGAATGAATTCATACTACAATAAACCCCCGAAACTAGTTATATATCACAAGTAGGGGTGGCAGAAATGAATATCTCGCTAATTCAGAATCGAATAATCTACCCAAATCGAATATTCTAATGAGAAGACATATAATAAATGAACAATGACATCTTTTTATCAGCTTGAAATTCACATAAAATTTCATACTTATTTTAAGAAAAAATTCTAAATTATCATTTTGTTTATATCGAATTGTTTCAGAAATCTAATATCGCGAATCAAACATTTTGGACAGCCCTAATTGCTAGGGATATTCTCTCAGAATAATCAAATGTAATAGAATTCTGGATGCTATAACATATACCAGTATCCTATTTTTGATTATAATTGAAAAAGAAATTGTAATATTATCATATTGTATTATTATTGTATGTATTGCAAAAATATTAAGATTTAGCAGGGATCCGGTGACTCTTAAAATATAGTTAATTATCAGCAATTTTATTCATCTGTTTATCTGAAACGTTGAAACATTCTATTTATACGGTGAATTTTGTATAAAGTTTAATATCTATGAAGACAACTCCAGTCATCTGCCTGAAATCCCATTCGCTCACATAAATAGTATTGATTCAAAAACGAATTAACTGAAACACTGACAACCAACCTGTGTTCGCTTCCAGTAGATGCCATATTGCAGTTTGGTTTTCAGAAGTCACTATATCAGTGTATTCAAATTGAGCCACATGGAAAATTGGGGAATGTGTTGCTAACAGGATAAGACGCAAAGTTTGAAAATTACTCTTCTGCAAAAAAGGGATTAAGATCAGTACTCATACTAATTGGTCTTGACAAAGTCTGCAGATTTCATGAAGTTTAGAACAGTACCAGCAAGGGTGACTTTAATAAAACGGTTCACCTCAAAAACAACAAAAAATCCAAGCTCAATATTAGTGCTTATCATGATTTGACATTCCTGGAATGAAAATATTTTAAAGCTGCTAACCTTAGCTTATCATTTAGAACTTCTCTTTCAATTCACCACATTTCAGACGAATATTCTTTATCTCAATTAATGTCTCATACACAATATAAATTAGGAGTACTCAAACCAGCATAAAAACAATACCACCTATCAATGGTGATGAAAGGTGTGAAATTTTCAGTTGGACATAGAATAATAAAATTTTTTGTATTGGAACAAAAATAAAATTTTGAAATTTCGAAAAAACTATAAGACTCTGAATAATAGTCCTACATGATTGCAAGTTGATGATGCCCAGAAATTTTTCGATTTCACCTATATTAGAGATATTTTAGCTAAAATTCTACAATCTTGCAGGGGGAATATCCCCCTTTCAATATTTTGCGAGGGACATGCCCCTCCACCAATGGCTCTCACTTTGAGCCCGGTTTAACTTTCCTTAAAAATGGTTTGCCGGAATAAATTTATGCATGAAGATAGCTTAAAAATATGGAAGAAGACTTTAATAATTTAAAATTTTTAAAAAATATTGACAAACTATGCAATGTTATTGCTCATCCATGTTGACCACCAACCATTGACGTCCACCAAAAAAGGAGCCACATTTTTAAGGTAAAAACCACTCACAACAGCCTAATTTTTTGTTTACAAGCACAGGAGAACACACAGTATTATCATTGAGCAAGAAGTAACCTACAATCGTTTACCAAAAGCAGATTTTTTGATGTCTATTGAAGTTTAGCGCCAAATTAAAACGGGCAGAATATTCTGATTTTAACCAGAGGGCACCAATTCTGCAAGCATAGTCTCCAGGGTAAGAATGAGTCACTTCCCGGTTCAAATTTTTTATGATAATTGGATATTTGGTAACGTAAAACCATCAGGTGACTCTGTGAAAGATATTTCCTACAAGCAAACAAAAATCTGCTTTTGCTGAAGGGTTAATTCTTTTCCTATGCTAATGCTGAGTACTGTATGTCTCCTGACCTTGTAAACGAAAATTGACTACCGGTAGTTGTGAGTGCTTTCTCACTTTCAAATATGCGAGAATGTGATTCTTTTTCGATGGACTCGCTGGCAGGGCGACTTTGATAATAAAAGAAACAAAAAATATATCACTTTAGTTTTTAGAGCAATTGTGGCAGGAATAGAATTTGAAACTATTGAAAGTATAACTCCGTAACATTTAGCTTTCTATTAATCATGATATTTAATCTAGAAAACCATTTCAAGAAAAATATGAAACAGGGTCAAAGTGCATGTGAATGTAACATTATGAGACTTGTCTGGAATGTGGTGAATGCCATGATATGAAACAAAAAAATCTCTAAAACATATAGATAAGTTAGATAGATTTTATTTCGATTCATCCGTTGACACAAAACAGCAAAAAAATACAAAAGGCGGATAATCAGGAAAAAGAGCAAAACAAATGCAAATATTTGGGGTGATTTTATAAGTGTGATGAATCAAGTGACTCAAGCGAAAACATTAAAGCAACGAATTATTATTATAAATAAAGCCGGGTCCAGTGTGAAGTTTAGTACGGTACCATAATGGCAGAATATTCTCATCCTAACTAGGGGCCGCCAATGCTGCAAGCATCTGGCATTGTCTCCTGGGTTACGATGAGTCGCCAGCAATTTGGGAATTCTTTTATAATAAACGATATATGGTACCGGTACTAAAATTTATGTGACCCATAAGGCCTGGGCAATTATTCGTCGTCAATAAGTTACGGGTAACGGGTACTGTTAGTAAAACGTATTCATACAGTTTGTATCAATTAGTGATTGTGAAGAGCCTCACTATACTCACTTTGACAATCCAATTCCGGCAGTACCGACTCGGGCTCAGGTGCAACAGGGTTCGGGCTCCAATCGACAGGCACAGAGCAGAGGGTACCATGTAATAAACAAAGCTTTTTGCTCTACACTGCTACCTTGCGTTCAATGCGAATGTAAACAAAAATAGCGAGATGACAACGGTGGGCCGCAGTTTCGTAAGCAGACAACAGCTGCCAATTGGAGGAATACTTTTTTATTATTATTAGCAATCAAGTAAAAGTAACTCCTAAAGAATGGCATCAGTTCCAATTCTGGCTTTAAATAATACTCGATAACTTTACCGGTTCCTTGTATGTATGCAATTTTTGGTATCATCAAAATCAATAACCAAATAAATATTTGGTATCATCAAAATCACAAAAAACTCCGGATTGGCATTGGATTTTATTTGCCACAAAAAGGCTTTGTTCCTTCCATTTTTTTTTTTGTTCCGACGAACGCTTTGCTATACAGGATAAAATTTCATTTTTATCCCGCAGGAGAGGAAAGCCGAGAATACAGCTTAGTCATATAGATATATAGACAGACAGGCAGGCGTGAGCAATAATTGAATACAGTACAGTAATTGAATACTTACAGTAAAATAGTATAAATTGTGTGCTTTTATGTGCAAGATTTAATTTGCTTATATGTATGGGAATTTATTGCGCCGTGAAAATTATATTGCCTTCAAAAATGGGAAAATAATGCATCTCTGCATCTGTGATCGTCAAGACGCGGTGGTTCACAAAATCACTCGTTAATTACGGCTTCCTCCACCAACCAAGTTCGCGCACTAGAAAAATGAGAAATACGATATGCTAAAATATTTCACCCCGATTCGGAATTGGTGCACGAGAGGCTGTGATTCGCCAAAAGATTAAACTGTATTCTCGACTTTCCTCTCCCGCAGAATACATATAGATCTTATCCTTTAAGAAAATACATGAAGAAGTTGATAATTACGCACAATTGTATTGGATAGGATTTCATTTTTATCCTGCGTGAGAGGAAGGCCGAGAATTCAGCTTAATCCTATGGTGAACAACGACCTACTATGCAGATACCAGTTCCGAATCAGGTTGACGGTTTTGCGCAAATTCCTCATTATTCTTGTGCGTGGAACTGATTGGCAGATGAAGCCGTAATGCGTTGTTCGAAGCGTATTTCCAATGCTTTAACGATTGAACTAACCAGGCAGTAGGGTGGAGGTTGTACGGGTACGAATGTTAACTGTGATTTATATATTGTCTGAGATGTTTTTAATAAAAGAAAAATGGAAAAAATCTCGAGCGTATATAAAATTCTAAACATTGGAAATTACATGAAATAAAGTCATTTTGACTCGATCATCTACGGAGTGCGTACTTGTGTAGAATCGCCTCTTTGATTTGTGATTAATAATCAATTTAACATCATTATATGTAATGTAACAGTTATAAAAGATATTGAATTCTTTTTGTTATTATAAATTCAAACATGAAACATCGAATAAAATTGATAACATTATCACAAGACACACAAATGAAAGTAACAAGTATACGGTCGTAAACTCTATTTAGCGAACAGGGCGCATAACGCAATGTTGCGTGCCAACTAAAAAAAAATGTAGAATGATCTTTTAACCCTTCCAGGTCCGAATATATTAGAAGTGAATGAAATAAATCATTTCATACCGCTTTTTGATTGAAAAATGAAATGTTTTACAGGCATTTTATTTTATTGTTTTAATAAGCGCATTTCTGAAATTTTGCGTGGAATCTACAGGCAAAAAAAGTCGTTCAGTGTCCTTCCAAAATGGCGGAAAAATATTTTTGCGTCATTTGAAAGGATCACACGCTTTCAACAGGGTATTCATTACTACACCCAAGGATTTCACCAAATGGAAAGTATCCCCAATTGCAGTTTTTGAAAATAGAAATATTTTACACCCAAGGGAATAGTAATATGGAATTTTAGTGCTATTGTTATCCAGTGGAAATCGCAGTGCTATAGCCCAGTGAATCGCATATAGTGAAGTTTCCGTTGCATCCGTTGAATTTCATCCAATGGAATCAAGCACCAAATGCATTTGTTTCCAATGTATTCGATGAACCCAGTGAAATTGTTCCCAGTTGAAACACATCCTGTTTTTTGCACTTGTTGCTTCCAAGGGAATAACACTCAAGTAATTGCACCCATTGCACTTTACTGTGAGCTCAGCTCGGGAAAGGGGAATGCACTTCGAATCGGTGTGATTTCATGAATGCATTTTCACCATGTGAAATGTACTGCTGGCAATTACACCACGTAGTGTAATTGCATTTGGTGAAATACGAGTGGGCCTATAATTCAACTGGCCTATAATTCAACTGGCAAATCACTCTGTGTGTATTTCCTCTGCGTGTGCAATCACATTGGGGGTATTATATGCCGTTATGTGCAATCATTCTTATCGAATATATTTTGTGAAATATGCGTCCATTTCTGTAGATTAATATGTATTTTTTTTTTTATTAAAATAGGATGCTTTTATTATGGTGATGGTTATGGCTGCTATTTCGTCGGGGAATTTGGCATTTTCTACTCCAGTATTTCTCAGCATGGCGATATAATTGGTTTATCGTAATGTCGTTTAATAATGGTAATTTATAACACTAATTCATTTATTTTCAATCGTTCAGTGTCTTTATTAAAAAAACTCCTACGGTTGTGTGTATGTGTGAAAAATGGAGATTGTGGGAGAGGTCATAGGTAACAGGAGAATAGGCATAGGAAAATTGAGAAATATGATGAGCCAAAAAACTTTCACCACGACTAGGAACTGGTAACCGCACGAGAGGTCGTCGTTCACCATATGATTGAGCTGTATTCCTCTCGCATATAATCATCATCATCACACCTCACGGGATTCTAACCTGCGTCACGACAATCAGAGATGCCTAGCTCGAAGCGTACCCTAACGCTTTACCGACTGAGCTGACCGGGCACTTTCCTGGTCAGGTTTTCTTTTTTTACCAGCCATTCATCGCCCATGCATTCCATCTATCCTATCTAAACTTGCTTTACTTTCTCTGTTAGCTTACATAGCAAACCGTTCGGTTACATTGGGAAATACAACAAACGCAGCGCAGCGTTGAGCGTAAAAAGCAAGGTTAAAATAGTTTTGAAATTTGTTTTCGCACACTTGATTATTTATTCAGTATTATTTTTTAAATCTTTATATAAAATATTTTTTCAAATATTAAAACAATATATTCAACTTCAAATCAGCAATCCTAAAATTTTCACGGTAGACGCGGTCGAATGCTGCTAGCGCGGTATCCAGCAGTCCCCCGCTGCGACCTAAAGTGCATATATTATATTCACTTTGCTTCGACGAGGTGCGTACGGAGTAGAGTCCGGGGTAGGGGCGTTTGGATAGAAATTTATGTATATATCATGTGGGAGGGGGAAGTCGAGGATACGACTTAACCATCGTACTGCATATGACGAACCACGACCTCTCGCGTGGGCACCTGTATACGGTACCGGTTATGTACATGCGTGTCGAGGAGATATATCATTGTGTTGCATACGCAGTACGGGTTGAAATACGGTACCCTAACTCAGAACTGTCAGTTTTTTTTTTATTATTCTTTTATAGCCACTTCTTAGAGTGGATCATCCTGTCCAAGGCTCTGTGACAGCGGCCACCTATACAGTATACACTGTACAGAGAATGGCAGCGTATCACTGTATCACAGGTTTATAAAAACAATTTCTTGAGCAAAGTAAACACAAGTCCGTGTTTTAATTTCAATCGCTTATTTCAGTACGTTGGTGCTGGCATCGTTCAAACAAGGTATCTATCATATGCTAAGTTATGATCATGTGCAGTGCAGCGACAGTTGATGTGAAGCATAACTTAGCTGACAATAGCGAATCCTGCACAGTACAAGGGAGTGTGTTCACGCAGATGCAGCCGTGGGTCGGTCATGTAATTCTCGGATAACAACTGTCAATAGAAATCTCTAACCTAATTGTCTAAAGTAAAACTATCAAAGTTTAGATTCTGATTAATTTTCAGTTGAATTTACCCATGTTCAACTCTCTTTTTGTGGTACCAAACTTGGCCAGGTTCTACAAAGAAACAAAAATACTAACATTAAATATGAATGGTCCAGTTACGAAATGTGAAAATGTGAGGTCAACTATGCTGATGTAACTTTTGAACCAGTTCTATAGTGCAATGCTTATAGGAGCATTTGTGACGTAACATTGCTGTATTTAATTTCGGTTTTTTCTTGCTTACACAGTACATGCTAAATAAAATTACTAAATTAGCGGCCAAATATTTTTCCTAATGCTCGGTCTGTCGGTACTCAGCGGAATCGAATACCGCAACGCTCTAATAAATATCCATTCCCATTTTTCTAAATTGAATACAGAATATGGACTACCAAAAAAAATTGTTATGTAAACCGAAACGAGATGATGGAGTGTGCCGAAGAAAGCACCATTGCTTACGTGAACCGTGGTGCACCGACGAGGCGTCCAGCAGACATCTCACACATATAGCTTGAAGCATATGTTTGCGAACATTACTAGTTACAGTATTTCTTTCAAATTATGCATGAAATATGTAATCGAATATTGATCAACCCGTCAACTGAAATTAGCCCCTCTCAACTTTTCACTTCAATTCCACTGCACTTCTTTAGAGTACGAATTGACATATGTGCTATTTTTCTGGGTACGAATTGACTGTCAACCTTGCATATTTATGAGCAAATCACAATAAATAGGCCCACAACACAATAATGGTAAAGGCCAGAAAATGAGCAAAATCTAACCTATATCTTATAAAGCGTGCACAACATACAGAAAATTGCCTATTGGGATTTATGAGTATGGAGTAACCAGATAAGTATGCCCAGTGCTTGGGCGTGACAAAAAAGACTTCTTAGCACCCATAAAATTGGATGACGTATATTACCTTAAACGTGCGCATTTCTTGCTATCCAGCATCAGTCATTATTATAACTATAGTATGAGTATGGAGTAACCAGATAAGTATGCCCAGTGCTTGGGCGTAACAAAAAAAACTTCTTAGCACCCATAAAATTGGATGACGTATATTACCTTAAACGTACGCATTTCTTGCTATCCAGCATCAGTCATTATTATAACTATAGTGTTATTTTATGATTGCAAAAGACCCAATGAATGAAGGTGATGTCTAATGCTAATCTGTATTAAAATTCATGGAAATTGCTTAAATAATTTTACAGTAGTTTTGTGTTCGATTTTGCATGTTTTGCACTGCAGCGTTACTTATAAATTCATTTCCCATGCCACAGAGACTGATTCATTTTTAAAAGTACCGGTAGGAGTTTGAGAGTTGTTTGTCATGAGGAATGTCTTCTGTAAAATACGGAAGTTATTAAGCTTTTGCTGGTCTTTTAACGACAGTCATGTTGATAATAACATTATCGTCATCAGTCAGGCAGGTAGAAGGCCATCTCCATATTAATTTTTCCTGAGAATTTGTGTTCTGTAGTGCTCACACTTTATTTGAAGTTTTATTGATCACCGTTATTGTAGTTGACAATAACACTTTTCCAATTAAAAAATAAATCTTATCCTTAATGAAAAAAACATCTCATTTTTGTTTTTTGCAGATATTAAATCTATTTTGTATTTCACCAAAAAATAGGAAACAATAAATAAAATGGAAGAAGAATATTTTGATGCTGAGAATAACTTTGAAGAATTGCCTCCCACTTTGGAAAACGTCATTGATCAAAAAAGTTTAAAATGGATTTTTGTTGGTGGAAAAGGTGGCGTAGGTAAAACAACTTGCAGTTGCAGTCTTGCAGTAGAGTTGTCAAAATTGCGTGATCGTGTTTTAATTATATCCACGGATCCAGCACATAACATTTCTGATGCATTCAATCAGAAGTTTTCCAAAGTTCCAACAAAAGTCAATGGTTTTAATAATCTTTTTGCAATGGAAATTGATCCGAATCTTGGCACAGCTGAACTTCCTGATGAATTTGCTGCTGATGAAGATAGTTTCCTAGGCATGGGGAAACAACTAATGAAGGAAATGTTTGCTGCATTTCCTGGAATTGATGAAGCTGTCAGTTATGCCGAGGTAATGAGGCTTGTAAGAAGCATGAATTTTGATGTTGTTGTTTTTGACACTGCTCCAACAGGACACACATTGCGACTACTTAACTTTCCTGACATGGTCGAAAAAGGTTTGGGAAAACTACTTAAAGTAAAAAATAAACTCAGCCCCCTAGTTTCTCAAATGGGAAAGTTCATTGGTCTTGGAGATGAAGTAAGCACAGAAAGCATTGCTGGAAAAATCGAAGACATTTTGCCGACGATTAGAGAAGTTAATAAGCAATTTAAAGATCCAACCATGACAACCTTTGTTTGTGTATGTATCGCTGAGTTTTTGTCACTTTATGAGACTGAACGTCTTGTGCAAGATTTAGCAAAAATTGGAATAGACACCCATAATATCATTGTTAACCAACTTTTGTCACAAGTCAAAGAAAAACCATGTAAATTATGTGAATCTAGATGCAAACTCCAAGCAAAATATTTAGACCAAATAGAAGATTTGTATGAAGATTTCCACATTGTCAAAATGCCATTACTTGAATCGGAAGTTCGTGGAGTTGATAAAGTTCAAAACTTTTCACAGTTTTTAATTAAACAACATCCAAATTTCAAAAAGGAATGACTGTAACTGATTTTGCCCAACTTATTATATTTTGTACAATAATTGTGCTCTTTCCAATATATTTTTATTATCAATCTCCGGACATCCAGAATTGAATAGTTACTTATTCCGGATGTTAGTGAGAATGATAATATACACAGATGAAATGTTTCTTCATTTCATTCCATATTTGTAGATAGTTAAAAATAATTTGTTAGTTTGGACCTCGATCAAGTTGAAAGCTTTGGTTTGCATTTCATCATATATGAATATAAAATTGAATAAACCCACAGACAATAGAGATCGTTTTAACTAGTAAAAATCTTCATAAGGATGAGATAATTTGTAAATTTCATTGACACTGGGGTTTAAGTCATATGCTAGTAATATCAAAGTGCTGCTGAACAGGGGTTTCAATTTTCTAATGTGCGTTTTTATTTGAACCTTCAATATCAATTCATATTCTGCTGTGTGGCAGTGATGGCAATGATACTAGTATATAGTTATGGTTTAACTTTCTCTTTAAATTATGACCTAATTGGAGATGGCACTTTGTGATACCATTTACTAGTGACTTGTACCCCCAAAAAAATTGCCTGATATTTTGTGCCTCTATCCATTTTCTTGTGATTTATATGCTCAATTGAATTAAATATCATAGCAAAGGAAAAAGTGTCCACTGGAAACATTTAGCATTTTTTCAATAGGAAACAGTTGAAATGGTAACATGCCTCGTTTTCATTTTGTTGAACGGCACCAGGATAATGTTTTTCAGTGATGAAGAAACATCATGTATTATTGTCAGTGTTTCACACTTTTCTCCAAATAACTATTAAACATACATGCATTATTGTTTCCCTATTCATGATCAAAATGATTTTGCTGTTTTTTCTATATATGTTCCAAGACAAAAAGTGCCATAATACAAGCACCTTCTCATTGAGGTGTGTTGTTATTTTACGGACTTTATTTTTAGAGCCCGATCGATATCGTTTTTTGCAACTGATATTGTTACCAATATTTTGACATGACCAACTACAAACGATATTTTAGCTTATCTGAAACTTATTGAAGAATCTCCCATGAAAAGCAATAAATTGAAAAACAAAAGGAAAGAACATGTCCATCGCATAAGCAAGAAATTTACAGTACTTGAAAAAGAAATGACTATCCAAAAAATTGCAGCCGGCATTGCACTTTTCCATCTTCTTCCTCAAATAGTCAAAAAATTCCCATGCTTTGCTTTTTATTTCCAGCAATTTCTTTTAAGCCTTCCCGCCAAGTATGAAGTCTTAAGAGCGCCTGCAAACAAAGCTGCAATTCTATTCCTCCGCACTGGTCATTCGAAGGCAAGCGACACTGTCCAAAGGCATATGACTGGCCGACTGGATACCACTCACCAAATTGCTGTTACCTCTTCATTCCTTCTCCAAAACATATTTCTTATGTTTTGATGCATTTAATAGGCAATTGGTTATGGGGGAAGAAAAAATTTTATCTCATGCAAATAACATGTGCAGAGGATTTCCCAGATGAAAACGAAAAATATTGCGCAATTTTGCCATTTGAACAAAAAACACATCATTTTAAAAGAATGCATTGTCCATAAGTGTATTTCGGTTGGCCAACATTTGCCACTTTTGTGATCTGCCGATGTATCATCTGCAAAACTAGGCCGATATATCGGTCTGGCTTTATTCATTTTTTTTTCTCTTTTGTTTAAAATTCAATAATTTATTATAATGACGAGGACCATTTTCAGATAAATATTACTATATTTATTTGATGCTTACCTATATGCTACTTAAACATTCTTCGTGTTGTTTAATGTTTATTTGCTTGAAATGCTGCTTGTCTTAACAGTATGTTATTTAATAATGTTGTATATTGATCATATTTTTGATTATTCAGAAATTATGATGTTGAACTTTATTTAGAGCTAAACCAAGACATAAGTCTATTTCAGTACTTTAGCACAATCAGATTTAACTTTTGGATTAGATCTGATTTTTGCGAAAAATGAACCTGTCTCTCAAATACAATTATTATTGAGGGGGGTGCCTCTGGCTTTTCTTCAACTGGATATTTAATTTTCTCTTTTCCCTGGACTGAATTTACCTTTCTTTGCAGGTAAATTATATACTCTGCCTTACTAAGGCTGATTTTTGGAACACCAACATCATATTTTTTGAGTTCTCATGTTTTCTGCCATTTAGAGTCTATGTCGAGTCTTCTAATGTCTTTAGTACCTTAATAATATCACACTTTCAATAGCATTACAGACGCATGTTTTGTCGATCATGCCCCCTGGGAGATCCCCTATTTTGAGAATATAAATTTCTGAATATTGTGACTGTGAGGTTAGTTAACATTGTGTTATTAATTCATAGTTATAGTAGTTTTAGTAATTTTATTATGACTTCTTCAAAAACCATTCGGTTTTTGTGAAAGAAAGTATAATGGTGGCGACAAGAAGAAGTCACGGTTCGGAAAGTGCAACTCTGATAAAGAAGGAAAATAATAAAAGTGCAAGCAAAGATGATCCACGAAAACGTTCTGGCTCCAGGAAACAAATCTTCTGTGACAAGACAACAACAACATGAGGAGGTAGGTATTTGTTAATGTCCAGGTTTATTTCTATGGATTGTTCGACCAGAGTTTTAGATTCGATGAGCAGGTAGCAAATATTTGTCATAAAGCGCAAATGCAGCTTGCAGGTGAAAGATTTATCAAATATTTTTGGCCAACAGGAGAAAGAAGGGAAGTTTTAAAGATTTAGTTGACTTTCGGATCACTATTAATCAGACTATTAAAAAAAACGCAAGTATGGTACAGTATTATGTAATACGTCAAATAAATTATCAAAAGATTTCAAAATTTTTCATATTTACAGTGTTTTGTGGAATATCGTACTTTATGAGGCTGAAATTTCAGTAATAAGTACCGTCTCATTGTGGGACAAAATTATGAAGTGTTGTTAAGACAGATAATGTATATATTCCACTTTGTAAAATATTGGAGTTCAAATAGCTTCAAAATACAGTATTTCAATTAATGTTGATGAATGCTGATTCACAATTTTTTCCTTCAATACTTATATGCTCAATACTGATGTTTTCAGACTGTTATTGCTACACTATATGCTTCATTGCTGTATTCATCAATAAGAAACACATTTAATGATTTTCAGTGATTAATCGTTTTTATTTTTCATGAATCTTGCCCAAATATTTCTGTATTATAGAACTGTATTCTTAACATTTAAAAAAAATCCCATTTTTTCAGGAGTATGTGGAGGTTGATGATGATCATTCAATACGTCATTCAGCAAGAATAAGAGGAACTGAACAACACAATAATACGACGAAGGATAAAAATAGAATCCCAAGTCGTTGCTTGGATAATCAGTAAGAAACTTAAACTTACACTTTTTTTATTAAAATTCGCTCACATCAAGCCTGGTAGCAGGCCCGTAAGAAATCAACCATTTTCCACTTATTTGGCAGAGATGCCGGTTTTTGTTAAACATGTAGCACCAGCAATTAAAGTGGAAACATGATATATAGGATTTCATTTTTATCCCATGGAAGAAAGAAAGATGGGAATATGGCTTAACCATGGCCCGCCATGCAGATACCAAGTTTGAAGTTGAGGGTTGAGGTTTTTGCTTAGTTGAACATCTGTAGGATTTTTCCCATGTGTGGACATGTTTGGGGAGATGGCTTTTTCCTGCAGTTTGGTAGCTATCAGACACTCAAAAAGAGGCACTTTTATTTTCTGCAATAAATGCATTGTGAAATATTGTCCAATTTTCTTTCCATGGAAACCCATATTCTTTGGGTGAGTAGCAGAGTAAAAGGACATTTTGACAGTCTTGAGTATATTATACTTTCCTCTAGATTTGAAAGAGAATCGCAGAAGAAGAGTAAGAACAAAGAGCCAAAGAAGACGTATCATATCGAGGAACATCAGCCAATAAGGTCAGTACCAATGGCCAGAGTCTATTTTTATAACCGTTTGTTGCCGTAATTGAATTTTCAAAGATGCAAACTGGTTTGAAATTTTTATATGACACAAAGTCTTTAAAGCAGGTCAAATAAATAAACTCTGTCAGAATTCTACTTTAACAAGCATACTTGAGCAATATTTTTTCATGATTTGGAATTAAGTATATGGGTTTATTAAACCCAATGAAAAAATTGATGTTTTTTAAGGTTTGGGTCACTGATCAATAGCGCCACCGACTGGAGGCATGGTGAGGTACATTTTTTCTGATTACGCAAAATAAATCAATATTTTTTTGCTCTAAATTTTGCGCTGTATCTGATATCTTTAGTTTGTTTTAAATTTGATGGTTCTGTATCATTTTGTCTGTTCGCAGGCGAAGTTTGCGTCATTCTCGATCCAACTACACAACTTTGAGTGAAGACTACATACAAGAAAGAAGTTTAGCAGCAGATATAAGAGAACTGGAACGATCCCATCGGTATATATCCAGAATTTTTTGTATTTTAAAATTTTTTTGCATTATGAGAATTACTGCTTCGCAACAAAATGCGTCTTGTGAACTTTGTTATATGTAGTTTTGTTTCTTTATTTGAAATTATATATTACCTTGGAATAGACTTCTTAATGCTCTATGACTCGCAAGTACTTGTGCTTAGTAGTACCCGCAAGTACTTCCTCAAACAGTAATATGAATCCATCCGAACATATAAGTCTAATTGAAACCATTTTGTTTTTCTTTGTGCCCAAATTGTTCATGTCATTTTTTTCCCTGATGTACGAATGACGCTTCAAAATCATCAACGCTGATATTTCATAACAGTATGGAGGATTCTGAACCTTTTTCTACAGTTTCGTTTTTGGATAAGTAACAATTGATCTTGATTCTCTATTTTTGATCCTTGTTGACCTTCAATGAGAGAAAAGTTTGTATAAAGTACAGAATTTGAGGAATCTGGTTTTGAACTACCGTATTTAAGCAAACAGCATATTCTAGCATTCTGTCCTGAGCGAGTTATATCTAGTTTTTATGACGCTTTCTGCATCGGTTTTTATGTTTCACAGCAACATAATTGAGAGTTTATTGAGTAGTTCACTGCAGATCAATTCATATATATTGACATGATTCAAGTTCAAAAACTGGCTGAAAGAATAATAAAAGACTTCAATCCTATGATTGGCTGGTACATCAGATATAAACAAGGAAGTTGTTTACCTCCGTTATGAATATCTGACACTAGTGCTCAATTACACAGGCTTCCCTTGATTATGGATTTTGATATTTGCAGTCAATCAGGCTCTCTAGCTTCACGGAAGCAATCGCACTGTTTTGTAAGGGGGAGAACATTAGTTGATTATCCATCTGATGTTGACAATGATAATCTTGAACATGAGAAAGAAAATATTCAGAATGATGAAAATAATAAATCATCCAGTGCAAGAAAAGCTGAACTTCGTGATCTGCTGGCTGCACAAGGAAAAAAGTTATCTGATATAAAGGTTTGTTTTGATGTTATCCAGGCGCTAGTGTATTTGGGGGGTATGATGACATGAGTTTAAAATGTAGGAAACCCAGAAATTCGTAATAGCAATTACTTTTATTTAACCAATTTTAGACCCTAAATTCCCCTTTTTTGAATTTCTTCGTTCCGGCATGATTTTTTATCTGTTTTGTCAGTATATATAATAAAACTGCTAGTGAGTACATTTTTTTGTCTGTGCCCCCTATTATGAAGTCCTAATTTCAGCTTGAAAAATTTTCAAATTTGCCCCCGTCCCCTCCAAGTTTTTGAATACGGCACTGATCGAGTATGGATTTACAAGCGAGACTTGTTATAATCAATAGAATCGATGATTGCATGTCACATTCAAAATCGATAAACTGGTAAAGAAATTGTAATCTTGCATATATGCAGCTCGAAAAAACTAATTAATTCTTTATTTTTCAGTCGTATACTGAACCAGATATTTATAGTAGTGTGAAATCAAGAGTACGTTCAAGTACGAGACATGGTTTGTATGAAGAGTTTTACACTCATGATTCAATCCGTAGAAGTCGCAAGGAAGAAGAAAAAACTCAAGAAGAGGAGGTTGATGAGGAGGATGTTAGTCAGAGTGAGGGGACAGAAGGAGAAGAGGATGTTAGTCAGAGTGAAGGAACAGAAGGAGAAGAGGAGGAAGAAGAAGGTTGGTTATGAAAATTTTTAAAATTTAGAGCCCGAACGCTAATTGCCGCTCTATGTCCAGATAGGCAAAGATCTCCTTGTTTTAGAAATTGAATAATTGTTTGATTAGTGTCGATTAATACCACCGATTTTTCCAATTTGAAAAGTTTGCCCCAATTTAGTTATAACAGTCTTTTCGAAGTTTGCATTATCTGACCACAAAAAGTCGTCAACATGCACAGGTAAGTCACCTTGTAATTCATTACCATTTTGCCAGTGGAAAAACGCAGGGTCAGCTAAAGACACTTTTCCTTCGCAATATACCACGAATCTTCTTCATCGTACCACTTCAGAGATGCGTCATTAAATCCTTACACACACTTTTTGCAATTTCCAAACAATATTATCGTCACACTTGGCTTCAACAGATAAACATCTCGTTCCAACCTTTCTGCTGAACAATGGCAATACCTGTTCGTAAAGGAATCTTTATTACAAGTTCGTGAATTTTTCTCTATTTTATCCTAATCCAGAACTTCAAAATCTTGTGCAACTAGTCTTGTATTAGGTATGGGGCCATTTTAAGTGTCCTTCAAACATACCTGTTAATCACTTTTTTAATTGGAAATAATCGTAGTCCATCACCAAATTTGTATTCAGTTCCACCTGATGTTAATTTCTTTGCTTTTGTATCTCTATCCAATCCAGCAATGTAATTTTGAAGCCACCTTGCCCCACGAACTGTTTTTGTACATGCAGTATCTAATACACCACATCTCGTAGACTCAGTGGTGAGCACTTCCTTATCATTTGTAATTAGTAAAAACTTAATCAATATTTCATAATTTTCCTTGTGACTTTCAAAACTCGAGTCCTCATCACTATCATTTTGTGAATCATTTGTCAGTTGAATATCTTCTCTACACTGAGCATGGGTATGTTTCTCTGCCCAATGCATTTTTGAGTCACATACCACACTTTTTGATATCTTACCATATTTATTTAGTGGATTGAAACTTTAATTTTTTCAATAATGTTATGTTTGTGAATCTCAGTGATCTGGTATCTTGATATTGAATATTTACTTTTGACATAATAAGCTTCTGCTTTTACTTGGATTAGCTCTGATACTCTCTGATAGCTCTCTGGTTTTTGAGAAGCAAAAACTCTCTATAAAGCAGATTTAATACTAGAAAATCTTAAATCGTTTGATATAGTTAGAGCGAGTTGTCTCTCTGACGCAGTGAGATTAGCTCCATCCAGAATTTTAAATGTTAAAATTGTATCTTTATTTCATTTGTAACATCATTTTGTGTTCTTCCATATTGTGATACAAATGCTCAAAATCCACAATATAATCGTTACAAACATTTCTGAACTCTTATGAAAAATATTTCATTTGGCTTATGCTTTGTATGTGTCTTCTACTTCTTCTGATTTGAATTCTTCATCTAATTTATCAATTAATAATTTTAATACTATCATCTCTATGTAAATCTTGAGTAGCAAGTTCTGCAGCGACTTTCTCAGCCTTCTCATGCCCCTCTAAGGCTTGGTCCTGTTTTTCAATATTGGTAACTATTTGCCACATTCCTATTTTGTTCCTCCAAACAGAACACTGCATATCTCCCATGAATTTAGAAGGTTTGTCTTGGAGCAAATGACATTTTTAAACAAAAATATAAACCTGTAGTGTTCCCTTCATTAGTTAGTCATATCCAAACTGGTACATTAAGTCTGATTGCATCATGCTTAATGATAATGCTGGGAATATATTATGAAGCATCCCAACATTGACCTTGCCCGATATATCAGTATCGGCAAGTTTTGCTGATAAAAATATTGCCCGGCAAGTATGTCGGGCTGGCAGAGAGTGGCAGGCACTACAACATAACTACCATGCTCCCAATTATCTAACCAATCAAAAAAAATGTTTTGTCGAGCATGAGACATAAATGCTCGACGCGCCCTGGAACTTACTCCATCACATCTTTTTCCCCTTTATTATAGATCCCTCAGAAATAACGGAACGTGCGATCTCTTGCTTTTGCATTCAAGAATTGGATTTTAGAGAAAAGTAAAAAATCAAAAAAATTAAAATAGTAGCAAACTTTGTTCCAAGCCTTCATTGTTACCAGATACTCGAAGGGCACAATAATATGATCTGATAGATCTTGTAATATTTTTGTTGAAGAGCATCAGTTTTCTTTGAAACTGGAATTTTATTTTGTCAAGCATGTGCCACAGATGGACAGTGCCTCATTGTTGGCCGATCATCAGTAATATGGCAAAAGATGACTTGATTGAATTTTTCTGATCTGTCTTTACTTGTTTGGGAAACATTGGTTGCCGTTTAGTTTTGCTTTCTTCTGTTATATTCGAGATTGTTTTATTTTAGAGGAAGGGCAAGAAGAAGAAACAGAAGAGGAAGAAGATGAAGGACATCCATACAGATTAAGAAAAGTTCGTGAAGCTCCACAACGTTATACTATCGGTAGTTATCCCCCTATTGATAATAGTTACAGTATTTGTAATTCTTCTAATTTTGTAGATGTATTTTATCAAGTTTTCATTATTCAAATTAAAATTTGTAGATAGCTTCAACAAGAAATGTCAGTCATGTTTAGTTAAGCATGAGCCACTGATGGTGATGGTACATCTATGATTCATGCTTTGATTTCTGATTTAGGTACCCCTTATTTTGTTGTGATATATCATCTTATGGCAAAATGTGGAATGGCTCATGTTATTTCCTTGCCATATTAGTGGTTATTTATTTGGGGCTTAATCTGGGGCTTTCACTCTAACAAGACAAACACAACATCTCATATAAACTGACTGATGGCCACTTGTATGGCAAAGAGCTACTACAAAATGTCTCATCACCAACCACACTCTTCAAGTAGGAAGCCTCTCTCAAAATTGAACCACTGTAATGGAGTGCAGTGAGTGGTAACTGTCTCGGGCAATGGTAAAGTTATCTATAAATTCTACTGCATTCTAAAATCTTCCCTTATCCGTTTATGTCTAACGTTTTTTGCACAAAGAAATTAATGCAATTTTAGAACAAGAGGTTCAAAGAAGACGTCAGAGATCACTTTTCGAAGAATTGCCAGGATCACCTGTTAGACGTCGACGTAAAAGAATATCTGGTGCCGCAAATCCATTCAATAGAAGAAGACGGCGAGCGACTGCACAAGGAAACAGCAGTACATCATCAAACGATGATAGTTCTTCCGATGACGAAATTAAATTCAGGAAACGTCAGAAGAAGAGCATGGCAAGAGCCAGAAATCAGTGAGTAATATTCTAGTTTCACTCACTGCTGACTCGTTTTTTGTCAAGATAGTTCATCTGTGCCTGGCACTAATTTAAAATATGAACATAAATGACCCAAGTGGTACAAGTAGATGCAACAAATTTTTTCTTACTCAAAAGTTTACTCAGAGTAAGATTTCCTGGGAATTATGTTGACTAGGATTTCTAAAATGAACCGAATATTAAAATAAATTTAAAATGAAAAACCGGTAGATATCTTACAAATTTGAGTAGTCACATAATGCCTTTCTTTGGTTTTTCAATTTGATAACAAATTGCACTTCAGATGCCTTCCGATCAACATGTCATCTAAGGATATAAGTAAACATTCATTCGCAAGAGATCGGAAAATGATAGGACAATCTATTGCTGATATTGATCCAATGGCACTCGATGCTTCAGTAAGTCTTATGGAATATTATAATCTAATTTTTGTGTTTGATGCAAAGCACAGGTTCTGATTCCTCATTCGATAAAGCAAAATTCCAGTAAAATCCATTTGCTGTGCATAAATAGCATGTAGTAACATTTTTCTTCTTTGGGAAAAAAATTTGTATTTCATTGTTCGTCTGTTACTACATTTCAATCACTACACAATTCATGTAGTCTTGTAATGCAGTGTTAGAAATAACATGTTTCATGAAGTATCACATTACCCTGACTGTGATATTTTGGAAAAATCTGGGACAATTTCCAGGTAAAATTATTGGAAAGTCATACATTGAAATGATTGGAGAGAAATATATTAAATAAGGGCAAGTCCCAAAAATGGATGGACATTTGTTAAAAATATTTTGATGATAAATTATTTTTTTTATTTCAAAGATAACATTTTCATCGGTTGGAGGTCATAATAAGCATATCCGTGCGCTGAAGGAAATGGTTGTGTTCCCTTTGCTTTATCCAGAAGTTTTCGAAAAATTCAGTATAACACCGCCAAGGTAAGTACCGTACTTCAATACTTTTTTCTTAACTTGAAGCTCTTTGAAGGCGTTTGGGAATAGTTGGCTTTGGGGATGAAAATATCCTCTGAGAACTGAGAACTGGAGATATTCTCTGCCGACATATCTTAACCCCTCGGACACATTTAAAGATTCACAGACGTCCTTCAATTGCTGTTTATAACAGATCAGTCATAGCATCTAGTTCATTTTTGTTTTTCTGTACTGTAACCTATAGTTTGAGGGTGAAGGTCTCGTAAGCCTAATTTTTTGAAACAAATGTATATAAAGGAATTTCGACTGGGTTAAAATGTTATAAACAACTTGAATCTTAAACCCATATAATGGTCGAATTTGGTGGTAATGCAGTCCAAAACTTGTCTATATTAATATATGAAATTGTATTTTATAACATATGAATCGATTTCATTCAGAGGTTGTTTGTTTTATGGACCACCTGGTACTGGCAAGACATTAATGGCAAGAGCACTCGCTAACGAATGTTCAACCGATGGTAAAAGAGTTTCGTTCTTTATGAAGAAAGGAGCCGATTGTTTGAGCAAGTGGATTGGGGAATCTGAACGACAATTGAGAGTACTTTTTGATCAAGTAATAAGATGCCGTTGTTGCATTTTTCGTGTTTTTTTCTGTTCAGTATGGGTTAGCCTAAGACTTGTCTCTGTTCATTAATTCTGAGTCTTGTATATATATTGACTATAAAGTAAATATTTACTGAAAAAAATATAAATGAACAAATCTTATATAGTGCAGATCTTTCCTAGCTCATGCTTTACTGAACATGTCTGACAAACATTTCAATTAAAAAGAAAATGCTGTTAGTATCTATTTGCTCATTTAAGGAATAGTAATGATAATATTCAGAAATAATAATTTCGCATGCTTTTAATAATTGAACATACTGTTTTTGATGTAATACTAATTAAAATTGATGGGTATTGATAGTTTTTCTATTGTTTTGAAATACCCCTCCTACAGAAATATAAAGCTAAGTTTCATGTGGTAAAATCAGATTATTCCACACGCATTTGGCCAAACAGGTCGAAAATCAGTAATTTCGGAAAACTGATATTTTATATGTCATTCTTATGACTTATTCAAATTTTTACACTAATTAAACTCACAAATAACACCTATGATCAGTTAATTTTCCTACACGGTTACCTATTTTTTCTTTCAGGCGTACCAAATGAGACCATCTATAATATTCTTTGATGAAATTGATGGTTTGGCTCCTGTTAGATCAAGTAGACAAGATCAAATTCATTCATCGATTGTTTCAACGTTACTTGCTCTTATGGATGGATTGGACAGTAGAGGGGAAATTATTGTTATTGGTGAGATTCTATGCTGTTATGATATGAAATCATCTCATAGTTGATAAGTGAAATTGTTGCTCCTTCTATACAATCCAATCATTAAATTACTATTTGATAACTTGGATAATGACTTATCTGTATTGAATTATGAAAAGTGTTGGATTTAACAGCCAGAATTGACATTTGAAACGTAGAAACAAGGGTGAGCAAATATTTTAACTTGATTTTTTAATACACTTCCATGGCACTTCGAGTGCTCTTACCTAACCTTTATAATTGACATGCCTCGATAACCACGTGTAACAATGATATGTTAATTATTATTTCAGGGGCCACAAATCGTATTGATTCAATTGATCCAGCATTAAGAAGACCAGGGAGATTTGACAGAGAATTCTTATTTCCACTGCCTGATAAAACAGTACGTCCACTCAGAATAAATTTAAATTAAATTTTTTTTATTAAACCATGTACCAAAGCTATTCATAAGAGATTAATTTAAACTCCAGAAGTAACCTCAAGTAATGTATGATGAGATTCGGTTTTTATCCTGCAGGACTCTAAAGCAGAGAATATGGCTTAACCGTATGATAAACCAAGACTTCTCAGACGGACCATCGGGCCATTTACAAACCGGAATGGAGGTTTATGACTCGATATTTTTCACATTTTTCCTGTGCAATGTCAACAGGTTGTCTAGCAGACCTCACTACAATGAACTCTCACAGGAATCGAACCTACGGCAAGACGATCAGATATACAAAGCGTGAAAGGGTGTTTTCAACCCTTTACCAATTGAACCGACTGGGCACCTTCATATCAGTATATAGCAGCGTGGCAGAATCTTGTCGACTGCGTCGCCCGACCGAATGGCCCAAGTCAAAAACTGAAAGAGGAGAAAATTATGCTTTTTTGAAAAAAGCGAAGTAAAACCAACGGAAATATTACACTTTGCTTAAAAAGGGCAATGAATCCATTTAGCAGTTAATGAACAGAATATTTGAGTCTTTTATGTTGACTGCTTCGGATTGTCCAGATCCAGTGGGGCTGGTCGATCGTTTATAGATATATACTACGGTACATATTGGTCGCTTGCGATTGCCAAAAGCGGGGCAGTCTTGATTTAGACTTAGGTCTTATAACCGCACATGTTAATAACATAGACTATCTTGAACAATACACATTATTCCTCTTAATACTGAAGTAGCTTCCAGATCAACACCGTCTAGAAAATTGACCGATGCAAAACAATCGGCGCTACAAATATCTTTAAAAGATATGCAATGATATAGCCGTTATATCTATTTCAATAAATACCTAAAATACTTGAAAACCTTGGCGAAAAAACAATAAAACTGATTTTATTGTTCTAATCGTAAACATGACATTCCATATTTATAAACACCCATCTCTGACTTGTGCATGTCTATAAACTACTTGCGTATTCATTAGTTCCCATTTCCACGGTCACGGCAGAAACACATGAAATTTTTTTGGTGACTTCCTATGTCTGAACTTGACATCTATATCAAAGATGCGTAATTGACTAGGACCAAATATCGTATTCATTTATCATATATCATACTTTTCTAACAACGGTCGTGCGGATTTCAATGTATATAGCACTTAAATGGGGCAGTTATACAATTTTCATCCAGCCGAAGAATTTTGCAGTCTGAAAATCAGCCGCCTGAAGGAAAACAAGATTTTGCCACCATGGTACCGGTATGTAGTTATGCCAATTTCTTGGTTTTGCTACCACATATGATAGAAGGCAAGTTTTATCTCATATAGTTGATCATATGTTATATTTTCGCTGCACAGCTTTTTTTATAAATTTTGTTAAATGGCATGTTGATATTTTTTCGTTTTTTTCATTGAATATTGTTCTCATATTTTCACTTTCTGAAATTCTGTGTTCTGAAATTTACACTTTTAGTAATATTTCAGGCTCGTGAAGCAATTCTAAAGATTCACACAAAAGCTTGGAATCCACAATTAAAAGAATCATTCATTGAGTATCTTGCTACAAAAACTGTTGGTTATTGCGGAGCAGATTTGAAAGTAAGATTTTAGTTTTTGAATAAATTTATAGAACATGAACTGAATTGAAAGGAATTCAGAAGCATACTAAAGCATGTGGAAAAGTTATAGATAGTGTTTTCTGCGTAAAGTACAGTTGCTGGTACTGCATTTTGTAGAAGTTCTTCAACATATAAGTGGCTGTCAATTGATTCCCTTCAGACGTCATTTCCAACCTTGCTCGAGTGTATTTTAATGCAGAAAAAAGTAATAAACTTTTGCTCACGACATTGGTAGTGGGACGACAAATTGCTTAACCACCGCGGTACAGACTGTCAGACAGAATGTCAACTGGTCTGTTGCTCAGACGCAACACAAAAATGGATCCCATCATAAGTATATTAATCTGAAGGTGATATTTTAAGGCATATCATTGGAAGATTGGAATATCCTATTCCATTCCACTTTGACTATTTATATTTTCAGGCTTTGTGCACAGAAGCTGCATTGTTGGCTCTACGTCGTCGATATCCACAAATATATGGTACAAGAGAGAAATTACAACTTGATATCAGCAGTATAAAGATACTCGCAACAGATTTTCAAGTTGCTGTGAAGGTAATTGAAATCTCTTATCGTCCTCTGTATGTATCTTTTTTTTATTTGTCATCCAAATCAGAAATTTTATTCCATAAAAGATGAGTCACTGATGGACCGTGCCTTGTCGGTATGTTCCAACACTATACTAAACAAAACGTTTTTTTGCATGAATTTTTTGGCTGCGATAAACTAAATCCTGTGATCCCACAGGCTGTTATTTTTCCCTGCTTGTATCTGAAACTTTGTTGTTGAAGCATGCCAGTTTCATTTTGCTTGCTTAGTTGGAGATGTTTCGAATGCAGCACTAATTGATTCAAGCAAGTATCTAGTGTAATAATGATAATTTTTGTCAATCTTTGTAGCCTACCATATGCAGGTTGAATAGTTTAACTGTGCAAACGTTTGTCGCATAATAGACATAGATAGGAGCTGAGCACCTCAAAAACTGGTCTCGAATGGCCTGGCCTCTGAGCATGATGTAACATTTTTTTCAGAACATAATACCTACAGCTCAAAGATCAGCGTCCAATCCGGGTCGTGCTCTATCGTCAACAATCAAGCCTCTGATGAATAATTATTTACAGAAAGTCGTTCTTCAACTTTCCAATTTATTCCCTGTGCTAAAGGGTATGATTTTCTTTAATGCCTTTCTGTGAATCAATATTGTCTTTGAAATTGCAGTAACAGCAGTAACGTTTTTCCTGCATTTCCTTAGAGGCAAAAAACTGGCTTTACTGTCACCCAGGGCAGTTCTGTAATGCCAACTTGAGAGTGCAGTTGAATCTTTGCTTTTATTTACTTCTTTCAGTCTGGCTTTCAGTGAGTTTGAATTAAAAAAAAATTAGAATGCTGCTTGGTAGCAGAATCTTTTTTTCCCGTCTGGTATCTAATACTATCAATTAATTTTCTTCTTTTGATCCAAAAAGCTTTTTAAATGATACTATTTACACAAGATTTTTTTGTTCATTTTGTAATTGATATAACAGATTAAAAATTTTCGTGATTATTTTTTCGTCATTTAGAGGTTTCTGAGCATCAATCCGACATTCTTTTAATTTTACAGGCAAATCAAAGTTGATTCAAAGTATTCAAGCAGAAGGCAATCAAAACCAATCATTTAATAGTACAAATCAGAATAACAATGGAATTGATGATATTGAAAATGATGAGGGCATAGGTGGGGGACTGATGGGTGGAATATATGTTGGTGAACCAGGTGAGTTGTTTTAACTAATCAGGAATAAAACAGAATTTTCATATTTACCTGATCAAAAAATTTTTTTACCTAATTTGCAAAGCAAAGTTACTCTAACCTTTTTCTGATAGAACAAAGATAATACTACTTGATAATAGAAATGGGGAGTTTCTGATTTGGTGCAGCTTACAGTTGCGAAATATAGATTCACAAACTTTTTCATTTTTGCTTTATCAAACATCGGTACTCACTGGACCACATAATTAGGTACCAGTATTCTGGATTTGGAGACAATTTACTCTCAATAATTCTATATAAGTTTATTTCGATCTTCAAGCACAATCCTATCATATATGAACTTATATAATCTCATAATTTACATTCCTACTTTTGACCCATTCGTGGCTCATGCCCAGAAGGCAATATTTTTACTCAAGAAATTATTATTTTTTATCAAGAAATATACAGTCAACATACTTTAATGTTGGCTCACAATGGGTCAAATATGATCAAAAATCGGTAGTGTTCTTTTTAAAGGCTTGTTCCAAGAAGTCTATATTAAATTTCCAATATCATTAAAGACTAAACTTTCTTGTCATCGGATGTCTATATATATATATTAAATTTATATTTATTTCAGATTCATCAAGTCATGTGACTGCTATATTATCTTCATTAGTATCAGGAAGTAACAATGGAATAGTTCAATCAAAATACACTGGTTTATTAGAAAGGTTATCTTCATCCGAGCATAGGTGAGGATTCCTCGATTTAGTATAAATGTGAATATTGTGTGTTATTCGCTCTTCTCTGAGCTTGAGCTCTTTATTTATTTATTTTTTTATTTTAAATACATGTATCATTTTGGAGCCAAACATCCAAGCCAAACATCCCTGATCTATAATATTATTTTATAAGATCAGTTTAGTTACTCCTCTTTACTGCATTTGATAGTCTCAATACCATCCATCGACCAAGACTTATTGTATGTGGTGATTCAACATCAGGACATTCAAGTCATTTGACACCAGCAATATTACATGATATGGAAGGAATTCCTGTTCATTCCATTGATTTACCTGCTTTATATGGAGTAAGTGTACGGTCACCCGAGGAATCTTGTGCTCAGGTATGAGGTTTTTATATCATATTGTAGTTGCTGAAAGAATTTGGGAACATCCTCATCTCAGGTTGAATATTTCGGTTTCGAGTCCCGGCAGAACCGCCTCGTCAATTTATGTCCCACCCAACCTAAGCCTCAGAACTTGGCTAGGCTAAGCCGAACGGTAAAGATTACATCTTTCCAACAATTTTCACCCTGTCCGTCCATAACTGTCCGCTACTACAGGGCCTTTGTCAGGTTCATCCACTGCAAGAAGTGGCTGTGAAAAATTTAAAAAACTAAAATATTTGAATTTCTCTATACTTTATATAATTATATTTCAAAATTTAATATAATTATTAACATTACTTTTTCTTTTTTCAAAAGTGTTAATTTTGTTAAGTATGAGCCACAAATGGACCGCGCCTTGGCGTCGCGACCCATCAGTGTCTCATACTTCAAAGGTATTTGAACAAAATTTTTTGGATCGAGATATAGCCAATTGTGAAGCATGGTGAGATTTATCTTAATTTACTGCAAATAACCTAATTTAGAATATGCGAAAAACATAATTTGCTTTGTTTTTTATAGCCACTTCATGGAGTGGATCACCCTGACGAAGGCCCTGTACTAGCAGACAGGGTTATAATTGCTGGAAATATATCATCTTTTCCTGTTCAGCTCAGCCTAACCAAGTTATTACACCCTGGGTTGAGTGTTGGGCATGGATTGAATAACTGGGACGGTTAACCCGAGATCTTCAACGATCTTCAACCTGTGATGCCAACATGTTTAACCACTAGGTCATCTCGTCCACTCAAATGAGAATCCCAGGATACCGAAATATTTGGGAGAAATTACTAATCTTTTTATTTTTACTTTATCCAGGTCTTTCGGGAAGCACGACGATTGACACCGAGTGTGATATTTCTTCCTAATGCATTACAATGGTGGAATGTAGCGTCACCCACTGTACAGGCCACCTTGGAATCATTATTACACGACATTCCTTCTCATTTACCAATCTTGTTTTTAGGTAAGTCAGAATAAAAATTATTCCGCGGTTGATCTAAAGGGATTCTGTCTTCCTGCTTTAGTGACAAATGGCTTAACAGTTGTCCCAACTTTGTTATAAAATTGTTAAATTTAATCAAATTCCAAGATGATTATTTGATAAATAATCCTCATTAAAAAAACTAACATTTTCAATAATCTTTATTTTTCAGCCACTACCAATTGTTCCTATCGTCAACTACCAAGAGATTTTGCCAAGTTTTTTCATTCTGATTTTTCGGAAGTTTATGAGATGAGAACTCATTTTAGTTCTGATGAAAGGCGTGAATTTTTTGCACCAATATTTCTTGTTCATGCTGTTACGCCGCCTCACACAAACAGAAGACAAGGTAAATAAATAGTCTGTTATCATATTCTCAAGAAGCTGGTTCGATATGAAATTGCGTAGGGCGTCACTTTTAGATCCATTACTTTTTGAATCAATTTGAATGTTTCGTGTATTTGGTACGTTATTCATTTATGTAGGTACAGGCTATAGAATGGTCCTAACGTATTTCCTGCTTGTCGTAAGAGGCGACTAAAAAGAAGCGAATGAGTGGTAGGTGGTTTTACCATTGCCCAGGGCAGATGTCACTCACTGCACTTTACTATTGTAGTTCAGTTCCATTTGAAATGTTTTCTGTTTGGAGTGCAGTTTCTGATACTACATCTTTTAGTAGATCTTTGCTTTCAAGTCGCTGTTAGTTGGTTTTGGCCTTGCTTAGAGTGAAGTTCAATAAAAAAAAATGATGGTTTGACATCCGTTTTGAGAAAAAATATCATGAATTTGTTACAGTTCTGTCTTTCCATAGTTTGTTACGGTACCTGCAATTTGACTAGTAATATTAACATCTTTTAAATCTCTACATAATAATGGTAATGATAATTTTGTCTGACCAGAAATCATTTTGAGAAATCCCAATTGTCATGTGTGTTTCACCGATGAAGCATGCTAATAAGTAGCATGAGCGTAGCAGCTTCACTCTAAACAGGAACATCTCAAATGAAACTGAAATGCCACGGTAAAGTGCAATGAGCCATGCCCTGGGCGATGGTAAAACCATCTACGACTTCTTTGATTCCTTTCAGTTGCCTCTTATGACACGTAGGAATTACATTAGGACTATTCTAAACCCAGTACCTACAGAGCCTTATAACTTCATGAAATTTACTCAGATCGATCGAGAGAGATTCTTCCGAAAGCTCCAGCACCCCAACCAGCTCCTCTTACGCAGGAAGAAAAAAAAAAGTTGGAAAAAGAGGAAGAATCTACGTTCAGGAATCTCAGATTATTTTTACGAGATGTTTTGATGCGATTAGGCAGAGATACAAGATTTAAGGTATTTTTATCTTTATATTTTTCAATTTATAAGTAAGGTACTGTGAGTACGGCATTGCAGAATTTTGACTGAATGTTACTTTTTTTTTTGATTATTTTGCATTGGAATCATGATATATGCCAAATTTTTCGTTGTAAAATTTTACATAAACTGTGATTTCATTGCAAAATGGGCAAAATATGGTCAAATGTCAGCGATTTAAAAAGTAACTACAAGGACATTCTTAATTTAACTGTGAAATATTCTTCAATGGTCAGTTTTCATTAAAGTAATTGGACTGTTAGGAATGGTACTAGTATTTCGCAAAAGGAAATGAGAAAAAACAAAACACTTAATACAGAAAAAAACATAGCAGAGGTAATTAAAAAAAAATTGCTTATAGATTACATTTCATTCAGATTTTCTCAAAACCAGTTGATTTTGAGGAAGTTCCTGATTATGTTGAAGTCATAAAGAATCCAATGGATTTCTCTACGATGTACACAAAGATTGATCAATATAAATATCAAACCGTATCAATGTTTATTGAAGATATTGATTTGATCTGCAATAATGCTCTTGAATATAATCCTGACAGACGACCAGAAGGTAGATTATACTAAAGGATTTTGCTGTTCATTGTAAATGTTTCATTACTAATGTAAATATGGATTTGCGGATACAGTGCAGAAAACAGATAATTAATTATAAGATTATTAGTATTGTTAGTTTCTGTTACTGGTAATGATATTGCCATAAATGGGTATTGATGTTTTTAACTTCTGAGATTGGATTATTTATGATAATAATAATGTCTTTAGTTTTTCACACTCAAGAATGACACAATGTCAGCTGAAGCTTTTGAATCATGAAAAAAAACTGTCTTCAGACAGTAGATGGGAAGAAAGACTTGGCCTCTCTGTTGTGCAGTATATTAAATTGTTTTCTTCTGTTCAGATAAATTAATACGACACAGAGCATGTGCAATGAGAGATATGGCTCACGCCATCATTGATACTGATCTCGACCCAGAATTTGAGAAACTTTGTTCTGACATCGTTGATTCTAGGAAGCGGAGGGGAGTCAGTATGAACAAATATGCTCCCAAATATTATCCTGTTCTACCAAAACATCTCATGGTTGACCCTATTTCTGGACAAATTGTGCCAAAACCTACTGAAGAACAACCTGGCTGTAAGTCTTTATTTTAGTAAATATTTTTATGGTTGGTAAAACTCTCTGCATAGTGGCCCACTCAAGCCCTGGTGATTTGTGCTTCAACATTCCTAAAAAAGTTCTAATTTCTATCTCCAGCACAAACATTATCAGCAACTGACCTCCAAGTTGAGAAAACTCCATGGAAACAACCACCAAGAAGAACGATCAGTTCTACAAGACCGAAACGTAAAAGATCATCTTGGGCGAGAGGAATTGTTAGGAGTGCGAGGAAGAGACGCAAAGTGATCAAAATCACGCCAGAAGACGAAGAAGAAGTTAAAGATGAAGATGATGGTATGAAACGCTATACCAATTCCAAGTTCTAACTGATTGGAATCAAAAAAATTTATTCAGTCAAACATGTGCCACAGATAAATTGTGTCTTATTGTTGTGATACATACAAAAATTCCATTTGATGTGTTGTGATTTCACATTTATTTTAAAAAAATTTCACCAATGTTTAAGGGAACAAATAATAATAATAAATAATAATAATAAATTTTGGATTTGTTTTTAACTACCGGTATTGTTACATTTTTTGTAGCTCGCTTTTATGCCAGATACAGTGCAAGTAGACGGTTTTAGACGGTCTATTTCACAGGAATTTTATCATAAATCTGAATACTGTGATTTTACAGAGGAAGATAATGGAGAGGAAGAACAAAATGAAGATGAGGAGGGATCTGATCATGATGAGAATGTGCCTGAAGATGAAATTACCAATTGTGACATTTCCAAAGAGGATGAGAAGAAAGAGAATTTCAATGATAAATCTTTACTGAACGTCAGTTTCAAAGACGTTGTTCAAATGGAAATTGATGTGCCGAATCAGGAGGAAAATCCATCTGATGCTAAACATCAAGAAAATGAGGATGATAATGAAATCGCATCCAATAAAGTAGAGGATCCAGTTGAGAAACAAAGAGAATATTCTCCAAAACTATTAAACGGTTTTGGATTAGATGACGTAGAAGATGAAATTGAAACTAAATGTTCGGATGAAGATCATAAAAATACAGAAAAGGTTGCAGAAGTGCCAGATCATCAAGAAAAGGAATCAAATGGACCAATACAAACAAGTGATGGCATTGTTATACAGGATGAAATCTCAAAACCTGAAAATGTAAATGTGGATATCACAATTCAAGAACTTCAAGGTTAGTTTTTTTAAGGGTATTAAAATTAACTGTTTGGGTAAAATAGGCAGTGTTTATGAGTGGAATGTTCTTTTGGAAAAGTCTGGTAAATTGAAAGTTGCGAGTCAAAATCGTTTTGCAAAATTTGTGCACTCTTCTGCAGAATCACGTGAAATATCAGATTTCAGGTTGTTCTGGAATAGTGTCTGTGAAGTTTCTATCACAGGTTGAAGATTTCTGTTGCAAGTTTTGAACTACTATAAACCAATTTTCTCTAGTAGCTTTTGGTGAAGTCATTCATCACCCAGGTGGCCCGCTCAGATGAGTGGTTGTAAGGTTAGCATAAATAACGTTTTCGCTGCACAAAAGACGATATGTTTAAAATAAAAAGTAATGTTTTTTACTGTATGAAATGTTGAAACATGGATCTTTCAAATATATTGAATTTGGAATATAATTTAAACTAATTTTTTCTAAAATACCTTTTATAATTGATTCGTATTGAATTTTAATTAAAAAAGTTCTTATTTGTCATATTTCTAATGGTATGACCCATGTTCTATCAGAATAAAACAAACATAAATTGATAAAATCATTTAATAGATTTCTCGTATTTCTATTTTCTCTCTTAACCAATAAATTTGAATGTTTTCTCCACTTTCAGAAATCACACCATCACCACCAAGAAAAATGACCTTGCGATCTCGTGACCGAACTACCTCAGAGTCAAATTCAGTGAAACGCCATGAAGACCCTGTTCCTCCTCCACCTCCTTTCATAATCGATCATAAACGTCTGATGCAATTATTAGAAGAGCTGGTAACGGTAGGTTCTGTACAATTTAATTGTCAAATTTTGTAAAATAAAAAAAATTTTGGGCCGCTAATGGATTGCACACTCACAGTCAAGGTTTGGACAGTTTGCTACACTAAAATCTATGCTCAGGCTCGACAGACTATTTGCCATAATTAATTCAGAATGAAGAAATTATTTAGAACTCTTGTGGGTCTGAATGCATGCAAGACCTATTTTTGCATCTTTTCAATGAACAATATTATTTGAAACAAATAAACATCTGCGCATCATGGAATAACTGCATTGTTTTTTTGAACTTAGGGCTATAGATGGACTTACCCAATAAACAATAAAAATTCACGAGCTCTCATGCCTGTATTTAACAGATCACAGATTCCCAATCATTGGAAGATTTGGAACGGATTCATTCATCGTTATCAAGATGTGTTGACAAACATAAGATGTTGTATGACAGAACAAAACTAATTGAGGTAATTTTTTCTTATTGAAATTCACTTGAAGCATGATCCGAAGAACCATACAAAAGGTTGCCAACTAAGGCCACTTATATGGCAATGGGTTGTTACTAGACTCAGAAACTTATGTCAAAACCGGCATGTAAACAATAAATGCACTGGAGAACAAGAAGCATATTATACCATGTTTAGAGCTGTATTTAATACCGCAAGTTCGTGCTGCAACATTTTGAACAGTTTTGATGGATCTAGGAACAATAAATTGCTAATAAATCATTGAACGGACAAGTCCCTTCATTTAGTAAATCATTATTGACATGCATCAACCTAGTCGTCCAACCACGAGCTCCTTGCATGTCTGCTTCATGAATAGAAGGAAATTTCATATTTGGGATATTAAGTGCTGAATATGTTAGCGAATCTGACATCTTGGTCTTTGCCCTTCTTTCCTGCCATTGTCCTGAGTTGTGATAAATAGGACATGTGCGCCATATGTAAAAAAAGGTGATGTGTTATGGAAACATTCAAATGAAAACACGCAACTTACTTCACTCTCTATTTCATCAATAAAATACTTTTTCAGGATTTAGAGAATGAAATCAGTAATGTATCAACATCAACTCAAAATATTGCTTCAATGGAATCGAGTGTTATATGAAAGTGGAAAAGCTTCGACCTCAGTATGGAAAGTTAAATGTCCAGTTATTGGTTAATGAATGAGATGTATATTTGCTCCTGGATGTGAAGAGAAATACAAAACACTGTTGGATAGGAAATTAGACATTTTTTGTAGTTTTGTGTTCTTTAGGACAATATGATTTGCTGCTTACCTTATTTCAATAAAAGAATTGTTTTGACAAATTTTGTAAAGTATGGCCACTTACAACTTCATTGTATGGTGTGCATGCTTGATGACGAATGTCTGATATATATGAAAATTTTTGGATGGGTTAGTATTATGAAACTGTACCTGCTGTTCTGGATGTCATTTCAACATTAAAATGATCACCTCAGTGATGAAATTGAATCAATCAAGTAGGTGTCACCATTGATGAATAGCGTTAATGAGACACAGTCCATCAGCTGCACTTGCTCAACAACAAAAAATTTTTTTTCATTTGGTAACATGGTATATATCAGTTGGTGAATACGTCGGCCTAGGACAACGTATAATAACATAAATATTTGCAATATCTATATCAACTCGGCTCTTATCGGAATTCAAGTATTGATATTCAATTCATTCTTTAATATCAGGGTTTTGATTTTATTGCTGCCATGTTTTTCACTCGAATGCTGAAAATGTAGTTTCACTTTGTTTGTTTATCAATCATATGTTTGAATCACATTATTCCTGATTTTGTCCTATGTTTATGTTAGAAAGGTTCTATTCCTTGTTTTAAATAGAGTTGATAGGAGTGAGTGCTGGCTCGTACGATTTTTGGAAAACCAAGTGTGTTCGATGAGAATTCTCTCACTCAAAATTTTCTGAATTTATTTGAAAATTGGAATGTTTATTGAAAACTTTTGTGATTGTACCTAATCAGTGGATACGTATCACAAAATCAGCTGTTTGTTCAAAAAAAAAAAAAATGCGTTATCGTTCAGCGCGCAATCCATAGTCATCGGATAACAACCAGGCATTTGGCGCCACCTAATGGCAAAGTATTTCTTTTTGTTAATGAAATAGTTTATTAAGTTATTTGGCTTTTCAGCACGTTCTTGATGTTGTTTCCTTCATAAATAAACTTTGGAATAAATTCTTTGAAAAATATTCACTATTGCTTGCAGCAGAATCGTTCAATTTCAACGTGACGCTAAGAGGGCACTTTTGTAATTTATTCCAAAAGTATTACTCTTAATGAAGAATCTTTCTTAAGCCTCCTCAGATAGGTAATAGTCCGGGCGTTTTGACTATGCTTTGTGAAGTATCGGTAGTAGTTAATGCAGATAGGGATGTCTCATTGGATTGGGTGAAATTTGTATTTGGAAGCGTTGCTATCACTTTTGTTTATTTAAAGAGGTTGAGAGACGTTTTGTACTTATTTTGGCCTAACATTTTTCCGTGCATGGACCTAGTTGATAGAGGAAGCCTTAAGCAGTGCTTACGTAAACCATTATGTACCGGCGAGGAGTCCAGCAAACCTCTCGCATATATTCATCATCTATCATGGGATTCGGACGATCGAGCTAACCGGACACGAAAATACTAAATATAACGGGGTATGTCAGATCTAACTTCAATGAACTTTTACTTTTTTTAAGAATAGTCTGCACGTCGTAGAACAATGATTTTCGGATTGCAGGAGTGGATTGAGCGAAACTTAAGATCTGACGGGGGATTTTACATGCATATAAGCCGCCGATTTATGATGAAGATTTATGTCGTAATTTAAATGCATTTTTTCTCGTCTAGACATCACTTCCGATCGAAGGTGAAAGTTTTTGGCCTAACATTTTACTCGTTTCCTGTGCATGGGCGTGGTTGGTGGAGGAAGCCTTAAGCAGCGCTTACGTGAACCAACGTGCACCGGCGAGGCGTCTAGAAGACCTCTCGCATAAAATCATTCCTCAATGGGATTCGAATCCAGGATGTTAGTGATGCGTCGATCGCTCGAAGCGTATTTCCAATGCTTTGCCGATTGAGCTAATCGGGCACCCCGAATCAAAATCGACGGGATTAGCAGAATTAATAATTATAAAATCTACGGCGTAGTTTCCGAATATTCGTCATCTTCGGCGATGTTATTTGGTCTGTTTTCATTTAAAATTCACAATGGCTCAGGAAGCAGTGGCCGAAATATACCAACTACAGCGGCGGATCACACTGATTGATTGACCTTGATTTTACTTTTATTTTTGTGGAGGGAGGAGAGTCCGATAATGTGAGGCCGAATTTAGTAATATTTTTTGAGGTGAGCAAACACGTAGAATACTAAAAAAAAAATCGTAACTAATTTTTTATTATTATCTTGTAATCTGTATTTAGCATGCTTTATGGATGTTTGAGAAAAAAAATAAATAAAAATAAAATCATATCCTACCGTTTCTCTTCAATATAGTCTCTGAAATTATGTACTTGATCAAAAATTGAAAGATAACGAACTCCTAGCACCTTTTTGCTGACGCTTTGTACAGCCGTGCATCTGATGAGTACTGAAGCTGACCTGTAGCTGCTGAGTTGCATCTCTGGCAGTGCGGACTCGCTTTTGTTACCGGTACCGCCTTATTCCTTGATCTTTTATTTTAAGACACCTTTTGTGTAGAACTTGGAACATCAGCTGGTAAACGTAACATGGCGTCTATAGGAACTGGGAATGTCCCTGGTCTCATTGATGCAAGGTCCAGCAATTTACTGACGGAGGCTCAATCCACAACTGGTGCCCAAGGTAAGTTTGACTATGCACGTTCAGCATTGGTTGATGAGGAAAAATAGATTAAACAACTTGGTGAATTTAGTAGAATTAGGATTTCATTTTATCCTGCAGAGGAGGGAAGCCGGGAATACAGCTTACTGGTATCATACTGCATATAGCGAACCATAATTTCTTGCATCTCTGCTCTCGCGCAGATGCGTTAAGTTACCGTCAAAGTTGGTAACTTCGGACGTTTTTGTAGTAAATCTGACTATCATTCGGCCATTTTTCATCCAAATAACACCAAATTTGGATGACGGAACAATGCCGCCACGACCGAACGATTATAAAAAACCAGAAGTCGTTGCGATGATTTTTTCTTCCTAATTCCCCGTTTTTATTAATTTAGCATACCTCGCGATAAAAATTGTAACTTCGGATGCCTCGTTCTGTCTCTGTTGACGGGTTACGCAGAGAGAGAATATCGTACGTCGTGACAGTTGAGTGATCACGCATCTGCGTCGAGTCGCGACGTCATTTACGTATTAATTTGTTTGCCTCAAGATAACGTAAGGTCGCACATTATCTTGTTTTATTGAGCATGGGCCACTGATAAAATAACAATTCAAAAATCATGAAACGCAAGAACTATAAAATGTCAGCGATAATGAAATTAAAGATAAATGAACCGATAAGTTTTAAATGAAAGCACATTTCGGTTGCCATATGTAAATGTGACAAATAAATTGACAACGAAATTGGTCGTCGGGCATTTGATACTAAATAATAGGTCCATGGCGTTTGATTTCATATTTCAAATGTACATGATGCATTTCTATACAGAATTATTTAAAAACGTGTGCTATTTCACCTACCCGTCAGAGACGAGAACGGTGGAAAATTGCCGATCGGCCGCATAAAGCTTAATTTTTCCCCTTCATAACATCATAAAATTTTCCTAATTATGAAAATATATCATCCTCGGCGTTTATCGAGTACGGTCCATCTATGGCTCGTGGTAATCGGGCAATATTTTCGCATCGGTCACGGCGAACAACGGCGCCACGATGTCCGTTTCCGCTAGCGCGGCGACATCAGAGACTGGCGCAAGCAGACCGGCGACATCAGAGACTGACGCAGGGTCACGTTGACGATACGTAAAGAGAGTGAGAGATAATGAAACGACGTCATGCTGACGTCGATCTTGACGTAACCGGGAATTTGTGAGATTTAGAAGATTTTCGTCAATATAGAAAGTACACTTTTTCACGGTCCTACGTCGACATCTAACGACCACTCAAATTTTAATTGGACATTAAGTACTCCCTCTAGCGGAATCAACAATTTTGGTACGGACATTACTTCCGAAGTACCGTTTTGGGCCGTTTGAAACGGCGCGCTGTATTTTTAGGGGAAATTACGCGTTTCTAGTGATATAGAAAGACAGGGGTCACGAGTTATGTGTAAATGTTTAGCATAAATTATCATCTACAAGAAAAACATAGACTGACCCAGATACATGACGGATTTAGTTGTTTATGGCCATTTTAAAAAATCGTCCGAAGTTACAAAGCATCCGAAGTTACCAACTTTGACGGTAACTTACTAGTTTCGAAATTGAGGTGAAGGTTTTATGGCTTATCATAATTCTTATTTTTATGTGCACGAACCTGTTTGGTGGAGAAGCCGTACGCAGTGCTTACGTGGGTTTCAGTCAATATGTGCCCTGATCAATTCATACCTGTACGTTTTCAGTGGGTCAATTCAAACCGATTTCCAAAAAATAGCACATGGGTCAAATCGTACCCTGTTGAAATTTGCAATGATTTACTGCGAAAAGTCAAGATGGCCTATTTATTCTGCATAATAAAATAAAATACAGTCCTAACCCGGAGGAGCAGGCATTTTATTTCAAATTGGAAATAGACCGGATTTCAAATGCCCATTAACGATGGAATCATTGTCGCATTTATGATGACCGTTGCTGCGAATTTCGCTCTGAGCCACAGATTACAAAATTTATGAGATTTTGAGCAACTTTGAAAGATATTTCCGCATTTTCCTGCCAACAAAAATGTGCTTTTACCAAACTGTTGGTTCTTTCTCAATACTATTAATACTGTAGGTCTCCTGGGCTTGTAAGAAAAAATTCAGAAGTTGTGAGTGCTTTTTCTACTTCAACTTCCATTTTTTAGCTACCTTTACATAAAATTTATACGGGGAAACCTTTTAAAGGAAAAGATGAAACAGTGCCAAAGTGCTTATGTCCGCAGAACCAAGAGGCGGAGGAAGCATGTCCCCCGAGGTTTTGGGAAGGACAGTCCTCCCAGAAAGATTTTTGTAATTGTAGCGAAAATTTCTCTAAAATATCCAAAATTTTTGCGGGCTTTTGGCATGCCATGACATGTTATACAGAGTTTTAAAGCAGATAGTTGGTGATCCCTCGTCATCCGTCACAGGAATCGAACCTACGTCAGTCCCGTAGTTTATGAAGTTATTTAGTGTTTGCTAAATACATGCTTTGGCTGAAAGAGAAACAAGATTGGAAGCAATGAGTCTCTCGATTGGTGGATATAAAGCCTTTTTATTGTGTCAAACAATGGTTAGATTTTGTAACACTCTCAGCTTTGGCATAAATTTTCAGATTTATTAAGAACTGCTTCTGGTGGTTTATCGTTGGATTCTGGGAATAGTTCAACTGTATCACAACAACAATTGTTACCAGATGGTAGTGATGCCCAAGAAAAACTTCAATCATTCTGGCAAACACAAATGGATGAAATTCAAGTGATGTCCAATGTAAGTATTTTTATATAGTGACAGTTTTATTATAGTTTTTACGTTCACTTTCTATATATTTTAGTCTTAAAATCACAACCAGCTATCAATCTGGTGATTTTTAAAGCCAAATTAAGACGTGTTGTCAAATTTTATGTAAAATTTAGGGTACGTCATAATTTTACTGAGTAATAGATCCACCAATCCAAAATATAAAATAACTAGATTTGTTTTATAGATGATAAAAGAAAGAGTAACTTATCATATATTGGCATTCAAAATTATATTCAGAAAATTCCAGATGTAAAATTATATCACTGTGTTTTCATTATCTGTGTCAATCAACAATAAATCCACATGGTGTTAATCACATCCATGTCAAGATTCTGTTTAGAGTGCAGTGCTTGGTTTGGTGGAACCATCCAGGATTTCATTCTTCGCTTTTAGTCACCTCTTACGTCATACAGGAAATACATTAGGAGAATTATTGAAAAAATTCTTCTGCATCTGATTCTTCCAGGTTCCGGTACAGTATTATTTTTCTTCCAAATTTCCATCATTTTATTTTTGAAACATTTTCATAAAGGAACAATTCAAAACTCAAGAACTTCCTCTTGCCAGAATCAAGAAAATAATGAAGATGGATGAAGATGTAAAGATGATATCTGCAGAAGCTCCCTTGTTGTTTTCCAAAGCAGCTCAAATATTCATAACAGGTGAAACGAGAATGCAAAGCGATATCAGGATAACAGAATATGATTTTAAAGCATTTTATATTTCCAAGATATAAGATAAAGAAGATTAAAATGCATTTTTGTAATGTTGTTTCTGTGATGGAACCCTTTTTCTTCTTCGGATGGCCGAGTAGTGAAGTACCGTAGAAAATTTTCTGCCAGCCTTGGGAATGGAATGTGCCGTTGGATGTCTGAAATATTCCCGCTCACCTACGCACTGTACGCATGGGCTTAAGTTTTAATGATACTGTGAATTAATGTTTGTGAGGAATGCTGGATACTACATCAGCACATAGTGAACCATGCAAATGCTGATTACAACTTCCCCCACCGCACCAACCATACATCAACAAAAATATTATATATGTCAACGTTGAAACCATACCTGTTCAATGAAGTGTGGGAATAATAGAATATACCGTAAATAAATCTATACTTACATAAGTAACTATTATAATAGCCCAAAAATTTATTTAGCCTGTTGCTCAATTTCTTACTTACACTCTTTTTCTTGTCCTAGAATTGAGCTTACGAGCATGGATCCATACAGAAGAAAGTAAACGGCGAACATTGCAGGTAGTGACTTGGTGAAGTTCTAGACACTTGCAAAAAAAAAGAAAATATGTTATCCTGGCATACTGTACCTATTCCTAGGAATGACCATATCAAAATATTTCATTATTCTGAAAACATTATGAAAAAATTATTCTGATTTTAAAATATCCAATACATTCTAAATTCGGTCATAATTTTTATTGAAAAGAGCATTAAAACTATTTAGTATTTAAGTGAAAATATTAATTACTAAATATAGAAAAACCTGAGCGTGTTTGACAATTTTGTATTGGTTCATGTAACCATTTTAATCCGGAAAGCAAGAATGTTTTATTGCCGAGTTTGCACCAATTTATACAAAAATGGCAACAAATTTTCATAGGTCACTATACTTATATCTAGAATCAAAAGTTTTATTATAATGAATATGTATATTTTCGAATGTATTTGAATATTCGATTCGTTTTGGGCATCCCTGCCTATTCCCAGTTGAAGGAATGTTGTTGCTACATATTTTGTTATGTTTGGGGTCATTGATTGATCATACTGTCCGAATGCTGTTCCCCTTTTTCTCAACAAACAACTCATTATTATACTAAATTGGCAATTTACATCACTGTTCTATCGAATCTTTTGGTTATTTGCGTTTTTTAAACAAAATTATATAACTATTTGTATTGCTAATATTATTATTTCAGAGAAATGACATCGCAACTGCAATCACAAAATTCGATCAGTTTGATTTTTTAATTGACATCGTACCAAGAGAAGAACTGAAAACTCCCCCCAAAAGGCCCAACTTTGTAAGTTAATTCTGAAATAATTCTGAATCAAACTGGACAGTGTTCTTGATTAGGAAGAAATCAAGTTTAGGTGCTATCCTCTGTGTTTTGAGTACCCTTATGCATCTCTTCATAAAACTTATTTGGGCATGACGGCGTACCTGTTAATTAACAAATTTATGTGCAGTTTCCGAGAAGCTGTTTTTTGTTAATTCGGCTCAGTGTTTGTTCAGATTAGGATTTATGAGATTCTTCAATCTAAATTTACTGCAAATCACTGATCTGATGTGGATAAGCCGAGTGAAATTTTCAACTTGCGTTATATTCCTTAGGGTGTAATAGGAGCATCTGGTGACACCCCACAATTTTTCTACTCTGTTCCACAAGGGGGTAATGCGGGCACGATTACAGGAAATAATAATTCTTCAAATACAAATTCCCAATCATCAGCCACAACTTCTGCATTACAAACTGGACAATTATTAATTGCTCAACAAAACCAGGTAAGTGGGTTTCGTTTTTGTTTTTCGTTAAGTTTGATCGAGGGGGTAGAACCTTACTTTCCTTTTGACTACTGAAACGTTCATGTCATTGGGTTGGGATGGACAAAAAAGCTTCAGGACAATCAACACTGCTGTTTCATAGTAGTACTATAGTATTGATGATTTTGAAACTTTTTGTACAGTTTTATTGCTAGACTCTCAAAAAGAAACATTTAGATCTTTTAGTAATAGATATATCAGGGAATATTGCCCATTTGCTAAATTTTCTTCTGATGAAACCCATATTCTTCGGGTAGCAGAGTAGCTGGCATTGCCAGTCTGGGTTTGATCAATCCAATGTTTCAACGATCCCCCAGTATGTGCCAGGGCAGCTGCTTGTACGGCCCAATTATTCTGATTCTTCTAGGCATTATTCTGTCTTTTCTCATGCCTTCATGTGAGCGCTGTCTAATGACTAACTAAAGCCAAAATATGAAAAACTTTAATTTTATCTTTTATCATTCCTTCATGCGACCGCTGTCTAATGACTAACTAAAGCAGCATATGCAAAGTTAAATTTTATCTTCTGACATTTTTATATTTGACTTAGAATGGTCAACCAATGACCCTCACACCTGTCAATATGGATGGAAGTCAGGTATTACAACTAGCACAACCTACAACGGTAAGAAAATTACTAATTATTATTTGTTCATATAAAAAGAAATTGTTTGTTCCAAGTTCTAAAAATGGGTTTCCTTCTTTCTATATGCTGGAGTCACTTAAAATTGTAAAGTTTTAGCTTTGTTTCATTCAGTGTTGGGTAGTGTTTCTCTACAATCATTCTGTAAGTGACTCATGCTTAACAAAATATGTTTGATCATGATTTTTTCTGCGCTGACTGATTCATCAGTTACCCTTATTAACCAAAATATAAACTTTCAAATTCCTCAGAAATATAGGCTTATTGTAAGCTTTTTTTGGTGATGGTCTTAACTTCTTCAGCCAGTATAAAAAAGGCAACAGGTCTAAAAAAAATATCTTAATCATTATTATTATTATATTAATCCAATCATTATATGTTTTCTAAGATGTATTGCACTTTCATCTTCTCTGAAGAATTTAGACCGTTATCTGACAAAAGCTCACAATAAACTTATATTTCTGTGGAATAAAAAGAATTTTTGTTTGTGTACTCGATATTATCTGCACTCTGCATCCTTGCAGCTTCTCTCAAACACAGATCCGGGAATAGTGGGAAACAAGGAGGGACAGGCAGTTCATTGCAAAGTATCAGTGACTCGCCTTATTACTTAAAGAAAATATGTTTGATAAGATATTTCTACTGATTAGTATAAAGTAAACTAAATTTGTTGGTCATTTTTCACCTCACCAATATTTTAAAATAATATTTCAGCTGACTCAACCAACACAACAAAATCAGCAGCAAACACATGGAATACTCCTGAATCAAACAACGATGAACGATAACAATCAAAACCAAACTTCACAAATTCAAAATCAATCAACACAACAACAAATATCTGACCCAACTGTGTTAACCATGCAGCAAAAACCTCAAACAGCTCAACAAATACTACAGCAACTTGTCAGTAATTTGCCAAGTACATCGCCTGGTGGAGTTCATACAGTGAGTCTTTTAACTTTCAGTTTGGTTACAAATGAATTTGGTTTCCCAGATCGGCAAAAATTCGGCTACGCTACTGCACAGACGTCAGAGAAAAATGGTTGTCATAAGAATTTTTTTATATTGAAGCTCTATGCAATGATAGTGTTATGGTTTTTATCTCCCATGGTTTGTCTGGGAGAAAAATGATGTAACGCTTTTGGATATATAGGTTTGGACAGTTGGATTTTGTCACTCAAGGTTGCCCAATCAAGCACGAGCAGAATTGTTTTGAGCGAAGACTTCATACAATTTATTGCAATTTCGTATTTCTTCATTATATTGTGAGCTGCTGTGATTGATAATTTGGAACTCAAACTTAAGCCATACTTTTTAGGTGGGAAGAAATAAATTTAACATTTGTTGATCTGACCAAATATGTGATTGGTTTAAATTTCAAAAAGATGCAATTCAAAGTCTTATGTATCTCAAAGTTTTCAACTCAACCTGTGTACTACCAGATGAAATTTGAAATGCTAACTATACAGCTCTTAATGATAATTATTAATCATTATCATAATTTTTTTTATTTTCACCAAGAATAAGAATTATTTCAGACCTTTTCAGTGGCATGCTATGCCTGTGAGAAATAAATATCTTTAAGTTTATATAATATTTTTTTATATTGACATGTTAGAGTATATTAGTATTTTCTCAACATGGACTATTTATTTGGCCATTTTTAACAGATTCAACTGAATGCACAAGGTGAACTGCAGCTTGTTAAAGTTCCTGATCAACCGCAAGTAAGTTGATGTTAGTCCTTATGCTTTTGTTATAGTTTTTGGGAGTATATTAAAAGTCTTCCTGATAACTTGAATAAATGAAAATATCTCAATACTTATTAAATGCAATTATTGTCAGCCAATTATCAAAATACTTCTCAGATTTTTTTACCGTTACTTAGTTTTAGTGCAGTTGTTTAGATGCCTTTTCCTACTAATCTATTTCCTCTTAGGAAAAACTTGGAAATAGTACCTAAAAGGAACACATCAATGGCCATTTATGAAGATGAGCTATGTAGCAAAGTGGAACACATTCCAAACAGAGCGGAAACGCAGAGTGAAGTAACTGTGTGTTTCCTGCCCTAGTCTAAGTCTAAGTAAAACCCTTTACTGATCTATTGCTTACTCCTAGTTGGTTTTTTGGTTCACCTATCTTGTTAATATTTCAACGGGAATCGAACCCGCACTGTTCATCACAGATTACTTCCAGTGGCTGTTTTTACTTCCTTTTTACTAGCGGAGTCCGCAAATGAAATTTCAGTCTACTAACTTACTACTTTATATTTATTTAATCAACGTATTATATGTTTTTATCATTCGATATTGTTTTAAAGACTCAAACTACATCGGATGGAGTAAGGCAACAAACAAATGCTGAGGCTGGACAAGTATTCGATCTGTCATCAAATTTGGTTTCAACTACTCAACAGAATCAAGAAGTCAACACTTTATATGTCACTCCAGGAACATGATCAGAATAGGTAGGAATATCAACTGCGTGATCGATCAGTAACTCATACTTAACACAAGATGTGTGTGACAAACTTTTTTCTCAAGGGGTCAAAATATTTTCTCATGATTGGCTCTCTTGGAACAAAATAGTAATACGTAGGTAGAAGGCTCTCTTGGAACAAAATAGGAATACGTAGGTAGAAATATGAAATTCAAATATGAAATTTTGTTTTGTCAAGAATAAGCCACAGATGGACCATGCCTTAGCGGCTACAGTTCACTCTAAGCAAGGCTATTGCAATCAATGGTCAAGTTTTCTTTTGAATGCAGCAATTTGTAATCATTACAATCTTTGTAATGTTGAGTAGCAGATTTTCTGCCAGTTTGATTATTTGATTCATTCTTATTTTCAGTGTAAGAAACTTGATCTCGAGATATAAAGCTCTGGCTGAAAAAGATGAAATGCTGTCAACAAGAATACAAGTTCTACAAAGTTGTTTATCCAATCGAAAGCATGTAAGAGTGAAGGATGTCTTAAGGACATAAGCAACGTGCATTTACTGATTAAACACAACGTTGTCAAATTTCAAGTTAACTAAAACTGGCCACATCGAATATTCGGAGTTCCAAATTATTTGAATCATTGCATTTGAAATTGGAATACATTGTCACAATAAACTAAAAGCTTTAACGTCTTTTGTGTGAGACATTGCTAATTATCTTTCGCGATTTATCTATGGCTCTTTCATGACCCATAACCAGTATAATCGTATTTCTCCTGTTTGTTGCAGTGTCCTATTTAGAGTAAATGTAAATATTCATGTGATGAAGAATATCACAATCTTGTTTCATGATCGAGTTAACTTGGAAAGATATTAGTCACTATATACATAATGAATTTTTTATAATAAACATGGTTTCCATCATGTTAAAAACCTTAAGTGTGGTTCATCTGCGGCTCATGTATGTCAGAATAAAATATGTAAATCAGAAAAAAATTGAAAAGATTTTTTTTTGTTGAGTATGGGTCACTGATTGACATGATCCATCCAAGGCCCATGTTTGACGAAATAACTTTCTCTTAATTGAAACTACCAGACTGGATGTGCCAGTGACTAGTACCAAACAAAACAAAGTATGGCAATGCTATACTAGATACACCAGAAGAAGCAGGAAATGACGGGTCGTTTCAACGTATTGCACTTTAAATTTTATTCTGTTACAGTTTTTGTACTTTCTCGTTTTCATTTATTTATTAAATAAATGACTGTTCCAGAAATGTATTGCTGTTGGCGTGGTTTTCCTGGCCAAAGAAATTTAAATCGGATAAGAACCGAAATATGTCGCCAATACGGGATATGATTTTATGCTGCGCGAGAAAATCCGAGGCTAAATCGAGTGCCGAACCACGACCTCTCGTACAGACACCGTTTCCAAACCGGATGGTCCGTCCCGTTGGCGGTGGAACCCGCAATTTGTGCTTGCGGGAGGGGGCCCAGCAGTACTCTCGCATATAATCTGGATCAGAACGGTCGGAGATGCGTAAGTAGATCGAAGAGTATTCCTAACGCTTTGGCGATTAAACTTGAAGGGTGCCCGCCTAGCTCAATCGGTGAAGCGTTGGGAATACGGTTCGAGGTGCGCATCTCATTTGATCGTCGTCACGCAGGTTCAAATCCCGAACCAGATGCTGTTATTTTTTCGTTTTCTACTACACTCGACTTGGTTCGACTTATTGTTCTTTTTCGGGATTCCAAAGGTGTTGAGTGTTTAAGACACGTTATATGTTAGTTCTAATTTGGTTTCGATTACACCCTTCGAAGATGTAAATTGAAAAAAAAATTGATGTCGCCATCTAGCCCGACTTATTTCCGGCGTTCCCTGGCCATGAATCAAAATACATCATGCGCAATTTATGAACCGAAAGCGAAGTACCTCTATTTGGCATTTCCTCCTGAATGGTTAAAAATCTGAACTCTATACTGTATTGGGAGCGTCTTATAACAATATATCCAAGCTTATATTTTGTAATATTCTATATTGTCTCTACTTTAAGATAAGAAATCTATTTTATCTGGGAACTGAATGCCAACTATTAAGATCATTCTACGCAAATTCTGCTTGAGTTCTCGTGATTTCCGACAAATCAATGTATTGAAAATGTACTATTTCGATATCAATAAACTCTCCAGTCTTGAATGCATCTTTATGAGTATCTGCCCGTTCCACTTCCTAACTAGAGCCGGCCGAAACTGAATCATTTGGAATTTGAATCATCGCACCGAACTGCCGAGGCCTATCTTAAACTTAAGTACCGGTAGTTGTCGATTATATACGTCTATTCTAAAAAGTCTGATTCAGATTGACACCATTCTGTTTGCATTTGATACTGTTTAACCACTGATGGATCGCGCTTCCGAGATTGATTGAATTTACGATTTGTGTTTATTAGAAGTAGGTGTCGCTCAAATGCGTGACTATATAAATATAAAAAATGTGTGAATAAAAACAAGTTTATTTATACGTAAAGTCATGAACCTCCGTATGAATTTTAAAAAGAGCAAACTAATGTTTTTTGTAACAATGATGTTTTATTTAGAAGGAAAATAGACCGTAAAAAAACGAGGAAACTTCTTTCTGAACATCTGTTGGATCAGGCTTTGGATAATAAGCAACTGATATTCTAAGAAAAAACGCCACTGTCCCGAGTATAAATGCAGACATATAGAACCAGAAAAACGCTCGATCCAGGATTAAAGCACAATATTCCCAGTCGTCGCATGACTGAAAAAAATAGAATTTTTTTCGTTATAAAAATCAAAAACACCGATCGAACTATATAAACATTGGAACAAGAAATTCAGAAAAAAAATTTTGTCAACGGTGCTCAAGTTACCCTTGCACAGTTGTGGGTGGAAATCGTATAATTTGCCTAACTAACTATTTTCGGTATTTCATAAATTTGATAGGTGTGCGAAACGTGATCACTCGACATATTATTTTTGTCGGGTCGGCTAACTGAAAACTTGGTATTGGATAGATTATATTCAGCTTTAACATCTTTAGTAAGTCTAATTATACGACAGTAAATAATTATATCATGAAGTTCGAGTTCCTTCTATGCAAACATGCAACAAACAAATCTATAAAAATGTTTGAAGAGTTATTCAATAGTTGTAGTTACTTATTTACAATAAAAATTGATACCTTTGTTTGTCATTAAAACAAATTATTTTCCAACGTGATTCACCTGGGCCCTTATTTCTTTATCTTTCACATGATCCGAAATGAAATTGACTCCATCGATCGCTGGTTTATATTTATCTGGAACTGGCAATAAAGCGGCTGGAATAGCTGATGCTTCAATTCTTCCATTTGCAGCAGGAATTACTTCCGTGAATCCAGTCCGGTCTTGAACATGTCTCACGCGAAATCCGTATCTTTTTGCCTGATTGATATAATAACAAAGGGTTTTGATTTTCAACAGTGTTAGGAACGAAACACTGCACTTCGAGTCTAAATCAAGTCGGGTCGAATAAGATCCGATTTGCAAGTACAGTCCAAGTCCAAGCAAAACTTAGAATTTAGACTCTTGAGTCACTGTACTTTCAAGTAGCAAGTTAAAATAAATTTACATTCACATGCCAACTTACAATTTGATATCTGAACATCCGAACACGAAAGTCATCTAAAGTATATCACGCTATTCACCTCATTGTCAAAGAGCCTTTCGCTAGGTGCTCTCCATGCTGCTTTGTTAGCGTTCATTGATTTTGCTGATAGTTCTTCCAAACGCTTCCGTCTTCTCTCCATTGCTTGACAAAACAAATTATTTTGAAATATTAATTTTCAATTTGGTTTTCCTTCAGTAATATCAATTGCAATAATGAATCGATCATAGGGCAATTTTGCTACAACATTATAAAGGATATGCTACACGAAAAAATATATTGAAAACCGCCGAATTCGTAATATTTTTTTATATTTGAAATGTCTACGATAAAGTCGCGAAATAAATAGCAAATTTTCCATATTCATATTACTGTCAGATAATTCGACTATTCAACATGGTTTCTACCTTTATAACAAGATTTAACATGTTGCGTATACCCTACGCCTAACCATGTCAGACTTAGCTATTCGCAAACAGCAAAAAGCTAAACAAACGATATGCGAAAGATGTATTTCATCATAATATCATAATTCGTATCAAAGACCAAATTTGATGGAACACTTTTAAGAATAAAACATGTACAGATGTACGCAGACGCTGTGAAATAAGTCATATCGTAATACTTAAAAATACAATACTTGTTGTGTGCTTTAAAAGCCTATTCTTTCCATTTTTACGATTTCGTCACAATTTTAATTGATTATATAGCAATACTTACACAACTGCCAAGGAGATGAAGGTATAGGTCTCTGTACTTTCAGCCATTTACCTATGCTTCCCATCAAGTATGTTTTCATCCACGGCGGCATCCGATGAGTTGTTGAAGAACGAAAATGAACGTTGCAAACTATCACACTTGAAAAATGGTGAGAATTTTATAAAAGCATCAAACAACAACTTTAGATAGGCCCCCATCACAAATTCTAGTTTTTTATATCACATGTTACAGACGGACCACGTTCTGGCGACGTGGTCCATCAGTGACACATACTTAACAAAAGATGTTTCTGAAACATTTTTTTGATTGTGAAGGGTATTACTGATTTCTTCTCAAAACCAAGAAAAGGTATGATACATTTATGTGTCAATTTTGGATTCGGGTGACTTAATACCTTTGTTAAATCATATCGAATCACAAAATAAGAATATTCAAATACCCGGATCGGTTTGGAGGTTTTAAATGAGGTTTATAAAGTAAAAGATAAAATTGGGAATTACCTGAAAACGACGCAATTGATAATCAAAGCCATAGAGAAAATCAAATAAGCAACAATCAGAGGAATAGAACGTGATGTTTCTGGCATTCTTTGTGCAACCAGAAACAGAAAAACAGTTTCACCAAGAAGTGTTGAGACTGAAAGTGTCATTTTTTGAGCTGTAAAATACGAATTAGATGTAGTTTGTTGTCTACGAACGCTCCAATAGAATAATATTATTTCTAAAATGGTTTAAATTCTTTAAAAACACTTTTATATTAATTTCTTCTTAATATGAGATTATTCAAATATTTTTGCTTTGATTTTTGCTTTTGCTTTGATATAAAAAACGAGTTTGAAATTTTCTCCGCAATTTTTGTATTTTTCTTTGTTTGTTAAAAAAAGCTTAATTTATTATAACTTTTATTCTGCCTTTTTCAATGATTAACAAATTTTGCATATTTATTTCCCAAAAATCCATTGGATTAAATTAAAGCTTAACGCGTTGTGCTTTCGATTTCAAAAGATCTGTCAGTGAATCCCGTTCAACATATGAAAAATAGCATATTTCTGTGAACCTGTTTTAAGGGATACAAGAATTTAAAAACTGCACTTTCAAGTTGTCGATTGATCTCTTACAAAGATTTTTACCTGATACTGCCGGTAGAAAAAACGTAAAACATGAAAACGTCATCATCAGAATGCATGGAACAATCAAGTTCATGATGTAGAACTGGGGACGACGTTGCAAAATAAAGTAGAAAATGACGTCATCATATTGTACACCACCTCGATATGTCCTGTTAGTTTTAATTGGTTTACTGATAAGATCCCACTCACCGTTTTCCTGGAATGCTAAAATGGTTTCATAGTGTAATTATCTAATATCTATGATAAAATATGTAAATCCAAAATAAAAAACTCCAGAAAGCGACACAACCCATATCGTCAGACATCCTAAAAAAATGTAATATTTAATATTCAAATTTGCAATGCAATCATCTTATTACTAAACCTTTTCATTATTTCATTGGCCTGCCGGAAGTGTTGTTCTGTATGTATTTTTCTAGCGTCATATTTTTTAGTAAGTCAGTCAGATTTAGGTAGCCATACTAGTTCAGTTCCGTCCAGGACTAGTGGTTTACTATCAATGTATTTTGATTGGAGACAACCTGTTCTCCGACAACCGACATCTTTTGAATAGAAGATATATTTACCACTTTTGTCTATTGTTATATAATCGTTGGATGTTAGAATCATTTCTTCAGAATCGTGAGAAAGTGAACGAAAAACCATCGTGCAATTCTGCCAGTCAAAAGGAAATAGTAAAACCTGAATAAAAGCGAATATCTACCATGAGAAGATAAATATTGTTAAATTAAGTACAAACAGGTCGGTTGACATGTCAAGGAAACAATAATCATTTTTCAATTTTACTAATTCCAGTTTTTGCAATGAACGTTTGTGAAAACCTTATACAATGTGTGAACTTCTGTGGCATATTTCAGTGATGAAACTTCTTTATATTTAATATTGTTATTCTTAGAGTCCTTTCGTCCGGGAAGAAAATTTATCAACACATGACTTGAATTGTAATTTAATACGACCTAGAAAACAATCCGACGGCGAACAGTTCCATAGTTTGTATAGATCGGGCGGGTGTACAAAAGTTTAAATCGTTTTTTTGGAGTTGACCTAAAACTATTAGCCTTGTATTGAAATTAAGGCGAAGTCAATTCTATACGATGTAGTGTGGCTTTGGAAAAATTCGTTCAGTATGAGTAGTTTTTCATGCTTTTTAAGTGAATTTTTAACGAAAATTTCTAGTTTTGTTCAAGTATCGTGACGCTTCTATTCTGTGTCATATTCTCGATTTGCTATGCGACTTACCTCAATTTCACAAGTACTGATATACAAAGATGGTGGCATCCATTCCATCATACCATCGTGATACACAAGCACATCTGTTCGTAGCGAAACATCGAATTTGTCATCTTTGCTGCATGAGGAGAATATATATATAACCTATATTTTGGATTCTCAAACTTGAATAAAACTGTCTGAAAATGCGATTTAATGCAAAATTTACTTAGTTACTAATTTAAACAAACTTTGAGAGATTTTAATTGCAAGTTTTAAGAAACATGGTTATAATGTTTTTTATAACTATAATATATTATATACTTGTTTAAAAATGTGGAAGAAATCGTCTAAAGTTGGCTTAAAATATTTTTGGATACTTTTCAAAAAATCCAGAAAATAATGTTTATTCACGTTTTGTGAGTACTCACTAGGCGCGGTCCGTCGGTGGTGCATGTTTAACAAATTAAAATTTCTTATAGGGAATGTGTATGAATTGAAAAATTAAAAATTGATACCTATTTTGTAATATAATTCTTGGCACCCAAACATCATCCGCTGGTATTCTGGACACATTTATTCCGCCATATTCTGAAACATTCCAAGTAAGTCTTTTGTCGTACCATTTATGGATCATGTATATTGATGTTGTCATTTCCTCACTTTTTTCACTCTGCCATTTGTAAAATTAGTAAAAATCTCAACCCCAATCAGAAATTAGTTTGTTAAGTATGAGCCATAAATCTACTACTTTCCGGCGTCACGATCTACCTACAGCCCATACTTGGAAAAACATGCACGGTAATGAAATGCTTAAAATGAAAGAAGGGATTTTTTGTTCCGCAAAATTTAGAATGTTAAAGGTCCGATTGCAAAATATATTATATTCAAACTAAATCTAATATTACAATAGTATTTTTTCCAAAACACACTTTTTTTTTAATTTTGACTTTTTCTTGTTCAATTTTAATAAGAATATTTTCATATTTGAACTGCTATTTTTTCTTTGTTAAAAATACAGAAGAATAATATGATTTAAATATTGGTTTCAAACTAAATGTGATGCTTACCAAAGCTATAACCTGAGATAATGTCATTGCTAGATGAATTTCTGTCTTGTTCATTTTTGTCACATTCTCTGGACGTGCCTGCCATATTATATTATAATAATTCTTACATGCGTGAAGTAGGCTAAAACATGAAATTTTTTTAGCAGAATATGAATCAGGGAGCAACGACAATTTATATAATAATGCATACTTTTGAACTTAAGATTTTAAGATTTTAATAATAAATTAATTAAATCGTTTTTTTTACAGTTTTTGTACATTTTTCAAAAGTATCCATAAAATTTGCAATATTTTCTTCCACGACTATATATAATTATTAATTTCAACTAGAAAGTTTGAATGTCAAGTCCTCAAGCAACGGGATTTTGACAGCTGCCGCTACTACTGCAAATTAACAACACTCACGTTTTTATCGTACCCATCCAGAATTTTTGACAAAACACGCGCTTCATCAGTGTCCCATAGCCTTTCTTTCATTGCCAAGCACAACGCTAGGTGTAAGAAAAGCAGTATTATTGTATTCCAAAAACTGACCATCATGATAGTATCTTGAACAAGTAACTATTAAAAATTAATAAAGTAAAAATCAGGCTGACCCATACGAAATAGAGAGTTATAAGTAAATATGCGGCACTCATTTTCTAAATATTGGCGCTCAGACGTTTCGTAATTTCCTGACATTGTAAAATCCCATTTTCTTTGCTAAATTCTTGATAACGATCTGGTAACTAGAAAATCTAGTTCAATTTTGTTTTATATTAAGATTCAAAAGAAACTGTTTTTCAGGAGTTTTTCTCGAGTGTTTTTCTATGGATGCTACCCCCCAGTCCCAAATATTTCTATCACAAAAAAACTGTTTCGTTGGGTTGAATATCTAAAGTAAAACTAACAGAGCATATCACTATTCAAAACTAGAAACTGAACTCTTCTTCATTATCGATGATGTAACGACAGTTTGCCTGCAGCTTGCTGTTTTATCTTTGTTCACGGGACTGTATTTACAAGAAGACTTGAGACATTGAACTTGACTAGTTACATTGACTATATTAATTGAAAATTCATAAATAACACGGTGTTTCAAGAGTTTCATCATATATGGCACATATCTGACTAAAAACTTGAGCGTTGAAAACAGCTGTTAGTCTGGGAATGAGAAATGTGAATCATAAAATGTCCCATTGGGACGAGCATATGATTTATGACGACTGCTTGCTTTGATCTGTGTAGTGCCATAATACTAACGAAACAAAACATTCGCGAAAGTGTTGACAGAGATTTCCCCTCCCGCACAACTGTACAACTTTTATTGTGTTTGGGTGTAGGGAAGGGGGAAATATGAAATATTGGTTTTAATATATTATAATTAACAAATACTGATCGTCAGCCTGAAAATGTGATCACGAATTCAGTGACTTAATTTGATTCGTAATTGTAATATAATTATTTGTGACAGTTATTTAGAATTTTGTTTGCGCTTTGAAATAGCGCTCCAGCTACCCCGATAAACTTTATTGCCTCCTCCCCTGTCACATGAAGCAATTTACAGGGCCATGCCACACATGTTTTGACGAAAGCTATATAACCTAGATTTGATATTCCAAATGGTACTATGTCTTTTTTTCTGCACCATGCCATGTAAATTGGTTGTTGAAAAAAGCTTGTGTCGAAGTAAATTGAGTTGATGAGATTTTTGAATTAAAAAAATAGCACGGTTCAGAGTCGCTTGCTCAAACTTTAACGTTACGCTACTACAATGCGATATATTAGTTTGTTAATAAATAGTATAAATTTTATATCTGTGGTAGTTACAGCAAAATTGCTCAATATTCATATGTGCTTTCCTCTGGACATAGTTTAATATGTACACAATCCCAATCGGAAATATATTGTCGAAATATTTTTTGTTAAGTATGAGTCACTGATGGATCACGTCGATGAGATGGATGGATCATGTCGATGAAATGGATGGGTCGCGTACATCTGTGGCGCATGCTTGACAAAATTAAATTTCTGACTGGTTTGATTTGTTCCCAGTAACACCAATTCCGTAAATATGAATTTACAGTTTGTTGCTTAAGAATCCTAATCACGAACTATCGAAGGAACAAAAAAAAAAAAAACGAATAGGTAGGTACTCTTGGTTTGTGGGAAGTGGGCACTCGATCGCTTACTCATTTGGCCCAGGTGTCAACCGTACGTGTACATGTGTTGAACTCAGTTCAAGATAATGGTTTAGGTATTTTGGTCTATACGTCGGTAATACGTCATTCATACTTAGGATTCGGTAACTAAATTTGCTGAGTCGAACAGATACGAAACAAAAGTTTTCCAAATCATTCATAGAAACAAAAATTTGCAAAAGAAAGTAGGATTTCACATCTACACAACAGAATTAACCCAAAATATTTTTGACTGAAGGGTCAAACAAAAGTACACTGCTCGTTGTAGTTGTTTATTTCAATCTTAGTGAATCCACAATTTACGGATTTCTGGATTTCGAGGAAGGACATTTGATCGTATCTATGTGCAACCATGCGATTTAAGCACATCATGGGCCGTTGATGGACCCCATCCTCGCGGTGGGTTCCATCAAGACCCCATATTTGTCAAAATAAAATTAATTTCAAATTTTTTCAATATCGCCAAGTAAAATTACTGTCAATGACCAGTGATTTTGTTGCAGTTTTTGTTACAGTGAAAAGTAGCCGCCATAGTACAGAGTCTTGTACGGGCTGGCCCAATAATATGACTGGTTATAACAAAAAATAATAATAAATGTAAATAGAATAGAACAAATATCCGGAATGTAGGGTTAATTTAATGAAAATTCGGTGCTTTATTATTCTGAAGTCACGTCTGTTTACTGTTCTTTGTTAAACATCTTTGGTCACACTTTACTGTTCCATCCTATTCGCTATCGCCGCTTCACACATTTGTTCGTCTGTTTGATTTGGGGATATTATTTTATATTTCACACTACATTATTCCCATCACAAAGTTTAAAATTTGCGATCAAAGTAAACATTCTTTTGAAAAGATTTTTAGGGAAAGGAGGGGTATTGGCTAAAACCGCATCAAATATAATATTTTTGTGTCATCGTAGTTAAAAGCTTGACGTGAATATTTATCGTTTTGATTGACGGACGGCTTGCTAACAATTAGAAAATGATTCTTTTCAAGCATGGTTACAGATGGACAGCGCTTAGAAGGCGCGAATCATCAGTGATTTATACTTGACAACTTGAGATATTTTTTATTAGTTTGCAAAATATGCAGTTTTCATTATTGTCAAGTTGATATGAATTGTGGTTGCTGTAATGGCTTAGTTGTTTATAACAGACTGTGAAGGTTATATCGCATCATATCGGTTTTAATGAAAAATGGAACGTATTGGACAGGAATATTTTGTTTTTACTTCAATTTTATTCTTCTCAAAAAGTAGTGAATTTTCGCGAATAATTTTTTTTTTTTTTGCGCTTATGAATAATTAAGATTTTGTACATTCTGTGGCTTTTCATAAACCTGTGGTTCGTGTCAAAAGTTCGAGTCTATGCTCTCATTGTGACGTTATCTGAATTAGAAAAAAAATCCCCCCCCCAAACAAATTCAAGTACCGTCGTTTTTCCTCTAAAGAGTAATTAATAATTTCCTTACGCAAGCAAGAATATATTTTAATTTGCCACCACAAATTGTAATGGCTTTCCTGTCAGTCATGGAAAAGTAGAAGCACTAGAAATTATATTTTTTCTATAAAAATAGAATGTTGCTACCACAAGATGAAGCCTGGATTATACATGCAATAAAATCAGTGGTCTTTGACAGTAATTTTACTTGGCGGCACTAAAAAAAATTCAAATAATTTTTGACCGAATATGGGACGTTGATGGAACGCACTGTGAAGGTGCGCTCCATCAACAGCTCATATTTGGCATAAATCTCATCAACATGGCGTTTTTTTCAGCTCTGGAAATATGCAATTACTGCAAATGACCATTAAATTTTGCTGTACTTTTGTTACAGTGTGCAGCTGAGAAGGAAAGGGATGAATAAAAATTACATACAAATGGTTTATCCGATTACCGATCCACATATTATATTTTTAAAAGCTGTTATGAAATAAAACTCGTATTTGACCATGCTTTTTTTTATTGATTACCTCGTTATCAAATACCCAGATTTTTTAAATTTCTTAAAATTTGGCTAATTTACTCAAACTACTAATTTACTTAACTCTACTTAATTTACTTAACTCTAGTAAATAAACAGAAACCTCCGAAAATATGAGTCAATGTAAAATTTGTTAATGCGGAATAACGAAAAATGCGGAAGTTGCGTAAAATATTACAAAAATAAACTCTGGTAACTCAGTATGCTGAGTCTATTTCTAACTTACCATATTAACTCTTTTCAGCTATATTAGTAAAAATGTCCGCTGCAGAAGAAAATATAAGTCTTGCAGCCGCTGACTACGTAGTTTTTGGTGTGATGTTGGGAATTTCAACAATTGTTGGAATATTTTTTGCCATTAAAGATCGAAAAGCAAAATCAGATGTGGACAACTATTTATTAGGAGGAAGGTACATTATGACATTTTTGAAAATTACGACCGATATCTTCGGGCAACCTGGTTTGCAAGTCACTAGATAAATTTAACTAAAAACAATTCATTTGCATAAAGGGGGGCATAATTAGAATAGATTCAACAGGGGTAGCTTGGGTTTTCGATTCCTATATCTCTAAAAAAATATTTCGCTTGCACAAACTGGGATCCTTCAAAATAAAGAGAAGTGTCATTCAACGACCGATATTTGGCTTCTGTATATCACAAAAATGAATCCAAAATTTTCTTGCATGAGCTATAGGACGAATCCTTCAAGATACAGAGAGGTCTTTATCACCTTGCGATTAAAAGGAAGCTGAAACATAAACAAAGCCATGAAGCCTATTTCATGAAAGTATTTTATTCTCAAGAACCAGAAGTTTCTATTTCAGAACTAGGTAGTACCTTCACTACCTTGATTAAAAACCAAGTAAGATGGAAGATCGTCGTTTGACTAAATTTAAGTAATTTTCAAGTCTTTGAATAGTATCCAAGCTTTTTATATTGGAAATATGATTTTGTTATACTAAATAAGTAGTTTTTGAACCAAGTACTTCGCTGAGAATTATGTAAACTCACCTATTTCAGCTAGTAAATTCACTTCTAATAGAAACTTCTAATAGAAAAATAGTAGGTAAATTAGTCATCAGTGAGACTAGATAAAAGTATTTGTGAAATAACTCGGTGTACGAGTTAGTAGACTCAGTAATTTCACCTAAAATTGCCAACACTAATATTAATTGATTGCGATAAATGCCAAAACTATGTCAATATATATATTTTACAGAAAAATATTCTGGCCGGCATCAGCAATCTCGACCTCACTCTCATTTCTATCAGCAGTGAGCGTTCTAGGAATTCCGTCAGAGATGGTGTACTACGGTGGTGCATATTGCATGTAAGTACTTTATGAAATTGAAAAAATGGAAAGTATGTTTTAAAAAATGTATGTATGTTTAATTTCGATTCATAATATTCCTATTTAAAAGCACACATTAAAAAATAAAAAAAATTTAAGAGACAGGCAGAGCAGTGAAATTGTTTAGATTTATGACACATCATAAATAATAATATATTGCACAATATACCATTGTTCTTTTACTCGATATAATGGACCACTCTCCTTTTGAAGCAGGAGTCAGACGAAAAAAAGTCATACAATCAAAGAAAAAACATGGGCGTGGGCAGGATTCATTCTCAATAAATTTGTTAGATTCTACTCTGATTCGCATGAGTCACCGACAGACCACGCCACCAATTTACAATCCATGCCCCACAGAACATGATTCTTAATAGAGATGAAATACGAAAAAACAAACAAAAAGTATCAATAACAGACTTTAATTAATGAAATTAGCAATAAAATTTCTTCGGTAACACGTCGGTAAACTTTATGACAGGTAGTAATATTGTTGAGTACAAAACGATACGTTACATAAAAATTGAACTTTTAGTTGGACGAGGCGGCCTGACGTTGAACTTGTTTTCATCGCGAGTCCTTTGTTTAATGCGCGGTGTGATACTTTCGGTATAGCATTTGCCAGAATCGGAAAGATCATAATATCTTCCTTCATAGCAACATTTTGCCTGGGTCTCACCTAAGCGAATCCTAATGCGTGGCTATTTGTAGTGGGGAAGCGCATGTAACATATTTGCGGGAGAGATCCAATAATGGTAGAAATGACAATACTGGCAAGCAAGTGCTATGCATTACAAAACTAATGCAAATAAATACTTTCGGTTCGACAGTTAATAAAACCTCTAGCAGATGGGTGTATGCAGCCACATTCAATGTTTATTCGCAAAAAGCATTCGTTTTTTTTTTGTTGTAGTTTTGATATTCAAAGTATGAAATCTCCAAAACTTAAGCCCAGTGGGAACTTTTACAAATTTTTTTGACTTATTATTTCCATTATTTTTATAGTATTATTTTAACTCGAAGGTACATTTTTTCAAATGTTGCTAAGTTCCTTAAGTCCGATTTTATTATAACAGGGTTTTGCATTATGCCCCAGTGAGTACTAGGCTTCTTAGATTTTATCGCTACATCACGTTACCAACCCCTTTCATGATTCGTATTCACAATCCGTCGTTCGATAAGAACAGAATCGTTATTTGCTCATATTTCTCTTTTTATTTTTTAGGTTTGAAATAGGTATTCTACTCAGCAATATTTTAAGTTGTGAGTTATTTCTTCCTGTTTACTACAACCTAGGATTATCGAGCGCTTATGAGGTGGGTATATTAGAGGAATATTATCCTGCCCTACTGTGCTTACTACACCCATACATGTACTAAGGAAAATGCCAAGAGCGTTTCTAACCAAACTTCTACCACCCACATTATATCTTATTCCTTGGATACGTTATATAAAAAAGAACTAATGGTATTCAATTCATCCTAATATTTTTCATTTTCCGATCTTAAAAATGTTTTTGAGCACTCTCCTGCAACAAAAGTAGTCTACTAATGGCCACTTTCAATAATTGCATATTTCCAAAGTTTGAAAACGCCATGTCAATGATATTTATGCCAAGTATAGGCTCTTGATGGACCGTGCCACGACTCTGCGTTCGATCAACAGCCAAAAATTGGCAAAAAACAAACAATTTCGTCATTTTAGTGTAATATCATATAGTAAACTTACAGTAATTTTAATGCATTTTTGATACTGCTTTGCTTGTCCCAATATGTAACGCAGCTCTAGGCACAAATATTTTTGTATTTTTCAGTATATAGGTCTCAGATTTGGGCCTATTGTTCGATACATTGCAACCATAATTTACTTACTTCAGACAATAACATATACAGGAGTGATGATTTTTGCTCCGGCTTTAGTCCTCAATGCAGGTGAGTAATCCTGATTTCATAGCCCAATCAGAAATTTCATTTTGCGAAGAATGCGTCACAGATGGATCGCGTCGATGAGATGTTCGACAAAACTTTTCCGATTGGAGCACGTATGAATTATTTTTAATCGAAATTGGAACTATTATTAACAATTGTTGCATATCTATTTTAGTTGCGAACTTTTCACTATGGGGATGCGTTTTGTCCGTAGGAGCTGTTTGCATTATTTATACAACATTGGTGAGTCTTTGCGCCTTGTATTTGCTTTAACATTATTCTCGTTGGACTTTGAAAAAGCCTAAGCAGACATATAGTCTATGTCATCTGAATTGTTTTGGTTTCAGGAAGAGTAAAAAGACTGAAAAGTAAAATATTCTTTTATGTAATTGTGTCGTAAAAATATGATAATTGTACTATTTTTTTGTTCCTATTATCCATTCCCGACTAATTCGAATATTTTTTGTGTTCGAGTCGATTCGAATAACCGAATTGAATTGCTCAACCCCAAATTCTTTTGAATACGGCTTCCGACCTCACTCAAAGTGAATTCTTGCTGTAAAAAGCCCTATAGAGAGCCAATAGTTCCGTGTGAAATATTTCAGCTTAAAGTGCAATTGCTGGCAATACATATTGTAGTAGCTCTTTCATGTGAGTGACCGTTGGTGGACTCTGTTGGAGATGCTTGCGGCCATACTTAGAGCAAACTTAAAAAAAAAAAACACCGGAATAAAATAGCAAGTTAGCAGCATACTACATTTAAACGTTGATGCTGGATTGAAATATAATATGAATACGCGGCATTCTGCTCTGTAATTCAGGGTGGATTGAAAGCAGTGATCTGGACTGATGTTATACAAGGTATTCTACTTGTGATTGTATTACTGGTTGTATTGTTCATGAGTGCAGAGGATGCGGGAGGATTTGATCATGTTTGGCAAACTTGCCGTGATGGTGATAGATTTGATTTCTTTCAGTAAGTATATTCAGAGATAGTTTGAACCAAACACATAAACACCAAAGTCTTCCTAGATAGTTGGACATGTGTTTGTATAACTTGACTAGACAAGAGTATTGAAAGTACATATTTTGTCAACGCTTTGTAGCACGACTTCATAAGATGTCGTATCGTGTGGCGGGCTTTTTGAAAAAGTCAGCAATTCGACATCCCAAAATCTACAGTAGGAGGATTTAAACCATATTTATTGTAGTTGATGCTGCGGGTACAGAAGGAGCTTATCGTGATACCAATTTTCAGGGACGCAAAGATGCTGATATCCACCGATAGCGATTAAGAAAAAAAAAGTTGATTCTGCAGTCAATGTTTTCACTGAAAATATCATTTGTAAATATATCGATGAAAAACACGTTAACATGTTAAATCAAATCAAATGTATTTATCTAGATTTGACTTTGATCCAAGGTATCGACTGACATTTTGGTCAGTTGTGTTTGGACTGGGTATAATGTGGACAAGTATTGCATCAACTAATCAAGCTGTCTCTCAGAGATTTCTTTGCTGTGAATCAGTCACTGCCGGAAAGAAGTAAGAAAATATTTCCAAAAAAGTTATAGAGTGAATAATAATAAAGTAAATAATACAACAAAATTTAAATGGCGATCTTGAACTCTATTGTACAGGACATACCGGACATATTCGTTCATATTTTGGCGCAATGTCTGTTTCGAGCTAAATTAGCTATTTTTTACGATGTTTCACTCAAATGAATGTCTAAACGTATTAAATTGACTGAATAACTCCAAACTACAATTTTTAATAATTTTACCATTTCATCGATTTTATTGCTAAAATTCCTACGTTTGATTTTGAGCTTCCATTATTAGTTTCCTATATTTTTCAATTCTTTTCTATCAATTTATGTCATTTCCAGCTGCAAGCGTATTTGGGGTAATGGCATGGTGTCGTGGCGCCTCCTCGACCGCCGAAAGAAATATTAGCAGAATGGCTTTTGAGCGCATTGCCCAATAAGAGAAATTCCGAATATGCATATTTTGTTGAGTATGAGACACCGCTGATATAATTTTTATGGGGTTTTCTTTGTAAATCATTTAAAGGTATATGAAATAAGTTTGATTTACAGTGATTTACTCATTAATTGTTTCATGGTTTTGCCGTGAAATCAATGGATCAAAGCAGAAGTTTACATAATAGACCAGGTGTAAATCGTAAACAAGAGACTGCGAGAAATGCTTAGTTGTTTTTTCAGTTAATTTTTTTTTTGTTTAAAATCTGATTCGCCTAGAGCCCTAAACTTACGCAGTAAAACTCGGTAATATTCTTAAAATATTTCTTCAAACTTTTCCCATTGTAAGTTATTGGCCCAACATTGTAGCGGTCGGTCAAAGGTCGGAGGGAGATTCTTATCAGTATTCACCAATGCTTTTGTCTGTGGTACCTATTATCATAATTCGACTACAAGAAATTTTTTATATCTGAAATCCAGCTAACGTGAAGTAAAACCAAATGCTTATTACACAGTAGTCGCCCAAACCATTCGAATACTCTAATCGATTACAATTGACGCTACGAGGATTCTAGTTTAGGAATTTCATTCCGAAGCACAGTCAATTCGATTTAAATAAAAGTACGTGTAAAAATGATTCCAACAGTCATGAGTATATTCGAAAATAAATGTTTTACAAATTTTATCGGACTAAAAAATTTGAATACACTTCTGTTGTAATAAGATACTATCAAAGTTCGATCATGAAATTTCTTCACTCGTCATATTTTCTAAGACCTGCGTCTACTCTCTTTTGGTGTTGTGAAATGGATAAAAATATAAATGTAAATTATTGTGTTACGAATAATTTTTTTTTGTTATTTCGATTCAAGGGCGATATATTGGTCCTGGATATGTGGTTTGGCAATGGTGATCTTGCTTTATTTGATCGGATTCATTGCCTACGCGTACTTTGGAGATTGCGACCCTCTGTTGAGTGGGAAGATTACTGCCGGAGATCAGGTATGTAGTCTATACCATTTTTTATCACTCTGAAAGTAACGTCAGATGTGTGTCGCAATATAGATAGTCGAAAACGACTCGACCTTTTTCATATATTTCGCTCAACAATGAAGTCATAGTACCACCAGAGTTGTGCAGGAGACCAAAAATTCAAGAACCTTTTGTTTTTATGCCCTACTCCAGTTTTGATTTCCCTCGGCCAATGCTTAGGGTCTGTATAATGATTCATACACAGTATTATTGCTTATTAATTGTCATGAAACTCATTTTTTAAGAGATCGACTAATCATGAATTTGTTTCCAGATTTTGCCTTATATGGCTATGCTTGTTTTTCGCAAACTCCCAGGCATGTCAGGATTGTTCATCGCCGGTCTTTTTGCTGCTGGTCTGAGGTAGGTTTTGCAATAACCATCTTTAAAAATATGCTTGAATTTTGCTAAAACCTGGAAGGTTGAAACGTGACCTATTTGTATAGCGACTTTCGAGTACCATTCAAACTAAACTATAGGCACAACTATTCTAATATATTATTTTAACTTTCACGATTGGCGAACCCCTTTTCTGATATGCTAAGTAAAGCAATTCTACAACGAGTACATACTTGTAATATTCATTTTATTTCGTAAGATCATTCCCTGTAACAATCTATCGCTCATGCTTGACAAAATAAAAATCCCGATTGGGGTGTAGAGGTTTATCCTACCCAGTGACTCCGCTTTTCATTTTCTGTCCGACCTTACTCAATCTTTTTTATTTGACAGCACAATTTCCAGCGCATTGAATGGCATGTCGTCTGTGACTGTAAGTGATTTGATAAAGCCGAATGTTAAATGGAGCAACAATACCCTTTTGTGGGTTTCGAAAGGTATGCGTAGTTGATAACAAAGTTTAAGCATATAGCCCCCCCCCCTCCTACCACCTAGATTTTCGCCTAATCTTTCACTCATTTTCCCTGTGGTTGGAGATAGTTGGTAGAAGAAGCTTTAACTCGCGATCGTGCTATGGCGAAGAAACATCTCGTACTTGCGATACGAATAATAAGGATATTGGAAGAATTTTTTTTTGAGACCTGACAAGGCGCAAAGTTCGTTAAGAAGTTTGCTTGTCTACCAGAACCGTTTACGATTTTGTTTTGTTAAAGAGAAGCCACAGAGAAACTTGATGTTTTCGATTAGTTTTTGCTTATTTGAATGCGAAAGACGATATAACGGCAGGTACTTTCTTTCGTTTTCCAGGATTAACCTTTGTTTATGGGATCATATGTATTGGATTTGCATATCTTTCATCGATTCTGGGAGGACTTATACAAGCAACGCTGAGCTTGCTCGGAATATGCGCTGGTCCTTTGCTAGGGCCAGTAGTGATGGGAACCTTGTTTCCGTTTACGAACTCAATAGTAAGATTTTATGTTTTCAAGACGTTGTGAGTTTTTAGTCGTGTTTAAATTTAAATTACCCTATTAGGGAAAAAGTCATAGTGTAATAGTTGTTGTGTTGATATCATGCGGAAAAGACTCTCTTTTCATGTCATGTCGATGAATCCATTCGCACTACTAAACTTAGGGTGTAATAACCGGGAAATGGAAAGCAGGTCCCACTAACCGATCTTTGTGATCAAGTAGTGACACAAACTCAAAAAGTTTTCAGATTGTTTTCCAAATTGATATTATCCAGATACTTTTGTTTTTTAGGGAGCTGCGTCTGGCATGCTCGTGTCACTGGCTTTTAATATTTGGTTATATATCGGATCAACCATTTATCCACCACTTCCGATTTTTTTGAGAGCAAAAAACATAACAACTTCAGGCTGTATCGTGTCAAATTCAACTCAAAATACGACGACCGAAATGCCATTAATGCTCACAACATCGCTCACCCCCTTCGCTGTTATTAACACAACACAGACGACATCATTAACTGAAAGACCACCGATTGCTGACTTTTATTCTGTTTCGTTCACACTCTACGCACTGTATGGTCTTATAGTATGCCTTCTCGTCGGGTTCATTGCAAGTTGTGCCTCAGGTAGAAAACAATATTTTTGAAATATTTATATCTTTCTTTGATAGAAGTTTTGCAAAATTTGTTTTAGCACAGTTAAATACACGAGGGATTAATATCACTGCCTTCACATCAACAAACATTTCTTTCAAATACATGCCATATTGTTATGTTCTATGAGAGATTTTAATCCCAATCAGTAAAATATATTTTTTTTTGAGCATGAACCACAGATGGATCACGACTCTGGGGTGACATACTTAAGAGGACTAGTTTCGACCATTTTCCCGACTGGGAGGTGCCTACCTAGGGAAGCAAGTTTTAGAATTCCGAATCTATTCGGACTGGTTCTGAAGTTGTTAGACCTCTAAGCAGGGCTACAAGTAGTGTCAAAAATGAGTTAATGACTGGCACTCGAATGGGCAAGAGCTACTGCAACAACATCCCATGCAGAACTTAACCGCCATGGTAAAGCGCAAGGAGTGATATCAACCCTGGGCGATGATAAAACCTACTATCTAATCTACCACTTCTTTGTTTCCTTTGAGTAACCTTTTACGACACGCAGGAAATATGTTAGCATAATTCCAATGCCCGTATCTACAGGGTCAAAGGTTTCGAGCAGCCCTTTGTTTGTTTAAAAGCACTGTTGTGCAGGTTTTAGCACTTTTAAAAATAATCCTAGCGAGTCCGCTGCGCATTTATTTTCTGTTTCACTCAAAATAGACCCGATTTAATTGGCGCAGCAGTTTCGATTACAAATTGTTACAGGTCATTTTAATGTTGGGGGCGTTCTCAAATACCGAAGAGTTTGCTAAAAAAAAAAGAGTTTGCTAAATTATTACAAATGTTTTTCTTACAGGTGGATTGAAGTCACGATATTACGTCAATCCGAGATATATCAATCTGCCTTTTGAACATAAATTACTTCGATGGTTGCCAGAAAAATTTAGGAGGATTATGAGACCAACATTCATACATTCCGAGGTTTGTAATAACTAATACTAAAATCCAATAGTTTTTTAGGACCAGCGTGGTATTATACAGTTTTATGATTTCATATAATTTTTAGAGGAAGGTATATTTGAAAAGTAAATTAGTTGTCGTATTAGACAAAATTTTTAATTTGTTTTTTCGTTTACTACCAAGAGTATGCGAGACAATATTTTGCATCTATAGACATTTTTATCCCGTAGACGAATATTACAGACCTCCTCGAAAATGACGTTTTGAAACCGTCGGTACAAGACTTGTAAATGAGTGAAATATTTAATAATTTTTGTTTGTGTGTTTTCTATCGACTTCAGGATTCTAAATATACCAAAGCAGATATCAATCAGAATGACGTCACTAGTAACGGAAATTTTGAAGATCACGACCTACCTGGAAAGAAGGTCCTTGGTCGTGAAAATTCAGGATATATCGACGAAGACACTATAACAACTTCTCTGTGAATTTAATCACATGTTGTTCAAACTCACTGCTGAGTTTGAACCTGCCATCCAGAAATTTAATTTTGTCAAGCATCAGACAAAAATGAATGGACCTTCTTCTGACTGGAGTCTTTATTGTCAATCAGACATATACATATATACACTAGATTGTCACAGATTATCTTATTAGCACCACCAGCATAGGTATGTTCATTTGTAAACTTTTTTTTTATTGAAATTCACTGCAAGCAAAGGCCGGGAGGGGTGCATTAAAAGTAACCTACGAATGTATACAGTCATTATCAACCACGGAATTCAAAAAAATTTTCGAGACTGCATTTTTGTCTTCCAAATCCGCTATATCATATTTGCATTACGACATGTAGACCATTTTAAAAACAATATTGGTAATATTATCTAACGAATTTTGAAATCTTATAATATACAGCGATTATTGCGAACGTCTTTCATTTCATGCCACACCGTATAATGTTGAGGGAGTAACGGAGAAAATCGATTTTGGTGGCATTTCATCCTAATGTCACTTACCTTAATCATATTTTTTTTGTCAAGCATGCGACACAGATGGATCGCGTCTCACAGGCGCGATCTATCAGTGACACATCCTTAACAAAAGACGTTTTGACAAAAAAATTTTCGATTGGGACTAGAGTATATTTAGCTTATACTTAGAAACCTTGCTAAAAATTCTAAAGATAGCAGTAATTGATGCAGCAGTTTGCACAAAACAGACTGTGTTTATAAATTTTAATTCGACAAGCATGAAAAATATTGAAAATGATATTTACTACTTTACATAGCCATAACGTATTCCACCATTTATCACCTCCCAGTGTGATAAACACTGGCACAACAGCAATATGTTGTCAAACTGGTTTGTGACCAAATGAAAACTTGAACATTCATTTTGACATACAATCAATCTGGCTGTTACCACCAATTTCGACCCAAAGACTGACTTGTTATAGCCAAAGATTTATACAATTTGGAATTGCTTTTTTAAATTTTCGAATTTTCTCTTGGCGTGATGATAAACTTCGTATTCATCTACCATCAAATCTTCTCTCAACTTCTTCCTGGCTTCTGGAGATAAAAAATCTTGTTTAATGGTTTTCGATTCTTCCATCATTCTATGACGACCTTTCCACATTTTGACAGCGCCATTAAAATAATCCGGCAGCATGCGTTCCAGCAAACGCAATGTGTTTTCAAATTCCTCCAAAAGACCAACAACCGAATATTTCTCGTCAATATGTTTCTTGGCAATCTCGACTCTTTTTCTTGATTTTATTTTACAAATTTTTTCCATACCACATAGATAAATTCCCATATTGAACATCATTGGGTTGTTTCTGTTGCATACTTCCATTTCCTTGATAACGCAATCATTGATGTGTTCTCGGTTGGCTTTCGGTGGGGTCATAGAGAACATTTTTTGCCGCACGTCGCCATACTTTTCGTAGTTGAAATGAGACACGAAACGCTCAATCGGATCTCTCAATATATTGATGTAAATGGGACGAGTTTTTTCTAAGTATGAGTTAAAGTCGACATAAAACACATGTCGTTCATAAAATGTCGGGGGGATCAATTCTGAAATCTTTTGTTGAAATTCTGTCAATTCGTCTTCCTCAAGCCATCGTTTGTACACTTTGTTGTCTGATATCACGTTGATTTTATTTCTTCGTGCAATATTATGTGTTATGCTGACTAATGATCTGCTTCCGCACTTTTCTATTCTGTTGTACAGCACATTTCTATTTGTCAGGTTAGCTAATGGAGTACCCAGAGCTAATGATGTGGTTGTGTGGATCCGCTTTAAGAATATGGATTCTTCTCGCCTTTTCTTCCAATGTGCTAAAAAACCTAAGAAAAGCACAGAGAATACGAACGTCAATACAAAAAATCTTAGCCAAACTTTCATATTGAATTGTCAAACAAATCGATATCTTCTTCAACAACGCCATAACTTACTATCATATTCTTGTGATGAATAGAGATAATTTGAATTTGACAAGATAGAGTTTCTTCCATAAAAATGCCCGAGGCAAATTTTCAAAAATACTGCAAGTTCTCGAACATCTTTCCAAACGAGAAACTGTTTTAAGACATTGGTGGACCAATATGCCGTTGATTATTATTTTGTTTATCAGCTTCCTCGTTGAATCTTGTAATGTAGAAATAGAATTTTGATGCATTTTATTATGTACCAAACACAGCCTGGCATTTATTTTCTGTTTATATTACAAAAACAGAGAAAAACTATTTTTCTATTGGTTATTATATCTAATCTTGGGATGTACCGATGTTTCGGTATCGCTAGTATCGGTATCGGCCTGCAATCGACTATCCATATTTTACAGAATATTTAAAATCTACAAAAACAAACCTTTTTATTGCAAGATGGGCAAGATGGAAGAATTGTTACGAAAAATATTCTTTTTCAATTGAGAACAAAATGAGTAGTCTTTTTAGAGACATTGCTAGATTCAAATACATATTCTAGAAAGCAGATACAAATAACAACTTCGGGCATATTTTATGTTACTATTACCGGTATAATTACGCAGCCTACAAATATTCAAAAATAATAACAGGAAAAAGCAGAAATATTTTAGGAAACAAAGAACCAAGTATAATAGTTGGTCCAACTTTCTTGAGCAAGATAAACATCTCCCTTCCTGCAAACCTAGGCGCACCCGGTTAAATAAAAATATATATATTTTGCGTTTTTCAATCGTGGATATTTTACAATAATTACTGTATATTAGACGCCTCTGGTCCAAGGGATAGGATACGACTTTTTATCATTATGGTATGAATATTTAACCTATTCATACTCAGTATATGGTAAACCAAGACTATTCTTGAAGTTGCTTGCGTCTTCCAGGTGAATGGTAAAACTATTATTTTTTGCTTTTTAAATGGTGTAGTTTCGCTATGAAAAATCATTTTATGTTCCCCCAGGATTTGGTACATTTCACCGCCACTGTAGCTAAAAAGAAATATCTTTTTGACATTGAACGTTATAATCGGACTTTCAAGTTTTCACTGGCCTCCTTCCTAAATTATTTTTTCTACTCCAATGATTCATACACAGCTTCAAAAAGAATATCCGAAATGCAATCTTAAAACAATGCCTTTCCACGGAGTCATTTCTGGCGCGTGGTTTCACTTCTGAGAGTACGCTCAGAATCACGCTCAGACGACGTCCCGAAACGTTGATCTCAAAACAATTGCGTACTGGTATTCGAGAACGTGTTATCGAAGAAAAATATCACGTTTCGCATTTTTGCTTGATGTGAATGCTATTATACATATAATTCAGAACTCCGAAACACTAACAACGTATTCTATTATCTTAGCATGCACACCCATCCCATCTAAATATTTTAATATGAGGTTGCTCATGCTTAAAGTAGAATCCCTCAAGCTAGGCTGGCGCAAGTTATACTACGAGACGTCAACAAACATAGAGTTTAGTTGAAGCTATAATCCATTGATTCTTCGAGTGTATTCCCTTCAAATTCTTTTCGCATTTCCATCAAAATAAATTTCAAATTAGATAAGAGACAATCTCGTTTTATTACCATGGGTAACAGAGTTAAGGATATTTGGGCCAATAACTTGATGAATCGAGTCACATTTTAAAATCTTTTCACGAGTACGTCTGAACTTGACATACTGGTGAGCAGATAGGATTTGAATCAGGGCTTGAGGAGTATTGGACATAGTCTGGCATCGCCTAAATAAAAAACACGGCTATCGTGTGACTCACCAAAGACGAGTCCCCTCCTTTCGCTCGTATATGGGTCTGTGTAGACTTGCTGTCTGTGCTGGAAGTAGTCTACACTGGAAGTAGTCGAAATGAAGTCTACACTACTGCGTTAAAAGACAATACGATTGAAATGCATATGGATTTGTTTTTGTGTTAAAATATTCATTAGTCGTAAAGATTCATCACTGACATTCGTGAAAAACGTAAGAAAAAATGGCAAAAACTGCCAGCAATAACGCATGATTTGAAGTTTAATTTGTTCTGATGTAATAGTTCCTGACATAGCTTCATGTAATTCGGAATTGATTTTTTAAATTCTGGAATTTTCTTTTAGCGTGGTGATAAACTTCATATTCATCGAACATCAATTCTTCTCTCAATTTTTTTCTTGCCTCTTGAGATAAATAATCTTTTTTTATGCTTTCCGTTTTTGCGAATGTTTTGTTGTGAGATCTAAAAAATTTGGGAGCGCCATCAAAATAATCTGGTAGCATGCGCTCCAACAAACGCAATGTGTTTTCAAATTCCTCCAAGAGACCAATAACCGAATAATTCTCGTCAATATGTTTCTTGGCAATCTCGACTCTTTTCCTAGATTTAATTTTACAATATTTTCCCGTACCACATAGGTAAATTCCCATATTGAACATCATTGGATTGTGTCTATTGCATACTTCCATTTCTCTCATAACACAATCATTGATATGTTCCCGATCGGGTTTTGGTGGCATCTTGGAAGACATGTTTTGGCCAACGTCGCCATACTTTTCGTAATTAAAATGGGACACGAAACGCTCGATTGGATCTCTCAAGATATTAATGTAAATTGGACGAGTGCTCTCCAGGTACAAATCAAAGTCGACATAAAATACGTGTCGTTCATAAAACGTCGGAGGAATCAATTCTGAAAGATTTCTTCGAAATTCTTTTAATTCGACTCCCTCAAGCCATCGCTTGTATATTTTATTGTCTGATATCACTTTAATTTCATTTTTTCCTGCAATATTATGCACAATGCTGACTAATGATCTGCTTCCACACTTTTCTATTCTGTTGTAGAGAACATTTCTATTCGCTAGGTTAGGAAGTGGCGTACCGAGGGCTAATGGTGTGGTTGTGAGCATCCACTGAATGAACATAGATTCTTCCCGTTCTTTTTTCCAACGAGTCGCAAAACTTACGATAAACACTGCAGAAATTAGTGGCAACGCAAAAGATCTTAATCTGAGCTTCATGTTGGATTGTTAAAACAAATCAGCATCTCCCTCAGAATTGCCAGAACCTCTCACATGTACTTGTGATGCAGCTAATTTAAATCTGAGTAGATAGAGTTTCGCTGGCAAACGCCTGAGGCTATTTTAGCTATAACAGAACTCGGGTGTCTGAAAATGACAGCGGCCGCTCATCTCAATTTTTGTTGTTGCATCGCTTCGCGAATTAACGACGAATATAATTTAACAGTGACAATACTTTATGTACAATGGTTTTTTTTCTCGTTATTCTCAAGATTAGGGCGAAACTTGACTAACTTGAAATAACTGTTGCTGTAATTGCAAGATCCCTTCTTAGACCAGTCGTCTTAAATGATAATTTTTTCTGTTAAAAGCAAAACTGAACTTGACCAAAAAACTGAGCTACGGTCTTTTGATTCAGATTGAAAATCGCTCCGAGCAAGGCCGGCTCATGAAGGGCGTAAAAATTGTTATTGACCGACCTAAACCATGTAAAAAAATTCCATGCATTTTTAGGTTTCAAGAGGCTGGCATAGGAGTAGCATCTCCCATAGAGGTCTGCGGAGTCGAGAATTTTCGAATCCAGATCAGACACCGAACCCCAAATTGCGCACCGATTGCAAACCTGATCGGGGATGAAATTATCACGCTTCTGATCCTGACAGAAGCTTTCCTCTGTTTCGAAATGCGTCAAAGTGTTCTAATTTCTCCAATAAGAGACTGAATCTGAACCCGATCTGGGTCAAATACTTTTAAGGCCAATCCAAACCGGCGATCGCCCAAATCAAGCGAATGTTGTCGGTCCGTGTAGACCTCTAACTTCTCCCATAACCATCCCATGAATCGGCGTCGTTTCCCCTACTATTTCCAAGTACATATAAAAAAGATGAAGTCGAACACAAGTACCGATTTCGTAAAATGTATTATAAGCAAGCGAGCAACGAGACACTTGAAATGAACAAAAATGTACGCAAGAAGACAAAACGTGATATAGTTCAAAATAATAAATATACATCTACTTTTTGACAGTATTAAAGTTACAACAGTTAAAAGAATACTGTTGTTCAAGCTATTTACCAACATAAGAGATATATATTAGACAGACTAGATTGTAGAAATTAGTGGGTTCTTGGCATGTACGAAATATAAGCTAAGTATATAAACTGTACCTTTGAGGTGTATAGATTAGGTGAGCTTTTGAGCATGAACAATCATGGGCCAAAGATAAACTGCACTATTCAGGTGCAATTTATCCTTGGGTCAAGGTTTTTCAAAAAAATAAAAAAGGTGGGGGACATATGTATGAGGTAAAACACTTTCCATGGATATGCAAGCAAAATACAACAGAAAGTGCTTTCTACAGTATTCAAAGCAGTGGGAAAAACGAATTTTTTCCACTTTTCAATATGATCAAACTCAATTCAAGATTGACACTTGAAATCAAGTGATGTCATGTATAGAATTATTCGAATGGGCAATGGGAAAACACACAAATGCATTACAGACCACACTATTCCCGTCACAAAATTATTCTGTAAGATATGGGCCACAGTTGGCTTGCACTTGGATAGTACAGTCAAAACTTGACCGGACCTTGACACAAAGTACGAGTTAAAAATATTTTCTGATTGTTGTTGTCCACTTCTTTCCATTTATTTGTCAAGAGCGAAACACAGGTATTGAAAGCTCAGAGTGACCCTCGACTTAAATATATATTTATTGACAAAATATATATATTTCTCTAATATTCCTTATAAGTGGTTTGATGTTATGCATCATTAGGAGAAAAAATTTTGACAGCAACCAAAAATTTAGGATTAGTCGCACTCGAATGTCCTGTTTGATTTGTGGGGCATCCAATTGAAACTTTTATTCTATTAACAGACAGATCAGTGTCAATGGCACAAAAAACATTTCCAATTGGGATGAGCCACACATGTCAGGTGCGATAAACCAGTGGTCCATGTGTGGCTGAATATAGTTATCTAACATTTTTTTACAGGGTAACTATTTTTTCTTATATTTCTGTGAAAAAGTTTGACTAAGGTATGTTGATACATTCGCAGCACAGCAATTAGGCAAAAAATATTTCTTTTGTGAATTTAAACCAGGATGTTACCAAATTAGCCAACAGAGAAGCGAAAATCCATACAGTGGAGAGACGATAAAAAACCCTTGACATGTGGACATATACCAGATATCATTTTAACAGGAATACAAAACAAAAATTGCACCATGCCATGGAAGACCTAAGTCGCCACCCCTAGTTTTAAGACTATAGAAATAACAAAATTTTAATTAACGTTCACAGAGGAACAGACAGTACAGATCTAATATCTGAAAAATGAGCAATTTTCAAGATTGTACCAATATATATTTTAAATATGAGACATTGGGCATATTGTTATGCATTATTGTTTTATTTAAAAAAAAAGCAGTTCATTTAAAAAAAAATTTAGTGAGAATTTAAATATTTTTAAGAATTACTTAATAATATCTGGTTTTCATAGATATCACAATCAGGATTCCATGTAACCCCTCTATTATTACAGTATCACTAATCGCATAATAATTATAAATATTGTTTCTCATTGAAACCCACAATTATTGAGAATCCAATGTTTGCCTCTATATATATATTCTACAAAAAGGGTGTTAGAACAATTTTTAAAATAAGTGCTTAGGTAGGTGTACAACACTGAAGATAGTAATAATGTTCAAACTACATTGAATTCATGTCATGCTGTTATGTGGGATCTCTACAACACAGTAACAATATGGTGGATTTAGTGCCACTTTTCAGGAAAACCTGCGATTTGATTATATTCTTTTCTTTTGTTGCGCATAAACCACAGATAAATCGCGCCTTGTCGGCGTAATCCATCGATGGCCCTTGCACATAAAAATGACAAATAATTTTTCTGACAGTGGAGAAATTTTTTACCAGTTTTTGCGAACAAAATGCATGACACTAAATCTTGGAACGTTTTCCTCAGATACATAAAGGACTAGCAAATGCTCTACTGAATATCAGCAGATTTTATTTTTTTACCTTCCATACTGCCAGGTTCAGGTACAGATAATTTCGGAAAAATTTTTCTAATGGCAGTTGAATAGGTGCAGCCACTTTTGTTGAGGTTTCCAAATTTTAACATGTTTATGATTACAAAACAATTAATTCTTTTCATTCTTGCTATGTGCCACTATATATTTGTTATCGAAAAAAAATTGGCAAACATATTTTTGCTACATAACAATTTTAAGTGTCTGGAAGGAAAGCTGTTAAGTTTTAAAGACTCTCTGATATAAGCTTGTATTTATTTCGTCAGCCTACTACATATACCTTTGCGCAGCAACATCATTACCTATAGTACTTGTGGTCTGGATACCACTTTTAGACTCGATTTGATTTAGATGATGCGAATATTTTGAATATCTTTGATTCGTTTCCCGCTTTTCAAAAAATATATTTTCCGCACAAACAAGAAATTCTATTTTCTCGGGCTTAAATAACCCGTGGACAGCGCCTTAATCAACACAATATTTTATGATCAATTTTTGTCATTGAATGGTATTCGGGAAAATTTGATTCTGCATCAAAAAATAAAGGCATCTGAAAGTAGTAACTAAGTCTAATGTTACTAAACCCAATTATAACCATTGAATTTTTAATGTCTCGGATTTCCAAAAGTATAATATTACATACTTAAAAAATCACTAGGTTAATGTACTATCAGCATAGAATAACACTTGTCCAGACATGAAGAATAGATCATGTAAGCATGAAGTGTACCATTGATAAAATGCCCATGCTTGACAAAAGAACCAATCAGATGTGCATGTTTGCTGTTTTCTTGTCTTGAGAGGAATTATTTTCAAACAAAATATCGCAGTGCCGCTACCAACAAAAATTTTTCGAGAAATACTTCAGAGTCTAACACAGCAATATGTGCTGCTCGTCCAATCATAGTGTTGGCATTTGCTGTTGGTAGCGCGTGAACAACATGATATCTGGAAAATAACAAAAAATAGTTATCATATGATGATTGCTGATTGCATTGCTCGGAGACCAAAACAAGTTGCGTAGGTGGACAGGGTTGTTGGAGGGCACACGCTTTCTGATCCAAATCAACTACACACTTTGGTTTGAGTAGTGGGCATGGATTAAACAAGCTTGACCTGAAAAATTAAATATCCTAATAATAATAATATAACATTTTAAAAAATTAATAGCAATAGAAAATAAATAAATAATAATACTAAAATTTAAATCTTCAAAAACTCTAGTCATACTACTTGAACAGTCAATACACAGATGAATGACATAGCCGACACTTTATTAATCATACTATACCATATCTCTTTGTAATCACTCTGTCTGGAACACAAGCTTGACAAAGTGTTACTTTTGTAAACGAGTATCAATTACCCTCATTCAAATTTCATTGAAAGAATTTAAATAAATCCTACCTGATTAAATTCAATTTCTGCTTATTGAGTACAGGTTTCATGATGTTGTTCAACATTTCTTGATACGGTGGACCGAGAGTTTTATCTCGAAACGATTGTTTACAATTTTCGATTCTTGCCGAATGATAAGGTACGTAGCGATCGGATGCTGAAGCCACAAGTAAAATATTTCGGAAGTATTCCAGGCCTGTGAATTGAATAAACATATATTTCTCGCATTTTATATTATATTAGCAAAAGTTGTTTTTCCTTTTTTTATTGAGAAATCACTTCAGGCAAGGTTGGAAGCAGCAGATAAAACTCAGATGACAAATACTAATATGGCAAAAATACAAAACCAGCAACTGCATCTCAAACAGGAGGCATTCCATACAGAATTGAGCTAATATACTAAGAGCGCAGTGAGCGGTAACTGCACTGAAAAACCCTCAGGCACTTAATTAAAACTAAAAGTGGCAACATACCATTCCTCGCATTGAAGCTTATAAGACTTACAATCCAAAAACACATATATTGAGACAAATTCAAAAAGCATAATTTGGAATATAACATGATTTTATTGCAAAAAGAATAAATTTTGAAAAATTAAAAAAATGTAATTCATTTTAATATTCCAAAATAAATCCAGAAGGCGTTTCAGATAAGAACCTTCTCAGCATGGCAAAACGTCAGCTATCTGACGCATAAAAAACACTGAAATTCATAGCAGTTTTAAGGATGTTTAAGCATTGTGATCTATCGGATGAATGTGATTTGGATGCACTAGAAAAAATTCTGTCATACTGTTATGCATACCTGACACCAAAACGGCCACGCAGGAAATATGCTAGGAGGATTCTATAAGTCGCTCGCACATAACAAAAGAAGTGACCCATCTTCAGCTCATGAACAGTCAAATTTGATTCTTGATAATTTAACATGACATATAAATTATTACATTACATTATTTATACCTTTCTTCTTGCTCAACTTATAAACATACGTCTTCCTCAAATCTGCATGATCTTTACAAGCAAGTTGCAGAAGACAGGCCGATTTCTTCCATTTTTGAATTAACCATAATCCTAAACAGAATATATAGGGAAGAACATAAATTTCTGAACATTGTGATTATGGATGGCACCTTCATAGTCAAGCTGCGAATAAATTCGTATAAATTTTCAATTTGTGTAAAATTTCGCTTTGTGAGGCATGATTCATGAATCGGATGAATTGCCATGCAACTACTTCTATCACTGACGAATGCTTATAGAAAACAAAATTATTCTGAATTTTTCAAGCTGATGTTATGTTTTTACATATATATTTATATACACATATATCGAGTCATTTTTTAAAATGAGATTCCGATTATGATTAATTTAATTCAATATTCAACCAATATAATTTGTATCACTGTAATTGTGATGTTGTGTTGCAAAATTGTGAAGTTTAATACATTTTTTGTTGAGATATTATTCAAAATTAATCATCGAAATAAATACCTGTACTAACAAGTGCACTGTTATTGAATACAGTTCCAAGATGAGGTCCAGAAAATGATAGAAATGTATAAAATCTTGATTGCAGATGACGCATTCTCTCATGTGCAACAGTTGAACGAATCAGAAGACAACCGAGAGAATGTCCGATAAAACTGAAAAGAGAATTAATATATTTTGTAATATAGATTTAATGTGGTGTTGTGTGGTATAAACCAGGAATATTCTCGATTCCAATGTATCACAAATCTCCTCGACCCTCAGGTGTCCAAAAGTCAATGAAATTTTCTTTGAATTTTCTTTTTTTGCTTTGATCAGAAGGCTTAAAAATCATCAACACTGCTATAGAAACTAGTATTAGAAATAACTGAATCAGATATTTATGCAGACCGATTCAAATTTGCGGACTGATTTTGTAAGTGACATCGTTATCTTCTGTGCACTGATCGATTCTATATAGATATATAAATAATACTGTTTTCTGACTAACATTGTTTATCCAACATACTGACTATTATATACAACAATATAATGATGTGTGAGTGCTCTCGACTACTTCCAGATTGTCTAAGCAAATATCCAAAAAATATGTGTACCTTATTTTTGTTGGTTCTTTACTCGTCGAATAATTGATATCAATATATTCCAATATTTCAGTGACAAGTCTGTCGGTCATTGTATCAATATCAGCATATGTATCGTCCTGATTTGCTCGAGCCATTAAGAACGACAAATTTGAACTTGGTGGAAGTCCGAGTTGTAAATACGTTCGTACTAATCTGAGATCATTCGAATTACCTGTGAAAAAAAATAAAAATTGATAAAACAAATCTACCGGTACACATGACATTTCTGTAAAATTGCATCTATTGTATCTTGGCAGGATTTTTGATATTTATTCCAATGACCGACTTATCTATCTACAGAACTAAAACATGCAGCAAAAAACCTGTCCTCAAAGAAACAAAGTTAAGCATGAGATGCTGACGGATTGCATTTCCGAGGCATTGCTGGAGCTTGACTTATTCTCTCATCCACCTGACAAGATTAATCAAATTAAGTTTTACAACAATTCTAAAATTTTGAAAATGATTCAAATTTTTAATTCAATATTAGTTTCCAATTCCATGTATTAATTTTGTAAACCAGAATTGTCTCGCAGTCAGAAATCTTTCGTCAAATCAAAATAAGAATAAAATTTTTGACAGGTACAGTCAGGTACTGACTGACAGGTACTTCAAAACATATGATACGCCAACTCACCATCAAGACCGTGAACACAAACAACCATGTGTGTTTCTTCATTATCGGTAAATCCTCTTGTTACGGACAATCGTTGCGTTAAATACGGAGACAAAGGAATAGGTGGAGGAATATCAGCGTATAAAAAGCCAGGAAAATGCAGTCGACCAAAAAGTTTGCTCTTTTCCGCTACATGTCTGTAATCAGGTTCACAACGTGATTAATATTGAACAATAAACTTTAAAATAGGTTTGGATAGTGTCTATCTGATAGAAGTGTTAGAAGATTAGTTGCTCAAGCACAAATGAAACGAACTTCCATCATGTGCAAATTCACCCAAAAAGTTAAGTAATATTATTTCATACATTACAAAACAATGGAATACCATCGTTGAGAGTGTTGTTCTCATATCATATGAAAAAACTCTTAAACAGCATCAATAGCAAGGTATAGCAAGCACTGGAAAAAACTATATAGGATGCATTGAAACACCTGAAGAAAAACAAGATTCTGTTACCCTTGTCAAGGTATGAAATTATTCAGGCTCTAAAAGAGAGAATTTCAAGTCAAATCTACCGATCCGAATGTCATAAAAGATTACATAACAGAGCACAGGAATCAGGATATCTAAGTGTTGCCTTTTAAAACTTCATTTTTATAGCCACTTCTTATAGTGGATCACCCTGATCAAGGCCCTGTACTAGCAGCCACTTATCGACAGACACGGTTAGAATTGCTGGAATAATATGATCTTTTCCTGTTTGGCTTAGCCTACTCAAGTTATTAAAACCTGGGTAGAGTGGTGGGCATGGATTAACAAGCCGAACTCGACGGGACTCGAAACCAACTTGTGATGCCAACATGTTTAACCACTAGGCCAATGCGCACAAGCAGGAAATATGCTAGGGTAATTCTATAGGTCGCTCCCACATACCACAAAATAAGCATATTTTGCTAATAAAAATATAAACTGCTGTAATAGAGCAGAACAAATTGAACATTGAGTCACAAACAATCAAGTTTGATATTTTCAGAACAGGTATACAATACTCAAAATATGGGGTTGGCAATATGCTATACATGATTTATAAAATTCATTTCTAATGGTATGATCTAAATATTTAATATATGGTTTGGAAAGCAGCTGCATCTGGTTCCACAGTAGGACTACGCATTAAACAAGTCACCGTCAGTTCAATTATTACGAGGAAATTCTTTTTTACGATGGAATGTTCTCCACACAAAGAAAGAACAATAAACTATTTTTCTTACTTTTTCTCTCTTTGTTTTCGCAATGGTAGAACGGCATTAAATATATCAACACTGGTTATCAAAGACGATTCAGATTCAGTCAATTTCATGCTGGTAGGCTGAAGAAGTAATTGATACAATATTGCAGATAGTGAGTGAAACAATACTAACAAATCAAAAACTTAACTTTCTTCTCAAACATGTGCCACAGATGGATCATGCCTTGATGGCATGATCCATCTGTGACGAAGGCTTGAGAAAAAAAAGCTATTTAGTAAAAAGTTTTCAGATTGGATTCTAGGTTTTGCTTAATGTAAGTAAAATTTTCAATTGGATTGCACATTGATATACATAAAATAGATATAAATTTTTGATGAAATTGGAAAATCAACCTAATTTTTAGAAGCTTGAAAGCAAAAATATTGTTCTCGACACCATTGACTGTTTTTACAGCAAAACCGTCGCACATTTTTGATGGAGCAGTTTTTTCTAAATCTAAAACAATTTCTTGCCGCATTGCCCACGCACAGGTATAGAATTCAAGGCATTATCTAAATCTAAAATAATTTCTTGCCGCATTGTCCACATACAGATATCGAATTCAGTGCACCAATAACATACTTTATGAGCAAGCAAGCCCGAATCATGTTTATATTCGTTTTTTTTCTATACAAAAAAGACCTATCAAAATGACACACCAATACCACTATATAAAATATACCTTATTAGGCCTTGTCTTGTTTGATGACTTCGAGCTAACTTTATTTGTCGTAGCTGTACCATTGATACTTGTAGAAACAGTGGATGTTGACGTACTAGGGATTGATGACGAAGTTGAATGGTTGACATTCTAAAATTGAAATCAAATATGAACATCTAAACGCCGTGATAATCTTACTTTTACATAGGTGAGGTAAATTGAATTTCAGATTCATCAGTGTTTGCAATTCTACTTGTGGTAAAAAGTTGTGTTAAAAGTGCTGAAATATTACGATTAGTCGCACTGATTAAATTTTTGATCTGAAGGTAATGTGTATCAGTGAAGCTGCTATTAGGCATAAGGCAGACATACTCACCAATCAGCTATACTGCTGCCCAGACACCCGAAGAAAATGGCATCTGCTAGAAGAAAATTCAGCAAATGAGCAATGTTTCATAATGAACCTCCTGCCAGGAGATAAAAACATCCTCTTTGAGCAACAAAACTACGAGGAAAGGTTCAAATTCATCAATACTGCTATGAAATAACAGTGTTGATGGTTATGCAGCTTTTTGTCCATTCGAAAAAAGTGATATGTACATTTTAGACTCTCGAAGAAAAAACAAAATTCTGCCATCCTGGTAGAAGGAATTAAGAGGAATATTCGAGTGTTGTTCTTGGACTCAAGAGAAATAAAACCGAAACTTCTGATCTGATTCACCAGATCCAAGTATCCCATAATTTAATGAGATTCTACATGCCCAAGACACAAAAACCACAGATTAAAAGAAACTATGCTTCTTACTTGATTTGATACATCACAACCTAATTTGAGTGTTGGTTCGAACACAGCATCTCGCATTTTTGTTTCTTTGTCATCCTGCGAAGATTACCATACAGAAATGAATTAACAAATGAATATTTGAAGATGAGAAGATTATATTTGTCACTCAATAATCAGAATGTCCTTATTCGAATACCTTGGGCATTCTACAATTTTGACAAAATTATGTATTTTGCTTTTAAATATTTTAAATAGAATAGCTTAGCAATGAAATTATGATTCCAGATTTCACTCAATGGAATCGTATTTTGAGCCAAACACAATCAGAGTATTTACTTTGTCAAGCATGTGTCACAGATAAACAGTGTTTCATCAATGCGATCCATCAATGACTCATGCTTAACACAAGATTACTCAACAAAATTGGCTAATTTTGATAGAGCTAATTATTGTTGTGATTTATTCATACGAGCCCTTGAATAACTTTTGTAGACTCTTGTCTTTTTGAGGCTGAACTCAACAATATTATGAAAGGCCAGAAATTTTCCGAACAAGACACAATCCATTAATGCTAGAGTGTATATTTAATCAATTATAGAATATACAGAACAAACATGCCTGCAATGCTTCCAATTCTTTAATAAGTTCAGGATCAGTTGGTTCCTCAGAACATTCCAATGATCCAGCAAATACATGAAGAGACTGACTTCTTGGTTTCACTGGTAAAAAGTTAGATATCTTATCATATTGCATGTGCTCAATATAAAAATAAGTCAATCTCATAATGTCGCATTTTACCTAGTTTGATTCAAGCATATTTTGTTATTTTCTGTGGCATGATTTTGCACTTTTTCTTACATGTTAGGTTTCATTGAATAGGTAGAATGATAAATAACAGTATATTAATTCAGTATAACAACGAAGTAGTAATGCGATGTTTCGACAATTTTCCGATTACTTGAACCATTTCTGATTTTCATTCTTACATTTACGGTTCGATAAGCCACTTTGAGATAGACGGTCCATCTGTCTATCTGCACCCAAAATATTACAAAATTCAATTTTTTTTTATAGAAAACCTTTAAATCGTAGAAATGAATCATTCAAATTACCAGAATCATAAAAGTTTCAGAATCTGCTACCCGTGGGCCAGGCTTGAATAAATCTAATTTTGAAACTTTATATCTTCATCCTACTGAGGCTGGCAATGTGCCAGATGTACTCACATGTATTTTGTTGTTTTGGAAGAGTTGAACTTTGAACACTACCCTCTGGTGGAATAGAATTTTCATCGATAGGTTGAATTTTTTTTAGACTTTTCAGTTCCGGAAAGAAAAGTTCACCTACGGTTTCGTCTTCTAAGTTCTCAATGTATCCGTTTATATCAACACCGTTTCGGCTTTTATAGTTTGGCGAATCGCTTTCGATATTACCATTAGTAGCTTCCAATTGTGCAGTAATAACACTCATGTCTGGTTGAATTGCGGTCGGAGTGGATTGATCTAGTTGAGTAGTTAATGTGTCATCATCAGATTGAAGTAATGCTGTAAAACAGTACGTATACATCGTTAACCAAAATTGACGATCCCCTACTCTGCTAATCAAACCTTCAAAAAAATACCTTACCATCAAACAGAAGTTATCAAACAATTTGTTGTAGCATTTCCATAATTGAATGTCTCTGTTTGTTTTCGCTGGGGCTTAAACTACTGTTTCACATTTGGTTCCTTTATCTTTATCAAGTTAAATCACTATACATTGTGATATTCATATCAATAAACATGTATATTTATAAACGAGTACTTACTGGTAATTATTTTTTCTACTTGAAAACATAGAAACGGGTAATAATATGGTAATTACATTGATTAAAAAGTAACTCACATGTGTTGGCAACTGAAATATCTTCAGATGAGGCGTGAGAAATTTCAGCAATTGATCCGTTTTTCATCGGTGATGAAGTTGTCAGTTCACCCCATGCTTGAATTAGTTCAGGTTCATCGAACGGGCTCAAATCAGTGGTTGTTACAGTTCCACCACCAGGATGAAGACCCATTCCATAACGTACTCTATCGAGGCCGCCTAATGTTGTATGAGACGTCTTCAATCTACCATGTGGACCACATGATGGGATGGTTTGTACGTAATTTGAATGAGGTCGAGGGAATTGGTTTCGATCATTCTTTGCTGCTTGCAATCTTTCTATCCCCATTGAATACGACTGAGACTTCACCATTCCTGTAGTTTGATAATACTTTATTGAATGAATATTCATCAAAATTCAATTTTACATTTACCCAGAATGGATACCACTCACTGCACTCTATACAATAGTTCAGTTATGTTTGGGCTTGTCAGTAATACACTTTGTAGTAACTATTTGCCTCAAAAATTGTCTGTTTCCTTTTGGTGCTGCTTCCAGTCTTGTGTGATGGAATTTCAACGAAAAAATATTCCGCTCAAAAATGTGCCTCAAAAGGGATAAATGAATAATAATAACAACACAATTCCTCTTAGTGACTTGAAAGGCCTCAGTGGACGCTAGGCTCTTCCAGTGAAATACTTTCCAACCAGAAAAATCTTGTTCAAGTTTTATCAAGCCTTAATACTTGATGAGTCATTTAAGTGCAGTCCATCTGTGGTTCATGCCTGACTTAGTAAAAGTTCTGACTGTTTGGGACAAAGACTTTAATGAGAAAAGCGTATGCTCCTTCTCCTAAACCTTATCTTTTTAAAAGCTACTTCTTGGAGTGGATCACCCTGACCAAGGGACCTGTACGAGCAGACACTTAAAGAATGGACAGGGTTAAAATTGCTCGGAAGATATAATCTTCTCCTGTTCGATAGAGCTTATCCAGGTTATTACATCCTGGGTTGAATGGTGGGCATAGATTAAAGAGCTGGACTCGCCGGAACTAGAACCAGAGATATTTCAAACTGCAATGCCAACATGTTTAATCACTAGGTCATCGTACCCACGAATCCAAATGTTGAATTTGCAAATTCATTGCTGATGTGACAGGTCTACAAGACAACCATAAACTTTATTTTATCAAGTGTGTGCCACAGATGGATTACACTTTGGCAGTGCAATCCATCATTGGCACATACTTGACAAAACCTGTTTTCATCAATATTGTTTTCAGGGTTGTCCAAATCGGAATATTTCACTATTTCGAAAACATCCTAAAAAATAATTTCTAATACGAAATATTGGATACATTTATACAACTTTTTTAAGATAAAGTACTAATTAAAAAAATCTAGAAAACTTTCCACAATTTCCCTTGTTGTATGTAAGCAGGTGTATCAAATTTGAAGAACAAAAATGGAGCTTTCAGCTAATACTGTCTGGATTTAGGCAATAAAAACAAATATATTTTTGTAAGCAACTACTCTGAAATATCTAAATAAAAAAATGTACTATAACGAATATGCTCATTTTCGAATGTATTTGAATATTCGATTCGTTTTGGACATTCCTGATTGTTCTGACTTATAATGTGCAAATAGAATATCTCACCATGATATATATGAGGATTAGTAGTACTATGGTTAAGGCTATCAACAGTGGATGAAGTAATCACTGGAACAGTTGTACTTGCAGAAAATGTTGACGGTATAGATGCTGTCATAGTTGTTGAAATCTGAGACTATACAGAAAATATTTCAGTTGACTAGTACTTCAAACCATAAAATATGTGCTTGTGGATAGTAAATCATTTCGACTAGGAATGAAAATTTGTGATTACGGTACAATGACTATATAGGTAGTGTTTAATTCAGAGTTTGCACTTGAGCATATCTGAAATCTGAGACTATACAGAAAATATTTCAGTTGACTAGTACTTCAAACCATAAAATATGTGCTTGTGAATAGTAAATCATTTCGACTAGGAATTAAAATTTGTGATTACGGTACAATGACTATATAGGTAGTGTTTAATTCAGAGTTTGCACTTGAGCATATTTGAAACTATTAGTTGATATGTTGGTATCGGGAAATTTAAGGCCGACTTTTTATATGTGAAAGGAAAACTTCAACAATATCTCAGCAAAAAATCGATGCAATGATGGTGCACAACAGATCAAATACCTTTGTTGTGCCACATATTAGGAGTCCTTGACGAGAATTTCGATATCAGGCTTTCTAATAATAATTTTGATGATACATTATCAAAAAATGTACAAACTACTATCAATAAGATGAGTTGGGGTGGAGGTTTGATTAAAGCGATTTCAACAAATATATAAGTACAAGTTAGCGCATGCCAACTTTCAGGTTGAATGTTTTAATACTTTTTTTTTAAATGTCAAAAAACGAGACAAGAAGCAACAATGAACTAGTGAAGTAACAAAATTTCATCTAGGTGAGAACCAAAAAAAAAAAATTTTTGACAGCTATATTCCGCTATCGTCAAACTAGGGACAAACCCAAGTCTGGGTTTGACTGGCAGTATTCGAGCTACTATGATACTCAGACACCCGAAGGAAATGGACATCGTCAGAAGGATATTCAGCAAAAGGTCAGCTTTAATGATATACCTTTTGGTAATAGAATAAAATATCTCTTTCCAAACTTCTGATAGCAAACAGAACCTTAGAAAAAGATTAAAAATCATCAATACTGCTTTTGGGACATTTCAAAGATGATCACATTAACATTTTGGACACCCGAAGAAAAACAAAATTCTGCCACTCTGCATTGACAATACCCAAAAAAGGAGTGCGATGAACATAACCAAGAATAGTGCAAGCAGTTAAATGCAAATTTACCATTATTGATCCTCTAGCTGACAATGCGACTGGTTTTTCACTGATGCCAGATTCAGGTTCTTCTGATGTTTCAGATCTCAATAAAGCTTTAAAACGACTTTCTGCGTTTCTACTTGATGTTGTAAATCCTCGTCGCAAATGGTGATGACCGTTAGTCAATTCAGGAACTTTGAAAGAATCTGATGATGGTTCTGCACTGGTAGGTCTGATGATGATGTCATCAAATGCATCAAGACTTGAATGTGATGATGCCGTGCTACCAAAAATAACCAATCAGGATAATTGAGTAAAAAGTAAGGTACTGATAGATAGGGCCTCAGACGTGAGGAGTGGAGGTGTACGAATCGAACATTGTGATAAAATGATATAATTATTGGTATTTTATATACAACTTAAAACATATAACCAATGGGGAAACGAAAAATTTTCAGCATTATGAAGTTTTAAACATTTACAATATTTAATATCTGTATCATAATATTGAAGTAAACAGTCAAACTAATTAGAAAAGTTAAAACAAAATTACTGAATGATGAACACAGTGCATCAAAATAACTCCCATAAAACTTAACAGAAATTATTATTCTGCTAAACTTTGAACTAAATATCGCTAAGACAATAAGTGAGATTCTGTGAAACTTCGAAACCATAAACTTGTGAACTACATTGAATCCTGTAAGTTGTTTATTTTGTATGTTATTTTAACTTAATTCTCTCAGCATTCCCCATTTACAGAGTATATAATATATATATATATATATATATATATTATTGTATTGCATTAAAATTGTGCGAACAAAACAACTCAAATTTGCGACGCTTAAAGCAACTAACCTTGAACCGGGTTTCGTTTCATTCAATACAGAAGACGAGAAACTTCTTGACAAATTACTTTTATCATCAACGACATTATCAATTCCATCAGAATTTCTTTTGCCGATTCGCATTAGTTGCAGCAATCGTTGAGCTGGAAGACAAATAATTAACAGGTTATACCATAATGCACTTTTCAACCTGGGTTGGAAGAAAATGTGGCAAACAGACGATATTTCATGGCAGATCTGTTGCCAGTCGTTTGAAATATCTCTTTCCAATGTCTGGTGGTAATCAAACTGAAGTAAAAGGTTCAATATCATTTCCAGTTTTTAAATACAATAATAAATATCAAGTTATTACAGCCAGTAACAGACGTAATAAAATTTTTGGTGAAAATCTTTGACGAATAAAAGTCAAGCCATGTAAGAGTACATATTTCAGAATCGTATTAACTGTATGTAAGTATATATACCTCCTTCATCTAGACTTCGTCTGTGATGAGTGAAAGATCTTTTCTTACGTTTGTTATTTTTATTCGATCGTGTGTCATTTGCAGAATGCGAGGGTTTTAACTTTGTTTGACGAGGTTGAGTAGAAGACTTGGATTTTGTCGAACCTGTAATTCAAAAGTAGCATTATAAAATGACCTATTATAAGATTTGTGGCACTAGGGTGACAGAATCTTGTTTCTCTTGCGTCTGGATCAACAATGTCATTTTCTTCAGATCAACAAAATACTTTAAAACCATCCACACTGCTATGTCATGGCAGTATTGATGGTTTCGTACTTCATTCTTTAGTTGATTACTAGCAGATACTTCAAATGGGACATTTTTATCTTCTAGCAGGAGTAATATAATAAAATCTTGCACATTTCTTAAATTTTCTTTCACTAGAACTCATTTTCTTTGGCAAGCAATAAGCAGATCAGCTGACATACTTACAGCCGGTCTGTATAACCCAACCCATCAACGACCCACGCTTAACAAATTAAGCAATATTTTCCCTACCATTTCTAAGTGCTCAAAAACCAAAGGAAATTTTAGAAGTTATCAAAGATTTTCGAAAAGGTTTTAGCAAAATATGTTATGTTGAAGTATTTATCATGGATTAATCAGCCGGCACAATGCCAGTTACGCAGATACTCAAAGTAAAACAGTTTCATATCATCGGAAGAAAATTTACACACGCAATAAATAATCAAATGACAGAGAGCTTGAGTTGCCTAAAGAAAATTATGGTAACACATGGACATTCAAAGACGAAAGAGATTCTTGGTAAATATTCGAATTTTGGCAAAAAAAAATCAAAACAATTTTTGTGCCTCCAATAGGTTGATAATAGCATTCTTTGCTACTTTATAAATAATTTTTTATCGCTCAATAGGACAGAATGAGTTTCAATCACAACTCCGTCACACAACTCTATACAAGTTTTTTCCGGATGCAAAATTCTTTATAAGATTATCTATATGAATTAATTGTAAAAGTTTGTCATAATAAGTTCCTTATTAAAAAAAAATTATACTTACCATTTGATGAACTTGGAGCATATGACTTACTATTCCTCAAAGTTTGATTTGGCTTTCTATCACCGATACTTGACAAAAATTCAGCTAATGTTACTTTTGTTGATTCATCATCGGATACACTCAATCTTTCGCTTCTGAAGAATTTGATAAAAACAGAATATCATTTAGGAAGAAAGGGTAGATTTCATTTCATGAGTAATAGTCTCCTATAAATGTATCAAACAAGCATGGAACATATCTGTGCTCCAAACTTTGTGTTGAGGAATCCTCTCACACATGATGGGCGTGATAGCCTTGTGGTTAAACATGTTGGCATCGCAGGTTGAAGATCTTGGGCTTGGAATCACAGATAGAGTGTTCATTAGCAGCACGGTGTACAATGACTAAACTTGGAAAGTTCAAACAGTGAAATCAAGTGTGAGATTTCAAGAATATAGTGCCGGTAACGAATTATCTAGTTGATATAAATCAAAACTGAAGAATATAATATTGAAAAAGAGGAATGGAATAAACTCAAAAATATACACCTATCAGAAATGTAAACATGGGTTACTGATGGACCGCACCTTGACAGCTGTGACTGATGCGTGACAACATAAACTGACTGCACCTTGACCCCGGTGACTCATGCTTGACAAAATAAATGTCAGCCCAATAACAACAGAATTCCACACTGTTGCTCAATAAACTCCAAATCTCACCTCAACTTGTAGCTTCCTTTCCTTTTTCGAAATAAACCAGAATACTTTCTTTTCTTTTGCGAAGTTGAAGCATTATTAGTTGACGTTTCTTCTTTATTATTCATCACAGTAGTTTCACAAGCTTCACCACAACTACTAATGCTACTATTGGGTGATTTCAGTTCTCTATCCTCTTGACCTACAAATCAATAAGAAAGGAAATTTAACAACTTATTTGAGATATTGCAAATATCAATTGGTTCCGTAAGGGCGCCTATATTATATAACAGAAAATTTTTAAATGCAAAACATCAGAAGCTAAAGCCTCACAACCAGTAATAAAATACTTTTATAGAGTTTAAGTGTGATATTTTATTATTCCAGAGGATGAGGAAAACCGTAGTTTAACCATATACATTCCAAAAGCATGACATGGTTAATGAAAAAAGTAATCATTGGGGGATCTGCACTGCATGTATGTTGTCCAGTAATATTTTTGTACATGAAAATTATTCAAACACAATTCAATTCATATCCCTAACAGATTGTAGCATTTTTGAGTTTTTTCTGGTGTTAACCACACACCGACGCACACAGGTTAAAAATAAGGACAACCTTATTTATGATCCATTCATGACTTATATTTTCTGAAATTAAACTTCATATAATCACTGACATATGATAGGTACCTATTATTTCTGTAACATTTAAAAAACCATTTTGTTGAACGTTAGAGGTAGATGACGATGATGCTGATGCTGATGGTAAATGTTGGTTGGATGTCGATGTGACCGTTGATCGAGAAAATATACTCAATCCTGACCTGTGCTTGAAAACAGGTTCTGAAATATATAATAAAATACATATAGGGTTAAAAACGTACCTATTACATATCTTATAACATATATAGATTCCATATCATGTCACATTAAAAGTTTAAAAGTATTTCCATTTTGGTGCAACGTTGTATACTTTCTAAAACAATTTTTCCCCAATGTTTCACTACCGACTGTATACCTCTGAACTTTCTAGATGGACATCGTCAGAAGGTCCAGGTGAAATGGATACACATACACCACATAGGTTAGTGCATAGCGAACCTTCGGCATAAGTTCACTAATAGGCTATAGCAAATAATTCAAAAACCTCAAAATTATTGCTCAATCAGTGGACTAAATAAAAAAATTTATTGTCAAGCATGAGCCATAACTGAATCACAACTATAAATAATTGATACAGTTTAGGGCAAATACCAGACAAGCCATATATTGAAGATAATGTGGAGCAAAATACTGATTTCTATCTACTCTTTCAAATCAGCTTGATAATTAGTTTACCTTTTCTACACTGATGGGTAAATATATCTTCGAATATCACAGGTAATGTATCAATCATTCCATCAGCTTCCTCGTTATGTATTGGTAAAACAGGTAACTCAGTAAAATATCTCGATGTCCGAATCTCATTTGCCATCCAGTTATAAATACTATATCTGTAAATTTACAAAGTTTTGATAAGTATTTGGAGATCAAAATGGCTGTTTCTAAGGCTAACAATAATGTAATTACACAAAAGAAAGCAGTATTAATAGGTCACATTAATGTAATTACATTCCGAGGAAAAATAAATGTTTAATAAGATAAACTTTAGTTCCCAGTAAAGAAAAATTTCACAAAACATTAAAAATATCTTTACCAAAAATGGAGTGTAATTCCATAAAAACATTTGCTAACAAGACCAAAACAGACATTACACATGTTTTTCTGAAACAGCAGCATATTTGACACATACTGGTAATATACAACGAAACCACTCAAACAGTAAAATCAACCAAAGTAATAAGAAAATTTATCATGATAAGCATGAGTCACTGATGCTTGGCCATCAATGAAATACTCTTAACAAAACATGCTTGAGTGTAATTTTTTGACAAGGCAGGAACTTAATTTATGAAGAAAGTATGGAATGAACAAAGCTGTTTTGGGATGTTCATCAAGTGGCATCGATACTACCTGAATTTTCTGTGGGGATAAAAAAAATAATCAAATGAAACTTTTTGCTACTTTTTGTGTTAACTAAAATGGATTTTGAAAAGTGTATTATTGCATCTGAGCAATGTGAATTCTCTGGTAGAACGGGTACCGGGTACAAGATATTAATATACAAAAATAAATTTGACACATATCTTCATACGAGGTTATCAGTGAATTTCTACTTCGATACGACATGTTTGTACTTTATATGTTAGAATATGCGAGCATAGATTTTCTAATTAAATTAAACAAATATATCTAAAGAAAACAAATACTAGTACTATAATTATGCACATGATTCATGGGAATTTGTATGTGTTGCATGGATGGTATCTCAATAGTGTGTTTATTAATGTTTGCCACTCAGACCTTTGCTACTCCGACTACCAAATAAAATAAATGTTATCACAAGAAAAAACTAAGGTAACATTCACAAATTGCACACAAAATGCTACTTTTGAGAGCTTTGTGCTAATAGCATGTACTAGCAGTGTTGATGTTGTTGAAAAACACACTAGGGTGTGTCAGACAGTATACTATGATCACAAAGAATTCTTTGAATTTGATTTAAATTAACTGAATTAATTTAGGAAAACAGATCGATTTAAAAACGATTTTGTGAGAAATTCCCTGTAACATAGAATGTGATGTCATAATTATAGAAAATGGAAGTCTTATTCCAAGTTTGTGATAACAAAAATACACCAAGTTCGAAATCCTTCCTCTTATCTTAAAATGAAAGTTTATCTAAATTTGGCCACTACAGCATGATCGAGTGAACGTGACCGAATCCTCTTTTTAGGAGGTCTGAAAATCTCATGCCATTATTTGAGTAACAAGGTGTTCAAAGCATCAATACTGCTACACAATAGTGGCAGCAATTTTAAAAACTGTAGGTACAAGTTGTTTTTGTTAAACAAGACACATTTTTAATCTAGCAATTGTTATGTCCTATGCGTTAAAAATGAACATTATCCTGTGACTGCAAATATTTCCATAGTTTAGCAGCAGAGCTTTTACAATTCTGCCAATCTAGGTAAAGTTGGAATTCAAATCTGCAACCCTAATTCTGGCTGAATGCTCAGTCTTAAATAACAATAAAACACTTGAACAAACAAACTGAATAAATCCCTGCCGACCACTCATCACATGCAAATGAAAGATATCAAATTTGAACTGAATCTTACTAATGGGATACTAATGGATTACTCTGCCAAGGTCTAGTCTATTTGTCATTTTACTAAACAAAATAAACTTCATGGCGGGAAGCTCTTCCATAAGCATTAAAGAACGAAGCAATCAATCATAAAATTCAGGCATGTTTTCCAGTACGAGTCATTGATCGATCGTAGCTCGTGGTGGTGACGGTCAAATCAAATATCATTTTGCCGAATCTGTCCCAATCCGAAGTCATATTTTGTTCAGTATGAGCCACTGATGGACCGTGGTCCAATCGCACGATCCATCAGTAGCCCATACTCAGCAAAACATGTTTGTCCAGATTCTGACAGGGGAGCCCCAAATCTGCCGTCTATATGTGGCTACATCCAAACGAAATAAAAGACCTCATAGAATTTCAACTGCAGATGTTACAATCTTCGTGTTATGCTTTCTACTATAGTTACAACCAATCAGAAAATCTTTTTTGTACATTTTTAGTCAAGCATAGACAACGGAAATTGACCGGTAGGTAAGTTCCATCTGCGGCCGTGGTTAACAAAATGAAACTTCTGATTGGATATTTATTAAGCTTAATGAGTACTGTCGGGAACAATAGAAAATGACTAATGACGCTATGAAACTACTCACACGCTCGAGTTTCTGAAGTAAATAAAGTACTATATTAAACATGAACACCATACAATAAAAATAACAGATCAGAAGCAAGGAAATTTCATGCAGCAAACAGCAATTGAACTGTAATATACTGCAAGACAATGTATATAGCATTAATAATATCATAGCACAGACTAAACCTAAAAATATTTAAAGAATAAAATTGAACAAAGTTTGAATATACAAATTTGATAAAATTACATCTTATTGAAAATTCAGATATTTATACTACTATATTAGACTTTATGGGGAATGCCCATTGCGAAGAAAATTTCATAAAGAAATATTTTAACAGACTCTGTCCTAGAATTTCTTTTCTAATTAATCTTCAATTATTTCTAATATTTTTTTCTAGTAATATAGGTAAATTGCACATTGTAGACAGTACACTCACGAAGCCATGAAACCATTCCTGAGTGACGGAAATAACCATACTAAAGCTGAGTAGCAACTAAATTTTCAATCTACAGGAATAGCACAATACTTGAGCTATGAGACCCGTCGATAACATGCCAAAATATTTATTTTTATGCTACAATTGCTCCCCTCACTTATTTGTTGATACATGACACAATTTCCTCATTAATCAAACACCAAATGGCCTTTTATTAATTGTGCATTGAATGACCCGAACTAGTTTCGTTTTAATATTAATGCCGTCTCTTCAATAAAATGGATTTACAACGGAAAGCGATTTTATGATATTTGGAAACAAAAGAGGGTTTCAATATTATTGCCTCAACTAAAGAAAAACAGTCATAATGATGTAAAAGGTCAAAACTGAAATTTGAAATTGAAAAAAATACCAAATAACTACTTTAATATATATCTGTAACGCTATTAAAAATCTGTACAATTCATGGAGAAAAATGACAAATTTCTCAAAGGTATATTATATTGAGTATGATGAAGATTACAATAAGTGTTATTTATAGTTATCGGTATATTAAACATAGCACATTTGCAATTTGCACAATGTAAGGACGCAGCCATGCCCTAGAAAAACCACTGATGTGCCTGATCTAATGAAATGAAAACCAGAAACAGCACCAAAAGCAAATATTTAATTAATCGCTTAACCTCCTTGTATCAAAAATCTTACCTCTGAACAATGAAATTTTACGACCAACCCAACTGTTACTACAATTGGTCGTTATATTTATTGGGTCCAACCAGATATTATTAGCACGGGTCCTTACCCTAACAGAGGTCCGAAATCAATAAAACTTAAGCAGACACCTGGGTAAAACCTTTTTGCTCTTGTATCATACTAACCACCTTTCAGAAATTTTGTTCATATTTTGGTATGTGTGATCAATGGATTACACGGGAAAGGCACAGGCAGCTCATTCGCACCCATTTCTAACAGATTAAAATTTTCAACAGCTAGATTCTTTCTCTTACATGATAGTACTGGTAAGTAATTTATATCACAACGATTAAATAGGAAGTGAATACTCTGGAACATTGAAAAAATGTTTCTCTCATCACCATAACCGATACGGTTCTAGTCCATTCAAATTGATAATTCTATAACTTTTCTTTGCCATGTTCTAGCCATCGAAGGAGTATGCCACTAATGTAAGAATTTACAATGGCCCCTAGGTGATGAAACAAAATTTCTAAATAGATATATGAAGCTGAAATTCATCTGTTTATTGATGTGTACTAATATTACAGTGTTATTCAACTATAGCTCTGTTCAATTATGCATAATGATCATTAAATGTTGTAAATGACTAGAACAAATCACAATACATCATCAGCATGCGTCATAGACCTATGATCGTTTCGGGAACTTTACACAAAGCATTGATGGTTACACCTACTGAATAGAACTAATCATGTACCAGACATGGCCCATTCCAGTCTAAATGTTTTATTTTTGTCAAGCATGATCCGCAAACGAACCACGCACGCCTAGGTGGTGTAGACAAAACATACATGCTCGACAAAATATACACAAAAGAAAATTTTCTGACTGGCATTAGCTGAAATTGCGCTTTATCATTCGTATTTGAACTATTTATACGAATGATTGAAGCCAAATATGACTGCTTTAGAGGAAGGTTTGGATGGTATAAACATATCTAATTTGATTTCATGATTGGATCAAATATTTTGAAGCAAAGATTTATATTACTAACATAGTCCTTTCAGAAAATATGTTAATCTAATAATACAATATTTATTCATTGAAAAAAATGAAATTTATGAAAATATTTTAACAGAACCTAGAAAAAAATTCCAAGATCAAGTCCTTTCTCCCATTTTAAGCACAATGATTTGTCACTTGTCTCCAGAAATACTTTAGTAGCGTTGTAATTTAATTTTAAAATGCACAGACACATTATTGAAATTAGACAAACAATCGTCTGGTACAATGCCATCTCCTTGGCTATCAGTATTCATAAGAAAACCACTGTACCGGTGGGGATATCAAAGATGTCTGTGTACTGCTTACTGACCACATTTTGTATAGTAATGATTTATGTTAAATTTTATTGCACGAAATGTAGCGCTCATTCATATTTCTTGAGAATAAGCCCTTCTTGAATAATATGATCTCATTTATTTAAAGACATCTTTTGCTATCAGTAGAAAATTCATATTATAATATAATTATAATATTTGCAAAAAATATAAATACAGAATCATGATACATATCATGACAGCTATTCTGACATCTGAAAAAATTGACCAAAAACCCAATATTTCATGATTGTATCAATTATCAGGAGATTGAAACAACTTCGTTTTGCTGCTTGGTACAAATAAAACATATGAAAGGTATCATAGCAGTGTCGATGTGTTTAAAATCATTTTTTGTTGGTTCAATAGTATTAAAATTTTAAGACACTTGAGAAAAACGAATTTCTGCATCCCACATTACTTAATTAACATATCAAATTACACAATTACACAAAATCTTAATAAAAGACACTGTTTAAATAATACCTTCGAATGTATTCTCGAAAACTGTACATAGCATGACTTTCAAATCCCTAATCTATTTTAGCAATATTATTCCTTTTAAAATTTTTATTTCGTTGCGTTTGAACCACAGATATCCTGACAAAAATCACTTATTGAATGATTTCCCTTTACTAAGCTAGTCTAGTCCCACATAACTGCTGAATATTATAGTAATGACCTTTTCAGACAACGAGGAAATTGACTATCCAATATTGATCATGACATGGTATTATTTTACGAGCTTTCCCTCATTAACCACTAATCGTCCAAATGATCCGAAGGCAGTAGGATATATTATTGGATTTTATTGTATTGGAACTAATTAAGGACAACCAGCATTGTTACTATTAGGGTTTAGGGTTTATAATTAAATGAAACAATGAACGATTGATTATGGAAACAATATTATTGAAATGTATCAGATAAAGGTTGGTTTTATCAGTATTTAGGATGCTAAATTGATGTGTGAAGAGAATAAAGATTCGACATATGGGATATCATTCATTTGAAAAATGATGCTCAAAAAAAAGTATTTTCTATATTCCTGACTACACCCAGGGATAATGTATAGCGTTATAATTTCTTCCCATTCAAAAAAATAAATGAAACACTGATGGGTCACACCCTCCCAGCTAGTGCCATCTGTGGCTTATGCTTGAGAATAAATATCTGATAGAGTTATTCAATATGAATAAGACAATTATTCTAATACATTTCAAAAAATCCCCTCACAGAAACAAACAATCCGGAAATATTTTTTATAAAAATTGATTTCTACTTTAAAACCTTATCTTTTAAAAGTAAAAGATAATTTCAAATAAAAGATTTCAACTGTTTTTTTTTTTTATTACTTTTCTAAAAATACCTTGAGATAACAACAAAGCTACCTTTTAATAATAGTATAATTATGTTTTCAACTTCTATTAGCAGAAAATTTCTGCTTTATCCTATTATAAAATATCTTTCTGCTCAGTGTCTTAATGTTAAAAAAAAATCGTTGTGTAATATAAAAATAGCAGGACACCAAATGATAATGGCTGTAACCCAAATACAATTTAACAAGAGATTAATTACAAGCAAAAATCGTTAGAATTTCTTCTTAATTTGGCTGTAATAAAATTGCTGCTATTTTATACCAGTATTGGCTTATGCCTGCAAGATTTATTTATCAGGAATGTACAATACCATAAAACAAATTGTAACCCTTGAGAGAAATGGTATTATACATTTTAAAACAGAAAATAACCAGCTGTGTCGATACAATAGGCACAGAACCCATGATCAAATTAAACTGTTCATAACTACCTTAATTACAACAAGACCACCAAAAGTCACAAAGGCGCAATAGTTGAATTAACAATCACAATGACATAATTTTCCCAGGTATGGGCCATGTGCCACCAAGTGCTAATTATATTTTTTTAACAAACTAAGCTATGGATCATTACCCAACTTCTGCGATAGGACATGTATTAGGAGTAGCATTAGCAGCGCAAATAATGAATGTCTAGACTCTGTTTCAGCAATCAAGTGGAGTAAAAAGATAACTCCTTTATAGTTATATAGCAATTTAGTTTTAATTCAGTCAATAATTTTATTTTGCCAAACATGATCCACAGAAGCGGCATGGTCTTTTTTTCTGAATGGGGCACTACCGGTACCTGATGAAAATTTTGTTTGGACAAGCATTTAGACCCAGATGAACAACTTACTGGCGTGACCCAGGGTGACCGAATTCTTCGGGTGACTTCATGATAAAAGGGACCAAAAATATTGGATTGAGTTATTGAAATTGATGATAACATGAAATGTACCGTCTATCCCTATACCTCGTTTCCTTACAATTTCGGATATGTCTTTAGAGTAACTTTATGGTGAGCAATAATTTCGGTGGAACAAGTCCAGTGGCAAAATGTCAGCAACTCTGACACTCAAATAAAATGGGAAATGCACCAAAGAAAATTCAGCAAATTGACAATCTTTAATGATATAACTAACTGTGGTTACAAGATTTTATTATTACCTCTTCTAGAGTGTCTAGTTACTCTGGTATTAAGTAAACTAACTAAATAAAGATCAAAATCATCAATACTTCTATAAAATAGCAGTTTTGATGGTTTTGAAGCTTTTTTTGTTATTTGAAGAAAATGGTATGAACATTTAGGACACCCGAAGAACATCAAGATTCCGCCACCCTGGGGTGGTCCAAACCGACCATGGCTAAAACACCTTTTGCTTGTAATGGCGAAATCCTCCGAATAAGGATAACTGAACAGATCTCGCAAGTATAATTAGGTATTAAGAGCCAAGGTTCGTCTCCATCTTTATCTAACGAGAAAAATCTCAATGTTGATATTAACTTCTCTATGTTTACCGTGTTGCAAGTTCAGCAAACTTTTTCAAGGGTTTCTCAACAACAAAAAGTTTGAGAAACACTGCCTTATAGCATAAAGCAGCAGCAAGCTATTCTATGCTCGGCTATATAAACATTTCTATGCTTGAAACTTCCCTCTGAAGCTTGCCCATATAGTATAATAAAAACCTCAACAAATCCTACACTAACTAGTTCTTGACATTTGCAATCAGAACAAGAATAGCCAACAAAGAACACCAAATGCGTACAGGAAGCAATTCAATCTACCAACAAAACTTTATACTCAGCTTTTGTTTTGTATTTACTAGCTTTGCAACTTCAAAACAAAAGAATATGAAAATGAGCAATATTTCAGGATTTCTGTGGTTAGAAGATCTATATCTCGCTTTTTCGGTGCCTAGTACCAGACAAACTGTATTGCGTAGAAGTATTGATGATTTTGAGCCTTTTATGCAGTTTAGCATCGATATACATTCAAAAAGCAAGTGCATCTTGGAAAAACCCTAAATTTTCTTCTGATTGCAGCGATTTCCCTGGGGTGTTTTTAAAAATCACAGTAGCTGACATTCTGTGCTGGTCCAACAGCCACAACAGATATATTTTTTTATCCAAATCCATAAAATGGCCTTTTTCAAAATCTTGAACTCTAGCAGAATTTTAGTCTTCTTCATTTATCAAAAATCCTAAGCTACACTTAAAATACAAAATCTCCAGACAATAACAACAAAGAATTATTGATGAGCAAGTACAAGAAACTATGTCTGTTTGCACAGACGTACCATAAACTCACAGAACCAATCTTTAATAGACACACAAGGTGACGTTTGAATCGACATAAGAGTCAGTGATCCATGCTCAGGTATGTAAACTTTTTGTCGATTTAGGTGTGGATAATGTAAAACAAAAAGTCTTAAAATAAAAACAAACAGGCGAAGGCTGCCTGCTTCAATTGAAAATCAAATGCTTGAGTGTTACTATTCGTGTAAAGTTATTTGAAAATGTGGTCGTCATTTTAGTTATGTATTATATAAGAGTCCCATATTTAAATTCCTAATTCTAGGGTTAGAGATGACCCATTTCGCAGCAAAACCAAGTTTTATGATATTCCACATTTTACAATGCAAAATTAGACATTCTTGTACGTGATTCTGTGTCACTGTGTTACAAATTGAGTCATTTTAGCATTATCGGAAACAAAACATATTTGTTTCACATTTTTTGGAATAACTACCCATTCATTCACATAATGACACACCTTATTAAGTTTATTATAGATAAGTAGAATATGAGATGATTTAGCCAGGAAGGGTTGAATATATTTTCCTGCATCTTGTGAGAGGTGACTAAAAGAAAACAAAGAAGTGGTAGATAGCTTTACCATCGTCCAGGGCAGATATCACTCATTGCACTATACCGTAGCAGTTCAGTTTCGTTTGGAATGTTTTCTCCTTGAAGTGCAGTTGCTGGTACTAGATCTTGCAGTAGTTCTTTGCCATTAGGTGGCCGTAAGTTGGTTCCCTTTTAGAACATTCGTATTTACACATGAAGCATCTATTCGTCTATATCATAATTAATAGTATTAAATAAGAATGTTGTCACACATGACCCATAGATGAAGCATATAAACTGACAGTTCATACACTTGTGTTTTTAAATACGAGAGTATTCCACACTTCTGAAAGCTTTTGTATGAAAAACTTTCATGAACATCTTTCAAACATGCAGATACTCTTTAAAGAAAAATTTGCTATTTACACGAGTTATCTAAAGACCCGTTCATAAGGTCTTAGCGAGAGTAAGGCTCTCATACTCTCATGGTATTTGCACCCTTGTTGATTCAATAAAAAGTTTATTAATACTTATTTGAAAGTTTAATATTTCTTTGTTACAGCAACATCAAGAGGAAGTTAATCACAGTACATATGCGTAATGTCCTCTTTTCATTATAAATTTCCCAAAATACTGTTAGTCAAAAATTCTGTCATACGTTCATATTTTAATTTTATGTCACAGCAGTGTCACTACACAATGCTATAAGTGTGCAAACAAAAACAAATCAACATGATCATTATCAGAAAAATATATGTTAAAATTTTGACAAACTCATGGGTCATGTTTGACAAAATAAAATTTCTGATTGGGACATAATGTAAAAATGATAGACTGTAAGAAATTTAAGAATCAGATAAGATTCAATTATACTTGAATAGTGCATGATCCTGAATTGAAAAAAGTCGTAAAATAACTAACATACAGGCTAAGGCTGCCTGCTTCCCAGTCACAATCGAAAATCAAATGCTTGAGTGTTACTATTTGAGCTAAGTTATTTGAAAATATGGTTGTCATTTTAGGCATGTATTATATAAAACTATTACATTCAAACTCCTAATGCTAGGTTTAGCGACTAGCCATTTTGAAGCAAAGTCAAGTTTTATATGCCAAATTTTACAATGAAAAATTTGACATACCGGTACGCGATTCTGTATTAGGATTTATTACAAAATGAGTTTATAACAAATTGAAATTTAAGAATGATTAGATTAAAATTCAAGATTCATAAGATAAGGAAATTATGACCATATGTGAATATTGCTTCGGTCCACCGTGAAAAAATTGAAAATGGAATATTTTTGACTTAAGGATTGGTGGGTTGAGCCTATTATAATGCATTGTGAGTAATGTGATGTATGCGATATTAGCATACTTTTCTTTGAATAAATAGAGTATGACACATTTTCGTTATTACGCATTCGTCTCTTTGTGTATGACTCGTACTATTGAAAGCAAAAGAAACAAAACAAGTTCAAAAATAGTTTAAACACAGAATGAATTTGACAAAGACAATCGACCCACAGTACTACGGTTAGATATAGAATCATCTCCAGTGATCATGAAAATATGGATCATGGAACATCATGAAAAAACTAACCATTAATAAGATAAATACATTGCTCAGTCAAATAACATAACAAAGTTTGATCATCACATTATGGATTTTAATATCTTGTTGAGTAGGGCAGTCTTGGTGGCGCGACCCATCAGTGGCGCATCATTAACAAAATCAAATTTCTGTTTGGTTATGAGCCAAAAACGGTAGTACGCTTCATCAGTGGCTGATATTCAACAGAGACAGACTTGACAAAAATTTTTGCTGAATAGAATGATCAATTTAGGTACTCAACTAACAATAACAAACCTGCTTTCATCAAATTGTGAATTGCGGGGATTTTCTGTCGTGAAGAATCCGTTCTGAAAACGCTGGACTCTATGTTTGTGATACTTGAAAGCAAGTTGCTTTCGAACCTGGAAAAATTATGAAAATTTTTTTTACAATAGTCATTTCCAGATCGGCCAAAGAACCACAGCCACTTTTAGGTTTGAGCAGAATACTGTACGGTACTCTGTTTCTTCCAAAGGAAAGGCTCACCATCAGAGGAAAATTTAAAAAAAAATTCTATATTTCAACCCAAGATATTTCAGTCGCATTGAGATTGGAATGTTTATTTCGAATTTCTCATATTAGTCATGTTGTATAAAATGCTTCAAAACTATCAACACTGCTATGTAATAGAAGTGTTGATGATCAAGAGGCTTTTTGACTAATACGAAAGAAGTAACTGGTTAGGCTTCAGACACCTGGAGGAAAACAAGAATCTGTCAACCTAGGCACGAGTATACCAAAGTTACGACAGCCTCATTGAATGGTGGCACGAGTTAGCATGAGGGACTCGAACCAGAAATCTCTAACCTGGGGTGCTAAAATGTTATGCAATATGCTGTATGTTGGAATGAAAGTATCATTCAATATGCATAATACGTCATAAAGCATTGCAATTGCTAGACCAATAGACGCTCATTCAATTAGTTCAAGCAAAGGTTCAGATTATAAGTAAAAATATCTGAAAGTTTGGATATTTGTATTTATTGCAACCCAACAAAAGCATAATAAACTAGAAAATGAAATTTGGTAAAACCATGGTCTTGAAATTGGCATGAACATGGGTGATCGAAACTAGCCAATTGATTCATCAGGTTATTCTAAAATATAACACTCTCTGGATGTAAGCAGTCAGAGGTCCAAATTAGGATCACAGTTCGCCAATAGAATAGTCCTGTTCTTGATTAGTCAATTTTGAGTCAATGACATGGAAGACTTCGCCCATCTAAAAATGTTGTTGACGGTTTTGGATCCCAATTTGGTAAGCGATTCACATAATTCTTTGCTAACCAAACAGAACGAGTTGCGATTTGTTCTTCTAGTTTGCATACCGGGAGTTTTTTGTTCTTAATATGGTGCTCTATAATATAGTTTGACTAATATATTCTAATATTAGTAAACAGGTTAATTTTAGTGTAGGCGTGGATTGTACAATATTTAAAATTGATATAAATTCCTTATTATTATGTAAATATAATAATGTTTCAGAGTTAAAGATAAAAGAAATGTCATGATTTCACTGCAAAATGAATCAATTGAAGAATAGTTAAAAAAAAACTTTTAAACATAAACTATCTGAATAAGGATATCGCTAATTGGTAACCCAACAGCAAGTATGCATATATATTATGCACATAGTAACCATTCACCGACGTAATTGTCAAACTATGAATGTGAGTAACAAATCTCTACTGCCACCTATCAGATATATTTCAAGTAAAGCTATGATAGATACAATTTATATAGCAGGGCATCACTCTTCAACAAAGAATAAAAATGTTCTGTGTGATAAAGTGGTAAGGATGTTCTAACAAATTTTCTTCTAAGACATTTTCTTTAGAGATGGGATCCAGATTACCAAAAATATATTAAGTGATGATGATAATGATCTCCATTAGTTAGTATTCACATACATTACAAGACATTCAAAAGCAGCATGGTGGGTCTGGTGTGACAAAGTTTGCGGTTGCACGGGAACCCAGGCCATTTTGTATTGCGGATAAATTTTACATGTTCATATTCTATTTGCGCAAATATAAATTCGTATAAAATACATCATAAAATTCCCTTGCGTATTGTCCATCAATCATGTGCCCACGTTCCATAATTTTTAATTATTAATATTAATATGGTCGGTTCTGGTATTCATCATACAAGAGCCATAAATGATGATGCTCCAACCATGCATATTTAGCAGACTTTACAACACCTCACAATAAGGGAGTATGTTTTTGTTTCATGGAAGCATGAATCATTCAGCCTAGCGTAGCATATGTGTGTGATGTCTGAATAACAGTACATAACCAAATTGTCTGAAGTGAAAACGGTTAAAATTTCCAATATCATTTTTATTGAATTTACTGATATTTTTACACTCGCTATGATACCAAACATGACTGGGTTGAGGGAAAAACAATTTGGATATTTAAGATTAGATACAGCACACTCTCCATTTTCATGTTTGGTGAATCCATTCACCACTTTTTGAGTACAATTTACAAATATGAGTTTAGAAATTCAAGAAAAAAGACAAATTTAATCCACAGCTCCCTTTCAATTAACCGAGCAAGGAAAATCACATATTTGTGCAATCAAAGAATATATATTCGTATCTATCAGTCGCAAATAAATCCCTAACATTTAATCAGCAAAGAATATATTGCTTGAAATATCTTTACAACGAATCAAAACATGGCAAATTCAGCGAATATTACCTTGGAATTTTAAAAAATATACCAAATTCACAATCACACAATTGTTAAATCGAAGAATATGTTTCAGTATTTATTAGCCGGATTTTAAAACATGAATGAATTAATTTATTAGCAATGTTATGTTGTTTAAAATATGTTTCCAAACACTGTAAGCATGGTAAATTGGGCGCAAAGTATCTCGAAATTTTGTAAAGACACCAAATTCAATATCCCACAAAAAAAATGGAGGGTTCCCGACTGAACCATTTCTTAAGGGGTTCTGGGGAGCAGAGCAGTAAATTATTTGTTAGTCTGGACTATAAATGTCACCTGGATATCGTAAAACACTTTTGTTAATTTACATCATCATTCCAATATAGATTTTCATTGGAAAGCCATTCAATCTGTCCAAAGTATGCCTAACAATTTTAAAATTAAAAAGGATTTGAAAATGCCCATAAACACGCCATTTAAAATATTACCTGTTTGTTCAAACATGAGGTATCAAGAACGTGAGACCAAAGTGCAAGAAGTAATGAACAAGTTGATGCAAGATTCATGTTGACTTGGTTGACTATTTCTTCTAGTGATCTTAATTCCTATACCATGTAAAAAATTACAACATTTAATTAACATTCAGAAACACTTGCTTAGGGGCTATTAGTATCTTTCCCCACTACGCAATACCTCAAAAGGAAAAAAAAAAGCGGGCGGGCGAGATTATCAGAAAATATACTCCACAGCCGATCCAAAAATAATGTTAAGTCCAACTAAATTTATCTACATCATTGAATGTTCCGAAAAGGACCCCTTTGAAAACCTTAAATGCCGTTGGTGAAATCTCGATTACGATTTTGCATTTTAAATTTCATCTGATTAGACACATTTATGCTAGTTTGCAACTGACAAACCGGTAATAATAATAATGCCACAGCAAAGATTAAATGCAGCATTGAGGTATCAGATGTTAAAAAGAGTGAATCGTTAATCTACCTTGAGGGAGACGGTCATGTCACTTAATTTCTGTGCAACATCAACTGAAGCTGTGAAAATAAGTAATTTTTTTTGAATATTAGTCACTAATCAATGTAATTAACAATCATAGAAAGATAACATTGACTTAAAACACCAAAGGGTGAATGTATGGGGCATTGACTTAATCTGATGTCAAGGAATAGTTATCATTGGGGCATGATTGTATATGTTTATCAAAAACAGTGAAATTTTGCAGCTCAGAGAAGTAAGTCATAAAAGGTAATACTGATTTATACGTTAGCAAAAAAAGTAAGACATCAATTATTAAAGAAACCATGAAACTAAGTTTCGATATTAATCCAAAGATTTGAGACGGTTGCATATGCTGCGATAGACAGACTGATGAAATGAGGACGACTGTGATCTGTGACTAAAATTGATATAAACGTGGAAAAACATGTAAAATTGATATAAATGAATATTGTGCAGGGGAAAATTTTGTCTGATTATAAAGTTAGGAACTTGCCGAATAGATGTGATTTGATATTATGAAATGTAAGTGAAATCATAACAAAAATAATTTGGTCAGGAAATATTTGAATATATGAGGTGGTATTGTAAAACACATAAATTATCCCCGATAAGTAATTAATGCCAGGTAGTCAAATGATTTGAAAAACAATCTGAATCATTCCACTAGAAACATTGGATCATGAAATCTGGTAACTGGAAGTTCATGCATGCGTGAGATGTGAAGAAATACTTTTTCCTTCCCATTGGCAACTAAAGTTAAGGACAGATTTCAGTGAGTCGATAACCAATTCAATGAATCATGTTAAGTGGAACAGAGCGGCAGACTTATCTGTTCCTGGTACTCGTAGACTAAAAAAATGTGTTCTAACAGAAGAAAATTTAGCAAGTGTTTAATATTCTTTTATAATTTATATGTATCTTGCGGGATGATGAAAATGCCACTTGAGTGTCCAGCACCAACCAAACTGTAGGAAATGCCGCAAAATCATCATTAATGCTATAAATAGCAGTGTTGATGGTTTTGAAGCTTTTTAGTTCATCTAAAGAAAATGACATGAACATTTCAAATACCCGCAAAAAAACAATATGGTCATACTGCAGAAATTAAATCCCAAAAAATACGAATGCCAAATCCATAGACTAACAATGCTATTGCTATAGATTCTTTTTTATATTATATTTTTAAATAGACGACCTGTGATATTGCTTTATTTTAATTTAATGATTACGTATTCAATTTGAATAGTGAATTAATAGATTTCCTATTTGACTATTTATAATAGAAGTCTGACAGTGTTGTTTAATAAAACTAAAAGTTAACAGAACGTGTAAAAATTTGGAGCTCGCGTATTAAGATGACATAAATGAGGAGCGTACTACAGTTAATTAACGAGCCTTCTTCTTTTTTGATTTCATTAAAAAGTCATCTCTATTCTATTGTTGTATTGCCCAGTTTTATGTTTGATAAATCATACAAGGCCTAATTAGTCTGTTACATCATGCAGATTGCAACCATAATTATGCATGCAATTTCGCTATGACGAATGTAGGAAGTGAAAATTCCTGGTTTCGTGCCTCATCGAAATACTTTCTCAAACAAAGAGATGTCAGGTTATTATAGTTAGCAAAACACTATGTCTTTATTTTGTAATTATGAAGATATTATCAACATGCATGTTGCTATTTGAGATATCATTCCTACAATTTATAAGTTTTATGGACTTGAACTTATAAAAAGAATAATTATGCACAAAAAATCGAGGAATATTTTTTGAATACATAATTTTCATACTTTTCACAGAACTATTTGAAAATTTATAAGGTTTTGCATGAAAATTGACCAATGAGGCAAAATTTCGGTATAAATCATCCGCTACATAAAGGAGCAAGATTTTGTCACCTTATCAGAGCGAAGAACAGTTACTTCAAGAAAATAGTTCAATTGAATCGAATAGTAAAATAATCAAATTTTTTTTAGACTCTTTTCCTGAAATATGACGAAATTATGTATATGCCACCAATATTTGTAGAGTTTTTGAGCATAGGCCAGCAAAGTGTATGCAATATTTTATCAGTGTAAACCAATACCTTACATATCTTTTGGAAAATCTCTTATAAACATCATCATTTTAGAACAAAGGCGAAACTGTTTTTAAAAGATCTTATATGAATTAGCTGCCAGCAGTGCTCAACCGAATTTTAAAAGTACCGGTACTAAATTGTAAACCCCAGACAAGAGTTATTCATAATCACCATATGTTTCAAACATTCTGTTTAGTGTTAGCTTTCCTACTCCACTTATTGATCTGTGGTTTTCAAAAGAGATGATAAAGATATAAGCCAGCTGTTCTAATCAATGCTAACCATGAGGTAAAAAAATCAATAAATTTGCTATTTTCACTCTTTATCAAATCGTATCCTACTTCTTGAAATAGTCAAATGCATGCCGGCAGATTCTATAAAACAGAATAGTATTTAACTTTTAATCCTACAGGAGATGAAATCAAGAACATGGTTTAACCTGATGGCGAACCGAAGCCTCTCTGTGCAGACACCAGTTTCAAATCAAGGGTGGAGGTTTTGGCTAACCTTTTAAGCTTTTTACATAGTTAAAGTGGATACTTTGAAGTGGCTCTTCCCTCCTAAGGACAGGTTGGATAATGACAGAAACTTGTGCTTTAAACTTTTTTATATAAATATATATTGCTGATTTATTTTACCTTGTAAAAATTGCTTGCTTGCTTTTGCTACAAATTGAATACCTTGGATAATGAACAGTAAATTTATGCATGTTTCACAATGGCCAATTATTAGGACAGGATTAGGATCCTGAGATTATGTTATATTGAATATTGATGGACCGTGCTACTAAAGACAAATTACATCATTATACATGGGACAAACTATAAAGTTTCATCTTAATTGAAATCCTATTAAGCAATACTACATGTGCGGCCATATTATGATGATATACATGCCATAAACTAATATTTCTAAATTCTAACTACAAACTCCGATACGTTGAGCCCAAGTGACAGTCCATTAAGAAATTTTACTTGTCAAGCATGAGTAACAGATGGGCCAGTCTTATGGACATCACTTGAAAGATGCTTTGACGAAAATGTTCTCTAAAAGGTCTTTATTGCTGCTACACAACATTAGATGAAGGCTGACATATTCAGCATTACACTGAAAGTTGCCTGTTTTAACTCAGTATTAATTTATTGCCAGTAAAAACCGATTATGGCCATCAATCTCTGTGATTTGCAATGACTGAGAAAGAGCATTGACCAAAACTTTTTTCCAATTCTTCAAATTTCAATCATTTTGAGTTTGACATAAGCATTTGCTAAGGCACCAGAGCCATCAACACTGTTATAAAATTTTATTAGCCCTTTCGCACAATTCGATTACCGAACCTGGAATTATGCTATTATGTGACATAGCTTAAATATTGCTTTATTAATGATGTATTTTAAGTTTGATGTAACAAGTTGCAACTCATGTCCGGGTTGACATTTTTAGAATGCATGTGTGAAGAAGTCTGAGATTGCTCAGACGAAACATTTATAGATATGAATTTGTGCAAGTGTGAAGGAATACTTTGGAACTCTCTACTCGCATGTTTGCGTAGCTGACATTCTGACTTTTTTGACAGATGTTTATGAATAGAGTTAAAATAAGATAAATTCATATTAAAGTTTATACTCTTAAAAATTATCTATGGTGAAAAAATTACAATTAATATCAAATTTTAGAATTGAGAAATGTTTATTTTAATTCTCCAAATTTTTGAGAAAATAATAGCAAAAAGCAAATTGAATGCAAATCTCAAAAAGGTCTCTGGACATATAGGTTTCAATTTTCGATAACTTTTTTTATAGTCCATTATGACTGTCACCGGATGGTGTCCTGAGGTTTTTTAGATTGTATTAACAATCTACTTTGCCTGAGGACAATGTAAGCCATGCAACATTTATAACACAAGACATTAGTGGGCACATTCAATTTAAACGATATCATGCACATGCCAAATTGGGAAATAAGAAGTGATTGAAAAACAATGTGACAGTAGCGTGGGATAAGAAAAAAATATGCTTAGCAGAGAATGAGTAACATTGAGTAAAATTATGAATCAATAGTTTCAAAAAATAAGAAGATCTGAGTAATATAGATCAGAATTAAGACAAACAGGCCAAAGCCTACCTATCATGATAAGAAGGAAATTAGTCACATCATTTTATAGTGCAAGGCAGGCCTACTCCGCTACTCAAAACACCCAAAGAACTTTATCAGGATGAAAGTAAATTTACCACAACGACAATATATCACCAAGCCTTGCGACACTATTATAAATAGGACGGAGTCAAAAATTCCCAGGACAAAAAAATCCCACATTTAAATACATAGGGAATAATGCTTTTTGTTATATACCTAACTACAAATTAAACATTTCAACACACCCGAAAATTTTTGGAAAATCAAGTACAAATTCTCAATTTTATGTACAACAACTTTTGAAAAAAGAAAAACGGACAATAACGAAATTAGACGCCAAGGCATCACAAATTATTGCATGGCAAAGACCAGAAAGTGCCAGTCACAAGGCTAAGTGAATCAACCTTGTCTGCAAAGATTTCTTATTAAATTAAAAATTTGTCAGCAAATCTAACAAAACAGACTGATGATATCTACTGACATTACAGGTTGTGTCAAAATAACATCCACCTACATATTAGTGGGGATTTTAATGAGAGGAGGGTAATTTTGTCCTAGTCTATTTTCTCATAGGAGGATTCTGTCTGTTCACCTTATAATTATTGGGCATTTATAACAATTACGGTAATGACACCGAGATTAGATTACTGTTACACCTTCATTTGGATATTCGAGGATTTAATTCAGTCAATGTATTAGAATTGATTCTGGAATTTTCTCACTGTAATCTTATAGAAATTTCAATTTTTCAATTCTCAAAATGGCCTGAATAGCACAAACATCGTGCCAGCTCGACAAGTTTTTTGCATGCTTTATATAAAAATATAATAAGTGAAGTGACTTCATTAAAAAAAAAGAAGAATACAAATATATAATTTACCAATAGTAAGAGAATCAAGATCCGGCTCAAACTCTCGGCCGTACAAACGTGAACTGACTTGTTGCAGATTTGACAACACTGTGAAGAACAAAGAAAAGAAGTGTGTGCAATACAATCCCCAAAAGACAAATTTATCACAGGTTCAAACATGCATTGTATGTGTGATCCCCAGTCAAAAATATTTTTATCGAACGCATTTTGTTGGGTATGAGTCACTGATGTATATGTCACCACATATGTGGCTCATTCTTATCAAAATAAAATTTCGAATCTGGAATTGATAAACAGAGCTCTCCCCTTCTCCCAGACAGAGAAAACTGAATTTGTCAATAGGCTACGTACAATCCGGCTTGATCTTGTGATATATTTGACCAGAAAAGTGAGAATTCACAAACAAACACACACTTATTATCACGAAAACAATAATGCACATTGTCAATACTTAAAATGAGGATTAAATTCTAATTCCGGTAACTCCAAAAACATTAGCTAAGGCTTTTCGCTTGATAAAAGTCATCGATAGACTGAACTCTAAAGGCAAGAAATTATCCGCGAGTACCAATATGTGGATTGCACATTATGAAGAAGTTTTAATCCAATCCAGGGATTGAAGGTTTGAAATTTCACTCCCAAAACACATTAAAAATTGCACAAATCCAAGCGTACTATATTTTCAAGTTGTTATTGGAAAGAAAATATAAAATCACCACATGCATTGCAATCTATCAGTAAGTATTTCGTGTTTTACGTTTCGTGTTTAAGTAATTCGGTTTAATAAAACACAACAGCAACAAAAATAAATGATACTATCAACAAAAATACAAAAACATAAAACAAATAGTCATAAATGTATCATCAATACTACCAGTATATAAATTTTGAATCTGAAGTTTAGCAATTAAAAATACGATGAAATTCCTAATCAGAAATTTGGTTTTGCAATGCACAGGTGTAGATGAATTATGCTGCTAACCCAAGCTTGAAAAATTATTTCGAGATTTTCCAAACTGGGATAAAATGGTGGTCCTCGAGGTTTTACAGGAAAGAAAAAATAAAGCAGACGCATTAGGTGTTCAGGTGACTAGTGTGACTGTCACATCAACATGCCATAAATCTCTGTATCATTCTCATTCTTTTTCAGATACAAAACTAAATGTGCACAAAAAGAAAACCACGCTTGTAAAAACACAATGATTTAACACTATTTTTCTTGTGTCTTTCCTATAACTTTGTCAGAGTGATCCAGAGAATTTATCTTGATCAGAGTCTCTGCTAGAGTCCACGGGGCTTATTCAGAAGATTGCAAATAAACACGTTTTTACTTGGGCAAATGAACAGTTTCAAGAAAGTTTTAAGAAATTGTAGGAAAATTGGTGATGGTTCCAATATGCATCACTATGCCCAGATCCCAATCAGAAAATTTCTGCCCAGACAAGGTTTGTTAAGAATGGGTCACTGATGAATCGCGCCTCGCAGTCCATCTGTGACACAAGCTTGACAAAATAAAACTTCTGATTGGGTTTGAAAGAGGCTATTATTGGATTTTTCAATATTACATCATTTTTTTCTGCCATTCATCACCCAGGAGTGAATTATTAATTTTACGAAAAGTTAGATGATATATTTATGACTGTGTAAAGTACATCGATTCACAATCACAACACATGCCATGCAATAAGAGAATAATTTAATGTTATAAACATATTTTAGGTTACCATAATCAAGACCGAAACAAAATTTTGCAATTTTTTACGTGTCATAACTTCAAATTCTACATTTTTTATTTAAAAGCCACTAGAAAGATCACGAAAAAATTATGCTGTTTTATTTAGGTATCAATTCTTTATTTTTTTTTCAATTAAATGCCACTAGGTTTTCAAAGAGCTAAGTGGCCTGAAACGAATAATTGCTAAAAGAAAGCAAAGATTTAGATCACCAAACACCCAGTACAGTGGTCTGTAGAACCTGGTAGATTAAAATATCTGTGTTGAACAATGTAGAATGAACTAAGTTTAAAATATTTCTTGGTCATTTTGATTAATCGCTCTTTTTCAGGGGATTTCTCAACAGTCATGGTACGGTACTAATAACAGAGCACTGAATCAAATTTCAAAGCCCCAAAATGAATTAAGAGAAAGGTATTTCAATAAAATATTAAATTTAAATGTTATGATGCTACTCAACGATCAAGCAGCCCACCAACTAAGTATTGATTCTCACTAATAAAAAACGGTGTCAAAACATTTCTTTCTAAGTATATCTTGTTGGGCAATCAACCTTATCAAAAAATAAAAGTTTGTCAAGCTTGAGCCAATGATTAAATGCGCTTCGGCGGCGCATTTCATCATTGACCCATACTTGGCCAAACTATATTTTCAGGAATTTTTTTGGCTGGGAATAGATTCGGCACAGTTTTATTACCACAAGACAACCTGAAAGAAAAAATTTCAATCTTCTAATAGCTTCTTAGCTTCTCAGGAAATTTCGGAGTCATTTTCTTCAGGGGTTTGAGCACCAGAATAGGTTGAATACTAATGATCAATAGCTCATACCATTGAATTTTTAATCAGGTAAGCAAGGTTTTGTTTTAAAAACCGAAAATATGCTTGCATCTACACTGTTAAAGCATAAAGCCTATTATATAGCTCACAGTTGATAGTGAAAGAAGCCTATACCTCAAATCCCTGTGCAACAGGGAGGAAATTTTTAGTTTATTTATCCTTTGTGTAAATTCATTTATATATATAAACAAACCGTATCCTTCCCGATGTCTCCTGGGTATTGTCCGTAGCAGAGCGAGGTAGTAATTTTGCATGTGAGCATACACCGTCAGTAAGATTTTGATCAGTTTTGCATGTACAGAGATGGCGTTTGAAACTTTCACATCAAAATCGAATGCCTGAAATAGATTTTTTTTCTTTGGAAATTAACTTTGAGCAAGGACGGTTGCAGTGTCTAAAAAAACCAACTAATGGGCAGTAAATAGAAATGAGCTACAACAAGATGTAGTACCAGCAACTGCACTTCAAGGAAAAAATACCTTAAACAAATTTGAACCGCTGTGGTAAAATGCAGTGAGTGGTATCCGCCGTGGCTGATGGTAAAACCATCTACTACTGCTTTGCTTCCTTTTAGTCGCCTTTTGAGACACACGGACGGCTTGTTAGGACTAAACAACATGATAAACAACAAATTCAGTTTGACCACATAGCCAACCACAACTTCTCATCTTGTGAAGATACCAGTTCCAAGTTGAGGTGAGGTTTTGACTTCCGAATGATTTTTACTGTGCATGACATGGTTGAAGCAGGTCATAACAACGGATTTCATAAATCTTGTTGCATATGAACGTTCTGCACAAGTTTCGTACCTAGGATGTTAGATATGCGTAGCTACCCAGTATCCAACATTTTCAACAATATTTTTTAATATTCTTAATTGAATTTTGACTACTGTTTATTAACAAATTTCTCTCAACACTGCTAGACCGATATGGAACTTTGACCGATATTATATAACAGCTGCCTTCGGTCGATATAATCGGCCAAAGCTGAGGAGAGAACTACGTTATAAGAATGAGTATATTTTTTTTTCTCAGAAACAAACACTGCTTCTCAGTGGTTTTCACTTAAATTTTGAATATCGGCATTCGGTATTGGTCATCCATGGCAAGTGTCTGAAATATTGGTATAGACTCTCAATCTCTGGCCATAATGATAAAATGTGTTAGCATATCAGTATCCAATCATAAATTCTGGAAACAGATAAAACATTCTCGATATGAAGATTCCAATAGAAAGTAATAACAAGCATACCTGACCAGCACTCATACCAGGAAGTGCACGAAATAAAATAGATTCCAGTGTTGCTGGTTCAACTCCAGGAGGTGTTTTATTGTTTGCATTTAATCCAGGCATACTAGAAATGGATTTAAAATACAATTGAAAGAAACTCATTAACAATTGAGTAGAGTGATGACTTTCACCAGATTTTTTTTTTTTTTGTGAAAACACATTTTGTTAAGTATGATTCCTTGACGAATCCTATCGCTGCGGTACAGAACTTTTAGAAAATTTCTTGAATCGCCTATCAAATCATCAGGTTTTAAATTGAATCTCATCATGTATCAGAATCAACTTGAATTCTGAAAGTGGCACTATGGATGTCCACAAACCAACAGTCAACAGTTTTTCTGGAATTCTGACTATAAGTCATTTTGTTGTGAAAAGTGTCAAATGAAAATGATATATGAATTTTATGCTTTAAAATTTGCTGTAAAATGACCAAAATAATGATCAAATATCAAGAATTTCATTTGTCTGAAATATTGAAACATCATTCTATTAATTTCCAGGAGTGAATTTCAAATATGAACTGAACAACACGGACAACTGTAGGTGGTATCTCTATTGATGATGTCACAGGCCCCACTAATCAATATAGTAAGCTTACACTTCCAGTCGAAATTAATTATCCATAAGCTCGTTGAAATAGGTATTATGAAGACATAGGGCATTACTGAAGCATCGTTAGAAAAACATATCTTTAATTATTATAATTACTTGGTGAAGCAAGACGCAGTGTTTCTAATCAATACTAACATTAAAAAGATATAATGTCAGATAGAAATTGATTTCTTTTTACAGAATAATCAATATATTATATTACAAAAAGATAAGTTGAAGTGAAGGATCAGCCACAATTAACTAACTTTGACCTGGTCGGTACATTCATTTCCTTACAACCTGGGTAGACATTGTTAACTGTCTTCCCAATCAGAAATTCTGTTTTGTCACGCGTGAGCCACGGATGAACCGCGCTTCAGCAGCACGATCCATCAGTGACCCATGCTTGACAAAACATGTTTAGTCAGCAATTTTCTGACACTGGGGTCAGGTCAGTTAAGAAATAATTGGGTATTTTCTGTCCATTATTATTAAATTCTTCGCTTCACTGTGTTATTATTGTTCCGATCAGAAAATTCTTTTCCCCAACTGAGTTGTTAATAACTTTGAGTCACCAATGGAACGCATCAAAAAGATGTGGTCCATCTCTGGTGCATGTATAATTTCTGACCGAGAATATTAGGGTCGAGAGTTTTTGGATACTCTATAATTTCGAATCAAAGTCCTCAAGTCAAATCAAGCATAAAGCAACAGAACTAGACATGGGCGGTATTAGATATATTTTGTGCTCGCATACCGCTACAAAATGCCAACATTACCTGTATGCCAAGTCATTTTCTGCTACCAAAAACATGCTATTGTGTCATTTTTAATACGCATACCTCTAAATGACATTGCAAAAGTTGAATCGAGGCAAACCAGCAGGTGTGAAAGATCAAATGACCCTTTTTTTGGTATCACTTGACGCAAGAATGAAAATTAACTCGATAGAATATTTTGGAATACTCAATTTCGGCATTTACCATCTTACTGATATGCCACCAAGCTCGAAACAAAACAAAAATCCATAATCAGTCAAATTTGTTTTATGATCTGCACACAAAAAATATATCATCGAGAAATTCTAACAAGTCCCTATCATTACGAGGTAAGTTGGTTTTGAGATATTACACTTACGTCATCAGAGGTTGATGCAAAGCAACAAGAGATGCATGAATTGTGAGTTCAATTGCTGCCATGTATCCGTAATCAAATAAAACCTGCAAAATAAATTGTGAATAATCATTATTCAAATGCAGCTGTACCGATGAATCAACAGTGACAGAATGACAGTCAAGTTATTCAAAGTGGTCAATGGTCGTTTTCAAACAAACCTAATTCAAATGATTCAATATATTTGACTGAATAATTCATTATTGTTCTATATACAGTAATTGAAATTGTTTTTAGGATTGGATTAAATAATTTTTGCAGGTAATTAGGGAAGTTATGATGTAATACATGATGTCATTGCATAATGAGGCAGTCAAAAAATTTAGATTTTACACACTAGAATACAGATTCTTAAAATAATTACATTCTAAAAATAATTTTGAATCCTGATAACTACAAGAAATTGGCTAAAACAATTTAGAAATTTAAACTAAATTGCATTTCTTATTGATCAGTAATGGTGGAGATGGTCAAATTTCATTTTGAGAAATAAAACACAACATCTGCGTAATGTCAATTTAAAAATGACCAGTTGGAAGTCATTTATAAATATTTTATCGCATGTAACTCTATGCATCAAAAATTTAAAGCTTGAAATGGCTTGCCATGTTTAAACTTAAGCTCTATTGGAAGTGTTACGGAACATATCATTGGTGGATTACAAAAACCAAATCAATGGCCCATGTATAATCCTTATTTTTTTTAAATTCAGCACGTATGAATGCCATGAAGGTAAGTTGTAATCAAAGTGAAGAAGATACAATTTTATGTTGATTGTAAATTTTTAATCATGTGTGCATGTTTTGAAAGATCAGTTCTTAAGTATCAGGTTGTTTCGGTTGCATAGACAGGCCAAACAATTCAAGATTGATCTCTGGTTTGGTTTTGTTTTATTATATACTGTGCTGTTCTGGTTTTTTTAATTTTTTTTTTATAGATAATGAATATACATTGCTTCCTTCTAAAACAAGTCATACACGAACAGGGTAAATATCGTTGTAAAGGTATAGCCTTTATGAGGCTGACCAAAGTAATTGAACATTGTTGTGTGGTGTGTCTCGAGAAATAAGCCCGCCAGGACTTGAACCAGAGATCTTTAACCTGCGATGACAAAGTGCTTACTAATATCATTGCACTAGACATAAATGTCTATCATATAATGACAAAATAAATGATTATTTTTTTTTTACCTCCCATTTCAGAGATTACTTTACATATGCGTTGCATGTTTCAATCAGAAATTTTAATTTGTAAGTATACATTGCAGATTGATTGCCGCGATGCAGCGACCCATGCTAAACAAAACATGTTTGTGCAGTAATTTTCTAAGTAGGATAAACACTGTTGCCGTATCTATTCACAATAGAAATTCTCAAGGGATGCTGATTAGACTTACCAGAGTACTGGCGTACAACCCATATATCAAATCCAATTCCAGTTTCAATGTTCTCTTGCTAACTTCTTCCATACTTTTTGTCAGATCATCTGGTCTAAAATGTAAAATCATTTCGATTATTAATATTTTCTCAATAACATAAATAGTTCAGTTAAAAAAAAATGCAAAATTTGATGCTTTCACAATTGAGTCGATTTTAAAAATTAGATAATTTGAAATATTCAAATAGATACAAGACACACATGGATGTGTTCTATAATCATTGCCGATAAATTTAGGTTTGTAACCAGGGCTTTGGAGTTTGTATCAAAACATTCGACTTCAACTTAGACTCCCAGTTTGTGTAATCAAAGACTCTTGACTCCTGTATTGCTCAATATTTATTTTATGTTCCACAAAATGAACAGATGAGAATAGATACAATCTTTGCATTCAAAACTTTCATCAGACAATATGATTGAATTAATACAACAAATCATACTATATGGAAATAATATTATACTTTTTTCTTATTATACCAATGTCTGAAGTAAAACTTTAATAAATTTTATATAAAAAATGACTCTTGAAACTGATCTTTCTACAACTTTGATTATAGGTGTCAGTAGTAGTTGTTGACAGAACACTGACTATATGTCATCATTTATCTCAGAGAACTGTATTTTATTAACTTATTTAGAAATATAAATAATCATCGCACGACTCATTCGAACAAAGCTGAGGCTGTAAGTTACCGATATTGTTTTCAAACTGATCTTTAATAAAACTTAGGTAGGTTGAAATGAGTTTGATTTTTGAGATAATTGTATGCCGATTCCCCCAAGCTGTTTTGGCCAATATCTGGATTAGATTTTTATATCATTTTTTTAACAAACCTCTGCGGTACAATATCTAGAATGATATTCTTTTTATTTGAGTATCAAAAATGTTCATGTATATTTCTCCAGATGAATATAAAAGACTCAAAAGCAAATACCGGTACTCAAGTTAATATTAATATAAGCCATTATATAAATGACACATGTCTTATTGGTAGTAGTAATCAGTAGTAACTGCTTAAGACAGGTGTATTATGGACATGAATAGCTACTAGTTCTATAGTTGACCATAGCCAATAGAACTATGGGTCTACCTAGTAGAAACCATTTGCTATGGGTGGCTAGTATTATGCGATATTTGATGTGTCAAATATGGTGGGAAATAATTCTAAATGAATATTCAAAATTAAACAACCATACATACTTGTGGCGAAAATGGCTTTATCGCTATTAGTTTTATTGATCAAATGTGCTGATATTAAAAAAATTATATTCCCATTGTTTGCTTTTCTATACAGCTCATGAACTTGACTGAATTAAAAGCATGGAAAGAGCAAAAAAGATTATTATTATTGAGGATTATAAAGTAAACAAAACAAGAAAGATAATAAAATCCCAGGAACAAGAACCGGTTTCACATTATTTTATCAGATAAACTCAACAATCCCAACACACTAAAATGCATCCATAAACATAATAAAGCCATTAACACCTCTTTTGCTTTCAAGTGTTGATAATAAAAATTGCTATGCCACTACATCAAAGTCAATTGATCAATTTTCAATAACATAGCATTAGGATGTCAAAATTCATAGTTTTGTGTAACAATGTATATGTTTGTATCGTATGTATCGTATGTTATTTTCATTGACAATATAATTTCATATTTATTATATATACATCTTCAATCTTATTGGACCAAGCTTCCAAAGTCATTTAATAACAATATGCCGAAATAGGACCTACGAATAAGCTACAACAAAAGAGAAGCCTGAACAGTTTATCTCAAATGCAAAATGATGTACATATATATATTATAATATTAATGTTATTATAATGTTTTGGAAGATTTTGGTATTGTTGCAAAATGTGATTTTTTTGATAACGAAAATTGTAAATACATTTTCAATTACTGCAGTGACCATCCACCTACAGCACATGATTAGATGCTGGTTGGTGAGCAAGAAAAATTCTGAATAATGAATACAGAAGAAAACCATTATTAAAGCGGATTGAACAGAATTGAACCTTGTGAAACCTCTTATTATTAAATCTGTTCATTGAATATTAATCTTTATTGAATAATAATGACCATGAGATTGGATTAGTGCAGGGTAACAGTATCTTGTTTTTCTTTGAGCGTCTGAAATTTTCTTCGTATGAACAAAAAAGCTTTAAATATATCAACCAGTATTGATGATTTTGAACTTTTTTCAGTTTGGTTACTATCGGACACTCGAAAAAGAAATCTTCTCTGAGTGTTTGTGTAGCTGACATTATGTCAGTCTGGATTAGTGATTTCTCAATTTCTTGTAAGAGATATATTAGAGTTACAAAACAACAACACAGTGAATACACTATATTATGTAAAATAATTACAGTCACAATCCAACTAAGAAAGTAATCGCTAATGTTATGCACAATGTGGAGGTGGATAAATTGAACTATTGCGTAAGACATTTTTTAAGTTTTTAGTAGATTAAATTGGTTTATGATCCCTTGTAACAGGTAAAAATTAACAAAATGTTATATATGCTTATTATATTTGATTTTAGATTTTGATCGGCTTTGAAAAAATTTATCACATGTAGCTTTCAAAGCTTAATAGACTGCAAAAAAAACTTGGTACGGTACTAACAATGTCTCACATTTCTATTTTGAATTCTTAACATTTTATCAAAAAAGTTGAAATCTAACACCCAATCAAATATATCGTCTCATCTAGGATCAGTAACAAATCATCATCATTAGCTCATGCTTAGCAAAACAAGTCTCGTTGATTTCTGAATCACTATTTTCAAACCATAATTCACAAAGAATTCACTCCTAAAATATGAAAAATAAACTTACAAATCATCAGCATTCGAGAAACACAAAGTCGTCTCCAGTTGAAAAGTCAACTTTTGCAAACATTCCAATATCTGTAAATATTAAAATATATTCCATGAAATGGGGCTTACGGGACAAACTTTACTCTGACATTTAATGATTTTTGCACGTTTTGTAGAGAAGTCATGATTTAGGTTAAATTTTACAATGTAAGATTTGGGATATATAATAATTTCATTGCAAAATGAATCAATTTAATAATATCGAAAAACCAAATTACATTTAATCATAATTCTAGAGTAACTGACTATTCGGAAAAAGTCATTCTAACAAATATAACTTCCAAGCTATTGATTTTCATTTGACATAATATATATGGCAGACAATGGAACATGTATAATACCTTTTGGCTATCAAGAAGGCAATGAACGCGAAACAAAAAAGTATGATTTAATTGACATTCTTCTCGTTTATACAACACTTGAAGGCACTTTGAAACAGCTCCAAGTCCATCATCAAACACTCTGAAAAGCAAAAGTATTAACGTCAATAGGAGAATGCTAAACAAAAAGAAAAAAATTGAAAAAATATGGTTCAAATGATATATTAAATCTGATACTACCAAAGAATTCTTTTGCTAGGCATGAGCCACAGTAGGACCAGCCGCATCTCAGACTGACAGAATGTCAGCAACTCAGATAACCAAAAAAATGGGTTTATTTTGAAGAAAATTTAGCAAATGTGCAATATTTCAGGATATATTTGTGGCTGGAACAAATAAATAAGTGCCTTTTAGCTGATAGCAACCAAACTGTATAAAAAGGTTCAAAATCACAGATACTGCTATGAAATAGCAGTATTGGTGGTTTGAAGCTTTTTAGTCCAGCCAAAGAATATGTTATGATCATTTAGGACACACAAAGGCACCCCGGGACCATCAGAAATTCATCTCAGTTCACTGAATTTCTCTTGGCTGAAAGATTATGCTATAAGCCTAATTTCTCACATTTACAGCAAAGTAATGACTATGACATATGTTGAATTTAACACACATAATAGTTGCTGTAAGGGAAAACGAGCCATTTCAGTAGAGGAACCAAAAAATGATTGCATGTTTTGCAATAAGTGCACATTTTCAATTAGACAAGCATAGATAACCCCAATGACTGATTTTTGTTATTCTAAATTATAGTATAATTAGTAAATGGCAATACAACATAGAGATCCTCTTGATATTGAGTATAGTTTATATGATATTGCGGTAAATTTACTGTCGATTATTTTACTTTGGATGTCCAAAATGTTAATGTCATTTTTTTATGGGTGACCAAAAAAGATTCAAAATTTTGAACACTGCTATTTCACAGCAATATTGGTGATTTTTAAAATTTTGTACAGTTTGGTTGCTACTAAAAATAAGGATTTTAATCTTCTTGCAAAAATGTTATGTTATAAAATTTTAACCATTAACCAAATTTTCTTCTGGTGGAACCCATTTTCTTCAGGAGTATCTGAGTAGCAGAGAAAGTTAGAAAAGGTTACCTTGCAGGACAAAAATGATCAGAATCGTTTGTTTTCAAGACATGCACTTCTACTTTTGCTTGTGGATGTGCTGGCTCTACTAACTTTACAGCAACTTGATAAAACCTGAAAAATAACATAAATGCATTGAGATAATTCAAAATCTCTTAACACTCTTAAGAAGTTTATTCTCAGACATTGGCGAGCTGGATCATTGCTGAAAAAAATATTCATGTAAATGAGCAGCAAAAATTCTCAAAGTGAACACCTTTATATACAATGAAGGTGTAAAAATTGAAATCTGGAAACAAGGGTTCTCCTTATAGTTGAAACAATACCAGTCTTTAAAATTCACTGTATGTTTTAATATTTCATATAAATGAAATTGCTGATATTTAACCATGCTTTGCCAATCCTGTAGCACTGCAGTGAATTCATGATTTTATATTATTAGGGTTCACAACATGAAATTTGGCATATCACGATTTCACTGTATAATGAATCGATATGAAATATTTAAAAAACGAAAACAATGTCAATGAGAATTTTAGAATACCAAACTATTCAGAAAAGGATATTCTTACTGACAACTAAGGCATAAGTTTGGTTTAGAACAATTATTAAGTGTTGACACTGATAGGCGAAAGTAATACCAGTTTCATTCTGCCTGTCTATTCCTGAATAGAATTCTGATAACAAACTGAATTGCAGATAGATTTTTGATAAGAATTATGTTATACAAAACTTGTTTTAGAATTTTGCATTTGAATCTATTCTAGTCCGATTTTATAGGCATAATCAATTACAGTACAATCATATTCAAAGCATTTTATTACAAATCTCAGCCTGACAAAAAAAATTTTCCATGATAATATAAGGTAGGTGACCCAGCTGTGTGTATATATAGGGAGGATGGGCAAATATAGAAACATGAATACAAAAATAACTGATAAACAACCATTCTCATTAAAGAATATACTGTCTAAGTTAACTATTTAAATATCGTATACAGTATATGTGAACTGGTGAATGTGAAAATAGCAGCATTGAAACATATCAGTATCACATGCTGAAAACTGATTACAATTTTTTTACCAGTAAGGTCAGAACCTTATCAACTTCTACAGTCTAACAGAATATAAAAATATTAAACATGAAATAGAATAAATACTGCGATACCCTCTTTGAAACAGATCAACATTACAAAATCTTCCCAAATCAACAGCAATTTCAACAGTAGCTTGAAGATCTTCCATTTTCTTAATGTGCAGGTTTTTGTACTTTTAGTTTATATTTCCAGAACCACAAAGCTGTATACTGGATTATTTATATAAAGATGCTTCAGGTTTGACGCTGTCTGGCAGTCCAATAACTCATCCAACAGTCCAGTCATTTGGGTTAACAGGTTAATTAATATTGCTATATAGTCTAACTGTAAAAAATAGAAAAGTCTAACGTTATGGGTAAGCGACACCATCCAAACATCCTGCATTGCAGATTGACGCAATCTGATGGCCTGCCGGTACCGGTACTTTTTTTATTGAAATTCAATCTAAGCAAAGTCAGAAACCCTTTTTCTTATTGCCATAACTTACGATACCCTGTACCGTAAGTTTGTTAATTTTGTGCAATAATAACATTACAGAAACCTAGGCTACCCTACATTTTTCAAGTTAACATATAAGTTACCGGTACAGTATAACTTACATATCTTAGTAAGGGACATTACAGCAAAAGGGGGGCATAATATAAACAATTAGTGCATAGATAAGATACTGCATACAAAAACACAAAAATACGCACCCCGTACCATAATACAGAATACATACCGGTAGTAGCTTCTACCCGTAAAATACACAACCTGCACCATAATACGGAATAGCTTCTACCTGTTCATGCTAAATGCTGAAAACAGAGTAAAACAGCGCAGCGCAAACAGAGCAAAACCGTTCACCACAGCAAAACTAATTCAAAATCATTACATTTACAATGAATTGTGATACACATATCTCCTTTTAGATGAAGAGCAAAATTTCAAGAAATTTTTATGCTCGGCTATATTAAAAAAAATATTTTCAAATCTTTTTTTCGAAAAATCCAAATGTAAAATTTTTCGCAAAACAGCGCAAACAGAATGAAACAGAACAACAACAAAAAAATACAGTGAAATAGAGCAAAATCAACCACTATCGACCTTTCGGATCCCGAGCATATTCAGCTATATTTAAAAATATTATTTTATCTTTCTTCAGATCCCGAGTAAAATTTCAAGGGATTTTCATATCAGGCTATATTTTATTTGGTTTTTATTTTTATTTTGTGGAGAAAGCGTGTACTCAATACTGAACACCGTGTCTGTCCCATGCATGACCGCACATATACCATTGGATTGGTCAAAAAACGTGTTAAGATATTTTTTGAGATTGAATTGACACAGTCCTGACATGCATGCTGCAATTATAATTTCAATACTTCACATCTGGTCTCTCTTATAGATGGAAAAAATAGCCCTTCTCTGACCTCTCTTGATATCAACAATTTGCGCCGTTTTGCTCTGTTTGCGCTGTTTTAGCCGAATAGGAAAATTTCTTGAAACCTTGCTCGGCATCCGAAAGTAAATAGTTTAAATGGTTTGACGTTGGTTTTATTTTATAGTAGTTGATTTTGCTCTGTTTTACTGTGTTTTCATCTTTTTGTGCTGTTTGGTGTTTTTTGCTGTGTTTTGCTCTATTTTGCGCTGTTTTAGCCGAAAATATAGCTCTAGACCCGAAAGGAAATACGCGAATTACAATTCACAAAAATGTTTAAATAATTTGATCTAGGTTTTATAGTGGCTGATTTTGCTCTGTTTTACTGTATTTTTATTTTTTGTGCGGTTTCACTCTGTTTGCGCTGTTTTGCTCTGTTTGTTCTGTTTTGCTCTGTTTGGGCTATTTTGCGCTGTTTTCTTCTGTTCGCACTGTTTTCAGTAATTGTTAGGACCCATTTTAACCGACAAGGCCAGAAACAGTGCCTTAGAGCTGAAAGCATAAACACCTGAGATAGACAGCCGCGTGCCTACCTCCACTTTTCATGCATGACTGACTCTGCCCGCTGCAAATTACTGCCGCCGAAAACAAAAACAGAAAGAGACTACAATATGATTAGAAAATCGTCCACTCGCTCACCTACTCGGTTTGCATAGTTTAATATTAGATTTGAAAGTAGTTAAAAGTACTTTTAAAACAAACTCGGTAAACTAGATATGGGATAGGATATCATTTTTATCCTGCAGGAGAGGAATGCCGAGAATACAGCTTAACCATGTGGCGAACAATGACATCTCGTGCAGATACCAGTATATTCGAAAATATTCCAATTTGAGTCAAATTTCCCAGTTACTGAGAACTAGATTTCTTTTCAAAATAACTCATTATTCCCATAATTATTTATATACTAGTTAGAGCAATATGCCAAAACTCGAAATTGTAAAAAATTATATAAATTCGAGGTTCCCTGTAGTACATAATAAATATTCTCTCAATTAATTTCGTTTATCTAATAATCTAACCTTTTTTTTTATTTAATCAAACGACATTTAAATACTGTTTAAATGTGTAAATTCAATTAATTTAATATCCCTATTCATAAGGAAAATTTCAATACGCCAGAATCGGTATTTTTGGAAAAAAAATTTAATACTTGAATATTTTTATATATGTAAACAGTGTGTAACATGATTTTCAAATAATTAAATTTCAAGCATCAGCTTTTATTTAAATTCCACCTTCCTACTGGAATATATTTAACAGAAATGTATGTATGCCCATAAAAAAGTTTTCATTTAATGAAAGAAAATTTTTACTTACTAGTTAGGTTACTATATCTTACACCTCCTTTTTTCAAAATATACTACCAGCACAGGCTTTATCAGAATCAAGGCATTTAGTTTGTTTGCCATATTTCATTATTTTTTAAATGCATTCAGAATAATCTCACTCAATGAATTGTGTAACTAGTGCTTACGAACATGAAAAATTGGTCAATGACGTCATAATCGGCCCCACAGACGAAAATACTTTCTTGAAGAATTGTATATAAAGTAATTTTTTCGGGGGAATCGGAATGTTAGAATGACTTGTGAGTAATCACTGATGCAATTTTGGGATTTTCTGCATGTTGTGGCACTTAAAAGGTCTTTAAACATTTTCCTCTTAAATACGCTGGTGCGTATAATTGTTCAAACATTTTCGGTTGCCGTCACTGGCGGCGGCACTGGGTGGGGGGTTTAACATGTAGTGATGGCAACCTAGTTTTTTCTTAAACTAGGTAAAGTAAAACAAATTTACCACAAAACTAGGTAAAGTATTATTAAGTAATCCAGTTACTTATAAAAAAAGAAGGTACTGTGTTTAAAACCAGGTAAACTACTAGTTTTTTGGCTGCATTTAATACACAAAGTGAAAATCATCATATAGTCTATTTTGAAAGTTTTTTTTTTCTGTCAAAAATATAATTTACCTAGTTTTTTTTTATATCTGGCACACAGTTTTGTGAACTAGATACTCAGTTAAAAAGGAGGTAAATCGTCCAATTCTACCTAGTAATTTACTGAGTAAAACTTAAAATGGAAAACTCGATAAAAGTGAAAAGTAATTAAATCAAATACAAGTGAAACTAGGTAATAGTATTTTCAAAATAAACTGGGTAAATTGGGTATACTAGATAAACTCTGTACTTTCACCTAAAATTGCCAACACTAGTGGCATATCCTCAGTTTTTAAAAACGCGGACGGTCCCTTCCGCCAATACATTGAATATTATTTAAAATAACATTAACCTAAACGAGAGTTTATTAGCTTCTAACTTAAGCACAGACAAAACAGAGCCTCAGGAATTTCACTATTTGTCCAGCACTGGGACTGCACCTCCATTCAGCCAATCTGGGCATGCCTGGTAATCTATCGATGTAACCTGCGAATTCTCTGCCGGAATTGAAAATTTTCGATCTCGATTTTTCATGCCCCCTCCAGATTTGAGACCTTCCGTCGCCACTGTTCTAATGGAAAAGTATTCAAACGTAACATTTTGTTTTTTATTTTTGCAAGTATACATACATATATATAAAGTTTCACGTTGTATTTTTCTAAGAAATATATTTAAAATTGTTTCAACTGAAACGATCTCCGATTAGACTTGATATTATTAAGTTAATAACAGTGTATGAATAAACTAAAGTGAAAATTTCAGCAGTCGATGTTAGTAACCAGTAGAGTTATCAAGTACCGTGTGCAAGACTGTGGTGTTATAGAGCCTCGCCCATACGCACCTCTTATGTATTGCCATTCGGAGCATTTTTTTTATTCGTTGGTCATCGCCATACTTCGACGGAGCTTGAACCCGCCTCGTTCATTGGGTTTCACGTTTGGCAGCTAACGTTAGTTTAGTTTCATCACGAAACAGCGGCTCGCAATTGTACCAATAAGGCATAATGGTGGTGCCATGCTCTACACTAGGGATATGCTTATATATTTTGGTCTACCATTTTTTTGTAACACTTTGTAATGATATTCTTCAGATTTTCACGTCTTTAGACTCCTGTTCCAAAATGAGGGTAGTCCATATTGTGCTATATATAATTTATGATGTGTGATATAGCGAAATTATCTCACTGCTCTGCTCATTCAAATATTTTATATTGTATGCTTGAAATACACCAAATCAAAATGATCCGACCAAAAATTAGGTTTCAAAGATTTCTGGAAAACTTTGAATGATGATTATTCCGAACGGGGTTGAATCTAATATTCCTCTTCTCCAGCATCGCTCCAAAATAAATATAAGTAATTCGCCCCAAAGACAAATTAGAACTATTTGCCAGTATGTTTTCAAAAGATTGCGACCAGAATTCGTCTTAACATTGATCTCCTCATTTCCCGTTTCAACGCCACGTACTCTTATAAATACACAAATTAACCAGTTTTGATTATCTCAAGACCTGGTTAAGCTTCTTACTACCGCTTTGTCCCACCCTGGCCAGATTCCTGACCTATCAACAAACACTCTAGCAATCTATGTCGCAGAGTTTTCTCATCCTCACTTTGACCAAATTTTAATAAAAAACGTGAACATTGTGAGATGGAATAAAACACACATAGATACATACATAGAGGGTTCACGCTTCAGGCAGATCCCCAAAGCATTTCAAAAGAGTCTTTGCCCCGCCTCCTCTCATGACAAAATCCCAGGTATCTCACTCGCTGTATAACAGCAATACCTATATCACTTTTTTCACATAGTGCTAAAACCCTGAATTAATTTTATTTATTCAACTCATTATAAAATCATTATTTTCAAGCAACTCCTATTTTATCTATTTTAGCAATACCAGAAGCAATGAATGAACCAAGCAAAAGTTCTCCATTATCAAGTTGAGATACTTCAGAAATAGCTTTTGACACCTTCCCCTCCATGTCATAATGTATGCTTATAGGTGCGAAGTTCTTATCTAGCTTTACAGCTATGCCCTTTCCCAAGTCAACAAGATTGTATAAACCCGCCTCTCCTAATATGGTCGTGAGAATATTCCTGATAACAGGATGATAAAAAGTAGCTTCTGTTTTTGGATCAGTCAAACGACCAACAGCCACCCAATAACCGGATTTTCTTCTTCTAATATTATCGGGGCCTCCTGGAAGATTGATCGTTTTCACAATGCTCTTTGATTTGATGTCAATAACATGTACTCGGAGTCGAAAATTCTCAGATACCAAGATCTTGTTTTCCGAACCATCCAACTCTATTCCATTTGGAAAACAAAGTTCGCGATATATCAAATCAATTTTCTTTGTTTTCAAATCGACCTTGAATATGCGTCCACTGCATTCATTTTCCATTGCAGAAAAGGCGACATGATCGGGTCCCCAGCGATGACTGGCGTCCGTAAAATAAATTGTCTTTTCATCTGCCGTTATAGTTAAATCATCCGGAAACGCCATGGATGGACTGACGTCATCATATGCAACTATTTTCTCCCATGTATTACTTTCCATATCAATCATAAAAACGCCTTGAAATGCATCAGCAAAATAAATCCTGGAATTTTTTATACGAATACCGATTGGACGTTTATCTGTTTTTTTATTGCCTCTGGCATAGTCTAATGATGCCGTAATATCTACAACTTTCTGATTTCGTTTTCCCGCATTGCTGATTTTGACAATTCTTCCATCTGCAAGTCCTGTGTACCAATTGCCTTTCTCGTCCACAGCTATAGATTCGGGGCCTTTCAAATCCATAAGTATTTTCTCACCCCTTTGAAGATCGTTGTTCGTTACCTTCGTCCATTTCAATTCAAGCACGTCGTGAATATCGCGGACATGCTTCGCAGAAATAGGTGATGTGATATACGCATGGCTCAAATACGCAACAACAGCTATTAAAATAACAATTGCTAATTGCATTAAAAATTGCAGCCCAGATTTTTCTTTTTTAGCTGAAATTTTCCTTGACGTTTGCACTTTGTTTTCACTACTTTGATGATGCCTATGACGTACTTCGTTTTTCGTCCGCATTTTCGCAACACTCTAAATTCCACCCTCACTACATGTATTTCAGTTATGATTCGCCGATGTAACCACGAGTAAAGACACAGACTGCGAGAATGAGGCAGCAATCGTACCGTGTCGAAGTTACGCAATTCCTTCGCGCAATTTTAGTCGCCGATTCGTCTCCGCCGAAAATTATCATGGCATCCCAAAATTGCTCGCTGCTATACAATATATACTGTTTTTATTAGTTGTATGCATTGCACAAGGAAGCGTTTAATCCGATCTTTTATCGCCATGATATTTGAATGGAAGACGAAAATAACACTATCACTACCCATACCCCGTTTTATCGAAAAGAGTGACAAATAGCTTTTGAATAAATTAAACAAATTGAAAATCACATTAAGCAAGATCACAAAAAGCACAACGATCAGCAAGATTTATTTCACAACAAAATGAGATTTCGCCCAGTGCGCAAACATTTTTGAAAAAAATAATACAGGTGGAAATTTGCGAGATGCTAAATGTAATAGGCATATGTGTCAGTTGAATGTAATTTTATTGTAGATTAAAATAAATTTTTTTCAAACCAAATTTATTTTAACTATTTTAGCAATACCCAAAACAAGGAATGAACCAAGTAAAAGCGCCTCATTACCGAGTTCAAATACTTCAGATATAGCTTTTGAAACTTCCTCCTCCATGTCATATTGTATGCTTATAGGCGAGGAGTTTTCATCCAGTTTTATAGTTATGCCCTTATCCAACCCTTATCCAACAAGATTATATAAACCCGCCTCCCCTAAAATATTCGTGAGAATATTTCGTATAACAAGATGATAAAAAGTAGCTACTGTTTTCTAATTAGTCAAATGAAGCACAATCACTAAATACCCAGTTTTCCCGCTTCCGATATTATCCGGTCCACTCGTAAGATTGATCGTCTTCACAATGCTCTTTGATTTAATCTCAATAACATGTACTTGAAGTCGATAATTCTACGATACCAAGATCTTGCTTTCAGAACGATCAAAATCAATTCCGTTTGGAAAAGAAAGTTCACGATAGATCTCATCAATTTTCTTCGCTTCTAGATGGAACTTGAATATGCGTCCACTACATTCACTTTCCATCACAGAAAATGCGACTTGCTCGGGATCCCACGACGAAGTGAAGTCCGTGAAGCACATTGTCTTTTCATCTGCCGTTGTAGTTGAATCACTCGGAAACATCGTTGGCGGACTGACGTCATCATACGCAACTAATTACACTAACTAACTTAACAACATTAGCCTGCTTTGCAGAAATAGGCAAAGTGATATACGCATAACTTAAAAAAGCAAGGACAGTTATAGAAACACCAAACGCCAATAACATTAAAAATTTTAATTCAAATTTTCCCTCTTCAGGAGAACTTTAACCTGGCGTTGACACATCCATGTTACCAATTTGACGATGTCTGCGACGTACTGCTGCCTTTGCAAGCGTTTTGCCATAACTTACCATACTCTAATACGAAGCAAAAATGTAGTTGGTGATGGTCTAATACCATTCCGAGTCATCGTAAAAGTCACGCCTGGAGCTCAATTTTAAAATGGAAATAATCCATGTCGGAGGCGCGCATTTTTTAAAAACAGAAAATATTCAAGGAAAATTTTCGGTCGATTACTACAAGCGATGCTACTCTTATTTTATCATAGCAAATTTCAACCTACCTTTTTTCAGACAAAAAAAAAAATCATATAAAAACTAGACAGGAAAATGTAATACATATTTTAGATATTTTGTCACTAGAACGCTTTCTTATAGGATTATTCTAGGCACCATTGTAGCATACTATCTTTTAGAAGTTTAAATACTCAACCAAGCCCTGCCTTCAAGAAGCTAGCTGCTTTATATGTTTTCGTACTTGGTATTTATACACAGATAAATGTGCAGTGTGTTTTTAGGACAAAATTACCATTGAGTATACAATATACAAAAATTGCGATTAGGAATATCATCTAAAAATATTAGAATGAGTTTGAATGTATTTTATAAAATCACTAACTCATATATCGTTGAAATTGCTTCAAAATGTTGATCGGTAATAATGTTACTGAATATGATCTCACGAAACCTTGGAACACATGGTAATGGAAGTTATGCGAGTAAATAATTTTATATTCTATCCTTCAACAAAATTGGCACTAAAACACAAGCTTCGGTCTACTTAACGATTCATGACTAAATCTTTGAACGGGGATTACAATCTAAGATATGGATGATGTACCACCCCTAAAATATTTCGTCGATGTAACACCCCATGCAGTCTGTACAATTTTGTGATAGCATCTTTTGGCGTGCTCTACACAATGAAATTTCTGGTTGGGACGATGCTGGCACAAGATAAAACACAATTTCGAAAGGTTGTAAAAAACGACATGGAGACATATTGTATGAAGTTTATTAGACGCTGCCAAAACCTTTAAATAAAATAACATACAGAACATGCTGCGTAAAAATTTCATACAGATTTATTAGCAAAGATTTCGAAAATGAAAATTGAAGAAGACATAATAACACCACAAAAATAAGTAAATTAAAAATCATCGCCAAATAATCTGAATAAGTAATTGTAAAATGTAAATCACCTGCCGTACAGAAAAAAAGTTCACAATGATCCTAAAAGAAGAAATGTTACGGAATGTTTGTTTGTCGACATATTTAAAAAATTGAATATAAAAATATCAACTGAAAATATTAGAATGAGTTTGAATGTATTTTGAAAGAAAAAATGAGGGCGAAAGATCAAATAGTGTTTAGCGCAAATTTTCAGTAAGGTAAATTCTCGATTCGCTTTTGTGATAAAGCAAACAAGTAGTTCTGCGAACAGAACAAAACTTTCATTCAGAAAATAAATTTTTCATCTTTTGCTCAACATGAATCACTGATGGATCACGCCCCTAAGGCGAGATCCGTCTGTGACTCATGATTGACAAAATATATTCTTGACTGCCCAACACCGAGGATAAAATACAAGAACTCTATCAATAGTTCGTAGCTAGTGTAATTTCTGATAAAGACTAATCTTGCAAAATTTTAGATTGCCATTTTGAAGGATTGTCCTCCGTTTTTTCGAGAGCCCGTTTTTTTATTCAAGACTTCCCAGTTCTACATTTTTTCTACGTTCAACTTGTCTGCACTGTTGTGCGGCCTACTCAATTTTCTACGACACGAGATAGTGCCAGCGTTTATAAATTATCACTTTTTCTGGTATAAATCAAGAGAACACAAAACAAAAAAGCACATTTTATCAGTCCAAATATAAATGATTGCATATTTTTGAAGAATATTCAGTCCTCTTTCTTCCTTCCCACAAAATCGTCCATCGCAGCATTAAGACCAGTGTATTTGGCTACTGCTAACAATGCTTTCGTTGGTAAGAGACTGAAACAAAATATCAGTGCTTAAATAGTGGAAATATGTGTAACCTACGAGGTGGGTGAGAGATGGGCACCCACATAAATTACGATAATCACGAATATTTTACAACCGTATGTGCCCAACACTTCTAGTAGATTTTCTTGAAAGAAATATATTGAATCGTGTAGAGCATTGTGACATGTTTATTAACCGATAAATTGTGTAATTGATGTTTCTGGTCTAAGCAAATCCGGAAGCAGTGTTTAAAGGGAACCAATCCATAAACTGCACTTTCGGCGGAAAACAGAACTGAACCGCTATAGCAAAGTGCAGTGAGAGGTATCTGTTCTGGGTGCTTGCAAAAACATCTACCACTTCTTTACTTCCATTTAGTGGACACTTGAAACAAACCAAATTATTTTTTCAAATGTACACATTTTGAACCAGCAATACCAATGGTGGCCCAAGTGAAGCATATTCACATACTACAACGAAATCATTGTTTCGCGAAGCATTGGTCAATGATGTATCTCACGAAATTGTCACTGCATGTTTTTGTCTTACCTTTTCATCACAGCAAACACATAGAGCATCTTTGGCAACATGATCAAATATTGATTACGTAGTATCGCATCAATAATTTGAGCGACTGATTCGTCTTTGTCCAAAATCGGCAAGAAACTGTCAAAAGAGGAAAAATATTGCGTGTTATTACTTTTTGCAATGACTTTTTAATCCCAATCAAAAATTTAATTTTGTCAAGTCTGGGCCACAGATGGTGCCGCGCCTCGATGGCGCGTTCCATCAGTAACCCATACTTTAATAATTTCCCCGATCTGAGCTCATTACAACAATGCAACAAAAATTTGTGCAACGTGTTTCTCGTGCAAAACAGACCTGCTAGAAATTTAGATAGCGATAAGCATTGAAAAAAAAGGAAATATAACAAGAAAACGAAAACATATAAAACAAAAAAAGCTTTTGCTTGAAGTTTTGGTATGAAACGTACTTATTTTATAGGCCCTGTCGATCCCGACTTTAGAATAAATAGTTCTAGCGTATTTTCTATATGTCGTAAGAGGCGATTGAAAGGAAGCAAATAAGTAATAGATGGTTTTACTATCGCTCAGGGCAGATACCACTCACTGTACTAAACCATATTGATTCAGTTCCGTTTGGGATGTTTTCCGTTTTGAGTGCAGTTGCTGGTACTACATCTATAAGTACCTTTCTGCTATTAAGTGGTCGTTAGGTGGTTTCTTTTAGGCACTGCTTCCAGCCTTGCTCAGGGTGAATTTCGATAAAAAAAAAACGAAAATCGCTATAATATTCATTTCTGCGAAATTTCGTTTTTTGAAAACTGCAGTCATCGGATTCAAGACGATTCATTTTGGGTCATCCCCAAATATAAATGGGACGTTTATAACGTCGAATCAAGCCCCGGAACCTTATATCATAATTTGAATGGAATGACGAACCCGCTACATCACTTTTTCGAAAATATTGTTATGATGTGACGAAATACAGGGTGGCTGATACCGACGCTATAGTAAAAGTTCGTGGTGAAAAGACGTGACGCGTGATTTGATGTCTGCATGAATTTACGACGTCATGTGTTCACAACAATGTGACATTAACTTCCCACCCGCTAATATTTTCAATTCTGAGTTACTGACGGATTCCACTGGCAAAATTTCGTCTTAAATTTGAGGCAATTACATAAAGCAATATGTACAGTGATCCAGATATTTTTAGTGAAGCAAGATTTAAGTTTGAAAAAAAAATTTCGAATTAAAACATAGCAGCAATATTTTACTACCGATCGCAAAAAAAACATACAAAAGTGGCGCCAAACTTAGTGAAACAATATTTTAAGATTGAACAAGTTGTCAGCCTAAAAACGAGTTTGGCCATCGTTGATGCTTTAAATGTTATTAACATCACCTATTTCAAAATATGTTAAGCGCGCTGTCTAGCCAATCGAAAACATTTTTTGAATATATCTTTTGTTAAGTTGAGTATGGTGGATCGCGTCGATGAGGGCAAAAAATTGTGAATTTGTGTAAACGGGTTAAAACATGAGGTACATGAGTAACCTTGGTCTAAAATGTAAAAATCTACGAATTTAAGTGACATTTATATTATACAGTTTGAATTTGAAATTTGATTTTTCATTTTATTTATTACGTTTTACCTCGTGGTGACTCCGTCAAACATTCCAGTGTTAATATAATAAGGACAAACACAGGTAACATTGACTCCAGTTTTTCCAGTGTGCTGCAGTTCAAGGTACAAAGCTTCACTCATTCCAACTGCTCCAAATTTACTAAAAAAAGGTATTGATGACGATATAGAAGAAATCTAGTAAAATATTATATTAATTAGAGATGACTATGCCTAAAAGGTATTACGTCGTAAGAGGCGACAACAACGAAACAAAGATATGGTAGACGGTTTTATCTTCGTCAAAGGCAGGTACCACCCACTACATTTCAGTTCTGTATAGGATGTTTCTGCTTAGAGTGTGGATGGTACTAGATCTTGTAGTAGCTCATTGCGATTCGAGTGGTTGGCTTCCTAAGACGCTGTTGTCGGCCTCGCAAGAGCAAACTTCTATTAAAAACTATATATATATATATTTGTGTGATATAACTAGGTGATTTTGTTTCGTAAATGGTGATTTTTCGGAAATTTAAAAATTCTTTGTTGCAAAGGTATAAAAAAAACATGAAAGGAAAGCTATTTCGAACACTAAATTGAGGTTACAACGTGTTCAGTGAATTATCGTAGCGTTTTTGTTGATGGCACAAAAATCCATATTTTCTAGCCTGCGTCACATATGGACCGTGTCCTGTTCGCTGGGTCCATCAGTGACCCATACTTGACAAGACATGTCTGGGCATAGAACGTCCAATTGGGATTAATCTGATATTTTGTACAGTATTTCTGTACGATTATTTGCTTAATTTTCGTCGAAAGGAATACAGCTCTTGTAATATGCTCTTTTTATTTCCAAATTTTCCAAGTATGTTCAAATCATGTTTTCAGCTGATTTGAGTGGCAAGTTCAGCATAAAATTACAGAACTGCAAAAGTCTCCGAAAACTAAATCTAACCTTGCAGCATAATCCACTTGTCCTGGAACACCAAAATATCCTGCCCCACTTGCGATTGTGACAATGTGACCGCTGTTTCTCTCTAGCATTTCTGGTAGGAATGTTTTCAACGTCTGATATAAAATATGTTTCTAGTGAATAACTTTTATTACACGATTTCTAACGCTGTAGGAGAAGGGGATATCCCAAAAATGTTATTCTATTATTAAATCGGTATATGTGAAATCTAAAAACAGGGTTTAATTAGAAGAATAATAAAAAAGGTAAGGTTAATAAATGGAAATAACGATCAACCATACGAATAAAACAACGTGCATGGATTGTAATTTTAATATTTCATTTATTACGAGTTTATGAAGTTGATTGTTCTGAGAAAAGGGCCTGCAGCTGTGATCATGCATAGAAGTAATGTTGTTTTTTATCTAGAATGTTTAACGGGGAAAAAGTGGTTCCAAAAATCAGAAATCATTTTCAATCCCTGGATTTCATTACGATGTTACAACGTAATTTTTCTTATTGCTGTTCAAGCGAGCATATTACTTTCTCATGCATGTCACTATTAATCAAAACCAACAATTTACCAACGAATTCGAGAGTCGATCGCAATTAAGACTTAAGATTGTAAATAAAAGCTTGTAATGTTGTAAAATCTTGTAAAGGTTACCCAAAAGTGTGCCAAGGTGTTGACTTCCATTGTTTTCTGCATCAGATTATCTGGACAATTCAGCAATGTTTTTCCAGAAACAATACCGGCATTGTTGATAAGAATATCTACTCGACCTACATCTTGCTTGACCTACAAAGGCAAAAACAAAATCAATAAATAAAAAACGGAGGTTCAGTTTTGTAGAAAACGAGGAGAATGATTGTGCATCTCTTAGTTGATGCATATAAATAATTACCTCTCTTCCATCTTAGAAACATTATTTGTTCTAAGATATGTGCAAAATATAAGGTTGTTTAGCATATAATTATATCCATGCACGAACATCAGTTTTAGCAGTCATATAGCTATACAGAACTCGAATAATGCAAGTGGACCACTTGAACTATTTGTTTTCGGGAGTACCGGTACAATTTGCACCACTCGTGCCAATACATTTCAGAGGCATCGGAATGATATCACCCCGAAATTGTATTGTAATTTCATGCATTTGACTACAAGCCTTGCTCAGAGTGACCCTACCAGAGCGACCGATAATAAAAAGAAATTGATGTAGATTACTGACTTTTTCAGCTGTTTTATATATTGCCTCTCTGTCACTCAAATCGCACGTGTACGAATAAAAGTCCGAGCTTGCTTCATCTTCCATAACCTTAGTTGTTTCATTCAAATTATTTTGTGAAATATCCCACCCGACAACAGTGCAACCAAGTTTTGCAAATTCTACTGCAAGACGTTGTCCTGAATAAAATGGAAATGAGCAACTCCTATGAATGTTTATATAATTAAGAGTTTGGGTACGGTATTTTATCAAGTATTTTTTTCCAGACATCCTCAGTTAACACATCTTTAGTGGCTCATTGTCAAAATACACTGCGAGTAGGATTGGAAAAGGTATAATAGATATAAATATGATAAATATAAAAAGATATAAAAATATACATGTCAAGTGAATAAGTTAGTGGGCTGCTGGTTAGGCCACGAGCTCGAAATATTTCATTTCTGATTTCAAAATAATTATCAGGTTATTGCGCCGTCATATTGCAGTTGGGTGCCAAAATTTTATATATATTTACCTATTCCACTTCCAGCACCAGTAACCAGGACGATTTGTCCCGATACATCTTTCCTGCCTGGTTTGATGAAAAATTTAACGATTGCTTCTAACTGATAGTAGATGACGAGTACTAACATCCATAAACAATTCAATACAATTTCAAACCCCATTGTGTACAGATCAATTGGTGTGTTTAATATTATGATGTTCAATTTATTAGATGCTGCAAGGTATAAGACATCTATTTTTTTTAAAATACCACTCGTTTAAATAGATCACTTTGAGCAAGGGGCTATACTAATGGCTACTTACAGGGAACTAGTCACAACAGCTTACTGGTTCAACCAAGTACAAGTTACATCGGAAACATGGTGTCGATTATAATGTTCAATATAGAAAATAAATCCCAGTCAAAAAAAGTCAATGCCAATGCATCTTTTATTAAGCATGAGTCACTCACTGATGGATCGTGCCGCCGACAAAAACCAATTTGTTTCTGGGATATTCAATTTTTTAATATTTTATCACAAGCTGTTTGACAGGTAATAATATTATTTTATTCGATAACTACAACGTTGTTTTTTTGGCCAATTATGAACCACGATTTCAGAATATGTTTGTCGACCGTGTTGTGCCAATCTTCTGAAAGAGTGCTTTTGAAAGGTTTTCACTTTAGCGAACACACAAGGTATTTTGTACAAACTTCGAAATAACAAAAAATAAAAATAAAAAAGATCGGGGAGAACCAGATTCTGCAAGGTGGTTTTAAATTGAAGATAGTCTGCTATCATTCTGTCTGACGTAACAATAGACGCAAATTGCTTGTGTATATTCGAAAACTATCATCCTCTTTAGGGATCCGCCCGGCTCCGCAACTTATATAGACAAAACACGAAGGATTAATTTTCCTTGTCTTGTAGCTGCCTAAAATACATCACCAAATACTACGCACAACTTACTTTCCTCATCTCAGGGTGTCTGAACCAATTAATATTTTGCAACATCCTAGTCAAAAAAGATTTTACCTACGGGGACATCTATTTGAGGCGATGAAGAAAGATTTGATCAGACATATTTATATATGACACAAACCGCACATCTCGCTTGCAAAATGCTATGCCAACCGTCCGTGGACTAGGAATATCCACCGCTACGCAAATGTTTACATTACACGTATTATATTCTGGTACACAATATCGCAGCCACCATAAGGTCATACAGAGTTACATACATTGTTAAACGCAAACTAATATCTTTGCACAACCGTTCGAATTGCCGTGTCATGAGATGAGCTTTTCGTCCGACTGTTATGATTATTTATGGATTTGACAGAACGCAGCCTTGCGGTGTGACCCGTTTTTTGTATTCATAAACATTTCGATATTATTCTATTTCCAACCCGGACATAACAAAACAGGATTAGACAAAAAAATTCTATCATATGGTGTCACAAATCGACGAAGCTATTCAAAAAGATCTCTCTCTCTCTCTCTCTCTCTCTGTCACCACACAATTAATCGGCATTCAGTTAAATATAACCTTGCGAAGACATAACTAGCGTTTGTCAATGAAGTTAAGAGTGTTACATCAATAGTATGTTATCTAATTAGTTTAATAAAAAATAATGCCTCTCCAAATAAGTTGGGTGAGCTGCCGAATTAATCCCAGTAAATTTCATTAGCTGATACAAAATTTTATGTCCTGTCGAGCATCCCAACCATAAAAATTGTATCTAATAAAGTTTTGTCAAGTTTGGGTCACTGATAGATCGTGTCGCATAGGCGCGATCTATCTGTGACTTACGTTTGGCAAAATTAAAGCTTCTGATGAGATAAAGTTATTGGACTGTATGGATGAATAATTCAACGATTTTCTTTTTGCATTCCTATATACTTATGTATTTTTTAATTGTAATTCACTATAAGCAAGCCTAAATGCAACGCTATAAAGAACCAACTAACGGCCATTATATTGCAAAAAGCTAAATATATTATAGCTTCCTACAACTGCAATCCAAGTGTCAAACAGACCAAACAGAATGGTAGCGCTCTGCTAGCGCGCAGTAAGCGGTGTCTGTCCTGGGTCAGGATAAAACCATCTACCACTTCTTTTAACAAAATACGTTTCTAACTTTTAAAATTCATACCTAGTACTTACAAACCCACTTCGACACGATACTTTTTTTCTTACTCTGACTTTACAGTAATAACTCAAATATCAAACCCGCTTTTTCCTCATTTGACCAAGTATGAATGGATGGTTGCAGATGGATGGATTACACAGATAGTGTGGTGGACTACGGTTTTTTATTCAATGAATCCCTAATCATCGATGGTCATTACTCGAAATAACATAAATCCACCAGTTTATTATTTGTGGAATATCTTCTTGTAAAAATAGAAACTGAAAATAGGTCATTTTACAACCATAACTGCACCCCACACACATGTTTCCATTCGCCCAGTAGCGATTACGAAATCCGTTAGTTGGACAGCTAAATATTTTCTTGACATAAAACGAAATAAATCAATAATTTAACAAGTCGGAAAACCAGACAGTATCAATAGCTGTTCGCATAAAAATATACAAAGCGTATATTATCTTGTTTTACGAAATCGATCCAATAGCACGTTGTAAATTGGTTGGTTAATCTCGATCTAAAAAATTGAAAATAGGTTCCTTAAGTACTAACCTGGTTAAAACGGGTTTACGCCTCCCTATTTACACGAGGTCATCGAAAATAGTCATTTTGGCGAGCATGAACCACAAATGGATCGCGCAATCCATCAGTGGCCCACACTCGACAAAATAAAATTTAAATGCATTTTCAGATAGTGATACATCCGTGCACCGAAATGGCCGATGGTGTTGATTTAAAAAATTAAAGTAAACTAAACTTATTTGTGTTCCCTATCTATGTTTTAAACTCGATTTGAAAAATACATGTTTGATACCGATAAAATACCATTATTATATCAATGAATAAGTATAATACTACATTAGCAAATGGATCTTAACAAAAACTAGTATCTGCCACTTTACGAAACCCTCAGAATAACTCAGTAAACATTTTTTTATTGCAGAACCGTACAAAAAAATATCTGGCATCTATTCCATCTATTCCACCATATCTATTCTTGAGTTGTACAAAAATTTATCACCTTTGTTGTAACCACTGGAGCATTACCTGGTCCGTTTGTAGTGTACACAAGTTTAATTACTAGACATTATCTACTTGAAAATGCTGTGTCAAGAATGTGTCACAGTTGGATCCCGTGGCGGAGACGCAATCCATAGGTGAATCATGATTGCTAAATCTTGGTTTAATGAAAATGCGCGTTGTAAAATTGTCTCACAATTATTCGTCAGCAAATAACCCCAAATTGAATGTAATAAGCGGTGGTCATAAGGTCCGAATGATAATCCATTTCGCGTCAGTTCATTTTAATGATAGGAAATGACGCAGAGGCAAGATCGCGTTATGACCGACTGAGTTTGAAGATAATATATTACAAACTTATATTTTGAAGTAAAATTATTTTTCGATGTAAGCTCACTTTGTAATATCATTTTTAATAACACTGTTAAAGCGATGAATGTAAATATCGTCCTGAGCGACATAATTTTTGATTTTTATTTTGTCAAAGATGAGCAACAGATGGACCACGCTTAATCATTGACTCATGTTTGACAAAATATGATAAGACAACTTTTTCTAGCTGGACAATAATTCTGAGATATTCCACTACTAGTTCCTAAAATTTACGTTGCTGAGAATTACTCTTATTACTCCAACTGTACTTAATCTAATCGGAAGGGTTGCCTATTCTATAGCAACGCAATTGCTGATGCTACATTGGAAGTCTGAATAATGCCAATTATGGGTCCATAACACCCTGAAAATGCGTAATTTTAAGATACATTATACTTGTCTCTACTCTGAGGTTCTTTTGTGTAAAAATTCAAACGAACAAACGTCTTGAGTCCTCTTTGCTCGCGCTGCCTTTGTCGATTTGTAAACACAGGACGAACGAAATCAATCCCATGAAATAATCGTGTATGGACGTACACTTGAAAGCAAACTGTAAATTTTACTTTAAATACACGACTGCTGCCCTCCGTGAATCTTTTGCAGCAAAAATGCGAAGTATCAATATTATGGAGTTGGTCACATATTGCATTATTCTTATCAATGCTGTCTCGAAGCTGATATGTCAGTTGTGGGTATAGGTGCAATCCTTAAGTCATTTAACTGAAAAGGCAAGATTGTAGCGCGCCTTTGAGTACCCAATCACATTTTTTATCCACTTCATGTTCCAAAACAGGGTTCTATTGAAAACAGTTTTTACTCGATTTCGTCCGAACTCAACCTTTTCTGAATCATTGAAGCCGTAATAATAATAATGACCACGATAGCCGTTCAGGGTCGTCGGACAGTGATACACATGACAGGTCAAATTAACAGTTTGAAATAAAATTCGTGTTGTTATAGAGATGGTTGTGGATGGAATGATTTTCTATCAATTAAACTTGCTTCCTGAAATACGTCAAATTATATTATGTTGGAATATTGTCGTTTTATCGAAAGTAAATCTGAGATCAAAAACGAACATCAAAATCCCGACTTGTCTATAGAATTTTAAATTTGAACATCTAATCAAGCAATATTCAACGACCTTCGTTATATCCCGTAATCGCGGGCGTACATAAAAATCCTTTCTTTTTGTTGAAATCGAGCAGCTGTTCTAATTTTCTATGAAAAATTATTAATATTGCCACTTCAACAAAAATCTTGAGCGTACTCCTCAAGAGAACAATGTCACTGAAGAGGCCATCAACGACGTGGGCTTTCTCACACCTGGATGGGTATTTCAACCTCATTTTATTAAAAATCGGCCTTGCTGTTGTTTTAGTCATCGCTAAGTCGTCCAGTTCCGTCACTATTAAAAATATTGTAAATCTATATGAAATTATAGGAAACATTAAATTCTCACAAAAAAATGTCTAGCCAAGCATGGGTAATGGATGGACGCGTCTGGAAGGCGCGATCCATTCATACCGCATGCTTGGATGACGATGATTCAAAACTAAGCTTAATTAACTTCAACTGAAAAGTTAATTCATATATATATATATATTTTTAAAAGTGTGATATTCAATTGTCAAGTGGTCTTCGCCGCACAAATTGAACATCTTAGGAATATATTACGACAACATAACGAGAATTATGCTCATTCGAGGAGTTTCGTTCAGTATAAAAACTGCATTGTATATAGTATTTTTTTAATCTACGACATCAGAAAGGAAAGTATAGGACAAGTAAAACTAGATGAAGATATTACAGATGTATCAGAGGTGACTTTAATTGAATAGCCGTATATGTTCTAAAGGCTTGCAATTACGTGCAGAAATAATTTTGTTTTTCGGCTATTTCAGATTGTTTTATTGCAATTGAGATCAAGTTTATGTTGTTACAATTGATTGGCAGTAGAATAAAGCTTTTAAACAGGAATTTAAAAACATATTTGAATTCACTGATTTATTTCTCAACTGAAGTATCATTACAAGGGAGATGCGATAATTCTACGATTGCTGTGGTATCACATTCAGCTCTTCTGCTTTGGGCGTCCCACGAGTATCTAAAATTCGTTAACCATGTTGATAACCCTTGACCCTCTTAAAGTTCTATCACCCTATGGCCTGATGTAAAGTCGATAATTATATGTACACTGATTTGGGTTGTAATCAAAACACAAAACTCAACACTTCCTCTTCAGCCTGTTGGTCATGTTGAACTTTGTAATATTTTATGTATGACGCAAATGTGGATACAGCACGTTTTTCACGTAACTACATGATTCTACGCGAGGAACATAATTAACGTGACGTTTAAACTCATGAAAAGGTCGTATACTTTACAACATTATACACTTAAAAAACAGGACCCTGCCGTTAGAAATTACATTATTTTTTAACAAGAGAAGCATCACACACGTGCCTCATAGCGAGGTTATATCTGTGCTAAACAGAGTTTTGGATTAGTCCACGCATGTTGTTTACCATTTGTGCCTTTATCCTTAATTGAAAATATTTATTAAAAAGATTTGAAGCAAGACAATCGAAGCTGAAAGTCTTTTTTACCATCATTGAACCGATATAGTATAGCGCCGTGTTTAAGACCGGCATACCAATCGAAGAAAAATCGTCAGAGCATCTTTGGTTTGGTATGTGTCACTGATGGATCGCGTCGATGAGACGCGATCAATCTGCGACACATGCTGAACAAAATAATGCTTATTTTTGAGTATTTCTTAATAATAAATAATGCATTATCATATGTTGTCTGGCATAACTCTCTCAAAATCCAAACCATAATATTACGTGACCACAAAATCGTAATAGAATAATAGAATGTTTGGACAAGCAACGCTTGAGCTGTTCCACCTCAATAGATATAAATATTTAAATAAATATTATAACACATAGTTTCGACGTAAAGAGATAAACAAGAAACGGTTATGGATTAACCACAAATGTTTGAATGTGTTTAAAATTTATTCATGAAGTAAAAGATAAAAAATGAAGCAATGTAACCTTGCAAAATTCAAAATATTGTGTTATCATATGATAGGCAAGGTTGGCAACACCGAATTATAAGGTGTTCGAATTTGATTCGGATAACAACTTCATTGTGGAAATAAATAACTTTATGGTTACACATTACTAATATTAGCACGAATAAACTTAAATGCAATGTCTTTTCAATTTACACTCGTCAAAATGCAACCGATTTGGTCAATTCCACCTATCAAGTTTTTGTTTCTAATTTCCTCATTTTCGAAAACATGATATCAAATCAGGAAATTGAGCAGAACCTGCAATTTGCAATTATCACGTCTTTCATCTTCGATATTAAAACACTCGTCTTGCAAAAAGGAAATAGTATAATAATAGCACTCTTCTGGAACCTCAGAATCGTAGCCCCATTTTTATTTGGACAACTTAAATCTGCAACCTTTTGCGAGAAAATTGACAGCCAAGTGCCGTACCGTTTGCATCGTATCGCGGCATTCTCGCAGATTATTATTAACGTTTTGAAGTAGCTTTCGAATAGATCGAATGATTTCGAATTGCGAAAAACGCCCGACATTGAAAAATCAATAAAAAAAAAACAGTCTACACAACAAGAATTGTATTTGGTTCCTTTTTATACTTCTCATATACTACGTCGACATGCTAATTCAACTATAAATCTCGTTTGCATTACATTTAAACTGAATTTAACTGAACAGCCATTTTTTATTCAAATGCTTCCAAAATCGATCTGTTCTTGCCATCTATGCCACTGCATCGCGTCCACTTGTGCTGTAATGATAACTTTACAGTTTTGGTGAACGACAACTGACCTAATGGAGTTCATCTAAGGTGAAGAATGGTGTTTGTTAGATAAGAATTTTGGTAAACAATAGGTTAAACATTACCAGGAATAGCTCCTATGTGTTAAAGTCTATATATTGTCAAGCATGAGCTGCAGATAGACCGCGCTGCGAAAGTACGGCTCATGTATGACAAGAGAGGGTTAGTTAGTATTCAGTGAACTTGTGGTAAAATTCCGTTCTGCTGATGTCGACCACAGCGTATTAAGCTGACCGCAACATCGCCTAATAAATAAACATGTTTTGAAATGTTTCGGAGGTCTAACAACTCATCGCAATAAACTTTCAAATATGACATTTACGACAATATTGACGACGCACTATATCATAAAAAAATAAGCAATAACAAGTGTTCCCACGTCTGATTATTTCCAAATTGCAATGTCATCCTAACGTATTTCCTGCGTGTCGTAGGAGGCAACCAAAAGTAAGCAAAGAAGTGGTAGATGGTTTTACCATCGCCCAGGGTAGATACCACTTACTACACTTTACCGTGTCGGTTCAGTTCCGTTTGGGAATGTTTTTCCTTTAGAGTGCAGTTGCTGGTACTAAATCTTTTAGTAGCTCTTTGCTATTGAGTGGCTGTTGGTTGGTTCCCTTTGGCAGCTGTTTCCGGCCTTGCTTAGAGTGAATTTCAATAAAAAAAATACCATGATGGTCTATCCAACCCCCGGTAGAGGAGAGCTCTAAACAAACGATGGCTGCGCTTTCACAATTTTTTATGTGACAGAATATCTTAAATCGTCGCATAAAATGTTGGCTCAAAAGTTTTGCTAGTTTGGAGCAAAAATCATTGCTTTTTACATACTGGCATGGCAGAACCGAGTGAAGAAATCAAAAACCCTTCTACCACTCAAACAAATTAATAGAAAACTTTTTTATGTTGTCCAACAACACTAACCCTGTTTGTCCATAAGTGGCCGCTCGTTTTGGGCCCTTGCCCAAGGTGATATACTCTGATACATTAATGTAAATCTGACAAAAATTACCAAAACAGAGCGTCACAGACGCTTGCTTTTATTTCAGCTGCAGAGGCAAAAAGATTGTTCGGAGGCCTACGATTTATTTTCAAAAATTTTTTTGCCTGACATTCCAAAGCAGGCGCAAAACATGTTTTTCTTCTCGAAAACAAGAGTAAATGATTAACAGAAGTTAATGTAGTTATAGTTTATGCAATTATTGAATAAAGAATAAATTTCAACTGGATAAATATTTTGAAAAATTATACTTTCAGAAATAACATTTTAGAACTAGGCTAGCATAAGCGATTTCATTAGTCACTTATATACACAAAAGCATTTCTGAAACACAGACAAGACAAAAACATGGTTTTTGGATTACTTATCCTATTAATTGCTTTATTGTCTTCCCAAGTTCATTTCGGAGGTGAGTACAAATAGCAATATATTTTGGCCATCTCGATCAGAAACATAATTTTGTCAGATACGGCGCACGAAGCACAGATGGACCCCAGATCCACAGTCTGTTATGGCCGATATCCATACTTGTAGTATGAGGTTCTACGGTAAAATTTTCTTTTTTGGTATTTCACATTCTATTGCACAACTAATTTAATAATTTGCAAACGTAATCAATTCAATGAAATGGTCTGCCGAGCAGTAAAATGCTGTTAAAATTTTCGCATGCAATAAATTGTAATCAAGATTTATAAATTCTATTTCCTTGAAACATGAGTCACTGATGGACCGCTGACGGCGGACGATCCCACAATTGCCTCATACTTAATAAAACATATCTATAGTTCAAAATTTTCTGATCAAAGCAATGGTGTGGGAACCTTATGTTAATATAATTTGATTCAGACGACTAAGGAGGATCTAATTCCCGTATGTTATTACACCATCAAACATGTCTTATTACTCAGCAAAGCTATTGAAATATTAACACACCAAATAATTCTCCAATGACCACTACAGCTTATATTTTTCGTGGATGTTACGCCATGCTGTTTCCCTTGTTGTTTTTGTATGAATATATTTGAAGGCATCAAACAAAATTGGGGGGCATTTTTGATTACGGACACGAGTAAATTTATAGCACCGCTAACATGCGGCTATCTACTGCGACCCAACCTTTTGAGTCCTGAAACTAGATTTTAAACCTCGAATGCACAATTGGAATTTTTTAAACTTCGATTTACTATTCTACACCTTTTCCCAGCAAACCGATATTTCTTCAGTTATCTAAATCTTCATACAAAGAAACTGCAGTCTAATCTTGTATTTTTTACACTTAATTCATGGATAATGAGATGCTTGAAAATGTCAAACGACCTCTTTGCCTGAAATATTCTTTTGCCTGCACTTAAAGAATGTACATCTGGCTAAACTCAAATATTGACCTTCACCATGCAAAAAATGAATGCCAACGTAAAATATGTTCAAACTTGGGTCATTGATGGAGCGCGCCTGAAAGGCGCCCAAGTGTGATATAACAAACTTGATATATCAAACTATCTCGTTGATTTACGACGTTCCGTCACACAAATCGACGTTGCGTATAAATTGCGTCACAAATTTCTAAAAATAGATAAGTGGGTTTGGCAAAATTCTACGCCTAAGTATTACTTTACCAGTGATGATATGGTTCAATGTAGGCAGATATTGAGAGAATTGTTCCTATTTTATTGCAATTCTAAATTTAAGTTGTTGAAATCAAGGCGAGGTACTTCCAAAATATCCAAATATTCATAAACAATATAAAGTTACGATTGGCGACACAATATTGACAAAAGAACAGCTTTTCCATAAAGTCACGAATAAACCATGGATATCAACCAATACTCAAAATTTCGTTACTTGAGTTTCAAGTTAATTTTTAGGGCGTATTTGGATATAAATAATTGATACGAAAGTATATACAATATTTTGCCAATTCCGCTAAAAGTTATATATCGTGAAACATGTGCTACAGATGCACCGAGCGATCCATCAGTGCCCCATATTTATCCAATCATGTTGCATCATAAATTTTAATTCTTCACCTGTATTATCTACACTAGAAATATCTCATTGTTAAACACATACGGCACGATCCATCAATGATTCATTCTTAACAATGCATGCTTTGACAATTTTTGCTGATGAAGATGAGATCGAAATATTAAATGCTACTCTAATGCATCATCCAAACACATTTTTTTAGGTTTTTCGAATTTTTTCAACTTTGCTGTGACTTGTAGTGAACCTACCGGGGGCTTATACCCAACAAGTGTTAGGCACTGACATTTGTAGTCAACGTGTATATGTTCTATGTTTTCTATACAGAAACATAATCCTTTTTATCTAATAAGCCATGATTTTCGTCGTTAACCAAATCGAATATTTGAAATATTACGTCGTATACAAGTGCCTGTTGACGGGAAAAATTATTGATCTAATTAAATAACTTAAAAAAATTAGCGAAAACTTGATACTTTTTTCCCTTCATAGCTCCTGTCATATACTCTTTACAATTGTTTATCATGGAACAGCAAAGCAGCATTATGTTAAGTTGGTTGGGAGAAAGTTTTACTTCCTCAAATAATGGAAACACCCAATATGCACACTGTTTCAACTATGGAAAAAATAGTAAAATAAAGTACATTGCTGTAACTTCCTGTCTTTTTAAAGTAGTTCTGTCTAAGCGTGGAATATAAATTCAAGTCGCTGTCAGGGCGTGATTTATCCACCTGTTATGTATGTTAAGTCGAAAATCAATAAAATACATCACAATTCGAAAGTTACCTTCGAAAATGGCGATGATAACTCTATTACTAAATAAGCGTAGGCCGGGACTTCCGTGTGCAAAATTACGTGCTGTCACTAGCTACTGTTTGGCACATTGTTGAAAAATGTCACGGCGTAATGCCACGTCACGTAAAGCAATGTAATGATCTTTGTACCTGCTGACAGACATATGGTCTGGTATATCCCGATCATGAAGTTTATTTTATCATGCATGGTCCACAGATGGACCGCGTCTAAACGTGGCCCACACTTGACTTGGGTACACTATAACAATTACAACATTGCAAACACTTGTCGTATTATTGTTATTGTGTCGCGATATCTAACTTGCAACGTCAGTCTTCATGCCAAAAACCATATTTATTGATTAGATATTATGCAATGCAGTACAACAATTGGGTCTACTATATGCTATCGCGCTACAACTAGGCTGCAAAAATCTGTGGCAAAACAAATGCCTTGGATTTTATTGTTCCCGTTGAGGCGCCAATACACGTTGGTGCTTAGGTTGCCACTTATAGTTTTTTTTTTTTCATACTTTTTTCACAAACGCAACCAACGGTTTGCTCTACAAGTTGTCGGAGAGTGGTCGTTTCGTTGGTTACGTATGTGATTTGTGGTCGTCTTAAGAGTTAGGATGCATTATCTATTACTGCATTGCTCGTGGTCCCTTTTTGCCAGTGGCGCGAGTCGTTTGAGATCCTTGATCAATCTTTGGCTCTTACTTGGCAATAAACTAATATTTTTCATTAATAAGACGGTTCACTTCAACATCTTCCCATGCAAACGCTTATAACAATACTGACTATTTGTTGGCATAATGCGAAATCGTTCTGCCACAGATTCATCTAACTAACTGTTTTATCCAACCTACAATTCCAGAATACAAGACCTCACGCTTCACTATTCTTACTCCTTGAACTAAAATTGTTTGATCAAATATATTTTGGTCTCTCCACGAAGCGCGGTCCATCAGTAGCCCACAAAACAGAATTTACGGAAACGCGCGTATTCCCGCTAACGTCTACACAAGTAAATGGTCTCTTACGGCACCGCAAGGCTCATGGTGCAATGTCGGCTGAGTTCAGTTATTTTGCTTTGAAACTGATCTACACAACATAGCAAGCTAATGACATGGAATGGGTATATCTGAGTAAGGTAATCGTATTTCAGCCTACTTTGAATCTGATATTCCAGAAATGAGCGAACATAACACTGCGATTGAATTTCTTGCTGCAGTTGAGCACATCAATCAAATTTGGTACGCACGGATTATTAGAAAACTGAATTGACCGACGTTTTTTGCGTTAAGTAAGTGGAATACCTGGGATATGATCACCACTAAGAAGTACTGTAGATGTTGCGCTTTTGCCCAAATTGGCCTAAGGTGAAATTGTATAGTAACACAGTCATAAAAGTAGAAATGTTTTACTAACGGATAATAATTTCAATTTTTAGTTATATTTCTGTTTTTTTTTTCTAAGCTAAAAACTACAACAATTTTGTATTATTCAATAACGTTTGCTTTTTGACTGCTCGATCCTCGTTTGCAAACGTTATTTATGAACTTGCAGTCTAAAAACTAAAGGCTAAATTTCTATAAGCTCTTGAAGTGAGATAATCTCCAAATTTTATTGTCGTAACTGTACGCAATAATTAGCTGAGAACTTTCGAAAATCCTTTGCTTTATTTAAGACATTTGAAATTCTTCTGGTTAAAACATGGATATTGCAGTTTCGCCAAAATTCTCGATTCAAACTCAGGCTCATGCAGAATGTCTACAACACTTCTTGTTATTTCAAACAAGCGTATCGTACTCCACGACATTAACTCTTAGTTCTTCAGTCCCGTATGGGAAAATCCAAACGATTTCAATGGGACCATAGTTCAAACCGAATTAAAAAAAAAAAGTGATCTTGTTATAAAATATTCACATACCGCTTGTATGCGTTAGGCACGAATCACTGATGGAACGCGCCGCTAAGGCACGGTCCATCTGTGGCTCATGATTAACAAAATTCATTGATTGAACAGAACATCAATACTATGTATAGGCGCAACGTTTTTATATGCCGACAATAATTTCGGATGTGACAAAAAAAAAAATTGTCGATATACCATATTTTACAAGAATAATTTTGTGGGTGTAATTTGCGACCTTTATCCTAATAATAAATATTTAGCGTATTTACTGGTAATTTAATGTAATTGCTGGTGCTACATATCGTAGTAGATCGACAATAAAAAATTACGTTACGTTAAATTACGAGTCGTTAAAAACGTTCACAAAACAGTATAAATATTAGAAAACGTATAATTTGAAAAATGTGTTCATCAATTACAGATAGTAAAAACATTTGATTTACACCAAGAAAAATTTTCGATCGACGTTTATAGAAAATGTATGCTTTTATCATACAATTAAGCCAAAGAAACGTCCTTTATTTTTTAAAATGTTTTCGGCCGGGGATACAAGTGTCGAGGAAGTCAATATTCTTACCCAAAATATTCAATTAAAATAAAAAAGTTTTACCAATTATGAGTCACTGATGGACCGAACGTTGTAGGCGCGGTCCACCTGTACTCATATACAACGAAATGAATCTTTTTAGAGTAGAGGTAAATCTTTTGATAAGGTAGTTACCTGGGGAGTTGGGGGGATTTGCGTCACATAGAAACTTCCATTCAACACCAGCTAATCCTAATCCGATCCGATGAAATAATTCAACAAAGATATTCAAAATTGGTAGCTTGAAAACGCCTCTTTCATATGCTTGCTGGATGCACATATCCTCGACAGTAGATATAGACGACCTATAGATGGTCTTTGTACGGTTTGAACATTAAAATGTTTTTATTTTTTTTCCCAACAGGTTTGTCTGGTATATCATAGCCCCAGCCGTTAAATTCGCGTATAATATTTTGTCAATTCAAGCTAGTTAAAAGGTTTCATAGTTTGCGTCTCAAGGTCCCCTCGAAACTTGAATTTTTTCTGGAGATAATTGATAACTTCGAGTTTTGCTTAGTGATGACAGAAAAACTACTCAGTTCTCTTTTGATGCTGTTTTACCTGAATGCAAAGTGTCGATTAAACTTTTATCTACTGTTAACAAACACACGTTTTATATCATGACCCCATATTTTTACAAGTTGAATGCATCAACCAGCACTTGAAAATATTCCACATTGAATTATTTTTTTTACCACTTCTTAGAGTGGATCACCCTGCCCAGGGCCCTGTAACAGCGGTCACTTTAAAGACGGACAGGGTTACAATTACTGGAAAGAAAGACGGACAGGGTTACAATTACTGGAAAGATTTGATCTTTTCCTGTTCGGCTTAGCCTACCCAAGTTATTACACCCTGAGTTGAGTGGTGGGCATGGAAAAGCGAGAAGGACTCGCCGAACTCGTGTGCTCGAACCCGAGATCTTCAACCTGCGATGCCAAACATGTTTAACCACTAGGCCATCGCGCCATGCTATATAACGTACATTATGTAATATCTGCTATTGGCGATAACAAAACCATCCTACATCCACCACTTTCTTGATTTCTTTCGTTAGCCTCTTACGATACAATTTAGGGCTTTTAGTGTATCACGTTAGAGAACTTCTCAAACTCCCCACTTGGAATGCTATGTTGTAGTGCCTGTTTTGACGCAAGCGGGCTTATATCATTTCAAATTTTCTTTCAATTTTATTTTACCATATTATTTCTAAAATTTATATATTGGTGGTTTTTCGATATAGATTTCATTTTGTTTTAGGCGCAATATACTCCACAAAAAATGGAATTCCAAGCAACGACTAAACAGGCCATTCATCCAAAGCAAAAATGTGGACGAACAATATCAAATGCAAATGAAGGTGGCGATTTTTATGTGGCATTTACGATACCTTGAATCGACAAACTCTCTCTATTTTAGAGAGGATAATTCGTTTAAAGACCATCCTCTCAAATCACGGTCTATTTGTAGGCAATGATAAATATTGTAAAGTTTAAAATCTTACGTGATTTCAAGATTGCGACAATAATTTCAAAAACAGTAAGTTAGCAAAAAAGACTGTCATATCAATCTACTTTTTGCTGTTGAATCAATCACAAAACAATCTCAACGAAATGACGACTTGCTGTTTGAAACTCAATTAGAACAACTTCTCGGTCAGAAAAAAACTGTCGAAACAACATTTGTTAAGTATGAGTTGATGATGGATCACGCCGCAGAGGCGCGGTCCCTCTGTGTCTTGTGCTTGACAAAAATACCTTTCCTGATTAGGTTGGTTTAAGTGCACTTCGTCAGGTAGGAATTTACTCATGCATCGAATGTATATTCTTTAGTTTGCATAGAGCACTATCTATTTTCGGTACGAGCTTTAAAATTGATGTTTCAGTTATTTATGAATAGGTCAAATAAAATTCTACAAAACATGACTTTTGCGTCATCAAAATGTAGATAACAGCTTTACAGTTTCCTAAGATAAAATTTATTGCTTAAATTTTGAAAAAAGGAAATATTTCTGCTCATTAATGATGCTTTCAAATTTTATTTTAGGGGTCATCGAGTCACCTGGTTACCCACTGAAATATAAATCAAACTCGCATTGTGAGTGGTTCATTCAAGCACCGCATAAAAGTGACGTCATTTACATATATTTTATTGACTTGGATGTTGAGGAATCTAGTTTGTGTTTGTGAGTATTTTTTATGGCCGTATTTTGGACTCAGGAGAAAAGCTACGGTAAATCAAAAATGAGCTAATAAGCATTTCAAAAACGTTGGACTTCAAACTGAATATATATTAACTTTGTTTGGTATAAACCACTGCTTGCTTGTGTTAGCATGATTCTGTTGACTAAATAAGTCCGTACAATGAATACAATCCCATACATTTTCATTCCATTCGGAGATTTTATGTTTTTCTGCATCAGCCAACCGCCGTGCTATCAAAATACAAACAGTGCATTCGAATACTTTCGGGCTGACGACAACCTGTTTGGCCGGGGTACCAAAATTGTTCATTTAAAATATGAGTTAATTTTTCCTTTTTATTTATTTTGTTACCATATCTGCCAACTGATTCATGTATCTTCGGAAATAATTTTCTACAGCGTCATAACTTTATGGATTTTTGAACAGATTTTCCCTGAACTTTTGTACTTTAGAATTCATTGCCTGCATATAGCTTTCCGGATTGTGTTGTTCCGCATGGCTTTAAAACTCGGGTATATTAATAATAACTTGAAGGAATGGATTTGTAATTCTAATTTTTTCATTTATTTTATTAAAAAATATTCATTTTGAGTGATTTTTCTCTATCTCCTCGAATTTCTTTACAATTCGAATTATTTCCCGACTTGTGCCTCAAAAGTCAAACCTTTTAACTACACTTCTTTTCAGATTTGATTATGTATCGCTGACGTTTGAAAATTCTCGAGCTCAGAGATTTTGTGGAAATGATGCTTTGTCTGTTGGAACAGTGATAGTTGAACATGGAGGATGGACTCGCATTCAGTTTCTAACTGATGGATCAGCAGAGAAATCAGGATTTCGGCTTGCTTATAAAGGTATGTTTATATTTTTAATTGTTCCGAATGAAAGGATTGTCGATCCGCATAAATTTATACTGCTATCAATACAAAATCTGCCATCAATTTATTGAAAAATGAGTTAATTTCACAAGTAAAATTTTACTATTCTTTAAGCATCCAAGTTATCTCACTTTTTCCCGCACAAATTGAATAACCTTTCTAGTTGCTTGTATTATCGCCACGGCATGAGCTTAGTGACGCTAATAAGGGTGTGTGCCATTTCAGATGCAAGTATTTTAGAATCTAATTTAGCACCACTACATCATTTCAAATTGATTTTTTTAATCTGATTCTATTTTAAAAACTTGTGGAGAGTTTTATTATATGTCCAATATTCTCATTATATTGTTGGAAATTTTAAAAAATTGATATAAACGTGCGAATATTCGAAGAAATTGCGAAAGAAAATACTTTTCAAAATATATTTTTCAAAGCGTATGCTACCACGGATCATGCTTAACAAATTTCATCTCGGGAAAATCTTTGTTGAATCATAAAAATGATTATTTTAACCCAATTTTTGCAAAGCATAAGATGTACCATCGGTGACCCATACTTGATTTTTTTTCTGACTGGTAATCACCAGGATCGGTGACCCATACTTGATATTTTTTCTGACTGGTAATCACCAGGATCGGTGACCCATACTTGATATTTTTTCTGACTGGTAATCACCAGGATCGCTCATTTACCTGAATCGATTCCATCTACATCAGTATCAACGGATAAATTTTTAAAGATAAGCAGATTTAAAGAGTGTAACTTTCGCTCCCAATATATTTTATTATGGCATTGGAATTAGAACGAAAAAAAAAATCGTAGATTATTCAATATAATTTCATATATATAATGTTGCTGGTAGTCGAATTATATCGAATTTATTGTTTTTAATTTAGTTGAAAGTGGAAACAGCAAGGCGGATAACTTGCATGTACTATTGCCACAAACACAGCAAATAAAATTTACACCACTGCCAGTAAGTACCTCAGATAAATCCTCATCCATTCAAACTACAAGATACGATTCATCGAGATTCAAAGAATTATTCCGTTTTTCGTCATCTTCTAAAGGTAAGTAAAATGAAGTGTAAAATGACGATATTGCAAAAGTTTCAGTATATTTTAAGGCCATCAATTATGCAAATGCATGTTTTTGTTAATATAACTAATGAAAGTCGCCCGCCACCTTCGACTGTCTAGATGTATTTTTACAACGTAGACTCTCAACTGTAAAAGGATGAGAGTGTTAGCTGCTAGGAAAATAGAATGTAGCTCTTGCTTCATAAATTAAATTTACGGTAGGATAAAAAGTTGGAAGGATTTTCCATTTTTTTATAACTACCAATGTTGAAAATGTCTTTACACTTACTGCTTCTTGCAGTTCCAAGCTCCAGAGACGCGAAACAGAAAAGGACAACGGATCAAAGCAAAACAGTACAGAAAACTTGTCGTCTGCATAATATAGAAAAAATATTTAATGCCGGCGACATCGTGCGGATTAATTGTTTAGCAAATAAAGACAACTTGCAGAACTTTACTGATATCACGTGTCTATCAACTGGGAAATGGGCGGATTCATCATTTTGCAAACCCCTCGGTAAGTATTCGGTCAATTGTGAGATTACAGGGCTAAATGTTCAAACCCCCATTTTCTGAAATTTTCAGCTCCCGTTATATTTTGGTCATTTGTTTTGGTTAACAAGTCTGTTATTCGATGGCGCATTCCATCAGTAGCTCGTGTAAATTTCCACTACTGTGCGTTTCTACTGTCAGAAATTTTGTTTTGGTAAGCATAAGTCACTGATGGTGATGAATCGCGCCCTGGTAGCGCGATCCACCAGGTACGTATACTTAACTAAAATTGTGTGCAGAAAAGATTTCTGACTGCGTCGGAACTTGTACAAGCACCAGCGTCTAACATTGATGACAATACCTCTGTCTCTATTTCTTTACTAGAATTTATGCAACATTTTTTCTGAATTCCAGTCTGGCGTCGACATATCTCAACAATGTGATTCGTTCACGTTAATACATAAAAAATTAATTACTCTACAAGATAATCCTGCTATATATATTTGCATATAAATAAATCTTTTCCATTTTACAGAATTCGGAGATATCGTTGATTCTCAAGTTATATTATCACAATGGCAAATAGCAATGCTGATAGTCACTGCGGTTGCATGTGCAATATACGTCATTTTTACATCATATTTATTTGTTGCACAAAGGTGAGTAGGGGAAATAGGTCGGTAAATTTGAAAAAAATAATAGTTTTGTGCGAAGTACAGGCTCAGAAATGAGAGTTTGATTCTTAGAATTCCATGAGTTTTCATCTGCTGTTTTCGCCGTGAAGTATAGGATGATGGAATTAGCGATATTTCTTTCAAAAAAAAAAAAAAATACTTGTAAACTTGTCGTTTTGTGGAAAGAGATCATGCTGCTTATTTTCTTGACTATCCCGTTCAAGCATCCTTTGTGACAACAGCCACATACGGCTACGAAATCACAAGTAAATATGAAGAAGGTTTACAGTTGACTATACGATACCTCGGAATGATAGGAAATAGTCAATAAATATTTTTGTTGATCAACGCCATTATTTATATAAACAAACAAGCAACTAAAAGACAATTGAAAATAGCTTCACGAATGTCTATAAATTAATGGATATTATGTTCCATCGAACATCATTAAAATGCGTTTTTGTGCACTAAATTATGGTGTTTTTTAAATTTATGTTCGAAGAAAAAATATTTATGTGCTCAAAAAAAAAATTATAATATTTTTATATCAATTTACTATTAGGATTATTGTGGTCTCCTAATAATAATATATCTTTTACGCGTCACCGTGTTTGTATTATTACTGCCTACCAACTATAAAAATCCGTCCACATGGAAATTTACAAAACAAGTAATTTATAGTAACATCAGAAATATCGTCGGAGGTGCGATCTATCAGTGATTCATTCCTAATAATAGCATGTTTGTATATACCAGGGTGGGGGGCAAACTGCGGCTCTTGAGCCGCATGTGGCTCTTTGAGACTTTGCTTGCGGCTCTTTGATGAATTAGCCTTGATGAATTAGACATGCATTTTCCTGCTAAAAGTCAAAATACCGTTCAGTTTTGACAAACCTACACTTGGAGAAACTGCTCCAAACTGCTTTAAGGTCATACCAACCTAATTTCAAACATTTTGCAGCCCAGGTGGAGACTCACAGTATACCACGCAGCACTAATATTAATCAATAGCTACACTTCGTTGTGAGTGAATAAATTCGTATTTCTTATTGTGTTTGTGTTGTGGCTCTTTTAAAACTGGATTTTGTTATATGCGGCTCGAGCATGAAGCAGGTCTGGCCACCCCTGGTATATACTATACCCTGATATGTATCAAAGAGACCTTTGTCGATAAAATTTAACAGGATTGTTTTATTTAAAACTATTTTTCATAACTATATCTTGTATGTCTTCATGCGACAATATGACGTCACAATTACGTCAATACTGAATTTTAACTCGCAACTATTTTAGAGATCGGGAGAGAGTGAGAGGCAGTTGAGATAGTTACATTAATATGAGCCTGATTAGTCTAATCGCAGAAAATATTTATTGGGAGTCAACGCACTAAATCGGACGTAGTACTTCAGCTTTTGTTCTATATTTTCGAGTGCTCTTATCCTTTGATATTTCGCGTGTCCTCTGTATTTAATAAAACCGATTAATTGAACATAATATCGTAAATACGTTTGTAAACACTATTCAGTTCAGAAACTTTGTATAAGAAGTTCAGTAACAACATAAAGAAAATTACGAAAAGGTTGAAATTGAAGTGTAATATTTTTTAAATTAAGTCCAAGTTACCTACGCATGACGAGAGTATAAAAAAATGTTAGATAAAAGAATGCGGCGTATTGTGAAGAAGTGAATTTCCAACTGCCAAAAAAAGGTTCAAAACCTAAGTAGCGAGAATTTTTTTAAACACAGCGCGTATTTTTACGTAGAAATTTCGAAAAAAAACTTCACTGCAAGACTACAAAAGTTAATAATTGTACTTCATTCGGGCGAGAGGACCAAGTAATTTCTGGATTTCGACCAAATTTCTGGTTCGAGTCTCTTTAATTCCAGCTTGTTAATCCATGCCTACCACTCAGATTAGGATGAAATAACTTAGCTTAGGGAAATAGGAACTGTTAACGTATTACTTACTGGCTTTTGATTTTTTCCTTCCAAAAGTACAAAATTCACAAATTTATCGCGAATACTAAAAATCTTTATGATCCAATGTTATGGGCCTACTTCCAAAAATAATTTTTGAATAATAACGATATATGTAATTGCACTACGCAGAATGTTGTTTTTGAGCGTTCACACTAAAGACCTTTATCTTTGGCTGCAATATTAACTTATGTTGTCAGCACATTCTCATTATATTAAATTTTTCTGTTATCGCCCATTCTTACGTTGGAGCTTATTGGTGTTTTCTCTAGTACTCCCAATATCGTACTCGTGAGGAAATTCAATGTTTCTTGCAAATGTATTATTAAATGCGCTCGCTAGATGCAAAAATGAATGTGTATATCGAAATCTTGCGATGATAGCTTGATCAAGGTTATTATTCGTAGACTGAAGACAATTCGAAAGACTATTTGAATACTAAAAATACTTTTTGAATTAACAACAATGTAAACGAAGGTCATATTAGATTTTTTCAGTAGAAAACGTAGAGAATCGGATATATGGTTTGAGAAGTTGGTTTGTTGAGGATCGGTTACTATAGATTTGCAGGAGTAGATACGAACTTTGACTACGTATAGCGATTACTTGTGAGAGATATATACATTCTTTAAAATTAATTTAGTAGCTGAAAAATATATCTGAAAAGTTTTGAACCAACACGTTTTGCGAAGTATGAGTCACTTATAGACTGCGCCGTCGGGGAGAGGTGGATCAGAGACTTATGTTCAACAAAATAAAAATTCACATATGGATGTAAATAATCGTCTCCTTGAAGATATACGCTATTCCTACTGAAAAGATAGAGGATGTGTTTTGGCTATAGATTGGTAATTTTAGCGTTTGGAAATTCGTGAGCGCCTTATTATAAATCCGACAAAAAGTGTAAAAATTAAGAAAGAGAGTATAAAAAAAAACGCTGGGAAAAAACATTGAAGCGGTGCAGTTTTCCCAACCAGAATTTTTTTGTCAAAACATGTTTTGCCATGCGTGATTCACTAATGGATCGTGGCACTGAAACGCGCTGATCATCTGTGGTCCATATATACTCGATCGCAAAATATGTTTGCATTTCATTGTTCCAATTTTCTGCAACTATTCACAAGTAAATTGGAAACAAAAAACATTTTTTTTCAGAAGGCGTATATCTAGATCGAAATGTTCGAGATGCAAACGACAATTGAATTCTATGCGACAAGGAAGACATCTTGCTAATTCCAATTACGAGTCAGAAGATTGCACATTTGCTTGACTGTAATTTATATAAAATTGGGTAAAGTTTTTAGACCGTTGAATGATATCCCAGCCAAAAATTATTTTACCAAACATGTTTTGTTAAGTGTGGACCAGTGATGAAAAGCGCCGCCCAGGCGCGGTCCATCAGTAGTTCACGATTAACGAAATTAAATTTCTTACCGGGTTTAATCTGATGTTGTTGAGACAGATTTTTGAATGGTAATATTTCCTTTTAACTAGATACTGAAGAACTGAAATCATTCCAATTTAATGGTAAATGTCCAACTGTTCTTCTTTCGACGGAAAACTTTCAACATCATTCAGAGGGGATACTACTAATTGCATTGAATCATAGCGGGTCAACGGCCGTTTGGTTTACTTGCGTTCAGAGTGAATTTGCTGATAACACATTTTCTAATATCTCATTGCGATGCAAGTAGATGTTGGCTGATTCTTTTTAGGCGCTATTTCCGACAGCTCTTTGAGTAAATTGGATAAAAGCGTTTTTTTTAATATTTTTGGCAGTTTCTCAAGGCAACTTATGACGTCGACGACGAGTCAACCCGGAATCGGAACAGAAGACGAAAGTTTATGGTGGCACCTTCTTGTGAGTCCGACAAAAATGTTTCATGATCTACCAGAAACAGTTGCCATCGTTCTGTATTGCTGCGTAATTGTCGGAGTAGTTTTACTCACATTGATACTTATGTGGTTATGCTCTAGTTGCCTCGCTAAAAGGGGCAAAAAGAATCCAACAAAGAATCGTGAAACAAGCGATTCGAGAAAAAACAATTCAGTATGGAGTACTTCGGGATCTGGTAAAATCAACGGTCACGATAACAATGCATTTGAGATGCAGGAACGAAACATAAAACAACAAAACTTTGATACATTTAAACACGTGGAATCGATGCCATGGTGGGATTATGTATCAAATAATCCATCCGTCAACTGGTATGAATACTATCAGAAATCTGGAGGAAGGAATCGATCAAAAACCTGCGAGAGAAAGGGCTATCCATGGCGATCAGCTGGCGATGCGAATCGCGGACACAAACGGAAACGTTCATCAAAATCACCAAAAGAAAAATATGCACAGATCAATGATATTGATTCTTGCTGGGAAAATGTTCGTCCACAAAACGTCGATGCGTCACAATATTGGCAACGCCAAAGAGCGCTCGATACAAGATACTTTCCGAGATTTCGTATGATTCCGCGGGCATCTTGGTCAAATGAACGTCTTCTGGGATGTTTTGGGCCAAATTGCTCTGGAGATAATTACGGCAATCACAGCATGGCATCACTCACTTCCACAGACATGCAGATTATGCAAATGATAGCGAGAAGACGTGGCGGATTCGTCCGACCTACAAGGGGCGACGTATTTTATGGAAATTGCCTAGCTTTGGAACCTTCGAAAGGTAATTGCCAGCAAAAATACACCAAAAATTCAACGTCACAAACTAGTTCCTATGACGACCACAATCTTGAAGTGGCAAGGAGACATACGTTTCGTACATTCAGTGCTAATAACGACGCATCGACCCACCCTACCACGTCTACTCCGTTACCAAAACCTCCGGAGAGCCCTCCATCTTCAGAAAGTTATATGCTCGACATGCCTCCTCCTCCACCATCGCCACCTGCTTATCCTCCTCCCCCGACTCCTCTACGTTCTCAATCTCACAGAAATGATATTGAACTTCGGCTTTGACGGATCAAGATTAATTTTGTAAAATAGACGGATTTATTGGGGAGAGAACGGAATTGTGAGCGCGTTCCATCTTTGAGTCGTGCTCGACAAAACCAAATTACCTGATATTAACCAAATGAGACCATATTCCAGATTTTCACATTTCGACTTTAGAAAACATTTGTTGTCCTCAAGAAATACGAATGCAACCATTCGTGATTGATTACAATTACTAAATTGCAAGCCAATCTTCTTTTCTTTTATGTTTTGAAAATTTTATGAGTACAATTCTGTCACCTGTAGTGACGTTTACTTCAGATATTTTTTCAACTCATACAACATCTTTCCTAAAATGTTATTCTTTAAGTAGTAATAGATATAGACAACTGGAGAAATCGTATCCCCGCCTACACCGAAAACAGTGTTGCGTAGTACTGTCGTTCAATCCAGATAAAAGTACCGAGTTTAGTATACCTAAGTTCATTTCAAAATACTTGCTATTAATGCAGTTTAAAAGTTTACCAAAAGCTTTTGAAACGGACAATTAGAAGATTTCAATCGTCAAATCTATTGAAATTCCTTAAAAAAACAATGATTACCACCTATACAGTACCTGGTTTTTAATCAAGATAGTGCCTAGTTTCGAAAGTGGACCTGGGTTACGAGTGATATTTCACCTAGTTTTGCATAAGTTCTCCTTACTATATTTAGCTTAAGTGAAAACTAGTTTTCAATCACTAGTAACGTGCATCTTTGTTATTACAATTTACACTTTTTTTTCTGTGCGATGAACTTAATAAATTTTTCCTATTTATATCTATATATTGGAAATTAAATATTGGAGAATTAAGAACTCTTATCGCGATACGTTATGTTCATTGTTTGCTAGAAATCGAGCGATAATCTCGTTTCCTCCAGAACTTGCGCCGTTCTAATTAGGGGACGAAAACGGAATTGCATATTTTGTATTGGTGTGGCATCGCTCAATAACAGGCAACCAGGTAGAAATTCATTGATTTGATAAAAATCTCTTGGTTTTAAAACATAAGCTGTATTTTACAGACAGCACCTGTCTACGCTATCTTAAAAGCAGTGATACTAAAGCCCCATACTGCGTGGCCCCATAATTTGAAAAAAAAAGCTACCGAATTTTGGTAGCAGTAAACGAAAATAAACGAAAATGAGGTATTCTGATAAATACAGTTGCAGATGTAGAATAGGATTTCATTTTTATCCTGCGGGAGAGGAAAGCTGAGAATACAGCTTAATCATATGGCGAACTACAATCTCTCGTGCAGATACCAGTATAATCGGTTTGACGGTTTTTTTGGTCATCATTTTTCCTGTACATGGACCTTGTTGGTGTAGGAAGCCGTAAACAGTGCTTACGTGAACCACCGTGCACCGGCGAGGCGTCCAGCAGACCCTCTTGCATATAATCATCATCCCTCACGGGATTCGAACCTGCGTCAAGACGACCAGATTGTGTCGCTTGAAGCGTATTCCCAACCCTTTACCGATTAAGCTAACCGGGCACAGAGAGAGAGGGAGATACCAATAACAAGCCGACATGTGAACAAAATCATTTTATGCTGTCATGCTTTCTCCATGTCTTGAATAGATCTGAGCGATACACTATAACAAAATAAAAATATGTTTGGGTGTCCGGTTAGCTCAATCGGTGAAGCGTTGGGAATACGCTCCGAACTACGCATCTCTGATCGTCATTGCGCAGGTTGATCGTCAGGGATCAGATTATGCGAGAGGGTTCGAACTGTGGTTCACCGTGCACGGGATGAAAAAAAGAAATGCGGTGACCAAAAAAAAAAACCCTCCACCCCGAAAACGAGAGCACGAGAGGTCGTGGTTTGCCATATGGCGCTATATTCTCGACTTTCCTCTCCCGTCGACCCGTTGCAAAACTCTGCAACCGGTTACAGGCAGTCAAATTTTTTTTGTTGAAACGTAAGATCGAAAACCTCGATATGACGATTATTTGTGGGGATGACAATCGATTAAATTTAGATCTTGCTATCGGCCGTTTGTACGGTAGTAGCTGGTTTTTGCACTACGGTCGATGGAAGTATATCACCAACAAGGCTCACCACCACTTGTGAAGGGTGCGGACAGTGGATAGATATTAAATATCACGTTAGCTCAATCGGTAAAAGCATTATGAACACGCCTCGAGCTACCCACTTACAACCGCCCTGACAAGAGGATCGATTGGTTGGTTATTTGCGAGAGGTTTGCTGGACACGGTGGCTCACGTAAGCGCTGCTTACCGCTTCTCCCCCCAATCATGCCCGCGCATTGAAAAAAATGGTTAAGCCAAAATCCTTTTCTACGGTCCGAAACTGGTGTTCTCACGGGAGATCGTGGTTCATCATATGGTTGTATTTCCAGCTTCCCCCTGTCGAATATAAATGAAATCATATCTGTGCATTGAAAAGGAATTCTCCTGATCAACGGAATGATTTACTGAACCAATACTTCCTTTTGTTTTACCATTGTTAGGACAGTAAGAGTATTCTCAACGCATTGCGATTGAGCTAACCGGTTCTACACGTTCACAGACAGGTAATGAATGACGTGTCTAAGAAAATTTTGCGAAAGTTGCTAGTAACTTTTGTGCAGTTGAGCATTATCAACCACATAACGAGTTTTTGTCATTGAAATGACTACACGTCAAACCATCGACGCCGCACCGGCCTTTTTACCAGTATATACCCACCGTTCACCACTCAACCCCCAGCCTTAACTGTGACATCACTAGGAGCTCAACCTATTTCCAATAGGTCTTTCAATCACTCCGAACAGAGGCACCTTACTTTTTGAGAGTGTATGTGTTTCTTCGTGTGTTGAAATCACGATTTGCCGTATTTTACAACAAATGTGGAGCATATCAAATTGTTGCTACTCAATAATCCAGGAAGAAACTTTTTTTTAAAATAAAATTCAAGAACACTGTTTCAATTTGTGCTGTATAGGTAACTGATGGAATGCGCTGCTGACTAAGCGATCCATAAGTGACCAATACTTGACAAATTTTTTACAATAATAATCACTAATGATGCCCAGTTTCCAATAGTAATTCCTCAAGCAATATCGTCCTTATGTTCTCATTGATATAAGGTTCATGGAGCCAACATGCAACATATGTCATCAAAATATCACGACTTGTTTCCACATCTCTAATATCACCATTTGACATCAGATCAACATGGGCAATATCTTCTACAATTGCTTTTTTTGCTCGCAGTTCTTCATTGTGCATATTAAAAAGGTCCTTGGCAGTTTCAAAAAATTTTGATGTTGCCCATGTCATGAAGTATACCTCAGATGAACTGAAAAAAATCAACACTGGTTAAAAACCTCAAATTTATTCCATTCAAAATAGACGCAGAAGCACTGTGCCTGTAAGTAACCAACTAAAACTATTAATATAGCAAATATCAGTGGGTTTTGATATGTTTATCCAATTTCAACTTATTGAAAGCAAAAAAATCATATTAGCAAAAAGCGTTCTGTTGTAAAACAATGCTCTTTTTTGATTTGTTTTATCTTGCTAGATAAGAAGATAGATAGAAGACACATTCAACATATGCGACTTAATTTTTGGCAGTGAAATTACTCATAGCAGTTTTTGACTTCGTGAGAAAATGATTGACAGGGATCAGTACACATAATGTAGTTCTGTAAAGAATTTTCAATAACCTGTTTCGACTATAAAAAGATTTTTTTTTATTCATCAATAGAATGATATTATGATCCAAAGTTTTTGGGATGAATGATGAGCATTTTGAAACCAAAACGGGATGTTTAAAGCTTTTTAATTTTTGCTACTTTCTTTTTAATATGCTGCATAACCTGCCAATATAACCAAATGGGGAACAAAAATTACCTGGATGCAAAATTTATTCAACAGTCAGTAATTGGAATTACCTTTGAGATTTCATTCCAGCTATCTTATTGAATTGTTCTGTGATTTTGTTCATTTTTCTACATAGATCTTCCATATTTTCATAGACAGCTTTCAAATCCGTGCAGAGTTTCTCTAAACCATTTGGGTAACAGGATTTTTCATCAGTTCCTCTGAAATACAGATGAAGAAACGAAGTGATAAAGCGAACAGATATAGAAATCATGACTATGCTGAAAAGCAAACAAAATATGACAAAAAACAGCAGAAATCTGATTTTTCAAATTGTGTTGCTATCAAGAGTACTTAAGTAATGTAATGTAGTTAGTTCTTGACATAATGAATGAGGTAAAATAGAATATTTTAAAAAAAGTTTGCAATATCAATTTCCTAAAATTAAGAAACACAATCTTTAATTGCTCACAGAATATACAATACTAAATTGAGTGCTGAAGACACATCCAATACTCAGAAAGACTGGGAAATATTAACAACTCCACTACTCGGTGGAAGGCATTTTTAGCATTTTTCCATCTGAAGAAAATGGCATGAACATTTCATACACCCTGGAAGAAGAAGATACTGGTCACTCTGTTTGTAAACATTACGACTAGTATGTTTCGACTAGGATAGGATTTCATTTTCATCCTATGGGAGAGGAAAGTCGATAATACAGCTTAATCATACGGCAAACCAAAACCTCTCGTGCAGTGGTGAACGTGAACCGCTGTGCACCAGCGAGGCATCCAGCACATATAATCATCCCTTATTGGAGTTTAAACCCAAGGCGTTAGAGATGCGTTGCTCGAAGCGTAACCCCAACGCTTTTTACCGATTGAGCTAACCACACACCCCAGCTAGAGCACTGGAAGTGCGTCAGACAATTATTACATCAATGAACAAAAGCAAAGACTTGAAGAACGCAAAAAGTTTACAGATGGCAAAAACAGTTAAACTAGAATCATTTCAAGTTTTTCCAAATTGATCCATTTCGAGTAAAATCATGATAACACATTACAAATTTTAAGTTTTTATTGGTATTAACTTCATACAGCCAGACTTGCTTGAAAAGAAGATTCAATTTATATATTTATTAATTTTCAGGGAAACAAGGATTTTCCAGATGAATTTGCACTATTCTATGCATTGAAATGACAAATGTTCAAGAATTATTGTCCAAAAATATATCTAATATCCACAATTAGCTACCGGTATATCGAAATACACTTATATTTGAATGCATTTAAATGTTCGACATCTCTGTTTGAACATAATTCTACCACTACGATTGAATCACATATAACTTCTTTAGCACCCAACCAAGTCGGGAACATTTTGACCAAACATACTTTGGTAAGTATGAGCCATGGATGGATTGTGCAACCTTGGTACGGTCCAACTGTGGCTCATGTTTGACAAAATAAAATTTTGGATTCTGCAGTGCAAAACAGTCTTTATATGATATTATATTAATCAATACCTCGATGCAATTTTCAAGTTTGCAATACCAGATACTACATTGAATCCCTGGTTTTTTAAATTCTCCCATTTTTGCACTGAATTATATAAATCAGCAGCTGAGTCCTTTATTCTCCTCTGAAAACCTGTCAATTGTCCATGCTGTGGTGTGGACGATAATCTCCTGGTCTTGTTTCTTTCTGGAGTCGCCATTGTTAATTTAATTTGTTTAGCTATTTTCTTCAGATGTATTCTGACAGGCACCCCTTTTGCCTTTGCGTTTCCTAGATGCTGCTAATAATTCAGCCTCACTAACTTCCCTGGAAATAGAATTTTTGTATTCGACACAAAGTTTGCTTTTCAAGCATCACATGAACAGAAAAAGATCAGAATTATATATCATGTTATACAAGATTAAATAAACAAAGTTTTAGCCCATTAAAATAGTATCTCAAAAAGTGAGATCATGCAGAATCTGAGCGGACATCAATGCACAAATCACGGCCTAACCTGAGATGGTCCTAATCGAATAGTCGGGCATTCTAAAGTTACGATTTAAAGTATTTCTGATTTTGAATTATTCTCATATTGATTCATTTTGCTGTGAAATAATGATATATTTTACAAAGCAAAATTTGACAAGAATCATAATTTTGCTGCAAAATAGGATCAAATATCAAGTAATTGGGGATAGGATTTTCACTTTTATCCTGCGGGAGATGAAAGCTGGGAATATGGCTTGATCATATGTTAAACCATATCCTCTCGTGCAAATACCAGTTCCGAATCGGGTGTAGGCTTTTTTTTTGGCTCAACATATTTCTCATTTATCTTATGCATGGACATGTTCAGTGGATGAAGTCGTGAGCATTACTTACGTGAACCTGGATGCCTCCAACAGACCTCTCGCATATAATCATCATCCCTGATGGAATTAAAACCTACGTCAGGACAATTAGAGATGCTTAGCTCTAAGTGTATTCCTAATGCTTTACAAGGAAAATCCTCGTCAAACTCAAAAGCATTTCTTTACTTACTTGTACATTGAATTATCAATTTTATAAGTATTTGCAGTTATATTAGCACGATAACTCTGATCATCAACTTGTTCTAATTGAACAACATGCTGCCTCAATATCATAGACGTATCGTTTGCAACTTGTATTAGTTCTTCAATCCTATAAGATTTAAAAAAATGAAAACTAAATGGATTATTATGTTGTTTCTTCCCAATCAGTACTGTACTGTGTAGATACGTTTTGTCAAGTTCAGGTCACTGATGGACATACCGCTGAGGCCCGGCCCATCTGGGTCTCATGCTGGACGAAATAAAATTTCTGAGAAGGATAAAAGATTTCGGGCATGCTGACATTTAGGAATGGCAATCAGGAATACTTTACTATTCTATACTGTATAGTTATCTCTCGTAACACTTAAATGAATCCACAATATAAAATCTCATTCTTAAATTTCTGCCAGAATATAAAAATTGAAATCTCATGAAGGTTATCGCTACATTCCCGATTAACATTAAAATTTCACATTTTTAAGAGAGCATTATTTCAGATTAGGTTATAGGCTATCGCATAAAGCTAAAAGACTGAAATGTAGTGAAATAAAATGTTATGTCCCGAGAGACAAGATGTTGTAAAATAATTTGCCCAAGGCGGGCAAATTAAAAATATTTTTATTCCAGAAGAGCGCTATTGAGGGCGAATATTTATTTCATTAATGCCAACAAGGTTGCTGGCACTGCATACATATGCTGTATGTGTATGGAGATATGATGTTCTTTAGGTTTTTTTTTGAGATTTGGGTAGTACACGGAATTTAAAAATTTCAATATAAAATATGCATAGGCCAACTTTTTGGGATCTTTCTCCTGCAGGTGTTTTCTGAATTCTTCGTTTATTTTGAGTCTACCAGCTTCGAGCGCTTTTCTATCCCCCTTGAACACGTCCAGTCGAGCCCTGTGTAAACCTTTGAAGGATCTGAGTACTTGTGTTTGCAAACTCATGACTCCATAGGTGCACAGTATGGAAAAACGTAGTGTTGTTTAAATAGCTAGATACGGTACCAACTCAACTGTAATATTGATAGGCTATGTTTATTGTTTAATAAACCTGTCTGTCCACACACAGAAAAAATGGGTCTGGTGAAGTTTTCAAAGTTGGAAGTCACTCATTTTATACGGTATAGCCCGGGAGACAATAGGCTTGATCAGAGTCTATACCGGTACCGTAAGTTAGTTATGCTGTATGTCTACTTACAGGGTCTGATTACCTATACGGTACAGCATACGGTACCTGCCCAACCTAACTTACATCAAAACCGGTCCACTCAGCACAGGACCGCGTTCTTATTCAGCGTTGCTCGAAACAACGAACATGTTTTCTACAGTTTACAAACTACTATACGTTTGTACTTCCAAATGGTTTGGGAAGGCTGAATATATAAATTATTTCATTAGACAGTTTCGAAAAAAATATTCAAAACTTGCATCCTTACTCAATACGGTACTTGGCTATACCTGATACTGTACTGTGTATACATCCACACCGCGCAGGAACGCCGGATGCAGCGAATTAGGGATTTTAGGCCGAAATTAGTGCTTGGCCGAAAATTTGGCGATTCTAAATTTGCATCAAACAAAAAACTTGGAGTATCTTGGATCATGAGCAATCTGCAGTTTAGCAAGGACATATCAGTGGACGCGATCTCGATCAAGTATATTGTATAAAAAAATCATGAAAAAATTTCAAAAAACGCTAGTTCCAATGCGTGAATGAGTGGATAGATGATTTTTTTTAAATCAGAAAGGTACATTCCAAAGATGAAATACAAAACCGGACCTTCTAAAACAATGATGAAAATTTAGCGTAAAAAGTCGTTAGAACGTTGGGGGATCTTAGGGGGATACGGAGTTTCAAATCCGGTAAGCCTACAACCATCAACCTCAACAGGAGCCGTTCCAACGTTCATTTCAAATATGCATTCTTTTGAAAGTAATCTCAAAATTGTGCGTTTTACGTGTTTTGGAAAAATAATTTCGAATTTTCAGTCGATCAGCACAAATCCACATCTAACTAACACTTTGAGCAACCCTCTCCGCAAAATGATTTTGCCCTCTTCCCTAGTCTCTTTATTTTTTTTAAGGATTTCGCTCTGAAGCGAAAGATCAGAAGGAGTGTAGAAATGAGCTTTAATATCGGTTTGACACAGTTATGAAATGAATAACTCAAATATAATTTCAAGACTCCATACCTTGTCTGTCTCATGCGTGAGGTGTACATATATCACTGAATAGATCAAAAAGAGTGCAAAGATGGGCTTTGATATTAATTTGGCACAGTCCTGAGATGAATAATCCAATTATAATTTCAACACTTCATACCTTATCTGTTCCATGCATGGCCTCACATATATCACTGGATAGATCAAAAAGAGCGTAGAGATGGGATTTGTTACCGATTTGGCACAGCCGTGAGATTAATAACCCAAAAATAATTTCAAAAGACCATACTTAGTCTGTCACATGCGTGGCCCATACATATATCACTGGATAGATCAAAAAGAGTGTGAAGATGGACTTTGACAATGATTAGACAAAGTTCTGGGATGATCAACTTCAAGACACCATAACTTGTCTTTCCCATGGATGGCCAATACGAATATCATTGGATAGATCAGAAAAAGTGTAAAGATGAGCTTTAATACTAATTTGACAGAGTCCTCAGATGAATAACCCAAATATAACTTCAAGACTCCATCACATGTCTGTCCCATGCATTGGTCACATATATATCATTATATCAGAAAGAGTGTAAATATATGCTTTGCAACTGCTTTGATATAGTCCTGAAATAAATAATAAATAAATCATGTCTGTACAATAACACATATCATTGGGTAGAGCAAAGAAAGTGCAATATTTGCTTTTGAGCTGATTTGGCATATTTCTGACATGAATAATTTAATTAAAATTTCGGACTCCACGCCATGTCTGACCATGTATGGCCCATACGTAATCATTGGATAGTGTAAATATATGCTGTGAAACTGATTTGACATAGTCCTGAATGTAATCCATTTGCAATTTCATGACTCTACATCATGTCTGTCACATAGTCCCGACATAAATAAACCAATTGCAAGACTCCACATCACGACTGTTCTAGGTATAGCCCTTACATATATCATTGGTTCGACCAAAAAGAATGTAAAGATAAAATTTGAAACATATTTGACATAATCTTGAATCCTGACATAAATAATCTAATTGAAATTTCAAGACTCCATATCATGTCTGTCCCCTGCAGGACCATGGATCCCCTGTCCCATAGATATATCATTGATTTCATTAAAAATCGTGTGTGGTTTAGAACTGATTAGACATAGACTTGACATAAATAATCTGAGTGTTATTTGAGACCTCCACATCTTGTTTATCCCTTGCATGACGCACACACATATCATTGATTCGATAAAAAAGCGTTCAATGGTGTGCTTTGGATTGATTTAACACAGTCCTGAAATGACTGCTCTATTCACAATTCCAAACGTGTTCCATGCATGGCCCATAAATATGTCATGATTTAATCAAAAACATGTAAAGATAAGTTTTAGACTGATTTGATAAAGTGCATGGTGTATATATGATTTCTTTGGATTATAGCGGTAGTATTCATTGCCTGGTTTGATATCCTGACAAGTAAACTTTGATTTTGCCTAGCTTTGCATAACTTTGTTAGAAACTTGGTCCAGAAGTCTGTGTGCTGTGTGATCTTTCAGTTCCTGCATCCAGTGATGACATTTTTTATCACGGTCAGGCGAAAGCCTTCGTAGTACTGTGTACACTGTTCTAGTTAGTGCTGTGATAGCAGTGAAGAGAAAGGACTGACACAAGTATTTGGTGGGGTTGGAAGATAAGTCAACTATCATTCGCCGACCAGAAGAATAATTTGAATCTGAATGGATCTCGAAATTGGACTGACCCATTATGGGAGTCTCATGTCCACGTAGTAAAGAAGTTGGATGGATACCAGGTAAGAACAGACAGAAATACCCAACAGTTACAAAAGAATAAAAAACTAGATAGATGAGGCAGAGTGCTTACAGGTTGCATTTGTTCTAGTTCAAATACCAGAAAAATATCGAACAAAAGTATATTATATATCTAATATAATTAGCTTGAAAGTACCCCATTAACGTGCAAAAGTCAACAACTTGAATGCTAAGCAGTCGACTGCCACATTATCACGCTTGGATAGCTCAATAGGGAATGCACAACGTAAGACGTCCAACCTGTTAATTTAGTCACAACTGGTGCTCTAAAAATACACCCACTAAATAAACAACTTGAATAAAATCACTATTCCATTGTAGGCCTGAGGTTTTCCAGACAAGATATATCTCTATTATTTATTAACCAGTTTACTTATTCACTACATCTTATTATACCAGTTCGAAAAAAATGATTCGTGGTCGAGAGACTTCATATTTTTGGTGAACACGCACGGGGCAAGTTGCCGTAGTTTCTATTTAAAGAAAATTGGAAATATTATAATCTTATTTGATCCCCAACTACAAAATATGAAGTCTAATGCGGGATACTTGACCCTTTTACAAAATTATATATTTGAAGCAATTTTATTTCGGAATAGCGTCAAAAATCCGAAACATCTTTGTACATCTCAGCCTATGTAATTTATTTTATTAAAAATGCTAATTTTGCTTGATATTAGAACAAAAATTCTCATTGCAATTCTCAAGGAGATTCTTGTTTCAATTTTTCTGCAATGCCAATAAATTAAGGAACGGAAGTTTTCCAACGCTATGTTCAAGCCCATAATAATAACTTCTAATCTTAGGAGGTAAAGTATAGTCATCGATAACGGCATAAAATGAACTAGTTGCGTGTTTTTTATTTTTAAATTATTATTTTTATCATTAACATGTTTGTAGCTTCAAAATCACCCGAGCGTAAGATACAGATCAATGACAGCATATAAGCGAATGACAATAAGTTCGCGAATCAGGATATTTGTTTGGGCGAATATGTAATTTAAATTTGTTTTTGATCGGGTAAAAAGTTTGTATTTCACTAACTTGAGCTTAAATATTGTTTTATAGCATACCATACATTGTTATAAAATGTTTTTTAATATTTATATTCGGCGTTTCAAAATAAATAAATTAATCCATCCCACATTCTCTATAACATAGCAAATGGAATAATCAACACCTCGTGTGTTATGTTCACACTTTCTCTTGTGTGAAATGCACCGAAACGAAAAACATCCAGATTACTATAAACAACAATGGCTAACACTAAAACATTTTGGTGAATTGTTGATGTTACCTAAAATTTGGTATAATATGATGATGAAAATCTGGCAAGTTGGTATATTTTCATTTGATTGACAATGAGGGCATAGATCCCCTCTGAATTGACTAGATAATCCTTTTCCTGCCCTTTTGTCTCGAAGATGTTATCCACTTTGTAAATTCGTCCCTTTTCTGAAATTATGTGGTATGAGTAGAAGCTATATCTTTGACGGAAGCTGTCGGAGGAAAATTAACAATAATACAGTTTATAAATTTCCACGCACTATACACGATTAACCAAATTTATTCTGACAGGTCAATTTAAATTCGCCATTTTGTTTTTTACATCCATTGAAAAAGTTGTTCCGTATTGTTCTTAAGTTCTATGTTTTTGTCGTGATACATTTTACTAATAGATATGTTGGCTCAATTTGGTCGCTGCTTCCGACTGCATATTTAGTAACACTTTTGTAATTAGGTTTTACGACGATTACGAACTTAATTAACGTCGTATTCGTGGTCATCACATCATTTCATTTTTAATGTGGTCTTTAGTTTCTCTTGAAATTTTTTAATTCAATTATTAATTCAAGTAAAACTGCGCATGCCACATATTCAAAATCCTTTTCCGGTTTAGGATACGCAGGTAATAATTTATACAAGTTGCGTATTGTAGATGACCAAATCACAATTTCGTCAATTCTGCTACTTACCGGTAATCACTTTCTTGGCAACATTTACATAAGAAAATGTTACTTAAAGAAATGTAAATAAACCGTTGTAATATTTTGTATTAATATCCTTGACAAAGAACGTAATTATACTACCCTAACCATGGTCTGTGATATAGGATTTGTTGATCAGGTTTATAAGAATTCATGAATCAATCATGGAGCAAAAGCGCTTTTATTTATGACAAACCACGATTAGAAGTCCAAAAGAGAAATTCAACACCCAAACCAAAAACACGCCGTTTCAAACATAAAATTAACTTGCGCAGGGTGGGCTGACATTTCGTTTTAGTTTTTCATTTCAAACTCATTTGTACGGCTTTCAGGAAAGTTAAGTACAACTTAAAAGAGACTGTGCACCTGTCAAGTGTAGTCCCCAAGCCCCCATACCTCGTTTCCAACAACCCTTTCCCTGCGGTTAGTGCAAATTGAATTGTATCTTTATGCTCACGCTAGGAGTCTGCCACATTCAACGTCGTTGAGAACAAGCGGTGTTTATTTATAGTTTCCAGTGGACCATCAAGCGGGGTTACATAATCCACTCAAGCTCGACGAAAATCTCAGCTGCTAGAAGACACCGCACGTGCACTTTCCTCCCTGTGATAACACAGACAAGTAGAAAACTTCTTTTGTTTATATTTTTCCCTTGATTTTAAAGATATCATATCGCATTTTAGCGGACTCTTGTTACAAACGCATATCTTTTTCCAAATTCCAAAACTACAGGCATGACCAGGTAATTCGCTCAGGAAACTAACTGATTTTTAAAAATACAGGCTGTCATAAACCACCAAGTTCATTTTACTCAAGCACTTATCCTTAGATAGAACCAACGCGAGCTAAAATATTCATTGTTTTTGATGATACTTTGATGTCGTATTATGGGAAATCACTTTAATTTAAAAATGTTAACGCGCATTTCCGTAATTATTATTATCCCAATTAGAAACTATATTTTCTTAAGGTTATAAACAGATGGTCCGCGTCTTGATGTCGTGATCCATCAGTGTCCAATGCGTAACAAAATTTTTTTTAATTATTTCACTGAAATAGAATTATTTGAAATACAAATAGTTGAATGTCAAATACGAACTAGAAATTGGATGTAGTGACCCAGAACGAGAACATGACCCCATCGCTTTGTGGGGTATTCCTTTGTTGAAATATATTAGCTTTCTTCTAATTTTGAAGCACATATGATATCTCGGCGATGACGGCATTCTCGGGCGCACTTCAGGCAGGACCGCTCATAATTGAAATGTTTTTCACCCATGAAGTGCACGCCAAAGACTTCTGTGACCCAAATGGCCTGGCACACCATAACTTACTCTTACTCTTTAATACTTTCCGACAGATGATGCGAAATGTCAAAAAGCAATTATGTTACGACTTTCTTGAATTAATATGGAATTTCTCTTGCGACGCGGTTGATATATTAAAATCCTGAACTAAAAGGTCGGGCACTCCTTTTTTGTTTCGTGGGATGCAACTTATGTCACAGTCCATATATCACGTATGGTGGCTTATCGGATTGTGATTTGGCCATATGCGTCACACCCTTTTTTTTTTCAAACCAGATGTAGTTGTGCCAAATATTGGCCATAGATGGATTTCGCCACCAGGGCGAGATTTACCTGTGACAGTTTCAAATGCTCAACAATATTTCAATCAAGTTTAGTTTTGGTTCAAAATCACTTATAAATTTAGTATTTTGCGACAATCAAATATTCATTTGGAAAATGGTTTCCTCATATTAAATAATAAAGGGCTGCAGAAGACCTAGTAATCAGATACGAACATGGCAGTGGCGTGTGTAGAACCTTGAACAGGAGACGCATTGAGACGTATGGCGTATTAATAGGTGGCGATGGCAAATTTTGCATTGGATATCAAGGTAAAACATAGTTGCGCTTGAGGTGCAAAAAATAAATGACAAAATCATGACAACATTTTAAGATTTTCTACGTTTCAAAGTACTCCAAACGCCTGCAGTTTTTTCCCGTTCGCGAGGGAAGGGGACGCGGATACAAGGTATCTGGTTCTAAGTTAATATATTCTCAAAAGTTGATTATTTTGGCCGAAAATTGAAGTTTATGACAGAAATGATGGCGATTTGAATTGAATTGGCATGCAGCAAATGATGTAGTTCTTTGAATGCGCTTTTAAGCTTTTAAGTCCAATTTTATTTTTTCGTGTGTGAATCACTGATAAATCGCGTCTATAAACATGGTCCGACACTTTCTCATGTTTGACAAAAGAATTTTACAGTCCGGTAAAATACACAATAAAAAACCTTAGTCTGCCTTGTCGATGAAGGCATTTTGAAACTGTGGAATATTATCGACAAAAGAAAATTTATGTCGGAACAGTCAGCCATTTTAAAATAAATATAAGTTTCTGACTTTTAATATCTCCAGTTGCATTCAAATGTAAAAATTAATATCCCATTCAAATTCGATTTTGGCAACTTGTCGCCTTCTCTCAGAGGATTGCTTTGGATTATTAAAGAAAAAAAAAAATTGCGCAACAAATAATAATTTAAATGGATTACCAAACGTGCATTATTACTCGAAAAATTTAACTGGAATCGGGAATAAGATGCATTTGAGACTCCGGTTGAATAGTTTTCCAGCCAATTATTTTTTGATACTCGCATACTCCTTTCTACTCAAAAAATTCGTTGCCGACATGATTTTGTTAAGTATGGGTCACCGATGTATCGCGCCGTTGAAGCGTGGTCCATCAGTGACTCATACTTGACAAATATAAATTTGTGATAGGTTTTAATGAGGATCATTCATATATAATTCTCCAACAAAGAAATCTGAAATCAAATCTCTTGTTAAGATAATGCAAGCCTGTTAAAATTTTATGCTTGTCAAATATGAACCTAATTGTCAATTTAAGGCCCGATTTCCATCTACACGATTCTGTTTTTGCAGTTTCGTAAGCGTATGCTCGATGCTTTTGTCACGGTGGTCCAAATTATGGTAAAAGGGTATGCTTGTATTCGAACTACGCAGATCCTCTAATAATTTGAGTGTGTGATTGAAATTTGAAACTTTGATGTGATTGAAAGTTGAAGCTTTTTCTATCTTCTTTGTACTATAACTTGTAATTTTCACTTTACTGATGGTGATTTAGACTGATAAAAATATGCGTTTAAATCAGAATAGTGTTTTTTTAATACTGCAGCTTGGTACTTAGTTTTGGTATGTAGAGAGATGCCATTTATTCCGATATATCGATACAGGTGTTTTATCGATTATGCAAAATTAGTTAATTCCCATAAATCTAGTACTTAAAATGACCTATATTGATACTCATTAACAAATTTACATCAAAAATTGCTGTGTGCTGCAAAAGATAGTATTTAAAATGTGAGATCGTAGTTAGTTGTGACATTTCATTCATGTATCCCGTTTGGCGATGTTGCCCGTTGGCTGTAAAAAATATCGGTGATCTCGGTCTATTTTGTGTAGATATACCGATGCTTTAAAAAATCTCAAATTCTAGGGAATTCCCCTTTTTCTTATATAACTTATTTGGCGCACTTGATTATATTTTTATGGTTGCTTAAGCGTTATAATAATGAATGATTAAATTGTTGTTTAGAATTTTTTGGTTTCTAACCATGTGCGCCTGAGTGGCGTTGATACAAGGCCTCGTTCGGGGTTACTCATTGAAATATTCTACTGCAAAAATAGATGGTAGATATTTTAGAGAGACAACTTTCCTATTAAATTCTTACATAATTTCGATACATTTCAGCTATTGTATTTGGGAGTTAGTCATCAGTTTATTTGGTCGCAATGGTTCAAAAAAGCGCCAGATATTGAATATACAAATATGCCAATCGATTTATGGAGGTACGTAATTCCAATTACAAGTAATAGAAATATCCGTGTAGAAAACTTTTTTGCATGCACTGTAAACAAAAGTACAGTAAATTTACTGGTCATTTGCAGTAATTGCATATTTCCAAAGTTAAAAAAACGCCATGCTGATGAAATTTATGCCTATTATGGGCTGTTGATGAGCCGCACTTTTGCGGTGCGTTCCATCAACACCCCATATTTGGCCAAAAAAGTCAATTTTGATTTTTTTTCAATATCGCCAAGTAAAATTACCTTCAAGGACCAGTGATTTTGCTGCATTTTTTGTTACAGTGTACATAATTTTGTTGAGCTTAAGTCACCGATGGGTCTCGCTGCCCACCCTTTTGCATCGACCCCAAATCGGAGGGTCTGCCGATTTACCTAGTTTCTTGTAGTAGGAACCTAGTTTTTAAAACCAGATACCTAGTTAAAAATTAGAAGAAATTAACTATTGCTCCCAGTAAATTTACTAGGTAAATTTTCAAGCAGAAAACTCGGTAAAAGTTAGGTAAAAGGACTCAATGAAATTTAACTCGTTAAACTAAGTATACCAGGTACTTTTACCTATAATTGCCAACACTCTTCCGGTAGGCCGATAGTTTGATACTTTGTCATTCACCACCGAGAGTACCCTCCAGCATCGTACTTCTGGCGTCGTCGAATGCTAGTTATATTTATAGGCAACAGGTGGGTTCAGCAACAGGCCAGAGCAAATAATTCAAAAGAGGATATGAAAATCTTATTTCCAAATAAATATCGTGATGCTGCATCTCACGGTGACATAGTCAAAATTTTCACCTGTTGATTGGTTTTTAACGCGAATCAATCCAAAAAGAATCGTTTTTTTTGCGCTGCAAAACCGATGCATAAGTATCAAGAAAATGTTTTTGATCAACAAAAATTATTCTACAGAAAAGAAAATTCGAAAACAAAAATATTTACATGATTTTGCATGCATATGGGGAGCATTAAGGCCACAATACACCTGAAGTTATCTTACCGATGCGTTGCATTTCGTTTCGAGTAATAAAATAAAAACGGCAATATACACCTGACCTGCATTGCTTTGCGTTAATCGTGTTCACATGCGTACAAAGCACAGACGCAAACAACGAAACAAGCCTTGTGGGTAGCTTTCATAGCAAACTGTTCTGTTTCATTGCAAAACGTAAGGAGATGCATGCAGAGCATTGCGCTTGCGTAAAACGCAATGGTAAAATAAAACAAACCAAGAAAAACGCAAACCTACGCAAACGTGTAGTGCTACCTTTATGTGCAATAAGAAACGTTTTGCATCAAATGTCTGTTTCTACTGGAACAGAAAATTATCTGTATCCTTTCTATCAAAATCTTACAGAATGCTGGACCATTCATCAATGGCCCACACTATCCTACATCACATCAGTTTAACCAATATCCAATTAAAAAATTTTATTTTGTTAAGCATGAGTCACAGATGGACCGCATCTCTTCGGCGCGATTAATCAGTGATTCATACTTAACAAAGGGATGATTTGGCAAAATTCTGCGATTGGGTATGTGCGTGGTACACAAGCTCGTATTGTTTGTCTAAGAATTGCATTGTAGTTATGTCTTCTTCTCACCGGTTAATTTTATATTGAACGTGAAAAATATTAATTATCGAGTTTTACCATTGTGCTGGTTAAGGCCTATTAGGATTTATTGTGCTGTGTTGTAATAATCAATGAATTATTATAAGCAAAAAAATCATATTTTTGTAGTTCAGCATGTGTTTCAGTATTACCTTCAAAACAGATGAACCACTGGTACACGATTTTTCGAGTCATTCCTGTCGAATAGTTACTTTCTATGCTGTCTTATCCACCATATTTTGGCGTTTTTTTGATGGCAACGATGGCAACAGTTTGTCCCACGTCATGGGCAATATTTCAATACAAATAAAATAATTTATATTTTTATCTCTAGCTTTAGTTAATCAAAGCATCATGTCATTTTGGTTTCTCGTGTTTTTATACTGTTTCGGAGAAGATAGATAACTATGTCATCATCTTGACAGTTTGAACCAGAAAAAAGTCTGTACGTATTTGATACTTTATTGTAAATGCGGGTATTAGTTTCAAGCTCGGTCGGTAACATGTCATAGATATGCATTTCTGTTCTACTCAGTGAGTAGTGTAGTGACTTTAGCTGCAATTGACGATTATTTTGTACCACAATTAGAAAGTGACATGTGGGAAGCGCATATCGTACTACATGCCATCTCCGAATTCTTTATAAATCCTTTAGACTTTGTTCACAATTAAAAAGAAGGAAGTTTTTTTCTGTTAATTGAATTATGGGTGAAAGTTTTGCGTTTTTAACAGAATCACTGGTTTTTGATAGTAATTTTACTTAGCGGTTTTTCAAAAAAATTCAAAATTAACGTTTTTGCCAAATATGGGGTGTTGAGAGAACGCACCGCGAAGGTGCGGTTCATCAACAGCCCATAATTGGCATAAATCTCATCAACATGGCGTTTTTTCAACTTTGGGAATATGCAACTACTGCGAATGACCAGTAAATTGACTGTACTTTTATTACAGTGTAGTTATCAAATCAAATACCAAAAATAACGTAGAGGGATACTTTTGTAATAGATTTGTAGGATAAAATCAATAAATTTTTTAAAAAATTCAAAAATTGAATTACATTTATACAACTGCAGAATGAAAATTTGGTAAAATTAAATGTTAAATTGGATACATTCGGTATATTTACTTAGAATCGCCAAGGATGGATTAAAGAAGACAACCATGTGGTTCCCTCGGGTTCCATTCATAGGAAATGAAATGATACAGCTAATACAATACGACAAAGTGAATAGGGAACGCCACTAAATTAACATAGCAGTGAGCGGACACCTTTATGGTATGCGTACTGTGAACGTGAATATTGTTCAACCACGTCAATCAAGCTTACTTACCGTGAGAGTAAATTGGTATGGGTACAAAATGGCGGAATGCGCTGTATGGCGTGAAAGAGGGAACCATTTTCTCTATTTTTTTCCAGCCAATGCCTGTAAATAACCAACTTTTTTAGTCGAAGTGAAACAAACGTCGGTACTTCGAAGGACTGAGTTTAATAACATTCGAGAGTACGCGATTGGACGGTAGTTGGGTCTCTCCGGGACATGTGCCATCGACAGGCCGCACTTAGACGGCGTGATCCGTCGGAGGGTCATAGGCATATGCAATATTACATGCAATGATGTTTTTTTTTTTTTGTAGAAAGATCTTGGTGCTTTTGTTTAGTATTTATAACGCATATAGCAGTATAAATTTTAGGCATTTCCTTTGTAATTTTAATCTATATAAACGAAGGCGAGATTAAGGGTTAAGAAACATTAAAATTTAGTTAGATGTTAATAGGAGAAAGAGGAGATCGTAGTTATACGGAGCGGAGATGTTTTTTGTGATTTTTAAAAAACGATAATGGTATGTAGTTAAATCTGGAATAACTGTATTGTCAGATATCAAAAGGCCTTTTGTATTCTAAAAGTTGGCATTACTCTACTGTCAGATATCCCGACAACTTGTACATTAGGAAACTTCGGGGAAAAAACAACACATCACCAAGTTGTGTATGCTCAATAGTATATCTTGCAGCTTGTGAACAAGCAGTGGAAAGTCTAAGGCTGTAATCATGATGTGAACCCTTTAAGGTTTTAGACAGAAAGTATAGATGAATCGATTCGAAGCACAAATTATTCGAACTAATCGTGAATCGTTCAAGGGAGTAAAAACTTGCTGGTGAACTAGGATTTTTATTATCAACCACAAAATACAATCGATTTTGGCCATATTTGACCAAAATCCAGCATATTGTATTGTTAAAATTTTATTTTTCTGCTTGTAGGAGTGTAAATTTAATAATACAATGTCTTTATGTCTGTTTATGGTCATATTGACTGTAACTATAGATTTCTTGATTTTCATAATTTTTAATAGTAAAAACAGAATATTTGTTATTTTTATGAAATTAATGATTCGATCCGATTCGAAGAAAATATATCCAGAATCAGATTCGAATTTCAAATGTTTTGTCCAGCCCTAGAAGAGAGTCATGATTTTTGTTTTTGTTATTTCAAATTCATTCTACGCAGGGACAGAAGCTAGCTACCCTGAAGGAAACAATCAAAGACCACTACAGAAATGCAAAACTAGCTATCGAACCCAGAGTGGACCGCTCTAGTAAAGTGTAGTGAGTGTTATCTTCCCCATTGGGGGATTGCTAATTAGCATGTCAGTTCAACTTTAACGAATAATGTTTTTTTGAGTCTGATTTACTATTGGTTCGCGCAGCGTCTCTAAAACAAATTGAAATCGATAAAACGTTCTGATAGATCAGTGGGGGAGGAGAAGAGTTACGATCAATCAATCAGAATTTTATTTTGTAAAACATGAACAACGCACTCGACGGCGCGATCCAATAATGACCCATACTTAACACATGTAGATAATTTTTTCTGACTGGATAGTGGCGTATTTAGAAACTTTAAAAGTCAAATAGGACTTGAAAATTGGAAATAAAATTCCGGCTAATAATCGTTGTTTGGGCGCATTGTTGGGCGCCACAAAACCTGCTTTTTATCACATAATAAGGCAGAGCAACAAAAATGCTCCAGTGCTTCTCTGGGTAAAACAATCCAAGAACGCTCTGACAGCGCGAAAAAGTTTTTAAAAATGAGATTTCAGAACCTAAAATAAACTTAATAATAAAATCAGTGTTTGCAAAAAGGTCATACTTTTTTGAGATTTCGAATATTTATAACACCCGAAAGGCTGTTTTGTAATTTTTTTGTCGACGAGGGGGCATAACACGAAAGCAGCGCACTCTAAATACATTAGTCATTACGAATATAGCAATCGCCATTTTGTATATTATAAAACATCTTGGAAAAATGCGTTTGTTAAAAATATTTGTTATTTTGGAATATTATGTAATTTCAATTTGCAACAAACACGGTGGAAGAAGCATTTAGCTATAATGAAATATTTGTTGTGAGTTTACATTGTAAACATTTATTATATAACTTGTCTATTTGTATAATATTTTTTAATTTTGGTGTGAAACAAAAATCTTTGAAGTATTAGTTTAATGTAAGGTCATTTAAAGAATGGCGAATTCAGATTCAAGATTTGGTTCGATTCGGAAAATTCGAATATCCCTTTTCTGTGATTCGGTATGAAGGAAGAAATATTTGAACAGGACAAATTATCGCATGTGTTGAGATTGACATTATATCCTCTAAATAGTATCGTTTATAAATAGTAAATAGTATTCGATTCGTATTTAAATGTGCCTGTATGTGAAACCATGATGATGATTTTCACAACTGATGACGATGATTAAATTAGGCTCTGTTTTTACCGGGGTAAATTATCGAGTATCTATCCCATTAGCATGCTAAAAGTTTTAAATATGTTTAAATTTTCCATGTTCATTCTGAGTTTTTGCTTCGTTTTGTTTTGCTTTTAGTTTTATTATCGCTTCCATGGAAAAAGGGCTCAAATGCAATATTCCCAATTTTTATTTTGTTGAACATGTACCATAACTGGATCATGTCTTGACTGCAAAATTCATTAGCAACTTATATTTTTATAAAACATGCCTGAGCTAATTTTATTATTATTATTGTATTGGTACGGGTTTATAATTGGTCCCTCTGTATCGTTATTTATTAGTAATTCTAAACTGTGTCTATCGTTGGATTTTCACTTTTGATGTTCTTTCCGCCACCCCCCTATAAGCAGTTAAGTATTTTGACTGTATTGCTTTTTTTATACGCAAATTCATTTTAGTAGTATTAATAGGATAACATCCATAATACCATGAAAAACAAGCTGGTTCATTCGAGTAACATGAATATACCTATCTAAAAAGATACTGAAAAACTTGAAATTTTTTTTAGGAGTTTTTCAGGTCAAAGAAAGGGAGAAACGGGTTATTTGACTATTTTGTGCCACCCAGCACTTGTATAATTAGAGTTGATACTATTGTTACCGTTTGTTACGCGAGATAACGCAAGATATAACTAAATGAAGGCAGGAAATAAAATAATATCATGTGAAAATACTATAGAGAAAAATATGCTGCATTGACTTCCAGGTATACCTATCCCGGAAGGACTAAATATTCTAATTTGATTTCATATTCGTCAAGGATAAGTCACAGATGAACCATGCTTTGTCGGCGCGATCCATCAGTGACTCACGCTTAACAAACCCTTTTTCTCATTTGAAGCTCTAAGCAGGGCTGGAAGTAGCTCGCATTTAAAAGATTTTCTGACAGAGATATGTTTTTAGGATTTTTGGGCAAAAGGAAATGCCCACTCAAACACAGACGACCATAGCAATGAGGTGTGGCGAAGTATTTGAGATAATTACTTCTTGAATTTGCTGAAGATTCTGAACAAACTTGACAAAAATGCGTGAAACTCAGTCCTACAGTTAAAAACCAAGTAGTACCAATTCGGAGATTTTAAGATAACTTAATCTGTGCTAAATATAAAGCTACCAGCATGTGCCGTCAACACGGAAAGCATCGATAGTGAAGTGGGTGGTATCTGCCCTGGGCGGTGATAAAAACTACCATTTCTTTGTTTTCTATGTGTACACAATTGGTCATTGTGGTCAATTTTTTGGCATTCCGTCATTGTAAGAGAAAAGGAGTATTTATGTGAATAAGATGCACACAGAAAGCGACCCGCATTTACAGGGAAACTTTTACTAAAATCATAAAAAAAGAGTCTGTGGTCTTTTTAAAACATCGAGGGTATGCTCCAAACACCCGAGCCCGCCTTCAGTGTATATGTAACAATTAACATGATGTTACAGACATTGGCATTAAAATTAAAAAAGTGAAAGGTAAGTTATGACGTCATAATGTGTAACACAGGCAAATATTCCCTAAAAATAGTAGCTTTATCATGAATCACGACAAAACAATCACAAATTCGACAGAGTTGCAAAAAAATGTTTAGAAGTGGGATTTTGGAGCCTGAAATCGGCTTATTGGTAAATTACCTTTCGCCTAAAAATTGTAATTTTCTAGGTTTTAAAGCACTAAAAGTGCCAATCTGCTTTTTTTTTGTCGGCAAAGAGGAATTCAGTACATTTATTGAAATTATTACCAAAGTTAGAAGCAACACGAATTGGCAGAACAAACTTGTTTGTTGTTCATCCTCTCCGCCGTTAATTGAGCATTTCTGATTATGAAGACGAGGCTATGTGTAGTACTTTGTGTATAGAATAAATTGTTTCAAAAAATGTTCATCATTTTGTGATTTTTGTGATGCGCGTGTGTAGCACAAAAATAATAGTTTTATCAATTTTTTTTGGACAGCCCACCTTATGTTCTTCATCATTTTATTGTTTAATTTTTTCAAAGCTGTCCCAACCTGAATTTTTGAAATTCTAAACTCATCAGATTTAACATTATATTTCACTTTAGTAACAGGAGGGAAAATAAATGAATTGGACAATTGATTCATTCTGCCCAAATCATCCCATAGGTGGACAAAACATCTTCATGATTGGGGTCGCAAAACGACAACACAAATTTGGAAAGACGACAAAAAATAGTAAAAATAAACTTTACACTGGGAAATTTGACAAAAATAAAATCACCTTTTTGCTCTAAAATCCACCAATTATGCGAAACAGCAATTGAAACATATCTTAATGCGCTGAATTAAATCTGCTGATTGAAAATAGGAAAATAGGAGTGACCATATCACAGATTAACATCAACGGTTTGTATATGCAATGGAGGGGTTTTGGTGCTTTTATCTACTAGGTTTTGTGCAACAAGTGCTTTATGCTTAGGGAAAATCACGCAAACCTACGCGCGTAATATATATTGAATTGCAGCTTTTAGCAGGGTTTCATGCGTTACAAAATAACACGTAAATAATGACCATGCCACCAGTGAGCAATAAACTCAATATTTTGTGAAGCATGAGGCAAAGATGGGCCGTGCCTAGTCGGCGCGATCCATCTGTGGCCATGCATAACACATATTTGGAAAAAATATTTCCGACTTCGAAGGAGACAAAAACTGTCATTGTTGCTTGTTGCTACCGTCTTCCGTGATGGGTAATTGATCATCTTTCCAAGTATACGGCGCAAAATCGACTTGAAAAGATGTCACCTGTCCATGCTAAAATAATTGGGTCGTTTTAATTTCAATGGACTATGACATGGGCAGCATTTCCTTACCGCGAACAACGGCCAAGCTAGGAGTGCCAGACTTTTGAATGGCAGGTTTAAGAGGAACAAGTTCTTGTCTTGCGGTGTTTGTATTGTGATAAGACTTCTCTCGCTTGTCATGGTCGAACACCTATATATAAACCATACAAAATCCATCAGCGCTAATTACCACACGCAAGAAAAATGCTTGTGAGTATACAGCAGTTGTGCTCATTTAACGATTTTTATACATTTCAAAATATAGATATGCTACTGTCCCGGCCTATCTCTACTTCATGTTTGACAAAATCGAATATATTATTGGTTCGGTAACACGGTGTGTCATTCGATTTTGAAATAATAAATTCAATGTTTCATATAAACAGGCCATGTAAAATATTTTGATTGCCACGAAATTATTTGCAAAGGGATATATATTTTATATCATGATGCTTAACGATTTCTGCTTTTTGTTTTATCACATTCTGGTGCATAAAGGGCTTTGCGTTTTATTATAGATTGTTGTTATTTTATCTTTGCGATCATGCTAGGCCATCGCAACACTGTGCATGCATATCTTTAGATTTTCTATCGCAGCCGAGCAGTTCGAGCGTGAGCTAGCGGGGAATGCTCGTTTTGGTTGCGTACGTTTTGTAGACATTTGATATTGAATACAATTTACGCCAACCAATGTAGCGGGGGTTTGGTTTTGTTATATGGATTGTATCGCATCGGTAAGATAACTTCACGTGTATCACGGCCTAAATACCCGCTAATGCGCATCAAGTTCAGATTGTCAACTTGTGCCACTGTATCGTTAGTGACGACGGACTTATTCCTACTTTCAGGTCTAAATAAACAAAGATAGAAATCCTCACCTGCCCTGGCTTATTTGCGATTCACTTGAAAGTCCATCTTGCGTGAACATGAGGAAATATCTCAAGATTCGCGGGCGAACTTGATTTGGTATCTATTGTACACCTTACCTCCAAGTTATAGGAACGAAATGTGTCCACAAATTGAAATTTGGTTGAAATTTACGTAGATATCTTTTAAAGACACTGTGGTTTGATGAAACAACTTTGATTTTATTTATCTTTATGTGTATTTTTCTCTCTTTGCACGTGTGTAATGATGACATTATTGTATTTTTTGTAGGTGCCTATTGGCCATGTGCATTGCACTTGCGGATTTTGATTCGTCAAGCCGTCGTTTTCAGGAGCAGCAAACGAACAATTAAAATGCGGAGAATCCATTCTTAAAATAACTTTATTTTGCAAGGGACATTAATCTATAAAATGGATATTTTGCGGTCAAATTGAAATTGTATAGCGTTGAGCACAGCAGGCTACATCCGATTTGAATTGCAATATCGAAGTAACAAAAATTGCTTACTTCGGTTCGTGCTATCACGTATCTTGCTGGGGTTTATGTAGGCAACTTTTCATATTTCAAAATACACCAAACCCCAAATTTCTGTTTGTGGCGCCCACGTGACGTAATAAATTTAACAACCTGCTCATTAGTTGAGCCTGCTCATTGTTGCAGGAGGTAAAGTTCAACAACGGGGCCGAGAGTAGCCAGTGCTCATCGCAGCAGTCAATTTTAGTTTTTTGTCTAATCTGGCCTCGCTACATATCTGCTTAAAAATCGCAACGTAATCGTTTCAACAAACGCTGCGACTTCACTGTGGTGTTGACAGATTTCTTGCTTCGCTTTTGCCTCTGTATCAACTTCTATGACGTATCGTTTCGTCAAATCTTTGCTTTAGCACGACGTAGAACTAGTGTATTACCTCAAATCGTACCGATATAGATGAATAATAGTTTAGTAGAAGTCAACGGTAGAGCCTATGGTGAAAAAATTAAAACTTTTTCGTTTCAATTTTTTTTAATTCAGATGTTTTTGTGGAAAATGAAGGCATATTGTCGGATAAAGATTCCACTTATCTTCCGTTGTAGAGTACGTAGTTGAAAGAGAAGTGTGTTCAACTAGAAAATAACAGAGAAAATATTTTTGTCGTTCATCCATCAGTTGATGGATCGCCCTTTGTTTCTCGTGCTCGACGATGGTAAAGTTATTATGATTGAGTCTGTGCTGTGCTGTGTGTGTGCTGTGTTGGTAATTTAAGCTGTCAGTTTGGCAACGCAAAACTTGCGCCGAAGGCACACGAAAACATTTCAGAACGTTTTGCGTAAATATATATTTAATCTAGATATTATCAAATCGTGAAATATTGCAAAATGACTACTGACATTTCGGCAAAAATTACCCTCATTTCCTCACCAGTAATTTTATTTCGTTAAACCCGGGCCATAAATGCATTGCGCCTTCGAAAAACAAGATTTACTTCAAAGTTTTCTGATTGAGTTGAGGCTATCATACACCTTTGGGTAGGCTGCGTGTTTTTTTACTTTTGTTCTCATTTATCCTTGCGTTTTACGAAATAGTATGCAACGCAAGTTTGAAATGAAATAAACGTCGTCGGCGCGACCCATCAGTAACTCATGCTTTAAAAAAAGGGGGAATTCAGCTGAACTATGCTAACATTTGATAATGAGCTATTCAATATCAACTTTGATTCGCTCAAAAACGTTTTTTCCTTCAGACACATTCATTTTTGAATCGAATATCGAATCACATTATATCGAAATCTTATTCTCCGAATCGGATTCTATTCCAAACGTTAATGGAAAAACTAAGATTAAATTATTGGCAAATTTGCTTCATGATATTGCTGTAAATTTTCAAAATATACGCCAAATCATATATATAATTCGCTCAATCCAATCAGGAATATTATATCATATTGCTCTGATTACTTTTTTGTTAAGCTCGTGTCAACAATGAATTGCGTCGACAAAGCACATTTGATCTGTGCCCCCATGCCCAACAAAGTTTAAATTTTTATTTCGGGAAAAGCGTTTGCCAAATCGAACCCGGATATTTGAACTCAAATCACTGAAACCCATCTTGCATCTGAATTGATTTGAATATTTAAAAAAAAAATGAAAAATGAACACGATTTAGTAGTAGTAGTATAGTTTTGCAGTCCGGTAACCCGACAAATCGTCCAAATTATCGCTGTATTCACTTCACTACGGAAAAATTGAGCGCGACTATTTTTACAAATTCAACTAGATTTATGAAATATTATAAAATCTTACTCAACGACGGGAGGTTATACTTGAGTCATGTCAAATGAATGACATCTTACAATCAGGTACAAATGAATTTGGAATAAGTTGGTCGGATACAAAATTTTCTTCAAATTTCTAGTACATTGTGACCAAGTGGGAGTCATATTTTAGGTTTATACGTTCTGTGGTTTCTGTTTTGATATGGAAGTCATTATTTTACGTTGTTACGATTTTTGCTTTGCTTATTAGGTCTAATCAAATTGATTCAAACATGGTACGGTATTCGATAGTATAGTGACTGCTATATAACAAGATACGGAACTGTTTACGCTTCAAATAGAAAGTTTGATCCGTTCCATGACTTGGAGAAACTGTTGATCGATTTTGGAGCATTCGTGATCGGAAATTTGTTTTTCTCAGTCAGAATTGTTTGCACGAAGATGTTTTTGTTAAGTATGGGTTACTGGCATTGGTCACTAAAGGATTGCACCATCACGGCGTGGCACATCTGTGGCACATACTCGACAAAAGGATTTTCTGATGATTAAAGTGTCTAAAAGGGACCGAAATTAGGAAATCTGATTGACGAATATCATTTATATGCTTGAACACAATCGAACTCGTTCAACATTTTTGATTGCAAGGACTTTGGCGAAAAAGGATCGCTAGTCGCCAATAGTGAAAGTGAAAGGGAAACTAGGTTATCTAGTAACACTTTACTCAGTTTAAGTTGAAACTTGGTTACTTATATGTTGTTTACAAACGGGATTTAATACTATTCATTATATAAATATTAGAATATTTGCCTTGCACCTTGGCGGTGCGTTCCGTCAACACCCTTTTTTGCCAAAAAAGTCAATCTTGAATTTTTTTTTAATACCGCCAAGTAAATTTACTGTCAAAAACCAGTGATTTTGTTGCATATTTTGTTACAGTGTTTTATAATCGATATTACTCATTGCACTTTATTATAGCGGTTCGGTTTGGTATGAGTTGTTTTACTTTTAAAGTGCAATCGCTGGTACTACTGGTACTAGAAGCTCTTTCCTATTCGTCGGCTACTTTTATTGGTTCCTCTCTTTTTTGGAGGGAATTTTATTGTATTAAATATTTATATTGATATCTCATTAAAGCACCGATAAACAAACACAATATGATGGAAGTGTTTTAGACGTCTGAAGGATTTGTCGAAGATCAAATCAAAACATGTCATCGTTTTTTTCAGTACTTCGTTTAATTTGTCCGTTTAATTTTTACCCAATATTCATTGAACTGTTTAGACACTAGATCATATTCTAATTTCAATTCAACAGATAATTTCTTCATATGTTTTCGCATTGTGAGCTTCAAGTTCACCTATAATTGACCACCAAAAAAATCCACTCACAAGCGTTACAGTCAATTTTAATATGGGTTTCCATTAATTATTGTTTTCATTAATTATTTTAATTTTTACACTGTTTTATTTTCCCAGATATATAAAAAATATCAATAATTGCATGATTGCTTCAAATGATGAACTTTTCTCAACACATGCTATTGCCAGGACACGGGGATCCGTATGCTCAAAACTACAGCAAACATCCAGACGATCGCTCGACTTATTTTGATCAAGTCGGTCAGGGATTCAATGCAGTAGATCGACATTACAGCCCGAGTGATGCATTAGCGCATGTCAATCCTGTTGCACTGGCATCGACAAATACCGACGCATTTTCAACACAGTTCGACCCATATTCTCATCATCATGGGTATACGGCTCATTCTATCTATCGACACCATTCTTATCACAATGAGCAGCAATCCATGGGATACTTTCAAAGTCCACAACAAGAATACGCCTCATTTGGGTCTCAATTTTCAAGCCTTCCCCAACAGACAGAAGAATATGGTATTTCTCCACACAATCATTCAATTGGGTCTAGAACTTCTACACCTCCATCTATGATAGAAAGTTCTCATAGTAAAGGTTCAGGTTCACAGCTCATGACTCTGGATCAGTTATCGCCTCACCATCCAAGTATGCTGAATAGGGATTCTTGCCATGATTTAGTACACGGTCGATCATCTAATATTGAATCAACAATAAATGCTCGTCGCAACAATGCATTGTACAAAAACGAAGAGATAGAGATAAGCAACGACGCCGCGAAGGATTCGTCAACAACTTCAGGTCATCGAACAAGCAAACTAGACCGATTCGAAAATAGTATTCATGGAACTCACGGAAGGGGGTCCCACATAGGGGAAAGAAGACGAATGCGTGAAATGGAAAGTTCCTCGTGTTTAAGTTCGGATGAATCACAAGATAAAGTTTCCAAGAGATCCCGATCTCAGAGTTTGATCGACAAGGATTTATCTATGATTAAAAATAAAAATAATAGTAACAATATCGACACTGCGGGTATCGACAATGTCATGGATAATTCACCCCATACCAATAGAGCAAAATCTGTTTCCCAAATCTCCGCCCCAAGTAAGTGATCAAAATAATGCGATAGTGTCTGTAGTAAAATCAGAAACCAAAATAGGCGATAAAAATCGACATCAGAAGCCTCCTTATAGCTATGTCGCATTGATTGCGATGTCTATCAGAGATTCGAAAGAAAAGAAATTGACGCTTTCCGGAATTTATCAATATATTATTGAAAAGTTTCCATTTTACGAAAAAAATAGAAAAGGATGGCAAAATAGCATACGTCACAACCTGAGTCTGAACGAATGCTTCATAAAAGTACCGAGGGAAGGGGGTGGGGAGAGAAAGGGAAATTATTGGACGCTCGATCCTAGTTGTGAAGATATGTTTGAAAATGGAAATTATCGGAGGCGACGAAGAATGAAGAGGCCTTATCGACCAACAGCAGCTAATTCATTATTAGATCCAGCACGTACAACTATGCTTAGTATCATGGAAGGCGGCTATGGACCATACTCAGCATTGGGTGCTCCCAAATATATTGCCAATTTGCCAGGATTTAATACATCCTATGGATGGAACATGGCTACCGGGAATCCAGGAACCGGAGCTTCTTTATCGGGATATAACGACTGCAAAGGATCCATGTTGAATGACGCCAGAACGATGAATTATCACCATCCACATCATCGGCACGGAACATCTGCTTCTGCAACACCTAGTCGATATTATGGATCTCACGCAGTCATGCCGGGTTATACTTCACCGCTAGCGGCCAGTCATGCGTCGGCTGCCCATTCACATCACACCACCCCGATTCAACATAGACAATGCGGCGCATTTGGATTCCAATATTCATCGCGAATGGCTGGCGAAAACGCCGGTCTTGCTCAATGTGCTGGGCAAAATACTTCCCCGATAGGATTTGGTGCAGCTTCGTCTTATTCTGACTATCAATGGAGAGCCGGTGAAAAAATATGATCTGCAACAAATATTAATTTAACATGCTATAAGTTGAATAGCTCCAATATTTTCTTTCGAAGATTTCATTTAGATATTTCCAAGTTACTCTTCCGTGCCAATTTTTTTTTACACTTTTTTGTCGAATGCTGACATCACTTATTGTCGCCTCAATTTTTGTACTATTTCGTAAATTTATATAAAATTAGAACTTCAAAAGAGCAATCCAAATTTGAGTGTATAGTATGAAGTATTGTATAAAAAGTCTTTTAAATGTGTTTTTAATGCTTTGCTTTTTACTGCGAACCCGACAATATAGTATTCAAATTAAATCGAAGTAAAACATGACATGAATATTACTTTGCGTTTTGGATTAATACAAAGCGACAAATATTATCACTGCCGTTCTTGCTGAGATTAACCACCTTCGATATCTCGATGATAGAGATTTTTTTTTCAAGTATGAGCCACAGATGAACCGCTGCTCCACAGCGAGATTCATAAGTGTCCATAACTTAAGTAAATATTTTTGAAAAAAAGTTGGGACTGCGATGTCTCTGATTACGCAACAATTATGATGGAATAATGTTACCCAAATAATAAAAAAAAAACGTTGTAGCGTGAGCCATAAATGGATCATGGCTTCACATCGAGATCCCTCGGTGACTAATATTTCGCCAAACAATTTGAGATTTTTTTCTAACTGCAATGTTTTTTGAGAATTATGTAACAATGATTAGACAATGTTGCCAAATCAAGAAATTTATTTCCTGTAAGAGTGAGAAATGAAACACGCGTTTACGCTACATCCATCAATAACTCAAACTTAGCAAGATATTTTTGAGAAATTTCTGTGATTTCTGTGACGTCTTTGTATAACGATGTTTTGATTACAGTCAGAAATTTTATTTTGTCAAGCATGAGCCACAGATGGACCGAGTCTCGGCGGCGCGATCCATCAGTGACTCATACTTAACAAAAAATATATTAGAAGACGGCGCTTACTTTTGATACAACAATGTTGGGGATAATGTTGCTAAATCAAAATTTGTATTATTCCAGTCATGAGCCGTTGATGGATCGCGTCCCAATAAAACAAATTCTCACAACTTAAACAACGTAAAGATAGCTTATCATTTGCGTTTCTGTTCGTCTGCTTTTTGTCTAGTAGTATACGTATTTGTTTACCGTTTCATCATCAACTCAATCCAACAGTTTATTCACTTTACAACGATTAATTAGAAATGACTCAACTTGGATTATGATTGCGATACTGATTATAAAAGGCCGCTTAGACTTTTTATCGAAAAGTACATATTTATTTTTTCCAATGGAAGACGTATATATTTATTTTCATACCATAATCTTAATCGATGCCCCAGTTAGAAACGCTATATACATTTCTTTTTTATCTTCAGGGGTAAAGTTACGAAAATGTAGAACATTTCATTAATCACGTATTTTTACATTCCAACTGTTTGTGTTATTTTATCTACTTACTAAGAAGTGCCTTGCCTTGTTTTGGCAGGAAGATTCCAACACGATGTCATTTAGACCAATGAGGTCTTTCAGTTAGATCAAATAACTACGCTAAAAACCTGTTTAAATTTTCCAGAAATTGGTGGTATAGATCTTATAACATTCGAAATTTGGTATCTCAAACTACGCCATAAAGATTTTACTTTTTTTTTTATATATATATTGTACATTTTATGCAAAATATTTACCACACAGGATAAATGTCTTCGTGGCGCGGTTTATCACCAAGTACGACAAAATTAGGTTATGAAATTTGCGACCTTCAGTTTTAAAATAAATAAATGATCGATCACCGAGCCTTTCGGGCCAACTGTATAAGTTCTGTTCACTGAGCTACTACATATTTTTACTACTTTTTCCTAGTCCAAATATTCTCATCAAGAACGTTTTTTTTTAAGTATGAGTCAATGATGGATCGCGCCCGTCAAAATAAAGTTTTTTGATTGAAATGGTTTGCTTAGATTTTTAAATTTAATCCGAAGCATTACGCCATCTCATTGCGTCAACGTATTGTACACAAAGCATCACCGTATTTTCCTCTGTTACGTTGTATTTAATATATTTTTTAAGTATTTTTTCGTTCATTATGTTGTTTTTTATCCAGTATTTTGTAATTTATTTATATTTCTGTTATATGATAATACAAAATTGTATGCTGCTCATCAACTGTTTGTGTTTTCTATTCATTATTATTTTTACCATTTCATACAGTAAATGAATAAGTACGTAAAAGTAAAATCTGTCCAGTTTATTATTACACAAATCATGGTATTGTGTTTTTGCTTAATTTTTATGCGTTGTCGAGTTTATCAGAAGAGACCGTCCAGGCGCGGATCTTCTCTAGCTCATTTTCCAGGAAACGGAATTTTTCGCATGTTGACACAATCGAATTTGAATCATGAGTTGGTTGCAAATCGGTTATATCGCTGGATTTGCCAACATGCCTGTATGCAAATTGAGTTGATAACTAAACGACAACAAATGCAGTTTTAAATGATTTATTTTCAGATCTGCTTACGTTAATAAACAATCTTTGTCTAATAATTGGGAACGTTTTATTTTGTTGAAAAAGTCCCGTATGGATCAATACGCGGCCGTATGCGTGATTAAGGTGGTGGTGCATGCACGGTGGGCAAATTATTGCAGAAGGGCATCGTCAGTGCTCTAAATCCTTTTACCTTTTCTCGTGAGCATATGCTCCCATCAGTTAGCTTAATTCTTTTACTTATTTTATGTTTAGTACATCGATTTAAAAAAATGACGGCCTCTTTCCGTGTTGCTTTGTCATGATTCGTACGATATGTATTTTTTCGCCGCTGCAACGGGTTTCCTGTTGTTTGTTCTACTCCCCCTTAATATGAAAATAATTTTGAAAAATTTTTTTATGATCTGTTTAAGGGTGAGTCGCCTGAGACGTAATTTTATCAACTACGAATATCTTGATCACTGCACCGCGACTGTGCGATCCAACTCTCCTGTTCCGTAAATGAATTAATAATGAATCGGCGATATCCTTTCACTGATCATTGTTATTTCACAATGGCAGTCTGGGTTATTAATATATGTCGAGCTGTGTGAATCTGTGGCTCATGATTGTTAAAATACTATTTTGATCAGAATTGATATATAGTTGAACTCATAAGCATTGCTCCCATTTTCGAAACAATTGCACATGTTCGAACAAAGTGTGCGTCCATTTTGGTTTGGTTAACGGTAGAACAAACACTATCTTTGTTATCAATGATATTTAAAATGCCGTACACGTATTATTAACCAACTCAAGAAAAGGGAAGAAATCGAATCTAATCATTTTGAATGTGCCTCTCGCTTTATCCCAGCGCGCAAATTTTTCTACAAAAATTAGAAATTTTAGTATGGAACTGTTTCGTTCTAGGATGTTGCTTTGATGTCTGCCACCTCAATAAACGTGTTTCTCAGCAAAGCACTTCACGAGCAGCTGAAATTTTAAAATGTTCAGGCAGCGCGTAGAAATATATAACCGGCGAAATGCAAGGGACTGGCCTAACCGTTTCTCCCTTCCCCTACAAAAAATCGCGCCTTTACGGCACGATCCATCAGTTGCCATGCAAAACACGACCAAGCAATATTTTTCCAACGGTTAAGCTCCTATTGATATATTAGATTCTGGGCATCGCCGACCCATACGATTTGGGTCCTAAGTCGGGGTCACCGACGGTCGACTCTAATAAAGCCTCATTTTCTGAAGGCACGTTTTTGAGAGAGAGATGCAGGTGATAGGCTCATTAGGGTGGATGCTTCAGGAAACGTCCGTGTTTGTTTTTTCAGCTACGGAAATTGCCCCCCGCCATGGCAATTGACTAGCAGATTTCTAATACTTATTCCGTCATGCTGTTTACAAAGCATGAGTTATCGATGAATCGAGTCTCGTAGTAGCCATTCACCACTGATACACGATCGGCCGTTGCGAAAATGCGACTAGGGTTGATAGTGGGCTACAGATATAAATACAGTTATAAATACGACACGCTCTTAGAGAGGAGTTTGAGCTTGTGGCATGAAACCTAGAGCGAGGCATTTATGTCGATAAATTGATTGACACCTCATGGTCATAGTCGTTATCTTTCATCGCAAACGGCTCAGGTTTGAACGGAAACGCCATATTTCTACGAATTTACAATGTCTGTCACCCAGAACGTGGACGAATAGTTTGAATCTCCTTATTAAACGACAACAAAAATGTTTGCGTACTTTAAAATAGTAATTCACGTGTTGCAGTGAAGTGTATTTTATGTTCAACTGTTGATTTAGGTTGAACAATTGCATTTTGAATAAAAAATGAAAAAATTGTAATTCTTTATACTTATTGATTTGTTAATCACCATATGAGTCAGTCCGCACTACCTTGCTCGGAGGTGTAATGCTAGCGTATGTCCAAAAATTAAAATATACGCATATTAGCTAAATTAAATTATGAAAAACGAGGAATTGCTAGGTATTTTAGAATAATTGTTGTTCTCTATTTCAAATGGGATACTTCCGAATTCGAATTCTCGAATACATAAAAAATTGATTCAATAGAAAACCAACTTCACGCTTGTTCTCGCTTGTTTGAAAAGAAAAATAAGAATTTGTCTATTTATAGAATGGTATTAGATATTGCCCAACTGTCCAATATGCTGAGTTCAAACCACCGATTGACCGCGCTTACATGGCGAGATTCAGCAGATGTCCATACCCAATCAAAATTTTTGATTAATCAAGCTCGAGACACAGATGGACCGCGTCTCTTCGACACAACAAGCTTACACAGCTGACAACTTACCTGACACAACAAGCTTAGACAATTTTTTCGACCGGGTGCTCATCAAAACATATTCGTTATTGAAAAAAAAAAAATATGTATATATGTTCATACATATACATACATATTTTTTTCAATAACGAATATGCTTTGATGAGCACCAAGTATATATGCATATAAATATTTTCATTGTCATTTTTCCAACCTGCTTTACTTTACTTTTACGCCAAAATGGCGGAAATTTGGCTACTGGGTTGGGGTTTGATTCGTAGAATTTACGGTTCAATCCAATTCCAATTTCTAATTATAGAAGTTCGCATTTTGTAGGGACAGAAGTAGAGTATTGATAGATCATTGAGTTGTATCTTACCCGTACCTACAAAGTTGAACATACAAGTTTTAAATCTAACTATCAACCTTAGTGTAACCAACAAACCCGAAAGCTTTTTTTCAATTTACAGAAAAAAGGTATAACTGAAATATTTATTTGTGTATCTCGAATTATATACGCTAAACCACATTATGCGTTAGTATGGAAAAACTAAAATCCTGAGGCCGCAATACACGTTTGAGTTAGTTGCGTTCCTTTCAAGATTGCTTTATTCCCAACCTCTCGTTTCAAGCGCATGCGATTGCTTGCATTTCCCAACGCAACCGAACAGTTCTCTCTGCAAGCTAATGTCGTGTGCTCTTTTCGTTGCGTACATTTCTGCTTTGTACGCATTTAAATCAATTAACGAAAAAGCAATAGCAAGTGTCGCTAATACATGCCCTTGCCCTTTTCACCTGTGGCTCATTTCTTTCCGATGAGATTAAATGGAGGTTTTTATGAACTGAGTTATCAGTTGTTTCATCTTTTTCAGAATCTATAATTTGCTAGGTATGGGCCATGGATGGCCATCAGTAACTCGTACTTAACAAAATCTGCGCATGCACGCATCATTTTTCCGACTGGGACACGGCATTTAGACGTACATTGAGTCAAAAAAACATAATTAAATTAAATGGTTCAACTACTCAGTCAAATCAAACGAATTGTGTTTGGAAATATGCACTGAACCCTGAAATGGGACCAATGGTAAAACCATTTCATGACAAATGATTTGTGTATTGTCAGCAGTCTATCATTGTAATTCCGCATTCGCCATTTTTTTTTATCTTTGTCTCCATTTTAGTCTTTCCTGTCTCCGCCAACCTGAACCATACTGGTTTTTAAACCCTCTGATCTACAGGTGTAATGCACGTGTATGCTTATTTGCCTGTTGCTCAAAATTCCCAGGTCCCACATTGGGTCAATCCAAAATCAGATACGATATCTTAAAAATTTATTTAATCAAGTAACAAGACAGACAAAGGTCAGTTTTGACTTGTTGCTAACAGGAATAAATTTCTATACCTAAAATTTGAGGGATTTTTTTTTTCTGGGGTTTCGAATTATTTGCTAATGCCTTTCTGTGAATCCACCGGAACTAGCTAACCCGACAGCTACCCATGAAGTGTCTTTTTGAAGGGAACGCTCGGTGGTAAAACGGTCAAGCATCGAATCATCGGCATCCCGAAAAATACGACCGCGTGCACCGACCGATCCACCACCGTCTCTCCTTTTCATTAAATTCGAGTATATTAAGGCGGCAATTCCTACAAAGCCGATTTGTGTTAGTCGGTTATTCCTATTAAAAGTATTCCGGGATAAGCGAAAAATTCAAACATATACGATTATTTCGCAGAAATGAATTGTCTCCGTCAAGCTACGCATTTTATATACATATAGTTCGTGTTGAGAAAAGCCGAAAGCAGCGCTTGAAAGGAGTCAACTGACTATAACTCGAATGTCAAACATTTAACACAAGATGTAGCAATAGCAACTGCACTCTTAGCGCATCTTACGACACACAGGAAATACGCTATGACTGTTCTAAAGCCCGTACCTACCCCAATCTAACTCTTCAATCAAATACAAAATTCCACCAGTGCAAAACGACCTAATCAAATATTAAAACGAATGAAAATTTTATTCAATAAATAAACATTCAATATATTTATAATAATACTTGTTGAATAACAATTAAATAACAGGAACGGCGGTGTTGCACGCAATGCCACGAAAGTATGATTCAAACCATGATGACCCTATATCTAAAGTACATCAATGGCAGATCTGCAGTTCGGAAGTGACAAGTTGGGACATAGAGTGCATCTTAAAACTTACAGAAATGAAATGCAATTTTAAAATCTAATTTCAATCAAATAAACTGTGTTTCACTCAAACTTTTACGAGATATAAGACTGCAACTGACGGATTGAGTTATTTGCCAAGAACGGGTCACTAATTGCCGACGTCTTGTTGGCACGACAGATTAGTATCATATATTTTTTGAATAGAAGAACTTAAGGTTACACGCATAAACGGCAACATTTTGAAAATGGAAGCACACAAACTCTCGTCATATTTAAATTAAAAGAATTTTCGAAATGAAGTTGGACAAAACTATATTTTTAAACAAGTTAGTCAGACGACACGTTTGATATCTGCACATCTTCTCAGCGCTACGATGTAGACATCAATATTTTTTTCTGTACCTCATGAGTAATTTTACAAATGTATAGTTTCTCGAATCAAAAACAGTTAGCCCGAACATGTTTTATTAAGTATGAGTCACTGATGGATTGCGCCGATTAGAGCGCTGTGGCTCATGCGTGACAAAATAAAATTTCTGATCTAGTGCGAACACAAAAATGTTCGGGCAGAGACATAGCTTCAGAAAAATCGTTATACGCATTTTCCTATTCTGAATTCATTTCTTTGTAAAAATGAAAATCGTATTTGTAAGAGTTTATAAATTTGTATTTGGAAGAGCATTTTATCTGTTGCCGATTTTGAAGTGTTTCTTCATTCTTTTCGCCACGTACACCTATACTAAGTAGATTTCTATACGTTTCATAACATCATCAAAACACAGTGGTATATGACGTCATCTCTCTATTTATATTTTTCAATTCTCTTCCTGGAGTTTCAAACTCACGCCATCAATTTTGAAGCACCGATTCTGAAATGAAAAAAAATGTATAGAAATTAGGCAAACCTACAAATAGATTGGTCTTCACAATTTAGTTTAAACTACTTTCAAATTCACTATATATGCGAAATAATATTTCAATGTTTCAGGTAAACGAAAACACCCTATTTTTTTACAATATTTTAGGCTATATCATGATTTCACTGCAAAATGATTTAATTTAAGAATATTCAAAAAAGAAAATTAGTTTTAACCAGAATTCTCTAATATTCAAGTATTTGGATTCTGCCATCTCTGCCTTCTCGCGTTGATGAGAAGCGGTCCATCTGTGGCTCATGTACGACAGAACAAAGTTCGTTCGCTAATGTGATAATAAAGAAACAGTGAGAAAAAGCATAAATAGGTAGAAGGAAATGATCGATTTGTTGTATTAAATATGATATATACGCTGATAAATCGATGAAAACCGATAAATCGTGAAAAAATAAATGAACTTGAATTCGACAGCCGGATCAGATATATAATTAATATATTATTTCAGACATTCATTAATTACCTGATGTTATGTATGTTTATTTGTATAAATAATAATTGTCTATGATATACATCAATAAAACTTTAAGATGTTGTTATTAGATATGAAAATGTAGTTTGTTTAATTGAATGTCAAATTTTAGTCGTAATCTGAAAAATTTTGAAATTATTTTTATTGAGTATGTATCACTTAAGAATACGAGCCTCATTCTTCTTGGATACAATATGTGATCGGCTTTTAATGAAAAAAAAAAAAAAAACATTCATTCACATGCAATTATCGGTATTATCTCTACTATCTTTCTTTGCATCAGAGTGCTAATTGTTGGATCCACTTTCATTGTGAGTTAGCTTAAATGTTTGAATTTGGCCACACGCTGATCATATTTGGCCATATATGAAATCGAAAACTTCCAGACGCATTAGTCGTATCTTTATTATCCACCTCCGCCCCTCTCAATGCGAAACAAGTTCGCAACGCAATGCGTTTTCCCTTTTGAATTGCATTTCTCAAATTCGCACACAGCAAGATCGAAACAGCGCGTCGATACATTGCAGAGATCTGTATATATTGCAGAGATTTACTACAGAACTATACTCGAACCAGAGAAGATCTCCATATACCAATACAATAAACTCATTGAATATCTGGTATTTGCCATGACCGATGTCTAAAACATTTACCACGATTTGTTTTTCTTACATTCTCTCCCTACGATACGCAGCAAATATGTTAGGAGTAATCCACAAAGTCCGCGTATACAGGGCGTAAATAACGCAATTTCGGTTTAACATTGAACTAAGTGTGTTTAAAAACAGAATTCCATTTAATTCGAAATGTCGAATCGAATGAATAATGATTATGATTAACGGGCGGCGATTTCAAAGCAATTTATATGAATGTGACGTCTATTTGTAGGCTAATTATGAGGTTTGTATGCTATTTAAGGGGTTGCATATTGATTTCCAAATATATACTTATCACTAATAATTACACATCCAGTAGTTCGAAGAGTGATATATTTAGAAAATAATTACAAACCGTCCACAATGCGCATTTCATAAATAGTTTTTTAACCGTGATTAGAGGGTACCGAATTGAGGTTTATTTCGCAAAATTGATTTGTCGAATAGGTACCACCGATGGATCGCGCCGCCTAGGCGCGGATCCATCGATGTAACATAATCGACAATGGAATTTTTTATCAATTTAAGGCGTGCTGTATCAAAATATTTTATTTACCACGTGGTAGGAAATCATTATCATAGTAGATGGTATGCAAAGTATGCGTCATGTCAAAAAGTAATGATAAAATCGTTGGTTATATGATGTAATAGGTTATATTGAAGGTTATTTCTTTCTGAGTATTGCTTAAAATATTTTTGCAGTAAAAATATTTTTTGGCCCAGAAATGTCGTGGAATTGGTCATTTTTTAAATTAAAATCAAGCCCTATTACAACACATTTTAGCTTGGTAATACGTTGGTTAAATATCTGTAAAATAAGGGAACGATGGAATGAGTAGTGTTTTCATAATTATAAAACGACCTGCGTGCATTTTTCAACGTGATTATTTAAGTTTAGAAAAATGATCAATGAGATTGAGTGGATAAATATCAAATACATACACAAAACTGGTTCTATTTAACTAAAACAGAGTTTTTAGCCTTTTCGTCCGCGGAATACTTTGTTCATTCAAATATTTTGGGGAATATCAACACAGACATTAATATTTTGGAGTGATGCGGAAAATACAAAAATCGATCAAAACACTATAAATTTCTCTCAAGTGTGAAATATTGTGGTTGCTCATGTTTAGATGGACACAGAGTTGATATTCGGACAATACTTGCTGAGAAACAAACGCGATGAAGGTTTTGCTTAAGAATTAGTAATCTTTCAGCCATACGTGGAAAACTCATTAAACTTTTATCAGCCGCTAAATCAAAGTGCGAAACAATAGGCAATCTTCCATAACACATTAGTGTTTCGTAAAAGACGGTCAAAAATTCACGTTCCACTTCTAGCACAACGGTTACTGGCATGGCCTGAATCGTAAGGAATCAGTAATTGAAAATTTCTGCGATTTAATTCAATTGCGCTGGTTGCGCACGTATGGCGAAAAAAATCAGGAATGCTGCAACCCTTTATATTCGAAAATGTATAAGATTTTCTCGGTAAATTGTAAACCGATAATTTTCGATTTAAGCAAATGATTTGATATTTGTTTAACAGTGCTACAACCAACAAATGTAAATGTAAAAATTAATTCTTACGTTTCTATATAAGAAGATCGGGCTATGTTCCTTCATGACCTCGCGTAAATTTGTCGTTTTATCCAGTTGACGTAGTAAGGAAACCTTGTATAAACCGCTGGTTTCTTCGATTCAGCACCACAGCGCCCCCAACTGTATACTCCATGCAACACGTAAAGTTCTCCCGGTCTTTGACAAAAGAGAGGCCCGCCTGAAAAATGATCAGATCGATTAATCGAATATCAAAACAAATAACGAAATTTCTAATTTTATTAACAATTAATGTCGCCAAAGGCTCTTAATGACTCATCAACTAGCTTGGGCGGTTGGACATAGGCGACGATAATGTGGATAAGTCACAACAAATAAATTACATGAAAAAGAACTGAGAGAATTATGTGAAAAAGAACTGGTACTACATTATGTACCACCCATTTATCATGACAAGTGGCCATTGGCCGGTTTCTTTTAAGCGCTACATTCAACTTCGGTTTGAGCGAGCGTCAAAATAATAGGACATTGGCGAACCGGGCATAAAAGATAAAATGTACGTTCCGTTCGATCACTTTATTTTCAAAACATAGTCTGCCATTGTAACATAATTTGTATTTTTCATAAAATATCGATGTAAATATCATAACAATCCATCGAGGCTTGAAATGTCCTCGCGCCCACGAACGCTTTTAGCATTGGTTTTCTGTTAATTATAGTGCATGAAATAATAGCGAAGCACACATTGCATTAATTTTGACATTTTAATAGAACTTCATTATAAGCCGCGCAAAAGAGACAACAATTTTTTGCCAGCGCCAAAACAATAATGGAGTTTCAATTAATCATTAAAGTTTGAACCGTAATAATATTACGTTTCGTGATCATTAAATACCAGGTGATTCCATACTATTTTTAATTCGTCATTTAATTTTTGCCAAATGCAAAACACTTCAACGAAATAGAGTACATGTCGACGTCGTGAAGTCTGAAAGCATTGTGACGTAATAATGATGGCTAACGATTCAAAAAATCTTCCTACTATTGTGCGTAACTGACATCTAATGATGGGTAATTTTATTTTGTCAAACATTAGCCACAGATAGACCGCGCATTGATCCATTTATGGCTCCGATTTAGCAAAAGACACTGGCTTTCGAAGAATGGATCATTGTCACCGCAATCCATTTTTGACCCACCGATGACTCTCGCAACAATTGTTGATCAGATTCCATTCCCTGTATCTTTCTAACGAAATTCAATTAATTGTATTCGTGATAGTGTATTTGGACATGTTATGACTAGTGTTCATTGTATACAGTCGATAGTCAGATCTACCAAGTAATTTGTCAGTATAATATGCAATTTTGAAAGAATAATTACGTGTAAGAATCGTAGCCAATAGGTGAAATTTACTTTTTCCCTCTTTTTTGAATTTACGTGGTGTTTTTATACAGTCTGTGGTAATTTGTAAAAGGTCACATTAAATTTCACGTTACTTATAAGTTTGATTTACTCTTTTCTCAAGTGTGGAATAGACTAACATTTTCTCTGATACTCAACATTAAAATTAAGTATTACGCTGTAAAGATAAACAACGTCAATCATCACGTACACGGCATTGACATTTTGCCGTTTATTTTATAGTGTGAAAATAAAACTAAAAACGCCCGCATGCGAAATTTGCCCAAGGCAGATACCAATAACTTTCAACTATGGTCAATTCTCTAAGAATATTTTTTGTTTAGAATACGGTCGATATTTCGTCATAATCGGCATTAGCTGCGAGTAATTCTGCGATCCATCAATCCTGATTTTTGAGAAATCTTTAGTCAATGCGTGAATCAATAAAGCAGTCGTTTAGGTTTCTCATTGATTGGGTTGCTATTCCGTTAGGAAATTGGGCAATATTTTATGATGTATTTTTTGTAAGAAGAATAAAATATTTCTGTTAAATGTGCGGTTTCGAATATACTATGGAACAGGAGTGGTGCTCGTTTTAAATTTTTTCGGCACTCGAATAAAAAGACATGGAGACTCTTTAGATCATATTTACTTTATGTAAAAATGTAGAAAAATATTTTACAGTTTGCATAAAAATGTGGTTTCAAATAGTTTGACCGTCGTTACCAACAACGAAATTTTTGCCCAAACATCTCCTAAACCTTAAAGAGCTACTACCATGGTAGCTTGAAATTTTTTTGTCATATATGAGTCACCGATGGATTGCGTCGTTTATATGCGGTTCATCTGTGTCTCATTCTTGACAAAATAAAATTGTTGTGGCCACCTCTAATGGCACATGTAAAAAATATATTTTTTTAAACCCATTTCGGTTCAACTCCACTCCAGAAAGATATTTCTCTTAAATGTATCTTTAGGGTGTGTTTGTGTTGATTTCTTATCTGCTAATATACCCGAAATCTTAAGATCTGACGCATGCATAACCGCAGTACAACTTATCATGTCATTTTAAAATTGTAAAAAAATATATTCAGTTATAATAGTAATCGTATTATTCTGGGACACCAATGATATAAGAGGAAGAGAAAAGCTAAGAGCACAATTTAGCTATATGGTAATCCGCGTCCTCTAGTTCAACGGTCAAAGGTCATCTTCGCTTCATGACTGAAACCTGCACTTTTGTTTCAAGTGGATAACTCTGAGTGACTTTTCACTCCGCCAAACTTGACAGCGCCTTAACTGAAGTTATAGTACACTGGCAAAACATATTATCTTCTTCTATAGTCTGAAGTGAGCTCGCGGTAAGGACGGCCAAGTATCGCGTTGCTTTATACCGCATCTTATTAATATTTCAGTCAAAAATATTATTTTGTTGAAAATGTGTTATGGATAAACCGCGCCTCGGCGGGGCGATTCATTAGTGACTCATTCTCAAGAAAACAAACTCGGCCAAGGATTTTATGACTGGGATGGGCGTAAAAAAGGCCTAAAAACATTACTTTGCAATATTGCCACCAACCACGTTTAGAGCGTGTAATATTACGTCAATATTAGATTATACATTATTGTTGTTAATGAGATGCTACAATAGCCTAACTATGTCAATTTAATTTTTAAATGCAAAACGTGTGGTAACATGATTCCCGTTTAAAACAATATTCACAAATTAGGTTTTAACAAAAAAAGTTAAATATCGATAGACGACAATCATGCTTGGATATAATGCAAGTCTAGCTACATTTATTTATCTATTTTGCATGACGAATAGCGAACTGTAACCATATGCGTCCATAAATGGCTTTTCAAATAAATGGTTAAAATTATTAAAAATCTGGGTTACCAAAAATCTGACAGTCCAGCGTATCATTGTCAAGAAGAGCATATGTGCATATATCCAGTTCTGAATGACAATGATATAGCTGAAAACGTCGTTAATTAAAACCCAAATAAAGATAACTAACCTGAATCTCCTTCACAAGCGTCTGCATTCAATTCTCCGGCACACATCATACAGGCACGTACAGCACAATTTCGCCAATCTGGTTTATTACATTGTTGATTAGAAAACAGTGGCACGTCAACTTCCTTCAGGACATTACTCTTTGGTCCTCGACCTAGTACAATTAGAAATTATTTTAGAAACAAGCCCGTAGAAAGCATTTTGGTTTTCTAATATTTGTCAACAAAAACTGCGCGGCACAATCGTAAAAGAAGTCAACTTTCACTTTTTCGTAAACTACATAGGGCATGGACACCAATGGCAAACACGATACATAGTACATAGCCAGTAATTTCTGCAAAGTAAGTGATGCACGCTTTTCTTAAACTTGAGTCAGTGGTGGATCGCAACGTCGAGGCGCGGTCGGTTTCTAATCTATTTCATAATTGACGAAATAAAATTTCTGATTGGGCACAAATTTTAAGCTCGATAAAAAAACACTTAAGTATCAGCTACAGATGGACAGCACAGCACCTCCACGACATTACTTATCCATGGCCCATTTTAACGACAGGCAGCTGTAGACTGGAAATAGTGCAAAATACATAATTATGTTAAATGAAACATGCAAGTCTAATATTGTTTTGCCACCGATAAAATTATAACCTTCACGACAATACTTGTGGAATTCCATCAAATTTCTTTTCAAGTAACGAAATAGCATTAAACACGCGTGTTTATAAACAGTACGCGGAAAGGAACAGCCTCAAGCATATCTTTAGATTTGGAATGGAAATGTTGCAGTCATTGCAACATTAATTGGCGTTTCAAAAAGGGCTTATGCACTGGTTTGCCCTCGATTGTATATTATTAGTTTTGACAGCATAGAAATACTCGGGAGGGGATATGCCTGATTTATCGGGTATTTTCAATGTTCTAATTCATTAATATTCGCAAAATATTGAAATCAACATAATTTTCTGGCATATAATTGTTTAACTGAAGACTATCTCCCAATAACAAATTTTAAATCGTGAAGAATGAGCCACTGACGAACAGCGCCTAAACAATGCGATCCCTCATTAGCTGATACTTGACAAGACATATTTTTTCTGATTGGGAGCTGTTTATGGCAACAATTGAATCCGATTTGCAATTTTCATTGATTACTTATCAGAAAGTAGTTAGAATAAAAGCACATGTAAAATAATGTGAAAATGTAATGCTTTTTGACTAAATGTACCTCTTGTCTCACCCCATCCAAGAACAATACATTTTTTATTCATAACCGGAATTTCCCCGTGATATGGCAGTGCTGCTGGGGAAACGTACATATTTCGTGTGGCGGGCCTGAAAAAGTTCAAATTAGATAAATTTTGGACGTTAGTCCATGATCTGGTAAATGCAAATTCAATCATCTCAACTTGCAAATTGTTTTACAACATTTGAATTGGAAAAAATTGTTTTATTCAGTAAACGTTACCTATGGACCAAGCGAGGCGGCATGTGTTCAGCAAAACTTTGCCAGATGATCTCAATATTTGCAATTGCGGTAATTTTTCAAATCTTAACTCAAGAAAATATCAAATTTGTTGAAATCTATGTATTTTGAATACTATGTAATATTTGGCACTTATGGTTCAGTGTTTCGAAATATTGTTCAAAAACATATAGTATCGATACAGACAGGCCGGATTTCGTCTTTTTAGATAGACAGTTTACGCCAAAATATAGACAATAAAAGACACGATTCCATTGCACAAGACTTGGCACACGAAGCACAAAGCGCTATGTCATTTTTCAAAACAGAAACCGAAACAAAAACTAAAATATTTCATTTATGAAAAAACGACTTTATGGCGAATTTTTGCATTGAAGAAAGATATGCAAATACTGTGGATTTCCAACATTACACAAACCTGATCGTTGGCCACATATGATTTGTGCCTGTCGTCCCCAGTTATTAAATGCATCATGCATGACTGTGAATCATGTTAGTATAAATATAATTAAAAAGTAAAATTAAATCAGATTTTATGTATCTTGAGTTTCCAATCCAAATATGGAATTCTTTGTATCCATAATAAGGAAACAATTTTTGAAAGTTCAAAACTCTAAATACGATACAATTATCAAACATTCTCCAAACAATATGAAATAAACACTTTATTAAACATACCTTGACAATTTAACAAGAGCAATGTCATTCAAACGTGGTTGGTTTGCAGATTTGCAATTATGGGAATGACATATCACTTCGGACGCTGGTATCGCTTGTTCGAATCTTCCGCGAACAAAATTCGATTTGTCGGTTTTTCCAAGTTTTACTATTATTTCACTTACGGGCCTACAAAGAACAAAGTAAAACATAAACAGGGTGACACGTTTACACTATGTAATAGTACTACTTAAAATTAGGAAAAATCGATTTAAAAATCATTCCAAATCATATTATTTGTCAAGCATGAGGCATAGATAAATCGCGACTAGTCGCCGCGATTCATCGGTGACTCAAGCTTAACAAAAGCATGCATGCACAAAATACTGGATGGATTAATGACGCATATCAGTTGTTTAGCACGATAACGCGACTCTTAACATTTTGAAAGTATATTTTTATTCCTTTGTGAATTATTTAGTCTGTATTCGAATTGTCCGAATTTTCACCCAGTGTATCGAAAAGGTGTTTGAGTTCATTCCAGCCACGATCACTATCTAAGACCCCTTGCTATTTATTCGAACATTATTGTTTAACAAACAGTATAAACGTTAGCAACTTTACTCATAAATACGAAAAATGAACGCATAATGCTACGGCTCAATAGTTAAAACATTGAACGGGTTGGAGTGTGGAACTGTCTCTTTATGCTCTGCATATATTTCAAAAGCGTCACGTTCAAAAATGAATTATAAGGCTAACTTACTTTTTACCGTTGCAATAATCCACAACGCAGTGAGCAGCAGTTACTACCCAATTGCTTCTGATAAGGGTTCCACCACAAAATTGACTCGCAAAATTCTTTACTGTCAAATACGCAACTGACGAGCGAAGATGTCCTGCTATCCCACCTCCGACAATTCGCGATTCCGGATTTGATGACCTCGTCAATCTTTCCGGAGCATCATTGGAATATTCACAGCATGGAGCATTTGGATTGCTGAGACAGCAAGAAGCTATATCAAAACGGATGGAGTTAAAAGAATTGTTGTTTGTTTATCACTGTTTCACTTCGATTGAGTAAAAAAAATCTTTAATTTTTTTTCGTTGACAATGAGACGCTGACGAATTTAACCTGTACAGCTCACCAGGGATTTATATTTAAAAAACAAAAAGGAATTGACGGGGACTGGTCAGGGTTTACAGTCCAAAATGGCCTTAGCACATTATTTTTTTTAATATCTATGCGAGACACATATGGGGTTACAACTACCGTTGTCATTTTCATAGATTCGAATCTCGTACGATAAATCGCAAACTTTTCCAAAAGATTAGCAACGATTTTAGAAATATTTATGATAACCAACATCTAATCACAGGATTGAGTACACAAATCGCAACAAACAGACGGGTATTTGAATCTGGATTCTAAAAGTTGCATTCCTTTTTGCAACCGCTTTTTCTCAAACAAAATGAACCAAAATTCTGGTAGAATTACGGAGAACGCATCTGCGCGTCTACTGTGATTGAGATCTTCCAACTAATGCATTTATTTGATAAACACTGCGCCATTTGTGTATATTTATTTTCTTTTTAAATATTCTTTTCTTCTATTTGTATGCGTCCAATAAAGCATTGTTTAATAGATATTTATTGCATATTATCAAGAAAGAGTGATGACATACCAATCAATATTGCTGTCTCGTTTGGTTTTCTTTAATTTATTTGTTTGTTTATATTTTTCAACCGCAAATAAAATAATATTTTTATTTTTTATCAAATTTGGTTCACGGACGGATCGAAGGTTGAAAGCGTTATCGTATCAGCCTCGCATTAGGCTGTTGTTGTTTTTACAAACATATTTTACTTATACGATTTTTGTGCCTTTGCCCTGGTGTCATAAAAATCAATGCACAATGATAAACGCTGTGTGATACATTCATATATATATGTGATATATTCATACATACATACTTACATTTACCGACAGAGCATGTAGTTGTTAAACCTCTATCCAATTTCATCGGCTTACTACGGTGTATTACAGAATAGTAATTCAGAATTTTAATCACATTTTTCCAATCATTTTTGTTGGGTTCAGGCGTTGGCATTTGCGTTGTTATTGTAGTAGAGGTTGACATTTGATGATGAGAGTATGGCAATGTGTTCGGAACAACTACTCTCGGGTAAACTTGTACATCCTCGTCTTCTTCTGGTGGATCAAACGGGTCTTCGTAAGGTGGAAGAATCTCCGTTGTTGTTGTTGGAGGAGAAGTAGTCTGTGAAGTATGGTTTAGCAAATATAAAACGGTAGGTGATATGTGCAAAAATCCAATAAGCGTTTAAAACCGTTTTGAAAGTAAAGTGTTGAAATAATGATGAGCACAGCATAACTCTCTGCGGCTTGATCTTCTCCGGTACGAGCTTCGGTAAATCCCGTTGATGAACATATGTCTACCACCCCAATTGAAAAATCACAGCTTATGCAGACTATGGTGACCCACTACGGGTACCGGCGCGGGACGCTACGTCTTTTTCCAGCAGACCATTTCTGAACGCCCCAGTGGTCTGTGGTAAGTGTCCCACCCGACTAGCCAAATTAAGTATTCATGTTATAAAAGTTTATGATAATTATTATACCTAATAACTTCGTAGTTGTGCGCAATACAGTTAGAATCAAATCAAACGTCAACGTACCGTATCCATATCCCCTGGTCGATCATATGGAGTTGAGTATGCGTGGGTGGATAAAGAAACGTAATCAGAAACCGTTGTATCATCCTCGTAGGATGACGTAGTTTCCTCCCAATACTGGGCGTAATTTGTTGTTGGTATAGGCGGTTGGTTCATGTCGGTACTATCCTCCGTCGGTTGGACTGTTGGATTTTCTCCAGATCCCGCTTGTAGCTCGGATGTTAATGAACCGAAATCATTCAATGGGTGATGGGATCCTTAACGAAACAATATAGTGTTGTTAGTTGTATTTTATGTATACGCAGGTCAGACGACTAATAAAAATTAACATACCCAATGACCTCCACACAGGATAAAAGCACCAGTGTGAGTGCAGTGTTGAGTCGTCCCAACAACAGTTTTTACTTTCACACGAGTCTTTCGTTATTCCCGGATGTCCACAGTCATTGCGGCTTGCAACTCTCACATCACATGAGCGGTTGGCGTTTTGCCATACATTCATGCGTAAAAATATTTCCAGGAGAGTTGGTGACACACTGCCGATGTCACTCATGTCCGCAGTTTCGTAAGAAACTTGTGTGTTGGTCGCTTCACTCTCTTCCCCATGTGCAGATCTGAGCTGTGGCGGCTTGTTCGTTTGAAGTTGTATTGTTGTGGGAGTAATTGTCGTCGTTTCGTGAAAAGCTATTGATACAAAGTGTTTACTTTTGTTTTTTCAAATATAAATATTCGGAATTGGGTGGGCAATAAAGTTTATTTATTAGAAATATTCAACCGGTAGTTACCGGTAGTCTTCATTATCGAAAAAAATCTCAGGACTAAGAATCTCAATCTAAGCTCAGGGCACGTGCTTGGAAAATACAAAGTCGTGAAACAACATGTCGGCGTTTTTTACGAGAGCCTTGTTGTCTTTAAGCACGCCTCATTGTAGTAAACTAGTAGAACTTACATATTGTCGGTTTGTAACATGACGGAACTCCATGTGACCTAGATTTTTTGAAGCAACATCCTCTGAGTTGGCATTGATACATTGTGATGAATCTATATCCACACGGTTGACGTCCGTGTTCTCCCGGGAAGCATCTTTCATCTACATTTGCTGTTATATTTAGGTATGAAATATTAAACCGGAGAAAAGCCTGAAATACTATTAAGTTAACTCAATAACGATAGCATATTTCTGGTGTAGTTCGTATATCTGTGTTAAATAATTATTGAACATTGGGGTGATCGAAGCAAATGAAGCCGTTGTTTTGTTAAGTTTTGAAAAATCGTTCAATTCGAATTTAATCGTGTCAAAGGATAAACCGCGGGTCGGTGTGGCGCCCAATTTCCATATTAGCATAGCATGGTATTGTTGAAAGTAACATACCTTTGGTATCCCAGGGTGGTTTTGCTATTACTTAATTATTTTCTGCATACTTATCACTAAAACAATGCTTTTTATACAAGTAAGGCGGTGTGTTTATTTATATATTTATCTACCGTGCTGAAACTCGCTATTTTTATAAATCGCCCCTAACAACCGCACACTCATTGACGCAAGGCAGGGTGTATAATATAATATGTTTTGTTTGAACAGTGATTTGTAAACAGATGAAATACAACTTTGAATGTACCTATATGTATTTATGAGTGATTAATCTACATAAAGTATGTCACATTTGCCAGCTTTTTAACAAACGATAAAATGCAAAATAGATTATCACTGTTATCATTTCTTTTGCTTATTGGTGATGTTATAGTATTAATTCTTGCCAAATTTCCAATTGACTCTAGGGATAGCTCTCCTTTAATATACCTGAGGATGGTTGTGCAAGGGATAGAAAATATCTCGGACTTAATTTACGCCAAAACCGGACGACAAAGCATTACGGCCCGACAGCGTAAACATATGTCCACGACAGGGACGAAGACACGAGATATTTTTAGCTCATTTTGCCCAAAATAAAAAGAAAATGGCAGTCGAAAATGGTTAATGTAATATTTTGTCTTAAAACGGCGAATAAAGGGAAGATCGCACCGATGGCACGTTCACACATTGTCGTGATTTTTGCGGTTTTAGGGTTCCGCATCTTCTAATACTCGAATGTTGTTGGATTTGAAACAACCAGATATCAGACAGAGGGTTAATTGAACTGCTAAGACGCCAATTTGGGTAGTTGCAGTGCGTTACCACTAAATCTGAAATTGCAAATCCATGTTATGGAAGTACTGTCTGACTTGAGCGGCGGCCCAATGTAAGAAGAAAAACAGATGAATATGCATTTCAAAGCTTAAATAAGTGCATTCCGAATATTTTTAATTGAAAGACACGACATGTCCTTCAAATGTACAAGTAATCGTTCATAACTTTATACTTGCTAAAAATAAACTTCGTACAAGTCTTAGTGAAGTGTATGTGGAAATAACCTATACCTTTAACTGATTTGTAGCATTTTGGAATCCCATGTATTGGGGTGGAATTGTAGCAGCATCCTCGTTCTTGACAAGCTGATTGAGAAATATATTTATATCCACAAGGTTTTCTCCGATAATATGCAGATGAACACGTTTTCTCAGTATTAGCGTATGTGTGCCGAAATTCTAAAATGCGATAATAAAGTTAATGTTACTCTACAGTTCGACAAATTTAATTTAGTTCCCAAATGGAATTTCTATTAATGACATACTCTTCCAAAACTCCCATGGCCATACATATTCGAATATGCGCCCGATTCAAGTATGTTCTATTCATATTTAAGATTGCATGATCAATTGCATCGCTGGGCGCAATTCAATGTTCCGTATTTTTGTTTATTCATAAACTAAGTGTATTTCAAATTACGATAAAAACGAACGTACATAAATAAATATATACATTTATAATTATATATAAAAATTGTGGTTGTGGTAACATAAAACCCCCCGGAAAAAGTCGCTCGAATAGAAATGAATGGTCAGAATACTGGGCATATGCTAATTCGTCTCACGACATGCGAAAATATGAGGTTTGCCTTATTGTAGACAATATCACTTTGGGCAAAATATTCCTGCAACACAATAAGTTGAAAAAAAAATGATTCGTTTTTATCTTAAAAACTATTAAATTTTTTGCAGGCTCAATATCATGAATATTTTCTAAGTCAGTTTAATTCATTGATCATTTTACTCTATCTGCTATGATGCAATTTTGTGCCCTCAATTCGCCCTAAAAGGTGTTGTTGATGATAGTAAAGGGGAGGTTCACGAGCACCAAACAAGCACGTCATTTCAACGTTGATCGTCCTTCTAAAATGGACGACGACGTCCAATCTGTAAAGCTGTGACACGCCGTCGTCTGCCATTAATTTGCTAATGACTTGAGGTAATCTTTGAAGGTGTGTTTTTATTGACAATTTAATGTCATTATATTGTATGTTAATCCCGTGATTTTTAAATCTTAGCAGTACAATTGCGATGTATTATAAGATTTGGTGATTTCCGAAGATAGATATCTACGCCAAATGCCTAATTACCCTATAAAACAATTTCCTGTGGATGTAGCTGTAATAGGAGTGGAAAGCAAGAATCAATTATCTTATCACAATTGTTTGTTCCTTCAAATTTGCATGCAAGGCGCTATTTGATGACGCAATTTAATAAAGTAAATTGAAAGATAGTCTAAAATATTTTCTGACTCGGCCCTATAAGTTTTATGCACGCGAACGTTGCGTTATTTATTTGGTCATTAATTCCACGTCGTTCTTGTGTCGTTAACAATAAAAGTTTTCCGACCCATCCTATTAATTAGTAATTAAAGCATTTATACGCTATAAATTATAACGAGGGCAATGAAGATGCATTCCTATCGGCGCACAGTACAGGCAAATGTATTTCGTCATCGCCAGGATCGACGTTATGGGCTACATCATTTCCTATGTTTTCGATTAATATATTATGATGGAATATTGGTAATTGATTTAAAACATTTTCTCCGAATTGTAGTTGAGTACGGTGTTGTTCTTCCTAATCACGAAGTACTTTCCTTCTGCCTCCCGATTCGAATTACTAGGTCAGATAATGCCCAGGGCGTATACACAAATGGGGAAGACTTTTGTCGCGGTTGTCAAATGGAGAGGATGTTGATTCAGGTTGTTTGTCTCCAATTTTTTAGGATAAACAAAGTGAATATGAACCGCCTGTATCTGGCACGAAATATTTCAATGTATGTATGCTCAATTTGGGCGTGAGGAATTCTTTTTAAACTGATAGAACTGAAGCATAGTTTTATTGTAAGGTTTAGTTTTGAAACATTTCCGCAAATTTGCGAAAAACATAAACCACCGTATGACTTTTGAGTTGGTATAAATTTACTTTACTTCGAGTACATACCTGACAATAATACACTAATAACAAAAATGTGCAGTAGTGAAGTTGAATGCGTATATGTCATCATTACATAAATTTTGTTTGTATTTGAATATGAATATCTAAAAATAAACAATATCACGTTGAAACCAATGTTCGTGAATAATCCATATTAAATTAAAACACAAAACAAATATTAAAATGTGCTTCAGATCAAAGGACACTTCACACTCTTTTCACCTTTTAAGAAATAGTAAACAATTTATCGTTTTGTATCTTGCGTTGAAACAGCACAATAGCCTAAACAATTATTTTTTTCTCTCTAAATCGAAAATCGAAAAACAATTGATATGAATTTTAAACGAAGATTAAATTACGAAACTTATAAACAAATAAACTTACATGCATAGGATTACAGGAAACGTGTAGAACGTCGAAAGTTCTTTTCCAAATAAAAAAAAACAAGTATTCTTTATCCAAGCAGTAAACAATAACTATAAACTACAGTGTATTCCATATATCTGTCTCCGCTGACTCTGTTATTCAGATCGTGCGGGCTGCACAAACAACAAAATTAATTTTATATACACACACATCGCATTTACGTACATGTTGATTAAGATTTTAACAGCGTGCAGCTGTTGTCCTGATTTCTGATACATTGGAAATGGCTTCTATGTTTACTTGATAAGCGAATAGTGGATAAGTGTTCCTAATAACATCCATATAACATCGCCATAAGGATACTGCAATATTCGCTAAAAATGAATGTAGTTGATGTAAAATCACACACACTTTTGGGGCAGAAGTTGAAGCTCATATCTTTTTTTAAATATATTATGACCTGACAAAATGGCGATCTTTCGTCTGCCCATTACGGCTTGTCAAGCGATATAGACCAAAAAAGCGAAATGCATATTGCCGTGATAATATCCATATAATACTCAATGGTTGTGAAGAAAAGTCTTCCCTAGGTATTCTCTTTAAACCCATAAACTCAGTATAATTTTTCTAGCAAAGGTTACGGCGTTTGTTTTGGCATATTAAGTAGAGAAATGTGTTAATAAAGTTACTTTTCTCATTTTTGTATTCTCCGATCATGCACAAAACCTGACCTACGAGACCGCTGCACTTTCACTTGTTTCATTTCCTAACCTGAACAATACATCATTCCGCATAAATAAAACTAAGCTCGACTTTAAATATTGCAGACATTGTCTCGATGCTAAATGCGGAAGATAAACAAAACTTTCTATTTCGGTTTTGACTCTAATGTCATATGAAATCTCGGATAAATAAGAAATGGCGATATTTCACCAGGGTAAACATGACTAAATGGCATGTTAACTTGCCACAAATATCGAAAATGCATCACATTTGAACAGAAATCATTGCTTTTTGTTTCGATAAACCGGTTTCGATTCGTCGGTATATGGTGTTTGCTGTACACGAATTTAGTTGACAATAAGTCTGAGCAAACGTCCTGATCTCTAATCCATTATACGTCTTTATTTTAAAGTGAATACGCGCAAATATCAATTCAATTAAATAGTTTTTTCTTATTATTTTTTATTACATATTACAACAACACAATCATTAATATAAAAGAGAGAATACAACGCCGCGGGAAACGAATTAAAAATATGCGACAAATCATTGTTCTGTGCCTTGTGGTATGATTACTAGAAGACAACAACTACGCACAACCTTACGCTGATTTAGTCTGTCAGGAGAGTACACACGCTATCAACCCAACTGTACACCCTTGGGCAGCAATGAGTTGCAAGCGTCAAAAGATTGGAATGAAAAGATAATATTTTACAAATATCGCGGTAAGGGCGATGTCAAAATTCGGATCAGTGTGGTGGTCGTTTCTTATGGCCGTGTTTCAAACTGGTACTGACCATGAATAGAATAACTCCCTTTTATTCAGAGGAATGCACTATTTTTTACAACTCAGTCTGTGTTGCAAGATTTTGCCACTGTATATTGTGAAGGCAATTGTTATTTATCGTCAATTCAACGTGTGGACATGAAAATTGAGAATAGAATAAATTGGCGCTATGGTATTTCTGGTATTTCTGGTTGCGTTGGAAATTCTAGGCAATATCGTGTTTTTAAAGCATTTTCGAATTATAAATTTTTTTATGTTTTTGTTCCCAATGTGTTGTAAAAAAAAATACAAGCAGCCCTGAACGTTGATGATTTAATTTTTTCGCATAAATTCATCCTTTTATGATGATTCATACGAGTAGTCCGATCCTAATTATACAGTATTTGAAAAGGACCGGACCTTTTCAGCCAACCCCCGTAGGCCGCCATGTGATTATTTTCATTCATTACCGATGATTTATAAATTGTGTTATAACAGAGGGAATTGATCTGAACAAGATTTGACTTTGAACACTACTGCAAAAGAAAAGGCCTTGTGATATAACCGGTTATGCAAATCGTGTGGACAGATAACGGATAGCATCTGTTTGGAAATTATTTTCTGTTTGTTATATTGCCCGCTATATATAAATATATACGCTATATAAAAGCATTTACGTGCATAACGCTATTTTGTATTTGAAAAATGCGGAAAAAACTAAAAATAAACAAAAGTCATCTGAATCTTGTTGTTGGTCCCTGTGGATGGGGTCAGTTTAAATAATAACCTCGAGGATCTGGCTTTGAAGGCTAAGATAAATATTTTCATAAAGATAACGACACAAAAAGTTATGAAAGGGCTAATTATAACAAGGAATAACTACACGAAATCGAAGTTTTGTCCAAAAATCTGTTAATAACCCCGCAGTTTGAACTATGGGAAAAGATGAATAAATACACAATTTGAGATTTATATAATTTCATTACGTTTCACAAATGCCTTATCAACCAAATTATCTTAATTAGCTGTCTTGAAGACGTGTTGCTTATATTTTTTGTTTTTAAAGCAGTCGTGTAAACCCGGTACAATACGCTCGAGGTATTGTATTGATTTTGATCGAGTATATCTTGGTAATGCCCTCGTTTGAATAGATTTTCCGAAATTTTGGTAAAATTAAATTTAAAATTAAAATTAGTTTTTCGATCTTTCCGAGTATATTTATTTTGTAGAAAAATCCTAACAATTTACGTCGTATAATGTGACTAAAATAATGATTTTGCTGTTTATTGAGCAGAATGCGCTCAAAATAAGTAAGTTCGATGATCTGACAACTTCAGGCATAATTCTATCAGATATGTGGAATTTCGGGAATTGTTCAAACTAGATTCTCTCGACGTAGTTCACACCAGGTATTATGATTTTTTTTATTTCATTTTCTCATAATCCATTTGAATTAAATTCGATAATCCAATTTGCAACATTCTTTGTTGTTATTGTGCTGAGCGGTATTTGAGGAGTTCTACAAGCCTTTCTGCCTTTCAGATGTTACTAGATCTTTTACACGCGAGAAATCGTTGATGAATAACGCTCTATAATTCTTGAACTGTGCAATACGCAATATAAAAAGTTTGTATTGGGAGCGCCTAGAGGCAAAATTACAAAGTATCGGGTTCCACACCCCGCGATATATATTCCATTCAAATAAAGTGAAGTATTGACCATCGATTATTGGTGCCCTGATCGTTTGTGGCAGACACGATATTCATTCGGTGCTATCACCTCCATTGTAAAAACAAATAAGCACTGACATATTCATGGTTTACTGCAAAGAAATAAGGAAACGCCTGGAGATCTTGAACTTTCAAAAATTAATAACTTCCTAATGGTAAATCCCGTGTCAATCTCACTGCGTTTAATCCTACTTGCTCTCCCCTCAGTTTCTGACGAATGTCTTCTTCATATCTTTTGTTGTTCTATTTATACGCAGCAAAAAAATATCGCTCGCATGGATTACCTTGTAATTAAACACCCTTGTTATAAAATGAATTATGATATCACAACACTCGTAAAATAACCTTGTTGCGCATGAGTAGTCACATCCAATTTTCCCTCAGAACCATTGTATTTCGAATAAGGACTAATAAAAACCTTGTAGCAATTAGAAGTACCACGGTGACTAAGGCTCAGTGTATTTTTATATTTAGTTGTGCTACCGGTCTTCCGTGAAAGCCAAATAGATTACCGACACTTAGCATGGTATTTTTCTAATAAGTTATATGTATGAGTACGTTCTTTATATCCCAATTCTCTATAAAGTCGATTATGAAAAGGAATTTTCACCTTTTTTAGATTTAAAAAACTAATTTCAAACAGCCCAGGCACGTACGGGGACATTACGATAGCTGATGGACTGCAAGGGGGTCTAGAAAAAAGGACACACAAGGTTTTAAAAAGCGCTTGCAGAACAATCATACTTTTTTTCTTCGTTAACATCATTTTGAAGCCTAATCGGTAAAATCAAAACTGAATTGTTCCCACCGCCCCGTGCTTCCGGCGTTTCTTGAACCACACATATCCTCTCTGACGATACAAATTTATCGTTATAGGTATTTCGACAGGTTATATTGAAGTAATTTGGAGTGCCCACTAAAACTGAAATTAATTCGATTCAGCAATGTTACCACATTCCAGTAACTTTTTCGTGCATTTTCGGTATCACGCGATCAACTAATCGTTAATTAGAAAAAAAGTATACTAAAGGTTCATCTCTTCGATGTCAAGCGGGTGATTCTGGGAATGTTTGAAGTTAATATTAATTTATGCGTAAAACTTACATTTAAATGACTTATCCTAAATCGCGTGATAGATTTGATTTTTATGCATTTTAATATTATGTCGCAAAAGCCAATAAAAAGAAAATTCGCTCAGTCATTTACGCCTAAAACGTGGTCACGCTGGAATTACACGACCAGCGTAATCTATTAAAGGCTCTTGGACATAACGCTTTATTGCGTAAAATGCAATATTTAAACCGGAGAAATTAGTTTGACGTAACAAGACGCAACGTTCAACAAAAATAAATGTCGACCAGGGAAAGTTCAGGCATAATGCAAAAGGCAAATTCATACTTTTAATGCACAGTAATATATAATTTTATAACAATTACATTATACAAATACAACTACGAATTTGCTGTGACTATAAAAATAAATAACCCCTTCAAATTCTCCGTTAACTTTTCTAATCTCGGATGCCCTTGACAACGTATTCCGGTACAAATTGCTATATTACAAAATATTCAAAATCTGAAATTATCAAAATATTCACAAAATTAGCTAATTGAAAGGTATTGGAACTCCATAATTCATATTAACATATATCTCAAAACACTTGCCTAAATATATATAAAACGTTAAATCTTTACATATGCGTTATAACAAGGTAGAGTGAACAGGTGGTTTCCATTTTTGCTTTGCATTTGATTCAAACCCCAATAAGGCACTTATAACCCGGCACTCCGAGATAGAAATTTTGACAACACGTTTACTTCAAAAAATTTTATTACTCTGTGTTTTAGTCACCGAATCGCCGCTTCTTGGCGGCGCTAATCTTTAATGCTTCGTCCGATATCTTATTTGAATAATATAGATTTAATATTACTTGATTATTATGGAAAATCTGATTGAAAAATCTTATTTCGTTTGGGTCTATAAATGAATGGGTCAAATAGGTTTGAAAACGATTTTTATGACTTTTTATATGACACTGATCTTATTAAACTGAATCCTCATTTCTGTTTTTGTGTCATCAGTTTTCTGTCGACGATGAAAATTCATAAGTATACTTCACACAGGCGAAAATGAAAACTCTCAAGATATATTTTGGAGATCTGGTTACGCCACTATTCTAATTCCATAAGTGTATAGTACCCAGGAAAATATGAATCATTCTACGAATTACTGTATTTTATATTAATACTGAGGTCGAGATTTTTTTCTAACGTTCGCGTCTCGAAAAATCTACTATTTATTGTAGAGTTATTTTTACTTCGACTAATTTGGTTTAATGCTTGTTATCCCGTGGCAACTCAAAACAAGGTTGTATTTTCTGAAGCGGCGTAAGCGGCCATAGAGATTAGATAAAGCACGTGTCAGATTGAAGTACCCGCATGTAATTTCGTCTATTATATCGGGAAGTGTCATTTCCATGTGGTTCGATTTTGTAAACGTGCGGCAGAGCGCGCAGTGTAAAGGTCGTATAAATAACAAGTTTGGAGGTTATAGTCAGTAAGTAACGACGTAAACGCTTTTCGTGCGTACGTAAACTGCGTAAATACTTGGACTTTTTCTCCGAGATTTTGGGTTATTAGAATAAACAGGTTAGACATGGGAATCCATAAACGACGACGCAACGCCGCTGTGTGCGTATGCAAACTGCGTGAATATACAATAATATTTGTATAAAGTAAAGCAAAAATAACACATTCACAGTGCAACTTAATATTTGACACTTAAAATCGCCCAGGTTACATGCAAGAAACTGTGTTTATCACTCCGTTACCATAGTTGAGAGTTGAATATAGAATAATTACTACAGACAAGAGGAACGTGTGTCACAGTCTTGTAATGACGTATCGTTCGGAGGACCGGTGTTTTAATCCTTGTGAAATCATTGCCGTATGTTTCTACTAACCAACCAGTAACTTTATTTTGTCAAGCACGAACAACAGCAATGGATAGCGTTCTGTCGGCACTAACTATTAGTTGCTCATACCTAACAAAGCTTATATTCAGCATTTCCGACTGGGAAACACTTCGGATGACTAGAATGAATCACTACTTCGGTTTAATTTTTTGAGCCCTAATTTGTCTATAAAAAATATAAAAATATTTTATTCTAATCCAAATAGTATTCGGTCAATGACGTTTGATTCTGAAATTAATCGATGGTTTTCTAAATTAGAATTTATTCTCAGACACATTCTTCACTCGTGTAACCTGTCATTATACGTAATGTGGAATACACGCGCATGTCACATTCAAACGTGGCCAAAAGTCGCACACTTTTTTTAAAGATCTTAAGCATGCTTTCACAAAATAAACCGATACAACACGTATTTTAATGCGGTTTTTTAACAATTTAAGACTAGTCCGATTACGAACCCCGTAATTAACAGGGTTTCTATTTTAAACTACTTTCGTCTGATTCATTTGGTTCTACTTTTCCGGTGCTGCTGAGTGGGTTTATCTCTAAGACAAACACATAACATGGCATTTATAAATTGATACTTTTCTACTTCACACGGACCAAACAGGTTTCGCGAAATTTTTCCGTATGATCGGTTTTAGAATGTGACCTGCAGTCTTTTCCAACTTCCACCCGTTAAATTATTATTTATATCGCCAGGATGCAATATTTCAAAGTATAAATAGGCTATAACAATATTTATCTTGCAAATGATTGTGTTTAAGCAATCTCTGGTATAAAAGTGTTGAATGTTAGTTGTAGTGTACTATATTTCTATGAACAGAATGGCAACATCAAATTTGAAATTTTGTTGATCCATTTATGACGTCTCCGACTAAAATTCATTTACAAAAACTTGCACTTTTTTCTATCAATCGAGGTGAAATAGCAGTAATCCAGCATATCTGCGGTAAATGTGATGAACAAAAAATTATCGATTGATGCGATTTCAGGACGCGAACTGGCTAAATATTTCACAACAATGTTTGTGTCCCAAAGCGCTTAAGAGACAATGGATCATCCTTCGGTGATTTATTCTGTTCAACGAGGGGTTGGTGGGCATTGTGGAAACATAGAGCATAATTTTGCTGATGGTGTCGGGTATACTAAATTTCAACAATCAATTGAAATATTTTGATTTCGATTAAGTCAAACTAACTATTTACAAACTAACTACGAGTCGATCTATTTTAATCGCAGTCAAAAAATATTAATTTTGTCAAACATGAGTCAAACCTCAGCGCATTCCATTAGTGACTCCTACTTAACAAATATGCATATTTTTTCTGACTGGGACACAACCAAAGTTAGATGAGAATTATAATAATTACGATTCATTTCCCATAAATTATCATCATAATATTTCAACTTTATAAACTAGGTTTATCCCAATTTTCAACCCGTTTCTCACCCGTTGATAACATATTCTTTTGTAACTAGGCCATTTTGTTTGAACGCCACGTCTTGTAAAACAATCAATCAACAAAATTCTATAATTATTTGCATGAAGTGACGGCTATTTATAATAAACAATATTACACCTGATGCGTGCCACAAAAAGGCGGAAGTGATAAAAATAACTCATAAAGTGATGGGCGAAACATGCGTGGAGCATGCTTAAAAAGTGTACAGTCCAATTGTATCCTGGAGCTAGCTAATGAATGATAACTTCCTGTCGATTTTCTTATTTGATGCTTTCCAGTAATACGTCATGTGAAGAAATGGCTCTAGTCCGAATGAGGTGTTGACGTACAGTCATTATAATGGAAATTTAATGCAAATATTCAAGGCACAATATTATCGATTTTATCATAAACTCTCGCACAATTTTTATAAAAAATGTTTACGGACACAGTGACGCACCACATTGGGCTGAATAGACCGGCACCTTGAAATCCAATAATATTTAAATATTCTCTCATTACACTCGAAGGGCTGTAATATCTACACAGGAACTTGAAAGTTTAATTGGTGTTAAACTGTGATTCGAAGACCTAAACAAGCTCGATAACTAATATTTTAGTTAAAAAGTGGTTCGTTTCATGATACTTCGAAGCGTTGACGATGGGCTGTAGTACCATAATTCCCTTGGGCTTTGAAAAATTTTACAGTGATCAATTCTATGATTTTCGCACCTGGAAGGTAGGAACGGAAGTATCGCGTTAAAAGACGAAAATTTAAAAGTGGCCCATTTCCAAGTACGTGGAGGCATAACATGCATGGTACTATAGTAGTGTGGCATTTTTAGGTAAAAGTCTCGAGTTCATTTGTAACTTTGCCTTATTTTTCAACTGGATATCTGGTTTTGAAAAAACTTGGTAATTTATTTTTCATTACTGGACCAAATTTTCATTTTATAAAAAAAAATTGAGAATTATGAACTCTGGTTTATAATTGATGTACAACTTAGCTGTGAAGGTGGAACTAAGTTATCCAATAATACTATCCCTGGATTTGTACTAAATTCCTTTTACTTTACCTGATTAAACAAAAAACTAGGTTCACATCACTACACTATACTCCCTTCGTCTCAATAATTTGTTAAAATCGCCGGTATTGGACAATGGAATGTTGGAATTAAACAAAAAGTAACAAAAGTACAGTAAATTTACTGGTCATTTGCAGCAATTGCATATTTCCAAAGTTAAAAAACTACATGTTGATGAGATGTATGCCAATTATGGGCTGCCATATTTGGCTAAAATAGTCAATTTTGAATTTTTTTGAATACCGCCAAGTAAAAATACTGTCGAAGACAAGCGATCTTGCTGCATTTGTTTGTTACAGTGTATGTGTTGCCTCTGCTATGAACAGTCCATATAAAGTTTTCAGTTGTCCCATTTCCGCGAATTTCTCATCGGCATTTCGAGTATATGGAATTTTACATTAGCAGCTTAGAAATAAATAAACGATTTCCGAGCTTCCTCAAGTTTGCTATTTTAACAAATAAAGAGGTTGATTTAAATATATTCAGGGCACATTTCATAACCTCAATAAGGCCAAAATAAAAAAAAAATTTGATGATGCAACTATGACATCATAATACACGACATATGGGACAATATATGTTGAAAACTAACCTATGCTAACTACTGTATACCAATATAAACGACGCGTTCCAATATATTCATGGTGCCTATCACATAAAATGAAGGAGTTTTTCTTCGTGACGAAAAATTGAATTATTTAAATAGAGACGGTCTGCACTGGTGATTTCCATGCATCCCATATTATATCAATAAGTCGTTGTTTACTATGGCGTCTATGATACTTCAGCTCTTGCTGTGGCAATACATAGCTTGATGAAGATCTGATTTATTTATTGAAATAATCAATGAAAATAATAACATAATTAGAAACAATTCCTTTAAAGCAATAAAATCTTAAGACTGTGTTTAATTGTCTTACATTTACCTACATTTCAGTTCTCATTTTGCCATAATATTGATTTGGCATAATACACGTTTAATTTCTTTAACGTGTAAACTTTACATAGGTATTTATCATTATTTCAGTTGAACTAACATTCGTGCTCGCTATTGTTGCATAAATATGAATATTCCAAACAAGAATACAAACATATATACATACTATCAATATGCACTCACAACAACTAAACTATTATTTCTACACTTTCATCTTCACTATGTTGTGTGGAATCTGAGTTTTTTGCATCTATTGACCCTTCGACAAGATCGTTTTTTATTTCATCTTGGTGTGGTTTGATTGAATCTTGATCAACACATTGTTCTTCATCTGATGTTGCATTAGAATTTTGATCAACACATTCCTTATCTGATATCGCATCCCCATCATTTTCGCAAACTATTTGTTCTGGTGTATTATCACCTGTTCCATCTTTGCTATGAAGTGTCGCTGAATTTTCATATGAAATGTGATTTACTTCGCTGGATATACAAACAGGATTTTGGTCTATGATTTTCTCCGAGTTTGTACAATTCAATTCCTCTATTGGACAATTTAAACTTTTGTTTTCGCTTTCTTCGACTGTTATTTCCTCATCGTGGGTGTTTTCCAAATCGGTGTTTATACTATATTCATTGGAATTATGTTGGACCTCTGTAGCGTTTAGTCTAAGGTTCACATCCTCCGAGAAAACAGATTCTATGCTCTTTCCTGTATTTATTGACTCAGTTTCTGAATGCGATTGCTCTTCTTCGACTATCTCTTTGAGATGCCGCCTTGTGTATTCCGAATCTGTATCTTTTGGCAGCTCTGTAATAATATCATTTAATGACACTTTTGTATGTGCTGTCGTCTCGAGTCTCCTTGCTCAAAATTCCACTTTTCCCGAAGAGACGATTCAGATGTAACAAGGCGGAAACGCTTCTCTTTTTGACTTTGCAACAATCCTGATCGCCCCGACAACTCCTACAACAAATTGAAATAAAATTTGTTTATTGCAGACAGGTTCTTTATTGGTAATAACAAAATTTTAAAGCACATGTCGGGTGATATTTTTTAGTTGGAACATAATAAATTGCCATAAATGAACTCACAACAGGTGATCACACAAACCATATAATCACACAAGTCCTGAGACTCGTTTAATGAGTTAGGATCTGAAGGTGAAGTGAATAAAAACGTGATACAAAACGGAATAGATCTGACTCAATCTAATGAATTTCTAACTCGGTTTACTCAGCACGACAAATAAATGGAATGCTGATACAAAATATGACTCAAATGACCTTTGGAGTGGTATTTGCCCTGGGCGATGATAAAACCACCTACCACTTGTTTGTCCTCTTTCAGTCGCCTATCACGACAGGCATGAAATACTAGGATTATTCTAAACCCCGTACCTACAGGGCTTCTAATGCATGCATGTTTTCGAAAGGAGGAGATGGTGAAGATCTAATATAATAAGAATCAACGTGTTTACCATTAGTGAAATATATCCTTCAAAGATTCAGTTGTTAATTTAGCTTATTTTTATATGTATTTTCTTACAGGTATGGATGGACTAATTAAGCGTACATAGGCCTACCTTTACGTATGCAACTCGTTCTTCCTCCGTTCTTGATTTAGTCTTTTTTAGAGTATTTCCTAATTTTTGCTCAATGTCTTGCAAATTTCTCTTTCGTCTTTCAACTCCTGGTTTACGTTCTGCAAATCTCTTTTGTGGAGCATATAAATTTTTTCCCGGTTTTCTCCGTTTCATTGTTGCTTGAGAGGTAGCGTGTGGAAGAAGTTTATCATCCAAGAAACGGCCCTTCGAAACAGAAGAATATTCAATTCTTATAAAAAGCACATCGTGAAGAATTGATCTCATGGCCAATTTTTTTTTTCAACTTTATGAAAAACACGAAAAAATATGAAAATTTGTAAAGCATTATAACCTAAAAAAATTTTGTTGACCCTATGAAACTACGCTGTAAGTTTTACTGCGTTTTTGCTTTCGAGGTTCTACAGAATATTTTTCATTTCCATCATCAGTCCTAACACTCCAATCACGCTATGATGACGCAAACTAAAGTCCTATTATGGCCGTTCGTACCTAATAATGCATACACTGTAACAAATTATGCAATAAAATTACTGGTTTTTGACAGGTAATTTTACTTGGCGGTATTGAAAAAATATATTCAAAATTGACTTTTTTAACGTTTAACGCGGCGTTTGGAAATATTCAATTACTGCAAATGACCAGTAAATTTATTTTACTTTTGTTACAATGTACATTAGACATACTTTCACGTCTTTCGTCATTAGGTCTTTCAACGTCAAATTAGGGTTGTTGTCTTCATTATCGTGTGTGAATACAGGGTTGTCCACCCCACTAGTTGATAATCTGCAATAATAGAATTTTAATACCGTCGTAAAAAGAATGAATAATATAATACATAAACATAAACTCGTAAGTGATCGTCAACTGAGCAAGTGCACAGGTTCTATGTATACCTTTAGATAAATTTTTTATGTGTATAAAAAAGCTCAGTCAGTTCTAGGATAATACTGACCTTGTGTCGTTGATATCGTTTATAGCTCCATTTTCCCTGCCATAAAGTTGAAATCCTTTTCTTTCGACAACATAATCTATTTTGTCCTTTCCGCTTAATTCGCTGAATATTTGGTTTAGTAAGGTATTTGATGTACTGCAAAGTAAAAATAAGTAAAAAATTCATCAGCACTCACGTATTGAAAAGAAAAGCATGGCTTCCCTTAGTTGTAAGTAAACTTGCTGTTGGATAATATTTACTGTCTTATCCACTATCCCATGCGCGTCTAATTAGGTGAGTGTATGTATATGTAAAAATACTCACAATTTATCCTGCGTGTTGCTTGTTGGCGCTCTTGATGAAGACATCACAGAAAGTGTGACTGTTCTACCCGACGCTCTTATCAATCTTACAACTGAGTCCAAATTCAGTTCTGCAGTAAAAAAAAATATTTTTTATTTTTTTGAACATATATATGTATATACATATATTTTTTATTGAAAATACGCCAAGGTACTAAATTTAATACAGTTTGTTTCAAATCCAACGTGACATTTATATACACGAAAAGAAAAAATGAGCGAACCTATTAAAATATCTTAACAAACAAGATGTAACAAAACATTATGCAATCAATCATTAGTGTAATATAATGTGCATTTACCCGCATTGTTTCAAAATTATAGGAAAATGAGAGAAAACCGACAGTGAATGGGTGGTTCATAAAATATGCCAACAAATTGAGCTGTTTTAAATAAATCAGTTTTTTTAATATGACCACATACTTGCAATTGGTTTCCCATTCACTTCTAATAGTCGATCTCCAATTCTTATTCCGAATAAATCAGCCGAAGAATCATCCGCAACGTAATCAAAATGGAAATCCTTGATCGTCTTCTGATAGAGTGAAGCCGAAAGTTCCCCGCTCTTTTGTGATCTGAGTTTGATTTAAGTTTGATTCATAAACGTTGGTAGATGGCAATTTTTTAAACACGTATCGTTAATTTATAACAAATGCTTGACAAACGAATTGGGATTAGAGATAAACTTTAGAAAACTTGTAAGCTGTTGAGAAACAAAAGCGTTTGCAAATTTACAAAAAATCGATCATTTTTTTTATTGAAAATTTACATAAAAAGCAATTATGCGTAGAGAAAGGTGACTAATATACATATTGTACATGAAACAACTCTCCGAAATAATGATTATGGTTGGTGACTGATATTCATCATTTTGAAATAAAAAGGTTTCTAATGCCCACGAATGAATTTAATTGAGATACAGTCGTCGTAAATGGCGTTATTTGATACCGAAGAACGTTTAGCGGATTTGTACGATGTGGAAAAGTTCGTGGGTACTTTTTTGTTGAAGTATAATACAGAAGTAATTACCGTCAAAACAGTCGGCGTCGCGGAATCGTACACGTCGTCCTTCTGCACACTGAAAACGTTGAGAAGAACTTCATCACCTTTATTTCTTACTATATCAACAACCTCGGCATGCGTACAATCTTCGATGTCCTTTCCTTCTACCTAGAAATAAAGTAATGTATAGCTAGAGAACGCATTATCAAGTTCAATAAAAGAGCATAATATGGAATGTCCGAGTGGTAAGAATGAAGATAATGTGTTTTGTCGAACGCGGCAAAACAAATAGTTTTCGCGCTATTTAAAATAAACTTTTAAATCAAACCTTCAAAACTCGATCTCCCGTTCTCAATCCCGCCACATCAGCTGCAGATCCTATTGTGACGTCTTCGATGAAGTGCCCATTTTGATCAAACCAGAGGTGAAAACCAAAACTGTTGTCGATCTTTCGGATGGTGACGTCATGAGGAACAAAAGTATCTGGTGGAGAATAATGTAAAATAAGTGAATCTCAAAGTCCGTGGCGTTATCGAGTTTCGTTTAAATACTGATGTCGAAAGCTCATTTCACCCTCTTTGTCAGAAAACCTATTGCACTCTCAAAATCTAAAATATTTGTATGGGTATTATATAGATAGAACTCACTTTGCTCTTCTTCGAACTCTATGCTCAATGTCAAGACTTGTTTTCCGACTTGATAAATTCTAGTTATCACTTGATCGTGATCTTCATTCGAAACGTCGATCCCCTCAACCTGTTAAAAACAACACTGTTAATGATCGCTATTAGTAATTTAATAACATTTATAAATTTAATGTACACAATACAAACCCCAATAATTTTATCACCATCACGGAGTCCTGCTATATAAGCTGGTCCACCAGCTTCCACCCAATGTACTACATGGAATCCAGAGGTTGAATCACCAATAAAAGAATTTGAGAACGCAAGATTGAATCCAAAGTCTTCTCCTTCTTCTCGATATAGTTCAATTTCTCTTCTAATTGTTTCTGTATTTATCGCTGGTTTTGCTCCAATAGCTGAAGTTATTGTTGAATGATAAAAAAAATATTTTAGCGTTTAAAGTTCGCCCCACATACTTTCTACATACGTTTCAAATAAAAAGTAATATGTTCAATACCTGGAATACCTGCTTTCACATTTGCAGAGAAATTGCTTTCAGCCTTCAGTACGCTGACAGGGATTTTACTCTTCTTGTACAATCTGAAAGTCTTCTGGTCGACCGCAAGCAACGTAACGGCATTCATACTGGCCTTAACTCTATAAAAGACTTCCTCGTGCGTTTCCTCTTCTACGTTAACGCCATTTACTTCAATGATCCTGTCTCCGGACCGCATACCTGGAAGAAAGGTAATAACTCAGTAAAATAGAAACATCCTTCGGTTAGCGGTACATAGAAGCTTAACGGCTTATAGAATAGTTGCAGATTAGGTTATAGAATGTTAGTTCAGTACATTTTTTCCTGTTTTATCAACACCTCAAAAGTACAAAACAACCCTTTAGAACAAGCAAACTTTTCATTATTTGACAGCATGCTCTTAAATTTCGAGTAATATTCAATATTGCTATTGTAGCAAATACTAAAAAGTTTTCATGTATAAAAATATTCACCAGACTTATCTGCTGGACTTCCGATGGTAACTTCTTCTACATAATGTCCACTATCATCAAACCATAAGTAGAATCCATATCCTCCTTCTTCTTTTATGATACGGAACAAGTAGGGTCGATGCTTTGTCGTGACGTCATCCGATTTTTCGTCAACCACAGTAAGGACAAACTTCCTACCACTCTCCAGCATCTTCTCAACTACCTATGAAACAATTTGTAGCAGATTTAAATGTTTTTCTATTTCTACATATATATATAATCTCATTGCATGTAAACACTTTCAATGAGTTATATTTTGTTTATCGTATGTGGTCGTAATGTGCTAATTTGTCCTAATGTGCAGTGTGAATTGCATAGTTTTCATCGATGGGTAACTGATATGAGGACATACGTGTTTCACAATTCTCTTATTTGGGTAAATTTCAAATCTCTTCTTACCTGTTCAAGGGTTAATGTGTTGCATTTTTGATTGTTAATTGTGATTATTCGGTCTCCTTCTCGCAATCCTGCTCGATCTCCCGGACCACCTTTCAATATGCTGAATGGAATATGATATGCATTACACGATGTTTTCTGTCTAATTTTACATGACTTATTAAGTTATATATGGAATACGACAGTATGTATTTACTCGCGTGCACCTCCTCGAGTTTTCTCTTTATCATGCACCGATAACTACAACTTTATTAAATTTATCTGTTCTTTCAAAATATTTTGGTAGTGGTTCCCCAAAATTATTATGACTTCAAAACTTACTCTTTGATTACAAATCCGTTCCGATCTCTGTCAATAAAAGTTGCAAATCCTTGTTTTTCTTGTTTTGACATTCGAATGACGCATTCTCGAATGCCATGGCGATTGGTTGCACCGGCGTTTATATCTCCTATATGCACGAAAAATTAGCTTAATGTAACAAACATAATAAGGGGGCAGTTGCGTCTTAATATCTACGTACTAGAAAAAACGTACCAAACATTAACACATTGTATTAAAGTAGAACACCTCACCTTTTTGGATGAAGAAATACAAACTAACAGTGCTTTTAAGCAAATCAAGAATACAGCAAAGCTTCAATTTCTATTACGCGTCTTCCAGCTTACCAAGTATACTTGGAGCAACACTGCTCCTGCTCAATGATCCTTTCATTGAACTGTGATCATCAAGTAAAGCAATTGATATTCTGTCTGATGCAAATGATTCAATATCATCCTCATCGTCGTCACGTAAAAACAACGGTTCCTCCGGAATAGCTATCAAATCGTAATCAACATCTTTCATTCCCTACAAAAGAAATCGTAAAACAGAATGAACAAGGGAAGGATAAAAAAATTAGGGATGACGTTATATTTCAACTTACTTGAGATTTGAACTGTACAATCTTCTTGTAATGTTTATTAGATCTGGAATCAATCACTAATAACACAACATCTGATTCACATGATCTGAGTTTATTCAAAACATTTTCTGAAGAATCCTTTTCTACGTTCATACTGTTGACTTGGATGATTCTGTCATTTATCTATTGAAGTAAAATTCTGAACTTTAATATTTGATCATGCAGTATTCCCTTTGTATCTTTCACGCAATGCAAAACAGCCTACCTTGAGTCCGGCTCTCTCTGCAGGACCGCCTTCATCAACCTCTTCTATATAATGACCATCTTTATTTTGTTCATGCTTAACACAGAAACCAAATGAACCAGATTCTTTGAATATGCGACAAAGCCTTGGTTTGTTTCTATTAAAAGTTTGAAATTTCATAGAAAATTAGGACAAGCATTAAAATAGAAATGCATTTCTAGATTAGAAATGTTCTTTTATTAACTGCATGAGCCTCAGATGGACAGCGCTCCGATGGCGCGATCCACCAGCGACTCATCATTGACAAAACATGTTTTGGCGAAATTTTTCTGATTGGGGTTGGACACATTGAAAAAAGTTCATTCTTAATGCAGAAAATAATAAAATTAGCGAGCCGAAGGCGCCGTCCGAAACATTTTACGGACTCAGAGATTCTAATAACATCCTAATTGAATACTGCGACTCTGATTGATTCCGCTGTCACGATTTACCATCCTACTGAACAGTTATTGAACAGTAGTTCTTCAAATAGAAAATCTAACTTAACACAAGGACAAACTGCGTTGTTACCTTTTATATACGCGGTCATATTCTTCATCAACAACTATAAATTGTGATAAAGTTTTATCAAGAGAAATGCAACTAATCAGACGCTGATGTGTTTCATATTCCACTGAATGTCCATTTACTTCTATTATACGATCGCCGATACGGAGACCGGCTCTGTCAGCTGGGCCACCACAATCAACCCAGCGGATAACCTAAAATACAACACATATATCATAACAAAATTTAAAATGCGCAACAAAGACAATAAATTTTGGATCTCCACCATCTTGGTAACAATACAAGTAAAAACTAACATATTTACATTTTTTTGTCCGACCGACATAGCACACGGAATATGGTTTGCATGTTAGCGTACATTCCATTTTGAGATTTGGTATTTCAGAAACCAGCGACGTGCATCGCTACCTGCTACGCTCGTAAACTACTCCTTTCGGACAGTTCCACAGCAAAAGACGGTGGTACAAAATACTCTCTTTCGTAAAGTACATAGATGCATTATATATAGGTACATCAGTCCCTCATGAAATTATATATACAAACCTGTCCGATTCTATTGTTGTCAATAACTACATATAATCCAAAATCTTCGTCTTCTGACTTGACTAAACGAGAATATCGTGGTTTCACATCTCGTGGATTTTTACGCTTTTCTGTTGAGTGAAACAAAATAAGCAATTGAAAGTTTCCCATTTGTGAAAATTTCGCCGTATTGAATATGCAGATATATTGTATGGTGTAAACATTTCTATTAAATATAGTAAAAATGTCATTCAGTGGTACGATTTTGATCAATGATTACACTAACAAATCGATCATAAAAATTCATTGTGGGTAAAAGATAATGTGAAATCATATTTTTCAAAACTATTTTCATTCAAAATATAAAATGTTTTTAAAATACTCACCGATACGAGGCTGTGGAAGAGGTGATGTTGTCCTCCCAGCAAAATAATCCAGCGTTAACGAAGCGGTCAATGTTACACCTTTCTTTCTACAGAAAATGTTTTTAAAGACCCAATGACATCTGATCATTATTAACTTTTGCATACAATATTTTACAAGAATTGTTCTATTTTCACGTTAATATATCAAAATATAAGTTTATCCCAATAAAAATTTTATTTTGTTGAGCTTATTACACAGATAGATTAGATCCATCCATCAGTGACCCATACTTAACAAAACATCTTTTGCCAGAGGTTTTTTTTTTGAGACTGGAGACTGGGACATACCTGTAATAGCCGTCTGTTTTTGGATCAACTACAAGTAAACTTATTTGATCGGCACTCATCCGAATTCTTTTGACAACGTCACTTGATTTCTCTCTTTCAATATTCACTCCCCCAACTTCTACGATACGATCTCCGATACATAAACCTATTCCAAAACATATAATATATTTTGGCGTTTGTACATTACAAATATCATAAAATTTGAAACTTCGATCATTGCAGTTTAGCCTTCTGAGATAAAGAAAAAAATAATTTACATGTTGGTCCAGTATGCCTGTCAAACAACGACTTTGACGGAACTCAATATATCTTTTATCCTTCAAAATTTAAAACATGTACCTAAGATTTATTTCTGGATTCGTTAATTTATTGCAAATATGTTATAGACAATACATTATTACCGTCTGCATTTTTATTGGTACTACACAACTGACCAGCCGCAAAAGCAGGGCTTCCAGAAGCAACTTCTTCGATATATTCTCCTTTCCTATCTTCCAGGTAGAGTAAATGAAACCCGAAACCCTGTGGACCTTTCGTTAATTTACACAATCTCGGTCTGTATTCACATCGTCCATCAGTAACACCTGAAAAAAAAATGATATTCACAAAAATGTATGTAAAATTAAACAGATGCATATGAATGTCGATAAGAATGTTTCAGAAACGACTCAACGTTGAGTGGAGAACATAGGATCCGATCCGAAGGCCGACTGCGCGATGATCAATGAATGGAACAATTTAATGAGTTTTTTGGTTAACGAGTAGTGGCGTATATTGTACTTTAAAGCAGAATGGCCTGGTAATTCTGTTATCCATCATAATGAACTAGTTAGTGTTATGATACATATATATAAATTGTGCATTAAGATACAGGATATTATAAGTTATATTTAAGCAATCAAGAGTTATAAGACCTTCTACATTCTTTAAGTTCACTGAAACTTTGTGTTCTCGATAAATATTTTCTGTCTCTTCGTCGATTGATAACATAAACAATTCATCTTGCGTACTTTCCATTTTTTCATAAATTTCATCCTGATCAACTCCTTGTAACAACATGCCGTTTATCTGCGTATGGAAATAGCGTGTAAAAGGTAAAATGTTAATCAATATTGAAATGGACATTTTTTCGCTTTTGGTCGCACCATTTTTCTTGGCAATTTATATGTTCACATAATAAGTTGCTGCGCAAAATATCCAGTCGTGTTACATAAAAAGTATGTTAGTGTGACATGGTCGGAGAAGTCCAAACAGAATTTTTGTCAGAGTTTTATAACCTGTAAAGTGGGACGTAACACTATAGGGCGGCAAATATTGCTTTCGTGCTTGTACTCTTGTAATATCGTACACCAGATATTGTACCGATTGCTCAGTATTTTTTGTAGAACTATACTTTGGGCATAAGGTTCTAACGAATCAAGTTGCTAACAGAACGAGATCTCTCGTTCGGTAACTTAATGTTAAAAATCAATATTAGTATTCGGGATTTTTTAGAGACGATGAAACGCTTACCTCAACTATTTGACTTCCTTTTGTAATCCCCGCAAATTGTGCGTTGGAGTCTTGAGTTACATCTGATACCATAAAACATTGTCTATCCTCATCGTAATTAACATCAAATCCGAATGTGTCGTCTATTGGAGATTTCACCAAACGAGTCAGCTTTGGTCTTGGTAAATCTTAGCCAATGGAGACAATCGAATAAGATAAATTTCACCCTATTGTGTATCTATGTATAATCTTAAATATACAGGAAGGGTTCAAAAATCCACAGTTTGTTTTCTGAAGCTGTAATTCACCACGATTATATTCTGTTAAATAATGCTGCTTTGTAAGGCTTCGGACAATTGCACTAACAGGTCCTTTTGGATTGGGTTCTGGAAGGTTATATGGGCGGATGGTCCCTATATCGTTCGCTGAATCCCTATAATATTGCATACGTCAAAGATGGAAGTGTAGATTGAAATAGTCGAATCTACTAGGACATATCAAGAGTATGGGGTAGTGCAGAACTTGAGAGGCTCAACCAGTTGGAAGATTGCCTAAGATCGCGCTACAACACCTTGAATAGCGATTAGCAATATAAATAGTAACATAACAATACTCACCGTCAACTGACATTTTTCCTTCTTGTTTTGCTAACGGATGATTTGGATCCAGAATATTCTTTTCTTTGCTAGATTAGTATATAATAGATGTATGCCATTAATACAAAAATGCATAGTAGCAGTAAAGCTTAACTAAACAATATATTATATCACAAAATTCAAATACTCACCTTAATAATCCTGTTGAGTCTTCATCGCCATACATGAAATTTCTGCGATAAACTGAAATGTGGAAAAATTGTAAAAAAAAGCTTTTAGACTATTAACAAAATTCATCGTTTCTCAGACTATCTTTTGCTTCCTTTCAGGTGGGTTTCGCACTACGAACTTCAAACTTTTCATATCCGTTCAATATCAACAAAAGAAACTGAGATGAAAATTTATCGTAAAAATATCTCAACTTTTGAAAAGGTATTTGAGGGAGAAAACTAATAAAAGGGATTTAAGTGATGTTTGAAGGTCCTTTTCAATTACAATGTCTTCAATATGCTACTGTTTTATTTGATTAGGAAAAAACATAACAATTATTAAAAATATTTTCAATCAGAATGTAGGACTTACTTATATGCTGAAGAAACAATGCACTTGTGGTAATCCCAGCAGCTTGCAAAAGAAGAATTACAGTTGCAGTGAATGGTATTGGCCAACCATTTAGTAACCACGTGACTAACTCGCTCAATTTTCTCATGCATCCCTGAAACAGTGAAAGAATTTCATTAGGCACCATTTTGAAAATCTTTTTTGAGAAATATATGACTGTACAATTTGCATGCTAAATCCTCTAAGCTAAGAAAAGGCGTAGTGAACATCTAAATGTTTCAAAACTTCCAAATGATCCAAAACATTGTTTTGGGTTGATTTCCCCCTCAAGATTGACCTTTCGGTTGTTGAACCCTAGTTTAGGGAAACATGAAAAGCTTCCCCACCGCCAAATTATATTGTCAAATTTCTACATCGCTAAAAAATCTTAAATTCTTCGAAACAGTCTCTTTTATTTGAAATGGTTCGAGACATTCAAGACAACTCTATCAACAAGAAGATAGTGTGGAATTCGTAAAAATATGAGATCAAAAAAAAAAAATTACTGTATACTGACTGTTTTATAAACCTCAGGTCGGAATATGTCATCAGCAATCTTAATCTGTATCACACAACTATTTGGAATCGATTCATTTCCAAACACAACAAGGAAATCACGAGGTCCCGACATTCCGCAACATTTCATCTGTTTAATTCATGAAAGTATTTTCAGTCATCATGATATGAGGAATATCAACATAAATCACAAAACTAGTACAAGCGCAAGTACAAGCAAACCAGATTACTATATTACCACTAAAGCAAATTATATTGTTACGTAAATCTGTATGTGCTGAGATGATTCAGAAAAACATTATTTTTTTAAAAATCCTATTTGTAAAAATGATTTATAAGAAATATACGACTACTACTGTTGTTCTTATCTCGTATGAATTGACGCAACAGTCGTTCTCTCTCAATCAGGAAATGGACCGCGCCATATCAACGCGCTTCATCAGTGACCAATACTTTAAAAAGATGCTCTGATAAAAAAAAAAAATTGGACAGCATACGATTGGGCAGAGGGGTTCAGTATTCATTCCTGATATGTTCGCAATAAATCGAGCTCACCTTTGATTGGACATGGTTGACAGTTTCTTTGTGAATATCATCTTGATTCTGATAATTTTCAAAATGATTTTTATACCATTTACCGAAATCTTCTTCGATCTAAGAAGAAAAACAAAAATGCATTTTAAAAACGATAGAATAATTATCTATGAAATCTGTTTTTGCATCTCTAATTAATGTTCATATAATAAATCATAAAATTATCATGCTTAAATTGTTATGGTCTGGTGTATGTGCAGAGATGGGAATTTGGCTCGTGTACCAATTTTACCGCGGTATCAGGAAATATGCTACATTGAAATGCAAAATAAATTCCAGATATTCATGAATTTGATTTAGTTTGGACTAGTCCAATCGCCGTAAACAGAGGCGGTATATCGAGAACATGAAGTGCATTCTATGTTGTAAAATAGATAATAGATGAAGGTCAACAGGAAAAAAGAGTGATATTAAAAGATGATTTACTCACCTCCATATGGCTTGAAGAATAGACGATTAATGATATAACTTCAGCTACTGATACCACAAACAAAACGGTAATGTACTGCAACAAATAAAACTAAATTAGTAAATCTGGATATTTCTTAAAGGCAATTAGATTGAATTTAAATGAACAAACAAAATACCAGCTACTAAAACACGTGGATTAAATAGCCTACATCGTAACTAAATACACCAGAAACAAATGATTTACATATATACATACGAAATATAAATGCGAATAACACGTTGGGAATTTTTAACGATATTTTTAACGAAACACTTTTAATAAACATCAACGTGTTGTAAGCATCCGTTAACGACGATGGTGCGGGATAAAGATCAATCAATCATTCATATAGAATTATCCTTACCAATGATATCATCATTTCATTCTTTGTGTTCGCAGCACAAGTTCCGACGAATGATGCGACCAGAAATAGAATAGATGCAACGAGTATCACATATAGAGCTTAAAAAATAAGTGCAACCTTAGTTTTAATGGAAATGATGAAGTATTTTTAATACGTATATAACTTCTTATTTTAGTACAGTAGTGAAACTTAAACTTTTCGAAAGTGAAACGTTAGGGAACCACATTTTCCGCTCAATATGCATTTGAAGGTCAGAGTTCAGTGTTAGGATATCGTTTTATCCTGCGGTCGAGAAAAATGGCTCAGTGTGTTATTACGAAATAAGACCTTTCGTACACTGAGTCAGTAAGTCGTCAGATACGATTTTTGTTTACTAAAATATTGCCTTTTGTGCGCATCGTTGACGGAGAAAGTCGTAAACAGGGGGCTTGATAGGTATCAGAAATTTCCTCGCAAACAGTCAGTCTCGTGGGATTCGAACGAGCGTCTTCTGCGCGGGGCTATCTATTATCCTTTTATATCAAAGACTAACAATTTACCATGCGATGTAGTCGGCAACATCTGTAACGAATAGGTTTAATAATTTATACCTGTGTCGAATGGATGAAACGTTGAAAAATATTGCTTTGCTCCGACGTCGACGAATCGTAGCCATATTGATATGCTCAAAATTGCACAACCTGCAAACTGGAACAAGAAAAAGGTTTTGTTTTCATTCTACTAAAATGACAAAAAACTTGGGTGGTTTGTTTAACTGTATAGTATTTTTCTCTTCCAAAGGATATACCTGCGATTTTCCGTCCAATATCACCAAAAAAAGTTTCATTTGTCCACCCTCGATCACAGACAGACAGATGGAACTGGGCAATTCGACTCGTTGGTTCGAAGGACAAATTATTCAAATCAATCGTAAATCGTTAATAGGAACAAAAACGTGTCAAATGAAGTGAACTCAAATTTGACCAAAATCGATTGTATTTTGTCGTTAAAATATGAAAATTGTTGGTCTTAGACATGAAGTGTGAATTGAAAATATGCACTATAAATAAACTATCAATTTCTTGATTTTTCACTATGGAGACAAGTTATAATACCAAAAATGGGACATTTGCTTTACACGGAATTAGTGATTCGCTCCCATTCAAAAAAAGTAACCGAAACATTAGCAGAATTCCAACTGATCTGGTTTTGCCCAACCCTACAGACAGATCACGCACGAGCGACGCGATCTATCAGAAACTCATACTCGAGAGATGTAGTCCTGCCATTTTTCTGGATGGACTATACATACATCCATGGTAGTGTAATGGCATATACGAATCCAAAATTTGGATTAATTGGGTGTTTAATTTGATCAATTTAATTGTAATTTACCGAAACAAAACGACTCGCAAAATTATTAGAATCGCACTTGTATTAAGTTACTGATTTAGAGGCCATGCGGTCTTTTTAATTTCCCTAGCATACATTTGATGTGTTTCGTAAGAACAAAAAACCGAAAAGAAACGTTGTTGATAGTTTCACTGTCGTTCAGAGTATAGATACCACTGGCTGCACTCTTTTATAGAACCCAGTCATTTCAATAAAAACTGCATTGTTACCTTACGGAACGTTGCCAAATTTAGTCAAAAGTGTTCCTGATTGGTTTCAAAGATCGCAAATCGTTTTTAATTTAATGCGTGGAATCAATTTTTGTCCTACATCCTTTTGTAAATATCGGCCTCTCTGATAATATAAATATTTAAGTGGAAAATTTGCTTGAAATCGTTTTTTTAGGATCTGGTTACCCGTATAAAAATTTTATCCAAATTTGCTCACTGATATTAAATGTTTTTTTTAGCGTCCACGTGTAATTTAACACGGTCAGTGTTCACGTGTAAAAAAGTTATTCGACTGATTTTATATCATATAAAGCCATTCATCTTAAATGTTGAAGTGTTGCCGATGTTGGAAAAGTTGCCCGCCCCATTTAAAAACCGATCAAAATATTTCGAGACGGAGTTAAATAAAATGATCGTATATAGAGCTATGAGAGTCAGCATAGTGAGTGATTTTGCAAAATGATAACTTCTGGTTAATACTAAAATCGGATTTTGTTACCGCAAGGAGGAACTCATTTTAGCTGCTATATGTACTCGACAATGCCGCGAAAAATAATTACGCCCCATTCAAAAAGAATAGTCAACGACTGCGGTATGCACGATAAATGTTTTGTGAAATTATTGAAAAAATACAGGGTCTTTTTTAACTCCATAACTTTGCTGTTATTTATTTTGTTTTGTAGAATGAATAACTCTACGTATATATCGCAGTATGAAAATAACAAGAAAGATTTATACGTCGTTCAGAAACCTACGGTATTGAATCCAAATTGTGGTGTATTAGCTCCATTGATGACTATCTTTTTATTTGTCACTATCTATTGCGTGACTAAACTGACAGTTCAGTTGGTGAGACAAAGATCCAATCAAAGAGAAACCGACTCCGAACGCTTATACTTTAGGACGTATAATAATACTGGCGACCATTGTATACGGCTATACACTGATTATACTTTATACTGCAAACATTGTTGTTATATTACGATGGTCAGTGGACGAAAGATTCTGTGAAACGATCACAGGACTTAACGTAATGTGCTTTCAGTCATATCATGTGACGGTTTATGGGCAGATGTGGCTCAGACAACGACTGTTTTACCAACTTCATGGAGCAAGGAAAGTTAACGACAGGAATCACAAGAATTATAAGCAAGTACTCGGGTTGGTTGATCGCTGTGGTCTTTCTCGGTTTTACAACTAATTTTGCTATACGGAAAAGAGTGTGGAACGTCGTTAAAGACGGTTGTATGTTCAGCAAATTGAAACAAACTTCAATATTTCACGCTGTATTGGTTCTTACATCTTATATTCTGCCGATATTTTTGCTTGTTTTATTTGCCACGCCTTTCTTAAAATATCATGATAAAAGAAGACAAGTGATTTCTAAGAGAATTCTCAGACATTTTCCAACTCTTAGAACTCTTTTCATTGTAACGTTAATCTGTTTGGGAGTAACGGCAATTTGTGACGCTTTGACAAGAGTATATCAATGTACACATTATTGGATGATATTTGGAAGCGTTAGCCATTTCATAAGTTTTATGACATTAGTAATTTCAATAATTGGTTGTAAACTTTATGCCAGTAAAAGACAGCTCTGCTTTAATTGTGGTAGCAGCAGAGTCGGCGTATCTTCGCAGCAACGAACCGAATCCGTACGATCGTGTAATATCCAAACTGTATCATAGCTTTGAGCCCGACAAACCTGTAGGGTATGGTGTCATAAGACATAGTGTCATATTGGTTTATTTAAATCTTTTCGTCAACAGCTAAGTCAGGTGTAAGCTCGATCATATGTTATTAATGTGATAAACCTTAAGTTAGAGAATAACATAATTACATTCATATTGATCATATTATCAACGTTTTTGGGTTGTTGAAATGTTAATCATTTATCTGGAGTTTATGGCACATTTTTCACTTGAAAGGATGTCATGTTATTTGATTATTTTGTTGCAATTCTAAGTCTATTTTCATATTACTTTACAAAATTTATATTTTACTTGAGTGAACAGTGTTGCTCCAGATTTACTATTGTGCTCTGCATTTCAACCTACCCAGTATAAAATATTGCTGATAATGACAAGAGTCCGAAGAATTTTTCCAACTTTTTTCTTCCCGATGCTCGGACAACAGTTTCTGCAGACAGAATAAATACAACTAAATATCTTTATAGAATGATTCAGAGTCGTATGCGTTAAATGCAAGGATATAGTAGCAAGCTTAACCGAAGATATTCATAGTCTTGCTTCACTCTTACACAAATGTTATTTCTGAAATGTTACAGAAATAAAATTTGTGTAAGCGTGAAGCGAGACTACGAATATCTTCGATTAAGCTTGCTACTACATCGTTGAATTCAACGCATACGGATCAGCTAATGTGAAGAACAGGGCAAGTTATTATCCCAGATCACCATGGCCTATCGAATATATTTCTTTGTGGCCGATTGGTTATGTGTAATTAATAATATAAAAGGTCTTAATCCTTGTTTTTGAATATCAGTATTTTGTATGAAAACAAACAAAATAACCAAAACCTATTGATGAATTTGGAAAAATATATTTCTATTCGTAATATCATCAGTTTGCCGCCACATTTGATATATTGCTCTGTTTCTTCGATAATACAGCTGTTTCATAAATGTCCATTAACTTACCTTGCATACCATGAATATTTAATTTCTTTCATTGCTCATATTAATATTATTGTTTTCTTGGCAACTGTTTAAATACATAAAGAATAGGACTAAAATATTTGTAATTTAAGTAATATACTTGCGCTATTAAGTTCCCATGATGACTGACAAAAGTTATGATAGCAGTATTCAAAATTTACATTCATGTAATTCGTATCTTTAACGGGTTCCGACGCCATAAAAAATATGCAAAAACGAAGTAAATTTGAATTAAGAGATTGAAAATCATTTGCGCCTACGGTCCAGGAACAGTTGATACACAATTTTAAAAAATAAAAATATAGTAGCATATTTAATTCCAACTTTTCAAAACTTTTCTGAAAGCGAAATTATGAAGTACTAATCAATGTCGCAGGTGACAACATTTTCCTAAATACAAATTGGGTTTCCATTGTATATCACGAAAAATGTCTGAAAATGGGATTTCGTGGCTCTTAATTAACTGGGCTAGTCAAGTTAAAAAATTGAGGTTTCTTACATTTTAAAGCACTTAAAATGCTATTCTACGATATTTTCGGTCGGCGAGGGGGTGTGTGCCCCCCACAAAAACACGATAGTGCCTGCGAGTGATTCGGCAACTCGAAGTTGACCCTTTATATGAGTCGGGTTCTGTCAAAAGATTGCATTGGTGAAGCCTGGACTCAATTATGGTCCCTTTTATACGTAACTTAAAAATTTTAAAACTTAACCTCCATACTCCTTTAAAACTTTCTAATAACTTTAGAAGTGGATTGCTATTGAACTCATAACGTAACACATAGCAGACTTCATGTATATAACTATACCAAAAATATCTGACCAAATATCTTAAGTATGGGCTACTGATGGATCCACCATGGTTTCTGTAATCTGCCTCAATTTTGCTTCCAAAACAAATACTGGCTTCGTTTAGATCGCTCCCACATTCTACTAGCCCGACTACCGTTGACTAACAGCCTAACAGTATAATTATGCCTCAGGCCAAACGTCTGTCTGACTGATCTATAATAATGAAGATAAAATATGCCCGCAGGTCAAATTTCCAGAAATAGGCTGGTTAAGATGAATAGAAATCATAGAATTGTTGTTATATTGGCGTTAAAATGACTTAATAAACAAATAATTTGTTTGTGTGGAAAGATAGTTTTGATGGCATCTTTCGGTGTGAGCTAGAGTGGTTTTTGAGGACGCAAAGCTGAGGCATTGAAGCAGAACATGTTTTATATAATAGAAAGGTACAGTTGAACTGATTTATCGGTATATTTGGGTATAGGCAATGTCAATATTATGATAATTAAATAATTTATGGTTGTATATCACACATGGGGTATTTCCGGATAACAATGAGTGTTGTTTTAATTGTACAAAGTTTTAGCTGATTGAAGACGACTATTCCTTCGAGCACTGATTATGCAATATATATCTTCACGACGTTACACCAAAGTGATATTAAAATGGCTTGAATCCCACCAGCGCACTGAGACCAGTACGATGGAATTTTCGAAAAAAATGAAATGAGGATTTACGTCACAGTACATGTGTGGATTTTATAGTGAATTCCTTGCATATATCTATCCATTTTCGATCATACCGTGTAGTATTCAGAAAGCATCATCACCTACTACCCAAAGCAGTGATTTATTGATCGAAAATCCATAATAGAATTATTACAAGAAAAAACTTATACGGATAAAACAGAAAAAAAAGATATTTTAAAATAGTAATATCATAACAAAATAATGTTCATTATATAGATTGAAGTTCAATTTAAATGAAAAAGTGCACCAACAATTTATAGGTGGGTTTGCAAGAAAATACACATATTTAAGTATAAAGGAGTCCGACTGGGTTTGAATAATTTTTTTATCTGTGAAGGAAATGTGATCTCAGATTCAGGAATACAGTGACGTTGACAGGTCCTAAAAATCGTGTGCGTGTCATTTTCAGCCTCATTCGCTTATTGGGCCAATCAAATCAGAAAATTTGTGACGCATGCTCGACAGAATCAAATTTCTTATTGTGGTAGTCAAATATAGCTGTATTACAGCTTGGCAGTTAGGGTTTAACTTCTGCTTTTTATTCTGTAATCTACCCAGAAGAAATGTTTGAACTTGTTGATCATGGCGTCTAATTTGATTGTACGATGTAATTAGGTGCGACCCGTCGATAGCTCAAACCAATTACGATTTTTGTCGAATAAATGTACTGCAGCATCGAACAAAAGTTGACCGATATCTAGGACACAATAACACATAAAATTACTTGTGTTTGTTGCGTTTTTCTCAGGGTTGAATAAATTAAGTAGGAAAATATTTAGCCGTTTTCGAGCACCTGGTTTCAGGATGAGACTTTCGTCTACTTCGTTACAATTTTTGATATTTTTAGTAGCAGTAGCAGAACAGAAATCATATTATCGCACTCTCAATACATTCATGGTATTTATAGCCGTAAAATACAGATAATATATACTATTGTCCATCTTTTTGTATAACACAAAGATTAAATTCACATAATTGAAAGTAAAAATTTGGTCTATTCTGTTTCAGCGCATGTTAAAATATAATATCATATAATTTTCCAAACATTGTATAATAGAACAAATAAACGACGACATAGTTAATGCATGAATGAATTTGGTTCACATGGCATTGGAGATTAGTAAACAAGAAAAATTCTAGAGGTCATTCTATGGTTCAAAGTTCAATTGCAAAATCTAAGTATGATCGCAGGATGATTGAGACGAAATTAAATGTATGGATACTAAATGTACCGCAACGATATACCATTATTATTTATCCAACAACTTTTTTATATGCTAACCAGCAGTTGCATTCTGTCAAACATGAGCCACAGATGTACCGTTCCTTTGCGGCGTGATTCATCAGTGACCCATGCCTGACAAAACATATTTCCATAAAATTGTTTGGTTTGAATCAAGATGAAGATATTATTATTGTATTAGAAATTTTAGGTCGACAAACACCTGTTCGAAATGGATCAAGTTAGATTCATCAGACGTATTATGATTTGGCTTTGTTGGAAACTTTAGCAAGATATATTATTTTCCTAGCTGATTGACAGAATTAGATTTGATGTTGAAAATAGGATAAACCTGTAAAAAAGCACCAGATTGAAAATGTGAACCTAATCAATAAAATGAAAACGCGGTCCATCTGTGGCGAATGCTTGATAAGAAAAATTATGTTAGTGTATTCATTTCGTTTCTAAATAATACATCTAACTAGGCAAAACTTTGATTTATTCGTAAATCGACGACAGTGAATGGTATGCGATGTCAAAATCAAAATTTCAAATTTTATGAAAAAAGAATCAATGAAGCCATGGGGATAAATCCATACATTTTAGGTGTTTGTGATTCAAACAAATCAAACAAAAAATAAACAAAGAAAAACAAATGAAACAAAGTAAAATATATAACATTTTTTTCTACAGTGCTTACAGTTTAAAGCTTAAATATGAACACCACCATTGGGCCAAGCATAAGCAGTAGATTGCTGACCTCAAGAAAAACGCGGTTCATTTACGACTCTTACTCAAATATCGAATAAAATATTTAATTGAATAAAGTTACAATATGATTGAGTATTCATTCATTGCAACGTTTGCTCGTAGGATTGATTTTTGGAATGACGTCATCAAAATGGGTTTGTGATGTCATTATTTATCCTTCTTAGGTTGACATTTTTTGCAATCGTCCATGTCCAAGGAATATGCTTCAACTTGTATAGTCATTGAATGGAAGTTATAAGATGCCTTCAATGTTTTCGTTGCTAATTTTAAAATTGCTCCAGGACGTACGCTCCTGTCTGTAAATAGATAACGATGTCGTGTTTGAATATTCTGAGCTATCAGAGAGTAGTTAACAAACGAGATCATTGTCCAAACAGATATATAAAATTGCGAAGTAGGATATGTTAAATTATAAAAACATTGTTATTTGAAAATTGAATCAAATAATGGGATAAAATAGCCATACATACAATAATACAATGCTTATTTTATGTTAGATTGCAGTTCAACTTCTGATGAGAATAAAATCCTTTAATACTGCAGATGGTAACTACTACCTATATTGCTAATTTTTATGCTGATTTACATTGAAATTTCCGGTATTTTTCAAATTTATTTACAATGTTTTTTTTTGCAGAAAATCTATTTGAAGGATTTGTTTTGGTTAAGACACTTAACTGCCCTTATTGTAATATTTTGAGAACCATTTGGTGGCGTTAGAGAGTCGAAGTCTCGGAGCTAAATAATTTCAAAGTGCTATGCATATACTTACTCACATACCTACTCGCTCATAAAAAAGAAATCTTTTTCTTAATCTCATACAAATCACACATGTTTAAACGAAATAGACAAAATCGTGTGATAAAACATTGTACGACTTTAAAACAGGTCATTTTCATCTTATATCATGCATACATAATTAAACTTACCCACTGCCAAATGACCTGACATCACACATTGATTGAGAGTTAATGACCAAATTCTTAGATCGTGGACTGCTATAACTCCCTCGATTGCGAGAAGTTTTTCCTTCACCTTTTCATAGTTTATACCGGCTGGAGTACCTGAGATATTATAAAAACATGCATTTTTTATGGCCACTCCTTGTAGTGGATCACCCTGAACCTGTATCAGCGGTGTTGCGAATTTTTGCTATGGACCGCCGAGAAACTATCGAAAGAGCAGTTGGTGCCAATCACTTAACATGACAATCGCAAGCCACAAAATTTGTAGTGACTGTGCATCACTAATTTAAGGATCTCAGCTAGCCACAAAATAACTTGCTGATGGGCGCTTTCCATGGCAAAACGTCCAAACACCAAAACATCGCTTTGAATGCGATCGCGTTTTGAACAAGGCAGAATACTTTCAAGCGTTCGACTTCAACATTCTTTTTACCAGTCAGTATTGGAATGTTTCACTCCTTTACGTTTAACCGTACTTTTTTTTCTGATAAACGTGAGCCACCTGTGGAAAAGCACCGAGGAAGCGCGGTCCATATGTGGCTCGTGTTTAGCAAATTCAAATTTCTGAATTGGCAATTTTTTTTTCTCTTTCGACTTCGACCAGAATGAAGTTTGCGAAATTAAAACACTTTAAAATAATCAAGTTGGGTAGACGGTAATCAGTCGCCAACTTTGCATTTGAAGTACTTGAAACGAATTCAAACAAAATGATGGAGACTGTATGGAACATAAATTGTATGAAACTAGCTTACCCTCCATTAAAATGACAATAGTATCCCGAAGAATTGTAATAGTTGTCGCAAGAACAAGTACAGAAAATAAGAAAGTACAAATTGGATCAGCAATCTTGTATTCCGGCTGAAAATGAGATTAGGATTTGAAATATATTTAGATTAATTTTTACTCAAACTCAAATTTACAATCAGTTAGGTTACAATATCACGTAAGTATTGTATCAAATCATATAAAAACATTTAGGAAATTTCGTTCGAGATTGCTTTGAAAAGTAACATTGATAATATAAATATTGTTTTGCTTCACGAGGACTTGTTTAAGATAAATCTATTGTTGTGTGCTGTGACTTTCCTAATTATTTAGCAATTTTTAGTATCCACCAGATTGATCAGAACGAAGATTCTTAAATCCAACCCAAGCAGCAGTGTATTGACTGATTAGCATTCCACTGATTGTTAGCGAATTTACGTAAAAACTTCAAATTTTGATATATTGATCAACAGGTTATGAGAGACACCCACACGTGATTGCAGAATATTGGCTTCTCTATTATTTAAATAACTATCTTCCGGTACCAGGAAGCAGTAGGAGTACAAAGGAAATTTATCAAAGCTTAATCTCATGTTTATATAACGCTCACTTAATCAAAGTTTGCTATTATTGTTTTCTTCAAAAAAGTTCAGTTCATTTGTGTCGAATTTTGAAGACTCAGCGATAGAAATGGCAAATATATTTCCGACTTTTCCAATTCTTTTTACCCAATAAAAAGTTTTATTCTGTTAAGTATGAATCACAGATGGACCGCGTCTGATCGACGCGATCCATCAGTGAATCATGCTTAACAAAGCACAATTTTTTAAGACCGGGTATCAACGATCAAAACTTGAGCCTCAAAGCAGATCTCAAAATTTTTCTCAAAAAAAATCCACAAAGATTTATTTTTCATTCGTCTACTTTTTACAACATAAATAAGCGAAACTGTGGAAAAAATACAAAATGGCCTGCACTTATTAACCTTCCAGATCAATCGATATAATTGGAAGGATTTCTTAGGAAAATGCTGTCGCAAATTTTCAGAAGGTTATAATAAACACTGATAAAAATGCTTTCTAATGGGTACTTTGGAGCATATTTTCGTTCAAGTCGGCGACGATTGAAACATTTTGACAGTAATGTAGATATTCCCTCTGGTGAGAAAGTTAGGGAGAAAATCCTCATGAACTGTGAATGAAAATGTTTGGGTAATGCAGTTTTGTAAGTTTTCCAAATATTTTAAAATTTACTTTTTTCAACAGTGATTCAATAAATTATCAATCAAATAATCAAAAGCCAATCAGAAATCTAATTTTGCCAATCATGAGCCACTGTTGGCCCGCGCCTTGGCGACGCGATCCATACTCAACATAATATATTGTGCCAAATGTTTTCTTGTTGGGTCGGTTTTTGCTGCACCATATAGCGAATCATCAGCAGAATCCAATGGGTGTTAATAAGGTGAGGGTTATTAATGTATTCGAAACCTACATTGTCATTGGATTTAATTAAAATTACTGGTTTTAGGGGTTACCGCATTCACGGAATTTGTTTTACGTTTCGGTAGCACTAATCGAAAAGATATGGATTTGGCATCATTAATATTCTTGTTTTATTTTTATTTTTGGTGGCGCGCTCCATCAGTTACTCACACTTAAAAATATATGTCTGGAGAAATAGTCTTCTTGGTTGTTGGGGGCTACCAATTGTGTTCCAGTTAAAGGTTGTTTGAAAGGCATTCGGATGAGAAAAGTGAATTTATCAGATTCTATTATCAATTTCAAATTATATCTCGTGCCGACGAGAAAAATTTGACTCATTCAATAGTCTTCTATCTCAAACATCAGACAACTGACAATTATGTAAAGGGCTTCTGCCATATTTTATTCATCACTTTTAACATATGAATGCCGCAGAAAGCATGGCCTATGAAACATCTCAATGGATAAGCTGGCTTTTTAAGTGACAATGTTAGGAAGGATATAATTAACAATATGACACTTTGACCCCTTAACAAGGGGTAAAACTTCCTAGGTTGAGGTAAAATAAAGCATGCACTTACTTTAAAATATATGATAAAAGCAGCTACAAGAACGCCCAAACTTTGTAAAAGGTCGCCTAATACGTGGATGAACGCAGCTCTTACGTTAACGTTGCCGCTTTCCTCGTCGTCGTGATGGCCTGTTAATAATGCATTCGGAAAAGTTCACGTTAAGACTGATATTATTGATGTTTATACATCGTGACTTGCTGTACTGCTGTTGCGGTTCACAAGGTCCCCATGTACGAAAAAAATTCTCAAAGATTCTTTTGTTTAGTATGAGTCACTGATGGATCGCGTCGATTAAACCCGTTCCGTCTGTGACACGTACTTGGAAAAATAAAATTTCTGATTGGGCTATAATGGATTGATAAAGCGTGGAGCTCCCAAGCGATAATATACGGGCTTATAGTTTACGTATCGACATCGGAAGTTGAGTATCTCGGAACAAGCCCCGGTAAGTTTGTTTCGCACGCCCACCACTCAACCGAGGATCTTCGTCAAAGCAAGACTGTGTAAGCTTATTGGTTAACGCGTTGGCATCCCAGGTTGGAAATCTCGGGTTCCAGTTCTTGTAAATCCATAGCTTCAGACGAACTAGAGAGATGGTGGGTTTCCAAAAACTACTAACCTTATTTGTTTATAAGTAGTCGCTGTTATATTTCGATTATCAAGGTGGTCCACTAGAAATTGAGTTACCAGAGAGAAAGAGAAAAAGTCGTTTAAAACCTTCTTTATTTTGAATTTACGACTTTAATAAGAAAATTATGGTCATACTACTCAAGTAGCGTGCTCAAGCAGTTGAAGGATGAAGACAACACAGTACACGTTCGAACGATTATTCATTAATGTTAGAATGCCCCGTATAAATATTTAAAATATCGACGAACAATCGTTATAATGTATGCATAATAATATGGTAGCCTCATAACAGAAATAGCGTTTGACGCATATCTAAATGCGTGTTTCTCCGTGCACCGAAGAATCTCAAATATTTGACCAATATTAATTTTTGATTAACATAAGGAATTATATGCATTCAGATTCCAGAAACCTCTTTGTGAGAGAGCAAAACGCTGGATATTAAAATTGCAATCCAACACGACCATGAAAGAGTCCTATAACCAATCCGAGAACCGAACTTCGAATTTCTAGTACCCTTATATTCAAAACTGACCCAAACACGATAAAAACAGATAAAAACTTTTGTATTCAGAAAAATAACCCTTTTTTCGATCTAGAAAGCTTAAGATCATGTAATCAAATTGCTTTTGTCAAGTACGGGCCACAAATACATAGGCTTGACAAAATAATTTTTAGAAATGAAAACGCTTTTCCTCATTTTTTTTTAAATATAGCAGCAAATTAGTAAAATATTTTTTTTTAAACCATTCAAAAACCCTTGTCCAAACATGGTTGTTAAGTCTGTACCAGCAATGAATCCCACCGCCGAGGCGCGTTCCATCTGTGGCTCATGTTTGACAAAATTAATTGTCTCCTATTCAAATGTTGAAATGCCAAACCCATTATAAATAATATCAGCAGAGAACAAAACAAACGTATTTTCATTTTCAATAGAATTGACCAAAATGTTATCTGATTTCGATGGTATAATTGGGTACATCTTCTCTATTTTAACCATTGTCCTCTTTCTAGGCAGCGAAATATTCGCGGAGAAAGTTCTCTTAATATTTCATTTTCATATCCCAATCGGAAAAATATTGCTCGACAAAATAAAATTTCTGACTTGGACTTCGACACCTTTTTTAACTGTTTGGTTATTTCACTCGTAATATCCCCCGATACGACACCGCAGAACCTGATGACTGTATAGGTTTGCGGGCTTACGGTATAAATTGTTGATTTACCAAATTTATAATTCCATTAAAATATGCTTTTTGAATTTTCGTATTCCATGTTACCGATATGAATCGCCTTACGTGCTTCTTCAAGTTTGTAGTAATAGACAAGTCAAATAATTGTGTTTCATAGATAAATAAACAAATAAGGGCATTGTGAAATAATCGCCTTCCGGGGTAACAGTGCAAAATAAGAACTTATTCATAATTTATCGCTTTTACGGCGCAAATCTTGTCTTTGTTTTCTCCCAATATGACCATATGTATTATTCGTATTAAAGCAAAATTTGTAAAGCCTGCGTCCCTGATGGACCGCGTTTTTGTTTGCATTTAAATAGCGTGGTGATGCGCCATAGGTCCCTGCTTTATTTCAGACTTTTTGGGAGTTATTAATATTCTACAAACGCACAAGCAAGCACCGACTTTGTAGGGTGAATTGAATGGGTATTTGCATGGGTATTTATTGCTGTGCTTGGGTAGGTAACAATAAAAAATGGGTCACCAAACAAAAGATTAAGCACAAAATGTTTTGAAGTATTTTTGCTTTTTCTTTTGAATTAGGAAATCGAGATGGATATTTTAATGGCATTTCGAGTTAAAAATTATAGGCTCCTTATTTCACTCTTTTGAATAGTGATTTCAAAAGTCTTTTGTTACTCGATTGCTATTAAAAATACCTGAATGTTTACTGGAACCTTCTGCTTTCTTGTGTTCATCATCTTTTCCGTGGTCATGATCATGGCTATGACCGTGTGAATGACCATGGTGGCCATGACTTTCATGTAGCACGAGTCCCATTCTGGATGTAAAGGTAGGTAGGTATTTATATGTGTCATAAAATAAGTAATCATACACATATGTTATGGAATCTCTAATGATGTTGAGTGGATTTTTATTGTTTTTTTTATTCAATACACAATAGTCAATGCCGCAGAGTGCATTCACAAGCACGATAGATGGAATGACAGACAACTCCTATCGGAATATTTCCCTTATCAAATTTGAATTGTGATTCCACGAATCTTGTGTATTTACCTATTAATTATTCGACAAATATTATATAATTCATCGGAATAATTGTGCTAGTGCCATCCACACAGATTAAGTATGATATAAAACCCCCGGAGCGTGATTTTCCAACAAATAAATTTCGCTCAATAGTAACAAAATATAAATACTGAAATAAATTCCTTTTCATACTTATCTTAAGAAAATGAATAACAGTTATACAGCGTTTCGGCGTCATTTGGGATGCTTATCGATATCTCTATAAAATATATACATCTTGGGTACGACGAGTTTTATTTTAATTTTATCGAAGATTCTATCGTTTGTGTATGAATATATTTTCTTAAAAAACATAATTGGCAATACTACTGAATAGCACTGTGTATATTAAAATGTATATCAATAAATTAATGATAGGGGGCAATTTAGGAGACGACAACATCGCTTCATAAATTGTTGCAAATAATGACATTTTAGGGTTGTATTCAATAGGTTGACAAGAGGCAGAATTTTCAAACTCATAATACCACTACTCAGTGGACCACAACCCGTTGGTCCACTCGCCGACGGTAAAACGTGCTCAACAAAGCTGAAAATAGTTTTGGTCTCATATTCGGAATTGAGTGCATTGAATTTTACTAGTTTATAGGTTCTACTTTCAATGATTTTTTTTATATAATATACATGTAGTAAACAAAACAGAAGTCTCTCGAAGTACGAAGAAAGTAACTCACAATATATTAAACCCAACAGCACATGCTGCAGTTATTAACATCGTCTTCCCGTCTAGTTCATATTCGTTTTTGATGAGTCTCATCACGGCGAGATATACCAGTACGCCGGTGACAACCCAGATGGCCAGTACGCTAGTAATAGCACCAATAACCTCTGGAATAAAATTAACATCAAACCGTGTTTAGAGTAATAAATGAGACACTTTTTAATGAAGGATTTTAATCGATTCGACTTTCATCCCAGGTTGTATGTAATGGGTATTCATATTTCGAAAGTCCGACTGCATTTCGCAGCAAAATCATGATATATCTTAAATTTTTAGTAATTTAATCGGCGTAAATCATGATATTTTGTATACTGGGTAAATAATTTTAAAGCAATAAATTATAATATTAAATTTTTGAAAAGTATTTCGTTAAGCATGGCCTATATTATATTTTGATAACAAATATCCCTAGAAATGAATATAGTTGACCCGGATTTGAATCTAATTTCAATCAACGTGTGGCATTCACCAAATGATTTTTCAAAAGCTGACCTATAGCAGAGATTTCTAAATCCAATAGTCAGCTATCAAAGAGGTCTGATGAAAATTTTGTAAAGCTTGGCATAAATCATGGATTAGTTGCAAAATCGTCAAATTGGTATGGTCAAATATCATCAATTCATGATTTATATCAAATTTTATAACTTTTAATTTTAGATCTCGAGAATACTCGAATGAGGACATCCAAGTTAGAGTATGTATACGCCAATATTTGTACAAAAAATACCGCGTCGAAACTACTGTGGACATATATAAGGCCTAATCGACAAGATAATCGCAAGTATGATTTAACATTTTAAAAATCATTGAATTATCAAATCCTAGAATTGATACATTCAAAGCCAATAAAATGTTTTAAATATATTTGCTGAAAATCCAATGGTTACGGTTACCCAGAAAATCAAATTTCGTGGGCAATAAAACATATTTATCATCTACAATAGTTTTAAATAATTCGAGAAAAAAAGAGTCAATTATTAGCGAATAATAGTCAATAATATTTATATGGCTACAAAAGAAATATTTGTTTCCGGACAATTGATTTTAACAACGCTCATGGTTTTCAAATTGTTGCTGTAAAAAGTGATACAATTGTTTTTTTTTACTATTTTTAAATATTTGCGATATTGATGATATACAATCAAAATCAATATCGAGTGGCATATACCCAACCGTAGTCATGACCAATGTACATTTCGTATCAGAGCACAGGCTGTTTTTTCGGGGTCTTCTACCGAGTCTACACTATAAATTAACCTCTTTGTTCAATTTTCAGACTACGGATTTGTCAACTTAGTAAATTCAGCGATTTTTATGTTCATCAGTCCTATTGAAGACATTGTTCCAAATATGTCTAATTATTCACTTTTTCCAGTCATTTTGGATATTTCAGATACTTGCGAAGTTCATTGCCGAAGAACATATCTGGTTACTGAGCAAGCATCAAATATACCATCTTTAATCCGGATCCTAGTCTGCGCTAGGTTACTATTCAAAAAATGTAGCACGAGTACAAAATGTACAAAAATGTAGTTCAATTTTATGGGCACACACATGTAGTTAGTTCAAGTTTGAGGCTGAGACGCGGCCCATCTGTGGCTTATATGCTTGGAAAAATACATGTGTACATATCCCTGCTATTGACATCAAAATGTACCATAATTTACTCAAAGCATACCTGCTCTGTGCCATCCGAAAGTCATATTCCTCGATGATGGTTTTGCTGCCATTTGTAACGCAATTATGCTCACGAGGAAACTGCTGACGTCCGTTAAAAGATGACTTGCATCTGTCATGATTGCTAGACTGTTAGCGAGGTATCCACCTAGAACGAGAAAATTAGAATAAATTTTTGAAGTAGTGAGGCAACCATTTTTTTTAAACTATGCCACTACTAAGCAAGCCAGCTTCACCTTAAAAACGAGGTAGTACCTTAAAAACTATAAGTAGTCTAGGTATTCATCGTTTGGCTGCATTTTAAACTTTTTTAATAAATTTGAAGGGGAAGAAACTGGAAGAGTTATCACAAGTGGTAGTATCAGCAACTGCACGCTCTGTCCCGAAAGAAGGTCACTTCTTTATCACTTCTTTGATTTCTTTTTGTTGCCTATTACTACGTAAGCTATATTCCAAAGCCTGTACGTACAGGGTTTAAAATTGAAATAGTTTGTATTAGTATAAAAAATCCCCCTGGCATATTATGTAATTGAATTTTTGTAATGAACGCAAGACTTTATGTTTTTTTTTTATATAAATTTTTGAATAATTTATGCACGTAATATGTATTAATTTATTATTATTGAAGATATAACACAACATTTTAAAATTATCAACTGAGTTTTCGTGGTTTGAATTCATTACTGCTTTTTATATACGAAAGGTTGTGAAACTTTATTTGACATCAATAAGGCTAGTTGTATATTTTTGAGAGTGTTCGGATTTCTAATTCAAGCTGAACGATTTCTGGTATTACCTTTTGTAGTAGGTTTTTGCAGCATAATTGGTCTCGTGTTCGTCACTACTGGGCGCCCAGCGCGCCAATTACAATAAAAAATCTTGATTATAAAAGTGGGTTTTTATGGAATGCTACCAACTGACTTCATGAAAAATTTTCCTTGTAGATCCACGCACACAAATAAAGTTAAGTTCTAATTTATTATAGAAGAGGTCAATGGGTCACGAAACCATCTATAGCGGTCACTTCGGGCCTAAAACTTAATGCCGTTAGTTGGTAGGTACAACTACTCAATAGATTTTAATTATGCATGGCACATATGTTCCAAAACCACTGTTCGATTACGTGTTGTGTCAACGGGGATGGAAAACACGTGAAATTAGTCAACTTAACCGCGAAAACATATTTCAAGAAGCTTTGAGATAGACATGAAAAACCGCGTTATTCCCTTGGAGACCAATTTTACAGTTCAAACAAAAATTTGCTAATATCATGTGTCAATACCATTTCCCAGGCAAAATGCAAAGCTTGAGCTTGAGTCACTGATGGACCGCGACGTCGTGACGCGGTCCATCTGTGTCTCATGCTTAACAAAACCAAAATTTCGGATTCGTTCTTACAGTTTTTTTTATTAATCAGGTGCATATAGACCAGCGTATTTTAATATATATCGCAATTCGATGAAAAGGCATGCTGAATCCCTATTCGAGAACTTTTATTTCGCATAACAAAAAAGATAATAATGATTAAACTTGTTCGCTATCATTTGTGGTAAAAACTGAAATTGATGTAATCGGAGATTACGCTTTTTTTTCAGTATGAACAATCGATTCATTTATTTTTTATGATATATTCTCGAATAAATCCCGAGTTATAAATATGAAAATCGCTTAAATTTGCGGCCCTGTGCTATATATCTCGTATTGTATCTGGTGCATTCGTTTCAGCTGCAACCAAAGTGCATTGATTAAGAGCATGCGTGCAAGGACAGGACCAGTACCCTTTGGGCTCCCGAACGAATCCCATTCAAAAATGTTATTTTGCCAAACATAAGCCATAGATGTCCTGCACGTTTGTAGCGCGATCCATCAGTGGCCAATACGTGCCAGAGCCTGTTCTTTGAGTGGTTAATTGGGCCGCTTAACCCGTATCACAAACATTTGAAGTGTTCCAACAATACCCACAATGTCCAACAACATTTGTTACGAGATGGTTTCCCGATAATATGTTTCAGGGATATATGTATAAAATTTGAAAATTGTTGAGAATAAAGGCCGTACTACACGTTTTCGTAGGTTGCGTTTTTTTAGGTTTGTTTTATTTTTGCTCTGCGTGCATTTACTTGCGTTTTCCTATGAAACCGATCGGTTTGCTATGAAAGCTAACGAAGAGTTCTCGTTTCGCCGCGTGCGTTTGTGCTTTGTTGACATGTGAACACGACTAACGCAAATCAATTCAGGCGTGCATTGTCGTTTTTATTTTGTTATCCGAAACTTAATGCAACGTACCGTAAGACAACTTCACCTCTATTGTGGCCTTTGAGGCGACACCGTGCATAATTCGCTTACGGACAATGTACGGAGTTCTTCATACAGATCCAACTTACCTAAAATTTCTCCGCACATGAATATAAAACTTAAAACAGTTGCAATTATGAGCTTTTTAAGTGCTTTCTTCCTTTTACGATTTTCAGTTTGTTCTTTTTCATCGGAACCGTCGTGACAGTGTTCTGAATCCACGTCAGATTCATCAGCTAAAATGATAGAGAAAAAATTTTAATGTCAAGTATCAGTCGGCGACAAATCCTAAAAGATGTAACCTGTTGGACGAAAGCTTGACTCACATAACCCCTTTTTCTAAATGCAAATGTTATGCAATTTTAACAGCAAACTATTCAAGTTGAAAAAAAATTATTATTACAAAAAATAATTATATAATATCCTAAGTGAGTTAAAAACCAAAAAGTCAGAATAGAAATAATGTAAACGAAGTTATGTATTCAAGAAGTTCCATAATATCAATTTTAGCGTACTTTTGTTATATTGATACTAAGGTTGGGAAAAACCGAATCATTTAAATCATTCGATTCGGATATTTTTTCGAATCGGATCGAATCGAATCGGATTCCGTGTATAGAAAATGCCCCCATTTTTAGTATTACAACTTGTCTTCATAGTGAAAATCAAGAAATTTATAATGTACTTTTTCAATTCACACTCCATGTCTAAGAGCAACAATTTTCATATTTTGACGCAAAATACAATCGATTTTGGTCAAATTTGAGCAAAATCGATTGAATTTGGTCGTTAAAAAAAGGAAATCTCACTTTATTTGGCAAGTTTTTGTTCCTACGAACGAATCGCGATTGATTCGAATAATTTGTCTTTCGAATCACCGAATCAAATAGCCTAGTTGATACACAAAATAACGGACTTACATGTACAGTTATGTGAATGATTGTTTCTCGAGTATTCTTCGCTTGTGCATGGTGATTCTGCCATATGACCTAGAGATTCAGCCGAACCAGTTTGTAAAGTATTTTTTGTTTCATTACGATGATGCTGGTGAGAATGATTCTGTGTCACGTGACCGTTTGTACTTCGTTGATAATAATTTTCATTTTCGCTATTTTCACCGTTTTCATGCGTTTTAACTTCTGCTTTGCTTTTCCGAAATCTGGTCAAGCTTTCTTTATGGCTTATTTCGATTTTGTCAGAGGTGCCGTAGCCCCCTTTACCGGTACTAGTAAGTTGTAAATGGGTTTTCGGATTGGTTTCTCCATTTTGGCCACTCGAATGTGTTCGTTGGTGAGTATGGCCGTTATGATTATCTAGTTTTGTTATTTCAAATCCTTCTATATTATCATCACCGTCTTTATACACTGTCACCTCTTCCAAAGTCGATCTAAACAGCAAGAATAATATTATTTTAGTTAGCGCTTGTTTGGATGTTGATTGCAACTAGTGAATGAAAGGTCTTTGTTCTTTTGCTGAATAGAAAAATGGTCCTGTCAATTACTTCGGCCAGGTTGGGCAAAGCCGATTGATGACTTGCAGGCAAGACTAATGTCCCATGCCTTACATCAAAATAATAATTTACATTATTTCACACCCATTCATAGCCTAGAAAAGAAATAGGTCTTTTACTGAGCATGATCCCCAGTTGCTTCACAATTTTTAAAAACAAGATCCACTCTAAAAAGGATTCCAGAATAACTATATATTCAGATGTGGACACACTTCTTTTTAGCGTAACCATTCAGAGATTGCGATTCAGTTTGTTTTGTTTACTTTGTACCACAGCCCACAGACAAATTCTCGGATTGGTGATTGGTTCAAATTTGAGGTTGAATTTTAATGCTCTAATGCACAAAACCGACGTTTGCGGGCATTTGCTAGATCAAAACCACAAAACCAACCCCCCACGTTGGCTCGAGTTACCGGCGAAGTTTAATCAATGAAATCATCCGTATCTCCGCCACATGCCAAGATTTTTAGTCACAGTTATCAAATAGTTTCCATTGAATTGGGCGTTGCCATATATTTACACCATATCTTTGCTGCCGTTCTTTGTCCAGAAGCTATGAGTTCTCTCTTAGGAAAATGTTCCAATCGTTTACGTCTTATTCACGTTCTCAAACGTTACGGCTTTTAAACCTGACAGCACGATGGCAACGCGTAAAACACAAAAGTTGCGTGTAACATTACGGCAGACGTACCAAAACCAAATTTTTTTTCCAAACATTATTTTGTATAGTATGGGTCACTGATAGAACCTGACGCAAAGGCGCGCTCCATTTTTGACTCATACTGGACACAGAAAAATTATAATTCCTATAAAAGGACTTTGTTCAAATTAAGTTTATTTGCCGATTAACTATATTTGTGGTTCATTATTGATAGAATTAAATTTCGGTATGAAGTCCTCATTAATGCATATTTAAGATAAATGTTCTCTGATTTTAAAATCTTCTGCTGTCAATTGCCTACTCATCAAGTATTTCAAATAAATATATACACTGTAACAAAAAATGCAACAAAATCACTGGTCTTTGACTGACCGCGCGTTTGTATGTTTAAAAATTGTTAAAAAATTAAAAATTAAAATTGTTGTTTTTCATCTATTATTAATTCTGCATTTATTCAATTTTTCTAGAATATATATATATATATTGCAATCCCAATTCAAAATATTTTCGTTGCGGCAAATATTTTAAACTCGATCAATCACTAACATATTTTTCAACTTTAAATTTTTTCCAACACAAAAGCACGGAATAAACCTAGGCCCGCCCGTCACAAAGTATGGTGTAACCACAAAATTGTAAACATATCCAAACAAAACTTGTCGAACAATGAAATCATAAACACGTTTCAATTTTCAACTTTACATGCCATGTGGAATCGATTAATAAAATAGAAGAGTGTAGTATCTGTAATCGTTTCTCCTTTGTAAAAAAATTGACAAAATATCATAATAGAACAGATAAAATTTAATGTAGGACCCGTTTCAAATACGTTTAAAAATGTTAATGAAGTTTAACTGTTGTATAAATGCCAGCTAAAATGTTCAGTGCTGTTCAGTTAGAAAACGAAACAATATATTTTTCCTAGTGATGAGGGTATAGAGCTGTGTGTACCCGGAGCACCCCAATCAGTTAACTTTTGTCCAACTTTTGCTAAGTAAGGGCCACTGATCATGCTTCCACAAAATTGATTAATTTCTGATTGGGTTGTTCCATTACCAGTAGGGGGGATAAGGAAAAGTAAGTATCTCTATATTTGATCGCATAAAATAGCTTTTATGAAGCTTTTGTGACACGTTCATACCAACGTTGTATGCTTAATATATCCAAATGCTCGGTAGAAAGAAAGCTACGATAAAAATTCTGGAAAAATAAGTTCATCTTACGGCAAAAGACACACCCCAACATTCGTTATTCACTTCCTCATTTTCAGAATGATTTTTTTTTTTATTCACAAATGACCACTTGCGGTTGACATTTATTATTTTAATTTGACAGAAATCCTATAAAGTGAATGAGGGACTTTAGTGTTTATGGTAATATTATACATTGGTCACCGGAGATAAGTACGTAGACCTACCTATACTTTTCTCTCTATACTATAGCGTGTAACTTTAATCAAAAGGCATAAATGAAATTTATTCACTGTCTTGAAAGCTTGAACTTTTGTGCGATGAGTCAGCCCAACCCCAAATCGGTTCATTAATTATGTTTTATTCAGTGGACAAGAAAGAGTCGAAAGGATCAAACCAATAATATCATTGATAATTCAAATCACCTTTGAGGATGCCGCGCTTAGATGCTATTTGGAGCGACTAGTAAACAACGCTTTTGAAGTGCACTGCATTCAAATGTGGTGAAATCGATGCTGTTATGACAGTAAAGTTGGTTTGTTGGAGTGGTATAAAACTATATAAAATCCGACTATTTTTTCGGACAGTTATGAGCTGTTGGTGGAATGCACCGCCAAGTTGCCACCGACTGTCCATAATTGGAATATACATCATTAAAATTGGCGGTTTCAAAATTCGGAAATATACAATTACAGCGAATACGATAAATTTACTGCATTTTTGTCGCAGTGTATTTCCACCTTTCACTTTTGTAGGTAGATTGGCAATTCAAAATGTCGAAGCAGTGATGATACTGTTAATGTGGTACTTTGTGATTCGTTTGCCCCTCCCTGTGCACATCGAATCCCGTGTGCTCATGTAGCGTCCTACTTGAATTGAAGGTAAAAAACGTTAAATTATACCATAGAAAAGACCAAGCAAATTGTGAAAACGACGCCAGGGCACTATTCCAATTTGTACGGCGAAAACTGTATATCATTATAAAAATATTTATATTGAGTCGCAATGCTATTTCTAGTATTCAACACGACGTGTCCCGTGCTTTAAATATTATATTCAACCCGTAAGATCACGTTCTTACCTTCTAGACATTTATGAAGTCATAAAAAATTATTCTTAGCATCAACATATCTGTCAGAATAAGGTTTTAGATTACCGGAAGCTGACCACAACATTATGTGCAGCAGCATATGTGTTTATCTTGCAACAAACCAATCGGTAAAAACTGATAAAGAAACTTTTGTCAGGGATGAGATACAGATGGGTCGCTTCGATGAGGCGCGGCCCATCTGTGGTTCATCCTTGACAAAAGAATATTACCTCTCTTGATACGGGTAATCATGTACACGGCATACCACTTCAGTCAGAAAAAATATATTGAAACATGTTCGACCAAAAATGGGACATTAATGGAACGCGCAGACGAGGCGTTATTCATCCGTTTCGTATGCTTGGCAAAATATAACATTTGATAAAAATGATCTTTGACACCTATATTCATTTTGCCTGTATAGTTTACACTTTTATTTTTTATATCGTGTATCAATCGATATTGTGTATTGAAAATTGTCTTGTCAAAAATGTATCATCAATATACAAGGGGTGGCGTACTTACGCAAAATTTTGTTACATGATGTTAATTCGGTGACTCATGCTTCAATCCAAGAAAAAAAAACGATTAGGTCAAGTTTTGAATATATCGATTTTTTAATCCGAGTCTGGAAATACGGAGTCCTTCCTATTGTAAAAATTATAATTTATTCTGAAGACTTAAAAATGATTCGTTGAATGTATGCGTATGAAATATTACTGTCGAACGAACAGATTCATCATATTTTAACGTTGCAAATTAGGATTAATTTACTTGTGTTTTAATGATTGAGCGTTAATTAATGGGTGCAATCATTATCTTTTAGAGATTTTTTGTATCATTATTATAAAACTTGTAAATATTTTGATAGATGGAAGTGGATAAATTATATAGGTAAAAACGGGATATTAACTATATATCCGAATCAGATTCGAATCCCCCTTGTCCGGTCCTAAAACACATATTCTCAGTTCCCGGTATCGAAACTTGACAAAACACTATTAGCCGAGAATTTTCTACCGTTTGTCGGTCGAATCGCTTTGCTGTGTACTCGTATCCTCTGCGTGTGATATTTATCGCGGTTTTGATTTGCAAGTCTCAATAATATTCAACGCCCTAATAGATATAGAACTACAGGAAGTGTTTTCAACAATCGAAAAATTTGCTACACTAAGCGTGCCAAGAATAGATCCACTCTTACTATGCAGTCGGCTGATTCATTTTGTCAGCCATGAACCGCAAATGGACCGCGCTTCGACGATGCGACCATTACTGACACATGCTCAGCAAATATGCTCGGATAATATTTTTCTGGCTTGTACAAAGGTCCGTGACTAGCGCTTATTAGGTACCACAACACAATATTTTTTGCTGAGCATGGGCCACTGATGGATCGTGCCTTAGCGGCACGATCCGTCAGTGGCCCATACCTAACAAAACATATTTGGTTAGATAATGCCGACCCTGCCCCCGCTACTAAAAAAGTGCTAGCGTTATCTCGTTTTCGTATATAGGTCGAATAAAGAAATGTTATTAAAAAAAATATACTGAGGACATCGATATGATATCGTCACGAAAGCCTATTAAAAACAATAATAACTTTTAATTCTATCGCACTGGACATGGTACATATGGCTGACCCTAGTTGTTGATAAGCGCCAATTTAGAATAACATACATAAAAACAGTCGCTGAAATGAAAACGAGGTTTTGCTAACCCTTTCATCGGTTGGGCAAAATAGCCAGGTACTCTGAATAACCCTGGCGGCAACACACACGATATATATAATACAATAAACAAACAATCTTACTTTTCCAAAGCGTCGTCATCTAGAAGATTAGGAGAGTCTTGACCATTCCTTGATAATTTATTATTCAAAAAAGTCTTGATATAATCCGGCGTAGGGAAAGACATGCTATTTCGACTATCTGAATCGTCCGTTCGAGACGCGACACTCGTATAGCTATACTGATAATTTCGCGGTCTCTCAGTTTTGAATAGCGAACGTGTCGAAAATGCTTCCTTCTTCATTTTTGAGTTTCGGTTGTTTATTCTTCTTCGTTCTTCACTCACCTTTTTCTTAATTTTGATAACTTTACTTTAAAGAATTCGTCGATTGATTTTTCCATTACTGATTGACGATATGCGCCATGCTTTGCTATGTTAAAATTATTGGAAACTAGTTAGTATTTACCGGCATAATTGGCGAAAGATACGCTGCCATATTGTAAGGTTTCATATTTCTCCATTCATATATTATCCCATTGTTGGTATCAAATCAATACAGTCCTATGGTAATGCATAATAAATGATGGCAACTGATTATTATTATTCAAAATATTGTAAGTGTTCGAAATTGTGGGGGTGGAGGGGGTCGGGTTAGAATAATTTTGAAAAGTAAAAAATACGCGGGGTGCTCGCGAAAATCGTCGAATTGATGTTTCAAAATCATAGTTTATCACGTCTACCGATTTATCGATCACAAGTGTGTAGAATTTGCTATTAATGCAAATTTATCCATTTTTGCGTATTTGAAAAATACGGCTTTCCCAACCTCTGTTCTTCACCTGTTCCTACTCGGAATTTCATTTTGCCACGGAAGGCCCGTTCCTCGACCGCACGATTCCTCTGTGCCGCAAGCTTGACAAAAAAAACGTGAGTGTACAAATTTCACCCCGAATAGGGATAAACATCGCGTTTTCCGAGCTATCGCCAAAGTCTGACCATCGTGTTGCTCTCACGAAACTACAGACACACAGAATCAATAAAACTTTTAATAGTCAGTAAAACGTTAAAGAAAGTGCGTTCGCCACCTAGATTTCCACTGAATAAAATATTTGTGATTCCTGATGTGCTAATAAATGTGGACATATGGACATATAAAAAAAATTGGAATCCTGTTTCAGATATAATAAGATTCACTTACAAAGCTTTTGCTAAAACATGGAATTGTCTATCTTGACAGATCACCACCACCCTCTCACCCCACAGCTCAATTTTGTCTCATAATTTTTTTTAAACTCAAAACTTAATTGATGAGGTTAATTACTAATATATATTTATAAGCCTATAAACTTAATAATTGATGACCAGCATACGCGTGCAGGTTGCCAAAGTATTAATGAGTCAATGTAATCGACGTATTTAAACCAAGACCACGGATGTAACAGAAGGCGGTTTATAGAACGTCTTGTTTGCTCAACGACGTAGAAAGCCACAAAACAATTAATAAAACGTTTATTGTTGAATATGGGTCAATAATGGATCGCACCATTAAGGAAATTACCCCGAGCAGAACTAAAGTGAGTAAGTGCCCGGTGAGCTCAATCGATTTCGAGCGTTGGGAATACGCTTCGAGCCATGCATCTCGATTCGGACCCCGATGAGGGATGATTAAATGCGAGAGGTTTGATGGACACCACGCCGGTGCATGGTGGTTCACGGAAGCGCTGCTTACGGCTTCCTCCACCAACCATGTCTTCGCGCCAAAAAAAAACGAGTTGAATGTTAAGCCAAAACCTTCAGCTTCCATTCGGAACTGGCGTCTGTACGAGAGGTCGTGGTTAACCATGTGGTTGAGCTGCATTCTTGGGTTCAAGCATTTTTTCAAGCATGGGACTATGGGCGACTCGGTGGCGATTCTCATTTAGCAAAACATTGAAGCCAACTAGAAACGTTTGGAATGCAGTAAGAATCAATAGAGGGCGGGTCACAGTTTATTCACGCCAAAATGATTTAAAGTTTTTTGAAATTTAGGATTGAAGGCGAGTGAATAGATAATCGAATTTATCCCGTGAAACGCGATTGACTGGGCAAAATATTCTACATTATATTTTCTATCCTGAACACGCACCATTCACAAAGATTAAAATTATTTACAAATTGCTATCAGTAAAATAAACAATGAAAAAATAATAAATGCATTCATCATTTTACTGGTAATTGATGGAAAATAAAGTGCCGATGTAGAAAGTCATAAACATTTTTTTTACTTTAACGCTTTTTTGCCCAAAAATCGTGGGAATAATTTTAAAATATCGAGAAATAATATATAAAAAAAGCAAGAGACAATTAAAAAGTAGACTAACTTCAGATTACTTGATTACCATGTCAGGGGTTCATTCATAAGCGAAATTCGTTAATGGCCGAAATTTGTTGCCACAAACACCTATATATTGACCGTGAGTACAGTCGAAAAGGCGCAGCATTTCCGTAAGAGTGACAAGCGCATTCATTTGAAATTACGTTGTCTTTAATACTGAAACTGACCTTCATATCCAATAGATATCATTTTGTAATAAATTTTATACTTGCAACTGAATCCTGCTCATTAAGCGAGTGACAAAATTAAGCGACCATACACCATCATCTTTGACTGAACAAATGCTGGGACAGCTCAACTAATACAAAGGAACCGATACTTTCAAACTTCAAAAAAAAGTCATAGGCATTTTAGTTCCACAATTTACAAAGCGTCAAAACGCTGCTAAACATAAACCGGATTCCAATCTGTCAAGTTTTGGTGAATTAACAATGTTTTGTTCTTAATATCTGGTTGAAACTACTTGGAATATATCAGACAAAACGAGGGAAGGAGGAGGCAATACCGAAACATTTAGAATCAAATTTGATGCGGATATTTATTACGAATCGGATCGACTGATTCTTTGCTATATAAATAACAAACATCCATTTTTACTAAAACAATTTGTCTCCAATATAAAAATTAAAAAATTTATAGTTACGAGTTACCAATTAGCATAAGAGACAATATATTTTCAATCCACGCTCAATAAAACTAAAACGTTTCATATTTTACCAACTTAACAATACAATCGATTTTGGTCTAAATGTGACAAAATCGATTACATTTTACTTCATTTAGCAAGTTTTTGTTGCAGGAACGAATCACCTGTTTCGGATCGATTGATTCTCCGAATCTAAGCTTCCAAGTCCTTCATACTTAGTATCGATGAGCCAGGTTATTAGCTGTAGCTTAATATCCTTTACGAAACATGTATAAGCAAATAACGAAATATATATAATAATTATGGAGTTGGGAAACCTACAGGCTGAAATACAAATGTATTTTTTTATTGAAATTTGTTCTATTCGCTCTCTAAGTTGAAAGCATTTCGAAGAGAATTGAACCACTGTCATAAAGTGCAATGTGTAGTATCTGCTCTGGTCGACAATAAAATTATCTACCTTTTCCTAAATAGAATCTATCTTTTATTACACCTTATAATATAAAATTTGTCCTCTAACATTTTTGTTTGCATAAATACACGTAATCACCAAACAATATTCGATACATATGGTTTATGGGTCTACTTTCCCACACTCGTCCGCACGATTCTCATTTGAAGAACCGCTGTTCAACTATCTTTTGCTAAGTATGAGTCAATGATAGATTGTGCCATCAAGAGGCGTGAACCATCTTTGGATCATACTTGACAAAAATTAAACGCCTGGTGGTTAGCAGGCTCATACGTTCACAGAAAGGTCGTAGTAGATATGTCGAAAAATGTGAAAACGTATCAGTAGCAAAAATATCTATTTTTCTGGATAACTGGTACTCATTATGGTGCAGCATTTCTATAGTGGTTGATTTTACTCAAATGTATTCAAAAGGAGAATGAACGCTATCTTATGTGTCATGCACGGTTGCATTATTCTGATGACGAAAATTATGAAATGACGAAGACTTGTGTACCGTCCTCCAAATATATTCGCATCGTAATATTAGTCGCCCATATGCAATTTTACGAAATATGTCATGAAACACGTAACAATGACCCAATATGGAAAATACAAAATTTCTTAGAAACATTGGCAAACAGAAATTGGGCAGAACGGAGTTCTTTCAATCTTGTTTATATGCTTTTACAGCCAAACAACAACAAAGCGCTAAATTTAGATAGGAAGATTGAGAATGCATGAGAATTTCTATGTTTTAAAAAATTCCTGATTTACGCCATACAAAACTGTATCGCATTCTTTCCATGCTGCCTTACTTCCACCCACAATCTACGCAGGTAGTAGTAACGCCATCGACAGAGGCATGTCATGGGTCATAACCCACGCAATCGGTGATGTTTGACAAAATAACATCTCTGATAGGAAATACCATAATGCCGAAAGTTATCAGTAATAGTTTGTTTGATTTCACCAAAAATATGAAAATTAATGAAGAATGGAAAGTAATTGCCAGTAAATGCCTTCTGTTATTTGAGATATAACTCTATGAAATCTTTATCAACAATTTGTTTTGAAACGTAATTCATTGAATTTGAGTCACATATGAATACAAGAAAGATCTATCGATGTTTCATGCCTAGCAGGTTTGACAAATGGTATGAGGTTTATGTATGATCGCACGCACAGAAACTAAAACGCGGTGAAATCACCGTTTTTGAGCGTAATTTTACTCTGTAGTAGAAAAAAAAATATGAAATCAAACTTTTTAGCCAATTAAGGGCTGTTGATAGAACACGAAGTCAAAACTTGACATAAACCTTAGAAACAAGTCGTTTAGAATTTTAGATGTATACAATGACTGCAAATTGACGGTTACTTTAACAGTGACGGTACTTCCTAGAAAATAAGCACGTCGAAAAAATAATAACAATTATTATATAATATTTGCTTTTTTGCGTTCACGTGGATATACATTTCATTATTGAACTTCATTCAGTTGGTGTGCCGAGCTTTGTGGCACGAAGTTTCGATTCTCTGCTCCAGTATGTTTTGTGAAAATGGACCCTTGTGCGAGTAGGTAACAACTCAATCTAAAAAATTTTGTCAAAATATCCTTTTTTAAGTATGTGTCATGGATGGATCGTCTATGAGACGCGGTCCATCTGTAGGTCATGCTTGACAAAGTAAAATTTCTGATTGGGTAGTGAAAGGTACTTGAATAAAATGTAGTCGAGAGTTCAACAATAAAAGATAAAAATCGTGTACGACTCGACAAAAAAAAATTAATTCACTGCGAAGGTACAAACCCAACGAAAAAATATGTGCTGAAACTTTAATTTGCCAAGCATGGGCCACTAATGGATCGCGCTGCTGAGGCGCAATCTATCAGTGGCTTAAGTTTTATAAAATTAAATTTCAGAATGAGAAATGATTCTAGCAATTCGGATCCTTTGAAGGTCACTTTCAGTTCTAGGCATAAAGTCACAAACTTTTTCGATATGTTTTGTGTAAAGTGTAGTTAGGTACTATATTAATATTCTATTTATCCCATTTTAGGACGATGTTTAGAAGTTAATTTCTAATTGGAAAAAATATGAATTTCAACCTTCATCATCCCTAATTCGATTCAATTCAGCGTTGGTCGACCAAAGAATGAGAAAAGCTTCATTCATGCAACTTTACTTATAAATCTATTGACTAGTGCCATGAGTAGAATAAGAATATTGATCGTGGTGTATAATAATGGAAATACCTTACACACGTATTGAACAAAAAGATCAAAGTAAACTTTTGTTGTTGAGTCAATACTGATTTTGATAATCTGGGTAATTTAATTATTTCTGTATTAGTATTATTTTTAATATATTTATTAAAATACCGCGACATCTTAATAAATATTAAATAACTTTGAATAATGTTTATGAGCATAATATGAATTATAAAACAATATCAAGTCACTTGGGATATTAACTCAAGCAACTGACAGCTTGTCGATTTATCTAAAAAGCCGTAAATACTTTTTGTTACTTACCCGACACAAAGTGGCATACACCTATTATCATTAATTATTTTTTTTTTATTGCCACTTCTTAGAGTGGATCACCCTGTCAACGCTCTGTAAAAGCGGCCACTTATAGACGGATAGGGTTACGATTGCTGGAAAGATATGATATTTTCCTGTTCGGCTTAGCCTATCCAAGTTATCACACCCTGGGTTGAGTGGTGGGCGTGGACAAGCGAGCCGGACTCGCCGGGACTCAAACCCGAGATCTTCAAGCTGCGATGCCAATATGTTTAAACACTAGGCATGAACCCATTGGAACTTGGTGGTTTCACTATCGAACAGGCCTTTCAGCAATACACATTGCTTGTTGCTGAAACACAAATAGTAAATGCACAAAGATCCGTACGTATCGGCTGGTACTGAGTACATATCGCAAATAATTCTAAGGTACATTTCGTGAAGAGAAAAAACTAATCCAGTCAAGCCCACCCGTTAGCTCAGTATGTATAAACAGTGATTGCATTGTCCGGAAGGTCGAAAGTTTGTTGTTGGGTCATTGCATCACCGTGCTTGCCCTTCCGCGAGTTTATTTGCAGAATGCAGAAAAATAGGATAGAAACACAGTCAATATAAATGTCTGTGACCAGCATGATCTCGTATGATTTGTGGAAAGGCATTAGCAATCAATTCGCATCTCATTTTTGGTAATTAATAGCTATTATTTTACATTTTTTCTTCAGACATGCTCTTCAACAACGCACGTGCTTGGTGGCTGATACATATATTAGATAAATTCGTGGTCATGAACAAGCATATCTCGATTAATACCCTGTCCCAATGAAATATTTTATTCAGTCAAGCATTGCCACCGTTGGATACCTATACGCGTCGCGATCCATCAGTGACATACGCTTATAAAGCATGTATGCGATTTTAGACTTTGACAGCAAGCAGATCAAAAGAAAAAGAGATTATTATAGATCTATGTTAGGTTTTTTACTAAGGAATGACATAGTACAATATACGCGGAGTTGGTATAGGGGCAACAACTTTACCAAAATTCTGAAATCGTTTTAAAGAGAAATTCGTGAATTTTAGTCCTTTTATTATACATATTGTGATATTTATTTAACTCTCAAGAAAACTATTTAAACATTTAACATTTGTCACTGAAAGATTTACAAACCATTCCGGCGGCCAATCAACGTTTTATTTTTAACAACACAGAAATATATAGGGATATACGGTATTTTTTTAACAGCGATTGTTCAAAATTATGTGAGGTAAAACGACATAATATAGGCACAAGATGTTAAATTTTCGTTGTCACATGAAAATCCTTTTATCGCTTGTGATAGTAATTCCTAAAATAACTTGAGTCCATTTGCATAAGAAAATACATGGAATCCATTGTCACTTTCCTTAGATACGCACTAAACCTCACGTAAAAGGATTTTCATTTCATTGGAAGTTATAGACCAACCCAATTGTAATTTTTTTGTTGAGGACGAGCCACTGATGGACTGTGCCCCAGCTGCACGATCCTTCAGTATCCCATAGTTGAACCAAGTATTGGTGAACAAATATTTTCTGATATGTTTGTGACAGATATGCGTTTAATAAAAACAAATTCCATCATGTTCATAACTACATCCGACACACACACACATCTCAAGATTAAATCATGGGTGCCAGAAAATGTTATATTTTTAAATGTTAAAGATTGTATTGATACATAAATATATTTGCCACTTTTTAACGAAAACAATTCAGTTAAAAAAATTGTTTTACTTTTCTCGGGTTATATTTCATTGTGAAAATAGCTTTTTCATTTTGCAATGTGCCTTTTTGATTTGAATAATTTGTTAAAATGCTTATTGGGAAAGGGCTGACAGAGTGCCGCTCATCTTTGGCACGTGCCTGGCTTGCTCCCATTTTTTTATTCGTCTATGATTTTGAAAACAGTGTTGTTTGTATTCCTGTACTATAATATTTATTTGTTTAATACAATAACAGACTTCTACTACTTTAGTTAACAAAAATTTAACGCAAAACATTAAACACAAAACCAATTGTAATACCTAATCTATACATTTTATCGACAGATTGTGCCACATTTTGTCCAATAACCGTGTCGTGGATTCGCAATCAGAAATTTTCGTTAGTTAAGCATGGATCACAGATGGACCGCGCCTCATGGGCGCGATCCATCAGTGACCCACGCCTAACAACCATGCTTGGTCAATATATTCTGATCGATAATATTTATGCATATTATTGTCGTTTAAATGAAGCTTTGTTAATTTTAATGTCGGTTCATACATATTTAATGCAGTTTGTGATTGGGTGATGTACATTGTATCGATGTTTGGGTGAGGACAAACTCGCTGAAAGACGTCACTTATGGGTCGATAAATTGCAATTTACGTGTGACACGAGTCAAGATAATAAAAGTGTGCAGACTGGGAAATAAAAATTGGTGAGTGAAAAATGAAATGAATCGGTGCTAACGCAAATTCTCTATCTATTCTCTTTTTATGACTTCATTGTGAATTACTTGCTGTTTAAAATCAGTTTTGAATACTTTATTTTCAAATCATGTTTCGTGTTGATCATTGGAATTTGTATATTTCGCGTTAATGTTTATTTATTGCATTCCACTTTAGGATTTAAAAATCTTCCCCTTATTTTGAAGTTTTGTCATATTTTTTTTTTAGATTTAGAATAGGCAGCATAGGCGGGCAGGGGTTTTTAATAAGATTAACATTCATTTGTCATTGATTTTACACTGTTCTTATTGAGAACAATATGACGCGGTCCTTCTGTGACTCGTATTTGACAAAGTAAATTTCTCCATAAGCGTACTACATTGTAGCGAAAGTACAGTAAATTTGCTAGTCATTTGCAATATGTTGACGCCATGTCAACGGCATGTTGATGAGATTTGTGTCAATTGTGGGTTGTTGATTGAACGCACCGCGAAGCTGCGGCCCATCAACAGCCCATAATTGACACAAATCTCATATTTAGCCAAAAAAGTTAATCTTGAATGTTTTTCAATACCGCCAAGGAAAATTACTGACAAAGACCAAGAATTCTGTTGCATTTTTGTTACAGTCCATGTAACTCGATTATTCGAATTGATTTGAATAGGTCAAGAATTTACCAGATTGAGTAATCAGCAGTAGTACCGAAAATGGAGCCAGAATACCATTTTTAAAATAAGATCAAAATTAGCATAATGCACTGCGTCCTCGGAGCAGTAAAGTTACCAATTTTAAGAATGCAACGGATAAATCTGTACCGTAATTAGGACTGGGCTATTCGATTCGGTGATTCGAAGCATAAATTGTGCGAATCAATCGTGGACGTTCATAGGAACAAAAGCTTGCTAAATGAACTAGATTTTTTATTTTTAACGACAAAATGCAATCGATTCTCGTCAAGTATGACCAAAATCGATTATGTTTTGTTGTTAAAATATGAAAATTGATGCTTTTAGATAGGAGTGTGAATTGGAAATACACTATAAACTATAAATTTTTTGATTTTCACAATGGTAACAAGTTGTAATACTAAAAATTGGATATTTGGTATTTACATGGAATTCATGATTCGATCGGATTAGAAAATATTATTCCAATTCCAAAGAATTCAGTTTTGTCCAACCTCAACTTCAATATGATATGTATATTCATCCCACGGGTTGTTGAGCAATTCAATCCGCTAATTCAAACCGACTAAAAGCACGAATTATTCGAATTTCGAATAATTCGAACAAAATATTCTCGATTTTAGTAAAATTTATTGTGCCTTTTAAATCTAACATTACTGATTTTGCATAGATCACCCAAGACAACGCTTCGTCCCAGCGGCCTCTTAAAGACCAGGGTTAGGGTTGTTGGAAAGCTATGATCTTTCCGGTTCGGCTGTCTTTCCAGCGCTGACGATTGCAATTTTACTGAAAAAAATAAATGAAATAATACAAACTATTGTAACCTATTATAATTGGTATTAATTAATATTATCAATGGATATTGCCTGCAACGAGTGCCATAATCAATTTCACATCGGGAAATATTTCCGAGGTGAGATACCGTCATAATATTTGTTTGTTAGAAAATTTCGCTCCCATATTTTACATCGTAGCAAAAGGTATCCGACAAATAGCGTCGTCGTAAAACTTAATTCGATTCCAAGCATTAAGGCGTAACGTCGCACGCACTTTCGTGCAAGCATGACATTTAAAGTTTTTCTTTGGTTTTTCACTAGTGTGTTAAGACTGAGTAACAATGATGGTGGAAGTTCAAAATGAACCGTTAAATATAATTTAAAATGAATTTGATCCTCCAAGCGAATAAATCTTTCCAGCTCGACTGCATGCGATATCACCGAGCGTAAAAAATATTTTGGATTTTTGAGGTATCGAGGGATTGGCATAACCAGATAATAAATCTCCTTTTGTTAAGCATGAACCACAGATGGATCACGCCTTGGCGGCGTGATCCATCATTGAATCATCCTTGACAAAATATTTTGTTGAAACTTTTTTGTTGGGATCATCCAACTCTTCTCTAAACCAGTCATGCGAATTCTCAAAAATAGAATACGGCAAGAAAGTCCGTTTACATATTATTCTTATAAAAACTGACATCATAGTCAACATTCCATAAATGTTGCCAATAATAAACGTCTTTATAACAATTGTTATAATTTATACCCATAAACGATACCATTTATTATATATTTACGATTTCCCAGCTAGAACCCCTATGTTTTTCTAAGTTTGAATGACCGCGCCGCCAAGGCGTAGTCCATTAGTGACTTGTGGTTGACATTTTTTGACCATCGATTCCGGTAATAGGCCTATGCTTGTTCGAACGATAGTAGCAGTTTTCCATTCTCCATATTTTTGAGTGGGGTGGTCTACATGTGCAGAAGTCCACAGTAGTATGCTAGGTATATATAATCACTGAATTTACAAAAGCGTAAAACGGTAACCTATCCAACACCTGAGGCGCTGCTGGCATAACCTTTCGCCTTGTTTTTCTGTATTGTATTCTGATGTGAATTTGACATCGACAATTATTGTTCTACCTATTGTTTCTATCAATTTGAACACATGGAGACACATAATACTGGCAGATATGCGTGAAGTTTGTGCCACTTTGTTGCCAAGAGAAGCATGGAATTCAAAGTAATTAAGTTGTGTGAATAAAATAATGTACTGTGTAGGCATCAATGGCTTTGTTGAAATTTGATAGCGTGATATATTTGATAATTGTAAAATTATCTACTAAAAATTTAAATCCCACCAATATCGACTCCTGAGTAGGGTTGGGCAAAACCTAAGCATTTGAAATTCGAATCTGATTCGGATAATTTTTTCGAATCGGATCAAATCAGTAATTCCGTGTATAGAAAATGTCCCATTTTTGATATTACAACCATGAATGTCAATTTCGGATGATTCAAATATTCGTTTCTATGATCTGCTTTGTCTCGACGAAGATCTTAATCTACAAATATTTTGAAAATTCTTGCCAATATCAGGCTAAAAATGGGTCATTTAATATTTGCCAACTAGCTTCGACTTTCAACTGATATTCGAAGAAAAATACGGGACAGCATAGGACATTTTGCTAAGTAATGTATATTTATGAACTTCTATTTATTTTTGAACTATACCTGCTGTAAGCAAAAGCCGTGGCCATGAATTGTCCGTGGCATTAGTGAGGGCTGCAGGACAAAATCCCTTTATGAGAAAACTTCGTAGGCCGATATATGACGTCATAACGTGCGCGCAAAGTTTTGAGTGAAACAATATACTAGTTTTCAAAAAGGTGTAAATTATAGTTCGAATGATTTTGTAGCATTAAAAAATTGCCAACACTGATTATTCTAAATTGCGTAATAACAAGTGCTGAAGTCGCAGGGAAATGTTATTTTGGTTCTGCTTTTTTGTTAATTTTACACATTTTATGCTGCGCTCACATCTCATTCAATCTTTCACATCTCCTGACGCAAATACAAGGTGGCAAAATAAAAACATGTTCGAATAGGGGATTTCAATTTGGGTAATTTTGTCGTCTAATATTTTTACAAGGAGAGATTTTGTCCGGTAGGATGGTGGGAGGATATTGTCCTCCCATTTTTTCCCATCCCACCTGGGTAAGCACAGGAGTACAGGAGTATCGGTTGCAGAAATAAAATATGGGTTTCTCATTTACCTATCTTTTAAAATATATGTAAAGATATGTCTAGCCCCTTTGCTTCATAAATTATTTTTAATATACAAGTACCAATTCGGAATTTTCGCACGCAGTATGACATCACTCTACTTGATTTTATTCAACCCATTGGTAGTTGGCGCTATTGATATGCTTGAAAGGGTAAAGGGCAGCTCTGGATGTCTAAAGAACTCAAAGTTTAAATGTTCCGTCAGTCAGCATATTTTAAGTCGATTTCGGGTTATCCTTTATGTGCCTAAACCAAATAAAAGAAATTTTAAACAGAACATCGAAGGAATTGATTTGTTTATAGGATTTGATGACATTTTTATTTTAGTCTCTGGATATAACGAGAAGAAAACCAAGCTCAAGTAGTACACCAAAACTTAATTGCAAAGTAGCCCAAAGTTCAAAAGCTACAATAGGATTTCAAATGGTAGTATGTGTGATAAATTACCATATTTCGGTGCCGTTGAGATTCTAGCTGTGAGCCGAATGTTTAAAGAATATTTTTATATAGGTCAGGTTAAACTCTACTCTAGAGTCCAAACTCGTATTCTTAACATGTAGTTATATCTTACTTTCTTTACTATACATATATGTCACCTAAACACCCTTTCATTGAGCAGGTCCCACTGATAGACGGCGGCGCCCAGGCGCGGTCTATTCGTGACTCATGATCGACAAAAGGAGGCCTATGATGGAAAACTAATACACGTTTATAAAAAAATAATAAAGCACAAGAGAGTGAAAGGAATAACTGAGAATATATTTAACTAAATTATCGTTAACAACATTCCAATGATAATATAGCCTTAAGTATGAGTGTCCCAAAACCACTAGGAAAGATATTTCGGTTTTGTGATGAAATTGTCTATATTGCTACTTGTGGGGATAGTGGAACTAGGGATGATAGATATACAAGTCAAATACTTGTTTTACTTCAATCCAAACTTCCCATCCAATCGTATTCGCACACGCAAACCCTACTTTCTAGCATCAGCGTTGTGATAATTTAGTTTTAACGATATTATGATCCTAATGTGTGCTTGATAGAATTTTATTTGAAATTTTTGTAGTTTTTAATTTGTTTTGTTAATTTAAGGCATTTTGAATATTTTTAAGACAAATTTAGTAGCAAAATAATCATTCATGTCAAATTTAATGGCGTGAAATTTACTATTTATAGTAATTTTACGGATGAAGAAAGAGTCAGATTTGAATATCGGAACTCTTGAATATTCGAGTATAGATAGATAACAAAATCTTTTATTGACTATTTGATTATTTTATGCTTAACAAAATATTATATTTTATTAGAATTTTCTGTGAACTCAAATGAAATTGAAGCATTTTATTATTCAGAGTAGAGGTTTAGATGTGCAATCACACTCACATTTTTATTGACTGAGGTTCCAGAACTTGACATTGGCCTGACTGATAGATCTGATAAATCGATTATAAAGCCATCCCGCGTTTTGTCATTGTCACGGCATCTTGGCCCCGGATAAGTAAGCGATTGTATTACTGACCCATATGCATACCTTCAACTTAATTTCGATGAGCCAAAAATGGATCCCGCCGTCCATCTACAGCGCATGTCAAACAAACTCATAGACTCGGGGCAAAATAACCTACAACGATGTGTCTCATTGACTATTCTTAGGTTGTACATGAGAAATAGTTTCAGTTTGTTTCAGAAAACGGGCCAGTCGAGCAATATGTCGAAAATCTCGATGATTATTTTCTGATGATGTTCCAACAGATTCCGAACCTTTAGATCCATCATCGTCGTCTTCGATATCGATGTCGCTTAATTGAGTATCTTCTATTTTTTTTTTATCGTCGATGATACTGACTGTATCTTCTTTATTTAAACACAGGCAACCGCATTTTGGAAGACTCTTACCCCTGAAAAAGATGTTGAGTTTATACATACAAGGATTTGACAAATTAACGTTTTGTTTTATAAACCTGAACGTGTTGATCTACGAGGTTTTTAAAACTCGCGTCAATAAATAATATTTGAGAAATGAAGATTTCGTAGTTTCCTTCTCTGCATTTATATGGTTTTTGCAGACTATTGATTTCCGGGAAATTCTATGTAACACGATACGAACGAAATTTATAAAAACCAAAAACACCATTATAATCCTGTATTCCCAAATTCAATTAGGATGTCAAGATTATTAAAATAATTGAAATCAGCGAATTCGAAGACCGTACTTGCGATTTAGTATTAGCAGCGATACTTGTCTCGCACTACTTTACCAAGCTTTTGTTTCAAGTTTTAGAAGAAAAAAAATTGCAATTAATATATTTTGCTAACTTTAAATTTGGCAGCACCACCTTGAAACATATAGCATATAACACAAGTGATGTGCATTATAAAGTAACCGAGTAAAATGTACATTTAGATGGAAAAATTGAAATCACTAATTTTATAATCAGATTCAAATAAATTACCTAGCACTGCCATATTATATGAACTCATTTGATGGGCCACATTGAACAAGCCCCTGTATCAACGAGCACTTGGGCTAAGGACGTGAGCATTGATTGAAAGGCACACTCCTTTCCAGTTCTGGTTCCGGTAGACAACTCGAACACTCTAGCTTAAATTATGGACACAGATTCATTGACTGGGCCCAAATTAGTCTCGGCCCAAATTAGAGATTTTAGTAGTAGGTGTCATAGATTTTTTATAGCCACTCATTCGAGCTGATAATAAACTATTCAACTGCCTCTAAAATAATGATTTTTAAAAATAAAATACTTACTTATGTGAAATTATATATACTCCGATGAAGGATAATAGGCATCCGAATAAAAACATAAATACGCGTAGAAACGGAACTCCATAAAATTCTTGATAAAAAATAGATCCGGCTAATATAGCACTCACGGTGAAAAATATGAAGTTGACTGGTACAACGTCCGACACATTGTATAACTGCATCGCCTGTATAAACAAGTATATCAATGTCACATGTAATAATATCTCACTCAGGGTTACATGGTTGTAACTATTTAATCTATTTAATGCTTTTGTGTAAGAGGATTCTATGCTCTACTTAAGGATGTTATAGATAAAATATAAACTACCAGACAAGTGGTCTTTTTCTAAATGAATCTATCAAGCATTGCAAATCTCCTAATATATTGTAATACAGTACTGCCGTTTCTGCTGAGCCACACAAATGAAATGGATACCTGTGATTTATATTCTAGGATCCCTCATTTATATTTCAGACTCATTTGGTTCATATTTTAAGCTCCTTCAAAGTTGAACATCCTTTGTCAAAAAATTATTTTGCAGTAGACACTATATAGTATATTTTTAAACCTACTATCTTAGTTTTTATACACTTTCCAATACATAACAAACAAAGCGGAACCTTACCCGATTTAAAAATCGAATTTGTATCGCAGTGGTGATAGGAAGAAGGAACAACATGATCCAAAATATAGGGTTCAAGATATATTTAACACCACTTCTTAATGTCTCTGATAGGAGGGTAGAAACTGCTTTTGCGGATATAACAGTGACTGAAGCAAATATAGCAACAAACAGAAGCAGAATCAACAGGTGTTCAATTTTCTTAACGAAGCTGTAAAAATATAAAGGCTATGATTAAATTTTAAAGAAACATAGAGATGGATACTACCGATGTTGTGCAAGCGAACATCGTTTGCACATCACCGGTAGTACAACTAGTATCACTTCAAATATCCCATCTAGTGGCAATCTCTCGGACATGGGTACTGCTAATCAAATATTTTTCATTGAAATTCAGTCGTCTGAGGAAGGCCGGAAGCAGTGCCTAAAAGGAAACAACTGGAAACAAAACAAACATTCCTAACTGAACTGAACTGCTATGGTAAAGTACAGTTAGGGGTATCTGTCCTGGGTGGCGGTAAAACCATCTACCACTGTTTTGGTTCCTTTTAGTCGCCTCTTACGACACGCAGGAAATACGTTAGGATTATTCTGATGCCCGTTCAAAATGTAAAATCGTCTTTCAAATTATTACCATACGGTTGATTGATTACATCATAAAAGTGACGAAATTTGTTTAGCATGGATCATTGTTGATTTTTTTAGTTTACAATTATGCTGAATTGATACATTTGCGTTTGTATATTCGATTTTTCTCAAAGTGTTTAGTTTGATATCGTGAAGTATTTGTAAATGCACATATAACTCTCAAGCGTTTTGTATAGCCACTCATTTTCTATTCAACCGAGCCTACCCAAGTTTTTCTACCCTGAACTGAGTCGTGGGCATGGATTAACAAGCCAGGCTTGCCGGGACTTAAACCCGAAATCTTTGTTGGGGATGCCAGCATGGTAAACATTCCTGCCATCACACCTACCAAATCATGTCTATGCAGGAAACTTAGCTTTGCTTGTTAAAATTGGTTCATCTTCGTTATCGGAATAAGGTCTAGAATACGCCCAATTTCCAAGTTTTGGTAGTTAACGCATGTCACTGATGTGGAGCGCGGTCCGTCACTTAGCAAAATGATATTTCTAATTGAAGAAGACCTCTTCAGTGCAGGACGGGACTTGATAATCAAATAAACAAGGTTCAATTAGGGGGAATACGCTGCGTTGGCGGAAACGTAATTCCAATAATATAAAATATTCAGGTAGATACGATTTCAGGGACTGAACATCTATTGCGATTTACCATCATTCATGGGTACTATTGGTTCCCACTAGAAAAATTCACTACATATCATATCAACACTTGCACTGCATACACAACATGAACAACAGGAAATAAGTGACGGGAAATAGGTGATTCTTGATGTATTATAACGCCATATGGTCGAGTTCTGATCTGGTCTATCCTCTAATAACAAAAATAATATCTTACCCTATTATATTAATGAAGGAGTTAAGAGTACTGCGTTTTATTAATTTATATGTTCCCAAGGCTACATAACCATGTCGAACTATGTTTATTTTGAATATTTATATTGAAGCAGTTGTCCGTATGGACGCAAGTTTCGAATATATTTTTTGAAATCCAATCTGGAATAAAATTATTTCAAATCGATTTTCTGTATTCATTTATTTAACGGTACTAAATTTTGAACAACGCGCTTGTGGGGCTGATTTGACAACTGATATTTTTGAAAACGTTGTCACAACTAGACAAAAGGAGTATATTGGAAGAAGCAATGATGTTTAGTACTTACTATAAATAGAAAAGTACTCCCAACGCAATAACTTCAATTCCGATATACAATAAGAAGCTCCATGCTTTCAAATACTTATATATTGTTGGAGCATCTAACTGAGGTTGGCTGAATGCTGAGAAACTGATGAGAAATATCGATCCAATCTATTAAAATTGAGGTAGAGTTAAAAGATACTGTGGAACACTTTAAGCCAATCAAAATATTCACTTTGTTTAGCAACCGTTTTTTTAGAACTTACTGAGCGCCCTAAAACTACGCAAATATATGTGATTGCTTATATTCAAAGAAAATTATTGGGGTATATTTTTTGTCAGGTCGAGAGTTCAAACGTTCTCATTTATTCATCAGATTTCTAACTTATCGTCTCAATTATTTGACCAGGATTCCTTTTTTTAATTAGAATTCAATCAAATCAATGTTCGGGTCAAACCCGACAAAACAAGTTTTGCGATGATGCACCAATCGCATTTTGATTTCGACTGATTGTTCATAATCCCAGTAGTTTTGGTTTGGAACACCACCATCTTCCTTGGTCGTAACTGCGACAAAAATGACCACATTTGATAAAATCTATAACGAGCATATGACGTTGTGATGTTAAATATTAAAGCCATTCATGATATCGTAACGATCATTTGTATGTCTTCCTGTATTCAATTGCAATACACATATAGCGGAGCCCACAAGCAAAAAGGTAATGCAGGAAGTGATCAGCTACTAACCATTATAATATTATCATATTTGATGATAAACTTCATAGCTACAGGGTGTAGTGTTCTATTATTTATATATATATATCTATATATATATATATATGGAAATCATACTTATTTAGTAGGTTTTTGTTACATTGGATAATTCAAATGGATTGTGCTTTGAATCGATCACAAGTCTTTCGTTTATGTTATGTCCAATTTTTTATCAACGTCTTTTAAAAATAGGGAAACGGTTGGATGGGATAAGAAATTATTATCTTTATATATATCACCAATCAGCAAATATTACGTCATTATATGAAAACAACCGAAAGTTAATTTTAACCCATTTTTCACACACAATATAAATTTTCCACAATTTTCCCAATAAACAGTTAATATGTTTGAAACCCAACCACTGTAAAAAGTACCCAAACTCACAATGACAAAACTGACTCCTACGATGCTGTGTGGTGTTACAGTTTCACGTAGAAAAATAAAAGCAATGAAAACATTCGATAAAACTGCAACACTTCCAAGAGGAGCAACCAATGAAGCAGGTGCAAATCCATACGCCATAAAATTACCAAATTCACCGAGTCCCATCATTATCATACCCAACCACCACCATTTATCCAAGCAATACTTTCCCTCATCGCCAAGTCTGAAAAAGAGTCAAGTATAAATGATTGAAGTGTAATCATGTGTTTACAGTTCGGTCTGCCCATAAACCTAAATTAATAGACGAAAGATTTCAGAAAATCTTCAGCAACCATTGGACTACTGTATTACGGGTTAGGGCTAATTAGCATTTATAGCACCTGTAGGCTAGTTGCACTTTTGAATATCATACTGAGTTTTTAATATAAACAGGCAAATGACTCGTAATGAATAAAAAAGGCGGTCAAATAGGTTTTCAAATTGAATAGTAGTTAAAGTGAGAAAGAAATCAATAAATATAAATAATTGTACCTGTTGTGTGCATATTTTTGAACACTCAAAGCCAAACTAATCATAATATTTCCCGATACAGCCAGTGCAACTCCCACTGCTTGTCTCTTGTTTTGTACTATATCTTCATTTGTACTATTTGTTGTGTTACTTGATGTGTCGTTCAGCAGTGTATAAGTATAGTAAGTATCAGTATCAGTTGGAAACGTCGTAGCACTCATTTCAATATTTTCCAGGCATAAAATGCGTCGACTATCTTGTGATTTTCATGTTAGTAAATTTATGAAGTTTCTTGATCCTGTAATTGTAAGAAACAGGAATGTAAAAAAAAATGAGATTTCATTAAACCTCGTGTATTTACCAATTCCATGTCAGCGACAGAGGTTTTGGTATAACCACGTATTGATTTTTTTATGAGCATTCTTACTGGAGGGAGCCATAACTAAACGGTTACACGAAACACAGATGTCGGTGAGGTTTCTAGCAATCGAACAATATCAATCGGTATATAAAGAATTCGCCAGGACAAAATTGACAGGGCAAAAAAAAAGAATTTTATGAATTACAAATGGTCGTAACTGTAAAACAAGTTTTAAAACTATATAATTTTTTTAAAATTCTTGCTTAAGCTATGGCACGTGTCCAGTTGCAACACTCTTCTGGCATTGTCAGCAGACCGTGAGAATATACTTGAAGAGTTTTTAGAACAATTTGAATCCATTTAAAACTCAAATAACTTATTCTATTCATGTTAACAGATTACCAGGGTTATTGTCAAGCAGCATGGTTTTCAATTGATAGTTTTGCAAGACAACTCAATGGTTAGCTAAAGGGTCACTACTCTAAAGTCAAGGTCCAACTCCTCTGTTTATGTGATCTCAACTATTCAATAATATACACTTTCTCTGACAGTAATTTTATTTGGTAATAATAAAATAGAATTTTAAAATCGAATTTCAGGCCAAGTGTGGGCTGTCTATGGGCAATTTATTGTAAGCATAAATTTCATATGGGAGCATATTACATACTGATGACCATTTCAACAAGACATTTCAAAAATTACAGAAGACAAAAACTAGTTTAAATAATATTTTATATATCTGGAGTAGTTTTATGAAAATAGAATAATAACTAACAAAATAATAAAATAATAAAAATAATAAAACTACCAAAATAGCTGAAATTATATAATTCGAATACAAATTCAAACGACCCAGTAGCTCAAATATTTTCTCTTCAAATATTTTTCTCTCCCGCTCGGTTCTTCACGAACAATTACGTTTCATTATCTTATTACAATAGATTTGTCAGTGTTAGAAAACAAAGACTGTTTTTAGGCATTTTTTGTATATTCGGATAGTACCCTGGATTCTCATTTGTTATTTCTTTGTTACTATTATTAAAAAAAACGGAATGTAGACATCAAAATATTGTTTGTTTTCAATAACAGGTTTAAACCAGTCAAAAGATAAAATAAACTAAGTTAATGGCTAAAAATATACGAGCAACTGTTCATTATTAGGCTCATTGTTACAAAGAATTAGTTGTAGAATTACTGTTTCAATGACTGATTCTAATTTAGTTAAACAAATTTTATAGTGAGCATTCTTTAATCGTATTATTATAAGCAGTCAAAAATACACCCTATACGCAAATCACCTATCCGTACCAACGATAAATCCAACAAATAAATTGGCAGCAAACGGTTATTTCATGCTATCTGCTCTGCTGGCGTGACGTCAGCGACTCATACTTAACAACCGATGTTTAATAATGTTTTTTTGATTGGGATAAAATATTCTAGATCGAGGTGTGTAAACGATGGTTTGGAACTCCTGATTCACTCCTGGAATTCAGCAATAATTTTTACGCGGTTCCTCAGCAGTCTTTACTTATCCAAAAATGCTTGGACTATTCTCTCTCTTAATGAAATAGTGTTCGCGTAGAGGTACCAGGTACTCGATACCAGAACAGAGGTAGCTAATCGGGACCGTTTTTTTTTTTTTTTTTTTTTTATAGTCACTTCTTTGAGTGGGTCACCCTGTCCAAGGCCCTGTAACAGCGGCCACTTATAGGCGGACAGGGTTACAATTACTGGAAAGATATGATCTTTTCCTGTTCGGCTTAGCCTACCCAAGTTATTACACCCTGGGTTGAGTGGTGGGTTTAATCAAGAAAGGTCTTCGGTCAGATGCTTGTCAAATCTCATGGCATGCTTTTCAGCATTTCGAAAGTTATGAAATTTGAGCAAATAATCACAAACAGAACATAAATGATAATAATTTTCAAAAATATAAGAAACTAGTCAAAGAGAAGTAAGTAAAAGAGATTTGTGTGAAAAACGTCCTCGAGTTGTATATCCACTAGTCCAAAGTCACCACTTTACACTCACTGCCAATCATCAGTACATAGACTAACCAATATTTTTGTAGATCTGTCAATTGATCGCTGCTTCTCACAATGTCCCATTCTAAAATGGTATTGACTTTCAGTACATTAAACCTAAACGAAATCAATTAACTTGGTGGAACTACATCTTCTCTTACGATAAAATACTAAATACGTAAATAAGGTTACGAACTAAGACTTGATATACGGACGCTTACAAATTATCAAGCGTGGGTATTGATAATCAATATTTACGATCAGAAACTTGTCAATGTTCCAAGCTTGCCCGAACAAAACGATATTTCTGCATCATCACGAGGAAATGCCGATTCAATAAACTAGGCCTGATGAATGGGTTTGAAAGAATTATCTTACTATTCAAAGAAGTAGTGAAATCAACATGAATTTTACCGGCATCCCCATAATCAAACATTACCATTTGGACCATTGGACATTTGTCTAACACGGGCGATGGATGCAACGTGCCGCTTAGGCGCGCTCCATCTGTAGTTCATGTTTGCCAAAACAAAATACCTTGTATACATACCATAAAGCAACAAAACAAGCACGGACCGTACATAAACACTCATTTACAACATTTTTATCACTGGCCTTTACTTAGCAAGCCTATCCTGAAATTTACGTTAAATTAATTTATCCATTCTATTTATCATATTGTTAAATAACACAGGATATGCCGGATGGAATGATTCAAATTAGTTTATAATTTGTAATGCGTGATGGCAAAATAATATTTTAAATACGAATATCAATATTGGTATTTTTATCATAAATATTGCAACGATAATAATAATAATAATACATTCGTTAAATAGGAGCCTTAACTAACTGAATATCAAATTCCCGATAATTACCATGCTACAATTTGACTCGATGTAACGACCCCACAAGAAGCAATTTAGTTTAAATTGTGCCAAATTTGGAGTAAACTGAAACATCTCAATTTTTAGTAAGTGTATTAGCGTTCTGTCTTATCTAAATTTACAGTAACCTAATTGTATAATTGCGTTTTATATTGAAAGATCACATTGAACACGGTTGAAAGCGCAGTACAATAACGAGACCTACCGACGAATTCACATGGTAGGGATCTACATGAATGTAAATTCAACACATGCAGCATATTGAAACATTTCATATAGAAATTAATCTCCATATTAGAGTGGTATCTGTCCTAGGCAAACAAAGGTAAATTAGTTTTTCCAAAAAAAATATTTTATCAAGTATGACTCAATGATGGATCGCGCCGCCCAGGTGCGAGCCATCTGTGGCTCATTCTACAGAATAAAATTTCTGAATGAGCGGTCGAAATACATCATATTGGATTACATCGATCCCAAATTCCAAGGGCAGATACCACTCACTGCACTATATCATAGCAGTTCAGTTTCGTTCAGAATGGTTCGCTTAGAGTGCAGTTGTTTGCACTATATCTTATACTAGGTCTTTGCTATTGGTGGACGTTAGTCGATTCCTTTCAGGTACTGCTTCCGGCCTTGTTCAGAGAGTGAATTTAAAAACAGAGCATACAAACTAAAAATGCCATATAAGTGCCGACAAAAGTTGACTAATTATATTTTTCGTATTGGAGTTTCTTTCAATTCCGAATGAAAAATTATAAAGTACCTAATATTACGTTATCGCCATGTGTAAAAATATCGTTTTTTATTTACATATTGCAGGTAAAAACCAGGTTGCCATGCCCAGACATTATGAACATACGCCCGAAAGATTTCTTTCATAGAAACCAGAATAGCATTAGGTTGTTCTTTCCTGAGGGATGTTGTTGTTCATATAAACATATCGATTAATCGACTCGATAAAGATGTTACGTATTCGTAGAACGTATAGTCGGCAGCGCTTCTTTGTGAAATTTTGTATAACGTATTTGGTAGCACTTCGTTTTCACATTTTGTTTTCTAACACAAAGTTATCTTTAACGATGAACACCTCATCTTTTTTTATAATTAAACACAATATGTTGTAACCGAAGCAAGTGTCGAAAACCTGTACGGTCGGTAATTTTTGCGATTAATTTCAGATTTGATGGATTTCATGCTTAATCAACATAAAATGTAGAAAATGCCACGCATACTCACATAGAATATGTCGATACTCAGTCAGAAAATCAATGAACATTTCCCCCGTCATAGTCATAACTTTATGTCACTCTGAGTAACGTGAAATGGGGGGCGGAGCAAAATGAATTTTTATAAAGAAAAGGAGAATGTTTAACATCGGCAAAACATTGCTTTTTTGAATTTGCCATGTTTGGAATGGCTAAACATGATAACTGAACTAACTGATATGTAAAACTGGACAAAAAATTGTAACCTGATTCGGGAATCTTTTTTTCGAATTAAATCCCTAATTCCACATAAATAGTTGATGTCCCGCTTTTTCCAACCAATTTGAGCACTTTATCCATAAACCTGAAATCTACAGACCTCTGCAACATTAACATGCTATTGCAAGATATTTCAAACTCGCTAACTCTAAAGTTAGGAATAAATTTGACCAAAATATAAAATATTTTAACTTGTCGAAAAAATATTTCCGCATTGAGTATCTTCGTTCAATGGATCGTAACTTGATCACGCACAAATAGGAATGAGCAAAATCGTCTCATTCGGATTATGATCCGGATATTTTTTCGAATGGGCTCGAATCTCTAATTCCATATAAAAACAAATATACCATTTTACTATACCTCTCTCTCTATTATGAAAATCGAGGAATTTATAGCATTAATATAGTATAGTACTAATATTGGCACAGATTTAAAGGCAAAATACATGACTACATGTCTCGTAATTTAACGACAAAATACAATTGATTTTGTCGTTGAAAATTAAAAATTTTAGCTCATTCAGTTTTTGTTTCTTTTAAGGATTCATCGACATCGAATTTAACGACAAAATACAATCTATTTCGTTCAAATTTGACCAAAATCAATTGCATTTTGTCGTTAAAAATAAAATTCGAACGATTTATCATTGATACGCATAATTTGTGCTTTGGATCGATTCGAATCATCGAATTGAATTTTCAGGCCCTACGTACAATCATTATTCAACAAAAAAGCGACTGCAGTTTTCTACGGGAATGGGTTTGTCAAGCATGGGACAAAGGCGGACCACGTATTAACGGCGCGATCCATCTGTAACTCATGATTAACGAAGCATATGCTTTTACTGACTGAGGGAAGAGATCATGTAATACGAATTGATTATCGTCGTTAATCCTCAGACCATATTGCTTCCTCAGCTTTTGTGCATTAATTGAAAGATTATGAAAGACTAAACTTGAAATTATGAAACTTGAAAGAATATAAAGACAAATGATGTATTAAATTTTGTTAGGCATGAGTCATAGAAGTACTGAGATACAGATGTATGAGTTTACCCCAATATAAGATAAAAAACGGCAGATTTTAGTGAAAAATTTTATCTTCAAAATTCCTCAAATTCGCTCTGTGGAAGTATCTATTTTAAGCCTCCAAGCCACCAAAAAACGTGTTTATTATTAGTAAGGCCAGATACCACGCATGGTACTTCAGTGCTGTTTGGGATTTTCTGCTTCGAGTCCAGTTTCTGGTATTATATTTTGTGGCAGGTCTTTGATAGTGAGTGAAGTGGTCCCAAGTTCGTTCCTTCTGGGGCGCTGCGCTGACGGCCTTGCTTTAAGCGAATGCTGTTCCATACAAGGAGATGCTTGAACTACATTTCTCTGGGATATCTACCACAAACAGCTTGATGCCAAAGAAACTCCATACCTGCGGGCATGCTTCAGTGGTATGACCATAAAGTGGGGTTGTCCTTATTTGTCCATTTATCAGTAAAGTCATGATTCGCGTTTAATTTTACGACGTGAAGCTTGGCATATATCATGATTTTACTGCGAAATGAATCAATCTATGAACAATGGAAAAACAAACGTACTTTTTATCATAAGTCTAGAATACCTGACTATTCGAAGGACAACATTCCTGGCCTATATACATTCACAACTGAACTTACAAGACTAATATTACAATGCGCAACCTATAGCAAGCCATGTGTGAAGCAACAAACGGTAGGTTGCGTTACACTAGATGCACATCACCAGAACGCGCCAGCACGTCGCACCGACAATACGTGCAAACTATGTTGTATTGATGAGGTTATACTGCGTACTTTATCCGGAAGGACGTTGAAAATTTACGGTACAAGTCTCAGGTTGATGCATTAATTAACTATAAAACTGTGTTGTGTGTGTGTGAAGACGTAATTAACGTTGGAACAGGTAACGAAAGTTAAGTTGCGTTGATTTACCGTTAATTCGAGCCTATGATACGTGATAAAGTCTGTCTTGTTATTGATGGAATAAGACAGTGTAATGCCATCAATGCTAAAAAAGTAGTAATCAGATTTATTTAACATGCGCGATACACGGAATCCACTAAATCCAAAATACCTAAACCAAAAATGGGTTCGAAAGATTTTTGGAAAAAAATAAATAATGTAATGAGCACCTCACCGAGGCAGTATGGTTTTTGTCGTTCGCGCTCTGGTGCTGACAGTGACAACCGAAAGAATATTTCGCGCTCTTGTTCGTTGGTGAAGCAAAGTCGATTGCTCTAGACATTTCCAAAGCGTTCGACAGAGTTTGGCAGTAGGGCTTTTGCAGAAAATTCAATCGTATGAGATTTCCCAAGTGTCCAATCTTTCTTTTCCAATCGCAAGATTGATGTTGTTTTCGGCGGCCAACGCTCAGGAACTTATTCCATTTCATCAGGTGTCCCTCAGGAATCGATTCTTGGCCCAACTTTGTTTTTATTTATTTTATTATTGATTTGCTGTCTGACAATTTGATATGTGACTTGGGAATCTGCGCTGACGATACAACTTTATACGCTTGTCTCAACAAAAAAATCCCTTCCAACATGACGTGTAACTCTCGCAAAATTGAGTGTGATTTGGCCACAGTATCCAATTTAGGTAACACTTGGCTGTAACTCTTAACTCGTAGAATACCAAAGTTTTATCAAGTGACCGTTACACTAATACGAATGAAACTCAAATTTCATTATCCAGTACTGTTCTAGAGGGATCCTCATATAATCGTTTCGTTGGACTCACGCTGTCTAAGAATATGGGTTGGAATGAATATGTCACTAGTATTGCTAAACAAGCCTCAATGAAAATCGGTTCTCTTTATCAAGCTCACCATTATCTCTCTCCCTAAATCATTCTTCATTTATACAAATCACTGATTCGACCCTGCAAGTAGGATGGTTGTCACATTTGGGGCAGTAACAATTTCATTGTTCCCAGCGTGCTCGACCGTATTCAACGGCATGCGATCAATATGATTGGCCCCAAACTTTGTCCCGGTCCGCGAACCTTGTCGCATCGTCGCAATGTTGAGTCACTTCGTTTATTTTACAGATAATATAATGGCCTCTGAGAGCTTTCTGCTTATGTTCCTTCGAACAAAATTTTCAACCGGTCCTCTCGATTGACTACTAATTCACAGCTATTTACAATGGAGGTTCCACAATGTCACAAACAGTTTTATGCAAGAAGTTTTTTTCCAAAAATATCTAAAACGTTGAATTTTTTCCTACTGCTTTCCTGATTGTGTTGATCTGCATGGCTCGCTTCAATAGACATCTATCAGGGATCGGAGTTTCTTAATTCTATTCCAGCATTTCATGTAGCTCTTTGCACTTTGGTGACTTCAGGACACTTATCAGGGATGATTTGTCTCCTTCTTTGCGCAAATTTTAATAAAAAAATCTCACATTCGATTTCCTAGATATGATATTTCTCTGTTAATTTACATATGTCTGCCTTTTTGTCGATAGAGCCATGCGATCCGAGCCATATGGTCATATATGAAACAATTGGTGTAAAAATCACAGGGGTCATATTACAATAGAGTGGAAATATTTCCCGCCAGATCCTGACTCGACACTTTCATGTTTCAATTTTATTACTTCACACCGCATACTTGAAACAAATTTGATGCAGTGAAGATGTGGCTAAACGTGAGCCACATCGCGGCGACTCTAAACACCCGATACACATACTTACTTAAGTATGACCACACACGCATATACATACAACGGCAACGCATATTCATACGTAGACCGCGATCCATCAATAGCTCATATTTAACAAACAAGTTCAGAAAAAAAAGTCAGGAATCTTTCGTCCGTTTAAAAAGTATCAAAGTTTCGCGGATTTTTGAAAGTTTCTGTCTCACGAGTTACAAAGATTTTATGATTTTGCCTTCCTGATTTCCAGAAATCCTATTCCAGTCAATTTCCCGCATTTACGAGATGTACATGTTTCAAATTTGTCTCACTTGAATTTACTCCGAAATCGTGCATTCGCATCCTAAACGGAAATATTTTTATCAGAAAATTTCTGCTCGACTTTTTAATCGTAGGATTTTCATTACTGTATAAAGTTTAGTTTGAAACATCTTTGAAACTTTCCATATTAATAAAGTGTTGAAACATTTCAGATAAACGAAATTGCTGGTTTTTGTCAAATATTTCTCCTTTTGCGGCAAAGTCGTGATTTATGTCAAATTTGACACATATCATGCTTTTACTGTAAGATGGAATGACAACTCAAAAGAAATCTTAAAACGAAATCACTTTAACGAGTATTCTAGAATTACTGGCTATTCGGATAAGAACATCCCCGCCAATAGCACACTTGGTATTGAAGTATTTTTATCACTTTTCGCACCAATGTTAGTAAAGACATGCCCGCCAACTTGTTGCTACAATATACAAGATTGTGGTAGACTATTAGCCAGACGGTTGCGTCGGATATTACTCACTTTTACAATTTTCTATAGATACGGATAAATATAATAATCACTAGGCCATCGATGTTGAAAGTCTAATTCTCGTAACGTAACTTATCGAACACAAACAACAATGCATCGTGCCAAACAGTATTACATTGCTCTTGGTATAATCTTCAGGTGGACGCCTTCCAGTTGTCTGACAGGGCCGGACATGCACTTTTAGAGCCTACTGAATCTTTAAACGCAGTGTTTTTTCCCCGTTATTATAAGAACTGACAATAAATGGGCCGTATGCCAGTGGATTTGAATCTCGAACTTAAAAGTGGTAATTACAAGTGCACAATAAATCAATAGATTGACAATATTCTAACATAGAATTGTAAATATCAAATGCAAGTCAATAAATGGCCGTAACGCTCCGAAATCTAATAGCATTCAAAAAAAGATAAAAAACATTACAATACTCACAAATGATTCTTTTGTATCGAGTTTCACGTTAGCTAAAAACCGATTAACGATAACTGATTTATATGATGTATCTATAACCAAGCTAATTACCACACTCAATGATTTATGTATTCATATATCAATTTTGTTATTTACTGATATTTATTTTCACATTATCACGTCACCATGTTGTAAAAACATCTCAAACAAATTCAATTCTAAAAAGATCATGGCACAATATTGCAGGGAGACTTTTCATTCCACAATCGTTTCCATTTTTAGATTTTTAGTCAAATCTTACATTGACATATCTTTTTACATTCGACATATTTAATATATAAGAAATATTTAGTATGCGATATAGCATAAGAAATATTTAGTATGCATTTATTATGCGATTGAGCAATACATGGGTTTGTTCTATATTGAAAACCATGGTCTTCCGTTTAATTATTGGTTTCAAGTAAAAAAAGTGTTTGCGTGCCCCACAACTCTATCAGAAAATATCTGACCAAACATGTTTTGTTAAGCATTGGCTTCTGATGGATCGCCCCGCTGAGGCACGGTCCATGAATGTTTCATATTTGGCAAAATACAAATCATGATTGGAAAGTGTCTTAAATATAATTTTAAAGCCTAATTGAAATACTGAAATGTGCGCAGACGACATTTTGGATTTACTATTCTGTATTTAGTGGGTAACGGTCAGAACACATGGTATAAAACACACGTGGGCCTTAATTTGTTAAAGCGGTTCATCATTGATTCGTCCCGGTAAATATGGGGATTTGCACCATTGAACATGTAAGCAGCCGGTATTATATTTAATCCCGCTTTAATTATATAATGATGATTGTAGAGAGAATGAAATAGCGAGATGAAAGTGAAATCCATAAGGCCCAGGATCGAATAGATCATGAAATCCCCTGCTAAAATATTTAACGAAGCAACAGTTTTTTTTTCTGCATAATTTCATCTGCATTAGATATAAAGCGTGTATTGAGAACATACTGTAGACTGTTTTTCTCAAATTAGTAAGAGAATATTACGGGAAACTTTTCATGCGTTTTCAGTTGTTACGAAATTCGTCACACAAATGTCAATAGTTTGCAAGCATAGCGCCAAGTTAAGTCATGACAGGGTCATATAGCACTGCTTCCGGTTTGGGTTTTTTAGTTAGAGATACGAAACGAGATATCAAGATTAGGATGAAGTTCTTAAACTTCCCTTGAAGATCTCTTTTTAACCTTGTCATAACTCACCCCACTCTCTACACTATGATTCATTTTTATCTACATATAAGGTAGCTGAAGGTGAGTTTCCATGACTTTTTTAATAGATCATTGAAGTAATACGGCTTACTTAATAGAATCAATGTACTGCAGCAACAGCCTAAGCAGAACTGACCAACTACAGCGAAAAAAAACAAAGTTAAAATTTTCTAATACATTTCAGAAAAGGTAACGCATTTCGTCATAAAAATGACCCAAAGTTAGTAACATGCTATTCAAATAAAGCAATCGTTAACAATTTTAATAACCACAACCAGTACGGTTGTACAAATCATTTGAATTCTCCTTCAAAACTTAAATCATAGTTTTCCTCGGGAAAACATTCTGATAACTGGCATTGTGATCAGTTTTATGTCCATATCAAAAATTTATTGAAAATGTCGCTACAAATCAATTTTTATCGCTAACGAATGTTCACGCTCAAAAACCTCAGCAACAGTAAATGTTTTAGTGAGTGTGATCGTTTTTGTTGACTAAACCTGAATAATTGTGTAAGCATTAAATTAGAGCGGTATTAGAAACCGAACAGGTTCAAAACTTCTTTCCGAAAATTCAAAACAGAAGAAATTTATCACCGTAATGATTTTTTCCTGAAAACAGTTGCTGACAGTTCTCGAGGACTGAAAATGGCATTAATTACTGTTTTACTGACACATACGTATGAGCATGTTATTTCCCTATTTATGCTACGATATTTTTGCTTTTTTGCGACGCGAGATTATAAACCAAAAATCCAATATTCGAATTATTCTAGATTCGAATTTATTTCCAGTAAACACCTCGAGCCGAAAAATTACTCAAATAAGTCATTTCAAATATTGTCATATTTGATCACTTTCTTCGATACATGCTCTTAAAAATTCAAAAGTTCATTTTGTTAAGCATGAGCCACTTCAGCAGCGCGGTTCTTCAGTGCCGCACGCTTTTTCAGCTATGTTATCATGTAGGCTAAATTCTTGAATCCTGCCTGGAATGGCGAACGGCCGAACGGCGCATTTCAGTCATCAGTGTTTGTTTGCTGAATTAATAACGGTGAATAAAATGCGCTCATTGGAGCATAAATTATCGATCTTCAATAATTTTATATAGACGTATACAGACATCCATTTGTACTTGCAAGTTCTATCCAACATTTAAATATCGATAATCGACATATCAACTGTCGGTGCCTGGAATATCAAGGGATATCAACACTTTCTCTTCTCTCGATTTCGGAGGTTTTTGCCACTTTTGAATTTTTTAAAAGCTAGGCCTAACCCACGAAGAACAAATGAAATGCAAAATGAAAGGTTAATGGAGAGCAATCATCAACTCACAATTTCAAACTCGCGACTAAACCGTGCAGTACGGAACTGACCGTCAGTATTGATTAAAATATAGCTATGGGAATACTTACTTATTTTAATTTTTCTCATTATAGACAAACCTTGGTATTTTGAAACTTTTATCAGTATGTCATCTTTTATGAGTGTCATTTTTTTCCCTTTCTGCCGCTCGTTCATGAACTGCCGCAACGAATTATGTTCATCACTTAATAAAATAATGACTTTATTATTATCTATTTTATCTGGCACAGTACCATTTACTCCACAATTCTTAATAAGGTAATCATTTCTGAATGAAGTGCGGACATTGCCCACATTTTTTCTGAAACGTTTGCTTTGAAACTCGCTCAAAATATGATATTTTGTATGCTTCCAGAAATCTATAAAGATAAATGTGTTAATCTCTCAAAAAGGTCCCATTCTTCCCTTTTTCTTAAACTGGAAAGGGGACTAAATGAAAATGGACCTCTTGTCCCGACTGCCCATAAAAAATCAACATCTAACACGATGAAAAAAGTTAAAACTAAATCATCTGTAATAACTTACCGATAATAACGATGACGATAGGTTTAAATTCACTAGTATTGAGTGAATCTACCCGAATTACACCCTGTTGAGGTCACATATCGGTATCGAGTGGATGGATGAACGAATCCAAATTCCCTTTTACCATTCCACAATATCCTGAAATCTGTCTGTGCAGTATTCTAAATTTGCATTTTTACGTCTTAATGAACACTACGACGTTGGCTTTCAACATGAAAGTAAATAAGGAGTAAGCGTTCTAGGAACGATTTATTAATTACACGCCTGGACTTAACGAGTTGCAATGTTGATAATAGCCGGTCATATTGCACTTAAAAGAAGGTAATGCCTCAATTCAAACCAACCTGATGAAAATGTCATTCTATTCTACTACAGAGTAATACGATTTATAAATGTGTACTGCACCCTCGCCAAGTGTCTCAAAATCACCGTTATCCGTTTGTCCAAAAATGGGCGATTAAGTAAAATGCTTCATTTTGGCGGATATATAAATATGACACAATTCTAAGACAAATTTGTAAGATTAATGTCATAAATGTGACTTCATTTTTGTCCCATAAACATAGGCTAGCAAAACGTTTGTGTTTTTTCGAGTTTCGGGTGGAGTTGCAGCGCTGAGTGTTTTGGCTGATATTTTTACAATTCAAGATAATTGAATGAATTCGATTCACAGGCTTTCAAAGAAAGAATCTGTTATATTTTACACTTTCTTATTTTTCACAGAATAGTAAGTTTTTGGAAACACAGCATGTAAATTGACCACGGAGATGAAGTTTAAGTTAATTATTCACAAAATCACCAATCAAGTGTTTCATGGATTTTGACAAACTTGAAGATATTGCTGAAAATTATGCTTATCTTTGTGCAAAAAATGCATTAAACCTTCGACACAAGTGGATCAAAAAAATTCGATTTTTAGGTGAGTGCTGTTGCGTAAACACAGAATAAAATAACACGGGAATAGCGAACACTGACATTCAATTTTTGTATGATGTCTTTCATTTGCGAGCATTCAAAAGAAAATAGCACAGAATGTCATCCAGTCTTGCATGAAACTTGAGAACCTTCGTTATGCACATCAATCCGATTTTAATTTTTAACCAACATTAGGTGAGGGCAAAATTTTTTTTTTTTTTTGAAACATCACCTTGAACTCGTGAGCGGAAAATATTCTTGAGAACTGAGCCTTGTAGTGGAATGCAATGGTTGGATATATCTGATTCAAATATTTATGTTAATGATATAATATTTGTGAATATAAATATTTCGCTTCAGAATCGCCAGGTTTTGCTATTTTGCTTCTTCAGTCCGAATCATGTTCGACATTAGTGGAAACTGGTGCAGCAAATTCCTAATTACACCTGTGTTACTGACATTTGTTGTTTAGACCGTTTACAAAATTGTCCTCTGAATAGGGATAGGACAACAATTTCTCTGAGCTTCACGAAACACCGTATACGTTAAGCAAAAACGAGGAACATTTTGTTCTGTACGCTGCCCAATTGTTTAATATATATATATAAATAAACGATCGTGGGAAAATGTAAAACTTCACATTTGAAATTTTGTATTCACATTTCAATATAAACTCCAGCATGATGGTTATTACTACATTATAAACAGTAACGACAGGCTCATTCCAGCCTTTAGGTTGAAACAAGTTCTTGAAATTCGGCCGGAGACCACGTTAAATGTTACATAATTGATCTATAAAAGGAAAAATCAATCCAAGCGTTTAATCGCAATTGATATTCCCCGTATTGTTTTGCATAATTATACGTAATCTCTCCATCGCTTGAATGACAATCCAGTGCATAATCCCTGATTGCGTACAGTAGCAAAATTGATCACGAAACATATAGAAACGTATCAATCATGGGCATGGAAAAATCTCGCATTAAATGCGTGATTTATCCTTTGCCCATGATCGATAAAAGTAATTTGATGATTCCGTCGTTCAGTTCAATGAAGAGTAAGGTCTCGTTGATCGGGTTCAATCCCATATAGGATGAGCAAATTCAGGTGTCCTAATCTCAATATATCATTAAACACGGAATAAAACGAAACATCGATTTTTTTCAAATTTGTGAAAGCGCTCGAGTCATAATGGTTGAAAATATTGTGAAACGTTGTTCTGTATCTAGACATGATTCCAATTCATGAAGCGATGTTTGCTTGTTTAGGCATTTAGGCAGATGAGCTTTAACAACATTGTTTCAAGGAAATAAATAAATAAAAGTGTTGATACTTTAGAGTTTGGATAGTTTGTGGAATATTAGAGAACAATATTTAATAAAGAATCCAGTTAGTGATCCAATGTATCAAATATCAAAACTCCTTGTTCAAAATCTTTAAGCGTTATGATAGAAACAGAATTTGGGATGACTTTTATAAATACAATGAAACATTTATAACTGTACGGCTTTTCATCGCATATGTACTGAAGATTTAACGCGATTGAGTAATGTGTTGAAACTGACATACTGGGAAAAATGTTAATGAAATTTAGGCAGAAAATATGTCCAAGCTCTAATTAAACAACATTAATCCTACATTCCCAAACTGGATGTTATTTTCAGAGCGATCAAAACAATGTAGACGAATAGTTTGCACAGCATCTTACACAATGAAGTAAGACTTATGTAATTAAATTTCTTTTCGAACAATTTGAGTCAAACTATGAAGTAGAATTTACAACGGATATTTTGTTACATTAGTTACATAAGCTAGATTCTTTCAAAATGTTTGCTGTCTTAAATATGGTATTTCAATTTTATTTCTAGATTAAACTAAATTTCTAGAACATATTAGGTGCATTATTGGATTCAGAGATTTCTACTTATTAGCGATTATTATGCAGGAATAAAGCGAATATTGGGTGATCGACACATAGTGCTGATACCTATAATATGATTAAAATTTGATAAAAAAGGCATGTGATCAAATAAACTGCTCAAGTATATACCAGAATACTGTCTGGATTCAAGGTTTGTTCCCTTGAATAATAATCACAAAAAAAGGCGAAGACGATGGATTTTGGAAAAATCGAAGACATCGCTGAAAACGATGTTTTCATTAGCGCAAAAAACGCGGCGGTTTGTCGACAAAAGTGGATTAAGAAAATTAGATTTCCAGGTATGGAAGCACATTAGTCAGATTTGTTATAGAACAAACAAGATAGAATTGCCAAATTACAGAAAACATAAAAGTTATATAAGTAATATATAAGGAGAAAAAAAACTTTTGCGCGTTTTTCGAAAAGTTCGATTTCTGTTAGCTACAATATTCAACTAATATTTTTAGTAAACTATGTTAACAGAATCCGTATCGGCTGAGCATGAATGGCAAATATATTGAGAGTGTTGTTACTGAGTGTGTTGTACTATACATTTTATAGCAGTTCCTATTCATATAAGTGGCCTTCCGTCAGTTCTTTTAAAACGCAGCTGTCCTTGCTTAAATTGGATTTCAATGAAAACAACTCGTACGAAATGCCATAAATATTAATATCGTGTTCGTACATGTTCATCTCTTTTGATATCGTACTATCCTATCTAGACGACGCGGTCTGCATCCAGACTCAAGATAAACTACTCAATCGACAAGAATCTACGTCCGAATCCGCTAAGAAAGATGAAGAGAATGAATTTATACGAATATGCATCAGCGAACCGATTGGGAAAAAAGTCTTCAATGAATTCTGCAAAAAAGAATCAAATGATGTACAAAATGCAGTCAAATTTCTGACAGATATGGCGAAATTTGAGGTAAAAAATTTAATTATATGTCACAACTTAGAGATAAAAGTTGAGGAAATATAGTGAGCGTTAAATAAATGAAATGATCTTACATGGTATTTATCTGAAAACCGCGATTTCAACACAACACTAAGCATAAATCTGAACAATGTTCCTGGAATCAATTGCTCGGGAATATGATACAGAGAAATATTACCACCGCTGCCATCTTGTTTCCTGCACCACAGGATGCATGGAGGAAAATGTATTTTCACACACATATAATATATTGATGTAGTGCTAACAACAAATATTGGATAATAATTATATTCGTCTCGTGTTCTATTTAGGGGACAGACGTTGGTGATTTGCATGAATTTTTATGCGAAGTTTCATCGCTATATATAAAGAAAGATGCATCACGTGAATTGTCCTGTGTTCAAGAAGAAACAAAAGAAAAATTACTTTTCTACGAACGAACAAATGGTAAAGATAATTTTGAGGGTAATCAAGCAATTTGTTAGTAACAATATAGAAACGAAAAAAGTAACCTTTTAGCTAGTAACAGTAACCCTATTTAAACGTTATGACTCGGTTGCAGTGGGATATTTACGACCTTGAGGAAGGAGAAAATTAATGAAAAAAACGCGTTCAAATCACGACGTCATAATGGACTCAGATTTCACTAAAAGAGACGTCAAAAAATAAGCTAAGTAGGAATTAATTCGCATCGACAACTTTCATTATCATTAAAAGTTGAGATAATGTAGAAACTACACACTAACTGCGGAAGAGCTTTTTGGGGCATTCCTCCCCGAAACTCAAAAAAGGCGAAACTCTAAAATAATATATTAGATCCGGATAAATACCGAAACGCTTGTCTTGTGTACTGTGGAGCTTTGAAATTTGTGAACATGCTTTCGACTTAAAGAAAGAGACGTTCGGACACTATTTTTCATCGCTAATTGTATCGCAAATTCGAGTATTAATCGACTTATTAATTATGGACAAAACATCTTTTTTATTTGGGTATCAATACACTTCCACGGCAAATAATGTTTTTGTGGCAGGTGTTGTAGGAAATGAAAAACTCATTGATCTGGCTGGGAAGAGCATGACTGATTGCAAGGACGAAGTTCTCACATTTATATGCAAGGACACTTTTCCAAAGTATAAATCGTCAGAAAATTTCAAAACTTATTTGAAATGGAAACACATCGAAAAGCAGCCAGTGACAAACGACTGTTTTACAAAATTTCGACTTCTGGGAAGAGGAGGATTTGGAGAAGTCTATGCTTACCAAGTGTGTATACAAGTTGATTAGATGGTATATACAGATTCAAATTAACAATCAAACATTTAAAACGAAATACATCGTCATAAGTGCTAGATAGTGTTTTTTAAAAACGACTTAAAGTTTTACTAAATTATTTATTGTACTTTAATCAGATAATTAATTTCAATCGATGGCAGCTCAAAAAGAACCAAATAGTGACCAATTATATATACAAAATGTAGTAAAACAACAGCACTCAACAAGTAAAAAAGATCCCAAAGAGAACTGAGCCAACACGATAAAGGGCAGCGAGTTGTATATATCCAGAGCGATAGTAAAACTACCTCTCACTTCTTCGTTTTCTATAAGGCTTGGAACCTATCGAACGAGCAATATCTTTGAATCTCGCTAAGAAACAAGGACTTTGAGCTTTTGCCCAAACTTTCCCTTTACTTCTGAGTATTTTGAAACAGCAAGGCTTTGATTTATTAACAGTCTTTCCATTTTTCCTCTTCAGGAAAATATCACAGGAACAATGTATGCTTGCAAACAAATCAATAAAAAACAAATGAAAGCAACAGGGAGTGAGAGTATTGTGTTGATAGAAAAATTAGTTCTGGAGAAAATAAACAGGTAAACAATGAGACAAGTAACGCGTGTTGAACAAAATTGAACATATTAAAATTAGTAAAATATATAAATAAACTTGAAATATACTCTGAATAAATTTTTATCGAACAGAAACATGGTATAGTGGTAACATGGTATTTAGCGAATTATCCGCCACGGCACTCGAGGCTGCACCAGTCTGAAATATTTTGACGAAACATGTTCTGTTAAGTATGAGTCTGTAGCTCACGCTTGACAAAATATGAATTTTTGATTGATGTGTCTGTTTTCTGGGTTTCGGAACTTTTACAGTCACATTCGATATATAGTTCGAGATAAATGAATTTTTTAAACTGAATATTCAAATCTTGGTAGACAATTTCTAGTTTCGGTTTGACGTGTGGGAACTGTTATGAAGTTAGTTTTCTCTTTGCAGCCGTTTCGTTGTGACATTGTACTATGCGTATCATGATAAAATCAGTCTAAATCTTGTTATGATGTTGCTTACCGGTGGAGATTTGAAGTTTCACGTAAAAAAGGGTAAGCGATTACAATTTTTATGTTTTTTGTGCCGCTCCGGGTTTTTACTTTGGTTATGCTTTTCAATGCGTTGGATTACGATTTGAAAAATATTTCGTGCATAAGGATGTAAATTTTTGCTGAAGGTATTGTGTTGAGCAGTGTTAGCGATTATGCTTCAGAGTACAAAATTGACTTCACGTAGCAATAGTTTACCAGATTTATTTTCAAAATACTCCCACTTCTAGCGAACGCCCGGAAATGCTAATGATGATGTGCGCTTTTTCAGACAAGAAAAACCGGGGCGTAAACAAAGAGAGGTGCAAGTTGTACGCAGCTCAAATCACCCTTGGCCTTGATCATCTTCATAAGCAAAATATCATTTATCGAGATATGAAACCAGAGAATGTTTTGTTGGATGGAAAAGGAAATTGCAGGATTGCAGACTTGGGTCTTGCGCGCATTCTGAAAGAAGACGAAAAAGTTACAGGTTGCTGTAAAATATAATTTAATGATATGGATTTTATGAAATCAAATTTTTATGAAAAATGTCTGTTCTTGTTGATATCAAGAGTTTCGTCAATGTTTCAATTTTATGTTATACAAAAGGAACGGATATGGCAAATGGAGCATAAACGAAATTGAATAGATAAGGTACAAAGAATAAATCCCAACCCAAGAATAAATAAATCCCAACCAGAATTGGAATGAATCCGTGCTGCCGATCAACGAATCAGTTGTTCACGAACTAGTTCATGTTTTAAAAAGGGGTAGTAATTTAAAAACATTTCTAAATGAACAGCACGATACCGTCCCGTGCATGTGGTCGCTGTAATGAACTCCAAATAGTTCCCCATTTTTCGCTCAAAGTTATACAAATTACAATCTTATATCTGACTATGTTTAATAGGAAAGGCTGGAACAATCGGTTACATGCCACCGGAAATGTTGATGAAGAAACCTTATGCTTACGGTGCTGATTGGTTTGCACTTGGATGTACAATATATGAGATGTGCGAAGGAAAAAATCCGTTCTTAGTTCGAGACAAGGTGAATATATAATCGGTGGGCCATCTTAACCGCCCCTCCACCATTTGTAAAAGTCAATAGACTGCAAATTTTGAAAACGATTTTCATAGCTAAATGGGAAATAAAAACGTTGGAAATATATCACAGTAGAATATCAAACATGTGGATAATGAAAACATTTTGATATGATATACTATACTACTCGTCTCCCTTCACATTGACCTAGGTTGATATTCTCGTTAATTAAAGCACGAATACACCTGTCCGGTTTGGACTCTTAATTCCATATAATTCGTTTTTGCCAGCCCTAATTACCCGATAAATAATCCAATCGATGCTTGACTCAAGTTGTGAAATATTGCAATGCAATGCTTTCTAAGTTAGATATGAATATACGTTTTTCATTCGGTTTCAAAATCGTAGAATTGGGTATAACAATATTTTAATATCAGGTTAGCAAGAAGATGGATCAACAAAAAACCATTGAGAAGACTTGCCAAACCAAAGAAACATACAAGAGGGAACACGCACCTGAACTCATTGATTTAATTGGAAAATTACTCGAAAAAGATGTAGAAGACAGACTTGCTAAAGATGGAAAGTAAGATAAAATCAAGCATAGTTTACACCTACTGATGGAACTATTTGCAAAAGTACGATCGATGATTTACGTAAACTTGTTGCGAAATGCTATCTTCACTAGCCTATTTGGTGGAGGGGCTAAATGGTGACACGCCCTCTTTCCATTCGCCGATCGAAAAAAAAACGGTCATTTAGGTGTTGTAGTACCTAGGAAATGTTAATACAACTAACTGAAATTTTGTTTTTGATCTTGAATTGACGAATTTTGGATTTTGGAATTTTGGGCGGATCTCCCTTTATATGCGATAGATATGATAGTTTTAATCATTTTGCCTGTATCGTACGCCATGTTATGTCCTAATTTGATAACTGATTTTTTTTCATTGCGTCATAGGTCAGCTCAAGACGTCAGAAACCATCCGTACTTCGATGACATGGATTGGGTAAAACTTGAAGCCGGAGAAATTCAACCACCATTTGTGCCGAATGATAAAGAAGTCTATGCTGACGATGTTTCAGATATAAGGTATGTATGAGATCCAAGAGAAGTTATTGAGCTTTTAAGTTTATTCATTTTACACTGCAGAATGCTAGGTTATATGTAGGAAACGTTCAGTCATTGAATACACGATAAAAATTGTTAGGTATGAGTCGTCGATAAATTGCGCCGCCGAGGCGCGGTGTGTCTGTGACTCTTTGACAAAATCGAATTTTTGTCAGGGTATATATTTAATTTTTTTAACAGATTTCTAACGTTTTGTTTTGGGGATTACTTTTACGTTTATCATCTTCAACACTTTAGATTAAAAGAATATGCAAAGAATGTAAAATTAGATGAAAAAGATGAAGAATTCTACGAAAAATTCTCAACGGGAAGGTAAGACGTTCCGGGCGATTGTGTGGGGCTGGGCAAAACCAAATTATTTGGAATTCGAATCTGACTCGGATATTTTTTTTCAATCGTACCAAATCTCTAAATCAATTTAAATAGCCACATGTTGTGTTTGGGGGCGCAGTGGTCTAGGGGTTATCGTGTTGGCATCGTAGATCTTGGGCTGTCCACAACTCAAGCCAGGGTGTAATAACTTGAGCGAGCTCGGCCGAACCGTAAGCCGTATCTTTCCAGCAACACTAAATCCTATCTTTCTATAAGTGCCTAGTGGTACAATCCCAGGGCCAGGGTGATCCACTTCAATATAGGTCCCTATAAAAATCCACATAAGCAAAATGCACTGACCCATATAAAACAGGTTATCATATATTTATGAAATTGGTAATTTAATTCTTAGCAAAATACCTTTGTGTCGCGCATGTTCCTTGAGACGTGACCCAAATGTCAAACATTAGTTAGTCCTTCAAAGAGACAACCCGCGCTTCATAGACGTCACCAAGTGTTATACAATAGGTTTATGTTATTTACAGAAATGCCATACCATGGCAGCAAGAAATCATCGACAGTGGAGCATATGACGATATCATGAAACAGGCGGACAAAAATGGAACGGATTCCGCCACTGTCTGCAAAAAGAAATCTTCAAAAATATGCGCTATTTTGTAGCCTGAAAACTACGATTCAAGTGTTATCGAAACCCATGAAACATTCTCCAACATGATGATGTGTTGAAGAGATTAAGTCTTGACTTGCTAACTTATTTTTGAATGGTAGATTTTTTCATGCAGTTACATTACAGTTAAGCAGGATTCAGTTTATTAAAATATTTTTTGCAGTCAGGCCAATCTATAATCGCAGATACTACTTATTTATGATTATTCGTTTATCAAAAATGCCAAACAACATTTTCATTGGCGCAAATGCAACAAAGAGAATTATATACGTATTGATTCTGAACTATCAAATTTATATTTCTACTACGAATGCACGGACAAAACACGCATGAATTTATAATATTCAGCTGTATTATATTAGGAAAACATAATATATCAACTTGATATTTTATAAATTTCCGTTCCACTTCACTGCTACTAATTGAGTAGAATGATTTGCGCTTCCAATCGATTTGATTAACCGAGTCGCATCATCCAGTCCTAACTGCATTCGAACATCACTGTGCTTTTTTGATTTCGTCAATTTCTTTTCATTCCTCACTGTGACGTGGCAAAAATGATTCGTAACTAATTCAATGAATAACGTCAAGACAAACGTGAGTAGGCGAATGCATTTTATATCAGTGGCACTATTTTAGTCATGACGTGCAACTTCATAACCGCATCACACACCTTATCCTTAAGTAATTTTTGTTCAGCGAAAAATGAAACTTTTCTGATAGATCGAAGGATCAAAGAAAATTTTATTATTACACTAGCTGATAATCATTTTTAAAATATTTTTTATATCGAGCTGCAGCATTCCCGGTGTTGGACCTAGAACGGTGTAAAACGTACCACACGTAATCATGTCATTTCCATTTATCTTCAACTTGAACCAACAATGCATATTCCATACAGTACAAAAAAAAAAATGTTTCACAGTTTTAGGCACTGTTTATTTAAGTCATTATAATTCCCTCAAATATTATGTATTTCTGAGATTGATATTGTTTCAACTATTTCAGGTTTGACTTGTATTATATTTACGTTTATCAATTTCTTTATTGCTTCGCTTATACTGTAGTACGAAAACTTAATAAACTATTTTCACATGCTTGCTGATGTACGACCTGATAGTTTTGACCTGGGTTCGAATCCCGCGAGGGATGATTATATGCGAGAGGTCTGCCGGACACCCCGCCAGCGCACGATGGTTTATTTAAGCGCTGCTTACTGCTTCCTCACCAATGAGGTCCATGCATAGAAAAAATACATTAAGCCAAAACCACCCCTGATTCAAAAGTGGTATCTACACGAAAGGTCGTGGTTCACCATATGGAGAGGCCGTATTCTCGACTTTCCTCCCACGCAGGATAAGAAATCCTACCCTAGCTCACAATGGAAGGCCATTTTCGAAAAAATTTGTGCAGCTACTCGGTGGTGCGACCACCAGCAATTCGTACGAAACTTCGAAATTCACTCAAGAGGTCCGAAGCAGCGCCCAAACCAAACCATAGAACAACCAATGGAAAACAGCTGCTACAAGTTGGAGTATAGGGAACTGTACTCCAAAGCGGAAAACATTACAAATTTTACTGAACCCCCAAGGTAAAGTGGAACCGACAAGCGCTTCGAGACTGGAAGTGATAACAGCCATTCACCTGCAAGGATTATAAACTGTTTTCTACATAAATCGTATCATATTATTCAACAATACGGCCCCAGCATTTAGTCTACAGATGCAACAGCTTGCAGCATTTCATTTGAGAAATAGGACCGTTGTTGTGCAACATCCCCGCACTGCATCCTCGAGCCGCAAGGTTGCCCCCAGAAAAGCAATCCCTCAACAAGCGAGCTTACGAAATAAAGTCATGGATGCCACCAGTATCGCCCCTACTAACTGGGCCTGTACGCCGACTGACATGGGATTTCGGTTATAACCGATTTGATGATATTTTTGTCCTTTGCAACGCCGCGGTATAGTATTTCAACTTTTTGTGATGCTACACTATCTGGTGAAATAAACCATGTTCAGTCTTGAAACGCTTGAAATTTGTACTAGAAATAGATTAAGGTTAATCTCTCACAGCCGTGTAAAGCAGATAAAGGCATATGTAAGCAGAACTATCGATAATATATATTCATCTTCGGTATAATATAACACCATGTTAATATCTTGACACCAGTGTCCACAAGACTTTATAACTATAAAATAAATATTTTCAAGAGATGGTAGGAAAAAACAACTATTTCGTGCGGCATTACAAAAATCAGTTTTGGAAGTTGGGATGACTAGCTGAAGAGTTTATTGTTTAGGAATTCACTTTTGACCTCAAATTTGTTCTGGATAGAACTACCCAGGTGCAACAAGAACATGATAAACGCATAATTTTACTATGTAAAATCTGACATTACTCATGGTCATGCTGGACAACAGTCCATGAAATATAACGCAATAACAAGTACCATATTCTAAAAATGGCATTCTTTTATCTTACAGATTTTGAGCACATAAACAACAAAATTAAATTAGAATCTTCCAGGCATTGAAAAGATGTAGTAGATCCAAGATCAAAACTCGTATATATATTTAATGAAGTTCACTATAACCAATTTCTAATACCCCAGTAGGAAAAAAAAGAATACAATATAATTTTATCAAGTTTGAGCCACATATGGATCGGGCCACCGAGGCGCAGCCCATCTGTGGCTCTAGCATAATTGTAAAATCATCTATCACTTCTTGTTTACTTCAAAACAAATCTTGGAACAATTCTTACTTGTTGAAACAACGAATGGATCATGGCACTATCAAGTAAAATAGACATGTCAACTTCTGAGCCAAAATATCAAACGACTGATTTGCTTTGTACAATTATCGGGTACTGGAAAACATAACTCATCTGAAATAACAATGAGTAATTCCCAAGATATTTGCTCCTTCTGAAATTTCCTTTAACAAGATTCATTTCATTCGGTTGTCCTTATGGAAGCAGCAAAATATAAAATATTGGTTTTTAATTTATCAGATCAGTACATCTTCTTAGCAGCACAAAGAATCTGACAGTCCTGCTCCATTTACCGGAATCAGTTTCCTATAGCTATCAACAACTTTTCAACAGTGTGTCCAGACAACAAGCTTAGGGCAGGACAAGGCATATTTAAAGCAGCAGCATTGTGTTGTAAATGAACATTGCAAAATAACAGTAGTTTGTGTGTCACGATTCACTTTCCGATCGTTCTGTAGAAATTTCTGACCTAGTACCAGTATCAGTTTTACGTTCATCATTCAAAGATTCATCTTTTTGCAATTGCTCTTCATTATTCTCATTATCTTGGTTTTGACTTTCTTCTGAAATTTGAGACAAAAATATATCAAATACGACTGACTCGACTGTCTGGCAAGCTGACTAAGAATTACACATGCATAAATATTTGAACAAAAAAATTTCAATCATACACCCATGAAACAGGCTTCAAATAGCCGTTGAAACATGGCAAACACAATTTTTGAAGTTGAGGTACTAGAAAAATGCACCAATCCAGAAACTCACAACTCAATTTTTACGATAGTCAACACGTGAAATAATTGGAAAAAACGTTAAAATTCGTGAGATTTGATTTCAGGCGATTCATTCACCACTTAATAAACTTTGGATCTTTATCAATTCTGTATGTTTTTTAAATATTTCACTAGGGAAAATTCAAATCTACAGAAAAGCTGTGTCACTGGCTACTAGTGTGGGATTGCCCCATACACCACTAAAAATATACACAATAAGTGCTCTAAAGCATGAAAATTCTATAGTATTTGAAGTGTCTCTAAAGTACACTAGTTATATTCAATATTTAGTCTGTTTTAGGCCCTAAAATCTCATTTTCAAACAACTTTTTTCATCTTCACCTTAACTTTCAGACTTTTCACCCTGATTTACTATAGAAAGCAACAATGTATTGCCTGTGGTGCAGTTGATATCATAATTTGATCATAAAAAATCTTTGTGGCCCTCTCTCCTTTTCAAAACTTTAAATAATTACGTCTTTGACTGTCTAAAATAAATCACTGTCTTCTAAAGCATCTTGACAGAATATTAATTGATAATATTACACATAAATCAGCTAGTGGATTATAAATTGCAGTTTTATATATATGAAAGTATCGAATTCAACTACGCTCCGGTGAAAATTTATCTTCATCTAGCACAACAACTGTTTTGAAATAAAATTTTGTTTCAATCCTTTCCTCTTCAACAATCAATATTAGCTCACTAGTGAGCTAGAGAGTAGCAACGCAAGAATGTTTTGACACATTGCAGGGTGATAAAATCTTGTTTTTTTCGGTGTCCGAAATGCTCATGTTATTTTCTTCTGATAAACAAAAAGCTTTTTATAGCAGTATAGATGATTTTAAACCTTTTCAACAGCATTGTTGCTGCCAGGCACTTAAAAAGAGATATATCATAAGAATTGCCCATCAGTTAAATTTTCTTCTGATGGAACCCATTTTCTTTTTTGAAGATTAAAATGTCTCTGTTTTAGTCTGGTAGCAAACAAACTGCAGAAAAAGTTTCATAATCATCAATACTGCTATGAAAAGCCGTGTTGATGATTTTGAAGCTTTTTTGTCAACCAAAGGAAAAGTCATTATCATTTCAGACAACCGTAGAAAAATAAGATTATGTCACCGCGATTCCAGATTACTTCAAAGCCAAATGAGTATCGTGGATGGACAAATCATTATAAGACGCTGACAGGTAATAATAATATCCTCGAACCTTCTTGATCTTCATCTTCCACATCCTCCTCTTCATCATCATCCTCCTCCTCCTCATCATTATCTTCGTCTTTCGGTCCACGATATTCATGCGTATAATATGGCTTGAATGATTCCCAGAATCCTACATCCGCTAACAGATTCGGTAAGATCCATAAATGATGTTTTCCTCCAGTAAACAACCAAATCAAAGCATATAATATTGAACGAGCTGCAAAAAAACGTAAAAGAAGATCTTTAGAAGACAGTTACAGGTAGTCTATATTTCAAATTGTATACAAGTAAGTCAGAGAAAGGTTTTCAAAACATTCCTAATCGTGGTCATTCTGAAATCAGTTCTTGTCGGATCAATGCCCATCACTAACTCAATGATATTCACATGCAATTCCAGTATCAAGAATAAGTCTTAGAAAAGAAAAATGATTACCAAGTGCAATTCCAAAAATACAACCAATGAATATGCCTCCTGCGACGGAGAGATAATAGACTCCGAGACGAACTTCTGGTGGCCAGAGTGGAAATAAAGTGGCAGCAACGACACAGAGTAAAACAGCAATTCCTGAAATATAAAATACTCATGGAAGACAATTTGCACAATTAATTATATTACTTGCAAAGAATTTAAGTGGAAAAAAATTTTCCTCTCATCTTTGAAACCTTCAAAATATTTTTTTCTAATTAAGCGACGCTGCTAAAGCAGAGTTTTTTTTACTTTAAATAATGATGATAATTAAAATTTATTCAAGTGATTCATTGATATCTTGCGAGTAACTGTTTTCGTACTATAATGGATGCAAGTGTGAGTGAATTCACAAATGTATACGAATGTGAAAATATTAAGCATATATACAAAAATACCATGTTCTCGTTTTTGGCATTTTAATCATGCCTGAAGAAGTTGAGACTATGTTTTAACGAAACCTCACAATTAACTTATATTTCCTTGCAATGAAAACGAGGTATTTTATATATATACATATATATATATATATTCATGTTGGCTTTACAACCATGTTTCGTATAAGAACTGTATTATTTTCTTTCTGCAGGTATTTTTGATGCATTAACACGTAAACTTATATACCGGTACGATACCAAAATGATAAGACCCATCACAACCTAAGTTTGATGATGCTGAATTGTTAAACATATTTAATTAAAATATTGTCAGGCAATTTACCCATGACGATCGTTCTCCAACCAACAGGATTGTAAATCCAAATATAAATATCTTTTGAATCAAAAAATTTCTGATCTTCGTGTGGAATCAGTTTATATCTTTTCTTTACTTTTGTTGCTTCTTTGTCTTTGGGTTTCTAATGAAAAAAGAAAAAATATATAATATAAGCAAATGTTCAACGACCTAACAACTAATTTTTTAAAGCAGTTAAGACATTGTAAAGTTGTACAATAAATTGAATGCATGTGTTAGGAATTTATTGCATAGTGTGGTGCTAGCTTTATCAATGGCTCATGCTCGATGAAATAAAAATAAGATTGGCTTGGAAGTATGGCTACAATCAAGATCGTATTATTATCCCAAGTATTGGATTTAAATAGTAATATACCTGGTCAAAAATATTTCAATGAAACATTTTTGCCAAGTATGAGTCACTGCTGGATTGTGCCTTTTGGGCACGGTCCATCTGTGGCCCAAGCTGGGGAGAAATTTTTTGATTGGGTAACAGGGACGTTTTAAAAGTATTCAATCTACTCTGAAGAATTGCATGTTACTTTAAAACCGCTGATGGAAAACAAGAAATCATTTACAGTTTTGATTATTTTAAAGTATTCCATTATGTGGTGTAGATAGCTTGCGTAAATACCTTATCGTTCATCAAACATATTTCCATTCAGATTAGTTACAACAACAGTACAACAAAACTACGGAATTCGAAAAAGAATTTCAGTCTCATATTTTGACGACATCGAAAGTTGTTGAAGACATGTAATTAGGGGTAATTATATCAAACATGTGATTAAATGAGATAATTACTGATTTTGGTGTTTCAATAAGTAACGAAAAGTTTCTTCACTGAAAATAAGAACAATAATTGAAATGTCCATATTATTCTACATTTTAGGTTTGACAAATTAAAAAGATGCCACATAAAAAATTTCATTATATTTTAAAACACAGCAATCATGTACGTGAGACATGGTATTGTTACCTGACAGGTACTGGCAGTATGTCAATTGCTCAGACACCTGAAGATCATTAGTAGTACTATTCGAAGAAAATCATTAAAAAAAAAACAATATTACAAGATAAATCAATAGTCTGGTAACAGAACTGGAGAAAGGTTCAAACCATGAACAAGCTGCTATGAAATAGCAACGTTGAAGATTATGAAGCATTTTACATATCCGAAAGGTATGATATGAAAGTTTCGGAGACTCAAAGATAAACCAAGAATTGGCGACTCTGCAGTTATGGTTTAACTTGTATAATATAAATATTTTAATTAAACCCTTATTTGATATACGATTACCTTATCCTTTTTACTTTTTCCCTTTGCTTTATTTGATCCTGAATCATTATTTTTTTCATCCTCTGTATTATCAGTTAATTTATCCTTCTTTCTGCGTCGCAGCGTTGTTTCTGGTTCCATGGGAACTTCTTCGACTGCATTTTTACTTTCACTAAGTTTTTCAGACTGTTCGTTGTTATCCGTCTTGTTTTTTGACTGATCAATTGCCTTATCATTTTTATTTTTTGATCCGAGTTCGATTTTTTCAACTCGATAGAAAAACTTCTTTTGTAAAAGTCTAAAAATAGAAGATTGCAAGATTCCAATGAACGGTTGTTAAGCCTAATTTTTAAAAATATATAGTTGACAATCTGAAATTGATCTGAAAATACCTCGTTCTAATGAAATCTTTGAAAATTGAAAGTAGATATGATAACGTAGATTAAACAACAATTTACGTTAATTTTGTGTTCTAAAATTTATCGAATTATCAATATTTGAGACAGGGTGACATTATTCCTCATGTGTCTAAAATGTTCAAACATATCATTTTTTGCAAGATGAACGAAAAAGCTTTAAAATCATCAACATTGCCATTTCATAGCAGTTTTGATGATTTTAAACCTTTTTTTGGTTGTCACCTGACAATCTAAATAGACATTTTTATCTTCTAGATAACATATTATGCATGAATTGCTCATTTGTGAAACTTTCTTCTAATGGAACCCATTGTCTTTAGGTGCCTGAGTAGCAGAGAAGAAGGACATTCATCTAAGAGATATCTCTAATATCTAATAAATTTGGATTTGAATATTGATTCATGTGACTTGGTATGATTCAAAATTTTCAAAATATTCAAAATATCGTATCGCGTTAATCTCCGCAATGTCAGTTTGCTGTAAAGCAGGTATTTCGTGACATAACACCTAGAATGGTGACAAGTTGATGCATTATTGCATCAAGTAACGACAAAAATCGGGTCTTTAGTCCACTCACACCGGCTGTGATGCCTCCATTGAACTTTTGCAATAAAATAACAACTTTTATCATAAAACAATAACACGCCCTCATTTAGAGGTATGCATCTGATTTTTTAGTTATGTCGCGCCTCACATGGCTCTTCAAAACGGCACAATAGCATGGTTTCCGATAGCTAAAGATGGCTTGGCATACTAGTAATACCGGCATTTTGGTGGTGGTATGCTGGAATAAATATACCTAAAGCCGCCCAGCTCTGTATTTTACATTTCTTTCAGAAAGATGTGCATATTTTTTATTAAAATCCTCTTCTAGGCAATTTCAGCCTAAGAGGAAGCGACTGCACTTCATATGGCACGGGACAAACAGTCTGAGGTGGTGGAGTGAATAACTCTCAAATAAATAAAAAATTCTAAATTCATTGTTTTAACTTCACGGAAACAAAAAAAAAATAAAAAAAAACTCACTCATCTAAATATCTAGAAGCATCTTCTCTGCAAACAAACAATTGATCAACTCCTTTCTTCCTTTTTGCCCATTGTGAATCCATAAGAGTGTCAACTGCCTTACTCCCTATGAGAAAACGTTAGGTTTATTAAGTAGTGAATGTGTGAAATGTACTTATGTTAAGGTTAGGAAATTTATTTTCTAAATAATTCCTACTTTTTAATCGTTGAAGCGATAATTAAACCATACTATACGCATAAACGTAATTGAGCAAATCCAGAACTCAACTCATTTACAGTAATTTTTGACTATAGCTATGGTGCTTGGTAATAGACTGGCAGAAGGTCATCTACTCTGCTACATAGACAGCCAAAAAAAAGGTTCCATCAGAAGAATAGTGAGGCGCGATGGCCTAGTGGTTAAACATGTTGGCATAGCAGGTTGAAGATCTCGGGTTCGAGCCCCGGCGAGTCCGGCTCGCTTATCCATGCCCACCACTCAACCCAGGGTGTAATAACTTGGGTAGGCTAAGCCGAACAGGAAAAGATGATATCTTTCCAGTAATTGTAACCCTGTCCGTCTACAAGTGGCCGCTGTTACAGGGCCTTGGACAGGGTGATCCACTCTAAGAAGTGGCTATATAAAAAAAAAAAAATGGGCAATATTCCAAGGTATACATTTTGTTCTACAAGTCAAAAAACGTCGCTTTTAGTGTCTGTAAACAAGCGTACTGCAGAAATAGTTCAAAAATTATCTATTCTATCTTGGAATAGCAAAGTTGATGGTTTGGAAGCTTTTTCCCCTACCCGAAGTAAATGGCAACATTGAACATTTGGACATCTTGAAGGAAAGCAAGATTCTGCCTCCCTGCAGGGTGGTAAAATTTTTCTTACATCCAAAGACAAACCTGAGAAATATTCAACTGCTTGTTTCTGCATCACAGTACTTTTTCTTGGAACATTGAACCTCAGAAATTTAGTAATATCCATGTCCAGTTTAGTTGGTTGCATGCTTTCATTCTAGAACAATATAGGACGATAAAGTTTGGTAACGCTTTTTATGGTTGAATATGAATGAAAGGCAATATTTAGATCGCAATTAATAGGTGTTTATCATTTGATAAAATAATTCAAGTACATCTATTTACATATTTGACATATACACCACGATTTTTCAGCAAAATTTCAAAATGAAATTATAAGACATAATGAATTTGAGAATCTAGAACATTCAACTGTGTTTCAAGCCTGAAAATCAAGTAACAAATTATCATAATAAGGTCCTCTCACCATGAAATTCTCATCAATAAAATCATTCTTATTTTCTTCTTCCAGCTTCTTTTTCCCTATGTTCTCATTAAAAGGCAACGCATATAATGCTGCCATATCAGATTTAACAATGCACTTAAATCAGCGATTTTAAAATACACTACGATCAACAATTACAGTAATGCCAACGCGGAGTACCTCTTATTTAAAATACTACAAAAACTACAGCCTCGTTGACAGCACGTGCTGTTGACAAAAATAGCAGGAAGGAAACTACCATATGGAGCCGTAATAACAAACAGAGGCTTGAGTAAAAAGCAGTTGCTTACTTTCCCAGAACGTCGCTTTTTGAATTTCTTTCCTCCACGCTCCATTGTTGAATGTATTGACTAGGTCGTACAATTCTTGTAGTCAATTAAATCAATGTAGATTTTATATTCAGTATTTAAGGTATTCACAGATATGTTACTGCTAGCATCAATAATTTAATAATTTCAGGTGATGTTCAGAAAAGAAAAAATAGAATAGGATTAAAAATATTTGGACCAATCTGGGTTTTACCACTATAAATAAACGATTTTTTTCATATAATTGTACTGAAGTAGGCCTGTTAGTGATCTTCAGCATAAATCCTTTAGGTGTCAGCTTTAGAACAGCCCAAACATATTTCCTGCTTGTCGTAAAAGACGACTATAGGAAACAAATACACAGGATGGTTTTACTATTTCAGAGGGCAGATACTAGAGCTGGGTGGCATGTGTTCTGTAAGAGCGTAAATAACAGTATTAAATTTTTTCCTTTCCTCATTTATTCCTTATTTATTAAATAAAGGGTATGTGTCCCCCTGTTTGCAAAAGCTCCCTCCCCGAACCATATTTGCCGTAGTGCAAAAGCAATCTCCGCGTCTCACATAAATACCAAAATTTGCAATGACAATGTGTTTTTACATAATCTTGCCATAGTTGGCTATTAGACGTGGGAAATATCTTCAGAACGTAACAAATGACATACCCCTTTAATAAATTTTGGTTAGAACAACTCCCGTCGAGAAATAAAGCAGATTTGCTGGCCTAAATTTCAATCATTATTACGTCATTTCATATTTGTAAATTATCATGCATGGTCTGTGCTTGGCCATTAATGCGTCTTTATTTAGATAGGTTTTATACGGCCGCGGATTAATGCATCAAACGCTTCGGGCCATTTCCTCGTGTCACAAATTTTGAGGGGTTAACAAGGTGCTAATTTGAACAATATTATCTGTTGATATTATTTAAAAGTAAATTGAACATTGTGGTATGAAAATAAGTCATCACTATTTTTACAGACTATTGAGTTTATTCTTTGACTCCCCGCGCATTTAATGTTTTTAATCGCAGACCCGTCCAAATTAATCGTTGCACCTGGACATTCGGGAATATATTTTGATGATTCAGGAAAATACCGAATGCGCTTAGTTAATTTTTCATCGGCCGAGCGTGAATTTCAACGTAAATATTAAGCGAACAAGCTATGACAAGGGTAGATCATGTATACATGTTACAATTCGAACAATAAAGAAATACGTTTTATCTATTGGCCATGCTTTAACTGTGACATTTCAGGACACGTTTATCAGTGAAGTGTGCAATTTGTGACAAGCATTTGACAAACATTTTAAATTACCGTACAGAGTCCTTGACCTAATTACAATTGATAGGATTAGAAAGTAATAAAATTGGGCGTTAGTCTAAATACCTTTTATCTATTGGCCATGCTTTAACTGTGACATTTCAGGACACGTTTATCAGCGAAGTGTGCAGTTTGTGACAAGCATTTGACAAACGTTTTGATTTACTGTACAGAGTCCTTGACCTAATTACATTTGATAGGATAAGAAAGTAATAACATTAAGCGTTAGTCTAAATAAGTTTTATCTATTGGCCATGCTTTAACTGTGATATTTCAGGACACGTTTATCAGCGAAGTGTGCAGTTTGTGACAAGCATTTGACAAACGTTTTAAATTACTGTACAGAGTTCTTGACCTAATTACGTTTGATAGGATAAGAAAGTAATAAAATTGAGCGTTAGTTTAGACAACATTTCAAATTTAACTAAAACGTAGACTCACTTGTCAAGGCCTTAATTTAATACAAAATATTGTTCCGCGCAATTTTATAAACTTCGAGCAAAGATTGATGACATTCAATTGGCAATATTCAAACTAGAATTTTGCTATCGTACTGCGTGCTTTGGTATTGTCCTTTTCGTATTCGCCACAACTTGTTTTGTGTACGCATTGTGAGAATAACATGCTCAAGGAATCAAAAACATACCACGATACATACATAGGAACGAAATTTCAAATAACGGGTTAAATAGATTTTAGCTGAGTAGTTGATACTCGGCGATGCATGTTTTAGATAGCAGAAATTTGCATGAAAAACTGGTATTTTGGCAGCGGTATACTGATACAAGTCATAACTATGCCGCCCAGTTCCAGCAGCTAGCACTCTTGGTGAACTTTACTATGGTAGTTTAGTCCTTTGGGATGTTTGCCAGCTAAGTTGTAGTAATTCATACACTACACTTAATTGGTATCTACTTGGCATAAGTAGCTGTCAGTTGATTCCTTTTAGGTGTTGCTCCCATTCCAGCCTTGTATAGGTACCGAGCAAATTTCAATTAAAACAAGCCCCATTATTAGTAAGATGTGCTCAAAGAAAGGGCTTACAATTGAAGATGTAAAGAGTCAGAATTTAATTAGACTCTTCTTTGACAAGTATGGGTCACTGGTTGATCACACTAGTATGGGCTGATATGATCCAACTATGTATCAAGCACGGGAAGAATATAATAATTCCTGATAGGTTGGTTATTGATTCATAAAACTAAATGTTGTTCAAAGAGGATTACCGGTATTATGATATTCAACTACAAATTCTATGATTTTTTGTGAAACAGAATCATGATTGGTGTCATATCCTGTATCTCGTAATAATGCAATATTTGACTATGACACTCAAATATTTTGGTTAAAACCATTTTCTTTTGTGAATGGCATACTTCCCCGCCATCCCCAAGTATATAATACTATTCTGTATTAGAGATCGACCGATATCAGTTATAGAGAACAGAACCTGATATCAATATTTCAGATATTTGCCACTGATAACTGGTACGGTATTCTTAAAGACCTAGTTCCCACATTTTGAAATAATACATTAATGAATTTTAACTAATTGGTTTCGAAATGTTATGCTAGTTATACTTTCTGACAATGAAGCCAATGAATTTGGCGGGCGAATTCAAAACCATACCTTCCCTTCAAAGATATGTTATTTAATAAGACATCAACAAGATGAGAAATTTTCGATTTGCAAAAATTCAAACTTTTTGCGTCTCTCTACAATTTCAATTACCAAATACCATACATTTTTTGGGTTTTACAGACTTGAGCTGATACTCTGTCAAGTACAGACTTGAGCTGATGCTATATGCACAAAATATATAAGGTGGGTGACAAAAGTTACTACACAACAATACGGTACCATACAGATGCATAAGGTTAATTGACATAACCCCGGCACAAACACTGCACACAAGGTCACTATAAGTACTGAAACAACCAAAAATTTCAGAAATGACCCTAAAAGAAATCGAGGATTCAGTGTAGTTAGGTTGGTCAATCAAATATATACCACATTAAAAACTCAGTTTTTATCAACCATAATCGTAGGAGCAATTTACACAGGATTTGAACATGAACGTATTCAGTATTGCTTCCCAACCAGTCTACTACCGGTAACCTAGATAAAAAAATTAAAGATGAATCACCAGATCCCTAAAAATAACTAAATTGTCTCAAGAATCCAGCTGCCTAGCAGTCCTTTTTTTGTCACTTTTTTAGGATGCAAGATGAAATCACCATCAGAACATGCTTGGTTCGGTTTTTTTGCTAAAATTTGCTGTTTTTTTTTCAAATTGGCCCAAAAATTTCCTGTGTGCCTTGTGATATTTATAACGTTACCGGTACCTAACTTCAGTCATGACGTTTTTTAAATAATTTTGGATGTCGTATATGGTACGGGACGGTAATCTGGTACCGGTAATGGTACATTACAGACAATTTGACCTTTTGCTTTTTCAATTTAAAACATTTTAACACTCCAACAGTCCAATGCAGAGATCTCCCGATACCCAGTACCGGTATAGAGTACGGTACGGTACCACTGCTCTGTGCGGATACACAGCACAGAGTACCGGTACCGTACATTCAGCATTGGAACAGGCACCAAACTTCACAACGGTACAGAATATCAATACAGAATACATAACTTAAATTTGAGAATTAGGCAAAACAGAAATGCAGAGAAATCAGAAAGACCATAGATTCTCACGCTGCATATCTGCAATATTCTGTGTTACTTCTTCTTACTCACCACTACCGAGGTTACTTCCAACAAGTCAGCAGCTAAACTCACTCATCCATAACATTACCAACACGTCTACCATCTTGGCTTAGAACGTATTTTCTGCGTGTCGTATTAGGAAGTAGTAGTAGCCTAGATGACTTTATTATTGTCAATGGCAGATACCACTCACTGCACAGCACCATAGTGGTTCAGTTCCGTTTGGGGTGTTTCCGTTTAGTGTGCAGTTGATGGTACCATTCGGTATCTAGTGGTAAGTTAGCTCTTTGCGATTAAGTGGCCGTTAGTTTGTTCCCTTTGGACACTGCTTCCGGCCTTGTGAATTTTAATAAAAAAAATAAATAAACGAAGTATCTTAGGGCGCGCAACTATCTAGTCACAATCCCGCCAAGGTGGCGCACGAACTCGGCTATACGATCGTGTTGTCGAGTACGCCGTCACCCCCTTAACCGAGACTTGGCGCATTTTTAGATTTCCCAGCAAAGAAGACCAACCGGTGTGGTGAAAATTGTGATGAAATATTAACTTGATCTCCTGTAGTTCAGGTGAGCCGAGATGAAAATGTTTGGGATCCAGCCAAAGAGGATTAAAAGACATATGAGAAAACTCTCATAAATCGACATTGTTACGTTATTTTCACGTGACTTCACTTCGCCCGCTTCATTGCCCCCGAGGTTAGGGTGAGACGTTTCCAACATAGAAATTTTTATGATAATCGGAAATATGGTACTAAACTTCGAGAAAAAAACCAAAAACTTTTTCCAATCAAAACCTCAATCCTAAACATATTAAATTAGCAGGAATACGGTATAGTATACATAGCCTATACTCACACTCAATACTTCTTTGCACGGTTAGCTCAATCCCGATTTTTGCCAGCGACATAATAATCATTTTTTGTTGGAATAACTTTGAAGTATTCACTTAAGAGTGACTAACACTCAATATTCGACACTTCTATGCAAAGGAATCGAGCTGTTTTAGTTCGGATATTTTCGCTAATTCTCTATTAAGAATGCATTGCTGAGCATGCGTCACATACGGAAAAACTGAATTCCATGTGTCTAAAGTTCGACGCTGGTCAATAACCGTGAAATGCTGCTAACGCAGCGGAATGACCTTTCCTCGAACGTCTATTTTCCTGTTTACTGCAATTTAATATGTATTTTGAAACTTTTTAACATTGGATTGAAATTCAATTTTTTGTTTAAATTTTATCATAAGTTTTTATATTCTAGTAGGATCTGGGAAGATTCGATCTTACAAAAAATGATATGTATTTAAAATAAGCGTGCATGATAACGGCTATCCCAATCATCACCAGATATATAGCTACAGTAAAGACGTGACTCACAGCAAATTATGTCTGTGTGAATAATGTTTGCTTTCGACGCAAATTTCACATAAATTTTTGGGCGTAGCAAAATTCCTTATCCATTCCAAAGTATTTAAGATCTTCCTGTGCTTGCAATGGAGTCTTTTCGCATCAACAATTGTTTCTGCCTAAAATGAGTTTTCAAGATCGTACGCCATTTTACTAGTTTACTGATTTGGAATTCCTGAAGGCGAAGTTGCTTATGCTCATGCATTTCATTTTTCATGTAAAGTAACGCCGGCGAAGTCGAGGGCTAAGTGGAATTATATGGTGCAAAATAAGATTTTTGACGGCAGCATATACGATATTATGCTGTATTAGCGCGTCTAATTACATAAAAAGGTTCGATGATGTTATTTTGGAAAGGAGCCTTATAAGCACACAAACGTATTTTGGCCACTAGGGCTTATCATGGGACCTAGACTGATCGGGTGCTATCACGTGAGTTCTGTTACATAATTTTTTCTGTCGTGCGGTACTGTTCGCTCCATAAGTGGGTTAGAGACCCAAAAATTAGCCGGATCCCTTTCTGGTATTTTTTAGGGTATATGTTAATATTTTAGTTGTTTAAGGTTATAAAATTCTGTATTTCTTATATTTTGTCAGATGTAATTGCAACTCTTGTTTTATACTATGGACACACTAAAATTATCAACCGGCTCTTTTGTTTCTTTCATCATTATAAAAGTATTTCTGTTCGACTTGATTTCATGCTTTTCACTCTGATTCATAATACATTATTTTGACATTGTATCCCGTGGAGTAGATCAGTGTGAATATTTAGAGGAAATGCAAGCAATTCCCGTCAGGGCAGATTAGAAAGGCCGCGTCAACAAAGTAATTTTAGTTTCACCACCTGTCACACGTTGTCATCCAGTGGACATTATTAACGTGATCATCTCTATACATGGCATGTAACTAAATGGTTCACAAATTAGAAAGAAGTTAGAGGACGCATCGTTCGGAGGCTCTCAAACTTCTACAACACTAACCCTATTTGTGTAGCAGCTTTCCATGTGTGCACCAATGGTAATCGAACCAAATGGTTGATAGTAATAGAGTAAAAATGAAAAACAGAATAAATGCTTAATTATTGTTGAGAATTATCTTAATGAAACCAATTAAAAATCCTTTCCAACGCGAAAATAGAAAGGGTTCTAGAACGGTACGCATCGTCAGACTCAATGTGTTTTCATGGGCAGTCCTTCCTAAATCGCCGATTTTTTTCTCCGCGTAAAAGAGGCTAACATTTTCGCGCGCCTTCGTGTATTTTTGGACATACACTATATGCATGCCTTTGCCTCAGCCTGTGTGTTTCCTCGTTAGGTCGTCGTGACTTGCATCATATTTCCACGTCTTGTTACGTTTATCAATATTTATTGCATGGATTTCATTTCGTTTCAGAATATATAACGCCTACCTGACATTGGTCAGCAGGCACGTTTGTATGAACACCCTCACTATACGTCTATCAGAAGGTAATTTAGGAACAAACTTTCTCCAATGGTGGTTGTTGCGTGACTTTAAATTGAGTCTCCGTGAGTTCTTGATTTCACAACATCAAACGATGGTCTCGACCAACGTTTCATCCTTGTAGGTAGTTTTAGAGGAAAAATTCTCGCCGCAGAATGTTTCGATAAGGTTGGATCATGAAACTTCTTTGTTCACTTCGCTTTGTATATAAAAACAGACGTCCACAAAAGTTTCGAATATGTTTTTCCGTATCGAATCTCTTATAAAATTATTTCAATTTGAATATTTTCGAATATGTTTCTATTGAAAAAACCGGTTCTAGATACTATATTAGTTGACAAAACCAAAAAACACATTCGTTGTTCAAATGCCAGCAACGAAGTTCGCAAAAAGTTATAAAAAAACACTAAATAGCCAAATATTTTAAAAGAGTTTGCTTTCGATGTTCGACAACGACAGAACTTCATTTACGCAACGCAACAAGAATCTATTAGAAGCACAACGAATTTTCTTGAAATACTTAGAATCGATTCGAACTAACATTGATTCGAAAATCTCAAACCCACATCCCTACCATAAACATAACTATGAAAACGCGTAAACGAATTCAAGAATAATTCATTTTGTAAAATTAATCATTTTATTCATCAATTGTTTGTTGATTTCAAATAAAATCAAGAGTCAACATTGAATTAAAGAGCATGCAATTTCACTGGACAAATCATTTTTGATCTTATTTTTTTATGCTGTGACACTCTTTTTATTTGACGAGATCAGCAATGCCGACCCTGTTTGTTGCGAAGTCAAACGTGGTGTAGTATTTTCCCATGAAGGCATCCCCTAGGATCCAGAGAGGACCAGCTGGAGGAGGAATGTCAAACTCAAAGAAAGACGATATACAGGATGTCTGGCCGTCTTGTGTCACCTGTGGAGAAAAAATTATTTTGTCAAGCATGAGACACAGACGGACCGCGCCTTGTCGGCGCGACCCATCAGTGACTTAAGCTTAACAAAAGCATGTGTTCACAAAATATTCCTGACAAGGTTATATGCATAAAATGGGTTTTGCAATTTCGAAAACTCAATTTTGTCTCTTTGAAACATGAAATGAAAAAATCTTAGTATTTTCGAAACAAAATATATTCGTCAAATGGTGCGAGATGGTATTGTGTTTTTAGTTGTATCGGCATCGACTCAAAATTTAAGGAAACCACGAATAATTGTTTTTTCCTTTATTGACTTTAACTCTGAGCAAGATCGGAAGCAGTGCCTGAAAGGAACCAACTAACGGCCACTTAACAGCAAAGATCTACTAAAAGATGTAGTACCACAATTGCACTCTAAACGAAAAACATCCCAAACTGAACTGAATCGATATGGTAAAGTGCAGTGAGTGCCCTAGGTAATATCTGCCTTAGATGATAGTAAATTCATTTACATCTACAAAACTTAAATTTTATTGTGTTGCATTAAAATTCCGTTCATTTACATACTTTCAGACTTATATATAACAAATAAGTTTATGAGTTTCATTAAAAGAACGCAATAAATAATTGTTCTTTCTAAGTAAAGTTATAATTTAGGGCCAGTTCAGTAAGTTTATCATGTTCGAGTTTTCTTGTATAGCAGCCACCAAATTTCCAGCCAATAATTTTTACTTCATCTGTGACAGTCGATGAAACATAACCAAGTGGCCATGATCTGAAATTCTCAACTACATTTTAGGAGGATGTAAAAATCGTCAAGATACTAAATAGAATAGTAGACTAGCAGATAACTAAAATTGAACAAAATTGCAATTCATAAATGTTTAAACGCTTGGTCCGAACTTGATATGTTAATTAGACTTTATCATTCGATTATTGCTATTATCAAGTCGACATTAGATGAACTTTCTGGGTTCGAGCATTTATCTTGCTGTCAAAGGTGTTGCTTAGGATAGAAAATAGAACAACTGTAGGAAAGAAATATTTTAAAAAAACGTTCTTTTAACAGCAATCAATCCTTGTCGTCACGATTTTCCATTAGCTTTAAATTACATTCATCGAAGATGTTTTTTTTCCCAATTACATGTGTAAAGTATGTGAATATTACCTGCATTACGTAATCTTCCGGTGTGAGAGTGTATGTGATTCCACTCAAGACTATGTCAATATTGGGCATATCAGGAATCCTGCTGCATATCACCAACCACTGGAATATCAACACATTTTACTTCGCATTATACGATGTAAGGTAAAAGGCTGTACCCAGGTGTAATAAACAATTATTTTTGGTAATATTGAAAATATAATTCAAATAACTTTGCAGCCAAATCGTTATGAAATACTTCGAATTTCACGCTTAAATGTTGACGAAACAAATGGCTTGCTGCGCAATAGCCAAAAGAGCCTATGCTCAAAATGAACGATTTTAATTATCCGAAAGCTTGGAACAATCTATAGAAGATACAGAATTTATAACACCGTTTAATCTAAATTCTCATGACATCTCAAGTACGATTCCTTCAAGGTTAAAGATACGAACTCAATAAATTAAAAGAACAATGTTCAATTCAATTTCGCATCATTATTTTAATTGAAGTTTACAAAATATCGCCGGTTTTGATTTCGCGACCCAGAGCTTACTTCTCCCCTAATGAATCGGATTGCACCAATAGCTTCGTTTATTGCTCGAATATCGCTTGCAGGTCCAGCAATTAGTGATGTTCCTGAGTCAACAATCGCCTGAAATAATAATACAAAAAACATACTTAAGGAACGAATCTCAATCTCATATTTTTGAGATCTAAAAGCTTGAAAGCGACATGACCATTAGTAGGAGTGTCGACGCTGCTGGCGTCGTAATAATCGCCAAATAGTTACTTCAAAAGTGTTTGAAATTGAATAGAGTTAGTGATAGAATTTAATATCAGTTCACCGGGGTAAATAGCCTATGTCAAATATAAAAAAAAACTTAAAGTAAGATGTAACAAATGTAACGGCATAAACTCAGAATTGAATGATCTATACCACCAACACTTTTCTTTGCGCAGAATTACTTGTTTTTGTGCATTTTAATTTTTACCGTATTCCCAAACACTTAAAACTGATGTTTTAACTGGAAATATGACTCTGAATCAAAATCGCCCACATGTTGGGAGGAAAAAGTATGTTGCATATGGATGTTTATGCTGCAAAATGAAACTTATAGATTCATTTTTGGGATTGCCGAAATTGGCTAATATCCACAGATTTTGGTCAAACGACTGAGTTTTAAATTCTCTTAAATTGTTAATATGAAAAGTTGATCCTGACAATTTTATCAAAATTTTTTCAAAAGCAATAAAAGAGGTTCGTGATCGTTTGGCATGTAGTTGGGTAATAATTCAAATTTTGAGAAAAATATATCCCATTTCACTAAACGTGGGTGGTGCAACGAATCACCGGTTTCAAAAACCACATATATGGGTGATGATAATATGCGCTTCAGATATTCAATAATTGATTAAAAGTAATTTCGTTTTTTGATAATTTTCAAGTTGATTCATTTTGCTGTGAAATCATGACTTCCACATTTTCGTGTAAGTATCTGGAATGTTGAAACATACAATTTAAATTAGGCAGTACAGACAACCACAGTTGCAAGTATAACATAGCATTTTAACAAACGGAAGTTTTCGCCGCTACAGGATTCAAACTTACATTTCCGCTTAAATTCAAATTGGCATTATGACAATTTTCCACTCTTTTTGAATTATAGGAAAATACGCAGTCAAAAAAATAAAAATAAAAAAGAGGTATTGTTGTTACCTGGCATCCACCCACGCATGCGGTTGGTCTTTCGAGCTGTTGATGACCAAGAAAAAAAATCAGCATGAAAAAAGCATCGAAAAACACCATGATTCATATACTGAGCTATACTGTTTACTCTAAATATATATAAATATAATATTTCTGAAATTATTTCGCTTGACAGCCGTCATGTTTTCATATCTATAATTATGACGTCTTACATTGCCTTGAATATTAACTTTTCTCGAAATAACCCTGTTGATCATGCTTAAACCACTATCAAATAGCAAAAAAACTTCGAAATTGTCAGCACGGTTAAAACCTAGCTCTTGCTGAAGTAGAAAACAATTATATTTATCTGAGTAAACAGCGTGCTTGTCCATTTAATTATTTGTCCTTCAATTATTTGACAATGAGGGTATGATTTCATAGAAATAATGGAAGTTTTTTTGGTTCTATAGCGTTTTTACGTCACCAGTTATTTTTAGTTGTGTTTTGGAAAGATGTTGTGAGCACCCATGCATACCTCACATCCCAGACCACAGTTCTGTCCTGTGTGTATTGTTACAGCATCCATACGAATCTCCCAATAAGCCTGTTAATTAGAGAATAATCGAGAAAAAAATTAAAAGGCTTCACTTTTATCTTGATGAGTTTAGCAATTCCCATTCGGAAACCCAAATTTAAAGCACATTTTTTTAAGTAGTATCACTGATGGATCGCGTCGCTGAGAGAGGAACGGAAATCAAGTTACCCGTAGTACTACCTTATCTAGTTTGGTGGCAAATTCATTTTACTTCACCCAGCTCAAGAAAAAAATAGGTTTCCATAACTAGATCCAATACACTTAGTGAAAAATCTCTCCTCTAACCTGTCTGGTAACCTCGTGCCAATCGAATTCTCCAGAATAACGGCTTTCATCAACTCCCCCGAGATATAGCTCACCTCCAAGTTGTTCATCTGGGTTTCTGAACGTCGAAAATAGTTTTTTTTATGACCGTCTTCGTTTTTTATGTATGTATTTTGGTATTTTTAGAGTTGAAACCGATTGGGAGAGGTTGAATTTGCTCATTCGTTATGTGTGTGTCAAATACCGGCAAAATTTTGTTTCCTATACGTAAAATATGACACAGATATACTCTGCTTAGGGGACGGGACTCCACATCGCAATAACTGACAAGAATATAACTTTGTACTACCCGGTTAGAAATATTATTTTGTCCATCCATCCGTGACTCATACTTGACAAAGTACATAAGGACAAACAATTTTTTAATTGGTAGCAGTGTATGGTGCGTTCTATTGAAACGCCCACGTGGTTACATGTTTGAGTATAGAATCGGAGATCTACATACAGATGCCGATTGTGCTTCAGGCCAATTCGATTAAGACAGAGGACACTAGTGCATGGTGCAAATATAGCGCATACAAATATTAAATAATTCAGCAGTGAATTTACCTGTTAAGATAAAACGAAAATTGAGGTTTGTCTACCGCACCATCGTTTATCATTGTATTGAACACAGGTGTTATACCATTAACCGAAATGGTCGGGTATCCAAGACCTAGAATTCCAGCAAATTGTGCAAAAATGAATGTGAGACCAGGTTCTGTAGTTGCTTCTGCAAATGTTTGATTTTTCGCAACAATTCCAGCAATCTGAAGCACAAGAAGGCTAAGTCATAAGTCAGAAAAACAGATTAAAATGGGGTAGAAATGCAAAAAGGCAAAACTGCAGGAAATCGGCACAAACCAAGTTTACAACAAAACATTCTCTAGCTCTAGCCCTACAAAAGTAAAATTTTCACTTCTACCCTTCCCGTGCCAAAGGTTTAAAAAAGGTAGAAAGATCGTACTGCGACATCATCAACGCTTTCGAATCCGATCATCGATCCAGTACCGTAACGAATCTCAAAATGATCACCATCCTCTAGGTAAGTCTCGGAATTATCGCTTTCATATCCTCCATGTATATCTGTGTAATGATGAAATATTGATGAGGAGAGTTAAATTATTCTTCAAACATTTTAAAAGCGCTAGAAATTCAGTAAGAAAATGAAAATATAACTATTGCGTTATATCGAGTTGAATTGTGTAGGCCAATTTTGTACCACTTGAAAATACATATACAGCTCCACAATCTATGGCCGCCGCTTGGTATTCGCGACTAGTCCGGCTCGTTTATCCATGCCTAACACTTAACCCAGGGTGTAATAACTTAGGTAGGCTAAGCCGAACAGCAACAGATCGTATTTTTCCGGCAATTCTAATTTTGTTGGTATATTATTGGTCGCGAATACAGGGCCTTAAGCAGGGGTAATCGACTCTAAGAAGTGGCTATTAAAAAACAAAAACGGGAGAAACAATTTGGCGGTAGGTCAGGTCGAATCCGAAAGTTTAATTTTTTAAACATTACAAACTTTGTTCTCCTATAAGTAGTCGGTGGTACAGTGCTTTACTCAGGGTGATCCACTCAAAATGAGTGATTATATTATAATATTTTTCAAAAAAATACGCGCATAATTGACATATACTTTTGTCCAGACCTATCTCGACGGACATGTGGTATTTCTGATTAAAAAAAGGCGCATTTGAAAAATATTAAATTAGTATCAATTACAGCATGGAATATTCCTTCCACAAGGTTTTGAAGGCACCCAGAGGTTTGAAGATCCTGTGTCAAAAATAACATCAAAGCTTTGTTTTGGATTTCCAATATCGATTTGTCCGAAGTACTGAGCCTAATAAAATATAAATATGTAGATGAAGTATGCGCTTACTAAAGGAAAAACCATGCATTTATACACCTATTTGAAGAGAAATAGAGATACTTAAAGTTCACAAAAAATCCGGGAGCGCATCCGATATTCAGTATCAGAAGTTTCATTCCCTTAAAAGCGGATTTTGCATTTTTTCTCGTACCTACGGCGCGCAGGCTACGGCAGATATATCGTAAAGTTTACAATGAGGAAATTTTTGTGCCTTCCAAACAGGGCAGGGTGATTCGAATTGATTCGTAGCACATATTATTCGAACCAATCATGAATCGACCATGGGAACAAAACTTTTGAAATAAAGTGGGATTATCATATTTCCAGGATAAACTTTTGAGCACATTTATTTGTGCGCTGGAGCATGAAGTGTGAAAAGATGACACATTTCGTCTACTAGTTCGTTTATATTTAACAGTCAGTTGATATTAGAGTTACAAAATCGATTTTTTCGAGTAAATAGGCTATTGATGGAACGCGCAGCCTGATGCGTGATCCATCAACGGTCTATTCTTGGCTGATATCTCATCGACATGGCGGTTTCAAATAACGGATATAACATTCACTGAAATTGAAGGCAAATATACTATATTTAAAATAAATACGAAAATCGCATTACATCGAGATAATTTGTCAGAGGCAAGGATGCGGTATCTTTAGTGTTTCCAAATTGATACTTGTTGAAAGGATTCCCAGTGTATTCCAAACCCTGTTCTCTAAGTTCATCCCTTATCCTTTTCATTCGTCTCAGTTTGACACTGAAAATGAATTGTAAATTATTGCCAGAAACACAAATTTTCTAAGTGGGTTGACTCACTTTTCAAATGCGAATTTTTCTCCAGACTACGGACACAGGGAGAAATAATATTTTTCAAATAAGGGGCACAGATGTAGGGCGATACATTCACTCCTACCGAACTATACGTAAATCGAAGAGAAATATTGCTTTGAAAAAGGGTAGAATTAACGAGGCATTATCTTCGCGGATTACATTTCACCCCATACTTACATACGGGTATATTTTTAGAGAAAGTCACACTACTACATTTGAAATATTATTTTGGGGATCAAATTAAAAAAAAAACTGTTGATAAAGATAGCATTCGTCGTATATCAGTGTAAAAATTCACAAAATATTTTCTGCACGCCAAAAAAATAATATTTCAGTGCTTGAGACTGACTAAATACCAGAACCTATATATACTTATTCATACGTTTAGAATCATTTGAAAGACCATTCCGCAAATTTATTTTGTCATTTTTTAGTCGACGGGGAGAGAGGCCATGACACACACGTTAATTCCCGGCAAGAAGCTAGATTCTGTAATACGATTATATAAAAAAAACGATCGTGCCAACTTCGAATTAAATGTATTTAAAATTTATTTTTTCACGTGAAAACAAAAAACTGAAAGAGTACTCACACTTGTCCGGCATCACATAATGTACCTATAAACAGCAGAAGAATCACAGCAACTCTCATCTTTTCAATAATATTAATGAAAAGTAGTTGGTAATATTTCACCAGCACTCAGGATTCTAGAATGCGTGCGACAAATACAACAGGCCAGTATAATCGCACTAATGTTACACAAATTCAAACCAAGGTTTAAATTAGATCAGCTTAGTCATAGAGAAAACAACTTATCTTTCGCACCTGTTGATTTCTCATGATATTCCTGTAATATGCTTCTGTATATATTCCATTTAACCACGAGAATTACATTAACCGGGTTTACCCAGCACTGAATTCCGCGATCATGTTTGACGGAGTTTAAATTAGGCATGACCACACTTTAAAAAAACAAAAGTTTCGTCAGAACAAAACAGATGTCTTACAGATATTCCTGCGAGCTATGCTGCCGACTGGGTAACATTGCAATTTCCGAATAACAGAAGGACAACTCAAAAACTGCTAGGTCTCAATAAAATCGACCTGATGCACGTATTCTGCTACCGGTATAACAAGTTCATATAGTCATACAAGACATATCAAGCAAGGTTGTTCGCCTATCAAAGCAAATGGTAATTAACCACCAACAAAATCTCCTACAAAACCAGACAAACTACAGAATCATTTTCTATTTTCATTCCTCAACAAACTTTTGGAAAAGTTCAACATTCAAAACAAGCCTTACTCTTCCTTTTGGCAGACACGAAATAGATATATAATGTAAACGATAATAAGTGTTGGCGAATTAGATGGGTGCAATCGCAATAAAGTTGAAACTACAACTATCATTGTACTACTGTATTTTTTAAATTACTCAAAAAAGGGAACAGTAATTTGTTGAACGCACACACTGATAGACCAAGCCTTCACAGAGGCGCGATCCCTCAATGTATTGCATCAATGATGGATGGCAGACTTGAGAAAATGGTCAAGTTGACCCTATCTAAATAGAAATTCCATATCGTCAAGCATAAGCCACAGATGAGCCAAGTCTCTTCGACACGATTCATCAGTGACTTATACTTAACAAAGAACGTTTTGACAAATATTTCCCAATGGGTTAGTTTGGAGACGACGAACCATGCGTAATACACAGCATCCATAACTTCATATAGTACATGGTATGGTTGGATTCTGCTCAAGTGCGTACACATTTTGACCATCATTTTTTTTAACATTCGAAATGAATTGAAATTAAAAAAGAAGAGATTAGTCTGATATTATAAATTGCAATGTTTGATGCTATCTTTAATATTTTAATTAGCCCATCAGTCTTAAAATCTTTTAGAAAGAGCGTGATGTTATACAAAGCTGAAAAAGTTGATGTCAAATTCAATAACACGTTTTGGAACTGAGTAAAATTAATAGAATTTAAAAAATGCGCACCATGCAAAGGCAGCAATGTTGACAAAAACCATGATTTGCAAATTACATTGCAGAATAGTACTAAATGAACAAGTATTTTTAAATAACAGTACTAATAATATATTGGCATTTACAATAATCTGTGATCACTTGTCTAGAATTAATGTCCACACAGAAGGTGGAACTTCCATTGTTTGTAAATGGAAGCTTTGGGTTATGATTTCAACTAACTTTATGAAGAGAGGAAAAACACTGCTTTTGTCAAAAACAATACACAAATATGCCATGTAACAAAGGCATTCAAAAACTTAGCAACACCAAAAAATAAAGAGGATTTGAATTTTCACCTCTGTTGGACATCACCCACGATTGCATTAACAAAATCAAAATGTTTTTTCTTTATGTTTATTATATAACTTCCATAATATTTAGTTTTCCTGGGCCAGTTTGAGCTTAAATCTTTTACTCTATATAAACATGCATAACACAACCAAATATATTTTCAGAATACGATTAGAAAATTTATGTCAAATAAGGGTCAATAATCACACTGCAAAAACAACACATGCCAAAAATAGCATAGGCGATTGAATTATCAAGATGATGCAGGACTGATGCAAAATTCCGGTGATGGTCTGCCCAAACCCACGTTTCAATGATCACAATCCAAAGTAGTACTGCAGATCGGAGACGGACGGAAATAATTTTATCTAGCCTTCTGAAACAATGTTTTTTTGTGATACATTTATGAGAAATTTCTCCACAAGTACCCATTCTTCCTTGTTTCGAATTTTGTCCAAATAAATAGAAAACATTCCAATATCCATATCCTTGATATCGTAATAATTAGTTTCGACATAATTAAATAATTTTCAACGTTTGTCATTCCACAGCATACATTTGTGCAAAATCATCAAGTCTACTGATATTCAGAACAGCGAAATCATGGTTTTGCCGTCCCTAGACCTGGGGTGTCTGTTTTGATATATAGTGCATGCCACTAATTGTTCACAATTTAAAGGCCAATGTTCCATGCCAACCCAATAAGAAATTAAATTTTGTCAAACATGAGCCACTAATGGTCTGTGCTTAAACGACACGAACCATTGGTGACTCATGATTAACAAAATGTCTCGTCCACAAGTTTTCCAATTGGAAATTATAATCATATTTACTTCAAAAAATCTTAAGCCAAATGCTTCCTGGAAAATCAGTATCGAATAAATACATTAGACAACCTAATATAAATGCAGGAATAAAAATACAATCTCCATTTCCTAAGAACACCATGAATATTAATTAAATATTAACATATTCTCTTCATGAACTTCGTCACATAAAATCATCCAAGTCATCATATGCTGAATAGTCAATAATTTCATCTTTTCCTCCACCTTTCGTTCCTCCTGTTAACTTTGCTTTCGTCTTTTTGCCTCCTTTCTTTTGCTGTAATAATAGTTTCGATTGAATTGAAATGTCAAAACAATAAATAAGTAAGCAACTATTCAATTCCTGTTAAGTTTCGCGCAATGTTTTTTCAATCAGTTGCATATGCCACGTTTTTACCATAAAATGGATAACAAGTAAAAACTGTAATTACGACCAAAATTCCAGTACGATGAACTTTTTGAATATGCACATCCCTAGGACTGCAAATAGGGATTCCAGTATGGGAGTATGCTGTACTCCTGTGCTTTTCAGCATGCAAGTACCTATTTCAAAAATCATGATAATTTTGTGTAAAACACTTCATTTCACTTCTCTGCTCACTATTTAGGGACCTTATGTTGACTTCTCGTCCTCATAAGCCTTCAAGTATGTTTTGATTGCAGGAAAATTCATCAGAACATTTCAAAAATACTTCATGTCATTCAAAATTTATTATTTTCACGAGTATTTGAATACTCTCATAAATGTCTTATGTTCAGCGCCAGTACTGGTAAGAGTAATATTCTTATACTCCATTGTTAATTGCAGTCCTGCATCACTATTTGCCAGTTACATCTGGTCAATTCTCTTTGTCATCAACCAAATTAGCATCGATTCGATTTGAATTTAATCAAAATTCAACTATTTGTACAAGCATAATACTGATGATGAGACATGGTTTCATCTGTGGCACATGCTTGACAAAATAAAATTTATGATTTGGTATTTTTATTTTCAACTTACCCTTTCTTGTTTTGCTTTTTCATTTTGCAGTACATTTAACGAACTTATCAACTTCTTTAATGATTCAGCATCCACTAGATAAAAATGATATAAATACAAAGTAATATTTGCTAACAAATGCTGTTAAAAATTACGGTAGTTAGGCTAAATCAATTATTATGGCAATAGTCATATTTGTTATCTATTTCCATTTAATTTGAGCACCCAAATATTTTAAATTCATTCATTATACAGAAGAATCATGAGAAATACTACAGGTACCACTCAGATTTTGATATAAATTATGACCCTGACGCGGACTAGACCAATAAACTGGCAGAATAATCTGCTCCTTGCACACCTGATGAAAATAGGTTACACCAAAAGAAAATTAAGCAAATAAGCACATTTCACGATACCCTATAACTGTGGCTAGAATTTTTAAATGTTTGAGTGTCTGGTAGCAGCAGAACTGTAAAAAAGGGATCAAAATCATCAATAGTGCTTTTGAAAGATCAGTGTTTCAAAGCCATTTCGTCCATTCGAAGAAAATGAATACTGTCACTCTGGACTAGACTAGAGTCTTCACACAACAAAACTTCCAAAATTTAATAGCAAGATGAGAGTCCCTTATAAGGATTATTTAGAACAAGCATTTTGACAGCATATTATATAAATTACCAGTAGTCGAACTCAGGATATTCCCAATCTTATAATATTTTATGACATGTGAATGGACCTGAAAGCCGTCCGAAAACTAATTATGATGAAGAACACTTCCTTCTTTTTTTTTTTATTCTTTTGAGCACGATGAATCACAAATGGTAACACTTTCGATGAATTTTTTTCAGATATTGGTATTCTGCTACCCTGCTATAGTCTGGAGTGACAGAATCTTGTTTTCTTTTGGGCGTCTGGAATGTTCTTGTCATTTTCTTTTGATGATCAGCAAGCTTCAAAACCATCAACACTGCTATTTCAGTATTGATGATTTTGAACCTTTTTGTTCAGTTTGAATGCTACCAGATATTCGAAAAATGATTATAGTGAAATATATAATATCATGAAATTTATCAAACCATTTGTTAAACTTCCTTCTTCATGGAACCTATTTTCTTTTTTGAGTGTCTAAGTAACTGAGTAGCTGATATCATATCAGCTTTTTATACTTGTGCACAATATTTTAATACCGTACATAAACACCCGACTTATATATATATATATATAAAAATATTAATAAAAACATAACTTACAACACAAACAAGCATTCCGGAATACATTTTCAAGAAAAGATTGATAATGCGGAGATGATTCATATTTGGAAAATTTTTCTGAAATTAACTTCTCAAAATTTATGAAATCTTCTTTGGTTCTAGGATCACATTTGTCTATCGTATTTAGATCTGCGGATGTTACACCTGAAATATGAGGAATATTAATATAGCAAAAACATTGTAGGTTAGGGCTGCGCTGAGTGATAGAATTTTTTCCAAAAAAATTTCGATTCCAAAACGTTCATATCATTTGCTTTCAATGAACAAGAAACCTGAAAATCATCATCACTGCTATTAGTTGGATGTTAATGATTCAGTCGATTTGTTAGTTTCATTATCAAGCACTCCAAAGAAATGCTTTATTCCCCAAACAACAGATTTATCATGAAATTTTGTCTTTCGATAATTTTTTGAAATTGAGTGTTGAAATTAGGGCTGTCCAAAATAATCCATTTGTAATATTCGATCTCACATTATTCTCGAAACAAACTCGAAAATAAAAAATGTGAATTCTGGATTTTTTCCAAAAACAGTAGTGACCTTCCACAAAAAGTATAATTATTAAAGGACGTGTTCGTTTGTTTATTATATGATTTGTGATTCAAATAATCGATTCAATTTGAGAAAGCTATTAGATTTGACTCTGGGACCAACAGATATACGATTTTGGCCACCCCTAGTCGAAACTATGTGTAGCTTTGGTCTAGATAAAACAAAACACACTGAGTGAATGCTATACATTTAGGTTTCTTATCGCTTAGATTGCTGGCCTTCCCACCTTCCAATAAGTGACATGCCGAAGAATGGAACTTCTGTTAAATTTCCTTCTGTAATGTAAGATTTTCATGCAGCATCTGAGTGCAGTGAGTGGCATGCTGCCTGTTTGACAACATTAATACTGAATACATTGTTGGCAAAAGGTTCCTTAGTCAAAACATAACTAACCAAATGTGTCTTTTGCAACTTCGAAGTCTGATTCTTCTGATAATTTTTGAGCCAATAACTTATCTGCCATTATTTCTTCTGGAGTTTTTTCGGCAAGAGCTGCAAGTCTTTTGGCTTCTGCCGCTTTAGCAGCTTGCTCTTCTTTTTCTTTTAATTTTTTTGAAAGTGCTTTCTTTTTACTTTTCTTTGGTTCTCCTGATGCAGCAGCAGCTAATTATGAAAAGGTGTTTAATATAATATGTATTCCAATATCTACCTAGAAAATGGCAACCCTTAGTAATTTTAATTCAAAGACGTTTGAAGACAACCCCAATTTTACCAAAACTACAGTCATCGCACTTGTGTAAATACATCTCCATAATTATGGCTGTGACAACAACAACAAACCTATTCCACACATTACAGAAATTTGCTGTGGAAAAACTGAAGCAAACCTAATTTAAAATTCAAAAACATCGACTTCTTTTGCAAATACAAATATTAAAGTTAAATATCAACAGCTCAGTAGTCACTATTACACGATGTCATTCTGTGCAAATTAGAACTATTCAGGAATTTATAAAAGAAAGCCTTCATATTATTTTTTTTATTACCGAAATTCACTCTGAGCAAGGCCGGAAGCAGTGCCAAAAAGGAACGCAACAACGGTCACTTAATAGCAATGAGCTGCTAAAAGGTTTAGTACCAGCAACTGCAATCTAAATGGAAAATATCCCAAATGGAACTAAACTATCACTCAGGCTATCGTTTTTTTTTCACATATTGTGCAGCCATTTACTGAGTTCGCGTACTTTACTGAGTACTTTAAGAACATTTGTGCAATCATCTCAATTAAGAATTTTATTTTGCTGAGCATACGCCACAGATAGACAGAGCTTAAGATGCACATCTTAACAAAACATGTTTGATGGAAATATAACTAACTGGATACCTTCCTTCTGCTCTGGTTTCTTTTCCTCATCCTCATCATCCCAGTTATCCTTGATATCATCCTCCTCATCTTCTCCTTCCCAAAGATCAGTTGCTGGCACTACAGGTTTATCGATCGCAGGAGGTTCAAAATCTTCATCTTCTGCTCAGAAAAAGAAGGTGGATTCAAAATACAGAAAGGTAAAAATGACAAAGTTGAAATACCTCAAAAACAAATATAATAAAGATAGAAATTGATTGAAAAAGTTTGTTTAAAATTTTATTGGAATTCATTCTGAGCAAGGCCGCAAGATTTCACTAAAAGGATGAAACTAATGGCCACTTCAAAGAGAAGAGCAACTAGAGGATTTAAGCCTAGCAACATCATTCTAAGCGAAAAACATCCCAACTGAAACTGAACCGCCATAATAAAGTGCAAGTGAATGATCAAACAATAAATACGTTAGGACTATTCATAAGCCTGTTCCTACACGGCTTGAGGAATATTTAGGAATGGATTATTTAGTAGCACAGGTTTGATTTAAAGAGCATTGGAGACCAAAAGTTGGAAAATATTATGGTATGTAGCATTTTTCATTTTGACTCTGAAATATACCAAACTAGTTTTCATACAAATGTTGGGTATGGTAAAGAGATTGGAAATGATAATAGGTAACAGTTCAAAATCTCTTACTTTGCACCATTTTTTAAAAGACAAATAAGAAAGGGGAAGCAAACAACCATGAAATATGAACTTACAAATAAGATTATCACTTTTCCCCAATCACAAATTTTTTTTTCTAGGCATATTTTGTTAATGTATGTGTCACTGATATGTCACTAATATCTGTGATTTAGTATGTTTGAACATAATATGTTTTGCCCAAAATTTCATTGTTTATTTAACAATTTTACTTGTATTTGGAGAGACTTAGGTAACATGGTGAAATAACTTTTTAGTTAATTAAATTTATTTATTCTTATAAATACTATATTATATAATTTTTATTTATATATAATCAGATTCAGAATCAATTCAAAATGATGAGAATGAAAAATAAATACAGTATGTAAATTTGTGGCTACAAGCAAAAAAATCTGGCTATGGTCATACATTGTTAGTATGAATTTGTTATATACATGTATGGTAAAATTGCATTAGAGGTGTGATTCAAGTGAGAAGTAAAAGTGTATCATATTCAATTTTGCTAAACTCCTGAGTCCTGATGTTGGTTTTCAACTTTAAATAAAAAAAAAGAATCATAATAAAATTCAAATAAAATCGAACAAGAATTTTACCCCAGTCAGCCATTGCTTCGATTCACAGGTGATACAATGTAAGAGGTTGATTAACGTTTAAGGTTCTTCAGGGTTTGAAGAATATGAGGAGATGATAACTGTATTATATGTCAACAGTTAATCAAATCTGTGAATCACTACACAAATGAAGCTCTTGAATTACAGTATAGCAAACCTTTCAAGATTAAAAAAAATGTAGTTAGCCTTTCTAAATTGAAATAATATGCACTTTATAGATGTATTTCCAAAATTAACTGACATATTTCCTGTCACTCTGAATGAAAGTGCCCAAACTCAGCAGTGAAGCACTTTTGCCATCGACTTTTCATGAAAGCATTTTTGGCCAATGTGACCAAGTAATATTTTGAAAAGGTCACAATCGCATAAATTGACTCAAATTGTTATTGCACATCAAAGTGCCATAAAAAGACACAAGAAAAAAACTTTCACTTTACATTTACAAAACATAATTGTCATTCTTCATCAATATGGAAAGCATGGCTGAAACACATGCGGTATCAATCCGTGAATTTGGTTTAAAACACAGGAAATCCATGCGCATGAACATCAGAATAGAATGATCCACAAATTTATTTTCGGACCAACATCTTTTGATAATATGACAGAGAAAACTGTACATTTTGTTACAGAACTTTAAGTTCGATGTTGGATGGGTGCAGGTAACTGCTCTGTGCTGCTCTCATTTGCAGTACAGAGTATAAGTGATTGTCGATTAATACTGAATAAGTGAGTAGGATTCAGACAAAAAACGAAGTGTAATATGTCTGTACAAAAACTGGTCCTGAAATTCTCGAACTGCTACCGGTATAACTTAACTAAACAGTAAATGTAACGGCGAAGGATTGAATATTTGGGTCTCATGAAGTTCAGTATACCATATATCCGATTATCATAAAAATTTCCTATCTTGCAAGCGACTCATCCCAACCCGGGAGACAATGCCAGATGCTGGCAGCATTGGCACCTCCTAGTTAGGATGAGAATATTCTGCCAGTTTCTATATTAATGACATTCGGGAATATGGTACAGTACTAAACTTCACTAGACCTGATACCCGAACCTTGTATACTGTACCGTATATGGGGAGTAAAAAATATTTTCATCTCTATTCAAACAGATTACGGTAAATTCTGTTATACACAGTAAGGAATATCATCTGTTATCAACAGACTAGAGTAACTGCTAAGTTAAATTAGCAAAAATACAGAATACCGTACCGTATTCTGTGCTGTGTATCAGCACAGAGCAGTGGTATCGGCACCGTACTCTGTACTGGGTAGCGGGAGATCTCTGCATTGGACTGTTGAAGTGTTAAAATGTTTCAAATTGAAGAACAAAAAGGTCAAATTAGGTATAGCCTAAATATCACCAAGCACACAGGAAATTTTTGGGTCAATTTGAAAAAAAAAAACAGCAAATTTCAGCAAAAAAACCAAACCAAGCATGTTCTGATGGTGATTTCATCTTGCATCTTAAAAAAGTGACAAAAAAGGACTGCTAGACAGCTGGATTCTTGAGACAATTTAGTTATTTTTAGTGATCTGGTGATTCATCTTTAATTTTTTTTTATCTAGGTTACCGGTAGTAGACTGGTTGGGAAGCAATACCCTGTACCGGTAGTGGTAACATGCTGCATGTTGTGTTAGCCGACCTGCTTCTCAGACTCAAGACGTTCTGGAGAAATGGGTCACTTTATAAGCTTAGATTCATTCATCTACCCTTTTTCAGAAGATTCAAAATGTTAGGGACGATTAAAAGAAACACAACAATAACAAACGGAAGAAGCAACCTAGGTCAATTCACCGTTCAGCTGCACTGTGCAGTTCCGAACAGAGAGGGTGCGACGGAAGTTAAAATTTCACGTGCGCCGTGCTGACCGGAGTCAAATACCAATAACAATACTGTTCCAAACCTAAAAAAAATTAGCCATAGTAGAGTTTATTAAGTCGAAAAGCCCTTTCTGAACTTGTCGGATTAAAGCACCATATTTTGGGATTTAATACTGTTGGTCAGTAACGCAATTTACGATTTTGCTCGTCCCCAAAATCTGACGTCACTATATGGACGTCATAATGACATGGGAAACGTTTTTCCGCGATTCGGAATTATATATACATCAACATAAAAATGAGAACTGGAGAAAAAATGCCGTTCATGACTTGCTAAATTATAAAAAAAAAACTTCTCTTCATTTGAAAACCAAGCTCCTTGGAGTGTAGTTCCAGCAACTGTACCCAAATTGGAAAACATCCTATGTAGGAATGAACCGCTAAATTAAGATCAAGTGAGAGGTATTGTCGTCAATTGCGACACGTAGGAAGTACGTTATGCAATTTTAAACATTACACGTATAGAATACAAGATGTGCAAAATTCTCCGAAATGATATATTAAGATTTGAAATTATCCAAATATTAGAGAAAAATCTCCACATCGACAGTGCGCTAAAAATACTCGTGTATCTTGAAAAGTCGCCATAAATATGTTGTCGTATTTCCCTCTTTTTGTTAGTACACATTTTCGCCGATTATAAAACCCTACACATATCGTAATCAAGACTAGAAGGCACACAAAGAAAAATGTGAAAAATAAATGGAAGATGTAGTGAAAGCACTGCTTGAAATGTTACTAATATAAAAAATTTCATGGGAAAGGAAATTCCGCTTTCCCTGTACTCTGAATTAAGAGATATGTACAAAAAATGCCCGGATGAATTTGGCATTAACCACAAAATAAGAATAATTCTATGAAAAGATAGTTCATGTCACGTTTTCCTTGTACGTAATTTCAGAATTTTTTTCTGATCGATAATTGGTAAATAAAAAACTTGATTTTACATACTACATTCAAAAACTGTAATATTTTCACTTATTCACCTCATTATGACGTCTGGTATCTTGTTTTTAAATAAAGGGGACTCCGACTTTTTCATAATTTAGGGAGTCATGAATGGAAATTCTTCACTTCTTCTTATCTGATGCTGATATATATCACTCTGAATCACGGGAACGGGAGAACCGTTTTCAAAGAAAAGGACATTATGACGTCATACAGTGACGTCAATTTTGGGGTTGACCAAAATCGTAAATTTCGTTACCTACACTCCTAGCGCATCAAATTTAAAAATAATTTTTCAATTTTGGGGTCGACCAAAATCGTAAATTTCGTTACCTACACTCCTAGAGGATCAAATTTCAAAATATGTTGCCTTAATCCGGCAAGTTCAAAAAAGACCAATTTTCCAACTTAACAAATCTCACTAAATTCGACATTGGAGTCTAGAGTCTAGACTCTAGACGACTGCGATAAAAAAGACAGCTGGAGCTTGCCGAAGAATTTAAGCCAGTCGAAAGGATGAAAGGAAATGAAATAGCCTACACATTCACTATTAATTAAGGTAGATCGACCCCGAAAGGTTGTGGCCTAAGTTTTTTGCCCGCCGCAAATTATCGGCGGCAACAACCCTAATGACGATATTTAGAAAAATGTGTCATTGTGGGCGTGACTATAAATCAAGTCCACGATATATGTTGCATATTTTTTTTATTAAAATTCGCTCAGGCCAAGACTGTGCAGCGGGGCGGTTTTAAGAAATAACAGTGTGCCCGCCAGCACAGTCCGATAGACTGCGCAACCCATAAAACGCTTTCAGAAGACTCCTGTGTGCTGCAAAAACCACACAATAAGGTTCGTCGAGGATGATGCAAATGTATTGAAACGGCAACAACGGCAACAGATAAACATTAACACATTGACTGAAAGAGACACCGGACGACCCTGTCACCGCCAAGTCGGGTGGGCGGAAAAAAAACGTCGCTTACCAGCAACGTGGTAATATATTAAGTAGTGACCTTTGAACTCTCAACCGCTATATGGCTCAATTTAGTTAAGAATGGACCGAAATATAGAGAAGCGTCACTGTAACATTAACTCAAGACTGTAAGGAATATACCAAAAATCCAGTACCGTCACAACTGCCATACATCTCCTGAAGCCAATTAAGTACACTTAAATGCAAAGAGCTTCATCAAATGCGTGAATAGGAACTTAGGAATCCCCGTCCCTGACAGAAAGTAGTGAGAAGGCAAGGAATTTCAAATTTAGATATTCCTAAAAGAAAACAACTTCTTGCATAGAATGGCTTGTCACACTATGGAACGTCTACAGTGAATAGGTGTGAATGGGAAGCCAGTCGAGTGGACCGGTTGAATATGTTGCTCGGGGGAACGAGAGCAGAATGCTCCCTTGAACAAAGACCAATGTAATATCAGTAAAATTAACAAAAGTTCAAAGCCAAAAACGAGCATGCTGAGAACAGTGACAGCGGCACTGCCCCAAATTTGACTGCAATACTTCATGCATTGTCGAATTAGTGATTAGTACAGATAAACATTCGTTTCGGGAGAGAGATAATAGCGAGCTCGATATAGAGAACCGACTTCCAATTAGACTTGTTTAGCAATAATAGTGACATAATTGTAGTGTATGCTGCTTTTATTCTCACACAAATAAACACATAGTATCCAATTGTGGAAAATAAGAAGAATCAGAGACACAAAAATAACGTCCGTAGCACGACAACAGCAATCCAGAAAGAGAGCACATGAGTGAAATTACCATACAATAACTTAAAAAAGAGCGACCACTAGTGGATTGGGAAAATATATAACACTTTTTCTCCCCCCGCTTGTCCACATAATATCAATTTTCAGACATTTTCATTGTTTCGATCAATCTACTAGGCCTCACTCTGTTACGTCTGGGGTAACGAGAAATTTCAGATGACTTATTTTCATTAGGGCACTGTGTTTCGAAACTTTCACTACTATCATTATTTACAGGTAAATTTTCACTAGCACTGGTACTAGGCAAATTAACAGTACCGGTAGCATTTGATAAATCATCATTTGGCAACACAAAAGGCAATGATATATCATCATCAAAACTATTATCATGTGATTCATGCAAGTTGGATTTAGACATATCCAAAATTTGATCAATGTGTCTTTTCCAGATCATTTCACCAACTTTCACAATTTACAGGACTTAGTTTCTTTACTATAATTCATGAATCCATTTCTTGTTACACTTTCTATAATCACGAACTTGAACTCTATTTCCAAAAATTTCTCATTGGTTTCTGTTTCGGAGTTGTTCGCTTTTGCATCGAATTACTCAAATTCGGTTTCATATCTAATCTTGTTCGCAGTCTTCTTTTCATAAATAATTCAGCTGGAGTACATTTCGTAGTAGAATGTGGCGTAGTACGATATGTCAATAAAAATGACGCCAACTTCTGATTCAGTGTTCCAGGCAACTTCTTCAACGTTTTCAATGCAGTCTTAAAAGTACGAACATTTCTTTCAGCTTCCCCATTTGAAGATGGGTGATACGGACTTGAAAAGATTTGCTTAATTCCATTTCGCTTCATAAAATCACGAAATTCTTTCGATGACAGGTTAGCAGCATTATCGCAGACCAAAATTTCAGGCAAGCCATATTTGGAAAATAAATATCTCAAAGCATCAATAGTCTTTTCAGAAGTAGTTGAAGGCATCCTCAGCACTTCAGGCCATTTAGAATGAGCATCAACCACAACAAGAAAGTTTTCATTCATAAACGGACCAGCATAATCTATATGGATCCTCTGCCATGGTTTAGTAGGCCATATCCATGGATTACCAGGAGTAGCATTTGCAGGACTCCTCATCTCTTGACAATTAGAACAATCTCTAACTTTCTGTTCAATTTTTTCATCGATGCTTGGAAACCAAACATGCAATCTAGCCAATGATTTCATCCTAACCATTCCAGGATGATTTTCATGCAGTTCATCTAATACTTCTGCAATATATTTTTCAGGTATGATAACTCTGATACCCCACAATAAAATTTCTTCTTCCACAGTAATCTCATCTTTCCTCCTGTGAAATGGTAACAATTCATTTGTGATTTCCTCTTTTGCAGGCCAACCATTTATTGTATACAGCAACACTCTTGACAATTTGGGATCATTTTCAGTTGCATGCCGCAGTTTTGCAGGAGTAATGGGAAGTGTATGGACTTGATTAATGTTCATAATGGTTGCTTCCTGTTCCCAACAATCACGAATTTCAGACTGATCTGTTTTCATGGGCAATCGAGATAATGCATCTGCATTTCCATTAGATTTTGTGCTTCGATAGCATATTTCATATTTATAAGCCGAAAGTTTTATAGCCCATCTCTGCAGTCTTGTAGCAGCCAAAACAGGTATTTCCCTTTTCGGACTCAATAGCATTGCTAAAGGTTGGTGATCAGTCAACAATTTAAAATTACGACCATATAAATACACATGAAATTTTCTTACACCATATACAATTGCTAGTGCCTCCTTCTCAATTTGGGAGTAATTTTTTTCAGCACTTGTTAAAGTACGAGAAGCATATGCAATAGGTTTTTCAGTACCATTTGGCAGTATATGAGAAATTACAGCACCTATACCAACAGATGAAGCATCTGTAGCAAGTACTAATGGTTTTTCAGGGTCATAATGAACAAGAACTTCAGATGACACCAAAATATTTTTCAAATTCACAAAAGCATTTTTACATTCATTATTCCAATCCCATTTCATACCCTTTTTCACTAGTTATTAAAAGAATTAACAAGAGTAGACCAAATTTACGATAATAATTCATAAATGATTGCAATTGTTTTACATTTTTTTCAGGGATTTTCATGATTAATCAACCTTTTTGGGGGAAGGATGAATTCCTTCTGAGTCAACAATAAAAGCAAAATATTCAACAGATGGTTGCAAAAAAACGGTTTTAGAACGTTTAAGTTTCACACCAAATGAATTCAATCTGTGCAACAATTTATCAAGAAATAATAAGTGACTATAATCATCCTTTTCAGTGACAATCAAATCATCTAAAATACAGCCAACATTTTGCAATCCCTGGAGAATTTTCTCCATAGTTTCTGAAAAATACTTGGGCTAGCAGATGCACCATAAGGCAATCTTAGATATTGATAAAGACCAAGGTGCAATTGATAGTAACATATTTCTGGGATTCCTCATCAAGCATTACTTGTTGGTAAGCTTCAGAGAGGTCTAACTTTGTGAATTTCTTGCCCCCATTTAATTTACTAAACAGATCCTCAGGTCTCGGCAAGGGATATTCAGGGATGTCCAATACGGGGTTTATGGTTACCTTAAAATCACCACAAATTCTTACAGAACCATCAGCTTTCAATACAGGGACTATAGGAGCAGCCCAATCAGATGATTCAACTTTTTTAAGGACCCCCATGTTTTCTAATCGTTTCAGCTCTTCCGATATTTTGTCTCGAAGAGCAAAAGGTACAGGACGTGGTTTAAAGAATTTCGGAATGGCATTTTCTTTCCCCCTCAGCTTTGCAGTAATACCGGTTATAGTACCAAGGGAATTATCAAAAACAGGATATTTTCTCAAAATACTCTCTAGCGTTAGCTTAGAATCAATACGACATATCCTATGCCAATTCAATTGCAACTTCAATAGCCAATTTCTACCCAAAAGTGATGGACCGTTACCACGTACAATTTGCAAAGGTAAAATTTCACACTGTGACTCATATTCAACAGTAACATTCAATTTACCTATCACAAAAATATTTTCACCGGTATATGTTGTCAAAACAACATTTGATTTCAGCAAAGGCAAATGTTTAAAATTTCTTTCATACATGCTTTCAGAAATAATTGACACACCACTACCAGTATCTAATTCAAAATTACAATCACAATTTTCGATTCTCAGAGGAACTACTATTGGACTATAAGAACTAGACTTTGTAGTAAATACAGGACACATTTCATGTTGAGTACAGTCCGAAGTCAGGTTGTCATCATTCAAAGTTTGCACGTAGTCAGAAGTTGAAAACTTCTTATTTTTCAGAGGTTTAGGACCTCGCTGCATTGGACATTTCCGGTTAATATGCCCAAACTTCTTGCATTTGTGGCACTTTGCATTTTTGTTAAAACAATTTTCAGCAGCATGATTGCTTTTCCCACATCGGAAACATTCTTTGAATCTTTTATTTTCAGGACGCTTATCATATCTTTGTTGATTTCGAAACTGGTAAACTTTAGGTTTACTTTCATCTACTGGCAACTTTTCAAATTTACTGCTCAATTCATTGGCTTGCTTTTCTGCCAATTCCATGCCAGCAGCAATGTTTACAGCATTCTCCAGAGTCAGGTCAACTTCAGTCAATAATTTACGTTTCATGCGAGTTGATCGTAAACCACTCACAAATCTATCTCTGATGGAATCATTTAAGAACGCACCAAAGTCACAATGTTCACAAAGCTTCCTAAGTTGTGCCAAGAATTCACTCACAGTTTTTCACCTTCAAGTTGAAATCTTTCATGAAATTTGACTCGTTCTGCTATCACCAATGGGTTTAGGGTTGAGATGCTTGTTCACAAGTTCTTTCAGTTGGACAAACGTTTTTAACACCAGGCTTTTCAGGAGCACACAAGTTTCGGATTAAACTGTATGTTTCAGCCCCACAAAACACTCAATAAATTGATCTCTGCTTTGCAGCATCTTCTATTTCATTTGCTTCGAAATAATGTTCTAAGCGTTCAATATATTCAGACCAATCTTGGCCAGTACTATACTCATCTACTTTTCCAAAAGTAGCCATTTCAGGTACAGCACAGTAATTTCAGCTACGGAATTCAGGCTTTTCAGGCCGTGCTCAATCTGGATACCGGTAGTCTATTTCAGCCCAAACTTTTCAGATTCTTCAGTCTTTCACTCCGATGTTTTCAATCCCATCCTCGTCGCCAAATATTGTAGTGTATGCTGCTTTTATTCTCACACAAATAAACACATAGTATCCAATTCCAACACCACTTTAATAAGAAGAATCAGAGACACAAAAATAACGTCCGTAGCACGACAACAGCAATCCAGAAAGAGAGCACACAGAGTGAAATTACCATACAATAACTTAATAAAGAGCGACCACTAGTGGATTGATATTAAATATATAACAATAATCAATCCATGTCCGTAGACAGTGCGAGTCCATCGACACAAATATTTGACGATATCTCTATTACAGTGCTGGAGAGTGAAATTGGACTTGCATTCGTGTTAGTGTAACGATTACTTGATAAAACCTTGGTCATCTTCGAGTTGAGAGTTGGGATGTACCGATGTATCGGTATCGACGAGTATCGTCTATTTTGGAAGTATCGGTATCGGCCGCAAAATAGCCGATACCACCGATACCTTTTAAATGTTTGAAATTTTGCTCTAACCGAGTCCTAAATCAGTTCATACAGGATCCAACCAACGTTCACTTGCATGACAATAAGCTGCTACAAAAAAGGAAGCGCCAGTCGGCTCACCACAGTCCTCGACATATCAAACATTATATAATGAAGTGGATCAGTAGCTTACTTGTGGATGGATTGTTAAACCTGTCTTGGATTGTTAAACTTATGTTCCTTTCTACCTTCGGGTCTTTATTTTTGATTACTGTAAAAAGTTATTACCACGCCTAGGGATACAATTCTCAGATTCAAGGTTGGAATTAATTTGGGCAATTTAGCCTTCTGAATATAGTCTCAAGAATTGCGCAAACATACAAATATGTACTCGTTTTTGTGATTTGGCAATTTTTTGATTTTCCCAATCAAGAATTTTTATTTTGTCGGGAACTAATTGGATTAAATGTTGTTCGATTATTGGATTAAATGTTGGGTGTCTTAATGCTGACGTTAATTTTGGATGTTGTTTTTAAATATTTCTGTTTGCATGAAATTCTACAACCTTTTTTGTTATGCAATTTCGTTGTGTTGCTTCAAGCACATTTCATTTTTTTATATTAAACTGTGATGCTTGCGTATAGAGAAAAAGTAAAAATATCAATTTCTAGGTTTTATCAAAATCTGGTTACGGACCTTACAGAAGGGGGTGAAATATACAGTATGGTAGACGGATAGGAATGGGAAAAGGCCGTAGTAGTGATAACTATTCCCACCTGGATGGCGCTGCATTGATAGAAAACCGTGTCACTTTTACCACTGTGCCTGGTGTTCCACCACCTCACCTTCCTCAACTATAGAACATGTTCGCTAAGGATGACAGCTCGGCAAAACACACGTAGGATGTGTGAATACCACAAACCGTTAACAGAATATAAATAAAAATTATTTTTATAGACATTTCGTCAGCCACTTGAACGTCTCGAAAATCGTTGCCAATCGGACAATGCCATATATCTATACCAAAAAAAAAAAAAGAATCCTGGGCAAACCGAAAATTTAAGAAATTTTTTCGTTTTACTCGTATTTTGCACAAGGTCCAGTGCAGTCCAGTCCATCGAAAGCGCCAGCCATCTCTCTGTGGTTGGCCATCTTGATATTTTATACCATAGTTTACTGTTAATTTTAATAAGATTAAGTTGAAACTCGCGAATCGGTGGATATTATTACAACTTCAACAATAGCAGGGTATAAAAACAAGAAGGCGACGGCACGTAATATCATTGTCAGGAAAACAAAGATGTAACACGCTTCATACAATCAATGTTCACATATCTTTTGTTAAGTATGGGGCACTGATGGATCACGCCGCCGAGGCGCGGTCCATCAGTGACTCATAATTGACAAAATTAAATTTCTGAAATGTAATATAAGGTTGTTGTCATTTGGATTTTACAACAAAGCAAACGAGTCAATCGAAAGGGACATTGTAACAAATTGTACGGTCACAGAGAGACGTCAGAGTGGATATATTATAATAAACTGAATTAAAAATGATTTAATAAAATGGGTTGCCTTTCTAGTAAATCAGTGAAGCCAATAAATCCTAATCTGCCAAATTCTGTGGCAAACCACGATCCACAAAACAGACCAAGAAAAAGCGTTTCGGAAGATAGCGGAATTAGTTCCAGTGTAGATGATGTAGCCAAAACTGGAGACAAGACATCGACACCGAACCAAGTGTCATCAACAAAAGGTGAGCATAAGTTTACAAATTCAGACGCAGACGAAATGCAACATGAAAACCTAAATAAGAATGTTGGTTTAAAATTGTATTATTACAAGATATTTTGGGATACTATTTTCATGCGCTGATCATGATACTTTGCACATTGGTGACAATTATAGATGAATCAATCACGATGCCCGTAATAAAATCATCTTTTTTGGTATTATTTTCACAAACTGACGAAAAATTGGGGCACGCAGTTAGAGAACAGACTCCTTTGCTTTGTAACTACTGCCCTAAGACTTTTCCAAACGTGTTTTTGCCTCTCGTAAGAGGTGCCTAAAAAAAGACAAGTGATAAATAGTTCAATTGCTGCCCAGGACAGATACCACTTACTGCACTCAGATATATCAGCTCACTTCTGCACGCAATGTTTTCAGTTTAGGGGGGGAGCAGGTCTTCGCCATAACAGTGGTCGTTAACAGGTTCCTTTTGAGTGATGCTCTCGACCTTGCATGAAAGGTCACGGACGACAAGGCATAACAATAATTCGACCCTCCCTTTCCAAAAAAGTTGTCTTTGCGTGTGAAGTGAAACCCGATGTAGTTAATATTTGGGGCGTAGAGATGGAAAAATTCACGTTCACCGTCTAAATTCAATATATATCAGGTAGGGTTTTTAATACAATTCAGATCGTTTTGGTCTGAAAATTCAGAATTGGCCCACAATATTCGATACTATTTTTTGCGCGTATCCAGGGATCGGATATTTATTTTATGTATTTGTAATCTGTACAAATTTACATTCCTTCTAAATCTGGCGATTGTGAAATCATCTAACGCTCAATTGTTTTCTTTTACTTGCTATTTCCCATAACGAAGGATAATTCTTAAAATAGTGGTTAAGGATGTCCATACGTACATGACATTGGCGTTCAATTTTATTTCAGGAGTTGCATTTCATATTCCGGCTTCTTCACAAAGCATCATAAAAAGTCATCCACCAAAGCGATTCACGGTAATATTGAAAAATTTAAAAATTTTTACCTGAAGTATATTTTAAAATACTAATACCTAATAAACATCGACGATCTTTATGTTTCAGTCATATCTGCAAGCGTCAAGAAACCCAACACTGGAACCAGTTGATTCATCCTCTCTTAAACACGAACAAATAAAAAAGGTTTGCTTTAACAACATAAATCTAGTGCTTTGTCTGCATAATTTTTTTTTTTTTTCTTTTTTTTTTTTTATAGCAACTTCTTAGAGTGGATCACCCCGTCCAAGGCCCTGTAACAGCGGCCACTTATAGACGGACAGGGTTACAATTACTGGAAAGATATCATCTTTTCCTGTTCGGCTTAGCCTACCCAAGTTATTACACCCTGGGTTGAGTGGCGGGCATGGATAAGCGTTTCCTGTTCGGCTTAGCCTACCCAAGTTATTACACCCTGGGTTGAGTGGCGAGTTGATTCATCCTCTCTTAAACACGAACAAATAAAAAAGGTTTGCTTTAACAACATAAATCTAGTGCTTTGTCTGCATAATTTTTTTTTCTTTTTTTTTTTTTATAGCAACTTCTTAGAGTGGATCACCCCGTCCAAGGCCCTGTAACAGCGGCCACTTATAGACGGACAGGGTTACAATTACTGGAAAGATATCATCTTTTCCTGTTCGGCTTAGCCTACCCAAGTTATTACACCCTGGGTTGAGTGGCGGGCATGGATAAGCGTTTCCTGTTCGGCTTAGCCTACCCAAGTTATTACACCCTGGGTTGAGTGGCGGGCATGGATAAGCGAGCCGGACTCGCCGGGGCTCGAACCCGAGATCTTCAACCTGCGATGCCAACATGTTTAACCACTAGGCCATCGCGCCTCACAAATTTACAAGAAGGATGCTTAGTTCATATTTATATTTCACACGCAAATTTTTCTGATCGTGCGTTAAGCCAAAACTGCAAGATGAACGTGGGCTTGATTAAAAACACGACAGAAATTGTGGAATTTTCATTAAAAAAAACAATATGACTACCACTAGAACTGGGCAAAACGTTTACAATTTTGAATTTGATTCGATTAATTTTTGCGGATCGAATCGCTTAATTCACTCAATCGTTTGATTCATAAAAAACCAAATAACCATTTTTATTATTACAACTTGTCTCTTTTTAAAAAGGAAGAAATTTAAAAAAAGAAAATTAAAAAAATGAAATAAATTTATAGAAACAAATTATTCATATTAGCATGCGCAGACTTTGTATTGTCAATTCACACATACCTTAAGAGCAAAACTTTTCATATTTTAACCACAAAAAAATGGATTTTGGTCATATTTGACCAAAATCGATTCCATTTTGTCGCTATAATACGAAATTCTACTTGATTCAGCAACTTTTCGGACGCTTCGAATTCCTACGAATTGATTCGAATAATTTGTGCTTAAGATCGATTCGAACCAACGAATTAAATTGCCCAGCCCATAATTACGACAAGATTTTTTTTTAACAAAAAAGGTTTGGGCAGATGACTTAATCGGAAATACATTTATGAATTTGTCAAACAATCATGGATGCGTGATTTATTTTTAAACATATTTTCTCTACAGCTGGTTTTGAAGCAAGTTCAAGCTGAAAAACTTCGTGAGAAGGAGAGGCATTCAGTTGTAGCTCGACAAAAACGAAGAGAAGCACGGGCACGAAAAGTGCAAGGCAGGGTAGGTTCTAAATAAATATTCCTAAAATAGTAATAAGCCATTTCGAAATAAGAATAGGAGAATTACATTGAATAATTTAGGTTAGAATTGATTATTTTTCAGAAGAGAAAAATGATGGAAGAGACAGAAGAAGGAATGTGGACAGACGACGATCTAAGCGACATAGAAAATGATCAGAACTTCAACACGAATGAAGGTGATATGCGATTCAGGGGTACAAGCAATATAAGATAGGCTGTGGGATTTTTACGTATATATAAGTAATATTGCATGTAGATATGGGCTTTAGAATAGTCTTAACACATCTACTGCGTGTCGTAAGAGGGGACTAAACGAAAGCAAATTAGTGGTAGGTGGTTTTACTATCGTCCAGTGCAGATACCACTCAATGAGCTTTACCATGGCAGTTCAGTTTTCTTTGGTTTTTCGTTTAGTGCGTAGTTTCTAGTACTACATCCTGTAGTAGCTCTTTGTTATTAAATGGCCGTTAATTGGTTCTTTTCACTGCTTCCGGCCTTGCTCAGAGTAAATTTAAATAATGAAAAGACCGGAATAATAGCAAAAACATCTTTGGTTTGAATTATTATTTTTTTTTTTAATTTGCTCAAGTTAAGGTTTACCAGTCGTCATAGTGTCAAGGCAAATTCGGAAAACTTCGAGACCGGATATGTTAAACCTATAGTTTAATCGTAAAATATCAAACTTAATTTCTGCAGTTGAAATCGCTCTTTTGTGTTCTAACATGTATTGTGAAAGATAATTATCGATTTTAAAACTTGAATTTTATTTCAGATTATGATCTATCAGCAGACGAAGATTTCGTTTAAAGTTACCTAACGATATAAAAGCAGTTATACGGTTGACCCCCCAAATACTGCTGGATATCTACAACATCTTTATACTTTCAATGAACGTTACTATTATTATATCTTAAACCAACGTGCAATAAGTACCTGCTAAATTGATAAAAAACTGAGGTGTTCGATTCGGGAATTTCACGAATTATAACTCCGATAAAGCATGCTTTGTGAATTTGAGTCCTTCATTGCCAACTTTCATCCCCAACTTTTTCGTTCATACGGTTTTATTTGAGAATTATTTTATACTTAACACAATATACAAAAGTATGCTTTTAATATACATTTCGAAACTATACATACAAAACGTTTTGCAAATATTTAAGGATAAAATTTTTTCAGTATTTATAATAGTTTGTCAACACATAAAAAAATATTAACTGGAAAAACGATACAAACAAGGAACAACCTCATTCCACCAATCTTTGAGCTCCCACTTGTGGTGGTTGAAGATATCATTTGTGTTGTCGTTATTTGAATTGAAGAAGCTACAACATATGTTTTTATAATTAAGTTAAGATATTTCCGCCGAGTTAGTTTGATATTAACGTGCATGTCAATTCACGACATAATATGTTTATTAGTATTGTAACGCATAGTAAGTAGGGCTGGGCAATTCGATTCGGTGATTCGAATCGATTCGAAGCACAATATATTCGAATCAATTGTGAATTGTTCATCGAAACAAATACTTGCTAAATGGACTAAAATTCTCATTTTTAACGACAAAATGCAATCGATTTTAGCCAAATTTGATTAAAATATGATAATTGTTGCTCTTAGACATGGAGTGTGAATTGAATATACATTATAATATATAAATTTATATATATTTCACAAGTTGTAATTGTGAAAATGGGATCATTGTTATTCACATCGAACTCGTGATTCGATCCGATTCGAAAAAAATATTCGAATCAAATTCGAATTCCGAATGATTCGGTTTTGCCCAGTCCTAATAGTAAATAGCTGGTTAGAGTAGGGTTAAAGGGAAGACAGCAAATCTCGTCTCACAAAAAATTGCCAAGCGTGAGTGTGCGTTACGCAATCTATCCGTGACTCTTACTGGTCAAGGCATAATCTGGGTAATTATCCAGATTGCGTGTATTTATACGTTGTTTTCTGAGAGATGGATTGTGCTGTAGATTCCATGTACCAAGTAATAATATCCTTGATGATGACCGAGTAACCTATCTTTAGTAACAATGTTATTATAGATGATCGAAGTATTTTCAGAATTACTTCTTGTTGGAGAAGTAGAATTATGAGCGTGTTTCGCAAAAAAGCTATCCCGTTCGTTTTCGATTTTATTGTCGTCTAGGGATAAAAGAATGAAACAATTCAAACACTCACAGATAACATCAACACCTCTTCCACTGGGACTGAGACATTCTTGAACATTGCATTCTTTCGAATCAGATTCTCTTCCTCTTGTTCTAAAAGTGATTCCGTTTCCACAAGTTTTACTGCATGTTGACCATGTCGACCAAACTTTTACTGGATGAATGAAAAAGGAAATGGATAAAATGGCGTTGACTCCAGATAGTTACGCTGAACAGATGATTGTACCCGATATACACGTGCTCATGCACTGGTAGCTACGGCTGGGCAAAACCGAATTATTTGGAATTCGAATCTGGTTCGAATATTTTTCCACATCCCATCGAATCACTAATTTTTTGTAAATATCAAATACCGGTATACCATTTTTACTATTATACCTCGTCCCCATTGTGAAAATGAGGGAATTTTTATATTTTGTAGCGTAATTTCAATTCCCAATAAGAGCAACAAATTCATATTTCAACAACGAAATATAATCGTTTTGGTCCAATTTGATCAAAACCGATTGCATTTCGTCGCTAAAAATGAAAATCCTAGTTCACTTAACAAGTTCTTATTCCAATGAACGAGTTACGATGGATTCGAATTAAATGTGCTTCGAATCGATTCGAATTGCCCAACCCCACTAGTACCAAGAACAGACTGGGTCAGAAATAAAATGTGTGACCAATAGCTTGTAGTACGTTTTGGTTATAAAGAACCACCATGTACCATATACGAGGGGGGGATGCCCCAGTAAATATCGATTTGACTCTGCAATTCAAAGATCCGTGGTTTGAGTGCCAGAAAATCCTTTTCAATGATCAACCTATACAGGGTGTAACTAATCCGGTATACGTCGGCGATCCGCAAAGCGCACGTGTCTTTTCAATAGAACTTCGTTAGTTTATAGTGAATTCGAATATGAATATTATCTAGTATAATGAATCGATCAAAATGAGTGTCCATGAAAATGAATGATAAGACAAATATTTTCTGGTTGTGTCAAAAAACGGTCCGAAAGTTCCCTCTATTGCCTATAGTATAGAAGAGAGAATGCCACACAAACCTTTAATTCAAACAGTTTCACATTATGTCAAAATATATTTGACTGAGGTGTGGTTTTTTATTCAGATCATGCCAGAGCACTCTATACTTGGCCCATGCTTGGTAATTCATGCATAGAATTCGAGGCAGGCAATATGCAGGCAGATGAAGTATACTATACACTATGGTTTTACGTTTGGTAAAGTCACGATTGCTGATTTCAAGACTGAAAAACTAGTTCTGGTATACAGTAAAAGCCACCTTATAAAGTTGTACCAAAAAAATCCTTAAATGCAGTTTTAAATTAATCTTGGTGATAAGTACTGATGAAAAAGCAATATCATCTTTCGGCATAAAAGTTACAGATTTGATTCATCAAAATCTAAATTTGTGACGTCAGGATTGGAAAAATTAACATAATTTGTCACCTGATCAAACCATCTGGCAAAATTTTGTAAATATTTCTGAATAATGCGTTTTTTTATATTTAGCTCCAAGTTAAGCAAAGCGATAAAATGAGTACCTGTCGGCGGCTCATTGTCAGCCTCCTCCGCACCCAGTGAACCGCAGTATCGGGACCAAGACACACCGAAAGGAGGTAGGCCTACAGAGTCCTCAAAACTGGCGGCGCGTGGGAAAGGGATTATGTGTCCCCCACGACATTAGACGTGGTGACTGTCTCCTCCCCCAAGATTTTGAAATTTTAAGAAAACTATCTTCAAAATCACGCGCAATCACCTGTTATGGAGTCTTATTGTTTTTGATTCCCCAAAATGGTGTATTTTTCCAATAAAAAGGCTAATAATTTTTTGCGAGCTTCGGCGCGGAAGTTTCGGTAAAAAATATTTTTTTAAGTCCCCCTCCCCTAATATTTGAAACTTCAATTAAGTGCGAGGTATGAGATTTCTTTACAATGCCTATCATATTTGCATAACTAAACCTTGTTGAATGAATAACGAAATAGTTGAATAATAGAAACCGAACGACGCTTTAGAATAAGGAACAACTTATTTTGGGAGGAAGGAAAACTGAGATTACGCCATAGACGTATAGAATGGTGAACAATGGTTCCGCTGTAAAAAGCTTTGTCAGTATTTTATGTTACAGGGCGTGTTTGTGGAAAATTATGTTATTTTTGCTATCATCGGACTTTTACTTGAACGTTGAATTGCCGTTTAATCCAGGGTTGTATGCCAAATATCGAAGTGACTTAAATATTTCTAATAAAATATTCTGCTCCGACTGATTTCCCACTCAAACAGATTTTTAGTCATAATTGTAAACAAGCCATTGTTTTAGAGTTTTGATATTGGGTTTTCAGTTTTTGTTTCCAAATCATTTTATATATGAATATAAATAAATGCTTACTCACCGTTTCTTACAGTACTGTCCTCATTTGCTAAACAGCTTACAGCTAATGTCATCAAAAATCCAATGACTGAATTTACTTTCTTCATTTTACAATGCAAGACTACACAATTTAATGCAAAACAAATGTAGCACGCTTTCCTGGAATAATCGTTAGTTAACGTAATTGAAATGTTTATATATCAAGAAGAAACTGATATAGTTTTTCCGTACTCGGGGTATGCCCTAAGGTCACTTCCCGAATACTTTTCGTCGTCATAATGTGGATTCTATTTTGGGACGTGCCTGCCATGTGATTGTCACATGCCATAGAAAAAAGTCATGGTCTTTGTATATTGATAGTCAAAAAACGTTTATGTTTTATTAAACTTGAACCACGGATAGTCCACATGCCTTTCAGTGGCTCTTAACAAAAGATAATCGAAAATAATTTCCGATCCTGGTAGAAAATTTTTGTACGATAAGTATCCGACGTGGGTTAATGTATTCCCATTTCGCAAAGGTGACAAAAACGTGAACAATATTGCTTTCTCCACCCTACTTCGCTCAAGTGTCAAAAATCACCAAACCTCTCAGATAACTAGAAAAATTTTCAGCCCTGTAGTTGTGAGCTTCTTGCGCACCACAAGGGGCGACTAAAAAGAGGAGATATACTGGTATTACCACCAACAGTCCAGCTCTAGCAGCAACCGAATATACAACCTAGTCCTGTATTAGATGCTTTTTATTTGCGGTGCATTCATTGGTTTTACATTTTGCGTCTTTGCTATTGGTTCATTGCTGGGTGCTTCTTCCAACCTTGCTTGATAATTTCGTGCGTTAGACACTATCTGATTGTCGTCAAGTCTTGGCTGCACCTCTACGTATCCCGAAATATAAAGATTTCGCTTAAAAAGAACTTCCTGGAACCAATTGCTAGATTGCCTTCCCCATTTTATAGCGTTGTACTATACTGCAAGTGAGATTGAATTCTTAGATTATCTATACTGTGTGCGTATTGCTAATATCCTGAATACACTATTGTAATTTTCTGCTCCATCCGTGTTAAGATTACTAATATAAAAGTATCCAACATTACGTCACTATATTAGCGGGAGTTTTCTCATCGCACGTCTGTCTGTTCGATTCATCCATCAGTTGAATTTGTAATCGTCTTTGGCCCGGATTAAAATCATTTATTATCATTATTGTCTGACGATCTGTCGCGTCTACGATTTTTCACGCAAATTATGCGAAACATATCCCAACCCGGAAGAGTATTTTGTTAAGTATGAGTCACACAGGGATCGCGTCTTGTCGACGCTATCGATCAGCCACCCATACTTAACAAAACATGCTCAGACAGTCTTTTTCTGACTGGGATGAGACATCATAACGTTGACATTGACTCAAAGTTATCAAAACTCTTTGAGCTCAGTCCGCGATATATACAGTACACTTAAGCAATCTACCTCTGTTACCCAGTAAGAAATATTGTTCCGAACAAATTTCGTTAAGTATGACTCACTGATGAATTGCTCTGCTAAGGTGCGGTCCATCTGTGGCTGATGCTTAACAAAATGAAATTTCTAGTTTGGCAAACTACTATCGGCTATTTTTGGAATCTATTTTTGTTTCTAATATAGTAGTACTTGAACGAACCTAGTTTTGTCAAGGATGGGTTACTGATCGATCGTGCCGTCTAGGATTGGCTCATCTGTGATTTACGTAATCTAATCCTTCGTATGCTACTACTTCAGTGACTCGGCTATAATATTTCGAAAGGGATTGGAATAAATTCATTGCAGCGGATCAAATTAATATTTTTTTTATAAACTTCAAATGTCGTTTTTACCGCGACAATTTGCTTTCATTGTTAAAATCCATAAATTCACTAATTTCCGACATCTATTTTTACCACCCAACAAATTCAATGTAGTCACTATACAATAGTGACGTGAACAAAAACAAAATAATTCGACCAGAATCGAAATTTTGGTTGCACTGCATCACTAAAATTTGATAATACCACTTCGTTTCACAAGTTTTGTTCGTATAGTGCCATAATTACATCTCATTAAAAAAATTCGTTTTTCAATTCGAATCGAATCACAGAATCAAACTGCCCAGTCCTACCTGGAATAAAATCTGGATTTGATTTATATTTTGACCAAGAGTCTAAATACTATAAAAATATAATCTTAATAAAATTATTGAGGTGTCAAAAATCTCACATTTTTCACATCTTGTCTGATAATATAATCTGTAGCTTATACATGAGAAAGTAAAAGCTACAAACCGAAATCTTTTTTTGCGATTACAAGGAATTAAACTATCAAACTCCATAAGCTGTATTTGTTACTTTTTGACGTCATTGTATCATCAATCTACATCACGTAAACCGATAACGGATATGGGAGAAGTGTTCGTGTGAGTTCATTGAACCGATGGTCTTTACTAGTCAGAGAAGGTTCTTGCAAACTTGTTTGTTAAGCATGAATCACGGATGGATAGCGCCGCTTAGACGCGGTCTGTGTGTGATGTATGCTTAACATAATGAAAAATCTGACTTGGTTGAGAGAACTTCTCTTTATTTCATGGGCGTTTTGATGAATTATATATAACGTGCAAAAACTATCGTTTGATTGTGTTAACAAATGCTGAACTCTTTCGATACTTTTGTCGGACATGTTTTGTTTACAGCGGGAGGCTTTAAAGGATCGGAGCGCCGAAGCGCGAGTTTACTGAATTTATTTCCAAAATAAGACTTCGTGGGCGCGATGGCCTGCTGGTTATCATTCTGGCATCGCAGGTTGAAATTATAGAGTTCGAGTCCCGGCGAGTCCGGCTTGTTAATCCATGCCCACCACTCAACTCGGAGTGTATTAATTTGGGCAGGCTAAGTCGAACCGGATTGGTCATATCTTTTCACCATCCCTATCCGTCTATAAGTGGGTTATGGCATAGGACCTTGGTCAGGGTTATCCACGGCAAAGTGTGACTATTAAAAATACTACACTAGACTTGTCGAATGAGAGTCTTATGTATAAAGATTTTTAATTGTAGAAATGATAACTAAGATCTTCGTCTATAAAGAATCACATCTCAGGAATTTGATTTTCCTCGTTTATCTTTACCTGGTAAACTAACCAGGTAAATGGGTCATTTTGAACGAGTGGGTTAGCAAAATTACTAGATACTCTATTTAGAAAACAATGTATATCATTTATGTTTATGGTAGAAATAACTTATGTTTTTAATATTAAATTAGCTTTAGCCTAATTTTGACGATAAAATTAGGTTAACTAGATCAGCACTTCATCTATAGTTGTGGAAATACTGGTATAAGTCAGCTGGTTTATGTAATTACAGGATTGTAATTACGTTTCTCAACTACTCATACATGACTAACCACAAGAGATTTCTCTGCTTCAAAAAGTAAAATTCTAATCATTTCATTTGTGTGTTTTTTATAGATACTTTAATAATATAACTTCATGAAATCGATTTATGTTACGGCTCTTTAATCCATGCACACTACTCAACCCGGGGCGTAATACATTGAGTAGGCTAAGCCTGACAGGAATGATCCTTCTTTATAATAATTAACCTTGTCCGTCTATAATTCGAGGATTTGAATAATTTGCACCGATAATAATTCTATTTGGCCTGTCCAATCAAAAAAAATTTAAACTTAGTTCAATGATGGAGCGCCTTGGTGGTGCGTTCCATCAACGGTCCATAATTGGCCGAAAAAGGGGGTTTTATAGCTTTATTTCGATATCATCGAGTAAAATTGCTGCCAAAAAGCATTAAAATTACTGCACTTTTGTTACAGTGTATAGTTATGGCAAAGTAGGCGTTTTTAGGTAAGGATTTTTTTCATTATCAAACTGAAGAAATCCATCAAGGCAAACGTACTATTAATGATATAAACGAACTTAAAGAGGTAATGAACTTTCAATTTGTACCTCTTTAAAGGAAAAATAAATTCGACCAAAATCGAAAATGATTTTTTTTATGTATTTGGCCGTTGAAATACAAAAATTCGACTCATCAAAAAGTTTGTACTTCGAAGCGAATCGAATCGTCGGATTGAATTGTCCAGCCTTATACATGGTATATTTGTAACACAAAATGACTTCGAGTCCCAGTTCTCCCTCAATCAGTGTTAAACACCGAATCTCGTCTCTCGCGCTTTTGTCGCGTGCATATTTTCTCCCAAATTATACGGAGTCTAGAAAAAATATTACCAATTTTTTTCCCAAAAAACGCTGCCTGCGACTCTGTGTAGGTATAATAACACAAATGGTGAATAAGGTGAATTTAAGAGATCAATATTGTATGGTGAGTTCAACGATTTAGAAAAAAGTACAATGTGGATAAAACATTAAACAATTAAAACAATCAACTTGAATTTTCTCACAATCATAAGCACTATAGCTGTGAACTATATAGGGTATCTGACGATTTAATTTGGTACAATATGCAGCAAAATCATGATTTATGTTAGACTCTACGCTATGTTATACAAATAGTGTACACCAAACAAAATTATATTTCCGACGCAAAGTAGGATAGTATGAATAGTATGAAAAAAACAGCTCAACTTGTTTGTCCACTACAATCTTTCTATTTTATTATAGATTGGTCAGTACTATTTGTGCAGTTGCAGGTACTACAATTTGAATTAATTCCACTATAGCCCAGTCAAAAATATTAATATTGTCAGGCATGCGTCACAAATGGATCGCGTCTTGTCGACGCGATCCATCTGTGACCCATTTTAAGAAATCCGGTTTAGGCATTTTTTTCAAAATGGTATGTGTATTTTTTAATTTGTGCCGTTTAGGCACTGCCTTAGCCATTATATTGTATAGAGAGAATTATAATATATTGAAATAAAGAAATAACCAATTTCAAGTACGTTATTTTTAAAGCATCTATTCCTACCAAATAAATACTGTTCACTGTGCCCAGCATTGCTTAAAAATTCTCAGAGCAAATTCGGAATAGTAGAAAATTTTTTTTCAAATCTATCTTTGATTATTTACAAAAAACCTCGTTTTACTAATACCAACAATGTAATCAACGAGTAGCTTTTATGATTTCTCTGATGTTTACAATTAAAAACAAAAATCTGCTCTAAAAGATGTAAATTAAGATGTCGTATTCATCGATCAGTGTTTTAAGTTTGTGGAAACTTTCAATTTTATAGCTGTGTTACTTGATTGCCTATTTGTAGTAGTTAGAAGAATGGCACAGAAGTAAAAATAAAAATTGAAGTCATAATTTATAGTGAAGAAGAAAAAAATATTTACAGTGCAGAAACTTATATATATAATACGACGTTGAAAAAATTGTAAATAATATTTTTGAAGAAGAAGGGCAAGAACGGCAAAATAAGACACAGTTACGTCAAAAGTTCACTGTAACAAAATGCAACAAAATCACTGGTCTTCAACAGTCATTCTACATGACGTTATTGCAAAAAATAAATCATTGTCGTTTTTGGCCAAATATGGGGTGTTGATGGAACACACCGGGAAGGTGCGGTTCATCTCATCAACATATCGTTTTTTTTAACTTTTGAAATATGCAATTACTGCGAATGCCCAGTAACTCCGCTGTACTTTTGTTACAGTGTAAAAAGAAAATTTATCATCTATAATGAGAAAAAGCAACAAGATCTTTATATGTTCTGCTCTGACCCTATTAAAATTTTATTTAGTCATGCATGGGCCATTGATGGAACGCGCTTCGGTGGCGCAGCCCATCAATCACTCATACGTGACGTTGCATGTTAATTCTTTCCGAGGCTGATTTTTGACTTTGGCTGTACTATTGATACAATACATTATAGTTTTGAATAAGGATAGTTATATTAACAACTGCGGTTAAAAGTGATATCAACAAGATCTGGAAAATTTAGTCATGTACTGTAATAAAGGTGCGGTAAAATCGCCGATTTTTGACAGTAACTTTGTTCTGCGATGTAGAAATACAATTAAAAAATCTCATTCATAGATATATTTTTGACTCACTGAGTTTAACTCATTGCCATTTTCAAGTTTTCCCCGAACATGTTTATGGGAATCTTTAATTTATGCATTTCCGAAAAAGTTCGACAAAACAAATGCGATAAATGACAGAAAAACAATGATTATTTTTGAAGGCCATATTCCGGACGCTGCCCCATCTCCACCCTTTTCATCTTTTCCTCCCGAGGAAGCATCTTTACCGCGTCGATTTGGAGGATCTCGTTCGTTATCTTTGTCTATGAAAAACAGAATGCCATTTATCAGCTATTTAATGGAACATTCTTTTAGCAAAATCGTTAGAGAAATTTTTTAAATTGAAAAAGTGCTACAATCAGTCAGAGATTTTTGAGTATATTACTTTTGGTTGGTTATGACAAATAGATGGAAGGTACATATGTGGCTCATGCCCCACATAATGAAATTTGTGATACAGAATAAATGGGCCTAATTTTTTTTAAATTTCAGAAAAAAATATCACAATAAAATGTTTTAATCCATAAGAGTTCAAACATAACAGAACAAAAAATATTTTGTTAAGCACTCGACAGGCTGGACAATTTAGATTCGAGTCAAAACACAAAATATTCTTAACAGTCGCGATACCAATCGGTGAATTACATTTTCTTATGCATTTACTGATGACCTGGGCCTTTGCGGCGCGATTATACATAGCAAAAGCTTTTTATCAACTTTTTCTGACTGGAAAGAAACAAAAACTAGCAAAATGAGGTGAAACCTAAAAAGATTTCAATATTTCGATGATTGAGCAAATATTGAAAATAAACGGACCGACCGAATAAGCGATTCGATTCAAAAAACTTATCCGAATCAGATTCGAATTTCCAATGATTCGTTTTTGCCCAGGCTACTGGTAACTCCCACTTCACAAAATTATTATTTTTTGATTGGATACAATACTTAACTAACAATTTTTATCTTTTCGAAATAACTTTTGTTATTGTTTCAAATATTCGGAAAATAATCGGTTCTATGAAACACCACAAAAACCGACCCATTGATAATTGGCAGGAACAGGTATCATATTTATTAGTGATTAAATATGTTAAATGTATTAATTCATTACCTTTACATGCTTTGATTTCACACTTCGTTACAGCATTGTTTTCACCAATACAAGGTGGTCCTTCATTTCCAACCATACAAACTCTCTTCCTTGATTTGCTTCCCTCTCCACATGTTGTTGAACATGGTGTCCATTCAGTCCATCCTCCCCATTCTGAATGACGCAAAAAAGAAATGGTGCTTGGTTTTACTATCACTCAAGGCAGATACTACTCAATCGTTGCAGTTTATTATAATGGTTCAACGGAGTGTATTTTGCTGTTTCGCGTATTTTATTTGCTTCTCGCCATATATCCGTGATTTTTAATTGACATTTTTGGCCAGTATGGGGTGTATGAAGACCCCATAATTGGCTTGAATCTCATCCACATGGCGTTTTTTAACTTTGGAAATAGGCAATTACTGCAAATGATCATTAAATTTTACTGTACTTTTTTTCACATACCTTGCATAAAGCGATCTTCAAAACAAGACTGGAATTTCAGTAACAGTTCAGCATGAGCCACAAATGGATCGCGCCTCAATCAGTGATTATTGGTTATTCATACAAAATGTGCTTTACTTACTGGGCATTAGCAAGAATCAAAGCATTAAATACGGGTGTTCCTTCAATTCTGCACGTGTCTGAATCGCCATAATGTAAAGGATCACCCCTGACAACTTGCATACTGAAAGTAACTCAGAAAGGGACATAATTAGTGTTGTTGGGAAGATATACACAGTTCTTACTTGATTTTGTGCATTCTGTCAGCTTACATTTTGCTGTTTCCGTTTTATCACCCACACAACCCCGACCATTTTCACATGTTCTTGATCTTGTTTTTGTTCCTTCATCACATGTTGTATCGCAACTTGACCAATTCGACCAAGATGAAAATGCTACAAAATTGATAATAATATATGAAAAATGACCAAATCAATATCAGTATCGTAAAACACAAATTGGACAAAAATATTTTTTTCGTCTGCCTTTGTTGCGAGTGTCTAAGACGTAATAAAAAAAACCTCCTTCCCGTAAAATCAATCTGCGTGATGATGTAAGTCAATATGTTAGACATTATCAGTTTTTAACTAAAATTGCATGTTTGAAACAAATAGGCTGATGCGTAGGCAAGTAAAGCCAAGCAAATCATCCTTAGAACGCACAAAAATTAGCGAGGAAATGCTCATGGTTGATAGTAGTTAGGATAGGGCAGGATTTCATTTTTATCCCGCTAGAGAGGAAATCCGAGAATGCGTCTTAACCATATGGCGAACCACGAACTCTCGTGAAGACACCAGTTCCGAATCGCGGGTGAAGATTTTGGTTTTGACGTTTACTCATTTTTCCTTGGTTCCACGGACGTGGTTGTTTTGATATATATTCGTAATATCGTCGGTATATGACTAACCATTTTGTTCAGCCTGGGAATCGATGATTGGCAGAAGGAAAGCTCGTCGATTGATTGACAATGTCAACCAATTTTAAAAACTTAATCACATTTGAAATTTTGAAACATAATCTAAAATATTATATAGTCTCCAGTTTTCTATCTTATATATGAGATAATTACTTTTACCTACAAGTTACCCACAAAAAAAGAATTATATTAGTTCCTTTAAAAATATATTGAAAACAACTGAATTACCTGGGCATTTTCCCGTTCTGCATTGTCTTTGTCGTGTAGCTTCTCCAGTACATGTTTTAGGTCCGGAGTTACCAACGTTACATATTCTCTTGCTCGTTTTCTGTCCTCCACCACAGGATACACTGCATCTTCCCCACGGTGACCAAGGACTCCATCCTAAAACATAGAATATTGTGATTAAGATTTTTGTTTAAGAATTGACAATTTCTTGTTGGAAATACCTAAGCTAGAAAAATACCAAATATATGATGTTAACTATGAACCAGTCTGCCTCGTTGTTGATAAAACAAAACCTTTTATTAGAGAGCCAGAATCGGAAATTTGATTTTGTCTAGCATGAGACACAGATGGATCGCTCCCTGAGGGCGCGATCCATCAGCGGCTCATGCTTGACAAAACATAATAAAGCATTTTTCGAGTACCCATGACGTACTGGTACATCAATAAATCACGTTCAACAATATATGTCTTGTATATATGCTTACTGCTTATAATAAAGAGCAGTTGCTTGCTCTACATTTTGTAGCTTTTTAAAAAACATAGGTGACCGCTATTTGCTGCCGTTGTGGCTTTGCCATAGCAAATAATTCGATAACCCATAAACATTAAATAAAGATTTGGAGCATAAAATTTCGTCGGACTAGATTTAGCCACCGGGTTGTGATAAAGAGTCATATTTTATGAGAATTTATTACATTTTCAATACATTTGAAAATTTTTCAACTTATTGAGCAGAGAGAGCAGTGAAAAGAATGTACGTAGGTCTGGGGAAAATCGAATTTGAGAATTAAATTCAGATTCGAATTGTTTTCGGATCGAATCGCTAATCCTACATGTTTAGTAATTATCTGTTTTTACCATTACAAGTTATCTTTAATGTCGAAATCAAGCAATATATAGCTACGAATCCATAAATACATATGTACCAAACTATTTGATGCCATCATTTCATATATAGTCTTCAGGGACACAAGTAAGTATCCCCAGATTTTATGGCGGAATAGGTTTGACACCACTTCATTTTACACGTTCTAGTTCTTGTGGCTTATTTACCGATAATTTGTGTTTTGGATAGTCCAACTCTAGATGCACTACATTGTCTATTTCAGCCTTACGTATGATGCCAATATAATACAAAATACATTATATCGATTAGGCTATGTAGTTGCATAGGTTTTACTTGGGCTGGGTAAAGTAAAATCAAGTCACCAGAAATATTTCACTTTACAACTAGCTAGAACCCATATTAAAAAAACAGGTAAACTATTTATTTGTCGTTTCAAAACATTTTTTTTTTTTTTTTTTATATAAATTTGAGGATTGAAATCACCGATTTGTTTATTTCAACAATATGTTCACAATAAATCTATGATTCACCTAATTTTCCTTACTAGGTACCCGCGTTTTTGAACCAGGTACAAAATTATGTTTTGGAGTACCTAGTTAAAAATAAGGTAAAATCATCTGTTGTAACTAGTAAATTAACGAGGTAAAACTTGAAACAGGAAACGCGGTAAAGGTTGAGCTGCGTAAAGCAGATATCCGTGAAACTAGGTATACTAAGTACATCTACCTAGAATTACTAACATTAGATAAGACACATATCTTCTATACATATACCTGAAGTTGTACAAGCGGGAGTCGAGCAAAGTTCGGCTTCAGTATTCTCTCCCTCGCAATCGTCATCATTTTCCGAACTACAAACTCGAGTCCGGATTCGGTTTCCGGATCCGCATGATACGTCACAAAGTCCCCAAGAAGACCATTTGCTATATTCTGTTAAGAAAATTAGACCGTTGAAAATATATATTCACTGTGTCAAATGTGCAGTACAAATGTACTGTAAGTAATTTTTCAAAAGTAAGTGAAATTCAAAAGTGATGTCAAGTATGGGCTCTGATGGATCGGCGGCGGTGCGTTTTGATGAGCCCATACTTGATCGAAAAAAAATCGATTTTATGATGGATCGCACCTCGGGTAAAATCACTGTTCCATCAACAGCCCTTACTTTTGATCAGTGTAAGATATAATCGTTTTCTACAATGAAAAATAATGCAATAATATTTTTATAACATTATGATGCAATTTGCCATCGTCCATAGTAGAAACCACACAGTTTTGTATGTAATGTTTTTTAATTACATTACAGGTGTTGCTATTGCTACATATTGTAGTAGCTTATTGCCAAGTAAGTTTTGCAATTTGTATTCACTGAATGCATGCAGACATTATTGTAGAGAATTTGGATCTGTAGAGTTTTATTGAAAAGATAGCACGATTCGAGTGTGGGGCAATGGAAAAATATCATGTTACGCTCCTAGTACTTATTTTTGTTATTGTGTAACGGGTTCCTCGAAGTTTATTTCTGTTTGTTGACATCAGTAAAACCAAAATATTAGTCATCAAATTTAGTCGAAACTCTCGCCACTACAATAACCAGAAAACATAGATTATGAAATTAGAAAAACAAATTCCATGAAGAATTAAGTAACCATAGAAGTACATTATTTGTGTACTGTAACAAAAATGCAACAAAATTCCTGTAATACTGTAGTAATTTCAACCATTGATGCCAAAATAAAACTAGTAACTCTTTTGGACAATTAAGGGCTGTTGATGGAACGCCCCGCCCGAAGCGTGTCCATCGACAGTCAATACTTGGCATAAATCGCATCGGCATAAATACATTCACTATAAAAAAAACTGTAAATTTACTGTGCATTTTACACATTGTACATGAAAGTGGATTGTGTGATAGATATAATTTATCTTATTTATAAACAATTGAAGATTAAATGTTAATGGGCGAATTAGCTCATTTATTTATGCAAAGGAATATTGGTGTTTGAAAATCCGGATGGAAATCAGAGGTTTCCTGAACTCAAGCTTTGGTGGAAGGTGGTGGAAAGAAAACCCACAATTGCTCGACTTTGGCCTGCAGGCGTCACGTTCATAAAAAAGAAATTTGCAATAATTTGACGAGAAATTTTTATTCACCAATCGTATGCGCTAGATGGGTATATTTTAGCGTTATAGGGCAACCATGGATCGCGCCGACGAAGAGCGGTCCATTTGTGGCACATGTGCAATTCGTATTTCACAGTTACGAGGATTTGAGACTTCATATTATTATATTGGTCACACGAATGTGTTCCTTCTATGACGTGTTAGAAATCTTACTTGGACATTTTTCTTGGTTGCATCGTTGTCTCTCGTTTCGTGGTCCTTTACAATCTCTCCCACCAACACAGCGTCTTTGTCTTGTCATAACTCCTGATCCACATGTCTTTGTACATTCGGACCAATCTCCCCACGGTGAAAATACACCTGGAGTAGAATAAAAAACGTGATATTCGCACCTCGATGCCGCTTGAAAAAGGTTTTTCATCAACTTTTCAAATTACCAAACATTTAGCAATATAGCAAACCTTACTGAGTCGCCAAATTTTTTTTTTATAGCCACTTCTTCGAGTGGATCACCCTGTCCAAGGCCCTGTAACAGCGGCCACTTATCTTTCCAGTAGCCTACTCAAGTTATTACACCCTGGGTTGAGTGGTGGGCGTGGATAAGCGAGCCGGACTCGCCGGGACTCGAACCCGAGGTCTTCAACCTGCGATGCCAACATGTTTAACCACTAGGCCATCGCGCCCACTAAAATATAGATAAATGGACTATTTATAATCAAATTCAGCCATCTATTAACTAAAACTACCATAAACTAGCAACGCTGACCTGGGCACCTATCGGTATTACAAGCATCAGTTGTTTGAGTAGCTCCCTCACAATTTCGTCCAGTAAGACATCTTCGAGTTTTTGACTTGGATCCACCACCGCATGTTTTTGAACAAACACTCCACGATGTCCACTCCGACCATCTTGGAGCTGAAACTGTAAAGGTAAATACAGAGCTCAAGTTTATAATCCCATTACATGCTAGTTATTTTCAGTATTTTTGTTTAGTGTTGTTTCAGGCTTTCTGCATGATGAATTATTCCATATCCGAATAAAAAAAATAGAGTTACACATGAGCCACAGGTGGATCGCGCCAACGTGGCTGTGAGTCTGTGACTCTTGTCTAACAAAGCACAAAATGGGAAAAAAAACATTTAATTGCAAAAATGTTGTTTTCTTCATTTGCTCGCAACATTTACCTACACCTTGTGGATAACCTTATGCAGACCATTTTTGAGTCGAATGTTGGCTACGTCGCGCTATTCTGGCATTAAAGAAAATGGCTGGCGCTAGTAAATTTATATAGTTAAACAATATATCAAGATATACCACTTTCTCAAAGACTAAGACGTCTGTTCAGTAGTCTGGCACCATTATATATAAGTGACCAAACGGCCTCATAACCGTACAAGGAGATAGCAGTGTTGATTATTAGGAAGTTTATTGGCAGATCCTTTGTAAAATTTAAGAACAATCAAGGAAATCAGGTTCGTCGAATTTGAAATGTGAACGGAAGCAATTCTTGCTAGTTTAAAGAAAAAAAAAAAGTTCGTCCCATAAAAACCATTCATGTAAAAAATTACGCTGTTAAATTTTCATTTCGTTCTAATGTCTATATTGTGCCAGGCCTGGAAATTCAAAACTCAAACTTAAGGTGTTTACTTGCTGCAGAAAATTCAGAACAAAATCAGTTTTTGCAACAATTCGGTGCGTGTGGTTGAGCCTTTATGACATGTTGTTAGGTTTCAAAAAAAAAGCTATTTTCTTTTATTTTTGTTTCTATTACTTCGCCTGGAAAATGTCAAGAATTTCAATTTCGGTAAATGGATTTGTTTTGAAGTTAGAGATAAAGATGCAATAAACAACTTGGGCGTTGGTCTGGCTATCTGATTCGGGCTTATTTAAAAAGATCAGATAGTTTCTTTTTAACTGTCTAAAGAGATTGTGTCAGTAAGATAACATCAAATTCACAAAAAACGCTGATATAAGAGCTGATCACAAAACATAATCTAAACAGAAATTTTATTTTGTCAATCATAAGACAAAGATAATGCGTCTGGCCGGCTCAACTCAAACTTGTCAAAACAAGTTTAAACTTGTCAAAACAAGTTTTGCCATTTTAGAAATAAATGCTTAGTTTATCTCGTATAACTAGTTTACCGACTGGAAACTAAGTGTAAGTTATCAACGCTTCAATTTATTTTGTGAAAATATTCTTATACTATAGCTAGAAAAAAAAAATCAATACTAAAAATCTGTTTCAAAATAATTTACAGTTAGGAATTGGTACATGGTGACAGAGCAAAGACGAAAAATTTCCTCAAAAGGATCTCATCAGTGGGTTTTCATTTTGTGCCAGTATGACTGAAAAGGCGCGGTCCATCAGAGGCACATATTAGTAAGATTGCTAGCACCCTTTTATGAATAAAACATATATGAATTTTGTTTTCGCTGACGTATCGTTTATGATAAAATAAATTATTTTACAGATATTTTTCACAGGCCCAAATATAATATCGCAACATGATCCTTGGACTGTACTGACAACTTCAAGTTATTGCTAACAGAAAAACCTATTTGTATTTGAGCCAATTGATTTGATAGACTAATAAACTGATTCTTTGGGTGATTTATATTTTTCTTTATTGATTTTCTTTTATAATATCTACATAAAAAATTAAATTGCTGGATCAACATTTAATATTTTCGCTAAGCAGGGATAATTTTAATACGTGACTAAAAATAACAATTCAAATTCTAATACAAATTAGTTTTCATAGAAAGACTATGTATTATTTACATAAAGTTTTTTCTAAATATGCTCCAATAAATTTATTTTGTAAATATGTCCCACCAAATCCTTACGAATTTATTAAAGGTGATTTTTATCAAAATTTGTGAGATTTATTAAAGTACACGGAGTTTGTACGATATAAATTACATTATGTTGCAAAGTACAATCACAAAATTTACATAAGTCAAAATTTATCGTCAAACGCGCTACAAAATTCGCTTAATCTTGTTTACTATTTATTGATTAATCGTCTTTTTTCCTTGAATGTGCACAAAATAATAATAATTTCAGGTACATCGGAGATAAACAGAAGATGAGTCAGTCTTATCTGTGACTTACATAAATTTTCAAGTTTGAAAAACTTAGAGTGAATAAAGTTAAAAGTTATGCTATATTTAGCAACATATGTACAATAAAAATAAATGTAACATAAAATGGATTTCTACTGTATTTATGCTAAAATTGGTGTGGGATGAATTATAATCTGCAATTTGGGCCAATGATGAATCGTGCAGCGATGGCGCGATTCATAATTAGCCCATACATGACCAATATCAAAATATACTTTAAAGAGAACGACAAATTTATAAATAACTGCAACTTGAAATACGATTTGCAGTATCTTATTCATATCTTCACTTTTATAAATGATTTACATTTGTTCGGTCGTGAATCAAGGTCGTGAATCAACCAAAGAAGAAGTATCCAATTTGAATTGAATTCTTTGACTCAAGGTACTATTTGACTCAAGTGGGATTTAATTACTAAATCCGCTCAGATTAGAACGCGATAACAGGCGGATTTGCCCTTTTTATAACCACCAGATGTATTATGATATACGCAAACTTAAGACCATTTGTCATATCACGATTTCATTAAATCTGAGATATCTGATTTTTCCAAGAGGTCATTTCCCATTCAAAATCTACTAAATAGTTGGATTTATTTTTTGCGGTGAAACTTTCGACAATTGTTAGAAACGATGTTTTGAGAAAAAGTCTATTTTTTGCATAATCTGGATTATATCATTTTTTTTCTAAATATGTCGAGAGCTAATATAGTACACGTACATTGCGTTTTTTTCTTTCAAAATAAAATAAATACATAAAAATGATAGTTTGTTTTCTACTTTAATTTTTTGAGAAACACTTCTTCATTAGAATCACCTTAAGTAAGGGCCCCACATCAGCAACCCTTATTCTTTTTTACTGTATTTACCCACCCTAAAAAAGACAAATCTGCGTTTTTTGTACGGGATGTAGTCAACGATATTACAGCGAATGTATTATATTCGACGCAAAGCACATCGCCAGATAAATCAGGATTGGCATCAAACCGTCCATGGCAAGCCAATTTGGCCACCACGCTTGCGAAATCGGACAAAATAAAGTCTGTCTTATTTCTAATCCACCCACCGGTTTTGCAAGGTCTAGGATTGCAAGCTCTCGTTTGTTCTTTACTTCCCGGACATCTTGAACCTGAACTGCAAGATCTTTTCTTTTTCTGAATTCCACGGCCACAAGTTACAGAACAATCCTGCCAACGACCCCATTGTGTCCAACCACTGCCTGGAGCTGTAGAAGCAAAGCAAAAAATAAACATTAAATTGGGTGGTTCCAAACTCATGTTAGTATATCTGTAAAAATGGTTAGTTTACATATATGAAAAATTTGTGGATCGCCAGGCGCAATCTATCAGCATCGCAGGCTAAATAAAAATAAACTTTTAATTCGGAAAAACGAAAAATATTTAAATATACAACATAAATAATATAATAGGGTTAGTCGTTTTGCTAATTTGCTGAGTGGTATAGATATTATCGTCCAGGGCAGACACCGCTTACTTTACTGCACCATGGTTGTTCGTTTCCGTTAGAGATGTTTTCCTCTTGGAGTACAGTTGCTAATACTTCCACTCGTAGAAGCTCTTCGCCATCAAACGACTACATCCGTCTTGCATATAAGAAATTAAAATGAACAGAATTCCACAGCGATACAATCTGATGATCCATTACGTTGATTTAGTAAATGCCATCGAGTTGATTATTTTTTATATTCTATTATTTATATCCTTTTTGTTTAGTGCACTTTACGTTTATACTGTGGTTGGTTTTTATGCAAATCGCAAAAAAAACGCATAAAAATCTCGATATAAATAACTGAGCAATACCATTACCGACAACTCGCAAATATCACGATATATCAAGCATTATGTAATCTATTCGTGTGACATATTATAATCAATATTTCATCAACTCTATGATCAGACTATGGACGAGGTTACTTGAGAATGACCTAATCCGAAATGTCAATTTAATGACCTTATAAGGGATATCCTGTCTCATATTAAAATAGACTGCAACATGACAATGACTAATCGAGAACAGAAGAGGTCATTAGACTTGGCAAGTAAAACATGATTTGGCAGAATATTTGAATCGTATGAGTATAATTACATCAATTGATTGGAAACTTTTTAGAAATAAAAAAAATGCTCGGTTGAAAATCAAAATCAAAATTTTGGAATTCGTAATACATGTTCAACAGAATGACAATACATACAACCCAGTTTGGCAAAATTCAAGAGCGGATCACTGATGGAACGCGCTATTGAGGCGTGCTCCATTTATGGCTCAATCTTGAAAAAATGAAATAAACGATAGAGCAGTGCGTTGCCAAACGTAATAATTTATGTCACATTTGGGATCCGATATAAGAGGTCTCATATGCCTAATATATGGAGCAATTGGGACAAACATAGATTTGTCGAAATGGCGCGATCCATATTCAACAACATAACGTAATTCGTGGTTTTGTGACACCGCCGACTAAACTAAATGTCTGGGTTTATGAAATTAAAACGAGAAATATTATGAATTTCGTTTTTGGAGAACGATTTGGGTACAAAATAAGTTTACGATTTTTAGACAATATTAAAATACTAAAAGCTAATAAATCTTACTGTACGCAAACAAAAATATTGTTGAATAGAAACGTCCGACTTTATAAAACTCAAGTCTATGCTCTAAAAAATGATTTGACTACATTACAGTTTGATATTCTACATTTCAACACTGTATTGTCGGAGTTCCTGCATGACGTAAGACGATAACACTCACTGCACTGTGTTGTGAGTTGTACGTAGTTTTTTGCCATATACGTGACTTTTGGGTTCATCTTTTTATGCGCCACTTCCGAGCTGGCATTCTAATCAAAAATTTTATTTTGTTAAGCATATGTTACAGATGGACCGCGTCTGATCGATCAGTGACACATACTTAACAAAAGATGTTTGAAGGAAACTTTGCCGATACTTTTATAAAATGTCGAACAGTCCGAAATTTTATTTTCGTTATTTCCGCGTGATGCAGCAGTGACGCAAGCTTAACAAAAACCTGCATGCGCCAATGGTGTCGGAAGGCCTGAAGTTTTAAGGGGGGGGGGGGGGGGGGGGGGGTTGGCATAAAGAGAAATTTAGAAATTTTATTTTTTCTGTTAAAAGTGAATGCGATTTTTTTGCCCTTTTTATGTCAGATATCGCCAATTTTGGAAACAGAGCAATGACGGCAAAGGCTTAATAGGGGGGGCATATGCCTGTCCCTCCCCGGGCTCCGCCGCTCTAAGTAGTGTGCAGAAAATATTACCAACTGGGTAATGTACTTCACTTATTCCAAACTAAAGGAGCGATCACAAACTAAACTTTCTCAAACCATGACATACCAGGACATGTTCCTTCATTGCAGGAACTAGAAAGTTTGTTTATACCAGAACAAGATCTTGGATTCTTGCATTTCCTAGTCTTCACTATCAATCCAACGCCACAACTTTTTGAACATTCGCTCCACTGCCCCCACGGCAAGAATTCTGAAACAATAATCTTGTTATTATTGTTATTATTTATCCTTTATCCATATTCCAATTTGTTATTTATCCTTTATCTAAATTTGACTAAATGTATTTTGTTAAGCATTAGTCACTGATGGAGCCCACCACAGAGAAAGAATATTTTTGGTCGGGAATATTACATCAACTTGAAAATTCTATTTTCCATTTAAAACTCGACACGGTTATAAAAATGTACAAAAAATCGAATACGAGGCCAATAGTGATAAGACGATTTTCTGATGAGATAGAATAAAGACTTTTAAAGATGATAAAGTATTCATATAAAAAAGCCTATCCTATCGTTTCGAATCAAATCTCTCTAATTCTAATTCTATTTTTCAAACTTGTGTAAAACATTCCGATAAATAGTTTTAAACATACCAAAATTTTAAAATATTTTTAAATTTGAACCTATTCCTTGCAAGTGTTGCTCAAAACTCCAGTCGAATCATAAAAAGTCATAGATATGATTATTCGAATCAGACATGTATACGAATCCACTCGAATATGGAATCAAAATATAAAGCGAAATGTCAAATTATGAAATTAGTTTTTTCAGTGGTAACGGTATCGCAGTAAAATTGAAAGGACTTAGGCTATTGAAAAATCCAAATAATATTGACATTTACAACCTTTTCTGGCACATGAAGTACAAGCAGTACATTTATGGGCGGACAGCAGTCACTTATGGACGGACAGCAGTCACCTATTGACGGAAGGCATGGTCAGAGTTGTTGGAAAGGTATGATCTTTCCTGTTCAACTTAGTCTAACCAAGTTACTACACCCTAGGTTGAGTGACGGGTATAGATTAACGAGCCGGAGTCGCCAGGACTCGAATCCAAGGCATCCAACCCGCGATGCCAACATGTTAACCACTAGGCCATCGCGCCCACGGAATACTTGAAGTGTACGTGTGTGGGGGTCGTAATTTCAATACGATCCTACACACACGTAGACTTCAATTAATGAAATTATAAACTTACGATCATCGCCATTTCCCGTAGGCCCCGAAGGCCCCATACTGCACAAATTTTGGGAACAAGTAAAGGTGATTTCTCTCGCTTCCCCTTCGCAATCTCCAGCAATGAAGGTATTGCAAGTCCTCTGCCTTTCCGCAAATCCTCCTATACATGTCTTAGAGCAAGTTGACCAAGGAGACCATTCGTTCCAAGATGCATGAGTACCTTTGATGAATGGAAGTGAAATTATAATTTAACATTTTGTAGTTAAATTTTGTAACTGAGGTAGGCTACACACATACTCACTAATTTCTGAGTAAGGGAGACATTCCCTTCATCAACGGTCTTCAATTGCAGATTAAAATGTCATTAAAATAAAATAGGCGAAATAATTGAGGGGCCTCGGCACATTATCTCAAGAACATCGATTTTTAGTCGATAATTTAGGGGCTGAAAGTTATTTTCCAACTGGAACAGCTTAATGCTGAGAAATCCATAACAACTTTTACAAGATTCAAATTTAAAATGTAATATAGACTCGCCAATTTTATTGAAGTTTGTATATTATGTCATATTGCAATGGGAATGTTTAATACAATTCTAAGAACTCATAGTCAAAAAATTATTTCGCTCCGACATGACGTAATTCGATACATTTATACCCAATATTTCAGCGCTGATTAAAAAATCATTTTTTTTTTAATGATGTGTTACGGCCTGTACGTGAACCTACCGAGGGCTTTTGAGCAAAAACCGTTACGTATGGACCTTTGTTGTGTCTGTGCTTGTAGCTGTAATATGTTACAGCTACTGGGTCAAGATCGGCAGTGAAACGGTCAAGCATCGAACAGACAATACGACTGCGCATCGTCGAATTTTTGTTTTGGTATTGATGCCCACGTAATTTTTGAATGCAATATGTTATAGCTCAAGATCGAAGTGACGTGAATGCAACTCCACGGATTTGATGTGTGTTTGTATGTGCTGTCGGAGTGCGACATTTCCTTAAAACATTGAACCCCGGCTTTATAAATGTAATCAAATTCTTTCGCGATTTGTTTATTTTCAACAGATATCAATAAGATACCATCTTTGGCTCGTGCTTTAGAAAATATAATTATTGATTGAGGATGGGTATTTTTAGTTGGCAATAAATATGAATGGCAAAGTAAAACAAGGGCACATAACGTGCAGTTTTTCTTGTTTAAATATTTTTTATTAAAATTTGCTGACAAGGAACCAGCTAATCTCCAAGTGTCTAAATAGGAAAATCCACTCTAAAATGTGTGAAATGTCCTTCAAGTCAAAAACATACCAGCAGAGAGGTCTGAACCAATTTGTGGTATCTGTCTCAGACAGCAATTTCTTTAGGATAATTCTGAAGCCTTCTGAAAATATGGGCGACTGAAACGCTTTAATCTGTAAGGGACTTTAAATATAATCACATTACTCACCATCGCTGTCTTGGTCTCTGATTGTACTAGTGCATAAATTGTCTTCACAAGTATCACCTTTGTCACATGCGGAACATGAAGGCCCAGCAATAAAGGGATGTCTGAAAAGGTGATTTTGTAGTGTCAAGGTTCAAGTCTCTGTAATTGTTATAACAGTCAGAGATAAATTTTTAACCATATTCTTTGTCTTGCATGGGTCTCTGACGTATTGAAGAAGTGAAGAAGTTCCATTTTGACAGAAAAGGTTTGATCGAACACGCTTTTTACGAGAACCGCTGTAGGCTGGTAGTGGAGAGCACACGATTAGGCATGATTTCACCTCAATTTCAAAATATGCGTTTTCAACTTAAGCAACATGTCTGAGTTAAATTTATTAAATATTCAGTTGTATGCATAAATTATAGAAAAAAACGTTCGCAGAGAAAAACGTTAAAATATTGTTGGATTTATGTAACCATGAACATTTTAAGTTGAACCATATCATATGAATATTCACAAAACCCTTTTGGTAAGGTTTATATAATAAATTCCGAGTTCATGGTAACGGGAAATTCTGAGCAAATATTTATTGTGTATTTTTTCCATCATCGCGCAAACCAGTTTTATTTCTAGATAAAATCTTAAAACTTTTGACATTTGACGTTTTTCTTCCATAAGTAATATTAATAATTGGACATATAATCATTATGTAATGTGTTATATACAAACCCAATTCTGTTTCCAATAAACCTGTGTAGTTTTTTTGTTATAAAACACGTGCATGGGTCAGAATTTAACGTGAAAATAAATATAATCATAGACAAGAGCAATCCGTCTTTTCATAACAAAAGATTAACAGCGGCGGTCTTCCACAAGCGTCAGCCAATCGCTGCTTTTGAAACAAGAAAAAAAATTGACACTCTTCCCTACCACCCCGGTAAATAAACGGTTATAAATTAACGGAAAAAACCAGAGATCCCACTCTACTCGATGACATCATTTCGCCAACAGAGAAGGAACTGCGGGTCTCACGAAGTCTACTAATGCAATGAAAATGCCTAATATCTTGCATATAAGCTGAATATTACCATGCAATAATAAAGCACACAGGCGCATCCAGCGTTGAGGCTAATTGCTGCAGAAATTTTGTGAATCATTCATAGAAATTCCGTTTTACAAAATCACAATTATTACTTCAACGACGTTTAGGAATTATATAATAGATTTATGTAATTAATATAATATTTAAAATTGCTTGAATAAATAAATAAATAGGGAGCATAAAAAGTAAATTAGTATTAAAACATTAAAAGTAGATATTTTTTGGGCCAAATAAACAATTCGCTCATTTTATTTGAAGCCAAAAATCAAAAAAATAGCCCACGTGCTAATGCGCTTCTACTGATTTTTATCAAATACTAATGTGTTAAGATTGACCCAAACCTTCCTCATAATAGTCTTTTGTTTGACACAATATGTCATTAGCAGAGTGATGTGGATTTTTTCCGTCCTGTTTTATCAGATTTTGTTTGAAGCAATTTAAAAGAAAACTTGACATAATATACCAGAGCAACGAAAATACGTTTTATCAAGTTTGGGACACTGATGTGTCGCGCCTTTTTGTTAGAGTCGTGACATTTTGCCAAATACCCTTTCATGTGATTTGTGGTAATGAGGTGCGCGCAGAGAGCTTTGTTGTGGCGATGCACATACACTTTAATATTGAGATAATAATATGAATATACTTTGATGATATCATTATATTAGAAGAAGTGCTGCATTCAGATTCTTTAAATTCAATAAAAATTATTCAATATCAAAGCTTGGTATGTTAAATGCATATTATGCCAAAATATTTTCCTATACGAAAAAAAACGGAAAGGGATTGAAATTTGTTGGTAAAAACTTATATTATGAAATCGATTTCGTGATAGAAAGGTAGCAGTATTTTTGATTACACCTTTCTATAATGGTCAATACACTAAACAATTTCAACGTCAATATCCATGCAAATGACAAAGAGGTGGTAGACAGTTTCACCATCGCCCAGGGCAGTTACCATTTGCTCTACTTTAACGTAGCAGATCAGTACCACTTGAAATGTTTTCCGCTTAGAATGCAGTTGCTGGTACTGCAGCTTGTAACAGCTCTTCGCTATTAAGAGGCGCCACGTTGATTTCTCTCCGCACTGCTCCATGCCTGGCTCCGAGTGAATAGAATATTAAAAAAGAACTATATGGTACCTTGGATAGTTTCCACCAGGCCCATAGTTGCATCCAAACAAAGTTGCACTTTTCCATATTTTACCATTAACTTCTACTTTCTTGCATATTGTGACTCCACATCCTACTTTGAAAGTATCATCCCACGCTGTCTGTAAAATACAATAATAGGAAGATGTGAATAATACCGTCATACATGCTGGCGCGGGAATTTTGATACTATTAAAACAGGAACTTGAAACTATGAAATAAAAGCACACGCCAGTACGTTTGTGGCTGTGTCTGAACTAATATTTTTAAGCAGTTGGTATACATCACGCAAATGAAAGTTTTTAATTTTCTCATTTTGACCTCCGCCTAATCTAATTATACTAAAAATATTGCATCGGCCAATATGGAAGATACTCAAGATACACTAGATTTTCAATAATGAATGTACATTAATTTCATAAATATACATTTATACATATATAATAACATTGTTATGTATATGGACCTGTCCTAAGAAACGAGTCACACACATCGTGTGCCAAGTCAAGACAGGTCGAAGAATGCACGAGTTGCGAATCTCGTCAAAGTCTCATCAAAATTCAAATTCATAATCTTGTATGAGTCGAGTTACTGTACTTTTAAATCACAATTTACAAGTCCATCAGGGTCGTGCGTTTACAAGCCGCTAGTCGATTTCCAAATCTATTCAGCAACAATGGCAGATTAATTTGCTGCTGCTCAGTAGCAGAGCACCCATATACGATCATCCTTGTTAAGAACGCGGACGTTACAGGTAGGTACATTGCATGTTATATATATCCTTCTGTGAGATGCACCGCATGTGTTTCTAAGGAGGTAACGGCAGACAACGTATTTTTGCAAAAGGTGCTTGTTTTTTTATTTTTACCTGTGTATAATGACCGCATTTTTTTCCTGGTTTACATTTTCTCGTTTCATAATCGTAATCCACTTTTTCATTGTCCCATGCCGACACTGCATTTGTTACTAGTGCCGTATTCATCGGTATTCCAGTGGATATGTAAAGATTTTCTCCAATGTAATCAAATCTCGAATGACGTCGATCCTAGAAATGAAGTAAATTAATAATTGAGCATTCATGAAAATAATGGTTTCAGTTATAGAAATATGATTTAAAAAATGTGTTTCAACCACATATATTTTTATATAACGTAAGTGTAACAACACGAGTTCCGATTCGTAGTACGAATAATGGGTAAAACTGTAAAATTGTTGGGTACCATTGGGGTGTTTTTTCTCTGATACAACGCGGTCAGTAGCCAATTTATAATATATGATATATGACATAAAACATAAAAATATTTAGATTTTATAGTTTATTAAGAATTAGATAAATCGCACTAAAAAAAAAACTATTGCGTAAATCTTTCATCTTGACAGAAGGCATTGTTAATAAAACATGGTGAATATTTTTGTAATTGCAAGAAATGCTGCTCTTCTATAATACCCCTATTATAGTTAATTACAAAATTTTCATGGTTCAAAACCCCTGATACTATATGTAATGTTAATCAAAAATCCCGATCACTTTTTTATCAACCACACCAATAATCCTGGCGAGAATCATCAGTGACTCATGACTTACTTGGCAAAACTATATTGTAATTAAGATATTCTGAACATGTTCTTATTTTGAACAAAAAAACAGAAAACGTGGTTTCAATAACAACCTCATTTTAACCAAAACTTTTAATGAAAGAAATAGTCGAAGTTATTGTACATTTACCACAGAAATTGAAAAATAATAAAAAGTTCTACATCGTAAATAATTTAAGTTTGGCACGAAGTTTTTACAAAACTGTTTTATTTTTATTGTCTGTGAATTACTATAGTCGAGTCTGTTTCAAAACGTGCCGGAAAACGATGCCAAACGCATAAAAATTGAAGTAAATAATCGACGGAAATGAATTTATATCTTAAAGAATTTTAGAAACTCATTCCGGCTGCCAAACGATTTCAGACAGTGTTTTAGTATTTCATAATATTATAGATATCCGAGGCAATTAAATTGTATTCCAACTGAACGTCCAAATTTCCTAAAACAATAATGGGATGTGTGGTTTATTCGTATTTTTAACACATAATTATCAATATCCAATCGGAAATTTGTTTGTAAAGTACGGGACGATGATGGCCCATCTTTAATGATATTCCTTATTTTGTAGATTCAGTGTTTAATCCAATTCTATGGTATAGGTTGCAATAAATACTATTCAATGTACATATTAATTAACCTTATTATGCTCATAGATGCATTTTCTTGAGTATCTTGTAGCAATTTGAGCTAACTCTTCATCCCATGTCATCTTTCTCATCTTTACAGCACTCGGTTGAACAATTGTTCTCAATAAATTATGTCGCGCTACAATTTCATTTTCTTGTTCCTCTGTAAAGCAAACGAGCTTATTTGTGGACAACGTAACTGAAATCAATTATTGATTGTTTGAATCGAAGCTAAGTTGGAAAAGTGTACGGAAACTTGTAGTCGACGACTAGAAATAGTTCTATCGGAAATAATTCGTTACAGAACTGCAGAACAGCTGCGGGTGATTGCAATAAGTGATATCTACCATGGGCAATCATTTGACGTTTTTGCCTCAATCAGAGGTTATAATTTGGCAAACACGGATCATCAGCCCTCTTTATTTATATATCCAAACGTTTCCCGACATGAATAAAAGGAATATACTGTGACGCATTCATGAGGAAGGTACCCTATCCTTACTGGAAATAAATTGATAATTACTGGAAAATTACATTTTATTCTTAGTACATTTGCACTGTGTCTAATATGATAAGAGCAAAAAAGGGGAGCAAATTGAAAATAAGGGACTGGTAGAATTGCCACTATCAGATTTGGCATTTATATTTGAATCCCATCTCTGGTCATATCAGTTCCAATCGAATCTTTCGCTATCTGACCCCAGTTAAATATGGAAAGCTTCTGATAAATAACCAATCTTTTCATTGTATTGGTAGAATTTATATTGTTATCCGATGGGTTTGTTGCTCAAAATATTTGTCGAATCCTAACAAATCATAGAAAGGGATATTTAAATCAGGCATTTATCCGTACAAATGGGAATAATGCCTCTGATTCATGCATTCCTAGACGCTATGCATTCAAAAATGTAAACAAAACTATTTCACATTTGGCTCTGTGAGGCGTTTGTTTACATGGCTTTCGATCGCGTTCAGTACATCTAGTTTATCCAAAAATCCGAATGTTGATTGTTGACAACTGAAAATCCGGGAAAAGACAAAGCGTGTCAAGAGAGCTGGCGTGCTTTCACGAGGCGTTTGTTTTTTCGCGAGTTTTCGATTATAGGCAACTTTGACCATGATGTTGAATTCTGAAACTTGGAAAGCTTGGAAAGAAGTTGGAAGCTTGGAAGGAAGCTTCACCCGTAGTCACACTTACGTGCTTCACTTGATGCCCTACTGATATCAAAATCAATCAATCCAATGTGTAAATATTCGGCCCCGATTAATTATGTTTAGAAGCTTATGTATGTATCTTTATAAGTTTTTGGCTTTGGATTCGATACCATGTAACTTATCTTGCCTTGCACATTTACTGTTAACAATGTAGAGATTAGTCTAGTATATAGCAGTATCAAAGGCTTTTAACTGAATCAATAATCGAGTGATTATTGCAGAAATGTCTTCAATCAAAATCAACGAGGATGCGGAATTATTATCTATTATGCGAAGTCGCGGTACGGTGAGTTTTTCATTGAATCGTAATAATAATAATAACAACAACAAATCGTGATTATTATTTTTTTCATATTTTAGGTAAATTTTTTCAAACGTTTTGATTTGAATTACTTCTACCCCTCTTGCTAATTCATTGTCGTGTAATCGAAAATTTAAATGGATAATGGGTAGCATACTGCATAAAGTAGAGGTATATGAACGATATGAAAAATCAATTAAACCGACTAATGGTAAACGATCCAAATTAAGGTAATGACAAGCATCAACCTCTCAGTGAAGTTGTATCTTCTGAATTCAACCTTGTATTAGTCATTTTCGCTCTAATGACAATTTGAAGAATGAAGTAATGCAATTGATTGAGTCACGCTGATCAAGGCCCTGATACGTTCGGTATTCATGATATCCGCATATGGTCATCCGATTCAACCGAGCCTGCTCCAGTATTAGTTACTATATAGGTTGAGAGATACATGAGCCACATTTGTTCTATGGTGTAGTTTTTTAGTGATATTTGCTCTGAGCAAGACTGGAAGAGATACCTAAGAAGAGCCAGCTAAAAGTCACTTAAAAGATGTGAAGAAAAAAATTGAATAGTGTCAACAGATCCATTTTTTTCAGCAAAAATATTTTATTGTATCATCAAAACGGATTTGTACTGGATATTGGATGACTAATGGTTAATACTACTCTTCCTAATATCGGTAATCAGATGATGAATGCATATGATTTAAAACACGTTTTGTTACTTTTAAAGAAATGTCCTGATTTGCATCACCAACGTATTTTCCGGAATTACGCTTAATAATATCCTCTAAGACGTCACAATGCTCCATTCATAACACCATATGTTTTTGTGTGAACATTTTACACCGATTTGTTGTATATGCACACTCGCAGCTATGGCTTTTGTTTTACATGTATCCTTAAACAAAAACTATCCGTTTTCGAGAGGATTTTTTGATCGGTGCCATTGAATATAGCCAACGAAGCCTCAATTCATATGATTCATGGTAATAAACGGCGAGGAAATCATTATGGTCATATATAATTATGAGAACTTTATATAGAAATATAAATCCTGTTCGTTGGTGGTGTATATGGCGAACCCACGTGATCCACACTTGAAAAACAAAATTTCAGATTTTTGAAGGCTTGCAAACTTTTGTTTGACTTAATAAAATTGCACTGATAACTAAACTGAAGCAAATGTAGAACTTTGCGCTTATCAGATTTTGTGCTCATTCATTAAAAAATCCTTTAGCCTTTCTTAATCATTTTTGTCAAAAAATTTCAAAGACATTTTTAATATTTAATTCCCCAATCTGTACATATCGAAACTTTCAACGACTTAATATTCGTGAGACGACTTGGGAAATTCCTAGTTGAAACTACGTTGCAATTTCGTGTCAATTAACGCACGAATTTTTGACAAAAACTAGAGTAATACGCAATTAAATTGAGCAGTAAATCGATATTTAAAACCAGTATAAAACACTTAGAAATTGGAGTATTGATTTTTGAAATGATTTAGAATGTGATGACTTGCCTATTTAACTTTCATTATTGACCAGAACATGATGTCTTATATTTTAAGAAAATTGCAAATGCAAACGCATAGTCACGTAAATCGTTTTCGTCATCAGCTGGAATCGCTTTATTTTGGAATATACAAAATAAGTGATAAAATTGACAGTCTTCAACATAAAATCGAAAGTTACGAACGAATAGTTTCCCAGTCGTATTTTTCTTTAAAAATATATCATACTCATCCTTGTAACACAATAACACACGGTATCTAATGAGTATAAAATTTTACTCACTTGTCAATACTACAGGATTTTCTATATTTGTACGACTGGATTTTTTAACAGTGTCTGTGAGCAGTCCGACCTCCGAGCCTTCATTCACGTCTATACTCCACCTGTTTTATAAATATTGATATCGATATGAAATTATGGAAATCAATATGTAAATTTAGGTTGTCTGGTAAACTATATTGTTGACTATTTACAACTAGTTACCTGGAATAGTTTTCGGATATACTAAAAAATTTACAAATGGTTTACTCAACTTTCATTGTTATTAGTTCGTTGTCAGAATGCTCTACATCGTAGCACAAATAAACAAATTGCATTATTGTAATATACATTTTGCTAACCATAGACAGTAGAGCTAGCATACATTATTAACATTTCATCATGCTCTATTCCAAATAAATTTAAAACACGCTCTTTAATAATTTTATCTTTTAAAATTTTACTGAAAAATACAACCTATAGATATGAAAAAACGGCACATTTGTTATTTGTACGGATCTAGCAGTGACCTGATTCGAAAAAGTATCCGAAATAGGTTCAAATTCTGAATAATTTCATTTTGTCATGAACTACTAAGGGCCCAAGTTTGACATGGAACAAGCTAGAATATAAAAATACTCACTGTACTACGACTGAGGTCTGGGTTGTGGTGTTCTCGCAGTAAACAGTGGTTTGGAGAATAGTGAAAGCACCGATTATGAATAAAAATGTAGGCATTTTTCTTGTTACTTCAGCATTTCTCGCCATGATTTTTTCATAGAATCATATTTTTATATCCAATTCTGTTACGCCTTTACTCAAATCGTGTTTGTTGGTAATATACAACACAATTGTAGGGCAATAAGTTCTGTATCAAGTAAAAATACCAATTAGTAATCGATAGATATACATAACATGAATGGATAGAAACCGTAAAATGCAAATTTGACTAAAACTTGTATTTGTCATTCGTTGCTCATTTCGCAAATCAGGCAAAACTATTCTTCATTGTGTTGTTTTATTTAACACAAGTCATAGTTCCGCCTCGGCGGCGCGATCCATCGATGACTCATGTTCAACAAGCAGTAAGCATAGTTAGAATTTAGAGCGTAGTTTGATATGTATATATCAGTAATGTAAACCACTGGGATTTATATATATTCACGTTTAATTTTATTTATTTGATGATGTTCACACACACACAAAAAAAACATTCTGTGCATAACTGTGTACTCGTATACGTTACATAGTTTCAACATATAGATAAATCCTTTATTTACTATACATACACTAGTGTTAACATGTTGGACCCGAAACATGTTGTACAAAGGCTTTTCTCACTTCACACGGCGTCAAAAATAACACACTGCTTCCTGCTGACTATAGCAATACTATTTAACAAAGAAATTTCATGTGTTCTTTGTGTTCACCATCATACTTACTAATGTAACTATTTTCTACTCGTAAAAAGTTTACCTCAGGTTTGGGTGACAGCCGAACAAGGACTATTGAGTTTTACTGTACTTATGCAAAATTTCTCAATTTGATAAGTTTGATCAGAAGAATGATTCCACACGTAAACACATTTCAAAATATATAGGTCACTGAATGCTTCTTAATTTCATTGTAGAATTTTAATAACGGATTTTTGTAACTTTTATGTCTATGGTTGAGAGCTTTAAATTTCATTTAGCGCATTACTAGTGTACAGTTCTGCATGGAATGTTTTCCCGTTAGCTGCTAGTTTTATATTTTTTGTGGCTCTTTGCCATGTAAGTTGGTTTATAATTGCTATTTTTAACCTTGCTCAGAGTGAAACTCGATTAAAAAGGCTACTGGACTGATTCCTTAATGCCACACTCTAATTTGTTATCACGATTCACGATTATCCGTCTGTCGATATATACTATTATTATTTTCTGATGTCGGTTTTCAACGAATAGCTCTGTGCTTTCTTCATTTAACCCGAAACTACGATAAAAGTGTCCTAAACTACAAATAACTCATCAACCAATTCAGTGTTTTTAATTTATGAGTTGCCTTTGGCAAAACAATTCATCAGTGGCCCGTACTTGAATCATGTTCAAAAAATAATCTGACTGGGGCATTAATTGCTTGGCCATTTCCGCGACAACCATCAATTTCTCCGCATTTGAATCATACCATCTGACTTACTCACAGCCATGAGCTCACCGCTGTGTAAAGCATGGACCATTATTATTATATCTGGATTCACGGCTATTCCTGAATGCTTTACATCCTGCATGTCGACAAAAATAGTCAATCCAAATATATTTACCCATTGGTTTCGTTTCAATAGAACAAAGTGCCTTCAAGTAAGTATTATGTACTAAGCGGCGTTCTATACGCTGGCCATGAGCAGATGATGATACTTTTTTCGATACTTGAAAAACAATTACTGGCAATTGCGAACGAAATTACTATTATTTTTAAAGTGTTTGTTGGTGTATTATATCATAAATTTGTTGAGACATATCACGTGTATCAATTGTTTTTGTCAGTTCATGGTACGTCGCGTCATCTACCGGTATGGTGCTATAGAAAATTAGACATAATTTTACAAAATTTCAGAGTAATTGAAATGCAATTGAAAAGATATTTTTGTTCATCAGTTGTAAATTCGTAGAAGGTGCTATTTCAAAATTGCGATTAAAAATCATTTTCAATCATTTCACGTTTTTCAAATGCTCAAGAGTTTAGAGCTTTTAATGTAATGAACTTCAAGCAAGCTTGGAAACCTTACATAAAAGAAATATAGCATTCAAAACGCAAAACTAGCAACCGCGCAAGCGAAAAGCATTCTATACAGAAATGGTGCAACATAGTAATAGTTCTGAGTGGAGTGATATCTGTCATAAACGATGGTACATAAGCTATCTACCACTTCTGTTTCCATTTAAGTCTCAGTCTACGATGCGCAGGAAATCTTTATAGCATTTCCATGACCCGCACCCATATATGGTGGAAAATCCATACAATAACTTAAAAATGTACTGCTATACTGTATAATATAATACATGTTTACGGACAACTTCTAATAAATATACTCTCCTGTACTGCGGTGGATAACACTTATAAACAGAATCGTCCTCAATTCATTTCATGTAGACCTTCGCACTTTAGTGGCTTCCCCTAAATCGTTAACAAAGGACAAACATTATTGGCAAAATTGGTATATTCTACAGCTATTTAAAAGTAAGCTGAACTATGTATATCAGTCACAATGGCATTTCATCAGAATACTCTGTCTCCTACCGAACAGACAGACTGAAAGAGGACGTCAATTGTCAACACTGTCCAATTTTCGACAAAATATACACTTATAAGGCAAGTCCGATGTAATCAATATCATTGCACAAAAGCTGAGTAAAAGCTGTAGCTGGGCCGCGTATAAAAGGCGCCGTCCAGCTTCTGCTCATGCATGCCAACACAGTATTGAACCGGTGGTCACGTTGTTAATTTAAGACGCGAAATCGAAACAAAGTTGCCATTAATGAATGATGATTGTCTTTCTATCTTGGATTGTACTTATACCGTATTAATTATCGTTTATTGATTATGAAATCATAACATTACTGCATAATCATGGAAAAAAAATTCACGTGGCATTTAAGGCGCATTATAATAACTGGTAGAAATGAAAGAAGGTGCCACAGAAATTCTGATTGAACAAAGATGATGTGATATGATAACAAGCTTAGCTTACCTAATACGGAAATGACGATTTTGCGCTGCTTGTTTGTGATATATTGAACTCTTTCATTCTCTTTTAGCTACACAATTAAAATGGGCCTCTTGCAGTTGTATGATAAGAAATTTGTAAAAATAGTTTCGAAATTTGGGAATTTTTATATTTAAACTGGCTAAATATTTCAATATCATAAATATGCACCAAAGTAGGATTTTATACAGTCTAAAGATTTTCAAATAGCGTTGTAACTTTTATTTGGTTTTAAATTTGGCATAGTAAGTAAAAAATTTCATATTCGAGTATTGGGTAGTCCTGGTCGTAAACCAATGCTAACCAAAAAAATGCTTGATTTCAATGATTACTGCTAATACTGCTGTTACCGTCCCGCTCAAGGTGATTTAGTCAATTGAATTTTATCGGTCGCGTATAGATTGCGCCGTCGCTGATACGCTGATACAAGATGAGCAAGATGATATCCATGCCACCGATATCTGTAATTGTCGTAACCGATATTGAACTTTATTTAACATCAAGCATTTTATAGTCCACATTAGAAAAAATATACTATAGTTATTAAATTGTGAGCACGTGTTTACTAATGGATATTCATGGAAATACATCCATTGGCTATCTGCTTGGGTGGCGGTGATTCTGCAACGAAATTAACTGAAATGTCGATTGAGATAACCAGGAATAAAAAAGCTTTTGAAATTTCTAGCTGCGCGAAGATCATTCGTTTTTTCTTATAAAAATGTGTTAAACATTCAAGAATGTCCTTTGTTGATCTAAATTCATGATTAGGATTCAAATATGCTTTGTTAAAAATACTTTCTCTTTCCATGAATTACATTTTTAAGGTGAATAATCCAGACAATAAAGTTATCATTCCAGTAGTACTAGAATTTATTTTCAGTAAACAAATTTTATGTTAATGAAATAATAAATATTTATATTTGAAGAAGTGCAGTTATAATATTAGGTCACTGCGTCCTTTATGATCGTTTATAATACTAAAAATAAGTCAGGGGATAATCTTTCAAACACCTCTAGAAGACCAGCAGCTATGTTACACTTACTTTTCAGGGATTAGTGGTATGTGAAAATAGTTCATCACAACGATAAAAACTCGATAAAATATACAACCAAGTACTATTAACTCGTATGTTGTGGTGTAACATATTTCTGAGGGATTGCGGTGTCCGGAATGTTAACTTGCTACTTTGTTACGTTTCATCAGAAAATAAAGTATTGGACTTTAAAAGAGACTATACCAGGTAAAAATCATCCAGTGAATTATAATACCAAGATTTGGCTGTCGGATTAATTAACAATAATCTATTTTCTCGATGCAAAATGACTGTAGACGTGATATAACTAATAGGTCATCCATCGCCCATCAAAGCTATGCAGAACTCACGTCGTTGAAACTTCCAAATTAATAGAAATCCATTTACATTGGCAGTAGCAATCAAAATTGATATAAAATTTTTAAGTTTTTTGTCGGCAATAAGTCGCCTTCTTCTTAAAACTTAAAGGGTATATATCAATTTATGCGCCCAGACAACGAGGGTCGGCGTGCCTGTCATAATTTATCAACAGCGATTTGTCTGGACACATCACCCAAACCTACCTCATATCAGTAAGCTGCCCACTTCCACGTTCCTGAACCGCCTTTTTCCCAATTCGCTTCCCAATCCCACAAATACTTAACATTTCATGGCACGGCACGCCACATAAAGCGGACGGCGTCACGTCTTTTGCATATTATAAATATTCCTTATACAGGTAAAGCGGCATAAACCTAGCGCAGGGTCGCAAAGATTGCGAGGCCTAAAGGTAGCTAAATACCGGAACTATTTACTCCATATTGAGGCTCGTAAAAATAATAAGATTCCGTTTCGTTAAGTTTAAAGCACCTAAAGGAACATCCTGAGATTACTTTCGGTCGGCGAGTGGGGTGACATGGCACCGCACCCTCACCTAAATACGCTGGTGCCTACAGGAACTTATAGCTGGTAGCTGTTAGCTGTAATCTTTTGGTCAAGTCATTCAGCCTAATTTGAGCCTCGTGTCGCTAAGGGAAGTTGCATGGGGGAAGCTGTTTGTAAAAGTCTCACTTGTGATTATCGCTTCCCCAGCGCAATTGTATTTCGCCAAGCTATGTCTATTTGTGAATTCCGTCTCAAGAAACCACATATTTGACATTTAAACTTATATTATATACTTGTTCATGGTCTACTATTTAAGGTTGCTTCTAATAAAAATGCTAAAAAAAGAGTGGGTGCTTCCTGTTTTTGCACCGTGACATAGTTTCGTTAGCATAATTATGCAGCATATTAACAAAAATGGAACAGCTGGGAAGGAAGTTGGTTCCTTCTAGTCACTGCTTCGTGCTTTGCTTAGAGCAGATAGAAATAATTAAAAAAAAAAAATCCTAACACACACAATGCCTAGTCCATGTTTACTAGATTATAATTATTTGTTAAATGTTGGTTGTGCGTATTTTCATTGACGACCGTATAGCGGGATTCATGTAAACCCATACAAAAAGACATATATCTATATAATTGTAGTATTTTGTTGGTTTTATTCCACTATCTGCATTCCTTTCCTGATGCAAACTCGTTTACAATGAGACTAGCCGAAGCATTTCTATGTAAATACACAACTTCCTCTGTCATTGGTTCCTCTCTCATGCTTATAACCCGTTCTTGACAACCCGTTATTGCCTGAACGGCTGTAGGATGATTAGTTTTGCATATAAATACCTTGTAAACGTGCTTATACTAAACTAGCAATATGTTATTGTGCAGCTGAATAAAGATGCAGTGAGTATGAAACAACGCTTCATATAAAGATTCTAACGGCATATTTAAATATTCTCGTTTCGATTAGTAATTCATACATCAATATCCACTAGTAACAAACAACCATGCTAAAAACTGGACAAAACAGAATTATTTGGGAATGAAATCTGATTCTGATGTGTTTTTCGAATTTTTAAAACAACTGTCCCGTTTTTCGACCATAATGCGTCACCTTTATCGACATATTTGATTATTATATAGCTGCGATTTCACCAATACGGATAGTAATAGATATACTTTAATATTATATAATGTAATATACGTTCAATTCACACGTCATCTCCAAAGGCAGAAATAAATCTGGCCAAAATGAAAGTATTTTGACTGTATTTTCAATAAATCTTTAATAAAATATTAATTTACCATATTAACATGTGCGGGTTTTTAAATCACGTTTTTAAGTTTTTATGCACTTACTTATTAAGTTTGTTATTTATAGGTACTACAACTATCGCAAAGCTATTTACACTTGTATTTGTCGTTTTTTTTATTACCCTAAACTTAACGCAATGTATCGGTAAAACAACTGTGATATGACGATAACTCGGTCATGATTTTCGAATTTTCTTAATTAAAACTGACTCTAAAGCAAAACTGGCAGCAGCAGGTGAACGGTATTATTCCGTAGCCAAAGAGCTATTTAATACAGAACGGAACCACTATAATAGAGTGCAGTGAATGGGTGGGCCATTGTTAAGCCATCGACTACATCTTTGCTCCCCATTCAATCGTCTCTCATGACACACAAGAAAGAGATACGATGACTGGTACTTGTCGGCGCTCGTCGCTGTCTTATTGGGTATGTGATACTTTGCCTTTGCAAGTAAGACTGGGCAAAACCAAATCATTTGGAATTTGAATCTGATTCGGATAATTTTTTCGAATCGGATCGAATCGCTGATTCCATAAAATTAACAAATATCCCATTTTTTATTATCTTCATTATAATAATTAAGAAATTTATAAATACGAATTACAAATATTAGCATAAACGGACTTATTAGTATTGTATTTTCAAGTACACCGCAGTCCAAGAGCGAAAATTATATTTTAACGACAAAATACAGTCGATTTTAGTCAAATTTGATGGAAATCGATTGCAATATGTTATTAAAAAATGAAAAATCCCACTTCGTTTAGAAAGTTTTCGTACCTATGACCGATTCACGATTGATTCGAATAGCCAGAACTTCGAATCACCGAATCGAATTGCCCAGCCCTATTTAGAAGTCGCTGATTCGGCGGTGCATAGAGTACAGCTGTCAGATTCGGGTCGATGCTCCTATTGTGTTGCTCAACCTACTTGAGCATATTCAGAGTCTTGAATTTGAGCGCCCCTGGTCTCCACAGTTTTTTTTTATTTGAGATTTTTGATCTGAAGTTTCAGCGATATTCTCTAATTTGCTTAAAATTTCTAGGTTTTTTCCAAATGGTATCCTGAGTGGCGTTGTATGCTCACTCACATACCTCGCGCCAAAATTCCTGACGACTCTCAAGTACTCCTCCTTTGGAATTCTGCCGATTTTTACTGTGATTTCTGCCTTCAGTTCGCCAATTGTCAGGAATAACACTCAGGCGGAATACTGTTTATAAGGTACAGCTGCACAAGATGACGCCTTGCCGTCCATATCGGTTCAAGAATGAAAATAAGCAACCTCAAACATTGAACCCAGGGAACTGTTTAGCGATGCTGGGAATGTTTCAGACATTTTTGTAGCGACCCCCCAAGGTTTTTATAAGGGGGACAGTGGTTCCAGCAAGATGGGGCCTCCCCTCACACATCAGATGAGAATTTAGCCTGGCTACGTGAGAAATTTGATGACCGTCTAACCAGCCGTAGGTGTGACGTTGAATTCACCATTAACTTCATTTGCCATATTTCAATCCCTCTGATTTTTACTTTTTAGGGTATCTCAAAATAAATGCAACCTTCAAACAATTGCTATACTGAAGGCAGCAATCACAGAAAAGTGGATTCCCAAGAAGGAAGGAGCAAGATTCGTTCCTCTGCAATTCTGCGCGAATTATGCAAGTTCACAAGCGAAGCTAATACGCTATGTAGCACATTTTGGAAAGAACCTAAAAAATCCTAAGCCAATCGTACAATATTGCTGAAAATTTGCAGTAAATTATCTATAGATTAGTATTGCAATCTACAAAATTCTAGGCATTCTGATGGACTAGGAGTAATAAAATATTTTATGAGTTCTGTTTTTTTCGTCACCCAGCACCTTTGTGATATTTCAAAAAGCAGATTTCCAGCAGATTCCTTGGTGCATGGAATATAATAATTACATATATATGAAAGCATTTTTCAAAATTTTAAAACCAATACTAAATGAGTAAGTGGAATACTGTGTATATATATTTTTATTGAATATTATGAAAAATATCGCTTTATCACAATCAGAATTCCTTCAAAGTATGACTGACGGAATAGGTGTTAAGAGCGCCCAGTCCCTCTTTATTTCTATCAGCCAGTCGTTGTCAACTTCAGCCCTGCTGGAAGCAAGTTTTTTATGGCACATACCTCGAGGGGGCTGATACTGATAAGGCGATGTAGATTTTTAGGCGGTACTTGTGTGAAGAACCAACAAACGGTCACTTAAGTGAAAAAGAGCTATTACTAATATAGTACGAGCAACTGCACTCTCACGTGGACAATATCCCCGAGAATACTGAAAGTACATTGAGTGGTATCTGCCGTGGGCAAAATGCATCGACACGCAATAAGTACATTGATAAAATTTTTTTAATGATTTCAATATACTGTTCGTGCAAAGGCGCATTACAGTTATCCCAGAAATCCTGTGATATAACCAGCAAATACAAGGTTCATGCCCAGTCTAACTTTGCCAAATTCATTGTGTGACCTTTCAATTGTTGGTACTAGACATTTTTGCTACAAATTTGTAGCAGATTGTCAATGCCGTGACATCCATTCACATATGGACATGACTGTGTTAAATAAAATTAAGTAGAAATTCTAAAGTAGAACCTAGAAATTCTAGGCCAATTGTAGCATTGCTGAAACTTTGCAGTAAATTTATCCATAGAATAAAGTTGCAATCCACAAAATTTCAGGCACTTCGATGGGCTAGGAATATTAAACATTTTCATGGGTTCCGTTTTTCGCGTCACCAGCACTATCTTGTTACTTTGAACATGCGTAGGCACTTGACGCTTCCCCTGTGTCTGGAATATCCACATGATTCCTATGAAACCTTAGTTTTCGCAAACTCGTTTAAAAAAATGATAAGGCAGTTTCAAAACCAACAATTAAAGAGGAATCAGAATACTGTGTAGCAATTATCAATGTTTATTGAATATACAAAAAAATATCCATTTATCGTAATCAGATGGATAGCGGTACTCGAAACGATCCATCAGTGACCCACACACACTCAGCAGAAAGAAATGCTTGGGACAGAATTTTACTAATTGGGATGGAAAGATCTGTATAATCTGTATACGCTGCGGTGGATTTTTTAATAAAGACGGCGTTCGAATTGAAACATTTCGTAAGATTCTATTTTGCATCACATAGAAAAATATCGAGTTTATAATACGCTCTGGGCGTTTAACGCTGTTTCCGTTCTTACTTCATAGAAGCATACTTGCGGGTTTTGTCTCCCCCTCTGGCAACTGATAAACAAAAAGACAAAACAAACGAAATTTGGCAAACGAACACGTTACGTGTCTATCTGTAACAAGTAGGAAGCTTTTTTGCACCGAAACACATGTTTTGATAAGCACTGATCACAGATGGACTGCGCCGTTGAGGCGCGGTCCATATGTGATCAGTGCTTATCAAAATAATTTCATTTTTTTGTTGTCTAATACAAAAATATATATAAAAGTAGGATTTTGATTGTTAATATACCTCAAAAAGATGTTATCATTATTTCCGAATACTGCTTATTGGAATGACTCATATCATCTCAAGGTATTTATTTGTATTTTATATAAATGGTTGAAAGGTTAACAATTATTTTTGATCAGATATAAGAAAAATTCTCATAAAAGGAATCGACGCTGATGTCATTTTCAAACAGTGCAACCACAGGTAAAGGATTCAGAATTACCATATCGTATTTCTGGCTGGTATTTTCCTCAGCGAAGAAAAGAAATGTTGCTGGGTAGTTTTACCATTGCCCAGGCCAGATATTCTCTCCTATAGAGATCTGGTTCTGCATGAAATCCTTCTCGCTGGCGCAGCTTTTTTATATTTCTTTTGGCCGTACTTGTGTGAATTCGATTAGAAACCCTTTTTGAAATATGAAAAAATGAAATCATCGGCAAATGTACACACCGTATACATTTTGTATATATTTTGACAAAAATATAGCAATTCTACTTCATTCTAGTTAAACTCAATTGTAGTCTATAAATTTTCGATCCCATCGTGTGGTTCATCATTGAAATCCATTCATTTTATCTTTTGTATTCATCCTACTGAATTTATTAATACTACGATCAAATATTTTATCCTTATGTGGTGGACATTAGTTTCAAAAAGATGTATTCAGAAAATAGCAGTGGCCCACTTCATCAAAGGTAACATCACCATAGATTTAGATTGGATAGTCGTGCGGCTGCTATTTACACAGATACAAATCTCTATAACTACTCTAAATATGTTGATATTGCACAACCGGAGATGTCAGCAGGTGTTTGTGTACTTGATATTTGAGTGATTAGTTTCAATCATTAATTAAGCGACTTAATGTCAACCAATCTACAGGCGGCTAGTTTCAAGTATAGGAAATAGGCAATAAGATATATTATGATTATTTTACTACTTTTAAGAACCGTCGTTTTTCGGGTTATAATTATGTATTGACTACCAATCCACGCAGATGTTTATAAATTGAATCACGGGCATAACCACTTGATTGAAAAGGAAGGCGACAAACGCAAAAAAGCATGCATCACATGCCGATATATAGTGCATGCCAAAGGCGTAAAAACCAGCTTTCAAGTGTAACATTTTCATTGAAATTCACCCTAAGCAAGGCTGGAAGGAACGTCTAAACGACACATAGTAACTAACGGTCACTTGTATGGCAAAACGCAATGTATTGACGACAATCATCCAATATAAGCGAACATCTTAATTGAAACTGAGCCGTCGTTATAAAGTGCTATGAGTATGAGTGATATATTTTCTGGGCATTGGTCAATGAAACCATTTACCACTTCTTGAGTCTTGCAATATTAACGTGAATTAAAAAATGCTTCAAAATTTCAAGGCGAATTTGGGAGCCGAAGCCATCGCGGGCTGGAATAAAATAAAATATATATATTTTAAATAGGCATGTTTCTTATCGTTTGTAATGTGATTTCGGTGTCTTTCTTTTAATGAACCTGTAAACGAGACATAGCATCTTTTCCTATCATAACCATGCAAACTTCTTTCGCACCCACAAATGTTGCAAATTGATATAGCTACAGCACAGCCCTGTGGTGATACAAAATCCAAAAAACCACCGACACAAAAATGGTATATGAATGAAATGTTGTGGCGTGTTCTATTTGTGCGCATTGTTGAAGATAGTGGTTTATATGTCGGTCGTCTGTGCTTTAGTTTCAACAATTATACACTTGTTGACAAGAATTTCCCAAATAACGGATTTTTACGTTATATAAGTTAACCGCAAACTACAGATGTCTTGTGGAATTGAATTTATTCATTCCGAGAAAGATGTATTTTGTCACGGAAACGCATTTTAATCATTTTACAAAAAATGGATTTTCTGCAGATTCAAGATTAAAATTGCTATATAATAAACTGCGTCGACTGAGGATAACGTTATTTATTGTAATTCGATTTATTTATCAGAATATAAATTTCAGCATTTTGCACCAGCTGTTTGTGATGCAAGATATCAATTTCAAATTCAATAAATCGACAAACGGTTCGCAATTGGTTGGCATTAGGCTATGCTCATGGTTTTTGGAGATATAACCAATCTATAAAATACAAACAATGTTTATCATTCGGCGTTTAGGCCCGTCTATTCAGACAAAGGCTTTTTCTTGGCAGTAAATTAATATTCATCTTTACGCAGAAAACATTTCAAACGGAAGTGAACTGTTATGGCAAGGTGCACTGAGTGGTATTGATGAAGGTAGTCTGAACAGACATTCAAATCATTTGCAAACAAAATTATTTATCATTATGACCAAAGGCACATCACTAACTTAGGTCAATTATACTTAGGGCATACTTTCTCATTAATATATTTTCTTTAATATATTTTTTTTTAAATTGCAAGCTCATCTAACAAGCTTACTTTAACGTCTTGTAAACTTTTACTTTGTTCAAATAAATAATACAATATGAGGATTTTTTATTTTATTATGAAAGTTGAAACAATTTTCAAATATAATTCAATTATGTTATAGAATGAGAGACAAAGAAAATGCAACATAACTTTTCTGGCAAAAAGACAAAAAAAAGAATGGAAATGAAAATATAAATATTCTTTTACGCAACACATATTTTCTTCATCTGTGTAACTTGAAAATGTATAGAACCCTATCAGAAATTTTTTTTTCAACATGGCTCACAGATTTCATGCGGCTTAAAAACTGTTTCCATCGGTGACCCATGCTCGATAAAAGTACAATCAGTCCCAATTTTCTGACAGGGTTGTGTTGTTTTGTTTGAAAACAGAAAAAATACCAAATAACCTCTAAGCTATAAACCATATAATTCAATAAATTTCTTGTTATATTGAAATTTACTGGACTTCATGAACAAAAGACGATGGTTATTTTGAAAAAGGTATAAAATATATGGAAACATTATTGCATCATGGACCCATCAAATTTTATCATTTACAATTTATAACAATAATAATATTGGAATATCTGTATGAAAACAGTAAATATTAAAAGGGAAAATGACAAATTGAATCATTTTTGCATGTTATCGGAGTACAAATTGCAGGAACTGGACCACAGCGCAACTTTAACATATTTTTGTAATTATATTGACGATTTAGTTTCACGAAAATCTACTAGTAGGCTTGCTCACATTTCTATTATACCCGAACCCGTCAGGTATACAGATTACCCGAGAAAAATCGTAGAAGAAGGTTGACATTTTATTAGTTTTATAAGCACTGTGCTACCTACAATAGATAATAGAATATGAAATACTATTCCATCGTAGTTTCCTTTAACTATCTTAATTTTTAGCAACAACGAATACAATATTTTGACGAAAAATAAAAAAAAAATGTCGGGATTTCGTAACATGTAACATGTACGATTTCGTTCATTTATTTTTATGACCAGCTTTAACAAATATCGCTTTAAAATAATGTGATTCAGAAGTTAAAACAAAAATATTTGTCGATTGCTTAGTGTATTTGTCCAATTTGCCCAACCAAAGACATTTGTAAAGCTTCTTTTGTTTAGGATGAGACGCGGTCTATCTGTGGCTCATATTTGACAAAATCAAATTTCTGGTTAGTGTAACCTTCGGATGTTCCAAAAACCTTGAAATGAACAATCTATTCATTGGAATGTCATGTTGCGTTATAGGCTAAGAAAACTATGAAGCAAAAGATAAAAGTTCGAATCACAGTAACTGAGAAAATCGCTAGGAATAAATTTCATAGTTACTCTTTGTCGGATATCGACGGATACCATTCGGATACCATTAATGTATGGCACAGTCGAAGTCTTCAACAATTGATAGAAATTTCAACAATTTATAGATGATTTCTTGGGACTTGAAAACGGTCAAATTAGTGATTTTAACAAACAAGGTTTCAAACCTTTTCCTTAATATCATTTACTTATTATTTAGATCTGAAGAAATGGGCCTTATTCGAAAAAAGATTTTTGAGGCTATTTGGTAAAAAGTTGTCGCCATCATTTAACACAACTTCGTAATTGAATACTCCTTTCTTTTGGTTATTGCAGGGCTTGTTCATGCAGAATTTGACTTCGCTACCGTATCCACCACAATCTGTTGGTACGAATGTGTTGCAACTTCTCGTTCTCCTCTGGTTTCCCATGCCGCATGTCTTTGAACAAGGTCCCCACTTTGACCACGGTGTCCATTTTGCCACTGTTCATGAAAACAAATTATTGTTCAATTAATTTCATTTCTTGAGAAAATATTTCAAATCTTATGTTTCAAAATAGAAAACATATCTCATCTCAAATGTGATATATGTATAGTCTACATATAGAACAATATGTTATTTACAAAATCGACTTTCTAATCGACAAAATCGCAATAACGCTTTAGAAAATTGCCCTTGTTTACAGTATTAAGACCGCTATAGGTTTAATGATAGCAAGCGTACACGAATTGCCATTGTGAAATTTGACATTAATCATAACTTTGCTGCAATTAAAATAATAATTATCAAATTTCAGTTTTTTGGTTTATCAGAAGTCTTGAAATGTTAATATATTAATATATCGAATTTCGAATATCGCTTAAACTGAACTGAGGACAATTTTAAATTACGCAAGATATATATATAAACGCAATCTTATTTTACTTTCAAATAAAATCGGCCCATATCGTAATATGTCTTACTTTTTGGGTTGAAGAATAAACGATCACGAATATTATTTGTGCACAATCTTGCTTTGCATTTGTCCCTCTTATTGCATTTTGAACAACGTTTCCCGGCAATAAACGGCTTCCTGTAAAAAAAAATAAGGCTTTGTTATTCAATATTTCTTATTACCTTGCGCTTGGTTTACTGTCACTTGAAATAGAGAGATAGAAATAGAGAGATGTTGTGCCAAATTAGTAGTTGAAGTGGTTAGTTAAAAATGATATTTGCAATCTCTTACAATAGTTCACGATTTTTCTGAATAATTATTTTATACCTATTAACTAATACAAAATTCTAAATGTCAAGTACTTACTCTCCGCGATAATTTCCGCCAGGTCCGTAATTGCAACCGAACAAAATTGCATTTTTCCAAATTCTTCCACGAACATCAATATTTCCACAAAACGTTACACCACAACCAACTTTAAAGGTGTCAGCCCAAACGACCTAATGTAAAAGGTGGAAAGTTGTTGGAACGATGATGAAAAAAAGATTCTTTCATTAAAAAAAACAAAAAACGGAAGAAGTAATCCAAATTTTTTGTCAAATATTAAAGGCCTGGTGTTTTGTATAGCCTCTTCTTGGGAGGGGATAACCCTCCTGACCAAGGCCCGTTACCAACTGCCCATTGTAGGCGGACAGGGTTAGAATTGATGGAAAGATATGATCTTTTTCCTGTTCGGTTTAGCCTACCTAAGTTATTACACCCTGGGTTGAGTGGTGGGCATGGATTGAGGGGGTCGAACCCGAGATCTTCAACCTGCTATGCCAACATGTTTAACCAACAGTAAACTAAATATCACGAAACTATCTTTTGAAACTTTTCATTAATGGATTCATCGTTAACCAGACGCAATGCGGTTTGTGGTCAACGTAGTTATATTTCAAATCGTGTTTCCTTGTTAACATATATAAAACATGGAAAGACTTGAATTCATTCAATGCTTTGCATTAACTCTCCAAACTGAACTTTCGAACCTACCTGAGTGTAATGTCCGCACATTTTTCCTGGTTGGCATTTCATAGTATTGTAATTGTACACGGTCTTTTCGCCTTCCCAGGCATTCACCGCATGATCAAGAAGTTTTTCGTTGTACGGCAATCCCATTGAGATGAACAAATTCTCGCCAACGTAGTCAAACCGTTTGTTCGTAGCTGACTGGAAACGGAAAAATGTAAATTGTTATTTTTTGAATTAAAACAGGCGGATTGCCGATTGCACCACGCAAAATGTGTTCTCTGAATCGTTTGACGGATTCAGGACATTGCCATTTCTACTCAAGTGTAAAAAACTAAATCAAGGAAAAATTAAATCAAGCAAATCTCTTTAGATATTTCGTAATCGCTAATTTTAAGTAAGGCCCTATATCAACGCTGGACTTAAAAGTGCTTTTTGTAGATACAAGATTTGGTCGCGGACTGAGCTGCAAACATGTCACTTAATCTAACGACATATGATAGATAGTTGCCACTAATAGTAAGGCTGCAGAGATGGTCAGTGGACAATATTCTTGAGGAAATTAATCTCACCGGGTTGTGTTCGTAAATACATTTTCTCGTGTAGCCAGTTGCCAGTTTTGCAAGTGAAGCATCCCATGTCATTTTTCTCATATTACTTGCAGACGGCTTAGTCCTCATTCTGGCACGATTGTGAGCAATTACAATTGCGTTCTTGAATTGCTCTGAAAATTAGAAAGACAATAATTAGCTAGTTATCCACTTACAAACTCTTAGAGGGCGAGACAAATTTGTCGGTGAAGCTATATTCAATATTCAAATGTGTTATTTATTGGAACTGTAGCAATCGTGAAGGATTTTGCTTCATGCAGTTGCAAAGCATCCAATAGATTCAAACAAATGGTTATTCGGGGAAGGAGTTGATGCGATCGGACATTTTTTTATTTGAAAGTGCTTGATATTTGATATTTCCTTTGGAGGAATATAATGAATCTAGCATAAGGTTTATTGTTTTTTTATTTGAAAATAACGATAGTAACCGTATAATAAAATGTTCCGTCCCCCACCAAAAGCTTAATATTCAAATCTGATTTTTTCATGTAATTGCAGTCCATTGAGGATATAATTATGTAATTTCTTGATCGAACATAATCCGAATCTCGTTTTGTGATATATGTCTATTTTTAAATTGGAAGAAGGGTATCTCAATTTATTTATTTCTTCAAATTTATATCCAAAACGAGATTTTAAAACGGATTTATATAATTTTTACCCATTTTTATCTCGTAAATTCGTTCAGATTACAATCGTAATAAAAACGCGAGATTTGAGAGATCTGTGTGTCGTAATTGAGACGATTTCAGCGTAATTTCGTCATTATATTAATTTCTTATTTTCACATAATTCCATCTTGTATAATACCTCAAATTTTCATTCAGAGCAATTTGGTTACTGCGAGTTTTACAGTTTAACCTTTTAGGAATATGCTTTCACAATCATGTGCCACAAATCAATGGGCCATACTTGTCAAAACGGGTGTTAATAATATTTTTCTGACTGGGTTAGGAGTTACTCTCGCGTGTTCAGCAATTGTCATACTTGATAGATCTGAGATATAAATAAAAGTAGAAAATGGTAGCTTTCGAGAAGAGTTATCTGATCGCAATCGTTGGATGAAAAACAATTTGGCAATTTGATTCGGGAAAATATGACATTGTCACGAACCGGCAATTTTTTGTTTGTAATTGTCATGAGAAAATAAAAAATTGCCCAATTTTAGATATTTCGCAATACAAATAATAAAACTTGAATTTATTCGTAGAAAATAACTAAGCCGCACATTGAAACAGCCCAAACTACAATGTTGGTACTGCGAAGTGTTATAAATCTTAACATCAAAATAAATCATAAATTATTAAAAATGCAACCGCACACGATGCGTGGATGGTACGATTGAATATTCCACATATTTTTTATATGTCTTAGTGCTTTAGGTAAAATATTTGCTATCTCATTCACCTTGATAATTTTAAGATAAAATCAATATTTATGACAAACAAATATGCACTTTTATACGATATTCCGCAAAGCCATGGATAACGACCACGCCGTGTTTTTGTGCCAAAGGATCGCTAAATATAATTTGTGATGTAATCTTTATAATGAAATTACGATAAAACTAAAAAAAAACGATTATTCCGTTAACGGGGTATAATAATACCCTGTGGCGACTCCGTTCTCAACGACACGTTCAATTTAAACATTGGTATCTTGTCAATCGTATTTTAGCTATATGTATATTATGATTTATTTAAAATTCCCTGATGTTTTTTATTTGTAAAATAGGAAACGTCGTCACGTCAACAAGTTACGCATTCTTAGCTTTTTTCAAACAACATGAAAGATGAATCATAATTTTTGAATAAAAAATGTGCCTGACAGGCGATAGAAAACACAGATAGCATCAAAATCAGGAAGTTTTGCAAGGAAATGACATAATTTTTTCGGTTGACGATAAATATGCCGCAGACGTTACTCATCACACTCTTGAAACGTGGAAAGACTTAGAAAAAAAATTGTTTTCAAACCAGGTCAACGAAGTCACGAAATATAGTCAATATGCAATAGTTGCTTGATGGCATTTTTTAAAAATAATTTCTTTCTCAAGTTACACAATTTTATGATGAATTTTGTCAACCAGTTGTGCTAAGCACCGTTTTATCCGTCACAAGATAAAATATACAGATTATTCTGATTTCACCTTCAAAAACAATCACAGACAACATAGTAAAAACGCTGGGCACAAAATTTGTACCTCAATGTACCTCTCTGCGACATGATCGCAAAAGCAATAACCGTTTTATCAGATTATAATCCGCGAATTACTTGGAATACCTATTAAACTTCGGTTATTTTGTGTAAAAATTATTTATAAATTTTATATATAATTATTTATAATGCTCGGAAAAACGAAACCCTCGAAGCATTCACTTCATGTTTTTGGATATAATCCAGCTTCATTGCAGTTACTTGAATGAGTTTATCGGTCATACATACATAACCTTCATAACCGTGCGTTCTAAAATTAACCAGACCGGGTTTTTCGCAGACTAAAATGCAAATTGTTATATAATTCTAGGTATTAAAGAAATCACCTTATGTCATATTTGGCGCAAAATTCAAGCATATGCCACTGATGGAACGCGCCAGCAAGACGCGTTCCATATGTGGCATGTGCTTGACAAAGATTCAACAATGTATGGTTCTTACTTGTTAGTTTGATGGCTTTGAGTACTTTTCCTGCCTTTGGCATACTTGATTTTTTCACTGTCATGCTTTCATAGTCATCAATTGTCCATCTACAAAAAAGGAGTTGTTATAATCAACATAATATTTTCTTGAAATATTTTCTTTTCCACATATATTAATTGTAAATAAAAAATTATTTTACCCTTAGAAATAATCTTAATGCATACGAAATATAATTTGATGTTTTCCTCTGAAACGTGGAAATCGAGGCTGAAATTGTGTATAAAATATTCATTTTTTTAGCGTTTCAAAATTTTATCAGTTGACGAATTGACTCCCGTATGCTCATCCAAATGTATTTATAATTTTCAGTGCTCAAGCTTTATATTATGACTAGGGTATGTCAATTCAATTTCGCGCTTCGAGGCACAAGTTATTCGAATTGGTCGTGACTACTCAAAACATTTCCTTCTTAAACATAAAGGGAGCACTACACGTTTGCGTACTTTGCGCCTTCTTGAGTTTTGTTTTATTTTACTCTTGCGTTTTACGCAAGCTCAATGCTTTGCATGCATTTCCTTACGTTTCCCAATGAAACAGAACGGTTTGCTATGAAAGCTAACGCAGATTGCTCGTTTCGTTTTTTGCGTTTGTGTTTTATTCGCATGTGAACGCGATTAACGCAAAACATTGCAGGCGTGTATTGCCGTTTTTATTTTATCACCAATGTAATGCAACGCATCGATAAGACAACTTTTCGTGTATTGTGGCCTTAAGTCTGTATGGCCGGCGTCTTGACGGCGCGATCCATCGGTGTTCCATACTTAACAAAAAATGTTTTCATCTCATTTTTTGACTGGGTAGACTGTAGATTTCAATATTTTGATAATTGAGAAAATATCAATGGTGGTAATGGATATTTGATACGAAAAAATTATCCAAATCAGATTCGAATTATACGCGATTCTGTTCCGTAATCACAACTAACTGATGTTCGGAGGATCCAAATGATTTTTAGTAGAAATTTACGCGTTAAAATTGCGCATTTCCAATTCAAATACGAAAGTTCTTTGTCGTTGATTGTTGATATTTTTTTTCAATTTTACGCTTTGAAATAGCTTTTAATGCTTTACTAGAGATATTGTATTTTGTCATGATCATTCTTGGCAAAAAAATCGATTTTTTTTCATTATAAATATCCCGGGAATCTTAAAAAACTCACTTGGCTTCAAGACCTTTCATAAGTTCATTGATCTCTTCTTGGGTTTTTCTTGCTTCTTCCTCCTCTTCAGGAGAATCCTCTTCGTCATCCCATTCTTCCTCCCCAAGGTCCGAATTCTCTCCTGTATTTTCTGTACTAGGAGGATCATTTTCTTCTACAGTCGGTAATTGCGTGGGTTGGTCTTCATTTTCTGCTTCAATCGGTAATTGTGATTCTCCGTTCAAATTCGGAAGGGCTGCCGCTTTTTCAATGATTTCAGGTAAAATTGCATACGTACTTCGGCACATAAGTGGCAACAATATTAGTAAAGTTGAGCAAATGATCTTCATTTTTCTCTTTTTTATAAATTGGTTTTCGTACTTCTAACTATTAAGTTTATAGAATCTGACAATAAAATTTTACAGTTTAAATAATTGATTGATTGAAACGTAAACTATGCTAAAACTCGTTATGCGCTCGAATTATTTTCTTGAGCACACTTGGATAGGTTGGTCACTAACGCAAAGTAATAACCAAATACTAAAAAAATGAAATGTTGGCGTCTTTTATTATAAGATTAGCTTGATCAATTTATTTCTCAAAGTTTTCAAAATGTCATGACTCGTCTTTTAAACGTCACGATTTTTATTTCTACAATATTTTGGACTCACTATTTTCCACTTCATTTGGTTTTATCCTCTGGTATAATGTACGCTATACTTTTCTTTTTAAAAATTATACACTTGTTTGGTATATTTTGCAAAAAAATATATTGTTATTTTTTGCATTTTCCATTCATCAGATTAAATGCAAAACCCGGACAAAGTGACCCCAAACTCCAATGATCGCACTTTATCGAAATACAGTACTATTGTTCAGACGCGTTGACGAAGTTTTACATTTCAAAACCAGAGAAGCGAGCAAACTTATAATTGACAATTTCTTCCCTTGAACGTAAATCTATCGAATGATATTTTTGATACAAACAGCGTCACTTATATAACGTAGACCGACATCATATCATTGTCTTTTTGGCCTGAGGGCAAGATATCGTTCTAGATAACTTTCACCTTAATCAAAAAGTAACGAATGAGTTTAGGGCTAGTTCAATGCCGTTTTATCGCCTAGCCTAGCGCGTGGAACAATTTGTTATTCGTCAAAACCGATACATGCCAATAACTATGCTGCAATCAAAAATGGCGAAATCAATCAATTTTCAGAAAAAAATCATTTCTGTTCTACATCATGCGATACATTTTATTAAACTAATTGGCATATACGCATAACGGCTTTACACACCTTCCAAACAGATTGAGTATAGTAAAATGTGCATCTTGCGTGCTCAGGGTATTTATATATAACTGAAAAAAAGACAATATAACTCGACAATTTTAGTCATTTTCCGTATTCCGGTACACTACTATGACGTCATGTAACTGAATATCGGTATCAAATCGAAATTATAAACTATTTTATGTATTTACGATCACTGTGAGGTCACGTCTTGACCGAACAAAACTAAATTAGGTCAATTTCAGATTCTGACTCAGTTTTTCGACTCTAATTTTCTAAATAGTTGTATTAGATGCACATCGCATGCATTTTGACCTATTATGTAATAATATTCGTCATTTCCCCCCTAAAACTATTACACAATATGGCATGTTAAAATTACTAGTTGGTTGGAATCGCAAGTTCAGTATCGGGAATATATGGAAAATGCAATACGGAATATGGAAAACACGATTTTATTTTTTGAAAGTAAAATTGAGAATTGCCCATAGTTTGATGAATTGAAACCCTGTGAAAGAAATTTTCGAAAATTCGAACGTAAGTCAAAAACTGTGTTTTAGTAATTTTGTTGAGTCTGAGCCACTGACGGATCGCGCAGCGAAAAATATATTTCGTAAACTTTTCGTAGAATTATCCGGAAGGAAGGGGACTCTATGAGAAGAACTTTGTGGCTAGAATAAAAGGCAAAAAGTAAAGCTAAAAATGGCAATAATTACACACGTTGACCAAATAGCAGTACTTGCAACAAAAATTTTAACTACCAAGATAAAGTTTGAATGGTCCCATTTTCTAATAAAATTATAATGATAAATATAATGCACTTATGATACTCTTTAAACATTTTTACTCGGAATAAGTTCCAAAATTTGACGTGAAATTGACGAGATTATGATATAGGAACAAAGTATCTTTTTACTCTAAACAAGGCTGGAAGCAAAGGAACCAATTACTGCTTTATGAGGGGACCATGAATGATATTTGCCAAGGGTCATGGTAACACCATTTACTATTTCTTTCCTATTTTTTAGTTGCCTGGGACATGCAGGAGAGGCGTTAGGTCACTTCCAAATCCCGTGTTTTGGCGTCCGAAGTTGTGTGTGGTAGTTTTTTTTTATTTTTTTTTATAGCCACTTCTTAGAGTGGATCACCCTGTCCAAGGCCCTGTAACAGCAGCCACTTATAGACGGACAGGGTTACAATTACTGGAAAGATATCATCTTTTCCTGTTCGGCTTAGCCTGCCCAAGTTATTACACCCTGGGTTGAGTGGTGGGCATGGATAAGCGAGCCGGACTCGCCGGGGCTCGAACCCGAGATCTTCAACCTGCGATGCCAACATGTTTAACCACTAGGCCATCGCGCCTGGGTAGATTCTCATTCAATGTTCCATATTATTCAAAATCGATTCTTTATTCAGAGAATGAAGTGTAGCTCACTTTAGCAGGCAGTACTGATAAAATGATAAGGCTTTAATTTTAATTGTAACTATAAACGAGCTTATCATGTTTCTTTTCCCAAAATTAGTCTGCGACCTGCTGGGTATAAGTTTTATGTGATAAAATATTTGGAAATCCCAAATTTGGATTGCTTTCCATTGACTGAATAACCTAAATACAGTTAATTGTGCAGAGCAGAAACTAGGGATTGGCAATTCATCTTTTGTATTGCAATTCCTCAGTAAGGATGCCAAAATAAATTTCTAATGGGTTACTAAAATTAATTGGCAATTGTTGCATCGGAAGCAATTTTTAATTACCAACACTTAGCAATACCGTCATTTTTGGAACTTATAAATTGACTTTATGATTCACCCGGTCATATATTTTCCAGCCAAAAACATTTTTTTATTTAGATCCACAGTCAAGTTTGGCCCATAGATGGAGCACATTTTTCAGGTGCGATTTATTTAATATCAAAGCTTGGTGAATCGAAATTCAATATATTTATTTCAATATAGGTTAATCAGGTTGAAATAAAATTTATATAAAATAATAAAATGAGCCATAAAATATCTTCGGGTCAAATCGTTAATTTTCAAAACATTTTTCAAGTTTCGATAAGTGCCTGTTTCATATGTAGAAATTTAAATAAAAATAGAATTATATGAGAAAAAACTAAGCTTATTTGTATATTTTTGCCAAAAACGGATACCAGTTTTATTTTTGTCTTGTCACGATATTCGAAGTATCGTACGGAATATCATATTTGGAACCTGATAAAATTGGCGGATACCCAAAGGCATATTTTTTTTTTATTTAAAATAAAAATAAATATTAGAATATCATGACCCTACATACGGGGGTGGGAATATTAGCAAAAACTTTCTCCCTTTGTTCATGACCATATCAAGTATCCGAAATTTTATGTCTAGACATGGGCATATTCAATTTTTTTGAGGTCGGTTTCGTATGATGTGAAAAGTCAAGAATTGGTCGAATAAGTGATGATTATGTGGGCCGCCCATACTGTGCAATTAACCACTTATGCAACTCAACGAAAAAGTTTTTGATGGGCGGAAGATTCAGGTTGTCGAAATTATGATATCATAATGTGCGTTGGTCACGGTCACATTGAATCGGTCATACTCAATAAGTCATACGTGAGACTCGTATAATGAGATGTACAATGTATAACAAATTTTACCGGAATAAAACATGCTATATATTTCAATATTTTGTTAATTGAGCAAATATCAATGGCAAAACAGGGCATTTGTTATTCAGACGAAATTAGCGATTCGACTCGTTTAGAAAAAAATTATATGAATCAGATTCGAGTCTTCACCGATTCTACTTTGCGGACAATCTCTGGGCCATATAACAAACTAAAATTTCTACTCGGGTAAGTATTTTAGAAAATTCACCGACAGATTGCACCGATCAGGTGCTGTCCATCTGTGGCCCATGCTTGAAAAGACAAATTTTGTATTAGGAATTGAGCAATGGTGAACATAGCAAAATGAAAAGAAGTAACAGCCTATATGGTTTTAAAGACTTAAATAGAATTGAAAACATATTTGCTCCAATATATATACGCAGACGTTCATATGATCCAATTTGGCATTGAATATTCTGTCAAACTGATGAATGCAAACACGGCGCATGTTTAAATTTAGGATTTATGATTAAGACACATTTTGCAGAATTTTGTTATTCTTTTTATATATTTCCGTTATTTGATTTTTACATACGTTGTTAAAAAAGTACAAGTAACTTTAAAAGTAAATTTACTGCTAATTTGCTGTAATTGTGGAGGAGATTTATGTTAAGTATGGACTGTTTGTTGATGGATCGCAACTGCGGTGCGTTCCATCAATGAATAGTCCATGATTGGCAAAAACGTCGATTTTCTAGCTTCATTTAAATATGATAAAGAAAAAATAAACGCCAAAGAATAGCGATTTTACTGCATCTTTGTTGCTGTGTAATACAGCTCGAAATAAAAAACAACCTGTGAATAACCATTTTATTGTCACGCGAATAAGCCGTATTATCAAAAATAAGGTCAACGACAATCCACATTCGCCGAATTAAAAAAGTAGAACAACAAAAATATGAAAACGGAAAACATTTGTTAATCATTAGTAAATAACCTGGACGAAGTTGACGCAATACAACCCGAACAACATCACGTTCTTACTAAGTAGTCTTGGCAAAACACATCTTTGTCATAAAATTATATATTAAACAAACATGTTTCTTAATGCGAGTTCCACGAATGGAACGAGGGGTTGTTCATCCATGTTTCATACTGAACTGAAGTATATCTATGTTTTTATGTTGGGTTATGGTGGTGAATGAATGTCGTAATTGTTGATTTCAGTCGAGTAATTTACTCATTTGTTGTTCAAACGGGAAATTTCATTTTATCAAGCATGAAACACAGATGGGCCGTATCAAATGGCACGGTCTGTACCAAATCATCCTTCAAGAAAAATTTACCTTAGAGTAGTAAGTCATAAAAAAATAGTAAGTTGGGTATATGAAAAATGATTGTTCCACGATTTGTTCGTATTATTTGCGTTTACTTTGTTGGATTCTGTATGGGTTTGACTACCATGATTATTTTTTGTTGATTTTTTTTTTTGAAGTGATTTAGCAAACATTATTCCGAATTTCCATAGAAAATTTTTCGTACAAATATTCTTCTACAAAAAATTATTTCCTCAAAAAGTTCATCGATTTCGCCAATGCGACACAACAGTACCTCACACATGATACCTGAAACGTTGGCCCGGTTGCTTGAGTACAATCTCACAATCTCTTTAGACATTTTAGAGTGAATGGCAAGAGGTGTGCAAGTCAGAAAGCCACTTCGCGACAGACTATTAGAAGACATTGTTAACTGCACCATATCACAGCAGTTTAGTTTTGTGAATCCATTTCTTTAAAATAGTTTTTTTATATAAAGTGTATATGTTAGTTTTGCATTCCGATCATAGCATCTAAAAGTACTTTTGTGGCTTCTAGAACATTTCTACGTCGTTTTTAATCCGAGCTTTAGGAAAACATAGCGAAATCGTAAGTTTTTAACAATAAAAAATAACAATTTAAGCATTTTACTTGATATATCATTAAAAATTGAAGAAATAATTTAATAATTCTAAATAAAGTGAATTTCGAATTATAACTAATAAATAATTTTTTTTTATCAAAACGTAGTTTCAGTAAAGATTTGCTTTCCTATCCCATTATGTTACCTTATTCCGATAAAGAAATTTATTTATTCAAGCATGAGTCGCATATGGATCGCTAGTAGGCCTGGGCAAATCGATTCGGTGATTCGAGTCGATTCGAAGTACAGATTATTCGAATTAATCGTTAATCGAATATAGGAACAAAAACCCGCTATATGATATGGAAATTTTCATTTTTAACGACAAAATGCAATCGATTTTATTCAAATTTGACCAAAATCGATTGTATTCTGAAGTTAAAATGAAAATTTTCGCTCATGGACTGTGGTGTAATCAATAATACATTGCTTTTAACTCTGTTTATGCTAACCTTCATAATTCGTGACTGTAAATTTCTTAATTGTCTTATTAGCGACAATATTGGTAACGGTAAAAATGGTATATTTGTTTTTTTTTATAGAATCATCGATTTGATCTGATTCGTAAAATTATCCGAATCAGATTCGAATTCAAAATTATTCGGTTTTGCCCAGCGCTAATCATTAGATAGCCCATCCGTCACTCACAATAAACGGAACTTAATTATTTGAAAATAAAGTTTCTTTTTTTATATTAGATTGAACTTATTCCAAACTGTAAAAACTAATTATATACATCATTGATTAATGCGATATTCATATATATTGTTTCAAGGGAAGTGATAAAAATATATTTTAAAGATATGTGTATTACGTACTTCTATATAATTTCATTTCTCAGTCTTTTTACGCGCGTATCGGTTTCAGATCATCCATGTACTTCGAATTCTTCATTCAAATGACGGATAGAACATAGAAATTTTCGTTTTCTAGCTTGCCAGAATATCTTGTCAAGATATCAAAAATGTCAGTGTTTGCTATCTCAAGAAAGCGTCTTTTTTAGACAATAATTTAAATATAGTTGTTTAAAACACTTGCTGCTTGAATTCTGCAAAAAATTATTAATATTTTAAAAATAGCCAATGTTGAAGATTGTTATGAATGAATGTTTGACAAGGTTGCTTAAATTCTAAAGGAAAATTAAATTGTATACTATCACTGTAGCAAAAGTACAGTAAATTTAGTGGTAATTCGCAGTAATTACATATTTCCAATGTTAAAAAACGCCATGTTGATTAGATTTGCGCCGATTTTTCACCTTCGCGGTGAGTTTCATCGACGCCCCATAGTAAATTTTAATTTTTTTAAAATACCACTGATTAAAATGCTGTCAACGACCAGTGATCTTGTTGAATTTTTCGTTACGGTATTGTGTATTGCCCTGAACCATCTGGAAAAACATCTGATTAAATATATTATGTTGAGGTATTAGGCACTGATGAATTGCGCTATTTTGGTGTGGCCACCTTTGATTCATACTTGGAAAATAATAATATTCTCATCGAAATATACACTGTAACAAAAAATGCAACAAAATTACTGGTCTTTGGCAGTAATTTTGCTTGGCGGTATTCAAAATTGGCTTTTTTGGCCCAATATGGAGTGTTGCTGGAACGCACCGTTAAGGTGCGGTCCATCAACACCTCATAATTGACAATAAATCTCATCAACATGGCTTTTTTGTAACTTTTAGAATATGCAATTACTGCAAATGACCACTAAATTTACTGTTCTTTTGTTGCAGTGTTTAATACGCAGGTTTGTTTGATTAATCTTTTTATTGTTGTAAAAAATCATCGTTTATTCATATAACTGACACTGGTGGATCCCTTCGCCGAGAATACACGAAAAATACGTTTTGCAAATAGTGATTCAATTTTCTAGTTTGTCGGCATTTTTAATAGTTGATATTTCGTCAATTATAATCTGAAATAAAACTCATCATTTTGGGGATATGGTGATGATGATGATGAAATAATATTTCGGTGTCTAATCGGCGGTAATAATCATTAATTTTACCTTAAATAAACGACTTTGACAAAATTTGTGACGATATAGTTGACCACAATAAATGATTGAAGTATAATTTTATTAATTTCTCAATTGTCACGACAAGTAGTTTGGTGTTAATATTCAGGATTAACGGGTTCGAACTCCGTAATTTTTGTTGAACAAAATGTTCTCATTTCACGTTGTGTTGTTTTATAGCATTTTTTGCAGAGCTAAGATAAATTCACTGGATTTTCTCGTGTGTTTTTTCCTAATTTGAAGTTTTTCCACGCCTCGTATTCATCACGTTTTGACCTAATCTCTAAATGTTCGTCTATTTTAATAGAATACAACAAACAGGATCTGTAGAAAATGAACTAAGTGACCTATAGCCAAATATGAGCTGCGCACCTTTCTTTTTTATTACTAAAATGCAGTATACAGGTTGGTACAAACGGAACAGACTAACGATCACTTATGTGGCGACGAGCTAAATATAAAATGTACCACCAGCAATTGCAAATTATTCAGAAAACCACTGAACAACGGTTGAAACCATAAGTTAGAGTGCAGTGAGTGACACTTGCTATGGTCGACGGTAAAACCTCTTGCCATTTTTTGCTTTCTTGTAGTCGCATCTTATAACAATCAGATAAGAAAATTTAATTTTGTTAAGTATCATGCACGGATTTACCGCGCCTCGAGGGCGCGTTCTATCAGGGGCCCATACTTGACAAAACATTTTTGAACATAGATTGTCTGACTATGACGTAGCAAACAAGTTGAGTTACACCTTGACTGAACTTGAGTTTCGTTGCCCTGATACTCATGCTATCTATCTGTTGCCTATGCTTTACTAAAGGAAAATTCGGGACAGGAGAATACAAATAGACAATGAAAAATACCCAAGAAAATCGGACGGTTTTACGCATCATGAAGATTTACTTGGCACAATCCCAATGAACGTGCCTTCTAGCACGATGTAGTACTGGGATGTACGAATACATTTTCGTTTTGCAAAAGTTCACGCTATTTTTGGAATATGTATAAAAAACGTTCACAACAGCTATTTGATATCCAAAAATCGTTTTTCAGCAAACATTTGAAAAAAAAATTCAAAAAAAAAATTTTTATTTTCAAAACTTAAACTTTTTTAAAGTTTTTCTGGTAAAGCCCCTAAAAAATGGAATTCTTTTATAGGGAATAACTTATTAGGTACGGACGGACATTGATAATTGTCCCAACGTATTTTCTTGCATGACGTAACAGGTGAATGAAAAGGAACTTACTTTGCAGCTGATTTTACTATCGCCCAGGGCAGATACAACTCACTGCACTTTATTATAGTAGTACATTCTTCTCTAATGCTTCCCGCATGTGTAATTACCGTTACTAAATCCTAATGTGAAGAAAGCTATCTTGAAGAACCAATACTAGAATACTGCAGCAGACGTTGTGTAGAGCAATTTTCAATAGAGAGAATATTTGTATACAGTGTAACAAAAGTACAGTAAATTTACTGGTCATTCGCAAGTATTGCACATTTCCAAAGTTAAAAAAACGCCCTATTGATGGGATTTATGCCAATTATCGGCTGTTGATGGTCCGCACCTTAGCGGTGCGTTCCATCAACACCCCATATTTGGCAAAAAAAGTCAATTTTGAAATTTTTTCAATATCGCTAGGTAAAATATCTGTCTAAGACCAGCGATTTTGTTGCATTTTTGTTACAGTGAAGGGTCATACCAACACTATAGCTAAACAGACGGAAATTTCTAGACAAGGCGTCTCTATAATAGGTTATCTACATACATCAAATCACGTGAACTAAAAATAAATCATCGCTAACTTTGAAATTTTGATCGAGTTTTTGTTTATCAAATTCTCTGAAATAAGTTGTTAAAAAAATGGTAAAATATGTCAATTTTTGATTGTATCTTTCATGGTTAACTTGCAAAAAATTTTCAAGATTTTGGTTGAGCATAAAACAGATTGAACGCGACATTTTAGATAAATTCCACCATGTTTCATACACAGCTAATATTAAAATTACCAAGATTTAAATTTTAAATTTACCACAGAATTTATTTATTTTTTACAATTTTTTTATTTGTTTATATCACAGTTATGATATAAACTATTTAACGGAACTATACTGTTGTACTAAATTGCCCCGGGTAATCTGAAACAGTTGTACACAACAGATTAGTTGAAATTTTTCTATATGTATCGAACGAATGTATGACGCATTTCACGGTTTGACGTGAATAAACACATTAAAGATCTTGGAAATGAATGTGGAAATTCAAATACGTAACATATTAAAACGTGAAATTAACAAACCCATTATATATAACCAAATTGACGTAATAAATTATTGGATTTTAACGTGCGGGACCGTTGTTTGGTATTATTTCTTAATACCAATACATTTAAGTAACAAAAACTCAACAACATTCTTATTCAATATACATTGGAAAACAAAAAATGACTCAACCAAAGAAGGTGAATTGAGTAGAAATTGTAATATAAAAGTGAAACACATGTGCAAATCGGTTGGATTTGATGTTTGTTGTTTGCAAATAAAATACAAAGAAAACAACTTGATTGATAACGTTAAAAACACACTGCGATATTGTAATTATTCTGGTCATTAAAGAAAACAGTTTATTCAATATTTTTTATCGTCCCATCCCTGTGTTAGTACTTCTTGAGTTAAAGTTCCTAAACGTGTTCGAGTTGTTTTGACTTCCATATAGTCAATTTCCTATTTAGTCTATTCTAATCAAACATTTTGTTTTGTTCAGCATGCCAAATACATAAGAAAAGATGATGAGACAATTTTTTTGCGATTTGCGTGACCATTAATAATAATTTTTTTTACCGCGATGAAGTTTTTTTCAATAAGTAAGAATTATAAATCACTATATGTAATTAATTATTTATTTCCTCAAATGATCAAATCATCAAAATTGAAGATAAATTCACCCACTTAAATAAATGATTCAAACAGGATTTCCCGTTAAAAATTACATAAAATACGGACTTATCTCATTTTTCATATATTTAGTTGAATTGTATGAGATTATTGTATGAGTAAATAACTTCAATATTCATAACGAACAATCATCAAAAAATTTCTGTTCGTGTAATGCATGACAGCAGTTTTGGAAGAAAATGAGTCACTTTAGTACTCGGACTGGCAGTAAATAATTAAATTCTATTATATATCGGTATTTTTTTTTGAAGTATCGGTTTCGACGATCGATTGACATGTGCTATATACCCACCTATATAACTGCTACGAAACTGGGCTACCTCCTGCGTGTTTTTTCAAAATTAATTTCTTATTTTTTTCGATTTATATTTCGAGTAAGAATATAACAAAATTTTTGCACGGTGTACTACCAAGAAACTTGGCAATTTCTCCCCTATTTCATTTCATTTTTTTGGAAATTGTGGTAATATACAATTGAAAAACATTAAAAAAATTAAATGGAAGAATTTATGATAACACCTTCAAAAAAATTTTGTGCAAGTATTCATTATAGAATTGTAACATTGATATCCATTTATTTTCGATATTCTCTTTCGATTATCAAATCTTCCCTATCTGGTTCTGATACATAACTTTGTGCAAAGTTTCAACAAATGGCCGGAACTTTAATTATTGGTGTAACGTTTCAAAACATATGTAACATTTCAGAATGTTGGGAAAATTTGAAATTGAAATACCCTGAAATTTTTGCTTAGAACATTCGTCGAATGTAACCCAATGGGAAATTTTGTTTTGTCAAGAATGAATCGCAGAAGGACCACGCTTAAGCAACGCGATCCTCCAGTGACTCATACTCAACAAAACACGTTAAAACACGAGATTTCTGACAGAAATCAAAAAAATCAGTATTCGTATCATCCTAATTGAACATGTATGAGAATCGAATCGAATGTTGAATTTGGAAATAACATCCGCACACCCTAAGGCCCATCATCAGTGACTCATACTTACCAAAATTGGAAAGAGTACAGTTTGAATAATGATATTACACATTGTAAAGTCAAATCCATGAACTCGTGAGAAAATCGCGAAGCAGCAAATTACACCCAGAAAACCGCTTAAACGCCGGCTTTGGTTTTTCATATGAAAACGTTTTAAAGCTTTCTGCATATTTACATTTGGTTAGATGCAGCACGATTCCTCGTAGATGCGATGAAAGATAATGTGAATGATCGTCTATTGTATATTTATTGCACTTTTCCAACAATGAGATTTTTTGTGTTGGGTAAAAATTACTGATTTTATCTCGATAATTATATAAGTTGCGCATTGTTTCGTAGAATTACCCCACCAACGCAAAGTTGCGGTGATTATTGTGTTTGAAATTTGATTTGAAATTGGGGTAATTTAATATTTTTCTGTCACCACAATGCATTTTTTGGTCAAATCACAGAGATATTACTAGATCTATAATCCTTTTTTAAACCCAAAAATAAATAAAACCAGAATATTCTGAAATTATGGCATAAATGAGAGCGCGTAACATATCTTTTTCAAATTTGCAAAAATGCAGGGATGCTATTTTAATGAAAAAGAGGTCGACAACCGAGTCGAAGCGCAAAAGCGGCAAAACCTCGAAGTTTTCAGGGTACGAGTTTAAATTTAAGTAAAGAAAATTTAACTTCTACGTGAGAGAACGGGATGACAAATGTGTCGCACATACGTGATTTACCAAACAAATACCCGCTATTTTTTAAGTGTATTAAAGATGTCAGATTACAGATATATCCCAATTTACCTGTAGGATATTGGTTATAATAGTAATAATAATTCAGTTGGTGAAAGTATGTTGTTGACCGATGCAATGCAATACTTCATGAATGTAGTTAAAAACCATAATCCAAACCAGTTTCGAATTTTAATACATTCGGTTCTGCACAGCCCTACTTGCAATATAGAAGTTTAATAAAGTTCTGTCACAGACGCTGTAATTCAATACAACTACAGAGCCCATTGATTTTTAGAATCGAATCCAGTTATATATTGTCTGAAATGATATACCATGAACAAATATACAGGTCAAAAATAAAAGATTCGAGACCAAAGATTTGAGATACCCATGGAGAAAATGACAAGAAAAACAATAACGATATTTCCCTTTTGGATGAAGAAAACAGTCTAATCTGACAATTAAAAAAGTATCTTGAGTTTTGGGTCACAGTAACGGATCAATCACGCTTGTTTTGGCCGCTGCTTCCATGACTCATGCTCAACAAAAGATTGCTTATTTTGTGCTAATCTTCTCTCCTGTGTTTCGCAAAGTTGACAATAAAAACTCCACACGCATACATTTTCAACAAATTTAGTTTTAATACTTTTTTGTTGCTTTAAAACAATAAAACATGACGGGAGAAAATCATCAATAAAATAATTGCGACCAAAAATTTGTACCGTAAAAGATATTTTTTTGTTTAGGGGAAAAAGAGTCTTGATTATTCTATCTATCCACATATCATCATTGGCCCATCTACACATTATCTTGGGCTATAAATGGGTAATGAGTAATGGCAATAATAACTTGAAAGCAATTAGATAAATTGCAGCATTTTGCCTAAAGCGCCAAAGCTAAAGTTTTATCTTATTGCATGGTGAATGCATCTTTCTAAATGAGTTACAAATAATTTTTGAAGTATGGGAGGGAGAAATTGACCCACGCCTTCGTAAATATGTTATTTAATTTCGTTTTTGCTTTGTCTGTAGACATTTAATGTTATTAAACAATCAAATTTCAAAACCAAAACTATCGCCAATAAAAAATTTCCCCACCCCAACCGTGAGTTTACTTTGTAAATAACTTTCTTTTTCTGTGACATTTATCCGACACAATATAAGAATTTTATCGTCGTTTCTGTTGTTTTTATTGTATAGTTAAAAAATCCACGCATATTTCTATAAATACACAATCAATAGTTGAACAGACTTTCGTTTTAAGATTAACGACAAAAGAATTGCATATATAGAAATGAGAAACGCGCAGACACGTCGAACATCTTTTCTCATGAAAAATTTCTACCCAATTATAAAAGTTTGTATAAACATGTTTTTTTTTCGGATTTAAAATCGTAGTACAGCTTTGCGTAGGTTGCATTTTAATTTATTTTCTTTCTTTCCGACGTTTTACGCTCGAGCAACAACGTGCATGCACGCAACTGACCAGATTGCTACTCGGGTTAACATATAGTGTTGGTTTCCTTATACGCTTCAAGTTAGTGCAACATTTTGCGGGCATTTTTCGTGTTTTCCAATGTAACTTACCAGTTAGTTACTCAAGTTAACGGAAGGAGTTCGTTTCCTACGTAGAGTAGCGCTGCGCAGACATGTGCCAAGCCTTCTCGGCGCTGTAACGCATCACAGTTATGTATTGGCGTTTTGTTTTGTTACAAACGACGTAATGCATCGGTGCTCAATGTACAGTATTGTGGCTGTAGTTGTCAGCCTGTGAACTTACCAGCAGTCTTATACCTAACAAACTTTAACGCTCGTTTTCTATGTTATGTTTCAGCTGCCTGCAAACCGTTTTCTGATTTTTATTTCCTACCAATTAACTTCGCACACACTGTTTAATCAGTTCGGGGACACTGATGCATCTCTTCTTGAAGACGCATTCCTCTATGACTCCAGTTCTTATAACAAAATTTCTGTTTTTTGTTCGCAATTTATTAGTCATGATAACAGATCGCTCGGGTCGAGATTACTTACTTTTCCCTTCACAGTCCGAAAAAGCTTGTATGAGAATTAGTCTTTTCCTTGAGAAAATAAAATTTCTGATTGGTTTAATTTTGGCTTAAACTACAAGGATTATATATATATATATATATATATATATATATATATATATATATATATATATATAATTGAATAATTATTTGTCGCGCTTGGAAACTACAATTGTGTGTTAAATTGGTAGGTACGTAACGTTTTGTGTCGATAGCCGAACGGTCGAAGCGTTAGCATTGCGGGTTTAAGGTCTCATATTTAGTACCAGTAAGCTTGTTGTGTTAATACCCATATCCAGCTACTCTGTCCAGTGTGTTAGGGAGGCTCGTGACTTTCCAACACACCAACCCTGAGGATTTTTCCTGTGATGATTTAAAGCCCGTGTCAATAACTATCTTCAAAGAATATGAAGTTCCGTTGCTTTTCATTTTTGCACTTATGTAGCTCGGCACATATAAGTCAATTCTCTTGCAAATTTTCTTTGCGAGAATTTTGATTTTTTTTTTTGAAAAAAAAAAAGAGAAAACAGGACGGATCTAGCATTCAGGAATCCTAATAACATTCTCATCTACGCATGTTAATTTTAGATTTTAGCTAGACGATTCGTATTTTTAAAATTGGCTATGCTGTGCTTACTCTATACTGCCAAATTCCGACTCGATCAAAAATCTTTTTTAGTATGAGCGTCACGAGTCGCGCGCCTGTTCTGGCAGATTCATCAGAGTTCCCTGTTCAGCAAACATAAATATAGTAACTTTGTTACGTGTCACGCACACTTTCAAACTTCTTTGAATTCGTCACAAATCATTCTTACCCAATAAAATATGAGTCCAGAATCAATTGCGCGCTTTATCGTAAGAATGTAATACAACAATACAACTATTCATCTACAGGTTATGTAAGTTCGGTGTTTTATTTTTCCAAATTTTTGCGTAACTAATTTTTCGCCATCAAAGCAAATGAAGAATATTCACCAACGCCTAGTATAATGTAATATTACAGTTTATCAGTTTTATTGTGCCCTCATAAGAAGGTATGTGTGAATAGATATACGGAACGTTGAAAAAAGGGTCATTACCGTATTACAGGGCAATCAATACAACTATACTATGCTACTATGGACTTATATAGTCAGTACATTTTTTCTGTGCCTCTCACTGGCCAAACTCTGGTTGCGCTAATATTATTTTTATAAATAATAAAGTTGGATTTTCAAACTTGATTTTTACTGGCGCTCTTTTTCTTATTAACTTTTGCTATGTGTACGACCAAAAGCAGCGCTTAAAGTGCACCAGATAGTGACCACTTACTTATATGTCTAAAAGCTAATGCAAAGTGTAGTACCAATAACTGCAATCTGAGTGGAAAATGATTAAGAGAGTGAACCGTTATAATAGAGTGCAATATGTGTTATCCCATGGGGCAATAGTAGAACGATCTAACAATTTATTGTTACTGCATGGAGAAGAAAGTAAAAATGCAGGAAACCTTCAAATCCAGCACCAGATAAATGATAAAAACAAAACTAATGAAAATATCAAATATATTTACCCAATCTTCTATCTTTGATAAGTATAAGGAATAAAATACTTCGTTCACAAGAGTTCTTCTATATCAACCCCTTCTCATGGTCTGACAGAGAATGGAATGTAATTAAGACAGGCGCCCTTCTATATACATAACCATAATCAATTTTAGGCTGTTATAATTTGGAAGAAGGAAAAAAGAAATATATATACGCTGAGACAAAAGAGCAGTAAATTTATCGTTAATTTGCAGTAATTGCATATTTCCTATACTCGAATCCGACTTGTATTTGAGAGTTATGCCAAATATGAACTGTTGATGGACCGCACCTCGTCGGTGCGTTCCATCAACAGCTCATATTTGGCTGACAAAAGTGAGTTTCTATTGTAATATAATGGAGTAAAATTACTGTTAAAGAACCAAGATTATACTCCGTTTTTGTTACAGTGATAAAATAATTCTCACATTGTCCCAGGTGTATTATATGCAAAACGTTTATCAGTTGACATGTTATTTCCTCTATAATGGGAAACCGATGTTAACGATTCTTACTATTGATAATTAGATACAGAAATTTAATAAATAATTAACGAGTACTTCAACGGATGACAACGTCGATTTCCGCTTGTTTTAAAGGAACTGCCACATTGCCTAATACACATTTGGTAAAAATATAAAATATATGATTTCTAAGTGCGTTCAAGATAACATTCGGGAAAATACCCTATATGCCCTATAATTACTCCAGAATGCCAGCAAATTTACGATTCTCCTAACATCCTCCATTATGATTTAAAGATGACATTGCGAAATATTTATTTGACCGACATTTCATTGATTTATATAATTTTAACTAATGGGTCTTTCATGTAATATGGCTTTAATAATTATTTGTACATTCGATATATGATATGTTAATATTATACACACGATAGGTTGGAGTATCATTTTCGTTGTGTAGCCCAATGGCTTTTTAAATTTTGCGAAACTTATATGGGCAAAGAGAATGAATGGCCCGTAATTCCCACTCAGCAGTTCCATTTTGTTAAGCTTGTCTGTGACCCATGCTTGACAAAACATGCTGGTAAAGCAAACAATTTCCGACTGACTCGGGCACTTACTCACCTACTTTAATTAGGCTAACAGAGAACTCTCGATCTCGGGAAGCACACAAAAAATTTTAAGTGAGGTGCGATAAAAAACGTGCAAAACACGCGAAGTAAAAGACACTTTTCGAAGTCACAGGCTCTAGTAATGTCGATTTTGTACACATGTTTGTACCAAAAACTTTTTTTAAGCATTTCAGAGGATATGCTACTTTGACAAAAAGCAAAAAGATATTAAAATTATCAGTGGTCGTGCGAGTTTTTAGCAATAAATGACGGATTAGCAAAAGAAAGTCCGGAAAAATTTTAGCGAGTGATTTGACGATAGTATAAAGAATTTGAACGAATTGTGGAATTTTCACATTCAAATTGTCGAAACAATTCCCAGTCATGCACCTATTGCTAAATAATAAATAGGTTCGTAAACTAAGACTGCGCCATGTTTAGATTTTTTTATTTATTTTTTTATTTATTAAAATTCACTCTGAGCAAGGTCGGAAGCAGTGCCTGAAAGGAATCAACCTACGGCCACTTAAAAGCAGAGAGCTACTGAAACATGTGGTACCAGCAACTGTACTCTAAAGGGAAAACATCCCAAAAGGAACTGAACCGTCATGGCAAAGTGCAGTGAGTGTTATCTGCCCTGGGCAATGGTAAAATCATCTATCACTTCTTTTCTTCCTTTTGGTCGCCTCTTACGACACGTAATACGAAATACGTTAGAAATATTCTAAAGTTCGTACCTTGGTGAGGGGATGGCTTACTTAGATATTTCGCAACCGACTCATGACGTATTATATAAACATAAACATCAATCGCGCTTATCGATTTAATGTTTAACACGAGAGGTTTTATTAATGATAATTTGAAGTTATTTCAGTAAAGGCTCGGTTTATGATGCATAATCAGCTGCGATATATAATAATATGAGAAACTTATTGGAATTATCTCAACGGTCAGAATTTTCCAACACGATATCTGTTATGAGCTTAACTTACTATTCACTTTACTCTTACTACTTACTCTAGCTCTTTTGCTAAGCATGAGCCACAGTTAGATCGCGCCTTTTATGCGCGATCTAACTGTGGCTCATACTCTTGCAAAATTAAATTTCTGATTGCCATAGTAATGAAGTAAGATAAAGTGCAGTGTAAAGCCATTGATATAGACAACTTTATCGCTTATGTGTATATTATGAATGATCTATAAAGATTGTTATGGTTTTTGCTTTGCCCCGAATTGAAACCGTTTTTGAATCACGCACTTTAGTGTAATCACCTCATCTGTCTGAAACTCTGTTGACTAGAAACTCAGACTGTTCAGACTCAGACATATAACTTATTGAAAACCCAGAGAGACAGTGGAGGATTACGAAAAAGGAATGGAGCGGGTTCAGAGATGCAATTCGTGATCTTTAAATATTGAAAAACATAAGAGGCATAGCCAAAAACACCAAAACACTAACTGTCATTCAATAAACCATGGGAATTTTTTCGTACTTCGCTTTCCTGTTTCGAGTTACAGTCGAAATTACTGTTTTCCTCTTTACATATCTTCAGTGCTATTTTAAAATTGAACGGCTATCCTATTCTTCAAAAAAGCATATTCACCGAACCTGCTTTGATGAGCGTGGGTCACTGATGAATCACGCCGCCAAAACGCCGTACAACCGTTGAACAAAGTTTGGCAAAATGAAATTTCTGATTTGTATTTATTGTTTAATTTTATTGGGCACATACTCAATACCCTACTGAGTGTTTACGTCGGAACCTTTGCATTCGACATTTGAATCTATAGAGTTTTCCCCGGGAATTCTTGAACCCGCATAGGTAAGAGGCGTCTCGACAGCACAAGCCAGCGATGGCTTATCCCGATGGAACCTTATTTGTGCGAAATCTTGCATGAGTGTGCACATCAAAGCCAAGTCGAATAATAGTCTTTTTTTTCTTTTGAAACTACAGTTCCAGCCATAATTTATACCAGTGGGTTTACCTTTGCGCAGAACAGGTTTCAGTCAGTGTATTCTAGTGCCCGTTGATAAGTTCGTAAAGTGAATTACAATAAATTACAACAGAACCGTCGCCATGCAACGATCAATAGAGCGACCAGAAGAGATTTTTAGAACGGATGGCGAGTGGACAACTGTTTTGTTTTTCGATTGAAATTCGCTCGCTACATGACCAAAGAGTCCAAAAGAAACCAACTAACGGACACTGAAGAACTATAATAATGTGCGTAACTGGTAACAGCCCTGGGCGATAGTCCGAACCCATTATCATTGCATACTTAAACAAACCATGTCTAAACTATGAGTTTTAGACTGAAATAACTACAAAGGAGCAAACCCATTTATAAGCATGCATTCAACTTTCTTTTTTCGTTTACATTTTAAACAAACAAGGTTGCAAAACAGTTCCTGCTTAAATCTTGTTTTTTAGATGTATTATTTGTTTATAATGTCGACGGAGCTGTCAAATTATATAGAAATGTTTATGATTCTGTCTAAACACGGAGCAAATCAATCGCAACTGAAAATATTTTTCCGCACTAAATGTAGCAGACACACCGCAGAATGATTCTGTTAAAATGTTGAAACTGTGTTTTTCAGAGTTGTGATACAAGCACTGACACTGCTAGCGTATAAATTTGTGTACAAGGTGATAGCAGCTAGCAAAAATGCTTCCGAAGGCCCGCAAAAATTGGCATTAAGCAATCTTGAAGTGGATAAGAAATGGTTCTACGACTTTCACCGTTTTATTTTTTCGAAGACTTTCAAAATAACGCTAAAACGGAGTTCGGGTAATATAGATGAACAAATTTCACTCTCGAGTTCGCGGAGACTAATTTTACAATTTCTTTGTCTATGCCTTCGGCGCGCAATGGCGCACTGTATAAAGTATTATCGTTTTTGCCCACAACATTGTCTATTTTCTTAACAAAAAGACAAAAAATGTTTGGGCGCCTTCAACGCGCAAGTTTTGATACAATAAAATTTTTATGCCCCCGACCAAGATATGACACCGCCAGTGTGAACACCTGTAAACGATAACGAGATAGCCGATATCTACATCGCTGAGAAATTTTATATTGAAGACAAAATTACATCGTGACATAATATTACTTACACAAATGGGCCTACACACATAAAAAGACAGATTGCCGATGCCAAATATATTGGCATGCATATTTTTTTTGTTTCTAAAGTTTACTCAAGCAAAGTTTGCGGAACTCTGAAGAAGACTTTTCTATACCACTACGAGGCAATGAGCTATATGCGAGGGCAATTCGATTCGGAGGTTCCAAGTTAAATTATTCTAATTGGTAATTATTTTTGAATTGCCCGTAGAAACAAAATAGGTAGATTTATTATTATTTTAACGAAGAAATACAATTACAATGATATCGATATTTATCAAATTTAATAATACAAAAGTTATTCGACTCAGATTCGAATGATTTAGTGTTGCCCAGGCTCAATTAGCGGCCACATCAATATAAGCTTCACTGATCACAAGTAAACATAACTTAAGAAAATAGATTGAACAGATATTATAAACGGTTATAATTAGTTTTTTCCGGGAATAGTGTGAAGGAATATAGTTGGATAGAACCGCAGGAACCGGAAAAAAGGCCTCTTTGATAAAACTGCTTCCGTCCAAATAAAACTTAACAACTGTAAACAAGTGGGATTTATTTATAGCTAAACAAGTAGCTCGACATAAAGACTTTTTGGGGAAGAACAAAAATACTTTTGGTTAGGCCATGTTGATCACTTATTTCTGAATCCTAACCATCATCTTTAACACACTGCATGACGGATGCACCATCCCCAATGTGACAAAAATACGCTATGCGTGTGCGGATCAAAGCCTTAAGGTCGCACTACACGTTTGCGTAGGTTTGCGTTTTTTCATGGTTTGTTTTATTTTACCCTTGCGCTTTACGCAAGCGCAATGCTTTGCATGCATTTACTCACGTTTTCCGATGAAACAGAACGGTTTTGTATGAAAGCTAACGCAGGGTGCTTGGTTCGTTTTTTTGCGTTTGTGCTTTGTAGGCATATGGACGTGATTAACGGAAGGCAATGCAGGCGTGCATTGCAATTTTTATTTTGTTACTCGAAACGTAATGCTTCAGGGCCACAATACGCGTGAAGTTATCTTACGATGCGTTGCATTACGTTTCAAGCAATAAAATAAAAACGGCAATACACGCCTGCATTGCTACACACATAGAAAAGACGTAACCTACGCAAACGTGTAGTGCGAATTTTATACATGTGCAATATCAATTCTTGAGTTTGATGGCTTACAGTGGAAAAAATGCATTCGTTTTAGGTCAAAAAGTTGTATGGTCAAGAGTGAATATCTGCGTAATATTCAGCTCAGGTAGTAAAGTAAGCAAACACTTTACGCTTCCATATGACTTGTGAATTAGGAAATATCGCCATCTTTAGACAAATCATAACTTGAACATATTAAACAACCCCATATATCCTAAACGTATTATACAACTCCATATATCCCTATCGCAAAAATTTTGTTCAACCTTGTCATGTTGAGCATGAGAGGATTACCCACACTATAAGCTCGCATACATTACTCAACTTTAGCGAATATATCTTTTTACATGACTTAACATGGCAGTTTTTGTTTGAATAGACATATTGAGTATTGCAATCACTTTTATCTTCTATTCAAGTCTATTATGTAGCTCACGAAGTGGTGTGCTCTGCATGTACACATACATTGTGCATACATTTCAAACTCTCATTCAGCAAAAATGGTATAAAAACATGTTAGAATCAACTTGTTAGAATACTGTATTCGGAATCAAAGCTCTATTTATCATACGTTTTTTATCGCATTTCACGTAATGCAATGCAAAGGAGGGGTAAGAGAAGGCAAAGATAAAACATACAACGAATGCAAGAGTGTATTTGGGCATTTACAAATAATTTACATATTTTTCGGTAATAAATTAAAGTTGGGTCGCCTCTCCACCCTTACTCTGTGGAATTTAAAACTTATACATAAACAATATTTTTAATGACGTGTACGATTTTATACACGTATGAACAAGTTCATTACATCATTGCCTATCGTCAAGGTTGACTAATCTTCAGCCACGCAATCTTTCTGTGTCATCATATTGCACAACAATAGCAAACATCATGGCGCCGCTATACTGTTTGCTTATCGTAGTCAAACAAGAATAAGGAGTTGAAACTATGATACGGCATTCAATATACTTTGCAGTGACGACGCATTGGTAGCAGTTAAATAGTTTTTGACTTTTTGAGTGCAACGCTAGCCATGTCAGCATATATCACGGATAAAGCCTATGTGAATGGGAAATGGATATCCACCGGAAAGACGTTTGAAGTTAGCAATCCGTTCACTGGCCAAGTTATCGGTTCATCTGCCGACTGTGATGAGAAAATCGCGCTCGAAGCCATTCAAGCAGCTACAGAAGCATTCAAAACGTGGAAAGAATTGACAGCTAAAGATCGCGCTAACATTCTTAAAAAATGGGCTGCCCTCATCATCGAAGAAAAACGCGCACTAGGTGAACTTCTTACACTTGAAAATGGAAAGCCCTTGGCGCAGTCTATTGGTGAAGTGGCGTTTGCTGCAAACTTCGTAGAATGGTATGCTGAAGAAGGGAAAAGAACGTATGGTATTACAATCCCGTCTCCACATCCTTCAAAACGAATGATGACGATAAAGCAACCGATTGGTGTAGCTGCTATGATTACGCCGTGGAACTTTCCGTCTGCGATGATAACTCGCAAAGCTTGCGCTGCTTTGGTAGCAGGATGTACCGTAGTTCTCAAGCCATCTGAGGAAACTCCGTATTCAGCACTGGCTTTGGCAATGCTTGGCGAAAAAGCTGGTATCCCGCCCGGTGTGTTTAACGTGGTGACCACATCTCGCAAAAATGTAGTTGAAGTTGGAAAAATCATGTGCACTCATCCATCTGTCGCCGCTGTTTCATTCACGGGTTCAACAGCGACCGGGAAAATTCTGTTGCAGCATGCGGCGTCTACTGTCAAGAAAATGTCATTAGAACTTGGGGGTTTGGCTCCTTTTATAGTTTTTAACTCAGCAGATATTGACAATGCTGTGAAAGGAGCGATGGCGTCAAAATTCCGTTACTCCGGCCAAACGTGCGTTTGCGCTAATCGGATTTTAGTGCAGTCTGGTATTCACGATAAATTTGTTGAAGCTATTCAAAAAGCAATGGAAAAGGAATTGGTAATGGGAAGCGGTATGCAACCGGAAGCCACAATTGGACCTTTGATAAATGAAGCCGCTGTTCAAAAAGTTGAGAATCAGGTAAAAGATGCAGTAAAATTAGGAGGAAAAGTTCTCCTTGGTGGATCTCGTAGCAACATTGGTGAAAACATGTTTGAGCCAACACTTATCACTGACGTTACTACTTCTATGAGATGCTGCTTTGAGGAAACCTTTGGACCTATTGCTCCAATAATAAAGTTCGAAACAGAAGAGGAAGCTGTTGCTATAGCCAATGATACAACTACCGGATTATCCGGTTATGTATTTTCTGGTGATGTGAGTCAGTGTTGGAGAATATCAGAAAAAATTGAAGCGGGAATTGTATCAATTAACGAAGGTCTTTTCAGTTCGCCAGAAACGCCATTTGGTGGATTCAAACAGTCTGGACTCGGACGAGAAGGTTCGATATACGGAATGGACGAATTTATGGAAGTAAAATACATATGTTGGGGCGTGTAGAAATTATTTGAATGCCAACGCAGTCAGAAATTTCTTGTCCAAGCAAATTTTGTTGAGTTGTTTCGTTGTCTATCAGTGACTTGTGCTTAACAAAACAAAATTTTATCGGGAAATACCATATGACATTAATTTGTGCGCTTTGTGGATAGTCAATCGCTAGTCAAGTCGATTGGTTCAACTCAAATTTCGTGGCCACATTTTTTGAATCAACGGTTGTGGCCAAAGCGGAACTAGCTAACAATAGTATTCATTTATAGTATCATTTTCAAAAGAAAGCAATTGTTTTGTGTAATTAATTACCTTTTAGGCTCATTGATTGCGTTAATTTGAGTAAAAATGTTAATCTCACAGTAACCTGGTAAAAATATAAAAATAAAAAATAAGTTTTTTTCTGGTATGGATCAGTCTCAACTTTAGAATCATTTTGAGGAGAGAATAGTAAGATTGGTATCAGAATTTAGTTATCAATTATGAAAATATATGCAATTTTGTCTGTTCCAGTAACCTAGAATCCTTTGTATGACTTTCGTTATAACCGTGCCAGTAAGAGGTCTTAAATGCAGAATTGGGGTAAAAATTGTTGAATTTCAATGCTGTTGCGAGCAAAAATTCTTATTTTTATCTAAAGGAAAAAAGGTGGCAACGTTTTTGTCAATTATGACTCGAACCGGGCAAATTAATCAACTGTAATTCCAATATGTTTTCTAATTGGTTCAAAAAGTGTTTAATCATTCATTTAAATAGGTGTTTCATTCGCCCAAAGGAATGAGAAATTGTTATTTGCCAAACATGTGCCACGTGAATTGCCCAGTAAAAATGGCCAAAGCAAACAAAATATTTAAACAGAATCAGAGACAAGATTTGTCACTGGCATTATAGACGTGGCGGTGGCACATACTGATTCAAAACGCACAAAATTTGTGTATATGTAGCGAATTTCACTAATCATACCCAGTAAGTATTCTTTTATTGCCACACTTAATTTGGTCTGAATATTAACACAAACCGGTGTGATTTTTTCGATAATATATTTTTTCTAAATGACCACACGAATTACTGAGATCGAACGTTTAGCCGAGGTTGAAAATGTTTGCGGAATTAAATATGGCCATGTAAAAAGTGCACTTTGTCAGTCAGGGCATTACGTATAACATTAGACATCACTCACTGTCCTTTAATATAGTGGATCAGTCCCTTGGCCTACTTTTCACTTAAAGTGCTCTTGCTGGCACTACGTTTTGTACTAGTTATTTGTCGTTTGTAATATCCCAATCATAGGTAGGTCTGTTGCTGCGAAGTAAGTGAAAAAATATACTTATCGCGGGTCGTCAGTCTGAAAGATGTTACGCCATGCAAACCCCGAAAAACGTGAAATTTCCTCTGGAAATCAATATTTACCTTTATTTCCAATTGATGGTGACTCAACTCACTGTGATGATTTTGCTCCGAAATGTTAATATCAATCGATATGTCGACATTTCTTCAATTTGGTTCTGACAAACACAAGTTTATGTGATGAGACTATATCATTAAACGTGCATGCAAATTTATTGCAGTTTTCCATTCCTCTCAGCAAATTTTACCGATAAGAATTTATTTTGTCAAGTATGGACCACAGATGGATCGCGCCGTGTAGGCGCAATCCATCAGTTGCTCATATTGGCAAATTTTCGGATTAGAAATTAGTTTTAAACGTTCCGATTTGATCCGATTCCATTCAAAAATACTTGCATATGGAAGTGACAACCTAGCCAAGACGAAACAGGGAAATCGTTATGATATTGAATTGGTGTACGGTAATTTCCTACTCGGATAATTTCAAGTTGAGATCAAAATTTTAAATTTGATTTATCATTTAGCACAAAAAAGGTATGAAAACAGCAACCCAGAAAACTGACTAAAGATCACTGATATTCTGGAAGATTTCCATTGTACGTTTTTTATTCTCATTTTCTTAATCTAAGTTCGCTCAGAGCAAGGTTTAAAGAGACTTCCAATAATAAGAGTCATCCAACACCACTGTTTTACAAAGCGCTACATGAGGGCAGAAACGAAGGCTCCATTTTCAAAATTTCAAAAACACACTTATTGACTCGAGTTTTGAAAGCTTGCAAATATACGCGAACGGGAAAGCAGTGCGAAGGCAATGGATTTCAAATCACAGAAGTTCGTGGAAAAAAACTTCTTGCATAAAATTGTCTCTGACACTGTGGAATTATTCGACGTATTTTATAACCATTATTTAACTAGATTTTATACCGTTTTATCGCCGAAACTTTTATCGATAAAGAACAAAATAATAGGTTTTTAACCACTGGAGTCGAGGAACAAATACGGACGCCGAACACACCTCTCCACACCTTGTGACAATCTGTCGCTTCTTTGCCTCCTTTTAGTCACGTTTTGCGACACGCAGGGATCACTTATTGTGAAATGGGAAAATATGAAGTTCGATAAAAAAATACTCAAAATAGGATATGAATAATATTACTTTACGTGGTAAATTTCAGTCAACCAAGTTGCTCAAATAAATCAAAGTGTTTTGCTTTTCAGAATATGACTACGTCAAATTTGGTAAAAGCCAAAGTGCTTGGTATATTGATCCCTAGTGCTATATTTATTCTGATAACATTAAGATTACCTAGTTTTCAAACTTCCAATCACTTTGGCGTTGGACGGAGTATCAAGTACTTTTCAACCGGTATAAATAAAGTCTTATACGCAAATAGAACCATATTTCAAAACCAAGAAAAAGATTTAACATCATTTGGCAACAAGCATATAACTGTTGGAAAAGCTTCCACAAACGATAAAGAGCAAGTAAAGTCAAATGATATAAAACGAACTCCTAAAAGCACTAGCAACGGTGCCAAACACTTCCACAAAACTTCCCAATCATACAACTGTCAGACCGAAGAAAGACTGTCAAAGTGCAGCAAATTCCGATAAAAGACGGAGAAAAGCAGTTATTATATTCTCAGTCGCAAGGTCTGGATCTACATTCTTGGGAGAATTCTTTAATCAACATTCGGAGATTTATTATTTATTCGAACCGCTGCATGGATTTGGGAATGACGAACATCTCCTTACAAGGAAACAACTTCTTCAAGATCTCTTACATTGTGATTACCACGTTGCACCAAAAATATACGCAAAGGGTTCCCGTGGTTGGATTAATTGTAGAAGTAATATTTGCTTTGCTAAGAAAAGCAATTTTGTTTGGAGAAATGCAAAACTGTGTGCAGCTAATTTTAAAAAGTGCAAACAATATTTCTGTCCGGAGCAACTCGCAAGAATTTTTTGAGGCAGAGTTTATTCACCGTAGTAAAAGTTGTTCGGGTGAAAAGCTTCATTGAAATAGAAGAATTGCTGTTGGAGCAAAAACTTGACATTAAGGTTATTCAACTCGTACGAGATCCCAGAGCCATTGTTCCCTCTCAGTTCAAAATGGACGACTCAATAAATTTCATCACACGCGCCAGGAATTTAAATGAATTTTATAGTAACAGTAGTGATTACGCTGAAAAATGTATTCTAGGCAGAAGTTTAGAAGATTATAAACAGAAAAATAGCATTTTAAAATGCAATGAAACAATAAAAAAATTTTGGAAAGGGAGATTCATAAGATTGTCTCACGAATTTATAAGTCAGAAACCCATTGAAACTTTGAGAATTTTGGAAAACTTTGTTGGAATGAACTACAATTCTGACGTTGAAACATGGATTCGAGAACATACCAACGACAGATCTAATAAAACCACAACAACGAATAATAATGGTTTACCAAAGAACTTTTTTTCAAAGGTCAAGAAATTCGATGCTCGTTCTTAATGAATGTCGCAAACAGAATTTCACGGATGTTAGAACTATACAGGATATTTGTATGAATTCCATGTCTAAACTGGGGTATATCGCTGTTAAAAGTGAATCTGAAATGAAAAACTTATCTTTCGTAACTTTTGAACCAGACAAATCTTTGATATTATTTTCAAATAGCACAACTTGACATTTTAATACTCAAAATTAGAAGAAATAAAGATATATTATGGCTTTTTGTACCTGTTCGATTGTGAAATGTGAGTTACATTGTTGTAGACCACTCGCACCAATCAGTATTTATTATAAACGCAATTTTATTTCAAAATGGAAAAATGAATAATCGGACTTCTACTTGTACCTTATAGTCACCAGTTGTGATGCCAACCTCGTAGGTAACGTTGAACGAATTTCATTTTTGAATTACCTAGTTAAAAATCAGGTAAATTTAACTATTTAACTCAGTAAATTAACTAGGTAAAACTTCATACAGAAGGCTTCAGACAAAAAACAAAACTAGGTAAACTCCGTGCTCTCACTTAAAATTGTCGACCTTCGCTAGGAAATTTTTCAACGAATGGTAGACGTTGGATCTCTGTAGCGCGCTCTGGCTATTCATTGTCATGGCCACGAGAAGGCGTTCTGTAGAGTTCTTTGTTAAATTAAAATTACCATGTATCACCGTCAAATCGTTGTATTTTTAATAAAATCGATTACTTTGCTCAAACCCGAGTTTTGAATCCATTTAGATCAACACAATCAGGAAAGTAATATGAAGGTAATAAATTTCAAAGTTTAGTAGTTCGAGGAAAAAAGCTTCTGGCGTAAAATATAACTAAGTACCAAATTCTAAATTATATTTCATCGGGCATGCGCTTTACATTGATTTTATATTTCTTTCAAACAATTATATGCACAATCTTGACATTTTTTTCACTGAAAAGAAATAAATTCTCTATTTTTTATAATTTTCAAATGGACTTTTGTGATAAAAAAATACTCAAAAGGAATATTTTTAAAACGTACCGATTAGATAATCGATTCGGAAACAAATGTATCTGAATTTTACCTTAATCAAGACGAAATTTATGAATCGTGAAAATGTTGAATCAATGTACAATATTATAACTATAAAATCCCTCACCTTTAGCGAAACAGATTTTAAAAAGTGCACTTGAAGGAACAGACCAACGATTCCTAGTACCACAAAGATCTACATATAATGATAATAATGATGATATATCATAAAATAATATTACTTAAGATTTAACTTTGTTCCGTCAAGTAATTTGCACAAAAAAAACTGAAGCATATTTTTTGTTTTACAGCATTTAACAAAAATGGTAGTCTGCTGTTCAATAATGCCTAGTGTTGTTACATTTATTCTAACTGCAACAAGATTACCTAGTTTGCTAAATACCAATTTTCTTGACGTTGGACGTAGTAAGTATCAAGTTTCAAACCGTATCAATAAATTCTTATACACAAATAGAACAAGATTCCAAAACATGGAAAGGAAAACAATATAATCATCTGGCAACAAGATTAACCCCATTGAAAAATCGACGAACGACAAGGAGCAAATAAAGTCAACTGCTATAATTATGAAACAAACAAAGTTAAAAGAAGAACTAATAGTAGTAGCAAATAATTCTACAAAACTTTCACATCCTACAACCGCCAGATCGAAGCAGGGCACTTAACGTGCAGCAAGGTCCAATAGGAGTAAAGCATTTATTATATTCTCAGCCATGGCTGCAGAAGATCCGAATCTACATTCCTGGAATTATTTTATGAATAACATTCAGATATTTAATATTTATTCGAACCACTGTATGGATTAGATGATGATGAATATATTGGCACAAGGAAACATTTTCCTAAAGATCTCTTATGCTATTGCATCAAAACTTTACACTTTGGAGCTACACTCGAAAAGAGCAAAGACTATTTTTATCCGGGATAACTTGCAAGAATTTCCAGACAGAACTTATTCACAGCAGCAAAACTTGTTCGCGTCTCTTATTTAACTTGTACGACATCCCAGAGCCGTTGTTTTCTTTCAATTTAAAATTGACGATGCAACAAATTTTATCACACACGTTAAGATTTTGAACAAAATTTATAGTGACAGTTGTGATGACATTGAAAAATGTTTGTAGGCAGAACTTGGAACACATTTAAAAATGGCACGAAACAATTACGAAATGATGGAAAGGTAGTATCATCACATTTTCTCATGAATATATAATTCTGAACTGATGGAAATTATTTTAAAAAAATTTGTTGAATGAACTTCAATTATGACGTTTAAACATGGATTCGAGAACATACAAACGACAAATCTAATGAAATCATAAAAAAACAAATAAAAAGGGTCTACCAACGAACTTCAAGAATTCGATGCTCGTTCTTAATAAATGACGCAAACATAATTTAACCAATGTTAGAACTGTACAGAATATATGTAGGACATCCATGCCCAAATTGGGGTATATCGCCAATAAAAATGAAGCTGAAATGAAAAACTTATCTATCGTAACTTTTGAACTAAACAAATTTTTGATATTATATTTAAGTAACACAGCTTGATATTTTCATTTGTATTTTGTCGCAAAATAAAAAGAAACCCCAGCTGCCTTTTATACCCGATCGGCTGTAAAATGTATTTTGTCATCCATTACGTCAATTATCTTGAAATTCGCTCTTAGTCGGAAGGAACATCCAAAAGGAATCATTTAATGGCCGCCTACATGGCAAAAATGTACCAACTTCATAATGCAGTATCAACTAATGCACTCTAAGCGTAAAACATCCTGAACACAATTTAGACTTTATAATAAAGTGCTTCAAGCGCTATCTGTCCTGAATGATGGTAACTCATCAATCACGTGTTCAATAGAGTACATTTGACCGCCAGTAAATTCTAATATCGATTTCGTAAGTCCTTTTGCAGCCCTCTACGGACTTCGAAGAAACCAATTAGAACATCGTCGGCACCTCCTCAGTTTCAGTGTAATTCTTTGAAAGACAAAAAAGACTACGTGAAAGAAGCACTTTCAAACGTGATGTGATTCCAAGTTTCAGATGTGTGGATTACACTTGGCAAACTGACCTTTTAGATTAGAGAAAGAAAATATTTACAAAAATACGATCAATACCACCAATGCCATAAGGAGTTATGATAATTTAAGATCCGAACATTTTTACAAACAACAAAATTCTTGAAAGCATAGTAGTCTAAACGTCCACTTTTATGGTTCCCAAATGAAAAGCAGATTTCTGCCAATAATTTTCCTATTATTTTATCTTTTGAAACAAAAAACAGAAAACAAAATAGTTGAGTTTTTGTCACAATCTTCAATTAAGGTATCATCTACTTTTGAATACTGATGGCAAACAGAAACTAGCAAAAATAAAACGAATTCATCAGAACTTCATCAACTTTTTTTCAAAAAACAAAAAACTGAAAAATATTTTTTTTTCGAAAAAAGAATCATAATAAATTTAAAAAAAAAAATTTGTTATATTAAAAAAAAATTATTAAAAGTTTTTTAAATTTTCCAAGGACGTTATCATTCTACACGGAAAATCTGTTTCCTTGTTCACTTCGCTTTGGAAACGAGCATGTTTGCCTTAAACATGTATTATATATGCTGTGATGGATTATTATTGAACTGCTTGTCTACAATGTGGAAATCATTAGGAATTTAGCGTTATGTACTGTGGTAGGGTATTTCTTTATATACAGATAGTCTGAATTTTATGTATTCTTCATTCTGTGGTATTTTTGTTGCTATTTTTGAAGTATACAATAGCCTATCTGATGTATTGTGCACTAGCAGTAAACAGACCCGATTCAACTGGTCTACATACGAAGAAGTCTTGTTGTCTAGTCTAATAAACCGGATAGCTCAGTCGGCAAAGCATTAGAAAGGGCTCCGGATTACGCATCACCAACGTCCTGGGTTAGAATCCCGTGTGGAGAGGGTTGCTGGACACCTCACCGATACCCGATGGTTACGGCTTTCTGCACTAATCTGAACCAGAATCAGGATTGCTGGGCACCTCACCGATACCCGATGGTTACGGCTTTCTGCACTAATCAGAACCAGAATCAGGATTGCTGGACACCTCACCGATACCCGATGGTCACGGCTTTCTGCACTAATCTGAACCAGAATCAGAACCAGAATCAGGATTGCTGGACACCTCACCGATACCCGATGGTTAGGGCTTTCTGCGCTAATCAGAACCAGAATCAGAACCAGAATCACTAATCAGAACAGAAAAAACCTGTAAACGATCAGGCAAAAATTTCATCCCCGCCTTGCAACTGGTATCTGAATGGGAGGTCGTGACGGGTCATTTGGTTAAGCCGTATTCATTATCGGCTTTCCTCTATCCCGTAAGATAAAAATGAAATCTTATCCCTCCCAACTTTGGCACGAAATATCGATCTACGATTCAGTAGGACGTTTTAAGACCCACACAAAGGCACTGCGCAACACTCAAGACTCGGACTAACTGAATAACATTAGCCTACACTAGTACACAAACACAACGCTGATTTCAAAATGACCTCAGGATATTAGACAAGCGGTTAATAATAATCCATCATAGCATATATAAAACAATTTTATAAGACAAATATGCTCGATTCCAAGTCAAGCGATCTGAACATGGGAACACAGGACTTTTTCAGTTTGAAATGATAACGTTGGTCCGACCTCGCGGGCTATCGTTATCATCATATTTTTCGTTATTTTATGACAACGCTGACATTTGTTTTGTAAATCTTCGAGAAAAATATTTTTCAAAATTTTTTTTCTTAAAAAGGTGTTTATTTTTCTTTCCAAAAAAATTATTTTTCGTTTCTTATTGAGACATTTATCCATTTAACTCTATATATTTAATTCCAATCAATTGATAAAATTCTCTATCAGGGTTTTTGAATCTGTGCATTGGTGTAATTCGAACCTGGAGAAGGAAGAAAATTTTCCGAGATCGATTCATGACGTCGAAAACGATACAGTAAAAACTCTAACAATAGCGTTTCAGTAGCATATCGCGATAAAACTAAGCAAAAATCGGCTTCCTTCACAACGCATTTATATAAATAATATTTCAATGGTAATGTACAAAACGTAATGATTCCACTAGCAGTTAAATGTAGCAAACACTGTAGCAAGACCTATCCGCTATGACGCTTACTTGTAGCTGGTGGGTGGTTGTCGCTGGAGTTGAGTAAGCACGCTAACAAGCTGTATTAATTGATATTAGTTATAAGAGCTAGTATGGCTACTATATTTTCCCTGTAGGTACGGATTTCAGAATAGTCCTAATGTATTTCCTGCGTGTCGTAAGCGGCGATTAAAAAGTTCTAGGAAGTACATCTTGGATTACCACAATAGAAGGGTCCGACCACCATAACATCTGCGCTCCTTAATTTTTGTGGTATAATCAGTGGCGCATTTGGATCCCATGAATAGAGGGGGACTTTGTGATTGAAGTATAACGAACAAAAAAATTTGGGAAAATTTCGTGATTGAAGTATAACGAATGTAAAAATTTGGGAAAATTTTGTGATTGAAGTATAACGAAAGTAAAAATTTGGGAAAATTTCGCGACCGAAGTATATCAATTATAAAATATTGGGAAAATTGCGTGGTTAAAATATGACGTCATAATGGACGCCGCGGGCAAAAAATTTATCGTAAAATAGCTTTTGTATTATATGCCACACGATGAAACATTCCCAAGATCTCTCAAAAAAAAGGAAAAAAATTAAAAATAAGATATCGGGATCAAAAATATGCAAAATCAGTATAGTAACTACTGCGAAAAATTTAATGATTTATTACGTTTTAAGGTACTTAATAGGCCATATTGAGATTTTTTCGGTTGACGAAGAGGGGACAGCAACATACCCTCTACCAAATACGCTCGTACCGTATAATACCGTTGTTTTATCATCGGTGTGCCGAACGGGTCAGATTTGTTGACCCTTCACCGCAGTTACTGTATGTTGAGCTTTTATATACGCCCATTGTGTAAACTTGATACGCGCATTCCCGTAGAAGCTTGTAGAAAGTGATACGGTCCTGAAGATATTATTAGGTTTGGAATACAAGGTAAGGAATAACTCAAGCAAGCTACACATAGTGTATTATGTCTTATCTAGGCGTTGATCACGTTGTTATTTTACACCGCTTTGAACAATTTTGTTAGCTAGCATTGGTATACCCGATAAAAAAGCTTTAATGTTAAATATTAAAGATAGACCGCGCCTCATACGGTTTATGATGGCTTGCTTTGCTTATAATAAAAATTAGTGGTTTGGAAAACAAGTTATTAAATACCTGAAGAAAGCTTCGTATAAGGTACTATGTCTTATCCAGTCGTTGATCACGTTGTTATTCTGAACCGCTTGAAGCAATTTTGTTAGCTAGCATTGGTATGCCCAATAAAGAAGCTTTATTATTTCAAGTATGAGTTATAGATGTACCGCGCCTCAGGGGCGCGATTTATCTGTGACCCATACTTGTCAAAAATTTGTCATCAATAGTTTTTTCTATCTGGTCAAAACGTCCATCGGTTATGCTGTCATTAACCTCGACGTTGGCCACAACCTTTCTACATTATCTCAATTTTGCACATTTTGTCGTCGTCATACCTCGACCAGGTAATACTGATCCAAATATGCATTATTCAAGGCTTTAGCTCTGAAACGAAAGTCTTATTAAAATTCTACGTTTTTATTATGATTGTTATTATTATTAATAATATTTTCATTATTATGCTATTTGGCTATTTTAGCATCAAAGCTACAAGATCTAGAGATCTAAAATTTCAGTCAAAAAATCTGTGTGGATGGAAACTCTTTGTTCCATATTTTTAATCTGAGCTTTCAAGTCTCTTCGTTCCGGTATCTTGGATTTCCCATCAAAATACAGTATAGAAAGTGATGATAATGAAACACGCAGGGCTTTTGCAGGACAAGCTTTCGAAATATGAATCAGGCTCTGTTTTTAAGATATAATCATAGTGGCCTAATAGACTGTCAAAACCCCATTGTTTGGCGCAATAATCACATGGTCTGTGCGGGTGCTAGTTATTATTTTACTTTTTGGCTTTAGCATCAAGCTGCAAGATTTAGTGATCTAAAATCTTAGTCAAACGGTTTGTATGGTTGTAAACATTCTATTCCATATTTTTTTACCTAAGTTTCCAAGTCTCCCTGTTCAAGGATTTTAGCTTTTCCATCAAAATTCCACAAAAAAAAAACTTTTTTTTGAATTCGAAAGAGCTTTTTGCTTGGAAGCTTTGGAAGTGTTCTCTGTGTGTGTTAAACTTTCAGTGATGGATTTATATTTGAAAAGAAACGTAATTTACAATTTTGTTAAATTTTGTCTGGTGTACCGCAAGATTTTTTCAATACAAAAATTTTGCCGTGGCTCAAAAAAGGTTGAAAAACACTGCCTTAAATGACTCATCGATTCGATAAAAAAGCGTTCAAAGATGTGCTTTGGATTTAGTTAACACAATCCTGAAATGACTGCTGCATTCATAAGTTCAAGACATCACATCCTGCCTGTTCCACGCATGGCCCATAAATATGTAAATGACTTGATCAAAGGCGCGTAAAGATAAGTTTGAGACTGATTTGATACAGTACATGGTGTAAATATGATTTCTTTGAATTGTAGCGTTAGTATGCTTTGCCTGATTTAATATCACGACAAGTGAACATCGATTTTTGCATAACTTTGTTTGTCAGCTAGAATCTTGGTCCAGAAGTCTGTGTGCTGTGAGACATTTATTAGATCATGCATGAGTACTCATGGAAGATCCAGTGATGACAGTGTTTATCATGGCCAGGCGAAAGCCTTCGCAGTACTGTGTACACAGTTCTAGTTAAGTTTGAATTTCTGATTGTCAACGCCGGCAATAGGGTTGCTAAACAAAACAACCGAGCAAAATTGTTCGGATTGAATAATATTGTTTTAAAACCATAAATGTTACAATAATGTCCATGTACAATGTTACAATGTCCAAGAGTCACAGCCTCCATCTTTTTCTTTTCAGAATATGTCCACGACATATTATACAGTCGTTAAAGTGCTTTGTATATTTGTTTTGAGTCTTATTTGTATGTTTGTCTCGATTCGACTGAAAAAATCCATTGATTTTAAAATGGATATAAAAGCTCTTCCTGCTGGGTATAATAATTATGCGAATACCGTTATATTAAGAACGAAATATAAAGGGATACCTTCTTTGTCAACTGGAAATAATAACTTTTCTTTGAAAGAATTTGTTTTAGGCGGCAAACATCTGACAGGAAAACGAATTAATACAACAATGATACGGGAAGATATGGCACAGGAAAATTTTCAGAGCATTTCGACAAATACTTCAATTTATTTAACGGAGGAAAATAACCCCCCTAAAAATGCGACGAAGAAAACTGAAATTCTATCAAAAAACACACGAAGAAAGGCTGTTGTTATATTTGCTACATGGAGAACAGGGTCTACTTTTCTGGGAGAGTTTTTTAATTGGCATTCTGACATTTATTATTTATTCGAACCCTTGCACGGATTCAAAGATGATGAATTTCTCAAAACAAGGAAGCTACTTCTTCAAGATCTTTTGAATTGTGATTATAAAGTTGCTCCGGAAATTTATTCTGTGAACGGAACTGGTGGCTGGATAAATTGTAAAAGTAATTTATGTTTTGCCAAGAAAAGCAATTTCATGTGGAGAAATGCAAAACTTTGTTCTTTCAATCACAGAAGATGCAAGAAATATTTTGATTCGGCCAAGCTTGCAAAAATTTGCCGACAAAGTCTATTCACAGTGGCAAAAGTTGTTCGCTTAAAAAGTCTCAAAGAATTTGAAGAATTGTTTTTGGATCCAAAACTTGATTTGAAAGTTATTCAACTGATACGAGATCCCAGGGCTGTTGTTCCTTCTCAATTTAAAATGAACAATACAATAAGTTTGACTACATACGCAGAGAATTTGAACAAATATTATAGAAACAATTTCGAATATACGGAAACATGTATTTTAAGCAGAACTCTAAAAGGTAGTAATAGAAAAAATCAAACCAACAAATGCAACGAAACAATCAGGAAATTATGGGAAGGTAGATTTATAAGATTATCGCACGAATTTATAAGTCGGAAACCTATTGAGACTCTGAAAATTTTGGAAAACTTTGTTGGAATGAACTATGACTTTGACGTTGAGACGTGGGTTCGAAAACATACTAATGCTGTATCGAATAATTCCGTAAAAAAATAATCAAAATGGGCTACCAATGAACTTTTATCAAACAACAAGAAACTCTAAGTCAGTTATTAATGAATGGCGCAAACAAAATTTTTCCGATATTAACATAATACAAAACATATGTAAGACTACCATGAATAATCTTGGATACTTAAGTGTTGCAAACGAATCAGAAATGAAAAATCTTTCGTTTTCAACTTTTGATTTAGAAAAAACTTTGATAATACCCACAAGGAACGCAGCATGATTATTTATACCTAGATTAAACTTATTTGAAGTTGCAGGTGGGTGGGTCGAGGTTAACTAGGTTGGGCGGGCATAGGTAGGCTGGTCGGAGATATCTAGATGGACGTCATGAGGTTCATTTTCTACTTTATAGAAGATATGAAAAGAAATGTGAAGCCGCTTTTGTTATTCTTTCAACTTTCAGGTTCCGAATGAACCGATTTACACAGAAATGTTTTCGATACGTTCGAGCCAACTATCGTCGTGTACGCCTCAATTTTAAGTTTGCTAAACTCGGTTTCAACATGTCTGCCTAAATTGCGTTTCGAGGATCCGTTTTATTTCAACGTTAGCATTGCACAAGCATTTTTTTACGTTTTCCAATGCAAACCAACTGTTTTCTATGCAAATTGGATGGTCGTTTCTCCTGTTTGCGTAGGCGTACGGCTACTATTAATGCAAAGTTATGCAGATGTGTATTGTCGTTTTTCGTTTGTTATCTGAAACCTAGCGAAATGTATCGGTAAGACAACTTCGTGTATATTGTTGCCCTTTGTATGACACTGTCAAATGGCGCGGTCTATCTGCAACTCCTGCTTGACAAAATTTCTGTTTGGGACAATCTATGAAACTCCTAGTATCTGAGTTCAAATCTTCTGTTAGTGTGCTTATCAAATAGATATTTATGTTAAATCTAATAGACTCTTCGATTTCTTTGTCAATAGTATACAATTTCTTTGTTCCACCCGGGCTAGATTTAGGTTTTCTTAAATCGCATATCTCAGTTTTGTAATGCTCTTGTGACCAATTGATAAGCAATAGCATGACATTCCGAGCGGCAAAGGAGATTTAATTTGACACAGAACGTTATTTCCCGCACATGGCAATTGCAGTGCATAATATTTAAACGACAATGTACAAAACGTTAGCAATTCCAGCTGTGGTTAGCCGTGGCAAAGCAGTAGAGCTGCAAGGACTACACACTACAATGTATGTAGAACACGATGTAAAATATACAACGAGCCTGCTTAAAACAAGTGGATGTTATTGAAATTCGAATTTGAATTGTTTAATATTTTCGAATCGATCAATGATCTTCAACTACAAATTCGAAATATCGAAAATATTATCAGTGCCTTGCGTTGCTAAAATATTTAAATTCCATTTAAATTTCAACTGCGCGTCAAAGCAATTCGAACTACTCACTCCTAGATACAGGGTCACAATAGATTAGCTCTTTTTTCTTCTTATTATTGAAATCCGCTCGGAGAAAGGCCGGAAAGACCGGAAGTATTAAACGGTGAGTTTTAAGGAATTTAAAGAATTATTTTTGAACCTAAAACTTGATTTGAAAGTTAATCAACTAATACGAAAAATATTGGAGGTATGAGATTGGAAGGTATGGAACAGAAGTTTAGTTTTTGGAGCTACAGAAAGGCGTTTTCCGATATAGAGTGGATGAACAAAATTGAAGGACTGGGTAATAGTGATGTATTTATCCGAAAGGTCTGGTAAACTGAAAGTATCATTAAAAGTAATAACATTTTTAGATTATCTTTAAATTGATTCATTTTGTTGTGAAATCATGATATATGCCAAATTTCATGTTGTTTAATTCGAAGTAAATCATGACTTTGCGTTAAAAACAGGCAGATATGGTCGAATTCCCACACTCTCATTTATCTGAGATATTGAAACATTATTCAATTTTGATGGTGAAATTTTGAATAACACACATATTAATAGTCTACAAAGACAATAGTATGGTGTCGGAGTTGGTTAAATAGCAGAGCTTCGGATTCACAATACCGAAAATTGTTGGGGTTGAAACATAGTGGCAGTTGAAATAGGCAGCGAAATTATCCCAAAAGATATCATCGCAAATTGAGCCTGTTTTCGTGGTACAGTCATTGGGGTGACGGACTCTCCTCCTTTGATTTAGATAAAACCCATATATTACACGAAAGCGTCTCAACATGACTATGTATACATCAATTACTTATTTTTTATTATAAAAGAACCGAGGGAACCTGGATCGCATTGAGTCAGCTTTGTCATAAACTTGATTCGACTCGAGTCATCTTAGCAAGTCAAATCGCGACATGACTCGGGACTTGAAATTGGACTCGTTTCGCAAAAACGCGTTGCCAACCATGGCGTGACTCTGTTCGGATCGGTAACGTGTTGTTACGATGGAATCCGAGTGACGTAGCGACACCACCTAAATTGAATATCAGATATGACTGCAGTCACTATAGTCAGTGGAGGAACGTTTGACAAAAAATTTTAATTGGTAAAATATTAGATTGACAATTAATTAAACCTTTTTTTATTTGGATCAACATCGGACATTTGATGTGCAACTTCAAAAATAAGATATATTTATATCGATCAATTATTTGATCTTCGGGCCAATCGAATATTTTTTGACTGTTAATTTCGTACATAGATTCTCTCGGCAAACCTCGTATTTGTCACATCTTGAACATCTTGGGCCCGGTATGAATGGTGGTTCCCTGAAATAAGACATAGGAAAAAATAGTAATATGTGCATTATGAGTGAAAGGTATTATCAGAATTTGGTGAAATAAAATAAAGAGTCTGAGTATGTTTTTGTAAGGATGAGTCACTGTTGAGGCGCGCTGCCCAAGCTCGGACCATCTGGGTTTGATGCTTGCGGTTGTAAGGGCGGCGAAATTCTATCAGAGAACCGACACTGTTTACGTTCACGGAATGACATTTTACTATATAGTAGTTGATTGTCATTAAGTGGCCGTTGGTCGGTGATTCCATTCATATGCTGCTGCCTATGCCTTGAGCGAACTTCAATAAAAATGCTAGTTAGATTAACATTGCGCCAAACTCTTAAAAACAAAATTAGTGACTCCTACACAGAATTAGTGATTCGTTCCGATTGGAGGAAAATCATTGAATCATATTCGAATTCCAAAGAATTCGGTTTTGCCGAGCCCTGAATGCATAGGACACAATTGGGACTGGCAATTTGATTCGGTGATTTGAATAAAACCTTGCTAAATAAATGGAATTTTCAATTTTAACACAAATTGACCAAAATCGATTGTATTTTGTCGTTAAAAAACGAAAAATTTTGCTTATAGACTTTAAGTCTGTTTATGCTACTAATAGCAATTCGTGTCGATAAATTTTTAGATTTTTTATTATTATCATTATTTCAGATAGATCAACATTATAATAAAAATGGGATATTTGTGATTTATATAGATTTGGGTTTTGATCTGATTGGAGTAAATAACCGAATCGTAGACAAATTCCAAAAAATGCGGTTTCGGTAGGTACATGATTTTGTAAAAATTGGTATTAATTTATGCTTTGATGTAGACCCGTCCAGTTGAATGAAACTTCAATAAATCGACATATATGCGACCTTGTTTTACGTGTTGTCCAGTAGATTTGTATATATAAAAACCATCACTTACGTGCTATATACATCGATCCCTGGTTGGTAACTGCATGTAAAATATAAAGCATGATCCCAAATTTTCCCATGGACATTGAAATCACGGCATAATGTTGCTCCGCAGCCAACTCTTGACGATTTTGCCCAAATAATCTGTCAAATATATGATTGGTGTAAAATTCTGTATATATATAAATTTTATGGGGGGATGATACAAACCTGCATCAAATAAAATTGATATTTATTCCCTTTAGAAATTTGCATTATCGAGAATCCATCTGCGACCCATGCTTGAATCAGCATTGTCATTTAAAGTAATTCTGATTAGAATCGAGTGTAGGTGGGGACATGAGAATTGTTTTGACTAGGGATATACATATGTATCGGTATCGGGTATTTTGGGAGTATCGGTATCGGCCGTAAAATAGCCGATATTACCGATTTTAATTGTTCAAAATTTTGGGGAATTCGCCTTAACCGAAGCCTAAATCAATTCCTGGAAGATTCGAATAAAGGTCTTTTGAATGACAAAAACCTGCTACAAAAAAGAAGCATCAGTCGGATCAATACATTTCTCGACATATGAAACCTTAAGTCTTAATGCTGTTGTTAATTTTGGATGTTGTCTTTGAATATTGCTATATGTATCAAGCTCTCAAATATTCTTTGTTCCGCAATTTTTTGTGTTTATGCTTCAAGTACATTCCATCCACTATGGGTGTATTTCTTGGCTATTAGTTCTTTTGCAGAGAATTTTGCTGAAATTTTTGGAACATTTTAATTTTAGGATGTACTCTAAGCATGTTTCAAGGCATTAGTGATGAATATCAGTATCGGTTGGTATCGAAAATTTTGAGTATCGGTGGCATTGGTATCGGCTCATTTTGCGGTATCGGCATTGATATCGATATCTGTAAAAAAGTGGGTATTGGTAAAACTCTGGTTTTGACGTATTTTTTGCGCGCTATAAGACGGCACGAAACCGTGGTTGATGTTTTACCGTATCGGCCAGGGCGTATACTTAATTACACTTCTTGCACTGTACTATAGATTTGTATGAATTTCTAAGCTCAGTAGCTGGCGCTACACTAGATTTTTTGATAACTGTGTTTTTTTGCTTTTCTTAGAGTGTATTTACTAAAGGAAGTTCTAAGTTCAAATTACTGGAGAAATGAATTTGGTGCGTTCATAGCAAAGCTTCTAACTTCGAGGACAATTTTTTTTTATTGAAGAAGCATATTCGACCTTGCATGGTCTTTGATGGAATCAAATGACACTTACCTAATTGACGTAACTATCACTATTCCGTACCAAGATAGAACAAATATGCTCGTGATAGATATGTGGCATCATCTCGACAAAGGTTGGTTGCCCTAACGTAACGTATTTAATGTGTGTTGTGAAGGGCCACTAATATGAAACAAAATACTTCGGCACTGGATTATACCAGCACTCAGGACGGATACCACGTACTGCACTTTAACATAGTGGTTCACTTCTGTTAGGAATGTTTTCCGCTTTACGTGCAGCTGGTGCAACAATTTTTATTAGTTCATTGCGGTATAGATGATGACTGTTTCGACGCTTTAACCGGGCTTGAACTTCAATAAAAATAAAATTACCTGCAGGAAATGCTCACATATTTTCCCTGGTTTACATTGCAGATTTTTGAAATCAAAGTTATTCTTCTCGGTAATATACAGACCAACAATTCGCTTTAGAATGTCATCGCTGTATGGAAGTCCCGTCGAAGCGAATACGTTTTCACCGATTGGATGATAGTACTGCATATATAGATATTCATATACAATATTAACCTTACTAAATTTACGTGACTCTCTGCGTTTATATTTTATCAATTGTTAGATGAATCCATTTGAAAAATAAAAATAAAAACCTGTATAAGAACGTACCTTTTTAGTGGCAATGCGTATATATATATTAAAAAAAAATGTTTCATACCAACATGTTATGTAAAGTATGAGTCACTGATGAATCGCATCTCCTAGACGTGGCCCATCAGTGGCACATACTTGACGAAAAATTGCTAAGCGGGCTACGTGTATCAGCTCCCCATTGGATGTCTTGCTGAAGTTCAAGTCTGTGCTAACGCAGTTTTAGCAGAAATCCAGAAACGAAATCTATATAGTGGTGTTTAAAATCTTATTTGCACAATTTGACATAAATCGTGATTTTGCTGCAAAATGGGCAAACGAATGTAAATATCAGCAATTTTGTTTATATGAAAGTTGAAACATTATTCTTTCTTGAAAGTGTGCTAACGCGCTAATTTTGTGTATGGCCGGCATCTGCAATGTGCATACACTGTACCAAATGTGCAGTAAAAACACTGCTTTTCGACAGTAATTTCACTTTATGTTTAATACTTTAGAGAATTTTTGAAATATGCAATTACTGCCAATCATCAGTGAACTTATTGCACTTTTGTGACATTATATAGGTAATCTAATCGGTCCTAAACGGATCCGAACTCCCACTGCTCACGCCAACCTAGGTACAGTAAATTCACTGGTCATTTGCAAGGTAAAAAAACGTCATATTGATGAAATTTATGCCAACTATGGGCCGTCGCTGTACCGCCCTACGTGGGGCTTTCCATCAACATCCCATATTTGGTCAAAAAAGTCTATTTTCAATTTTGCATTTTCATACAGTGTTTAAAACATTGTCAAGTTGTTGATTCACTCTCATTGATAGACATACAATATCTGTTTGTCATAACTAGGGATGTATACACTTATAATTGAATATTTTCGAATACGATTTTATTTAGAAAAAACTTTTTTAACCGTTTTATGATACTGGACTCGTTTACAAAACAACAACACATCTGTTGTTAAAATTCGAGCGATACTGGACAAAAAGCCAAGAGCTGTGCATTGATTCAACAACTGGGAAAAACAGGATTAGCAAAATGATACCGTAAAAAATCATCAAAAGTCCAAGAACTATTGAAATGTTTTCTTTCAGGGTCTGATAACGACAGAATTGTTAACGACAAAAATGTATTAGAATCGCCAATTTTTTTAAATGTTTCAAATTTTTTTAAAGAATCCGAATTACCAGTGACTCGAATCGATTCTATTCAAAATCCCAAAACTTACATCAATAGCCATAACCCTGTCAGTGATAGGCTTTCACCCGGAACCCATTACTAGCAATAATGGAAAGGCGGAAAGGCAGTGTCTCACCGATGTACTGGAGTAAATGCATTTCCTTGTATGTAGCGTTGACAGTTCTTCCAAGGTTTTATCCCATAGCATACGTTTCATGTTACTGGCAGGAAGATCAATAGATTTTCTCGCATGATTGTGAGCGCCCAGTATGACGTACTTGGCTTTTTCTAAAAAAAATGGAAAAACATAGATAATCATTTTACACTACAAACGCTTACTTTTAAGCTGATGGTCACAATCTCTATCTGAGACCTATTGGTTAACTTATGTACTGGGTAGTGCACGAAGACTCGTTCAACTACAGAATATTGTTACGAATACTGGTATAGTCCATTGTAATGCGACTCCGAATAATTTACATCTTTAGTCATTCGACAGTGTTTACCAATTGATGACCACCGATTTGTTATGGCCGTGATTATTCTGTCTAAGTGAACAAGTTTTGGTTTATATGAGTTTCGACTTGGCGTACGCCGGTCGTCTCTCAGTTTAAGTTAACAATATAGCTGGCAAATCTCTGTTTTACAAGTTGTGTCTTCTGTCTGTCAAAATGCAGTGTCAGTACTGGGAATATATTCACTTGCTGCATTATAAGTTGCGTCTCAGGGCTTCACAGTTTTCGGACTATATACGTCGTAACAATATTAAAGGTTCATGTGCCTAAAATTGACAGATTTGCTTTATGGTCATTATTCGGTGTGTTCCAGATTCCAAAATTGAATCCCAAAAATACTTCTTGCGATGCAAACACTCACTTGAAAAAATGACAGGATATGCAATATGACCTTTTCTCAACGCCGACTTTTTTACTGAAACACTTGGTGGATCAATATCCCATCTGTAAAAAAACAAACATTCTCTTGTTTATTTTCAACCAGTAGGGTTTAATTTTAAAATCATAATGCTCTTTCAAACCTATGGTAGAATCGACCAAAAAAACGATGGTAAGACGCAATGATTTGAAAATGAATCCTTTTTTGTTGAAAATGAAAGAAGTCGTTTTTCGTTGATCCTGAGTGCTCAAATGATTCAAAATTTAACGATTGTGATTTAACTTTTTATGTAATACTGGGCACTCATCTCTTCCAATACTAAATATTGAAATCAAATATTCGGAGGGATCACCTAACTTTTCCAATCTCTAAATAGGTCGTCATTCGAAAAATATTTCTACTTTAATACGCAAATTTTGTACGTAGATATTATTATTTACTTCATTGTCATAGTAATGCAATATTTAGTAATTTTCAGCATGATTTTTTTTCCACTTTTTTCACCTCTGAAATTAGCACAGGAATCAGGCTTGCTATTATTGGTCATCATTCTATGTATATGTTTGATTAGGGTGCATCAACTAGACATCTGATAATTTGAGGCTGCATAGCTTATTTCATAGGAAAATTCTTATTGGGTGTGAATTCTCACCTGGCATGATTCTTCTCTCCGAAGAACTGTTTCAATGTCGCTTCGATCTTTTCAAGTTTATTGTTTGTTTTTCTTTGATGATGAATATGCTTTTCGTGGAATTGTTCAGCTCTTGGATGTTTGTCTTCTCTTTTCAATTTTCTATTAGTTTGCTGAATGTTTTGATATTTCCATTCTTTAATTAATTCCGCCGTCACCATAGACGTGTTTACAAAAATCGCTAATAAACATATAATCTTCATCTTACGTGTAGATAAGTTTAACGGTAAAAAATCACTAGTAAAATACTGACGTGTTGGTTATTTTAAGTGGAATTAGGAAAAAATATAACGACCTAGGACCAATACATATTGGGGCACTCGCAAAATAGGTGAAATTGTACATATGTTTGAAATTGTAATTCTTTTGAACAAAACTAAAACTATATTGTCGACCTATTTCGCAATGGAGAGAATTTGATCTATCACCTGATTTAAGTTGATTGAATGGTCATGACAACTAACGCCAATACTTGGATAAGGATATAGGTCTTCCGATCTGTAGAGACACATCAACGAAAAATAATTTACACCATCTTCTCCATAGATGTTTTTTTATGAAATCGTTGGATTTGTCACACCTGTTCAAATTTACCCACTAAGGGCAAAATAATATTTATCGCACAAATTTTGGCATTTAGGAACTACGTTGGCCATAGACGACAAATCACAGTTAGATTGTTGCCGTTCGAGAAACCTAAGGGACAGTGATGAGAAAAGAACATCGCTATCTACACACGCACTACGAAATGTTCTGTTCAATTTCCAATCATATCTATTCGAATTACGGAATCGCATGCGCAAGCGATCGCGCCGCCAAGGCGAGGGCCATCTGTGACTCATGCGTCGCAAAATATCATTTCTGTCAGGGTTTTTTGATTGATAAAGAGAGCATCATGCTTCAAGCTTCAATAAACTGACTTCTTTTTGAATTATCGTGCATCACAAACGCCCAGATTCGTTCTTCTAATCTCATGTTGGGTACATCATTTGTTCGTTACTTCATCTCTTTTAGTAATCTGTTGGCTTACTAACTACTTTATAAATAGTAGACTGTTGTTTACAAGCTCCGTCTTTATTCCACCTCCACCGTCTACCTGTGACAATTGAAATAAGAGAATTTTCCTGTTTTGAATTTAACCAAAAGCCGCGTCACAAACGGGAAGGGCAAACGCGCGTTGTTCCGCGTTCTTTCTGAAGTTTAGATGCATTCCTTCACTGTGAGCATCGTCCCTAAATGTTTTCAACAATGCACACAAATAGTTTAATGTGGCCTAAAATCGCCCATAATATATATTCACTGGGTCTGGGCAATTTAATTAGGTGATTCGAACTACAAATTATTCGAATCAAATATGCATCGTTCATGTGAGCAAAAACTTGCTAAATAAAGTAAAATTTTAATTTTTGACGACAAAATGCTACTGAATTTGACCAAAAATTCGTGACAATAGATTACTTGGTTATTTCATAATGGGGACAAGTTGTTACATTCAATCTTTTTGGCGGCCTTTTTTTTTTTTTTTTTTATTATTTTCTTCTATGGCCTAGGGGGCTTATACCAAACAGCCGTTAGGCACGGACCTTTGTAGTGACTGTCCTTCTGTTATATGTTACAGCACAACCCACGAGGTGTCTCGCTGAAGGGACGTACAGTGGTGAAACAGTCAAGCATCAAACCATCGGCCTTCCGGACAATACGATTGCGCCCACTCGACTGAGTCACCGAGTCGGGGCTCTTGATATATTATCTTATAGTCGAAGACAGCTACTCCACCTACCCATAATAGATATTTACAATTAATAAGAGTCCAATCAAACTTATTCATTTAGGCTTTTTTGCCTAAACAGGTATTGTTACTTATAAGTCACTGATGGATCACGTTGATGAGACGCGGCGAAAAATACTTTCAGTTCACAGCCCATCTTTAAGAGCGAAAATAAATTTGACAACTTTGAAAATAACCTTGGTTGTATTTTGTCTTTCAAATATGATCGTTTTACAAGTTTTCATTCCTATATTTCCGATTTCACAAATGAATCGGGCTTCTAATCAAATGGTATCACGGAATACCAATCTGTAGTTTTGAATAACAAGTAAATTTTATCAGTCCTAGTTAGGGCTGAGCAATTCTATTCGGTGATTCGAATCGATTCGAAGCACAATATATTCGAATCAATCGTGAATTGTTCATCGAAACAAATACTTGCTAAATGGACAAGAATTTTCATTTTTAATGACAAAAAGCAATCGATTTTGGTCAAATTTGACCTAAATCAATTACATTTTGTCGTTAAGATATAAAAATTATTCATTCTTTCAGACACAAAGTGTGAATTAAAAATATACACTATTAAGTATAAATTTCTTGATTTTCTCAATGAAGAGAAGTTATAATTGTAAAAACGGGATATTTGTTATTTACATCGAGTTTGTGATTCGATCCTATTCGAAAAAAGTATTGGTTTCATATTCGAATTCCAAAGGATATCTGGTTTGCCCCACCCCTAGTCGTAGTGCAACATAAACAACCAAAAGAGAATTGTTTTTGTCAAGTATGTGCTACAGATGGACCGCGTCTCATCAACGCGATCCATCAGTAACACATACTCAACAAAAGATGCTTCAAGGAAGGAAAAAACTGACGTTCTGAACAACAAATTTAGTGACGTCATCGCGGATAAACAAGTTCATTTATCCGCGTCTGTGACGCGTTGGGTTGCTGAATTAGAAGCAATATAAGCTAAAATAGCCGTAAAAAGTGTTAATCTAAACTCTTAAAATATGTAAGTCACTTATGCACAGCAGATTGACTATGCAGTCAAACAGTGCGCATACCCAAACGAATGTATCCCATCAAAATATTCTCGACGTTACTTTATGGAGATAGACTGAAAATCTTCCCTTCCAAAATTAATTATTTATTCATGTGCTGTGAATCGTCTGCTGAATCAGAGTATCAACGCGAATTTTTTGAAAACAATAATTGAGCATGATCACGCATGACCTAAGTTTTTTTTTTGCTTAAAAACGGCTTACATGTTTAAGGTAATGTATATTGCAACAACATTATCGAAAAATTATCAAAGTTTCCATCACAAGCCAACCTTGTTAATGTATTGCGCTTTTTGTTAAGTATGAGTCACCGATGGGTGGCGCGGTCTATCTGTAACTCTTGAACGGCGAAATAAAATTGCCTGATTGGGACTTTCTTTGCATCACTCTATCTGTGCTTCAAACTTGACAAGTAATGACTTTTAAAGCAAACCTTAGTGCTGAAATCCCATTAATATTTCATTTTTGTGAGTTGGGAAGGCAAAGGCGTCACAGTATAGTTTGCCTATGATACTATACCGACATATAAGGACATAGGATAGCACTTTTCACCTTTACTTAAATTGTGGTTTCGTTTTATAAGGAAATGAATACGACGCTTAGCAGAGTTTGCGGCGTAGGGTAATGATTAGGAAAATTGTAGTGGAAATAAATTGGTCATTTAAGTGGAATTAACGAATCAATCAAAATCGAAAATATATCCGAATGATTCAGAATACAAATAGTTCGGTTTTGCTCAGATCTCGACATGAAAAGGATAGACAAATAAAGAATTCAAGAATTGTGTCGATTCAAATCGATGTATTTTAGTATCGTTTCGAATCTAGTGGGCAATTTTGTAAATGAATCAAAAATGACGCAACGAGTAGACTATGTCTGTGGATACAATAAATCGACTGAAAGCGGATTGGAAGGAAGCGAAGAAGTAATAGATAGATTCACCATCTCCCTGGGCAGATACCATCACTTGCAAATTCAAAAATTTCTGGTAGAAGTAAAGGATATGAGACGTAAAAATCTGAAATGCCTTCCAGGCAGAACAATTTGAAACAAAACATACACTTTTAATTCAAAATAAAAGAAAAGGATTATAGGGAACGCGCCGAAGGTTCGAAATATCTCAGCGAAACAATATTTTATGGTTCAAATAGATCAAAATAATTGTGGTCGGTCGAGTTTGAAACGTTAGAAAGTTGCTATCATTACCACACAAAAATTTATGGCATCCGCCACAAAGACAATTTTAATTGTGATCTTCCCGGAAAATTAAATCTTCATTTTCCCCCTTTCCTGGCATGGGTCAAATACACCTTAACAATTACCGCCGACCCCATTCCTGAAAATAGCACAATTTTTATGACTGATTTTATTTACCTTCTAACTCGATATGAGATAATCTTAATTAGTTTCGTGTATTACGTAAGGTTCAGTAAAATATTTTGACTGCATAATTTGACTATAGGTATGTTAATATTGTATGTGTAACGTTTAAAAGGTGAATATTTTTTAGAATCTGATTCGAATATCAATAATTCTTTGTAAATAAAAAAATATCCCATTTTCAACATTATAACTTGTCCCCATTGTGAAAAAAAAATACAGTTGATAGTATATTTTCAATTCACACTAAGAGCAACAATTTTCATATTTTAACGAGTATAAGTATAATCGATTTTGGTCAAATTTGCATTGCAAAGATTTCGTCGTTAACAATGAAAATCCTAGTTAACTTAACAAGTTTTTGTTCCTATGAACGATTCACGATTGATTCGAATTAATCGTGCTCCGAACACCGAATCGAATAGCCCAGCCCTACTTGTAACCCGATCAGCATTAAAATTTCGTCAAGCATCCGTCGTTGGTGCGATCCATCAGTTACCCATGCTTAACAAATTATCATTAAAGTATATGATATAGTGAACTGCGAAGTGGTAAGGAGGCAGATACCAGACGCACATTTGTCTTCGCCTCGAAACGTTTACTACGCTCAAAACGAGGGTGCGATTTATGCCCATTTCTAAACACAGCTGCAGACGACGAGTTTTCGATCCCTTGGGCACAGTACGTCACTTGTCTTCAACGATAGTGGGATATGCAAGCGTCAGGCAGGGAAAGATAACAACATTTAAAAGGAATTCTTGACGTAATCCAGCGTTTCAAGCCTGCTTTGTTTGTGAGGTCTTTAAAGTAGATTTGACTTATCATAGAGTAGAGAAATAACGCAATGTTGTTCTTTGATGGTTTCTGCTGTTCACTGCATAAAATTACTCAATATTGAAAGAAATGCTTATGCAAATAAGACTTGGACAATAATAGGAAACAGATTTATTGAGTTTTGGCATTATTTGAGTATGTAATTTAGGAAAACCACTGTTTTAGGCCACCGTGGTATGTCTCAGACATGATATCAAGTTATTGTGACTTTCGTTCGTTCCATTTCGGCGACAGCAAGCGAGCAAAGCGATGAGTATCTGAGTAGTAGCGATTTTCTGCATGCCGTAATTCAGAAAAAGGATTTAGAAACTTTTATTCAATGCTATTCCTGTAGGTCAAAGAAGATCCATATTTTGACAATGACCTGCTGTGCAATTTAATTATAAACATTTGTGATTTCCAAAAATATATTTTTTTTTGAAACTCAGTTTGTTTATATATCATAAGAATAAATCTGATCATTCGTGACGATTCGTAATCGGTGTTGAAACGCGTTGAAACAGACAGAAATAAAAAAAAATATTGAATTTAAATAGAAATCGAATTCTGACAAATTACCATGAAAAATAAAGAAGAATCTTTGACACCAGATTCCGCAAATATATCGGATATGCAGACGAATGATGATGAGGACGATCGAGCTGAAAGCAGAGAAAGGTATTTATTGTGATGTTTCCTCTGGAAGGATTATTGTTTATTCTCATTTTCTAGCTATTCACCACTAAAAAATTTGTATCTAATTAGAAGAAGTTTATTGAGTCAAATTTCATAACCATGTATTGCGTCGTTTTCTGTAGTTGCGGGTTTCGCAATTGTCTAATTGTATTTTTACGCATTGTAACAAGGTGTCGCTTGTTAAATAAAACATTACTAAACTCAGTTTTGTGTTTTGTTGAGACCATTTTAGGTACCCATACCCACCATCCAACCTAATTTATTATGTTGTAACTTCGGTAAGCGCGATTAAACGGGAGAGCGTGTGTCGTTCCAGAAGCACATTAAGCATGTTCGTCTATAAAAGTGACAGCTAATACTGGCCTTTCTCACGGTGATCGTTTCCCAGTCAGAGAAAAATCCCCATACGTGTTTTATTAAGCATGGGCCACTGATGGATCGCGTCGTTGGGACGCGGTTGATCTATGATTCAGATTTGACAAAACAAAATTCTGATTCGGTTTAAATAGATATTACGAAGTATAATTGACTCCTCAATTAATATTTACCTTTTCAAAATTTAAATTTGTCCTTCGATAAATAGAAACAAATGACGGTCAACACGACTGCGAGTTCGTCACCATAATTACAACATCAATTCCTTCTAGTTATAATTAAATAATGAAAATCCCCAGGAGAAAGTCGTAACCTCCCAATGGCTAACTATTGCGTCATAAGCTATAACAAACCGCGTTACTCTTACGCAAACAACACGAACCGAACAGCCAATACGCGCATTTATTTATTGCCATGAGTTAATTTCTAAGCATGTACTGGTGTACTGGTGATATCGTTGTTGGCTTGAAAAGGGCCCGTGCAACCGATACTTTAGGGAAGGTGAAAAATCTGCAAAAATCACTATTTTAAATGGTCAAGTGGTATAAAAATAGGCAAATGCCTAAATTCTATAGTTCATTTGAAAACACAATAAGGGGCTACATTTAATTAAATATACTAGGAAGCAGAAACGTAAACGACAACTTCGGGCATATTTTTGTGTAATTTTAACTGTAAAATTGCTTATGTTTGAAGCTACTCCGAACTGATACCTCAAACTAGAAAATACACTACTGACATCCAAATATAGGATTCGGGTCCAAGCTTCCTTGATCCTGATAAACTTTTCATCCTGTAAACCTAATAATGTTTGTATTATTAAAAATAATATATTTTGCGTATTTTTTTAAATCCGCCTTTTTTTGATGTTTTTGGTAAGTTCAATATGTCACTCGATGTTTTTTCTGAAAAATTTCCCAATTTTGCCTACCAACCCTTATATTCTGATGAAAAATATGTTGGGACACTTGGGGCTATTCATTAAAAATACAATCAAATTCTTTGAATGTAGCACGATCTGCTACATTTTGCCAAATAGGGCAACCTCAACGCCATAGTGGTATCTAATTTATTGGAAAAAAGTTGGGCATTTTTATATTTTAAAGACGAACTTTAAGTAACTTTTAAAGCATTTGTGTGTTGAGTATCAATAAAATTTCAATATCGGCCGGTATCTTTAATTTTGAGTGCTGATGGTATCAACATTTTGTGACTTTTCGAAGTATAGGTATTAGTTCTGCACAAAAGGGGGTATCGCTGCATCTCTATTTTTCTACTTTCGTGTCTGTATTTGATGTAACTATAACTCATCAAATATTCAAAAACATTTCGTCACTCTCTCCACCGCAAAGAAAAAGCTACTGATTATTCTATGATGCAGTAATCCGATTGGATATTTTTACACAATACTAATAAAAACTTCAAACCATTTTGTTTACTCAGGTCACGAGGGAAGCGACGAACTGCACGTGAAATTGCTACTATGTTTGAACAACTAAAACAAAGACATATATCAAGAAAAAAGGAATGGCAAGAGGAAAAAGAAGATCTCTTGAAAAAAGTTCAAATGGTAGTGTTAAAAATTCTAAATACCAAGTTTTTTACACTAACTATGATAGTTTTGTTCTCAATTCTTTCCGGATATTTGTTTCAAAGATCCCAATCAGTGGCTTTTTCAGAACCTTGAAAATGGGGAGGGATGAAGCTCAAGCAGCCGGCGCGAAAAAGTTGAATGAAAAATGTCACGGCATAAATGGGCTAACAACCTGTAATATCTTAAAATTCAAAATTTTCTACGTTTTTTTATTCAGTCGGCGAGCAGGTGTGAACATGGCGCCATGACCGTCCACTTCCTAAATACGCTAGTGATCCCAATCCTAAACAATCAAAAATCGATTACATGCATACAAGTACTTTCTTCACGGGATTACGTCCTGTCTCCAACTTACTAAGTCAACATGTTAAGTGTAATTCAGTACCAAACACTCATTTCAGGCTGATGAAAGTAAAAGGGTGTTGAACGAACTGAAATGCATATTAGAAAATTTAAGAGAAGAACTAAGGTTAGAGGAACGAAAAAGAATTGAAATGGAAGAAGAACATTTTGCTGAAAAGCAACAATGGGAGCAAGAAAGAGAAAATTTGTTGCAAAGACTTCAGGTAAATTTTGGAATTTCATGCTGCTTAAGGCATAACTTAAATATGGAGATTGAATTTGAAAAATCACAATTATTCTTCCACACTTTATGTTCTTTGTGAATCATCCTGAGCAAGAGCAGAAGATTTGTAAAATTTGGTTGACTTATAGGTCATATTGTTCAAGCTCGAATTTGAATGCCATTAATATAGACAAAATAAGATACTTAAATAAGCACGGTACAAAAGCATCCCACGCAAATTCATTTATGGATAAGAAATAGTCATGCGAAGGTCTTTGTAAAGTGAATAAAAGCTGTTTGTAAACATCTGGTTGACCACACAAAATAATTTCATATGTATGTACCCAAACATTTTGCCTAGTAGGGTGATGGTTGTAACATTAGCCAAATAACCGTTTCTGCGAAGAAACAGAAAAACGAATTGGTACAATTCAAAACATTGGGTAATTCAACCCCCTTCCCTAAATCTCCCCAAATAGCATAAATCATTAAGAATTTCATGATGAAAAGGAAATGATTTTTACAAGTATGAGTTACAGACCGCGCCTATTTGACTCATGGTTGAAATAGTTTAAAGAAATAAGTCTTGGCAATTTCGGGTTGAAGTGTCTAGTTTATCTAGTATATCTAGTTTTCCGAGTTTATTTTCAAAAGGTACTCCTCCTGGTAATTTAAATGTTTGATTAACCTAGTTTAAGTTCCATAGAATTTTGTGTGTGATGTTCAATCTTGTTAATGTTACTAATAAATAACTAGTTAGGTATAGCTAACATATTTGGTTCTAGAAACCGTGAGTACTCCATAGATGAAATTAGGTAAGATATCAGATATCAAATATATTGATAATGTTCAAACTACAGAATAAGGGATAACCTTATTCGGGTTTGAGCGTAAAACTAGATTACCTAGTACTAATTAACTGTCTCTAATTAGTTAAATTGCTAACAATGGTAATCTTGGCGATAGAATGAAAATTTTGTTGTTAATGGGTGAATAACTAAAACGTCCATTTTGATTTTCATTAAATCATTTTTAAAATTTCTAAATATGTTAATATACATGCATATTTTGCAGCACAACACAAACGAAAGCAGAACAGTTGGACAGGATATAAAAAGTTTGACAGATAAAATAACAGAACAATCAAAACAACTGACTGAATGGCAGAATAATGTGTTGGAATTAAAAAAGCAACTTTTGGAGAAAGAAAATAAAATGCTTCGAGAGAAAAGGGACTTGCAGCTAGAACTGGAAAAGGAAAGGATTTCGTGGAAGAAAAAAGAAGGAAAGCTCAATGAAAAAATACGACAGGTGATTAACTATCAGATTACACGCATGAATTAAAGTTTTCGGAGAAAAGTTACCAATTTATGCTCATTTATATTTGTACCACAATAGTATCACGGCACAGATGCATATTACTTCAATGACACATGCTGAGCGTAAAACATGAGAAATTTTGGTTGTCAGATTAATACATAACAATATGACCATTCCGTTAAATATATTTCAGTGCCAGCAACCGACTGAAAATGTTGGAAATAATCATTGTGGGTCAAAAGCGCGCGAAAAATTTAACAATTGCCTCCGTTTTAAACCACGTAGTCTATGCCACGTACCACATGTCGCCCTTGCACAAATGATGATTGCGGTATCGATGTAACCTAGCCTAAAAGTACACCCTAATGATATCCACCAAAGAAAAATGGCTCAAAATAGTATTATTATTTTTCCAAGTTGGACAACAAATCTGCACCATCAAGTACATCGAGTACTTCTCCAATCAACTTATCTTACCCGAATTTGGAGGATGAAAATAAAAGTCGAGGGGTAAGTTATCATTCATGACACTATTTCAGGAAAAGGCTGTTTACATCCAGCGGCTTTGAAACACCTGTTTCTCATGATTACTGGGCTGAAAACAACAAGTTTATCTTGCAATAGTTTAAATTTATAATCTAAACCAAACAGAACTAATATTTGGAGAACCAACCTATAATTGAATTCATATGGAACTAATTAACTTTCCACTATAAAAAGTTGGCTGTGGAATTGCTGACATACTTTAAAAATTCAAGCTATTGAGTTGTGAAAATAAATCTTATTTGGAGTCTTAAAGTCTTGTGGAAATGAAACTATACAAAAATTCAAGCTCTTGAAATAAATCTTAAAGATTAGAATTGTTATTTGTAGATACGAACGAATCTCTCTTCCGTAGTTGTAATTATTACACTCAATCCTTGTGGTGCGTGAGTCACGTGGCTGCAAATCATAAGTTTCCTAACAAACTCACGTTTGCCTTTGCGTCTGTGCTTTTTTGGCCCCGTGTCCACGCTTAGTCCTTGAATGCTGGCCTAAGGAATTGTGTGAATATTAGGCATATACCGGCAATGCTTATAACGTCAAATAAGTTGAAAATATTAAAGAATTACACATAATATTGTGTTAAACTACGCTATTATGCCAGATCAGTACCAACAAGAGGGGTGACTTGACAAAAAAAAAATTGGGACCCAATATCAATGCTTTTCGTGCATTGACTTTTCTAAAATGAAAATATTTTGAATTAGCACACCTTAGCTTATCATATTTTAACATATATCAACTTCTTTTTCAATTCACCGAATAATTTGACGGATATTCACTATCTTAAAGTCTCATAGCGTTACACAATATACCCTAACGTTAGGAGTCATACCAGTATAAATTGAATTCTCATATCAATGGTGTGGAATCTGGAGGAGGACATAAAATAATAATATTTTTTTGTGGCAAAACTTGCGCACAGAAGGCGCGAAAAAAATTTTCGGCCTTTTTGTTACAAAAAAAACACCATTTTGGTAACAAACACCCCAAGACTCTATATTAATGCACGCCGAATGCGCTCGAAAATATGCTTATTGGAGATATTTTTGTTAAAATTCCAAAATCTTGCAGCGAGGACTGTTTCTTCCAAAATCTTGGAGGGCATGACCTCCACTCGGATCCATGGTTGCACCGCAATATGCACTTTGACTCCGTTTTACGTTTTTCTTAAGATGTTTTCTGGATGGAACTAGAAACTAGAAGTACGAGAAACTGTTAATCTTGTAATTATAGTTTAAATTCAGGTCTAACATTGCATTAGTTTTTAATTTATTTTAGCTTTCATCTGATAACAAACAGAACGAGGGTAGAAAGTCTTCAACATCTTCTATGAACGAACCTTCAAGATATAATAACTTTCAAAGAACTGTGGACGACGTGAGTATGAACTATTAGTTATATATTACAAAGGGAAAGATGTGCAGAATTTATTTTATATATAACTATTAAATAACATGATAAAACAAGAACACCCGTCCTTATCTTCTTCAATGAATCCATTGTTTTTTATTTCTAAGATGATCTATATACCTCATCAGTAATATGTTACCAGCAAGGCAAATACACTTGACACATTTAGTCAGTTTCAGGCGTTAAAACTCCGGAGTTTATCTATAAAAACACTGTTCTGCTTTTTAGGCACTAAAACAAATTGAAAAGATCAGCAAGGATTTGAAAGACGTAGATCAACCTATTCGAGGAACAGATTCTCAGCTTGCAACAAAAAGAACAGATCGTGAGTTTTCAACTCCCAGTCCTCGTCCACATTCGAACAATTCCTCATATACCAGAGGTGGTTCTGATGACGGTCCTTCACCCAACGCTCCGTGGAGAACGAGACGGAAAACGAGTCAACAGCGGCCAAACTTAGCTGAAAACCCGTTGTTAGCTGAGGATAAATCTCGACTTTCAAGTACAAGCGCAAAAAGCGATTCTCCCATCGATGTATCGATATCATTACCGTTGATTAACACTGCACAGTTGAAGATGAAGCGATCGCCCAACCCCGAACGAAAAGTTAGGAAAATCAGTCGCCAAGGCGGCCAAGTGGACGTTACAGTAAGCAGTCCAGAAGCAATATCGTCTAAAACTAACGAACATTCGCTCAATTTTCCACTGGTTGACAAAGGTATATTGCAAACTGGTAGTTCACAGAATTTTGTCGACGCACCAAAAGATTTTATACCAATTAAAGCAGATGATTCTGAAAAAGTTCTGAATCAGAAAATCAAAGCTTCTCAAATAGGCGATTCACCTCAATCTCTCCGAGGCATTGCTGATAGAAACAAATCAAGCGAAGATTTATCTGTTAAAGAATCGGCCACAAGACATCGAACGGCATCATCAGACAAAATGCTTAGCGTGCAAGGTAGTGAAATTACAAGAGGACGGAGTGCGTCACCTCGTTTACCTAAACTACATCAACAATTACTGTTCAAAAAAGATGACAAATCTATCAATTACAAAACAACTCAACAAAGATCACTCGAATGTGAGTCGTTGACTTCGACTGATAAAGGTAAAACCAGTGAGGATGAACTTACGATGTTTTCGGATATAGGATCCGAAAATAAACCTCTTGCCCATCAAAAGAACAACGTCGCTTCTAAAGTACATACCCCCTATTTTGATCCCAAGGTTAGTTATGTAAATGATAATAAAATTCAGAATAAGCAATCCGAAACCTCAAGCAAAGCACAAGCAAATGATATTTCTCCTGGTCAGACGCCTGTTTCGCAAAACAAACGCGATTCAGAAAAAATGCCAAAATCAGTTACTGGGGGTGATGTCATTCCTCCAGCTGTTCATCCAAAACCAAAAGTGTCCATACACAAGGATCAAGAAGGGAATATACTAGGAGTGTCGCCAACAAGTCCTACACAAGATATTTCAAGAAAGTCGATTTCACCCGACAGTACTCCAGGATCTGAGAAACAATACTCAATAGCGGGTAGGATGGGAAGAGCCGGGCGAGACTGGATAAAAAAGAAATTGAGTTTCAAAGAAAAACGGCTCGATGATGAAGCCAGTACAGAACGAACACAGGACACACCAACACTGGTAGATCAACCTAAAAAGAGAGGGAAAACAAGAGTGCGACAACGATCATCGTCTCTTTTGAGAAACAGAGCTGGTGGCGGGAAAAGTTTTTCCACGACTGAAGAAAGCAGTGATAGCGAACGTGAGGGTAGGAAGCGGGAATCGTTTTTAAGACGATCGAAAAGAAAAAGTAAAGCAAATACCAATATAAATAAATCAGATTCGCCTGCAAAATCAAAACCAAAAAAATACACAAGAAGTAAAACAGAAGCCTCTCCAAAAGAAATGAGAAACTTCTTAGCAAAGTTCAAAGCATCTCAGAGCAATCCTAATAAGCCATCTGTAGTCAAGCAATTTGAACTCAAACTGTTAGAAAATGAGGTCAAAACGTTGAGTGAAGAAAACAATGGGACAACCTATCCCCATGGAGATATTGGAAAAATTGAAGGTTCGCGATTAAACAATGGAAAGAAAACTCCTAGAATAAACCGACGAGCTGAAGATGGATATGTGAGTGGAGATGAAGGGGACGGAGACGGACAATTTCCACATCTTGTGCTTGGTCAGACACCCTATGTACCTTCAATAACACAGAAACGCGAAAACTCATCAAGCCCCAGCAGAGTAGCTCTACGACAAAAGGCTAAACTTGGTCCACCCGTGAAGCCAAAAACTTACCATAGAAAAAGCATGCCAGATTTTTCAAATCGCCATGTTCATTTCAAGTCCCCAACGATGGACGAAGAAGACAATCAAACTATTGATAACAATGCACAAAAAAACTTTATAACTACATCACCAGAAAAAGGAATTCTGAGTAGTAACAGGGGACGAGAAAGAAAAGGAGTCTTGAGTCTTGTCGACAAATTTTCTGCAAAAGCAGAAGAGGTAGACACAAGAGGGACTGGTAAAGCTCTTCAAGATCTGCCATTGAGAAGATCATCGCTAAAGCTACCAGACTCCAGCAAAAAGAATTCTGATGAAAATATCATTCCACGAAGTCACTCAATGTCATCCCATGACAAGACTTCTCGTCCACAGAGGATTTCAAAGTTAAATAAAATCGATGATGAGTCAAAAAGCACCAGCAATACATCATGGCGTGATAGGGTGATGTTCACACCCGACACTCCAACAACAGACTCTAGCTCTGTAACAGCGCCCTCAGGTGAACGACTTCAAAGTCGTACGCAACGGGCTTCAGCACCACCTGGTCAGTACGATTCTGCTGTTGGTTTCTGGAACCAGGCTAACCTCATTACATCGCCGAAATCTGTTGCTGCTACTACATCGAAAACTGGTAGAATGAAAATAATGAGCGAAGAAATGAAGAGAAAAACAGACATGCTGGAAAAGGCTTTATCTAAAGGCCCGAGAAAGCCACGCAGATACAAAAGGGCAGACACACAGCCCGTATATTCAAATCTGAGCAGTTCTGACATAAGTGACACGGATGACGTTCTCAATCTTGCGTTCAGGCCTTTTATCAGAGAATCGCGTCGTTTAGACGACGGAACAAAGAAAAATATCGAGCTAAGTAAGGTGGGCGAGATTCATTTTTTTCACAATTTCTAATCTAAATTTACTGTCTTTTAATTGATACGTTAGTCTTTTGAACCTTGGCTTAAAAGGCTAGCACACCGCTATAATCTGTTTATGACTAGTTTATGACGTGCGGGCTTATGTTTGATCTGAATTTTAGAAATATTTTTGGCCTACGGCGCGAATATATGTCGTTTTAGTTTGATATAAGACAAAAATAAAGTTAATCTCTTATATTGACGTCGTTATCATTTTTTGTTCTAAATGCGCCACTGATTATGGACATTAAACAGTATTTTAGTTTTGGGATAGAACAACTTACGGAAATATGTATATATATAACGGTAATAATGTGTAATAATTTTATATTCACAAGTTTGAGGTACCGATTCAAATTTTTCTCTATTATATTTAACAGGACGATAAACTACACGATATCATTCCGCCTGTTACCGGAAAATTCAGCAAACCTGCAAGACCAGGCAGATTACCTTCAAGATGGGCAAGATGATACCGATTCAGAAACCATCGTAGATTTTGAAGAAAAGGAGCGGATGATAAACTCGGATTTATTCTGACGATGATTGCCGGTCAATCTTTTCATCAATATGTTTTCAATCTTAATGATAAAACTAAACAAAAATAAGAACTGACTTTATACCTGTATTGTCATTTCATTGTAACTTATCAAATTTCAGATACCAGATAGTCAATATGTAAAAAGTAGTGAATATAATTCCCAATGATCAAACCACACCGAGTAAACGAAAATATACTCGGTTAGTTTTTATGTGCCTTCTCTGTCAGATTTAAACTTGCTCAAATAAAATATAATGTCGGCGTATTGGGAAACGAACAGTGAATCTGCTGATGGATTCGAAGATGGTCTCTAATAATTAAAACTTGCAAATCGCAGTGCTGACGTTTTGCGTTAATCTGCCTTTTTCATTAATTTTATGGGTATTACAGCGGCGTCTGTACTTCCGAGCAAACCCCTTTTATTTGACAAAAAAAAAATTTAAACGGTCTAATCGTTTGACCAAGAGTCACCATCATTACGCAATTAGGTTTTCTCAATACTTTTTTGCTGTGTTCTATAGTTACATTTGAATTTATTTACATGTTATTAAAGACATATACCGCACATCAGCCGTACGAAAACAAAACATGCTGCCAATTTGCTAGCCTCTAGAGCCATTTTTATTTCAACTTCGATGAATTCTTGCTCTAATATATTGCGAAGTGGTGTTAAAATGGGGTTAATGTTTAAGTGTGATACGATTAATTATGCAATCAATGCAAGGTAATAGGCAATGTAGGGTAGTTGGTGTTTAATTGGTGAGGAAGTAATAAAAATATTCAATGGAGTGTGAATAACGTGATGACTTTGATTCAATTGAAGCAATAAACGACCACTAATATGGGAAAGCATTATATAAAATGAAAACCAGCAAATGTACCCCAAACGGAAAATATTGGATACAGAACTGAACTAGCGTTGGTTGATGTAAGCAGTAAACGCACGCGAAGTATGGTAGGCTACCTAAAATGTTATAGTTACTCTTTGATCGAAAATTTGTGTTTTGCTATTACTGTAGCTTATGCTCACCTGTTGTGAGATGTTATTAAACACATTAGCATAGTTGACTCCAACTATAGACTTTCCTAGCTAAAGATTTAGATGCGTCATCACGTTGAATGGGCGAGATTATGATGGCGCTGTCGAGCAAGGAATTTCTGACATGGAAAAACGTGATTAATTAAGTTTAGAAGGATTAATGACCGCAGCTTCATGGACTTTATGAATTCCATATTTCTATTATTTGCTGACTCCGCTGGCTACAAAGATATCCTACAGATATAGAAACCTTTACCTTCTATCATGTTACCGATAAGACTGCATTAATTGCGGCATTTTCTTAGATTTTTTTCAATATCTGTGTAGTAAATTTTGATATTCTAAACAAATCTGACACTATCAAATCCAATGTGTCGCAAGAAACGTGCAGCTTCTCAAACACTTGCTCCTCAGATTTTGAATGTCGTTGAAGATAAACAGGTAAATAAACATCGACCGAAATTGAATACTTCGGGGCGTTTAAACTCTACTAGTTCATTTGTGACTGTTTGATAACATCTCATGTTTTTATGCTTTCAAACCCATTGTCAGTCAGATCTAACATGCGATATTTTGACATTATATCCCATGAAAATTAATTATACGGATGGTTTGATGATCAATTTTGAGCAACGATAGCGTCCGCTATCCGCAGCAGCAACGGGAACGGCGGTTTGTTGCAAATCGGTTCATGTTCTGTTTGGGATGTTTTCCGCTTACAGTACAGTTGCTGGTACTACATCTTTCAGTAGCTCTTTGCTATAAGGTGAACTTTAGTCGGTTCCTAATAGGCACTGCTTCAGGCCTTGTTCAGAGGGAATTTCAACAATCGTTGAAATTGATTCAAATTTATTCGAAGCATAAATTATTCCAATCCGTCGTGAATAGCTTATACCCGATCACGTTTTTAGTCAAGCATATGTCACTGATTGAGCGCGCCTTGACGACGTGATCCATCATTGTCCCATCGTATAATAGCAACAAGCATGTTTTTGTTAAGGTTTAGTCGCTGTAGAATGTTCCCGGCCTATTTGAACCACCCAATTTGGACACGTAACTTAATCGATTCGTATATCCAATAAAAATGACACATTTTCGACAAAAAGGTCGATTTGGATTTAAAAAAACGAACGGAGTCAGACCTAAGACAAATCTTGAATACGTGTTCTGAGGGTCTATAGTAAATTAAAAATAATATTCTCCTCAGTAGACGATGGCGATTTTTCCATTGCGCACAAAAGGCTTCAAAAATGTGAACTCTCAAAAACGATATTCCAAATTCCCAATCTTATAACTTCATGTTCCTAAAATCGTTAAAGTGAGGGGTTGATTTAAACAGTTATCGCTTCGAATCAAATTGCCCTCCCTTGACCATGAAAACCATTGCAAATGAACTATCCCCTCGACTTTGAAATATGTTTTGGTACTTGACAACGGTCTTTCCTAACCGAAATGTCAACTACCAAGCCAAGTATTGTTGTTACTACAGTCGTTATGTCATCTTTTCTACCGACGTTCAAACCACTTGAGTTATATTTTCGAGTGGTGTCAGTTGGTAATACCGACTTCTCAATGATGTAATTAAGCCTATCATAGCACTTCTAGCCGGGACATGTCTTGCTCCATCCAATTTAAAAAAAAATCGTCCATCTTTTGTCCAATGTGAGCCGCTGATGGATTGCGACAAACCGTTCTTCAACGCTTTCCTACTGCTATGCCTTGACCGTGAACCTTTAGGGAGGGCTTATACGCACCGGAACTTATACCCCAATCTGAAATTTTATTTTGTCAAGCATGAGGAACAGACAGACCGCGCCTCGTCGGCGCGATCAATCAGTGACACAAACCTAACAAAACCATGTAGGTGTATTCAAGTTACCCGCGAAATGTCTTGCTGAATAGCATGCTTAACGGCTGTCATGCAAGTGCTTCCTTTTGTTTTACCTCTGAGTTTACAAGTATACCCTGAACATTTCATTTCTGATACTAGCCGTGATGTACAGACAACGTTTTATAAGATACCACTTGCGTGTCACTAACAGAGTTATAGCAGCACTAGCCAATTGGAAAAAATTCGAGTGATCAAAATCACCAAATCGCGATCCATGTGTGATTTATGACAACTGAATATGAATCCCCATGTGGTAACCACAAAATCATCCTCACTAACTGATGTACAATGTACGGAATGTTTATTTTTTTTCTCATCAAGTGTTAGATCACGATAATATAATGGCAAGGAAAGTGCGATATTATAACAAATAACAATAGTCATAATAATTGGAAAAGAAGCAACATCGTTGATATATTGAAAAGAAAAAAATACGAGAGGCTTAGAGCCGGAAAATAAAATAAATGTTACATGACTTGATTATTGATAAAGCAGATACCATGCAAAATATATTGTTCTTATGATAAATTTAATAAAAAAAAAATACTAATTCACTGCCTTTATTTCAGAAAAAATGACTTTCGAAAATATTAAGAACAACTTCATATCATGTAATTTTTCAGATCACATGGACACAATACTCTCGTTTTTAATTAATAATATAATTACTAAATGTGTTTGTTATAACACTGTTTCTGCAACACGGATAAAATGGAACTTTTAATATAGTTCTGACGAGAAATGATATATTACGAAAACAATATACGGGAACTATAAAACTGATATAAGCATGATATATTCAAGCTACCAATATTGCTACTACCAAAAGAACATTTGGTAAAATTTATTTTTCCTCATTTCACAATAATGCACATGTTTTGAAAAATATTTGTAGTCAGATATGTTTTGTAAGAAAATAACTTATGATACGATTTTTTCAATAAAACGCAAAATTTAGGTCTACGGTCTACGGATTTTCCACTCAGTAATAGGAGAGAGAAAATAATAGGGCAGAGATGGACATTGAATTAACATTTTTGAAACATTAAACTGTTTTGTTAATGTCGGCACCTTGGTTGACGATACAAAATAGTTCACAAATTAAGCATTTCGAATAAATAGCTAATAATGTCTTGTTATTTAGCTATGGTAAGGTAAGGTTCTGTGTAGATTCGGATTCTGACTATGTCTGTTCCTGCTGCGAACCGATGTAAACATTGTATCACAACCTGGTACAGTACATCTGTGCATCTCTCTCAAATGTACAGATTTGAAATGAACTCTGAGCGTTCCTTTGTTGCTGTACATACGCTTGCAAATGCTGCATTGTACAGGTCCTGTTTTCCAGGTATTTCCTTCCATTCCAAGTGTTGGATCGTCCATTTCAGTGACGCTTTCCAAAGATCCTAGTATTTCTTCGGGCGACATCCGGTTTGGTATACCGCCAATGTGTTCCATTGTATTGTAACCGCCGCCAAACAGATTTGGTCGTAACATGGGCTGAGGAAATGGAGGTGTTGCCACTTTGTTGTCGAGGAAAGGGGTTGCCAAAGGAAAGCCTTTTTGTCGAGCCATTGCTGCGGCCATGAAAGCAGCGCTCATAAAATGACCAGGTGTTTCACTAATTTGCCTAGGAAAATATGGATTTTGAATAAATGGTGGCGATTGAAGAATATTTTTTTGAGACAATGAACTAAGAACTTTGGAACTATTCAAACCGTAAACTGCTGGTTCACTGTGACGTTTTCCCGGTCCTGAAATTCCAAGATAAGACGAACGTGCAGGTGTTTTGTTTGGTTCAATGTCAACACTCTGTGGTCTTTGTTCGCTGTCATGACTGCGGCCCAGCATGTCTTGAACACTGAATTGCATTTTACTTTGACTGGACGAGGCATCAGGTGCACTTTTGCTAGTTACCTCTGTTGCAGCTTTTTGAATTGTGTGCGGATTCTCATGCATACGAATGTCTTCATTTAGTGAGTGAGGTAACTTTATATGCTTCGGTCTTTCAGATTTTAAATCTTGCTTTTCCTTGCCAATGCTCTTGTTGGAATTTTTTGTATGTTGGTGTGGGGATTTGTCAATTCGTCTACGTTTCTTTTCCTCGAAATTTGAATGCGAGGATTCTTCATGAATCGATCGCTTCAAGTGACGATTATCGTTGTTGCTCAATATTTGCTTTACATCTGAGAACATTTTATCCTGCTTATTCATATCGAGTGCTGCTTGTTTTTGAAGATTTTGTTGCATGTGTCTTAAGTAATCCGTGAAGAGATGTCCACTGTTATTCGGAAATGTTGGACTTTGCATTTTTCCAAGCATTTTCCAAAACTCTGGAGTTTGATATGAAAAATGAGGGTGATATTGCCCTGGACTTTTGAACGAATTCTCCATGTTGTCAAGTTGATTCGCTTTTTTCTCAGTGCGTATTTCAGGCGTCAATGTATACCTTTTTTTCGGAGAGAAGTTGTTGAGTTTTTCGTATTCAAAATCTCTCAAGCTATGGGAGGATGGCCTTGTTGTTGAACTATCCTTCTGTGCTGAACGTTTGGGAAACATATCATATTGAGTATTTTCTCTGAAGATATCATACGGAGAATTCCCAGCTGCTTCTTTAATGTGTGAAGTTTTATTAAATTCGGCGGCCTTCTGTTCTACTGTCCCCTCTATTCTTGACTCACTTATACCTGAGAAACGACCATTAAGCTCAGCACCAGGGCTTTTACCCAGGAGGCCATTTTTCATCATGTTCGGAAGGAAATTATACCCGGGAAACGGTGGAATCATTGGCAGAGATTTTATATTCCGATATGGCGGCAATAAGTGTGGACTGGAAAACGGTGGTATAACTGGAAACAGGGGCGCGGGATTTGCATCAGCTTGAAAATTCTGATACTTGTCTTTCATTTTCATAGATGAGGCAATAGCATCTGTTAGTAGTTTATGATATATATTGTAAAGATCTGCAACTACCGAAGGTTGTTCTTGCTTACTTGTTGTTTCCATGATATGTTTGTCACGGGCCTGCTCCTTACGTACTAAATCATCAGTTGGTTTTATCATTTCTTTGTTATGCAAATCATCTACGTTATTTCTTCTGTGCGTCAAACTTTCTTTATCAGAAATCGATTTTTTACGACTATTCATCTCTATACACTGAAGATGTTCCTCATGTGATACAATTGCATCTTTTTCACATTCTTTTTGTTTTTCTCTCTCTTTTTCTTCTGACGGTTTGTTGCTAACGCTTAATTTTCGATCTTGATCGTTGCTTGTTTTGTTACTTGAAGACGCTGTGAAAAACGTTGGTAACAACCTCTCCCTCAGCATTTCGGTCATTCCCGCTGTTTGTGAGCAAATACGACTGTCGGCGTATATCCCTCTTAATCGGAGTTTACTGAAATTTGAAAAGATATTTTTTTAAGTACTATAATAACTAAAACTGTACGTTTGATTTTTCATCTAATGAAATTAAATTAGGAACCAATTTTCAACATTTTGTAAAAAAGACTTTGGTTTGTACTAAAATCTTTCTTGAAAGTATGTGCCGCAGATAGACTAAAATTTTATGGCAGGAAGGTATAGAGTCAAATTTTAGGTTTTGTGAGAAGCATATCACACATATTTATTCACCTGTGAAGATTTGAGTTTGCACTATGTCTGTCTCTACTTCGTTTTGACGGGAATGTTGCATTGCATCCTGGTACAGTACATTGCCACATTTCCTTCAGGTGAACGTTTTTTATATGAAGTTTAACGCTGAAACATAAAATCAAAAGTTAATAAGCAAAGCAATCATTTTAAAGCCTAGACCATAGTTTTCTCAGTAAATATATTCTAATATATTATTTTATTTACTGTGAATTGTTGAGGAAATAATAAAAACACGTGATAGTTGATAGCTGATATTTCTGTTGACGCTTCAAGCGTATTAGAACGCTAAGGAATATTCATACTTATAGAAAACCTTGTTGGTTAATACTAGAGCTAGGCAATTCGATTCGGTGATTCGAATAAACACAATTTATTCGAATCAATCATATATCGTTCATAGGAACAAAAACTTTCTTAAAACTAGATTTTTCATTTTTAACGACAAAATACTATCAATTTTGATCAAAATTGACCAAAATCGATCGCATGTTGCCGTTAAAATATGAAAATTGTTGCTTCTAGACACTTAAGTTATTCGAATCAGATTGGAATTCCAAATGATTCGGTTCCTAGTTAATACGCAGCCGATTGCATTTTAGTTATTAAACGCTGTTAAAGCAAATATATTTGAGCATTTGGTCGTCTTATTCATCAAAAATCAGTAACACGTTCGTGTAGCTTGTTTATGCTTTCAACGCAACTGAAAGTTATACTACGTAAGACAACGAATAGTTTGTTTGTTTGCGGGTAGCTAACCACTATAAACGCAAAGCAATGCAATGGTACGATAACTTCGCGTGTATTGTGGACTTATGTGTATAATGTCAATTATGGTTCATTGATGGATAGCACCGATAAGGCGCGATCCCCTTGTGGCCCACATGATTGAATTTATCATTCATAAATGTAATATTACCTGTATACGTTTTTGAATTCTTTTCCACATAGATGGCAATTTCTGGACCTAGTTGGAATCCAGACCCCACTTCTGATTTCTCCACCAGGCAAAGATGTGCAGCAATCTAGTGTTGGGTACAATGAACCCCCAGTCGATAACTTCCTCTGTGATAACATTTGAGGCCCTGTATACCTTTGTGATATATCCAATGAATCACGCTGTAGGTTGGGTGGATTTGTCGTTCCCAAACCAAAATCGTGGGGGCGATATCCATGGAGGTCACGATGAGAATGGAAAGAAAATTTAGTTTCTTCTGCGACGTTTATTGCTGACCTGTTCATGGAATTAGGAAGTGTTTTACTTTTGCCTGTCTTCGTATCGTTTTGATCAATCTCTCTATCGGTTCTACTATTTGTCAAGGAATTCGATCTTTCATGTTTGTCAACAGAAAAAATGTTTGAATAACTGTTTGCTGCTTCTTCGTATTCACCGTCTGATTTTGATAGAAATCGATCGTTTGCTGACAGTTGACTGCTGTCCCAAGCAATGGCTCTGATTGAATCTGGATTTGAAAAACTTCTCGAAAGTGTTGATTTTGGTAGCTTATGATCGTATGTATTAAATTCGTTTGTAGATATGACATTTCCATCAAGCTGCCTTCTGACATTCGGACTTTGAGATGAGACGACGTGTTTGAAAATTTCTTGACTTTGTGCTACTCCCTCCAATTCTTTCGTGTGGGTTTGAGGTTCCATTTTGGTATGAATCGCATTGAAGAGAAACGGATTATCCGCACATTTTCCCTCTGTCACTCGTGATGGATTTTGAGATTTTCTCTTTCTCTTGCGAGAATTACAACACAAGTCGTCGAAAGTCATCTCATTTGTCACTCTGTCGGTTGAGATATCTAAAAAAATATTTGGAGCTTGAGACACATCACTATAACATAATTCAAATTGATCAGACTTGATAAACAAATGAGCCGCGCCTCGGTAACACGATCCATCAGTGTCTGAAACCTGACAGAAGATGTTTGGACTACATATAGGGCTGGGCAATTCGATTCGGTCATTCGAATCGATTCGAATCACAATATAGTCGAATCAATCGTGAATCGTTCATAGGAACAAAACTTACTAATTGGACAGGAATTTTCCTATTTGACGTCAAAATGCAATCGATATTGGACAAATTTGACCAAGTTTTTCGCATTGAAAATAGACTATAAACTCTAAATTTCTTGATTTTCGCAATGAAGACAAATTGTAATTGTAAAAATAGGATATTTGTTATTTACATCCGATTCGCGATTCGATCAGATTCGAAAAAAAGATTCGGATCGAAATTGAAATTTCTAAGGATTCAGTTTTGCCCAGTCCTAACTACAGACATGATTCTTTGCAATGTTTGTCGAATCGCGATGCGCTGTTGGAATTAATTAAAAGGATTTTCACATGACTTTTTATTTTATTTTTATAGTTTAAACTAATTTATCAATTTATTTGTAACTTCACCTAAAGCAACTCCTATTACTTTATATTACAGACACTAATTTTGAGTGAATCCACATCAACAAGGTCCTACAGCTACCGGAAATTTAGTTTTGTTATGTATGAGCCACTGCTTTTAACAAAACACGTTTGGTCAGTAATTATGGATGGATACCTGTAGCCACCTATAGACAAATAGGCTTAGCGTTGTTGGAAACCTACGAACTTATTGTTTTGGCGAAGTTATTACTTACCAATAGGGCTGGGCAATTCGATTCGGTGATTCGAATCGATTCGATGCAGTCATTATTCGAATCCATCATGAATCGTTCATAAGAACAAAAACTTGCCAAAGGAAGCGAAATTTCCACTTCCAACGATAAAATGTAAAATTTAATCAAAATCGATTGCATTTTGTCGTTAAAAAATAAAAAAATTGTTGCTCTGGACATGGAGTATGAATTGAAAATTCACAATAAACTATAAATCTCTTGATTTTCACAATAGAGACAATTTATAATACCAGAAAGGGAAAAAAATGTTATTTACACGGAATTACTGATTCGATCCGATTCGAAAAAATATTCGAATCCGATTCGAATTCTAAATGATTCGGTTTTGCCCTCCCTACTTACTAATGAAAATAAATTATAACGCCTGATTCAGACACATTAACGGCAGTTGACGCGACAGAAGTTTCAGCTGTGATGTTCATCCAAAATATAACTTTGTAATTTCATGACTCACCGTTTTTTACTTCATTATTACATTCCTCCGATCCTGAATCCCTTGCGTCGTTGTTATCGCCAACGTATTCCGTTACGTAATTATGGGTTGCCTTTGAGGTACATACATTCTCCCTCTGATGACATCCTGAAACTCCTCGAATATCATCAGCATCGATTGGCGAGGAATTTAGACTTCGTTCTGAGGGGCATGAGTATATAATGTCTGTCGCTGTCGTATGTATTGGCGGAGAAACTGATCGGGACTCGGTGGGGGAGGTGGTTGCCAGTGATGAGGGAAGAGCCATGAGTAGGTGGGAAGACTTGAAATTTTCCTGTATTAAAAATTATAATTATCGATTATATTATCGATTTTATAAATAATTATATAATTATTCTGGGCAAATTTTTAAAAGATTACACAATGTGAGGAGTCTATCTCAAAATACTCCAATGTGTTTTTGTTACACACATGAATGCAAAAAGTCCATTTCCTATTTGTGAAAAATATTACCAGAAAGCATTTGATGACGTCAATAGTAGGATGAAAATCTGTTACATCACAATAATAAATATGATACCCCGCAATTTGTCAAATTTATATTATTTCTTTTCAAATGCTTTATACGTACAGTATAGTTAATTACTTTATTATTTATTTTTCAGTAAAATTGACTGAAAATCTATGAATTTATACAACAGACTATAAATAATTTTAAGATTGACTTTTACTGCAAATAATTCTAATAGCAATATTTTTCTCAGCATATTGCCTCTCGATTTTAGTATGTTTTATTTCGAATATTTTTTAAATAATTATTTCTTAAATATTTTACCAATATATTATTTTCTGTCAGATTACATGACAGTAATCTTTTGACAAAATAACCTTTGTTCATAATTTAAGCGATTAACGGATTATTCCATTTTTATTATGCATGATCCAGTGAGGGATTGCGCCAATTAGGCGCAATCCATCAATGGCTCAAGCATAATATACCGTTTTTAAATTTAAAAATTTTTTTATCAGTTTAATGCAAAACAATTTTTACTAATAAAAGCTTTTTTACCTGATAGTGAGCAAGCATCGTTCTATGTGAACTGTGTGTAAATATCGGCCCACTGTTTGAGTTCTGCAATAAAAGAAAGAATTTTTTGTAAATATATGAAAAAACTGTAGAATAAAAATGAATTATTGATTGAGATATGATAAGTTGATAAAAAAAGCGACATTTTTCATATTTGGAATGCCTTAACCTAGTGGTTAAGACTTTGACGCTACAGGTTGGGGATGTCGTGTTCGAATCCTGGTGAGTTATTACCTCATTCCCATCACTATACCCGGGGTGTAATAACTCGGGAGAGGCTCCATGAAACCGTAAACCGCATGTATTTCGTTATGCAGTTTTAGCATCGGTTAAAATAATCAACTTAAATTGCGTTTGGATGTGATAGGAATGAATTCTACCCCGGCGGACTAACTAGGTTGCAAACGGTATATAACGATTTACATGATGACCATCAAGTTAATTTCCATTTGGATAAAAAGTGGTATATTCTAATGCAAACGAGGTCTTTGTTACAATTTCGCTACTGATAGTTTAAGCAACTAAAAGTTATATTAGTGGCAAATGTTTGATAAAAAATGTTTTATTGTGGCATCAAACAGATCATCGTTGAAATAATATAACATGAACATTGAACATAACATGAATAACATGAAGGACGATGAAATATGAACGTTTCACTTCTATATTACCTATCTCTGCCGTGTTATAAGTCAGTAATATTATTCCTCCATCAGCAATCACTTCAGCTTATCCACAATCATAATTATGGTAAATCCGATGGCGAATGAACGTTTATTAATATCAGTTTGATAGCACATATATTTTATGTTCCTATGATATTTATTTTGAATTTACATTAATTCCTATTAAAATGAAAGAAAAATATTACTATGGTGTATAGCGAACACATTTTATTAATAGAATCATTTACGTCACTAAACTACACCACTGTTATGTTATGTTATCAATCTACTCCATAACAACTGATGCGTCCTTGTCTTATTTAAGTCTCTTAAACTATAAGGTTTATTAATATATTTGTCACTGTCGGAAAGAGCATAAGAATCAGTTAAAATATAACATAGCTGAGTAATTTTAACAACTTTTATCATATACGGTATATAACGTTTGCCCCAAAATCAAAATATTTGCCAAAGTTTTGTCCAAATTTCAAATACCTATAATTACTTTTTACTGGAGTTTATGTTAATTTCGAAACAGCTTTTTAAAATAGCCTATTCAATATTTTCGATGACAAATTCCATTAAAAATTTCTATATTGAGACAAAGTTGATAAACTAGTTTACACCTGATTTTTTTTGATAAAAACTACCTATTATTGGCCAAAAACTACGTTACTCTGCCATTCAAAATACTGAGTTGCTATTGCATTACTTACTTAGCTTAAGCTAAAACCGAGCTACTTTGACTAGTACCAAGAGCCACAAATCCAACCAGGTAAGGCCAATTTTGAGATCGTCAAAACCAACAAGAAAGTATATTATGTAAAAACATTTCCAGTTACCATCGCTAAAAGGCGCCATTTTGCTCTATCTCCAATAAAACCTGCGCACGCATCAACAGATAACTAGAAATGTTCAGTACTACATAAAATGCCGCCATTTCCGATTTCATACAATTTGTTTTTCATGTGTGTCCTAAAATAGATATTTCTTTCCCTAATTGATTGATTATAATTTTATTATAATCTAACACCTGCTTTTTGCCCCAAATTAGCATTTTAAGTTAATTAATAATCACGAGAGCCAGAGGAATGTTTTAATTGCGATGAGCTATTCGGAAGTATCTTGCGATATCGACTCGAAATTACACAATGTTTTGGTAAAGTGACAAAAATTAACACCTCCATTTTCCTGATTTGAGAAATTGCTGAACAATGTTGTATTTCGTATGGGCAAGTGATGAATCGTGCCTAATCAGCAGGATTCATCATTGGCCCATACAGAACAAAACATATATCTTTTGGTATAATTATTTGGTCGCTATAATTCGATGTTATTTCGGTAAATGTATACTTTTCTTTAGATTAATGATACCTTGAGCGGCACGGTCCTTTTCATTATTTAAATATAAAACACATTTCATGGGATGTTAGGTTAGCCATTATAGATTGACCTACTCAAAATGGTGTGAAAATATTTGAGAAAAATAGCGTGGCATGTGGTAATGACGCAATGATTTGCCATTTTTGCCAAAAAAAAGGTTGAGTTTCTAAAAAAATAAATACAAACTTAAGAATATATTTCAGTAGATGAATTTAGATTACGAAACATAAATGTAATTGGAATTGTATTTTTCAAAATAAAAATAAACAATAAAGTTAAATTTGTTTTAAATATTCGTCTCTTGGTGTATACTATAATAGAAATAATAAATGAAGGAATTTTGTTTATTAAATATAACTAAAAGAGGTAAAAAAATAAATTTTGAAATAGAAAACACATTTAAAAATATTATCATAAAAAAATAGAAATCAATAAATACCTAATCCTAAATTTAAATTACTTTAAAGTGCAGTTTAATTTGAATTAATTTTTAACAGTACTCGGTGTTGGTGCAGCATCGAACGCTAAATATCGGTTTGTCTCAAAATAGCGCAAGTATTTTAGCGACGCGGTCAACCTTTTCCTGTTATATTGAAAGTAATACATGGTTTGTATTAGAATAGGCGGTAAGATAAAAGCTAATATTTTGCACTTAAATGAAGGAATTTATCGTCATTTTATAGTTACTAGCAAATGGGAAAGGAAGCGAAAACGAAAATATGTAATTTTTAAGCTAAAACATCCGAAACGTTAGAAAACGACCTTCCAAGTAATTAGATAAATTTTCACACCTTATTATCAATTTTAAGGTGATTAATTTAACCAAAGCTAAAACTGTACAGGTAAATAAACGCGGTTTACGGTTTCATCGAGCCTCTCCCAAGTTATTACACCCCTGGTTTAGTGATTGGCATGATTTAATAACTCACCAGGATTCGAACACTGACACCCCCAACCTGTAACGTCAACATCTTAACTACTTGGTCATCGCGGGAAGACCGAATCATTTAGAATTCGAATTTGCCTCCGAGTTGCACCGAATCATTAATGCTATAAACAAACTATCAGAGGAAATTCTCTTTCATTTTTTCGGTTATGGCATGCATGCCTGTGACGCTATCGGGGGGCTTATACCGAATTACCGTTGGGTAAACGGACCTTTGTAGTGACTTTGTGAATTATTTATGTTACAGCTACCTGTGAAGTGCCTTGCTGAAGGACATTTCAACTGGTGAAACTCCGTGGTCAAGCATCGAACCATCGGCCTTTTGGACGATACGCTCAACCGACTGAGCTACCGAGCCAGGAGAGCTTGCAATTGAAACACCATCTTTCAGGGCCTAATCTTAGTTAATCTGCAACTCTTAACTTGCAAACTCGATCAACGATGTCTGATTTAAATATTCCCAAACATATTCCCTAGCTTTCAGTTCTTGCAAAACGACTAGTCTTTGAACCTGAATAATTTCTTCACAAATTCTAACATCAAAAAGAATCTAAATGATGCATAATTTTCCCAATACATTGTCGTCTTTGATATATACACCATGTCCTGACTTTCATCTAAACAAAGCGAACGAAAAGCATCGAAAAGAAAAATATTTTTTGAAAAATAAATTTGTTCAATTAGGCATTTGCAAAGAAGAACCAAAGATGGCCCACGTCTTACAAACTTGACAAATTCGTTTCAAATCGGATGCCGTAATCACAAACTTAATTTTGTCAAGCATGAGCCACAGATGTACCGCGCCTGAGCGGCGCGATCCATCCATGACTCATGCTTAACAAAATATACATACGCAAGATTTGTTTTCAATTCGAGTGATCTATGACAAGTTCACACGACGACATACAAAAAAGTTTGATTTTGAACAAATGAAAGAATTGAACGAACTTTAAGAAACAACGTATAACATCATGCAATTTTAATGTAATTTGTATAAGACCACTCAAAAAACTATTTCCTGGTATTAATAAGAATGCCACCGAATATCCATGATCACTTTGTGTCAAAACCACATTGTTCATTCTAAATATATTAGGTGTTTTTTATTGTTTAAAACTTATTATAGTAAACGTTTATTAATTATTAAAGAATTATTTCACAGTTAATCACTGTATGTTTTTACACAAGTTTCAAGGAGGTTATATCTTGCGATGGTCTGCAATTTAACCGGCTGAAATTGGCGAAATTATCGGCACCATACTGCTAAAATATATAAAACATAATCTAGATGTGCGTAGCGAGTTATAGATTAAAAATTGAGTACAATTTTATTTGATTCATGGTCTATCGAATCGCATAATTCTTGATTCAATAAAACTATTAATTCGAACTAGTTCGAATTCGAATAAGCGTAGTTCGTAGCGTCAGTTATAGCTAAGAATTTTCGTATTTATTTTTTCACCTTATAATGATTTACAGACATACAGTCCCAGTGCTTATATGGTTTTAAAGTTGAGTAGCCTATACAACTTTTAGTATAAATTTTATGTTTTAAGGCTTTCTTTGAATGAATGAAGTCCTCCATAAATTTAGTAAAATTTGTACCCTTTTTCAAAAGCATTTCCATGGAATGACAACGCGTTGACCGTAGGTCATTGACTATTACGACACAGACACAATGGGTCGTAAGCACAGATGTCGTAATATTCATTTTGTTTCAAACAAATTATATCGTTGGAAACTGTTTTTTTTTTTTTTGTCAAGCATGAACCCGGATAAAACGCGCCAAATCTCTAGTATCCCATACCAAACAAAGTCATCAATTGATGAATTCAGCGTTTTTAAAAAAAAAGTTTTTGAATTAATAATGAAATAATTTGCCTAAGCGTGGGTGCAAACAACAGGAGTTAGAACAACCGGATACGACTATTTTATACTTTCTATGATGTAAAATATATTTTTTCAGTTTGAACAGTAGGTGACATCTGTTTGAGTAAGTGGTGTTTCATTGGCACCGTTGTTTCCTGCCGTGCTTCGTAAACAGTTTATAGAAAGCTATTCTCAGAATTTGTACTACATTATGGAATGCATATCAACCAAAATAATTTTTTTATCGTAAAATAAATCGTAAAGAAGGGAGAGTACGTGTTACTGACAATTGTTTGCGCGATCTCCCATTTTAGTATGTCACTCTGCGAGTGACCCTAAAGTAGCGGTCACTGAGCCACTCCGATGGAGTGCAGTTGGAAAACAGGTTTCTTTCCAATTCGGTAGTAAAGTTAACATATCACGAGTTATGTGTTTGTATAAATTCACTAAATCGCGTCGGACACAACTAAAATATCTTACGACGATAAATGTTCAATCAAGAAGCCATCGTCTTCTCACAAGGTTATTCTTTTCAATGGACATGAAGGGTAAAATTTCCTAATATTGATGTATAAATGAAACAAAATATTTTTAATGACCTTGTTTTAGACATGGACATTTTAAACACGGATGTTTCGCCACACGTGTTTGAACTTACGAGTTTTATTTTTCCTGTTAATGGCAGACCAAAGATTCCAATTTTACAATTTTTAATAGAATCTCTTCGAATCGACTATATCATGATTTGGCTGCCAAATAACTTTATTGTGTTACAAAAACAAATTATTTTGTTTATATCGCAAGTCAGTAAAAAGTTCGAAAGTGATAGACCAGTTTCATCAGTCATTACTGATATACTTATGAACCTCGCCAACGAATGTCGATTTTGTCAACTATGGGTTGAAGACGCGGTCTACCAGCGACCCATACTTGACAAAAATATTTTGAAAAAATTATCATAGCAGTATTATTCGGGAGTAAAAGTAAAAGTAAAAAAAATCGCCAGAAAGCATTGTTTCTTGTCATTCAACAAAATAATTTGGACAAATTCAACGAATCGACTTTTAGTCTCAAAATTAACATTTTTGTGGTATTTGTCGGCTGGTTTTATGAATTAAATCGGTGTCTGGCCAATGTCATTTGTTGACTTCTATCAAAACAAAGACTGTATAATTTACGTGATTTATTTTATGTTTTTCAAGAAAATTTCACCACTGGATGAAATAACTTTGTCAAATATCCTCGGTTGTATATGAATCACTGATAAATTGAGAAAGTCTCATGTGTGGCTCATGCTTGTGAATAACAATGAAGCCCTAATTTGGGCTCAAGTTACGTATAATAGGCATGTATGGCGAGGATGTAACTAACACCCGAAAAAATTATATTGCAAAACAGGATTTTTAAGATATTAATCCGCTTCGTTTACGTGCTTTGCAAACTAATTCATTCAATCTTGCTAACCTCATAACCAAAGACGAATTTTGCATTTAAGTCGTGCAAATAATTTTGCAACTTAGACGCAAACGGAGACAAAAACGTTTTCGGCCAGTCGATGAAGTTCAAAGATATGGGCTGTTATAACGAGTATATACCAATACACAGATAATCGAAATCATTCACGTTGATAGTCTATTTCAAAATATACAGAATATGTCAAAAACCGATGCTAACAATATTAGTAATGGGTAGAAAGGATATTTTTTTTCTTTTATTGAAATTCATTCAAAGCAAGGCCGGAAGCAATACATAAAAGGAATCAACTAACGGCCCTTAATTACAATGACCTACTACAAGATATATTGCCAGCAACTGCGCCCTAAGCGGAAAACATCCCAAACAGAACTGAACCACTATGGTAAAGTGCAGTGAGTTGAGGTTTTCTCAATCACCAACTGTATTTTGTTAAAAATGACCAAGAAACAAACCACACCTCGCTGATGGAGTGATACTCAATAAGTTCAAACGTAACAAAAATGTATTTCGTGTTTTCTCGGTAGTCACTATAGACTTTGTATTCGGATTAATTACTTTTGCTGGATATCAGGTTTTGAAACTTAACTGGTTAAATATTTAATCATATTTCGTCAAATTTCAAATTACAATTTTCTAGACAAGCCAATAGAGTTAATATGATATCCATTCTATCATGTGTAGGAATTTAATGTCCAATCGGAAAGATGAATAGCACTGTTAAAAACATCGTATATAATATTACAATTCTATAGTTTTTGTCAAATATTGTGTGATTCAAAATACTTTTTTGTCAAGCATGTGCCACTGATGGACCGCGACTCTCAGTCGCAATCCATCTGTGACTCATGTTTAACAAAATATACAAATTACTGTAACTTCAAAAAATTGAACAACGAAAAATGTCACTAAATTTACTCATTTTTTTCACTTTTTTGCGCATAAGTCAATTATTCATAACAATAGCTGACAAGGTGTTATCGGCTGATTGTCTCTAGATCTTTTGCCCTTGTCGTGTTTGTTGTAGCGAAAAGTTTTCCCGACAATTTATTTTAGCGGAATTATATTCAATTAAAACGAGATGACGCGGTAATAAATTATGTATATTGAGGGTAACAACGCAATGCTGTTTTGTTTATGTCAAACTTTTGCTGTAGATCTAATTTATTTGAAATTAGGATTATGTGTCTCAAAATAAAAAACTGCTGTCAAAAAGTTGAAGAATAATTAAAATCATGGAATTGAAAAGTACAGACCGTGTGATCAATTTGTAGTGAAGTTGAAAATTTGTGATTCAATTTGGACAGAAGCTGGATTGAACAAAAAAAAAATAGAAAACGGGTTCAATAAACATATATGTAATAAGAAGTTAGAGAGGCTTTTTACCATCGCCCAGAGCAGATATAATTCTCTTCACTCTATTTGAAGGATTCAGTTTTGACAGCGGGGTCCGATTAAGTGCTGTTGCTGGCACTCCTTTTAAAACAGATTTTGCCATATATTTAAATGGCCGTTAGTTGATTTCTTTCCGGTATGCGTCTATGCTTGTATAAATGGAAATGAAAGGAAGCAAATTTTAGGAAAATTTGACCAAACAACATTAAATAAACTTATTGTTTTGATAACTAACAAACAACATAAAGGCAGATAATTTTATTTTAATCCTTCTTATCTCAATGCACAATGAGAGTCAGGTCTCGCGGAAATACGTGTACTAAATGCGTAAATGCGTGCTTGAACTGGTTCGCCTATCACTATACATCTGGGCAATCCTGCATCAATCCCAAAGTTGCTTCTGCAAATCAATATTTTGCATTCAAATTACACAACAACCTTTAATATATAATAAAAATAAACGGCTTTATTATTAGCGGGGAATTTATTTTTGAAATAAACTTTACATTTGTTTCTAATTTTGAGCCTCATGAAACCTGATTCATCAATTTATCATCACCAAATAACACAGAAGTTTATCTGGTCAATGTCGCAAGCATCAGCAGACGGTAGAACTAGTCTGATGTTTTGTACGCGTTGAATGAATTGTCGAGATTTATTTATTAATCGGGACCTGCAGAATATAAAATTTGTCTCTTCGACGACTGGAAAAAGTTAATTTCGGATAAAAACCAGATCCGGCAAGTTTTTGTGTTTTGTGACAAAATTCGATCATTACTTTTTAGATGATTGCATATTAAAACATTTTTTGACAAAAGATCCCAAGTTGGCGTGGATATTTTCTGATTTTTACTATAAGGGACTTATTATAACTTAATGAGTTTGCATTTAATATATTATTTTATTATTATATTTTTGTCAAGTTAAACATCATAATTTGAAAAAACGCAAAAAAGTTATAAAATTCTATATTTTATTGAACATGAGTCACAGATGGATGGCACAAACAAAGCACTGTGCTTCTTCCACCAACCAATTTTGTGATTTTTGGAAGATTTGCAGCCGCGTCTTCATTTTTCTTTTTTCATTCAAAACAAAATGAAGGCAACGTAGAGAAAAAAACACTTTTTGTGTTGATTAAACGTTTTCCTGCGTATATTATTCACGACATACGTCAGAATTGTCAAAACAGGAAAAAAATTCGTTTTGTTTTTGAGGAAAAATATTTTTGACAAAAAAACTGAAAACCAATGAATTGCTTGTGGTTGTCGTCCATACAAGGAGGGATTTAACGCTTCACTTAAAGATTCCACTTTCTCCGTGGAAACCAAAAGTAAACAAGAACGAAAAAATGAGGGTAACACTACGCCCTTCAGCATCTTAAGAAAAAGACAAGAAAATTTAATTGAAATCCAACAACATTTGTTCGCAAATTATGAAATAAATTATAATTCTTATCAATAATTGGCAAAGTTTTATTTTGTTTCTAAAACTGTGTGTAAAACTGCGTGTAGTTCTTTTTTAATTGTATTTGCTCTTTTTCAGTTTTGTGTTGTGTGCTACATCTTAGTTTCGGAATTTTTAAACTTAAATTTGTGTATTTATAAATGACGATTTCAATGAAATATGATCACGGATCAAAGACTTATCTGCCAACACGATCATTTACTAAGTCAAAGTAAGCAAGTTCCGTGGCCTTATTTTTTTTTAATTTTTACTTACTTCAAGAATTTTTTGTATTTTCAGTAATTTTTTTTGCTTATTTATATATTTTCACTTCTCGTATCATTTCATCCTGTCAAAACTATTAAAATTCCGAGAAGACAGAAATGCAGCGACCCAGGGAAACCCCAGTATGCATTTACATTCTCTATTTTCAAATAATTTAGTATCGATCAAACATGTACCATAGATGGACATGGGTTATATGGTATGGTTCATCAATGGCCCACGAGTAACGAAATAGTGATAGTAATTTTTTTGTATTTGATGTATTAGTTTTGAGTACACAATCTTTCAAGTCACCGGTGGGATTTTTATTTTGTCAAGCATGGGTCACAGATGGACAGCGCCTAAAAGGCGCGTTCCATCTGTGGCTCACGCCTGACAAAATTGATTTTCATAATATTTTTCTAAAAAGGGATTTGATGAAATAGCACCTGGTAGGAGATTATCGTCTTACATTTGTTGACGGTTCAATACCATGATATCATTTTCGACTTCAGTGGGATACCAAACTAAATCCATTGTTTGCAATATCGAATGACCATTGATGTTAATTCCGGCCACGGATTTCCAAAATTGCGATTTAATGGTTGCGAGTTAACCTTTCGTGTCACTACTGAAAGTTGTGAGACAAATTCAAGGTTTCGGCAAATGGCGTTAATGTCCTGGTATTGGTTTGGAAATACGGAAAAACCTATTTGCGAAATATATAATTTAGTTTAATAAACAATTCAAATTTCCAGAATTTGATATGTGTGAATTAATGATTGTTTTTATATAAATGACTTATTTTTTTTTATAAAAAAAAAGAGAAATGGAACTGTTATAATATAGCACAGAGGGTGGTGTATGTCCAGTGCGACGCTAACACCATTTACCCCTTGATGGCTTCCTTTTGGTTGGTCGCCTCTTTCAACACGCAGGAAATGTTGGGGCAATTCTAAAGCCCCCACCAACAGATAGGAGTGGGAAATATCCACTATCTTCTGTTCTCATAATCGAATCGAATAATCTTCTCGAATCTAATCAAATACTCGAAACAAAAGTCATATAATAAGCAAACATAGACACTATTGTATCGGTTGATAATTTACGTCCATATACACATTTACTTTTTTTAAAAATATGTTTCTTCAAATTTAACATTTTGTGAATTCTAAATTGTTGCAGAAAACAATTCGAATAATTTATGATTCGAATATCGCGAATCGAATTCAATGTTTTGCATAGGCCTGCCTACAGGATTGGCATTAATGCAATATCATTATTCAGAATAAAAGTTTTGATTCCGAATATAGATAAAAAAGGATATTTTGGTGGTGACATTATACAAAATTCAAACACGCTGGCACACCCATAGATTTAAATAATATTTCAATAAAACCATTTTAATCGATTACATACAGCATGTTTTTGTCTTTTTTATTTTATTTTTTTTATTAATCAAATACTATTCCTGTTAATGATCGGAATCACGTTCTAAATTAAGAACATGGCGAAAGGAACACGAATTTTACAAGAAAAACAAGGAAAAAGTAAAAGAAAATCACAATACAACTTTGCTACCAGACTGGCAGACTGTGATATTCTTTGACTGATCAACAAATTAGGGAGCTTTTCAAAACACACTGTGAAAAATGGAGTCAAATTTAATGAAAATTTGCTGTAATTTGTTTTATTCGCGGAAAATGTAATTTTTTCACGTACATCATCATCATGCATGGACTGATGAGGAATCGCGCCTAAATGACGCGTTTCATCTCCAGTCCATGTTTGACAATAATAAAATTGATCGCATTTGATAATTTGTCGAGAAAACAATTTGCAGCGAAAATAGGTAATTCGAGGCAACTTTTCGAAACCCTTAAGCCGGACTGCAAGTAAGGTAGATTACTGTTGATTTTGCGCTGTTGCGATTACCCCTCAAGACCCCATTATCTGTACGGATTAGCCATGCCACGATTTGGGCAAGTCACTGCTTTATTAAGAATAATGGTCGTAAAGAAAGGAAAGTGATTAGCGAGAACCCATTTAGAGTCTGTCGTCGCGCAAGATGAAACGTACCATGGTCACAAAGCGTGGCGCGGTATGATAAACGCATGTTTATGGCTCAGTCCAAGATCAACCGTCAACAACGATGACCCATTTTCTGTACAAATTTTGTGGGGCTTTAGCGCTAATGCACATCATTTTCGCTTCCAATAATTGAGTTAACTTTCTGCTTTCGTGGATTTAGAAGATTTGGAGGATAAAAAATGTCATTTTTCATATTATTTTGGCATTTCTATGTACGGTTTTGTTTGTTTTTGTTTTATTCCTTGTGTTTATGTTTTCACTATAGTAACGCAAAGATAATTAGCAATGTTGAAAACTCACCCTGTGATGGAAACTAACTGATATTCGAAGGTTATTGTCGAATATTAGTACTGTCACTGGTTGAATTGAATGAAAACATTTTTTCAATTTTTGGGTTCATATTTCGGATTTTAATTGAAACTCGACTTAAAATGTTTCATTTTTTTCACTCTAAAAATCAGCAGCTGGAATGAAGTCACGAACGTGACTTTCAGTCAAACCCGGTGTTGATTCAGGGAATTTGAAACCTCAAACTAAAAACCCAAAATATTTTAAACTAATATTCAATAATATTGTAGTACTAAATTATTTTTAAAGGTCGAAATACTGTTAAAATATATATCTATAAATCACGTAATATCGCAAACTCTTTGATGGAAGAAAAGGGTGATTTTTTTGCTTTATTACCGAAGTGCAGACTGCTCGCAGTCGTTCTTCGGTAAGTTCAGGGAACTTCAATTCCTAATACCTAATCGGAATGTCCATTTGTCAAGCATGCGCCACAGATGGGACGCGCTTCGGCGGTGGGCTCCTTCGGTAACTCAAGCTCAGTAAATAATTTTTACGCAAAACTTGTATGGTTGATATTTTTGGAAGGATTTAGAATCATTTTAATCATAATCACTCTGCCCTTTTACAACAGTAACTACAGCATAAAGTCCCCGATTAATATAGTAGAATACGTAATTCTTCATCACGTACACAAACCACATTGTCTTGAACTAACCTTTCCGTAAGTAAGAGTTGAAACTTCGAAAGGATAGATTTTTTAGCAACCATTTCTAATTAAGGGAATCCAGCTCATCCAGAAAAATGGCGGCAGACATAACTATTAATATTTTTTATGAACTTGCAATAACTTGAAAAGTTGAAGGTTTTTTTTTTAAACTCGTTTACTAAAAATTATCTTGGGCTTTTTATGCTTTATACATTTTATACATTTTTCATTCTGTTTTAATGAATTTTCGAAATGAACTTAAATCCATTGTTACTTGCGACGCGAGTAGCCCGTAACTCGAAAAATAAATAAATAAACAAAATAAACATATAATCTGCGACATATCATTGCAAAAAATGTTCTTGAACTGATCCGTGCCATGCACGAGCTACATGTGGATAATGCTATCAAACTGCTAACCATGCATGGCCCATGATAGGTAAAGAACAATGGTATATCGATATGCCTCGGGTAATAAGCAGCATTTCAACTATGAAACCAATAGATTTTTATCTTTTATGTTTCTGCCAAATCAAAAGTATGAACTCAGATTTTTTGTCTGTCATGTTTTAATTGTATAAAATTGATAAAAATCTAAACCTCGCGGCAATTATTAATTAAGCCATTTTAATTCTGCAAAAATGCTTTACAAAAATCGAAAAAATTTTTTTTAGCAAGAGCCACTGATGGATTGCGCCTACACGGCGCGATCCATCAGTGACTCTCGATTAACAAAATATGCAGGCGCAATTTTTAATGCATATTTACATATTAAATATTGTATATTTTATCTAACAATTTTAGGCTTTTTTATTTAGGTTCACTCCGAACTCCGAAACTAACCAACGACCACTTATATGGCAAAAAGCTTTTGCAAATGTAGTACAAGTACCAACTATACTTTGAGTGTGAAACACTCCGAAAGAGATTTTTACCGCTATCATAAAGTGCATTGAGTGGTATCTGCCCTGGGCGATAGTGAAACCACCTACATATTTGCTTTGTTATACGTTGCAATCCATGCAAATACAAATAGTTTTATTACAGAATATCCTAAAGTCTAAATATGATAGGAAACTTACCGTTATTAAAGAGTTCGACTTTCTGTTCACTTGTTGAGAGCTCCGTTCTTCTTTGTTGCTGTTCTTCAAGTATATTTACTACGATTGTACATTATCATTACTAAATTATGAATTTATAAATCCTATAAAAGAATTTAAAATAGCTCAAGTTGGTGTAGTTCAATTAAAAATATAATTTTACTAACAGTCACGAGAAAAAATATTTCCTAACAAAAATGTTCGCACGACTTCGTGTTAACAATTTCATATCCTGTGAATTCCTCTTTTCTATATTATGTCTTCCCTACTAAAGAAGATTAAAAAAAAATTACTCGCGTGGCGCGAATTATTTTGCTTTAAAATTCTGAACATTTTTCAAACCCCCAAAACTAATACTACCGCTCCAATTGCGAGGCTGGGTTCTACATACATGTGCTAGCCACAAATTGGTTCCAGGTAACCGTATGCCACTTTCAAAAGACAAAACAAGGGAGAAAATTTGCGACATGTTTCTGTACAAGATCCTTCTTTGAGCGATATTCTCATTAGAAACGGAATTAGCATAAATAGACAGGTGTCAAGATAGACAAATAAAACAGAATAATTACCAATTAATAATCATTTTTGCAAGCATGGACCGCGCCTGAAAGGCGCGGTTTATCCATGATTTGAGCTTGCTTTACAATAAATTTTAAAAAATACCGATCCAGGTGGTTTTTTATTGAATATTTGTTTTCTTTTTTCGAAAAATGATAGATTGTTTTTGGATATTTCTCTTTGCTAAAAATATCAATAATGTCGACTAATTATGCTGTAGTCAAAATTGTTGATTCATTTGTTCACTCAATCATACAACGATTCAAGATATTGATGGTTTTACTCATTTTTTTACTGGGAAACATGACATGAATGATAATTTCCCAGAAAAATTCTCGATATTGTGTAATAATTATTCGTATAAAATTAATCCTAATACTAACAAACTTGCATGCCATTAATATAGTTAGGCGACGACTTTTTGACCCTTGTCCAATGCAGTACCGATAGCAATACCCATAATGAGAAAAAACCCATCATTATCGATACAAAAAATTCCCACCTCTATTGACATATAATAGTATTCGTTTACAATATCGAGCGCGATAGCCTTGTGGTGTGAAAACTTTTGGCTTCGCAGGTTCAAGTACTCGGATTATTCCTCTAAACTCATGGTAGATACTCAACGCACAACCTGAGTGGGAAGGGATGACCGACAATTTAATGAGTTTCCAGCAACACAAATCATCTTCTTCTAAGTTTCGTAAGTATGGGGCCTTGCTCATATCGATTCTCCCACAGAATTTACCGTGAAAGGAAATTATCCTAAGTTATGAAAAAATGCTTACAAGTCACAATTTTATTGCATTGGACTTTAAAGTGTTTCAAAACGAAATTTGATAATTTATTTTGTCAAGCATGGGCCGCTGAAGGACCGCGCCTCAGCGGCGCGATCCCTCAGTGTCCCAAACTTGACAAACCATGTTCGAATGAAAGTAAACATGGGTTGAGAAGTATTTTTTGAAGGTTTAAATATGACCGATATATACACTAATGATGTATTGGAATGCGTCTTCTCTCCCTTATTACATAGATAGGAAAGTTTTAACCTTCGTACTGTTCAAACGCACCGTCCCCCGCCTTTTAAAGAAAAATATATATACCAGAAAAGGCATGTAAAGACGTTGTATTCAAATTTGCAGTAAAATGCCAGTCATGTGATTCAACAATTTAAGAGTAATACAAAAAAGTGAAGACATAAAAGTCATTTTCCTATCGCAAAATCAAACAAGAAAGATTACTTGAGTGCTGTCGCGGCACATAAAATGACAAAACTGATCAAAAACCAGATATTAGTTGTCAAGACAATTTTTCCATCGCTAGTCGTGATCAACAGAAGCGTCAATTTCTTTGAAAACATCGTCATTTATCTTTCGCCTTCAACCCGGCATAAACATAGCCATCTGCATTGCGACGTTTAGCAGTGATTTTCATTTTGTCTTTAATTTCGTTTTCATTATTTGTTTTTTTCTGTAGAAAAGGATCATCAAAAAGCCTAATTTATGTTTATAATGACCGTGATAAAATCGTCGCTTTGTAGGCCGCGTTGGAATAATGTTACCTGTCTGTCGTATAAGATTAACTGCTTTGTAAACGTGCATATTATTATTGTCGACTGCTCTTTTAAAGGATATTTCATCATATTGTTTTTCAGGTAAAATTCACTCTGAGCAACGTCGGTGGTGAAGCTCAAAAGGCACCAACCAACAATTAGTCAACAAAAAGTTACCCAAATCGGAAAATTTGTTTTAAAACATCTTTTGTTAAGTATGAGTCACTGATGGAGTCACTCGTTGAGACGCGGTCCATCTGTGGCTCGTGCTTTACAAAATAACATTTCAAATTCGGACTACAAAATATACACTAGCAACTGCACTTTAAGCGAAAAAGATTCATAGAGAAATAAATGCTAATAGTAGGGTGCAGTCAGTAAGAAGTCTCCGCGGTGGACAACAACTGTTTGCCACCACACTCTTTCATCTCAGTGGCCCGTTACATCATGCTGGAACTAAGTTTGAACACTTTTATACACCGTACCTAAACATGGCTAGAAAGATAGCACGCACCTAAACGAAGGATGATAAAAATACAAAAAAAACTTTGAATTACATTGCGCACAAAATATATGTCAAGATTAGAATATAGAGCTTTGAAACATTCAGGTCACAATAATTCTCAAATATCCTTCAGTGTATGCGGATGCGGACCCTTAACAAATTACACAGTAAAAGTTAACCCAGTCATACATTCGAATCGGTTAAGCGTGAGCCGTAGATTGGACGCGTTTTGGTGGTGCGTTCCATCAGTGATTCATACCTAACGGATTTCGAAACAGGTGAATGAATATATAAAATTCTCTATAAGTTACTTTTGAACGTTCTTCGTGTGTGCCCATTTTCGTTTTCTCACCCCGGTCATGTGCAACTGAGAATTTAAAATGCGGAATATTTTCAACATTCTCAACAATTTGGTACCAAACATGTATATTCAAACGATACGCTGAACAAGATTATATGAACACGATTCATAATATAGTTATTATCATAAACCGTTATAACGTGATTTGCGATATTTATGCGACAATATCCGTCATTTCATATTCCTCTATAAATAAGCCTATTATACATAGAGAAAAATGAAAATGCTAACAAAGATGGCAAATTCAATTTGAAAAATCTTTTGAACGAAAAAAATGACGCATACTTAAGAAAACGTGTTTCTCGGCATATTATCCTTATTTAAAAAAAAAACAAATTATTTAAATATCTTGTGTATAGTCCGTCATGCAAATTTTAAATCAGTTCTGCTCAACGCGGTGTATAATAACTTGGATAGGCTCGACCTAACAAGGAACATCACGTTCCAGCGACACTGACCTTGTTCGCCGTCTATATTATTAAATCAGATATAGGGTCTTGCTCACAGTCATCTACATAAATTCAGTAACTAAATGTTGAAACTTTATTTGGCCCTTCAAATAATTCTTATGGATCTAAGAAACCGGGGAAGTTTATTTCCAAAATGTTAAAATATCCACATTTCGATTTTTATTCATTGAAGTCTTCTGAAAATCAGAGATGTTTTATTGAAGGCTCATTCAATTTGTTGACATAAATGGAATTGAGCTTTAAAATAGAAATAGATAGAGCTCAAAAGCACCTTGACAATAACAAATTATATATCGCATTTTCCCAATGACCGGTTTGATCCTTCTTTAAATATTACTTAATACAATATTCTTTATATTTATGTCTACGTGTTGATAAACTGCTTAGAAAAATAGTCTATGCATATTTTGCCAAATATGTGTCACTGATGGATCGCGCCTCTGAGGCGCGGTCCATCTGTGACGCATACTTGACAAAATAAAAATTCCGTTGCTGCAACGAACACCGGCAACGATGTATTTCACAATGCTACAACCATTGGTATAAAAATATATTGAAATCTACTCTGCAAAATCACCAATGTTATATACATATAAATTAGACCAGCGATGCTTAAACTTGTGAAAGAATTTTCACCCTTGTAATAAACGCGCCCTTCAGATTTATGTTATTTAAGCCTCGTCTTGGCGCTATAATCTCATTATCGTTTGTCAGATAATATTAGGGGCAAAAATTGAGGAAAAAAGCTTTTTTGAGCCACGAAAAAGTGTTTTCTAATTGTAAAAGGAGGTAAAAATAATTGGCATTTGTAGTGTGTTGTTAGATTTGTAGTGTGTTATGGTAAAATATTAATACCAAGATTGCCCCACATATAAAATGTACTATAAAGTCTCTGTTTGTGTTGAGGACATATTTGCTATGACCGTCTTTGTGATTCGGTGAAATCAATGTACAAGGCCTTATTATTAAAACTAATTAACGAACGAAAATTTCGATATGGATGATAAATTAATTATATCATGATGAGTATTTTGTATAGTTAAAATAAAAATGGGAAAAAATATTTTTGCGATAAATTGACAATATCCCCAGAAAATTTGTTCAGGAAAGTGTCGGAAGAGATTTGCCATAAGCTGGCGAGAAATTATCATCTGTCCAAATAGTTGAAGTCCAATAGCTGAACAAAATATATTTTTGAAACGTAAATTTTAAACATATTTGTTAAGTATAGAAATTATTCTTAGAAAATGAACAAATAGCGAAGTTAGATATTGAATTGTTAAAACGTAAAACTTAAAAATTTAAAAGATTTGTGTAAGACTTTGAAAAGGGAATTTACTATTTTTGAAAGATACTTCCGAGTGGATATTAGTTGGCGCGGTGGTCTAGTGGTTAAACAAGTTGGTCTCGCAGGTTTACCATCACTGGTTCGAGTCCAGACGAGTCCGGCTCGTTAATCCATGCCCACTACTCAACCCAGGTTGTAATAACTTTGTTAGGGTGAGCCGAACAGGAAAAGATCATATCTTTCCAGCAATTCTATCCCCTGTCCGTCCATGAGTGGCCGGTAGTACAAGGCCTTGGTCGGGGTGATCCAGTCCAATAACAGGCTATTCAATGCTGCCGATTACCTACAATAACAATCTAAACTTGACGTTCAGCAATGAACTTTGCTGATGGTACACCTAACGGTATCTGTATCAGTAGACATAGATGGACCACGTCTTGACGTCGCGATCTAGCAGTGACTCATGCTTGACAAAGTGTGTCCCCAAAATTTTTTTAATGCAGAATTAGATTTCGCTAGGCTTGTTTCGACTTTCTAAGACAGCCGAATTGAGCCCATCTTAAATGCTATCTATCAGTCATTCTGCTTAGCGATCACCGATTAAAATATGAAAATGAATAATTAAAATACAAACAGGTGTTCTAACCCTTTGATGATCAAAAATGTTAATTTTCGATACTAAGAAAAGCACGCCTCTTCGTCCCTCTCTCTCCTATATAAACGTGAATATTGTGTCAAAAATTGAATTTGAAAATCGAATTTCCATAGCCAAAAAAGGGTTTAATTTTAACAAAAATTACGTAGGTAAAATTCCGATACCAGAATCGCCAAAATTTGCTTTAATGAAAATGTTATGCCATTCGACGTTAATCAAGCAAGACTTGAAATAGCGATTTTCGAAGCTTCCAATATCATTTCGTGGCGGTTAGTAGACAGGTATAGGAAATTTGACAAACAAACGGTGTCAAATTGAAAAATAAAAACCTAATTTCTTTATAACGTCTTATAAAATCATACCTATATTATCTCGAATGAAATACTCATACCTTAAGCTCAAATTCAAACTTTAAAACTTAAACGCAAGTGAGAACACACACACAAAATAACAAATATATTTATAACCTACCTTGCAGTGCCCTTTTTTATGATGTGCCCACGCATGTCGATGTCCAACTGCCGCTTCATCGTTCCAGTTTGTTTACCGCAATATATACTTATTAATTTCAGAACAAGTATTCCTTGATACAAATTAGTCGTGCGAGTATGCAATTTGTCGTATCGGTGCTGCGTGCCGCCATTTTAATCATATACCGTTGACTCTGACTAAAAGCGTCTCAAATTTACATTTTGCCAAGTATGGACCATTGATGTACCGCGCCGCCGAGGCGCGGTTCATCAATGATCCATACATGGTAAAACTGTATAAAAGTGAATTTCCTGGTTCCAAATTCCTAAAAAAAAGTCGGGAATATGCCTTGAAAAGCTTAGTACCGTTATAATAGCATCGACTGTCGTTAAAAATAACTCACGGGGCTTGCATAAGCACGTATGTTTGCCGATTTTAAATTATACAGTAACCTAATTAGATGTTAATTTGATTGACTTTTCGTTTTCGCGTTTACAATTTCCGTTTGTACTTTGAAATTACGCTATTTCTTGGTAATTCATCGTGCTAGATCACGTTTTTTGCAGATTTTTTTTTAAATGTGTTGGTTCATTAAAAGGTGAATTTTTTTTTACAGAATAATTACATTATAAACAAAAACTTTATGCAAAGTCTGTGTCGAGAGACTTATTAAAAATGAAAAGGCAATTTTCAACACATTGCAAGAATTGAATAAATTTTATATCATGAGGAAGTCTTAATCCGTGACGGAAGAAGTGACGGGTCCAATTCAAGATTTTTTTGTCGAGCAAGGGCGCGACCTATCCCTTATTGACCAAGAAAAACAATTTCACTGATTCTATATTATGTCTATATATTCGGAGTGATAAGCATTTGTAAACGAAACGGATTTTGAGCAACGAAACATCAGATTCTTATCCCATATATCACAAGATTTATTTTTACGAAGCTAGACTATGCTCTAGCGAAGGCTTGTAATATGTGGAAAAAGATTGTGATCTTTTGTTGTTTAACTCTCGACCTCATCTTATTTAATTATTCTTGCCGCTTTGGTCGCACGAAGATCCATCTTCACTAAAGTGGTGAAACAGGGGATAGACAGTTCGTTGCACAACACCCAACGCACCTTTTGGCTTTCATGAAAAATACCGCGATAAAATTTATTTATTTCTTATAACGTTGTATGCATTAGCCAACTATTATTCTAGTCAAAAATTTATTTTGTTAACCGAAAGTCACGGATCGGTGGCGCAATACATCAGTGTCTCATACTTGACAAAACATAATTAAACATAATAATTTTTTTGGATGTATATCCGTTAGCACTGTGTATATCGGTGCACGTGCTTTCAGACGCATACAATGTACATTGTTGAATAGCATTCTCGAAGTAAAATTAATAAACATAGTCGCACTTGATGTAAATCAACAATTTGAAATTGGGTACGAATCTTTATAATTATCGTTGCCAAAGAAATGCCTGGTTGCATCATTATATATATATATGTATATATATTCAATATGTATTCGATAATCCAATGAATATAATATATTTATAAAGATGTTACAAATTTCTGTCACTGTAAAAACCATTAATTTAGACACAGCAATTTTTTTCTTTTCATGAATAATATACAAAAAGAACGTGGTAGAAACAAGAACAATAGCGAATAAATCAAATAACAAGACATTGGGGCCATTAGTTCATGGTTAGCCATATGCATAACCTATTCTCCGCTTTCCTTTCACGCAGATTAAAAATGATATGGTTACTAGATATTGAACCATAAAAGAAATGTAGAAAAACAATATTTTAAGCAAATTCTTACCAACTTACGCTAATTACTCATCAATTTCCATTCAATACCTTAACTTCCCCTTCGAGATTATTTAAAACGTTAAACATATTCAAATACATCACCTCTTCCTGTTGCACAACTCCGGTCTCTATAGCATTCCGAACCTGAGTCTAGGTAAATAATTCTATATAAAATACTCCCGAGAGAAACCCCTTCTTCTTGCCGACGTGACTGTCTACTTCGCGCGGGGGATATGTTTTTCAATCGCGTAAAGTTTGTCTCGCTATCCATAGCAAAATGTTGAAACCGGATATAAAAGTTAATCGTGAATTTTCCGTTGACCTATATCAAAATTTTGTGCAGTTTTTACAATTTTTAAGACAATTCATTTTTAGCAGCAAATTACATTTACAATTTTCAACTTAGAATTTAATTTGTCAAGAACAGGTCACTGATGGATCGCGCCGCTGAGGCGCGCTTGACACATGTTATAATGCTTCACCTTACTCGAAAATGAACAAATTAAAATCAATAAAACGGAATTTTCGTCTCAATTATATCCGTCTAAATCCGGGAGCGAAATCGTCAATTTCGATCCCTACGTCTACCTAAACGTCATCACTTTATGGATATTGTTCAAATACCAGCGTTAGGGGGACATATTTCATATACATATACTTTCTATTTCAAATTATGTGAGAGTTGTCCACACCCCAGTAGGAAGAAGTTTTGCGTTTGTCTACTACTTGTATTATAATATACTGTTCCTACAAAGCAATGAACTGAAGAACGCTTCGCAGAGTATTTTATTTTTATTTTTTTCTCTTTTCGTTGGCCGCGTTTTGTTTCTCGCGTTTTAAGTCTTTAATCTGTAAACTCAAGATATTATGAGTGTAAACCGTTGACTGTCTGGGTTGGTGGGTCAAATTTTGTGTTCAATGATATTTTATTTATAAAAATTTAAAATCACAAAAAAAAATTATTTCTGCGGACTTTTTCTAGACATAAAGTGTTAAAACATTTCGAGCGTATTTTGTATTCATTTAAAAAAAACGTGAATTTTATCTAATTTTACAATGTAAAAACGATTTTTGTCCCTCAAGGTTATAAGATTTAAATTTTTTTTTGATTATAGACCTTGAATCGAAGTATTAGACTCAAAATTACGAAATTTTTTATGACAATAACCGTACTATATAAAATATATTAAACTACTATCGTGTATAAATAGGCACTCACATTATCATTAGCAATCTATGTTCCATTCATGGCCCAAAAATCCACATCCCTCGTATGCTCCTATACTTCCATCTGATTAACCTCATAAACCATTTAAATTCTCCTGATATTATTAGCAGTAAAATGTTAACGCTCATCGGCCCTTAGACATACTAAGTAAACTGGGAAAAAATTACCAGCGTGAGGCTTTTAACACGAGTGGGATTAGGGTAGACTTAAATAAACTACAGGGATGGCTTGACGTATAAGCGCACGTATAAACTAAACGTGTACGCCAGTCCGTATTATTATCTTGTCAAGCATGCGCCACAGATAGACCGCGCTTTGACATCGCGACCCATCAGTTATCTATGCAAGACGCCACGTATTTTGACGCGTAAACGTTGGATAGATAGAATAAATCTGTCTAAATAAAAATAACAAGCATAGTATTGTGGCTGCTTAGTCGTTGTAATAATGACAAACACATATCTTTTTAAATGTGAGTCCCTGATATGCTGAAACAATGCAATATGGCTCATGCGTGATAAAATATAATATTTGTTTGCATGTGCATACATGATGATATGAGATGTTTTTAAACATTTGCGACTATAGTAAAATTGATAACTTTTGATTTCTTTTTATGTGTTTCAGATCCAGATTTACGAAGTATTTATTCTAGTTTCTTTATATATGTTTTTATATCAGTATTTGGGTTTTCTTTCTGTAGCGTCTTACTTCACACAAGAAATCTGTCAACAAACCAAAAACAAAAAAGAATGCATATGTTATTTAAAATATCCAAAGTACACTTTAAAAAATAAAAGATCTCAGACTTGTTTATAGTTGAACTATTGTATAAGTAAAACAAATGACACTTCTGCAAATTAAGTTCATCATATTTTCAAAAAAAAAAAAAAAAATTTGTCTGGTATCGAGTTTCATTGAATTTCAACTTTTCGTCTGTTTACGCATCGCTGTTTGTTTGGATGATCTCCCTCCGACACAGGAATTTTAATTTTCTTATGGATGGATTTTTACCTTCAAGTAAAAACGACCTTTTTGTCACTTCCTTGTGATGGAACGTTATCCCTTTTGGGGTCTAATCCCTTTGAAAATGCCCCACAACGAGACCCCTATGGGGTCGGTACAAATTACAGCTTAGCTGTCGTCCCCATGTATTTTAACTACAAGGGTAAACTAAAACTAACGTTGGTATACATGCGTCATAGATGGACCGCACATGCTATGTGCGGTTCATCTATGGACATGTATAACAAATCGCGTTTGATGATTTCATCGCCAGACTTTAAGACGAGCTTAATTACGAATAATCTGATTGCTTTGTCCATAGACCATTGCAATTATGAATTATGCTTTTCAAGCATGATCCGCGGATGAAAAAGCGCTTCCAAAGTACATTCCCATGAATGGCCCATGCTTGAATTTGACATTTTTTTAAATTTAGAATTTAAGTTTTGGACGAAAATCACAAAACCTTCAAAGAACCTGTTTTTGTTTTTATAGTTTTTCTTTTAAAATAGGAAAAATAAAAATAAAAAACGACAATGATTTGTGTATATGAGGCACGCATAAGAATTTTATTTGCAGGGTTTATATTTTTTTAAAATATGTGTGTGTGTGTGTGTGTGTTTTATTTTTGATGAATTATATAAACTGCACCACCCACGAATAACACAATGGAGCAATTCGTCAATGGAATGTACATTACGACATCGATGTGTGTTTTGTGAGTATAGTTCTTCAATTTTTCACCGAATTTTTTACATTTTTGCTAATTTATCGTAAAGTCGTACGAATAACGTTCTCATCAAATTAGAAAATTGACATTTTTGGGTAGAAAAGGGTAAATGTGGGGAAGTTACCTGAAATCGAAGTCAAATCATCATAAGAATGAAAGAACAATTACGGTTAAACAGGGTAATTCGAAATTTATCAAAATAAAGTTAAAAAAACAGATAGTTGAATACAATACACATAAGTTCTTCTTGGTATAATAATTAATATTAATAAAAAAGAAATTAGTACAAGTGTATATATTTATTAATGTTTAAATATATATTTCTCGAAATCTTTCCTAATAAGTTTTGGGGCAGGGAAAGGGGAAAGGAGAGGGCGATGTATACCATTCAATGCACTTTATCATTGCGGTTCAGTTTTGTTTGGTACGTTTTCCGCTTAGAGTGCAGTTGCCGATTCACTACATTACGTATGTAGATCTTTTACATAAGAATACCCCTTAGTTGGTTCCTATTAGGCGGCGATTCCGGTCCTGGCTACAGCAAATTTTCAATATTAAAAAAGGATTTGGACGATTAAGGCAATGTCAGTGACCCTGGCCTATGTACAACATTTTAATGCGTCCAAGGGGAGCAGTTTAGCAAAGAAAATAAAAAGTGCCAACACCAATGTTTCCCACGCACTAAGGCGACTAATAACTTTCTGTCAATTCCCAATAGACAAAGGAACGATTTAATACGAGCGACCACAAAATGACACGACGGGACATCCTCAACTAACAATTTTAGTGTTGCAAGAAGTACGCTTTTGATATTAATGGCTTTTGTTAATTATTATAATGTTAAAGGTGGGTTTGCTATTTAACAGGCAATTTGAAATTGATTTGATATGATTCTTGCATCTTTTGTTGTTTTTATAAAAACTCTTGAAAAATAACAAAAAATGTTTGGGATTTGAAAGATATTCTTTCATTTTGTTTCTTCTTATCAAATTTAGAATGTAAGCTGTAAAACGACATTTTTATTAAAACATTTTTTACTTTTTTTACCTTTGATTAAGTGTCTTCCGACATGAATTGGATAAAAGCAATAATAGATAACAATAATACATGTGTTAATCTAGAGTTTATATCATTTTAAAATGTCAAATATGAGACCGGCAATCATTTTCGTGTCAAATATTTCATAACTTTTTATCTCTTCTAATAAAAAGTATTTAATCGCACTGACAGTGTGACTCTGTCGAAATCTCTTTTTACAATCTCGCCATTTTACGCCTAAAGAGTATTAAAACATCAAAAAAATTACCCAAAAACTCTGTGATCGATAAATAACAACCAAATTGGTTGTTCCCGTAAACCTTGATTGCAGAAGTCAACCTCGACTGGCGACGACACTCAGTCTACCAGAAATCTCGAGGGATACATGTTATGATGAATTTATAATGGAGCCACCATTTATTAGGTGTCATGACATCGGTCAAAATGCCGTATTATATATACTGACTGATTCGGATTTAATACTGTCATAAATGTTGGTAATTTTGTACGAATTTTATAGTAATTTGAATAATATAATGTAGCTTGGCGCATCGTATCAACGCGTATGGAGGACTGGAGCATCAATTTTCAATAAATATTAATGTGCGCTCCCAATAAAAAAACAATCCACCAGGAACATGTTTCGTCAAGTATGGGCCACTGATAGAACGCACCGTCCAGGTGCGATCCATCTGTGGCTCGTGCTTGTCAAAACAAAATTTTTGATAGGAATATTAGATTATGTGTGTCAAATTTTAACTGCATTCATTTTTTAATAAAATATTGATTTATATTTATTCGGCATAATTTCTAAATGAACTACACCATTTCGGTGTGTATCATCCTATATAAAACAGATTTTTAAAACTTTGTTTATTTAAACGAAATTTTATTTTATTTTTATTTTTTTTAATAGTGCAGTTAGAAGCTTCAAGATGTCCACATTGTCCGCAAACGGATGTAAAATTATCGAAATGGCGCCCTTTACACGTGACGACAGTTTCTCTGACATCATTTTGGACCCAACATTGTTAATTGGTTCCTAGAACTCCTACTTGGCAGACGACCGCGCATTGTTTTTTGCTTTCTAAGTCTTTCGTCACTAACGTTTATGTGTCCCATGTGTATTTGTATGACATTATGATTAAAGTTACCTGGCGCCAAAAAGCGAATTTTAATTTTGATGATAGGAACTTTATAGTCTATGGTATTGTTGTTGATGAAATACATATAGTTTTGACAACATTTAAAGACGAATACCAAAGTAATAAAAGTATGAAACACTCTCAATCACACGGTTCAGTAGTGATCCACTTAGGTTCAGCTGATCAATAGCCTTCTTTTTTTAAGTTTTCAGATCCAGACAAAATTTTCCTATTACTTCTTTTTTAAATTTTTATTTTTAATTTTTCTTTCTCTATTTTTGAATCTCTATATTCTTCTCCCAAATCCCATCCAAATTTCCCCTACTCAGCTCGCCCAATTGCCCCCCCCCCCCCCCTCCGCAAACTTTTCTAGTGTTAGGTGGATTGACCAAGTCCCTCTACCAGCGGCCAGTTATTCTTAGATCTCTATCTTTATAATGTTAGAATCGTATTTTAAAAATCTCGGGTTCGAGTTTCAGCAAGTCCAGCTAGTCAATCAACTTCCACCACTCAAACCAGGGTGTGATAAAGTGGACTGGATCTGTCTAGAAAAACTAGAAAAACTAGAAAAATGTCTTTCCATCAACACTAACCCTGGTAATCTGTAAGTGGCCGTTGGTACGGGATCTCGTTCAGGATGATCCACTCAAATGAGTTATAAAAATTGTTTTTCTCTTGTTATGATTGATAATAAGATATTAATATTTGTTTTTCATCCCTCTATTATCGTACAAAAGTTTGACGTGCATACGTGTGGTACAATATAAGTTTTTTCAATTCCATTTATATCATCTTGTCCCTATTTTTTTCTATCCAAAACATTTTTACAATTGACAATAAAACGTAACAGTGCGATAAATCGAATTAAGGCTAAAGTCGCGAAAATACATTCGCGCCAATTCCCATTAAAATAATGTTGGAATTTCGAATCGGATTATAGTTCTATTAGGTTGTTTATTACAAATACCAGCACGATACTTCAATAATTTGGGAGGACAATATCTCAAAAATGTATTTTATTTTAGAAAGTATGATCCATCGATAAACAGCGCCTGATATACCTTGTCCCATACTTGGTAGTTGAAATTTCTGAAACATTTTTGTCAGAAATTTTCTCCACAAAAAGTGATAATGTCTTGTCGTTTACTCGTGGTGTGAGACGACGCAAACATTTCGTTTATGTGAACAATTCCCACGACGCCCCATGCTGAGAAGAAGTATTCATTTCGTTCAAAACAGAATTTAGCGGCTGCGATGCAAACCTAGTCACAAATCATTTGTCCGTACATATTTTGTTAAGTGTGAGTCACTGATGGATCGCGCTGCCCATCCGCGATCCATCAGTGGCTCATACTTAACAAAACAGAGAGTTGAAGTGACAATTGAATTTATGACATAATTTAATATGCTATTGAATATTAAGAATTATATTGTTGGACTATACTTGGTCGTCTCAGTCCAAGAAATTTATTCAGTTTTTTCAAGTTTGCTAATAGCAAGGCCGGAGCAGCGGCCTAATGAAACCGACTATCGGACACTTCCGGGCAATGAGCTACTACAGAGTGTAGAACAACTTCACTTCAAGTGGAAAACATACGAAACAAAATTGATCCCTCATAGTTGAGTTCAAATAGTGGTATCTGTCCTGGGTGAAATTATAATCATCTAGAACTTCTTTAATTTCTTATAGTCGCCAATGCAGGAAATACACAATGCTAACACCCGCGCTTACACGGCACAATTGCCTGGGTGTGCATTATTTTTACACTACTTTGTACCGGAATATTTGCTCAAAATATGTTTTGTCCAGTATTGGTCAATGATGAATTGCGTTGCATTCGAAAAAATTCCTATTGGTTTAAAAAAATTATGATAAAAAGTGTTTGCAAATTGTCTTAAAATATTTCAATGAAATACATTAGCTGCTTCCAAAAATTTTTTTTATATTTTTAAATTTAATTATTGCATAATTTTATTTTTGCGCTCTATATGTATATGTATATTTCTTATGTTTAAAGTACAGAAATCCTTTTGAAAGGTGTGCTAGTTACGAGGTGCCTTTGAGTATTTTTGTTATCTTTTTTGACATTTTCTCCAAGCAAGGCCGGAAGCTGCGCCCAACAAGGAACTAACCAACAACCACTAAAGTGACAAAAAACTAGAACAAAATAAAGTACCAGAAACTGCACTCTAAGTGGGAAACATCACAGAGAAGACTGAACTAATATGATAAAGTGCAGTGAGTGGTATCTGCCCAAGACGATGAAAAACCATCTAGTACTTCTCAATCAGCAAACGATTAAAAATAAGAGTTTAAAATACCCCCAATTAGAAATATTAATGCAGCGCCAAAGAGAAAATGACATTCTTATCGATTTTATACATCTCACATTTGTTAAAACGCTAAAATGTCACCAAAAATACCACAAAAACCGTTCCTCATATTCTAATCCTGTTCAGCTTGCATAAAATTGCATTACCCGATGAGAAATTTTAGTCAGTGAAGCATAAGTCACAGATGGACCGCGCCTCAATGGCGCGATCCATCAGTTGACCCATGCTTAACAAAAGATATTCCGAAAATTATTTTTATTGATAAATTATACAGCTGGAAATTGATTTCATGAAAAATCCTAATCGAGGTTTTGTATCTATTTAGTGGTTTTAATTACCATTTCTTATCAAACTATAACCCTGTTTAGCCATCGTTATTCACGTCATGTTTATCGCAAAATTAAAAATTGTATGAAATTAAAACGAATTTTCGTAAAACTAATAGCGGGATATGAATTCCTATGTTCTGTCTCTCACGAAATTCATCAACGACCCATGCTTGACCAAATTAACAGTTTTGTGAAACAGTTTATTAGAATTATAATACAACAAAATTGTAGTTATCTCTCCGCCCTTTTTAGGCATGAGAGAATGCTTACGTGTTTTCTGACGAGTCGATTTGACTTAATTTAAATGTGATGACATGGGGAGTGGTGGGAAATTTAGAAAGAATTTGAAAATATTTCTTTTTTGAAAACTTCTCTGTCAGACCTTTGGTGACATTAATGCTGATCTTATGACAATTGTTGTTATTATACTCCCTAAAATGGCCAATCTGGCTTTTGTTGGTCTATTTTTGATTTTTTTTTCTTGGTAATTTATTGCACGTCATGTTTGTTGCTTTGCAGCCTATATGCAAAATCAAAAATTTTCTAATCGTCTTTTGTAAGGTGTGAGTCACCAAGGTGCGGTCCATCGGTGGCTGATGCGTGACAAGATAAAATATCTCATCGGTTGAAAGGTAACAAAATTCCTCCCACTAAGAGAAAATTCTGTGAGTCACTAATGAATCGCGCCCCTCGGAGCGGTCAATATGTGATTACACCTGGGCAATTTTGTTCGAAGCCAATCTCCAATCGAACAGTAATTTATTTGGATTAGTCTAGCAATCGCTCACAGGAGAACTTCGACTTCGCAAGTTTCGTCCTTCTCTATAAAATCTATGCCCAACTTAAGCAGAGCGTTATAACCTCGACTAGGCCAAACGAGGAAGCGCTTTCCCTAGTTACAGCCCTAGATATGTGACCTATTATATATATATGTTACCTTGCTCAGCGCACGTAGTTTGTGCGTGTCGTGAGAGGCAATTAAAAGGAAACAAAGAAGTTGTAGTTGGTTTAACCATCGTCTAGGTCAGATACCGCTCACTGCGCTTCACCATAGCGGTCCAGTTACGTTTGGGATGTTTTCGGCTTAGAGTGCAGTTTCTGGTACTACATCTTGCAGTAGCTTCTTTGCTATAAAGAGACCGAGTGATGATACCTTTCGGAACTGCTCCCGGCCTTGCACAGATGGAATTTTGATAAAAGAAGGAATTTTCGAAACGAAATTGTTAAAAACAAAAAGTATGCATGTCACTGTGAAAATGAATAGATTTATAACACTCTTTCAAGATATTAACAGTCCATTTACTGAGGACGACTGTGTTGACATAATAATGAAATATTGCATCAACTATCATTGAACATCCCTCTGTGTTTTCTTAGCCACGAACCATGGTGACAGATCATGATAAGTGGAATTGGCATTTCTCTGGTTGGATATTATTTCACAAACGTTATGCATGAACCACTGATGGATTCGCGCCTTATAGGCGCAGACCATTAGTTGTTCTTACTTGAATAACACTTTTAGATTTGATTCCTGCAAAGGATTTTCTGAGGATTTGAAACAAACTTGATTTGGTATAACCATGATCTGTCCGCAAAATGAGTACACGTAGCGTAAAAAGAATCTTTTATTTTGCATGAGAACAAAGAGTATTTGACTTCAGTGAATCAGTAAATCAACAACAAAATAAAAATGACCAAACATATTTCATCTGTGTCGCAATTAAAAGCAAGTATAAAAGAGCTAGATGGTTTTAATAACGCCTATACAGATACTACTCATTACCCTCTGCAAATGCGATTCAGTTCTGTGTTGAATGTGTCTTGCCAAGTTGCAGTTGATGGCGGTTTTACATTCATTGTATAGTAGCACTTTTCCGTTTCAGGTGTCGTTATTTAGTTCCTTCTATGTACTGCTTCCAATCTTGCTAAAAGTGAATTTTAACAAAAACAATTATTCTCAAATCTGCAGTCAATTTCATCGTTGGCTGAAATTATATTTTGCTGATAAAGTAGGCATTGTCACCACAACATATGACTCTGATAACTTATGATCTAAAGCTCCCGTAATAGGGTTGTGTAGTACTATTTAAAATCCAATTTAAAGTCGTGATGTGTTTTCAAATTTTCAATTCATAACATCCACTTTAAAGGGACATCATTATTAGTATTATATCGTTGTTTGGTTAAAAAAAACATTGGTTAATTCAAAAGACATCAAAGATAGATCAGAAAGCGGACGATTAAAAATTCAAGCAAGTGCACAACAGTGCTTTACCAACGGACACCACTTGAGTCTGTTTCTGGAGTGGTGCTCATGACCGAAGTCTGGACGACAAGAATTTTCAGTTAAGTAATTGTTTGCCAAATATGGGGTATAGAAGACCACCAGTAGTTTATCTGTGGTGCATAATCAGCTCAACAAAATCGTTCCACACTAAGGAATAATAAAACCAGTACTTATAGACGGAAAATTATTTGCGCTCACAAATTACATGAGGTTTGATGACACAAATGTTCGAATATGAGCACTTGACTGGCTTACTTATTATTATGCAGCTATGTCAATATATCAGGTCGCACAAAAGACGTCTAGAAATATAATCAAGCGTTTTCGAATTATGACGACTAAGATCAAATAAAAAATTGACGTAAATGACAGTTGAAAATCCGTGAAACAATTAGTGAAAGTATATTTATGCTTTGGGAAAAAAGGTCATCCGAGATAAAAAAAAAAGGAGGAAGGCTGTAAGTTGAAAGAAGCAGCAAATGAACAATGGAGCGATGCAGAACGTATAGCAAGACTTTGTGCTTTTACAAGCACTTTTTATATAAAAAAAATGAATGGTTCATATTTGCAAGAAAATGTATTTTTAGTCATGACGGTCAGTTTCTTTGAATTCCATTTCAACTCTTTTTTTTATACATATTTTTCTGTTACAAAAACATACAAAGGTTATACATGGCTTACTAATTTTGATTTGCAATACTGTGCTCTAACGGTTGCCCATACATAGTCAAATACAATTTCTATATACAGATACGCTAATTCGCGCAACAGCGACAATTTTAAGCCGTATATGTCATCAGTCCGTTCCTTCGAACTTGTATTAGATTGTATTATCTGACAACGAATCGGTTTGATAGGTTATAGAAATACAGAACAGTATCTGAAGACCCGTGAAATTGTTTGTCTATGTATATATTTACTTTAATTAAGGCTTCAAAACCCAATTGAGCCACGGTATCTGTATATATATATATATATATATACATACATTTATAAATGGCGTTGAAAATGAACTCGTCAGTTCGTTTCTTGCATATAAAATTTAGCTAGTATTTTGTTCGTTCAAGTACAGGCTATTGATAATCCGCGCGTATTATCCATGGCTCATACTTGAATTAAAATTTTGTTCAATATCCCATACTGTAGTAACTTGTCTCTTCACACCAGTCCTGCATTCCTATAATGCGCACGTGATGTGTCTCATGTGTGCGACAACAAGGGAAAAAAAACATTTTTATTTTATTGCATAAAAAATTGTAAACTAGAAATGGTTGCACCGAACTATGTTATCGTGAAAAATGGACATGGACATGTTTGATAAAAGATAGGAAGAGTTGATAAAAGTTCATTTCAAAAATTTACTTTTCAAGTACAAAATTACGTGTTAGTTTATATTTTCAGGAAATTATAAATACAAATAAACTAATCTTCTAAATGTAATAAATCAATATTATAAATTGTGTGAAGTGCACAACATGATGCCATACTATCTTGATACGGATTATAATTATTAATCTGCCCGTCTATAACAGTCTGTCGGTACAGGGACTTGATCAGGGAGGTGCATTCCAAGGAGTGGATATAAAATTATTATCTTTAGTTCATTGAAAGTTGATTTGGGTTTTGCCTGATATGCTGGATTGTACACCTAAAAGACGCTGTATGTCTTCAAATATATAGTATTTTTTTGAATAGAAGATATATGGCTTAATAATGAAAATAAAATTATAGTGAAGCGAAAAATTTTAAAAATCTAAAAAATTAAAAAAAATGGTTACTTGTAGACAAAATAATAAATTCCAACTTTGGATTTGTAAAAACTGTCATCGGTTGTAATGCATTCAATAGATTGTCAAACATAATGTGATAGTGAATGAAATATAAAGGCCGCTGGTACATGGCCTTGGCCAGGGTAATCCACTCCGAGAAGTGTCTATAAAAAAACTGTAAAATTGATATTTAGAAAACTGGTCGAGGTCGAAATCGGAATCAAATTTGAAATATGCGAATTATTTTAACTTCAATCCTTCTTAAATAGACAAAATGCCTTAAAAGCGTTAGAGTATTAAATATTACCGGGATTTTGTATGTTTGTGCTTTTGTCTCTTACGAAACGTTATTTCCAAAATGAAGTCACGCTCCAATGAACTTGCTTTTTAGATTGCTTTCGAACGCTTTGCGACTGTTTATCTTTTTAGTGTCGCGTAACGTAAACACTATTTTAGTCGGTAAAAATAGTTTGGAATTTGTTTTATCAAGTATGAGCCCCTGGTGGGCCGTTCCTCGTAGGAGCGGACCATTTTTGGCTCATAGCTGACAAAAAGAAAGTTATTGATTCGAGTTTACAATAGTGTCAAATCGAATTATTGTCCTCAAGACGCCCCGATCAGTCGCTAAGGTAATAGTTTACAATGTCACGTTGATAAATGCTTTGACTTCTAATACAAACACAGACCAATATGTCATATTCCATTAAGTGTTCGTCCTAGACACAGTTCAGTGGAGCAGAAAAGTGATAAAGACAACGATCATTTTTAATCTTTCTAAGGTTGATAACGAAAGTGACTTTCCGTAATAATTTAAATGTCGTTTTAGACATGTTTTGTAACACATTAATTTGGTCGTTGGCGTCACACTTTGTGATTTTATATATATATATTATTAAACTTTTAGGAGGGGTGAACGCTCGTAAAATATAACTAATACTCAATAATTGTGACAATAAAATTAGGTACCTTGGGATAACATATCATAGTATTCTTGATGAGAGAAAAGCTGAGAGTCCAAAGCGATTTCGTTGTAGTTTTCCAAATAAAGAAGAACCACTCTACTGGTTTTAGAATAATTTGCTCAAATGAAAAAAGACAATTATTTGTAATAAATACAGAAATCCAAGAATATCAAAAGCATATAGGAAAATCCATTTCGATTTTTTTTTTATTTTGCGCATTTTAGGATTTCGTCGCAAATGCTCAGTCCGTTCTTGTCGCATGTTTGACCATGTCAATTATCCTATAACGTTCTCATTGATTAATAAGCTTTAGTGGACCTTTATTTTGCCAAGTATGAGTTACGTTACATATAGACCTTAACACAACAGCATTTTTGTTGGGATTCACCGTTCTTTTTCTCGATATTCCATCTGCCTTGATCTGTAATTCAGAGTTTTCTTTTCTCCTTCTTACTTACGTTACGACGTCAGAATATGCCTGGTTAAAGTTTTAAAATACTTATACCCTATCTATGTTGTCGCCCTTTTTCGAATTGGTTTAACCTGGGTCACGTCGACCCAGTAAAAAAATAAATGTTTAAACGATTACAATTAATCCGGATTTTCCATACACACTTGTTCGCACCGTTTGAAGTTCGCCAGAAACTGGTTCCTTGTAATAGGGGCTATGATTCAGACAGATTACGGCTGTGACACGGGTCAGGAGTGATTATGAGAATAAATCCAATGTTTGTGAAATCAACATTTGCATGAAAGCCAGTTGCAGTTTCGCGATGAACGTCTCTCTCCTCTATGACTAAAATTTATAGATGTTATCGATCGCGGTACACTGTGGGTCGATGGGCCTTCCTCTTTATTAGGTAAGCTTTTCACATATTAGCTTGAATAGCACTAGCTATAATTTTCATTTCCTTTTTTTACTCAAGTTTGTTTGGTAGTTCTCAATTAGAGAAAGGTTGGGGGCTACCGTAGCATGCATTGGAAAATATTATAATCGTGCGTGTTCTCGAAATCCCCATAGTATGTTTAATGACATTGACACGGTACTAAAAGCAGTTTGAATCAACCTGCCCCGGAACGCATCTCTGCACAATTGCTAATTGTATGGTAAGTTGCCAGTATCAAATATCTATTTTTGTCGATAAGTCACCCGCCGATTGACCTTCAAGTTTCCGAAAAAACATATTTCCAATTAGCAAATTATAATCAAAGATCCCTCTGTATAAGCACCAAGATCAAATCTCACTTTATTTTCTCTTTTTCTCTCTCTCCATGAGTTGCCCATGTCCATGCCAAAGATATGCCGAGACTGAAAAACATTCTCTAGAGGTGCTGACTAACATGTGCGGCACATGATTGAAACAATTTAGTTAGAAAAAGAAAATTGTAATATATTTTGATAAGCATGGACCGCAGATAAACTGCGTCTCAAGGCACATTTTGAAAATTGGCAAATCGCTAATTCCACATTAAAAATTTATTTTGTTAGACATGAGTCACAGATGGACCGCGTCGTCATGGCGCGATCCATCTGTGACCCATGCTTAGCAAAATTATTAGAATTTTATTCTTCTGACTGAGGATCGGGATCAACTTGGTTTTAGACCCGTCACGATGCGAGGAAGGCTTCCGACTTGATGAAAAATAATGGATTTTGAAGATTAGCAAAGTCACTCATCACCCAAGATGAAAGCAGTAAAGCCACCAAGCGTGACGCAGACTGATAATTGCGTGTTTGTGGCAACTACCAAGGTCATCCTAAAAACAGAATGATAAACGGACGAGTCAAACAAACCGTACACAAAATTCCGCGCCAGTGCGTTTTTGATCCACCTGGATTTTTCGGAATGTGAGGCAGTGGGAATTTTTTTTAATTTCGATCCAAATCGAACAGTAAAATAGTTTGTTCGTTAAAGTCAAATAACATGCTAAAATGTTTCTATCATAATCTGATATTTTTAGCAAATTTTTCAATAAAAAATAATTTTTATCAAATAAATACGTTTGTCTTTGTTGCTTACAATACTCCATTATGAAGACTATAATTTTTTCACAATCAGAGCGCTCTTAATACGCTTCTATTTATATATTCTAGTCTCTTATTTTCAATTTTGAGCTCAAAATTAATTTTGGATGATAATATTAAATATATATCTGAATTAGTATTTTAAAGCATATTTTTGCTTTGGGTTGTGAGTTTTTTCAAATCAAAATTTTTCTGTCCTTAATTCGTTATTCTAGTTCGAGTTTTGCTGTAGTTCTGAAACAATCCACAGAACGACTAAAATGTTAACTTCCTTAAAGAAAGAAATGTTCATACATGCAAATGCTGCCTCTTTGAAATTTTGCAGAAATGTTTGAGATTACGTTAATAGGTTTGTCTCATTGATCATGCTTGATTACCGTATTTAGCACAAACAATGAAATTTGTAAAATCGATAGAAATATTTGGTTTTCCGATCAAAATTATGCTAAAAAGTCTATTAATTCTGTCTGTTAATTAGAATAACATTCCGGGTAAAAATTGACCATTTTTAAAACGGTTTAAAAAATATTAAAATTCTTTTTGCATAAATGGTGTGCAGAATTAAATCCTTTTCTTGTGACAATGTACAAAACAAAAATTCATTCCCCATTTTTTTTTGGTTTTTACCATTGCAGTTTCGGAAACGAGTCACTTCTATACAAGTCTCAGGTAAATCGAATCGAAGACCACACGAGGCCAAGTCTTACCAAAATTTGAATTTATCGACTCGAGTCAAGTCGAGCCACTGCGATTTCAAGTCAAATCATGCATTTACTAGTCGCAAGTTGAGTCACAAGTCGATTTCAAAATCTAATCAACGATCAACTTGCAACTTCTCGCTTGATTAGTGACCATTTAGAGCCAGTATTATTCGGTAGGCGAACGTGGATTTCACAACAGTGTACATTCCTAAAGTAGTTTTTGAAATTTTCATTTACTACTCTGATGGGTCACGCTACGGCAGACAACGTGTTTTTTTAAAAGCTGATTGCGAACTTGGTCTTAATTCTTATCAAGTCGCATTTGCATTTTGCCAATTCCAGTACGAGTCGAATTATGTTATTAAGACGACTCGAGTCGTCGAGTCTCCCCAACTCTGTGTGGAAGTATAAGTTTTATTTGAAATCTCAAACAAAACTATATCACTATCCTTATACAATGAACCACGGATGAATCGTGCCGGCAAGTCACGGTCCATCTATGACAAATGCTTGTGAAAGTGAATTCTTCGACTGGGCTATTTTCTTAGTTTGAAGGAGGTATTAATTAATATTATGAATCAGTTGTTTCCAAATCATAAATGGTAAAAGGGCGCTGGTTTCGAATATACATTAAAACAATGTAACGAATCATTTATTAAATCCTTAATATAAGTATTTCCCAATCTTATATTTCACAATTTATAAAACACTTTTCAGCGCAATGCCGCAAAATTTTGGTATTTAACATGAAAAAAATAAAACAAAAAGGAAATAGGAATTAAAGAGTGTTCTTTCTTGTCATATGAAACGATAGGAATGAACTCATTCGAGGATCACAACTTTAAAAAGAATTAGAGATACAATCTGTCACTACTTACATAAATAAACGTAGGCAAGAACCACAACACACGCAAAAAGTTTATAGTTTATAGAATATTGTCATATTTCGCGTATTGTTAAGATTGCATCAGTAACATGACTTTTCTTCAATATCTTACAATATCTTAATTTTTTTACAATTATAAAATATAAATATAATTATATATAATATAAAAATATATAAAAGACAAGGACCTTCTGGTATAACTGCTTTTCTGGTCGATAAGAACCTTCTTAAACATGGATCACAGATAAATCGCGCCTACAATGCGCGCTTTATCCGTGATCCATGCTTGTTTAAAATACATAATTAAAAGGATATAAATTTCCGTTTGGAATGTGTTATATAAGTTTGTATATATTGCTGTGGCATTCAAGTGATTATTTCATAAACTGCATGCTTTCAATTTCACAAGCTATCACCACAAGTTCAAATAAAACATAATTTGAATAATTTATTTATAGATGGATTCGTCGTTGATAGATTTCATCAAAAGATGTCGTTCACTTGTGGGGACGGGATAAAATAAAACAAAAAATGCATGTTAGTTAGGCAACTTGTGGGGAGCCATTAAATTACCGATGTTTCTGTTGGTCAATTGCTGCTGAGCATGCTTAGAATATACTTCGGAAAGCAATGATTCATCAATTTCGAAGTAATTTAGAAAAAGGATTCCTTCGAATTGAGACAAGATAACGGTACTTCTCACAGTTCGGGTGTGCTGTATATGTGACTGATGCAATAAGGCATAATTCTTGAAAAGCAAATCACTATATCATTTTGGCAGCCATTTGGATCATATCAAACGTTATTACACCTTGGGTTGAATGGTGGGCAAGGTTGGGTTGGACTTGTCGGACCTTAAAATCGAAATCTTCAATCTGCATGTGATGCTAACATAAAGTGCTGGACTCAAACGCGAGACCTGCAATATCAGCGTGTTAAATACCGGGCCATCGCTCCAATGTCAAATTACGAATGTATGTCAATTATTTTTATCTTATAAAATTATTGCAATAAAAGTATGAATATAATCTAAATTTTTGGAATTGGCCTTCTTGTAATATTATAAATATTGATATAAATAAACAGTAATCGCAATATTTAAATAAAAGAAAACAGAAGAATAACAATGAGTCTACTTGTTAAGTTCCAAAAAATAGTTTGAAGATGACCTCATTATCAAATTTATAAATAATTGTTTTATATAATGGTTTCCTATTTTTTCCTAATTTTAATTTAATCTACCAGGGTTAATTATAATTTACAACAGATTAGATATTAGATTGAATGTAAATATATATCAAATTATAATTTTATAAACATTAATACGAAAGTTCAGATAAAGTTGGGTGTATTTAAATTTTGATGCTGACGCACTACTCAATCAGAAATTTTATTTTGTCAAGCATAAGTCAGAGATGGACCGTGCCAAAACGACGTGATCCATCAGTGTCTCATACCTAACAAAAGATGTTGAATCATTTTTTTTCTGGCTGAAACTAGAAACCATATGAACCCTATATACAGTTCATATATTTCTTTGGTTGCCATTTTCCGGAGCATTGTTATTCGGATGGAATTTTAAATTTATTTCAATTGTTTCGATATCATTTCAAATTTTAAAAAATTGGCGGACAGTAGACAGGGAAATATTTAACAAAATTATATACTATAAAGTCGAATTCACGCTAAGCAATATCTGAAGAAAACACCTAAAAGAAAAACGACTATTCGCCCCTATACTGTGACAAATTTACAGTAAAATTCCCCTTTCGCCTGGTTAACTCACTGTGTTCCCGGTTAGCTCAATCGGTAAAAGCGTTAGCAATACCCTTCGAGCTACTATATTACTACTAGTTTCTGAACGTCCTGACAAAAGTTCGAATCACGTGAGGGATGGTTAAGTGTGACTTCCTCCACGAACGATGTCCGTGCACACGAAAAATAAGTTAAATTTTAGGGAGTGATTCTCGCGGTAGCGATTCGGAGCAGATTTCTGCACAAGAGGTTAGTCGACCTTTTCGGTAGACCTATTTTTTACTTTTCTTAATAAGGTTTGTGCCAAATATGGACTGTTGATGGACCGCACCTTGTCGGTGCGTTCCATCAACAACCCATACTTGTCCTAAGGAGTCGATTTTGTTACTTCATTCTATATCAACAAGCAAAATTACTATCAAAGAGCGTTGATTTCACTGCATATTTGTTACTGTGAGGTATTACGACAAAAACTTACATACAATGTTTTATGAATATTTCACTTTTGGAAAAACTCTATAAATCCATAATAAACCGCAAATAAATTTATGATAACATCTTATATTAGAAGAAAATAAAAATAAACAAAAAGTTCATGAACGAGAATTAGGATAATATTATGATGACGGTTTTGGAATATATTTTGAGAATAAGCACTAATTTTTATCTTACCTTATCTATTTTTGAAAAACCACTTTGTGTAAAATTTTATTTATTTTATTTTCTGGTTTGTAAAATTGAATGCATTTTCTCCTAATCTATTGCTTAGAATATTCTTGACTTTCGTATCTTAAAATAGAATAAAGTTCTTTTGCGGGAAGTTGGTCAGTCTGCTTCTTTTAATCCTATTTTGTCATCGCCCAAGGCAGACAACACTAAGTGCACGTTATCATGGTCGATTTGGTAGGTATGGGATTTTTTCCGCTTAGAGTGCAGTTGCTGGCATTTTTTATTGAAGTAGCTCCTTGACATTTGAATGGTCGTTAGTTAGCTCCTTTTAGGCGCTGGTCCCTATCTTGCTCGAAGTGAACTTTTCCAATAATCTATCTTAGAGCGATATTCAAATAATAGAAAAAATATCCTCAACGATTCATACCCATTTGTTTTCATAGCACTCAAAGGTTATATTTTTTCAAAAAACATGTATTTTTTTCACCTTTTAACTCTGATTTTTCTGTTAACATAAGCAAACGACATCTGCCTCGCGTTGGATCAGATTTCAATCAAGAAATCGTTGAGATTCGATAAAATTTTAATGAATTATTGAGATAGCGACATGTTTTTTACTAAATGAGGTGAAATATCACAAATTTCTATCGGGCATTTTATGATTTTATTATGTTTCAAGATTTACCATCTTCCACCGCAATCAGATATTTTATTCGATCAAACATGAATCATACATGAACCGCCCATCGTGGTCTTACACTCAACGAAATTTATTTGAACTAAAGATTCTAAACTGGATATAAGAATTTTGCTATTTCAAGCATGCGTCAGAGATGGATCGCGACTCGGCGGCGCGTTCCATTAGTGATCCATACTTAACGAACTGTGTGGCCTATCTTACAAGGATTCGATCACCTTATCGTCTTATTATATTGACCACTGGTCAATGGTCAACCGCACAGTACTAACGACATTATAACAAGTTAGTTGGGACAGTAATACGAATATAACTGATCCCTTGATAACCATTACTTCGGGCAAATGACGTTTTGAAAAGATATTTCTTCATTTGGATCATATTTCCGTTGAAAATTTTAATGTATTGTTGTAATGAATGACGACATTGGTCAACTATAGGGTTAGAGGTCAAGGGTGATAAGCCAAAATACATACATAATAATTTGAATCATTATTAAACGAACATTTGTTCAGTTGCTTTGCTGTCGCAGCTGAAAGAAGTCACAGCTACAACTAATGTAAAACCAGCACCTCACACACACTGTAACAAAAGCACAGTAAATTTACTGGTCATTTGCAGTAATTGCATATTTCCAGAGTTCAAAAAACGCAATGTTGATGAGATTTTTGCCAATTATGGGCCGTTGTAGGACCACGCCTTCCCGGTGCGTTCCATCACCACCCAATGTTTGGAAAAAAACAATTTTATTTATTTCAATACCGCCAAGTGAAAGTACTGTCAAAGACCAGTGATTTTGTTGCATTTTTTGTTACAGTGCACAAAACGAAAAACCTCTATACAATACGGAGTACAGCGAGTGGTGTCTGTCGAATGGTGAAACCATCTATTACTTCTTTAAATTCTCTTAGTTATCTCTTACGACACACAGGAAATACGATAAGCAATTCAAAATCCCCCACCTACCCGGAATTAAGCTTTATTTATATATATGAAGAGAGAGCGTGCTCAACCAAGCAGGGATCAACCCATAAACAACGTACTAGCATGAAAATCAAATAGAGATAGAGTCCAAGATCATTCTTCATCAACTAGAAAACAAGGCAATATAACATAATAAATATATACACAAATAATGTTCTCACAGTAGACTGGGTGGTAACGATACAACTTTGAAATATTTATTTAATTTATATAGTTTATCACAATTTTAATCCATGCCCACTTTTATTTAATAAAACGCAAAACATCGAACAATATTATTCATTTCAGAAATTTTGTCAGGTTTTTAAGTTACATTAAAGTACTTTATTTTTGAACATGTAGGCAAATGTTTTCAAGTAAACTCTCGCTTTTGTTTTCACGTTTCCGCGTTATTTGGTGTTGATAAAGCCCCTTGTTAGATGGTTTACTTTCATTTCGAACTATTTTCTGCTAACAAACATCGCGACCTTTCGACCTCCTTTGTCGTCAAAATTCCGACTGAAAACGACCCATTGAACCTGTCTGAACACATTTTAGCGATTTCTCATGACAATAAAAATGCAAAAAGTTTTAACTTCCCTTAAAAAATCCAGTGGTTGAAACATAACCCTCCTAAAGAATGCTATCCCGACCAAACGGACGTATCGAGCATGTGTCATTGATGGACCGCGCCGTTGAGGCCCGTTCCATCAATGCCGCAAGCTCGATAAAAATTACCTTCACCGTGTACAAAAGGAGGCGGGGTCAAGATTACCACGTGACCCGCGACACCACGCCGCGAAAAGTGTTATTATGATCTGCCTAATCCTGTCTATTTCAAATGCTTTCTATTTGTTTTGTGAATAGATTTGGAAAGTTCAAATTTGGATTCTTTGTTGGTGTTTGTAGCGTTTGTAGTTTTGCTTTCACGTGCAAAATGATTATGAGACCTTTTTGTCTGTTAGAATAATTACAGACAAAATGAAAACAATCAAGTATTGTTTTATTGACAAGCAATGCATTGTACTCACTTGTGAAAATTTAAGTAAGCATGCAGTCAAGTAAATTCATATTTTTTGATTAGCGTTCACTCTAAACAAGTCTGAAGGCAATGACTTAAAGAAATCAGGTTGTGGCGCTCAAATGGTAAAGATCTAACACAAAATTTAGAATCAATAACTGTGCTTTAACATGATAACATTCCAAAGAGAACTGAAGCGCTTTAATAAAGTTCTATGAGTGCTATTCAAAATTTAAATTGAAACTAATAATATGGAAACGGTTTTTAGGAAAACTTGGGACTCAAAATGCAACCATAAACTGCGATAAACGTGTTGCTTTTCCATTTTCGTCTAAAAAATGACTATAGGTTAAAAGTCTTCTACTCAGTCCAGGATGTGATCAATTTGTAGGCTCGGGTGTAAATTCATGTCTTTTTGACAATGCTTTACTCTGTTTATTTATAATACATTTAGAATTTTATTTGTGTTATGTATAAGTCACAGACGGTCCGCACCTCAGCGGCCGGATCCATCAGTGACTCATACTTTACTAAACATGCTGGGACATGCTGACTAAGTCACTGTTGGGGTTGATAAACTCAAATCAACGATGATAATAAAACTAGATTAAAGATTGCAAATATATTATCATTGGAGTCAAGGAGATTTCAAAAACCTATTTTTCTGTCACAATTCTTAGTTACTGTAACACTGGGTCGAGAATCGCGACGTGGTTGCAGCGGGATTTTGGTGCTTTACCGGTCTATTCTCATGCGGTTGCGAGTCGTGATTCGATTGCGTTTAGGAAGATCAAATCATTTTTCACACATTTTTGTTGCATATTGCACATATTTGTGACTTTGAGGTCATCACTTTGCGTTGCCAAATTTAAACAATGAAAACGGTTTTTAGCGTCGTTCTATTGCTCTATCATGCTTGTTTAAAGCTTCACTGGCTGCATGCTTGGATGTCTTATCATCCTGTTTTGCTGCCGTAGCAAGATTTGAAATTGCAATTTGAATTCGATTTGGTTACTAAAAGCTGAAATATATTATAAAATTACAATTTGCTGCAAGTGGACCATTGATGGTCACGAGACTGGACAAAGCATTTTTTATTGATCTTTTAGGCAAAGCGAAACCCGCACCCGGAGGGAACAAAACTAATGATTGAAATATTTCAAACAGAACTAAACCGCTATACCAATGAGTGCAGTGTGTAGCATTTGCTCCTGGTGGTCTACCGCTTTTCTGGTCACTAGAAAAATAGATTTTCCTTGGTTAAAAACTACACTGTAACAAAAATGCAGTGAAACCGTCATTGTTTGACTGTAATTTTACTTGGTGGTATTGAAATAAAACTACAAAATTGGCTCTTTCCGTCAAGTTATGGGCTTCTGATGGAACGCACCGCCAAGGTGCGGTCCATTAGCAGTTCATACTTGACACAAATCTCAGCAAAAAGAAGTTTTTGAATTTTGAAAATATACAATTACTGCAAATTGAAAGTAAATTTACTGCATCACTTGAAAAGACTACGCGGAAATATGTCTTGAAATGAATATAAATTTTTACTGTATTTGATTAGTTAACTATGAACTGGTACTATGTGTTTGATTTAAAACAACAAGTATCTACATTTACTTAAATACTCTCCAATCAAAAAAGTACCATTACAATATGTGTTGGCTTCGGAATTAACCTGACATGTTTTCGGATCGACGTAAGATTGATTTTCCTCAGAGTGCGGTAGTTCACTCAGTATACTGGATTGGTATTACAACCATGGCAGTAAGTTTTCAGAAAAGAGGATTAAAATCCGCGATAATATTGTCAAAAACTCCTTCCCTTTAATTTGGTTATCTCTACATGACAACATAAACTTGCGTCACGTTGCCATGCAAATTATGCACGCATGACGGGTGCCAAAGACTTCCAGTCTATAATGCATTTAATCCAATTATATAGTCATAGCACAACCTATGTCCTTCATCACAATTTATAGGTCGAGAGGACGCGAGTTTGAAACTTAGTGAAGTTTGATATGTTCTATCAAGTGTGAAGTGTGGATAAACTGTGACTTTCAGCCACGATTTACCCACGCTCAACGCTTGACACAAAGGTGGAAATTGATGCGCGTAGGTCGAACGGTTGAAAGAAAATGGCGCGAACTTATAATGCGTCAATGCCAATAGGATGGCGACGTCGCAATGTCTGAATATATTCCCTTGTGTGTTTCTAAATCTGTTAACGACTGTTTGAATTACGTTGTTCTAACAAGGAGAACGGATTTGAGATTTTTATTTCGATAATGGAGAAATAAATCAATTGGGAATATTAAGAAATATTTAATAATATTTTATTTTTATATATTACTTTTTGCTTTTTGAGACAAATAGTTTTTTTTTATTAATTTATATTAATATCATTTGAAGATGTTTTATTTTGAAGTGAATTTTTTTCGTACCACTCATCCGAGTGAATCATCGAAAGCGAGGTCTTATAACACCGACTTCTTTTTGGAAATTGAGATTAATATCGCTTCATACCCAATCGGAAATTTTATTTTGTTAAGCATGTGCCACAGATGCACCGCGTCTCATCGACGCGATCCATCTGTGGCACATACTCAACAAGAGGTACTTTTTCTATTGAGTACACCTATTTTTCTATCTATCTAATATAATTTCGAAGCGACATTTTATACATCTTATTAGCACTTAATTCCCCAAGAGGCGTCGAAATTTATGCTTTGTTAATGTCAGGGGGAGATAAAGCTTAATTTCAAGTAAGGGATCAAAACTCGCGGGGAGTATCAAATTTTAATATGTTGGTGTATGAAGTAAGACTACAAAGTCGTGTCATAAACGTTGCAAATTGCTATGGTGTATTAATACCAACGAAAACAATAATAATTCGTATGTTGTTAAAGAAGCTCGCTTCAAGCAACGCTGAAAGATTACATAAAGGTATATTATGGCTATTTATACGACGAAGAATCACCACGATAAATTTACCAGAAACAAACTTTGAGCGGAATACATCCCAACCAGAATTGAACCGCTATAACAAAGTACATTGAGTGGCAAAATGTAGCAAAGGGCAGCATGAAATAAAAAACCGGTGAATGGAACATTCGATGTAAGACTGAACCGTCATTAGGTGAGTGCGGAGAGTGGATTCGCCACACTGTAGTGTTGGCAATTATATGTAAAAGTACCGAGTCTACCCAGTTTATTTTAAAAGTACTTTTACCTAGTTTTGTGTAAAACCCTACCTAGTTCAAGATAAAACTAAGTTGCCATCACTATGTTACAAGATATGGTAAAACTGTACCGATAGATCGCGCCGACGCCTATTAACTTTTCGAATCCCTTGTCTGTATCAAACGTTCCCATCTAGTTCTAGGGAAAAATTTAGAAAAGCATTCGATCACATACAAATATTTTCAAATATCAGTGATACTAAGATATGGGCAAGATGGCCTAGTGGTTGACATGTTGGCATCGTAGACTGAATACCTTGGGTTCGAGTTCCAGCGAGTCCGACTCGTTGATCCATGCCCACCATTCAACCTACGGTGTACCAATTTTGGCAGGCTCAACCAAACAGGAAAGGTAGTACCTTTTCAACAACTCTAATCATGTCCGGTCGTCTATAAGTGGCTGCCGGTGACAGGGCCTTGGTCCACTCCAAGAAATGACTATAAAAAAAGGAGTTATTTAGCAACATTTTAGTAACATTTGAGGTATTTTCTCACTCATTACGATTCACTAAATTCAGCAACAGTTTAAGTAAAATAATAAGAAGATTATTTTTATCCAAAAATACATATTTCACGACAATAAAATGGCACATTTGCATCAATTCAGGCCAATTGAATCGGTTGATCAACCAGAAAATGAAAGGAGAAACAAAAAGAATCAGAAAAATAATCCAATTGTAACGCGACAGAAAAGATCAAAGCTTTAAAAACACAGAGCAAACATTATTTAAAACCAGTGAATTGTAAAATTTTTGTTAAGTGACCACAAGGTCGTATATCTGGATTTGGTTACAACTTGAAATCTCATAATTGGAATGTTGTCATTTATTAGAGTACAAAAATTACCGCCCTTTCGCGCTATACCCCCGTTTGAACAAGAAATTGTATTTTTCAGAATTCGGTTGAAAAAAAACAAAGAAATTGTTCTGTCCATCCATTAGCATGATCGTCACCAAAAATTCGATACACTGTATCAAAAATACAGTAAAATTACCAATGTTTTACGGTAATTTACACGGAGACAATAAAATAATACTATACAGTTGATTTTGGTTCATTTATGGGGTGTTGATGGAATACACTCAGTTTTAAATTTTTTATTCAAACTTGTTTTGTTGAGTATGAGTCACTGATGGATCGCGCTGCCAAAGCGCGGTCCATCAGGGAATCATGCTTAGCAAAATGTAATTTCTGACTGGGCACCGTCCATCAACAGTCCACACTGAGCCTAATTCTCCTCAACATGGTCGTATCGAACTTTGGCACTATTCAATTACTATTATAGAGAAGTAAATGTACTGTTCTTTTGTAACAGTGTACAATTTTGTTCATGAGATTTATGCCAAATGCCAAAATGTATTTTCTCTATGAGGACCTCGTGAGGGATGGAGCGTTTGAAGAACAGCCATTAGCGAATATAGGGGAATGGTGTGTGGTCCTTTTTTCAAGGTACTAAATACAAAAATATCATGTTCTCATTCCACAGAAATATAAGTTTATTACAAGCTTTCGTTAGAACATAGTCTAACTTCTTCAGACAAGATCAAAGTGAAAAGTACTAACTACAGTTGGCAACTACTGGGCCAAATAATTTTTTCACCACTTTTCCAATTTCAATAATTAAAATTACTGTCAATAAACATAAAAAACCGCAAAAAAAATTTCTCATATTTTTCTAATTTCAATAATTCAAATTACTGTCGATAAACATCCATTTTATCGCATGTTTGTTAAATTGTCTTTCAACAAAAACGCCTTGTAAAGTTGCATCTTCTGAGTAATTTACTGTACTTTATCATAGCGGCTCAGCTCTGTTTGAAATGTTACGATCTAAAATACAGTTTTTACTGTATCATTTTGTAGTTGTCATCAGGCGCTAGTCGGTTACTTTTTGAGACTGCTTCCGGCAATGCTTCGAACCTCCTCCCAATAGAAAAAGATGGTGATAAAACTACCACTTGGGAAAACGACTTGAGAAAGAATATACAAAACAAATGTATGATACTGATGATGATTCACACTAAACTAAAGTGTTCCTCTTCTGCCAAGATTATGTGGTAGACCACGTAAATATGTTTGTCCGTTGGTACATTTTGAGTTAAAATATCGACTACCAAGATAAAAAGCATTCTCGAATTATTATATGTTTCTTCTAAGTAATGTGGAGGACCTCGCAATTTGATATATTTGAAATGACTCGATCATGTTGGGTTTTAAATTTTTCAAGTATGGTTATAAACGAAAAGTTGAATATAATTTTTTGGGGACGAGCGCGATGACCTAGTCGTTATCCTGTTGACATTGCAGGTTGAAGATCTCGTATTCAATTCCAGGCGAGTACGGTTCATTAGGCCATGCCCACCATTCAACCCAGGGTGTAATAATTTGGGTAGGCTAGCACGAACCGAAAGAATCATACCTTTCCAACAACTCTAACCCTGATAATAGACCAATACCGATCAAAATTACTTTCGAGAAGACCGGATTTTGCAAAAAAATACATCCAAAATTGTCAGCTTTAAGTTTCCAGTAAATTAAATTTCGTATTCACAAAAAGAAATTATTTCTAAAATTATATATTGCAATTGCCAATGCGATATTATTGAATAAACTAAACACCATCATAGCAAGATGTCACCAATCGTCTTGGGTATTAATATTATCTGTTTTCAGCTACTCGTCAAGTAATCATCCCCAGGGAAGTGACAAGGAGGCTCCACGACGTCGCGAACAGTCTTGACACCCGGAATTTGGCGTTTGTGGTGGCGAATATAATGAGTGATTTGCACTTATGAACGCTAACATCTATCAATCGGGGGTTAAAACATGCAATAGGTCAAATGAAAGTGAGAACACATTTAATTTGTGATTGTGATACTCGATTGAGTATGAATAGGGCTGGACGAAACCAAATCAATTGGAATTCGAATCTCATTCGGATATTTTCTTCGAATCGGGTCGACACATTAATTTCATATAAAAAAATTCCATTAGGAAAACCAAATGTATTTTCAATTATAAAAGTTTCATATTTTAACCACATAATGATATCGATTTGGTTCAAATTTGACCCAAATCGATTGCATTTTGTCGTTGATAAAAATTCCACTTCCTTTAGCAAATTTTTGTACTTATGAACGATTCACGAATAATTCGAATAATTTGTGTTCTGGATTGTTTTGAATCATCGAATCCCAATTAACAGCCCAAGTATGAATCATAGTTGGCGTCGAAAATAAAGATTTTTCTTGATGAAGTATAAATCACTGATGTATTGTTCCGACGATACGAGTTCAAATTTTTCTCGTACTCAGCGATGACCAATACCGAATATTTTAGAATTTCAAACACATTTTGAAACAATAATTACAAATGTGAAATAGCGAGTACATTCTAAGTTTGATCGATGTTGCGATTGCAGTTGCTCTTTCAGATATATTTTTAAAAATATTTGGGGAACAAAATTTTAAAAATTGTCAATACGTTTATTTAGTTTGATAAACAGGCTAAAGATCTCTTGCTGGAGTCTCCGTAAGTCCGCCTTAAAAACTTTTTCATATTATTATAACTGCAAGAGACATACCATACATGAAAAAGGTCTTTTAAAATAACCAACCAGTCTGCAAAGAGCTACACGAAATGTAGGAATTGGAACTAAGTAACCCACATGCCTGACAAATTAATATACTGAATAATAATTACGCTACAGGAGTCAATCTATCCGGGTTGTCCAAAACACTGGGGTGTACTTCTTTCTAACAATATTAACCCTGTTCGTCTACAAGGGACACTCGTGTGGAAAATACATTGGTATAGGTGAATCAAAAAGTGTGAATAGGGTTTATATTCCGTATCGTATAATAAAGTAAGAATAATACGCTGTTACTAGTATACCCTGTTTCAAATCTCGGCAATATGTAACTGGAATAAAAAAAATGATCCGACTAACCCATATCCAGATTTTTTACTTCTATATTATATTGGTATTCAAAGCTTGAAAACGCTGTGCGAGACAAAATGGACGGTATGTGGATAAATATGAAACCTTAGATAACCCTGTAGGTATGGTTAACCTGGCGTATTTCCTGCACTACCTCAGTAGCTATTGGAGTTATAAAAGAATTTAAATGAATTTTGTTATCAGCAAGCATTCGTGCATACCTGATCACCATTTTGATAATGAAACATGCCGTACCTGAGAATTAAAGGATTTTTTATTTTAATATAAAATGTGTAATCGCATTAATAGACCAAAATATTGCAGTCTAAATATTTACAAATCACTCCAATAATTATCGTTTAATATATATCGACTAGTATTTTTAATATTAGGTATTAATCTGCATAGAATTTGAGATAGAGATCATAACTTCTTTTTTTGTTTATATATAATCGATTCATTAAAGTATGAAAATACACTAAACAAATAATATTGTAACTATATGAGGTAAATAGTATAAACATGTTAAATAATGGTGTAACAAGCGCATAAACTATAAAATACCAATGGGTTAATTAACTATCATACATTCGGCTTACAGTAGTAGCCGAGTAAATGCTATTCTCATTCACTGACCGATGAAATGACGATCTTTTGCACATGATCTCTAATCTAAAAGAGGGAAATGAGAGTCTACATCTAAGCCAGTCGATAGTTTTGGAAGAGGAATCGTGCCTCTGACGAAATCTCAAGACATTTCAAAAATCAGTCTATGGTATTTAAAATTTTCAATTTCCAGTAATTTAGACTTTAGAGGACGCCTCCGAGGACTGCATATGAGGCACGTCTATGTTTTTTCGGAAATGAATTTCACTTTTTCAAAGCTTGAGATAACCTCAATAACGGAAAACATGAATGAGCACAATCACTTAAATGCCCATCCTGACCGTTTTGGTCGATGAGAAGGGCCCATGGCTCAGCGGTCCCTAAGGCCCCTTGAGGATCGTTGAGGAGGAGGTAGAAACAAAATATATACGCAGGCACCAGTACAGGACTTTTTTCTATGAGCCACAGTAATTGAAAAAAGGAATTCTTACCAATATTCAAGAATATAATCTAAAATTGCCCAAAAAATTTAGTTTAAGATTTGAGAAAAATATCAATGAAAAAATTTTTATTCGATACAGATTGCTGAAGTTTTTTATGAAATGTTATTTATGGTTAATTAAAGACAGTTATAAAGCCATTATTATTCTTAATTTTGCATTTTTTTTTCAGTTATTACCGTTTCGTTGTATATTTGTCGTTTTAGTATCGGTAATCCCGTTTTTACAAACAATAAACCCCACGACTACTTCTAAATTATATTAAAACCGCACAACAATGAGGAAATGGCATTTCCACGTATGAATTGATTACATTTTTAAATTTTCAAATTTTGCGTAGCTCTTTTTTTATGCTTCGTCCGCGGCGGATTAACCGAATAAAAGTAATATATTCTAAATATTTACTTGTTTTTGCGTCTAATCACTCCATCATCAAATAAACAGATACGGTTTTTCACCGCAATGCCCTAAGATACAAACACACGACGATGCTTATCAGCGTGCACTCGTGAAGATGTCGTACCGGGTGGCTTGATCTACTAAAACGCGTGTAAATTAAATTTGACTTTATCGTTTTTAAATATCTATAATTTCTATTTATAGTTTACAGTATAAGTATCGGCGGTGTCAAACCAAATTCTTTTGTCGCTGTTATTAAGTTAATAGGAAGATAAAGGTGCATAATAGTGTGATATGCTTGCGTGCAATATAAGATGTCGTTTTTGATTTTACCTATTTTACTTTGCATCTTCCATCTACACAGATTATACTCTTACTCTCATTCATACGAAGAACCTCTGCGGCTTTTTAATTATTGAAATGTACCCTATCTAAGATCGGAAGCAGAGCCCTTATAAGCGAAGGGGTGCAATCGACGTTGAATTTTTTATGGAAATTTGCACATAGCAAGGCCCAACCAACTAACAACCACTTGAAGGCAAAGACCTAGTACAAGATGTAGGACCAGCAACGCCAATCTAAGCGGAAAACTTTTCAAACAGAACTGAATGACCATATTAAAGTACGGTGAATAGAATTTGCCCTGGGCGATGGACGAGCCATCTACACCTTCTTTGATTTTTTCAGTCGGATCTCGCGACACTCGGGGAATGTGTTAGTTAGAGGTATTTGTCCTGGGAGACGGTAAACAATCTACCAATTCTCACTCTCTCTTTTCTCTTTTTCTAGATCTCTTTCTATTATCTTTCTCCCCCTTTCTCTCACTACAATCATTAAATTCAATCTATTCTAATCAACTTTACTTGCAAGTAATTTACGCATCCATTTGGAAATAATCCGTGAAACCTCAGAGACAATTGTCGACTTTGTTTTTTGTTCGCCATTTTCGTCCGACAGCACATCAGCCATTAGCTTATCTTACTGTTCGTTCTTTCAACTGTGTTTTTACCAAAAACAATAGCATTGAACACTCTTCTCGTAAAAGCTTCTGAAAAGTGTTGACCCTGGCTTCTAATGCAATAGATCTTTCCTAATACGGAAGACCATTTTTCAAACAATCAACATGTCAAAATCCGGTGAGGGACGACTTGGTTTTTCTGCTAAAGAAATAAATTGAATTTTTTGTCCTCAATATCTTATCTTTTCAGCTTCTGCCAGTACTGGCATCCCATCCTAGGCCCAGACTTCAGACAAAAAAAAATAGAATTATTCTTTAATACCATCTGATATAATAAATTTTGCTAAAAACAGTCAACATGTCAAAATCCTGTACGGTATCACATGATTTTACTTTAGAAAAATAAAAGTGAAATATTATGTTAAATTCTATTTAGCTATTTTATATTTTTCAGTGTCGTCTGCCCAAACTTTCGAGAAGTACAATATTACGGCCGAATTATCAACCTATAAAATGCCTTATAGCTTTAGTCTCCCGTGTCAGAATATTTTTGGTAAAGCATCTTTTGTAAGTGTTGGTTACTGATGGATCGCGCTGACAAGGCGCGGTCAATCAGTGGTCCATGCTTGGCTAAATTAAATTCCAATTATTGAAGTTTTATTTTTGAGCACTTTCTCGATGGCATATTTTTAACATTTCCAGTTCAACGAGTTCTCGCAGATACCACATAATGCTTCCGAGTGCATTGTTATGCAAGCAAAACAAAAGCATAATATTTTGTCCTGATGTATTTTGTAAAAAGTGAGGTTGCTTAATTGGAATATAACCGTAATAACGCGTTTGTATATTTGTTATTAAGTATGGGTCACTGATTGATTGCGCCGCCCATACTTGGCAAAAGTTCGTTTTTTATCGCAACTGATTGCTTGTTTCTTTTATTCAAAATTTGGTCAATGGAAAAGTTAGACAGTAGTACTCTAAAAGTAAGTACTAACGAGCACTAACGGGCAGTTCCAGGATACCGCCCCAAACTGGAAATAAAAAGACAAATTTTCTGAAATGGTTATCATTGCATGAATTTGTATTAGGTTTTGTTACTAGATGAAATTTACTAGTTAGATAGATCATGAGACAATTCCGCCCAATTCAGAGAAAAAAAAATCCAATACTTTTTTGATATGTTAAATTCACACCTTACAATATATATTCTAAACAAAACTAGCCTTGTATTTCTTGATTAAAACATATTTTGAGAAATGCTATTCATCCTATTTTTATATTATATTTTATATTAATATATAAATAAATTCCAATACGTTTACTTTATAACTTAAGAAAAAATACGACTGACGCAACTACCATTTTCCCGCAACCTCCCGTCCAGAAAACTCCATCGTATTATCGCAATTATCTCATTTGTTTATAAAGTTTGTGACGTCTACATGACAACTTTTTGAATATTTAAATTTGACATTTGAGTGACTTCTAAGCAATAATTTTTGTGTTTTTTCACACATTTGTAGACACGTTTCTCACATGTATATTTTATGATCTGTGTCGTATTTTTAATTAGAAATAATTTTTTATAAATAAAGTAGGACGAAAGTTTAACGAAATAAAAAATAATGAAAATTATTCTGAAATTTGTGGCACATTGAGAATGTTCAAGCAATTTAAAATATTTGTCAGGTATGACATACAGATAATTGGCTTGATAATAATTATCTTATCACTGGATCTTACATAATCAACTGTGATTATAAGTGTGTAATATGGTTTTCCAATTTTATTATTGAAAAATATACAGTCAAATTACAGTGATTTTTTATTTTTTTTAAATTAAAGATCAACCTTCGACTTTGTTGTCACGGACAATTTTGTTCAAAAACTTTTCAACAAATTTTGTAATTAATTATTAAAGTTATGTTTATTATTTATTTTAATCGCCGTAAGTATTTGAAGAACACCTTTTCTCGTTTTTTTATTTGAATGACCTCCCAATCATATTTTTTTGCAAGACCTGCTTAATCAAGCATGAATCACTTATGTCTCCGCGCTCACTTGACAAAACAAAATTCATTGATTGTAAAATTTGAGCCAATACACTATGAAACCTTTCTAAAATTAAATGACGATTGAGCTTCAACCTTAGATAGTATCAAATCAGTATCTACGAAATTAATATAGAAGCCGGAAGCCGTGCCAAAAAAAACTAAGGGCCACTTTATAGCAAAGAACTACTTGATCGGTATTTAATTTTAATACTGGATTGTACATTTTTTAAATGGAAAAAATATAAATGTTATTTTTTATATTTTTTAGAAAAGCAAAATACTAAAATTTTAAGTGTATTTATTGTTCTTTTTATTAACTATGTCACACATTTTACACTCAACCCATCCATGAATTTTATAAAAAAAAGAAGCACAGAAAGATCGCGCATCGGGGCGCAAAGCACCAGTAACTTACAGTTGACAAAAGTCTTGCTTCGACAAAAAAATTTCGGAGTGCATGTTGAAACGCGCATAGATATTTAAATATTTATTTAAACTAATAAAAATTAAATGAATTTGCTCACAAAAGATTTTTAGGCATATTACATCGATAGCAACTATCGTGTAAAGTCAGCGTGATTAAAAGTTCACAAAGAAATAAACTTACACAGTACTTGAAACAATTTAAATCAATGCGACCTGGGAACACATGAGAGAAAAGACACATTATTTATAAAAAAAATATTCACATTTTTCCCTCATTTAAAAATTCCTCCATTTACCTATAAAGTTAACGAATATTCACAAAGATCTCCATAAAGATATTTCAATGGATTTTTCATATTCCAAGTAACTAATAACACATATTATCTTGATAGATAAGTGGCATGGTATTTTTATAAACGCAAATAACATTAGTGTACTAACTAAAATTTCTCAATACGTGGTCCCATTCCAGCATGAGATAAATGAAAATGTCATTCGCTATAACCTCTTACTTTTTGACAATGTAAACAATACATCTATATCAAAAAAGCGTCAAGGCGCGGTCCATGTATGGCCCTGATCGATAAACTAATAACTTACAATTAGTTTATCAACAACATATATTCATTATAATGTCAAAGAGCGATACGGTACATTTACGGTATTTCATCGCAGTGTGGACTCGTCCGCCTTCCGTCAATAACATTAACCTAGACTTCAACTTAACGTGGCCTGATTAATTACTTTTTCACAACTCAAACCAGACCTATTGTATAGTATTAGTATTATACATATATACTATTGCCAATGATAATATTTGGTTCGGTGTCCTATAAATAAATTATGATAATGGGCACGATGGCCTATAGTAGGCGGAATCTTCCGGGTTCTCGGCATGCATTGCTCATAAACTCATGGTTAGGACTGGGCAATTCGATTCGGGAATTCGAATCTATTTCAAGCCCAGAATATCTGAATAAGTTAAATTGGCCATAGGAACAGAAACGTATGAAATGATGTAAAAGTATCATATTTTCACGGCAAAATTTTGGGCGAATATTTGTGCTCTGAAAGATGGACTGCGAATTGATGGATCATTGCCTACAATAGTTTACTTATTGGGGCAAACAGTAGCGGTAAAAATTGAACATCAGCTATCTGAATGGAATTTGCAATACGATCCGATTAAAATATATGTTCAAATTTTATTGATTCGGGCGTTTCCCTGTCATAACAATGTTCACCACTAAACTCAAAGTGTATGATACCAGGTTGGATCGTATAGGCAAAAATATAAAGCTTTCGTCTAAAATTAACTGTGTTCATCTATATATAGATGCTGATAGATATCTATAGATACCTAGACGCTATTATATGACCTTGCGCAGGGTGAATAAATAAAATGAATGAAATCAAAAAATAATAAAATTATTTTTGTCCTAATCCTAAGTAATCCTAAAAACCTACAAACTTGATACCATAAAGTAGCACTTTGATCGGAGAACAATAAAAAATGAACCGCCATAATAGAGTGCAGTGAGTGAGTGGTCCTGTTTTATTTACCCCTTTTACCAATTGTGAAATAATGTGCCACATACAGATCGCGCTTCGGCGGTGCGTTCCATCATAATCAACTAAGTAGGTCTGGGCAGAAATTTTCTGATATCTTAGAATACGTACTTTTCATAGTAAGTGATGACGCTTTCATTGGTGACAAAAATCAAGTCAATGTTATTTTCCTAGAAAATCCTGATGCGTTTGTTATCACCGTAAAATGAAACGGAAACACTAATCGCCCATTTATGACGTAGTTGTTTATCCACAGAAAGTACAAACATTTTGTCAATTTTCCGCTTACTTTGGTTTCAATATGTTTTGGTTTCATACATCGCTTAGTCACAGTTGTGAATTTGTGGGTTTTGAATGTCAAAACAAATGGGTTTTGAGAACTGTTTAGTCCATATGTTTGAAGGCCAATATCAGTAAATCTTTCACCTTGTCAACTTGATCTATATGTGGTCTAAGACCATTTTTGAGTGACTCACCTATACACTCAGTGGCGGTGGTAGAGTTCAAAAAATGTGGGGGAAGTTGGCAATATATTTTCTCCACATAGAAACGACACATTCCTTTACACAACAATTGCGAAAATACTTTCTGTGGGATAGAGCATATATTCTCATTCTATGAGATGAATGGTATAAAATATACGAAACTAGCCATCATCTCAATTTTTTATAATCACAACGATATGATAAATATTTATTTTTTTTTGATAAACTACGTTTTCATATGCTCCTAATGTTTCGGAGAATCACGTGGCACGATCTCCACGGACCCGTTAGTGAACCCGCTTGACTCTAACTCTGATAGACCATAGCGCCCTTGAGCGTAGATTAGGGCAAGGTATAGCAATAAGATGAAAGTGTTACGTCACAATCACTAATGACCTCCAACATGGCAGTTTTTTGCTTCAAAAAGAATATGGAATTAGAGAACGGAAATTGGAACATTTTCTTTGCAGTAAGGTATAGAACATTGCCAAAAAGAATATTGCTTTAACTGAGTTTCGATTCTCAAACCTACACCCTGTATGGGTAATGTAGCAATGACAAAACAACAGCGGGCTTTAGAATAGTCTTAACGTATTTCCTCCATCGTCCTGGGCAGATACCACTCACCGCACTCTACCCTATCAACTGAGTTCCGTTTGGAATGTTTTCCGTTTAGACACAGTTGCTGGTACTAGATCTTTTAGTAGTTCTTTGCTATTAGTGGTTGTTAGTTGATTTTTTCTCGGCATTGTTTTCGGCCTTGGTCAGAGCGAGTTTCAATAAAATAAAACTGCTACATACGTAACTATTTTTTCACGGTACCTAGTTGAAACAAATTTCCTTATGTGAATTATCTTGTGCTCGTATTTACAAGGCAAAATATGATACATATATTTTACAAATATTTGCAAACATGGACCCGGAAATTGGATAAATACACTTTATAAATCTTTCTGCAAATTTGCTACCTTTACTTCAGATGTTAACATCGAATCTCACCACACACGGTGCACATGCGCGAGCACGAGTTGCCTTGTAAAACGGTATTTAATTTGTTTGTTTCGCTTCATTTAAAATATATATTGTTTAAATGATATATGTCCCAATGAAGTTATAATCAATTCTTTGTTCACACTTCAAAGATGTTCAATCATGCTGAAGACGGGATGAGATCAACGCGGTTAATTCCATTGGCGACAACTATTTATAAATCAGTAATATTTTATTAATACTGATACATTTTCCTCGGTACATGCTTTAACAAGCATGAACTATTAATAAGCAAAGCAACTCATTCAATCCCAATGAGATTTGTTTTGCCCCAACATGTTTCGTTAAGTATGAGTCACTGATGGATCGCGCTACCGAAGCGCGGTCCATCAGTGACTCATGCTTGACGAAAAGAAAATTCCGATTCCGATGGAATTAAGTCTCCACATCATTCAAGGCGTCGTCCTGTCTCGATGACATCCCAGTGGGACGCAACAGGGAACAAAAATGGAAACTATAGCATGAAATTAAACTTAGATTATTCGTATTCTCGAACTTAATTTGGATGAAACAATATGAAGTAAAATTAGATCTTGTATGTACATTGGTTTAGTTGACAAACAAAACACGCGGTCCCGTCAAATAATTTGAAGAAAACCATCAAAAAGGATGGTTGGGAATAAATAGAAAGAAATGGATCCATCAATACCCGTAAAGGTATAACGAGTTACAGGTGGAAACGATTCTAATTTGGAAGCAATGGATAACGCTCACGACAAAAACTATTGTAAACTAAATACAATGAGATTCGTGAAATTCATATGCATTTTGGCAAATATTGTATAAGGAGAAAATGAAAAAAAAAACTGTTCTGAAGGGCATACTTTTCATTATATTCAGCTAAAACGAAAAAATTAACGTTTGAAACACATTTAGAAGTGATGTAGTTTGTGGGGGATGAAAGGCAAATTAGGTTGTTAACAGGTAAATCTGTCCTGGCGAAAAATTTCAAACTTTCGTAAATTTTTTTGGCCTTTTGCTGAAAAAATTTGCTATTTTGAGAGCCGAACACCTTTAGTAAATATTTGTAAATTGGAATATTCATATAACATTATCATAATCCGAAAAATTGTGGGTAGACTTTCCAAAAAACTCAAAGGGCATATCTCTCCGTTCCTATTTGTATAGTAGTCTATGGTCAGCATTTACACGATAGATTGAAATAATTTACACAGATTGAGTTATGATATACCGTGTAATATTTTCAGTATTGTTGATGCTTTGGGAGTGATTGTTTTGGTAAATTTAATCAGTAAATAAACTTTAAATATCGAAACCACACACCCCAATATTAAATAAATTTTAAAACTAATAATCAGATGGTGCTTGTCAGGGCTGTGTGAATTTCGCCCATGTTTACTTCATCATGTTTATTGTTTATTGATTTAGCTCAAATATTTCTTTATTTGTTGATTAACGTCGAAGGTAGGAGCATAGGATTTTATTAAAATACCATGTTTACAAAATTATATTGCTCACCAATAGCCCGTTTTGTCTAACCAAAAATGACTTCAATCTAGTCATCAAATCTAGACCAGGGTGTGACAGGGCATAAAGTTTCAAGCCACTGAAATTTATTTTCCTCAAAACATTGATATTTCTCCTCTGCCCAAAACAAAAATACCACTAAACGGTTAAATTACACCGGGACATAAACTTTGCAACTATAAAAAGTGTGGACAGCCCTCACTTTTGCGTGAAAATTGAGAACATAAAACGTGATTTATCGACAGTCATGTAATCGGATAGTCGAAAGTTCGTGGTTCGCAATATGTTTTAGCCATATTTTCGGCTTTGCTCTCCAGCAGAATAAAAATGAAATCCCATCCTATCCTATAAGAATTTATATTCATATAAGATCATTTGGCGTCGGTGTATGAATCGACACAGTGACTTGTCTAGTTGTTTAAAGTGCCATTTTATAATTAAGAATGATGGTCAGGAAAAATTAAGGTATGTTAGTTTTCGAAGCCATGTAGGTGCGAACTTAAGAATTATTATGACAATTCCTGCGTGTCGTAAGAGGCAACTAAAAGGAAAGAAGTGGTGGATGGTTTTAACATCACCCAGAACAGTTACCACTCACCGCACTTTAATATAACGGTCCATTCCGTTCTGGGATTTTGTACTTAGAACGCAATTTCCAGTTCCCCAACTTAGGTAGGTTTCGTATCAAAATAAAATAATGAATCAGGATTGAAATCAGTGTAAATCTCTAGTTTGTTTACAAGAACGATCTGCACAAGCAAACACAAGGTGACACTGCGAGATAGTTTTGATTTATTTCGCACTGATCAAATAAACGATATGCAATGCAGCATGGTACCGTCAAGTAAATAAATTTTTTAACTTGAGTTTCGTTTTACCTGTAAATGACGGGAGTATAGATAAAAAGAAGTTTTCCTGGCTTTACCCTTTAGCGGAAGTTACAGATGTTAAAGATAAAGATTTCGTCTGTAATGAGACTATTGTTGGCAATTTTAAGTAAGAAGTATCAAGTTCATTTAGTATGTCTAAGTTATTTTTAAAGTACTTTGCCCTAGTTTTATGGATATCTGATTTGCTTAGTTTTACTTTTCAACGAGTTTTCTTATTTGAAGTTTTACCTAGTAAATTTACTAGATAAAATAAGTAAATTTAACTAATTTTTAATTTGGTACCTGGTTTAAAAGAACTAGGTAAGTCATATTTTCATTACAAAAAATACTTCTGACTATTCTAGCCAACACTCTATTAAAATATCCTTAAATGCAGCAAAACGACAAATACCCAGCTTACCAAGTTTTTAATCAAGGTACAACCTAGTTCTAAAAATAAAACTAGGTTGCTTTGCAATAATTTACCTAATTTTGTTGTAAATTCGTTCCAATTAAACTAGTTTAAGAAAAAACTAGATTGCCACTGCCACATGGTACATTGAAAAATCGTCGCTGGAGCCTTTTCCAGCTAATCATATATGTGTGCCATGCAGCTTACGAAAGTATAAACTGACATAAGTGTGTATAGACAGCTTAAGTTTCTCTGATTGAGTCATATAGTTTCTAAGGGAATGCTTTCAAACTATTATAGCATTTTGAAATTTATTTAAGAAGTGAGTTCAATTGAACTTTCAAATCAAAAATTACTGAAACCCCAAGCCAAGACTACAAAATGGTGGCGGCACAGTTTTATTTGAAGATTTTCCTGGAAAGCCTTTTTGGGTTTGTTATTTTGCGTAATGAGGACATAAATGTGTGCCCCTTTCACCACAATGACTAGACTACGTCTAACCCCAAATAAAATCCAATCACACACGTCACATAAATTGGGTAGCACGTAGGTTCAAATTTTTAAAGGTTGTATTTTTCGTCACATATAAGTAATATATAAATACTTTCCCCAGCTTTCATCGCATTTGAGAGATAACCTTATGAGATAAGCATTCTAAATTATTACCCCATTCGTCGGCGGGTGCGTGCATTAGCGATGATTTTGTGTATAGTTTGTTTAAGGCCCACTATCACATTGTTGACGGTTGAGCTTGGGTCGAGCCGTAAACAGGCATTAATCATATGCCACGCCACGCTTCGTGACCATGGTGCCTTTCATCTTGTGCCACAAATGTCTCCACTAAATAGGATTGATGTTCGCTCATGAGTTATCACAACTATAAATCCCGTTGAAAAATTACTTCGCAAATGAGGATACCCTGAGCCCTATTTTATATGGCCGTTCCATATAAAAGTGTCAACGTGCCAAGTGTGTAGGATACTTGGCCGGTATTGAAGCAGTTAGATATTCAGGATCCAAGATTTCCCAAGTAGCGATCATCTTTGAAATGGGGTGACTAGATTCTAAATTAAATCTGACGTGCCTAATCCGGACAGATAATGGGGTCTCGAAGGGTAATCAAGGGGAAGAAAAACCAACAATAATTAAGTGGCCTTACTGTCTCCAGTTTTCTCTCAAAAGCACTTTAATGCCACGATCCGTCACTAGTTCGGTCACGGTTTAGACAATCCTTTGGTAAATCCGTTTTTCGTGCTGTCGCAGGAGTCTTGTGTTATTTTAAAGATATTTTCAGGAATTACCTCAATGACTTTCATTGGTTTTGACGATATTGGGTGAGTAAAGATTACCCCACATTCTTACGGGGTGTAAAACAACTTTGTGTTAACAAACTAAAGTAAATATGCGCTGTACGAAGAAACTGAAAAATACCCTACGATATTATTGGAAATTATCAACATATTGTTCATTATTAGGAAAATTACTCCTAACCTCATAGATATAAATGTTGAGCGTTACGAGAATGTCCAAACGACTACGACTAGTGCCGCATAGATTCATTTTGATTTGTGAAACAAATGTATTTTCTACGGTAATTAGTGAACGTATGTATATAAGTAAATGTATAGTTGGAATTTTCTAAAGAGTGTTCCCCCTTTTTTATTTCTTTTTATTTCAATTTTGTCATTTGTGTGAAATATATTTCAATAAAAAATACATTAAAACATTTTTGTTAAGTATGGGACATTGGTGGAACGCGTCGACGAGGCGCGGTCCATCTATGGCGCATATTTAACAAAACAAAGTTTTCTTTTACTGAGAGAGTCAACAAAATCAAACTTATTGTGCAACTATTTATGATATATTAACAAAGAATTCATAAATTACGAAATATATAGGAAATAAACAAACGACAATAGAATCAGGACACTTTACGAACAGGGCGTTGAACACACGCCTACGCTATCACAAATATTTTAATTTGTCTTCTCCGACTCTGATAATCGTTCTACGGTATGTAAGTTCGCATCAACAAAGTCAAAACCGAGACTATGTTGTAATACCAACGACAAGCACAGAAGATAATTTGATTTATTCAACCAATCTCCAGACTTTAAACGATTACTCTCCATATTATTGGGGTAACTTGGCTAATCCATTTTGTTACAACTCGTGGGTGGCCGAGATATTTTCTTTGTTTTAAGTAATATTAACTAACCAACATTTTATTTTGTAAAAATCCAAATTTTACAAACGTGTAGTGTTGGAAATTTCATGCTGGTTTATTAATTGAACAATTTTGATACATGGATTTATACGAATACAAAGGGTCATTGCCACTGGAAAACCCAGTTCATCGTTCACATTTTATATAGAAACCAAGATTAATTTCTTCAAAAATTTAGTAATTTTACTATGTTCGTCGATTCTGTCAAATTTGATAGGATTTTACGCTGATTGGTTAAAAACGTCACAACAAGCACTATCGAAATGGCACAATGGCGCCTGTGACGTAGGATTAATGTTGCACTAATGTGAGAAATGTAGTGTTGGTGAATTATTTTTTAATTAGATCAATATTTAACGAACAAAAAAGGCAAACTTTTCAAAACAAACGACGTAGTTTACATTTCAAATTTGGACCTAGTCTCACTGATGGTCCATCTGTGAATACTATTTAACAGGATATTTTGTTTGTTTGAAAGTTCGAAAGAATGAATTGAGTAAGCAATGACGCAACAAACAGAGGGTGAATGCGCTGTCATCTCCATTTGAAGTTTTCGCGTTCGGCTTAAATATATAGTACTTTTTGGTATGAATGGTCGATTGAACAATTTTATTTCGATTAAAAGTTCGACTGTTTGAACTTTTGATTTGGTAAAGGCTTATGGAAAGTCACATATTTCAATACGCTGGAAATGCTACGCAGGCTGGCGATCCAGCAAATTTGTCTAGACGAAAAAAGTTCGATACATATCATTGCCAAACTAATTGAAGAAAATATTTTGTTGGAGGCGTCATTCTTCAGTGGCTCAAACTCAATAAAATATCTTAGAAACATAAAATATATATCTACATGAAAATCCTAACAAAAGTGTGTACGACCTCATTGGCTTTGGTGGGCTATTTTGTTACAACGTTTCAGACGGTCCGGAAAGTCATTTCGTTCATTGTCAGCAACCTAAGATTTTACGGTTCGGCAAAAGTGCAGAATTTGTCGCCACGTTTGACAAATGCCAATACAAACATTTTGTAACATAATCATTGGGGTCTAAGCTGCCCATATATGGGTGAAAATATGGGGTACGAGGTTCCCACAAGGGTATAGTGTTAACTTAAGCCACCCCCGGGTCAGGTGACGATACGACAATACGGCGACGACAAGGGGCACTTACGTCACAAACTGTTATAAAATGGTGTAAAATTGACATGTATTTCATAGTAAAATCGTTTATATACTGAGTTAAATTGAAGAAACACTAATTTCTTAGATCTTTTAAGCCGTATCTAATATTCACAAAATATTATATTCATTAATAATTTTTCTCTACTGAAAAATGTAGTACCAGCAACTAACTGCACTCTAAACGGAAAACTTCCCAAATGGAACTGAACCACCGTGGTTAAGTATAGTGAGGGATATCTGCTCTGGGCAATGGTAAAATCACCTACCACTGCTTTGCTTTGCTTCAAAACCCACTAGGCTTGTTATTCTAACATCATAAAGCAGTTCTTGTACGATTAATAAAAATAATAATTTAATAAAATGCATTTAAAAACCTGCTTGGCAATCATATCATAGATTTTTTTCTTTTTATCTCAAAAAGCGTTCATTTTTTACAGTATTCTTCATAACTTTAAAATCTATTCATCCAATCTTCATTATTACTTGATCTTCAATGACAAACAGATCAACAATATAACCTTTCCGTGTCCCAGATTAAAAAAAATCTTTTTGTCAAGCATGAGCCACATATAGACCGCGCCTAGACGGCGTGTTCTATCTGTGACACATGCTTAACAAAACATTAGTGATAAATATATTTGTAACTGAGGTATCGTTTATCCAACAAAGACAAAAAGTCGTAAATGTCTGACTGCAAATCCTTACCAATGTTTGTGTTTTTTTTGCAGAATAAAAAGTTGTATTTATCAAACAGATTTAAGGACCAAGTGACGATTTAGATACTTGAGAAATTACTTTGAAATTTAATATCAGTGGCTCTGTTACCAGTCGATAGCTTGGTTATCTAACCTCCAGGTCGTCTTAAAAACTTAGCCTTTGGTGACGTTGTTTACGAGATTTGATTAATGGGGATTGATTTAACTTTAAGTCTTTCCTACTTTTGGATTTTCCGTTTATTCTCATTTACAGTAACCCAAAATTTGAAGTTTGCTGGAAACTGTGTAATGAAAAGCATGTTTGTCTAATGAACTGCTTTTTTGAGAAACAGAAAAAGCAAAAAAAAAACTATTTAACAATGTCGTAATGTGGTTAAACCTTTACTTTGAATTTTTAAAGTAAAAAATTGAAAATATTTATATGTAAATATAATGCAAACACATTCCACAAGTACGTATAATAAAAATGAAACATAATTTATATCTAAACGGCCATTTGTACAAATTTGTATGGACACAGATACTTATTTATAATACTTGTTTATAACGACCAAATCCATTTCGTCGATCTAGAGTATTTCACATGTGGTCGAAATATTTAATATCGATACTCTAGCTCCACCTAGACAACGTTAGCACCAAACTTTTGGAGAAGGAGAATTTTGCTACGATACAATTCAAGTTACATCACATTAACAAGTGGAATTTTGTACGTTCGATATTCAAATATTTGACCACGTGGTTAGGGCTGGGCAATTCGATTTTGTGATTCGAATCGATTCGGAATACAGATTATTTTGATCAATCGTGAATCAGTCATAGGAACAAAAACTCCTCAAATAAAGTGAAATTCTTCATTTTTAACGACAAAATGCAGTCGATTTTGGTCAAAATGGATTGCATATTGATGTTAAAATAAAAAATTTCGCTTCTTGGACTGGATTGTAATTGAAACACGCCGCTTTTAAGTCTGTTTACGCTAATATTTGTAATTAGTAACTGTGACCATAATGGAGACAATAATAGTAATAATAAAAATAGGATATTTGTTATTTTTATGGAATCAGTGATTCCATCCATATCGAAAAAATCCTCCAAATCCGAATTCGAATTCCAAATGATTCATGATTTCCATTTCGCCCAGCCCTATACGTGGTTCTGGTTTGCATTTTTATTTACTCACTAAGTTGTAAAATTGTGCACGCTAAAGACAAACACACAATATACAAAACACTATAGGTGCGAACTTTAGACTTTTTTTAATTTATTTGCCGCAAGTATGAAGTAAATAAAAGGAAACCAAAAAAGGTTGTATAGTCGACTTTGCCATCGCCCAGAGAAAATACTACATACTGTACCCCACCCTGGTTCAGTTTTTTCATGTGGCTGCTTGGGTATGAGTGGCCACAAATTGGTTCCTTTCCAATCAGAAACATCGCGTCAACATTTTTTGTTAAGTATGCGTCACTGACGGATCTCGTCGATGAGACGCAGTCCATCTGTGGCGCATACTTGACAAAATAGTATTCCTGATTGGGTTTCGGCTGCTATCTCCGACCTTGCTTATAGTGAATTTTAATTAGGTGAAATCGAAATAACAAAACAATAAGCAAGGCTCTAGCATAGTTGCAGTCATTCGGACCTGAGAGTGGGGTTGGCAAAACTGAATCACTTGGAATTCGAATCCGATTCGGATAATTTTTTCGAATCGGATCAAATCACTAATTCCGTTTAAATACCAAATATTCCATTTTTAGTTTTACAACTTGTCTCCATTGTGGAAATCAAGACATTAATAGTTTATAGTGTATATTTTCAATTCACACTTCAATTTTCATATTTTAACGACAAAATACAATCGATTTTGGCCAAATTTGATCAAAATCGATTGCATTTTATCGTAAAAATGGTAATTCCACTTCATTTGGCAAGTTTTTGCTTCTAGGAACAATTCGCGATTGATTCGAATATCTTGCGGTTTGAATCGATTCGAATCACCGAATCGAATTGTCCAGTTCTACTTGAGAGGTGATGCGCGAAGCGATAGCCTGGGGGTTACACCACTCAACCCAGTGTGTAATAATTTGGGTAAGCTAAGCCGAACGAAGTGTCAATAAAAAATGGAAGATTTCCTCCGGTCCACTGTTACTTATTCGCGGTTCTAGTTCGACGTAATTTGTTGCGATAATAGTAATATTTTAAAATTATTGTAGTAAATTAACAGGGAATAAATGTTTTTAATAAATAAATTAACTTATTATCCATTTTAAACCAAACGCTCTAGTATCGATTATAAAATATTATCACAAGTTCTTAATTTCAACATTTGGTTTGAATAAATATAATGCATCAGAGGTCAATTTGTTAATCTCCACAAGACATATTTTCGTTTTGACAAATTCTAGCGAAATTTTATACGACGTGCATTTTTAATTAGCAGCTTTTCTATTTTTAGACCGTTCCATTTTAGAAGGCCGAGCAGTTGGGTAGAAGTTATATTATATAAATAAAAAAAGGCAATAGTTGTATACGTACGTGAAAATGTAAATATATTTTAGCAATTCAATACGTCAGTATACAATATCCAAAAATTCAGTGAATTTAATGTTCATTTGCAGTAATTATATATTTGCAAAATTCGAAACGTCGTATGAATGAGGTTTTTGCCAAGTATGGGCCACGAAAGTCAATTTATTCATTTTATTTTGATATCACGTAGTTAATTACTGTTAAAAACAGCGAGTTTACTGAACTTTTGTAACAGTGTAAGCATATTGTAAGTTGCTGCCTTACCGTATGAAAATTAATTTATGTTTTCAAATCCAACTTTTTATGTCAAGCCAAATGAAAATGAATTGGTTAAACCCTCAAACTAAATTTAGTTGACATATGAGTGCGGAAAATGATTATAAATAAAACTAGAAAACACGGTAAAATGGTTAAATTTACGGTGGTAGACTAATTTTCATGGTGATTTGAAGAATACTTTACTAAGGCATGTATAAATTATAAAACGTATTTGAAACCTATTTGAAATTTGAATCTAATCTATATAAGAATTCGAATCGTACCGAATCATATCGAATCAATAATCTTATATAAACATCAAATGTATCTATTTACTACTACAATTTGCCTCCAAAATCTCAATCAATTATTCCGTACTCCGAATTCACTAATGAACGGAAATAAATTGTATCAAAATATAGTAATACGATTTCACTTCAGGAGTTAGTTCTCACGATCGGTTGACGATGATTCGAATATTCAACGCTCCGAATCACCGAATTATTTTTATTTTCAGAACTCAAATGTAGTACTGACGCAGGTACAACGTTGAACTATCAACTTAAACGGTTATAACGCTGTTATGATGATCCATATGATTATTTTAAATATTTCAAGTCGTTCCTATTCGTGTTACGAAATATTTTGGCATATATTATGATTACGTGAGATGACGGTTATGATGAAGCAATATTAATTTTTGCTTTCAAGTATTATAAGAACACAAAGGAATTTTTGCTTCAATTTGCTTCAATAACGCACAATTTACAATGGTAACGAGTTCTTCCTGTAAGCGATTTCGTTGACTATGTTTAGAAAAAAATCAATAATTTCCTCCTAGTATCCGAAAAGTGATTCCCAGTCCGTGAAGGACAATAGCTGCTCCATTTCCATCTCGTAGACCCAATTCAAAGTTTGACCGCTGTTCCTGTTATCTTTCCACTCCTTTAGTAAAAAGTGTATATTTGTTTTCTTACCAATTTTATTGTGCATGCAATTATATTACATTACATTAGTACTTATCCTATTTTGGACGGAAAATACGAGCTTTTTTCGTGCTGCCAAACTTGAAAATAAAAAAATTTACCATTTCGGATTTTCTCACCACTCTGAAAAAGGCACAATATTTCTAATATTGAATCAGATAAATTTTGCGCTCTCCGGATTTTTTTTCTGTTTTTTCAAAGTTCAAATGTGATAATTTTACTGAGTCATGTAAATGACCAAACTTATCATAAATTTTAGACGAATCAACCAAAACAAACATAAAATCAGTTGTTTAGTAAATTATAACCAACCCAGTTTTAAAGTAAACAAAATTCGACACTGAACACAGAGGTTTAAGGTAAAAAAGCCTGCTATGTAATAGCAATGTTGTTGATGTGAAAGATTTTTGAACTATTTTAGAACATTGCCTGAATGTGTCAGACACCCGAAGAAAGCAAGAATTAGTCGACGTGATAAGAATCGTTATATATTTGTAGTACAATATGTTACAGGAATAAAAATTCAACTTGAACTCAAAAGATTTATTAAAACTGACCATAGTATTTGTGATTCTGATCGAATGAAATCATCCAATTTTTAGCGTTCCACACAACTAACCAAAGTGGAAAAATACGAAATGAATAGATTTCGGAATTGGAATGCAAAAAAAAACTTTTTTTTTTAATTAACTGCAATGACTTCATGAGAAATTTTAATTTAAAATCAGATATCAAGATAAAAGGTAAAATATCAATAAATACAAACATGTGTTACAAGCACCACAAGGTCGAATTTATATCAAAACCATAAACAAGCATGATCAAATATAAACAAATTGCATTCGAAACCATAACAAAATTAACACGCTTATAATTTGATTATTTATGTTGTTATTGCAATTTTCTTTATGAAATTGATACACCGAATGATTAAAAAGGTCAATTGGCAGCACATTAGGCATAAATTCTATCAACATCGCAAATTTCGAATCTTAGAAATATACCATTACTTTAAATGAACAGTAGATTTACTGTAGATGGGAGAAGCAATATTGATAACTAACCCAGTCAAAGAAATCTTGCACAAAATCAGTAAGAAAAAATTCGTCGGTACATATTTTGTTTAGCATGTGTTGGCATGTGCGCGGTTCATCTATAACTTATGCTTGACAAATAAAATTTCCTTTTGGGATTGATCTGATGACAATTCAAACACTGCAGTAAAGTCGCCCCTGTCTGACAGTAAGTTTACAAATATCACCGATTTTTCCTATTAAGTGATGTCATTTATTGAGTTATTTTCAGACTCGGAACCCACAGAATATTAAGTAATATATATATATATATGGTATTTTCAATATATTAGATTTTTTTAGTGGGAAGATTGCCTAAATTATTTGCTATAGACTGCTTGTGTCTCTATGGGTTAAAAGGGACTGAGATTTGAAGCGATTGTTTATCTATTGCCTAATTCGGCTACTCGCATATTTTTTTGATGAAGTCCACGCCCTGTAATCAAAAAGCGGTCAAGTACTGAGCCAAATGTGTTTCTTAGCTAATTACTCAATAGCATAACCTAGCGGTCGCTTTACGCAGCTAATCTAGCCGAATATGGATCCACCTAAATGCTCGCTGCAGCACGGTCCTGCAGCATTCAACAGTGATTTGGATAGGTTCGGCCCAACCATAAAGCTAGTAGCTTTCCACACAACACCAACCATGTTCATTTATAATGAGAGGATCTACTCAAATAAGTAGCTGTGGCTGCAAAAAAACTTTTCTACGGTGGACACCAAAAGTTGAAATGAATTGAATTCAAAGTAGGCCATACCAAGCACAGGATCTGAAGTGACTTGTCCTATAGTTGGTAAGCCCAATGCGATTATTGAAACACGTGGTATTTAAGACGTTGAAAGGAGTTTAAGATGGCTGCAGCAAAATTATTCTGGGAAGTTTGCTACAATATTTGACTCTATATTTTACATATTAGTATGTTTTTAATGAAAAGATGCAAACATATAGTGGAAGTTTTCGAGACTATTTCAGTTAAATCAAGCAAACTGTCTAGTTGATTCTTTCATAGGGTGTATTTAGTAGTAAAGTTCAGTTAAGCTGTTTAATTTCAAATTTTATGACATGTCGACTAAGTCAATATTTGCCTGTTGAGATTTATTTAGCGTGTGTGTACCGCAAACGATAATGTGCAAATCTTATCCTTATCAATCCTGGGCCATGGATAAATCGCGCATAAAATGCGCGGTTTATCCATGTCACAGACTTGACAAAGAAACTATCGCTATCTTAATATATCAAAGTGAAAGCGATGGTATGATATTAAGCACAACCTCGGGAAGCTACTGGCAGATGACGATACCTGGTAAATAGATAAAGTACGACGATATTTATGTAAAACTAAGTAAACTTTTATTAGATAACCTAGTTCCACTTTCGAAACTAGATTATACATTGCTAGGTAAAATAACATATCCACTTCTGACTGATATTCTGAAAATTTTGTCAAATGATGTGTTTTAAAAGCTTTCTTCTATTGGAAATATCATACATTACTTAGTGTTTCTACCGTACGGTACTTTGAGAATTTGAGTACTTTTTTAAGCAGTATGGGGCCTTTTGGGTATATTTTTGTAAGCATAACTGAACATGGAGGTTGAGAAAACTGACCTATTTCTATCCAGTGAAGGATGGAACTTCAAAGATTTTGGGTAAATTACAAGAAGAAAAATCGAATATCCTAGGAAATGAGTAGTAATTAAAAAAGAGAGTAAACTAGGTAAACTTGGTGCTTTACTAAGAACAATAGTTATTCTAGAATGTCGTAGAAAACAGGAATGTAATTAGGACGTGGATGAACTGGGAGGACGATGGAACGACAAAGAGACCAAGAAAAGTGCCAACTTTCGAAGAACCTTTGAAATATGAAAACAGACCTTTTTTATCTATGTGCGCAGTAGCATATTTTAAGGAACATCATTTCACTTTTTGTTAAAATAAGGGAAAGTTATCGCATCGTTTTGCATCTCGTTGAAAAGAAACTTCTTCCTGTCATTCGAATCAGAAATTCCTTTTGCCAATTATGAGACACAGATGGCCCGCGCCTAGACGGCGCGATCCATCATTCACATACTTAAAAAAATAGGTTTAGACACATAAATTTCTTGCAGTTAATTTAGAAGTTGGTTGCTCAACAACTTTTGCAACAATATTTAAAGAAAACATCGATAATGGCCGGATCAGTATCTTTTGCGATACTTGGAAGGGAGGCATCTGAGGTGACAGAGATTTCGACGACGACTTTTGAAGAAGTAACATCTGCAACTATGAACTCCACATACAGTAAATTTGTTTCTGTACTTTTTTTTCTAATATTCATCAAAATACACTATTTTGGTCTGTGCACTTTGGAATCGATTCAACGTGTATCCTGGTGTCGCAAGATACGACTTCATAAAATCAGAAGAGGTGGAACATGGTATATAGTTTTATCATCGTCCATGACACTCCTAGTTCTTCCGTCCCATTTGTAATATATTCTACATAGATTCCACATGTAGGTTTTATATTGTGTGTACCTCTCTTTCGGTCAGTGGCAGTGGTTCGGTCAGTATCAGTGGTCCACTGGTCGGTTCCTAATCGAAGTAGTTTTGGCTATTCTTGGAGGGAATTTAAATAAATATCAGCCAAATACGTAATTCTTGATTATAATTGTATGATTACACCTATAAAATCGTCTCTGGTGGCTTAGGGTTACCAGCCATACAGGCACGATTTACCATGCTTTTCAGAAACAAATTGTTGGCAAAACCAAGCAAATGAATTTTTAAGGCTCCTGAACGCCCACATTTCAAATTTTTTAAATCGTCATTGTGAATAATGATGGTTGAGAATATCGTAAAAATACGGATGAGAAGCTCACTTCAAGAGCTATCCTTTTTGTGTTATAAATACGTCTCTTTGCGTACTTTCTGTCCATTGTTCATGTCTTCTTTATGTTATCCTCGAATCTATATTCGAGGAAACCCCTAACCATGCCTATCCAAATCGTAAATATTATTTTGTCAAGTATGCTCCACAAATGAACCGCGTCAAATCGATGCGCCCCATCAGTGTCAATGGTGTTGTTTGTAGAAATTGCGAATGTGGTATCTTTGGTTTTGTGGAACACACATAAAAGAGCATCGCTACCAAATCTTTTCATATCTCTTAATTTTCACTTTTAGGCACTGATAACTCGACGGACGGCGTATATTCAACAATTAGTAGTTCAACCGACAGCGGTATTTATAATATTATTCGAACATTTTTAATTTTGAATAACTGCTTGAGCATTTTGAGTTATAACTATTCAGCAAGCAAAATCGAGTGCGTATAAAGCAATACTTTCCCGACAAAATGCTCATAGCCCTTCATTGCACTGTTATATCGAAAGGTGAAATTTTTATATTTCGCAAGTGAGCAAATTCTTATATAGACGTACAATATTAGTATGCTTTGATGAACACAAGCTACTAATGGATTGCGCTGGTGAAGCGTGTTCAAAGGAACAAAATTATTGCTTGACGAAAATTGAAATTCCAAGTCAAATTTCAGCAAAACGAGAAATTTTTCACAATTTATATACATTCTGAATATTAGCCCTCGATTACAAAAGTGAAGCAATATATTGAATATTCATAATTTATCGTCAAGGTAACTGTCAATTCTATTTTACAGAAATTGTTGTACCGGTTCCTGTATTAGGAACAACAAAGGACTTAATAAGTAAGTCGAAGAACTTTATAGCAAAACCGAAGGCTGAAATTCTTGTAATCATAGAAATATAGGAGAATAATTGTATACAAATTCGATCCCGTAGCCCACAGCAATCCATATCTTATTGTTGGATACTTGTTATTATCCCAAAATGAAGGTTGAATCACATGGTGGTATCATTGTTAATAGAAGTTGGCACTGTGCAAGGCCGAAAGCAGTGCCCAGTAGGAGCTATTTAACGGTCCCCCAAATGACAAAGAACTAGTACATGATATAATATCAGCAACTCCACTATAAGCGGAAAACATTTCATACCAAACCAAACTAAACCCCTATGATAAAGTGCAATGAGTTTTATCTGGGCGGTGACAAAACCATAAACAACTATCAAATGTCATTTCGACGCTGTGGTGGGAAATTAAAATACGTTCCCAATGACAAATTTTATTTTGTCGAATGAGACACAGAATTACCGTGCCTAGTAGATGCGATTCATCAGTAACTCAAGCTTGACAAAAACATGTGTTCTCAATATATTTCCAAGTGGGTTTCGATGACGGTAATTCACTATACTTTGCTAAATGCGCAACAAATACAAATTTGAAAAGTGAATTGGTGGCGTAATTTTCGTGCTACAAACTAAAATACATTAATTCAATGATTTCTGCTAATACAACGCGATCTACGCGAGAATTTCATATTCTACATATTTTGGTTTCAAACAATACGTGCAAATGTGAAACAGTGAGGTTTTGACCAAAAACACATGAAAATCAATCCACATTTTCCAAGAAAATACATTGCATATGCATGAAAATTTTTTTATCATTGAACTAAATTACGAAGTAGATCGCAATGGTAAACTATTGCAAAACTCAAACAATGTTTTCTTGGAGCGAAGACGGAAATCCAAATAATCACTAGTAAACTCACTAATCTACATATTTGGTCTGAAGATGTTTCGTTATGTACTAGTTATTGATGGACTTCGTTCATATAAACCTAAAGAAAATTCTGAATTATTTTTTTAAATTTAGTTTTCACTTCTACAATCTGTGGTTTCTTCATTCTCTTACTGATTCTCGCGTGTGTCGGATGGATTTGCGATCAAGTTGGATTATTCGGGGATCCAGTTGCACAAAAACTTCGCAAAGCGAAATTCACCGACGCCAAAAACGTTCGATTCCCACAAGCCCACGTTCAACCAAGAGGAGATGGAGGTGCAGACGTTCCTGGTTGGGTCACCCATAGATATAATACCCAAGTCGATGGTGTGGGTAACAGTGCGTATGGTAAGTTTTAGTTAGATTACCCCATTCACGCTAATGCATTATGGGGTTGCAAGAAGGGGAGAGAAAGTGAGTTTCCTTTTGTATTATATATGAATATTACTTCGATAATGTGAGAAAATTCTAACAGACAGTGGGTTTAGAAGACTCCTAAATTGAAAAAGTCTTCTTTATGGGATTATGAATTTACACAATCTAAAAAATATACAAAAAATAAACAAAAAGAAAACTGGCATTTGTAATCATATAAATATTAATAAATGATAATCAAAATCTATGTCATAATATGGCAAATAGGTGAATTTGTCAGGCAATCAGCACACGTGGCCTAATTTTCATCGTTGTTCCAAGAGTTCAATGACACACCTATAGTTAAGTATAACCATAATCATACATGTATTTGCAGTAATGTTGATAGAATGTCAACTCGATTATTAACAGATAGAACTCGGCTTCTCGGTACTCAGCAGACTATTTTGAATTAGTATCATGCATTCCCCAAGCATAATTTTTTGTCTGTTCTGCTCGTCGTGCACTTCGTCTTTCTATCCGTAGGTAAAAGTGCATGCGATTAACCCAATTTGAAAAATTATTTTGTCAAGCATGCACCACAGATGGATCGCGTCAATGAGACGCGATTCATCTGTGGTGAAGGCTCAACAAAAGATACTTTGAAAATTCTTTGATGAGAAAAGAACACGATTGCCATACAAGGGGACATGAAAAAACGATCAACACCTCTAATCTTCCCGATAAAACACATGATTTCTATTTTTGCGTACGATTTCTATTATTGAGTACCCATGAGTAGTTATGTGTTTTTACCTAAATAACATTACAGAGGAAATGTCTGAACCGGTAAGATCTCAGCACAACGCAGCAGAACGATTAGATCAAACTTTTCATGAAATCGAAGATGAATTCAGTGATCAAGAGAATGAATATGATGACGTAGGACAACCCAAACTGCACCACCATCAAATCAGACCGTCAGAAGTGAAAGCAAGGGAACGAAAGAAAAGCAGAAAATCTCAGAAACATGTCTACGCCACTCAGGTATGATGTTTTGGAAAGAAAAGTTTTAAGAGAAATACGAGCACACTTGAAAAAAACGAATTATTTCCGACCTCACAGACCTTAGAATTTATTTTATGACATTCCTATAAGAAATCATCACATGGCACTATCTATATGATACTTTTACGATGTTAAATGTTTCTACAAATACGAAAATCCGGGTCGATACAGTTCAATTCTGAAATTGTGAAATATTCAATGGTGCTAATTATGCTTTTATGACATGTTGTGAGTATGATATAACAGAAAATGAAGTTAATATTATAATTTTATAATTTTTATTAATGTTTTTTTTTTGACATAGTCATTTTCACCGGGCTCATGGGAAGCAGAGTGTCTGACACTAAGACTTATAGTCACAGCAATTTTATGATTTTTTATTGATTTCATTATTTATTTTCAATAATAAAATTGTTCTCTCTTACGTATGTTGAAAAAACATAAAGCCAAATTAAAGGCCTTCTGGGTAAAAGCGTCACAAACGAAAGAAAGTTAGGGCCAATGTTTTACAACCCATACTGCATCAATGACATTTCGTCGTATTTATCGTCAAGATCTTAGCATATAATCATAGCACTTCATCATCACAGATTCAACCAGGAAGCTCGTCCACTCCTGCATCCAGTGCACATCATCGTTCTACAAACTCAGCTATGTATGAGGTAGGTCGTGAAGGAAATTTCTGAATGCCTGTTGATCCCAAGATCAATTCGAATACTTGGGTCGAAACGAAAATTCGGGCACTTGTTTATTTAATTTGTCATAAAAATACAGCAAACAACTCGTTATCAGGGCTGGGCAATTGAATTCGGAGATTCGAATCGCTTCGTGGAACAATTTATTCGAATCAATCGTAAAGCATTCCCAAGAACAAAAACTTACTAAATAGATTAGAATTTCAATTTTTAGTGACAAAATGCATTCGGTTTGGTCAATTTGACTAAAATCGATTCTATTTTGTCGTTAAAATATGGAACTTTCTTGATTTTCACAATGAAGACAAGTTTATTAATAGTAAAATGGGATATATGTTTTTCACTTATGAATCAGTGATTCGATCCGATTCGAGGAAATTATTCAAATCGGATTAGATCAATTTCGAATTCAGTGGTAAGCAACTTCCGCAAGGATGTTTGCAAATTTTGGATATATATTTTTTAATTTTATCTAAAGCAATATTTTATGTTTTATTTTAGACAACAATAGGAAACTAGAATTCAGCATAAAACGACAGCAAAATTGATTTGAATTTCACACCGAACATACGCTATTCACTGCAACAATCCGGCACTGCATCACTGTCTGTTAATTAAAGTTTGAGTGATTGCCACCAGGGATAACAGTAGCGATTCTAATTGCTCAACCTATGATGTGCAAACGATGTTTTATTTTTCCAATGTTTCGAATATCTATTCAGACGTTTTTCATCAGGGCTATGGAAAAGTTAAGTCATCGGCATTAATATATACTGAAATTAGAGTAATTTATATTCTGTTCACTAGCATATTTTAGAACGACCCTTTTCAGTATATATTAACGCCGATGACTTAACTTTTCCATAGCCCCGATGAAAAACATCTGTATAGAAGTTCGAAACGTAGGCAAAAAATAAAACAATGTTTGCACGTCACCGGTTGAGCAATTAGAATCACTACTGTTTATCAACATTGGATTCATGGGAATAAAAGTTTGAATGCATAGTAGCAGTATGGACGAAATTACCAGGAAATGCTATAAAAAGGGAACCAACAATAAATATATAATATTCTTTTCACACGTTTTCCCAATTTATTCATTTTCTATTCTTTTTTTCAACGAACGGTTCACCTTTTGATAGCTAAAATTGCTGTTTCTCAAACAATCAATCTTCAAGCAACTTTGAATTGCACCGTAAATATGTATATATGTAATATATATTTCATGATGAGGTATTTAATTTTTTCTAATTGAAAACCCTATTTGCCATACCAATTTCAAGCAAGTTGGATTTGCAATTAAATTGAATAATTGAAATGATCTTTTTCGGCCAATTTTGGAACGCACTATGCGCGATATATCAACCGTCCGTATTCAAATCCCATCAACATACCAACAAGTCATTCTCGAATTTTAAAAATATATAATTACTGCAAAGGAATGGTAAATTTTCTGTACTTTTGTCACAGCGTTTCTATCTATACACCTATTATAATGATTTATAAACACACACACACACTTATTAGTTAGCATCATTATATATTGAACACTGTACATATCATGTATTGAAGTTTCAATTTCAAAGACTTTTTATATTTAGCATTTATATTTAATGCTACGTTTTCAATTTTAAACACGTTTAGTAAGCCAGGTAGTAAGTGTCGACCACCTTTAAATTACGTCATCGGGCATAAACGTCTATAATGCATGTAAATAATACAGATACAATAGTATAACTCTTCACGTACGGCGTTACATCATTTCCTATTACGCGTGCGTCGCTCTATTGAAAATATAAATGTATATTTGGAAAATTCGTGATTCATTTATATATTTTCTTCTGGAATATATATGTATAGGTACATCTTGCAGCGTCTTAAGTTGCCTTAAATATAAAGATTTAGTGATTTAATAAAAGACAGTTGTGTTTAGTATGGGTAATAGATAGACCGCGTCTTACAGACGCGATCTATCTATTGCCCATATTTAACAAAGTCTTTGCACTTTTTACTAAATTAGGCATTGTTGTTTAAATCGTGTTTGAAAATTATGATAAAGTCTGGCTATAATAACTTTTGTATTATATTAAGGTTTTCGATTCACATCGTATAGTCGGTACGTTAAGTTTAGTACAGATAGACTTAGATAGATTAAGCAGCTTATGGTGAAGTTTACCTTTTAACCAGTGGGAGAAAAAGCCAAGAGTACGGTATATTCATATGGAGAACCACGAACTTTCGTGAGATATCAGTTTCTAGTCGGGGTGGAAATTTTTGCCTAATCGTTTAATGAATTTTCCTGTGCATGGACATGGTTAGTGGAGGAAGCGGCCGAGGTAGCGGAACTGCAACGTGAAAGTATTTTGTTATAGATGTCGCATATTCATAAGCATTCAAAGTCAAGCATTGAAGTCAAGTATATTTCTAACGGCCCCCAATGACGTGGGTCGTCTATTTGAGACAATTTGATGTGCACTTATGGAATGGCGAAGTGATAAACAAACTGCATTTGTGTGGCTTAAGTGTGGCATTTAGAATTGCCTTAACGCATTTCTCGCATGTCGTTGGACGTGGGTAAAAACGGAAAACATAGGTAGTGGGTGAATACTCTCTACTTTCTTCCAAGTCTTTCAGTCCATTTTCCACTTAGGTCACAGTTGCTATTTTTATTTCATGCTTGGTAGCGTTTTATTGGTCCGTCTTTGGCATATGTTTGGCAAAATAAAATTTCGGATTGAGTAATATTTTTTGCCGAGAATTGATGACGTCACAGTAGATTCATCCCTTCTGAAAAGCTGCAGATCTCGATGATAAAACATAATATACGAAGTATTTACTGTTCGCAGGAAGAAATACATACGTGGCACATCCTTGATAAAATAAAACATTTGACTCTTGATTACAACATATATGATACCCCAGGTCGAATTATTCATCTGACCCAAGTGAATGGTGACTAAGAAACTGTGACTAACTTTTGACCGATAATCATAGAGACAGGAAAATGACGTTGACAACTTTAACTTATTATTCATCCTAACGCTACTCCACGAAATATGAATATTATTTCATATGATTAATAGGAAGAACTGTACGTAGATCGCTATGCATCGTGATAAATGGCACACCATGTCCATAAAATATTCGAAGTGTTTGAAAGCTTAACCGTTGCATTGCATTTTGGGGCTTATAGGGAAAGGCATTAGAAGATCAATATAAGACAAATTACCGCCACATGTCCGACATGTTGTAACTAATAATTACCATTACCATTACAAATCTACAATGATGACGACTACCCAATTAAGAATTTTCTTTGGTCAAGCACGAGTCACTGATAGATCGCGCCTTGCGCCTCAACAATCGTATTTTAGCATTTTTTTCTGACTACTTATGACCCATTCATATAATCCGCAGTCAAATTACGAGAAATAAATGTCAACTAGCCCATGTATAAGATTTTTCATATATCTAAATATAATACAATTTTTTTAGCATTAAATAATGTTGCCGCAATCCACAATTCTTGCTCTGCTTACTTGTATTCGACTGGTATACGGTGGTGAAAAGATTCCTTGCCCTCCTCCTAATGAAGGATGTGATTGCCAGAATCTCAGTGAAGCAGGGGATGTACAATGTACTGGAGTATCAGAAATACCAAGAAATCTTCCCGACATCACTAGGCTATTAGACTTGAGTGGAAGTAAAACCGGAGCAATTCTTCTTGAACAACAGGTTTCTTATTTTTGTTTTTAAATTTGCGTTATGCAAGACAGGAAGCAGCATCGGAATGTCATATTGTCATCGTGGAAAAACCGATATAATAAAGTGAATTGAGTGTTGTATGCTCTGGGCGTTAGTAATAATGATATTATCCATTACTTCTTTCACTCATTTTAATCACTCGTAGGTCAAGCTGGAAATACGCTAGATCAATTATATTATATATTCTTCTCGTCGACTTCTCGTCGACAACGTCTAATAAAATGACACAATTCTTTGAAATATTCCATATTCCTCCACTTATTGACACAACCGGGAATGACTTATTTACTGGAAGGAATGTCAGAAAATAATATTAAACCTGAAACAGGCGATCATTGCTTGCAGAATGCGCACAATTTCATTTTTACATTTTTTATCGAAAATTCACCATTTTCGAGAAATAAAATATTTGAGTGAATCCTATAGAATGTAGCCGACAAAATATTTGTGCGCCGCAGGGTTCCGAAAAATTTGAATTTTTCTCGCCGGTTACGCGATTTACCATGGCATATTTGGTTTGTTTGCTCTCGGTGGTTATCATTTTCAATCAATTACAGAGCTACAATTATACGATCTATTCTGGCAATCAATCCCATCTAGATTGCAAAGAAAAATATTAAGGGTAATTGTGCTTTGCTGCTCTAGTACAGCGTTGGTGTGGAATTTAAGAAATTGAATTTAGAATGGACTGGACTGCTGCCAGTTACGACGACTCATCTTGAAACCAATAGCAATAATTTCGCTACTGAATTTCACCTATCTTCCTCAATCAGCAATTTGTTATTGAATCAGAAATTTTGTTTAATCGAGCATATTGTTGTGACTGAGGCAGACAATGTTTTTCTTCTTCCATGATTTTAGATAAATAACCTCGATAACGTGACACTGGATCAACTTTTCTATAACAACGCAGGATTATTAGCAATCGAAGATCGCGCTTTCACGAATCAACCAAATATAAGAACGCTGGATCTGAGTAACAACAATTTCAGAAGTGAGAACGTTTTATAATTTTATGTGGAATGTTTTTTGTCCTTTATTTCGAACATTTAGACTTTATGGAGCGGGTCACATAGGTGCAGTTAATCTGTGGTTCAGGCTTGACAATAGAGCAAAGGGCATCTCATTCGATCGGTGTGTTCATGCCTGATTGAGATGTTTCTCCAATGTAGAAAATATTACGCGAATTCGTTCCATATAACAAAAACGCAAGGGAAATATAATTAGCCTAACACAAACTTACAACGTTAGGTAGGATTCAAGTACTTTATTATGTTTTTTATGAACCACATTGGATATCATAAATTTATTTTTGTCAAGCATGAGCCACAGACGGACCGCGCCTCGTCGGCGCAATCCATCAGTGACTCATATTTAACAAAGATGTTTTAGCAATATTTTTCTTACTGGTATTAGAAATTTTTTATTCTATTACTGATGCAAACGCCGGAAAACGCTGCTATGATAATACTTATTATACTAATTGTTTAACATATAAAACAGGAAATAATAATTGAAGCCTGTGTACATAATACCGCCGTCACATTAAGTAAATTTGTAGAGGTACGAGATTTGTTTCTTCTCCAATGAATCTGAAATTTTTACGCTGTTGACAAATTGATATTTGAATATTTAGATTTATAAAAATAAAACGAAAAGATTCCGTTGTAGCTTAAGTTCCAAAGTGTTTTAAGTCGCAAAGGAGCACTATAGCCTCACAAATAGAAGATGCGTGCATCTACTCTTGTTGCTCTGTGAAGCACCCAAGGTTTTCTGCAACTCTTTGTACATAACAACCATGAACGGGATTTGTTAATAGTACATTCCAAGTTTTCCTAGCTTATTTAGCGACATAGCTAATCGGGCAATCAAAATGCCTAAGTCATGCTGCCATAATTAATTCTTGTTTTTAAAACTGATTAAATACTGAGATCCATATCAGGCAAAACAATGCTTAAATCATCATTCGAATTTTACTGCAATATTTTTCAGGTCTCAGTGATCAGGCATTCTTCGGATTAGCCCAGCTAGAGACACTTTATCTTGCAAAATCCTATATTTACGATATATCCCCTGCGGTATTCGTTTTTACACCTTCACTACAGTATCTAGAATTGGACGGTAATATGCTGAGTGAAATCTCAAATGAATTTGTTTCACTCACAATGTTGGAGAGTTTGTTGATTGCTTCAAATAAGGTAAGACTTTGATTCCACTCTTTTATGCAAAAGGATGATTCGGGAAGCGAGCCTCCTATATTTACGATATATCCCCTGCGGTATTCGTTTTTACACCTTCACTACAGTATCTAAAATTGGACGGTAATATGCTGAGTGAAATCTCAAATGAATTTGTTTCACTCACAATGTTGGAGAGTTTGTTGATTGCTTCAAATAAGGTAAGACTTTGATTCCATTCTTTTATGCAAAAGGATGATTCGGGAAGCGAGCCTTAAAATTGATATCCGCTAATTGTTTTACTAGTTCACGCAAAACATGAATTTGTTTGTGCGCATTTAGCTGTAGAAAATGCTTAAGAATCTCATCGTGAAAAAAGCGAGTCATCGTAATACCTATGCTGTCAAAAATTAATTGTTTTTTCATTTAATGATATTCATTTATTGCCAGCAAAGTAACAATAGTTATAAGAAGTGGAAAAATACAACAACCTAAGTTTTGTTAAGCATACTGCATCACAAAATGTTTACAATGCATTTTTTCAGATAAAACGAATTGCCAAAGACGCTTTTTCGAATTTAAACAAGCTTAAACGTTTGGATCTTTACGGCAATCAACTCACAACGCCTTCTCAAAACTGGTTCGACACCCTGGTAATGAACAACGGAGAACTGATAATGACAGAGCCAGAGTACTCAACAAATCCTTGGAAATGTTGCGGCGATGATGCACTCAGCTATAGAAAATTTGTCAGAGAACTTCCATTATCTTTAAATTCTCGATCACAGTATAACATCATATGCCAATGGCCATCAGAATTTGGAAATCGCAGCATTGAAAGTATCTCAGTAAAAAATCTGGCAGCGACATCTTGTGATAGTCAGGTTGATGCTGTCATTGCAGATGCGATGGTAACGGAGAGAACTTCGGAAAAGTCCACAAGCACGACGCAGATAGGTAATATGCTACATAAAAAGATGGAAATTTTGGATATTGGTGAAACAATTTTACGGATAGATCTAAAATCTATATATTGACCCATCAAAAACTAATTTTCTCATGTATAACCCACAGGTAGACCGCGCCTTGGCGGCCTTTTCTGAAAATCAGTTTTTCAAGCATCGAGCACTGAGATAAATTCACTGCGAACAAAGTGCAATGAATTTACTGTTCATTTACAGTAATTGTATTTTTTCAATCTTATTTTACCTTGTCTATGACATTTATGTGAAGTATGGACTTGTTTATGGCCCCAACTCAGCGGTGCGTTCTACCAACAGTTCATAATTGGCCGATTTTGTAATTTTATTTGAATATTACCAATAAAATTGACGTCAAAGAGCTGTAATTTTGCTGTGTTTTTGTTGCTATGTAACTGAGACGTTGAGTAGCTTATCATAGGAAGTAAAATATCTGATTTTCGAATGATTAAAAATAAACGATACTTTATTAGAGTCCCCTCACTTCTGTTTCCAATTTCAGCTAAGACTGTTCAAACATACTTTGCTTAGTACGAGCCTGGGCGGTATATACATACAACAAACTTGCAACTTTATTTTGCTTATCCGTTGTGTACCTTACCACAATACAATAATTTCTCGTTTTTTCATCATCTTGTTATTCACGTATTGAGATTGCCCAGTTAAAATATCATTTTGTCAAGCATGTGCCACAGATGGACCGCGTCTCATCGACGGGATCCATCAATGACACATACTTAACAAAAGATATTTTGACGGATTTTTTTTCGGCTCGGTGTGAACAAACGCACCGAAGGATAACGATTTTGGTATTGTTTTCCTCGGTTTATGGTACTTAAAAAATGAATCGAATTAAATATCCGTAACACAATATTTTTTGTTTTCCACGCATTATTTGTTACAGCAAACAACGATACAGAAGACGATGTTGATTTGGGAAATGAAACCACCGGAATTAAATTTGGAGTTTCTCAAACTGATGGCAATTTTCTCACTCATCTTTCCGATGCTCACATTGTTCTCATACTTCTATCAGTAATAATTTTGGCAGTTATTTTGACTACTATTATTGTACATAAATATCATGCAAGACAGCACGGTAAAGCATTTGCTGATTTTGTCAACAATCTACCAAACTCGCGGACAAATGACAGTGACGTAAGTTATCATTTGGTATTTCAATTGGGGCTGAAAAACACAAACACTGGTCTGATAAAACATCAGCTACTTTGCTCCTCACTCACCCTCGGATGAATGACTTCTACTAGATGAAAACTGAATCATGTTCAACAATAAAATATTTCTCATTGAAATATTTTTTCTGCCAATTCTTACATGTTTTGAAGAATTTCGATTTTTTAATCGAAATACAATTGGATGCTAAAAATGTGGTTTAATAATGTTAATAACCAAGATCTTGTTAGCCATAAGAACCCGGAGTCTTCTGGGGAATCCAAGTATATCTAAGCAAACATGAAAACACTATAATATTTTAAATGAGAAATCTTTAACTGCGCCCGATATTCCGAATCCGACTCAAACAGTTACACTGTAACAAAAGTATAGTATATTTACCGGTCATTTGCAGTAATTGCATAATCTAAAGTTAAAAAACGCCATGTTGACGAGATTCATGCCAAGTATAGACCTTCGCGGTGCGCTCCATCAACATCTCATATTTTGGCCAAAAATGTCAATTTTAAATTTTTTTCAATACCGCCAGGCAGTAATTTTGTTGCATTTTTGATACATTGCAGATGTTTCGATGCTTCCCCGTTTCATTGTCGAATATGCCTTTTAGAAATATACCTGCGAGAAACAGAATAATGAAAAATAGATAAATAAAATATTCACATTTCACAAAAAAATATTTCTTCGTTTCGCTGAAATTATGAAGTTACTTTCAGGATGACGTCGCACTTACTACAAGGACATATCGCCAAGATGCTCCAGTTTACGGGTCAACAGGTCAAGTGGTGGACAGACACAAAAGTGGTACCATGGTCAGTAGTAGCAGCAGTGCTAGTTCAGACGACACTTCATCAGAAGAAATATCTGGTCCTAAACAACAAGCAAAAAGAAAACCCCCTCCATATGTTCCACCACCGGAGAGTCCTCAGGATCTCGATTTGGGCTCCGGTGGCATCTACTCCAGCACACAATTCAATAACTCGTCGTCGGCTGGATTGAGTTTCAACATTAACAGAAATAGAACTGCGGCCTTTTCTTTCTCTAATGAAGGCTACGAATCTGACCAAAGTGATGATTTGTGGAATGTTACCACCGTGAAATAATTTGGGACAATTCAGGTAAATCTGGAAAAACGGAAAATATGAAGCATGGGACAGTGGTCACCGATAAATTGTCACGCCGTGACGCGGTCTGTGGTTGAAACCTTACAAAATAAAATGTTTGATCGAAATAGACATTCTCGAAATAATACTGTTTAACATGTGATGTTTATTAAATTACTTCAAATAACACGATTAAGTTTCCAATGTCTCCGGGAGGAAGGTCATGTTAATACAAAATTTGGATTATTGGACCTGAGGTTTTAAACTTTAATATATTATTTGGGCCCAGTGGGAACTCGAGATGGGATCATTCCTAATGAATACACAAGATAATTAGGCTCGTGTTGTGCTAAAAGCAAATTTATTCACAAAGGTTTCATGACTGCAGTTTAGCAGAATTGCCAGTGAATTCTACGGTTGTTATCATTATTAAACTTTTCTTCTATTTTTATGAACTCTTATTTATGTATGTATTTTTACAATTTCATGTTACGCAGGTATATGCAATAAAACAACAGCGAACCTCAAGTGACGTCATGTTAGTTTAACGTTTATCTAATTTTTTGACAAAGACCAAAAAAAGCCCAGTGACTAATTCCAAATTTCGAGAAGCTTTGAAATCTAATGCACACTATGTTGAAAAATTATTAATTATCTCATTGAGTAACCAAAATTAGAAACCCTTTGCTTGCCCGTTGATTTTTCGAGTATTAGTCACTGACGGATCGCGCGGTTCAGGCGTGTTCCATCTGTGACTCTTGCTTGATAAAATTAAATATCTGATTGAAAAAAATAAAAAACATCAAGAATTCATTTAGATAAATTTGCCTAACGCTCTCAAATCACATGCTAATTTTGAAAAACTTTTTTCCAGTTATTACTATATTTGAATCGATCAATGCGTGATTTATTTCGAAATCCCTGAATATTCCAAAAGGCCAGTCTTAGTCACGGTTATTAAGAATATATTTATTAATGGCGGATACTTTATACAATTATCAAATAACTTGATATTTCGTACAAAATCTGTTCGGAGGAGCCTATATTGAGACGAAATCGCAATAATTTACCGCTCTATCAATATATACTATTTCCAAAACTCGAAACCATCTAGTGGATAAGATTACTTTTTTTTTAATTTTTCCGAATTATTTGCTATGGCCTGTCCGAAGTGCCTTGCTGAAGGGCACGCTCGGTGGTGAAACGGTCAGGCATCGAACCATCTGCCTTCCGGACAATACGATCGCGCCTAACCGACTGAGCCACCAAGCTGGGCTAGATTTAGTCCAATGCAAGTATTTTCTTTTGATGACCGCGCCTCCAGCGGTGCATTACATCAAAGCTAGTAAAAGGCCGTAATTTTCTTTCATATCGTACGTATGCCGTTTATGAAAATCATATGCTAAAGGTATACTGCGTTTCACAGGCTGGAAGACTGGAAATCAATACAGTAAAAAAACATTTTGAGTAATATCACAACCCATACTCAACAAAAGATATAAAGATGGAAATTTCCTGCCTGGGATAATAGTGCACCATAATAAATCTGTATGTAATAAAAAAATGTAATAAATCTGTTGAAATTTTCCGTATGCATGCGTATTAATAATATCCAAGGAAGTTTTACAACTCGATTTCAACGTGACGTCACTGAACGAGTTCAATTTTAAATTACCAAGAATAATTGTTGTAATCATTTCGAAGGTTATCTCGACGCAAAAGATTAAATTGCTATTCGTATCGTATTAATCGATTCTTGCGTTCCATCGGAAATAAGTTAAAGCAATTGTAGAGCTTCCAAACACAAGGTATTTATGTTAGGTATTATTTCCAATTGAGATAAATTGGGACACCAGTCACAATTGAATCTTTGTTTGTTTATTATAATTCTCATAAAATGTTAAAACAAAAGAATTTTTTATTGAAGTAACAAGTCAATAGGCTGTAACATAAGTTAGTTACAAAATGCAAACATGACATTTTGAAATGGTTAGAAAATAATGATTCAGAAATTCAAAAGTATACACTTTCCCTCAAAAATGTATTTTTGTCGATATATGAGACGGGTCTCAGCACGCAGATCAAATCTTTAAATCTAGGAAGAAGTTATCATTTCTTTCTTAGCGCAGGCTTGGTACAGACTGAGTCTTATTTTTAAAGAACTAGGAGAAACTGTGTGAATGCAAAAATACAACCCAATTAAATTATTAATTATTTGGCCGAAGAATATTTATGGAAGTGCCCAGGACAAACGTTTCTTTCAATGAAAGTACAAACTCTGCTTCCGCCCAGGGATACACGACTACATGGATTACTTTGGAAGTTGTAAATACATTTTCTATATTAAGCAGTCTTTTCATCTTAATTGGTCTGATAATTCATCGATTTCAGAAAAATAAGCAAACAACTACTTGACACGTGATGTGACACTTGAAACGTGACAGCTTTAAAGAGCAATACCCTGAACGATCAGCAACCTATCAGTCAAGGCCAACAGGGAAAATCAATAATAATCCACACGAGACCGATTTCTATTCAAAAAGTCTCGAAATATTACCAATAACTGGTGCAATATTTACTACGTTAAGAATTATTTCAGAACAGCTTCAACTAATGTACGATTCGAAATCAGACAACGTGTGCAACATTCTTGGAAAAATACAGGCATTATTATACGCATTAAGTATCTCTAAGTGCAATTTATTTATTTCTCTATGGGTTCGCCAACGAATCATGTACAAACATTCAACAATGAAAGTTGTCAGTACTAAAACAACACATTTTATAAGTTGGAACATAATTTTTACGATGTCAATCGTACTCATTGGAACTGGCATGCTGTTCATTTTTGCAAGAAAATACGCGAAAGCAGAATATGGATGCTTGCTGAAAGAATCGAAGGTGCCAGATATTCTACCATGGGTATTTGTTGTAGGAACAACCGTTATTTTTCAAGTATTTCTAGTCATGTTGTTCATTTATCCTTTGCTGAAGCATCAAAAATTCTGGAATCTATTGAACTTGAAGGAAATATATCCGACCCTCTTAAACCAGTTATAAAACGTGTGGTGATTACGACGTTAATTCGCGTCATGTCTGACGTCATTGCTGCTCTAGTAACGTTAGCAACGTCGTTTCTTTTAATTTCTAACTTGGTTTATGACGTCAATCTCTTGATAAATATGCTGGAAATTGTAATTCGTTTGCTGATTCGAAAGATATATTGATACCTTCACAACCCTTAAAATGTAAAAGAGATTGTAACTAAGAAGGTAACCAAAAAAAAAATTAATGAAATGTGATGCATTTTTAACAACCGTGGTTTGGGTTTAACATGACGAGATACAAATTTGTTTGGATAAATGCAATATAACAAAACGCGCATAAGATTATTTGTTTGCAATAAAAAAAAATATGACTAGAAAAAATAAAAAAATGAATATCTCCAGTACATGAATACTCTGGTTGTAGAGAAAAAGAACCTACTAACAGGAAAAGAACCTACTAACTAACAAAATTCAAATAAGGAATTTTAATTATTTGCATTTTATTAATTCTGTTGTTAAGCAATGTTGCATTTTTGCGTGCGGTCATTCAAGTGCATGTTCGATAAAATATAAGTGATTTGTCCTTGAGCCTACTAAATGCTTTTTTTCTGAATGATCTGAAAATGTGGAGAGGCATTCATTGGGATTGGATTTTCCTGGTGATGAGATATCGTCTCAATAAAATATAATATTTAGCTCAAAATGAAATATTGTACCAATGTCAGTCAGAAAATTCAATTTGTTAATGTATCTTCCAAATATATTTTGTTATGTATGGGTCACTGATGAATCGCGCCGCCGAGACGTGATTCATCTGAGGCTCATGCATGACAGATTTATGCATTATTTTTTATTAACCTTGCCTTAAAGGCGACACCCTGCGGTGTGAAATCTTTCGCCAATACCATTCCTGCAAATGTTAAATATGTTCTATTTATTCAGGCCAGTTCCAGGTACTTCATGCTGCTGTAACTTTTTGGCATATAAATGGCCGTCAGTCGGTTTATTTTAGCCCTGTGTCAGGCCTTGCTGTAGTTTGATTGAAATTTAAAAACCATATGGCTGCTGAAATTTCGAATTTTTATCCCTTGGCATAATTTTTCAGTAACATTTATGTAATCGATATTTTTTTAAAACATATATTCCTTATAATAATTTTTGTGCAAAAATAAATTTATATTGACAAGATGATAAAACATTGTTATGTTTGCTTGAGGCATTTGATCAAAACAACAATAACCATTACGCGAGATTATATCCAATTTCAAGGGTTTAATATCGACTAAGTCTTTGAGGCGCGTGATGCAAAATTGCTCGTTTTCCGTGTCCATATGATCACTGGTAGGCTATTTTTATTGAAATCAAGAAGTATATTGTAATTCAATATTCCTCAACAGTCGGAACATCTAAATTTCGTTATACCACTTTCAATTCGCTGTCGTTCATTACAAGGGATTTGTGGCGAGTCAATTTTATCTCCACACAAATTGATTTTAGAATGCAGAATTATTATGAAAACAATGTATTAAGAAATGGATTATCGAACGTGTTGTGACAGACTTAGAATGTGTCGTAGATGAACGGCTTCATTGAGAGTTAATACATCTTAGGCACATACTGGTCTAAACGTATTTCTGCATGCGAAAAAATAGTGAAACAAAAATAGAATATGGTTTCATGGAAATTTATGCACAGAAATTATCAGTATTGCATCAAATATATTGTAGCTATCTTTAATGAAATCGCGTCGAGTTGTGGCTTTCTACTTCTGATATTTTTCTCTAATTTGGTAATTTTGAAGATAGAGTCAATCGCCAATCGTCGGAGCTATGATCTACGAGTACCTTTTCCTCGCAAGTCCATCGGCGAACCGGCTGCCTTCGAGAAATGTGGATAAATAGCAAGTCCATGCCATTTTATTCTTGGACGTTGCCCAAAAGTATTTGTACAAAATCAATGAATATCAAGTCTGTTGGATCGAAAATTTAAATTTCGTTATGCCGCAATTCTAAAAATTATTTCGCTATGTGTATTACTTTCCAATGGTTGTTGGGACGCAAGGTATAATCTCAATTCGATGAATGCAAACGGGCCGATTAAAACAGAACTTGTACGCGGGAATTTTCACTTTACACGACCCTTTAAGTACGCTCTTTGCAAAGCTGGCAACAGCACCTAAAAGGAATAACTCATAGGCACATATATGGCAAAGATCTAGAACAAAATAAAGTACAAGCAACTGCACCCTAACCCGAAGCTTCCAAATCCGAACAGAACCCTTATAATAAAGTGTAGTACGTAGAATTTGCTTTTAGAGACGCCAAACCCATTAATTACTTCTTCATTTCCTTTTGGTTGCTGCTGCTCCTATACATGCAGAAAACACGTTACAGTACTTCAAAAGCCCGGGCCAACAGGGTATGTGAGATTTATGTATGCTTAACATGTCTACATTTCCGATAGACAAATGTAGGTGTGGGTAGGGCTGGGCAATTCTATTCGGTGATTCGAATCGATTCGAAGCACAATATATTAGAATCAATCGTGAATTGTTCATAGGAACAAATATTTGCTAAATAGACTAGAGCTTTGATTTTTGACGACAGAATGAAATCGATTTTAGTAAAATTTGACCAAAATCGATTATATTTTGTCGTTAAAATAGGAAAATTGTTGCTTTTAGACATGGAATGTGAATTGAATATACACTATAAAGTATAAATTTCTTGATTTTCCCAATGTAGACAAGTTGTGATTGTGAAAATGTGATATTCGTTTTACCCAGCCCTAAATGTGTCTCCCTACTTCCCTCCAAACTGTAAAATTTACAGAACACAAAGCAACTCATTCAAGGCTCACTGCGTTATTCCACATGACAAGCCATTCAAAATCTTAACGATTGTTTAGTGTACGTGCGTCAAGAAGGTTGTCCAAATCAGGAACTTTATTTTATGAAGCATGAGCCACAGATGAACCACGCTTGGGCAGCATGATCCATAAGTGGCCCTTACTTAGGAAGATACGTTTTCAACTAGTTTTACTTAGATGGGTTAGACTGTTAAAAATTAATGGGGGTGGTAATAACGTTGTAATGGATTTATATTTAACTTCAATACAATGGTGAAATATTAAAAGTAATACGTCAGACAAACGAAAATAATTGTCAAAGTCGTCATATAGTCAGAATGAGTGGATGCTTGTTTACAGTAAATTCAATCTATCCAGTCAGACAATATCTTTCCGGACATGTTTTGCTGAGGATGGGTCACTGATGGAACGCGCCCTCAAGGCGCGGTCCATCTGTGGCACATACTCGGCAAAATAAAATTTCTGTCAGAGTAGTAGAAGCTCTTGCTAGATCTAAAATAACTTTTTTCCAAAAAACGCTTTATCAAGCATGGGTCAGCGATGTATTACACCGTCCAATCGCGCTCCATCTATGACATGCGGTTTACAAAATAAAATTACTTCTAAGGTAAGGAGAATTAATATTTTGTGTTAAAAAACGAATTCTATATTCGGAAAACTGTATAATTTCTTAGGACAAATGTATTTATAATTGAAGAAACGCGATCTCGATTTGTAATCATTTGACTCAAAAATGGGAACACGGATGGCTGCTGACGTCATGCACGAATAAATTGCTCTTCGTGCAAGAGAAGAACACAAACATGTTGACGGTAACTTTAACTTTAAGTTCTGGTTTGCCAGACATGCATGAACCAAAGATAGATTGATCTAGGATTCATGATGGGTATCGACGCATTCTTGATTTTTGCGAAAATATGTGTAGCAAGGGGATTAGGGACTTGGAAATTGGGAATCGAAAACCGCAGACACATCTGTCAAGACAACAAGGCGAAAGACCGTAAATGTTTCCAAAAGACCCAAAATTTGTATCTTAAATAGTAGTAGTTATGTTAAGTCTGTATACCGTTGGAACACGCGATTGAGACGGGTTAGGGGATTCATCTGTGGCTGATACTAGTCGGAAGATAAAATATCAAATAACCCGCTTTCACCATGACAATTTACTCCCATTATCAAGATTAAGAAATTTGTAGCTACGATTTCGCTAATAAAAATAGAAACAAGCTAATTGAAGCAATATACCAACAAGTCACGCTTCATCTTTTAAAGAGCGAATAAACATGAATGATTCAAATATTTTGTGCTTTGCATCGAATCCGCGAATCAAATAGCTAAACCCTAACAATTGGTTCTCACAGTGCTGAGCATTATTGCTGGGTAACCATATAGGGAAGAAAGAGTATTTCAAAGTAAGGATATTTTCAATCAAAATTATGTGGCTTTTATAATCGTGTATAACGAAATGGTAATGAGTTCTTGCGGTTCGTAACTCGTTTTTTATGTTAGTGAAGGAATTCATTGTTGTTTCAAACGAACTATTTTACCTGGAACAAAGCTTATACTATAACATGATTTCGAACATTTCGTGATTAAGCTCCCAGTCTGAAATTTTGTGTTCCCAAGCCTGCCAAGCGCACCCATCAGTGACTCATACTTGACAATACTGTTTAGGCACAATATTTCATGGTAAAGTAGAATTCGTAGGAACATCGTGACTTGCAGACGAGACACCCGACCCTCCTGAATTGGTGAAAGGGACTGAGGTAAATTGTTCAGACACGTTTAGTGAACACTAATTGATGTGAATTATTCTCCAAAATTAATCGAAATCAAGGTCTATTGTTCCAGCGATTTTTGACAAGTGATGGATAGAAGCGACTCTCTATAAAGTATAGATAAAGAGGATTAATTGGGAATGTTAATTTTTTTGACTATAAAGCATGTATATTCGGAAATATATGTTTAGGCGCCTCGTTTATAGTGATACTGGGTTTCACTACAGTCAGAAATGGTTTGACGAAACATACTATCAAGCATGAATCACTGATGGAACGCACCCATTTAAGATTTTCGTGGGTCTTCATCACGAGTATGGATTCAAGAACTCAATGAGAGCATACGCGTTATTAGAGTAATATTTCAAGGAACCACGAACTTGAAAGTGGAGCTCACATTTTGATGTCACAAAAATATTTCCACAACTTTTCGCAATTCCACGATGACAGCATAAGGCATAATTTCGAAGTGATCCATAATCAATGTTTGGTATATTCTGTACATTGTTTCAAATGCGAAATTTTTATTAGAATCGCACAAAAGATACGTGAAGTACACTGTAACAAAAAAATGCAACAAAATTACTGGTCTTTGACAGTAATTTTACTTGGCAATGTTGAAAAAATTCAAAATTGGCTTTTTTGGCCAAATTAACAGCCCATAATTGGCGCAAATCTCATCAACATAGCCTTTTTTTTTAACTTTGGAAATATGTAATTACTGCAAATGACCAATAAATTTACTGTATATTTGTTACAGTGTATAATATGCAATATAATATAGATTTGGTGCAATAAACGGCTAAAAATGGGTATCTGTCTTGTTCTATATTTATATTTTTACAGAAATTACAAATTGGTCGGGATTTTTAGAAAGGATCCAGTTAATATTCTTTTTTTGGTTGGATACATAAATAGCTACTTTTGAATAAGGCAATCATTATAAAATTTCGACGTATTAGTTTTTGCAGTTATGCGTATTCGAACTTTCACAATCTATAATTATCAGAACGACTCGTGTAGGAGCACAGTGATATATTACAGTTTTGCATTCAACGAAATAATTGAGAATATTTTGCCGATGAAGAAAGATTTGTGCCAGATGATGCTTGAAAACGGGGCTTTCACGTAAGTGAAATTTTCCGGCGTCCGCTTTTGTCAGGTGATCGAAGCCAGAAACTTTGAATTTTAGTGGTTTTGTAATTTAAACCTTGAGGGATTTTTTGTTCACTTAGCTAAATTTGTATTTATGAATATTGGGATTTATTGCCAGTCTTAGGTACACTGCGATAAAAGAGCAGTAAATCCACTGTTTTCTTATAGTAATTCTATATTTCCAAGGTTTGAAATCACCTTGTTGATGGGATTTATGACAAGTATGGACTGTTGATGGATCGCACCTCGGTATTTTTTACAGTGTATGTTGCCAGCAATCCTATTCAAAATTATGCTCCTTTTAAAAATGTACCGCGAATGGGCAGGTGAGTAGGGATTTGAAGAAATTTGGATCCTGGATTAGATTCGTACTGGAAGAAGTCATTGAGTAAGTATTGCAAGTTTCGAATATTCGAAAAAACTCATTCCCAATCGGCTTAAGATAAGTAAGGCAAGATGACAAAACCAAAAAACCACATTCTTTGTCCAAGTTCGGGCAACACTGACCAAGAACGAAATAGCCGTGTATACTTAAAATTCACCCAATGCTCAAAAATTTTCAAATGCTTGCTTTTAAAGTATGACAGTGACGGAACAGGAATCTAATAGAATCACAACAAATTTAGTTAAAATCGATTCGAAATAAAACTGATTCGAATCAATTCAATTCGAAATTCTAAAAATTACATCCCTATTTTCGATTTCTTATTTTTTTCAGGCACGGTATTACTGTTTTGATCCAGAAATTTCGTTTCAATTCACCAGTGCATTAAAAGGGATTGAGGTTTTAACCAATGTATGAAAGCAATGCAGAAAATTAGTCAAAAGCTTAGTACAAATACGTGACACAGATGGATAATTTTTCACAAGGCCGTTCTATCAGTAAACCATGCTTGCCTAAACCTGATTTTATTAAAAAAAATGTCTGATTGGTTATATCCATGTATTTCTGATTACTTGTAACAAAAAATGCAACAAAATCACTGGTATTTCATAGTAATTTACTTGGCGGTGTTGAAAAAAATTAAAATCTATTTTTTGGCCAAATATGGGGCGTTGATGAAACGCACCGGGAAGATGCGGTCCATCAACAGCCCATAATTGGCATAAATTACATCAACATCTTTCAACTTTGGAAATATACAAATACTGTGAATGATCAGTAAATTTACTGTACTTTTGTTACAGTGTATAATAAATTAAGAACTATAACGATGTGACCAATTTGCGGAATCCTATCATTGTATCGAACTCGAACTAGAAGATTTGAATATTAATAAACAATGTCTAAAACGACTTAAAAAAAACAAATTAATCAATGAAATGTCACTGTGCAGAAAATAAATAATGATTTATTTGATATTCGATACACGCATTCATGTAATGGGGTGTTTCAATAAATAGGTGAGAAGTAACATCAGACATAATTTGTGGTTACAGGCATGAGCAGAGTTTCCGGAAGGTTTACAATATCAGTAAAACAGAAAATGAGAGAGAAATCGTCAAAATGTTTTCAAAAAAATAAGTTGGGCGACGATAGAGTACGAGAATTTTGACTTCTCTATTACAAAAATTAGGCATTTTGGGAAATTAAAATGTAGATCAAAAGTGGCTGTACGTTATTTTTATGCTATCATAATTAAAGTTTCGAATTAATTGGGGGGGGGGGGGGGGGGTACACGCCCTCTTTTCGGAATAAAGAGCGAAATAAGCCAAGCCGAAAGATACACCATGAAAATTTCTCGAACTCAACAAGAAAAAATAATTTCAAAACTATTGCTATACAAAAATTTAGCGCGTGGAAAATTTTGGTTAATTTTACAAACATATAAAACAATACAAACAAGGAAATGGTTGCTTCTGTACGCGAAAATGAATAAGTTATTTTTAGCGTAATAGCGATGTTTTGGAACCACCTATGCGAAATTAGCATTGCGTGTCATTTTACTACGAAGGCATAGATTGAAGATGAACGGTACCTTGGAGTCGCACATCATCAGCATATCGTGATTGTTCAGAAAATCATTTTAGCGAAAAGTTTATTTTGGCAAGATAAGGATATTGAATATTTCGCTTAAGTTGCCATAATATCATACTTTATGATTCATATACTTCGTAATAGAATTATGGCTCGGCGCATTACTAAATGTTATTGCATGTTATAGACAATAAAAATACTATGATCAATAACGTATGTTCGGGTATGATTCTACATTCCTACTAAAGATAAAGGTAGACCGCAATGAAGATATATGTGCTATTATGCGGAATACAACACATTTCTAGGATATCATATAGCAAATTCCTCATACCTTTATATATTACGTGAAATTTCTTAATATGGTGTAACTCGCAGTATATAGACGTTGATTATGAAATTATGAAATAGAAATTGAGAATTAAAACATACCAGTTTTAATTAACTAAGTGAAAATTTGAAATTCAGGTTCTTGAGTTTAATCGAAGCATAAATCTACTCGTTTGAGAATCAGTGGGGATAAGATTTTGATGTTTGATCGCGACACTACCGAACGGGCCTTTCAGTAATGCTATTTGTTTGTATCGGAAGGAAATCAGATATACAGTCACAACGAATGGTGTAGTGTAGGGCGTGGTGAATTCGTAGAAAGTCATAAAATGTACGACAAAAACCTTGCAAAGTGTTACGAAATTTTTATCATCTTAATTTTGCACGTCAAACAAAAGTTTCCATAGAAAGCGTACATATTATTTTGGTTCATTTTTGAATACCAATGGAAAAATAGAAAGTAATTCTTTAGAGACAAGAAATTAGATTTTATTGGAATTATAATACGATTTGAGACAAATTTTTAAAACCCAGTTCGGCCTGCTTAGCGCTATATCCAAATTGCTCGTGATATATTTAGATAGATATATTTATTTCGACCTTCTCGTGGTATGTTATATGAAAAGAAATATAGCAAATATATACGTCATTAAATACAGTAATTACAAAGAAATGTCAGGTAGGTGGACATAACCGCGCCTGAAGTTTGAAAACGTGCAGGATATGTACATGCGCCCTCCAGACTTAAAAATGAAATGACATAACCTATAAAGTAATAGGGATAGAAGAACAAAATATGTATATATACAATAAACAACAATCACAAAAACATATGGATTAATGCAAGGACAACAACTACAGCTATTTATATTGTACAATAACGAAAAATATATACACTTGCAAACCAAGTGATAGTCAAGCATGTACCGAACGATGACATCGTTGCTCGTCTGTGGCGTTCACCCGGAATTGAAAAAAAGCGAAAATCTCCAAATTTGGGGTTAAATGTCGAAGGTGGATCACGTATTAGAGACGCAATCCATCACAGACATGCCTGAGAGGCCAATGCAGTTCGAAACTATTGTGAAAGAAAAAATAGTTGCATTGGTTTGCATGGTGTGAACCACAGATAGACCAGACCAGAAAGATCGATTATGTTCGAATGTATTTGAAATGGCTAAAAATATACCAAAACTAAGGATAGGAAGCTGTCTGATATTTCCATAACATATACCCAAATACAAAAGTTCGAATCGTTTCAAATTTTCCATTTGACTTGGCCTGTTTATGCAAAAATGAATAAAGAGAAAAATTCTCGAAGTCCGTAATTAAAATATATATATAAACCTATATATATATATTTCAAAATACATATAGTTCATCATAACAATGAGCTCTGTGAATTGAATATAAATCAAAAGTGAATCTGGTACTTTCAAATCTATTGTATAGCATGAATGAACTTGAAAAAAAGATTTGCCTTATAGTTTCATTGAATTACATTAAAAGTTATTTTTAAGATCGGTCAGAAAAACCTTACACAAATATGTTTTGGAAAGCATGGGTCACAGAAGGATCACGCCGCCAAGGCTTGGTCCATCTGTGGCTCATGAGTAACTAAAAAAAACTTCTGATCAGTAGGGATTTCCCAAGGCGGTATTTTGTAATCATAAATCTAAACCGAGAGAATCCAGCTAAAAATTTTCCCTTCAAGCTTCAGTAACTTTCTTAAAGATACAAGCCAGCCCGCAAATGATTTCCAATTACGTCTCTCACATAAAGATTTTTATTTAGAAACATTGTGCTACCTTGTTCTGCTTTCGTGATCCCTTGTCCGACCGGGGTTTTTTTATCGTGTTACCCTTTTTACAAATAAAAGATTTTTGAGTGCTTATAAATTTGAGAGGATGGTTAGAAAATTGTCACATGCTTTTTGTTAGCGGATGATAGCATTTTAGAAGTTTGTCTTTCGAGCAGCTAAGAATAATATTCAGAATGAGCGAATACAAACGCTTGAATCACGTATTTTTAGTTGAAGACCTCATTTGAAGAGTTCAAAAACATCATTACTCGGCGGTACAATCTGGCAATGGCCATACGAATAGGTATTCGAATATTCAGTCATAGTTAATCGAATATTTATGTTCATAACTTTCGAAGTTGAAAGAAACAAAGGGCAAAATAGCATTCTCCGTTATATACGAGTCTATTTTTTGTTTTGCTTGCAGTTTGTATGTAATATGATAAAGCAAAATAAATTGTAAATTAATAAAATTCTCAGAAACGTATAACGGGAATCAGCATGGCTACTAGCGATATGGACGAAACGGGAAGAATGTTAAATAACGATCAAAATTTTTCCGATAAGTCGTCATCAACATATCCTACATCTTCAAGTTTAACGGAAAATGCAAGTGGTTCATTCACTTCTGCAGAATATCAAAACAGTTCGTCAAATCTTCCGTCGATTTCCACCGACCGAAGCAGTGTTGGATGGATACTTTCTCAAACCGTGACTCTGTTTTTCACACTTGTGTGTCTTTACATAACTATCGCGATTGTATATCACAAATACAAACTTTGGAAGGAAATCAGATTGTTGAACGGAAACAAGTTCAGTTTCAGCTTGAATACTATTTCGTCTCGTACAACAAATATAAACAATAATAACAACGATGAAAGCAACAAGATTAACCAAAGAAGACGAGAAGAAGCTTTGACTATAGCTGCTGCTCGTGCTAACCAACGTGGCTCAACAACAACCATTCAAACGGCTCTTGAACTGTTGACAATAGCTTCCGCAGTTTTCATTACGCTTCGTTCCGCCTCTGAACAATTGAAGTTGTTTCTTTCGGATATTGACAATAATACATGCAACATCATCGCGGACATACACGTTCTATTGTACGCGTTCCCAGTGGCAACGATATATGCGTTTCTTTGGCTCAGGCAAAGAATACTATATTTTCAAAAGCCCTTAAGTGCGTTCAACTCCAAGAAGGTACGAATGGGAAGTATTGCTATATTCGCAGTCATGTTGATTGGTGAGATTGTAACAATGTTAGTATTCACGCTTACAATAACATATAAACCGGGGGATTTGGGATGCCTCGTCGATGAAACAATTCTTCCTCGCTTTGTTCCATGGTTAATGATAGGAGTATTTACGGTCACTTTTCAAATAGCTCTTTTGGGCTTGTATATAGGCCCACTAATTTGTATCAGAATGAGAAATGAAGAAGACAGCATTCGAAGACACGGAAAGGATAAAATCGGCGGGACAATAAAGCGAGTTTGCATAGCAACTTTTGCTTGTGTCATATCAGATATGGCTGCAGTGTTGGTGACAAATTTTATACCCATATCAATTGCATCAAATTTAATTTATGATCTTAATCTGATTGTGAATTTAATTGGAATAATTTGTTCATTCAAAAACTGGCGGCGGCGCCTTTTTCCATTTTTCACTTGTCACAAAGGCGTCCTCAAAGAAGCAAGCCAAATAACCATGGCTTCAACAGTATAATAAAAGTTGCAAATGGGCATTTTGGTTCAAGCGAGCGCTCTGGCCAAGGCGGTTCGATGAAAAGGCCATGTTGAGAGTTTCAGGTTGACTTATTATCAATGAAATACATTTCAAATCAACTCTGATGTCACTTAATGCATTACATGTCTTTTGGTTCAGTCTTCAAATCTTGATTTTTAAAAAAAAATAGACACGTTAACAACTTGCCGTTTCTACTCGGGAGTTGGTTTGTGGTAAAGGAATTGTTGTATATTAGTTAAAGAAAAATGAAACATTTCTGATATTACAAGCTTTGAACTTCCACCTGCGATTTCCAATATCTGACGAAATCCAATTTAATTATTGTTTGATTTTTTTCTGATTTTTATACGTTTTGATTTTTACTTTTACATCTTTGAGCGTTAATAAACTTCAATCAATAACTTACTTTGACTACTTCAGTGAATCTGCCTGAAGGGTATTATTGCAACGTACCATTTTACAATAAGTTGCACTCCTGAGTATTATATCAAAATATGAAACATGTCCACTTAGAGTAATAATCGTAACGACAGGATGCATATCAAGTCTACGCGTGATTTATGCCGTTCATTTCGATTGTAAGTAGATTCGCTGTGCAATTTTGAATCAATCCAGAATTGACCTTTTTCGTTTCATATGGCGAAAAATCCAATGTTCTATTGTGAATAATAACAGATATTCAATAAGTATCATGATTGGAGAATAGAGTGATGCTATTTTTCTAGTAAAGATATAAAATATGTCATACCTGATGTTGCCACAACGATACGTCGCAATGAGGTTAATTTGTGGCCACAAGAAACCGTAAGGTAGTATTTTTATGATGAACGTCGATATTATTCTGCCATTCCAAAATTAAAAGGATATCCCTATCAAAAACTTTATCTTGCCCAAGCATAAGCCAACAGTTCCAGCAGTGACGCACAAATCTTCTGACCGGAATTTGGCACTGTGGTCTATGATACTGCAAAACCCTCTACGATGCATCGGTGTTATTGCTGAACACAGGTGAACAACTGATTTTCGGGAGTATTGAAGATAAGGAATAATAATTCAAAAGCAGTAAATGAAAGCCGGATGTGAAGGGAAATTCTTGCCTGTCTAAGTTTGAAAAACGGCGATTTAGGCCCAAATCTGAAAGTTCCAAACATTAATTCTCTTTTAAAAAATTTAGCATTTCCAAGACATCGTTATATCACTGCAGTAGGCTATTGCTGTCGAAAAAAGAAAAATTATTGTCGGCATAGTAGAACTTCGATATCCATTTTACCCAAGTGGCTTCAAGAAAAAAAATAATAGATTAATCAAAAACTTCCGGTATCTTAAAAAAGTCGCAGAAATTTGAAGCTCAAATTCGCGTTTTCGCGATAGCAGGAGAACAGTGCAGATGGCCTATTTTGTATCTCTAGCGACCCCACGCGACGGATCGATATATGCGCCGAAAGACAGAAAATAAAACTTTATCTGATTGTAAATAAAACACGTCTACTTTACTTAATTTTGCTGTACGTTTCTATATTTCCCATTTCAGGAGCACGCCATCTGCATAACTTTTTGAAGTTCACCATACCCACGAAAAATTAGTTTTCCCCAATAACATAACAACCTAAATGCCATTTTCTAGTCTTTAGATCTGACGTATCCTGTCGCAGTGGTGACAAGATGTGAGACGTTCGCCTCGTTGTCCCCGTCTAGCTGTCTTTTATCATTACTCTTCCTTCCCATAATTTAATTACGCTCACACGTCCTACAGAAAATCTGATTTTAATGAAAGACCGTATATGAGTAACGAAAAATCAATACATCTTTTGGTAGCGCAAACAATATGTCGTTCCGGGTTTTTCTAGGAAGGAAGCAACAACTGTGTGACACTGCTAAACAAATGTCCAAACAAAGAAAATTTACGATCGATTAATTCTTATTTGGCTTGTTTTAAAAAGGAGCAAGGAAAATTCCTCCTTTCTATGTTAAGGTGAAATTCGGACGATGTGAGGCCACATGAAGGGAAACAACCAGTTGCAACTAATATGGCCACTGGCGTCAGAAGCGGGTGAACGAGGAGATGCCCCCTCAAGTTTTAGGGTGGGGTACACTGATATATCGTTTTGTTTTTACTCCAAATAGTCTACTTTGTAACCAAACAGACAAAATCATTTCACATATCTGCAAGCAAGGAGTGAACCCTTAATAAAGGGTGAAAGACTACAGAAGAGTGTGCGTCTCCCCGTGCGATAGTGAAAACATGCACCACTTCTTTGTCCTTTTTGACAGCCTCTTACCAATCGCATGAAACACGTGCGAACGAATGCGATTTTTAAAATCATTTCGAAATATTCCAGAGTTGAAATGAAATGCATAAAACCGGACGTAATTATCATCATTAAAGGGTATCGGAAGCATATCGCTTATATATATAGAACGGTGCAACTTCTCAACTAAATTTGACGGTTGATATCAACACAAAAAGCTCCAAATTTATTGTTGAACTTTGTACATATGGTTATACAGAGTAAACCAAAATCAAGATTGCGGACGGATGCAATTTACAATAAATTATACATGTTACACCACAGCAACCGGAAGTATCTTTTGTTAAGTATGTGTCACTGATGGATCGCGTCGATCAGACGCGATCCATCACTGACCCATGCTTGACAAAATAAAATTTCTGATTGAAACGAAAATATTTCAAAAACTTTTCCATCATTTCAGTGTCAGCTATGAACATTTCCTTGACCAAGCATGGAGTATAGATAGATTTATAGCTTAAGCTTGGTCAAGGGTATTTGAAAATATATAGTTCATTTTCATAACCAGCAAAAACATCTCTATTTTCCTGTTTTTTCGACAGTGCGCTGTGTTCAATGAATTATTAAATAGAAAATTTCTCTTAAAAACGATCACACAAAAATAAAAAATAGAAAAATAGAAGAATATTGGGACAGTTCAATACATAACATGATATTACGACACCCACACGTGTTGTGGAAAATAGGAGATTTATTAGAATACAAAAAGTATTAAAATCTAAATTATCCTGCTAACGGTAAAAATACAGGTGGCGTTTTTGCGATGCCAGTGATAACCAACTAGAGGTCAGTGGATCAAAATAATAGTGTTTGGATTTTAGAAATCTTGTTACCTTCAAATCAGTCAGAAATCTTAATTTGTTAGGCACGAGTCACAGATGGACCCTGTCTTGTCGACGTGATCTTTCTGTCACCCATGCTTAACAGAACTGTCTTATTGAAATATTTCTTAATAAAAAAGCAGAGTATTAAAACAAAAAAAAATGAAAACATTTTTGAAAAATTTTTTCTATCGATTTTGTTCCCCTTATTAAGGGTCTAATATATGATCCTAGCGAAGTACAAATCAATTCCTTTGGATAGCTCTATGAGCAAGCAAAAATGTTTACAATTTCTTTAATTATTTTTTCAAAATAGTACAAAAAAAATTAAATATTGTTTGAAGAGGAAAAAGCAGATATTTTGTGTGAATTCAAGAATTTCGAATGGCACCTTTATTCAATTGAGGTCGAATGCTTCGCTTCATCTACTTCAGCAAAAAAATCTTGCTTTGCTGAATAGAAAGCAAAAGATTAGTGAGTCAGTTGATTTTCCACCCTCAATAAGATAAATATATACAAAAACCGAATAGATATTACCCATAATATTTAGTAAACAAATATGTCAATGCAAACATTCAATAGTTAACAAACATGGAAGGAAATAAGCATTGGCAACAGCATTCAAGTACGGTATGTATAATTCAGTGTAGGTAAGCAACAATGGTATTAGAGTCGAAAATAATTAGCACAAATATGTTTTGTTTAAGTATGGGTCACCGATGGAACACGCCGCCAAGGCGCGGTCCATCTGCGACACATGTTTGACGAAATAAAATTCTCTGATTAATGAGATTATCAAAAAAATTCCAAATATATATTTAACATAATTTACCTAATAAATGTATAAACAAAATCCAGTTGTTCAACTTTTAATTAAATGTCATTTGATTTTTTGACAACAAATGGTGAGATGAAAATATCATCTATGTACAAGACAAAGAATGTCAAAATGAAGAAAATGTGGGCCACCAGAGGAATATACAATCATAAAGCACTATTGCATGAAAAAAGCACTAAAAGGAAAGAACAACGATTGGTATTTGAAGGTCTTCGAATAAATAATAAGAGTGTATAAAGAACTTCATAAACGTCAACAACACTATGAATAAGTAAGAAGTGTTAATGCTTTTGGATATTTTTTGTTTTATTCCAAAAAATGATCACAAGTTTAGGACAGATACTCAAGGAAAATATATTATAGCAACCCAACTGAGGATAGATCTGAATTCTGAAAAAACAAATTTCTAGGGTATATGGCACTGAAGAAGACATATATATTAATATAGAAAGATAGAAACAGACAAAAGAGTGAAAATTTTTACATAAAACCCTATTTTGATAAGAATTGTTTCCAAACAAACAGGCAGTGGTGAATCGTGGAAAGACTGGGCAAGCTGAAAGCATCAAATGAGGTTTAATATAGTTTTAAAAGATCATCTGGCTTAAATTAGTACCATACCCTCCCATAACAGGCTGTGCATATACCAGCAAAATGCCCAAGAAGACTGGATACCTTGTGTAGCTTCAGGGTCATATACGAGGTATGCCAAACTAAAATTGGGCTGGTTACCTTGAAACTAATATTCAAACCAATCGGAAGCTTATCAGCCCCTTTTTTCAAGCAACACAAAGTCAGATTGATTCGTCCATTAAAAAGAACCTAAAATATTCGTTTGTCGAGTTTGGGCCACCCAAAGATCAGGTTACCAAAGTGATCAATCTATGCTGGATCCATGGATGAAATTTGCCGGCAGCAGAGGCCCAAATCTCAATTATTATTCTTATTTGCACCGCCATCCTTACCAAACTGCAGCTCGATATAAACAAATCATTCAATTCATCCCTGAGCAAGGATGAAACCACTGCCTAAAAAAAACAACTAATGGCAACTTAATAGCAAAGAGCTACTAAAAGGAGTGGTACCAGCAAATGCACTCAACACTGAAAACATCCCAAGCGGAACTTTACCACCATGGTTAAGTGCAGCAAGTGATATACGCCCTGGGAAAATGGTAAAACCATATAAACTACAACACTGTTATTTCAATCTTATTAAAAATTGCCTAGAAAGTGTCACAGATGGGCTAGGCCACAATGGCGAACTCGCAAAGCAAGGCATGAGAATGATATTTCTGAATGAAAAGCCATATTGTGACATTGAATACCTGTGCGAAGTAAACAAACATATAAAAATACAATAATTCATAACAAAAATAATCTCATCTATACATGGCAAACTAAAAGTGATATTATAATTCGTTCATAATCAAAAACGGTTTTAAAACTCAATTTCCAAAGTAGTAATAATCAATGAAAGACTATGCTTCATAATCAACATTGTTACCAGTTTTAAACATTCCATCTATAAGCCATGATGAGTTGACAAAAGACTCTTTTATTCAGAAAGTTGCATTACAGGTACTGGTGACCAAAACTGAATATCTTGTGGTTTCAGAAAGGAATCGAAAAATTTTTTCCGAATAGAATATTTTGAATCGAAGTCATATCATAAACAAACAAAGACAATACTTTATCGGCTTATAACTTAGATGAAAGTTCACACTTATTTTTGAAAAAAAATTTAAATTATCATTTTGTCGATTTCGAATTGTTGCAGGATTCGAATCGAATAATTTAGGATTCGAATATTCCGAGTCGAATATTTTGGACATCCCAATTACAGGGTGACAGAATGTGTATTGTTTTTCTTTGGTTGTCCAAAATGTTCATGTAATTTTCTTTGGATGAACGAAAAAGCTTCAAAACCATCGACACTGCTATGAAGCTATTTCATAGCAGTATTAATGATTTTGAACGTTTTTCTATTTTGGTCTCAAATGTCTCAAATCTATTTTTGCAATCCAAACCGATTCTGATAAAATTTTATTACGTGTTCAGGCTTGAATAGTACTTGTAAATCACTGAAAATACTTCTGGCACAGCTAAACTATTTCTAGGCGACAAGAAAAATGCTCAACATTCCATGAAAAGCAAATTGCAAAACTTTGATAGTTCACTGCGTTATCACAAATTTTAAATATTTTGAAATGCCAAGTGACCCAAACTTGGGAAATATTTTGTATAGAAGATTTTTGCCATTTGGGCAAGGCACCACGATTTATAGCAATTGTACACTTACCAGTAAATGAAGATTGGCTATAAATAACAATCGGAAACAATATCGATAACACTACTTAAAGTAATGGTAGTTGATTTATCATGCAACAATTCCAAAACAAATACGGTACACACACATGAACTTATGACAAAAAAGTCCATTTTCCCAACAATTGTGAAATAAATTTGCATTATATCACTTATATTTGACACTTTTAAAAGATCTTTCAATAAGTAAGATAAGTAATTACAGTAAAGGGTATATTTCATATTGTCAAATTATGCATTAATATCATTCAATTGAAACTTGTCCAAACTTGGCAAAAACACCCTTGCAAATAATAATATTCAAAACTATTAGGCTAATTTCTCACTAACGGTTATCAGCAGTTCTGAATATTCCATAATCACTCATCTGACAAAACATATATTCTGGAAATTCTTATAAAATCTACTCATCGTCAGTTTCCTCTGCATGAGTGGATACCGGTTTAAAGTGAACGGAGAGAGGTTCATTTTCCGGATCTTCATCTCGTTTCCACTTTGGATTATATACAATGAATCCAACAACCATGATAAAAGCTACCGTAGATAATCCAAGACAATTTCCAATGATGGCTCCATGAGGCAATTTTGAGTATTGTCCATTAGAGAACCTGCATAAAAAGAAGGGCCGTTCAAATAAAGTAAAAGAAAAAATCTTAAACACGATACATGTTTGCAGAAGGGCATTCTACAGTACTTATCAACTTTGACATCACATGAAAATACCTTTATATAGCATATATATACACCTATATAAATGATCTAATGATGTCCAGAAAGAATTGACTGGAGAAGTAATGTATCTTAAACTGTTAACCCTACATATATAAAGGGTTGCCAGTTTAAGATACATTTGTTTTTTTAATCGAAACTTTTCCGTCAGTTATGATCACAGTATATGAATAGAATATGATTACAGGTACTTGAGTAGATTACAAAATGAATAAACAGTGGACAATTTATTCTCTTTCAATCAAAAGATATAGGTTATTTAAGGTGGATACGAGTCATTGAAAATAGACAGGTATCTGAATAAATTTGAAATCAGTTGTTCAAGAAAGTTATCTATGTTGATGCTGACTATTTATATCAGAGCCTGGTATACACTTGGATAAATCTCTTACACTCCCCTATTAAGCTTATGGAAGATTATTCATTTCTATTATCCTTTACATACCAAATTTATTTTGTTGCATCACAAGTTTAAATCTGTTTTTGAGGAGCAATGTACCGGAAGTGTCATTACAATTGTGATTAAAACTGTCCAAAATATTCGATTAGATTCGTGATTGGTGAATCATAAATTATTAGATTCGATTTTCCTTGTGATTCGAAATCAGCATATTCAAAAAAGTGTACAATTTCAGAAAACAGATGTATATTTTGATGTTTTGAGAATTTTCTGAGCAAATATTTCTGTTTATTTATTATAATACCGGAGATTCGGTTTGTAATAATTATTCAATTCGGTTCTGAATTCAACAAATATTTGATATTGGCCACCCCCAATTGTGAAACCAAATATAAACTTCTTTCATTTTAGTTTTTATTTTCAAATGGCAACAGCGTGTGAATTTTTACGAATACTTGAGATTCGAGTGTTTGTCTGTCTCTGAATATATTTTAGTATATGTACAAGTTTTAGCAGCAGCAAACCTTTTTAAAAGATGTGTTATATAATTTAGTATTAAATTGACTTGATGAATTATGCTAATCATTCATTTTGGTTAATTTTTCTTCAGCACCATTCAAGCAGTGCCATCGCCAATGACAAGATCCATCTGTGGCTCATGCTTGACAATAAAAAATTCTGATTGAATTAAACTATCACGAGAGAAAACATTGATGAACCATGCTTGATAAAGCTACCAAGTAACATATGTTTAAAAGGAAATCATCCCATGCGGCAATTACACTTGCGTATTATATTTATATTCAGAAGCTCATTTGCTGACATGAGAGGAAAAGATGATCAATTAAACTGTCATAAAGCTGTCTAAGACCATTTATGAGGCATCATTAAAAACGTATGTTTTTGATTCTTATAGCAATATAAAATTTGATAAGTAATAATGAAAACGTGACAAAATGTTTGATTTTAGCTTTTATGTTGTCAACATTGCCTAGTAAAAAAGTTAGTCCGAACTTGTTTTGTTAGGTATGAATCACTGATAAGTGGCGCCGCTGAGACGTGACCCATCTGTGGCTTATGCTGGCAAAAATAAAATTACTAATTGGGGGATGTGTTCGACTAACCATTTTTGGCTAGCGAATCTGAACTAGATAAATCATATCAAATTTTTGAAGGCTGAAAGGCAAACAATTCCAATGTAAGAAAGGATCAAATTGTACTTCAAAAACATTCCCCTGAATCGATGGAAGTTGAAAATTAATCTATTATGTAGCTTCCTATTATTCATTTGATGAAAATAACCTGAAATTATTGTGTGCATGATAAAAAATTAGATAGATTCTGCAGCCAGATAAATCCATATCTTGATTTAAGAAAAGTCGACGACAAAATATTGCGATCAATACTGTGACTGAGTGTGTCCTATAAATATTTATATATATAGTCACTTACTTGAAAAACAACTTTTCTGTGACGCCACTAATTGACGCCATGGCCATCATGAATAATATTGCAAGTCCAAAATATTTATGAATAGGCAAGTAAAACTGCCGCTGTGCTATAACCAGTCCGGGAAAAAAGAAGGTCACGAATCCAAATACATACTGAAAAAAAAAACAGAAAGAAGCATAACAAATGATCGGAAACATAAAGCAAAATTTGATATTGTGATAGCAGTTTATTGACCCAATCAGAAATTTGATTTTGTCAAGTAAGCACCACATATAGACAGTGTCTCATGAACTCGATCCATCAACGACTCAAGCTTAGCAAAAGGTGCTTTTACACTGATTGGGGAAGTACTAGTCACATTCAACTTATGGATTAAACCAGTGTTGATTCATAAGTAGTTACCGTAATAATCGAGTGGCACTTCATGAATTGGACAAAAACATATGTTTCTCTTCTACCGATCAAACAAAAATCAGTGTAGTATAAATTGTGAATTGATTTTCTAAGCACTAAATAGCGATGGTTCAAAAATTTAGCTTTCAAAACATTTTTGAAAATTTGACATGTTTCAAAATTCAGACTTATAAATCATCATTGTTTTCAGAAACCAAAATAATTTATAATAAATAAATCTGAAGACTTCATACAATTTTGATCCTCCGGCAATCAAAATTTCAAATTTTATCTCCCCAACAAGTAATAATTGCCTTTTCGTTTTTCAGAAAGTTTGCTCTCGGTGACCATTGGAATAGCTTACCTTTTGCTGTTTTAGCGATACAAACCACAGAAATTCCGAAATAAGTTGATTTCATTAGGACTGCATCAACCATAAAAAGATTTACAAACTGTTCCATATAATTTTTATATGTCAAATTTCACAATGCAGTGTCAAATATTATATGAATAATGAATATCTCTAATGAGATTTTTGAATTTTTTTCGACATCCGAGCACGGCAGTTGGTATTCTGCAAGTTTATGACACACTAATAAAAAATCAATACATACTTGCAAGCAAAATAGCAGGAAAGCCATCATTCCCGTCCAACTATGAAGACTGTACATGTTTGGGATGGGCGGTTTTGCAGAATTATGAAAATCAAAGACAGCGACGAGTCCTGTTCAAAAGTATTTAACACCGTTACGTCAATACTCAACTGACTAATAAAAACCTGAATAACATTATATATAAATTTATATTCTCTGAGTTTTTCTTAATGAAATCAAATTTCTGAATCATCAAAATCCCAAGACATTCTCAAAGAGGACATCAGATTGGCAGAATGTTACATGCTCTGCTACTCAGTAGCCTGAAGAAAATCAGCTTCATTAGAAGAAAATTTACCAAATGAACAATATTGCATGATATATCTTTTGACAGAAGGTGAAAAAAGAAGGTGACACTTTTTTTACTATCTAGCAGCAACAAGACTGTAGCAGTGTTAATGGTTTCGAATCTTTTGTATCTATCTGAAGAAAATGATGCACACACTTAAGACACCCGAGGGGGAACAAGATTCTATCATCCTGAAGAACATCTTTTAAAAAGATATCATTAAATTGCAATGCTTTTAAAAAACATTATAGCTGAAATTGATCATTTCCAATCATCTTAGAAAATTGAAACGAATAATTTCTGTTTTGACGAATCCTGGATCAAATCAAAACCTTTATTAATGTTGATTAATTTAGTTTGGATAAAGTTAAAAAAAATTAATTTAGTGGATTCAATTATTTTTCACAATTTATTCAAAATTAGTAGGCACATGTGGCACACTCCAGAGAATTTTTTCGTAAAATTCACTCAGAGCAAGTTTGCAAGAGACTTATTATACATAAATGAAAAGCCCGCAACCACTAATGGACAAAGCTTCGCATAAATGCAGGAATAAAAACTAAGAAATTTTCATTCCTAAGAGATATTTATTGTCGAGAGTTCACAATTTACATGCAACAAGTTCGTATTTATAATAAAGTTAGGTTAGGTTAAGATAATGATACACACTAAAATCACATATAAAATTTTGGTACACCCAGCGAGAAATAATTTGTCCGAACATGTTTTGTAAAGTATGAGTTCCTAATGGATTGGGCTGCCAAAGCAAGATCCCTCAGTGACTCATGCTTAACATATTGAAATGTTCGATTCGATTTTGATTTGAATGAAATTTAATAATATATATATATATATTTATAAATAAGAAAAATCTTACCAACAACAGCAGTTACAAATGCAAGTAAATGAAAGAATCCATGAATAACTTTAACAAATTTCTTATCATGTTGACTGAAGACACGAAACGACAATATTGCTGAAATGTTCAAATGAGAATATGGTTCAAAATTACAAAAAATATATACATGCAGTTTAAATCCATACTACAAATATTTAATTTGTACCCGTGATGTTTACACGAATTAGATCAATACGCTGTTTAAACAAGGGAAAGGGGTATAAATAATGCCTCGGTAATATGATTTAGTTTTTAGCAGGGCCCGACTGATATTACTTTACCCAGTACTGATTAGGGGTCCCATATTTTCAGATTTTAAATGATATTTAGCTGTTATCAAATCAATACTGGCGCAAAAAAAAACCAATGATTTTGAACGAACAATAGACACTGGTAAAAAGGGGCCGATCCATATTCTCAGGAATCTATCAAAGCATGTCAAAATCAACATAATGCAGATATTTTTCATTAGTAAAATTAAATCTTAGTATAAAATTTGACTGAGATCTTGAAATTTCTTGGTTTATTTTCGAAGTGAAGTCATTTTTGGTGTAAATCTGTCAAATCTGCTATAATAAAAAAATAGGTGATACCGATTTTCCTGAAATACGGAATGCGAAAATGGGGGTGATATAACAACTATGCTCTCCTAGTTTTTAGCAACTATTAAATGTGTTACACATTACCTTCGCCATATAAAAGTATATACCCGCAGACCATACACAATGGGTGTAAATTGAATTCTTTACTCGTTCCATCCCATGCATAACCATCTAACGTTTTTGACGTCCATACCACCACAAGTGCAACCATTATTATTGCAAGTGCCTGTTACATAAAAAAACATATTTTTCAATAAATCATTAGCAAGTTTTAGCTTCCAATTTGGCGTCACAGTCTAACAGACTATCATATATTTTTATTTAAAATCTTGGAAATATTTCTGATATTTCAGTCAGATATATTGCATTAATATTTAACGTTAAAAAAAGATTTTGAGTTCAAATTAAATACAATACTGAATAGTGGTAATAAATAACTGAGTTAATTAACTTTCAATCAAGGAAAGTATTTCAACTGCCTATTAACAGATTAATGAATGTCTGACTATCAAGCTTGTGACAATTTTTGCGAATTTTACTTTTAAGCCAATGATTACACCAGTTTACCGCTATTTAGATCAACACGACTGCTATTGCACTGCTGCACCAAAATCCGTAAACATCTTTCCCTGAGATTTGACAAGGGTGCGAATTTACCAACAGCGATTCCAGGACAATCATAAATGTGTAGCTCAAAGCATGTTACAAATGCAGAGATAGGCTATGTCGGTAACTTAGCATTGCCAGATGACCAGAACAGGATAGATAAGCAAACCTACCTAGTTTGTACTGTGTTTGTTTGAAAAGTGATGGACTATAAAAAAAAAAAAAATTATACACGGTACGGTACTGTAAGTTAGTTAAGTTAACTGGTTAAGCTAACCTGGGATATTACAAGTAATATTAAAAACGATTTTTTCTGTGATTCATCCATTCTGCATTGATCCAAATCTGGTTCAAAGGTCGACAGATCGAACGAACAAATGAAGCAATGATCAGTTGACCTCTGTCAGTCCTGAGTCTGTTTCTCTCTTCTGTCTTTGACGAGTTCGGAGTTGCACCTGACAATCCAGAATCTGCAATGATACAGGATAGCAGACGCGGAGCACTAGTGCACATGCAAGCTGCAACAAGTCACCCGCTAAACCTTAGCTCGAATCAAATTGCAACAGCAGAACAGGACCAGGGACACCTTCTCAAGTACATGGGCCAATCAATATTTTACCAGCACCTGCGTGAAGGAGTATAAAAACGCTCGAAAATTTGCCCATCGCGACATCTCGTGGAGGCATTTTCCTCCTTTTTCAGTGTCTTACTCAGGATCGACCAAAGTGAAACTATATTCACTTTGGGACAGACCATTCCCCGAAAGCTTACTTTATTTTTTGCATTCGGGTTAGTAGCCAATTAAAGAAAGGTTTGGATGACGTAACAATGCAAATTTAGGCTTTCGCTCAGACAGATATTCACTCAGGCCTTATTGAACTTTTCATTTTTACATGTAGACAGAAAATCAGGGATGTTGAAGGTGGAAAAGGCGTTATCCACCAATGAAAATATATTGGTGTTTGGTGCACGTTTTTAAACTTTATTTTAGGTTTTATTTACTTTCTTGATGACTCTGTAACGCAATATATATATATATATATATCTGTATCGCCTTTTGTGTCAACAGAAGTGTCGAAATAAACTATGTATGTCTATATTGGCTCGATAACTTGACGTTGGTGCTGTGCAGAGTAAAAATCTCTACTGTTAGGCATGCTGAAAATGGCAGTTTATATATGTTTTAATCGACATATAAAAGTGACAGACCAGGCATGAATAGGTGGGAAAAGTCCTAGAGATGTGGTGGGAATATATGGAAGTATTATCAAGGTGGCCGTAACATTTCACGATGGTTGCATTGGTACTTATTGCCATAAAATGACCCTGTTCAGACCACGTGGCAACAACATAAAAATTGTTAGCTGGGTTTTTGTTCGCGTGTTCAACAAATAAACGCGAAGCACACCTGTAAGTGTAATTCATTAGCACGTAAAAATATTTGCATGCATTTTAGAAAGACATGGCCGAAAGAAATCTATATGCCCTGCAGATTCGTGATAATTCTGGAATATTCAAAAACTGCACCCATTGGGCCTCATGTCAAAATGAAGGTTGCTGCCTAGCTGTTGTTGGTATAGACTAGTTGTCCATCAAGGCCTAACGTGTTTTAAACCTCCCAACCTATTACAAATAAATTTTCTTGATCTCTTGTTGATTATGTTGACACGTATTGTACAAGATATACAGTTAACTTAAAATTATCCAGAATACAATTGAAGAACAAAAAACAGCAGAATTTGCCGTCACGTCACCAGGAGTTTTTTAAAGCAACTATCGGCATACCTAAAATAAATCATCCCTAGAAATAGGTTAAGAATCACATAATCTCGAGTACTGACTGGTACTTGCAGTTCGTCGGGTAGGAACTAATAACTTTTTTTCTTATTGCATAAAATAAATAAAGAGGCCTGGTTCAGGTTACATACATAGACCTACATGCGTTTCCTGAATCTGTTGGAAAATACTAAAGTTAAAATACCGTACATACATACAGGTGGTTGAAATTGAGCCCGAGGTATCTGTTAATGGCATTGTATTAGTCCTGACTAAAAAGGTTTTATCGAATGATTAATGTTGGCAGACAGTACAATATTTATTGCGGAACTCTTGCAGGCAATCAAAGTGCAAAATAAGGAACACACACATATATAACTCGAAAACATTTAAAGTTCATCAGTAGGACGAGCACCGTGACATCACTTAGAAAATGCTGCGCTTCTCTTTCTCGTAAAAATTCTAAATCAAAATGCATACATGCAAAAACATAATAAAAAACGTCAGAAACTATTTGGGCCTGTAAGTAGACTGGCTAAACAAAAAAAAGTTCAAGTTTTAAAACAACTACATTTAGGCCAAAATAACCCAAGATAATATTTTTAAATCCTCAAAAATAATTTAAAAAGATCAATTTTTCGCTATTATGGACGAACCGGTTGCGCGCAAAAATTTCGAAACATTTATATATCAGCAATTGTAAAAACGCCATTTCGGGAGACAAGATTTTCACATAAATTGACAAATTTTTGATTAAATTGGACCTCACATGAGCTACACAGACGAAAATTCTTGGCAGAAACGTGCCTTTTCATTGAAATCCACCCAATGGTTGAAAGCAGTGCCCAAAAAGAGCCCATTAACGAATTCTCTGATGACAGTCGTCTATACATAATAATGTAAAACCAACAACCACACTGGAGACATTCTTTACAGAACTGATCTGCTATGGTTTTGTTCAGTGGGTGATATCTACCCTTGGTAACTTTGTGACTACCTACCAATTCTTTTATGACATTCAGGACACATAGAAATGATGCAATTCTGATTCAGTATCCGTAAAAAGGCCACAGATCGCTTAGGACACATAGAAATTATTCAATTCTGAATTGATATCCGTAAAAAAGGCCACAGATCGCGCTGAGGTCGCTATAAATTCTCTGAGAAATAGATTTCAGGATCAGGTATCACGTAACATATCAAATTTGTTTCATGTCATCACTTTTAATGGCCTGAAATGACGTGTTATTCACAAGGTTAGAACTAGATGTCAAAGCTATTTATTAACCGATATGTGCAATTTGCTTTGCATCGATATTGCTATTTATTTCAAATAGCTGAAACTTATATTTCCATTTAAATCATGTAACCAATATCGACATCAAGCAAACATTCGAAAGTAATGCCAAGTAGCTTCCGTTTTGAGTATTAGAGCAACTGTAATCTTATTCTGAAGCGTCCGTACACTGGAGATACAGAAGATTTTGTAGTAGTCCGCTGATGAAATACTTCACTGGATATTACTTCATAGACTAGACGTCTCTGTGTAATGTCTCTTACACAGTCAAAAATATTTTGCAACTAGTTTTATCGAGCTCAAGGCACTGATAGATCGCGCTGTGAGATGCGGCCCATCTGTGGATCATACTCTTCAAAAATAATAAAAATGATTGGATACTAATGCAGCTTTTCAGGTGGGATAAATAAACGTTGCCCCAAAATGATGATAGAGAGCAACAAAATAGCATTAAGAAAACCCCGCGTATGTGTTGTTTTCTCATATAGAATATTATTGAACGACTCATATACAATTTATTTATTGTTTAAATGCTACGATATTCGTTTTGCCTTCATATGAGTCGCTAATGGATCACTCTGTATTCGGGTTGACTATGAGTTTTCAGTTTCTATTGCAAATTCATTGCACTTGTTACAAAAGAAATACTGTAATTGAATTTAAACACTAAATATTAATTTTGTAAATGAATTCACTACATCATCATAATATGCTACGGAAAATCGACGCCACCCAATTTGCGACCACATTCCAAGTCAAAAATATTCCGCTCAAATAAGTTTCGTCAAGTATGAGTCACTAATGGATCGCGCTGCTTAAAGCGCGATTCATCTGTAATTCAAGCTTGGCAAAATACAATTTCTGATTGGGGTAGCCTTCATGCTGGCATCGCAGGTGTAAGATTTAGTCCGGGATTCCAGCTCAGCAGTCTGTTCTCACCATTTAACCCAGGGAATAATAACTTGGGTAAGCTCGGCATGATCTGGAAATTATCTATCATTTTTTCTCGAATTCGTTCTGGTTAACCTGCCCTATAGCTCCCTATACTTTTCTATCACTTCATCATAATACCTTCTCAAGGAACAAATTTTTTATTTTTATGAAAACATATTATTATTATTATCATGTGCCAACAAACAACAATAGTAGTTAATATATCAAGAAAAGTAAAAGAAAAAATCAAGAAAAATTCAACAAAATCAAACATAATGAAAGTAAATAATTACAAAGGGAAATATGTTACAGCAGCTGAGCATAGAGCGAATTTACATGCCACAGCTTGGCTATTTTACGGGAATCTTGATTTGAGATTTTGTTTGTCTCCACCCGGGGCATCATTCTTTAACATTTTTCCTCTCTATACATCCCAGTTAGGGATTTGGTTTTGCCAAGCGTGGGCAACTGATGGACCGTTCCTCAGCGGCACGATCTATCAGTACCCATATTGACAAAACATATTTGGTCAGGTATTCTCTGATAGGGATTTTCTACCAATTTATCTGAAATCGGCAATGTCGCGTCATTTATATTTCTACTGGATTGGAAAAATTTGCACTTTTGCATTACTGCTCAAATGACTTGTAGAACACGCCACAGAGACGCAATCGATCTGTGGTGCATTATTGAACAATTTAAATGTTATATTATGTGACTGCAAGCAAAAATTATGGGAAATTTGCCCAAAATTTGACAAATTTCAAATTATGTCATTCGAAGCTGCAAAGATTGAACTTAAATGCATTTATTTGTAGTCTAATAGGGCAGATAGAATTAAAATATACAAGAAAGAAACGAAAAAGCGAAGATACACCTTTTTCATTAATACCCCGATCCCTTACTTTACTTTCAGAATTACTATTTAAGTATACGTCATTTATGTTCTAAGCACACCATTTCGGATCTATGCAATAATTTTGATTTCATCAAAATGCTATATTTATGACGATATGGGGCGATTATAAAAAAATACTAAAACATAAGTAATCTGATAAATTTTGGTCCAAAAGCTTTTTTTAAATGAACCAAAAAATGACACAGATATGAGAATCCAATATGCTCGTCTTGGGTAGACAGTCAATTTTATATCTAAAAACGTCATCCTTGAAAAAGATTATTCGATTTTTCTCGAAAAGAAAAATAACAATTCTGAATCTGATCGAATTTTCAAACTTTCTTCGATCAAGATTAAAAAACAAAAAATACAATTTCCACATTTTCCTTTTCACAAATTATTTTAAGAATTTGACAAAATATGCGCTGCAAGCCTTTTCTTCTTAAATTTGCAAAAAAAGCAGTATGCGCATGCGCAGTGGTAAAATCGGGAAGACAATATAAAGACTGAAAGTTGAGGTGACGCGGTTGAGGCCACAACACGAAAATATAGAAAATAAAATAAATTTGAACGGTGAAGTATATTATAATATAAAATAATGTTGATTCAAAGAATATGAATATTTATAATAATGAAAATATTAATAAAGAACAAAAAATCATCATAAAGCGCCCGTTTATTTTTATACTAGAATATTTATGATATGATTTGAAAAGACGATTTACTTCGAACTGTATAGAATTGAGGATTATGAAGACGAAAGTTCAAAACCTCGTACGTACTACAGTACAGACTGGTTATATTTTATATGCATTGCTTTGTTAAGCATAAGACACTGATGAATTGCGCCGCCAAGGGCCGGTCCATCTGTATCTTGTGTTCAGCGCAATTTGAGAATTATAAAACAAATTGGCAAGTACAACAGAACCAAAGAAATTCATATACGCGTTTTTGAACTTTCACGGCTCGATTTTACGAAACAAAATACTTTAAATTTTTACTTTGAATATCACGTTTTTCTTCCATTATTAAAAAATGTATGTACTGTCCACAAATGGGTTATTTGTAACAAATTTAAACTTGATATGACGCAGAATAATAATAAAGGTATATTTATATGCGATATTGCGCGTTTAGCCCCAGAAGTTGTAGGCTGCAGTCTATAACTTTGTCTTGTAGTAGTTGTTCGTATTGTTGTTTTTGTCGGTCTAGGTGAAGTTGTACTATCCTGAGGTCGTGACGTAGATGTGGTGGTGTATGTCCAACTGTTGATAATTTCTTTAGAAGCGCCCTTCGCGTTCTCACCTTCTTTGTGAAAACGCGTGACGTCACTAAACGCGCCGCGTGCTGATGATGCATAAGAAAGATCACCTGTCATCATTAAATCGAAAACACACGCTTCGAAATAAAAGTTTTTACCGCGAATTATGTTTGAGATACTGTTTCCTTCATCGCGATCGCGGCGTCCGCTTTTACCTGAATACGGCCTGGGATCGTCTCGCATTAGTTCGTTTTTATATTTTCGTCTGTGACGATGTCGTTTTCTGTTTCTTTTCGATCGAGAATATGATGTGGAAAAGTCTTCGTCGATAGTTTGTGAAATTTGCATCCACGTTGTCGCTGCAGGATCAAGATCTTGTCGGTTGTTTTGTCGTCGTCGATTTCGACTTTTTCTTGGTGTTTTCCCACCCGATCTAGGAGTACTTCGTTTTGTTCTGCTTTCATTTATCACTTCATCCTTCTCATCTTCTTCTTCGTTTATTTCCTCCTCTTGCTCAGATTCTTTGAGAAGAATCTCTCTACATCTCTTTCTTGCATCATGTTCAGAGTACCTTATTTTTGGTTTTGATACTAGTTTAGGTGTGTCATTAAGTCTTGTAATTTCATCATTGAGTCGAATTCGTTGTCGTTTCGGACAACCTCGAACACACATCTGGTGATTTCGACGATCAATTGGACTGTTGACGATTTCCTCGGGCATTCGTATTGAGAATGACAAATGCGTTCCAACCTGGAATTTGAATATGAAGAAATTATAAGAGTGAATAAAAGTGTACGTTTTATAATATTTTCGGCAGCAAGTATGTGCGTTTGTTATTATTATGGTGCTTTCATTTACATTTGTGTACCCAATAAAAAAATGTCACGCAAATGTGCTAACTCACATTTTTTTAGAATTCGAAATTTTAAATTCCTTATATATAAACTTTTAAGCTTACATTTCGAACAACTATTGTCGTTGCAATAAATCTGATGTCAATTTGGATTCCTTGATCTTGTTCAGTTTTTGATAAATTGACGCTTTTTTCCAAGCCACTGTGTGATGTTCCGTCAGTGAATGTAACCGGGAGTGATTTTCTAGCTTCGGCGAGGTAAGTCTTCTTCTGTGCGCAATCACCAGAATCTTTGATCATGACTGTCAGCTAAAAAAGTAGAATGATAATTTTTATTTATAAACTGCTGTGAGTTGTTGACCAGTTAGACATTTCATTTTGTCACACATGGGCCACCCATGCTTGTCAAAACATGTTTTGACTTTATGTGAATTTTTTCCATTTTTTGTTCGAACTTTTGCGTCAGTAATAGCTATTCACCTTGAGGTGGCTGAAATATTACAAATGAATCAGAGAAGTATTCAATATCCAAATGTAGAAAAATCAGAGCTATATTCCTCACAAAAAGATTGATATAAATAAAAACAGTGCCAATAGTATTGAAAGTGAGAATACGTATACGAGAAAACGAAGTAATATTAACATCTTTTGAACATGTATAACATGATATTATTATGAATAACTCAGCAATCAAGTGCGCGATATATATGAAACTTTTGTTTTTCATACATTACGCCTATTCTATTTTGGGGCAAAAGCTTAACTGGCGGTTAAGCGTTGTCAAAAATATTATTTTCCCGAGCAGTCCAAATCCGAAAAATTTACCGTTTGAACGCGCACGCTTAGAATACAAAAAATGAATACGGAATTTGTTTTCATTCATTCCAAATACGATGACTAATTGGGTCGTCGGCTTTGTTGGGGCCAACGGGTGGTCCTAGTACGGAAGAAAATAATATTAAGAAGATCGAAGACGAGTTTAATTTAATAAACATGGCTACGCAAACGCCGGAAGACGCGTCGCTCGGCGATATCGCTCGTAAGAATTGGATATTGGGGAAATAATTATAGAAATAGTGCGGGCCATTTTTCAATCATAAAATTTTTTGCCTAAGCATCTTTTGTTAAGTATGTGTCACTGATGGATCGCATCGATGAGACGCGCTCCATCTGTGGCGCATACTTCACAAAATCAAATTTCTGATGAGGTGGAATCGGAAATTTTTAGAAGTACGAGTCAAGTCACCAATCCCATAGCTTTAACAAACACAACAGGGAAAAATTAACATCGGAACGATTAATCCGTGTTTCACGCTCACTGGCATATAATATAATAATAATTTTTTTATTGGTTACAATGAATATGTTTCGACATAAATAAAACAAGCTGTATCGTGGTTTTCAAATGAACCTAGCATATGTCAACCGGACGAATGCCTAACCCAAAAAGCATATTTATGTGTGTGCTAAAAAATTAATCAGCCGTAAAGATATATTCGACTTAAATGTAAGAACTGATATCAACAATGGTCAAAATGTTTTGCTTTTAGAATCGAATTGAATATGGTTTCGAATCACGTCACGAATACCGGTATTCGAAATAAAACACGTACAATAACACTTGCTAAGGATCACAAATTACAATGAATTTTTTTTTTTGCTACTTCCTATAAATATGTACGTCTCTGACTGGAGATTTTGAATCGTTGTGAAAGTCAAACTAAATGGTTGGTTTATAATTCGGCGAATCAATAACTGGAATTGTTTCGATAAGACCCAAAATTGTCAAAAACGTTAGCTCTTTGAAATAAACCTGCTCATTTCCTTATGTCGCCGTTGTTGTAACGTTGCTTTTAGTTTGAGTGCTGCATTCAATTTATTTAGATTATCTCTTTTGAAATGGTAACCCTGACATAACCCAAAACCCGTGACGAGTAAGACGTAGGTGGAGAAGATGTTAATGCGGGTGGGAAGCAACAATCGCCACTGTTGGAATGAATTGGCGATCCAATACAAGATCTTTAAACTTGCGATAAATCAACCCATTGACCTTCCTGCATCTAACAGTCCAATCGATTCAGATTCAAATGTTTGCTTTAAAACAATTAACAAACACACGGAATAACAGGAAAGATAACTACGTTTATTCGATGCATTATAATCCTGCTTACCAATACCCCTGTTTACGTATTTGTTTCATTTTACTTTGCTCTCATAAACAAAACTCGATAGGAAGCACGATTGTTCGTTGTATATAATAATGATGGATGAGATTCCATATTACGCCGGTAATCAGATTTTCGCGGGTTTCATTGAATTTAAGTTCAGTCCGAAAAATTAGCTTTTCTTCCGAAATATTTGAATGGATTTACTAAACTTGACTTTTACCAAATTGGAAATTTAAAATTTGGATAACAAACAATGAAATTTCATCGTTTTTAAGAGTTTTATTAGTAAAAAATCATTTCTTTTTGTTAACCCTGTGTTGATGATGGAGCGCGCCGTCAATGTGCGGTCCATGGAAATCCCATGTTGAACGAAAAAAATCATTTTCCGTCCTAATATCACAACAAAACTTAAAATTTACTCTCAAATTCCACCAAATTTTATCTGTTTTTCCATAAGTATATTTAGGTAAACCAGTCCCATCAATCACATCTGAATTACCGTCAAAAAGCCAGGTGTGCAACCTTGCGAAACACACACTTTATCTGATGGAGTCATTGGTCGTGAGCACGGTAATAGTAATAAAGGGTTTTTATGAATCAAAATGAAGTTCGTGACGTCCCAAAATTGTCAAAAAATCGAAATGACAAACGATTTGGTTGAAATATGCACCCCGCCACACAAACCACGCTAAAGAGCTGAGATTTTTGACTTATGCGTGTGACCTTGAATTTGCCGGGAAACTTGAAAAAGACAAATGCGTTTCGAACATGAGGCGATGGAAATCAACATCATTTTGGTACCTTAATGCAAATAGCCTAGCTAAAGCTGGTTTTGGGGTCATTAAAACTTTACTTCTCTGTCATTTTCATTTTTGTTTTCTTTTGCAAAAGAAATTTGAATCGAATTACAAAATTTATTTTAAGTGAGAACGAACATTGTATTTAGCCAAAACTAAGTTGGGACTACAATAAACTAAAAATTTGATTTGAAAATAATTTATATAAGATTTTTTCCCAAATTGGGTAGGTTTATCGACAAAATTTTAAATTATCCTGCAGAAGGGGCAACCCTTATTATTACATTATTTTACGGCCTGCGCCGCGTTTTATTACTTCAAAAGAATTTCAGTGCTTGATTTTTTCCATTTGCAGTCGCACATTTTTGAATAAAGTCATGCACCATGAGAAATTGTCAAGTATGAACCATAGATGGATCACGCCGCACGCGTGATCCACCAGCGGTCCATGCTTTATAAAACATGTATCGATTTATTTTTTGAATTGGGATCTTCACCCCGATTTGTTATTGGAATCATTCCGAATCCTCAAGCTGTAATTTGTCAAATAAATCATCGTGTGCGTAAATGAGAACCACACTAAACCTTGTCACAAGGGGTGCTCAATTGTTCATTGGCCTCTCCATCTGTCACGCTGAAGTGCGGTCAAGTATCGTAGCAGCCTGGGTTGCGTTGTAAATAAAATTAGCTTGGACGCGGAAATACGGCTGCATTGGTTCTACGTTGATTTGTGATGTTTTTGCAATTTAAACAAATCCAAACATTTTAAAAAGCATTGCTTGTCAGCAAAACGGTATATCTATCAAATTCTGGGGTTTAATGCCGTGTCCATAAATGGAATATTTTAGCTTTGATTTGAAAACGATTCATTCCTAACACGTTTTTTTCCAGGTAATTCATATATGAATACAAAAAGAACTGTTTTTGTTATATTTAAATTCACTCTGAACAATGTGGGAAGATGAATCCCTGAGAAAAAACTCACGACCCCCGATTCTTTGCTTTTCATGACAAAATAAATCAATTTGCCCATTTTCAATATTACATAATCTATTTTGGAATACATCATGATTTCGTCGCATATCCAGCATTTTTGATATAACTCCAAACCCATATTAAATAGATGATAAGTTCCAGAATATTGGTCTACTTTAATATGGAATATGGAAACTACGTCCCGCATATAACTTGAAGACACATTTTTCATCAATAACGCAAACATATGTGTTAAAAACAACTCGTTTTCAAAAAGTTTAGTTATTCGCGCTCAGCACCCATTAATCATGAGGAGTTTTGCACTCTGCGACGCTTTAGCTTTGTTTTTCATTTTATTTAACAAAATTATTTTCAAGAAGAACAAAAACGTTGAAAATCCGGCCAGCTAAAATGTATTCAAGTACAATCGAATCGAAGTTCTATTGTGAAGTTGCGCACTTGGGCGTGTGAAGAGGGGGACCACTTGATATATTCTGGGTGTGAAGTTGTCGAGAGAGGTTTAGAGCGTTCGCATGTCGACTGTTAAATATACCCTTGGTGAAAAATACTTCAACACCAATCAGCTAGACGAGTTCCATCGAGATATGTTTTGTCACTGATGGATCGCTCCACCGAGGCACACCTGTGAAGCCGTGATAATAATACGTTTTCTCGAAGGATTATATTTCTATAGTACCCTCGGTATCAATCTTTCAATATAATGATTTCTTTTATACAATTTATTCGGATGACTTTCCTAGATATAGACAAATTTTGAAATATGTCGTTTTGAAGAAACTTGAAAGAAATGTTCTGTTTCAAATAAATAAGTTTTACCATCGCTCAAGGCAGATAACATTCACAGCACTTTACCATGGTGGTTCATTTCCGTTTGGGGTGTTTTCCGTTTAGAGTGCAGTTGCTGGTACTGCATCTTTTAGAAGCTTAAGCTTTTAAGTTATTGCTTGTACAGTTAAGGCGCATAAAGCAAGTATGCTCTTTAAGCATAGGTGCACAATTTAAACGTTGTCAAAATTACTTGAAAGATATATATATATATATATCAGGGTTGCGCAATTTCCAACAGAGGCGATTCTTTTGTCACGCATAAAGCACAGGAAGACTGGACAAAGGCAGGTGATCCCATATCAAAAATCTCGGATTGAACGCGTTTTGCCGGCGTGATCTATAAGTGCATATGTACTTGATATAAGTTACTTAGACATGAAGTGTATGAATATTTATGAACAGATTTTAATAGTTTTAAGGTTCAAACTTTCAACCTCGGTTTCTGAAACCATTTTCAAATAATGTCTTGAAATCATTACCCAGCATCTTGTATTTTCCCATGGATACTCAGCCGCATACTAAATAAATGGATTTTGAAAATTAGCTGTAACCGTTTAAACTGGTTTAACTGGGCTTTTGTGATCTTTAACATATCCAATTTCGGTCGCATGGCATTCATGTATGTTGGATTGCTGACGCAAATTCATGTTGCCAAAGAACAAAATTGCAATTTTTCTTGTTGTTGTATTTCTATGTATCCAATGAATAAAAGCGGCAAGTATCTTCAAAGAGAAAAATTGCGCCTGCCGTGTATTAGGCAGTTTATCTCCATGAAAGCTAAGTGGTCTTCAAACCAGAGTTTGAGATTAAGGGCTGTCCCATTTGTTATCAGCTGGTGTTTGCTATGGGAGATTCATGGGCAAAATGGACAAAAATTTATTTTTCAAACCCAAAACTATTTTTTAACGTTTCACTCAAAAGCTTGAAACGTTACCGTTATGGCACAAAACTATACGGAATTTGATATTCCGTACTCCCATTAAGGCAAAGGCGTGAAAGTCTAAGATTATCCACCTAAAAAGGTCTTTGCGGCCCCACCGCTTCATTTGATTGCCTTAATCGCATTTATTCGCACCTGTTCAAAACGTTGCCTAAGTAAAAACATGCGACGCCACTGCGTTAAGAAATACTAAAGTACTCAACAAAAATTAGAATAGAAACGTAAACATTATATACTGCACAGCTTCCTGATTCAAACACGGGACCTTGATTAAAACACGATTCTAGATGCGATCCATCCACAACTGATGTTTGGATCAATTTTATTTGACAGGAAATCTTGGTTAGGTATAAGCACACGTTATTCATATTCTATAAAATCAATGTAATATTTCCAATTTTTCCCTAAAAAAGTGGCTGATATTTAAATGGAAATGGAAATGATGAAAAATGAAAACTTGCTACCAAAAAGTTTTGCTTTTTGTGCCATTTTAAGTGCTTTTTGATTTTTTTCGGCATTATCAAAGCTTTACCCTATCAAGGTCGATATTTGGTATCGATTTTCAGCACCATGCCTAATAACCTTGGCAAATATTTTTTAAAAATAAAATAAATTCTTAAACTCCTTTTTGTTGATAACATGATACCGCTAAGTGGAATACATAAACATTACTTATCATAAGCATCTTGCCCCTAAGTCAACAAAAACGATATTTGAGCGAAAACAACTTAATTGCTAAAATCGCCTATTTATGATAGCGTTCAAGCTCAAGTTAAATAGGAAATTCGCTAAAAACAAATAGAGTCTTTTTCTGAAAGAGAGTTTAATCAATCATAACAAGGCTGTAGAATTTGAATACAAAGGGTTGTATATTCAGGCTTATTTTGTACTATATTCCCAATTCTTATCCAGTATTTATCGAACAAAAATCCCAGTTGTACCGCCACGGCTCGTTCTTGACAACTTCAAATCTGATTGGTGTACGCAAAAGAATATTATACTTTCAATTTAATTTTTCAAGCATGCTCCATTGATGTTATGACAAAACTTTTCCAATTGGTTACAAGTTCTTGAAAAAAACTAATTAGACTTTGTAGTTTGAAATTCAACAGTACAAATAAGCTGTGATAAGACCAGATTCTTAAAACGCATCGTACTCCGATTTCAGCCCCAGAAAACCTCGAATTACCCATGCATATAACTTTTAACGTTGGGTCCCACGACCTTAGAACTGAACCAGATTTGATTTCGTACCCCACACAAATGAGGTTGTTTTTACTGTGGATTTTGAGAGGTTTGGGACTGTCGGAAATACAATCATGCTATGAAAAAAATTCAAAGGAATTCTAACACAACAAATAATTTGAAATTCATCCCGTTAGCATTTGCAGTTAAATACGCCTTGCCAACATCACCTAAGTTTTTCCTAAAAGATCAGTACATTGCTGATGTATGCTTAAAGGAACAATATTAACTGATATAAGAATATTGAATTTCATTAAGTTACACATTATTTGAATTTTTTTAACAGTGTTCACGCTCTCGAATATTTAAAATGGACCAAGCGACAAGGTCAAAGGAGCACCGAGTAAAATTGACGTAAAGAGGTCAGTTAAGAAGTTAACTCACTAGAAAGGGTTTCGTTTGCATTGACAAATTTGAGACTTAGTGGCGATTTCACAGTTCGATGGGCGTTGAAATTTCAACAATGAACTTCATAAAACCATGGTTTAATTCTTCCTTCAAAACTTGAAATTGTTTAAATGAATATTATCGTTATATTAAAGCTATTATCGAGTCAATCAGAAACATTTTATTTAAACGTACTTGACAGGTCACTGATGGATTGGGCTGTTAAGGCACGCACTACTTTGACTGCGTTTATTAGGGTTTATTCATTACTGAAAATGATCCAGCAAATGCCAAGTTTTAGATTTTGAAATATACTTTAACGGAAGTAATTTTTACCAAAACGACATGCATATATACATGGTAAATAGAGGTTGAGTAGAAACCCAACGCCACTTACCACAAATGGAAACCCCTTGCTATTCGTGCCAAGGTCATAAGCTACGTTAAATCCATTCCAATACTCAGCCAAATGGGTCGGGAAACATGGTTATTATCAGAGTTTTAAGCTACAATTTACGGTAACCCACATTTGCGAAAAGGAGTTAGGTTACTTAGGTGTTAATTAGAGCCTTCGTATAACCGGTACAATGTAGAAGGCAGCACTCGTGATGAGGGTCGCGTTGGTATTTTGAACAAAGTATTGTCATACCTCAGTCAGAGTTTTCATATAAACCGATACACGTTTGACTAAAATTTGGATGTAATTGTGATAATAGTTATATTTGCCTAGCATTAATTGCACATGTATCGCGCTTTGGAGCGCAGTTATATCCGTGACCCATGCTTCACAATTTGTCGTATTTGACTATTTTCGGCGATAAACGGAACATATCCTCTGTTGAACATAATGATTTACCTCGAAAAGTAGCAGCATTTTACTAAATTTTCATGAGCATATTTGAGGTTAAGTATTAACTCAGCCAATAAATGATGAGGTTCTATCTAAATACACACATATTCACACTGTACAAGAAATTCAACAGCGAGATGCTTCAAATGTCGACCTCATGTGTTACTATGTTAATAAACACTGATAATATGGAGCCGGTATATTTAGAAAGACTGACAAAATTTCTTTCGAATTGTGGTGTTGCTGTGCAACGTACAGATGTTTGGATTTAGTTATTTTGTGTTTTTCTTGATACTTTTTTTTTCAGTGAAATAAAGATCACACAAAACTATTGACAATTTTAAAATAACGCAAAAACGCGGCTATGGCCATTTTCATTTGCCACATAATCTAAAATCGCAATTTTCAATTCAATAAAGTAACGAATCATAAGTTTAATTTTATCAAGCAAGAGTCACACTGGCAGTTGGCGTGAAAATGAATCAGTGACCCTATTAATATTTGAGAAAAACTCTTAAAGCCTGATAGCCTGATGTAGCCTGATGATGTATAACGCAATGTGAGGGTCAATATACCAACATTCAACATTTGAACTCCTGGCCGGGAGAAAATTGAACGGAAATCGTGTACATTCAGATTTTTCCCCGTACAAAAACCCAGTTCACAAAATCTTGCGTAAGGACATTGCGTAAAGCAAGAAGTGCGGTTCATCTTTACTCGTATATGACGAAGTAAAACCGAAATATTGCACTGCGCCACTTTATCTGGTTTGCTTAGGTCGGGTTTTTGGTTAGCAATTCGATTTTGGCGCACCAAAAATTATGCTCATTGTAAAATAATCTGATCCAAGCCTTGCTAGGGAAAAGGGCCGCTTATTTGATCAACTCATTCAAATGACAAGCTCATAATCTAGCTCTTTTGTCGTAAAGAATTGCGGTTTGGATCCAAGGCTTGATAAATACAAGGCAAACTGTTTGATTCAAAGGCGTTTAAAAAATTCCTCACCATCGGGTGTAAGGTTCCAACACTAGTCTTTTCATATCTTGTTAATGATTGACGAGAATTTTGACCGCAATCATTTCCCATATCACTATCCAACCAGATCGGAAAAAATTCGGCAAAACATCTTTTATTAAGCATGAGTCACTGATAGATCGAGCCATTTATGCGAGGTCCAGTAATGACTCATACTTAACAAAAAAAATATATGCAATTGAAAAAGAATGGATCATGTATGGCACTGAGATGATTACACCTCAGAATCATGGTCCATACAAGGTTCATACAAAACGACGCTTAGCTTGGATATAAGCTAAATGGCTTATTTGAATTTTAACGAATGTTTCCGCCTCGAGATTTTACGATCAACGATTTTCGTGTACAAATTTAGATCTTTGGGGTCTGCATCTGTATGAATAAAAATTTAACTGCAGAATTTCAGCAAACTGTCGTTAATTTTAATTACTGTCACGTTCCAAAGTTTTATTTTCAATAGAATTTTTATTGCGAGCAAATACCTATACGTTATGAAAAATTATGTGCCGTTCATCATTGTTAATAAGCAATTTTAAACTTGGGAACAAAAATGGCGAGTGAAGTGACAATTAGGTCATATATTTGTTTGAGGCAGTCGCCCCGAAAAAGTGTAATAAAATAATATATTTTTACCAAATATGTGTTACAATTAAATGAGTGCAAGCAAGTGCTGTTCTGAATGCATCTAAAATAATTCTACTTCATTTTAGCTCATGAACTGTATGGTGGAAGGTAGATGTAGCTTCGCCTGTCCCAGCTTAAAATCAGACAATTTCTATATTAATTTACATTAACGCAAATGTTTATATAACTCACAAAAAAAGACTTTTTATTTAAAACAGGAGAATATATTCCTAATACCTGTTTAACTGTATGATTTTTACATTTTTCGCTTTAAATTAAATTAAAGTTTAAAACTTCGTGTGAGGTAAGCGGAAAGCGATCCAAGTTGAAAACAGACACCGATGGTGCTTATTGTAAACACAACACTTGTTATTGTTTCGCCACTTTTAACGCTAATATTCTTTTCAGAGCTGGCGTTAGAAAATTAAAGTCAACATTGATTGAAAACTTTAAATCTTTTCATAATATTTTCTGATAAAATTGCTTTCTAATAGTTCTAAGAATTGTCGGCGAGATCCAATTAGTAGCCCATGCTTGGCACATAAAATAAATACAAATTGTGAATCAAATTTCAAAGTAAATAAATATGTATCGATGCAAGGATTGCTCCTTGCTTCTTCCAACATAGAAAACATCGAGTTCAATCGCTATTTTGCAGATTTTAAAAACAACACAATCGATTGAATGTACTGAACATTTGCATGTTATTTTATGTTTATTGTTTAACCAGTTCGATTTGGCTTTGAAATCAATAGTTCTGCTTATTAATTTAACACATACAGTATCAGGAAGTCGACGTGTCAAATTTAATCCAAATTTACTAGTCCAATACAATCTCAGTTTACCGAAATCAAAACTTTTTCAAAATCCATCCGCATGGATAGAAAACTGTATGGATAAGAGCGCCATTGGTTGAAATATCTCAAGGGTTTGTGGACGAAATCGCATAGTAGGAAACACAAGTCGGTTATTTGTTGGTTTAATACCAGAATGACGACACTTTATCGGCGTGAATAAGGAGTTTTAATATCGAAAACATTGGTTTGTGTGAATTTAGATAGTGAATAAGCGCGGTTGGTTGGGTATGGTATAAATTTGAATGCACGCTTTGCAAAATCTATATGGCACATGGTACCACAGAAAATTTCGTAGTATGTTTTCAGGATTGCTATTTTGGTAGCAATTTCTCACTAATAATATGTTATTTTCGCATTTTGAAAATTGTTAAAATAGCAATGAACTCCCAATTGGTTATCTCCGATACAACATTGAATTGCATAGATTTGCTTTTGCCATCTCCGCGGTAACCCTTTACAATCCACTCTCTTTTATAAAAACTTTTAAATGAGTTCGTGACTTGGCTTCAAACCTATACGCGAATTTGGCCCGATCTCGTTAGTTAATCACCATGTTCAAGTACATCAAACTAGCAATCAAGTACCAGCGTTCTACAAACTCGATAAGTAAATTGTTACAATGTTAATCAAACTTTGAAACAAGACCTCGAATAGTTTGAACACTAGAAGTGGTTACCCGTAGTGTAATTTATCAATATGTAATGATGTACTCAACACATTGACTATGCAGTTCAAATCTCTTTACGGTATTGAGAAAGATAATGACTGAGGCTTGAAAAATGGATTTATAAGCATACGAAGAATTTCATGCAACATGAACCAAACACCGGTTCTGAGCGTTTTTATACGTCGAAAGGCGAAAATATGAGGGGTGGTAGTCGCGTGACTTTTGACCGCCCTAACGCTAAAACTAAAAACAAAACGACAGCCTGTTTAAGGATCTTTATATCATGTTGTAAGCCATAACATCAATTAAGCAGAAATTTTCTGCTTCTGGGTTTAATATGGCGGATGGTGTTTGCATGACATTTGACTGGCCCACGAATAAACAAAATGACAGGCTGAATATGTTTACGTCCGTTATAATGTTAACTAATTAGCAAAATGGTATACAAACTAACATACAAAAGCCTTTTCTGAGCGCTTTCAGTGCAATCAAAAGTGTTTATTGAATTCTTTTTTTTTTCAATTTGTACGAGAAGCCGAGTGAAATGTGTTGAATCTGATGTTGATTTATAAATAAGTAAAATGTTTTCTCAAAAAACGTTTTCCTATAAAAAAAATTGTTTTGTCAAGTACAATGAATGCACTGATAGGCCGCGCCTCACCTGCCGCGATCGCCCAGTGGCTCAAACTCAACAAAAAATCGACGTTAATATTCAATTAAAACTTGAAATTATTTACCTTCGATATGGCTGTCGCTTCTGTCCTTCCTTGAAGAAGACTATTGGTAGCTTTGACGACGACATAATCATTTTGAATCAAAGTCCACGTCCCATTCGCTTTGCAAGTATGAAATTTATCCGAAAACGTCCTTACATGAGGATCGCCAAAAATGCTACAAAATTTATATTTCGATTTTCCAGCAAAACTACATTTGTTTTTGGTTTTTGTTTTATTCTGTTTTCTCGCAACGTTGCGACTCGCACAATTTAGTTCTTCTATCTTTTTTAAGTTGACTGTGACGCTGGTGTGATACAAAAAAGTACCTCGACACTGGATGACCATTTTATTGAGGCAGTTACGATGTGCGGTCAGAAGACGACATTTTTCGTCCACATTGTCGGTGTCGGCGAGATTCCGAAATTTTTCATTGCACTTGTCAACCTGGCAACGCTTGGGTTCGGCAGAATTTGCTGTGAAGGAAAGAAAAACCGTTAAGAAACTCGGTGAATTAAGCAATTCTCCCCGTCACTAAATGTTTGTTACAATAGGTTTTTGAGATGCCATTTTATGAATAAGCATTTGAATTCATTTGGATACATACATAACTAGAGCATTTTGAATAGTCTTTTTTTAATTACGACTAATGTGACGAAGATATTGAAACATTTTTGGTCAATATACGCGACGTTTTCACAATAGTATATAAAGGTATATGTTCTATTGTTGAATTTTTGTTATTCAAATTTAGCTGGCACAATAGTAAAGATTTCATTTAATATTGTGTCTGAAAGTATACTTAAACTGGAAAGCTGCAGAAAAAAAAGAAAAAAAATCCGCTCTTCCATATCGTCAGTCAAATCTGCAGTTGACAAAAGTACAATTCAGTGAAACATACCCGCAAGTAAGCCACTGTTCTTTATCGCTACTACTTTATATTCACAAAATATTAAATTCACAAGTTTTTAAGTACCACCGTATAACCCATCTATTATGGGGGATATGATATAATCAGTTTATGCACCGCAAAAATGAACAATACACGCTTCCCCTTACGACCCCAAATCAATTTTGACTTTGAGTGTTCCCCCGAAATGAGTTTGCTCCAAAAACTATTTCAAGTTAAAACAACAAAGCTGCGGCATGCCCGTAATCCACCTTTAAAGCTTTTAGCAATTTTAAAACAAAAAATAGAGTATGTTTTCAACCGTAATCTAAATTTGGAGTAAAAGGGGTTTGAGGTTATATCACCACATATGAACGTATATGTACACAAAATTACCCAAATTCGAGCGTTAGAGAACCTTTAGCTTGGCTATGTTCGTGGAATTATAATGGAAGGTAGCAGCTCCGTGTAACGTTATGACAAATTTATCAATTATTTGGCATTTAGAAAGTAATATTCACCAAACCCAGTAAATTGTTTTTGTCCAAAGTTGTTTTGTTGAGTATGAGTGACAGATGGATCGCGCTGTCAAAGCGCGGTCCATCTGTGACCCATGCGTGACAACAAGAAAATTTGATTGGGTTAAGACAGAAATCACACAACAAATGGCCAAAACGTCCGGTAATTATTCGTGAAAATCTGTCATCTAAGTGAAATTTCAAAGCGCCTAGAACTTTTATTCAATTTACCCAGATTTTATGCATTCTCTCTTAAACAAACAAGGAGGGTACATTTAGAAAGGTAGGGTACGTCTCCTCTAGTATATATAACAAGAAATAGAGTGTATATACAAGCCTGAAACGTATAAAGAACGCACTCATCGGTGCGAACCATAATATATCGTTCATGCTTGAAAAATATGCGTTGCGCATTTCAATCACCGTTCAAAACAACTTAACATAACTGTTTTCTTAATTTGACCGTGACCGAAATTAACGTCATCCGCCAAGTTAAAAACACAGTTTTATATAAAATAAAGCATGCCTATTTCCTAAGTACGTAACAGTCTTAATTCGAAACCGGAATTTTTAAAAACAATTAAATAGACCTCTTGAAGATATATCCTATCAACGAATATTTGCGTAAAACGAGAACGAAATAAAATCTCTAAAAAATAGCTTATAACCTAGCAAAAAGTTCAATTTATTAAGTATGAGCCACAGATGGAACGCGCTTCATCAGCGCGATCCATCAGTGGCACATACTGAACAAAAACACGTTGAGGCAGATCATTTCATAACTGGCTAATATTGAAAAAAAAGAAATATATATTTTTATCCATTTTATTATGGAAGTAAACGAAAAGCGAAGAAAGCGGTTCGTGAAACCTACAAAGGAATTTTTACCGAATATCTAAGTCAACACAAGGGACGTGACGGTAGACCAGATTTTGTGATATAAAATTAAAATACGCTGATGACTGATACGTCGATCGACCAGCACAATGGCGAAAAGGAAATGAAAACCATTTATCCTTTGAATAAGTTAAGTTCCAAAAAAGGTTCGAAATTGGGGTTTGAAAGTCATAATTTTCTATAATGAGCAATGTGTAATTGTCAATGTTCCAATCATTAACTTTTCAGCCTGGTTCAGGTTAAGTAATGAATTCATCAGGGGGAATTTGTCACAGTCCAAATTATGAAATGGGCCGAGAGGAATTAAGCTCTATTCATTTGAATAAAAAAAAATAGAAGAGTCGACTACAACTTCACACGTTTTATAAAACATAGTTGTTTTTAATGTATTTTCTCTGATTTCACCAAAATATCCGACTTGGAGTACTAATTTTGCTCATACCTCATTTACATCTAAAGAAGCTCAAACCAATGGTTGAGGCATCCATTTTCACACTAAGCCCCGGCATCAGTTTTTACCCTGTCTGTTATAAATACCCAAAAAATAAATTTTATTTTGTCAAGCATGAGTTACAGAGGACCGTGTCTCTGGTCAAATCATTTCTGACGGTTATATAAACAGAGATTTGGATTGGATTTTCATGACCAGATCGACAGTGTTTTATGGTGCGGTAAAAACAATGAACAAATTTTCGTCGTCATATGGAATCGATGACAAGATACGTCAGCAGGTGATTTTTTGTTTGAGAAGTAGACTCAATATTACTTTCCTCGGAATATGGTGGCTGTGAGGTTTTCATTCGTCTATTTTCAAATAGGAATGTAAATAACGCAGACTTTTTGTGAACAGTTTAGTCAGCTATAATCAATATCTTCTCAATTTGAAAAAAACGAGTCCCCACATGTTTCGTTAGGTATGTGATCGTGCGGCTTATGTACTGTCCATCAGTCCGTTCATGCTTGACAAAATTAATTTTAGATTGAGATTATGACTTTCTCCGGTAGCATTTGTAAACCTTCTTGCCATATACATTTTGTATTATTTTTTCAAATAAAAATTTCTTACCTGATGAAAGAAGAAGTATGAAGATGAACAGATTTAAGACATTAACAGTTTGAAGAGAATGACGTAGTTTATCACAAAAGCGGCAAGCCCCCATCACCGTCCATGTAGAACGATGCGAAGACCTCGACCCTCCTTTAAGATGATCGAGTTGTGACGTCACAATAAGTTGTTTGTAGGGGTTTCTGTCGTTGTCGTCGATTTCTTGCAGATTCTCTTCCCTCCTACAACTTGGTGCCGTTTGACTGGGTGTGTCCTCGTCGTGAAATATATTGCTGAAAAACACAATTGAGAAAAACAAATAAAATCTCAGTCTTATGTCGCCAAATAATGAATATTATTACCGCTATCATATCGCGACGATTTTATTTTATTTTTGTGATATTCTTGCTTGGTAGTAAAATGCAGATTACCATATAGTGAATAACAAAAATTTTACGCACTGAATAATCAAACAATGTTGTTTTGTACAATCCCACATGGGAGTTAGATGAATCGTGTCTTGAAAGCATGCTCCATCTATCTCCCTTGCTTGGTTAAAAGTGTACTTTAAACATAAGTTTTTATCAGTGTTTACCCCGATCGTAATATCGCCGTCAAGGCCCCAGAACGTCGCCAATATTGTGGGTTCGACAAATCAACAAAGAATATCACCCCGATTGATACTAAAAATAGGATCTCTGAACCGAATATTAAAAGCAAACTGGTTATTGGTAATTTCCGCTAAAACTGCGTTTTTTATACATTTTGTTTTATTGCGTTGTTTTTCCGTGATAGATCGAATGGGCTGAATACTTTTTTTAAATATATTTTCTTGTATTTTAAAATATCTCGCAAACATTTGGAATAAGATTTGGATATTGACGTCAACTAATACGGACGCATGCGGTATAGTGGACCACAATTATAATAATTGCTGAGATGTGATTGCAATTATGTTGGAATATTGAAATTGGCTTTTACTACGACACGAAGTCATACCAGGAATCAAATGTCAAGTTTGAAATTATTTAAACCAAATCACGTATTTTACGTTTCTAATTACACGACGTTATGTTAATGAAAGTACACAAAATGATTCTGAAACCGATGTCAAATTTGTACGTGAATTCTTAAGTCAGGTATTTTTTTTAATTTATTATAATATTTTACTTAATGACAATTGATGGTGCCTAAAGGCGAATACCTTTTGTATTCGCAACAGAATCTGAATCGAATATTCGAATAAAAGTTTATAATTTACAAACAAAATCGTCTTTCCAAAAAAAGCAAAATATGCATTTATTTTATAAAAATATATGATTTTGATGATTTCGAATAGACGACAAAATCAAATTGAATAGTTCAATTCGTTCGGAAACAATATATCGAATCTTCTCTTCACATGTTTGGCTTAAACAAATTTAGATTTTTACACCGATTCAACCATCAGAAAATACATACATATTTTTCCCATTTATCTAACCACGGTTTAAAATTCATTTTGAAATATAATGTTATTAAGTACAATACGGTCGCATCAATTTTGATATGTTACCGTAAGATAAAGATCGCCGATATGGGGCATAAATCACGATGAAATATCTTCGTATACAGGGGTTCAATTTTTTAAGTTATAATATCAAATACTGTACTGAAATTGTGAATTTGAAACACGATATTTTTGTCACGTGTGGATCATATTTATTCAATGAATTTGTCAAACAAGGACCATTGATGTACTACGCCTTAATGGTGAATTGAATCTAAGGCCCATGTTTGATAAACTTTTTTAGTATTTTTAGTTTGACGTTGACTCACTATGTAAACCAATACCGTCACTGTGACTAATTTTGTTGTCAAATTGCCTTAAACACCCAAACGATTCACGTTAATATTTTCGTATGAATTATATAACGAACAAAAAAAGACAAAACGCTAAAATGCTAGTTTGTAAATCGGTTCTAAATTCAGTTATCGGATGAAAAATTCAATATACCAAAGAAGAAAATGCATATCCCTTACGAAATATTTTTCGGTTGGACATAAAAATGTAAAATGCCCAATCACGATCATCGTATCTGTCTGTGGTTCTAGTTCGGCTGAATTTAAAATGACGAACTACATCATAAATACTTGAAAAGGCAAGTTATATCACTTGGTGAATGGAAAGTAAAAGATAAAAATCACAAAGAAAAAAATCTATGATACAACGCGATGCAACGGTAGGAAATTCTCCCAAGTTTGTGACTAATCAAAATGGCAGCTATTTGTGATTTTTTTTTCGCTTTTGAATTTAATTACAACTTCTGTTAAGCTTTTGTATGTGATGGTTATAGATATATCTACTGTTGAGGGCACGCAACATCAATGGCCCATACAAGATCGTGCTCAGAGTATATCATGAGACACGATTTAGAATGTTGTGCGTCACGCGTAAAAAATAAACGATACTAGCGAACACCTGGATTCTGACATTGCCGGTCAAACCTCAAGGCGCTATAATGTCAGATAAAATCGGCTTCCTACAAAGAGCGAGCGAGAAAATGGGCTTAATGTAAACAAAACGTCAAATTTTAACACGGATCGCCCATAACGTATTATCTCTGGTATGAAAATGACTTGAATTCAAAAATTTAACGATATGGTTTGAATCGTTTGCGATTATGAACAACGTAAGCGGGGAATAAAACTTTTTGGAGCTCATATTAGGGACAGTAAGGTATTTTAAATTTCTGGTTTTGTTTTTTGATTATTTTTTGATCAGTTCATTTTTCAGTAAAATCATGATATAGGCAAAATTTCACGTTGTAAATTTTGACATATATCATGATTATACTGCAAATTGGGCAAATTCCTTCAAATCTCAGCCACTTCATTTATCCCAAATGTTGACACATTATTCTATTTATATATAGTGAATCCCGAACAATTTTTGAATAAAACTATAAGACATACTGTTCATCAAAGTTACAGTACATTTTAAAAAGAGCAGAAAATCATTGGTCCAAAATGGTGTCCCAAAGTTTAAAAACGGGATTTTATTTAATGCGTTGTTTTGGCGGAAAGTAATTATAGGTGACAATGTTTATGTCAAAATAAACTAAGGAACCAGAGTTAATCCTCTTCAACACCTGCGTTGTTAACAAAAATATGATTTAATTTTAATACCAATTTCTATGTAATTCGGGTGTGAAATTAGGGACAAAAGCTTGCGGCAACCTGGATATATTTTAGTTCGAAAAAGTAGTGAATGAAAATTGGAAATAAAAGCGATATTCAAGTCGGTAAGAAATGTCGGAAGGATCTTTGTAGAGAATCAGCGGTAGCAAAAGTTCGCACACAAAGGATTTAGTGTGAAAGTGTTATCTGTTGTTGTACTCTGTTACTGTTTTGTTTACAACTTTGTCAAATCTTAGACGAGGCACACTGCACACGTCACATATGGACCGCGTCTCATTGATGCTATCCATTGGTGACTCATACTTAACAAAAGATAGTTTTTCCTGGATCCATAATATGTTCAGTAAAGAAGACAATGTCATTAAAAATTTACCGAATCAAGTAACTTTAAGATAACAGTAAATGGTATTAAATTTACTATTTTCCATGTTCTCGTATTTCAAATAAAAACCCAGTTCATGACTACGAGATCTGATCATAAAATAATAAACAGAAAACCAATTGTTTACCACAAAGCTGGTGGAATGGATGTTTTCTCAGGTTAGAAACAAATATTTCCAATTGATCAACACCGAAAAGACGTCATTTAATGCGCGAAAAGAAATCAATTAAATTCTTGCTCAAGAAAATATAAAACTTATCTAATTGCAAATCAAATCTGTTTACGAAGGGATAAAATGTTATGACCGCCATATATGGAGAAAGCATGTAAAATTAAAATCAATTTTCAATGGCAATCTTTTACCGATGCGATAATCCTACACTTTCGGCATATTCATTTTATTCTATTGCAGACTTTACACCGTTTGGACTGCCACAAACCTGTAGCATTTCCACTCCAAAAATGAACTTTCGACGGGCGACTAATTTTACATGCCCAGAACCGAAATATGATGCAAGTAACTCTAAGAACAGGTTTTCCCGATTTATGTATGGAATATATTCGTATACTATTGGATCGATTGATTTTCAATAAAAAATACTACGAAGATTCTGAATTCTAAGTCAAACTTGAATAGTCTATACAACTGACCGAACATACCCATCAATGGCCCATGTTTGAAAAAATAAACTTTCTGATTGGGTCAATGAACAAGCGGGGCATCTCACCAATGACCAACAAGTGATCGAACGAATCAAGCAAGCGTTTCTCTCTGCCCCCTTTCTTTCTAATCTCGTTGTGAATTGCTTATAATCCTTACCGGAGTTACTACTTCTATTTTATGTATCATATAACAGCTATATGTGCTGATATCAAATTTAGTATCGATGATATTATGAACGCAATAATAAAACTGTACCGAATGAAATATTATGAATGTCATTATAAGCTTAAAATTCTACTATTTCACTTTGTGACATGCAAGACCCCAATACATTGTCAGTTGACATGAATATAATCCAGAGAAGAATGTGGATCGTGCTAGCTTGGGGCTATACAATACATATCCTTTCACACCTTTACTTAACCTCGAATCCGATATTGGTAAAAAATAAAAGTACATAGAATACACAATTTTCAGATTAAGATATTGTCTATACTTATATTAAAAAAGATAACGTCATCAACTTTTTTTGCGTGTTTGTTCGACGATTTTCTACGAACAAAATGTGAACTGAATTTACCCTGTTCAGTTTTCCATCGAATCGGCTTTAAATTTGTGATTGAATAAATTGAACTGAACTATCCAAACACTAAACGGATATGCGAAAAACAGATTGCGCTTATCAGAAATATCTCTTCGAATATTTAGCCAGAGTAATGAGGAATTTCGAAAGTATGTGGGATCGAAATTTGCAATATTCCAACCACTTTACGCGACAGCAGTTGGTCACTAAGTATAGCCGACAGGCCCAGTCCAGATTGAATCAATTGAACACACATTTATTTTCGAGCGTCTGATTGATCAGTATGTGATGACCACTGTGGCTCATGCTGGACAAAATAAAATTTGCGATCAGTGACCACAAAAACTCAAACTCACACTCATATTTTGAAGTTTTTCAATTTTTTTGGAAGTGTTTTTTAGGGTTTACGCGACTAGTTTGTTACCAAGTACAAAACATCAAAGTCGGTCTGACATTACACATTACAGAACATTAAGAACAGAACAAAGTTTACACAAAGTCTTGTTCCTGAAACATACAAACATGTACTAGATGGTAATTGAATATGTTGAATATGCGGCGGACCATCGTAATATCTATGAAATTTGAAACCCTATGAACACGCTTACAACAAAACACAACCCTAATACACAGCGGCTTTGTTATTGTTTGGGGCGGATTCTTCAAACGCCAGGTGGTACGGAAAACGCGACAGCGAACGGAGGCTGTTGATGACTTCTAATACCAGCCTTAAGCTTTGATTTCCTAAGCTTGTATATGGTCTGCTTCAAGAAGTTTTAAAAAGGAAAATTAAAATATAGAACATACTCGAGAAGGCATATTCTTGTATGAATACAACCAGGATCTGATAATGAGATTAATGACAATGCCAACAATTTTCATCTTACTTTTAGGCTCAAGGTATAAATTTAGTCAATGAGAATGTAGGAAAAACATTTTCGGAAGCTAATTTTATTGTTTTAGTGCTGCAGCGTTTTCTGGATATGATTACTCGTTTCGTCATTCCGGATTTACGGCACTGTTAAGCATTAACTAAGAATAAAAAACCTAATTCAATGTTTTGTATTGGGGGTTATGGGGTTATGCACAACATGCGCGGGAATGTAAACAACCTAAAAGCCTTGACTTTTACGAAACAAATACATTTCAGTTTAAAAATACTGTCAATGTAGCAAGGCTCTATTTATCGTAATTATAATTTTGGGAGCTATCTGTAGTACACTGGCCAATCAGTTGAGGTTCAAATTTAATGGTGATTAACCGATCTTCAGAATGCATCAAAATACTTAAGATATCGGTCACTTTACCTCTGCCTCTGAAAGAAACAGTTTCGTAAAAACGCACAGCCTTATTTCTCAACCCAGACATGTATTGTGCAACACACAATATGCCTAACAAAAGAAAAGGGTCGAACACACAATATGTCAGGTGCGGCCAGGTGTCGTATTATGGCTTATAATTAAACTTCATCAGCGGCGATGGAATGTAAAAAATCCAATTCATCTATACACCTAAACACACCCCTTTCCATCGGGTAACCATTAGCGAAGAGGTATCGTACCTACAGTTCACCAAGTTTAAATAAGGTGGATCGCGCCGGATCAATATTGGCCTATGCTCAATAAGAATATATTTATCAAAAAAAAAGTAACTAAGCCTTTACCAGGTTAATATAGGAGTCAAAATAGTTTTCTTTTTTAAAGTATGAGTCACTGATGAATCGCGCCGCCAAGGCGCGGTCCGTCTATGGCGCATGCTTGACAAAATTCAATTTCTGACTGGTTACGAAACGAACCCCAAAATTTATTAGCACAAGTGTTTCAATTCGAACCGCCTTGGATAGTGCTATTTAAGCTGGTTTTCACGCCCCGATAGGTGTGATAAGTAAACTGGTCTTGTCAAACGAATGAGTGAAAATCACTGGATCGGAAAAACAGACGTATCCGGACAAATTTTCCACAAAAAATATAAAAATAAGATCTATAGGTAAATTGTCAATTCCAATCAAAAACCATACATTATTTGTAGCATATTTGTATTTTTTTACGCTTTGTACAGCTTGGAGGAATATTTTGTCTGGTATGAGCATCACATTTAGAATTGAAAATGATTCGGAAACAGACAAAGCAATGAAAATTCATATGAAAAGATAAACATTTGGGTATTGTGATTCGATGATTTTAACTCGACGTATTTGGGGTTGCATTATGGTAGAATCACACACCAAGCAGGCAATAACAAATTATATTTGAACAGTCTAATAAAGGAATGTACTTGCACGAAAATAATTTACAAAACAGAAACTTGTTGGTGTGACAACGGTCATTCAATACCAACAGATGATATTACACTTAGTAACTAATAGATGAGTTAGTGGATGAGAAAATTGTACGTTACGGCCGCGATTTGAAACTATCACACGATTTGAAACTATCACAGTAACCCATGCTTAAGCAAAGAACATCAATCCAGACTATATTGTTACATGTCAGTAGTCTTCAAACTATGATTCAAGGGTGATGGTTCAAAGCTACAAACTGAAATATGGAATTGTTGATTGCCAAAAATTTACAGCAAGCTAGAGTCAAAACTATACGTTCAAATGGTGAGTGTAAGCTAAGCTTGGTGAGTGTAAGCTTTCTAAGTCATTTATATGCGGAAACCAAACTTACCTTGGACATAAAATGTCGTCAAATTTGTTTAACTAATTTGCGGCAAGTTAGCAAGAGTGCATCATATCACAGGAGAAGAGAATTAAACAATTAGGACATCATCGACCCAATTATCTTAATAGCAGATGATTCCGTACAACTTTTTTATGAGTTCATGTACAATCTTATTGTAATTATAACTTAACGATTATTTGCTTCAAGATATGACTGTGTCTGATCTTGCGATTACATCTTTGACAAAAATAGCACTGCTTGTCGCAAATTAGGCGAACGACACTATAGGAAATGATTAATTAGACAGGGGGCTACGTTGGAGTCATTTCAGTGGAAAATAATGGACAAACTAATTCAACGACAATTAATTACTGTGTGTATGACCAAAGAATGTTTGTAGAAGGCAAACTTGCCCTTACTAAACGAAATATAATGGCGATAAGAACGACAAATTACTCGATAAATGCAACCCCAGTCAGAAAAATCAGACACACATTTTGTCAAGTTTGCGCCACTGATGGACCGCGCTGCCAAAGTGGCTCATACTTAACAAATAAATTTCTGGTCGGGATAACATGTGACACGAATGGGTCCCGGTTAATCCCACCCATCTATGGCCCATATTCAACTTCTTGTCTTTAACCTGTGATGCAGTTACAGGCTACAAACAGCCTCGTGTCTGATTGTTCGCAAATTGCCTGAAACGAATCTTTATAACCAAAACTTAGTGCATTTGAAAATTTGAATCATGACTACGAATACAAATTGTCCGATTCCCACGCTTTCGTAAGATATAAATTGGATTATTATTGTTTACAGGACAAACAGCATTTCACACTTGTCCATTAGTTGGTTGCGAATGTCATTAGCAAGTAACGTGCGGCATTACCCCAAGGCGGTACACCACCGTATGTCCGGAACCACTATCGTGACAAAATCTACCAAAAGCGAAGGCGATATGACAGAACTGAAAGCACGGTCACACTTAATGAACACGTTAATATGATATTTATGTTTCATTGTTGTATTCTCGCTATTCAATTTTGTTTACAACTTTATCATCTTATGCTTAACAGATCAACGACAAACATTCGGAATCAACGAAGCTGTTATTCTTCACACCTGTAACTTCTTTCCTGCTAATCGTGTTTGTCACCGTGATAAACAAAACTTTTGACAGATCAAGCATTAGAATGAAATAAACATATCACACCGCTGCAAATCCTGATATGTTCTTTGAGTTTTGAGGTAACAAATACTGAATTAATAAAGTATAAAGCGGTATTTTTAAGAACTCACACAACGCATATTCGGTAGTCGGAAGATCATAAAACGCATGATTATGAACCAAAACTTGTGCCCGCGGGTTTCTAACAAAATGACGGATAAACGCATAAGACTCGTGAATTAAATAAAAAAAATTGTTGACAACCAGAGTTTTCGCATCATAAATTCAAAAATCTTCTCCCCGTTTCTGTACTTACCAGTATGACGACAGTACAGCATGCTGTTCCCAGCAAACAGAACAGGTAACCTCCGCAATTTTTCCTGTTTTGAATTTCGATTAAGATTCCCAACAGTTTTAGCGTTGATAATCGAATATATTCAATTCATCTATTGTTCGTTCCTATTGTCGGCGGTTTAAATATTAATTAGTAACACAGAAGTACACTAGTATGTTTGGCACAATACCTGTAACACATTAAAAACATGTAGACTGAAGCTTTTCGAAAATACTAATCATGCACGCAGGACCCGTCGGGAAGAGATACACAAATTTCCCGCAAGAGCCGAAACAAATCTTCGGTCTCGTGACAACTGTACATAAAATTTGGCAATCGAGAAGAGCAGTACTTTTCTCTAGAATATGCATATTTTATAGGAATATGCGATAAAACAATAAAAAGAACAGAGCCCGAATGTATTTTGTTTAATTCTTCGAATATGAAATTTCTCTTCGTAACGCAAATAAAAACACGAAATTGAAACGGGTGTTTGTATTCTAACCCACCCATAATTTAAGTTTTGTCAAGCACAAGCCACAGACGGACCGCGCCTCAGTGGCGCGATCCATCAGTGAATCGTGCTTAACAGAACTTGTTTCAACAAAAAATTTCTGATTTCGAATAAATTCAAGTCAAAGAAATTGCTGTCTTGTCTAAACACACCGAAGCTTACTGAAAGTTCAAATTCTAACAACTCACGAAAACAACATTCCCCAACCTAAAATTAAGTAAATTAATTTCAATTCGACCTAGATATTTGAGCAAGTTTTTTTCCAAATTTTTAAGCAAATCATTCGCATCATGAACAATAATTAAAAATACCTAATACTTTGACAGATTCTTTCAATTTAATTACTACTTTGTAAAGCTATAATATAAACTCGACAACACCTGCACCAATGATAGAAATACAAAGTGCCTGTTTCCATCCACAATTGATATAGATTTTTGTCATTTTTACTGTTATATATCGAGCGCTACTAGGGATGTCCAATACTCGAGTGCTATGATAAGGAATCATTAGCTATAAAAATAAGGTGCAACTTTACTCGTTCGAAAGTTCTAGTTACATTTTGTGAACTCCATAACAAAACTAATTCTATACCACCTAACTATCTAGAATCAAGTCATAGTTTCACTGTTTAACGTATATAAACCTCTTTTCGCACCTGTGCCTATTTCACGCCCTCACAATTTCGCGAATTACCGTGGAAGTATTACGTTCTTCTTTGAGCTAGTCGTAAAAATGTTTCGTTTGCTCAACTCATTCGTCATGAGTTGCCTTCGTTCATTTTTTACGCCGTTCTTTCAAAAGTAAATATACTTAACAGCGAGTCACTATATTACTAACGAGCTCTTAGCGCGAACCTGTACCAGTACCATCACCGAGCAAGTAAGGCAACAACTATAACCGCTGAAGCGCATTGTAAAACCAGCGAGAGCGCGCCTTGCGTGCTTACTATCTCACTTAGTTTGAGCCGCAAAATGTCGCTCTTTTGTTCTCTTTTATATGTGAATATTTTGTGTTAGAACGTTTAGCACCAGGCGTGTTTTGTTACGCTAAAATTCAAGGCATGGACTTTTATAATTTTTATTTTGCAAAAATAGCTGCAGTAATTTGAACAGCAAATCGGAAGCCCCAAAGGGTCGAATATGTATTCGCTCTTTTGAGTATTCATTTGAGTGGGTCATTTGTTTGTTTTGTATAATTGGTGTGAAGCACTTGTACATTTTACGTCGTTTTCGCACCCGCCGTTTTCTCTCTCTTTGCTCCGCGCAAAAAAATTTCTTCAAATATGAGCCCAGGGCCCTTGTGTCGGGCGTTAAGTCCACTCGAGTTGTTTTTGTTGTTTGTGTGGCCGGTCACAAAATATACACACAAGAAAGTGTGACCCCAGTTGTGTAAGAAGTTGACTCAATAAAATGCTCCCAAGTATGTACCGTTGAAAAAATGCGCTCCAATGATATGGCCTAATAATGGCCCGGGGTCCGTCAGCGGACATTTCGGCTTACGCGCCTACTATTTAAGTGTGTTTTTTTCGCGATACTATTTCAATGTCCATTTGTTTACCAAGCCTCTTGTTTGCACTCTAACCCACTCGAATAGTAGGTCATTAAATGCGATGACCATAAAGTTTTATTAACTCTAAGACTCCAAAATCATCGGAATACACTTTCCGTAAATCATATAGCACCAGGCAAAAAAATCAAAAGGGACATGGCGCGACAAATTTTTCTCGCCTGTAAGAGACATGATCTATTTTATTCCTAATAATTTCATGTACATCAATTGTATATATTGTCGTCTAAACTAAACTGAATTTTATTAAAAATTTAAATGAAAAATGAAATCGACTTACTTTCTTGTAGCCTTGACGTACATTTTCTTTTTATACGTAATGACAATAAATCCAAAACATCTGATGGTATGTCCTTAGTTTTGAGATACTAGAATTGAATACCGTTAATCAGCAGCAATTTATTATTTAACCAAAATTAAGTTGTCTAAATATAAAAGATAATGATAATTACTTCGTACGGTAATCGGTAAAATATTTGAGCACACTTTCCGTGGTTCGCTTAAAAATATTTTAGCAGTCTTGAGGGGTCAAGTGCAAGCGTACACAACATCCATAACCTTATCAAGGAAGCAATTATTCAACTTTAAAACAGTAAGACCACACTTGATAACCTCTGCTCATCTACGGCATATGTTTGTGAAGTGATAATGAGCTTTCGGAATGAACTCTTTATGACACGTTTCTCGCCCTTCACGCCGTCCCAGGACACGGGGTGATTGAGATAAATATTTCTCAATTATTCTGGTGGTTTTCTGCGGCATATGTCAACATCAGTTACGGGAAGTCGTATCGCAGATGCCCGAGTTTTGGTAACAACAAAAACGTATCCCCGGAAGAATTTTTGGCAGCAGAAGACATATTTCGACCATTTTGATATACTGGTGTATTGGACTGCCCAGAATCGCAATGACCATCCATCAGAAAACTTTCATATAATGGAATAAATAAATCTGATCGTCTCGTAATGTGGGGAAAATCAAGGATCTAATAAATATATATATATATTTTAGTTTTAGATACCTTCGAAATCGAGTTTGGAAATTATCGAAGCATTCATTTCCAATCACAGCTTCCTTTATCAAATAACCAAGTAAACCCGTTACGCGTAATCGTCGATCGACAATCAAAAAATTTATTTTGTCAAGCCTGAGTCACAGACAGACCTCGCCTCGGCGGGGCAAGCTATCAGTGACTTATTCTTAACAAAACAGAATTTTTCGAAGGGTTGGTTTATTTCTGTACACGAGATTAATCAATTAAAGTTTCTTGCGCTTTACTCTGACTTTAAGTAATTTACGGCCATTTGATTGAAGACACCATGACCTATAATTTCACAACGTTGTCAGTAGGGATGCAAATTTCGATTTTTTTAAAAGAGTCTCTAACAAAATAATTTCAAATCGAATCTTTTCGAATATGATTATATTTAAATAAATTCATTCATCCAACTGTTTTAAGATATCGTACCATATTAATTAGTTTTGCAAACGAAAAAGAAACTCATTCGTCGTTTAAATTTTAGCATAGCTGTGCATTGCTTTTAAGACTAAGCACAATAAAATTGACAAAAAAATCTCCAAATATCCAAATAATACAGGAATCTATTAAAATTTTCTTAAAGTGCTTGAATAAATTCGAATTAACAATGATTCTAATCGATTCGATTCAACTTTACATCCTACCTATTTATCATAAGCATTACAATTAAAGCAAATGCATATAACAGTACAATTGCGTAAAACTGACTACGGTAATATTCATTTTCGTATCTCTCTATTTAAATACAAACACCCACGAGCTCCACCTGGTAAACTCATCGACTATAACCCCACACCCAAGCTGTTATGAGAATTCTTTGAAATTGACTCAATCCGGTAAAGCCGTGATCTTAATAAATCATTTTGTGCGGGCACGCGAAGAAGCTCTCGGTACCGGTACCCTACCGTGACCGATTTGAATGCCAGGTGCTATTGAGTGACTTCTGATATTGCGCATCATAACAATGCGACAGTACTCACCATATCGCAGCGGAAACCCAACCTCCCAAACAATGGTTTCATATCGTTTTTGATCCAATTTGTGTTTGATCATTATCATTACAAAAGAATTATTATTTTGCAGGTTATATCTCTTCAGGTAATTATGAACAATTTTGCTCCAAACTGCTGAGCGTAAATTTAAAGCGTTTTAATAAGGAAGCGAAAATTATTATGTACCGGATATGAAACAAAATATGCAAATATATCAAAATTAGGACCTCAGTTGAACAAATAGGAATATTGAGAGTGTACAACGCGTCCACCATTATACCTTAAAGGTTGTAGTTGTAACTAATGCATTCGAACATAGTGACTCGACTGAAAAAATTCTGCCTGACATAAAACGCGCCCTGTTATGGGCCATTGATGAAACGAGGCGGGATTCATCTGTGTCACATACTTGACAAAACTTTAGCTATGCAAAACCGACATGTTGCAAACTTGTAATTCACATCTTTAATATTGTGGTGATTTATAAAACAGAAAAAATGTTAAATTTTGTTTATGTTTATAAATCGTATTTGTATTACGTTTAATTACACGAAATTGCGAATTTCGTAAATAGAAATATATTTGTCGATTTCGACAAAAATATTATAACCTTGTCTTACTATCAATTATTAATTCTATTATTATAAACTCTTGTAAACTGTAACTGTTTTTAAATGCTAAGGATTAAGCTGAGCTTCCATTTTGAATCGTGATAACGCTAACTTTATACTTTTATATAAAAGACTAAAACTATCGACCTACTACAACTATTTCTTTGATTAAAATTTTCCCAAACCTTTTTACAACTGTCATATATCTACACTTTACATTCGTTCAAGACTTTTTGAGTCACCGACTAGAATTATAAGGCATTTTATATTCAACTCCAAAAATATATATTTTTTCGTGATAGCCGCATTTACTCCTCGCAACGCAACGTATCAAGCGAGCCAATTCCGGGTGCGTCACGGGACTAGCCTGTGAAAAATCCTATTCCGGGTGGCAGATGTTTCTTACACGGAGGTAGCGACTAGAAAAACCAAACGTTTTTGTCCAAATCTCAAATATATGCATTCAGAATGCTTTATCGTCCACAAAAATTTCAGCGACGTCCAAACCTTCCGGTTAGCGCCTTTGAAAATGAGTAAATCTCTCTAATTCCCACGATCTCGCAATGACTTTCCTTTTCAATTGATGACACTTGCAACAGGATTCACTGAACTGTAAAACAACCGAACACCAATAAACGCATGTATATAGTGTTCGGCGTTCGTCGCTCACCCCACGCTGACCCAGGCCTATTGAACGCAAGACACAGCTGACGGCCATATTTCATCTTAACAATTCACAAAAGTAATAAGAAAGTAATCCCGCCCAATGTAATAATGTTGTTGTCCGTGTTTCCCCGCAATTTTAAAAAATCTTTTTTATGTTACAACCTCACAAACCTCGGACGGATGTGTTTTCCTAAATATACTTAAGATAGACTTACCTCATAAATAACAATAAGAGCAAATTGTAATTATACAAATACAACGACAATTTCATAAGTAAATATATTACAATATGACTTCCCTTTTTCTATTAGTACATTAAGACGTACAATAACAATACAATTTAACAAAATTTCACAGTAATAAAGAGATAGTTACTGTTCAAGCATGGTCTATTGATGGAACGCGCCGTCGAGGCGCGATCCATCCGAAGCCCATACTTGATAAAGATCAATCTCATCACACTATCTAAGTTCTAGCATGTTTACAATAACTAACGAATGACATCAAATTTTCCACCGCTTTTTAATAGTGTGGCTGCGCATGTCAATATCTCTCAATGTCCCTTATTGAACGTTACGGAGATCTCAAAACGCCCAGGTGTGCTTTCGCGTATCCAGATGGATTAATTAAAATCCTCGTTCCTTTTATCTCAAACGGTAAACAAAGAAAAGTCACAATCGGGTGAGCCCCACGGTCTTGGGCCCGTGTTACATCAGGTGGCCATTTCCTTGTATAAGTACAATACGAAACGGCGGTTCTTGATAAAAAATTCATCCTTTTAATGAAAATACCTGTTAATCCACGTATTTTTGTACCATTTCGTAATAATATTCGGAACATACTATTTAATATTGTCCGTCCAGTGTCCGATGTCCAGTTCACTAGAACCAAATTAATAAAATTTAACAAATATGTACATACTTTCAATTACATAGTACAAAAGTTAAAATGTTTTATTACGTTTCCATTAAACGGCCAGCTGCACAGGCTTATCTAAAAACCGAGCGTGTTTTTAGATAAGACTTTTATAAAGAAGCTTATCGAGATCAGGCGTTTAAAGAAACGATCACGCCATCTCAGTTAGTGTCAAAATATTATCTACGGATTCGTTTTCATGAAGTTTAAAAATGTCACAAACTAATCTGTTAAAAAATACTATAGAAAAATGTAAAGTTTTTTATTACTCATTCAATCGATCTCCAATATTCTGAAAACTTACAGATTTTACTAAATTGTTTCTTTTAAAATCATGGAATCCTTGAATTAACAACAAATTTTATTTAAAATTTAAATCAAAAGTTACCTATAAGAAACAGTTAATTGTTTTAAATGTAATATGGATTATATTTATATCTTTTTCTAAATGCATTGTTTGTTAAATTGAAGCCAGAGCCAAATTTTCATCCAAATTCATATTCAATGGAATAAACGATATTGATAAATGATTGGAATTTTTTTTTCCTAATGTGTGCTGATTCAAAATTAATGGAATATTTTTCAAATCTAGTTAATTTGATATTGTGTCACAAACAGATAATTCACAAAACAACATGCATTCACATCTTTCGTTTTGTACCATATTCTAAAAGAAAAACATTATATTGAAAAACAAATATACGGAGGCAAGCCCAAACAATAATACCTTACTCTTCGCAAAACAAATTTGATTTCAAATTCAATTTTTCGACAAGGTATTCCCATGGATCTCACAATATTTCATTATTTATTTCAATTTCATTTTAATAAATTTGATTTCCCGCTTTGTTATTGAAATGAAAAATATTAAAATAATAACGATATTATGTTGGATAATATTCAAGGCGTAACCAAATCTGAAATTTTATTATGTCAAGTATGTGCCACAAATGAACCTCGCCTTGGCGGCGCGATCCATTAGTAACCCATACTTGACAAAATATGTTGTGGCAGATATTATCTTACTTGAAAACAGAGTGAATTCAGCACACCTGTGCATGGGTTAGATTAATATTGACAAAGGACGGAAAGAAAATATTATCCGTAAAAACAAACGTTACACGGAACGAAAAACGCATTGTTCTGTCTATATGAGAGAATCGAAAGGGAAAAACTATTTTGTTAGATTAATAATAAGCATTGTAATAAGAAAGTTTTTCTCAAGTTCATATCTCATTAAAATTATTTTTGGTCACGAGCCATATATTGCGTGATTCATGTATTTCTAAATGTAACAAAATATCTTACAGGTAAATACCTCATCAATAAAGATAAGATATAGAATTTTATCATAATATTTGCTATGTTTATAATTGAAACATTGTCATATTTATAATTTATTTCAACACTTATAGGTTCACTGTATCCCAATTTCAGACTATAATATAAGACTATAAGTCGCTCATTGCTGCCATTGTTCAAATTCCTTGAACTGGTACAAAATGTTGACAAATATGCACGACGTATTTGTTAAGACTCTGTGGCTCACACTTCACAAAATAAAATTAGATCCTCGTGTGGGATTTCATATCCTGACCCACTTCGATATTGTATACCAAATGGTTGCGCAACCACAAACTAACTATGTTACTGATTGTTTAGTGTCACGACGATGTGTTTGTCTTATAACTCGATGTGTCAATTTTATGGGGAACAAAGCATTATAAAACAGTTCGAAGGTGTGGATAAACCGAATCATATGTCATATATATTACCAATGCTGTAAATTATTACATAAACACAAATAAGATTATGAAATTTAGTAATAGGTTTGTCTTGTATATGATTCTAACACAAATTATTTTGTTTTAATTTTGATAATAATTCAAAGAAAACAACTAACAAAATTCCTGATAGTCAACTTATTTTGCAGCCTTTTCCATATTATTCAGCATGCTTGGGAAGATATTGTAAACACTACAAGATACCGTCAGAATCATTCAGAAATTTGAATATTTGCATTGAAAGGATTACACTTGACAGAAGCAAAATAACAAAATGTATACATGTTTTTCTGCAATATCCGACATTTTTAACATAATAAGGTCTTACAAACACTATACAATACATCAGAGCCATTTGAATATTTGCTTTTAGACATGGGCGAATCATCAACAGACTTCACATAAAGACTACCCAAAATCCCCAAGAGTTTCAAAACGTGCAACGGGTAGAACAAAATTTTTATTTGGATTAAAGATGGTGAAGACATTGGCTATGCAATCATTATAAATTTTCGCATTTTGCAAGCATACTTTTCAAGTTTAATTTCACGGAATAGTCTAAATTTGTTCACGCGTTTGTTAGAAATACAGTTATACCTAGGCGGAAGGCTATTCATTTTTCAGGCGGCGAGATTTGCAAAATTGCAATCCAAGAATGTTTGTAGTGACCGACAACGATATTAATATTAAACGTATAACACTCTTAAAAATCCTTTCATCTTTGCGAATCCACCCTCGCATAACTTATGCACGCGTTTGCAGACCGTCGGTCGCCATCTAGGATTAAACTACAGAATTATTTTTGAAAGTATTTCACCGCTCATACAAAATTGATCACGACAGAGGTTTGCTTATTCATTTCCTTACAAGTTTGTCCATAAATGGTTAGCTATCACCATTCCGAATTATACTAAACATCTGGTTTAGTGTGTATGTATTCGGAGACTTCCTGACTGTTAGCTATACTTGATCGGAAAAAAATTGAATTTAGTAAATTTCCGTTTTTTATGCTCAATAAATTTCACCGCTAAATCATTGCACTTTACTAAACCGATTCAGTTATCTGTTGCATGCTTCAATTTGGAGTGAAGTGAAGTGGTAGTACATTTTAAAGTATCTCTTTGCCATTTGAGTGACTGTTGGTTGGTCCTTTTTGTGCACTGTTTCCGGCATCGCACAGAGTAATTTCAATAAAGAAAAATATACTGTTTTATATTCGCCATTTGGTCAGGATTACAGACAATATTTATTATGGGCCATGGTGATTTTGTGAGCGCTGACCAAATTAAATTTTGACCTAGTGACTAAAACCGGAACAAAACATGAAATAAAACAATGTTATATGTTGAGCATGGGCCACAGATCATCATTGGCCCTTGATCAACTTGGTGACACAGTTAACAAACCTACACTGCAAGGCATCCATCCTCTCGACCAGGTAAAAAGCACGGTCGGTAAATATTGAATATCATCGTGGAGCCGTATTTTCGCCGACTTTACAATATAAAAAGCTTGAATATACTAGGACAGGTGCGCGCAAATATACTGAAAAGACCTCCATGCAATGACACAAAATTGAAACTTTAATCAAATAAATGACTTGAAAGGAAAAAGAACGGGCGGGTCAGTTTTATTTCTACGAGTTGACCGGAAGCGTGGACGCCCAATAAATACTCGCATCGTAACATTCTATTTTTTTCTCGAATTTTGGCGCGTATGCATGGAACAATATAAGAGCTGTATATCAAAATTGGACGATTTAACGCAGGGCAAGTGTATTATTTTAAAATCGAACAAGATCCAAGACTGAGTTTTTTTTGTGAACAACAGCATATTGATAATAATATAATCTTAAGGTTTTCCTCGTGTTCCGCGGCGCCTAATAAAGACCTAGAAGTCGCCAAATAACCCATAAAAAGATGAATTTTGCAAAATAATAAAATATTTCATAAAAAAAATTTCAAGACGTATTGGCATGTATTTAAACAGTTCTCGCACGTGACGAATGTTCATCTTTTTTCAACTGAAAACGCCCAGTGACCAACCAAATACGCGGAGCAACCTTCAATTATAATTATTTCGCATCGGTTAGCAAATTTCGAAGCGCACTAAAATTAGCCTCCGATCTCCATCGAGTAGGAAACATGAATGGTCAGTAATCTGATGATTAGAAAGCATCATACTAATGTCCACCTAGAAAAATAGCAGTTTGACCCATATCTATTCATAAATACAGAAAATTGGGCTTTAATAGCAGAACGAAAACTCACTCGGTAAATTACTGTATTTAAAAATGAATAGCGAGAATTCCATAAAGAGTGCTAAATTGAGGTGTGAATAATATACATTGTCTAAAATAGAAATTAAGTTAAAATAAGAATTTTCTGAATATATCAAGTATAAAAGGGTCTGCTCTTTTTTGCCCTCAAGTTGATTTTCTATCTTATATTTTTACTAGCAATCTAGTTATAATTTCAACCCAATCCAACACATGCCAACAGAAACTATAGTTTGTTAGAGTATGAGCTACTGATGGATCGCGCCGGTAAGGCGCGGTCCATCTGTGGCTTGTAGTCGAATATGCAATCCTATAAAAAGATATAAAAGCTATTAGCCCAAAACGACTCAATGACAAAAACCCCAAATCCTAAACCGGTAACTAAATATTGAGAACGTACTTACGTCACGAAAGGCTTAGTGGTGAGCATATACGACGTGAGAGTTTTAAATGATCAGGGATGACCGTGACAACAGTATTATAAACATTTCGTGATAAAATGTCCGTGGAACTATAGAGAAAAGATGTATTTGATATTAAGAAACGTGATTGAATTAGACATTGACATTTCGCTAGATGTGTATGTCTTCGGGAGCGTAATCACATATTTTTGAAATTGCATCCCAAAATAGACTTTAAAAGAAGCATCGTATCATAAACAATATGTTTTAACATTTCAATTTAATCAAGATCGGAAGTGACATCCAAAAAGAACCAAGTAAGAACCATTAATACGACAAATTACTGCATAGAATATAATACCAGCAACTTCAGTCGAAGCGAATGACATTCAACACATACCCAGATTGCATTTAGTAGTATTTCTGCTGAGCGGTAGTAAAACTAGTTATAACATCTTTGCTTTTATTTTTTGCGTTTTAAAGCCTTCGCCTGAGGGCTAATTAAGATATTTTAAATTTAGCACAAAAATGTATGGGGTTGTTTGTCCATATCCCCACATGAGGCATAACCTGTGAAGCAAAGAATCGGAATCGCATAGTTACGGACATATAAAATTTGAAGAAAATAAAAACCAAGGCGGTGTCATTTATGAGAATCAGCTCGATAACGAAAAAGCATCAAATTTGCACTCAATAAAATTTATGTTCTCAAAAAGCTTTTTAATATAAATCAACATACATTTCTAACATGAGTGATGATTTAATCACAATTATATTTTACTGATTTTAGTGTTAATTATCGATCCTATCCTTAGAACAACACTCATAAAAATTCTACATGAAACCCTGACCTAGAAATTATTAGTAAGACCGAGGAAAATCTTAACCAAACAGGCCCAGGTGTAAAACTAGACAGAAAACAAACATAAAACCGGCCGAAATTTCCTAAAAAATGACGTCATCGCGTGACCCAGAATTTTATAGTCAATTCAATGAAAAGGGTGGATTTATCTCTCTCGTCGTAAAAATTAGTGTGACATAGGAATAAAATATGTTTACATCAAAGTAAATCAATGTGTGATTCATCTAGTAATGTGTTAAACTTGTTTACTTCCAAATCAAAGACTAATTTTGTTGATAATTCACATGTTCGTTCAAGAAATATTCAAAATGGAATGCCAAGAATACACTTTACCCTCTGACATGAAGTAATATGGGTGGCGCGGTACATCAGTGACTCACGCTCGTCTCTTTTGAAACGCTTGTTAATTGTTTTTTGTAGTCTCAAAAATGTGCATCTGTGTATTCATTTGTTTGCATCACTTTATACACCTACCCGAGAAGCATCTTGTTTAAGGGCAAGTGCACCACTAGACCGCTCGTTATCTATTGGACTCCAGTCCTTCCGAACAAAATAACCGCCATAATTAACAAAATAGAGTAAAGAGGATTACAAAAGTAGAAATTGAACAAAATAGCGAACTGGCTTATAATTTTTGAACCTATTAAATACTTATTGTAAACCAGCATTTATTCTGCAACCCACAAAAAAGAAAATCATTCATCTAATTCGACTTTTAAACCATGTAAAATCTTTCACTTATCCATCTATAATCCATCATGCCAGGAAAGGCATTCCTATTCAGAGAATTGCATCGTACCTTTGATGTGAATGGAAGACTACAACTACAAATACCATTTTATACAATAATATTAAATATTAATCTTAATAAATAGCAACAAATTACGATTCCAAATACTTTGCAATACTGGGAAAATACATAACAAATTTGCCTACTTTTCAGGTAATTTTATCGCAATTACGACAAAATCTACATTTATCCGGAAGTGTCAGCTAATCAGTAACGCAGTTTTAATTGTCGCTAGCGACGACCAGACTTGTGCTTTGTTGGACGAGGCATTTCTTTTCGCTCATAGTTCAAAGAGAATATTTCGTATTTCTATTAATATTCAATCAAATTAATCTGTCATTAGTAGAATGCTAAATATATATAACGATATGAGATGATCTTACATAATCAGATATTTAATTTTGTTAAGCATGAGCCACAGATAGAGCGCGCCTCGAAGGCGCGATCTATCAGTGACTCATACTTAACAAAATATTTTGGACAGATGTGTTTTGAGTGAGATAGGAAACACTTTTCCTGGGCGCACCTCAGGAACTTTAGTGAAATGGGTTTTTGTTAAATATCGGTTTAGAGATACATAAAATGCTTTTCGTTTGACAAACACTATGAAACATAATTAATGCATAATTTTTTTTCATAGTATCTGACTGAAAAATTTTATATAAATATTATTTTATCGGGTTGTTAAAAATAAGCATGGGTCGTTGAAGAAACGCATTGCCTAATGCGGTCCGTCTAAGGTCCATTCTTGACGAAACTTCCACTTATATATTTAAAATTAGTGGCAATTTCCAGTGAAACAGCTGCTGATTTTTATCTGGCACAAAACAGGTGAGAAAATTAAACGGAATGCGACATGTCGTTTCCTTCTGATGTCTACTTAGCAATTAATTTGTACCGGTACACCTTTACTAATTAGATTAACTTTAGTCATTCTTTCCGTCTTAATTTATTTGATTTTGATCACTATTTGGCAATGAATAGAAATAGATATGGTTATGTTAAGTGATTGGTCGCACGAATATACATAATTTTAGCCAATTTTGTCTCGGTGATATTCGATTGGCACGCAGATATTTTTTTAGAATTATTTTGTAGTAAATATATATATATATATTTTTATTCAGTATTTTATGGAATAACACTAACGTAACAAACTTTATCTAAATTTGCTATACATGTTCACCTGACTTATTAGTTACATCCTTTTTTATTTTATTAAAGTTCCCTCCAAGTAGAGCGGAAGCATCGCCTAAATGAAACCAACCAGCGGTCAATTATTTTGAAAAAGCTGCTACAAAATCAGTGTCAGCACTGCACTCTAAACGAAAAACATTCCAAGCATAACTGAACCGCTATAATAAAGTGCAGTGAGTGGTATCTTTTCTGGGTGATGGCAGAAGCATCTACCGCTTCTTGAGTTCCACGAAGGGTGGAATTCATTTGAGCTATGGGTCACTGATGGAACAGGGTCCATATGTGTCTCATGCTTGAAAAATATTACACACTCTCTTCAGCCTATATTTAGAAAATGGTGATTCCAACAAAATGATCTGATATAATTTTCAGATTTGATTCTATTATTTCAAATTTAAAAGATTAAACAAATTGTTTTCAATTTGATTGCTTGTATTTTTTAATTACGAACTATACTTTGATCAAAATAGATCATATAATAAGTACTTTGGCCTAAACCAATTAAAATCGCATTACACTTCGTTCAAGTTAACCAATATTTACCGAATGAGCCGTGCTGTTGAAAAACTCGTAAATTCAACATCGTGGACACGGTTTATATATGACTTATATTCCCCCGTGCATATTTAGAATTATAACAAAGTTTAACGTGTTTTTTTAATATATTTCAAAAAGCGCACAAAGGTCAACATTGCCACGTTCGATCAGACGGTTTGCTTAAACCAATTCAAAAAAAAATTATCTTCTCAAGCATGAGCCACAGATGGATCGCACCGTGTCGGTGCGATTCATAAGTGACTCATGCTTGACATGAGGTACGCAAAAATATTGCTCCTGCTGGGTTAATATATATTTGATTTCGTAACGCTGACTCTTAGCTTTTATACATAGTTATTTCATTGTCGTAATTACACCTTTCATTTACACAGCTGTAAGATCGTTGAAAACGTTAACTTATGTTTTATAAAAGCTTTTAACAAAAATATTTAAAGTGACCTCTATTTAAAAGTAAATTCAGCAAAGCAAAAAAATCATCAAAACATGTTTTGTTAAGTATGAGTTACTCATGGACCGCGCCGCCTAGGCGCTGCCCACCTGTGACTCAAGCTTGAAAAAATTCTACAAGGAAAAGTCGAAAATTTTACACTGAATGTACAAAATACTTAGTCATTGGTTAATCTTAGTGAATTTTACTCAAATTTCAATAGTACATGAAAGGCTAAATTGTTATGCCAGAGATTTTACGAGCGAACGTAAAAGCAAAATTACGACTTATGATCATCTGATGTTTATTTTAAAGTCTAACAACAGAAAGTGAAATAAAAATAAAATTATGTATGGTTCGAGTAGGAATAAATAGGTTGATAATATAAAATTCGATCTAAAAATTCACCAATAATCTGTTTTGAATATTTGTGGAAACAACATGCTGAAAAGTTATAATTTAACCTAAATTTTACAAGAACAATTGAGCCTATTAGGTACGCGATTTAGAATAGTTCTAACGCGAAGAAGAACGAATAACGGACGGTGCAGGATCTTTTGAGATTCGAATTCGATTCTGATACGTTATTCAAATCGGATCGAATCTCGAATCGCAAATCAATATTAAATGTCACTTTTCCACATTGAACTTTTTATCCGGAATCGCAATTAGCATATTTATAGTGCAAAATGAGCAAAATATTGTTGATTATCAGCAATTATTTTGGTATAAAATGTTGAAACAATATTCTATTTATATAATGAATTTTCAATACCCTCTAAATTAAACAATATAAAAGCAAACCTAATTATAACATTACATCTTTTTTAAGTTGGCAGACGAAGAATTCCATCCTTTAGCAAAACTTTTATAACTTAAGTTAGGTCATAGATTGTTCGTTCGTTCAAAAAAGTACAGTGAATCATTAACTCGATTTTGTATGCAGAAATATGTTAATTACAGGAAGTAGACGAAACTTCTCGTAATCAGAACGATTAACTTCCGAACTTAGATACAAAAATTTTTTAATAAATAGATGTTGTAATTTTCTTGTAAAAATAGAAAACCCGGTCATTTTTGTTGTTTCCTGTTTTACACCGTATCCGTTTGAAATCGGATCGAAAATGTTTTCTGCATTTTGCTAAATTTCGGTAATTCGAAAAATATTGCAAATAGCTTTTTGCTAATATAGGGACGGTTGACTTCATTTACGCACTGTTTCCGATCTCGCCTTGAGCGAATTTCTCGAAAAAACAATGTATGAAAATATATCCTTACAAAATTATCAGGACGATAATTAGCATCATTTTTTCACCATCAAAGCATTGACTAATATGTATAAATCAGTCTTTTAGTGAGACGTCTTAACGCGGAAATTATTTATCGTCAAATCACATTTTCTAGAACTGCCTTATAAAAAATCTTAATGCAGAACTACCAGGGAAAAAGCGTTTAGTCACAAGTCCTAGCTCAAAATCCCGCTATTCAAATCTTTACTGCATCGAACAAATCCACATTTATACTGCAATTATATTAGGCTTGTCACAAATAAATAGTATGATTTAACTGCTCTAAAAACAAAAAATGTCATAATCCTTACAAAATCTTTACCGACACAGGTGTCTTCAACAGCGCACATCACTACAGTTGCCGTACACAATGCCGTTAATTGTAAAAACAGGCGATACGCTTTGATCTCATCTAATACATTTTTGTCAAGCTTGGGGCATAGATAGACCGTGTGTTGAGGCACGGTATATCTATGTTCCATGTTTGACTAAGAATTCATTTCATGTAGTCCTGCTTAATTAGCAACCTAGTTGTCGAGAAAACATCAAACAATCAATTCAACAACGTTTCAACGAGTTAACTGTGCAAGCACCGACTTGATGTGAGGGGTTTCTTCTGATAACAAACACGTGTTTGAGGGTTTGTTATATCAACTTGCATGACCACATGATAAACATCGGAAATTATAAACTCTATGATGAGTAAGCACTCAAAGCATTGAGTGGCATTTTGAAATTGTATCAACAGCAATAAAGGTTTGAGTAGTTGCTGAGCGTATTTAATAAAATATACAAATACAAGAAATTCTGACCGCCGAAAGACAATGAACACAAAGTTTGGTCAAATTTAAGCGCATTTTAATTTTTGATGCCATTTTAATTACGAATACAAACTTATTTAGGTAAAAATGTATTTTCCCAAACAAATAGTTCAAGTCCACGATGTTGGTTTTAATGTCACGTTACGCAATACTAGGTGATAGATGCGATAGATTTTTTTTAACTCAAACTTCGGTGATGAAGAGTAGTTAAAAATGTCTATTTTTCTGAAAAAGGTTTTTTTTTTTAAATTTCATATATTGGGAAAAGCAATACTAAAGAAAGCAGTTGAAAAAATACTTTTGCAAAATCTTAAAGCGTGTTGTTGAATTTCTTTGAAGCAGACTTTTTTTCTGTATCATTCCCGAATTTTTTTTAGTTTCGCAATGTATGCTCTCCGATGAAAAAAACTTTTTTGCGCCGTAAGGGCGAGTTCCATCCGTGCCTTATCCTTTACAAAATGTAATTTATATTTAAGCAAAGGTGGCCCAAAAACAACAAGCCCATTCAATAAAGTAAAGCTCAGACGACTAAACGACGTCACGACTCAGAATGGAATGTTGCTGCATTACTTTGGTAAATTAGCCTGATCATCTCAATTTGCAGTCAACAAGGATTAGACCTTGACTTTTATTGTGGTGCCGGACTGCGAATACTCGAGAATACTTGCTGAGGCTTCCAAGTTCGTGAGAGAGTTCAATCTTAGACAATGTTAACAAAGCATTTGCGTAAACTGGTTAAATTTGATGCGAAATTGAAGACCTTGGGGCAGGTGATTCTGGCGAAATATCTAACAACTTGCATTTTTGATGGGTTTTGCACGACATCCGATTAATTCCGGATTACGACTCCGACACGCGTAACCGGAATTTGGTAAAAGATCTCTGCAGTAGTAGACTGTGGAAAAAAGTAACCCCTATATTTTCAGCGGAACAACCAACTAAATACTATTTAGCAGTTGACTACAAAACCCGCGGATAAAATTTGCTGATTTAAAGTTGATCGATGGATATACAAAATGAAATCAATTTTTTAACAGCAAACCAATCAGTTGCGTTGGAAAACGTAAACGCGATAAAATGCCAGAATTGCTGAACATTAAAATAACAAACTAGAAAAAACGAATTTACGCGAACGTGTGTTGCTGCCTTTGTAAAAGTTCTAAACACTCTATTCTGCTTTTTGACGGAGATCAATTTATTCGGGTCAGCTTCCACTAAACCGCAAGTCGTTCTCATTTTCTAAAAGAGGTTTTAAAAGTAAAAATAATCGCTGTTGGAAGCCGTTGAAATCTTTTACCACCACGTGCGCGGAAAATCCGCTTTTCTTAACAAATTAAAAAGGCATCGAATGGTCGCTATCCCACCCGTAGTGATTGAAGGCAATGCTATGCAAAGCCGTTTGAAATTGATTTTTCGTTCCATTTCCAATATAATATTTTAGCTATTCAACTATTAACCCAGTCGGAATAATTGTGCGAAAACCTAGGCGACGCGATTCATCAGTGACTCGTGCTTCCCAAAACAAAATGACTGATTGGAAAACGGAAGTAGAAATGAAACATCTAAACGTACGCTCTAACCAGTACGATTTTCAAACTCTTCTCAAAACATGTTTTACCAAGCATGATCCAGTGATTGAATACGTCAAAAAGAGATTACATTGTAGCAATAGTTCAGTAAATTTACCATTCGTTTGCAGTACTTCTAAATTTGGCGGGAAAAGTGTATTTCATAATTTTATTTCAACATCACTAAATGAGATTACTGTAGGATGTTGTCAATTTCCACATCGGCAATATTTCAAGACGGCTAGTCCCCGCTGAAAGAAGGACTACGTCACGCTAGCATGCTTAACCAACAAAAATTAATTCAATAAGAAAATTTCCCACTCAAACTGCATAATAACATCCGAAAGTTTTAGGATTTGATTTTTGATAAGTCGAAAAGTATGGGTGGCATTATGAAAGTATTACAAACAGTTATTATGATAATTTAATCAACACAGAGAGTGGAGAATAAGTCAGTTTTCAGGGAAAAGTATGATATCTTCCCCTACTAGACCTCAATATGCTTATAAAATTATTTTTTATTATTTTTGAAACTATTTTGCAGCTTATTTGTAATATGCCATCTAATAATTCCAAAGAAGTATTGAAGAGACATCGTTTTGTCAAAAAACCCTATCATTTCCCCTTTTTTCTCATTTCGTAAATTTTGGTCAAATGCCTATTGAGTAATGAACTAACTGTCTATTGGATAATGGTTGGCGCGCAAAATTGCAATGTATACATGAACAAACCTTTTCCCAATCGGGGAAAAAAACTCGAAAATATTTTGTAAGTTTAGGTCACTGATAGATCGCGCAAATTCGGGCGGTATATCTGTGACCCAATAAAATTTCAATAAGGATTAAACTTTTTCTTATTTATATATTCGACCTATACAGCGACACATTATCTTTACCTCGACCTTACCGTGATATGTGAATACGAATTTGTACAAACAATTTTCAATCGAGGGCAAGTACAACGCTGTTATTATAACGACGGTCACGGTCTATATTATTATCTGCACCAATAACCGATTTCATTGGTTTTATACCCTATGACAGATGCTACAATTTTGTGGTATTTCTACACAGTCGTACGAAATATGTAATCCTATATCAATCATATATATTCCACAGATGTATAGCGAGTGTAAGGAATTTTCACCATTAGATCATGCGTGGCTATGTATATATTTTGATCCTATATATGGGTTTAATTGAACTTGGTCACCATAAACAAGTCACAAATACACACGTAGTTAGTTACTTAGGTCAACTGCCATGCATGCGAGACGCGGTCCATCCTTGGTATGTGCTTGACAAAAACATGTTTACCAATACCAAAAAGTTTATTTTGTCAAGCATGAGCCACAGATAGACCGCGCCTAGACGGCGCGTTCCATCAGTAACTCATACTTATAACTCATACAATATATGCCTAGGTGAAAAAAATTGATTCGAAGACTACAAAATTTCTAACCGGGACAGAATGTCACCAACTGTCACACTAGAAAACACGGGATTTGCTTGTTGAATTATTTTATGTTAAGCTGAGTGAATGATGTGATAATTGAACGCCTGACACGGTGACCTTAAAAGATGACAAGGCCAGGGCATGTATGTCGTCAAAATCTAATAAACTAAATTTCAATCCCTCGCCAAGACGCGAAAATTGATAAGCACGTACGTGTCCATTTTGTTGAAACAACGATTTGGCACTTGTCATATTCCAATATTTTTATGCCAAAAAAGGCACATACCAAAACATAATTTTCTTTGGAATAATGAAATTTGTATTGCACAAAAATGCCACATAACCAGCAACTGCACCCAAAGCGGAAACAACTCATACTGAACCCCTTTTGTAAAGTGCAGTGAGTTGTATTTGTCGTGGGTACTTCAGGGAAGTTCAAAAGTCCAACATAACCACATATATATATATATATAAAATGACTTTTAGAAAAGTTGTTTTCAAAGACGGACAACAAAAAGATCATCCCAGATGAATCTAAACACACGCTGAAGACACACCGAACAGCATTGGAATATTCTTAATACATATAATCAAGCGCTAAAATTTTAGCGCGATGAATTTGAAGCAACATTTTGGCAAAAATATATAACTAAATATCGAATTATCGTAAATCTTTATTGTTATTATTTGACTGGAATATTAGTTTTACCTGCGTTTTGGCAAAAAGTCAAGGTTTTTTGACAGTTGGAGGAAACAAAAATAGGTGCGTGCGTTCAAAATCGAACCAAGATATTAAGTCAACTCTCCATTTATTTTTCTTGCCTTTTTGCCATACAAAAACGACCTATTGTAACACTCAAACTATACACACGAACAAAAACAATTTTAACGGAATGTTAAAAGTTTTTGCAAGCATGGGCCACAGATGGATCGCGTTTAACAAACGCGATCTATCTGTGGCTCATGTTTGGCAGAAAAAACTTTTTTTTGTACTGAAAATTTGCTTTTAAATTTTTTCAACGTCCGTGTAAAAGAAAATATTTATGTTATCGTTACTCTATTGACAGATGAAACCATAGCAAAACCCCGTGACAATCAGTTAGTTTTACTCGACATTAGGAAAATGGATTTCTTGGTTTTATGCTCCCAACAAAAAGATTAATATTATTATTAGATTTGTGTCGAATGATTGATATATAACGGATGTGTCATAATCGTGGAAATGTATACGGTATATTGTTATTTTGACAAAGGTGGAGTAATTTTTATGATACAGATTTGATGTTCCAAGATCGGGGAATCTGAATTAGCATGTCGCCAACTTTCACCTCCTCGCGTGTTTAAATTTGTATGGGCGGTACCGGTAGGCGTGGCAATTAGAATTGCTAGAAACTATAATCTGGTTGTATATGAGAAGATAGAGCCAAGAATAATTACGTGGAAGATAGTTTACCTTAGCCTACTGAGTCTAATAAAGAAATTCATTTGTAAATTGAATGTTGTCTGCATTGATTGGTGTTAGTTGTTTTAACATTTCATGTAGCTCTCTCGACCTCGCTTTGATTGACTATAAAAATTGAAAAATAAAAACTGGCACCTATATTGCACTTTTTATAGGATAATTTAATGGTAAACCATATTAGTAAAGAATTTCTGAGAGATGTGCCTTTCTGAAATTGAAATGCGCTTACAAAAGTTCAATTGTTCTTGGGAGAATAGAGTAATAGTACTAGTCAATTTTGAATTGGAAAACGATACTGTCTAACTAGTCTAATTCGGTAGCTGACAAAAAACGTCTTGACAAAATAAAATTCTCTCATGGACCACACCTAACACGAAACTATAAGTAACTATTAATACGTATGATACTCAAATAAAAACCCAGGCGCTTCTTTCCTCTCTTTCAATATCTATCAATTCTAACGACACTCGGCTAAATCGACATATGACGAAATAAAAAAATAATTTATGGAGTAAATTTATTTTTCAATACAATAATAAAACATCAGTGCTGCGCAGCTGTGTGTGGTCAAAGTCGCTAACGTCATAAAATATTGCAGCTGGGACTCTATTTGCACCCAAGTGAACGGGTGATAAAAATGACTCCAATGCCGAATTGTGTCACAATGCGAAAGTGTTTCACTTTATCAAATGTGCGAATACTCAACCCTTTACCCTTAAAGTAAATAACAATCACAAAAAAGGCGAAAGTGAACACTGCTTGTCATACAAATGTCACACATGCATCGGGTCATCTGGGTATTGTGCGCAAACGTCAAGGCACGGATTAGGGGGTCGGAGGACGTCGCGAAAATAATCACAAGCGACATTGATCTGGCATAAGACATGGCTATTTTTGTCGCAGGAACTGGGAAATTTTAATTAAGTTGTATTTGTGTATCATCACAAGCCGATGTGGTAATAATCGTCGATATGCGAATTGCAATAAAATCATATTTCGCTCATGACCTACAATCGTAACCGTTCTCAAAGCTATATATCGGATATCCTGTAGGGACCTATTAACACATGCCATATCACTCAAACTTTCAATAACTTAATATCTATGTAAGGTCCACAAATGGCATGGTCCATTTATGATCCATGCTTGGCAGATTGTATTCCTTGTTATTTTATTCTTGTATCCTTGACGTGCACCCAATCTGAAAATTTTGTCAAGAAAATTGTCACCGATGGACGCAAACAATCTGTGGCACATGCCTGACAAAATAAAACTTTTGATCGGGCATTGACGGCCCGATCTATTAGTGTACCATGCTTGACGTATATCACTAATTACTATCTTCTATGTATACATCATCCATGATTTATATTTGACAAAGCTCAACCCGAATTTACTATATAGCTTCAATCAGATTTATATCAAGTATGATTCTATTGTTTTATGTTACGAATGTCAGGTCGCAATAAATATGAAGGTATAAATAAAAACAGATATAATTACGTATGTGAATATTAATACACACCGGGGAATAAAACTCTATGGGAATCAGATAACTTGTAGATGTGGCATACACTCTATATGTCTCTAAAATGATTTTTATCAACTTTAATTCAAAAAATAAGTAGTCTAATTATATGAGGGTCATAGCTTTGTGTCCAAATTTTACTTTATTAAAATTTGCTCAAAAAGAAAGGTTAGAAGATGAATATGATCCAAGAAGAAGCGATTAAACGTAGATTGCAAAAGATTTAGCTTTTTTTTTCAGGAAAAAAAGGAAGAGGATTTCGGGAAACAATCTATTCACGTCATTCAAGCATCATCGGGTGTAAGACCTGACTGAGGATCCGAAGTCACAAGGGCATAATGTATTTAACTTATCTTTAATTATGTGATTTACCTTTTGTAGGTACTTCTTCTATATCTAATTAGAAATCTATCAAAAAAGATATATTTTCCAATTTGTTTATATACTGAAGAAATAAAGTAGGATCGCGTTAGATCAAGCATTTTTCAAAATTGGGTTAAGTGCCTATAGAAGATATTATGACACCTGTATCTTATGAGACAACGGCCGGTTGCTGCAAATACTCGAAAATCTTGAAAATACCGGTCTGAAAAAATTCCGAAACACATTTTTTACGTATGTTTCAATCGATCAACGAGAATAAAATCGATAAAAACTAAAGCCAAAAGGGTACAGATGACAGATTGGCCAGTCTTTCACCACCCGATATTAGTCATCATAATTTTCCACTATTCGAGAATATTATAACTAATACCGCATCAGCGCGGGAATCCAGGTCCAGTAGTACGAGCTACAAAAAGCCTTACAAAAATATTATAACAAATCCAATTCGTAGGACCTTAATTCTTATTAAGCAATAATTGATCAATAGCAGATCGAGAGTAGAAGAGAATGAAGAAATAAAATACAACAAACTTATAAATATACATTGTATACATTGTGTAAAAATCCAATTATGAAGTCATTTCAAAAACATTTCAAAATAATGCTGGCGGCGCTATATGTATGGGTTGTATTCATCGTATAGTATAAATGTGGGTCATAGCCCTTTAGTGATTTGGAGAATGATGGCCCTGAACATTCTATTTGCAGAAAACTAAATATAGCAGGCAACTTTCACTTTTACAATGCTCAATCAAGCATGATCCATCGATAAACCGAGATTGAAAAGCTCGGTTTATCGACGGATCATGCTTGATTGACTCGTATACTTATTTACACACTGAAGTCACATCAGAGCAATATTAGAAGACAGGTGAACAAATTAACCAAGCCTTTGATGTTAGGATGCCCAGCAGTGATAAATTACTTATGTTGGTTGGCAATAAAATAAAGGAGTTTCGACATTGAATAAATACAAATATTGTTGGTTACGATGTTATAAGTATATATCTGTTTGATGACGAATCGTTTTATATGTGTATTTGTGTAGCGAGGTAGGGCTGGGCAATTCGCTTCGTTGATTCGAATCAATTCGAAGCACAAATTATTCGAATCGTTCGGAATCAGTATCATCAACACAAAGTTTTAAAAGAAAATGGATTTGTCATATTTTAACGATAAAAATTTGGCAAACATATTTGTCCCCTAAAATCAACCGCGAATTCACTTATAATGACTAATGGAGACAATGAATTCGCTGTTTTAACGTCTCGGCTCGATAATGGGGTGAATCGTAAGGGAAAAAGCAAGAAAAGTATTAACAGCAAATTACTGATTCGATCCAATTCGAATTACTAATGATTCAGTTTTGGCAAGTCCTATTAAACGAGGTATATTCGCTTATTTCAGAGGGCAGACAGGCCTGAGCTGAGCGCTTCTCAGTTAAAAGTATGTTCAATCAAGCACATTTCATCTATCTGATAGAGAATTTGACCAGATAACCTGAGTAAGAAATTGTACTCTATCAAGCATGCAGCATAGATGAATTGGCCTCATTGTGGCAATCCAACAGTACCCCATACTTGATAAAACGTGTTCGACATATTCCGGAACTTACTTTCATCAGAATACGTTCCAATGTCGGAACATCGGATCAAACAATTTACAATTTTTCAAAGTTGTCCATTTGTCCATTTCTCAAAGAATTTATGTAAGGATGGAAAATCTTGTTGTCCAGCGGTTTGAACCGAAACCAAGAACCGCGTGGTCAAATTTCGACTTCTCCCATGGGATGTTCACACATTATCAGTTGCCTGTCTGTTAATTAGTGAATTAAGTGTGATTTGTACCATGTATAATATTTCATTTTAAGATTTGTCCTTTGCATATTTTGGGACTGACAGTCCACGAGTATTGTCTGTAGGATTGTGCCTTGATTATGCGTTTTGTCTTTTATACGATGTTGTGTTAGCTCAAAAGTCTAATTTGGACATTTTAAATAGAACTGATTTACGATATTCAGTTTAATGTGCGTTCACTTATTACAATGTTTAAGCGATATTCATATAGTTATTGTGTCATTCAGGTATATCACTGTATATACCAAGTAATAAATTAAAACGAGGCATACGTACGCCAATATAATAGCAAACAGATATTATTATTGTGCAAATTTACCTATCCAATAAAAAGGGCCCACCTGGCCTATATCAAAGAACATTCTATATTATTTTCTAAAGCGTTTGGAAGCCTATATTTATTATATTTTGTCACGTATGGGCTATTGATGGCGCTAATAAAGCGCGGTCCATCTAATGCCCATACTTGATAATGTTATATTTTGACGATGTAATTTAGATGCTTAAAAGAAAATTAGTAAAATATTCTTGTTTTCATAGTATACCGAAATTATGTTAGTCTGTTCAAAATAGGGCTTGAAAGACTTCCTGGAAACATGTAACAGGCGTAATCTGGGGTAATTATTAGACCAAAAAATTAAATATTACCCGGTGGTGTCCGCCCTGGGCAAATAGCTCTCTGACGATTTTACTTAGTTCTCCGATTTGGCTCGAAATAAAACCAAAATCTTTAAAAAAAGTTAAAATTAAACAAAACATGATAAAATGGGAAAAATTGCAGTATAAAGTAAATAAATCAGACGGTTAGTATGAAGAAACATTTTTTGAATCATTCATCCCGTGTAACAAAATTGCATATTTTAATTACTACCACAATATAGGTTTATTAACTCAACGTAAACGTAATCTTGATATTATCATATATTAATCTGGACAAGGCAATTTTAAAATTTTTCAGCCGCATTTATTTGTGAGTACAATTCCTCGAATAATAAATACATGGTTGAAGGCAAGACCTTCAAATTGGACAAAGAGTGGAGTGGACAAGGTTTAAATATGTCCATTCCTGATTCTAGACATAAATTTATCATATTTTCAACATTACGGTGTTCATGTGTATCTGACTCACAATTATCAACATGACGTCCATTTCTAAATTATCTACGGCCCACGCAGAGTCAAGAACAAACTAAAAAATGTATACAATATTGCAAACCAAACACTGCTGGTCACGTACCATCGAGAGCTTTTTATCAGATCTCAACAATTTCAAATCAAACCCAACATTTGCCTAAAGAAAGCAATAAAATAAGTAAATAAATGAATATTACGTATATTTACTGTTTGCAAAGTACGTTGAAATAGATCAAAATTTTGTCGTATTTTGATATAGTAACTATTGAATTTTTTATGCAGTAGTACAGTTGTCGCTCAAGCCTTTGACGAAACGGTCTTACAAGAGTCAAATACTCTTCCTTGTCTGACAATATTCATGAATATCATGAGTGTATTCGCAATAATGTTTGTTTGATTCTCGTTAAATTTGCTTTTTTCATAGTGTGAACAAACTGAATATAAGCAATAATATCTATGTAACCTCAGAATATTAACTTAGTTTTATTGGAAAGATGAACAAATATTATATACATCCGGATGAACTTTGTACGCTAACCTTCACGAACATGTCGTTGGTCACGAATGTGAAAAGACGATCTTAGAGTTTTCTACGGATATGTATTTTTATAGCCACTACTTGTATAGGAGATCACCTTGACCGCGGCCACTTACAGACGGAAAGTGTGAGAGTTATTGGAGTGACATGGTCTTCCCGTTTCGCCTTAGACTACTCAAGTTATCACAATTTGGTTGAATGGTGGGTGTGGAATTAAGGATCCAGACTCGACGGCACTTGAACCCCAGTTCTTCAAACTGCGATGCCAACACAGTAACAACTAGCCCACCGTTCCCACGCGGTATGTGTACTACGGTAAGAATATATCAAAAGCACATTGACTACTTACCAAAGGCTTTTTAGGCGGTAATCTTCCAATCATTAATTTTATTTTGTCAAGCATGGCCCAAAGAGGCGCGATCCATCTGTGACTCATGTACGTTTTGTGCGGCCAGATGCATGTAATGTGTCATATGCTGCATAAAGTAAAAGGCAGATCATCATCAGTTAATACTAAAAATACAAGATTTTGTCGGGCAGTGTTTATATGTGCATATGTTTGGGATATACATAATATGTTACTTGCATATAATATTCTGAAATTATAATTTTTTATTTTATCGATTATAATAACCGGCGCTCCGAAATGCTCAAATTATTCTCCCTTAGGTTACAAATATTTTGATGACATATTCTGATAAAACTACACTCTTAGCAAGCAGTATAGCTTACCAAGGATTAGTGAAAATAGAGATAACTAAAACGGCTGTTCATTTTCTATCCGAGCTACACGGTGGTCAATAAGGGTATTGATTACACCCACTGCCAAAATTTGACAAAATAATTATGGTGAAAATTTCGATTTATTTCATATTAAAAGACCAGCATCACTGACGCCATTTTGTAAAATTAGAGCAAGTTTGTCATGTATTCTTTAAGATACAGTGGGGGGTTCGAACATGGTCTTCCTTGTTAGAGGTTATATTTTGTAATGTAGGCTTTGAAAGATTGTTTGGGGGTTTATAACGAAATATATATAACCTTTGAAATTTATAACGAAAATTTTATCGGATCTGTGGTAACTTTCAGCCTATTTCAAAAATCCCATTTCCTTAATAAAAAAATGGTCATTCCTAAACATTCTCATTACAGTTGGAGATAAAATGAGATATGCAATGACTCGATTCAAAAATCTTTGATTCGATATTCGATTCGAAAACAAGTGTAACTGAATGTGGCAACCGTATAGTGACGACGGGTTGAAAATACATCTGAATCGAGTTCTAGGTTCTATCCAAAGTTATCAACCCAGCGAGTAGGGCTGCTCAAAACCGAATCATTTGGAATTCGAATCTCATTCGAATATTTTTTTCGAATGCGATCGAATCATAATTCCATGTAAATAATAAATATCTCATTTTTGATATTACAACTCGTCTCCATTGTTAAAATCAGGAAATTTTTAGATTTTCTGAATTTTCAATTCATCATCCATGTCTGAGTGCAACAATTTTCATATTTTAACGACAAAATACAATCAATTAGGGCCAAATACTTTTGAATCCAGTACGAACCAAGACCGACAGCTGCGTCTCCATCGGGATTAAAAAACTCAGTAAATACGTCCAAACTATATTGGTACATTCCATTTCAGTTTTAAAATCGATAAGAACTGCGGTAGGTCAATTTGAGTAAGCTGCTTATTGGTTTGCACGTGCGTCCGTGGCCAATGGCACTCCAGTACTCTAGTTGGCATAATCTTATTTCGAAAATTCAGATTAAAAATCCCCATTGCGTGATCGACTGGAACTTTATTTCATATATTTTGTAAAGTTAAGTATCCACAAGAGGAAAAATGTAACCTTTTTTAACACTTTTGTTGTTAAATTTCATCTGAACACGTGAATCCTTTAGATTAAAATACGTAGTACAAATAATTTTCGAGTGCGTAAGAAGGGTAGCGTTTCAGCGCTATTATTCATCGCCTATGAGAACCCTTGTGAAAACAGGTGACGAACGACGATTTCTTTTGTTCGAAGACACTTTGTTGGAGGGCCATTCACACCTCAAGACAAAGCAATTAAATTATTGAAAATAGCTTGTCGTCCGACGTCCAGTAAAGTTGTAGGGGTGGGAAACGAGTGACCAGTGTGTCGCGAATGAACACGGTCGGGCGTTTAGTCAACAAATACCATGGGAAAGGTGTGAACGCAAGACATATGAAACCTTTGACAACACGCCGAATGAATGGTCATTCTGGCATAAAAGATATCGCTAGTGACCATTGGTCAAAGAATGCTGTGTATATCAAAACTTTACAGTTCCTCGAGCTCGGACCATTGATGCAACTCAAATCAAAGTCTCAATCCATGCGCGACTGATAATTCAAAAGATATCGAAGCTATATTGTTAATCAATGCGTTCGACACTTCTTTCTCTATTCATTATGAAGAAATATTGAATTCTAAGTTACATTAGTCACAGAGTCAACCTTCATCAGGCCATTATTTTTTTATTCCAAGTTGGTTAATTTGGCATGTCATCCCGCATTTGACTTGACAACAAGCGCTAAACATCACCTAGCAAACGTTTGAGCAATATCAAAAATCTCACTTTATTCGCACCAGTATCATTTCCTCGACTTTATATGGCTTCTGTTGAAATATTAATATAACAATATTTAATTATAAATTGGCGTTTACAAAGATATCTTTTTTAGGAGTTCATAACATCGTGCTTTTATTGAAAAAAATTAGAATATTGACCAGTATCTCTGGCCTCCCCCCACGCAGACCGTCAAGGCGCGGTCCATCTGTGGGTCATGCTCGACGAAAATAAATTTCTGACTGGAAAACGAGGTTGCAGGTGATCGTTCTCACCCGGATTAATTAAATCAACAGTTAGAGTATTTTTGTTGAATAAAGTAAACGTAATATTGTTTACAACAACCTTCATCTGGGAATTATATTCATAAATACACCATCTTCCCCTGCATTTGTATAACCTAAACTGGGTATTTACGTATTTCATGTTAGTAGACTTCCAGGATCGACTTTATCAAGCATGCTTATGCGGCATCAGAATTTTTGTTTAGCAGAAATAAGTCACAGATGGTTTACGTCCTATATAGTTACGATACATGCGCTGAAATTTTTTTAACACTAAATGACTACACCTCAAATTGACTTGAAAATATAATTTACCTAGTTTTTTCAACCAGACACCCAAGTTGAAAAAGCTAACTTTACCTAGTTTACCTAATAAAATTTATTTGGTAAAATATCAAACAGAAAACTCCGTAAAAGTTTTATAAACTAAGTAAAAGTACTTTGAAAATAAACTCGATAAACTAAGTATACTAGGTAAGCTACGAACGTTTACCTAGAATCGCCAACAATAGTTTTATTTTACTTTTAGAGACTTTATTTATTAAGCGTGGGTCACAGATAGATCGCGACTCACAGGCGCGATGTCAGTAACCCATACTCGATGAAGCATTTTTGATTCTTTATGGAGAAAACGTTTGAAGGATTCCTCTGTTTCACCAATGTTTAGTACTATAACTACAACTATATTCACATCTACATGATTTGAATAATTTGTTCACCAATATGTGAGAACCTAAATCGGTTCTTGTTTGGGGTATAGGTGTCATTCAAAAAGTTCGCGTAAGTGATATTGGCAGGGCCAATTTCTAATTGCTCTATTAGGATTCTCTTGACTCCAATATTTACAAATACTATGTGGAAATTGTAGCGGTAAGGTCTTGCAAGCTTATCCCTTGAAACACATCTTCAGAAGATTGTACTATACCGATGTCTTATTGTTAACTCTCAATATACATCATCGGCATTCCCCCACGACATTCACACCGATGACGTCATCGTTAAAACCACTGATAAAACCACCGCGCATGGGATGTAGAAAAATCTCGTCATCAAGACGAGATTTTACCACATCCCATGCTTGGTGGTTCAAAATTTTGCAATTAAGTCAATAAAGTTCAGATATCAGGTTTTATCTACCTGAAAGGTAGCACCTGCGTCTTTAATTTCACGTTGTTGAACTAGGTCGTTGAAACTCCGGAAATGTGGTCTGTTACGCTTAATTTACAGACCGGTCGCACGTTACGACGACGACGACGTCAAACTTTTCAAGTTTTGTGTTGCCAACTTGGAATGTGTGTAGGTGGATGTTAAAGGTCCAACAAATAAAACTATTATCAGCTAAAAACTTAAAAAAATGCGGTTAATAAGGAGCGCACCAGCTTATCTAGGGAAGGATATGACGACATGAAATTTTTCGCGCGTCTCCGGTGCGCATTAGTTAACCACAATATAAAGCAAGTTTCGGGAGCTTGCATTAAAGCAAAAACATATGTTACCTGCGACGCTCATTATGACGTCATTATTGGATTGCAAGAAATCAAAATTTACCCCCACCAAAATTAATATAAATATAGTACTGATACAACTTTTTGCTCTAATATATAGTATTGGCTGCAAAACACGCTTCTCCTCAGACAAGTTACAGTTTATGATTAATTAAACAGAATCTTTTCTTCTAAGTACACTATAATGTTTATATAAATAGGAACGATTAGAGTTATTGCCAATTTTTTCAAATTTGTGAAAATCGTTCACATCCAAAATTGTATATGTTAAGTTGATTTATAAGGTTTATTTTTCATTGTAAGGCAATACATAGGGGAGAATAATTCATTCCAGTATTAAGAATCGTTTCGCAGCAGGATGCTGAGAATAAGCCGTGAATCGATCATAGAAACAAAAATTTGTAAAATGGAATGATTTCCAGATCGATTTTTTGAATTCTGCTAATTTTCCTCTGCCCTCCCAAGGCAAGCGTGAATCGTAAGTACATTATCACTTACAGTTTCTTTATAACGTGTTTATCGAATTCCTAGATATATATATCTTTATTTTGTTGATCGAGAAAAATTGTCACCCATAATGTGATATATGCTGTTTATATAGAATTAGTGATTATTAGATCCGAATCGAATCAAATTCGAATTCCAAATGATTCGGTTTTGACCTGCTCTCGTCATACACCATTGGCCGGTGGTTAGCGGTGGGCAATTTGATTCGGTAATTCGAATCGCTTCGAAGCTCAATTGCCTCGAATTAATCGTGAATCGACCACAGGAGCAAAAATTTGCAAAATGACATGGAATTTTCATTTTAATGACACAATACTACCGATTTTGGTCAAATTTGACCAAAATCGATTGTATTGTGTCATTAAAATGTGAAACTTTTTGTTCCTAGATATGGAGTGTGAACTGAAAATACATTTCTTCGAAATCTGTTTATGTTAATACTTTTAATTCGTATCTATAAGTTTCTTCAATTTGATGAAGGAGACAATTTGTAACAGTAAATATGGCATATTTAATATTGATATGAAATTGATGATTCGATCGGATTCGAAAAAGTAAAGTCTGATTATTACACAATAAGCTGATAGAGAGACTTGAATTCAAGAGTCTGACGAGATTCAAAACCGAAAACTTTGTACCCGAGTGATGACTACTAACTCATTAAAATTCGATAATAATACACTTGAAATATTATTTTTCTATCGTAACTTCTCCAAAATATCGGAGCCTTCGTTCAGGAAGCTGTATAGCTACAGAACGAGACATGTCTTACTTAACAAGTATATATTTGTGTGTTTTGTCCACGATTTATAATAACAAAATTCGATGGGGTTAATTGATATTTCGCTTATGAGTTATAAAAAAGCTGTGGTACATCAATCATACATCCCAGTTGGAAAAATATTGCGCGTACATGTATGAGTCACAAGTATGAGTCGCTGATGGATCGCACCGCCGAGGCGCGGGCCATCTGTGGCTCATGCTTCGACGAAATATAATTTTCGACCGGGTTGTTTGGAGAGCCTTTTCGGAAGATAACGCCCTTCCGACTTATTCAAGAAAATGTCCACACTGTAACAAAACTTCGGTAAAATCGTCCTTCTTTAACAGTAATTGAATTTAACGAGATCGGAAAAAACTTATAAAATCGTCTATTTCAGCCAATTGTGGTCTGTTGATAGGGAATATGTCTGAGATGCGATTCATGCTCAGACCATACTCATCATAAATCTCGTCAACACCTCGGTTTTTGAATTTTGGAAATATACTGTTACTACAAATGGACAGTGAATTTACTGTACTCTGATAACATTGCAGCTACTGCATTATACAGTAATGATGAAAGAGAACAAAAGGCGTTTGTTTGCTCCAAGATCTCTGATAATGTGGAGCATCTTTCGACAGTGAAAGTGTTTTGACCATAAAGTAAACGTGGCTAAATATGAATAGTAACCAATGTGGGTACCGATGGATCGCCCCGCCAATATGTTTCCGTTCAGCGTGCAGATGCTGGTTTTACATCATATAGTAGCACTTTGATATTAAGTGGTCGTCATTTGGTTCCTTTCAGACACTGCTTTCGCTGCTCAGAGTGAATTTCAACAGATAGGAAAAATACACGGTCCATCTATGACTTAACAATCCTCAAGTATTGGATCTTGGTTATAGTAAAAGAAACGAAAGTCCGACGGTAACAATAAGATCAAGTCTGTCATTTTTAAAATGCTGCTACGTTTCGGGTATTTATATCATTGAGAAATAAAATAGAATCGAGGTTATATTACCGCTTGAAAACCGACATAATATTATATGCATCATGATTTTACTGCAAACTTATGCAGAAAGTAAACTAGTCTTTTTCAAACATATTCATTTATGTCTTAAATTGAATAACAAATTTTAAGTTGAATTTTCAACTCTCCAGTTCAATTGAATCTCTTTTTTTAAGATAAAACTACTAGGCCAACTTACTATCATTCCAATAAATGTGAATGCAAAAAGGGAATTTCGCCACCCACGTCGCAAGCATGCATGGAATTGGCCCGTAGTGATCTCTCATCATGCTGCAATAACATCCAATAGCATTCTTAAAATCTTCCTTATTTAGGTCAGATGTTGATCAACTGATTGAATTCCGATCTTTCTTTTGTTAAATGATGCCACGGTCAAGTGAATCACTCATCAGCGCAGGTGATTCGTGCGCGAGGTTGGCCTTTGATGACGTCACACCAACGTCTAGACATTTTTGTATTTGACATACAGATCTGGCTGAAGTATAGGATCTGAAAGGAAGGAATTCCAGTTGGCGGTGCAAGATCTTCCAATTGAACAATTTTTTTTTACCTTCTGGGCAGCATCGCTCGTGATTAAAGGTTATACTAATCAAAAAACTGTTGTCCAAGCTTGTTTTGTTAAGTATAGGTAACTGATAGATCACACTTAAGAGGCGCGTACCATCTGTGGCCAAATTCTCAAAATATAAAATTCGTTTAATTTCATTCAAATGCTAAGTTGATTCTTGATAATACGTATATTTAACCCATTATTTTAATTTTTTGTGCAGTAGCTAGTCCGATCAAGGGTCATTTTGTACTTAGATATCCACCGCTGCAACTGATCGGTCGCGTAATATTGTATACAATATCATGAGACCCATCAGTTGCAGAGGTGTATCTAAGAAAGTGAAATTGGGCTTCAGATTCAAATATAGAATACTAGTAATCAATTCGGCTGTCATAATGAGCGGCAGAGGAGATTTTCCATAAGTTGGGGTGACGATGGACAAGCAAAAAATCGCTCCAGCGGCGCGAATATTAATTTTTTACTGGGACTCACCTAAAACAAGATTCAAATCATTTACAAAAGCGTGCCTTTAAGTATCGAGTTCAGCTAAATATCTCAATTAAATACAGCACACCGAGACCCTGCACATTTTTTTTTAAATTTCCTATACGTTTAATGGGAACTCCATTCTAATTTGTCTGAGATGGCGAGTGAGGATCATTTCAATCATTCAATGTAATTTTCTCTAACCCATCAATAGGCAAATTGATTAGTGATTTGTCGTCAGTTGTCAGTGTTTGAAACGCAAAATGAATGAGGCATAATGATGAGCCTAAGATTGGTTTCCTGTGTTTCTGTTTAATAGAACCTTTGCAAAGCCCTGAATTATTAGGGAATATAGTATATTTTATAAAATATGTACTCGATAAGAAATTTGGTTTTTATGAAGAAATGTACAAAATGGTTTAACGGATAATTTCTAGTGATTTACTATTTTGTCACATTGCAATAAAAGAATTTCAACTATGACTCAGAATATAAATACCAAATTGTATAACTTATTTTAGCATTTCCCTTATTTATACCTTTTTTCTTCAACAGCAGACTATGATGGCCACTCCCGAAAACGTCAATCAGTCGAAGGGGTGTGGCTTTTGGTAATCGTGAACAGCGAAATATCGTGATTTTGTTATGTTTACCCTCACTCAAAATCTAATCTGACGAACAATGATACAAACACGAAAGTCGAGAGGTTGCAATAACGTTTCAAATACAAATGACTAATATATTTTTGCCAACACTTGTTTTAAAAAAAACGTAAATTAATGTGATTTTAGCTAGTACTTTTAAAACTAGTTCAGTGATAATTTAATGAGCAAAAATAAGCTAGACATGAGCCGTCTATGTACTGCGCCTAATCAGGCGCAGTCCAAAATGACTCAAGTCTGTAATCTCTAAAAATAAACAAACTAACACATAGGTACATTGAAGGAGAAAATTACCGACAATTTCCATTCGCTTTTTCTATATTTTTAACAATGTATTTCCGGAATAGAAATACTATTTATTTTATTTCTTTTAACAAATAGAAACGACAGTTTGAATGTGAAATCAAAATATTAGCAGCGTTTATTAAGATTCATACTTACACCCTAACAAAATAAACATATTGATTGACGGGTTCCCTCGTTAGCCGCAACAATGGCTACAATGTTGTTAGAATCGACCGTTTTGACAATAAATCTGGCTCTTTTCATATCTACACGAGCGGGACACGATTTTGCAAAGTCGCGATTTTGGACCAGTACACCGGTTTGGAATTCATAGTGCGAAATTGGTATACGAGCACGTTTTTGAAAAAGTATTCTATTGTTGTGGAATACTGTTGTCATAGCGGTTCAATTCCGTTTGGGATGTTTTCCGTTTAGAGTGCAGTTGCTGGTACTGCATCTTTAAGTAGCTCTTTGCTATTAAGTGGTTGGTTTCTTTTAGGAGCTGCCTCTGGCCTTTCTTAGAGTGAATTTTAATAAAAAATGCAAGCAAACAATGTTCGTTGCCTAATGGATTTGGTTATTATGTCATTTATGTTATTTCACAACATATTCTAGTCTTCAGAAAAAAACTGATCCGAAAATGTTCTGTTAAGTATGTGTCACTGGTAGGTAGATCGTACCGCCGAGGCAAGACCCGTCTGTGGCTCATGAAATAAAAAATGGAATTTGCAATAAAAAATGGAATATAAGGGAATTTTTAAATTTTAAAAACAACTAAAATATCCTACTATCTGATGGTCATAAATATTATTTTATGAAGTATGACCCACTGATGAATCGCGCCTTGGAGGCGCGATCCATCAGTGGCCCATACTTCACAAAATATGTTTATATGAAAGATTTTTCTAATTGTGTAGAGAACGTTCTCATGTTTTGCCTTTTACTTGTGAATGATGTTGTCGGAGCATATTTTGTTAAGTATGTGTCACTGATGAATCGCGTCGATGAGACGCGGTCTATCTGTGGCGCATGCTTGACAAAATATAATTTGTGCTTCGGTAGTTCTAATGTCCCACGTGCCACTCTGGAAAATTTTTGATCTCTCTCAACAGAAATTTTTGCTGCAGATTTAATGTCAGTTTCTGAAAAAAATATTGAATCCCAGTAAGTTTAATATCTAAGTCCTATTTATAGATTCGCAATAAAAAAAAAAAAAAAACATGTTATGAAATTACTCATAATCCTAATATCGGCTCATGTCTAATGGATGACAAATTATTCCATAAACAAATTTTTGATAATCCGTTTTTGAAGTGGTTTATCGGATAAAGCTGATACATAAGTTCAAAACACAGTAAAAAGACGAATAGTGAAATTTAATGACAAAAGGTAAACGAGACGTTTAAAATATGTCGATATACTGTCAAGGTAAGGTACTGGCGTAAATTATAATACGATTTTGAAGGTGAGTGCGAAAGTAAACAATTAACAATATACATTTAAAACTTCTTGATGGCAAAATTCAGAATCAGATTTATTTTGTCAATTTATCTCCTCATTTTCAAACTAGTTTAGTAGTTATGTTGTCTGAAACATTTGAAATATTCTGGATTATTTGGCGGAGTTTGAAATCACCTACAGTTTATCCACGCCTCAGTTATGTTGTCCATCACGGTACCATGGTCGACAGAACTTTGTTTAAAAATTTGCAACGGAGAGGTCACCAAGTTATGTTTTTGCGCTTGCGCAAAAAAGATGCATCATCTTGTTTTAAATGCATCAAAATCTCGAAGGCTTTTATGTTGTCAGGTGCGGATATTATGATCTCGTTCATAAACATTAGATCAAAGATATTTTAGACAAATGGTTTACCTCATCCTGCCATTGACCGATTTGGATGTATTGCCTCTCTTTTTTATCATTCACTTTTCATTATTGGCGGGAATCAGTACCAAAAAAATTACATACGTGTACATGATTATATTGAAATGAAACGCCGCAAGTTAAAGAAAAACACCTGACGAGTGGCAGTGATTTATGGTTATCAGTCAAATCTGATTTTGAACACCTGCGCTTCGTCCTGATGCGATGGCCTTAATCATCGATTCTGGTAAAGATACGCGTGATTAACTTAATTTAAATATACCGTGCTGGTTGAGAGAATTAGCGACAATACTGTAGTCAACAAGGAGAGACCGTTATCAAGTAAGAATAATTTTTTTGGTATGCATGAACCACTGATAGCCAGTACCTAATGGGCGAGATACATTTGTGTCCCATCCTTCACAAAAAATATCGGGATCCAAAAGAAGCGCGAACTTATATTTCCTAACGTTGCCTGACTGGGTAGAAAACGCACATACTTACGTTTTCATACTCTCTGAAGGGTTACGGGATCGAATTTGTGAAGACAGACTCCTTGCACTTCCATAAGTTTCCCATTTCATTTGTCGATAGGACTTTCTATTGGCTTCAACTCCACATTGAAATGAACCTTTATGAAATATTAAATATTCAAACACTTTTCAATCTATTCAAGTGTGTGTTTTTTGAACTTTGTAGATATGTGATTACCATCACCGTTTCAAATTTGAAACAAATTCTCGTTAAACGCGCAGCAAATAAGACCATTAATTCTTAATCAACTGTGCGACATGCGATTGACATGTTTTCCGATGTAGGCGATCAGAATGTAAATGCTGTTTGGAGGTAAATATTGAAACAAAATTTTTCACGCTTTTTGTTTATTTTCTTGCCGAATAATCTACCTAAGAAAAATAATCAACGGAACAAGCCAGGTACTAATGCGACAGTCTATTTATCGTGAGGAGATAATGAACACCTGTTATGCAAACGTTGTATTTGTATGGTTTGCAACGCGACAGGAAAAATCTAGTAAAACAATTTCGCAAGCATGCTCTACTGATGGATCGCGCGGATACGGCGCGGTCGAACTGTGGACTATGCTTGACAAAATAAACAACGCAAGGTTGAATTCTTTTCATTTTGAGGTCAGGTTTGAAATTAGTTTAACGACAAAAATAAATCAAACGAAGGACATTAGGTTATCTCGTGTATTTGGAAATTATAAAACCGCATCAACAGGTGCAAGAATTTTAAAGTCGCGGTTGGCGCAATTGCCAAATCGCACAATACGGTCTGTGACATCATCAGACGAGTAATCTATCCGAGGAGACACCACTCGTTGCACTTTATTATTGCGGTTCAATCCTGTGGGAATTTTCGCCTGTTTTTCGCATAAAGTGCAATTTCGGGCGCTTTTTCCGACCGTGCTTAGAATTGCTTTCCAATAGTTAGCAAGAACTCGTGTTTGCCATGAGGATTTAAGAAAACAAAATTGTGTTTAAGACTGCATCTACAATGCATCTACAATTTACATGCTAAACCAAATAGCAAAATTGTCCCAATTGCGCTTCTGTGTTTATTGTTTTTCAATTTAATTTTATGTTTTTATAATTTATAAGCTGTTTTTATTAATTTTATTTCCAACTAGTATATCCTTCCATTTGTGATTTTTATGTTTCAAGAAACTCAAGTGTGAGAAGGTAAGACATCATGGGGTGATGGTTATCCTCACAGGCTGAAGATCTCGATTTCGAGTCCTGGCAGGTCCAGTGTGGGAATCCAAGCCACCAACCAACCCAGGGTGTGTAATAACTTGCGTAGGCGCTACCGAACTGAAAAGATTACCGTATTTTACGGGGTATAAGTCGCTACTTTTTTCCAAAATTGTCTCTTCCGAGATTATACGTTGGTTCGACCTATGTACAGTATATATTTCCGATGTAACTGACCCCGTTCGCCTATAAGTGGCCGTTAGTACAGGGCCTTGTTTATCGTGATTGACTCAAATGAATTACTATAAAAAAAATTCGGGAGAAGTTGGCATAATCGGAGAAGGAAACCGCTAGGAAATAGAGTTAGAAACAAATTGAATATTAAGATCATGACGCGGAGAATGGGAGGGCAAGAAAAAAATGAGGATGAAATGTGGTTTTACAATAAGGGTGCTTGGTTAGTAATAAAAATGAAAGAAGAACTAAATGGATATTCAAGGGAAAAATTGCAATGTATAAAACGCGCACTATACATATAGTTTGGTTTGACGTCATTGCTACAACCCATTTACTATAAGCTACGGAATACCAGACAAATTCAATGCTCTCCTTTATCGGAAGGATTCCATGCGGTTCAGTAGCACTTTAAGTGCTTCTTGTGGCCAAAATATCACACATCGATTGTAACACGAGTGCCTGATGCAAATGGTCGGCTGTGAGAACGGGTAGCCTAGGTTAAAAACGGCAACCCCATTCACAAATTGACTTAAATGTAACCTATTAAAATTCGTATCTGATTTAAACATACATTGTCGAGAATGGGCCAACGATGGATCTCGTCCGTAAGTCGTGATCCATCTGTGTCCCATGCTTGACAAAGTGAAGTTCTTGGTAGTATTTTGCGAGTTATAAATTCATACTTTTTTGCTAATGTGCCTTGGGTCCGTGTTCGATTGATTACATTTTAACAACAATTTGAACTAAGAGGTTGACCTTTGACCCAACTGTCGTTGTTTGGCAACGCTTTTGTTTTTTCCAACTACGAAAAAAGCTTTTAAAATTTCAGACATGAAAAATAATTTGAGGTCGACAAAAAATCAAGGTTAGTCAAATACCAGCCGGCAAAAATGACGTCAGCAGCCAAAGAATTTGGCTAATTGTATGGTTGATTGAAAAACTACAAGAAAGCGTTTCGGTTGTGTAGGAAGAACTTCTGGTAAATGTGCTAATTTTATTGGAAAAAATGCAGTTGTTTATTAAAAGTAGCACATAATGAAATTTTGATGAATGTTTGTTAACGGTTGTTGCATAACAAATTCTCAATTGGCAAATAACTATTGAATTCCATCCGTGGATCATGCTTGGCAAAGTGATATTTTTTATCAACTATGAGCTAACAAAAACTCGGATAATTAACCCGTTCGAAAATATTGAATAAGATCGTGGTCTTCTTGTGAAAACAATTTTTTCGTAGATATAACGTGACTAATCGACCGGATATCCATTCGAATAATTTATTTTATAATAATTAATCATTTTTATTATGCTTATGGGTCGAATTCTCGGTTTCACGATTTTGGAGATGATAGTTTTTTTTTTTTATTATAATAGCGCGGAAACTAGATACTTAGAAATACAAAGTCAACAACATAAATGATGATAAATATTGCCAAAATATGTGTGGTTATACTCGTTAACTGAAATAATCGACCAGAAACAATAAATCAGTTATTATTTCTCATATCATTTACATTTCTGGAATTTGAGAACAAAAAAAGCATTTTGAGTATAGAATTTGTGCCATATTTTAAAAATTTGCTTAATTTCGCAACAAATACAAATGAAATGTACAATTATAAACACTTATTAAATACAAAAGATAATGTTTTGAATAAATTTTTTCACCTCCTTCGTATTACGCCCTCAGTACATTTTGTTATAGCGTTTCAGTCATATTTATCATATCAGCCATATATGTATTCAGTTTTTAAAGCTTTCAGGGCTTCAAAGTTGGTGGTACTTAATATTGGAGTAGCCTCTTTGTAATTTGAATGACCACTAGTTGGTTCGTATTAGACTCTGCTCCCGGCCTTACTTAGCAGCACATTTAATGAAAAAATGTCATCAAATAAATTGAATATGTAATGGTAAAACACGAGTAAAACAAAGGAGTAAATAAAGTAGTCCCATCACAGGTATACGGACTTTAGAACAGTCTCAACGTATTTCCTGCGTGTCGTAAGAGAATAAAAGAAAACAAAGAAGTGGTGGATGGTTTTTAACATCGCCCAGGGCAGATGCACTTACTGAACTTTACCATGGTTGTTTTGTTCTGTATGAAATTTTTGCCGCTCAGCGGCTTTTGGGCACTGCGTTCTAGTGATGGCAATCTAGTTTTTCCCTAAACAAGATAAGGAAAACAACTTTACCACAAAACTAGATAAAGTATTACTCGGTAATCTAGTTTTTCTTACAAAACTAGATAGTACCTTTTTTAAAACCAAGTAAACTAGGCAATCGTTTTTTGCTACATTTAATACATTTTAAATTTCCATCTAGTCTATTTTGAAGGGTTTTTTCTGTCGAAAATATAATTTCTTTAATTTTTTGTTATAGTTAAAAATGAAGTAAATTTACCTAATTTTATCTAGTAAGTTACCACGTAAAACTAAAAATGGAAAACTGGGTAAAACTAAAAAGTAGGTAATTCAGATACCAGTGAAACTAGGTACAGGTATTTTCAAAACAAACTCAGTAAACTTAGTATACTAGGTAAACTTGATACTTTTACCTAAAATTGCCAACACTACTGATTTCGACCTTGCTTAGAGCGAACTTTTTTCCAAAAGAAGCGTGATATAACTCATTTTTGCTTTGTTTTAAAAAAGAATTGTGAACGAACTCAATAAAAATACAGCTAAACAATGTTGTATGTAAATAAATGTAATGTAAATAAAAAGTATCGCAAGTAGCTTTTACGTTATTATCTCATTACACAATTAAAAAGCGAAGGAGTATATTTCAATTAGACTCTTTAACATCAATATGGAAATAGAAAGTAATCTTCTGCTAATTAGGACCAATTAGTGGAACTGAATCGGGTGAAAAGGTCAACTCATTTCACTTCATGAGTGGTGAAAATTTATATTTGAGAACGGCTTTTGAGTAACCGCGGACAATTTTCACACCTTTTATGACGTCTAGTCTAGGAATTTTGGGGCATGATGAAAAACCGACCAAAAATTTTAATCTGTCAAGTATGAATCACAGATGGACTGCGTCTTGTCGACGCAACCCATCAGTGACCCATACTTAGCGAAACATCCTTAGATCGGTTATCTATTTTGTGTTTGTCGATGGGTGCATGGGGTTTCCACGCGGACCCCATATATTTCTAATACCAAACAAGACCGGCTCAAATATCAGCAAACCCTGGGAAAGTGACAATAACAAATTCAATACTCGGCAACTGATACTCTTTATATCAACAAAGTTTTCAACCAAAATAGAAGAAGTAATGTTGACAAAATGTCCAATAACTTGGGAGGTAATATATCACACATGAACGAGTCACATTTGGCCAAGTATGATTTGCTGCTAAATTGAGTTACGGTGCTCGATTCATCAATAGGCCATGCATGAGAAAGGACATTGTTCATAAATATACAGTCGAATGCACATTTGAAAATGTCAAGTGAAAACAATTGCAGTTTTTGAAATTATTTATTACCGCCATTTTGAATCCTGAATTATTTCTAACAATCTGGACTAAAATGGATGAAGTGCGGTTAGGATTTCAATCAAATCTACACTCGTGCCATTTAAGTGGCCACTTTGTTTTTCATCCTGATTTTCACACATTATACGGTAGCCGAAGAATAGAATTTTGAGCGTGGGAATAACCTCGCGAATGACACTGTGGAATTTTTCGTTACTCAACAAGTATGAAGAAAAAGGTACTCGAGTTTAGGCTGCTGGAAAAAAAGTTTGGTGAAAAGTATCCATCATCATTTGTGTATTGGCTTAGAAAATGTGCTTTGAAAAATGAACGTGACGCTATATTTGCGTATTGTAAAACTGCACCAAGATAATATATGTTCACAAATTCCGAATTTGCGTTTAATGCCCATAATATGTCATCGTGTACACAAAAGTAAATTTGGGATTGGTACATACGACTTTTTAAAAACACTATTCTACATAATTATATTTGCTTATAATGAATAAATTAACCATAATTTCAAACAAACTGGAGAAATTTCTTATTATTCATAAAAACTGCAATTGTAGATTTTCCCATTTAAAGGTTAGAAAATATGTTTTAGATATTCCGCTTTAACTATTCCATGGTTAGGTTTAAGTAACGTCAATCCATAACATTCAGGTAAAATGCCAATGTGTTTCAGATATGTATGGTGGGGTTTATAAAAAAATATCGGCATAGCGTATTTGTCAAGTATGTGTTACATATGGATCGCGCCGAAAAGGCGCGCTCCATATGTGGCTCATGCTTGACAACATTAAAATGATGAATAGGCAAAAAAACGCGATCCACGGAATTCTTTTCACAATTATAGAATTATTTTATAAGCGGAATATGGTTCTTTGAAGACAATACAGCAGCATAAAGTCACCAAAAGATAAATATTTGACGTCTGTGATTTATTTGATCGCATTCGAATGCGTTCGTACAATTTCTTTTCGCTAAGAAATCTTTAAGAAAAAACCCTTTGTGACGACACAGGGGTATTTATATGAAAAATAACTTCAAGCACTGTTCGCTTATATCACTATGGTGATTCATATGCCAAGAAATCAACCAATTTCATTTTGATACTTCTGCGATACAACACAAAAAAGCCAAACAACGATGTTACGATTGGCAGAAACATATCCGCAATAATTTGTATAGTTGTCAATGTTGACCACATATCTACTAATCACAAAACATGGCATATCCATAACATGATATTTGGCGTTGAGAAGATATAAAAACAATCGTTGTCCGTTCTTGCACAACCAATAGGTGGCGCTAAATTGAAGCTCCACTCCTCTCAAATTCGTCAGACAAACCTCCGATTGCTTTCTGCAGACAAATTTATTTTTGAATAATTCAGTTTTTCGTTGCTACAAAGTTGTTTTCTACAAAGAAATAAAAAGCCTGTACAAGATGGTTTCATTTTTTCGATCTTAAAATTATGAGATGTAACTTGGGATGGGATGTAACTATGAGTATCGTCCATATGCATTGTATGAAAACACAATGGATTCCTTGAGCCAGGTTCTTGTGTTTGTCTCTTTTCTGATACAGGTTGAAGGAAAAATTAGATACCTGCTCTTCTTTTACATATTTTTCAGTCAGGAGAAATAAACCAGAGTATATTATCATAAATCATATTTGTCTGCTATTTTTGCACTGGCGCTTGTGGGCAAATAATGTAGCGGATTTTGGACACGCGTGTGTGAATGCAAAAAGAGTGTTATGATTTTGGCGCGAATTTCAAATGAAAACAATATCAAGTCCGTCCTAGTTTATTAACTTTTAATCCCATTGTTCGCCAACCCCCTGCCTGTTGATGGTTTTTTTGCTGTGATGTAAAAATATTCGTAAAATTACTGAAAAATTGTATAGAACACTGTAATAAAAGTATGGCAAATCGCATATTACCAAAATTGGAAACCGCCTTTTCTGATGTGATCTATGCCAAGTATGGACTGTTGAAGAAACGTGCTTCGAACGGCGCGTTCCATCAACAGTCCTTACTTGGCCAAAAAAGTGTATTTCATGATTTATTTCAAAGTCACATAATGAAAATTACTGTCAAAAACAACGATTTACTGCATTTTTATAGCAGTGTATTTGCTACTACCTATTAAACATAGAACTTGGATGAACAGTGACTCGAAGTTTGGTGCAAAGTTGACCAAAATTCAAAACAAAGAACACTGATGTTATGGGAAAACTTACTTCATGTTTATTACTACGCAGTATAGATTTAAAAGCTGTGCTTGCTTACTTTATGCATTTATTCACCGATAAATATCTTGGTGGACCATGACCAAAATCCTGATCATGCAAAGTACGACTCATCATAACAATGATAAATATGATGAAAGGTATAAGTGAGAAAAGGCGCGAATAATTCTGGGAAATTTTTTTTCAACTTTGTTGCCTGAGATAAAGATGTTTTTTTGCTCTTGATAGCGTAACTTTTTCGTTTGGCTCTTTTCTGGTTTGATCGGGGATCTTTTTTAAATTTTTGAATCAAGGTTCGGATTGGCTTGGGTAGATATCTTATTCGGATGATTCTAACACTAATTTCTGATTGTTTTTCAGAAAAACTCAATTTTTTTTACTTAGAGTTCCTTTGCTTGTACTACAACATTTTGTAGCAGCCCATTGCTATTAAGTGGCGTTTACTCAATCAGAAATTTCATTTTGCCACGCATAAGCCACCAATGCACCGCGCTCCATCAGTGACTCAAGCATAACAAAAACATACTTGCAATTAATATTTCTGACTGAGTACTTGGCTTATATTAAGCACTCCTTCTGGTCTTGCTTATGGTGAATTTCAATAAAAAAAAATTGGCTTGGGCTTTGATCCATTTCATTCCTCGATTATATAAAAAACAATTGCACATATATATATCCGCTTTGATTTTAAACATTCGTACGTTTAAGTGAAAAATACTGAGCGAGGCCATTTATCGACAAAGAGCTTAAGTTCGGTTGGAACCTATTTGAGCCTAAAGTATTGCAATCTACGCCGAAGTCTGAGTTTGGATTTACGAGCCGGACTTAATGAGATTCGAACCTGAAATCGTTTACCCGCGATGTTAATTTGAATGTTACTTGACTGTCGCACTCAATTTTGATTAAGACAAACTCTTTGACTCAAAGACATAACGTAATGCCAAAAGCGTTTTCAAACCAAGCGTTCCCTTTTCTATACTCATCGACAGAAACCGCAAAAATTATTCTATGGGTGTGTGATGCACTTGAAAATCAAAAACATTGCGAAAAATCCATATTGGATATCGATGACCCGGAATGTTTCTTTTACAAATAATAATTATCCAACGACAGGGTAACTTTGTCATCCTCAAACGTTTGAGAAAACTAGGCGACCTTGGCCCGAAATGTCTTTATTTTACTAAGTATGGATAACGTCTTGTCAGCAACAAGTTGTTACGATCCTTCAATGAATCAGGCGTTGTGTTAATCTATAAATTGAGAACGGTATTATTCAGAATGTTTCATTAATTCTTCGGCATTCCTGCTTATTAGGCAGCGATATGGCAAGAGTTCTACGTGAGGAAATATTCTTTTAACACAAAAGAAAACTTAATTTTGGTAAGTTTGGAGGCCATGCTTTTCATGGGAAATGATAACGAATACACATTCACAATACCAAAAAATATGAGGTCTATGACAGTTTTTCTCAATTAATCCTTCCAATTTTTCCTTTATAATGACAAGCAATGTCAACATCCCTTGGTTGGTATTGAATAAGATCAGCATGCTGCGGTATGAAAACCGTGGAAAAGTATAAATAAAGGCAGCCGTCATAGACTAAACTAATCTGTGCGAAGGCGTCATCACGCTTGGGGAAACAACGCCTCGGTATTTCACCCTTCACTGGGCGTGAAATTAAACATCGAAAATTTTTAGTGTTGATTTGATCGTGTTTGCTTAGAAAATTTAAAATAAAGAGAAAACTGAGAACAAAAGTGTTCAATGAAGTAATATAACTTTGGTCGATATTTGTGCTGAAAAACGTTCGTTGGAAAAAGTGATAAGTACCGGTATAATTCAATAAAAAACTGTCAGCGTTGCTATTTTGCCCATAAATAAATACCAGATCAACAAAGTAAAATCTGTTGTCTTCAGTACGCAATAATCATAGCGTCTTAGTTCGAGTTGAAGCACCCAAGACTTCCATCAAACACGTTTTGATATGAGTGTGGGTCACATGAATCGCGCCACCGAGCCACGATATGTGATTCATGCTTAGCAGAATATATTTCATAACTGAGCTTTTCAAAATTGGTGAGAATGCACACCATAAGCAAGCTATTTATTAAACGCTCTTTATCCCTCGAATTACTCGGTTGAACATTGCTGCTTGTGGAGGCGGGATTTCTACTAAAAACCTCATCTTTCATTGTCAAGTATGAACAGCCGATAGATCGCACCGTCGAGGTGCGGTCCATCGGCTGCTCATATTTGACAAAATATGTGGAAAGGAAGAGTTTTAGAGTTTTCATCACAACCAGTTGTTCAAAGACGCCGATTTCAGCAAACCAAACGAAATCAAAAAGTCGGTCAGCAGCTTAACGTATATTTATCCTCTTTCATCAGGTGGTAAATGACACGTTGGGTGAAGCGTTGACGTAAAACTTATGTGGGGCGCATCAAAAGTAATTTGAGTATGAAAGGTTACCCAGGGGTTTCGTAGAATGACCACCCATGTGATTATTTCACCGTGGCGGTCACATTTCCTGAAAAAATGATGCGCCAAATGACTCTGATAATATAGGGGATCTCGTGACAAAATATGACCGAATCTGTGGCGTGCGATGTTACAAATTAATGCAATAATTCTTATCAGACTCTTACTGTAATATAAACAGATCTCAATTTGTTTACAAAAAAAATAAGGTAGGTAAATTTACCTCATTTTGAACCAAGTACCTAGTTCATAAAACTAGGACCTCGGCACATCTCAAGCACGGGATTGAATGATATACATCATATCACTTTGATAATTGTGCTCATACCACTACGAAAAATAACAGAGCCTGTTAGGTGCAAATAAAAAATAAACTACTGTCAAAATTTTGTTCCCGCGCTACAAATGGATAACTTCACAACATGAGGGTTTTTGTCAGAATATAAAAGTAAGTATATTCTTGTTCTGTAAATCCCAGGTCGCTCGCTGAATGACAGCGCCGTACATGTCGCTCTTGGTTTATGAAATTTTTCATACGAATGTAAGTATTATAGCTTGTGTTATTGTATTTATGAATACCATGTTAACTTGTCACTGTAAGTATATAAAGCTGTCTGAAAAATCGTGTATACTCGTCTAAACAAAAACTACAGATTTGGATTGGGCCCAAGCATGAATTCTTGGTTCGTAGACCAGTGTAAAATATGCCCTAATCAGAATTCCCATCATAGTTACGGAGGCCTTGCTTCAAAATTCTAAAACGGGCATCTGTATCATTGACATAGCAAATGGACAGTAGAATATTTTAAAGTATAATTGAGAAAATATATTATTTAAAATTTATATGAAGAAATTCAACTTGATAAGGATCTCATTCGTCTCAAAAGCAATTATCATATCCAATGCATAATATCTTGATGTAAGTGAGGTTAGCAAACATCTGTTTTTCTCGAAACGCAGTGTCAAGTATTAATGTCTACATTTTCGGCTAAGCCAGGTGTACGGAAATACCAAAACAAATGCAAAACCTGTAAACAAAATCGTTGCGGCATCATGTGTTAAATTCAATTTGTCACCACTATATACTTGATTTCACGACTTGGGTGGCATTGGTTAGAGGGCCGACTAGGTTGACAGAATATGATTTTGCTTGTATATGTGATAGTAACATGCAGGTGTATTTCATTCGGTTTAAAATATTGAATTTTTTTCATCAGTTTATTTGTTAGCACTTCGCCATATGTAGGCGAAGTGTTAACAAATAAATAAATAAAAAATGCTGGAATATTGAAATAATTAAAATAAATGTTGGAATAAAACTGGATACGTGAGTTTATTCATCAATGTATGTGGAAAAGTTGTAATTTGGATGTGATTTCATCTTTGGTTTTTTAATTTCGGTTAAGACAAATCAGCAAAAAGAGGGGTACATCTGGTCGTATGATGGTGACTTGGTGGTTTTAATGGTCTATCCTATTGAAAAAATATTAATGCAGCTTCACATAAAAACAAAAACCCCGTCCAGATTGGTTTTGAAACATGCAAAGATGAATTTAAAAATTTTGTTAAATCCATTGGCGTACTACCGCGACCAAGCTTGTTTTGCAGTTGAATCAATAATAATAATTATTTCTCCAATTTTACTCGAGGTGAGTTTGGGTAAAAAAATCATTTCAATATCAAATTCACGAGGAAAAAAGAAAATATTAGTAAGCGCGATGGAAATCTTCTATTCATAACAAACTATGCTTACAAAACTAACTAGATATGTCAAACAAGAAAGCAAAATATGACATTTCCTTCCAAACACCTGTACATTGTCGAAAATAAAAACTCGGTTTTTATCATAATAGTGTTTTATTATTATATTTTATTATTATTAAATGAGAAATGTTGTGACACGCTTCGGCGCAAAATCCTAGAAAGCAAAGCAGGAAACGTTTACCTCGGCTATACTCATAGAAGTCTTTAGCTCAAATATATTTTGTCAAGCATGAGACACTGATGGACAGCGCTGCCAAAGCGCGGTTTATCAGTGACTCATGCTTGATAATTCGAAACTTCTGGTTGGGTTTTTCCTAGACGTTTGTTTTGTCTGAATTCGTTCGCCGTCGTCTTGTGGGATTTAGGAAGAGCGAAAAAGTAACCGTCTTTAAAGAAAAAATATTTTGAAAAAAAAAAATCATTTTAGCTCTATATTAAAATTTATTATATATGCGTAAATGAACGAATCATAAAAGAATCATTATCTTTGGAATTAAACTCAGAAGTAGCTCCCAGTCAGAAAAAAAATTAACTGAACTGACAAAATTTGGAAAAAGAATTGTCATTAAATGTCCACAGATGGATTGTGCCTCAACGTCTGGATCGGTGTTTGACTCGATTAGGTGGGATTGTATTGCCTCGTAGGCCGGTGGTTCGATGCTTAACCGTGTCCAAAATGAACAAAATAAAAAAATGTTATTCAGTATCACATTTCATCTGTCTGGATCGGTGTTTGACTCGATTAGGTGGGATTGTATTGCCTCGTAGGCCGGTGGTTCGATGCTTAACCGTGTCCAAAATGAACAAAATAAAAAAATGTTATTCAGTATCACATTTCATATAATTTCGGTCATTTATGAAGTTGATTGATTGCTATAAAGTCCAAACATGTTAATAACAATAATATGAAAGTCTCGATTTGATACGTTTTTATTATGCACCTGGACAATGGACAATACAATAAAATCCATCAATCAATGTAATTATGCTCTCGATATTGAAGACATTTTACTTTCTTAAAAGAAGCCAAGTCAAAACTGTCCACACAGACTTAAAATTTACAAGGACAGCACCTGTAAAAGTCAGCATCCATCCCAACCAGAAAACTTCACATTTGTTCAAGCCTATGCGCCTCGACGGCGCGATCCATCTGTGACTCATGCTTTGCAAAATGAATTTTCTTATTATGCATGGAAGATGCAAATGGCAACAATTTCCATTATGAGTTGAGATTGATGTGTGAGAATGCTTTTAGAGAAATATAATAGCTTCACCGCAAAATTACCTTAAGATTATCGCGTCTCGATACTGACCCTCTTTCAGCGAACGTCAGTCTCGGAAGACATCAAAACCGTAGGCAACGAATACTTTTTTGATACCGATCAGTTTATGAGACACGGCGCTGTACGCGTATTCTAGTTTGATTGAACTTATCTTATTGAATGTAATAGCAGGGCAGAGGAATTTCAAAACACCGTATAGAGAATCGGAAAACTTAAAAACTAATCTTACTTTGAAATTGAAAACTGAATTGAATATCGCGAAATACAATTATATTTTAGGAAGTCACCGTGTTTATATTATTAATAAATACAGTACATATATTTACCTATGATAATAATAGCCATTAATAAAAGAAAACACATTTATGTGAACGTTCATATTGATATTTTGAATTTTAGTCAACATCGAATTTACACTGTAATAGTTCCAAATAATACAGCGGTTGTGAGTCAGATAGTGATTCACCTAAAATGTATCAATCTATCAACCACCGATCAACTGAAAATTGCTTTAAAAATCCCTAAAATCACCAATTTTATTACGGCAGTTAACCACTAAGCCGCAATCCATCAAAATGATACGAAACAACATCGCGGCTCATTCCCCTAGCATGATAAACAGGTAAAATTCTTCTCACTAGCGACATCGCGTGGTATCTATTGACGAAACTTTAAAATCGGCACTGCAAACAAACCTACCTGTTAATGAGATTTTCAAATGAGTAATTTTAAAATAATTATGAGACCCAGTGGCGACATCGAACAAAAGAAACGATAATGTATAAGTAATATAAAATTCATTGTAAATATGTACCGAGTTCAGCTGAATATTTTATTTTTCCATTCATCGTTTTTACTTAAAATATATTTAAAATCTTTGACGAGTTTTCATTTTCATATTTTCCACCAAAAACAAATGCTACCTACATCAACATACCCAGCATTTTTTTTATATAAGTCACTCTAAGCAACGTCTGAAGCAGGGCCTAAAAGAAACCACAAGATTCTACTACAAGATGTAGTATTAGCAACTGCACTCTAAGCGGAAAACATTCCAAACGGTACAGAACTATTATGGTAGAGTGCAGTGAGTGGTATATACCCTGTGCGATGGTAAAACCGTATACCTTTTCTGCTTCATTTTAGTCGCCTCTTACAACATGCAGGAAATACGTTAGGACTATTCTAAAGCCCGTTCCTACAGGGCATATGCATATACATCAGCGAAGACAGCATTAGCCAACCTATTTAGTAATAATTTTATTCAAGATCAGACAATGTTGAGAAAATGGATTGGTCGTTAACCAAAATGAAACTTATTCCACGAGCGCGTCACGACGAAAATTTGGCGAATCCCAATATGATGACTCCCCAATGCGCGTATCAACAAGATATGTTTTTGATTCAAAATTTTACCTGAAAAAATTGCCATGAAAAGAAGAACTTGCAAATACATTCCGAGCAGAAAACATTTTAATCGAAAATCGGTGTGGAACAGCTCAAAATTTTCGGTTCGATAAAAATTTTTCCAAATGAGATTTTACTGCTTTCAACTTACTAAGTGAAAGATTTAAGAATTTCGTATGTTTGAGAGCGCTTAGAAAGACATTTTATTTTGGCATAAATTATGACTTCACTGCCAAATAGGCAAAATATGGTCAAATATTACCAATTCTTTTACTTACTATTATACTTATATAGTACATTGAACAGCGTTTAAACTAAACTATAACAGTCATAGAAATATAATATAAAAAGCGACTCTTAGGCGATATATATAGTGAAGAATCTGAAGATCCTGAAAATCGCGAAAAAGCGTACAAAAGCAAATTCTAGGTTATTTCCTGCGTGTCTTAAGAGGCAAGATTAAGAGGATGCAAAGGAGTGCTAGGTTCTACCATCCCCCGGGACAGATAGCACTCGCTGCACTTTACAATGGTGGTTTAGTTCCGTTTGGGATGTTTTCCGTTTGTGTGCAGTTGCTGGTGCCACATCTTTTAGTAGCTATTTTCTATTGAGTGGCCGTTAGTTGGTTCTTTTCAGGCACTGCTTCCAATGCTTTAGGCACGGGCTTGCTCAGAGTGAATTTCAATAAAATTAATTCTGCTATGTCACTTAAGACTATGATCATCGGATAAACATTAAATAGAAATTTTAAGTATTCTAACTCAATCAAGTTAAACCACGTGGCTCAGGTTTTTTTTATATAGACCAGAATATACGAAATTGCAGTGTAAGCAATTCAAATTAAGCCGCATGGATCGTAGCGCAAGAAGATGTTCCTGAATGGAAACAATTGGATATTATGTAATTATGATGGTTCAAAATCAATTTCTTGTTAATCCCTACGTAATTGAAAATATTTTTTAAAACATCTTCTGCTAAGTCGCGTCGAAGAGACGCGGTCCATCTGTGAATTATGCTTGGCAAAATAAAATATTCGATTGGATAATGGCAGTTAAAGATATATAAAAGGTGTTCATTCATAAGAGCATTTTTTATTTTGCATCTTTCTTACAAATCGCTTGCTCAAGAACCTCTGCTTTCACTGGATTTATGATGCAGCATTATCATTATATAGAGCAAAAAACATACATCATTGAAGCCCCAGCCAAATTTGACCGATTATGCCGAAAAGTTTGATTGCCTGAACTACAGAACATCCATATAATATTTTATTGGGTAGATTGATTTTGAATATTATAATTTGGTCTAATCAATTAAAACAATTCTATCAAAATGCATGCAAACATTTATTATCCATAGATATGCCTCAAAAAGTGCAATTTTCCCATTGTTTTGTTCGTCTCCGGCGCGTATGTGTATATAATATGTTGGTCGAATCTATTCTGTGACCTATAATATTATAAACCTGCAAAATTTTTGTGTGTTCCACGCTTTTGTCAGGACCAATTTCCCCAGACTCCGTCACACGTCGTGTGGTTAGAATGTGAATTTGGAGAATAAACCCTTAAAATATTTGGCTTTGCCATTGCGCCTCCTTTTATACAAATTAATGAACTTTGAAATCCTATAGTTAATTCGCTTGTAAACAAATAAATACTAAACTAGAAGGTGTTTTCTGACAATTTTTTCTGACCTATATGGGATTTTTGTTTTACTACATGGGTTAAACTATATTGTTTTCGTGCTCGACTATTTCAATCGTAACTTTAAAATTTAAGGCCACTACAAGGCATGTATGCTGTAATCTTAGTAAACCCTTGAATCCCGTATTCCCAGAGCAAAATCGATACCTCATAAATTATTAGCGAGGTATTTCAACAGTATACCAAACGAAATCTACTTATCTTTCGCCAAGTACCTCCCATACATAGATCTCAGAGTGGAGCCGTGGGCTAAGTCAAATAGGTATTAGATTGAATAGGAACTCGACAAAACAGTTTCGGAAAATAGATAAACGCTGGAACTCAGAGCTAAGTCTGGTTTATGTCAAGTCACTTTCTACGGCTGCGTCAAGCACAGTAATCGATCAACGACCGCAGCCACGTTCAACTCGTGTGTCAACGAATTCATGTAAAATGATTTTGCTAATACATTTCATCCCATCTATCTCAAATTGCTATGGCACAATTGATCGGCCACAAGGATAGTACCGTTTTTTGAATTATGGGAACGATCAGGAAAGGTGGGAAGGGAGGGTTTAGTATTATACAGAAAGGTCTAGTTGGCTCATCATTGCCTGTTTAGAACGATGAATTCGATATTTTAGTGTTTTTAATTTCGTAAAATATGCCTCACAAGCCTGGTATTTCCTATACAAAAGTAGCAAATCCGGCTCAATATCTAAGTGTATATTCCGGAATTTTATAGAACTTTCTGACCCAAACAACCGACGAAACACGCTTTGGCGCCACGATCCATTCTCCCCAGCCAGAATTTAATAATGCCAAGCATAAGCCGCAGATGAATCGTGCCTCGGCGGAGCGATCCATCAGTGACTCATGCTTGACAAACGATTGTGACAATATTTTTCCGTATGGGCCGGAGTAATTCAACAAAGAAAAAAAATAAACTTCTGTCGAAGTATTTTTATAGTTTTGAGGTATATTATAAACTAAGACTATTTTATCAGTGTGCTTTCCATATGGCATTGCCCAGAACCAAGTCGTACGACAAGAAATCATCCTTATTAACAACTTGTTACATCTGTAAGCAGACATATAAGAAGCCAAAGGTAAGTTGTATGGCTAAAAACATTATTTAATGTAAATTTGAGTTTTGTCATTAGGCAACAATAGACTTCGATTACATTTTAACCGCTAATTTTGTTTAATCAAATTAAAAATGTTACAATTCAATTTCAATCAGTGGCCGTTGAAATCGCCGGCTTGGAATCATGATTTTGCTTGGGAACGGTGTATAAAAGGGTCGCTACTTATAGGCACGGAAAAATTTTACTTTTCGGTAAAATTCTATCTTATGTTTACGCTTTGAGCGGGAAGGGAGTGAACTGGCAGAATATCAGCGTTAAGGGTCTGTACACTCTCTTCGGCAAACCAATCGGAAAAAAATTCTAAGCATGTTTTGTTAAGTATGGGTCGCTGATGATTCGCGTCGACAAGATGCGGGCTCTTTGTGACTCGTGATTGACAAAGTAAAATAAATATTTGGAGAGTGACGCACTTAGCAACTTTCGCTCTGCGTTGTGCATTATGACATCACAAGCCTATTGTCAAATCAATTCCCATTTTGACCATACTCGATACATCACAATAACAATTTAAAAAAATCACAGGTCAAAAATGTCACTACAGGTAAGAATCCGATCAGACTTTATTTCGTCAAGCATGGGCCTCTGATGCACCGCGCTTCGGCCGCGCGATCCAAAGATGGCTTATACTTGACAAAGCATGATAAGACATATTTTTGACTGACAATCGCACCCGATTGGGAATGAGACAGTTCATAAAACAATTACCACATGTTGAAGTGTTTGTATTGGCGTTGTTATGCACATTATAAATAAGTTTCACATTTTGTTGCCTCAGCAGTTAAGTGCATTCCCCGCATAACCACAGTTTTACTTTAGGTATACACAATACATACTGCAGGCCAGAGGCCACGCCTCATCAAATTTGTTAATGGTGTCGATAATATTAGTGTATCCAAACCCTTTTCCCGATACATGTATTGATAAATGAAACATTGAGTCATATAATTTCGAGCTGCATCTATTATAATCTAATTTTATATCTGAAAAGAATGGTAAAATTCGTTCACGAAAACCTGATGTATTTAATATATATAAAATCGCATTATAATCGATGCTCAAAACACATTACAAATCATATCGAACCACTGTAATAAATGTGCGAATCATGCAACCCCAATTAAAAGTGTCTTGTAGTGAGACAGACAGTAAGGATTATCTTTTAATGAGCGTAAATACTACCCCTAGCTTATTCCGGGGTGGGGGGGGGTGTAACGGGTCATTCGAGACCCCACCTCTTTCAAGATTTAAAATATAACAATGACAAAGGACAAAATTACTGTGAATACAATAATGAAAATGCACATTTGAGTACGCTTATAGAGAATGAAAATACGAGACTACTAATAAGTACCAAAATCGCTGGTGTGATTGAATAAGAACAACCATACCAGCAAAATATATTATGCATGGGTGACGAATGGACCGCGCCCTAGAGACGTGATCCGTCGGTGATACATGCTTGGAAAACTCATTTAGACACATTTTTATGACTGAGAAGTAACCACATGCTTCAACTACAATGGAGCAATGGTATAGAGAAATATCTGATCAAATATTGCCAAACTGTTTGACGAATGACGAACATAGCCCAAGTAATAATTAAACGGCACCCCTGACCCAAGTATATTTACGAACCACGCTAACCCTAGTCATTGGAATTATGCCTCAAATCCCTTAATATGGGAATGAAGGTATTCCTTTTGTAGCTTTGTTAAACATTAACATTACCTGTTCCAGCATGATATCCAATTATAATTGTTCGTCAGTACATATGTAAGCATATGTTAGAAATGTATCCTCTGGAAAGACACGAAGGTCGAGCGATAGGCAAAATATTTCAATGATCGATATTACGTTTTGATACAGTGTGTTTACATTGCAACAAAGGTCTACGTATTGCATTACAATCACATTCGCGTGTTTCTCATAACAGGTACTATCGTGTTATCACACCTTTTGTGAAGCGTGCCTTCAGCAAACTGTTCCAGGCCAGGGTTTGTCCTTGCATTGTGTCATCTGTGGACATCAATCGATACTTCCCAAGCAGGGTGTGTGCGAATTGAAGACAAATCCATATGTGGATAGGTGAGTAATTCTGTAAAATCGAAAGAAAAGTATTTTTGGTGTGTTCAGTTGTTAGATGAACTTCATTTTCAGTGAACCGAATGAAACTTCAATAACAGTGTCACATTTTACTGTAATCTTATATTATGTCACGTAGGCCTATTCGGGACGTAATCCAAGTAAAGTAATTACCACATATGTGTAGGTTTATATTTAGAACATATGATTATAATAATTACTTTCTATCACTATCAATAAACAAAGCCCATAGTATTTTTTTTATTTAATTTGAAATATCCAAAACGAGTATGTAAAATAATCTTGAGTTAGGGTATCATTTGAAACAAACATTCGAAGCAAAATGTCGCATTCCTTTCGCCATCTTGGCATCGAGAACATTAATATATCCCTGTATATCCTTTAGGATTATGCGAGCCCACGAAGACGAAAACTTAGAAAGCAACACAAAAGACCTCAGCAACGTCACAGATGTCTCAGAATTGCATGCCAATGTAGCGATGGAACAGCAGGGCTCAAATGAAACAATTACGCCCAAACATCACGACGTCGCTTTGAGACCAATGATGTGCAGCTCACATTGTGACCAACCGGTTGCTATGTTCTGTCGGTCATGTGACATGGTTATATGCAGGAAGTGTGCGATTATTGAACACGTAGAACACAAGGATGCAGTTACCAGTCTAGGAAACGTATCATCCGACTGTGAAGAGGCTCTGCTCAAACAGGTGAACGCTTTACTTTTATTCTAACAAAGTATTGTCTTCTAACTAAGGAAATAATTACCTGCAAATGTCAGGGATCGCCTTGCAAAACCCAGTTTTTTTACTTTTGTTTTGCTTCATGGGAATTCGGTTAATGGTAAATGAATTTTTCATTAAGTTTGATATCGGACAAGACGATACCAACTTTTTCCCTTTGTGAACGAGTGGACGTATTTTTTATACGTGGCTGAATCAGGGTTGTTGACTGGACCGTCGACGCCAAGCGAAGTGTTTTTATTTGCGGCCGTGAGTTTTCCGTTTTAAATTACTACACTGTGAAAACATTTATTTTCGCTTAATAAGCGACGAAAGTTATACGCCTTAAAATTGAACGTTAACTTGTGCACAAATTCAACTACACGATGTCTTAGCTCATTGCGATAACATACGAAAGCAAAACACGCACGGATATTTCAATATCTGCAATTCATTAAACATTGTCGCCGAAAGTACTAGGAAATATTTATACAATTCATACGATATTTTCTATTTTAGGCTGATGCTTTGGAACAGAAACTAACACCGTTGCAGAAAGCTCAAAACGAGATAACACACCTTATTGACGAACTTGAATCAAATAAAAACGATTCAATACAATTGATAAACGATTCTTTTGATACATTAGAAAAAGCAATATGTCAGCGACGAGGTGAGCTACTGAGAAAAGTGGAAGCAACTTATTCAACAAAAAATTATAAGTTAGAAGAACAATCTAGGGATATACACAAGTACATCAAGAGTATGGAGGAAGGTCTCGATGTAATCGTTCATTCTTTGTCAAACAAACCGTTTTCGTGTCGTTCGCGAGAAAACTCAATCGAGGATCGAATCCACGAAGAAAATGAGACTGATGCGTTTTTTCTGCACAAACAAATATCAAAGACACTTGATGATCTATGTAAATACAAACTTAGCACTGACGACTACAGTATTAAGAAAGACGATAGCACAAGCACTGTGTCAGAACATAGTGTCCGTTTAACAGGATCGCATGGCACACAAACTTATCAGGCACCCGTCAAACTTACGGTGCCTTGCGAAAACACACACATTTCTGTACAGGGACTACAAACTATAAACAAACTGAGACATATGATTACAAACCTAGGCTCTTTAGAAACAAGTCAAGCGATTTCGCAGAGAAGTGTTTTGAGTGGAGAATGTCTTACAACGGGAATCTGTAAAGCTGGATGTGACAACACAATAATTCTTACCGCCAAAACATGGTCTGGCGATTTGGAAACCAGCGGAAAGGTCGTTGCTACGATCAATATTGATTATATTTGCCCGATTGATAACAACGAAGGTATTTTACGAACAAACTCACCTTCAAATAAATTAAACTCTTCAAGAAAAATATCACCACGACCACTTTCAGGATCAAACTTTTCTTTTTCAACTCCCACAAAATCGCATATTCGTAGAATGAAACCCAGCTCGCCAGGCCCAACAACGAGACGTAGTCCATTAAAAGACATTTTCTCATACACAAATCAGGAAGCGAATTCTTCTAATGCCACAACGCCTTCTTCGCAAGATGGCGACATAGCGGACACGCCTGCAGTAAGCTATCGAATTGATTACATTAAGAATGGTGCCTATGAAATAACCTTCAATCCGAAAGTTCCTGGAAAATACAAATTTTCTGTTCAGCTTTACGGCCGAGAAATACAAAACGGCAATTTCGTACTTTCAGCAATGTATATACAAAAACAACAAAGTATCAATGCACGTCTGAGATCGCCTGCCAAAACAGAGAAAGTCAGTATGCGCCCACAGAGCGTTAGACAACGAGGAATGAAACGCCCACAAAGGTAGGCCTGTATGCTACTTGTTCTATTGGGACAAATCAATCAAAGCGTATGAGATCTTATGATGGCCTCATTTTCCTCTTCAACTAAATCAATGCACACAATACTCCAAAACTGCAATTCTTTGATCGTAGTTCTTGCCATTTCGGCAATATATTAATCGACGAGTTAAGAACTTCCAATATGAATAAATCAGGCGTATATATTTCGGAGATAGTTTCGACATATTCCAATTTAAGTGTAAAAATGAAGCACGCCTCAATTACAAAATTTGTTCTTGCCAAGAATAAGTCACGGATAGACCGCGCTTCGAGAGCGCGAGCTATCAGTGGCTCATACCTAACTAAAGTTGCTTGGTTACGATTTTACTGACTGGAATCATAGACTTCGCTCAACACAAATATATTTTTTTTAATTATTAGCATGGGACCTAGAAAGAATCCAATAGAAGATGATCTTGTTCAGATAGTAGGTTCTCGAGGTCGAGGAAAAGGTGAATTCTCAAACCCACAAGGCATTTCTACTGATCACCTGGGACGTTTGTTGGTATCAGACAGCACAAATCAATGTATTCAAGTATTTTCAGTCAGTGCAAGAAAGTCTCGAGAACCTAAATATCTCTTCAGATTCGGGGAAAGAGGTATTTATATTCACATATCGGCATTTGAAATTTATTAATAAAGCAAACATCGATATTTCAGCTACGGCGCAAACCACGCTCAGGATCTTAAAAATTGCCCTTTTTCCATTTCGTTTTAGGAAACGGGATTAACGTGGGTTACTTATCGTCACGTTGTATCTAGTCTTGCCAGCGGTTTCAGTCGTTTTTTAATTTTAAGGCTGCGACAAAAGAATATTTTGAAAGTAAAACTTTGCTAGAAACACGCCAATTATCAAGATAAATAAATAATTAGTAGCTTATTTTGGCCATTATAATAATTTTTTCACACCTTCTCATAATGTATAGGTCGGGGAAGTGGACAAGTGCAAAGGCCCACTGGAGTACACGGATTACCCAACGGTGACATAGCAGTGTCTGATTATGACAACAAAGTTGTGAAAATATTTGCCGAAGATGGAACTAGTAAATTGAACATTGGAACAGGAAAATTAATGGGACCAAAAGGTTGGTTGAAAATCTTTCCGGAATCCCCCTCAAAGGTTTCAAATGCATGTTAAAAAAACGCCCTTAGTATCAGGATCAGGGATGTCTACTCCTATAGAACTAGTCCTGTCTAAAATATAATATCTTAATTATGTGCAATATGACGTAAATAAACATTCTAAGTAACGCTTCTACAACCAGGGGTTTTAGGTATTGTGTCTTGTTGAAATAAAACAAGTAAATCAAACACAATTGAAAATTACGGTGACGTGATTTTTTTCTATTGACAGGTTTGTGTGTCGATCGCAATGGACATCTAGTAGTTGTGGATAATAAATTATGCCAAATATTTGTGTTTCAACTTAACGGAAAACTCGTAACAAAGTTTGGGACTCGTGGTACAGAATCTCACCAACTTGCTGGACCTCATTTTGTAGCTGTCAACAATGACAACAACTTTTATATTTCTGATTTTTATAATCACTGCGTAAAAGTAAGCAATTAGACAGCGAGTTTTTGTCACTAAGTATATTCATGTTAGAGAATAAAACAATCATAACCAGTGAAAGCAAACGATATAAATCGTTTGCTTACATTGGTTGTGCGTATTTTATTCTCTACTAAGCAATTACTATTAGCACCACCAGTGTTGGTTGGAAAAATAGGACTGTTCACCAAAAGGCTTCGCGAAACCAATTTTATTTATTCGTAAAAGGACAGTGACTTCGACGGAATACGGCATTTCGCAATCAAATAACAGTTAGTGACTATTTTTATCACCTCAAATACCAAAGTCTCGAAACTGGAAAACATCACGAAATGAAGTTTACGAATGTACTTGTCTTTTTATACCTAAATGATTGGTGATATCAATATTTTTGTATTAGTACGCATAGGGGTTATCAAACTGGAATGTATACTTTAGAATGAAATCGAATAGTTTTCCGAATCGAATATTCAAATCAACGTCTTATAACAAGCATACTAAAACATATTTGCAAAAAATACCAAAAATAAGTGTATTTTCGAATATACATGCATTTTTGAGTCGGTTGATTTCGAAACATCTATCGTACTTCTAACTTCTATCGCACGGCTCTAATTTTAAACTGTGCAAAAATTTATCGTACCAAGTATCAGATCAGTTGTTTGCATGGAGTTATAATTGCAACAAAGATCATGTAATGTAATACTTTCAGATATTCACACCAAGAGGAAACTGTATAAATGTTATCGGTTCAACAGGAGAAGGTTGTGGACAATTCAACGCACCCACAGGACTAGCGATTGATTCTCGTGGAAATATGATTGTGGCTGATTGGGGCAACAGTCGCTTGCAAGTGGGTAGTCGTGTTTTCATCCTTAACATCAATTATTTGAATATGCTTTATGGAATTCTGAAATTTGAAAGATAATTTTGGGTCGTTGTCGGACCTTCTGATCATAGCTTTGATCCAGCTTCAAATTTGAATTTACGTTGTGTGTTCCACGCCTTTGCCAACGTTGTAATCTTTAATATTTCTCAACAGGTATTTCGACAAGCACGGATCGTTTCTCTCCTATATCAACACAAGTGAAGATCCTCTCTACGGGCCACAGGGTGTAACACTTATCCACGACGATCAAGTCGCCGTTGCAGATTCCGGAAATCAATGTGTTAAAATTTATCGATATCTGCAATAATGCCTTTCTAGGTCTGCCACGTCAAATCATCTTTCCTCTGTTATGGTTTCCTACCACATAGCACGAGGCGCTCAGTAATAAATACCTTACCCTACAGATGCGCCTTACTTTGTTTATATTTATGTTACTGCTTTATTTCTTTCTTTTTTATTGTTCCTTGACCATGACTGAATAAAGATAATAGTTTGAGATGAGTAATTTCAAACGTAAATTTCTAAGATCTATAATGTACAGAAAAAAAACTTGACACTTTAGGTTAAATGAATAAGGACAATGAAAACTTATGGATCAAATATTTGCTTAATAATAAAATATCCAAAGGAAATAAATCAAACCATTCTAAAGCATTGCTATTTAAAGCGATTTTCAGAATGCAGGCAAGAATGGTACAATTCTGTATTTGGTAGCAAAGAATAACTTTAATTGGACGGAATATTCGGGCCATATTTTTGTAATATCCGAAGCATAGCGAGTAATGTTGATTTTGACGGCGCCAGACTCATCATGGAGGTAACAAAACAACTAACAAATATCATTTTAAATCAATAACAAAGAAATATTATTTCTAAGTGAAAATATAAATGCTCACTGAATACTCATTGCTCGCCGCAGTCGCATATTGTCAGTATTCGTTAGTAGTTCCACAGGAAATTCTATAGACTACTAGAGAAAAAATTTATTGAATTCATCAACCAGGAAACATAAAAATAAATGAATACAGTAATGCATAAAATTATACGTTTTCGGTACAGACTGGGGGATTGCGACCTCTCGGTCATCAGAGTCTACTACCACACAATTTGCGAAAATAAGATTACAGATTCAGAGACATTAATCTGGTGTGAGTGCACAAGATTATGTGACTATTCTTGACATATAAACATATTAAATATATAGTGTAAATAGAATATGCTAAATAAATAAATAAAATAATAGAAACAAAAAGTGAAAAGATAATACCGTTGTTGCATGTATGTATAGGTTCATAAAATACAAAGCAATTTTCGCTCTGCATTATTTTCACTCCATTTGTGATAGTGTGAAAGAAAATAATATATATGATCATTGGTAGGTGAATCACGGGACTTGAAATCATATTAGACCGGGCAACGACAAGAAGCAGGTTTTATCATGATTTCACTGCACAATAAATTTACATTAAAATGATATAGCAAAATTTTAGATATATTGGGGAACTGTTTTTGTATATTGTGGAGTCGAGTGAATGGAACCAAAATCTCCAAATAAAAACCAGCTTGCGTCATGATACTAATGCAGTGTATAATTTCAGAGTCACCGACAAAATCATTTCCAATGAATTAAGTTACTCCGTGAAGCTCCGGTCACTATGCAAAAAGGTTCAAAAACATCAATACAGCTACGAGATAGCGGTGTTGACGGTTCCGAAGAAATAGGAATAATTTAGGTACCAACGCAAAACAAGATTCAGTCACTCTACTATGACTCATGCTTGCGTAAAAGGATATTGTATTCTATACAATAATATCCAGGTTAATTAAAGTCAGTTAGAATAATATTAACTGTAACACCAAACTCAATTTCACAAAACGTATTTGATAGATACGTCACTCATTATACAGCAAATATCAATAAGAACCAAGTTTATAATATTATTCCCATTAGTAATAATGGAAAATAAACAAATGTAACGCAAGGGTCATGTTTGACTGACTAATATTTAAATCACTTGGAAACTCATAATAAGATTGGACTGAAAGGATCATGACTGAGACACTGCTGCATACTGGCAAAATGTCAGCAACTCGGCGACTCGGACACCCAAGGAGATTGGAATTGCATCAGCAAGCAACAAAAAATGTTGGTTCAGAGTCATCAATGATGGCTTTGAAACCTTTCATCATCTGAAGGAAATAGCATGAATATTCTTGAAAAAACATAATTACGTCACGCAACATTAAGATCAGGTTTCAGGGCAGGACATCAGATCTCTAGAATCTGAATACATTATTATTAAATTAGATTGCTAGAAAAAATTTAATTTATATCATATTACTGCACAAGACATCATCATTAAAAAAATAAGGAAATGCGTTGCGAGATATACCTATTACAATCTCATACTGTTATTCACATTGGCATAATGTCACCCACTCTGACATATGAGGAAAATAAGTTCCATCAGAAGAAAATGGAAGAAAATGTGAGTACACCTAGCAATTTATTAGTTTTATCAGTTACCACCATCAATTTTCTAATAGTTACCACCATCAACAAGGCGTCGGTCCTGCAGGAGGCTGTCACAACAGCTATGTCAATTTCAAGCAATTGTGGACGACTTAAAAATAAATATCTTAACAGTCATTGATTGCCCGGAAATGTTTAATAGTTGTAATTCTTACACTTACTTCTTCTTATTTTCTGTAGGATGACGTCGTTAACTCGTCACTTTTTTACTTATCTAGCTTATTTAGTAAAAACTTATTTTCTTACAAAATACGTTTCAAGATTATTTTTATATTTATTATTCCGTTTTGGACTTCTTTTTATTTATACATAACTGAAAAAAAGTTTTCAAATCGTATTCTGTATTACAAAATTCTAGTTTCCGCAGACCTGGGAATGCAGAAAACCGAAATGGCATGTGCAGTCATGCATGAATATTTTGGCATAATCAGTTTGTTTTGGTCGCCAAAGACGCTAAATTTTAATGGACGAATTTACCACCGCAACAGCACTGAAATGCTGAACGATTCTACTTTTGATGATTTTCTTATTAGCCTACTTCAAAAAATCTTCATTGCTTTATTGTTGTGTACTATTCACTATATATTATATATTCAGTATTGTGTACGTATTATATTGGTAGGTTACCATATCTTTATTGAATAACTTTGAACTACTGACTAGGTCTGGTGTAGTTTAGTACGGTAGGTACCGGGGGTCTAGTGAAGTTTAGTACCATAATCCCGTATGTCACCAAAATGAAAACTGGCAAAATATTCTCATCCTAACTAGGGGGCGCCGATGATGCAAGCATGTCGCATTGTCTCCCGGGTTAGGATGAGTCGCTTGCAACATGAGACATTTTTATGATAATCGGATAATGGTACCGTACTAAACTTCATGAGACCCAGTACCGGTACGGTACCCAGTACCGCAGTGTAAGGCTCGAAAAAATTTTCGGTCATTTTCCTAAAAAATAACCATTCCAAGTGGCAAATTCTGTGAGACTGTATAGGCTAATATGTGATTGCACACTAGAAGCGCACAAAAATTTTCCCCTTTTTTGAGAATTTTTTATTAAAGGTACCGTACTAACGTTAGATCTTTTTCGGAAGACTCTTTCTTCCTTCCAAAACCTTAGAGGCCATGTCCCTCCTGCCCCCTAGCATCACTGGCACATCCACTTTGACCCCGTTTCATGTTTCCCCAAATATGGTTTTTCAGATTGAATTTTACTATACAGTATGTTTAAAGGGAGCTAAAAAAAATGGAAGTAAACTTATGACAATTTTAAATTCTTTCCCTGCAACAAATGGTTTCAAAAATAGTGATTAACTATTTTGTACGTTATCTTATCAAAGTCATCTGTCAGCGAATCCCTCAAAAAAGAGCCGTATTCCCGCATTTTTTATAGTGAAAAAACTCACACAACTTCTAAATTTTTTGTTTACAAGCTCAGGAGACATACAGTATTAGTATTGAGAAATAATTACTCGTTTGGCGAAAGCAGATATTTTTGTATGGCTGGAAATGAGCGAATATCTTCCAAAATTCCCCGCTTTTACGGTACCGTACTGTATACTAATAAGTTATTTAGTTTTTGACTTGTAAACAAACTAGGTGACTTTAATATTTCAAGTGATTTTGATAAAAGTATTCAAGGACAATATTAGTGCTTTGACTTTCCTGGAATGAAAATAATTTTAATTTAATCCTAGTTTATCATAGCCAAATCATTGAAATCATTGCCCGCAACTCGGCATATACCACCAGGAAAACGTACGATTCAAATAATTGAGTATTAATTGCTTCCATTCGATGGGCATTAAAAGCTGCTGATTTGAGTCTTCTGAAACTGCCAGCTGATTGTCGATTTATATATTTTGTCTTCTACAACTACTTATAGCAATTGCACTCTAGGTGGGAAACATACCAAACGCAACTGAACTGCTATGGTAAAGTACGGTGAGGGGTATCTGCCCTGTGTGATGGTAGTAGCCTAGGAGTCATATCACTATAAAAATATTGCTCTTATCAGTGGTGTAAAATATAACTTGGACATTAATAAATAATACTCAACGGCCACTCAACTAGCAAAGCGGCACATTGCTATTGCGCTCTCTGTTAAAAACATCCCTGACAGGCCTGGACCGCTGTATTAAAATGCAGTATATGGCATCTGCTCTGGGTGATAGTGAAATCGTCTACCATTTTTCAAACTCATATTTGTATCTTACAACATGAGGAAATACGCTATTGCAATTCCAAAATACGCACCAGCTTCCAAGCACAGTTTATGAATGTTTCATTTAAATATGAATGTATTCAGAACAAAGCAACACGTTCGAAGTATTTAGAACCCTTCATTTCATGTCATTTTCTTCAGATAGACAAAGGTTAAAACCTAAACCATCGGAAGAATAATTTGCTGGATTGTGATGATTTTGAAGTTAAACGGTTGTGTCCCTATTGGACACTTGACCTATAAAAAACACTTTGATATTTTAGTCTAATGAACAATTAATTCCTTGTGGAAATAATTATTATATTTCTTTGATTGTCGTTTAATAATAGAACCAGTTGGCATTCTTGCATCGTGCTGCAAAAAGATCAAAATCTTGATTGTATAATTTTGAAACTTAAACTTTGGTGAATTGCCTTAAAATTCATATTCTGCTAAGGTCCTCATTTGTTTTTGAACATTATATTGAATATAGAAACTTTGTATATTAGTATTGTGCGACTAGTCTACACGATCCAACATGGCTCCCAACATTGATTGGGCAACTGTGGGTACTGTAGCGCAAGGTCAAGCCAGGATGGATGAAGAAACAATCGATAAAGTTGTTGAAGATCTTCGAGCTGTACAAGATACTGATTTTAAAACTGAACCGGATAAATTAATTATGCTTTTCAAGTCTGCTCTGAATATTTTAAATGTGAGTTGAATTTTAATCGAAAATTTTACTCTTTAGCCTACAATTTTGGTTAAAAAGAAGAAAGACAATAAGCTGCTGTTTACACCTGTTTCCATACCGTAATTGGATGGCAAAGATGGCCATTTCAAATATTTAACTGTTTTAAATACATCTTGAAGACTAATTTTGGGCATGAACTATTGGTTACATTTTGAATCCAGCCATCTGTTTTTTGTTTTGAAGAAACATCTTTGATAAAGAGAATTGAAGAAATGCCAATATGTCATTATCGTTTCTTTTTTATTACAGTTTCGAGAGCAAGAATTTGAGGCATTGCTGGATGAACAAGCAAAATCTGTCACCGATAAAGATTCTCAAATTGAAGAACTTAAGAGAAGACTTGATGAGGAACGGGTGAGATTCTAATGATTGTTAAAGTAGATTCCACTCTGCAGTGACCACTGGGGATATAGGTTTCGAATCGAATCTCTAAAAAAATAATTTGGGAACAAATCTTTTCGAATATGATTCTATTCAAAAAAACTCATTTCCAACTGTGTAAAGATGCTATATTATTAGTTGAAAAGAACACATCAGTTGTTCAAATTCAAGCAATACTAAACATGAACAAAATAGCTGTGTATAGATTTGACAAATGGGTACAACAAAATTGTCAAGTTTTATCATAAAAGGGCAGCAAATATCCAAAAATGTTTGCTTTCAAGGTTCGACAATGACATAACATCACATACAACACGCAGCAACAATCTATTAGGATCACAATTATTTTCTTGGAATGCTTTGAATCGATTCGATTCGAATTTCTAAAACTTAAATCTGCAGTAACCAAGAATGCCTTGATCTGATTGATAGTTTTGAGTACATTAATTTCAGTTGTCAGCTTTTGCGGTAAAATCAGGATATATGGCAAATCTTACTGTGTAAAATTTGACATATATCATGGTTTTGCTGCACAGTAGACAAAGTGCATTAAAAAAGCAGTAATCTTAAGTTTTTGAATTTTTGAATAATGTAAGACAAAAATCTACTTCCTACTACCATAACTATCTCATCTTCGATGATATCCCAGTCACAGATGGATCAAATACTCGTCTAAACAATCTTACTAAATATGAAAATAACTATTCTGTATTGTACATTCTTACACTCTTGTCTGAAAAGTAATTGAGAGAATCTTACTATGAGGCTACTAATGTGAAATTAATTACTGTGTATTCGCCCATACCCATGTTGTGTTGTGCCAGTGCACAACCTAATAGACGTCTATGAAAATCCATCTGTCCATGTTATTCATCGCTCTGAAACCAATTTATGGGATTTGCACGATTTGGTGGTATATATTATTCATGAGCAATTTGCCATTTTTTATCACTCAGGGCATTATCTCCTTTATATACTGTATATATCAAAAATTTTTTTTTTTCTGGGATTAAATTTTAAGAGATAAGTCTTTCTTGACCGATCTTGGGCTTAGTATAGTACTGTAATAGTAGCCTAGTGGACAAGGATTTTCAAACAGGTTTTGTTCTGCTCTATTTGCTGGGCAAGTTTTGAAATAAACGCTCCGTGAATTGCTTTTTTAAATTTGAAATATAGAGTCTTTAATAGCGCAGAATTGTTTAACTGGCTCGGGCTCTATCAGTTATGTTAACTCCTAGAAAATCGATCTATATTTCTTACTAATAATAGGGTTATGATAAGTATCCAAGCTATTAGAGATGTCCTTATCCGAACAGTGAGGTATATTTTAATTAAAGTTGTTTTATGTGGAAATGGGGTATACCCTGACATAAATTACGAGGTGAAACCAAATATCCCCATTTTTTATTATCTGAATTGTTGAAACGTTTTATGTATGTAGTGGATGTGGAATACAGTTTAAGCTAAACCCATAAGGAAAACCTGACAAGCATATATATTATCAATAGATTATGCGTCTGAAAATGAATAATCTGTTTGTCGTTGTTTTAGATATTGGAGAAATTCTGAGATTCCTTTCCGTTGTTTCTTTAAAAATTTTATTTTTTTAATATTCCTACACAGAGATTCGGAGCTGGAGGTGCTGGTGGCCTTCGCAGTGACACGGAGTACATTCGTGCTGAAAACAGGAATCTTGCTGAAATGGTGGAAGGATATAAAGAGCAAGAGAGAGAACTTAGAATTGAACTTGAAGAATTATCAAGAGATAGATTCACATTCGAACGTGAGAACAATGAAATGAAAAGACAAGTGAAAGATCTAAAGTTGGAGGTAAATTGTTTTGTCTGGCTTTAAAGTACCGGTAGACACTTCTGTGAAATTTTTTCCACGGAGCCATGAATCTTAAATTAAAATTTTTGGTAATGGTAAATATTTTTCTAATGACATGTAATGTCTTCCAGTATGCAATTAATTATCAATGCACATGAACTATAATGGGGGATATAACATTATTTGAACTTCACATTATCATCTCGTAGAGACTGCAAAGTCTTTAAAGCTATAAAACTATCTTTTTTCACTTGTAATTAATAATATAAATAAATAAATTTAATAAAAATACAATATTTTTATCATTCATTTTATAAATTTTCAGAATTCTGAGTTGAAGGCCGATCTTCGGGACTTTCGTGATATTATGGAAAAACAACATCGAGAACGCTTAGGAGTCAAAGGTCATATAGATTCAGAAATGAGAGATAAACTTACTGAGAAGAATAATCAAATATCAGATTTACTTGATCAAATTACGGTATGTGAGACTAGAAATGTGAAATTTATATTTTTATATTAAATTTAAATAAGTAATTTGCATACTCTATTGAGAAACAGCTTTCTAATATTACTGTTCAGTGTAATCATGCGGTGTAATTGACAATGCCCAGGAGTGCTTTGAGCACTTCGTGACATCTACCCTTTGTTGTGATTTTGGACACTGGCACTATTGAGGAGTGTTGCCTGTAGCCCATAGGGATTCCAAAATCAAATGTCCTCATAACTGAATTAGATAATTTTCCAATTTTGTTTTCAAATCGAGAGCTAGTAAAAAATGTAGCACTACCAACTGCTCTAAGTTGAAAATATTCCATATGAACTGAACCAGCTGCTGTAGTAGAGTGCAATTGGTGGTGTCTGCCCTGGGCCATGATAAACCATCTATTACTTCTTTGTTTCCTGAAGACAATTCTTTGAGAGCGTACCTACATGGTTTACGGATCTCTGAAAAATTGGGCTTCTAAAATGACACCGAGAAAATGCAAGAAAAGCTAACTAGCAGAATGTTTGTTTATCAGTAAGTTTATTCCCTACACTTTCTTGATCTGTATAAGAGTACTTTAATTATTGACTGAAGTTACTTTGTATTTTTCTTTGTAGGAACTAGAAAAAGTCAACAAAGATCTAGAATCGAAGAATCATGGAGTTCGAGATGAAATGGAGAGAGCACAACAAGATATGGAAAAGATGGCCGATGAATATGAGAAAATGAAAAGAGTTATTGATGGCACTGATCAGTATTCTGAGAATATTCAAAAAGAAAATTCAGCATATAAGCTGCAGGTATTAATAATTACAGTCACACGTTAGAGTTAATCCCTCCGAAAAGATATAATACTTTTTGAGGTATGCACCACAGATGGAAAGCTTCTCATCGACGTGGTCCATCAGTGATGCGTACTTCGCAAAAGATGTCTCGACTAATCAATCGCCGTTTGTGTCGCCGCTGTGGTTCTTTTCAAATGACAGATTGATAAGATTTAAATTTTTATGTTAATTTCTGGTTTCGATGACACACTTTTGAGGTTTTCTGAATCAGTAATAGAGCATGTGCATTGGATTATCACCACAAACATATATCGTTTAGGGGATATCATGTAAAAATTTGCAGGAAACAGAAACTGTAATATTTGCAGAATTGCGTAAATAAATCTGACGTAATTAAGTAAGGTCTACTGCAATTATAATCCAACTCTATTTGCATATGAAGAAAAGTTGATATTGTTTTGACTCACGACTGTAATGTACTATCACAATTCACATTTTCTATAGGTTGCTGATCTTCGTGAACAACTCAAAGTTAAAAATGAAGAAGTTGATGCAATAGTTGGTACTGTTAATACGAAAGTTGAAGAGTGGAAAGCAAGATTAACTGAGAAAGATAAAGTACTTTCCGATAATGCAAGAACAATCGCAACTCTACAAGATCGCATTAACTCAGCTGCTCTTGATCAAGACAGAATAAGAGCTGAGCAATTAACAAAGGTGAAGAATAATGATATATTTGACAAAAAGCTTAATCTTATTTCTAAATCATATATACAATATACATGGAAAAACGCTTCAATGAGGCTCACGAACTAAATTTTGGTTAGTGGTACTGCAGAGTTCAAAAAAAAATTGTGTATGCATGTTTTGTTAAGTATGTCACTGATGGATCCCGTCGAGAAGACGTGGTCCATCTGTGACTCATGCATAACAAGAAAACATTTCTGATTGGGTATTTTTTATTAAAATCCGTTTGGAGCAAAGCACATCATTCTTTGAAAAGTTTCTTGAAACCACTCGTGTGCAAAGAGCTACATGAAATGCAGGAAAAAGGGGACTAAGGAATCCCCATCTCTGAATGATGTTTATTGACTCAAGTTTTGAAGCTATGTAAACCAACATGCGGGACATGTGGGAAGCAGGCATTCAAAGTTATGCTAAATTTATAGATGTTACAACACTTACAAAATAATTTGCATCACACACCACCATCCACACTCTAGATTGCAATCGGGATTCAACTTTAAAAAAGAACTTTTTTCTCTGAGGCCCATCACCAACTATTCAAGTACTTTATTATTACAGAGATTGCAAGAGAAAGAAGAACAAATCAAGCAGCTGCAAACAAGTTTAGAGCAAGTTATAAATGATTTGGATGCTCAGACAGCTATTGTGCAGGATTTGAGAAAAGATTCTGGAACTAACAGGGAAATAATAGGATATAAAAACCAAATCAAGACGCAACAGGTAAATATTTGTGTTATAATACATATAGTTTATAGCCACTCTTTTTGAAGCAGATTCCCCTGATCATAAAGGGCCAGAGTTTGTGTTGTTGGAAAGATATGATCATTCTTGTATGGCTTAGGCTACCCAAGTTAGTGCATCATAGGTTGTCTAGGGGACATTTATTAACGAATTGGTCTCACTGGGACGCGAATCTGAGATCTTCAGCCTATGATGCCAACATTATAACCACTAGATCATCGCGCCCACAGCAAATATATATACTATATTTATAAGTGGGTGGGTTAATAAGTGAACAGCACAGGGCATGTGGATGTGTGTGATTAGCATCACCGACAGAGGAACTGGGGAGGTGAAATGACATTCAACATTGTTTGAGTATTATATTGTTGGTAGTTCAAAATTATGAATTCTCCAGTCAAAAATTTTGCTTTTAGTATCTCTCTGCTGGAACTTAGTCCCTCATTTTAAACACTGATCGTCATGTTATATCATAGCAGTGTTGATATTCATATGCAACTCCAACAGCACATTTTACTACTAGACAAGCAAAAAAAAACATCTCACTTTTTTATTATCCAATGCAATTCATTCATTTCAGAGTAAAATAAAACAATTGGAAGATAATGTCGAAGATGCCGAAACCCATAGATTGGCTGCAGAAGGTGAAGCCAGAGACAAAGATCAAAAATTGAACGCAGCATTGAAAAGGATTGATGATATTCAATCTGGGGAATATGGACTGTCTGAAGCCGTTCATGAAATCAAAGGTATGTTTTTGTCAACAGTTTTTATATTTGTATTATATGTGTTTAAAAGTTTAACTAAACAATATTAGGGATGGGCAATTCAGAAAACTTTACTATTCCAGAATAGTAAAATGCAGGCTGCAAGCAATTTACTTTTATTATGAGCTGTGCAATCAGCATACACGCTCAACTCACACTTTTATAACAATTTAAACTCTATGTGTGCTCAGAGCAAATGTGAATTAGCAATCGAATCCTATTATTTCATTCAAATGTACCTTTTGAAATCAGATAATTTAATAAGATCTGAATCCACCCGGATTTCAATATTCTGAAACATAAACAATATTTGATGTACTTCATCGAACTCTGCTTCACATGATTTTACACATAATCCAAGTTATTGTTTTTTTACCTTATTTTGTGACTTCGTTTGTCAGCCTTTTTTTTTTTTTTTTTTATTAAACTTAACTGCCCGCTGTATAATTTTTACTAGAGAGGTTAAGGAATATAGTTTAAACGATTTCAAAAATTAAATTTGTATTATGGAATTGGGTTTTGAATGAGATAATCAAAATTACTGCATTTTGAGCACTGTGCAACAAAATCATGATACATGTCAAATTTTACTATGTAAAATTTTTCATACAACATGATTTACTGCAAAGTGATATCATTTTGAATACTGAGAAAACTGCTTGAAATGCCAATCCAATTTTAGAACACTGTGTATCAGTATATGAAGGATTGTCTGCAATAGGTTAATAAAGCTCAAACCAAACAGATTTTTAGATGATGATCCCACTGGATAACTCTTTATTAATCTTCTATCATTTCATTCAGAATGTAAAAATCAGATCAAAGTCCGAGATCAAAATATTGAAGAATTAATAAAACAAGTCAATCAACTTGAAGAAAAATTGAATGATGTAATGTTTACTCTTAAATTTCTATTTTAATTTATTTTTTGCTTAATATTTAAATTGTTTCATTATTGGATTACTATCATGGTATATGCTAAATTTTAATTTATGAAATCTTGTATACATCATGATTTTCTACACAATTGGACAAATATGCTTCGGTAGCAATAGGTTGAATATCTTTCGAGTTCCGGCGAACCCAGCTTTTCAATCCATGCCCACCACTCAAGCCAGGCATAATAACATTTGTGGGCTGAACCAAACAGGAAAGAAACAGGAAAGATCATATCTTTCCAACAACTCCAACTCCGTCCATCTATGTGGCCACTGGTACAGGACCTTGGTTAGAGTGATCCACTCCAATGAGTGGCTACAAAAAAAATTGAAGTTTTGATTGTTTCACAGCTTCAAGATTATTTTTATGAAGTATTTATTTGAAAATACTATTTGTACTAAATAGTCACGCAACATCTTTTGTTTTGATTAATAGATTCTTGAAGAAAACGATGAATTTCGTGAAAGACTTGGAGTGTCAATCCCAGAGATCTGTCAGATATTGCAAAAATGAGAAAATCTCGAGCTCTGCGGCAACAACAATACAGAGCAGAAAATCAAATACTTCTGAAAGAGATCGAAAGATTGGAGGATGAAAGAATCGAAATGAAGCAACTGGGATCTATTTTTTTTTCGAAAAAAAAACAATAATTTCTGTACTTTCTAAAGGGTGTTGTTTTGACGTATCCTTACTTGGAGGAAGATTCGCATTTGTGTCAGCTTAACTGACATTGTCGTCTGCCGATACCCATATTATATCGGTCAGGGCCAATATTGGTGCCTATAAATATTAGTTTGGCCCAAATTTATTTCAAAAATTCTCCCCTGCAATCTACATATATAAGAGAAAATTGGGCATTTACCAAATTTTGGGTTTTCGAAATGCGATCATTCTATATAATATCTGAATTTCCCATGAACGAATTTCATACGCTGCAAGGAAAAAAATATTTATTCTTCACGCTTACAAAGATTCATGATTCAAACTATAATGCTCTATTTTGTGTATCATAATAGATTCGTTCTCAAGCTCAAACGTACAGTCAGAGAGCAGTTTCTGAAGGATTGCATCAGGATGATATTGAAACGATCGAAGAATTTATTGAAGAATTAAAACGAAAGAGGAAGATTGGAAAACCTGTCCAGTAAGCCTATTTGTTGGATAAATATAATCATGTTCAGTTTTATTGATGCATTTTTGGCAATGATACAGAATGGTGAATATTCAAAATATTCTATTCTTCTTAGTAAATTTCAGGTATTTTGTTCACTCAAATGGTTTCTGAAAAGTTTGTGTTATTTTAAAATCCATTTTCTCTTTATCATCATCAACAATAAAAAAATGTAATTTCGACTAAACCTATTCTTTCATTGTAGAAGACCAAAGAACGTCAGGTTTACTGGAACTAGAATGCAAGAAGCAAACTGGCGTATGGATGAATTAAACAAACAGGCTGATCAAGCAGAAGTCAATTTACAAATGTCCCTAGCTGAAAATAATAGATTAAAACAGGTTAGTTTTATTTGTTCTATTTTTTTAAGCACAGCAAAATATTCGACGATTTGGATTTTGTCATCTCTGAGTGAGAAAATTTATCAGACTTTTTTCTTAATTTTATGATATTAATCGAATTTCAGACCAAACATTTTTTTGTAAGATAGGGATAGGATTTCATTTTTATCCTGTTGGAGAAGAAACCTGAGAATACGGTTTAATCGTATGGCGAACCACGACCTCTCGGCAGACACCAGTTCCGAATCGGGGGTGAAAGTTGTCATTTTACTCCTACGCGTGGACATTGTTGGTGGAGGAAACCGTAAGCAGCGCTTACATGAACCACCGTGCACCGACGAAGTCTGACAGGCCTCTCGCATATAAGCATCCCACACAAGATTCGGACCCAGGATAAGCGTTAGTGATGCATAGTTAGAAGCGCTTTTTCAATGTCCCAGAAAATCGTCCGGGAGAGGACTGAACCACCATATTAATAAAATGTAGTCAGTGGTATCTGCCCTGTCCATGATAAAGCTGTCGACCGATGTTTCCTTTTAGTCATCTCTTATGACACGCAAGAAATGTGTTAAGGCAATTCTCCCTATCCAACCATGCCCCACTTAACAGCATCAAATAATGTTTTGCAAAAATTGTATATACTTGGACTAATTCTCACTAATTTAGAATTTTTGTATTCGTATCCTCTATTAAGTAAATCATTCACATTTCCGTATAAATTATGTCGAATACAGGAAAGGAAATCAATGCAAAAAGAAAATGTTGAAATGAAGAATGCAATGAAAGAAATATTGGAAGCAATCAAAAACTCCAAGGAAGATGGAACGAGTGGAAGTATTGAGATCCCGGCATTGGAAAGATTGATCAATGTATGGGAGTTAATATATAAAATGCTTTCATTTAAGCAACCATATTATGGTTTACTTCAGGGAGACAAAATCTTGTTTTCCTTTGGGTGTCTGAAATGATAATGCCATTTCCTTCGGATAAACAGAAAAGCTTCAAAATCATCAACGCTGCTATTTTAGAGCAGCATTGATGCTTTTGAACTTATTTTCTTCAGTTTGGTTGCTACCTGACACAAAAAGAGACATTTTATTCTTCTAGCCAAAGATTCATCATGTATACATGGATTTGCTAAATTTTCTTCTGATGGCAGCCATTTGCTTCAGGTGTCTGAGTAGCTGTCATTCTGCCAGTCTGTTTTACTTTCACCCAGATAAATAAATTTTGTCAAAACATGTGATGCTAAGTAGCATTAGATCTGGAAATAAATATATCTAGAAGCTTTATCTTTATTGCCATTAAATACTATGCCATGACTATAATCTTAGACTTTTATATTGTTGAAAATGCTTGTCTGGGAAAGTCTGACCTTGGTCAAATGAAACGTTACAGAGATAAATTTGTGTGTGTAGAAAGACTCTTAAACTTCTTATATAAATACAGTCTATTATCTTTTTATTCTCATTTTTTGACTAGATCGTTCAAAAATGTTTTTTATGGGTGTGAGTTTCATAATTTTTTTGGGACGTAATTAGGAATGTAAGTTAGAATTTTATATGTAATCAATTTGAATCAGTGTTGATTCGAATTGATTCCAGACTCCTGTTGCATCACGTTTGTGAAGTTAAGTTATTGTTAGACTTCAAAAGCAAACATTTAAAAATTTTGCCAATTTTAATGTACCCAGCCATCAGATTTGAAATAATTAGATTCAAAATTATTTTTTCAGAGATTTGATCCTAAAATAATATTCGAAACTTCATCTCTAGACTCAATACACACAGACAAATTTTTTCTAAAAGGGCGAAAAGTCCACAATCTGAAATCAAACCGAATTGATAAATATACATACTTTTTTATCATGAAATTGTTTTGTGAACCTGTGTATTTTATTCCAAGGCGATAGAAGTTCAGAACATTCATGGTGAATACGAACCCGCACTACACATGAAATCACAAGTTGATCAATTAACTGGTAGAAATGAGGAATTACGACAACAATTACGATCCACAAGAGCTGATTTAGCTGCTGCTAGTGGAGAGAAAGCAAATTATAAAACACAGGTAAGTTGATAAATGTATATTACCTTTCCCATTATTGAATACAGACTTGCAAATACTCTGTTACACTAACACCCGAAAGAATTGCCTGTATCTGAAGAAAAAATATTAATCTCCACTACATTACACATTAAAGAGCAAAATCTTCACCTTCGTTTGTCTTCTTCTGTAGCAACTCTCGCATATGAGATCCCACACAGGATTCAAATTCAGGATAGGTGTGGTGATGAGTAGCCCAATGCGTATTCCCAAAGATTTACCCATTGAGCTAACCAGGTGCCCTCATATTGATAATTGTTAAAGTTTGAACACTTCCACAAATATTTCTTTGTTGAAATTCCCTCTAAGCGAAGCCCTTCAATATCATTTCGATATCAGCGTTAATGATATGATGTTGAAGCTTTGTGAATTCTACACATAATTTGCTGTCTTTCTTCATCCTTCCTTATCCTATTGTCAAACTCCTGTTACAAACATGTAAATGAATTAATGGTTCATCATTGGATTAGATCCTACGCAAAGCAGCTGTTCTGCAGTCTTAGATTCTTTTTTATTGAAATTCACTATAAGCAAGGCCAGAAGCAGTGCCTGGAAGGAACCCACTAGCGGCCACTTAATAACAAAGTTCTAAAACAAGATATAATACCAGCAACTGCACTCTAAGTCGAAAACATTCCAGAGGAATTGAACCGCTATGATAAAGTGCAGTGAGCGATACCTGCCCCGGTCGACGGTAAAACCATCTACCACTTCTTTAGAAGAAGGTTTATTAGGAAGTTGTACATAGTTATATTATAGCGGTTCAGTTCTTAAAGGGATGTTTCACTCAGAGTTAATTGATATCGCATTCCTAATAACTCTTACCCATATTAGTGTTCTTTAGTTGGTTCCTTTTAGGTGCTGCTTTGCTTGGGAAAAGAATAAAAAATTTGATTTGTTGTTTCAGAATGATGTACTTAAGAACGAAGTCGCGACGTTATCAAAATTGACAGAGGGAAAAGGTGGAAAGATGGTGATACATACAATACCATTACCTGATAATATTGAACCTACTTATGCTGATATCATAACTGCTTTGAATGAACAATTGATGCAGGTATGGATTGAATTTTATTTGAAAGGCCAGCTCTGTTACTGGATGTATTCATCAGAATACAAAAAGTAGTTATTTTTTATTACTGATATTAATTTCTTGCACGGATAGTATTCGTTTTTTGACTATCCCTGTATTTATTCCTCATATATTTGAGAATTTTACACATTTCTATTAGATAATGGATGACGTCACAAAAAGAGACGAAACGCTGAAAAATGTGAACGAATCACTTGAGCAATCTAGAAGACAATTTCATCTACTGAGACATCAGAACCATCTGATATATAAAGGTAGATAATTTTCAAAATTGTTAGACTTTGGTTAGTACCTCCTGCAAGGAAATAAAATGAATAAAAATCATTTTATTGACGGGAAATGTTTGTGGACTGTTAGGATTAGTGGGCCACTGTGGTGTGATGAAACTGACAATAGCTACCAAATGTAGTTCATAGTGAATGCAGCGGTGAAATAGTATTAGAGTGCAGAAGTTTATTTTGTCAAGCACGAGACGCAGATGGACCGCGCCTAGACTGGGCAATCCATCAGTGACTCTAGCTTAACTAAAATTGTGTGTCTGCAAAGTTTTTCTTTGGGGATGTGCTCATGGTCGGGTTAACGTGGGACTAACTACTTATACTTCTTTTATGCCTTTTTACTAAGATATTATTGTTTATTGATAGTTTGTAGAATAAAATATCTTCTTGCTTACTAAATCGAAGTTGTGGGCAACGGTAGGATAGAAAAAATCATTAATATTGAGTTTTTTTTTTAAATTAAACTAATTTTATCTTATTTTCATTTGTCTTTCCAAGAACATTTGGATGAGAAGAAGAAATGGGAAGGAGAAAATAAGAGAAAACAAGATGAAATTAAAATGTTACAAGAACAATCTGATAAAGATTCAGTCAGAGTACAAGAGCTTGATGTAAGTATTTATTTATAACAAAATTATTTTTAACCATTTTGCGACTTTTGCATACATTCGTTTTCGAATCGAATATTTCTGAATCAGAATTTAATCACAGAAATTAATAATAAATATTCAATTTATTACGAGCATAATATGTATTATTGAATTGTTAATGTAGACAAGGTAGATTTTGGGAAAATGGATTATTCATTGAAATCGCCTGAAACCGGTCATTTTGATGTGATATAGTATCCATTATATTATAGTGATTGCTCACAACCAGTGATGTGCAAACTATGTGTTTATTTTGCCAAAGTGTCGATTAGGTATACAGATGTTCTCCATCCCTTGCCCTGATTAAGAACGTCTGTACAGACATTCGAAACTTTTGACAAAATAAAGCATAGTTTGCACATCACCGGTTGAGCAATTAGAATCATCATCAATATTCCTGGTGGCAATCGCTCAATCTTTAGTGTTCATTATATTGTTGTAAAAATAACCTATTCTGATTTATAGTTTTGAAACTATTTCCTTCTTCTTTTGTAGAGATTGTTAGATTCATTGCAAAGAGACCCAGATACAGTGAAACAAAGACTTGCTGAAACAACAAGAAAAATTTCATTGCTTCGCGTTAATGAAAAAACATTGATTAGACATCACAAAGGTTTTGTATTTTTGAATAATCTGAAACTCTAGATACAACACTCAAAAGTGATGTCTTAATCTTGTGATTACTCATAAGATATTGCATTTGGATTAAATCCGTTGTTTGGTGTAACTGACAAATGCAGTAAGAAATGTATACAAGCGGCAATCTATTTTCTGCTTCTTTTGCTTTCTTTTGTTTGTTTTCACATTGATGATGCCTATCTCTAATTCATCATCTTATAAGGTTGATATCAAACATTGAAATTTTTCAATTATTCGCAAGTTGTGTAACTCAATCAGACATTTTTTCATCACACATTTGACCCAAATGGTCTGTGTTTTGGTCACACTCATGTTGATTTGTCTGAGACTAGAGCTGGGAAAAACTGAATCATTTTGAATTCAAATCTGATTTGGATAATTTTTTATTATTGGATCGTATCACTAATTCCATGTAAATGAAGAGGATCCAATTTCACTATTACAACTTGCCTCCAGTATGGCAATCAAGAAATATAGAGATATGAATCACTGATATTAGCATAAGCAGACTTAAAGGCAATATCTTTATAGTTCACACTACATGTCTAAAAGAGGAAATTTTCATTCTTTAAAGACCAAATTTGACCAAAATCTATAGCATTTTGTCGTTGAAACTGTTGTTGCAACGCTATGATAATTTGTTTTTCGGATCGATTCGAATTACAGAGTCAAATTACCCAGATTACCCCTACCGGAGACGTCTAAATAAATCATTTAAAAAAATGTTGTATGTCTTACAGTTCCAAGTTCTGTATATTTGAGCGCTGCTCTTTTGCTCATTTTATGTATCGGTATGCTTGACATAAATTCCATAGATCTGAAGTTACTTTCTGTTGAGCTGTTTAAAAATAGTGGTATCAGGTTCATGTTATATCTGGTTTCTGTTTTAATATCTCTTAAATGTTTGTGATTTCAGCTCTTGAATTCAGTGAGGAACAAATGCATATTGAAAATGCTCGACTTAGGAATGAAATATTGTTGATGGAAAAAGCTGTTTCAGAAAGAATTGGTTACTTGGAAAGATATAAGGATATGGCTGCGTATAAGATTGGTATGTTATATTTTATTATTATCTGGAATCATTCAGTCGAACATTTTGGGGAATGAAGTGAGAGAAAGTGAAATTGTAAATAACATAATTGTTAAACATCATTTGAAATTTTTTAATATTATGCTCACTGCGAGAGAATGTTACTTGGGACAACTGAAGAGAATGGCTTCCACCAAGAGAAAATTTACTTTAATGGAGAGATTTCAAGTTGAATCACTCGTCATTTTTTATAGGATAGGATATCCTTTTTATCCTGCGTGAGAGGAAAGCCGAGAATACAGCTTACTCATATGGTGAACCACGACCTGTCGTGCAGATACCAGTTCGGAATCGGGGTGATGGTTATTGGATTATCATATTTCCTGTGCATGGACCTGGTTGGTGGAGGACGCCGTAAGCAGACTTTACGTGAACCACCGTGCACCGACGAGGTTTCCAGCAGACCCCTCGCATATAATCATCAACTCCCACGAGATTTGAACCTGTGTCATGACGATCTGATATACCAATTCTTTCAGGAGCCTCATGCGATACCCAACTATTCTAAATCAGGCAATAATATTTTAGTTATCTTTAGTACCATTTCCTAAATTTTTTTTCATTTGCACATTTTTTATCAGCTGCTCTGCAAAAGAATGTTGATGGTTGTGTACCTGAATCTGAACTTGAAAATGCAAATCGTAAATTTGATGAATTGACTGCAAAATACAGAGATCTGTTACAAAAAGAAAATCAATTTGTTGCCAAGAACACCAAAGTTGAAACTTTACGGGTAATTTTATTTTCAAATCATTCAATAATAAGAGTATGTATGAATCTCATTTAAACAGAAATGCTCATTGCTATATTCCAGTTTATAAAAACTGAATATGGTTATTTCATATCACTATTTTTGAAAACTGATGCTTTCTGTGAAATAAGATTGGGAACAAAAATATACATATTATTTTGATGATAAAAAATTTCTAATGGTAACCTTTTCTCTTAGTGTTGAACTAAGCAGAACATCCGACATTCTGATAACATGTTTCTCATTCCCGGAAAACGAATTAGAATTATTTCGCAAAACTTAAAACTGTAGTAAATAGGTCTTCGGTTTTTGGTTTTCCATTCAGGCTGAGATCAAGATATTAAATGAAGAAATGGAATCATTGAGAAAAGAACTTTCAATTGAAAAAGAGAAACGACATACATTAGGTGAAGCATTACAAAGAGCAGAAGGAACATTACATGGAACTAAATCGATGAGTAAAGATGCAATCAATTATGAAATATCTGCTGTTATGAAGAAGGTATTTTTGTATCTTCACACTGATTAAGACTACAATTAATTCATCAAATGACCTACTCTGCATCTAGTTTATAGAAGCTACATTTCGTTAGTATGTTTATAGTGTTCACAGCGGGTTTGGATCTTTATACGAGCGGCCACATGTCACAAACTGGGCTAGTTTTATCGGGAAGCCATGAGCTTCTCGTTTCAAACATTTTTTTTTCTTTATCAGCCAGATTGGAAGCAGCTTCTAAAAAACACTAATTAGAGACCACTAACAATGATAAGAAAGAGTTACATCAGATGTGTCACCAGCAATCGCAAGTCATGCAGAAAACATTCCATAGTGAACCAAACTGAATCTTTGAACTTTTTGATATCTACCTTTGGAGACAGTAAAACTATCTACCAACTTTCTTACGTCTCTTGTGACATGAAGAAAATATGTTAGAGTAGTTATATAACCCGAACTTCCAGGGTATAGTTAGCTCAATCATGTTCCTTGTATGATTGAATAGGTTTCTTAGTGAGAGAGGATTCAAAGATTGAAAATTTTCTGAGGCTCAATAACTTCTCGTTGGTGTGCGTTCATTGGATCGCTAATGTGCAAGCAAACCTTGTTGTACCATTGTCAACTTAACAATCAAGTTATTTTGAGATTTGTTCTATTTGATATTATGAGAAAATTTATCTTAACCTAGCTCATTATATTCCAGGTTAACTGTGCTAGAGATGAAGGAATTAAATGAAAGACAGAGAGCAGAACATTCAACGAGAATGTACAATCAAATAAAATCAACAGTTGATGCTCTAGAAAGCAGAAATATGGAATTGGAACATAAATTTTCAGAGGTATGAAATGTTGATTGTCAACTAAGTATCTAGGAAGGAATAGTAAATTATGCCGGAAATCTGGTATCGTACTACATTCTGTTGTACCTCTTTAAGTTACTGTTAGTTGACTTCTTTTATGTCATGCTTTGACCTTGCTTATAGTCAATTCCAATAAATAATAAAATTTACCTAAATATTCGCGAAATCGCTAAATTACTTATAACAACTCTATTATTCTTTGTGCTGAATACTTTTATAAAATAAATTTTTCCTTCTCTAGCTTACCAAAATGAATCTAGCGAGTCAAAAGACTGAGAGGGAATTACGAGATGAACTTGCTGCTGCTGTACCATTATCTGTCAGTGAAGCAGATCGAAAGAAGATTGGAAAATTAGAGGAGGAATCTGCTAAAACAAAGGTATGATAAATATGTAATAGGGCGTCTACCAGAAATGAGAACATTTTTTTTTTCTGGGTGTTTAGGTATTTTTCTTTAGATGGGCAAAAAAGCTTCAAAACCATCAATACTATGAAAAAATTAAAATTTTATTAAATAATAATATATCAATGAAAATTTTTATCGAGTAAAGTGAAACTGAGGCTTTGAAACCATCACCAACCACTGAACCCAGGGTGTAATAACTTGGGCAGGCTAGACCAAACCGTAAAAATCATACATTCCAACAACTGTGACATTTGTTCCTCTAGCAAGTACAGTGCTACAGGTCAGGGTGATCACCTTCAAGGAGTTGCTATAAAAAATAAAATCACAGCTGCTGTTTCAAAGCTGTGCTGATGATCATGCACTTTCTTGAATTGTGACAAAATATTTTTTGAACTATTAATGGTTGAATGGTATATCGTGAAATTTTCGTCTTTAGTTATTTTTCGTTTGATGGCAATCATTTTCTTTGAACATACTGAGTAGTAAGAGTGCCTGACATCCATCGAAATGAAAAACTTCACCAATTTATCATCAGTAATGCACTTGTGTAAACTCAATTTGTATTTGATTATTTACAGTTGCATTCCTGCTGTATTTATATTGTAGGTTCGAATGTCGCAATTACAAGATATGGCAGATATTGCACAAAATCAATTGAAAACATTACAATCTCAACAACACGGTAGAGAGAGGGAAATGAGGTCATTAAGAGAACAAGTCAGAGTATTTCAAGTTCAGAGTGACGATAAATCATTGATCGGTAAGCTGAATCAACTTTTTTAGGTTTTATAGATTTTTAAAATTAAATATTGGATGTATGGTAATAGGTCAATTCCATTTGGGATGTTTTTTACTGCTACTTCTTAAGAGTGGATCCCCTGTACTAGCGGCCACTTAAAGACGGACGAGGTTAGAGTTGTTTGAAAGGTATGATCTTTTCTGTTCGGCTTAGCTTACCCTGGTTATTTCACCCTGAGTCGAGTGGTGGGCATGAGTTAACGAGTCGTTTTCCCAGGCCCAGGAGGCGCGATCCATCAGTGACCCACGCTTAACAAAACGTATGTTGTCAATATTTCTCTGACTGAGGTAAGCTCACCTCAACTCAGTAGTGTGATTCCACCCGAATTGACTCCAGTTGAAGAAAAATAAACTTTTTGCCGAGTTACATACTCTTATAAACAAAAATCTGTACCTTACTATCTTATTATAATATATGCATTTAAAACAGAAATCGGTTATTTTTTCTCACTAAATATATAAAATAAATCGGGCGCCCTCAGAACTTCGAGCGCCCCCCTCAACCCATGATGATAAATTTTTAAGTAGAATCAATCAAATTAGAAAGAGCGTGTATTTTCTACAGCAGTAACCAAGGTGAAAAAAAAATTGATGAATTTGATCTCTTTTCTACAGTTTTATTTCTACCGTACACTTGAAAACAAGCGAAATATCATAAAATATTGCCAATTTTCCACATTTTCCTCTGATATAACCCATATTCTTTGGGTGTCTGAGTGGAAAAGTAGCTGACATTTTGCCCGTTTGACGATAACCCTGTTCATCTATAACTGGTGGGCTGTCTGTTTAGGACCTTGTTCCAGGTGATCCATTCAAATGTCTGATTTAAAATATGTGAATATTCTCTTTTATTTGCCTTTTTCACAGGAAAACTGTACAGACAGATAGTAAATTTACAAGCAGTTGAAGCAGATCAAAAACTAAAGTTGGAAAAGATGACTGTGCAAGTTAAAAAACTTGAAGCTCATGTCTTGAGACAGGAAAAATTGATAGGTTTGTGCATTCTAAGAGATTCCTTTGTCTTCATTTAATCTGTGAATTTTTTTTCTTCATAGGATTATGATTGAGACCATCAACTTTATCATTAGTCTTAACAAAAAATTAAGAAATAGTTGATTATTAATGCTTTGATAGAGCGTTCCATAAAATACTACGTCTATCACATCTGGTTTCGTAGTGGAATATTACCTTACTTTATGTACTGCCCTAAAGTTACGAATCGACGAAATTTTGCATATTCAGAAATTGTTTTTGTCTAGCCTTTTTTTTTTTGTTTAAAGTACTGTATGTTCAATCCTGTTATATGACTTAATCGTGTATATTTTTAGTAGTTGTAAATTATTTACTATGTGGGTTTTGAAGAGAATAATTTGTCCTGCAGATGAAAAGGAAGTAATGGTTTATCATGTTCGCACTGAAACAACAACTAGAAATCGTCAGTTGAAGAAAACGATACAAAGTTTACGACAACAATTCAGTGGAGCATTACCCCTTCATCAACAAGAAAAATTTTCACAATCCATGATAAGGTGATTATTCCTTCTGTGAATCTTCCATGCTTGTATGTTGTGCCATTCTTCTCAAACCATACATGGGCAGACTGAAGTTTTTCTGTATTTCTTTAATTTTTTTATGGAATTTCAAAAACAACTGGACATGAACACTATGAGCTCAATATTTCTATTAAATAAAAACATGTCACACTGAACCACAGACATGAGTATTCATTTTATCACTGCAGTGTTGGTTAATTGCAAGACTTCTGATTACCAGGTAATCTTGTTGGAAGTTTTTGATTCGTTTTTTTATAATGTTCCCAAATGTCAAACACTAATTGTGGACAGGTTAATAAAAGATGTATCCAGTAAAAACCATCTACTAACTAAAGTGTTGACTACATTTTCTAAATTTCTATGTATGACACGTAAATTTTATTCTTCTAGGCTTCAAAATGATAAAGCTATGATACAAGAAGAATTGAAGAGAGTTAGAAAAGAGAGAGAAGAATTGGAAGATAAACTCGCTGAAGCGGAAATAAAGGAAGAAGGTTTATTGGAGTTGAAGAAAACTATCAAGGTATTTATGGGTCATTCAACCAATTTGCAAAAATGCAAAAAACATACATTTCATTTATGATTTCTTGAAAGCCTTTAAACTCACTCTGAATAAATTGTCATAAGAATGAAATTGAACTCATTTACTTTGGAAAAAGGGAAGAATGAAATTGAACTCATTTACTTTGGAAAGAATTTTTTCAACTTTTCATTCTCAAGGCTCCAGAAGTATATTCTTATACATTATTTATTTACTATCTTAACAGGATGGCAGAGGAGCCCAGAAATTGGAAGAATGGTGCAAGAGAATGGATGCGCTCAGATTACAAGATTTGAAGTTACAGAGACAGGTAAATAAATGTTATGTATAAGAATTATTTTTCAATATTAATTATTTATATTTTTTGATGAGGTTTTTATAACTGTGTTGATAGTTTTAAAGCTTTTTCATTTCTCTTTACATGGAAGTTTCAGTCACTCTATACTCATTGTGAAGCAATCTACTGTGAAATTAAATTTAAAATGAACTAATAATATGCGAGTTATCACAAATCTATTTCTAACCGCCATAATGAAACAACTCATAGATTTATATTTCCTAAAGTCCTATTTTGGGATTGAAATGCTTGATAACAATACATTTTCTGGCGAGTGTAATTTTATTTTTCATTACTCCCCATCAGAATTTTTATTTTGCCAAGCATGCGCCGCAGATAGACTGCGTCTTATCGACGCGATCCATCGGTAACTCTTATCTAACAAAATATGTTTTGGTAAAGTATTTCCAAATGGATTAAAATAAATGGTTTTCAGCAGCATTTTCTTTGTTTAAAGGTTGTTCGACAGAATGAGGAGATAAAATATCTTGAAAAAACAGCAGCTCAACATGAGAAGACAATTGCAGCAAGAGAGGAAGATATCGTTGAAATGTTGAGGGTAAGACATTTTTTTAATCAATCTTATGAGTGTGAATGAATCGTCGCAAACTGAAAAAATTATTCTCCCCCAACGACATAAATATTCTTTTTTACGTTGCACATGAACTAGCGATAACAATCGATTTATGTTGTTGGGCAGAAATCGAATCTGCTCATAAATATAAAAACATATATTTTAGAAATTTGGATGATAATAATGCAGCATGCAATTTGAAGTAAGCTATGTTATCTTTTATAATGTTGTCTATTTGTTTCAAGGTTACGAGCTTGATTTTTTACAAAAAAATGTGCCTTTAACTAATTAAGATTGAAGGAAAAAAATATTACTTTTTCACCTGTTTTGGAAGCACAAAATAGAGGTTATGGTGCCTATATGCGATTGGTCTGGAGGACCGGATTTAACCTATTCAATCTTTCTCCATGCTCTGATGTTTATTGATTCGTATACAGTAATGCAAGGATCCTGTAGGAAGGGAAACTATGACTATTACTTTCTTGAAAATGCTTGTCTGAAGAACTCTGACTTTGGTTAGATGAAAACTTCCAGAAATCAATTTGTGTAGTGAGTATGAAGCAAAACTTCGCATCTCCCTTATGGTGCCTACGTGTTTATTCATTGCACCAATGCAAGGAATGTAGAACAGAAAATGTAATACCTACCCATCAACAAAAGTATCTATGCGAAGTTATATTTTTTACGTTAAATAATTATTAAAGTTATTTTTTAAAGCATTGCAACATAATTTACTATTTTAACATTAAATGGTGAACTATTACTTGATATGATGTAATACTTAATTTGATATGATGTATGTGGGTGGGTTGATTATGCATTTCTACAGCACATGATGCTCATTTTAAGATTCCATTATATGATTTAACATGGGCTGTATATAAATCTATCTCTAAGCCTTGTTTATAATTAATAATTATAATTTATCAAGCATGGCTGGAACCAAATTCCTCGATATAAAAATGTTACTAAATCTTTTTTTCTCAGTAGAGTATTTTATATATGCCAAAGGTAAAGTAACAAGACAACAATTTGAGACCACACACTTATAATGAACCAAAATAGTTAAAAATGTGTTGTTGAAACAAGTTTTGTTAAGCATGAGTCACTAATGGATCGTGCCATCAAGGCACGGTCCATTTGTGGCTCATGCTTGACAAAATAACATCTGTGGTTTGGATTACACATGATTCCTCCATGCTGTTTAACTTGATAGACACGATGAGGCTGGCCATTTAGCATAACATTTTCGAGATAGTCCCGGGACTTCCTTTCATTCGAATAACTCATTCATACTATTTTTAAACAATTTAAAAGGTGTTTTCCTCATATCTAGTTATAAGCATGTGTTATTGTACATACTGCGTATTCTGATATTTCCTGAATCGATAAATAGACCTAGTTTTACTATATTAAGTAATACAATGGATAGCATGACCTGTAAATCTGAAACTAGTCGTACCGCTTATAGAAGATCAAGGGAAATTGACAAGCAATTAAAAAAGGCTGCTAACGACGATAGAATTGTATTTAATTACCTCCTTCTACTTGGTGATAGGAAAAAGTATTTATTCATTTTTGGCGTCAATGAAAAGTCGATATCAAGGTTTCTCTGAAGATGAAATACAAAGTTTTAAAGATTTTGTTTGTGCTTATACCGTGAACTTAATGATTACGCTTATAAAAACGATGGTTACTACAAATACCCAATACAAAGATCCAAAGAGAAAAATTGATGCTGAAAATATCTTATCGCTTGAGTATTCCAGTCTAGGCTTTCATTTCACCACAAGTAGAATTTCTGTTGAAACTTTGAAGCGCTTATGGCTTGATGGCGGACTGCAAGAATGTGTTTCTCAAAATACAAATAAAGATTTCGCCGATTTGCCAGAATTTTTGAAGACTTTGGAGAGATTGTGTCAGCCTGATTATGTTCCGTCTCAAAAGGACGTTTTGCGATTTGTAATTAAATCTACCGTTGGAATTTATGAAGCAGTGTTCAGCTTTGAGGGTCTTTATTACAGACTGATCGATGTCGGAGGACAAACAAACAAGAGAGAAAAATGGATTCATTTGTTTGATAACGTGAACGCTATTACATTTTTTGTAGATTTATCTGAATATGACCAATTCTCTGGACAATGTAATAGGTTACTTGAAAGTTTGAAACAGTTTGAAGAAATCTGTTGTAAATCAGTGTTCCAAGAAACAAACATAATTTTATTTTTAATGGGGAAAAACAGGTTTGAACGCAAATTGCAAGATTCTCCGTTATCCATGTGTTTTGAAGAATACACTGGAGCAAACAGTTACTCTGATGCGTGTGATTTTATACGAAAACGATTTTTGTCTGTTCGTAGTTCATCAATACATGTAAAAACTATGGAATCATTTGATAATACTCCGATAGAAATATTTTTTGTCATAGCCAAAAATATTTTAAAGAAAAAAGTGTATGACATTTTCGAACACTGAGTCACAAATGAAGAAAAAAAATTGACTCTTTAGGACAACGTCATTAATAAATTTACAATAATATCAAAATTCTGTTATAGTTTAAGATTCTTCATGTTTTTTTTTTAAGTTTTTTCATCTAATGAGACTCTCAGCATCTGATTACTTTACCTTCTACCAGTCAATAGGAGTCACTAATGTATGATTTTATTGCAGTATTGATGATGTAGAAGCATTTCGTCAATTTCTATTAGCACATGATTCTCTAATGTGGCATTTTTGTTGTTTTATCTGTGATGTATCACAGAATATCATAAATTTTCTTCTAATAAGAAGGCCATTACCTTCAGGTGTTCGAGCAGCTGGCTTAGAGCCATTCTACTGCAGATATGGTTTTTTTGTTATTTTAGTCTTTCTTACACAGCCTAAGGCAAACTCATCCAAAATATGACTGACCTGTGCATAAATTATATTTGTTGATTCTGGTTTTTTGCTATTTTAGTCTTTCTTACACAGCCTAGGGCAAACTCATCCAAAATATGACTGACCTGTGCATAAATTATATTTGTTGATTCTGAATCCATGTATCTTTTATATAAATTGCTCTATTTACTGAATTTTTACTTGCTATTTTTGTCAAAATACTTTTATACCTATTTTTCTAAATTATTCTCCTATCAAATTACACTGTTGTGCATATTTATTTTTCATTGCTGTTTCTGATCAATTGCCAGTCATTTGCCGTACAAATTTTTTTCTTTAAAATGTTGTGAACTAATAAAATACTTCTAATGCAATACTCTTGATATTTATTAAAAGGGAGTGGTCAGTATTTAAAGAAAAATTCGGACACTGACAGACAACCAGTAAAAAAACTAAAAAAATATGTTTTAATTTCACTGCGAAATGTTTTTTTTTTGAGTAATTTTTATCAGCATAATAGTCACCTTTTCTGTGATTCTGAATACCCGTGCCATAAATATTACATTGATATATTCTCATTAACAATTTTATTACAGACACTATAATACACCCAAATATTGTGGATTTTCCTGAAATAAATTTATTGTGACAAATGGAGTGAAATAAGTGTTTTATAATTTGTTCAGGGACAGTAAATTCAATTATTAAGATTATCCATTCAAATTTTTTTTATTTGATTTTTATCTTTTTATGTGGGGAAGATTAATAGAATTTATACTTCATGTTGGTTATTATATGAAAGTTTTTAATTTTCTCATTGATTTTCTGCATTAGAAATACATATGTATAACTTTATGTATGTGTGTTCCAATACCTTTTCGTTTAGCACAAAGTTCTGTCAAATGAACATAACTATATCTTATATTTTGAAAATTAAACGAATGTTTTTTATCTTTCTATATACTTTTTCACAGAATCAAGAAAAACAACAATTGGAATGGGAACAACGAGAAACTCAGCTGGAAAGAATGTTGGATGATTTTGACCTGAAACGACGAGAGGTTACGAAAAAAGGCTAAGCGGTATGCAATTGCACACAATTACTAAAGTTTTCTATTGCGTTACAAGTATCTGGGACATATTATTGTGCTTTTATGTAGAATGGCATTTCCTGCATGACGTAAGAGGTGACTAAAAGGAAACAAAGAAGTGGTAAATGGTGTCATCATCGCCCAGGGCAGATACCACCCACAACACTTTACCATATCGTTTCAGTTCTATTTGGATGTTTTCTGCTTAGAGTGCAGTTGCTGGTACACTACATCATGTATTAGCTCTCTGGTATTAAGTGGCCGTTATTTGCTTCCGTTTTGGAACTGCTTCCGTCCATTACTTAGAGTGAATTTCCCTAAAAATAAGGAATTAATTTACATATCTCAACATTACGAAAGACCACATGAAAGTGAGGTGAACAGATTGAACATATGTTCTGAAGTTTTTTTTGCAGCAAATTGGCACAATTGCGATCATCTTTTTTATAACCATTTCTTGAGGTCGGAGTACCGGCAGCCACTTTAGATGGAGACAGGGTTATAATTGCTGGAAAGATATGATCTTTCCTGTTCCGCTAAGCCTACCCAAGTTATTAGCTCTGGTTTGGGTGGTGGGCATGGATTAGCAAGACGAACTCGCCGGAGTTCGAACCCGACATCTTCAACCTGCAATGTCAACATATTTACCACAAAATCACTCCACAAAACTATAAACTAAATTGAATTCCATATATCTTTTAAACTGCATTTTCAAACATCCATTCTTTTTTAATATTTCTATGTACAATTTACGGGTGGTTGTGTAAAGCTAGCAATTATTTTTTTTACATTTTAATCTACCACAGACTAGAAGATATACCTTCGCTCATACCTGATCCAACACTTCCTCTTGATATCCAGTTAACAAGGGCGCTGAAAACTGTTTCTGAACAGACGACTAAGCAAAAAGATCTTTTGAGTCAGTTGAAGGCAAGTATTACATATTTCAGTTAGTGTCGGCATATAGTTTTCAAATTTTAAGGAAATTGTCACTGTTACATAAACTTTTTTTTGCACTCCAATAGAACAGATTCAGCAAAGTTAATGAATTATAATTCATTAACATTGCTGATTCTATGCCATGGAAGTGCAAAAAAAATCTTTGATTAGTGATTACCAATACAACCTGAGGGCGCACTCAATGTCCTCTATGAAAAAGGTATGGGATATGGGCGCTCAAAACACTGCGTAGTTTAAGAATGATGTATGCTGTAGAAAGTTTTATCATTCAAAATATTGCATTTTTCAAATAACGAGACTGAATTTTTTATACGATCCTATTCATGGACAATGGACAAAGTTGGTGAAGGAAGTCGTAAACAACGGTTTTGTGAACCACTGGCAGGGTGTCATGCAATTCTTTTGCACATTATAATATTAATCATCCACCCAAGAGTTTGAAACTTTCGCAGATATGGTTAGAGATGCATATTCCTGACACTTTTCGAATTGAGCTAACCAGGTACATAAAAAATGAACAATCATACCATATTTGACTTCGGTAATTTGGTCCACGGAGACCTCCATTGTCTCCAAACTCATCGTTGTGTTCATAGCCATTAGCCTCCGAAATAATTTTAGATGCACCAGATTTTACCATCCAAATTAATGATAAATAGCCGTCCACAGGACTTGCGTACATTGACATTTTATTCGTTCCAGTTTTATGAAGGAGACAACGACAGACTCAAGAACAGATTACAAGTATTGGAAGGTGATTTATTTACAAGAGATCGAATGATAAATGATCTACGAATGAGAATTCCTGAAGGAACAACAGCTAATGAAGTCAGAGTCATAAAATCAGAAATTGGCCTCGTAAGTATTTAAATTTTTTCATATGCGAATGTACATTTTGATTTATGAGAGCAATTTTCATACTAGAAAGGTGCTTTACCGATCGATATTTTTGAATTCTGTTCAAACTTTATTTTGTTTTGGTATTCATTTATTACACTAAGAAGACTTATTGTGCAAAAAAAAATCATGATATATGCCAAATTTTGCGCTGTAAAATTTGACATAAATCAGGACTTTTCTACACGATGGGCAAAAACTGCAACAATTTGAATATCTAAATTTTTTGAACATCATTACCTGATCAGTCAACAGTAAATTCGATATATGTGGAACACAAGCAAATACTGCTGTTCCATCCTTTACCTATGCTGACATTCCCTCCCTTATTTTCAACGTAATCGGAAAATTGGAGTGATGACCCCTTGTGGGTAACCAAAGCAACCAAAATGAAGTTACACATTTTTTTCAGTTGTCTGTAATCTCGGATAAAACTGTTTTGTATATCTGTCCATGTACAAGGATTTTATTCTTACAATTTTTATTCACAAACTAATGGATTATTTCTTGAATTGTTTCGAAGTTATTCAATTCATTTTTGAAAATTCTAATATATCAAATAGTATATTTTAATGTAAAAACCAATATATCAGAAAGCAGTCACGTCCATTCCAAATCTGTATATTGAATATCTGCTTGAATTGTCAAAAATGAACCACTCTTTAGGTGCTACTGCGCCTTGCCCCAGCAATGATTCATTGAGTAATTTTTTTGAGATTGAGGTGAAATCAGTTCTTTTGTTATTAAATACATTTACATTTGTTTTTTTTTTTAATTTTAGGAATCTGGGATATCGCAACAATTACATGTTGCTAAAGAAACCATAGAGACATTGAAAAAGAGATTGAAACAGAAAGAAGATAGCATTGAGAGGTGAGTGATGTTTTAATATTTATGATGTATTTTTCAAGTTCAGTAGGAATGCAAGGTTTAAAATTTGAATCGAATCGATTTGTACGACTGGTAGTTTGAATTGATTATAACTATTTCAAGAGAATAAATTGTAATTTTAATAGGTTCTTATAGTGTTGTTTATCACAGTGCAATTCGTCTGTATACGTACCAGATTATCAGCCTTGCTGTTACTCAAACTTACAAAATGGCTTTTCTATCGAAAATACATATAAAATGGTTTATATATTCAGGATTCCTTGTTTCTGTATAAAATGCTGCTTCTTAATATCCAACTGTAATAGGATTACTATGTCAAAATATTCGACACTACTATGAAATAGAAAAAAAATGTTGATAATTGAGAATTGGCCTGTATTGCAGTAGTAAAATTTTGCAAAAGTTTAAAACAGCCACATTGATTCATTACTTCTCCATATCAATGTTAATGACAATTGCCGAGTCGAGGTGCGCTCATGTACGGTACAGATTTGAAGTAAATTCGCAACTCAGATCTTGATACCACTATTTTATTGTAGTTATAAAAAGTTGTTGGAAGAGTCAAGAAAAGATCACGAAGTTGCAGTCAAACAGCATGAAAATCAGTTAACTTCAATGCAAAGAAGAATTCATTCAAAAGCTGATGATGCATTTGGCAGATTCCGACAAACTGCTCTGGTTATTTTTTACTTTTAGTATAATAATTAATTAATTTCTTGAAAATTTTGAGATAAAAATTCAGTTATAGCATTGTAATTGTAAATATCTGCCAGATGGCTACATCATCTAATATGACTTGAATTAGTATTGAACTAAACACAATTTTGGAATATGCAAAGGTACTAGCCATGATTCCTTTCTTGTGTTAGCATGGAATTCTTCTTGATGAAATTCATCATAACACCAGTTCCTGTAAATGATCTTATACAAAATTTGAAAATATATAAATTGGATTTCATGTCCACAGAACAGTCTAACGTCAAATACCACATGTAAAATTTCTTTTAGGTAATTCAAAACTTCACATAAGAGTGATAATATATCATGATCTTTGTGCTATATTTAATTAGAAGTGCTTTACTCCATTGACTCATGTTCAGTAAATCAGTATAACAAAATGTCACCAGGCTTACTTTTGCAATACCAAAAGCTTTTGGAATTTTCAGTCTCAGATTATCAAGTTTCATTGGCATTAGGCTACAAATTAACGTGCTATTCTGCACTAATTTGGTTTTAATAGTCCAGTGTTTTAATCGATCTGAATGCCCAGGCCTTGTCTAACTCAAAATTTGCTGCTATATTTTTAAGACAGTTGAATAGTCGCACAAAATAGACCCCATGGCTCTAAAATCGACCAAAAATTATAGCTGTAGTTCAGCAGACCTATATTTTTTAGGTTTCATATGTTCAACCACAATATGAACCAGTAAGGTCTGACTTGATTGGTTATTTTCAGGATGCCGTTGCGAAGAAAAACAGTAAAACTCCAACTTCGTCTCAACTAGCTCGTCTCTCAGAATTAGAAGATCTTGTACAAGAGCAGGATGTTGCTCTCACTGCTCTTATGGATCGAGTAAAAGCAGCTAATGCTGACATCAGAAAACATAAAGAAACGATTGAGAGTGTGAGGAGAAATGCAGAGAAGGAGAGAAGCAGGTGGGAACTAGTTTGACCAGGTCTTGAAATATGTATTGTTGGAACTGATTTTATTCTTTAGAACAAAGCTTTAGATAAGATATCAAGATAACTAGGTTCATTCACAGAGAAAAATATTATTACAACCTAACTTTCACCCCTAATTCGGAACTGGTGTCTTCAAGAGATGTTGTGGTTCGCCTTATGGTTAAGCCTTATTCTCGGCTCGAATAGGTTAAAAATGAACTCCTATCCTATATATAAATGTTTCCAGTTCTAATTTTCGGATTGAATTTTGTAAGTTTCCGTCCCTCCAAAATGTACGATAAGATAATATCACTATTAACATGGACTACATCCAGACAAAATTATCCAGACATATTTTATCAAATCTAAGTCCCAGGTGGATCGTGCTTAAAAGAGCCGTTAGTTGGCACTGCTTCCAGCCTTGCTTTGAGCGAATTTCAAAACAAAAAAAAACAAAGAAAGTCAGCCATAATATACTTGTATATTGTTGTATTTTGAATTATGGAAACTAATAATTATTTTATATTTTATTATATGCTATATATCCTCTTTCAGGATATTTGATGAACATGAACACATTGTGAAAAAATTGAAAGAAGCGATATCAAGTAAAGAAAGGAGTGTGGATGGATTGGAAAGAGTGAGTGATTTGCTAATATTTTGCAAAAAACAAATTATCTAGATGAAATGAACTTTATTTCACAGTATGCAATTAACAATGTTTAAAATTATATCTGATTATGAGATTTATGTTGCGTCTTGTCATTCCACCCAGTGTAGAATCAATGATAAACCTGTAAGGTTATTGAGCATTGTTCCAAGACTGTGGGTTACAGTGCCTCGCGCAGGCGCACCCGGCCTTATTTGTATTGATCTTGGCCATATTTTTTGCATGGTTGAAACCTGTGTCATCCATTGGGTCATTCCAATTGGCAGCTATCGTCCCTTGCGTCACACCAGCTCGTTTTACTTGCGTATTTAGGGATAGTTAAATGATAGTGAGGATAAGAACTGAGAATTTTTTTGTTCTTATTTATAAAAGTTATTTACTTTATTTAGTCACTCGTTTAAGTTGATCAATATCTATTCTTTCAATTATTATGCCCTGGGTTGAGCAGTTCACGTGAATCGATCTAGCGAGCTCATCAGGACTAGGACAAGAGGTTTTAATACAACAAAGCTCTGAATTTGAATGAACAAAATCGTACATCATCACACCACATTACAGTTTTTAATCTCTCTCAAAGTGATATACATGTCACAAAGTTTACTTTTTTGGTTGTGATAGTGTCGTTTATTATCAGATGTCAATCAGACAAAATACCTGCTGCTGATATATATATATATTTCTAGAACAGACAAAATGTTTATTTTTGAGTGTCAAGTGGCGAACAAACTAACTGTAGAAAAAGGTCCAATATGAGTTAGCAGTGTTGATGGTTTTGAAGCTTGATAGTTCATCTGCAGTAAATGATATAAACATTTCAGACACCCGAAGAAAGCAATATTTTGTCACCCTGATGTCAATCAACAAGTCTCGCAAAATTTTTAGTGTTTCCATTCTACTTTATAATTTTCCACTTTATAACATCAGGATTTTGCGAAAATGAAAATCGAATTACAAGAAGAAAGAGAAGCGAATGTTAGGGCACCAACTGTCACAATGAAAAATCTTGTCGCAAGATTAAGATCACAGTTAGAGGAGAAAGATGCTCAACAAAAGGTTTGTTATGATGGATGTTTTTCAATTCAATTCAAATAAATTTGGATTGAATGATATTGGGGAATGAAGATTAAATATACTTCATTAAATTATTCAACACGGTAATTTTTTTGCGTGTTTGGCCTGTTAGTGTAGTGTAATCTTCATTTGTTCAAATTTTATTTTGTCATATATATTTTTTTATTGAAATTCTTTCTGAGCAAGGCCGGAAACAGCGCCTGGAAGGAACTGACCAACGGCCACCTAATAGCAAAGGGATAATAAGGATGTAGTACCAGCAACTGTACTCTAAACGGAAAACATTCCAAATGGAACCGAACTGCCATGGTAAAGTGCAGTGAGTGGTATCTCCCCTGGGAGATGGTAAAATCACCTACCACTTCTTGATCATAAACCCATTTAGAGTGTTTGAGAAATTTAAAATTATTTTTTTCAAAACTCCATTTGTCAAAATATTGTGATAACTACATCGTCAAAATCGATTACATGTTAACTGCGATTTTCCTATTGGAATATTTCGTTTTGTTGGAATTGACTGGGAAATGTTTCAATGAAGTCATCAGTGGGCCAGGGTAGCATCTCAATTTTCTTTGGGTGCCTGAAACATTTATCGTATTTACTTCGGGGATCAAAGAGCTTCAAAACCATCAATACTGCTATTTCATAGCAGTATTGGTGGCTTTGAACCTTTTGAGCATTTTAGTTCCCAACTGACATTCAAGAAGACCTTTTATTTATCATTCAGCAAAACTGTCGGTTTGTAGTGGCTGTTTCACATTGAAGCAAAATTGAACAAAAAAAAAAAAATTAGGTTTTGAGCATTTATGACCACTGATATTAATCAAAAAAATCACATAAAATATGCAACTACACTTTTATGGTACAGACATTCCATACAGAACTGTACTGCTGTCGTAGCGTGATATCTTTCCTGGGCGATGTAAAAGACATCTACCACTTCTTTGCTACCTCTTATAGTGTGCATTACGAAACCTTGTCCCCTTTCTGCTTGGTAGATTGACACCCACCTGGATTAGATCTTGTAACAAATTTTTATGCAGAAATTGAGCCAAGCAGTTACAGAACTACGAGCGGATCTTGTACAACAAGCACAAGAAAATGTTCGAGCTGCAAATGAAGGTGTAAATACTAATGCTGCTATGCAAGCACTTGTTCAAAAGAAAACTGAAGCTTATAGGGTAAGTATATGACTTGAAGAAATGTATACCGTAGTCGAAGTTTGCCTGTCATATTTGTGTATATGTCCTGCTATAGATGATCAAGTTTTAGATGAATTGTGTTAAATGAGGGATGTCACAAGTGCTATTGTACTGGGTTTGGCCAAGTCCAGAGTATTTAAAATAAATGGTCTAAATTGATTACCTTGCGTCTCTTGTTTGGAACTTTAAATAAGACCAATATCGATATACTTTCTTCAAAACTTTGGTCCAGAGTGCTATGCAAATATAGCACATTAATTTTTGTATGTGTTAAGAATTCAAATTAACAGTAGATCTGTAAATCATCTAAAAATTTAAACCATATTTATATATGCATTATTCGTTCACAGGATGAAATTGATGAACTCAAAGACAAACTCGCTCTGGTTCAACGAGGTTTAAAACAAGAACGACAAAAGCAGGAGAAACTGAAAAATGAATTGAAACAAATTCTCGAAGAAATGGAAAAGAAAGATTCACAAATGAACAAGTATGTTTCTTTTGTCTTTTTGAACTCCATCAAGGTAAACTCAATCCACCAGAAATAATACTTTGACAAATATGAACCTATGTGTTCGGTAGTCTGCTAAGATCATGCTCCAAAATCTTCTTTGTTGGGAAAAAAGTATGTCAACATCTGTGGAGGGGCGTATGAGATGTTCAGTATAGATTGAGACTTGTGAGATCAGACTGGCTGAATGCCAACTCTGCTACTCAGACATCTGAAGAAAGTAGATTTGAACGCCTCTTTTGAGTGTCTGGTACTAACCAAACTGCGTGAAAAGGTTCACAATCATCAATACTGCTATAAAATAGCAGTGTTGATTGTTTTGAAGCTTTTTAGTCACCCGAACAAGATAATTTGAACTTTTTGGACATCCGAAGCGAGCCAAGATTCTGCCATCCTGCTTAAGACTATCGATAATATCAGTCATCATTCCTGAACATAGACCTTCATTTTGAATTCATTGATTGATTTTGTTTCTATATAACAGTAAAGATATCGCTAATGCTAAGTGGGTGTATCCGAAATATCAGGTTAACCTGCTGTCTTTTCTATTGTTCTTCTTAACTTGTTCCATTTTTGCCTCAAAATTTTCCAACATAAGTTCTAATGTTGGTACGCAATAGGTGATATTGCAAAAACAACAGGAAATATCATAGATTATGGTAAGTGCTAGTCTAAGGATTATCAGATATCAAGATTGCAATTGCAAATAAGGATTTATCTACGATGGTACGGCTTACTCTTGTGATTTTCAACATGCGGAATTTTCATTTCTGGAATAAATCCGGATAAATTTGAAACTACACTTACTATGAAAGACTAAGATAAGTTTAGTACATTGGAAGTCATTCAGAATGTTTTAAACAATTGTAAAAGAAATTATGAACATGCAGATACTCCCATCCATGGAAAATTTGCTATTTGCGTGAGTATTTGAACCCTCTCGCATAGGATTTCATGTGAGTGCAGACGAGAGTAAGGCCCTCATACTCTTGTGTTATTCGCAACCCCGGATGTCATTTCACAGTCGGTAATATTTTGTGAACGAATGTTTTGTTAAGCTTGAGTCACTGATGGATCGCGCCGACAAGGCGCGGTCCATCTGTGTCTCATGCTTGACAGAATAAAATTCTTGATAAGGTTAAACTATTTTCTTCGAAAATTCAGAACAACAAAAATTTCAAACTATTTCAAAGGTTGAAGTCAGATAAACAGAAGACGGATCAAGAAAACGAGAGACTACGGGACAAGGTTCGGAGATTAGCCTCAAAATCTGACGATCAACCTTCGAGTAGTGGGACCAAAATCAAGTTCACAAAAGCCGGTGCTACATTTTCTGCTCCTCCGAAAAGTGATGATGAGGAAGAGGGGGATGAAAACGAGATTCAAGAAGAAGATATACAAGAAGATATTATTGTACCCCAGGATGCTGCTACGACAGAAAAGTTTGTATTGTATTGTATTGTTGATGAAAATACTAATTTGTAAAAAATAGAAATAGAATTACCTTATGTAATACATTAACCATGCCAGAAACTGATAAATCGCCCATCCAAGTAGAGTGGGGAATTTTTATTTCTGACTCTTGAAGTTTATAGATATAATAAAAAAATTTCAAAGTAGCATTGTATTTTTCGGGTTTTCATAATATTAGTATATTTGTTTCATTTGCCTCATATCAACCTGAAATATTGTTATATTCATTGGTAAGCTGCAGCTGTACTATGACGCTTCAGTGTATATTCCATCACAGTGGTTGAAAAAACACAAGAATATATGAATAATTGTATTATTTGACTTATGTTAAGCAGAGCTAATACACCTATTTATCATCCAGTTACTTCCAAGTGGATGCTTTATCATCTGCAAAATTGAATGCTATCTTTTTAGTAAAATATTTCTAACAAAATTTAAATCTGGAAAATGTCCTGATATTTTATAGATTTGAGGTTTTGGACTTGAGCTATCAGGAATACTTCAGGCTATTTCAATTACGGTATTACGGTATAGCAATATTTGGAAAGTTTAAAATGAGAAGGGTTTCAATCTTTCGAAAATATTTGTTGTATTAATTATGTTATAATCCATTACACCTTATTCACAGATCATCTGCTAAGCCTAAAGCATCGAAACTTCCAAAATCTACAGTCTCTATTAAATTTGGAAGTGGTGCCGGTATGGAAGAGAAAAACAATAAAATAAGACAACTTGAAGACGAAAATAAAAAGTTGAAAGCAAATTTGGAAAAAGCAGAAGCTCCGGGCAAGGTATCACAATCACTGAATTTTTAAACTAAAAGTAGTGATAGCCAATATGGGTCAAAGAATTTTTGTTAAGCCAGCAAAGCAACCAATATGGCGAAGTGCAGTGAGTTTTATCTACCCTGGGTGATGGTATCTAGCATTTCTTTATTTCACTTTAGTTGTCTTTTACGACAAGCAGTAGATGCGTTAAGACTATTCTAAATCCTGTACCCCGAAGTTCTTTGGAAAGTGTACAAATTAACTTAAACATTAATGATATAAAGAATAAAAAGAATAAAAAGTATAATTATTAAATTATTCAATTTGGGCATTTTATCCATATACCGTGTGCCTCTTATGGTCATATTCATTATATTTGCGTCCTCTGCTGATGATGGAACATGCCAGGCATATGCCCTCTAAATAGCTTTCTGTGTATTCCAAGTGGTCTATGGACTTCTGATAGAGAATGTGACAGATAAATACCTTTTTTTATCACGTGAATTGTAAATTGGTACTCACAAGCCTCGGCTATTAGTCATGTAATCCGAGACTACTTATTCATGTGGCGTCTAGGCATTGTTCCATTGTTTACTCTGTTTTATTACTACCACAGATAAAAAGAACAATAGTAAATAATAGGGTCTGACAAATATAACTATAATCATGTATGGGCCATAGATAGACTGTGCTACAATAGCACAGTCTATGTATGGCTCATACTCGATTATATCATGCTCAATTCGAAAGTCTTGTTTGTATGGGAACATTTGATGAATTTATACCTGTGTTGTGAGTGTAGCTTGAGAATTATAAATGCTACTACTTCGTAGTGTATTGATGAGCTTGATGTACGTGATTGTTTATGGTTATTAATGATTTTAATGGTTTTCGGTTAGAACGAGGATTGCTTGGAAATTCATGAAAAAACTTAGTTTTTTTTAGCTTCTTTTATGGGAGTATAATATGAGATAATTATGTGTTTAATGCTTTTTTCAACCAAAAAGTTACACCACCATCAGTGTTCAGTATTTGATCTTATGAGATGAGTTCACAAGGTAAAGTTAAGGTTATGATTTACTCAACGGTTAAGAGTTCACATTGAAATAGATGTGGAATCATGTCAGATCCTAAGTATTTGGAAGTCTGTTTGGTGTACAAAAATTTACGGTACTACTTTTTCTTCGGTTATCTGAATGTATTGCCATTTCAAGTATGAAAAATTCACACTTTTGATGTTTAGTGAACTAAATTTATATCTTGGTCTTCTATTCATGACCAATGTAGGAATTTGTGTCTATTTCACCATCCTGATAGCATTTATATATTGTGTGATTTTTATTAGTAGTATGCTCCAAGACATATGATGAACTTGGTGGGAAATTTTACAATTTGCTTTTCAGAATGATATTGAAATAGCTAAATGGGAAGCCAAGAAATTATGGCAGAATAGAGTCGATTCTTTAAGAAGTAAGTTACAAGATAAAGAAAAGATAATTCAACAACTTGAAAAACAGGTGACAAAATTTTATGAATTTTGGTGGTTTTTCTTTTATTTTTAAAATAGTAATTTCATTTAAAATGTTTTGGAAAACTATTTTGCATCACCGGTATGTGGCTTAGATTGTTAGTGGAAACAAAATTGTCAGAACTTGTGTTTTTCAATGTTTCCTCACGCATAAAAGCAACCAATAGTATATGTTTTGCCCTGAGCAATCTATAACTTCACTGTTTTTTGTGTGTAAGGCATGCAAAAATATGCGAGGGCAATTCAGAAGTCTGCACAGGCTTGTTTTGGGTCACCATTGGACTTAGTCGGCATGAACCAAGCCAAAGATTGCAATTCAAACTCGCCTGATGCAGTATTTCAAGATTTGTATCATACTTAATAGCCATTATTCAAAATTCTTTTAAACGATTATTTTAGATCACTTCACTCCGAGACACTGTATCCAGATTAGAGAGAGATAAACTCAAAAGAATAGGTGGATCTGGTGCTCCAATACACGCAATTGCACAAAATAATGAATCTGCAGTAGTTGATAGATTGGCAAGACAAGATCGACATAAAATTGAAGATCTTAGTCGGTGAGGTTTTATTTTATATTTAAATTTGATGAATTTTTTTTATAGCCACTTCTTAGAGTGGATCGCCCTGGCCAAGGCCCTGAAACGGCGGCCACTTATAGACGTACAGATTTACAATCGGTACAGATTTACAATTGCTGGAAAGATATGATATTTTTTCTGTCGGTTTAACCTACCCAAGTTATTACACCCTAGTTTGAGTGGTGGGCATGCACTAGCGAGCCAGACTCGCCGGGCTCGAACCCAAGATTTTCAAACTGCGATGCCCACTAGGCCATCACGCCTAGTATGGAAATTTGTTTCTGTAAGGCATGTTTCCTTGATGAACCATTTCTCCGCTTATTGGTCCATTGATGCCCCTTCTTAACATACACATAAAGTAAATTTTGTTTCATCGAGTTTGTGTACAAGTTGCGTATTTTATGGGTTTCTCCTACCCTCTAAAAATATGCTAATATTAATTGTTTTAATACATAAATAGTGGCATTCGACAAATCAAACCTCGTTAAGAATTTTCTAACATATATTTCTCACTCATTCTTTAAACAAACAGTCAATTGCATGATCTTGCTGAAGAAAACAGCAAATTAAGAAGAGAAAATCATTTACCAAGAGATATTATAGTAGCTGAGATGGAGGCAAAAAATAAAACATTATCTGAAAGATTGGAAGCACTGGAGAAAGAAATGACAATCAAAGGTAAGAAGTCGCTTTCAATAGCTAAACATAATATGTTAGGATTGCCCCTTCTGAGATTCAACTTTATTTAAATACATTTCTGATTCAAATATTCATAATCATTTCTGCTATCCAATGGTTTTGAAAAATCTTATTGAAAAATTTGTTGCAGTTTTACCGTTCATTCAAAACTAACCTACTAATCAGATATTTTCCTCCCAGAGCAAATACCAATCACTGCTCTTTATTTTATTATAGTGGTTCAGTCTTCTCATGGATGCTTTTCACGTTAAGTGCAGTTGCCCGGGTGTTTCAACTCGCTCTTTGTCCTTCAAGGAGACGTTAGTTGGTTCCTTTTAGAATTCGATTTCGGCCTTGTGAATTTCAATAAAATGAGATTCAATTCTAAATGTTTTACAAATTGATCAAAAAACGAGAATATCTGTAGGTGGCAATCTTTGTTATTGCATGATCTGTTAGTTATGAGGACGTACGTTGTAGTACCACAAAATCTATGCATTAGCATTGGGTTGTATTTCACATTTCCGGAGAAAAGGTTGATTATGGGACGGACACTAGTGTGTTGACTAGCAAGTGATGTCCGCCTAGGAAGCATTGTTTGCCGATTTTCTATACGATTATGAATAACCTAAACTTATCATGCTGGTGAATAGTAATGTTCTTACCAGAATAGCCAGGTATTTTATAGTTCTGTTTAAAAGTAATTTCGTTTTTCTATTATTCTTAAATTGGTTCAATTTGCAGTAAAGTCAGGACTTGACTTTACTGCAAAATAGGCAAAATATGGTCCAAAATATCGATAATTTTGTTTATTTGGAATTTTGGAACGTTGTTACATTTATATAGTGGATTTTGAATACTGTTTAAACTAAACTATACAGGCAACTTTTGTTGTCGGTTCCGAAAGCATGCCTGTTCTGATTTCGATAATTTAATATTTGATTCAATCAACATTTCCAAGTCTTCCAACTCCAATTCACATTTCTGCTATAATTCCAACAAAACATGTTGAATCGATGTTTGACATTAACAAAAAATTTTATACTCAGGAGTACGTCCTCAACTGAACAACGCAATGGATCAACTTCATCGTGAGAGAGAAGATAAATTTCAGAGTGAATTACTCAAACTTTACGCAGAAAATGCAGAATTGAAGTTCGAAATTGAGCAAAGCAAGATTGACATTCCTAGGTTGAGGGTAAGATCTGCTAGATCTCTGGGAACATAATTATACAAAATTATTAACATATGTAAATTCAATCAAAAATGAATGTTATCGATATGGTGAAATTTTTAATTTTGATGTGTTTCAGAAAAGTAGGCTTTAGAAATTTGTCTTTTCATCAATACACAACAAACTCATTTTCCTCTTGAATAGGGTACCTATTTTTATTATAAGCGAAAATGTTTTGACTGAATTTCAGTTTTTCAGTTATGTGGTTGGGAGATGCTACAATGTTATGAGTAGTCACAGAGATGAGCAATGTCGAATATTTTTCTATTTCAAATTCGAAAATTGCTATTTAAAAGCAATTTTCAAAACAATCACATCTTTTATTAAATCGAGTGTATATATTTGGTCAAACTACGAATGACTATATAGGGAAAACTATTTTAGCTACGCTATAGGTAGTCAGGTAATCTTCACAAAAAAGATTTGGTTTAAAAATGGAAGAATTAAAAGGTCTAAAAGTATTTGTTCCAATTTCAAGGATCGTGTGGAAGATCAACAAAGATATATTGAATTATTGAAAGCTGAAAAACGTGAAGCTGAAATAAAAGCTGATAAATCGAAGTTCGTGCAACATAAAAAGGTTTGTCTGGTGTGATAGATTTTGTTGGAATGTCAGAAAATTAGTATGTCATGCTCTTGAATGAAGGAATCCAAAAATGTCATATAAGTCATTATTTTATCATTTTAAAATTTCTCCCAAAACTATCATAGTGGTAGTGACATAGAAAATGTGTATTAAATTTTTCAAAGTGGAGACACGTTCACCAGATAATAAAAAGTAGATTGAGTATTTTGAAGTATGAAGTATAAAATCTGAATACTAAGAACATCCCTAACTCCATGTATGATCCGATTTTCAATCAATATTCTTATAGCTTGAAATTGAGGTCTTCAATCTACCACGCCATCGTGATAACCATTATGCCATTGCACTGATAAGTTCAAAATAATGGACGCTTATATTCTTTTTAGTGTTTGAGTAAATTTTTCTCCATAATCCACAACTTGCTTATTAATCGCGTGAATCTGTGAATTGTCTTCAGTAAGGCAATATTTTTGCTCCTGTGTGAGAAATGTAAACGAATAGACAAAAAAAAAACTTTTTGTCAAGCATGGGGCACTTATGGATCGCGCCGCCGAGGCGCGATCCATCTGTGGCACATGTTTGACAAACAATAATTTGTGATAGATTGAGAAATAGTTTTGAATATTTATCCGAATGTATGCTGTTCATAAAACAGGGAAAAGATGCAGGAACGACAGGAAAATCACCTGCTGAACTGGAAAGAATGCTGGGAATGATGAAAAAAGTAGTCGAAAGAGTGCAGCGGGAAAATGATTCACTGAAAAAAGCCCCAGGCGTTGTTTCCAACGAAGTTCTAGATGCTGCTAGAAAGGAAAACGCCCAACTTAAGGTATGTATATATATCTAAAAGTTAATATATTTCTACAATGGCCTAAAACCTTGGTCTCAAAATTGTCACTTAATAACGACTTTGTGATGAGACTTTTTAAAGTAATTTTTTTTTTTTTTGTATTTTTTTTTTTGATATTCATTCCATTTTATATCCGTATTCTCTGGTAAATTCAAAAATTGAGTCACTTTTGTTGCAATCGCACGATTAATTATGATAATTTGTGTTTTGTAAAGGTTTTAGAAAAAATCTGTTCTATAGTTAAATTTCATGAAATAGTGATTTTTTAAATAAATAATCTCCTTACCGTAACAGGAACATTTGATAAAATTAATGAATAGCATACTACTGAAAACTGTTAAATGTAATTTCTAGTGAATGAACTAAATTTAAAAAATTGCCTTGCAAATTTTTTATATCTGTAAAACTGTAAACTCATTCGAATTACACTATTTTCGTGTGTCAACTTATTCTACATATTTCCTTCTTGGGAAGCTTTGCCGGGACTATAACCTGAGTGAGTCAACCTGCGATCGTGATGTGTTAAACGCAATTTCCGACATACTCGTCCTGAACAACAAATATTGGACATTTCAAATGCTATATTTTCTTAACAGCAAAAATTTGATATGATGTCTCGCCAAATCGGTGGTCAACTAAGTTCAAGGTACGAAAGTAAGACGCAAGGCGTGGAAAGGCTGGTGCGAGAAAACGAACGTTTGCGTAAAGATCTTAACAAGGAAAGTACTGCTCATGAGAGGTTGAAGGCATCAAAATCTTCGCTGCAGGTAATCATCACTGAAGGTGCCTCAAAATAATATTCGGGTTTTAGATGATTAAAAAAAAACTTTTTGTCCTGGCATCACTATTAATTATTAAATGCAATACATTCTGAAAAAAAAAGATTACTGATATGACATATCGAATACGTTCTAAATTCAACCATGCTTGGGATGAAAGGTAGCATCTCGGGTTCAAGTCAGGCTCGCTTATCCATGCCCACCACTCAACCCAGGGTAAAATAACTTGGGTAGGCTAAGCCAAACAGGAAAGGTTCATATCTTTCAAGCAATTGTTACCTCGCCGGTCTCTAAGGGGCTGCTATTACGGGGCCTTGGACAGGGTGATCCACTCTAAGAAGTGGCTATAAAAAAAAATCTTGACTTTTTTAAAAGAATACAAATTGCAAAATCCAGAAAATTTTGATCATAGTACACAATTTCCTTTATTTTTCCGAACTAGGTCAATTTGAAGAGCACAAACAAATTTTTTTGTCCGGATTCATGTAACAAAAATGACATTTCCATATCCCACTATTCTGAAATAATATCTAAAATTAAAAATTTTACTAGATTGAATATGTTCATTTTCGAATGTAATCGAATATTCGTATTTGTATATAGCAACCTTGGCCCAATCAGAAATTTTATTTAGTCAAGCATAAGCCACAGATGGACTGCGTCGATGCGACGCAGTGACTCGTATTTAACAAAAGATTTTTGGCAAAATTTTTCTGATAAGGAGCCATGCTGTGAATTTATAATCCGCCTTTACCTCAGGACGTAATAGCCACTGGAATGGTGATTTATTTTTTCTAATAATTACATCATAATTTTTCTTTCTAGTCATTGTATGAAAAACAACGAACCGAGATTGAAAAGTTGAATGAGAAACTTCGAGTTACTGAAAGTAAAACTCCTCGTGTTGCTGGTCTTGGAAGTAAAGGATATAACTCAGTTGTTACTAATAAGTGAGTGATAAAATTGCTTATTTTGATTTTCTTCATTCTAGTAGGCTAATACTCTTGGTAAAGCATTAGCAGAATAGTCCTAACGTATATCCTGCGGGTCGTAAAAGGCAACTAAAAGGAAGCAAAGAAATAGATTGTGGTTTTACCCATGTGGATACCACTCATTGCACTTTGCCATAGAAGTTTCGTTTGGAAGTTTTCCGTTTAGATTGCAGTTGCTGGTACTATATCTTGTAGTTGCTCTTTGATATTTGCTATGAAGTGGCCGTTAGTTGCTTCCTTTAGGGCACTCCTTCCGGCTTTGCTTTGGTTGAATTTCAAGAAAAAAGTAGTTAAAGCTATAAATGTCCAATGTTCATGCACTGGAACCTGTTTGCTATTAGCCCATCCCCGACATAAACTGGACACTTGAGTCAATTCTGGTTTTATATGGAATGGGTTCTGCCTAAGATGCGGTTGCTGGGCAGTAATCATTTAGTGGTCATTTATTGGTTACTTTCTATTCTGCTTCCGTTGTCCAAGAGTTCATGTCATTTTCTTTCAATCGGGAAAAAATCAAAAGCTTCAAAACCATCAACACTGCTATTTCATAGCAGTATTGATGGTTTTGAAGCTTTTTTCTACAGGTGGTTCCTACCAGACAATAAAAAAATTTACATTTCTATCTTCTAACTTCATGAAATATTAATCATCCGATGATTTTCATTCGGATGGAGCCCGTATTCTTCGGGTTTCTGACTAACTCATAATAAAGTAAATTTTAATAATAATAAAAAAACTAATTATACATTTATTCCTCAGAATGTTGGAAACAAAACTGAAGAAATCCGAACAAGAACTGGATGATAAAAGGTCTCAGATAAATGATTTGAAGATTGTTTTACAAGATTCTGCGAAACGTGAAAACGAACTCCATGACGAGAACGAAAAACTCAAGGAGCAGGTAAAAATATATTTAATACAGATCTGAATTGGCATCAGGCCATCAAATAATGGTCGTTCAACACATGTCAGAAAAATTTTTTCTCCTCCGTGACCAGAGGAAACTGTAATATTACTTGCCTTAAAAGAGGAAGCTTTTGCTGAAAATATTATCGTCAGATTTCACAGTTTATTTTACAGCCATTTCTTTGATTGAATCACCCTGACCAAGGCCCTGAACTGGGGCGACTTCTCGACCGACAGCGTTAGGGTTGTTGGGAAGATATGGTCCTCTCAGTTCAGCTTAGCCTACCCAAGTTATTACACTCTTGGTTGAATGGTGGGTATGGATTAACGAGCTGGACTTGCCAGGACTCAAACCCGAGATCCTCAACCTGTGATGCCAAGTTTAAATGATAATGTCTAGACCATCACGCCCACTATTACCAATAAATCTTATTTTTTAAATGGAAATTGACATGTTGTTAACAATTTTGTTCGAGCCCATTTTGCTAATTATCTATTCATCCGTGACTCATTCTTTGTAGAATTTCTTATTGTGCCATACATGAACAAAAACGAACATAAATAGGTCATTAGTAGTTCATTAGTATGGTCGCCGCGAATATTTTGATCAGCTTTTACCTATCAAATATGGTTCTGAAAATTCAGCCTTTTAAATAGTATACACTGATCTGACATTTAATCGAAAATGGCTATTTTACTTTCAAGATTAAATACAGTATGTTGGTTGATTTTTAAACAAAACTTTTTTATGTTGTGATAATAAATCTCACTGAATTTTTTTCTCAAGATTGAAATATTGGAAAGGTTTCCACCCTCTGCTGGTGGTTCAGATGCCAACACAGTGAGAGAATTACAACAAGCAAGGTAAATATTATTTATAAAAACCATATTGATGATTGTTGGTGCCCGATTTTTGCTTAATTGTTTCTGATATTACAAACGTGCTTGTCTAGTTTATTGTTCGAAAATTTTCTCAATATTGCCGCAGGATCATCTTAAGCCAGCCCTGTACTAGGGGTTGTTAATAAGCCAACATGGTTAGTGTTGTAAAGGAGATATGAACTTTCTTATTCGAGCAAGTCCACCCAGGTTATTATACTCTGGTTTGAGTGAAGGGCATGGCATAACGAGCTGTACTGGCTGCCAACGTGATAACCACTAGGCTATTGGTAAGACTGTTCTATGTAAATTGATGATATCATTGTTAACCAAATAAGCATGCGTCATAAGCACACATGATGAAAGGCAAACTGGTACAGTTGTCTTCTGTATCCCAATTTGAATATGTAATTTCTCTTCTTCTGTATGAGGCCTGTACACTGTAAACAGCCTTGGGACTGATTGATAACCTTACCAGTTCCTATGTTCCACTCTGGATGGAATCGCAAGATGCAAGGGAAATTTTGTAACCAGATATAATTGTAAACATTGTTAATTGCATACTGTGAAATACAGTTCATTTCATATTAGACTTTTTCTGTGAATATGTTGAAAAACCAAAAGATTAACATGTTTTGGTACAACTATCATTCTGACATATTTTTGCCGAATTCTTCATTTTTTCTTATTTTTGACGGAACAAAATTCTTTTCCAGGTTACAAATTAATGACCTGGAGAAAGCAAATAAAGATTTAGAAGAAATGTTGCAGGTATTAAGACGTCATCTTGCTTCTTCAAAAGACTTGGAAGATTTAGATGGATCAAGTGCTGTAAGTGGTTTTGCTCATGCCTCAACTCAATCATAAAAATATGCAGAACCATTGGTGAAGAATGTGGACAGGAATTGTTTAGATGAACTTTCTTCATTGATCAAGGCTTTAGAATAGTCCTAACCTATTTTCTGTGTATCATAAGATGTGACTAAAAGGAAACAAAGAAGTAGGGCAGATACTGGTCAATGCTTTTCACTATAGCTGTCCAGTTCCTCTTGGAATGTTTTCTGCTTAAGAGTGCAGTTGCTGGTACAACATCTTGTAGTAACCCTTTCCTATTAGATTGGTTCTTTTCAGGCACTGCTTCCGGCCTTGCCCAGAGTTTATTTCAATAAATAAAATAAAAGAACAAGCAAACACAAAAACACATTTTAAAAACTTTGCTGTGATATGATCACATAACTATTTGTATGAAAAGTTCGTGTGTATTTTTCATGGATTCCCATTTTCTGATTACAAATGTTCCCCCGACCAGATTGGTCAATTTTTCGTCTTTGTGATCGTGCCTACAATTATTATCGCCATTTATAGTTCGTTCATTTGTTATACATCTTCTTTTTCAAGGACAATGCAATGCTTGCTAAACTGAAGCAGTTTGATTCCACGCTAGAAAGAAACACAAAACTCAACACAGACCTCACTATTACCAAACAAGAAAGAGACAGATTGAAAGATGAAAACTTGCGACTTGAAAAAGAACTAGCTAATTTCAACGACGACTTTTTCGATGAGATAGAAGATTTAAAATATAATTATGCCGAAGCAGTGAAGCGTAATGTCTTATATGAAGAACAACTTAGAAATTTGTCAAAACAATTTGGAGCGGAAGTTGACATCCCTGATGATGATGCAACCAAGTCATAATTTGGATTGTATTGCTGTTTAGTGTCTTCAGTTTGAGCTTTTATTCTCTAAATATCATTATACCTATTACAGCTTCACCCAAGTCTATTTTCAGTAACACCATAAGCAATGCACATTCTGCTTGGCAGCCGCATTCTCCTCTCAATCTATGGGGGTAAATTGGTGAAGCTTGTGTGCCTTCTTGAACCTAAATGCAGCACACATAAAATAATTTACATGCCTCTGGTACACACTTTATTTTAAAGTAATCCTTTTGTCAAATTTATAGTTTTCTTTCTTGAAAAATATGTTTATTCTACCTGCTAGATAATTTTATACTGGGTATTTGTTTACACATTCCAAATTTTTGCTAGCTATTTTTATAACCTTGTTATGCATATCATTGTAGTTTGATATCTATTATAATACATGATCTTGTTTTTTTAACATGCTTTTGTGGACTGATATTATTTCTTCAGGCCAAAATAAGTTTGTATTACCGTTCATCCACCCAACGTTTTAGTCAGTCATGTAGCAGCTGGTAGTGGTAACACAACGTCACATATTCTGTCCAACACTGTCAGTGAGTGTTAGTGACCTGGAAGCCCAGAAAGCATTGGGAATACGCTTCGATGCATCTCTGATCGTCATGACACAGGTTTGAATCCGTGGGGAATGAGGATTTATTTACATGAGAGAGGTCTGCTAGATGCCTCGCCGGTGCACGGTGGTTCACTCCAACCAGATTCATGTGCATGAGAAATATGATAAGCCAAAAATCCTTCAACCAGATTCAGGACTGGTATCTGCACGAGAGGTCGTGGTTCGCCATATGATTAAGCCAAATTCTCAGTTTTCCGCTCCCGAAGGACTAAAAATGATATCCTATCCTATAACAATACCCGTTAAATGTGTATGAGGAATATGTATAACCATGTATTATTATGATTTTTTCAGCTAGGGTGGACACACATGTCAGACATCTAGAAAGTATTTATTTATTCATACAAAATATCTAATGAAAAAACACTTGCACGTTCCTTGATCAGAGTTGCATTTTTGCTACCGTATTGGGTTCATTCAAAAGCACTTTATCCTGCTCAAAAACGCGGACTGAACCTCGTGATAATCACAGTAAACAAAACAAAGCTTCACCAAAAAGGGGGAAAATGTAAATATTGGAACTATTAGTAGAATAATGTATTAAAATGTTTTTTTTCTATTCGCTAATGATACTGTCTGATCATTCTGGTCTCCAAGATTTATAAAAGTAGTCAAAAACATATGAAATTGCACTATCATTTAATCCATAAAAAGTATTGAACTTTATTCAATCTGAAGGTCTATATTTCCAAGCAATGACTAGCTTGCTTGGAAAGTTTCTGAATCGCAGTAATGGTATTGCAGTTGAAATTAACGGGTTGTGATTCTCCAATCCAAATGACTCATTATCATTTCGATATGACAAGCAGAGGAATATGGTCCATATCACTCTTTGGTACGTCAAAAGTCTCGCCATCATGTTCAATTTTTTTAAATGCAAAAGCTACATATAAACTAGCCGCATCCCATTCTGTAGACGACAATGTTCCTACCCTGGGATTACTATCTGGGTATTTCTCTTTTATATCATCACATACATTTTTCGCATGATCATAATCCCCGGGTTTGTTACTGTTTGGAGCCCTAGAGGGATAATACTCGAGTGCTTTTATGCGTTTAAGTAAGTCTTTAAACTCCCTATTACGAGTGTTTGTAGCAAAAAAGTCTGAGAATGTTTTCCATAATACTAGTTGCATTCCGTATTTTGAAGCAATATCTTCCAGCTTTTCGCGACTTGCTACAAATTCAGGACAATCTACTACTCCATCTAAATGGAAGTTGTAAGTGTGTCCGAAGTCTTCAAAATCATCTTTAGAACTGAATGATACACTGTAGACACTATTTCCAAATGAATTACAGTCAGAATCATCAAGACGCTTCCTCAATTCCAACGAATTGACTGTAGTACCAATAAAATATCCTCCTGTGCGAAGTGATTCACAGGCATTTTGAATCATTCTATTAGCTTGTGCTTCACTTTCAAAAGAATAATGTACCACAAATTGACTACTGACCAAATCAAAAGTTTGGTTTGAATCAATATACAGTTCTGAAAGTCTCTCTCTGGATGAGTCTGCAACAATGAATTCAGCATCAAAAATTCTTCCCCTTGCTTTTCTTTTGTTCGATTCGTAACGATCCTTGCACTGTTCAATCGATGTAGCGGCGAGATCTGTGCAAATAACTTTATTTACATTTCCTTTGGCCCACTTCAATAAATCTCCACCTTTACCGCATCCAAGATCAAGCGCAATTACTCCATTCTTTTGACCTTCATCTTCCAGACGTAATTGGAATGTTTTCATCAAAACTGATTTAACCCAGTTATTGAAATTCCTCATGAAATATATTTTACTTTGCTTTCGTTGTTTTAAACCACTCTCAGGCAATTGATTATAATGTTGAGCAACAACATTGTCAGTATTGTCTTGAATCATGTGTCTTTTACGAGATGGCCCTGCATCTTCACGCTTCCTCTTCCGATCACCACTGCCTCTGTGTTCCTTGTTATCATGAGACGATCTATCCATAGCAACGCTCAGCTTCAAATTATTTGAAATAAAATTTTCTCCTTTTACTTACAGGGTTATAAGCTTCGGAGGAAAAAGACGCAGACCCGACACGAGTCGAAGGTGAAACAACACTGCTGCTGGTTGAGCTTAACTGAGCAATGCTGAGTAAGGGTTGAGGGTGAAATGTTGAACTGTCAATCAAATGACAAAACTCAAATCACATCGACTGCAATTTAAAATGAATTTAGTCATTCTATGCAGATGTTTTTCTTCTGAAAAAATTATATAATTTTTGGTGTCAGAATATCTTTTCAAACGTATGGAATATACCAAGCGTTTGCTGTTTAATATAATATGTTTTGCGTCATGATATGCTTGACTGAGTTTGGTTTGTTCCTTATTTTGCAACCCCCGCGAAATGTGCACACGTGATCTACGGAGCAGTAAAAGACTAATCTGATTTTTCGCCAATCTTTCTGTTTATCTGCGTTAGCTGAGGTTTTCATTTGGTGTTTTGTTATTGTTCTTTTATAGTGGCATTAAATATGATGGATGTTGATATTGATGAAGAACTGAGGGAAGCTGAACGACAATACCTAGATTTCCTTGATGATGAAGTCACAGACCAAGGTGTGTATGCTGCATTGGTTAGAGAAATGATTGAAAAGGGCAGATGTCGAATTGTTGTTAACATAAACGATCTACGTAGGCGAAATAATGTACGTGCAAAAAAACTTCTTGATAATGGTTTTGATGAGCATGGCGCATTTCAGCGTGCTCTCAAAAATTATGTAGCTTCAATCAACACTGATTATGCAAAAAAGCATGAAGAATTTTTTGTTGGGTTTGAAGGAAGTTTTGGGTCGAAGCATGTCACACCCCGTACATTAACTTCATTATATCTTGGTAGCATGATATGTCTTGAAGGTATTGTAACGAAGTGCTCTCTTGTACGACCAAAAGTCGTTCGTAGTGTTCATTATTGCCCTGCAACCAAGAAAACTTTAGAACGAAGGTACACTGATCTAACATCTACAACACCATTTGTATCAAGCTCTGTTTATCCCACGAAAGATGAAGAAAATAATCCTCTGGAAACAGAGTTTGGATTATCTGTATATAAGGACCATCAGACGCTTACAGTGCAGGAAATGCCTGAAAAAGCCCCTGCTGGACAGCTGCCACGTTCTGTAGATATTGTTGTGGACAATGATCTTGTCGACCTTTGTAAGCCTGGTGATCGTGTCCAAGTTCTAGGCATTTTCAGATGTTTGCCTGGTAAGAAACAAGGGCATACTTCTGGTGTGTTTAGAACCATTTTGATTGCAAACCATGTCAAACCTCTTAGCAAAGAAGTTATTCCAATGTTTTCAACGGATGATGTTGTAAAGATAAGAAAGTTTGCTAATCAGAAAGGTGCTGATCCATTTGAAATACTTGCTCATTCTCTGGCCCCCTCTATTCATGGCAATGATTACATCAAAAAAGCTGTGTTGTGTATGCTTTTGGGTGGTACAGAAAAGATTTTACCAAATGGAACAAGACTTCGCGGTGACATAAACGTTCTCTTAATTGGTGACCCAAGTACTGCAAAGTCGCAAATGTTGAGATATATACTGCACACAGCTCCTCGGGCTATTACAACCACAGGCAGAGGAACAACTGGTGTTGGTTTGACTGCAGCTGTGACATCTGATGAAGAAACTGGCGAGCGTAGGCTGGAAGCTGGTGCCATGGTATTAGCTGATCGAGGGGTTGTCTGTATCGATGAATTTGACAAAATGAGTGATATCGATCGAACAGCCATTCATGAAGTTATGGAACAAGGACGAGTCACAGTTGCTAAGGCGGGTATTCATGCAAAGTTGAATGCTCGTTGTAGTGTATTAGCTGCTGCTAATCCAGTCTATGGCAGATACGATCAATACAAAACTCCTATGGATAATATAGGAATGCAGGATTCTCTATTATCTCGATTTGATCTGCTTTTTATTGTTCTTGATCAGATGGATCCAGAAAATGATCAAAGAATATCTGATCATGTACTAAGAATGCATCAATACCGTGCGTCGAATGAGCAAGATGGTGATCCTATGCCAATATCTATCGGTGCTGATATTCTTTCTACTGAGGATCCTGATAGTGAACAGAATAAAGATCAAGAAACTCCAGTCTATGAAAAACACAACAAACTTCTACATCGTGGAGCAGGATCTGGTCGAAAATCGAAAATGGTTAGCATTGCTTTCATGAAAAGATATGTTCATGTGGCCAAAATCATCAAACCTACTCTGACTAGAGAGGCTGCAGAATGCATTGCAGAGGAATATGCTAAACTGCGATGCCAAGATCAGGAGAATACAGATGTTGCCAGAACTACTCCTGTTACTGCCCGAACTCTTGAAACACTCATTCGTCTCTCGACCGCTCACGCCAAGGCTCGATTATCGAAGACTGTAACTTTGAAAGATGCAAATGCTGCCATTGAACTAGTGCAATATGCATACTTTCACAAAGTTATGGAGAAAGAAAAGAAGAGACGCAGGAAGAGCAATGACAGCGATAGTGAAGATGAAGTAGCTGAAAGTCAAAATACATCGGTTCGCAAACGCAGAAAGCGTGGTGATGCCAACGCAACAGGTGGAGATCCAAATGATCCATACAACTTTGATTCAGCTGAAGAGGACACTCCAGACGTCAGTGCAGTTGGTCAACCTTTACAACAATCAACCATAGATGTCTCCATGGAAGACAGTGAGCGCTCAACCACTGCAATAGATGAACAGAAGTTGAATAAATTTAAAAAATCTCTTTTTGCCAAATTTGAAGTCGAACACACACAAAGCTTGCCTGCTGCTGCAATTGTAGAGTGGGTCAACAAGGATAGTCAAGAATTCTCCAAAGATGAAGTTGACTCATGCCTCTCTCAAATGCAGGATAGCAATCAAGTAATGCTCACAGATGACACAGTTTTCCTAATTTAAATTTTTCTGCCCTATATTTAATACCTTGTACTTGAAAATTACATTCCAGTTGAGGCTGCCAACCCAGGCAGAAACTTTTTGGCAACATGTTTTGTCAAGTGTTAGTGACTGATAGATTGTGCCTAGGCACGGTCTATCTTTGGCTTAACGCGAAATAGAATTTGTGATAAAGAAAATGACTAATACACATCCCTATTAATATCCATTATTCGATATAATCTTCTTCTCAATGCCCCTAAATTCCTTGTTGGGGTTGTGTGAGAAAATACTTCACATATCAAATTTGGTAGATTATGTTGCAGTCACGTACAACCAACTACCAGTTGTTGCTCCACAGTAACTTTTTGAATGTTTTGTAGTCACTCATTGACCAGTATGTGTTTTTTGATTAATTGCCTTACACTTGGTTTTCTGATTGAATATCGCAAGGGGTTCTTGCATCTTGTTTTGGCTAGCCAGCAAGTTCATAATTGAGAATGTTTCTCAAATGGAAGCCCACTGATTATTACTTGGTATGCCATTATCATGCTTTTTGTTTTCTGTTGTTGAACTTTACTATTACTACCATAGCTCTTTCTAAATGTTCCAAATGTAAATTTGTACAGACTTGTTAATTTCAGATTTGATGCAATTGTAAAAGGGATGGGATAGAACAATTTTATAGTAGAGATCAAGTGATTCAAACCGTAGGAGAGGTACATTGCATTTGAGTTAGTCGCAAGGAGGTCAGAATTTTTATATTTTGCAACCTTTGGCGCTTCCGCCTATACGTCAACTTAAAAGCAACTTAAAAGTTCGTTTGGTTTGCTTGAATGATTGAGGAGAGCTGAGATGAGAACAAAACCAAACTGATTAGTCTTCATAACTGCTTCTATTTATTTTCACATGAAAATTAAAGGTATATTCCCTTATTATGGGGCATATCTTGGTAAATATAATTTTAGCCTTGCGAGTCTTGTCAAGGGTATTTTATTCAAGAGCTTCCAATGACTTATTTTAAAACTGATAGATTGAATTTTATATTTCGTCACTCATATTGATGAAGTTAGATGTAAACGATCATACTACCTTACTAAGTTTCATTCGTGCCATAAAGGTGTATGGAAAATAATGTTACAGGAGTACTCCGAAACGATCAGTAAAAGCGTTATTGCGGCGCTTGAGATGAGCACATCTGGTCATTCTGGGGAAGCTCCAGACATGTTTTTATGCGAGAAGTTTGTAGAACGCGTACCGCTTGTTATGACTTCTTCCGTCAATTAAATCGGCAGGCGGAATAAATAAGTAAAGGGTTAGGCCAAAACTCGATTCGGACATGGTGTCTGTACGAGAGGTCATGTAGGGAAGTTGGAGGGGGCAATACTCTGCCCAGTTTCGGTTACAAATGAGTGGGGAGATTCATCAAAAACTCAAACCAGTCATAATATATCTATCATTCGCAATGTCAGTAATCTACTATGTTAATTCTGAATTTTCCAGATCCAGTTACATATAGAAAATAGTGAGGTGGTACGTATATCTCAGACATTATATCCATTTCAAGGAAATTGGATACCCAAGAGCAATTACGTTTAGACAATAGTGGCATCAAAAGGATTCGCGATTGTATTTATACCAATCACTGAATTCTTCAAATCAAAACAATGTTGTTGAGAATATCGAATATGTACAGCATGTTATCGTTGTTGGAGATTTCCACTTTTCGGAAATAAATAGGGAAAATCCCGCAACAGTTGAAGATTACTTTCGACTTTTTCTAAAACATTGTTAATAATGCTTACCTGCACCAAATTGTGAACCAAGGCACAGGAGGTAAGTATGACCAAACTTTTCAATTCTTGACCCAGTCATATCGAATGATCCCTATCTTCTTCAAAACCCTTGGTTAAAGTAATCATATTGGTATTTGAAGTAAGTGATTGTTCAAGAACGTTCAAGGAAACCGCTTTATACTTTCGAGAAAACAGACATGATATTGTCCCATGCGTCGATGAGCTAGCACGTCTGGGCTAGGGAAATTGACAGGCATTCAAATTGCAACAAGTTGTGTAAGTAAGTTTATTTCGACCCCAAATTATTGCGAATTGCGTATGAAATCATTGACCAAACTGCACCTGAATATAACAAAAACCACCGTAGTCTTGGTCTTTGGTCCAGTACCGAAATAACGAAATTGCTCTCCAAATGAAATGTGGCATTAATACAGAACTTGTCATACAGGAGAATCCTGTTGCCAATAGGGGAACTTTAAATCAATTCAACATGACTTAGAGGAAGGCTACTTCAAATTTGCTGTTACAAAAAATCTTGTTCAAAATTCCCTGTTATGTCTCCGCGTAGGAAAGAAAAGAAATGTCACTAATCGAAATAAAGGGAATGAAAATGCTACAAAAGCTGAGAAATCGTAACAAAAACACACCACTGGCCTAGAGAGCGTTACAGCAATCAGAAATTAAATTTTTTCAAGCATAGTGGACCACGCCCAGGCGGTACAATCCCTGTTTGATACTTCACACAAGATATGTCACACAAATATTCTGACTAGGTTTATTGAAATTATCTACGTCACTTAATAATTCTCTCACGAAGAAATCAAGTCCGTTGTACACCATACACGGATTTCGTGCAGTCTTATTTGAATGCATTGATATAAGAACATTTTCATTGCGCATTTTTACATTTGTCATTCCTGGTGCAATTTAAGTTCTCTTCACATTATTGAATAATGCTACTTATTTCTTGATACCATACAGACGTCTCCCTTCTAGCTGAGATGAGAATTAGCTAAGATTCAACTCCAAACTTCCTAATTATATCATTATATCTTGATATTCCTGCTCTGATAATATACTGCTACATGTCAAAGTGCAAACAAAAGGTAATAGTGGCGGTGGAGGTTTTTATTCAATTTTCATAAAATTTTCGAATTTCTTAGCATTTATTTAGCCTTTAGAGTGAGAGTTTTTATTCAATTTTGACAAAAAATTCAACGATGCTTCCGGAGCGCAAATACATTTTACACATACATTCTGATAATGTTTCTTTCACTCTTAAAACATGTATTTTTGCTTCGTTCACAAAGAAATTTTGCGCGCATCTTTGTTTTTTTTAATTTGAAAGGATATGTGTGCATGTTGGAGAAAATGTGCCGTCCCCTAACTTTTTTTCTCGATCCGCCACTGCAGCTGGTATATTCCGGGCAATACACCATTGTGAATTTTAAATAAAAACAGGTCAAAGCTCATCGCCGATGCTAACGATAAATCGTGGCTTTTGTTATTATGAATTCTTGTCTGGTCAATTTCAGAGTATGGCGTCATAAACGTATGGCTTATACAAGCCCAAAGTCCGGCAAAAAAGTCCGGAGCTTTTCATCAATGTCTGTATAATATATTTACGTTTATGAGCGTTTTCTAAATAAATCGTTTTAAATATTGTCTGACCTTAGGCCAGATCTCAGGTCTGCCAGTTATTAAATTAGGCATTACACTGCTATATTGAAACACCATTTATAGTTTCAACCTCTCCGAATTCCACTCTGACGCAGCCATGTTGAATACATTTCTAGTTCAAATGATTAAAAGATATCACTTGATCATTCCGGGAGAGGCTAAAAATATAATAAAATCTTTTCACCAAACCTTTCTGTGCGGATATTTATTGGCTTTTTTGTTGGATGAATCACCACCTTGACGGCATCCTTTGCGTCCACGTAATGTCCTTCGATCTCCTGAAGTCGTGCTAAAATAGATCACTTATCTAGGTTGCTATTATAAAATTATGATTCAAGAGCACGTAAAGAAAGTCACAAAACCATCACCGAAACGATGTATTGTTGTGGTTGGAGAAAAAGGGACTGAAAATATATACCAGATAAAGTAAGACCGAATGGTTCTGTGTACCACCTACCTGTTATGGTTCTTGATTCAGACTTGAAACAGCAACCAAAAGATAGACCTTGGTAAAAAAAATCCCATATAATCTATACCCCCAACCACGCTTATCAGTGCAATCATGGCGAGAACACAGCAGTTATTCTGTGAGCTCAATCTTTGACAATCTGATATTATCTAACAAAAAAACTGATACGCATTCACATCAACTACGTTTGGCACAAATATATATGTTGCTAAAATTAAGACATGTCATTAAGAAGACACTGACGGACCGCGTCCGTACAGCGCGATCCATCAGTGACAGTACTTTTTTATTGAAATTCACCCCAGGCAAGCCAGGAAGCAGCTGCCGAGGGAAGAAACTAACGGCCACTCAATGTCAAGGAGCTACTAAGATATGTAGTACCAGCAACTGTACTCCCAAACGGAAAACGACCCAAACAGAACTAAATCATCATGGTAAAGTGCAGTGAGAGTATCTGCCCTGTGCGATGGTAAAACAATCCACCACTTCTTACAAGCTTCCCTTACTGCGATTGCATTCAATTGATCAATTGGGTAGTGGGGAGGTTACATTATGTCAAGTTATCAACTTAAACACAGATGAGGAGATTGGTTTTCCTTTGTCAATTCTTGCTTATTTCAATCTGTTTCTCAAGATGTGCTTTTCCCGTAAGATTGTCTCGTTTTTATCATATTCCGCTAATTTATTATTCAAGTATTAAAAAGAAGATAATGATACGCAATAGCAAGTACACACAACTAAGTTTAGAAACTAAAAACTATCATTTTCATTGTGTATTGTCGAGTGTGGGCCACTGATGGATAACTCGTGCAGTGTTGCAGTGTGTGGTCCACATTTGACAAAACGAAATTCCTCTATACCCAATCAGAAAAATATAGACTAAACAAGTTTTGATGAGCATGGGTCACAGATGATCTTTGGCTCATGATCAACAAAATAAAATTTCTGACCGCGTAGGGCTAAATAACAATAACTAAAAACAGGAATCTACATTAAAAAAAATCAATTCCGCATCAATACAGAGGCAAACTATCTTTCATAAGTCTAGCACTTAGTTGTCTTATTGTCATGATATACTGCAGAACTTAATAGTGAAACTTGGATATATCTAGCAAATATAAGCAAAAAACAAATAAAACAAAAAAGTTGCATCCAATATACTGAAATGCAACACACAGGTAATTAATTATATTATATTATAAAAAAGCAATCCCGATCAAAATCATGAGAAAACATAATTTGTCAAGACATAGGTCCCTGGCGGAGGTGGCCATGCGGATGTAAGCCATGTGCCGCTCAAGCATGTTTGAAAAAAATCATATTTCAGATTAGGTTGTTAGTCCGCAGGGACAAAAATAGCACAAACTTAAATCTTATCATCAAAATTTGAAATGTGCTTTTTGTTACCCCTTGTTCCAAAGCATGTCGCCCATCATAATTTAAACTAAGCATGGTTAGGTTATCAATAACAATAAACATATGTATAATTATATTTCATAAATATGACAATGAATAAGCCAAAGGAGGAAAAAATTAGCACTCAAAACAAATTTTGAAGTTATAGTATAGCATCCATACTGAAATTCAATTTCTCTCAGGCAAAAGTTAGTATATTTGAGCTAAACATGTGGCCCAGACGCTAAAACTTTAGACCACTTCAGTTGAAAACAAATAACACAGGTAATAATATGCATTTGAAATGACAGAATGATGTGAAAGACTGATTTGTAATGCAAACAAAAAGCAGCAGTATAATAAGGAATTAGGAAAAATCTGCTTTAGATAACTATCTTGACTGTAATCACTACACAACCTAATAAAAGATTATATTTTATGAAGTCACTCCGATCAGAAAATGTATTTTGTCAAGCATGAGGCATGGGTGGACCACACCTTATTGACGCAATCCATCAGTGACCCATGCTTAGCAAAACATGTTTGATGGACTTTAGACAGAATCAAGGGCCAACAAGACGTCAAGTGGAATGAAACAACACACAAATTTATCTACAGCCATTGTGCCATGAAAAAAAATTCTTTTAAAAACTATTTTTGTTAAGGGGAGGGAATTGAAAACCATATAAAACTCCAGTTAATGATTGATTATGGCAACTCTGACAAACGAATCCTTTTTGAGTATAAATTAACAATGTTATAAAGCGAAATTACGGTTTTTGGGGGAGTTGAATAACTGGACGAGGAATAAAAAGTACTATGGCCTAATTAATTTTTTGGGATAAATAGACATAGGATATCACAAAATGACTCGAACCAAATCCACATGTGTGCAGTTGAGTTAGGCATACAACATAACATAGCCTTCTAATATTGTAAGAATAAATATAATAAATTTGGGATGTCAAAAATGAATTGAATATTAGAATACACTCTTAATGAATGAATATATTCAATAAAGTAAAATGTTTGATTTTAGATATATATCAGGATAGTTGCTTATCAAAATGGGTGTTTTTACTGCATAACTCCGAACAGAATCTACTGTACGGCACTATATATAATCAAGTTTTCTACATTTTGCATTTTTTTCCTTCTTTAAACAAGTAAGAATGTTGCTTTTCATCAAAAGCATAGCTGAATTTAGAAAGTATATTTCTTAAACAGAATTCATACGGAAGAGTAAAATATTTAGTTTTGGACTTCCTTGAAGTCGAAGTCAACTTCGTAGCAAGATTGCCTGGTAGAACAAGAAAAATAAGAAAGTTACTTGTACGAATCATATATATACGATTTATGTGGCCAGCAACAAAAATTAATTTCAGCTGGGCAATTTGAAACAAGCTGCCAATAATGATACGAATTCAACCACATAAACAAATGAACAAAAAGCTAAATAGAGAGAAAATGATGGTTGCATGATATATATATATAACTTTTAAACATACAGATACAGTGTTAACTTACTAGTAGTAGTCACAACAGTCATGTAACAGAGGCATGTTTGGCCCAGTATGGGACACTGTGATGGAACACAGTATGACACTAGAACGAACTACAACACAGGCAGGCAACCAGCTTGGGGCAGCGTTGTATTGTTTTTTTGCGAACAAGAAATACTTTGCTAATACTCCAAGTTGAAATAGTTTCGAAAAGCTTGCATGCAGAGTCAATTACCCAATCAGAAATTGGCAATCTATCTCAGCAAGTATAATCAGATGGATATTGACATGGCGGGTTATTGTATGATAAAATAAAGCTAAGAAAATTATTTCAGAATCCAGGTCAGAATGTTTGTACGCATCTACCAATGAAACTGGAGCCTAGTGCCAATACTGTGAGATGACATCAGCAAGTATAAATTTCATAAGACTGATGTTTGAGTTCATATTTCTGGTAGTGAGGATAGTTGTAATTATGGCCAACCAGAAGGTTGATAAAAAAAAAATATGAGGGTTGAAAATAGTCATAGAGCAACCATACTTGAAAAGGGCCACAATATGCATAATAGTAATATAAACTAAAGCATCAAAATACAGAAATTGAGAGACAGTTCAATAAGCCCCATAAGAAAAATTTTGCCCTTAACTTATGCCCGACAAAATAAAATTTTTAATTGGGATGGTAAAACAACAAGCCAGTAGAATAATTCCAAAATCAAATACTGGTAAAGTAGTTGGTTGAAATTCTAATCCAATAATACAATATTACAATTTGTTACTGTATGACGCAGTTTAGTCAAAATCAATTTAATCAAAATATGTATTCCGAGATTAAAACTTATTGTCCCAACAATTCCATTTTCTTGAGTAAAACAAGAAAACACCTGTTACATTTTATGTCAAATGTGATATTGAAAACTCACGATTTTTTGAGAACGCTTTTATTTAAACCAACTTCCATCTATGTGATAGTACTGCATTCATATATCATATTTTAAGAGGTACCGTATAATAACAATAAAATAATATAACATTATGAAAAAGTCATCGACTCATTACATTATAATTTTCACAAGAATGATTGAATTCGTACATAAACTTTGTATTAACACACATAGCAAAGATACTGTCACACAAAAGACAATTGATGAACTATGATGTCACACAGCACCCATTGATCAATCGTCAAAATTTTTGAATAATATCTCTGGCATGTCGATGTTATACTTTCTTTGTTATATGATGAAACAATATTATATCATGGATGAAATAGGGCTGGACACTTTGAAGACATAACTGGATTGATCTATTGCATCAGAAGATTGTCAATTTGAAATTCTTTGTTTAGTTTTTGTTACTGAATCAAATTGATGCGAGTCCATATAGTTTTACTTTTATCAGCAAAGAACAAGTTGGTCTAGTTTGTATTAATGTTCGCATCATTCACCTCGTCTTAAATAGTATTCAACATAAGATTCTATTCTCCCACAGCACAAGATTCAAATTTGAAATCAAGACTCTTTTAAAATGCCCAGCTAACTTCATATGTAAAACACTAGAATAAATGACCTACGGTAACAATTTTTTCAATTCACTATGAAATACAGAAACACTCAATATCAGATAAATACCCTCACCAAATAAGAGTATTGCGTTCACCAATCATCTAGGTAGACTTGTATTTTGAAGTAACCATTTTAAATTTCTGTCATCAGAGTCACATTCATGCATTGAAGGAACTTGCGAATCAGATGACATTTTGGCCATACATTGTCCTGTATTAGTATGCCGTAAAAGTTTAGTTGAGTCATCATATTCCCACAGCTGATTTCCTTTCATATGATGACATTTCACCATCATGACTGGACCATTACGTTTAGCTACATCGAGGCAAATATCATCAGAACGTATTTCCTTGTTGTGTGTATATGCCCATACCTGATTTCCTCCCATACCATGACAACTGAATATACCACACTTTTCGTTTTCTTTTCTTCCCATGGTATCTAAACATAGACCTGTGCTTTCATGTCTCACCTCACCGAGTGACTTATATGATGATGGTATTTGAGAATCAGGATAAATATTTTCCAAATACCACTTGAATGGTTTACAATGTAGATTTTCTCTCAGTCTTAATCTTTCACTGACATCTCCGTAGTCTTGTTTGAGCACACCAGGAGAAATGATGTAAAAGAAATTCTTATAATCATCCATCCAAACTTCAGCTAGTCTCCTATTATTTTTGTTTATAATGTGCCCAGTGCCACCAGGAAAAGTATATGGTGTTGCCTTACGAAAAACATGGCCAACATGTGAGCATGTCACGATCAAAAGTGTACCACCACATTGCCAAATGCGAAATGAAATCTCCAAATTCTCTCCACCCCAAATATCCATGCCAGGATCATAAGTACCAATTTTTTCAAAATAATTTCTGTCAATTGAAAATAATCCACCAGCCATAGTGGGTGTTCTTACAGGCAAAGATCTATCATTATTACGTCGATCCATCTCACGCTGTGGAACTGGGTACCATCGAAAATTGAGCTTCCAGTTAAAACCACCATATGTCATATCTGAACCAACCATGAACTCAAAGGTATCGTCGCTGATGACATCGATAATAGGACAAACAACAGTGGATGAATCTTTGACAATTTCGGCAAGTAATGGCTCAAGCCATCCATCTGTACATTCACAGTGAGCATCGAGAAAGGTTAATACCTGTCCTACTGACACAGCTGCACCCTTCAATCGTGCTCTGATAAGTCCAGATCGTTTACCCATTCTGATAATACGAACGGTAACAGGTAATTTACTCATATAAACTTCCAATTTTTTACCCAGGAAGTCTCGTTCACTAGCATCATCAACCAAGACAATTTCTTCCAATAAATGTCTAGGAGACCTGTTGATGATACTATGAACTGTTCGAAGTAAAGTGGACCAAGCTTCATTGTGAAATACAATAATTACGGATGTTTTCGGCATCTTTTCCACAGGATATACCTTCGATTTGCAACCACTCATCCGTACATCTGGAAGCGATCGATTTACTGATATCATCTCTGATGCAAGTAAATTGAACTGATTAATTTTAAACTTTTCTTTTTTCTCTTCTTCCCTTTCTTTAGGAATATGAACTGCTTTACCCATCTCGCCGGGTCCTTTGGGATTGATAAAAACTGGCAAAGCATTCCCAATTTCCTGCACTTTTTTGGCAATAAAATCAGCCGCACCGCCACCACCACCACTGTCTCTCGTATTTTTTTGTGAACAATTGGAAGAACAGTCCGTAAAATTGAAAATTAAAATAACATCAAGCATAGCCCAACATAACGATGTCAAGAGTATGACTTTACAGTAACGCCGACCACATATTTTCACCATTTTGAAATATTTAGTCAGAGGAATTAAGTTCAAAGAATATGGGACAAAGCAAATCTACATATTCATTCATCCATAATATCTATCTGCCTGTAATATAAATTAAATTCTTATTGGCAATACAAGTAATAATATCATATATTTTTAAAGATTAATATGGCACCAAACTAAATGTAAATTTGATACACCCCCCAGAAACGCACTAAATATATACAAAAACCAATTGATACTGGATTGTTAACTCAATCGTTTAGTGATTGCATTGAAACAAAATGTAATAACAACCTTACACATTTAAGTATATTACATCATAGTAGACACTTTGGTAAACCTCATTTTTTAACCTTGTTGACATTCAACAATGAATGAAAGTAAGGACAATCTGAGGAAGAAAATGGCTGTCGTTATGATGAAAATTCATCTTTTTTTCTATCTGAATTCACTCAGAACGAAGTTTGGAGAGACTTTCAATAATAAGAGTCATCCAAAACCACTGTTGTGCAAAGAGCTACATGATGGCAGAAACAAAGGCAGAAGAAACTTCATTCCTAACGGACACTTTTTGACTCAAGTTTTGAAAGATTGTAAATCCACACGATCTGGAAAGCAGTGCGAAGGCAATAAGATCTACATAATCGCAAAAAAAAAGTACTATAACAAATTTTTTGATATAACCAGTTTTTTCCGGTTTAACCAATCCACTTATGGCGTGGTACCAACATTGCAACAGATTGTTTCTGTAACACTTTGAATCATCCTAAGATAATCATAACATTCGTTTGGAGGTAAAGTGTGAATTAGCTACAGTGATTTAACATTTATATGAGAAATTTCTCTGAAATGAACAGTCAACTTCCACAAAGTAGAACGTAAGACAAATTTTCGTTGTTGTAAAATTTTTATTTTGATTTTCTAAACAAGAATTCTGCCTGAAACTGAATTTATAAATAGAATTTAGATTTGGCTGAAAAAATTATCTCAAAATACATCAAACAATTTTATCTAAGAACTACTCAATCAACAAGAAAATATTTTTTGGCTAGAAAGTCAAATTTGCCTCTAAACACATTTTAAATTGATCACCAGAGATCAGAGAATATCGTTGACAGGTTTTTATTAATTAGAATTAAAAAAGCCAAAACTTTTCGTCAATTGGATAACGACTATGACACAATGTATCAAGAAGTCATTTAAAAGATCTGTATATACAATATAAATCAACTCACCTATGGTCAATTCATAAAGAGGTCAAAATGAATTGCCATCAATGAAAAATCTGAAACACTATAAATTTGCATTGAGTAGATTTCATCAAGATATCTTATTAAAACGTGAAAAAAACGAACTAAATATTATACAAATTATACTTTAAATGAAATGACAATGACAACAATGCACAAGAATAGATTTGGTAAATCAGATGATGATGATGATGACATAGAAATATAGTTTAAAAAATGTACCCAGAATCACCAGTAAGTATTGTTTGAAAGCTCCTGATCATGATTAACCGGTCCCAAAAAGTTTGACTTAACATCTTTTATTGAGTATGAGCCACTGATGAATCATGCTGCTCAGTTGTGGTCCATCTGCGACTTATTCTTGACAAAAAAAAAACATAACAATAGCTATGAAAAAGCAGAATTGCCTGTAATTAGTTGATATATAATAATAGACACCCTAGGGCCTATGGAACTGTCAATTTACCATTTGCAATGTCGAGTCGGATAACCCCCTAACCCAATGACACCTTCCGTCGACCCTGACTTAAAGTTGTTATTATCTAGCAGAAAGGAGCCTTGTTGCTTGGCAAGTTTTGAGAGGTGTCGCAACAGAAATATGCTTAAAAAAAACAACATTGAGCAAATGCATGAATTTACACAAAGAATATGAATTTTTTCCCTTTTTACACTACTTTGTTATGGTTGTATCTCAACCCATAAACTATATTTTACAATGAAACTAATATAGTGCATGAACCATTATTCATTGGGGAGTGTGCCGGCTTAGTGGCATTAAACAGATCACACCAGATCAGGCCAGTTAGGACATGTATAATATGTTTTAATTTACTGATGATTCATCCTTTTCTTCTCCGATGCCTAAATAAATTAGTATGATGAAAATTTAAAATTGTAATATGAAACTGTTAATCATCAGCACATCCTCAAATGATAAATATCATCAGTCTAATCACAAATGGCATGGCGCACAATTTAGTTTGTTTTTATTTTTGTCATGTTGGATTTGATTTGCTGTGTATGAATACAATAAAATTAAAAAATCAGGCAGGCTGTCCAAATTCTAAAAATCACAAACATGAGGGCTAACGCTATATATATCTTTCATACAACACATATTCCTTATTTGAACAAAGTGGCGGCAAGAAGGAGGTAAAACATTGTATTCGTACATACATACATGCATACTAGTGTCAAAATAAAAAAAAAAGATTTGATGAATTGAACTGAACTTGGAAGAACAAACGGATAATTCCCACTACACGCGGGCACGTGTTATAACTTTTATTCTCTGCTGGCTACGCAGTACGGTCGCGACCTTTGTTAAACAATTTCTTCACCTGTACAGTGTACTGCTATCTATTAACCAGACGAAAAACATGCACTACACATAATTTATATTATAAGGCGAATTGGTATCTAACCTGTAACGCTAATACTGAATGTAAGCTTGTGACCGCCGGAGCTTGTTCTGTGTTAGCACAGTCGCGATGCGCAGTGTTGGCAAGTGGTGACGTTCTCAAGATCCTGTTCAGTGTTCAATCGTTACATGCATACCAACTTTCAAGATAGTCCTAATCTTAACATGTTTCCTGGGCGTCGTTAAGAGGCGGAAGAAGGAAGGAAGTGGTAAGTGGTTTCACCATTGCCCATGGCAGATACCACTCACTGCACTTTACCATGACGGTTCAGTTCCGTTTGGGATGTTTTCCGTTTAGTGCACTGCTTCCGGCTTTGCGCAGGCTAACAGAGTGAATATCAATGAAAAAATCAAGGACTGGCCTCGCGGGCTCAGACTTTCTATGTGAACAAAGCCACAGTGGGTTTTATAGTTTTGAAGACAGCCTTAACTCAGAACAGGTGAAAAAACGTCTCAAGTTCAAATAATTCCTTGTTTACGTGGGTGCCCACTGCCCAGTTAGCTCATTCGGTACAGCGTTTAAAACGCTTCGAGCATAATTGACAGGGTGGCATTCCCCCCTCAATAATTTAACAACGAATGGATTTTCTTTGACCCTCTCCCCAAATATTAATGTTCCTATTTTTATATTTATATATTAAATAGCACCTAATATGGGAAGGATAGGCCGTTGGTGATAAAAGCATACAAACTATAGAACTTAGTTGCATAGTTGGTCACTAGCGGATCTAGGGAGGGAGGAATATTTATATTTTATTTTCATAAAATTTTGGCGCGGGATTTCTTTTCCCTGATTAATTTTGCCCTTAAAGTGAGATTTTCAGTTCAATTTTCACCAAAATTTCCTTGAGCATACGTCGCGCAAATACATTTTGCTGTCTGACAATGTTTGTTTCGCTCTTGAAACATGTATTTTTGTTTTGGTTTTGAACGATTTTTGCACGCCTCCGGCAAAGCCTTTGTCTGTAAGTTGAAAAATTGTGCCCTCCCCAAAAAATATTTTGGGCTCAGCTTTCTACGCCATCGTGAATTTTAAATGAAAACAGGTCAAAGAACATCACGATGCCAATGATATATTCAGAATTTACGCCGTGGCTTTTATTATTATGAATTGTGCTTATCTTGTCGGTTTTGATTTAGCTAACACAACTTTCGTTCTTGCTGAAAAATCCATTTAAATTATGACGTCATAAAGCAGCAGCTTATGGCCCCCCCCCCCCCCCCCCCCCCCCCCCCCCCCCCCCCCCCCCCCCCCCCCCAATCACAAAGTCCCAGTTACGCCACTGCCTTCAAGCTACGCATCTCTGATCGTCATGACGCAGGTTCAAATCCCGGTATGGATGATGATTATACGGTCTGCTGGAAGCCTCGTCGGTGCACGGTAGTTCACGTAGGCACTGCTTACGGCGTCCTTCATCAACCAGATCCATGCACAGGGAGAATGAGAAATGTGATAAGCCCAAAAAACTTTCAACCTCTTTCGGAACTGGCATCTGCGCGAGAGGTCGTGGTTCGCCATATGATTTAAGCTGTATACTCCGCTGGATAAAAATGATAATCCTATCTTCCTACGTCATGGTTGGAACCCAGTCGTTGTTTTGTTTATGATGGCATAACAATGTGAATTTGGAACCTCGCTCAGACAGATTTTTCACTCTAGCAGATTTTCAGGCCTCTTTGTAAACGAGTCGTCATTTTAGTATTTTGATGGAAGTTTTGTTTGTAAATCATTTAAATGTGGGTTCAATTAAGATATATGGGTTGAGATAATTTACATGGTTACAGTACCTGGCTAGCTCAGTCTGTGAGCGTTGGAGATGCGTTTCGAGCTACCCATCTCTGATCGTCATGGCGCAGATTTGAATCTCGTATGGTATATGCGAGAGGTCTGCTAGACGCCTCATTTATGCACGGTGGTTCCCGTAACCACTGCTTACGGCTTCCCACCAGGTCCATGCACGAGAAAAATGCGAAATATGACAAACCAAGAACCTTCAACTCAATTCGGAACTGGTATCTGCACGAGAGGTCGCGGTTCGCCATATGCTCGGCTTTCATCTCCCGCAGGATAAGAATGAAATCTTATCCATCCATTATTTGCTTTATCGTTATGCCGTGAAATCCTTAAACCGAAGCAGAAATTCGCATACTAATCGCCTATAACAGAGTCGGACTCTTTTGTTGAAATAATACACCATTTTGGGGATAAACACTATAATATGTGACTGCACGCCAACGGCACACATGTTTTGAAGAATTTTTCTGTTTACTTCTGGGCTAGAAGCCTATCATCGCAAATTTAGAATCTCGCTCAGACAATTTTTTTCACTCAGACAGATTTTCAGGCTGCTTCGTAAACACGTTGTCGTTTTAGTATTTTAATTCAATTTTTTGGACTTTTTGTTTGGAAATCATTCAAAGGTATATGAATTAAGTTGCTTTACTCAGTCATTTCTTCATGACTTTGCTTTTAACTCCATAAATCGAAGGAGAAATTACCAGAATAAACTAGGTGTAAATCGTAAATAACAGACTGCTGAAAATGCTTAGTTACTTTTTCAGTTCAATTTTTTGCTTCAAATCCGATTTGCTTAGACATACGCAGCAAAACTCGGTGTAACATTCTTAAAAAATCACATTAAACATTTTCCATTGAAAAATATAGGCTAAAAATTGTAGAGTTCAAAGGTGTGGGGATGATGGATGTTAAACAAAAACGGGAACGGGGATAAATGCACTAAAATTCGGGAATTATGGGAAATACACTAAAATGCGGGAATGACGGGAGATACCCTAAAATGCGGTATTTACGGGAAATATTTTGAAATGAGGGGATGGCAGGAATTATCCAAATTGTGAACGGTTACAGGGTAAACGCACTGAAATACGTGAAACACACTAAAAGGTGAGAATGACGGGAGATACCCTAAATTGCGTTAAATATTCTAAAATGTAGAGATTACCGGAATCATACAAAATTGCGAACGAGAACAGGGATAAATGCGGGAATTATGGGAAACACACTAAAGTGCAGAAATAACGGGAACACACACTAAAATGCGGGAATGACGGGAGATACCCTAAAATACGGGAATTACGTGGAAATGTGTGGATGACGAGAATTATACAAAATTACGAACGGAGCCAGGTATAAATGCACTCAAATGCGGGAATTACGGGAAATACTTTAAAATGTGGGGATGACGGGAATTAAACGAAATTGCGAACGGGAACAGGTATAAATGCACTAAAATGCGGGTATTACGGGAAATAGTTTGAAATCTGTGGATGACGGGAATAATACAAAAATGCGAACAGGAACAGCGATAAATACAAATGATAAACCCAAAATTTTAAACACATTCAGTCAGTCTTATAAGTACACTTTACATCGTTCTCTGCTTTAATTAAGTCAATTGAAACAGTCCCCCTACGGATAAGCATTTCCCTGTTCAGGTCCGAAGTAAGGATAGGGAAAAAAACGCTTGTTGCAGAAAAGCCAAGTTGCCTTCAATGCATCTAATACAAGTGGCATGATATACGTGGAATATGGGGTATAAGTGTTGTACGTGGTATAAGCCATTTCGAAGACTACAAGTGTGATGAGGATGGAAAGATGATCATTTTACATGTAAAAAGTGCTGGTGAGACGAGCTCGAGATTTTTTGGCATTTTTGAAACAAAGTTAACAGCAGTCGATGCGTTTGACTTGTATATGTTTGCGAGACAAAAGGCTTTATATCAATCATAATTTAGACGTATTTTGTAAAAGATTACTGCATTTTCATATAATATAATCACAAATGCTGGGAGCGATATCATGTTTAGTGACTTAAAATGGTCTGAAATATCATATGTGTTTGCAAACTATATCTGGATTATGAATAATGTGTCATTTGTCTGTCAAAACATACATACAAGTCAAAGGTACTAACTTACTACCTGCAAAATAAAGATGGAAAAATATATACTTGGAAGATCGATGTTTTTACCTGTATTCTGAATGGACTCATTTGCGCAAAATATTGAAATATAACAAATTAAACTGTGTTATGCGCTAATTCCGAGTATCCGAAATTATGGAACCTAATTCCACAAGCTGAATTGAATTTCCAGTATTGTTTGAAATATATCATCTCGACAATCACTTCATCTTTTGCGAGCATAAAGCTGCCCAACTTTCCTCTCAACTGTCAATGTTGGAGATTCTAATTTAGTTTTTCATCACTAGACTGAACCCGCCGCCCAGATTTTTTAGCGGTAAATTTGACAAATTAGCAAAAATTTTTCTCTCTGATCTCTGTTCTTTTGGGGGGAATTCGTGCCGAGAGCGCATCTTGCTTATCACATTCAGAACTTCTTCCGCGTAAAGTGGGCGCGTTGGCCCAGTGGTTAAACATGTTGGCACCGCAGGTTGAAGATCTTGGGTTCGAGTCCGGTTCGTTTATCATGCCCACCACTCAACCCTTGGGTAGGTAGGCTTTGTTCAGGTTAATTAACGCAAATGAGTGGCTATAAAAAAATCAGATCATATTGAGATGGGTATTCACTACCTTTTATTTAACCACATATTCCTAAGATATTATTCGGTCGTAAAGCGCCAGAAAAGAAAAAAACGCAGGTTTATCAGGACTTTTACTGATTCGGGTGAGAGTGGGGAAAGACCCTCAGGATTGAGCACTGTGGGCGGGTGTCAATATCCCACTTCCTCCGCCAATGCAAAGGACCAAGAACATTATATGTGGATATAAGTTGATGAAAATCTTGATTATTAAAAGAATAAAACTGTTGGTTTTAAAATATAACTAATCAAGTACTATGTTATGATACTGGTGCGACTGGACTTGAAAAGGACCCTTTTATTCTGGCGTGGTATTTAAATCTAACAAGTATCAAAAGAAAGAATGGATCGAAACCCATACACGGCATCATACTTTTTGCACCCGAAGTTAAGGAAATTGCAATTTCTATATCAAACTGATAGCTTGTGGTATACGGGCCGATAATTCGTTCTTCATTGTGGATGTATTTTTATTCGACAGTAAAATTGCATGTTTTGTGCGGAAAATTTTCGCCTGCGGTGGAATTCTCCCGCGGAAATTTCTAGAACACGTTTTCTTGCCTGTTTTTTTAAATTAATCTTTTGCACAAAATATATTTGATTTTTTTTTATTCTTGAGTTGATTGTCACAATTTTAATTCTTCTTTCGAAATTTCCTATGATACTTCCTGCAATGTTTCCTTTTCAGTTCCATAGCGTATTTCATTTCCTTAAGTTATGAAGCCAACACATAGTAGAGTTTTGATTCTCACAATATTGCTCGGTCATATGCAAACGCTAATCGTTTCACGTACACAATCAGATACACTTTTTCAAATTTCTAATATTTGAATTCACATTCCCGATTCACGTTAAAGGTAATTTTGGATACTTGGTGGTTATGAGACAGGTATTAAAAAGGATAAGTTGCGACTTTGCTACTTTTGGCGAAGTATTTATCCCATCGATGATCATGTTTTTAATGCACGGATGGGGCTGTATTTCAAAAATCCGAGATAAATTAGGATGGCATGAGTCGACATAGAAGGAAATGTTTTGCTTAAATTTTTATTTTTACCGTGGTACAACGGATAGAAATCTAGGCTGATCGGTAAAATATAGAAAGTCTTGAATCGGACTTGACTTGGGACTTGAAAAGAGAAAAATAAATTATCCCGAGTCTGCAATTACCTTTTAAAAATCACATTGTCTGCCGTTGCGTGGCTCCTCGTAGAAGAAAACGCACCTCCCTAACGGATATAAAACATGCGATGTACCTTTGCTGTGAAACCCGTGTTCGTCTATTCAATAATGATCAGATGGTGATTCTAATTGGGTACTTATAAAGTGAGAAGTGGCAAATTAATATGGCATTGCCGTTGAATGGATTTAGAAATGAAATAGATTCGTGCCCTGTCTCGTTCCTCACACTGGCTTAGGGCAAACCTCTACAATACAAAATTTATTAAATAAATAATATATGTGTTAAAATTAGCTCTCTTTGTATAATGTAAGATTTTGATATACCAATTATAAAAATCGATTCATGCATTACCTGATGTCTTGAATCCACATACGTATTTAATTTTATTAGTTATCCGATAAATAAGGCCTTCATTTTTCATATTTTTTTTTCCGAATCCAATCTTTTTAAGAGGTACCGGTACCGTTACTATCACTTTTTCGACGTTATATTGAAACGTTCTGCGAACGTAATCTTGAGTCCACAAATTTTCGTTATACTAACGTATCTTCAAACGTTATAGGAACGAAAAAAGTCTTGTTATAAACGTTAGCGAAAGGTTCTTCGAACGTACTTTGTTTGCTGGGATATGACTGTATTTTTCGAAAGAAACCACAGTGCTAAACTCTGTAGAAGGCTTTTAAACTTTTAAAATGTCCAGAGCAACAGACGTTGCCTCCCCAAAACTGTCGATAGCAGGGAATAGACGTTCATGTATTACTGCCAACGGGTCGGCAGTAGGTCGCGACTGCAGGTGACCTGAAATTTTATTCATGACAGTCGATTCAAAAGTTTACCAATAAATTGGCAAGAGGCTGATACGGGTTGATAGTTTTTTATAGTCACTTCTTGGAGTGGACCACCCTGACCACGGCCACGTATCAGAAGCCAATTATAGACGGGCTGGGTTAGAATTGCTGGAAAGATATAATCTTTTCCTGTTCGGCTTCGCCTACCCAAGTTGAGTGGGTTGAGTGGTGGGCATGGATTAACGAGCCGGACTTCTGCAGTGCCAGCTGCCAGGTCGCCAGTGTTTTTGAAAGCTGTAACAATCATTGCACATTTCCATGAATCAGGAAATGTGTTTTTTCCCAACACCTATTGTAACTTCTGTCAAAATGAGAGAGATGTTCCAAGTGAGAGAAAGTTTTCAAAATAACAGGGGGAATGTTGTCAGAGTCAGAAAAGACATTAGAGTTAAGTTTTGAAGTCACTCTAAATATAAGGGGCGAATTTAGTAGAAGTAATAGTAAAATATTTATTGGCGGTTTGCTCAAGGTGGCAGTTCTTGGAAACTCTGCCTTGTTTGTAGAGTAATAAAAAATTTAGGGACGCAGATAAGACCCGAGATATGCCACAATTAATTAGGGCTATTTAAAACCAAATTATTGAGGAGTCGAATTGAACAATAATAGCAAATGGTTTTATCCCTTCAATCGCCAACTTTTCCCCGATCTCTGACTCCGACAATTTTTAGCCCACTACCCGGTATTTTGGGAATACTACAGACTTTTGCTGCGTATAAAATATAAAGAAAGGCGAGACAAATCAGATTTTGAGCAAAAATTGAACTGAAAAAACAACAACCAGTATTTTGGCAATATACAACTAGTCTGCTGCTAATTTCACAGCAAAATGCTGGCCACATTTCAGCCTTTTCCTCCCCGGAATTCCCGTTCCTCCCTGATTTTTTTGTTTTTCCACTGGAATTCCCGTTTTTCCAGCTTCATCCGCGCGCGCTTCTTTCACTGCTCTTCTTTCTCCTCCCTTCGCTAAGGTTTTCTTTCCTTCCACCCCCTGCCTCCCCTGGGCTCTTCATTCTATCCTGCGTGACCTCGAGATCGCAGCTTTCCCTGCGCCCTCCTTGATCATTCTCTTGGATTTTCATCTTTTCAGCTTCCGGGAACGGGGTGTGTGTGTGTGTGAGAGAGAGAGGGGGTGTGTGGGTGAGAGAGAGAGGGGTGTGTGTGTTAGAGAGAGAGGGATGTGTGTGTGAGAGAGAAAGGTGTGTGTGTGTGTGTGTGAGAGAGAGAGAGGGGTGTGTGTGTGAGAGAGAGAGAGGGGTGTGTGTGCGAGAGAGATGGTGTGTGTGTGTATTTAAGAGAGGGTGTGTGTGTGTGTGTGAGAGAGAGGGTGTGTGTGTGAGAGAGAGGGTGTGTTTGTGTGTGTGAGAGAGGGTGTGTGTATGTGTGTGTGTGAGAGAGAGGGTGTGTTTGTGTGTGTGAGAGAGAGACAGGGTGTGTCTGTGTGAGAGAGAGAGAGAGTAGTTAAAAGGGTAGCAGTAGAGCATGACCATTACGGTATGAATTTTTATCGTCTTCGTGTCTTTCTTTCATATCTTGTTCTATTTTTTATTACTCTTTATAATTGCATTTTATCGTGTTTAAGTGCATACCGTCTGCTTCGCTTTGATCAGACAGAACAACTAAGACTCGACGCCGGAATGGGAGTCCTAATACAAAAAAGCGACGACAATCAATTTTGAACACAACTGCATCACAACGAACGCTCTAGAGCTTGGCAGTGCAGTTCCCAACTTTGGACTCTAAATGGACGTTAAAGACGTTGGCGGACTTTTATAATGGTCTAAAGTATGGTACCGACTAAATTCAGTACTAGCAACTGCACTCTAAGCGGAAAGCTTCTTAAATATTACCTAACCGCTATTATAAAATACCGTGAGTGATATTCTAGGGCCCACTACGGGACTGCACGCACTTCTCGCCCAAGAAAAAGTGAACTGGACCGTGGATCTTGGGTGTGCATTAAAATAGTATTATAAAAAATGGGAAAAAGTAACTCAGTGGTGCAACCTGTTCCCTTTCGCATTTTAGTACATTTCCGTAATTAAATAAATGGTAGTTGGTTTTACCATCACCCAGGGGTATTATCACTCACTACACTTTACAATACTGGTTTCGGTTTGGGATGTTTTCCGTTTCTTGTGCATCCGTTCGTTCGTTGGTAGTACATATTTTAGCAGATCTTTCGCTATTTAGTGGTCTTTAGTTGGCTCATTTTTGAAAATGTTTACTCAGTGCCGTAATTCCCGCATCTTAGTGCATTCATACCTGTCCCCGTTCGCATTTTTGTTTAATTTCCGTACCCCCTCGTTTTAAAGTATTTCCCTTAATTCCCTCCCCTACCCCCCCCTTTAAAGTATTTCCCTAATTCATGCATTTAGGGGTATCTCCCGTCATTCCCGAGTTTTCGTCATTTATACCTGTTCCCGTTCGCATTTTCGTTCAATTCCGGTCATCCCGACATCAGTCTCTCGTCATTCCCGCGTTATAGTGTGTTTTCCGTAATTCTCACATTTCAGTGCATATATCCCTGTTCCCGTTCATATCCTTTTATATTGCCCGCCATACCCACATTTTAGAATATTTCCGCATTTTAGGGTATATCCCGTGATTCCCATATTTTAGTGCATTTATCACTGTTTCCGTTTGCATTTATGTATAATTTCCGTCATCGCCACATTTAAGAATATTTCCCGCATTTTAGGGTATCTTCCGTCATTCCAGAAATTTTGTTTGATTCGAGTATTTCACGCATTTTACTCATTTATCCCTGTTCCCGTTTGCATTTTTGAATAATTCCCGCCTTCTCCACATTTTAAAATATTTCCCGCATTACAGGTTATGTCCCATAATTCTCACATTTTAGTGTGTTTCCCGTAATTCCTGCATTTCAATCCTTTTAGCTCTGTTCCCGTTCGCATTTTTATATAATTCCATCATGTGCTACACGTGAAGTTGTCTTACCGATGCGTTGCATTACGTTTTGGGTAACAAAATAAAACGGCAATACACGCCTGCATTGCTTTGTGGCAATCGTGTTCACATGCCTACAAAGCACAAACGCACACAACGAAACGAGCACTCTTCGTTAGCTTGCATAGCAAACCGTTCTGTTTTATTGGAAAACGTAAGTAAATGCTTGCAGAGCATTGCGCTAGCGTAAAACGCAAAGTTAAAATATAAAAACCCAAGAAAAAACTCCACCTACGCATATGAGTAGTGCGGCCTCGTATTTCCCGCAATTCCCGCATTTTCGGGTATCTCCCATCATTTTAACATTTTAGTGTTTTTGCCGTAATTCTCGCATTTTAGTGCATTTAGTCCAGTTCGCATTCTTGCATATTTTCCGTCCTTCTCTCATTTTAGAATATTCTCCCCATTTTCCCGTCATTCCCGTTCCCCGCTTTTTAGTATTTGACATTTCCCGTTGTTCCCCTCATTCTAGTTTCCCGCATTTTTAGTGTTACCTGTTTTAATGTTTGGTGCAGGAGGCCTTGGTTGTTGTAAGCTCTATTTCTTTTTATGAAAATGATATTTCAGTCCGGAATTATGGTCCGATGCTGGACCGTTTCTCCTAAATAAAAGATTGCTTGATTCTCTTGCGAGCATGCACTTCGCGGGAGGCTATAACATAGAACAGAGTACCGTACACAGTCACACAGTAACTTACAACGAAGGTACCTAACTTACCGGTACGCAGTAGGCCAACGTGCCTAAGCTGTGAGGGTTGTCGGCAGTGGGATATAAGCTCCCCCGGTAGGTTCGCGGACAAGACGTATGGTTCCAAATATTTCAACCCCCCCCCCCCAAAAATAATAATATTTTCGATGAAATGTTTCTGCGATTAAATTATGAATTCCATGCAGCATGTTTACAGTTCAGAGTTTAAAGGGAGCTTAAAACTGAAAATTATGGAGGTCTACTTAATTTAAAATTCTTCAAATGCTACCGGTAACATGTCAAAAATAGTGCTAAGCTATTTGGTACCAGTGTCCGACGTTATAAATGTCGACCACCAACCAGTCGACAGGATTCTGTATTAGTACCCAGCAAGAATCTGGTCTAACGTTACTTCAGAGTTAAGTTCAGTACCATAATACCTTTAAAAGGTAGCACAATCGTGAAATTTGGATATATTGTTAACTACCCCAAAAAACGGGAAGTAAAACTGGCAGAATATTCTCATCCTAACTAGGGGGCGCCAATTGCAATAGGCCTATGGGAAAATGACGGCTAAAACAGCAAAAAAAATAATAATTAAAAAGCTAGCCTGATCAGTAATGGAACCAAGGTTTTCATCTTATCCAAATTAATAATGAAACAAAATATAAATCATATCATTATAACCAAAGTGCCAAATTTATTATATTTCAGATATTCAATGATAGTCTTTTAGAATAAGCCTAGGTTATGGTAGCCTATGGCAGGTGGAAATGGCGTAAGATCATAGTTTTTCTGATAGTTTTATCTATGTTTTGCATATTTCCACTTTACACTGATATACTCAATACCAAATATGATGATATTGAAAAGAATGATAAGTTGCCTACAGGTTTTGTTTCATTCGGAAGTTCAGATATTGGAAGACGATTTAACCCAAAGTTATTGGCTAGAAAAATTGAGGCCGCTGCGAACCTGAATGGATCAAATAAAGACTTCATAAATCAGCATTTTTTATCGGTGAGCTTTTTCATGTATAATTTTCGAATCAGAAAAATCCTCCTGTCGCCTCATATCATTAACTTCGAGTCATCAATGAATTCCACTGGGGTTCGGACCATCCCTATTTCATGCCTGATAAGTTGTGATGAATCCCTTTCACTGTTGCAGATTAGCTCAATGTTTGGTCAGGCAAGGAAAACAATCCTCAGAAAAAAGTTGTCTGCTAAAATTACTTGAATGTTATATCATGAATTATGTCTATAGCACTTCTTGGAAAGATTTTTGTATTGTGATCAGTCATGTACTTATTAGAGGAAAAAAATAAAACATACAAAGAAATAGCACCAGGTACAAGGAAAAACTTAAAGATGGCCAAATGCATCAGCGTTTTAAGCATTCTTCCTAAAATAGAAGTAGTATCAACCAAATGTCTAAAAACTAAGTGAATTTGGTGCAATTTTTTTTGTTAATATTTGTTTCAAAATAATCACATTTGTTCTGTTCATGTCGAAGCATATTCCCAACTGAGATCAAACAATTACTAGGTGATATTAACTAGACAGGTTGAATATGTTTGCTGAATTAATTATGGCTATGTAAAAACACGCATTTGCATGATTGATGTAAATATATGGCTCTTTTGTTCAACTTCAACCCAAATTGTCCTAAACACATCAACAGCCACCTAAAAAAATTGACATATTAATAGCATGTGCCAAAATGTGAGTTGCACCATCTCATTCTACATTATTTCATGACATAAACATCTAAAATTGAGTTTTATCTTTACATCAGATTTTTATATTGCAGCCAAAAAAATTTATTTCCGAATTTCCAATAAGGGTTATCGAATTTCATTGACTTGATTCGTCACTGACGCATACTTATTTAGGACCCTACCTTCCTTGGCCAATTACCTTCATCACCATCTGATACTATTAACTCGGAACTGGAGCTCTATTGAAAACTACTAAACAATATAATTTTTTATACTGCCTTTCTCTAGAAAGAAAATCCCACCGAAGAATCTTCTAAAAATGCTGTGAATTATAATATTCATGCATTTTATTATGCCTGGTATGGCAATCCTGGGCAAGATGGAAGATATTTTCATTGGAATCATGAATATATGCCGCATTGGGAGAAGAAGATATCTGATAAATATCCGACAGGACAAGCTCATGTTCCGCCTCATGATATTGGTGAGGATTCACTTTTTTCAAATACTCAATAAATACCTGTGGAAAAAAAATTGCCATTATGTCTGTGTATTTGAAAACCATAAGCACTGCTATTTGTTAAGTGTTTATAGTTATGAAGTATTAAACAATTTGTACAATGTACATTGTACAGGCAATATTGAAAATACATTTTTAATCTTTCCATTTTTAATCTTAGTGCTTTCCTTTTTATCCAGCCGGCGAGGGAAATCGGTAATCTTTTTTTGCCTTACCGTTTACTGATTTTGCTTTGCATAAATATGGAAAGTAAACAAATACGACATGTTCATGTTAAAATGTTTTATATTGAAAACGTTTTCTCTAGTTAGATCCATTCTTGTGTAGCGGAGACAAGCTGATTGGTCTTCCAATATGGTCAGAGGAAACCTGAAGATAGGCGGCAGCTATATAGAATAAATTGATTAGCTCCTTGCCTCTAAAACTTTTCTATTGAAATTTAATAAGAGTAACGATAGGTCTCAAATATTCTTGTAATTGCAGCTTCCCATAAAAAAACGTTTTTCGTTTTTTTAATGTGTTTTACCATATCACCAATGAAGAAATGGTTTTAAGTTTTGCCAGTTCTGCCACAATGGATTATCCTGGTAATCCAGTTCAAGTCTTCATAAAGGAAAACTTGAAGTTACATACCTAGTGGAGGGAAATTATGTCAAATTCCAAACCATCAAAAAAAATGTGACCCTAGGAATCTACATTCCTAGTTTACATCATATTGGTAATGCTTCTTTGCATGTTTGACGGGTCACAGTTTTTGTAACACAGCTCTGACCATTATTGTTTTATTTAGCCTTACCTGTTTGTAACTTATCTTACTTATATTTTATACCATACCATATTTTATTCAGGCTCATCATATTATCCTCTTTTGGGAACTTATAGTTCACTAGATGAGATCGTGACGAGATCACATATGATGCAGATGCAACAGGCTGGAATTGGTAATTTCACGATTTCATTATATTTCTATAAATACTAATTTCCTAGGAGCATTTCAGATTTTGTTACGAAACAATAATATAATCGACATGATGAGTTTTTTATTTCCGATAAGTTGTGATCATTGTTATCCATTTTGATGTATTTTTTTGTTGTTGTTAATATTTCTTTATTTGTTTTTGAAGTGGCGTATTTCATATATTATTGCGAATTTCTGTTTTGTATTTCAATGCAGAAAAAGTTAAAAATTGGTAAAAATTTCCTGTTAGAATCATTCAAGTAGACTAAAGAAGGCTAGGCGCTGAAGAATGCCTTATCCAAATGACTGGATATTTTAGAATTGGAATAAAATTTATATTTTGAAAAGTTAAAAAAACGTTATTTTGCTAAACAAATCACGATACATATACCGGTACACAACATTTCAATCGAGGTTTTGCTGCACAATTGATAATTTTTTTTATTTAAGTTCACACCAAGGCCAGAAGCAGCTTTTAAATACCGTAAACCAACTGATCACTTAATAATGACTAAGACCTACTTGTACTATGGTATGAGCAACCGCACTCTAAATGGTGTACATGTTAAAACAGAACTGAACTGTTATAATAAATTAAAGTGAGTGGTTTCTGCCTGATGGTAAAACTATATACCACTACTCGAAAATATACGAATATGCTGAAAATTAGTTTTTCAGTTAACATTAAAAAATTATTTTTGACAAATTTCTCCCAATTTCTCCCTAGTTTACATTGGCTCTGCGGCCCGACTATGATAATTCATACAATAAAACATTGATTAGGCGATTCTAGTTGAAGAATGTATCGAGTGTATCCTTACAATCAACAGGTGTTCTTGCACTGTCTTGGTATCCACCTGGTACAGCAGATGATCATGGAAAACCAATTGAAGACTATATTCCAACAATGTTTGATATTGCAGATCAATATAATATAAAGGTATGTACTGTGTGGTAGAATCTTAGTTTTCTTCCGGTTCCCGAAATGTTTATGCCATTATTTTTAGGTGGAGAAAAAAGCTTCAAAACAATCAACACTGCTATTCAGTATTGATGATTTTGAATCTTTTCTTCATACAGTTTGATTTCTACCAGATGCTCAAATAAACTCAACATTTGCAACAAGTTTTCTTCAGATGGAGCCCATTTTCTTCGGGTGTCTGAATTGAAGATTCCTTTGATGTCATTGATTGACCGAAATTTTATCAACAATATCAAATCTTGGTTTCTAGTTCCGAAGATAAATAACGCTAACGAGTTTTGCATCGTTGTATGTTTCAGATCTGTTTTCATATTGAACCTTACAAAGACAGGAGTCCAGAGAGTGTGAGGGAAAATCTCATATATATTCTAGACAGGTATATGTCTGACTTGTGTTCTTTTTTTCAAATTGTTAATTCAAACATTCGAGCCAATAAATAAGTTTTTCATGCAGTAACGAATATCATTACCGGTTGCAGATTTGTTTCGCTTTGAGTAGTCGCTCAAACAGGTTCCAAAAAGTGACTATAAAAAAATATAATGTGCGTAAAAGGAGTGAAACATTTTTTCCAATATTGAATTAGTTTAAGCTTGGATATTCTGAAGTGTTCGACAGAAAGAGGTGGGATTTTTAATCGGAAGCATTATTTTGTCAAGCATGAACCACAAATGATTTATGTCGGCTCTGTCGAATTATGCTCTCTTCTGATATATTATATAATCTAAATATAAACCCAATTGTTACCTTTTAGGTATGGTGAGCATCCTGCCTTCTACCGACATACTGTGTTATCAGACAGCAAAAAACTTCCTCTTGTTTATATCTATGATTCGTATCTTATTCCTCCTAATGAGTGGAGTAAAATATTGAGGAAGAAAGGAGAAATATCTATCAGAGGATCTATATACGATGCTTTAGTTATTGGTCTATTGGTAAAAAAGGAACATATGTGAGTAAACAATGAGATTGGAGATGTTTTGATATTTGCATGCCAGTGGTTAGTAATTATCAGAAGAACCCAACCCAATTTTGTCAAGCATGAGCCATTAATGATGGACTGTGTCTCACTGCCATGCAACAACTTATTTATTTGAGATCAGCTGTAAAAAGAGATGCCTTGTAAATTTGGTTATATACGATTGAAAACTTGAATCGATTGTGAATTTTCTTGAAGCAATAGTATGACTTTGTACTGATATTCCTTGGCAATTGCCTGTAACAATAGTTTTACTTTATAGAGATGTCACTGATTGTGATCTTCCCTCTTCTCTTTTGTTTTGTGGGCGCGACGTGCCAGTAGGTATCATGTTGGCATCACAGTTTCAAGTTCGAGTCCAGCTCATTAATCCATGCCTACTTCTTAACCCGGGGTCTAAGTCTAATAACTTGGATGGACTAAGCCAAACTAGACCAATAATTCTAATCACTGCACCTATATTTAAAAAACATTGAAAACTGCCTTAAAACTTGCGTACCGTACTGAACTTTGCTTAAATATGTACGTTTACTCATTTTCAGATGGGAACTTTCCAGTGCCGGATTTGATGGTTTGTACACTTATTTTGCTGCTGAGAAATTTTCATATGGAAGTACTAGAAAATTTTGGCGAGAAATTGCAGAAATAACCAGTGAAAACAGAATGTTATTTATACCTAGTGTGGGACCAGGTTACGATGATACTAAAGTTAGGTATGTCAATATTATTAGTCACAAATAAACGAGGTTAAAGTTTTCACTATTCGCTCTCTGATACTTCTAAGTCAGTGTGCCAGAATCTGGATTTTTTACAGGTGTCCGAAACATATTTTTTTCGGGTTGACAAAAAAGCTTCAAAACCATCAACACTTCTATTTTGTGAGTGACAAGTAAATCTTCTAGCCAAAGATATATCATGAAATATAGACGATTAGCTAAATTTTCTGATGGAGGCCATTTTCTTCAGGTGTCTAGGTAGCAGAGTACCTGATATTTTGGCAGCCTGCCACCGAATCATTTTAAAAGTTCAGTATTTTACATCCATATATTCGATTTCATAGATTTTTCTCAATTGGCTGTTCGATTTCATAGAAGGCTGATATGCTGATTTGAATTATTAATGCTCATTTGATCGAGGGATGGCTAAAACCTAATATTTTACTTTTTCGAATACATTCGATTCTTTTTGAAGATGAAATAGGAAATACATTTTAAATTCAGCCATGTTTTTTGATGAAAAGCAACATTACGACTATTGTATGTTAAGATATTAAAATTAGTTTACAATTTTTTTTGTTCCAAAAAAACAATATCAATTTGTGGAGCAAAATAGCCAGTATTAGGCAATTCTGGTTGCTCAGTACTAAATTTCTGTGAACATACCATAATCCATACTCAATATTCAGACCTTGGAACTCTGCTAATTCTCGTCGAAGAATGGAAGGATCATATTATGAAGCTGGATGGCACAAGGCATCCACTTTGCCTGATGTTAATATCATATCTATTACATCCTTCAACGAGTGGCATGAAGGAACGCAAATTGAGCCTGCATCTTCACAATCAAGGCATGGAAAATTTGTGTACTTGACGTATGAACCCAATGATCCGGAATATTATTTAAAATTAACCAAGAAATGGTCTATGAAAATGCTAAATAAAAGTCTGGATGTTACTTGAGGTTGGGAATTTCAGAATACTTTACTATTCTAGAATAGTGAAATCAAATCCGGAATACTAAATCTTATTCCTAAATTAAATCATTAAACACCATCATTCAGCATTTAATCTTGTGCCAAAACGCCAAACAGGCTATTCAAAAAATTCATAGGGAGGTCTCTATACTCGCTCAGCAGTGTGTGAGATCCCACTTTTTCTAAACGCTATTGGTGCGATTATTTTGTTGTTATTGTACACTGTTCGTAATCAGTTAATACTTTACCTTTTGCAGGTAGCGTTCTCTCGGTCGCACTCGAACGCACGCTTTTAAAATGTAATTACTGTCTTCCGTCCGAATGTGCTTGGCAAATTAGCAATCTAAGCCTATCATCAAATATACAAGAATCGATTACACCAAACTGCACATCTCTTATGTTACAAAATTATTCTGAAAGAGGTGTAAACATCAAGTTATCCTTGATTTAATAGATGGTTCTTAAGGGCAAAAGATTTCTTATTTTTCATTCCCGCATGTATCATACTGATGTATGTAACTCTTTGCACATTAGCAGTTTAAGGAGACATTCTGGAGTGAATTAGTTTGGTATATGTTATTTTGAAAATCATTCATTTGAATTTATCTGCAGAATTTAATCTTGTAAAATTTGATACAAACTATGAATATGCTTCATAAAACGCAAAATATGCTAAAGCAGACTGGCAGTGTGCCAGCTACTTTAACTCAGACACACAAAGAAAATAGGTTCCATAAGAAGGAAATTTAGCGAATCGGCAATTTTCATGATATATCTGTGGCAGGAAGATTTAATAGATACATATCTTTTTGAGTATATATTTTTTTAGAGTCTGGTACTAACCAAAGAAGGATCATAATTAGCTGCACTGCTATGAAATAGCAGTGTTGGTGGTTTTGAAACTTTTTACCATTCGAAGAGAATGACTTAGAACATTTCGGAGACCTGATATATTTTGAGTGTCTGGTACTAACCAAACTGTATGAAAAGGGTTAAAATCATCAATGCTGCTAAGAAATAGCAGTGTTGGTGGTTTTGAATCTTTTTGTGATCCGAAGAAAATGACTTTGAACATGTTGAACACCCAAAGAAAACTAAGTGCTGAAGAAGCAGTATTGTCTGAAGTCAGGAAACATAATTCTAGCGATTTTAAACATTGTCTAAATAAACCATTTTAAAACTCTTCGATATTATTGATTTTTTATTATTCTTTGGCCAAGTGGAATATTTTTAGCATTAGCTTGTTTTAATTGTTTGCAATGAAGCAGGTAGATTGTTGTTCGAGATTTCTTCATGACATTTTATCATATTATTGATTGCAATTTTCTCTGTAGGATCTAGCATGTATTGGACGACGAATAATTTATGCAGTACATTTCATAGGCTCACAATTTATTGCTAGAGGGACAATCAAATACCCTCAGATATATGCATTTATTTTCCACCACTGTATACAATTCCATCAAAATTTCAGATTGTTTATTTGGCGAACTTTTGGTATTTGTTATGGTTATAATATAAATTTGTTACAAAGAATAAAAAGGAGGACAAAGACGACAACATTAGTGATATCCTCAGACAAATAGATATGATACGTTTATAATTAATAGTAATTTCATTAAAATTGTGCTTCTCAAGAAAATATATTATGCAGAAAATTTGTTATATGATTGTGTCAAATTTTTTCAAATCTGATAATAATAATACATTATTTTTAATACATATTATACATATTCACAGCGGTTTGTGAAAAATCACATTTTCTTATGGCATGGCACTAACTGCCGGGGTGAAAACCACCAGGTTGGTTTTTGGTATGGTACAACTTGTATCGTTCTGTCAACTTTTTTTGCCAAAGAGACAAAGTGCAAACGTTAAATGCTGCATTTTAAAAATGTTCATATTCTTTTTCTTAAATGATAGATTACGCGTAACATGATGAATTTTATGTTTGAAAGCATTTGTAGAATACCTGTAAAGAAGGTACATCGTTTCAAATATTTTTTATAATAGTTTTCTATTTGAGTGAATCACCCTGAATAAAGTCTATTTACAGGTTGGCAAAATGTCAGCTGTTTTGCTATTCAGACAATCGAAGAAAATGGGTCACATCAAAGGATAATTTAGCAAATAACATGTTTCAATGGTAGATATCTTACTTCAAGAATAAAATGTCTATTGAATGTCTGGCAGCAACCAAACTGTAAAATAGGTTCAAAACCAGCAATACTGCTTTGAAACTTTTTCGTCAATTCAAAAAAATGATATGAGCATTTCGGACATCTGAAGAAAAACTGTCACCTAAGCCCTTTCATCTGGCGGATTCATGTGTTTTATGCATTTATGCCTTATTATGATTTATTATGACTTCATTTTTATTGTTTCATATTCACTTATTATTCAGTGTTTTTATATTTTCTATCAAAACAATTAAAGAACAACAGAAAAAACAATTTGAGACCAATTCATAATATACTTTTTGCTTTTACATACTTCAACTAATCTAAATTTAATCTTATCTGAAATTTATCTTGTAATCAACAATTTTATTGATTATTCAATTGATGAATCTTCCTGTTTTGAATATTTGAAGAGAGGAATGAGTGCTACAGATACTACAACTCTCAATAAAGAAGGTGAGTCAGATCCTAATAGTTTTTGTCATGTATTCATTCATGTATAAGCATTATTTGGGTTCTTTTGCCACTACAAATTATCGTTAACCGTAATAGAAATGAATTTTTGAATGTTGCTCCACATTTTCCATCTTTTTTAAAACAGAATATTATTATCTGGGTAGATGATGACTAAATATTAGTCTGAATTGTTCAATATCTAACATTACCCTGTTAGCGTTACGTAATCTTGTAATACATGATTGGGGGAAATTTTATTGAAATGTTTGTTCATTCTGTCTTTCATGAAGTTTAAAATCCTATTCCCAATCAATTATCATTAAAAATCCGAATGCTGGAGTCTTCCATAATTCTAAACGGGTAATCCTAGGGTTCCCAATTACTTACTGCTGTAGCACCCTCTGATTGGTATGAGGAACTTACATAAATTTTTATTTCAATGAAACTCTGAAATACAGTATTAAACTGTGCTAGAAAATCCCATTTAAATGCATCAATTCAGCCGCTGGGTGACCGAATCTTTTCTTCGGGTGGCTGAAATGTTCATAGCATTTTTTCAGAACAAAAAGCTTCAAAACCATCAACACTGCTATTTCATAGCAGTATTGATGTTTTTGAACCTTTTATACAGTTCAGTTACTACTACATACTGAAAAAAAGACATTTTATTCCTCTAGCATGGGATATATCATAAAATTTTGACCATTTGTAAAAGTTTTTGAGTTGCTGACAATTTGCCAGTTTGTTCCACCGCTTATTTACTTGTCAAATGTTTACTGTCCGTATGTAACATGATGTTTTGATTTATTAATCATTCAATACACAGCAGCTGTGGAGACTTTTAAGACTGTTGAACAACCTGATCAAGAAACAAGTGCTTGTGAAGAATGTGAATCCTGCAAAATGGATGAAACTGCAAACAAAAGTTCCTGGGAAGCGCAGAAGGATTTATTGTGGCAATCGTTACCTCTGCTTCTTCTGATAATCATCAGTATTATATTGGAGAATGTTACTTCTATATTATTATTTGTTGCTCTCATTGCAACGTTCGACACAATCAATGATTTTATTGTAAAGCAGGCAGAACGGTCTGTAAGTATTGCATTGTGCTTGTGAAAATTCTAAATCATATAGAAATACTCCAGAAGCTTTTTATCCTATTCAATGCTGGGCTTCTTGAATAAATAGAAATTGTTACTGACGCTATATATGGTATCATTACGGGCACATCCGATATATCGGCCTCATTTTCGAGCATCTGAAATATTGGATGAATTGAGCCTATACTTATCAATTGTTTTTTTTTTTTAATGAGAAACAAGGATATGATCATGGATTCTCAAAAACTCAAGAAACTTTCTTTGTCCACAAAGATTTATGCCACTAATGTGAAAATATCTGCATTCTTGTTATGTTTTGATGTATTTTGCATATAGCTTGACCCCTTGTTTCAAGTGTTCAAGGTTTGTTTAAAACATTGCAAGAGATTCAATATTCATTCCGAAGTATGCCATCCATATTTGAATAAAAAAACTTCTTTAAATAAAATATCAACCCCTTTCTGCAACTTAGCGAAGGTGTTGTGATTCTCTCATGAATATGTAATGCAGTTCTTTTGACGCAGTACTATTTATCCTAATTACAGAAAAAGATTGCAAAACTGAAGACCGGACTTCTCTCTATATATTTAATCGGTTGTATATGTTTGTCATTTCCTGTCATCAGAAAACATTGGTGAGTTGTTGTTCAATTGTATTCCTAAAAATAAATTAGTAATAGTTGCATCTGCTCAGTCTCAGTCTGTTAATATTGAAATTATTGAATCATAGTGAAGCCGTACTATCATCCTACTTTCAGGATTGTCATTATTATTTTTTTTATATTACATAATTTGAAATTGTGTCAAATATGACAAAGATGTCTTTATGTGAATAACTAGATATTCTAAAACTCTCGGTGAAATATATTTAATATATAATTTTTCTCAAAAAGGTAGTTACCGTACTATAAAAGGAGACAAAGGCCTATCGGAGCTATCCATTGTCAATCTATACTAAACTATTGTGTCAAGAGTTTATTGAAGTATGTTTTTATTAGAAGTGAACAATTTGTATGAAATTTTCAATCCTGTTTACTGAACTGTAGTACGTTAATAATTTTTCATTTTATCCATAGGGTATTTCAAATTGATCATTTTCATTCATGGTGGTGGAATACAGGATCGTTTTGGTCCAGAATTTACCTGGTCACTATTGTAGATTTTCTTTTAAAATATTTTACAATGGTCATCAAATGCATCATACTATTGTTGAGTGGAAAGGTCATACCAGTGCAAAAAAGGGTAAGATAGCAACAATAATCTATGATTGTTCCATTTATCAAAATTTATTTTCAATATCAAGCTTGAATTGGATTGAACTCAAAGCAAGGCCTGAAGCAGTACCTAAAAGGAACCAATTGACTTCCACCTAATAGCAAAGCGCTACTAAACGATGTAGTACCAGCAACTGCACTCTACACAGAAAACATTCAAAATGGGATTTAAACCGCTATGGCAAAGTCCAGTGAGTGGTATCTGCCCTGGGCGAAAATAACACCATCTACCACTTCTTTGTTTCCTTTTAGTTGTCTCTTACGGCTAATGGAAATACGTTAGGACTATTCTGGAGCCAGCACCTACAGGGCTAAATTTCTATTCTTGCCGCTAAAATTATATCCATTTTCCAGGGAAAAGTATTCATGGCTTGTGAAGGCGCTTCGCAGATACTAAGATGTCTTTTCCCAATTCCTGAGTGGTCAAAATATATTCTGAGATATCATTTTGGATTCACAAAAGTTCTTTCATTACTTATATTTATTATGTATGTTATTATGAAGGTGAGTATCTATTTTATTATAGAATATCAGTGTTTTAATATTAATAAATAGTACCGGTATACCACAAAATGATTAACGGAAGGAATCACTTTCAAAGTAAACAGAATACCTATTTAGCTAATCGTTTCAACGTCCATATCATTCCCAAGTGCAAATTTATAAAAAGATTTTGTCAAGCATAAGTCACTGATGAATTGCGCAGCGCATCCGTTGATATGTAGTCCCCATGGGCATTTTTTTTGTGATAAGTGAAACTGTCATAACAAGTCTGTAAAACTATAATAAACTACATCCTCAATTTGATATGGTTCTTAACTTGCTCATACTTCATGTTTGTTTTGTTTTTTTACAGCTCAAAACTGTGAAGAATAAAATATTACCTTTAATAAATGTTATGAGACGCAGAACTGTGACTGGAGCAGAGGTTTGTATTTTTGGTATTCCATCACGATACACTGTTACATTTACCTTCTAGGTGTGAAAGATAATTTACTTCAGATATAAGAAGTCCAGATTCTCCAATAGGACTGTTGCCTGATCAGTTTTTAATAGAAGCTTCTTGTATGCTAATCTGAGTATAATCTTTAGAAACTCAAAGCGAAATTCTTTGGTGAAAGTTTATCAAAATTAATGTTCTAGGGATGTGCCAGACTATCATAAACCAGAAACATTTTAAGCCGCTAGAGTGAAATAAAAACTAGCAACTAGATCTCGTGAAACGAGCCTTCAATCAATGTTGTTTGTCATGTTTTGCCTATTTTGCAGTCATGATTTATGTCAAATTTTACAACATAAAATTTGGCATATATCATGCTCGATGGTCTATTGGTTATCATGTTAGCATCGCAGGTCGAAAATCTTTGGTTCGGGTCCTGGTGGGTTCGGCTCATTAAATCCTTGCCCACAACTGATACCTTTTCAACGACGTTACTCTCACCCTGTTCGGCTTTAAGTGGCCGGTCATACAGCACCTTGGTCAGGGTATTGCATTAAATAAAAAAATAATAAAATTCAATTATAATTCTGGAATGGTTGACTACCGGTATTTGGTTTAAAGGCATCTCTAGAATTATGGATTCATTAAGCATATGATGATTATGATTACTGTGTTTCTGTTATTGCGACACTTTCTAATTGATGGTACAAATTTTAATATTTGTGTTTTAAATAGCTTCTACCTGCTGTAGCTGAAGATGTATCCACATTACCAGATACAAAATTATGTCCTATCTGTCAGGATTCTTTTATTGAACCCGTCAAACTTCCGTGTGGAGTGAGTATTGGGCAACTTTTAATATTTATTATTATGGACATTTAATCAGACAATTTAACAAAACTGTCGTGAAGTTATGGAAGAGTTGAAATTATTGAATAAGTAGATTGGATTTGGATATTTTGTTGGGTAAAATAAAACTCAATTCTTTGTAGTATCTGTGGTAAGATATTTTACAATGTTGGCGTCAGATCTGTGACGTTGAAGGATTCTACTTCTGGTGGAATGTAAAATTGATAGTTTCATACTGAGCAAAAAATTTGTCAAAGGTTTTTGTAGTCATTTTGCAAAAAATGAATTTCAACTGAAAAAACATTCTTTTGCTGATTTGGTCTTGAAAAAGTGCACGAGTGGCGTACTATTATCTTGATTTCTCTGGATTTAAGGCGTTCAGAGCCATTCTTTCAGGGCTTTTTAATGGGGTGACATTTATCATTGACATTATGCTTTATTATTTGCAGCATGTCTATTGCATGAATTGTATTTCAATATGGTTTGATCGTGAACAACACTGTCCCTATTGTTCATCACTTGCAATCAACTCTGTGATTCTTGGATTTCAATCAGCAATTTCACCTTTGGCACAATACACTAGTTCTAATAGAAAATGGAAGACCGGTGCAACTGATTATGTGATACAGTTTTTCTGATTTGGTTTTATTGACAATATCGCAAACATCTTGTGAGTCGATGATCCATCCCAATCTGATACAATATTTCGTAAAGCAGCCTTGGAAGCACGATCCATCACCTGCCCATACTCGATCATAACATGTTCGAATCACGTAATCAAAATCTGGTTGAATACTTCAGATGAGCCTGTCTCTGAATGAGGATGCCATTCAAAGATGTGCATTGAGCCATGACAAATTTTTTCTTTGACTAGACCGCATCGCGTCTTCAAGATTCATCACTGAGAAATTACGCAAATCTTTTGTAGTATTTATTATTATCGTGTTAGACTGTTCATGTTATGGATAGAGATTCAAAGATCTCATCTGAGAGTATACACTCATTTATTACCTCATGCCATTGTCATGTTGCCGTTTTCAGAGCTGGGGCGAGTTTTCAAGCTTGTGACGATTTCTGATTTGGGGTATTTATATTAAAATGGACTAAAAGTCAGCTTCTGGACGTAGCCCGTTTTTCATGGTCAAAAGCTATTTATAATGTAGTACCAGCTACTGCACCCTAATTGGATACATTCAGAACTGAACTGAGTGGATCTTCGCTAGGCGCTGATCAAACAATCGACTTTATAAAGGCACTTCACTTATTACACGGAATTTTCCTGGTGCAATTCAGGATGTGTTTCTTTTTTGTAATAAAATCTGCACATTTTAAATTGTGTTTTGTTAAGTATTGAACATTGAGTTGCGTATATGGAGGCTTAAGTGCGCGTGTGTTTGTTTTACGTTTTTGAAACAAAAATTTCTGGACTGGTGTGAATGCGCATTCAAAGTATGGAGTAATTTAATTTTTTCGAATAGGATATTATGAGACATGAGCATCTTTGCGCGCGCATTGTTCCTCTCTACCCTAATCAATCGCTTTTATTTTTGAAAATTCGCCGCAACAGCACATAACGTAAAAGTACGACTTGCAACATTTAGGGCGAAAAATTCCGGAAAAGAAACAAACCCCCAAAAAAGTTCAAAAGCATACACGCAAGATCCGTGCGTTTCTTCACCAATAGTAAACTCGGCACACAAAATGCGGACATAGATAGCCCAACTACGTTAAGCACATCTGAGCATCCGGTTCAAAAAGTTAAATAAAGCAAATTAGATTGGAAACAATGCCTTTCGAAATGCGAACTCAAATAGGTGGTGAAAATCATGCTCTGTGAATGTGATCGTTCTGTATTTAAGGTGAAGAGATATAGAGCAGTGAGCGGTGTTTTTCAACCGTTTTTAAGCCGCGGCACACTTTTTGTATTGAAAAAATCTTGCGGTACACCAAACAAAATTGTAAATTACGTTCCTTTTCAAATATCTATCCATTACTGGAGGTTGAAGTTTTAGACAGATTATTCGTAATGTTTTCCAGTCTAATTATAGCGCTGTTGAAGTAATAATGGGCGTACTGCAAACTTACTTCTATCGCAGCAGCAACAGGCCTATGTAATAAAATTCCTATTATTGCGCAAGAGATTCACTATAATGGTATACCACGTTCCTACCAAACGAAGCAAAACACGTTGGAAGATTCAAACTGGTGATGGTGGATATTTACTTCCATAAAAGAAATTCTCTTCGAACCCATTGTATAAAACTAATGAATTTCTTGCGGAACAGCTGACGATCTTCCGTGGAACTCCGGTTGAAAATCACTGTCGTAGCGGACGGCCCATATTGTGAGTTGCGATTGAAGTATTGACAACACACTCTGATGAACAAATGGTGCCGTGACTTTCGGTGCAAACTATAACACTGGAAAGACACGAGAAAAGGTAGGCAAATCAGGCTGTCATTAACGATCCATTCGCGTAAACAATCGAGGTGAGACGCTCAGCGCAAACAAAACGATAACATTCGATAAAGATCGACTAAATTTTTTTGCACAAGCGATTATATCAAGGAAAAATAACGAACCAAAATACCTAAGTGTCTGATACTGTTTAGCTGAAAAAGCTGCGAGACAATCGCTTTTTCGCCCCAGTATACGGAACCTAAGGAAGAACGTACCCAGGAATTTGCAGCCTATGGATACTTTTAGGCAATAGTTGGCAATCACAAAAGACTGGTACAGAAAGCTCTATTTACCAAAATGTTGTAAATTTTAATTCCAGTAGTCCGGTGTGATAGTAAGTGTAGCTTCCAGTTCTCAATTCTATTTTCTACTCGCGCCCTAATTCAACAACATAAATAAATCTTGTTATTATGATATTTTGTCACCACCATGGGTGCCTAATTTTCAAATTCCTCGAAATAGTGTTCTTTTCCACCTCATTTATTGTAAAAATCTAGCCAATTGACTTGGCGATAGCTTATGTTAGACTTGCATCATACATGTTACCCACAAAATGTCTTTTGACGTCTTGCAGCATCAATATTGTTATAAGGTTTAATAGCAGTCGCCGGCCCTCTCAGCGGCTGTGTACATCATCAATAATGATATTTCGTGTGAGCAATTAAAACACGATATTGTTAAAGTTGATCCTTCTCAATCGGAAAAGACAAGAATCTGACAACCATGGTGTTCTTTTGACGTTACTTATGCTGCGTACGCTCCTAATCATTATATGAAAATAAACTTTAAAAAAACAAAATTCAATTTCACTTACTGACAACATTATCCTATTTTAGTCAGTGATACTATTCGTGATTTTAAGCATTGGCAGTGCAAAATTTTACAATTCTCCCAGTCTGGTCATCTCGTCGCTGTCGGATAGGGTTATTATATTTGACTATAGCTTCCTGACAATCTGATAACATTTTTACAATTCAAATATTTATAATAGAGTTTGAAATTAGGATTTATCCAAAGCATGTGACTGGCTTTCAAGATCTTTAATATCAAAGAAATTGCCTAATATTTTCTTTTGATTTCAACATTTGGATATTTATCATCACCCAGGACAGATATCACTCACTGCACTTTATTATGGAGATTCGCTTCCTTATGTTTTCCGTTTTCTTAGATTGCAGTTGCTGGTACTACATCTTGTAATAACTCTATTATTCTATGTCGTCTGTGGACACCAGTGGGTCGCACTACTGTGACATGTATAAAAACATTTTTATAAAGACATTTTAATAAAGTTAAGAAATATTCGGAGCGTCTCTCCAGGAATCGGAATAGCATAATGGTCAGGGGCAAGTTTGTACGTCATACTAGCTCCCGGGCACAGGAGAACCACTTTGATAGAACGGGGATATAAATAATGAATTCATTTGGCGACAGTGACTTGATCTGATCATTACTTCGTCATGTAACAAAACAGTTCACTAAATATACTGGAGTTCTGTTTATTGTTTTCGTATTACCGGCACTTGGGTGTAATTGTATTTCTACCCCTTTGTATGTTACGCCAATGATAAAACCGACTTTGCAAACTAACTAGTCTGTTTCCGCTTCATTCTCATCGTTTGAATGAAAAGTTAGCCTTTTCACTTCACTATTTTTACTACCACCGCACTCATCGCATAGATATTGTTATTATATTATATTCTTTTATTTTATCAATCAAATTTGCCCGTTAATCGATAGGATTTACTTACAAATACTTTTTCAAAATTTGGGAGAAGAAAGCACATTTTAACGTTCTGAAGAAATGCGGGTTTCGTGAATTGCCGGGGTTGAATCCGACGGGATTCGGTCAATTTTTGTGATTACCGGCTCAGATTCTCCTTCAAAAAATTTGACCCGGTCCGATGCATTCTCGTGATTCAATAAATAATAATGACTCTTTATGCATTTGAAAAGAGAAAAAATCTTTCTACTATTATCTTTACCGGATCAGACCGTGATATTTTCATTCCGGATCAGTGTAGGTTTGGATTCAGCAATCAATTTACGTGACCCGCCATATAATTAAAGAGTATTTTCCGCTGTCCCGCGAGATAAAAATGAACGTATCCAATCTGGCCAAACGGTTTTCCAGGCAGCAGTCCATGATGCAATATGATGACGCTATCGAGTAAACTTTTTATCGCCGGAGATCTCGCACCAGAATACATAAAATATTATATGCGATGGAATTCGCCGGACTCTCGCTGCCAGACAGGCGTGACATACATCCAAACAAAGCAAAACCGCGAAATAGGAGAAACCGAGAGAGTGTGTGATCGCTCGTCAACTGCTGTAGACGTTGATGGGGTTTGCAACAAATGTGCGTTCAGAAATTAGATTATTCAAAACGAGAGCCGGAGACACCTGCTATTTCTGAATTATTTTATATCAAAATTTGCGCCTGGGCATGATATGGAATAACAATTGGTATGTGAACACTGGAAAAGTTTATTAGTATTCAGAAACGGCGTGTGTAAGAGTTGATAGTTTAATTAGTCAATTACAGTTTATGATGTGCAAGAAGTAAATATACAAGTTCAATTTTACATGGAATTGTTTATGTGTTTGAAGCACATCACGTGTGTGCTAAAATAATAGCCAATATAACCTACCATATATGACACAAACTCTTTGCAATTGAAGAGGCCGATAGTTGCGTTTTATAGATAATGCTTTCAGTCTTGAATAAAAATGTATAAAAAAATATGGACGTCCGTGCCCATTTTATACTTTTAAAATGTTCTTTACGTCGACGCATCCCCAAACCCTCGCGTTTCCGACGCTCTCGCATGTTTTCCCCTCAACTTGATATATGTAATGGCTGAATTGCCGGAATACAGCCAGTCACACACGTCTCGTACTCAACAAATTGATTGTTTAGCAGTTTTTTGTATAGAATCATGCAGCTGACCCATTAAATTGCATTGGTACAGTTTACGTGATGAAAACAAATCGAATTTTGTCTTATGGATATTCTAATATCTCAGAATACATATATAATATCATTTTCGCGACGTTTCGTAATTGATTGCGACGTGCAACTGTAGATACACATAAACATAAATGGAATATTACCGAAGCAAGCGTTAACTACAAGCTATGCCTTTTAGACTCAGCATATATTTTTAACGATCAGACTATTTTTCGTAATTTTAACTTAGTCCCGTTTTGTATCAGAAAGTCAATGTGGTCCACGGAACACGAAAATTAAGTACCTAATAATTGCGCGTTTTCGTGTTGAAGAATCCAATTATTTTATAATAACGTCTGAGATATGACATATTTGAGGTATGTAAGTTCAAGTGCTTTATGCGAATGTTCTCTTACTAGAACTGGTTCATGTAATTTCAATAAGTGACTGGCGACAGAAGAAGCTTAATCCTACAAGCTAAAGGAAAGAGAATTTAGTAATGTTGCCACTGAAGAGAAAGTTACGTTGTGATGTTTTAAGCAAAGTATAAGGTGTAATTACAGAGTTGGCTCAATCATTATAATACCCAACTCTCAATCTTCAAATCTGTCGAGATCGGGTGATCAGATACATTTTAGACAATATTGATTTTATTTTTTTAAATTTGAGACATCGTATCTACGCGTGTAACGCACCAGTTTCTTGTAAAAATAAATTTCGTGAAGAATATTCGTTGAATCAAAATTTATCATCAATTGATTTTTACCAACATTTATTCTCACTCACTGCGAATGCTGACAAAGGAGAAAAGCCTTTCAAGTCTCGACAGAAATATTCGATACTATGTTTTTTGCATGTCTTGTGTAAATTTAAATATCAAAAATGATCATAGCATGGAATCGCTGACACCAAATCTTTTAGGGCGGAGTGTGGGAATGAACATGACTAATATCCACGCAACGCAGCTCAAGTTTCAAGTAAATTAGCATATGGTTAGTTTTCAGCGATACCTCAGAATGAAACAATTTACTCGAAATAGCAAAACTGTGACTCACATATTTTGTAACATGTATCTTGCAGGTGATTCCGAGAGCTCACAAGCGAGTCGGTAAATACCTATCGAAATAGAAAAATTAAATTTAGGATAGTCACCATCAATAACTGGGTAGAGAGAACAAAATACTCACAATCGAAGATTATGTTATTTGCTGAACGGAAGTGTCAAAATCCTACATAAATCAAAGGAAATCGAATGTGCAGCAGTTTATTCATCTGGAAAAATTCGTTGGCGCAAGACATCACAATACTTGGTTTATTCAACGCAACACAGAAGTTTTGGTGTCAAACCCATCAATAGCACAAGGTTTTGCGTCAATACATTCCAATCACAGTCATTTAATGCCCCAGAAAATCATAACATCCAGTCGAGACGAGACGTCTACTTTAAAGCTATAAATAACTTCGATTGCGGAACAACCGTTTTGCCGACCGCAGGCGAGTGAAACTGCCGCCAAATTGATTTGCTCATCACCTTCGACGGACCACCGTAAATTATTTCATTTGGACTCTTCACCCCTTCATTTCATACTCGTGGGGATTTCATTTCATACTCGTGTTGACTGATGTAAAGTTGAATATTTTATCACCGAACGATAAGGAAATATAAGTACAATAGTTGGACAACACTGGGATATTGAAAATGACAATGACGAGAAATTCATTTCTTTTATATCTATTTATTGTTCCATTCTTTCAAGAAACGTGTGTCGGAAATCGGAACATCAGAGGTAGATTCATTTTTTCACACTAACATTTGAGTGTAAGCAAAATCCTATACCAGCGGTCTCCTTTCGCGAACAGGTTTAGAGATGTCGGAAAGACATGTTTCGTATCGGTCGAACCCACTCACCCATTATTACTCAGGGTTGGTGGAAGTGGTGGGTGATGGTTCATGGAATAGAATAGGTTCATGATCTGGCGTTGGAATCGAAATCTTCAATTCGCAATCGAAACTTATTAACCACCAACAGCAGGACATCACTTTCTACACATTTCTTTCACTTCCTCATTCAGATCAAGGATGTGCGTGCTGGCGTTTTTAGATACCGGTAATCGTTCATCATAAATCGATAAATCGAGATTATTACACATTTATGCAGGAGAATTTAAATTAATGAGTGTTTACTTGAAGGTGAGGCAAATTCGATTGGAATCTAGTGTTTATAAATGGCGCAAAAACTTACGTACGATGTATATCTAGAGACGTCTCCTATCAGAAATTCCCTGTTGTTAAGTGTGAACTACAAAGTGATCGCGCTTCGATGACGAGATCTATACGTGACTCATTGATAAAAAATTATGATGGACTAAACTTTTTCCTATTTGTGGCACTAAAATACAATTTCTTTGAACTGTAGAGAACTTAATTCGTGGATAATGCGCTATATGTGATCTCGTTTTGTTTATCCAGCTATTTCGAATGAATTGATTGTGGTTGACTTTGAAGTTTGGAGTATACCAACTCAGCGTAAAATAATTGCCAATATTGAGATTGAAAAACAGCACTGCACTGTTGGTATTGAATATACATAAAGGTTATACCTACTTTATTGTAATTATTGTTTGGTAAAGAGCGTGGGCCTTACATATTTTAGAATGTGTGGTCGATTGTTTCATGAAATGCAAATATATGACTTACTCCCATGCCCAGATAGAGGAATTATTTATTTTGGCCCATTCACCGATATAATATAGGCATGAATGTCTTCCTTTTTGTTGCGAAGAGAGATATTGAATGACCACCATAACTCACCACAAATTTTATTATTTATTTTGCAAAGCATGTGACATGGATAAAGCACAAGTATTGGTTTCGAGATGTATCAGTTACTGAGAATGACAAAACACACTGTGAACATGTATTTTTTTGCAGAGATATCTAGTATACTCGTTTTTGCCATTTAAATACTTCTATACCCATTGTAAAACGACTTTGTCTTCAACTAACAGACCGTTCATTGAGTATATTCTATATTCGATATTAATAGAATTTGGTATTTTTAACTGAAAAAAAAAAAAAAAAATTCGCGCATGAGCCGATTACGGTAACTGATTATTTTATTACTGACGCGCCAATGCCCTGCTGCAAACTTTTTTTTCGACTCTGGAAGATTTTTCGTAATTCTTACCTTATTTTAAAAATCCATAATTTGAAAACAATAGCGCTTTACGCCTTTATCCACTTTCTCATGGGTTTTATTGATATGTAATCTGGGTTGGTTCGCGACGATTAATTACAAAAGCCTCTCGAATTTAGATGATTTCATGGGAAAATATCGCATTTTCTTTACGGGATTCCAGCCGCATTAATTCTTTATAATCTACCCCATCAAAAATATTGTTAACAAACTTATTTTGTCGAGCTTGGGTCCATCTGTGGCTCATGATTCACAACACGATATTTCGGACTGACAGTAGCTAATAACCAAGTTGGCTATTATAAATGAATAAAGCGCGAGAGAAAGCGTGGGGAAAATAATGATAAACATTGCGACTATTTCAAAAATCAAAAAACTTCCACAATTCTGCGGGCAAAATGAAAAAGTCGTTTGGTAGGCAAAAAGAAAGGGGTTATGAGTGCTTTTGAACCATTAAAGTATCTGGGGAGACATGGTAACAGAGCTCCACTTGTCGACCAAATAAAAACACGGAATGGTCATTCGAATTGTAAAAATCTCACAAAAATTTTAAAGCTAATTTCTGGCTCTCAAACTTCGTATTAGGATAGTATTTACGACGGGCACGATGTTCGCCTTCGCCTATTTTTGTGGAAGCAAGGAAGGATGAGACTGATATTACGTCCTCATTCCTAAATAGCCTATTGCTGGTATGAACTATAATGGCAACAGTGGTTGTGGTAACTTCCTAATCCATAATTTCAAACTGTGTCGTTATCACAATACGCTTGGGACTAATCTCTGCTTGTGCAAATACATGATTATATTACTTAATGCGATTTGAATTCCTTCGTCGCAGTATTTTCCCTTACGATGAGTTTGCCCATCTAAAGGTCATGACGTTTGACCCCGACCAGCAATTATTATTGATTTATTGCTTTTACGTTGTCCGTTGAGGTAGACTACGGTAACCTGAATTACGACAGTTTATAATCATTACTAACTTTGAACCAATTATAACAATTTTACTTCATCAAGCATGGTCCACTGATGGATCGCATCTATTCGATGCGATCCATCAGTGTCCCACGCTTAAATTTGAATTCAAAAAGGTTTGTAAACAGGAAATGTTAACAACCTTCTTTACAAGAAACTAAATAATAAATGCCTTGTTCCGATCCGCTTCTTTGAAAATTTTGCTGATAACTTTGACCTTGAGAACCGCGGTAACGGTCGGCCAAAAATCATGTCAAAATATATTTTGTCAAGTTTGTGCTCGGATGGATTGCAAACTACAGCACATGCCTGACGAATGGCTTGGGTCGAGTCCACCCCAATGCCTAATATTGGGGAGCTAGACCCTTAAATAACATAGCGAAATATACTTAATTTTTCGCGCGTCTTAGGCACGACTTTCCTTTTATCGGCATTTTACAATCAAATTATATGATTAAAATATGTTTTCAACTAAAATTTGCCATATTTTGTAAAATGACTCAAAAAAAAAAAATTCTCGAGTAAATTTGGGGACGTGTTCTATTTCATTAACTCGAATTTCTGCTGTAATAGGGGCAACAGTATTACCACTACCCTTTATTCAACAATATTTGCGCATCGCAATAAACCATGCCCGGAGTGTTCGCTGACCTGAGCTTTTTCCATACGCAATTCACCTCCAAAAAAACTATTCCCAGCGTCAGCCTTTGGAGATATTGACGTTGCAAAAATACGAAATGCCACAATTCGTTTCGGTGTCACCAGCGCAAATACTTTTTATAAAGCAATCGCAAGACCACCAGAATGGTCATGTCTCTCCAGTCCGACCTTCAGCTTAAACGCTGCAGTCTTTCTGACGAGTTCACAGCGTAATCTTAAATATTATTCTGTCGGTTATGAGGCCACTGAGGGTCGGTTATTCAGCGAAGCATGCCTCAGAAAATACACATCATCAAAAAAATTCCTGATTGGGTAAAGTTACGGGGATTGGACCATTGTGGCTTTTCGTAGGCTTCTGAAAGATGCAACAATTTTCTAAAAGCGTTTGCCATATTTAGATATTCGAATTAGGACGTCTGTTTCCAAAGGCAAATTTACACTTTTTGAGGGTATTGTTCTATTGTACAACCATGTCCCCAGCGATATTCGAAAATGAGCACGAGTCACTGATGGATCGCGCCGGAATTTAAATTTTAGATTGGCCAATTTTTACCATGAAATTTGACTCATGATTTTGTCACTCATTTTTGGTCTTTTTGGTGCATCGTCTCGCTGATTCCTCTATCCACTTAGGTAATATTTGTTTCTTTCCTTGACACGGTTACTGAATATTGTAACATTCTCTGGCTCCCATTCAAACCTATTCTGGGAAGGGTCACTTGAAATCACCTATCATATTTAAGTTGTCTCATTTATTTCAACATTGCACATGCATTATTGAAATTACAACTTGCTGGAAATCAAAAAGTTAAAAGTCCAACGGTTCGGTTGAATGACCTTTTGTCAACTGGGTCAGTCTGTGACCCCTGTCCAGCAAAACGAAAAGCCGATGCAATTTTTTAATAAAAAAAAATAGTAAAATTTTTTATATTAGTTTTTTTCGGCCGTTGGTTGCATGAATTGATATTTGGACCTATAAACCATAGACGCAAATTTAGTTTGTATTTTTCGATATTAGAGGAAGTATTCTTTTTTAAAAAAATGTAAGCCTTATTTCCCAAAACCATAGAGCAATTTAGTTGTATTCGATATTCCATATTCAAATTAAACTTTTCAGAATTCATTCGATGTAGCAAAATATTTTGACCTTCCTTTTTCATCGGAAAATCTTTTTTTTTTTTAATTAACAACACAATTGATTGGAAATGTAAACGGCATGGGGTATTTTCTTATTCAATTGATCATAGTGCAACAATGCGGCCAGGCACTGAGACTTACAATATGCTTGGTTCCTAAATTTGTCGCGTGCATTACGAATTATGCTTGTGCATTATCACTTTTTGCCATATTTGATAGCAAAATTTGCACTCTTCCTAATGCACCAAATAAACCAAAAGGTTTTTATCATTCATGTACCACAAAGCTATTTGATATTACATTTTTTGATGGCGTTGGTATCTACCAGGCTTTATTGTAGACTTTGATTTTAATGACTAAAAACAATCAAACCTGAGCAAATATCACACCAAGTAAATTTACGAGAACCAATTTGACTCCCGTAGCAATTTTACTTTATATTATACAAGGCAACAGCTACCACTCAGCACACTATATCTTAAAACAAGAATTCTCTGCTAAACATGCGCCACAGATGAATCGCGCCTACACGGCGAGATCCATCAGTGGCCCATGTTTAGTATAACATGATTCGCTGATGCTTTCATTATAGGAAGATCTATCGTTCTTGTTACAATATGCTGACGGGATATTACTTCAATTTGATCACACTAGACCCCACTGGGAGCAGTGTGGCAATTCGAAGTATTCAATATATTATTTTTAATATCTGATGTCTGCCAGAACGTTTACGACGAACTGCTGGGGGCTTAGTCCTGGTAGATTACGCTGCGTATACTTTGTCATGCATGTGAATAGGATATATCGAGCCTGCAAGACCAATATAATCCAAACCTCTGCTTGGCGAATGTCCCGTTTATATCTTGTGTCCAACTGCAGTGATGTAATAAAATGGTGTGTTCAGCGGTGAAATGCAGAACGTTCATTGGGCTCTTGTACTGCTCACTATGGCTGTTCAATTACAACCGGACATTGACTGGCTTACTACTATTATTTTCTGTTCGATGAAAGCGAAAGGTGGTAATTTAAACATTGCCGTCAAGTGGTCCATGACCCAACTATATTTGACCGGTCAAAAGCATATACCGCGGTCAAAATGACAGGCCTCATGAAATCCCCATATCCTATTGTGTGAAATGCGTTTGTCGACGCCTCGTCGCACCCGTGGATTCGGTTTCCCTTGTCACGGGTCAGACTTTTGTTTACGAAAGCTTTCCACACGATATTGCCTCGCGACTCGATAGTCTCATGGTATGTTAATTTCGCCCTTTTTCTGAGGTTCAAGGGTTTTTATAAAAACCAATGTACGAATTCCCTTTTCGGTGCTTTAGAGTGTGATATGTGATTTTTCAAACAAAAAGCAGCGTCGTGAGAAAGTAGTAATTTATAGAATTCCCAGTCTGAAATTTTATATCCAAAAATGTTTTGTTATGCATAAGTTACTAATAGATCGCGCCGTTGAGGCTCGTTCCATCTGTGGCTCATGGTTAACGGGATAAATATCTGATAGAATTGGTCTACTCTGTTTATTGTTTATTTTTTGAAAATCGATACTCCCACTATTTGCCTAATAGTCATAATTTAATGCCGTAAACGTGATTTTACTACCAATCTGTCTAAATATAAAGTTGCGCACCTGCCTGAATGGTTGTACTTATCGGGTCAATTTCATCTCTCTCTGCAGAATGTGGCGCAGGGTGTGTTGTGGGTGTGTTCCTAAATACTTGCGAGGCTTACACGTTGAGAGAGATCAGCACATTTTCTATTTGTCGAGCATGAGCTACAGATGGACTTAGCTACTGAATTTAGCCTTCAATTGGGTTGTTTCAATGAATAACAGTAGATTATTAAGTAAAATATTTTTCCGGGGTTATTTTTTATGATGTATGCAAAATGCAAATGGCCAAATGTGAAAATTAAACCAAACGACTTATAAGAATCAAACATGGCCCTCATTTTCAAGAAAAATTTGATTCAATCTTTCCTTTTTCAAATAAGGTTTCATTTATAACGAAACGGAGGAATCTGTGGCTTCATTAGATTCCTGAAAGGGTTGCCTGATTGACTAAAAGCGGCCCAGCATCTTTCCATCTCACGTCTACATATAAATGATGCTTTTTCCTTTTCAGACCATTTCAGACATTCGCCAACTTTCGGCGATATTCTCAATAAATTCGAAGATACGTCTGATTTCGATGTCGTGCATCCTGTCAGATTGGATGATAATGGAAGATTTCTCACGCACGACGTCCATTACTTTAGCAAAATCCATGAATCAAAAAAACATTCACGCAGACGACGTCATACACACGAACATTTATCACACAAAGCTGCTCCTAGACTATTGTATAAAATTCCTCGCGGGGATCATATCATAACACTCAATTTGACCGAAAATCCTTTGCTAATACCTGAAGATTTTGTCATTGAAAGAATAAAAACGACAAACTCATCCGGAGGCGACTCCATGACGTCATCTCTCAGCAAGGGAACTCAATGGCCCTGTCACTTTCGAGGACATGTGGAAGGACAACACAATTCAAGAGTGGCCCTCTCGACTTGCAACGGTCTGGTGAGTTTATATCCACAAATATTAATTCACCGCAGTCTCAATGTCAATTGTGTTATATACCACAAAGCCTTGGAATATTACTGAGATTTTTGATACCTGGCTTGTTATGATTTTCAAATTTTCGTCAACTTAAATGGATTTTTGAAGACATCGGAAAGTTTTTAATTGTCTGGGATTGATACAATTTTGTTTATTTAGATGTCATTAAATAGAAAAAAAATTTTACTCTATCATTAACTACCTATTTTATGGTAGATAAGACAAGTAATATCGGAAGCGCGAAAAATTTCCACAAATGAAATTTGAGGTCTTGAAACTGGTTAAAAAATATCAAAAAACTATTGCAAACCGAAGGGGCGCAAACGTGTTAGATTACCTTGCGCTTTAATGAACCTGACATGTCATTACTCAATTTATTTAGTTAGTGAGGGGAGCGTGGCTCCTACGCCTTGTGGTACCTAGTATCTCCTTCTCATCGTGTCTTTACTGAGCGCAGAAAAATGACGAAAAATACATTTAGAACGCTTAGAAGACATTTTACCTACGCATGGGAATACTACTATTCATAAATACGCCAGTGAATTTAATTGTTGTTGGATTATCCGACCCCAGCCTGGAAAATTTCTCAAGTGTTTTCAATATAAATTAACGACGAGGTTAAGTTCCGCTGATTAGGCGCTTAAGCAATTGAATCGGACCACCAGGGGTTTGCAAACAGATGGAAACTTTAATCAACCGTGTCTCAAGTTTAATGAAATTTGTCCACAATGATTTTTATCTCTATATTTAATTAAGTGCTTAGCAAAGTGATGTCTAATCAAAATTGCAATTTTCGACGCTGTATCAAGCATACTTATTGTGAAGGCTGGGCCACAGTTGGACCGCGCCTAGTCGGCGCGATCCATCGGTGGCCCGTACTTTACAAAACTTCCTGCATATTTTCTGTAATTGGGTTTGTTTGGACTCTGGCATGCTCCAGATGAATTATTTCGCATCAGCAAAATAATAAACAACGTTGTTGTGCTGTCAAGCACTGTATATGTTCAATAATAGTTGGGATTTGTGGATGCAATGCCGTTACTCTATAAGAGAAGGGAATGTATTTGACAGGAATGTTTTTTTGACAAAGAAACCTATTTTTTGCCACACCGTATTGTAGACTTATACGCCTAAAAATCTTGAAACTTGAAACTTTGAAAGCGTATCCTATTTTAAACAGCGATCTTACAATCAACGTCAATGTAGCATAAATGTACTTCGGTAATAATGAGCCGAACGAGTTGTCTGCCTATTATCCCGAATTGCTTCGACCTTTTTTTCTCATAATGTTTACGTTTTCTGGGTATTTCATCCACAAATCCAATTTTGATTATCGAAAACTGGCGATGATGAAAAATAGCGATTCGAGAAAATTATTTAATTTCAATAGCAAACCGCAAATATGTGAGTACAAAGAGGACCAGGCCTGGAGTTTATTAAACTTTTTATGATCATTTGTCACATGTAAATACTTACATTGTGTAGGTTTGTTTATAAGATGGTATATTGTGGATTGTAATAAAATATAGCCTTTTGCTGTATCATAAAAAATCATGCAATATTATCCCAATTTCCGGTGTTTTATGCTATCGTTGTATTATTACCACCCAATAAGCAAAGTTTGTAAACGTGCCTATGAGAAACTTGATTTTGGCTGGTAAAAGAAGAAAGGGGTTTTTAGTATTTTGATTAGAGGTGATATCGTTTTTCGATTATTCTTAAAAGATTCATTCTGTATTGGAATCATGATATTATAAATTTTATGGTGTGAAATTTGACATAAATCCGGACCTTACTATAAATTAAGGCCATATACAAACAAGTTCGCGTATTTTGAATGGTGAAAGATTATTTAATTTTTACAGCGATTTTCCAATACCGTTCAGGTAAAATTACCTATAATGACAACCACAGCGTAACAAGGCCTGGGCGAAATCGAAACATTTGGAATTGTAATCTAATATGGATAATTTTTGTGAATCGAATCGAATCATCAATTCCATGTAGATAACAAAATCCCCTTGTTGCTATTGCAACTTTTCTCCATTGTGAAAATCGAAAAAATTAGTTGTCATGAATTACTAGTGTGGAACTAATGTTACTAATGTTACAGACTGAAAGGTAGTTAATGCATTTGTAATTCCCACTCCATGTCTAAGATTGAGATTTTGGTCATAGTGATTGAATTTTTTTTAAAATGAAAACTCCACTCCACACAGCAAGTTTTTGTTCCGATGAACGATACATAATTAATTCGAATAATTTGCGTCCTGGATCGATACGAATAACAAAACCATATTGCCCGGCCCTGAGGATGGCCCATACTTGACAAAACATGTTGACGCAAAATTTCTCAATTGAAACAAATTTTGTCTGAAAATACGCTGAATGAAATGGAGATTTATGATTGTCCGTCATTTTGGCACGTCACGCCAAGCGTAGTTAGCTCTAAAAGTCCGCCAGTTTGAAAATGTAACTAGGTTATTTCATTGTAGTTCACCTAATTTTGTGGAAAATCGTTACTTTACCCGGTCCGAGTAATAACTAGCTTGCGCTCTCTACCGTTATAGTTTTCTTAAATGTCAACTTACCGCATGGATAGAAATCATATGTTTCATCAGCGTATTGCTTAGCCGCGATGTCCATGTGCGTTGAAAAAAAAATTTCAGATATGACTGGAAATTTTGCGTCTCAAGATCGGTTTCCTGCTACGGTATTAACAAAACACTCTTGACAAAAATCTTGTAGATTTTCTAAGCGTCTCTCGACGACTCATTCGAAATACCTCAAGAATTTTCAATACGCACTTGAAAAAATTGTAACTTACGAACACGCTATGCGGCAAATGTTGACAAATCTATGTATTTTTACGGTAAATTATAAATTCAATTAATCATTGTTAAAAAGTGGTGAATTGTAAGAGTATATACGCAAAGGTTCCATCTAACTTAGATTGAGGGATATTATATGGTAAAAATGGAATGTGTATAGCTCACATGTCATCACACATAAAAAAATTTTCTTGTATAAAGCCTTGTCGGCACGACTACTCAGTGACCCTACCCTCACTGGGCGGAAGTTCTTAAATCTAAATAAGGCGGAAATAAAAAATTATGATCGAAATTCCTTTTCATCTTTTAAAGCAGCCGCGCGAAAGAATGCTCATTTTTGCGAAAAGTTATAAGTCGAGACAGAAAAAACTAAAACGTAAACAGAAACGGATTTTCGCTGGAGGCAATTGTGAAGTACAGAATTAGGAATTAAATATCTGGAACGATTTCGTGATTTCTTAATATATATACGTTTGGAATGATGCAGTTGAAATAACATCCCCACATACGCATCGATGTATTGGTTGGTATTGGTAAAGATTTCAGGATAGCGGTACATCGTTGCCCTGTCGCAGAACTTTTACATCAAAGTATGTTTTGTCAAGTATGAGTCACTGATGGAGCGTGCCGCAGAGGTACGGTCCATCTTTGGCTCATACTTGACAAAATTGAAATTTTGATTGGGTGTCCTTGACTCTTTATTAGTATTACTTTATACATTCTTTACGAGATTCCAATTCCATGAATAGTTAAATCGCACAAAATATTTTATATTTGATGACTCAAACGCGAAATTCTTACTATCACAGACTTTGTTAATATTTGCCTTTGTTCAACGAGGCATTTTATGCACTGGGCTCATTAGGAATGAGCAATGGACAGGTATTATCTATTGCACATGCTTGACAAAATATACAAAATATTTTACTATGCGACCTCATGTACGCGTGGTGTAAAATAGGAAAAGGTTGATCAGACTGCATTGTTTGATAAAGGCCTATATTTGAGTTTTAAGGCGAGTCGCATACGTTCTCGAATGCTCTCAAGCACATTAAATTCCTATCGAAATTGAGCATTTCATTTGGAATGGTATGCGTTATCAGACTTTCATTAAACCAATGTCATATTCAAGTCATATTTGGAAATGCATTGGGATTTATATATTGTCATTATGTAATATCGCCGTCTAACATAAACAAATGCACTTATGTTTTAAATTTTTTTCAAAAAAATTAATCCCGTTATAATTCTTTCTTGTGTGCCAGTGGTCGTGTGTACAATATACGTTTAAAAAATCTTCAAAGGAATTTCGGAGCCCTGTGTGCATTTATAAGGCTTATCTTGGCAGCTAGAGATGAGTTATATTATCAAATTAACGTTACATTTCTTTTTATAAAATTGGAACGTTATGTAAACTCAAAAGAAACTTTCCAACGAATCTTACAAATTGAATATTGCCAAATATAATTTTCATTGCATATTGCAGTTTTAAACATGAATGAATAATGACAGCCTCAAATATTTGGATATACAACCCCTATCAGGCTCAGCAATTTTTTGATGCCCCGAAGTTGCACAGACATTTCGAAAATATCAAAGTTCAAATATCAAAGCGTTTGGTAGAGCAATCTTCAATTTTGGTCGATATTGGCCCGGCTCTGCCCAAATGCAGTATATGAGTGTTTTTGTACTCAAATATAAAATATTTACGAAACTTTGCGTTCGCTTCCATAATAATCAAGTGTTTGACAATTTTCTTACTATTGGCCAAACAGAATAATTCTCCTTTTGAACCTATCAAGCCCGAATCATGGATGGATCCCGCCACCAAGGCGCGGTCCATCCGTGACTCGTGCATGACAAAATTAATTTTTCATCGTTGTGATTCTGGGTCGAATAGTTTGCTTACTACGGTCAAGCTAACAAACCATATTTGTTAATCGTGTTAGATTATAATGCTGTAAGCAACACTTTGTAAATCTACTTGCTTTCTCTTAATGTCCAAATCCTATGTTTCACAAATTTTGATAGATTTGCAATAGAAACGCAGAGGAATGTATTACTTACTGGTAGGATAGACGTTTCAAACTGTAGACCCTCTGTGGATGTAGATCATACTTGATAAGTAAACGATACTTTAAAACAGTCAAATAACAGTGACGTAACTTTTGTGAGCGAAAACTCCAAAATTTGGGTCCATTTTACGCATTTCTCTTACTTTGACCGACACATACGGAAAATAATCTGTTTGGTTAATATGTTTACAAAATAGGCGTAATCGGAATCCAATATACAAAGATTTTTAAATGTTGGCACACGACAAACATGATATATATACTCCAGTTTAGTTTTCTTCAATTTTTGCCATGTCGAATTGTAAAACTATTTTGCATCAATTCCACGAAGTAAAGGTTTATATCCTCCGAATTTAGTTAGGTATAGGGCTGGGCATAACCGGAATATTTGAAATTCGAATCTGATTTGGTTATTTTTTTAAAATCGGATCGAATCGAATCATCTTACTATTACTATTATTGTCTCCATTATGATATTTGAGAAATTTACAGTTACGAATTACAAATATTGGCTTAAGCAGACATAAAGTAATATATTTTCCATTGCACCAAGGTCAAAGAACGAAAATTTTCATTTTAACGACGAAATCCAATCGATTTTGGTAAATTTGGACCAAAATCGATTGCATTTCGTCGTTAAACTTGAAAAATTTCACTTCATTAAGCAAGTTTTCGTTCCTATGACTGATTCACTATCGATTCGACTAATCTGTACTTCGAATCGATTCGAATAAGCAAATCGAATTGCCCGGCCCTAGTTAATTTCTCATTTGCATTTTACCTGAATTATCGGTCTATCTCAAAATTTGAGCTCTCACGATCCAGTTCCGTTTTTCCATGTTTAAATGTGACAATAGCACAAAATAAACGTTTGAATATTTTATATACTCGTTCGCTGGTATTTTTTACTGTTACCGTTACTATTGAGAAGATGTAAGCATCGTTAACGTGAAGTAGTGATTTTCTTGTAGAATCGAGAACTTGGTGAATCCCATTGCACATATTTTGAGAGGGAAGCTTTTTCTGCGTAATCTGTTTTGCTGTACTGCATTGGTTCTTTTTGTTTTTAATTGTCGATTACCCACTAAGTATTAATAAATATGCAACTGAAACGGTACATAGATACATAGGACAATATTTCTGTTCTTGGCTTAGCAAAACAAATAAAAAAGGTAGCATAATCATGAAAAACGTTCGAAAAATTATTTTACGCTACCATTCTAATTTTTAAATATGTTTAGATGGGTATATATTGAACACAATGGTGATTTTTCTGAACATTTAATTAAAACAAAACAAAAAATAAATTTTCAAACGGTTTTTCTATAAACCATGTTTTCCAAAAAAAATAATCAGGTCAGAAATTATTTTTTGTCCAGCTTGCGCCACAGATGTCCTTGTCACACACTTAACAAAAGGTGTTTTGACGTATTTCTCCGATTGGGAATCTTGGCAGTCTAATTCATCGGCTTGCCACACTGTAACAAAGGTACTGTAAATTTACTGGTCATTTGCAGTAATTGCAAAGTTAAAAATGTTTATGAGTTTCATACCAATTATGGACTGTTAATGGACCGCCCCTTTGTGGTGCGTTCCATCAACACTCGATATTTGACCAAAAAAGTCAATTTTGAATTTTTTTTTAATACTGTCAAGTAAATTACTGTCAAAGGCAAGTGATTTTGTTGCATTTTTGTTACAGTGCATCAGGGCCATCGTTTTACCCATCAATCCAAAGCGATCGACATGTTACGAGCATGGATCGTTGGCTGAGAACATGAAATGTTTTTTGACAGTAAATTTATCAAAAATATGTTTTTAATAAATAACTTTGAAAAACAACTTTTTTGATAACCGAACACACAAAGTTAAATTCTTTGTTCTCGGCGCGGGTCATGTATTTTATTTAAAGCGGAAACGTACAAATATCAGATCTTTTTAATATACACACCCATTGATGACAGACTCTACTTGATTCGTCGATAAAATCTAAGCCTAAACCGGAAACTGAATGTCAATGACAAGCCGCGTTTGCATTTGAATGAATGGTTTTTATCAACTTAACAACTTGAATTTGTTTGATGACATAGGAAATCATTGGTGGTTCGTTTCTTGTGAAGGAAGGTTCATATCTACACTTCAAATCCTGAATTCCAAATAACTGATTCCTCATAAATCCATCTAAAAACATCACACATTCCTCCATTTTTTTTATTGGCGCGCAAAAAAATGTGCTTTTTTGGTCTTTTTGGGGAAAAAAAAACAAAAATCGATAACAAAAATAATTTCGCCCCGAAGGCGCGAACAAGATTTACATATTATGATGACATTTTTTCTGATAAACAGAAATCTTTGGAGCATAATAGAACTTGAGTTGAGTTGAATTTCCGTGTCAAGTTTGAGCCGACTATCGCGACGTGTGTGGTTGTGTGACCAGACATAAGTTTGCGACTTTTTCGAAATTTCAAACCAAATCGTAGATCACTTGTCGTAATTACTTGTTGTAATAACATCGATAAGGATGTGAATATGTCTGGTAGACGTTGACTCATATTTTGGGGTCCTATTTTTAGCTTCATGCTTTTGTGAAGATCTTTCATTTCCATTATCGCCTGCTGCAAATAAAAGTAAACTTGTATATGCAAATATTTTCCCTAGTTGCAATTGTTGGCATCTAGGTTAAATATCTCGGGTTCAAGTCAAGGTAAGTCCGGTTAGTTAACCCTTGACCATCACTCAACCTAGTAACTAAAATCTTGGGTTTGTCTGGTTTAACCTACTGGTATAAAAAATATTTTGTCCGAAATTTTTTGTCAAGTTCACGTCACTGACGCCGAGACAAGAAGCGCTCCATCTGTCACTCATGCTTGATCAAACTAAATTTCAGATTGGGTAGACCTCTAATTTTCCACACCTTCTTTGTAAGTATAGGAATATACGCTTAACCTTTTTTCCTATCAATCCTTTCAGTAAGTACTTCATTTCAAAACTAATTTTCAAGAGGAATCGTTTGCTTTTCTGAACAGAGTTTAAATAGAACTACAATGTGGTTTTTCCGGAAAACGCTATTCAATAAAGCATAATCCAGATGTTGAAATGTAATTGGCTATCGCACATTATTTTTGTTCTGCCAGTCATGTTTTTGAAATTCTGAGTTAACACTTGTCTTCGGAGGTGGCGGAAGAACTCTAACATTTGGGGGGTCTGACTTGTCGACGAAAAAAGAAATTGGTAGTTTAACGAAAATTTTAGTGTCATTTTGCAAAAAGGCACACTTGTAACTGAAAAGCATGTTCCCATGAAATAATTTGGTGGTAAAACGTAGGTAAGATTAAAAAAAAAGAAAAATTAGCAACGTTCTGTAATTTCATCCGTATTTTTGCTGATTTAGGGTGGGATCTTCCTAATATTTTGCATTGGGTCGGACATTCGAGGGGGTACAGGTTGGGGTATACCATGTCAACAAATTGTCGAGAATGAAATTTTCGCATAAATGTTAACCGTAGGTATTTAAAACGCGTCTCACAACCTTACTTTATTATTGAGTGCAATACATTTTAGATCCTGTCGCGACACTGCAATTAGCTAATGTGGAAGTCACGTCGGACATTCAAGCGTTATAAATAATGCATAAATATGCGAATATATTAATAATTTTTTTAAACTTTGTGATTCAAATTATTTCAACGGCCGCGGCTTTGGTGATGTCGGTTCGGTGCGACTCATCTTTGCCTCTTTTGCGACAATATAGAATACCGATCCATCCGTGACTTAGTCACGGTCATATTATGATAATATAATATATTCCAACTTTGAACTGAAGGTATAAATTGATAAATATTGGATTTAGCAAGCTTCAACGAGCAATAGGATTTCCGGGCCTATTAAAGTATTTGATATATCGCGTGGTCAATTGTGTAGAAAATCCTTCTATTATTATATTATAGCCCATTTCGATAGCATTCTATATCCAACCCTAGGCGTTCGCAGATCAGCACCAAAAATAGATCAGCCGTCAAATTGTTTTCAGCTTTTTTTATTTTAATACTGTGCCAATATATATTTTTTTACTGTAAAAAATCTTGGTTTTGATAATTTCCCCAATACAATTCATATGCGTAAGTGACACACTTTACTGAAACTGTCTTTTATGTTCATACTCTTGAATAGGATTATAGTACTTATGAAGAAGTGGGGTATACTTGATATTTCTGCTTGATCAGCTGCCATAATCTTATTCCAATCTGACACTTCATTTTGTCAGGCATGAGCCATTCAGTCGACATCCATCTCGTGATACAACGATTGTCTAGAAAACGCAAAAGCTTCTGGGATTGGGATCGCAATGATATGTATGTGACACATACGGGCGATGGCAAAACATACCGATTTATTCTGCTTAGGATAGAGGCATAAAGAGACTTCTTTAGTTACCTTGATCGTATCTCTCGGTATATGTGTTCATTAAATAGGTTTATCTTCAAATTTCCGAATTTTGATTTTCACGAAATGTAGTAGATTCTACTACAGTGGATAGTTCATTGCTGTACAGGATTTGGACTTCTAAATAAAATTTCTTCAGCGTCCCTCCAAACTATGATTGCTGTCGTTTTTGCGGCAATTCAAATTTAATATAATCTGAATATTTGTAAGAAAAGCATTGTTTTATGGTGCCTTTTTATTTCCCAAGCAAGTTCCACTGGTGGGCCGGAACTTAAGCACGATCCATTATTGACCCATTGTTGGTAAAACAAGTTTTTCGAATCAAATTAGCGGTAACGAGTTTTCTTTAAAATGGAGGCCCATATACAATGGTTATCATGTTGGCATCGTCTTTTGAAGATCTCGGGTGCTCGACACTCAACCCACGGTGTAATACCTTTGGTAGCCTAAGCCGAACCGGAAAGATTAAATCTTTCCAACAACACAAACCCTGTCCGTCTATAGGTGGCTTCTGGTACAGGGCATTGTCTAGGCGATCCCTCCAAAGAGTGGATGAAAAAATTACAACAAGGACGATTGGTTTAATCCAGTTTGTAATTTTCATTTCAGACCGGTCTCCTAATCACAGAAGAAGGGGATTTCTTTATAGAACCAATACGGGATTCTACTCAATTTACATCTTCTTCTGATGTTGATCCAAGATCTCAAGCTCACAAAATATACAGGCGAGATTTATCTTCAATATTGGACAAATCTGAACCGATGATGCATTATGAAAAACTTGTCCATGATGATGAACTCGCACGATCGAAACGTAAGTATATATCATGCTTTTGTATAAGTGATGGAGTGTGAGTGCGGGATATACCCAATTGGAAATAAATCGTCAACATAGCTTTTGTTAAGGCTGTTTGACAAAATGAAATTTATGATGGGGTAGAAAGATAAATCAGTCAGTAAACCTGGTTTAACCGGCCATCAAGAAAGTAATAACCGATAAATCAAAACTTTTATTTTGTCACAATATGATGTAGCCGCTTATGATTAAAATAATACTATGTTTTAAAAAATAGAAAACTGTGTGGGTAATATTTCTCTGTAAAACAGTTGTTTAATATAAAACTTTTTGTCCCATTTTTTTTTCTAGAAATAAATATTGTTGTATAATTCAAATTTATGAAGTAATTTTTTACTTTCAATTTCCAGATACTAATCATGACTTTGTCGAGAGTCAGACAGACGCAACTGATGTTGAATCTGAACAAATGGATATTTGGTCTGCAATATTTGATGAACCACACGAAAAAGAATTCTGCGGTGTCTCAGGTACGGAAATTTATTGGGGTATTAGCAAAAATTAATTCCATTTTATAACCATTCTTGTAACTTAATATTACAATTAGAAGTTTAATGATTAAGTGATCGTGCCGATGTAACACTAATATCAAAGAGCTATAAAATAATAATTACGAACCGGTCAGAAAACAATCCACACCGAACCGAGCTTAACCATTAGATTATCCGGTATAGTAGACTGTATATTGTAGTTTGAGAGGTAAACCCCGCGCTTATTTCCACACTACGAGACGTTATCAATCATCGATTCGAACTTGTTGAAACAGTTTTAACTGAATCTTTGTTTCTTAATGTGAAACAGTTCCGGTGCTTTGTTCCTACTTTTGTTAATGTTAAACTTGAATGGCAATAGGCGAATGTTTTATATAAATCGTCTCTGATGATGTCGCTGCGTAAAAGTTTGGATTCTTTCCAATCAAATCAGTCAGCTATGTTGTTAAGCGACAGCTGGCTTGGTCAAACCTACGTCAAATGCAAGACCACGGTATGGAGAGTGGGCTTAGAGGAAAACAACAATATTAACCTATACGTTCGGGGAGAGCAATGTTTACTGATTCTCCCCTCTCCTCACACAGACACACACACATGGGTTCTATTATTAGTTTAGTTTAAACGGTTTCAAAAACCACTATATGATTAGAACAATGTTTCAACATTTGAGACAAACGAAATTACTGATATTTGACCGTATTTTGCAGCAAAGTCATAATTTGTGTCAAATTTTACAACGTAAAAATCATGATATATACCAAATTTCGCAACGTGAAAATCATGATATATGCCAAATTTTACAACGTAAAATTTGGCATATAACACGATTTTACCTCGACGTGAATCAGTTCAAAAATTATTAAAAAACTAGATTACGGTATTTTCAATCCAAATATGACTATTCGAATGATGACATCCCTAACATACATATATATTCATACACACAGCCAGGCACAAGCCAAATCCAAAAAATAATTTGGCATTTTGGTGAGGAATGTGAGGAACCAAAATAAGATATATCTATACTTTCGATCAGGCGCAGATCATTGGTCAGTCAGTTTTATGTGACCAAGCCAGATATAGAAATATTTTTTAGAATGGATTATCCACAAATAAATCTAGACACAAAACCGCAAACTTTATCAAATGGTAAGAAATTTACTTATTATCTTATGTTCATTTTCCAACTTAATATTAGTAAACGGTCATTCTTTATCAAATGGTCAACAGAATCTTTGTAAGTTGGACAATGATTGACAAATCTTCTTCTTTCATCCGGTGACAAGAAAATCCTGATAAGATGGTTGGTTAAGCTCGCGTCTTATCATAAATGTCCCATTTTGACTGGTCAGTGGTCACTAATCTGAACAAACGCCAGACTAGACAGCACACAAAAAAAAAAATCACTTTCTATGGTAAATCCTCTTAGCGCGTCAGTATTATTGTGTAAAACGACTTGAAATTTTGCCAAGTATGGATTCTAGATGGACCGCGCCTGATAGGCGTGTTCCATCAACACCCCATGCTTGTCAAAACATGTATTTTAATGATTTTACCGTGTTCACTTACTTTGAAATTTTTCCTAATTTTCCACATATTCTTTGTAAATATGAAATATCCGCTTAACCACTTTTCCTATCAATCCTTTCAGCAAGTACTTCACATCAAAACTTGGTTATCTGGGTTAATGGGTGACATGGGATATGCACTTATATCTATTACTCATTCAGCCTACTTACTGTTATCTTTTTGCGGTTTGACTTGAGAATGCTGAATAAAGTGTAAATTGGAATGCTGACAGCTCAAATTGTCTCACTATTTGTTTTTTGTTTTGTTTAATATTGCCCAGTAAAAGTAAAACTGTCCCAGTAAAAATTATCAACCCAAAACATTCCACTTCGAACACTTCATCTTTGTATATTTCTGGCAACGTTTTTGGTCAGGCCCAGCCTGAACGTATTTGGATAAATATGGCTTACTAATGTGATGGGATGCCTACGCACGATTCATCTGTGGCACATGCTTGACATGAGTAAATTTCTACCGAGGATGTAGTTTGATTTCATTTCATATTATTGTATGCGCGCTTTAGAATAGTCTTAACGTATTCCTGCGTGTCATAAGAGGGGACTAAAAGCAAACAAAGAAGTGGTCGATGGTTTTACCACCACCCAGAGCAGACGCACTGCAGTTCCGTTTGGAATGTTTTCCGTTTAGACTACAGTTGCTGGTTATAATCTTTTAGCAGCTCTTGGGTATTATGTGAACGTTTGTTGTTTGCTTTTAGGCGCTGCTTTCGGCCTTGTTCAGGGTGAATTTTTTTAAAAAAAACTTAGATCACCTTATTATGAAATATATCACACCTTAACTTTAAGTTAAACAATTTAGGTGCAAAATATAAACTCTCGTAAAAAATAAAAAAATTTATTTTTGATAACGGTAAAGTCTTCTGAAAGCTGTAGATGTGTCCAGACTTTAGTTCAAACCCTTTTTGACATTGAGTTGACATTGTCCTTGAACTTAGAAAAACTTTGGTCGTAAAATTGGAAATTAGCTCTAATGTCACTACGTTTGGAGAGTGTCATTGATTTTAATTTGCGTTTTTTATGTCGCAGTTTTGGAGATAAAACATGTTATAACGCCCATTAATCTTAAAAATAGGATCCATTGTTTTTATTTTCGAAAACCGAATTTTATCCTTATTCAAATTTATCTTGCTCCCGTAGTGCCAAACGAAAACCAAAATTATATGCCGGGTCGAGTGACTCATTACTTAATCAAACAAAGGATTTGGGCTATTTCCCTTCAATCATAACTTTTAGTGATCGTTATTGGGATCCTTACATTTCTGAATAGAGGATTGTTTTTGCTGCGCTCCATGATTTGCTAAGCATGGGCACTGATGGATAGGGCCGTTGAGTGGTCCATGCTCAATTGAAAAGTATTTCGAATCGGTTGTAGTTACTTGAATGGAATGAAATTTAGACGAATGGGGTATTATTATACAGTACAGAATAAACCACACGTCGAGTATAAGAGTCTAAATCTGCGTATTCTGAAAGCTTGATAGATTCAATCAGATTAACGTCCAGACGTTATTTTTGACTCATTTAAATGGATAACATTCACCAGCGTATTTAAAAAATTTTAAACGGGAATTAAAGAGGGTGTATTTGAAAAATTAAATTGATCAAATTATAACGTCATGGTGAGCGGTGCAGGCGAAAAATAATGACTAAAACTTAAAGAGCCAAAAGACATTTTTTTAGAGACGAATTGTGCAGTTTTTGTTGGCGATGGCGTGACGACTCATCCCCTAAGTTACAATGTATCACCTTGAACGTAGACTGTAACCTCGAGCTTTCAGATCGTTAGAACTTGTGTTAGAACTGATAATCACGGACCCTCTCTCCAAGCTTATGCATTCAACACGTTTTGTGTATTTTAAAGATGCACGCTGTGAACAGAGCATATGAGGCAAATTCATTTATTTTTGCCAAATACAACTATTTCTTCTCCGTATACAGATACAAACCGCAAATATCGAAGAATCATAAGAAAACGAGAGCAATGGGAAGCCAAACGTGAAAGTGGAAGTTCGGGAAATGAACGACCTCGTGACGGCGGTTCAAGCGAGGGATCCCGGCGACGTTCAAGAAGATCTGTCAGTGTTAAAAGAATGATTGAAATGTTGGTTGTAGTTGATAAAAAGATGGTTGAACATTACGAAGCAAATGAAAACGGTGGTGTCGAGAGATACGTGTTAACCATTATTAACATGGTGAGATATTTTGCTCTTTATTGTCGAAAAGTTTATACAAAGAGAAACGCTCAACGTTAATTTCTCACGGTTGGACCACTGCTCGATCATGTCACTTGGGCCTGGTCTATCTGTGGTTCATGATCGACAAATACAATTCTGAAATTCATGCTCTATCTATGCCTTCTTAAACTTTTTGTTCAATCGAGAAGTCAAAGACAAAAATAGCTTTTCCGTATCTAACAAATCTTATGCATCATCTACCTTTTCACTTCCAAGACTACTTTCGATTTTGAGTTTTTGTATTACCTCATCTAATGGCTAATGCATAATTGACATACATAATTCTGTATGTATACTTCATTTATTTTTCCCAAACACAGTAGTAGAATTCCCCGCATTTCGGGCCGGATATCGATTTCAAATTTTTCGTTTTTTTTCATCTGTAAAATATAGATGTGTTCCTTGACAAAATTTATTAATTTGCCGGTCCCGTTTTATATTAGTTGCAATTGTGCTAATCGACCAAATCGGTCATAGAAGATAGAGAGCATTACTTTGTGGACAAATTCTGATCTTTGCTCCAAACTTCTAAATAAATAAAGAAATAAAGTTTTTGTCAGTGCGAAGCAAGACTCGGAATTTGTTTATTTAGTCTTTAATTTTGCGACTATATCCTTGCATTCAACACATACGAATCCGCTAACAAAAAGGAATAGGAGAAGGATAAGTAGTTAGTCCATGTTACCCTGATCAATAGCATTTCCTTTTTTTGGTTATTCAATTCAGAAATTAAATTTTGTCAAACATGTGCCACAGATGTTACGCATAGGTTTTTCACCTTGAGTGAGTTACCGCAAAATTGTATATAAACACCCAACGTTTCAAATCTATATTGCCAACAAAAAACACTATTTCACCGTAAATTGCCCATTTTGGTCGCTTACGAAACACAATTTTCTACGAGAATACAGTATTGATGATCTTGACAGATAGCTCGTGAGAGTTCAATTTCATCCTTTCGTCAACAAAGACGTACATATTGTATTTCGCAAACAAATCAAAATATTTCAGTTGCAACAGACCGTTGCAGTTTATTTTCAATGTCTTAAAATGTGTTTAGAGGTTGTGAGTCAATATATGATTGACAGATTTGTGGTCTTTCTGTTCGGTTTTGAACTTGCATTCTGCTCTCCTTGGTAACGTTCGCTGTGACTCAGTCGTCAGTTATCACTAAACAACTTCTAACCTCCAGAGTTTATATTACTATCTATTAATGGTATTATTTGGGAAATATTAAAGATGTTCTGGTTAGTCAGGTTACATTTGTTGAAATTCACTCTGAGAGAATCGAAAGCAGAGTCTGAAAAGAATCAACGAACAAACCCGATCGCCGGGGCAGAATCGAGGAGACAGGGCTCTCAAAGAGGCATAAAAAATATTTGGGGGCTTGTATTGCGCCCTCGGCGCGCAAATTATTACATGAAAAAAAATATCTTTCATTTCTTATGTTAACAATGGGGAACATACTCATTTTCGATAAGTTCCCTCCATGTTTAATTTTATATGTCTAATCACGTGTTCTCTCGATTTCTAGGTTTCTGAAATATTTCATGAAGCAAGTATTGGAAATTCTCTTGAAATCAGTTTAGTTCGACTCATACTACTAGAAGATGAAAAGGTATTAATGTTTGTTTCTCTTCGCGTTAGGAATTTTTATTTTGTCAAGTATTTGCCACAAATGTGGTGCGATCCATCTGTGACGTAAGTCATCGAAGTGACATGGTTCCCTTTTATTTAGACTCGGGATTTTTTTTTTTTGGAGGGGAGCGGTTCGATACATTCAGCTGTTTATGTGTCCAGGCCATCATTGTTTCACAGGTCCGTATTATACTCGGTACAGTGCCACAGATGCGCTGTCCATCCTAATCTTGCGTTTCAGAACAAAGTTCAGGAATTCAGTAATTGCAATATAAATTAATGAGATAGAGAAAAACGTTACGTTGACGCATATGCGTTTTTTACATTAACCCTCTCATTCATAGAGCCATGAAACTATTTTTAGGCTCGTTGAACGTTTTAATCAATTTTACTCCAATCTCGTTAAAAGGGAGAATATGATATTTTCAAGCCCAATGGAACACACATTAAGCAAACCTTATTCAGGTCAGACCGGGAGAATGTCAGAGACACTGCTTTTCAACACCCGAAAAAATGATTTCCATCAAAAGAAAATTCAGCAAATAAGCAAATTTTCAAATAGATTTAAATGTCCCTTTGTGAGTATCTGGTAGTAAACAAACTCAATAAAAAGCTCCAAAATCACCAAAACTGTTATTTCATAGCAGTTTTGATGATTTTGCAGCCTTTTTGTCTATCTGACGAAAATGACAGTAGCACTTTTGACGCCCGAAGAAAACAAAGATTCTGTTAACTAGAATTTCCAGACTTTTCTTGCTTTATATTATCAAGAGTCGAGTACTGTCCCATTTTGGTTGAAAATATTATTCAATTTTACATGTCCAAAACCTTCAAACGTTTAGTCTTTGTCTAAACATTGAAAATAAAATAATTTATCATATTATCAATACCTGTTGAACTACATGCATGATATGGCCAACTGCGCCTTTAATAAATTATCCTACAAAAATTTGATGCGGTATTCGGCGTGAAAACCCGCAACCCGCACGAATATGTGTCACGAAAAACTCTCGTTTATTATTTTAATAAATTTCATGGTTTTATATCTTCACGTAAATGTTCCGCTAAACCACAACAATCGAGCCCGTGGGAAACATTCTTTCATTTTGCCACAAGAAAGCGACGAATTTGTTCAAGTATCTTATTTCACAAAGAAAGTGCAGAGTTTATTACCCGAAGTCCAAATTTCGAAAGCAAAACGTTTATTTTCCACTTAAAACATAAGCAAGATAAGCCGTCTTTGTCATCAAATTTCGCGCAGTAGGTCGCGTTCAGAGTATACTCTTAAAATTCTGGAGCGATTTTCATTACTTTTTCTTCGTGGTTTGGCGCCGGTTCCTTGTATCCGTTTTCGGATTTCTCACAAATTCTGTTAAATATCCTTTTCTAGACAGGAACCATAGATAAACCGTGCCGTCCAGGCACGATTTATTTGTGTTCCATGCGTGGAAAGCTATTAGGCAAGTGTTTTAACACGGTTCTAAATCGGGTCGCTGCTACAAAAAAGCCGGAATCGAATTTCCGTTGGACTGTTGTGGGTACTTGACTTGTGTCAAGCTAAAAATGTATCACATATGATCGAATTCAAAATTCCCACAACGAATTTGGCTTCTATATATCAAATCTTAACTATATCCCAGTAATTTGTCTATTTACGTTTTGCAGACACGGGTCTTGCCATCGAGGTGCTGGTCAAACGTGACTTGAATATAAGTTTGGATATAGATATATTTGTTGTTTAGTTTCAATGGTATTGAGTCTTTTAATAAAATAATGTCTCAACATCTCACACAAATGAAATATCAGATTTTTCACCATATTGTGCCCATTTTGCAGCAAAGCCACGATTTTTGTCCAATTTTGCAAGGTAAACCTCGACATATAACATTATTTCACGAAAATTTGAATCAATTTAATATTAATCGAAAAACGAAATGACTTTTTATCGAAATTTTAAAACACCCGACTTATCCATGTTAGTTTTTTTGTGCTGATTAATACGTAAACGGGGCCACAGTATCTGAGCGTCAAGTTGCAAAATCTCATTTAATGCGTCTACTAATGCGAAAACGATCAGCCTACTTAAATCTTGGTAACGTTTAGTCTATTTAACTAGTCAACTATTTAAAATCTTTGTTTAATTCGGGAGGGAGTATGATTTTACACTCCATAAAAATTTCGGATTAATTTCTTTGTATCTTTATTTATAACTGTACAATTTATGAAGTTTAACTCTCTGCGTACAAGGGTTAATCTTACCGGCGTCGGTCTTGACCTCTACACGACCTTTCGTGCAAGGCGGAACGCGCCAGAAATTCCACTGTGAAACAAGATACCAGTTTTCTCCTTTGACATCGTGTTGAATATTTATATAAAGTATATTGTATAAAACTTTCCTCTCATATTGTCTTGAATATACATGAGTAGCTATTATTTGCACTTGACATTTATGGAACCCGCGATAATCATATTCTTCGAAGTTTACTTCAGGGGTCACTTTCATTCAATATGTATTGTCTGACTTTCTTATCCTGAACATTATTTCTTAAGCGTTGGCTACTTCGAATGCCGTATCAAAAATTTCATTTTGTCAAGCATGAGTCACAGATGGACTGCGTCTTGTCGACGCGATCCATCAGTGAGTGGCCCATGCTGGAAAAAAACTCTGTTAGTCAGTCGTTTTCAGACTGGGTGTGAATCGCTGATTGCAGGGAATTGGCCGATTAGAAATATTTTGCTGATAAGAAAGAGTCTCAAGTATGTGACGAAATCGGATGTGGTGACAAATCGGAAAAGGCACCCTTCCTTTCTGACCTTGATCTACAGGGTCACGGGAGTGATTCTTTTCTACTGCTAGAGGTTCCGAAGTAGTTATTTCGATCATCGTTCGCTGATATATGAAGTAAAAAAAATAAGATTTTGCACGAACTGTCATTTGTGAAATGTAATCTGGAAAACGTTAGCGGTTTATCAGAAAAGCTTATTTTGGTTCTATTCAATTTGAGCTTTATTCCTTCCGAATGAGGCCGTGGAAAAAAATAAGCAAGTTTTTTTTCTAATTCAAACCCTGTGAGCTTAAAGCTGTCCTCTATAGCACCGACTTATCATTGCGACACGTGGCATTGAAAGTGAACAATTTTACTGACGTGCCATGCCACTGTTGTTGGTCATTGGAGGCTCCATGTCGGGAATTGAAATAATTAACTGATCTAGTAGATCTATGACGTAACTGAACGCGAAAATTAAAGATACTTCCAGACTATTCATATTACTTGATAGTTAATACGTGTAGACTGAGGGTTACACTGATTTAAGATACAATAATTCACTCGTGGTTTATTCGTCACAAAAATCAAAGTATTCTATTGTGCAAACAAAAATCTGGCTCGTAGCCATAAGCACGTAATACATATATTTCACACGTCCGAAGTTTTAGCAAAAATTCAATTTTGTTGGGCATGAGCCACAGATGGATCGCACATTGGTGCGCTATCCATCAGTGACCCATACTTGACAAGAAGACTTATATTTCAGGACATTTGAAGATCAAATATTCATTTGTTTGTCTCTAGAAAACTTAAGTTTTAATATATACATATTTTTTTTGTAAACATTCTATCACATGAAAACTTCGCGCACCTGAAACAGTTTAACAACTTTCTGCAATGAATGCCTTTGTAGTCAGAAAACCCTTCGGACAAAAAAATTAATTATGATTTGCAGATGGCATTCTATATGAAGTCGCTCTATTTTGACGAGATTGTGTATTTGGGTTCCGAATTTTTATCAGCTTAGGATATACACAAATCTTGTTAGCATTTCAAACCATCCGTACGATTGGCCGCGATCTTAGCCAGTCTTTTTAATGGTCCTTCAGTCAGGTGGATAATTTTATAAGACCAACACCCCATACCTACCACCACTGATTCAAACAAGGCTAATTTTACTAGAATAATGTGCATCTTACGGTTTAAAATTGCCGGAGCTTTTCCCGAGATTTTAAACCTGCTACGCGATAACCAGTAATCAGTATGGCGGCCGATCAAAAATTTTTCATTGAAACGTTTTATCAAGTATGGATAAATGATGGATCGTGCCTCCTGGGCGCTCATTTATACATAAGGTTGTTTAAGATCCTGAGGATTTTATGAGAAGATATTCAAAACTGTGGGCTACTTCGTAAAATTGAAGATCAGGAACTAGGTTCTAAGCGGATTATAATCCCAAGGAACTGCCGACTCTTAAATTTTTCGTTTGTTGACATGTATCTCTAAACCCGCATTATTGAGGTTTTATGGATGACTTATAGTACGGCACTAAACAGATATGTTTGTGATTTCTTGTATTTGAATTTAAATGAAGAATATTGTTACAGAAAGGTCCGAAAATCACCAGACATGCGGAAAATACATTGGACAGTTTCTGTAGATGGGCGAAAAAAGTAAATCCAAAAGACGATAGCCATCCTAACCACCACGACGTAGCTGTTTTGTTGACAAGGTGATAACACTGCCAAATAATTATAAATTTCTGGCAATAGCGGTTTTTGGTCGAATGTTATGACGCACTATGTGACGTAGGCCGTATTATTCCAACTTTGTCTTACATTGTACAATATTCAAAAAAAAAAAAAAACGCCAAGTAGCGCGAATCCACCATTGTTGAAACATATCTTACAATTATGGACAAAAGATGGATCGCGCTGCCAAGACGCGGTCCATCTGTTGCACATACTTGACAAAAATAAAATTTCTTGTTTCGGAACATAAAATTCTTCAAATTCGAATAAACAAATTATTTATTTTCATTATTATTCGTGTATATTATTTCATGTTTACCAGCTGAAAAAGAGGTGGATGGTTTACCATTGCCTGTACAACTCACTGTACTATTGCGCTTTCTCGTATAATTTTTTAGTAGTTGAATTTTTGGGCGCTTTCTCCGATCTTGCTTAGAGTGTATTTCAGGTAAAAAATAAAAAAAAAAATTTTTTTGTTTTTTCTTATAAATATTCCACAATATGTAAATTGCTGAGAAAGTAGCCTGGGGTAAAATGACTCCTTCGAATGTAATTTTGATATTTTGGTTTGTTTGTCTTGCAAATGTCATTGATATATAAAAAGAAATTTGAGAACTTTAATTTCTAAGCTAAGGTACTGAAATATGATATTCCTTTCATTTCTTAAAAAAAATAAAAAAAAAAAAAATCAGATCAGAATTTGTTCGACATGAACAACTGAGTCTTTTTGAAGCTTTATTTATAGTCTTTTGATTTACGTTTATGATTTTAACGTCCAACAGTGTATTGGAATATCCCCGATGCATTTCCATGGTGTCATAAGAGACCCTGCACTAGCGACCACTCATAGGCGAGCAGGGTTAGAGTTTTTGGAGAGATACGTTCTTACCAGTTCGGCCAAGCCTACCCAATTTATAACACCATGGGTTGAGTGGTGAACATGGTTGGTAGATGGTTTTACTGTTTTATTTGCGCTCTATAATATACGTTATCCCTTTTTCATTCGCTTCAGACAAGAAATTTGCAGTCAATCGAACAAATCTTGTGAAACATTGGGACTTGCCCATGTGGCAGGAATGTGTCAATCACATCGCAGTTGTAATGTTAATCAAGATACTGGATTGTCACTCGCTTACACAGTTGCGCATGAGCTTGGACACAAGTGAGTACTCCTCTGAATCTGTTCTGACTCTTCTGATTTTCTATTTTAATATTTATATTTTATTTTGCAATTTTTGATATTTCCTTTATATAAACCAAGTTAAATTTCAATTTGTAAGATACAAATAACGGTTTTGCCGCAAGAAAGTCGAATACGCGAAGAGGGATGTTCTCAACCGTCTGAACTCCCGAATCCCATTTTCAACATGTAAAGGTTCTATATTCAGACGTATTTGATGGTAGATATTCGTTAAAATTTACTACAATGGTGGATAGAGTTGAATGCTGTGAAACTAATTTTTGCCTCAGCGCGTCGAATCAGAACATTTGGATTGGGTTTTAGTTTATAATTCTCAGTGCTAAGACGCTAAACTGTAATAATACAATGTTTTAAAGTATACGCTTGCAACGTTTTTTTTTTCGCAAATTGGAGGGCGAAACTTTAATTGTTTTTTGTTACTTTAATCGTTTTCAAATTGGTCCAATCCCATATACATCTACCCCATATTGTGGTCTGTAATTTCATTTTGTTAAGAACAAGACACAGATGGATCACGTCTGTGATCCATCAGAGTGATTCATACTGATGCAAACTACATCCAAAATTTTTTGCGAACGGAAATTTTTCGTTTTTTTTTTGAGGGGGCATAGGCCACTAATGGACCGCGTCTTGGGAGCGAGATCCATTATAACCTCATACTTAACATTTTAAAAAATGTTTCTTACTAGGTTCGACAATGTAAATTATCCATATTTTTCAATTTCCATTCATTTTAAGCTATACTAGTTACAGTAAATACTATCAGACATGCTTTCATTAAACATGAACTTGACCTGAGCTTTTCTTTCCATTTATGGACATTGTATTCATAAAAAATACCGAAGCAATTTTTGAATTGTTTTGCATGGTCTGACTACTGAATGTTCATTTGACCTCGAAATAATTTTCTCCATGAAGAATTAAGCGGGCGGAGTTCTTGATTTCGTGCCGAATTCTTGATTTTAATAGATTAGATTGGATAATTGAAGTATTTTATTACATTCATACAAAAATTTATAAAAAATTGTTTCAAAAAAAAATCTCACAAAAGTTGGCTTAGAAGACTAGTTAGTAAATTAGGGACACGCATTCTCTAAAATGAAACAAACCATTACAACACGACAAAAAACTTGACGCTGCTGGGGTAAGGCGGCAAGAATGTTCGTACCAACAAATATGGATATGTGGCAAACGCCATGAAATACTCGCCTTTTTTTCCCGGATATTTTGATTGGCATCCATTGCATTACTTAACTCCAGCCATATTCATGGCGTAAAAATGAAAAGCCTCAAGCTGTCGGAAATCGAAAATTTGTTTTCATGTAGAATACATCGGCCATTGATGAATATTGTCGTCATCTGCATATCATGTAAAACAAAAATTATTTTTCCTATTAAGGAGGTAAAATCGTTCCATCAGTTCTAAACAATATTTTGAAGAATGCTTCCAATTGAAAAATTTTTTTAACATCTATTCCGTTAAGTATGGGCCACTAATGGATCGCGCAACCATGGCGCGGTCCATTCGCGGCACTCACGTATAAAATTTATTGAGTTTATTCGATGCCAATCGACGACAGATTTATATTGTTTTAACTAACGGCAAAGATTTCGCATATTGTGGAATTTCCGTAGTGGTCGAAGCAATAAACTTCTCTACTAAATCAATACTGACAGCTGACAACTTGAATTAAGTAAACCCATTAGCTGAAAGATTTCAATCGAGATATTGTCGGAATCCACAAAACAAATCACGCCGTAGGTAATCCTAAACCAATTTTTTACCAAGTTTTTTTCTAAAATGTGATGCTTATCATTTTCTCGCTTCCAGAGACCAAAAATTAATTATACAGACCCATCAAGTTCTTATTCAGATAATCGGATATTTTGAAATTCTGGTTTAAATCAACTCTTTTTGTAACGAACTCACCCATTTTTCAGTAAAATCATGATATATTTGCATTCTAAAATTTCACTTAATCATGATTTTGTTGCACAATTGATCAAATATGCTTGAAAGGCTGTAATTTAGAATTTTTGAAATTGTATACTAGTCGGTATTTGTACAACGTTAGAATCTCACAAGTGATTTTGAAATTACGCTGCTACGTTCTGATAAAAAACCAGAATTAAATAATGTTAAGATCCAAAGTTAAGTGTTGAAAAGCGCAGCTAGGTGCGAATAGAATTTTTTTACTGAAATAATATTGGCAGTCATATCTTGTACCGCGGGTTTCCCAAAAAACAAGAAACGCTTTTCGCGAAAAAAATGAAAAACAGCCGAAAAAACTATTTCAGATACTTATCGCTTATACCATATTCAATGATAAAATTTTTGAAGTTTATTAAAGATCTCGGAGTTCGAGTGTCGGCTGGTGAATTCACGCAAAGCACTTAACCAAGTGTCAAAACTTGGTGGATGAGATTGCTCGTATCGTAAATCTCGTGTATTCCCCACAGCATCAACCCTGCATGAACTATTGTGAAATCCGTACCATGTGTTCAACTGATGGAAGTTATTTGATGCAGTGAAATATGTTTTCATTTTAACGAAAGACTTCATACACTTCTTTTCCACAATTTTCTAAAGCCGAAGCCTATCGCGTCTATACCTGGTTATAAATATTTTATAGGTCTCCGCCTATCTTGACAGCCGCGGAAATCGGAAAGATTGCGCATCAATTTTTGTCGTCAAGATTTTTATCGATACATTTACAATAACGTATAATGTACCCACCTACTACGCCTGATTCTGTAGCAGAGATGGACCGATATCGCTATCCCAGTCCGAAAAATCCTTTAATCATGTTTTGTTAAGTATATGGCACTGATGGATCGCGCCGCCGAGGCGCGGTCCATTTGTGGCTTATGCTTAACAAAATAAAATGTCTGATGGTGATACACTTACATTGTGACGAATGTTTTGAAATGCACTCGTTTGAAATTGTAGTAGACATATTCGCAGACACAGTTTGCTCTTGATACTTAAATAAAAGATTCTTAAATAGAATACAAACATCTACAGTGCATTATGTAATTGAACTAGTTTCTTTGTTTCACCGCTCTTTGTTTGTGCACCAATATTTTGTCATCTGCAGTTCCCAAGTGTTTTATTTGACATTGTAAAATCTAATTTATCATCACATAATCACTATTCTGTCTAGGCAAATCCAAGTGTAAGCGAGTATGGACCATTGATGGATCGCGCCTGGAAGGCTCGGTCCACATCTGGTTTGTACTCGACAAACAAACGAAATTATTTCGAAGAAACCCCCTTTTTAATTGTGTCACCACATATTTACCACATTCTTGAATTCGTCACACATTTTCAATCATTTGGTAATTATTCGTCTATCCTGAACTCGGGATAAAATACATTGAACTTGGCATAAATTTAATTAAAATTGCTTCCCTTGATAGTTGACACATATAATATTGTGGTCTATACTAAATCATGAGTGGCGCTATGGGGTATACGTGACAGACCTCTTTAAGAGAGATTAATAGCGGAAACATTTCAAGCATCATATCTTATACCATTAGGGTATTTTTGTGTATTTGAAGCGAGTTCATTATATATGCGGGGCTGGATGAATGCGTATCCTTTGGGCTAGCGTTGGCTATTATAAGTAAAAGTATATAATTTACCGAGTATTTTTCAAAACGCTTTACCTAGTTTCACAGATATATGGTCTATCTCGTTTAACTTTCACCGAGTTTCCTATTGGAAGTTTTATTTTTATATTATTTACCTACTCTTCAACAAGGTAGATGCCGCGTATAAAAAAAAAACTAAATAAAGCATATAATCAATATATAAAAACGCTTTTGAAACAGACCATTCTGTGATTTTGATCTTCAAATCTAATCAAAAATACCCTCAATGCAGTCAAACGTTGATTACCTAGTTAACCTTCGTTTTAATAAATGCACCGCCTAGTTTTTGTAAGTGAAACTAGGTTACCTAGTGTTGTGTAAAATTTGTTATGCTCTAGTTTGAGATCATCTAGGTTGGCATCATTCAAGTAGGACTTTCCAAAACATTCGACTCTATACGAAATCCGTGGAATCATTTACGGTGATTCGAAATCGAAGGTCTAAAAAGTTTTGAAAATATTTTCAGAAAATATATGTGAATTTTGGTGTATCGACCAATCTTCCGAAACGACGTCTCTATTTAATATGTCATGAAATGATAATATATTTGAGATATTTGGGCCACATAAGGTAAAATTTAGTTTTGAACTTTTCTGTAGACTTTGTCCGTATTCCAGACTTTCCTTTTCCGTTTATCGTTTCTGTGGTTTAAAACAGGAACTGGAGATAAATGCCTATGTCTATGTCAATATCACCACTGATATATGAGCACTCAAGTCAAACAAAATGTTTTAATGAGGCCCCATATTTGGCCAAGAAAGTCAATTTTGAATTTTGTCAATACCACCAAGTAAAATTACTGTCAAATACCACTGATTTTGTTGATTTAAAAATTACCCGTATGGAAATTTTCGTATAAAATATATGATTCACAGTCGGAAAATTTTTATTAAGTATCTTTTGTTACGTATGTGTCACTGGTGGATCGCGTCGATGAGACGCGATACATCTGTGACACATACTTTACAAAATAAATATTCTGCTTGGGGTTAAGTACATTTTACCATATAGATAATACCGAAAATGGCAACTGTTCAAATGCGAAAATAAAGGCAGTGACTTTTCGGATATATATTGGCTCAATATATTGTCCAAATAATCAGTACAACCTTAAAAATATTGCAATAAACGTGTTTCTTTCACCTAAAGCCAGATTGCGTAACACCAAATTTACTGCTTTGCGTCACATTTCTAGGCTGAAATTTGTTTTGGTAAATATATAAAATTAGTAGGGGGGTCTTGTTGTTGTACATTACATGCAAAGATTTACATCTTTACCTTTAATTTCCCATAGCCAACATGCAGATCGATTAAAAATTGAAGTTCAAAGACGTCTAAGGTTTATTTATAAATGGACAAGAACACCCAGCGAAAATACCAAAATACGTTCTTGCAGCTGCACTTTACCATGGTGGTTCAGTCTATTCGTAAATGTTTTTTTTTTTTTTCCCTCTTTATAGCCACTTCTTGCAGTGGATCGGATCACCCTGACCAGCCACTGACCACCACGAGCGGCCACTTATCGGCGTACATGATTAGAGTTGTTGGAGAGATATAATTTTTCCAATTCGACTTAGCCTACCCAAGTTATTAGACTCTGGGTTGAGTGGTTGGTATGGATTAACGAGTCGGACTCCCCGGGGCTCGAACTCAAAATGTTTAACCTTCGATGTCAGCATGTTTAACCACTCGCGCGCACTCAGTAAGAATGCAATTGTTGGTACTACATTATGTATTAGCTCCTTGCTATTTAGGTGGCCTTTAGTTGACACCTTTTATGTTCTGTACTAGCCTTGCTCAAGGCGAATTTTAGTAAAAAAATCCACTAATCGGTAATTTCTATAGTTTTACTTCTTGTTCAGTTTTGCTATGCATCACGATGGCCAATTGAACGATTGCAAACCGTCACCGAAATACAATCACGTGATGGCACCTCATCTTACGTCGAGTAGTCTACCAATGATATGGAGTTCATGCAGCAGAAAATATATCACAAGATTTTTAGAGTGAGTACCAATCGTTATATTTTTGAATATGAGGGTGAGGGTTTCGAATATGAATATTAAGGCTAATTTACATTTGGGTTCAAAATGAATCGTTTATTTGATGATTCATTATAATGCAGCAATATCATGATATATGCCAAATTTTACGTCGCTAAACACAACAATTATTCTTAAGATCTTTGTAAAACACATTGCTACGATTTACACTTAATCAACTTAATAGTTTTTTGCCGAACATAGTAAAATAATTTCAATGTCACTCAAACGGATGTTTTCTAGCGGTCTAAAAACTAATGATTTTCAACGTTATATCTCTTTTTATTCAAGCAAATACAGTCACGATTCTCTATACTTAATTTTCCTCATCAAAGGTTATTATGATACCAATATGGCCTTTGAATATCTAATAAAATCTTTCCTCTATGAACTAACTTTATCAAATGGTTTTCCGTGAATGAACAAACTCATTATGCGGTATATTTTTGATATTCCGTGGCGGAAAATCGTAATTAAGTATTTTGTGATGTGGAAAAAACTACTTCTTAATATCGAATCAAAGAAACGCAAAAACAGTTCATCTCAATTATACGCGCCTTGTCGGCGCGATCCATCAGTGACCCATACTTTACAAAACATTGAAACATCGTAAAAGCACAAGTTGTTTTTGGCGAATTGATATTCTTAAATAGAAATAACTCGATCGATTGTGATATTGCAGGTGGTCGAATTGAAATTCAACTTGAAACAACTTAACAATGATTCATTACGCATTATATAATCAGGTGTTATTATAACTAATTGAAGCTATTAGGAATATTACATTATAATAATGGTCTTATTTTAACGCCATAAGGCACATATAGGCAGTGGCAGTTTGATGTGGTTATTGCATACCACATCAAAACAGCTGCAATAGCGAACGGTTTGTTGAAAAAAAAACATATTTCTGGGTCTGAAAGCGGCTAAATGAGCGAAACAATAATTGCACGGAAAAGTTTGGATTTTCTACGTTTTAAAGCATCTAAAATCCGTTAGCACGAACTTTCTTAGGAGGTCACAACGCAAGGGAAGTAAATCATCGCATTGAACCACCCACACACAATTTTGCATCAATCTAAATTCATGTATCCCTAAACGAGTCAAGAGGTATTTTATTGCTCACTTCATTATTGAGTTAACACCACAGCTAAGCTCTGTTGTTGTCCTCTCTATACAGTTTATTACCAGGAGTACTTTGAACACGAGGTCATTTTGCCCGTTCGGGGCATTTTGCATGAACCCCGATCCAATCTGAAAAAATATTATCTAATCGTGTTTCGTCGAGCGTGAGTCGCTGATGGATCGCGCCGAGAAAGCGCGGGCCATCTGCCTCACATGCTTGACAAAATAAAATTTGACGGGGATGGCAATGTTCTGTGGTACAGAAAACGACTGGTTTTTTCTATCTTAAACCAGGTATAGTGTTCGCTTGAACTGGCGTTATGAAATTTGCTCATATTACAGATTTAATGATTTTTCATAGTCACTTTTTGCTGTGGGTCAATGCGGTCACGCCCTTTAGATGGACAGGGTTAGAGTTGTTCGGCTTAGCCTACCCAAGTTATTACACCTTGGGTAGAGTGGTGGGTATGGTCGGGACTCGAGCTCGAGATATTCAACATGTTAGCCACTAGGCCGTTGCGCCTACATGAAATGCCTTTATCATATCAGAAAAATGATTTTGTCAGGTATGAGCCACACATGATCTACGCTTCCGCAGTCCAATTGCCAATATAGAATTTTTCAATCACATTAGAGTATTCGGAACAATCTGAATTTGTCCAAAGTATACTCAAGAACGCCGCATAATTTGTACGTACTTACGTATACCAGTCTTCATCTATCATCGTTATGTTTGTTTATACCGGCGTTCTGATTATGATGTATATATGAACCGGCTTTCATGATTATGACCCAAAAAGGTAATCGTGGTTTATTGGGTTAAATGACACGACTTAAAAGTAGAACGTAGCTAAGCATGGGTCATAGGTGTGCCGCTCTTCCAATCGCACTGCATCTATGGCTCATGCTCGGCTTGACGTACTCTGCCCTTCCCCAATTATTGTATCAAATATTACCGTATTCTGATTTAATATTACTTAAAGCTCTCCCTAAGTTCAGCAGGTCCGTTACGCATTTGTTGTTCACAATTCATATTTAAGTTCATAATTTTGTTCATGAAATTTATACAACATGAAGCGACTTTGATTCAAATATTGATAAAAAAAGATAGTTTATGATCTTTTGAATTTGAGTCACGTGAATTTCTATATTTTATTATCATCTGTGTTAGGTGGAAAGTGTGACAAAATTTCTCATCGTTATTTTACACAAATCGTGCCGGTAAACGGTCAAATATTTTAAGAAATTTTGTACCACTATTCCTTTTCTTACCTCAAAAAATAATTTGACTGGGTTTTGATGACGGTAATCAATGAAAATTTTCACGGATGACAATCTTTTCTTAATGAGAAAAATAAAAAATAAATCGTGTGACCATCTGTATTTACTCTTATCAGTAATTTTATTTTGTCAAGCATAAGTCACAGATGGATCGCGCCTTGGCACCGCGATCCATGGTAAGGTATATGAAATTAAAATTACCTGTATTTATTGTTAACACTATCGATATATCTAATCTTCCTGTATACATGTTGCCGATAATCAGCAGACTAAACAAAGCATACAACCGTCGCTAAATAGGTGATAACTAAAGAAAACTTCACGAATCTTTCTGTACTTCTATTTTGGAATTAAATATCAAAATATGATTGATAGTTGAATCAAATTGATTGGGTCGAATACGATAGTAAAATCATATCAGACCGAACGATTTTTTTCATCGAGGCCCTTTGTGTCTGCAGAATTATTTTGTTTCCGTTTGTCTCAGTTGCAGAAATTTCGCTTGATATAATAAAACCGGCAAAACTGCTTTGCTCTCAACGGTTAGAATGCAACAGAAAATGGGTAAATTATAAGATATGGTCTAATGGTCATTCAGCTTATTTCAAGCCGTTATCAATACCTAATGGTCGATACTGAATGCTTCATTAATGCGACCCTTTCCCAATCGAAAAATTTATTTTGTCAAGCATGAGCCACAGATGTACCGCGTCTCATCCACGCTATCCATCAATGACTCATACTGCACAAAAAATATTCTGGCAAACTTTTTCTAATTTGGTTTTCGTAAAATTATACGTAAATTTCAGTTACAATTTTACAAACGATTGAATTAATATTGAGATTTCGAACTTGGAAAAGGTTACCATTTTTAGTATATCAGTAAGACTACAAAATTTTAACGAAACAGATTTCATCAAAGCTAAGATTCAGAACCTAAATTTTCAGTACTACTCGTTAGTATGACAAGAGTGGATCAGGCCGTATATGTGTCATGCATTCGTTAGCTTATGTTCGACAGTTCAGCGCATTAGCAATCTGGATGTTAACATCTCAAATAACAAATTCAAACATATTGAAAATTTGTAGTTACAGAGTTTCAAAGTTTCATTGGTTATAACTATAGAGATGTGTGGACTCTATATCGCAATCAAAATATTACTTTTTCATGCATGAGCCACCGATAGATCGCGCGTCGGCGGCGCAATCTATCAGTGGCTCATCCTCGACAAAACATTTTTAACGAGGTTTTCTGTTTCATACCCAGACAAAAACAGAAATTTCGATTTTAACACACAGCCATAATATTATTTCCTTGCTTTTTTTAACATTTTTACATCGTACTAATACGTATAATCGGAAGTTCACGAAAATTACCTTTTCGTGGTTTCAAACAAGGTGCGGTGAAATAATCAAATTCAGCTATTTTTATCACATTTGCTGTCCCCGAAGTCAAATTGTCAAGTTAGCGCGCGGTGCAATTTGTCAAATATAATTCGATTTACAAATTTTGTCGTGCTATTTGAATTATTTCTATTAAAAAGACATAGATAACGTAATTATAATTCTTCAATTATGTCTTTACATTTACACTTGACAAGAATAGTTTCGAAAAAGTACACTACAACAAAGTACAGGAAAATGACTAGAAATTAGCAGTATTCCAATTCAACATTCTTATTTTATATTCTATCAAATTCGATTTGTTGCTAGATCACGCCTCCGAGATACCTTCGTCTGTAGACTATACTTAATAACATTCGTACATTTTAAAAGAGTTTTTATAATTTTTTAAAGTGAAAACCTTGTTGAAATCATTTCTTAATTATCTTCTAGCTTTAAGTCGTTTTCAAGCACAAAATTCTACCTTTTAACTTGTAATAATTTCATTAAACAAATTGACAAAACCAAGATAATTTTGTGGTTTTTAAGTGCAAAAACCGCGATAATTGTCGGCTGAAGTTTGTTTTGAAAACAAGTCTTGCCCATTGTGTAGCAGTAAAAATGATAATAGTTGTGTTGCGGTTGCAAATGTCGCAGAAACACGTGTTTTTTAGGTGGCCACCAAGGTTATCTTTCTGTGGCTCATTCTGTAACGAAGAAAAAGTATGCGCCACAGATGGATCGCGTCGACGAGACGCGGTTCATCTGTGGCACATACTTCATACTTCTTGACACATACTTGACAAAAGTTGTTTTGACTAAAATTTACCGATTGGTTTACTGTTGTTAGAAAGACACGAATTCTCTTTCTTAATCTAGCTTAACCGGGCCATGTAAGCCTAGTTCGGACTGGGCAAACCGATTGCAATCAGTAATATTTAAACCGAAAGTTTTGTTGAGTATGAGTTACTTATGGATTGTGCTGTTTAGCCAAGGTCCATCTGTGGCTCATGCTTGGCAAGATTAAATTTCTAATTAGGATATGATTACTTTCTATGTTTTGCCGTGTTCCTGGTCGGTCTTGGAGAAAGAGTCATTTAATTTTTTATTCAGTGTTATTGGTGGATGCCACTGGTACGTAATTATGAATTCGAAAACCTAGACAAATTAAATTACCGAGAACCTTAAGGTTAATTTTTTCACCTTTCTGAACAGCATACATACCGGTAATTATTGTGGATAGCTCTTTCTAAGAACAAATTTCGAATAGTAAGCATTTTAACTTTGTAAATATGTAAACACAATTGACCGACATTCCTGGCCGGCTATCTTTAAATTTTTCTTCTAAACATTTTCTGCGCATGTGTGGTTTATTCCTAAAAAAATTATCTTGAAGAAAAGCCACAAACCAACCGCTTTTGGTAGCTTATTTTTGGTTGGATTAATACTATCCGTTATAAGAAAGAATTCGTCAACAAGCATGGGTAATAAGTAGGCTGCGCCGCGACAACGTGTCTTATCGATCAATGACCCACACATTGATTGATAGAACAATCCAGTTGAAATATTATTCTTGTTGACGACAAAGAGTTAGAAAAAAAAAGTTGATTACTATTTTCATTTTTGAATGCTCAACTAAATTTACTATGGCAATTGCTGTAATAATCGACGCAAATTTCATGGATAATGTTAAATAAGAATCATCAACGAAATGAATGAGGGTAAAAGTCGGAATTTAGGTCTTCATAAACGCCATTTTGTCATTCAGCCTGTCATTCTTTAGTTTGCCTTCAACGTTGGCAGAAGGAACCAACTACCAGACACACTTATGTGGCAAAAAATTATCACAAAATGTACTACCACCAACTCTAACCGCACTCTAAGCGAGAAACGGTGGCCTAGTGGTTAAACATGATGGCATTTAGGGTTCGAGTCCCGGTCGGGTATACCCTCCACTCAACCTAGGGTGTAATAACGTATGTAGGCTTGGTCGGACAGGAAAATATCATATCTCTCCAGCAACTGATCCACTCCAAGAAGTGGCTATAAAAATAAACGTAAAGGGGCATCTATAATAAAGTGCATGTGAGTGGTATTTACTCTGGATGGTGATTGAAGTACGAGCCACAGATGTATCGCACCGCTAACCGGTGTTTGATATTAAACAAAATAAGATTATGTTAACTTTTTCAGGTGTTTTCAGCAAAATTGGACATTCTCCATACATACTAAAATCTTGTTATCGGGTTCAAAGAATACACTATCTGATTTCGTATCCCACAACGGAACCCAGACACATTTTTAGGGTTATTGTATAAAAACACTATTTTAGTCGAGCATGCGCCACAGATGGATCGCGTCTTATCGACGCGATCCATCAGTGACATGCTTAACAAACTATTTTTTGTTAAAATTTTACGATTGCGATTATATAAAATCTGCCATAAAACTACTGCTTCAAAATGCTCGTTATTTTTAATCTTGGTCGTTAGTTTCAATATTGACATTGTCGCAGATGAGGTTTATAGATTGTAAGGTCCCTAAAGTTATGACACGTCGAAATATTATATATTTTCTACATAACTCGGGTAGATTTTCACATCATCGAATCCTAAATTTGTCTACGGAAAACGCCATTTCATCCTACGCTATTACATACAACGTTCTCCGATTAAAATTCCAGGCATCCTCTCCAAAACTAAGTTGTGGATTTGTATAAAGTTTATGCACTTGAGCCGTTCTACCATAATATGCGTGGTAAACGATGAGTCAGTTCAATGTTTTATAAGTTACACAACACAAGTGAGATAGAGTTTATTCAGTCACAAATCGTTATTAAGCATGAATCACCATACGCACATCGGCGAAGAATCAAATTTCTTAGATTATTATTCAATAAATAATTGTTGTTGATTATGTCAAATTAAAATCTGCATAACAACACATCAACTTTATTATCCTATGGAGAAAATCATCTACAAAAATTTTAAAAATTCACGATTACTGCTTGACAAGTCAGATCAGGGGGATACAAATGTGTGGACTTAACTGCGTGTGGGTGTATGTGGAAATATATCTGCGAGAAATATTAGGAGAGCTTAAATGTATATAGAATTGGACATCCGGATACAATCGCACTTGTGACTTCCCGTGTCCACTGTGTGAGGAGAAAAGTTGCTCCATGCTTTATTTCGGCAGCAATTTATTTCTTTATTAAAATTTGCTCTAAAAACGTTTGAAGAAAGACATTATTGCCGGTACATACCCACTAAGGACCATTAATACGACAAAAAACATACGTAAAATGTAAAACCAGGAACTAGAACCTGAGTGGAAACCATTTCATACCGACCCGAACCGGTATCTGACCCGGTGACAACACACAAGAAATATGTTAGGGTGATTCTAATGCCCTCACCTACAAAGCTAAAATCTTTTACGTTTTCTTTTCAGTCGCAACTGGGGATTCTGCTTGAATGATGACCCAACAGAACATGATGAATTTACTCCCCCTACAACATTACCTGGTGTTGTTTATGATGCTGATCATCAATGTCGACTGATGTTTGGCGAGAAATCAAGATATTGTTCAGGGATTGATGTGAGTTTTTCAACCTATATACTTACGTATATACTGATCAACTGCATATATCATGAAAGACTCCAAAAAATCCACCTATATGGTTAAGTGTTACTATAACATGTAGTACCAGTAGGTCTGGGTGCGGATATAGGACGATCCAATTAATGGAGTGATCATATATAAAATTATGGTTCTAATATAAAAAAAATTCTACCACGAATATTGTCTTACATCCTTCGGTTTTTTTGTTGTTGTAACATTCAATACTTGACGTTGTTAACGACTTTTTATTGTGGAATATTTCTGATTTCAGGATGTTTGTCATCGATTATGGTGTTATCATGGAGGAACATGTAGATCCAGACTTCATGCAGCTGCACCAGGGACCAAGTGTGGCAAAGCAAAGGTTCGAACTGTCTAATAAAACTTCAAAGTTGGAAAAATTTTGCCTAAATATATTTTGTTTGCCTGTATTAAGTATGAGTTATTGACACTGCTGAGTTGCGGCCCATCTGTGGCTTGTGCTTAACAAAATATGAGGTCTTGCTGAGTTGCTTCAGACAATTTTAGACATAATATCCCATCCATCTTGAGTATTCATTGGAAATGTAGGGAATGTGCGAAAAGAATTTTCTACTTGTTTGGATTTACAGAAACTGTTTTTAATGCACTCGACTGTTTATACCATAATGCAAGTTAAGTTTAACAATTTTTGGAAATCGTAGTATTTGCATAACTTGGTGAAAAAGGACAGTTAGCATATTAAGGATTCAGTCAGACTTTGCCCATGGCACGATGCCCCCCCCCTCCCTCCGCTGCCCCGCTGTGCACAACTCAACTTAGGCTTTGATGACCTAAATTTAAAAAATAAATAAATAAAACTAGAGGGTGTAGATAGTGTGTGCATGACTCAGAGTGACTAACTCAAATAGGTGGATACAATAAGAGTGGTTTTCAAAATGTTAAAACAAGCTCATTTCCAACTGCTTGGCATTTACTATCTTCAACGCAAATTATGATATGGGAGAGATTTTGCTAAATATATTTGATTTATTTAATGCCAAACAAAATTTGCTCAACAAATTTTTGGCACCAATTTACAGCTTCATGAATATTAGTAGCTGGCACGTTAAATTCCTGTGGCATGCCTCGTGGGGATAATCATCATTTTAATAAAGTCTGCTGTGGATTTTGAGATAATCTTTCTAATATGACTAGTTGAAGTTCATATGGATTACCTGCTAAAATTGTTTACATGTTTGTATATCCATGTCGGAAAACTTCTATCCACACACCTTTTGTTTCGCATAGGTCAATGATGGATCGTGTGTAGAGGCTATGGTACATGCTTGACAAAATTAAATTTTTTATTGGGATATCCAACTACATGTTTTGGTTTTACTATTTGCTCTAAAGATCTAATTTGCTCTGGTTATTTTATTGAGTGTACTTTCATTCCATTTTTCTCAGACAATTATTACCAAATAGTTTGATATTATAGATAAAGATAATTTGTCATGTCATTCAATCTTCATCCTTTGCTTCGCTTAGAAATCTAAATTTACACAATAGACAGTCTTATTACTCTTTATTTGTGTCTAATTAGCTAGATAATCCCTAATTTATCAGCTGAGCATCTTGGCATTCGATCCTTGGGGTCAAGGGTCCATATAAAATGACCGTCAGGTTCAATAAGTCATATGAACTTAGTGGAATCCGATACTGATCTTCAGATGTTTTACAAGCATGATAAACTGCACTATGTCTATTTTTGGTCAGTTGACTAGGTGGATCTAATCCGGCCTATGTTGAGCACAATGGAATCTCTTACTACACAAATAATTCTACAAAATATTTCTTATTCAATTTTTTTTTATTTTTTTTCTCCAATCTTTACCTTCTGCAAATTAAAGAAATATTTCTCATTTCATTTGAAGATTGCGAACAACCCAGTACAATATCAATCCCAATAAGCTATTCTATTTTCTTCCGTATCGGTGCGATCCATTCGTGACTCATACTTAACAAAACATGTGTAGAAACAAGTTTTCTGATTAGGGTACTTGAAAAAATTTGGTCAACTTAGCAATTTTAGATAGACTTTCTGGTATCTCAATATCAACTTATCTGTATTAACACATATGAAATATAAAACAAGATTTTGTAATATGAGATGTTTTTGTTATGAATTCATGGTCAAGGTCAACACTCATGCAGACAAATATTCAAAGCACTTGGCACTGCTGCAAAAGTTATCTTATGATATTAATTATGATATCCCTAGAGGTTGGAGTGTAGTAATTTAAACAATTTATTCTTGGATTCACTGCAGACATGACGAAATGGGTCTTAATTGATACGTTAAAAAATGTTGTAATGTTTTAGTAAAGATTCCTGCTATGATGTAAATGTTTTGAAAAGTAAGCACGGGAAGGTTTGGTGAAATTCAAGGAAACAATTGGAATATATTATTATGATGAATTGTGTTACACACAATTGCAGTGCAGCTCACCTGCTCAATAGGCAATACAAGTCACCAGTTTTGTTAAAAATTAAAAAAGTGTTTTTTCAAATTAAAAATGAATTTGAAACTGCTCGACCCAAATTAAAATGGAGTGTGTATCATATCAAATATTTTCTTAAGAAGTGTCTAAAAGCAAGCAAAGGAAGTGACAAATAGATGTACCAACATCCAGGGCATATACCATTCTCAGCACTCTATTATAATATTAGTTCCATCAGGTATGCTTTTCACCCTTGAATGCAGTTGCTTCTCTTATATTTTATGTATCTCTTTACAACATTAGTGCCTATTTCAGTTGTTGCTTCCAAACTTACTTAGGTTGAATTTAAATTACAATCAAACAAATATTTCATTATTTCAGTGGTGTTATGATGGAAAATGCATTTCAATGTCAAAAGAGGTGAAAGTGATTGATGGAGGTTGGGGAATGTGGAGTAGTTGGAGTACTTGTTCGAGGACCTGTGGAATAGGAGTCAGTTCATCGATGAGATATTGTGATAATCCTGTACCTCAGAATGGAGGACAATATTGTGTTGGAGAGAGAAAAAGATATAAAACATGCAGTAAATGGGTAAGCTGAATCAAATGACTAATGACTATGTTGCTAATGTGGTGAACAGGCTTACAAATCTGTTGCAATCTGTGAGACTACAATATTACACAAGAAATTAGTGAAAGCAACCTCAAAAATCAACCTCTCAATTATATATCAGTATTTCAATATTTTATTATGGCTTCAAAAGACTATTACAAGAGTCTTTGCTAGACTCTGGAAACCCAAAAGCTGGCGACTTTGCAAGCCTGGTTAAAACATGAGTCCTAGCCATAGTACTTCACTAAAGTATAAATCTCTCAAACTGTGTATTGAAACATTTGTATGCATGGCCCACACTTGACCAAAAATCTGATTGGAAAGTCATTTTTTTCCTTGTGCTTTACTCTTTTCATTTATTTGTTTTGATAACTGTGCCTTTTTGTTGTGATTATTACAACTTACCATACATTTCAGAGATGTCGAAAAAGTCCTGGTTCAATGACATTCAGAGAACAACAATGTGCTTCATTCAACAATGTAAAATATAGAAATATGACTTTTAACTGGAAACCTGTCGACAGTGCATGTAAGTATTCTAAGCATATAAGTAAGTGTAAGTGCATTGAGACTAAATGTTTGCTACAATAATATTTTATGTCATACAATATTTTAACTTACAGTCTCTTTGCGAGATTTTTGCTCATTTTTTATTACTTTGATGTTTATAAGCTAGGAAGTGATTCTTCATTGTGAATTAAAATTAAATATTATCTCGTAAAAGTGACCGAAATTTTAATACATCAAAGTTGCAATATTTTTTTATTATTTCCTTGCCTCCTTATGTTAATAATGATAATACATACTTTTTGTAAATAGCTAGTAAATTTTGAGTAAGTAAACAAATTAATTAATCTCTGTATAGGAGGTTGTGGTACTCCATAAGCTTAAACTGACTTCTAGGCTTTTCCTATTCTATTCAGATGATATTTATGCATGCTAGGTTTTTTGCTTAAAATGTCTTCAATTAGGTTCCTTTTCAGAGCGCCAAAGACAATATTCCTGATCAAAGTTTATCAATATGTCTTGTTTGTTTGAAAAGTAATTTTTAGTCCAAACCAAGATATAAAATATCAAAATTTTCCAGTATACCCATGTGAGCTGCATTGTTACACAAGAGCGGGAAAAATTCCATTTGCTGATAGGTTGCGAGACAAGGTTATTGATGGAACAAAATGCTTTCCAAGAAGTGATGACATTTGCGTCGATGGAATATGCCGGGTTAGTTTCTTCTAATTGTGCAACAGGTTTCGAAAACTTTGCTCTACAGGCATCTATACTCCTATGTTTTATCGCTTGATAAGAAAATTAAATATCATGTTGGAATGAGAAGATCAAAATGGTTCAAATATATATATCGTTGCTAACGTGCTATACATGTGCAACATTTTAAGTCTTTTATTTTTATAGCTACAAATGCAAGTTTAGAGACACATTTATGTGTCTTCAATTAGGTTTGACTACTTTAAATCGAATATCAAATAATTCAATTAATCTGAATGCATCATATTAGATTTGATAGATAACCGGTAATTTATTCCCGTCATAAAAAATGTGGTTCCAGCAGTGGTCCAAACAAAACAATACACTGAATAGTTATATTAAATTCTATCCACATTTTAACAAAGATTATTACTTTTCTTAGCAAACAAAAATAAAGCCTAACCTGCCCTCCATTCACACGGATGCTTTATTAAATTAGGTCTTTCAGGCTTTAAGTATTTCAACTGCATTTGACAAAAAAATTTCCTGATTTTTACAACATATGTAAGAATTTCTAAAAAAAAAATTATTAAGAAGTGTTTTGGTTTTCAGAGAGTTGGATGTGATAAAAACATAGGATCAAGAGCATTAGAAGATAGATGTGGAGTTTGTCATGGAAATGGTTCAACTTGTTTTGAAGTTAATAAGTTGTTTGGTAGAAAGAAGGGAGAAGGTTTGATATATAATTTGTCATGAATTTATCATTTTACTTAAAATAGATTTATATAAACTTAATTAATTGAAAAAGGGCTTATTAAGTACTCCCTAGAAAACTACAAAATATTGTTGAAGCATTTTGAACTTGCGCATGCATATACAATGCAATTGATCAGTGATACATACTTATATGTCAATTGTTAGAATGCTTTTAAATACATTTATGTGCTTGTTCAGAATGATTTGCTTACTTTTTTTTCACATTTCGGCCCTATTTAGCCGGCATGGTAAAATTTTTATTTATGCCCTGTCCTTACAACACAAATATATCTGTCATCTCAGGAAATGTTATAATCCATTAATAAGTTGAACATTTGCTCTCATTGCTTGTGGAAACTGGAAATTTTCAGTGGAATGTACTATTTTTTTCCATTACCTTCAGCGCAAATAAATTTTCTATCAATTTCAGAAAGTTTCAAGTACAAGATTTTACCACACAATAACCGAGACCCATTTTTTTTATTGCTTTTCCAGAACCACGCAGTTGATATTACGATAAAAACTCTTTTTATTTCAGAATATACACCGATAGCATTGCTCCCACTCGGAGCGAGAAATATTGAAATATCTGAGGTTGCACCTGTCATGAATTTCTTAGCGTTACGTCATGCCACGAACAAGACGCAATATTATCTCAACGGAAACTATATGATACAAGTGAGCCTGTATTTGATGTGTGGTTAAAAATAATCCCCCACTTTATCAAATTTTGCATTTTGTCAAGCATGGGACATAGAATAATTGTTCTTGAGAAGTACAGTTCATCAATGACACTTTCTTAACAAAAGATTACCATGCCTGAGTCGTACAGTGAATATCATTGCGGCTATCTGAAATGTCTTTTTCAACAACAGATGTAGTTTTTGTCTTCTTTGTTAAAATTACAAAGAATTTGTGCATCTTTTATTAAAAATATACACAATAAAAATTATATATTTAGTTTGTGATTAGACTAAGCCAGGAAATCCGTACTTGTCTCGTTTGTATAATGATTCTTAAACCATGATTAACAAAGTTGGAATAAAGTTGATTATAACGACAAAGATTTCGATATCTGCAACAAAGTCACAAATCTAAGTACCGGAAATATAAGCTAACAATTCTGGAAATTTAATCAAATCCTTATCTTGCCATCATTTAAAATGCAAATTTGGGTGAATACACAATTCTCTTGACTTTTTTAATACCACGATATACTTCTATTCATTCTGTTTTTTCCTATATACAAAGTGTAAGATGAATTGAGTATGCCAGTAGTCTTATTTGACTGAATAATATCGTTAGTGGTTTTTATTGTATTGAATCTTTTAACAATTTTTTTTTATTCTTTTAGTGGGATACAAAATTTCAGCTTGCTGGAACTCAATTTACATACAGGAGAGTAAATGAAACAGTAGATAAAATCAGTGCTCCTGGTCCATTGACTGAAGAAATTATGGTTGTGGTGAGAAATTGTTTTTACACTCCATCTCCATTGGCACAAATAAATTTGACTAAAATTAGGAATATTTGGGGTTTATGTTGTCATCAAAATGTGAAAATTCTACCTCATTTTGCAAATTTTTGTTCCAATGACCTATCCACTACTGCTTTGAATAATTTGTGCTTCTGATCAATCAATCTCTCCACGGAAATGTCCAGCTTTATATATGCTTCTTTCATAAGATATTATATTTTATAATTTTCTTCATTATTTAGGAATATATTGATACTTTATCATTTACCAATGCCAATAACATCTAGCCCTGAAATTGAAGATTCTGACCACATTATTGAAATTGAACCGATTTCAAAAATCTTGAGCTCTTGCCAAAACTTTACAAATAAAGATTTGAATCAATTTAGATAAATGTACTGCATTTTACGATAAAGCAGTGTTTTTTAAAACTGTGAGTTGTGATGCCCAAATATGACGCTTTCAGTTACCTAGGGTGTCGCAGCAGAATGTCGCCTATATATATGATATATATATTATGTCGTTGTTTTATTTATAATTAAAAAATTAATCACAAAAACTTGAAAACATAATCGAAATATACAAAGCGAGGAATTATTTAAAATTGAACTAAAAAACTACCAGAGCAAGATACTAAATTTAAATTGAAAACCCTTAATATTTCATGTGCTGCAAAGCAATGGTCTCACGTATTCACAGCAATAAAGGTTCAGTTCTGCATAGAAAGTTCAGTTGCTGTTGCTATATTTTTAGTAGCTTGTTTCTTTATGAGTTGTCATTGTTGGTTTCAGGAATATTCCTCAAAAACAATTTCAATTTGTTATTCATTTACTTTTCAGGTTTTATTTGTTGAAGAAAATCCAGGAGTATCGATTGAATATTCCAAACCTTATGTTTATAATCCTAATAAATCTGATGAAGAAGAATTTCCTGAGTTTAAATGGAAAGTTCAGGATTGGTCTGAATGTTCGAGAGAATGTGGGAAAGGTTGGTCTGAAAATATGCTTATGCTAAAAATATGCAATATTGTCTAGATTATTGAAGGGGAAAGTTCAATCCTAATAATTTTATGTAGTTTGTTCATGTGTTGTATATTTTGAACTTATAGCAAATAGTCTAATAGTTTGTTAGAAGGGAGTTACAGACGGTCCATGTTTAGCCAGTGTGTCAATCTATCAGTAATTTTATTTTCAATGTTTTCCTCTATTTTTAGAGAACTGTGGCTGGTACTACGTGTTGTGGTAGCTCTTTGCCATATAAGTGTCGGCCAGACGCTGCTTAAAAATAAAAGTATTTCAACTTTGACACTGAATGTGATTAAGAAACAGTCTGTTGTTGCTGATTGATACATTCACAGTCTTTTACCCAGCTTAATAAAATATCCTTTCGGTAATTGTTTGATTCGAATATTTATTTAGGACATCAAATTATATCTGCAATATGTGTAGAGAAAAAAGCTGGCATTGTGGAAGATTTCTTTTGTAATGTGACTGAACGACCTGAAGACAAGAAACGATTTTGTAATGATGATCCATGTCCAGCCAGGTTTGTTTATTTTTTATTTTAATATGCTTTACCATTAAATTTTAATTGTTTCATGGCCAATGTGTGTGGAATTATAAAAAAAATACTACGGTATATTGATTCCAGGTTTGTTCTGGGAGATAAAAAGTTTAACAATCAATACAATAAAGAGCTGCTTACATTGTTTAGTAGTGTAATTGTAGTTTAAACTGAATTTTTTTATTTTTTTATTTTGGAACAAGAAAGGAGACATTTCCAAATTCACTCAATTAGAGAAAAACTTAAAAAAAAAAATAACATCGGGGCATGCTCTGTTCTGTCAAGTTTGAGTCATTGAAGTACTGCACCAAGAAGGCGGATTCTATCTGTAATCCATGCTTGACAAAAAATATTCTGTCTGCTACTGACACTCGTAATACACACAAAATAAACTAAATAAATAAAATATGCACTTTATGGAAAAATTTAATATCACTTTAGAAATGAATCCTTCATTTTCTAAATTAGATGGTGGTCAGCACCGTGGGAAGATTGTTCTGTTACTTGCGGGTCAGACACAGGAATACAAAAAAGATTAGTAATGTGTGTCAGAAGTGTTGGTGAAGGCGACCAAATTGCTCTCAATTATTCAATGTGCTCTGAATTGGCTAGACCAACAAATAAAAGAAGATGTCAACCAACTACTGAAATACCATGTCCTATGTGGAGACCTAGTGAATGGGAACAAGTAATTGTTTGTATTTTTGATACAATAGCCTAGTTGTTGGGAAATTGGCTTAGTTGTTCCCAGTAAGACTAACTCGCAATTATATTCCTATAACTCATACAGGGATGTAGTTACTAGGGTAGGTGTTACATTCTCTTTTTTATTTGACTTGGATTCAATCTTACTCATGGACTGGCGAGTAGGTTGAAGGTCCAAACTTACCAAGTAATCAAACTGTTATGCTCATTATTCCTTTTATCATTGTGAAACTTTTATAAATTTCTCTAAGCTTGTATATTGAAATCTCTTTCTTCAGTGTTCTGAAACATGTGGAGGAGGCATCAAAAATCGAACTGTTGAGTGTGTGACATATGTTATGAATGAAGTTATTGATCTTGGTAACCTTGATGATGACAGTAACTTGATGGAAATTGAAGAAATTGAGGTTCCAGATATTAATATTGGCGGCGAAATCAGTAGAAAGAAGTCCACGAAACAATCTAAAAAGAACTCAAAAAGAAAAAATTCAAAGCATGGAAATCTGCTCAGAGGAAAAGGGTTGTTGATGAGTATAGAATTGGATTCTCTTCTTCATGATATTGATGCTGATTTGGATGGGTATGACGTAGAGAAAGATGAATTATGTGATTCTGCAAAGAAACCTGTGACACAGAAAATATGTAATACTGTCGCTTGTCCCACTACAACCAGGTGAATACTCATAATTAGTAATTTGTGTGAATGGAATTCTACTTAGGTTTGTCAGAAATCAATTTTCTGTTAGGTTTAAAATTACAGCGAAGGTATAACAACAACATTTCAAACTCTTGGTTCAGCTAGGTGTTTTTGCTTTAATTCTTTCATTCTAAAATACTAAATAGAATATTTTACTTGGCCAATTAAACTCCCTCTGTGTTCAAATGTTATTAACTATATGACTTTTAAAAATAAATTTTGAACTGATTCCTATACTTTTTCACAATGATGCTCCGTTTACATATTTCTTTGATAATGATTTGAAGTGATATTTGAGAGTTGTTTACATTTTTTTAGCCCTATCGTGGAGACATCTGTAGGACTTGACTGGACAACGTTTTCACAGTTTATTGATCCCACTACAAATAACAATTATGAAGATAATGCAATTAAGCATAGTTCTGATAAACTGACACCTCATCAAAATGTAACTACAACTTCTACGGCATCTTCGAATTTGGTGAAAGAAGCAACAAATTCGAATGTTGAATTTGAAAATATTCCTGCTGGCATGGTGGAAAAAAGTGCTGAAAATCATCAAGTTGATAACAGATATAGCACCAATGCACAAGAAGACGAAGGAGAAGAAGAGTCTCCTATTGATGAACCAACAGAAATTCCTGGTGGTGTTTCAGTCACAGCAGAGCAAATTAGTGAGGATGCAAGTCCTTTTTCAGTTGTTGATCAGGAAAATATCTTCATAAATACATATGATATAACTTCCATATCTAACGAAATTATTATTAATAATTCAGTGAATTCAGAAGACAAAAAAGAAGAAATTGGTTTTCCTTATTTGACTGATGGACAGCATATTTTAAAACACAGCGATCAAACAAATAATTTGAAAAAAGATTCTGCCACACCATCAGAAAAAAATAAAAAATTAGATTTCTCAATAACAGAAATTGTTGTTCCTTTAATCCATGAAGTTGAAAAAGAGACTGTAACAGATGAAGACAATGTAGTGAAATCATACACGAAAAATACAATCAAATCCACTGGTAAGTTAATGTTTTGTGTTTTAGTAACATGAAAGTAGTTACTACTCATATAGGTATATAATGTTAAGTGATTTATGTTTATACCCACAGATAACAATGATGGATTGTATCACAGTGGCATGGTTCATCTGGGTATTATGCTTGACAAAAGAAAATTTATGATTAATATGTAACCCATTGTAACTGATGATCAACAGGATCTCGATTTTCAGAATTCACAGATTTACTTAATAATCAAATTTTAATTTGTTCGGATTATTATAAGTCATAGATATTCGTTTTCCTATTCACAGAGATGACAAGTACTAGTCACTCAACTACCACAACTAAATCTACAACGAGAAGTCAATCAACAACAACTAGAACTACTACCACTAAACAAACCACAACAAGTAAACCAATTACAACAAACCCAACCACTACTAAACAGATTACATCAAGTAAACCAATTACAACAAGTATATCTACCACAACAAGTATACCGATTCAAACTAGCACTTCTACGACTACAAGTAAACCAACTCACACAAGCATACCTATTACCACAAGTAAATCAACCTCAACAGATTCATCACAACGTACTAGTAGATGCATGAGAAGTAGTACTATTTTCAGCACAGCCATTTCTGTTACTGATATTCAAAAAATAGCTGATTCAAGTAAAACTGAACGTAAAAATTCACATAAGAACAAGAAGGTAAAATCTGAGGGTACAAAACAAGATCTTGATCCATATTTTGATATTGGTGTGAAAACAGAAGACAATAATAAAGACTTCAGGAATAAAAAGAATAAGAAAGAGCTGGACACCAGAGTTAAGGAAGATGACTTGGTTCTTGTACCAGATATGAGGAACGTCGATTTGGATTTTGATATTGAAGGTAAAAGTACAATATTAAATTGTTTCATATTTGCCTCAATCACAATGGCATAAAGTCGGCTTCTATGCTATCTAGACAAAGAGAATATCTTGCACCCAAAAGCAATGATCCATCTTTTTATACGTATCTCATGCAGTAACACTATTTTCTCTTTTAATTTTTTGTTTTGTTGAGCATTTGGTCTTTATGGACTTCTCCTTGGCGACAAAGTTACACTCCCTAGCAATTTTCCCAGGATACTTACCCAGTATTTCAAATACCTGCGTACTTTACACATGGTAACTAGCAGTGCAATTGTCCAAGTGTATTCCTAATAAAACAATTGGACCATTGTGTCTGCGTGAATATAATAATAATAATTTGTGTACATGCTATTTTTATATTCGCAGAACATCCAAGAGAAAAGAATCTACAAACAACAGTGTTACCAACAACCACACAAATGAAAACCACATTAAAATTAACAACATCACAACCTATTACTACTCAGCAAACTACAACAACAGAAAAACTTACAACAAAGATGGTCAAAGGAGAGTGGATCACTCATGAATGGAGTGAGGTAAAACATTATTTGTGAGAGTATGGGCTCACTAAAAATATAGGCAATAACCTCATTATCGTGTGTATTTTATGTTAATAAATAAATATATAAATCTACTATACTCTTTAATATTACTTCATGTAATGAAATAGAATGCGGAATGTCAAAATTAAACAGTGAGTGTTAATGAATATCATTCAAATATGTTAGCTTTTCTATTTTTTTTTCTTGCTCTTATCTTTATGTGACCATATCGTGTGGAAATTGTTTTTAGAATAGGTAAATATAGTTTTTGAAAAATGTCTTATGCAATAAAATACGAATAAACTTTTCCAATTTTATTTACAAACTGTTTAAAAGTGTCTTAAAATGATAAATATTTTCAACAATGATCGCCAGACTTTGCTGTTAAATTAAAAATAAATTATTTATGGTGAACTCAAACAGAATACCTTTTTGCACCGAATATATAGAGGAGAAAAGTTTATAATCTCATGCAAATTTCAGTGTGTACTATGAGTTTTCAATATGTTAAAGTTCCGCAAATAAAACATGGCCGGCATATTTATTTTCTTGGACTGAATCACATTAACATTGATTACTCTGACATATGGAAGGAAATGAAAAATCTATCTGTATATTATGTTGCAGAAACAGTATAGAAGTACTATCCCAAAGTGTCTGTCTCTACACTAGTAAGGCTGGGTTTTTTAGTGTCACCAAAATGTGCTGAACTTTACTATTATACTTACATAAACCTATTCACTATATGTATTTTTTCAGTGTTCAACAACATGTGGTGTTGGTGCGAGGATTCGACAAGTGAAATGCAGTTTATCAAATAACAAATTATGTAACCAAACTGATCGTCCTCCACCAGCAGTTTTATGCAACCTACGACCTTGTGCTAAATGGGTTTATGGACAGTGGACTAAGGTAATAATATATGGCGGCATATATATATATGTTTTTTAATCAAAATTACTAGGTAAGTTGAGCACAGAACACTTCAAAAATCTATTCCCAGTCAGAAATTTGTTATCAAAAGATCTTTTAGTGAGGCTCCAGTGAGGTGCGATCTGTCTGTGATTCATGTTTGGAAAAATAAAATTTTTGCCTGAAAGTAATCTTGATGAATGAGGGCCTTCTTATATTTTGATGTTCAATGAATGTGATAAAATAATTTATATTATTCTTCTCATTCTAATATACTTTTACTGTTTACATATTTTAGTGTTCATCTCTTTGTGGTGCTGGTACTCGAACCAAAAAAATTGAATGTGTCGATCCCGTGAATAAGAAACTGTTACGACCACATCATTGTAGATCTCAACCTCCTCTCACAACTGTGAAAATATCATGTACACAGAGTAAATGCATGCCGTGGAAAACATCCCGCTGGTCATCGGTAAGTTATTTCATTTGAAAATTTCATCACATGATGAAAAAATATTGAGGGGAGGGGATAGAATTTCATTTTTATCTTGCGGAAGAGAAAAGCTGAGAATATAGCCTTACCATATTGGTGAATTACAACCTTTCGTGCAGATACCAGTTCCAAATGGGATAAGAGTTTGGCATAACCATTTATAGATTTTTCTTGTATATGGACATATTTGGTGGAGGAAGCCTTCACCATCGATTACATATTCTACCGCACACCGTCAAGGTGTCCAGCAATCATTTCTTGCAAATTTTTCTACACGGGATTCGAACCTAAGATGTTAGCGATGCATAGTATGCATAGTCCAACGTATTCCTAACACTTTAACAAACTGGGCAACCTAACACCATCAATCTTACATATTGGTTAAATACAGTATCAAGTACAAAAGCGACATACCGTATACTCTCTTTTGGGGTAAGACATTAAATTGTTGGCACATTGGTTTTTGTCAGATGAGTAATTATTTGATAATCAGTTAAGATTACACTATAATGATGAGTCACTATTATCCAAAAATGAAATTTTTTCTAGATTTGTTTCCAAACATTAGCCATTGATGAACATGAATTTTGGGTACAGCGAAGATCTTTCACACCCCTATACTAATTGCTAATGTTTATGACTTGACATATTTTTATTTTTCCTGTGCAATGACCTGGTTGGCGGAGGAAAGCCATAAGCAGTGCTTACATTAACCGCCAAACATAGGCGAAGCGTCCAGCAGACCCCCTTGCGTATAATTATTGTCCTTCACAGGATTTCAACCCACGTCAGAATAATCAGATATGTGTAGCTCAAAGCATATTCCCTAAAACTTTACCGATTGAGCTAACCAGGCATATGTATGATATGCTCAAAAACATTTCTTAAATTGAATATTTTTTCTCACAGTGTAGTAAAGCATGTGGACCAGGAATCCAGCTACGTAGGGTAGCATGTTCTCGCTATGATCAATGTGATCCTGCAATAAGACCACAACAGAAGAAATCTTGTTTTGTAAAAAAATGTGTCTATTGGCGACCACTTGTGTGGAACAAGGTATATGATTTGTCCGAGGAGTAGTTTCTTAGACTGTATCCCAATCAGAAATGTTTTTTTGTCAAGCATGAGCCACAGATGAAACCCGCCTTGGTGACTTGACAAAATATGTATGATGAAGTTTTTTTGACCGAGATATATAGAATGCTATGAATGTCCTGAAAATTAATTTGAAATTAACGTTTGAATTCATTTCATGCTATTTTTAATAATATTAAATCGATGGCCTCAGACAATGTAGGAATCCCAATTAATTTTTATTTTCTATTACTCTCTGAGTCTACTTTTCAAGTATGGCCAATTTCAATATGCAACTTGTAATTATATCTTACTGCTTTTACATATTAAATTATTCTTATCATTTTTTCCAGTGCTCTGTCCATTGCGGTGGTGGTTTACAACGTAGACAAGTGATATGTATTGAACAAGCAACTGGAATACAAACTAATAGTTCAGAATGTAGTCCTGGTTTACGACCACATAGAGTTCGAAAATGTAATCAAGGACAATGTCCAGTAACCGACTATGGTAAGATTTCAATATTTCATTTTTAAGCATCAGTCACAGTGGTTCACCACATCAGTATGTATGAAAATCAAGTTGGATTTACATATTTGCTTGCTTAGTTTTGGCTTTGTTCATTCTGACATAAATTTTAGAATAAACCATCTATCTATTTGAAAGGCCAAATATTGGTCTGAAGTTTCTGTAATTTTTCTCACATTTTTTTTGCCTTTCGGGTAGGTTTTGTTACCAGTTTGACAATGAATAAAATGACAAGGCTCAAGATAAATCTTGTAACTGGTAAAATTGTAAACGTTGTTAATAGCATACTGTGGAATAAAGTTCATTTGATCCTATACTAAAACTACTACTAAAATTTATTTAGTTTTTATCCAAATGAAAATTTTGTTTGTGCCACTGATATATATATGTATATATATATATATATATATTATAACCTTTCAACCCTTATCTCATTTTTCAGATTTTAGCAGTTGTCACAAAGATCGTTTATCATCATCATTTTGTAAACTTCTCGAAAGTTTGGGAAGATGCGTTCAACCTTCACTAGCAATTCAATGTTGTGTTACATGTAAAACCTTCCTCAGTGTTCGACACAAAGACAAGATTTCCTGATGATCTACGTCTCTAAACATCATCGATTTTGTTATAATGTAGTATCAAAATATTGGAGAAATAGACTCCAGAAATGTCACAGTATGAGGGCAAATAGAACATGTTTCCAATCAGATATATTTTGTCTAGTATACTGATAAATCACTCTGCTAATGCACGATCTATCAGTGACCAATACTTGACAAAATAAAATTTCTGATCGTGTTAACCTCCTAATAAACTCATGTTTTGTTTATTGCATATATTTTTTTTTCTATTTGCTCGACAATATAATGTGAAAGAGTATTATTTCAATATTTCATGACAGTGTTTAGTAGTGCTGTAGTGTCGTTAAATTGGCTATTATAAAGCTTTGATTTCTCTAATTGCAAAACTCAGAATATAATCGTAGTGTTTTTCGGATACAACAATATTTGGCAAACTGTAAAATCCATAAGTTAATTTTCAAAATTTTTGCCCTGTAGGACGTAAGCTACCACTGGCAGCAGTGAGAGGGAGGGGGCAGGGTAGGTCTGACAAAAATGAATTAGCGATATTATGTGCAAAATTTAATTCATCTTCCATCTCTGACCATGCGCATTCTAGTTGCTCAGCTTCTCTGTTTTATTGCATTTCGTTTTACTTTTGTGATGCCCAATTTTTTGTTTTTCAGTTTTAAATTTTTGCTTTTTCATTATCAGCATATTAGACTACACGATATCAGCATATTTTGTCTACCATTTTTTCTTTTGTTATTATTTTCAATAAATTATTTAATTGTTCGTACTTAACAACTGTGCTTAACTGCAAAAAACTAGCACAGTATTTGTAGGAATTTCCATTTATTCTAAATATCATCAAATTAGTCGCTTTTTCAGATGTATTTCACAAAAGTTCACAATATCATTTAAGCCTATGTTGTAAAAAAACATTTGTATGCCATGACTGATTTCAAGTTGGGAAAAATTACTTTCATCAAATAGAAAGGAATACCCATGCTCTTTACTGTCAATATACCTGATATTTCTAAAATAACTAACTTCTGCTGATTTTGGGGGAAATCTTTCGGGTGGTTGAATATAAATGACTAGAATTTATTGACACTGAATAATGCTAGAATTTTGACCATGATAAAGTTTTAAAATGCCCCAATAATATAGAAGTGAAATTTTCTGCAGTAAATGGCGGAACCCAATAGGAAATTTTATTTTGTAAGGAGTGAGCCACGGAAGTATCGCACATTGGCGTGCGGTACTTAACAAAGGTATAAGATGGAAAAAAAAATTTTGACTAAGGAGGCACAACCAGTCACTTGTATTTAACAAAACATCTGTATGTTATGCACAAATGTGACACTGAAACATAATATTGTTCGGAAGGTTTCTGACAAAACCCATTGCACAATATCTCTGCCTAAATAGGTAGGTTGATAGTTTCCCATTATACATCGCTTCAATGAGCCTTGATAGATCAAATATGTGTCAAATGTTCGTTATTGGTAAATATTACTATTATTGTTGTATTAATACTATTATGCCTAGATTATTAATTCAGTTGCAAGGCTTGAAAACTGCTTATCATGGATTGTCTCATTATTTTAGTAAAATATCATACTTGAAAAATTTTTGCAATTTTGTGGGATTGGAGGTGGACCTTGGACTAGGGTCGTTCTTATTGTTTAGCTTTAACAGTACCTATATTCATAATTAACTATAAAAAATAGAATATCGTTTTAACATCAGACTGAGGAAAATTGCAGATATATGGCCATATTTTGCAGTAAAGCCATGACATATTAGAATGTAAAATCTGGCATCCCTATACAATGATTTTACTGCAAAATGAATCAATTCAAAATTATTAGCATGGTTTATGCAATGCAATTATATATCTTAAAAAATCCATAGTAAGGGTTTATGTGAAAACTGTTGGTGGACGTAACTGAAGTTAACTACGCATATGCGACCCCAGTAGCATGCACGACTTCAAATATTTCCAACTAAAATTTGAGGTGAAACATTAAAACTTCTGTGGAAAAACAGAAAAAGCTGCAAAAAACAAATATTTTTCATGTTCATTTTATTTTCCTACACATTCAAATGTGAGGGTTGTAGAAACCCATAGAAAAATAAAAGCAACATTGCAGACAGAGAATATTTATCAATTGCCCAAACCCCTGCAACATTTACTAGGTTTTGCAGCAACTTTGAGTGAAATTCATAAAATTTTCAGAACAGAAGCAATGGGATATCACGTTGTTTGTCAGTTTCTGAACGTGCACAACAGTATATATATATATATATATATATATATATATATATATATATATACTATGCATATGTTAACTAGATATCAGATATCTCTCTCAAACGAAACAGATATTTCAGTTTTTCGTGCCAATGATATACTGAATTTCTGCTTACAATGAAAATATGTAAAAATAGCAATATTTTTGTCACTTACAACCACCATAAATGCATAGATCACCCACAACAGTGACCAATAATATTGGCTCGTTGTGACAGATACCGATATGTAATAAGATAAAGAATGTGCCAATATATGGTCGATCCCTGATATGTTACCCTTTTTTGCAGAACCCAGCTATTGCCATGTCATTACGGTACATACAATTTAAAGCTAATAGCCACTCATACCAATATCCTTGTTTATTAAATTATTCAAGTAATAAAAATAGACAAAAAGGATTTAAATTGAAAGATGAATACACAATTCAACGCTATAGAAATATGTAATTTGCTGAAGAAGATTTTCATTATTAATTTCCAGAAATAAAAGAAGCCAGTAAGAATAATACAGCGATGTGAACAAATGGGCATCACAGGGAAACTTTCTTCAGATTATTTCAAATGATTACAAGGACTACTTCATAACAGCGTTAACGACAGACTGGCATAAAGTTGGCTACTGTTATACTTGGACACCAGAATAAATCGGGTTCCATCAGAGAAACTTTGGCAATATGTAACAATAGTAATTCATGATATATCTCTAGCTTCAGGATCAAAATGTTTATTTTCCAAATGAACTGTAGAAAAAGGTAAAAAATCATCAAATAGCAGAGTTGATGGTTTTGAACTTTTTTTTATGCAAAGAAAATGATAGACAATTCGGACATCCAAAGAAAAGTAAGATTCAGTCAAATTGGTTACAGTTTTGAAGCTTTTTGAACATTTGTCAGTTAGGCATCGCAAGGCATTTTGACCTTCTGGCCTGTGATTTTATAATAAAAATTTTCTTGAGTGATTTTTTTCTTTGCCATTCTGGATTTCTTTTTGCAAATTTCCATAACCGAAAGTCTCAGGAGGCACTTCAGTATAAATCCTAGGATAAAATCGCATATGCCTTTGCCACAGATTTTATCTGCTGAGATAAGATCTACTTTAAACTACAGAAACTGAAATTTGATGTAACAATTGCTAAGAACAAGTAACTTGCTGCTCAAAGCAAAATATTTCTTCATCATATACTGAAAACACAGCATAGCAATAGAAAAATTACCAATAACCTGGTTCATTTCTTTTATTTGTTTGAGTAATAATCAGAGACAAGGGTGATATAGATTATTGAAAGGAAATAAAACACACAAATATACCATTATAGAAACTTAGAAAGTAATTTGCTAGAGAATGTTTTTTTTAACATAAAGAAACGGACGAAGCCAGTGAAACAATAATGAACTTGAGACCACACCCACAAAGTCGGTTCTAGAACAACCAATCAAAGCCGTCAAACGCCTTTGGTGCATGTTCTTAAAAAAGAAATTCAAGCCCATTATGAGAGTTTCACCCTTGCTAAATTATTTCTGAAAAGTAGACTTATTCCGGAAATTTCGATTGCATTATTGAGGTTGAAAGTAGGTTATTCACATACAATTAAATTTTAATTGAATTTGAAATTTAACGCATTCTGTGAAACGTATATGTGAGGTATTACAAATGATCATTCTCGAAAATAATTTGCACCATCTTCATCGCAAAATGAGTTGTAGTAATTAAGAAAGAGAGAGATAGAGAATATTATCAACCAGTCAGAAGAAGGTGGCAAAACATTCTTTGTCAAGTATAAGTCACTGATGGATCCCGCTGCTGAGGTCACTCTCTGTGAATGTGGAGTCGAAGGCACCACGAATAATCAATAAATCATGTTTTGAAAATTTTTTAAAGATTTCCAACCCCACTGATTTTTGTTCAAATATACTTTGTTTAGCTTTGAGTCAAAATATTGCATGTATGTATACATATATAATTATTATTTCGGTGAAAGGAAATTAGAATAAATCCACGGCAAAAATACTGCCCCTAGTCCAATTACAAACGCAAGTGCCGTTGTTCCGACATGAGTTCCCATAGCGTCTGTCAATGTAAAAGGTTGCTTTTTTAATTTTTCTTCGTGCCATGTTCTATGCAAGGAATACATATGTTCTGAAGCCCGTTGTGTTATGTTTAATGCAGGTGTTATTGGACTCAACTTCTGCATGTTCATCATTGATAATCCACATAATCCCATATAGCTATGTAATGTATCTGTAAATTTTAAAACATCATTATTTTAGTATTATATCAATGATATCAATATTATAATGTTAACAAAATTCGGCATAATTTATCAGTTGCATAAAAATATAAACATTTTAGGAGCAGTATTTCAAGATGTCTACCGTATGTCTAAACGTACGATTATCAAAAAAAGATTTAATTTTGTCTCAACAATAGGCCAAATGTAAAAGTTGGTACACGTAAATTTATATTTTTCATCAACATGGACAGAAAGCAAGAAAAAAAAAAAAAAACAGTAAATTCGATATATTAAAAAATAATCCTAAATTGAATTTTGAATATCTCCTTATCTCAATTCTCTTAAAAAACAATGTATCACCCCATTTATCAGATATTCTTAGGTATGAAGATTTGATAAATATATATTTCATTAGAATCAGATTACACAACTAGGGTTGCCCTCGAAGTTTAGTTTAAACGATACTCCAAGAATAATGTTTAAACGTTTTAGATAAGCAAAAGTTGATAATATTTGACCATATTTTGCACAATTTGCAGCAAAACACAGTAAAACTTGGCATATATCAGGATATTGCTGCAAAAGGATTTAATTTAGAAATAATCAGAAAAGAAAATTACTTTTAATCATATTTCTAGAATACAGTGTCAGTAAATTGCTATTCGAATAAGGACATTCCCAACACCAACATCAAAAAAATTTATAAATAAATTACCTGGGTGACTTTGCGGCCATTTACCAAAACCTCCTATCACTGAATCTTGTGTTGACAGAATATATTGTTCATTTTCATGCCAGTCACAAAGTTCCAGCGATCCGATCAACTGTGAACGATATTTGATTTATCAGTTAAAAATTTATATACAACACTTCTCAAATACCTAATCCTACCAACGAAGTTTCGATACAATTTTATAAGTGCATTTCTCAAAACGAGGCATGCAAATAACCAGAGAGTACCCAAAACCGCTGGGCATGGACCTTGGTATATATTCTGATATACAACCACCTGCAAAGTGCATTGCTGAAGGGTGCAATTGATGGTGAAACGATCCAGCATCGAATCATCACCCTTCTGAACAACAAAGTAGAAACGAATCCAACCATATCATTTCGAACCCATTCCGCTCTAGAATTACACAATTGATCGGAAAATTCAATAACTGGCCAAATAACTTCATCAGGTATGATCTGATGAGCTATGAATTGTTTGAGAGAAATAAAAAAAATTATGTATTCGAGTCATCTTAACCAGAGATGAATCATAAACGATTCGAATTTTGAATCCAAAAGTGGCATCCTTAACACTGATTTGCTATAGCTAACACCTAACTTGTAACCTCAACAGCATTAGAATAAGTTACCTTCAACGAAGCACCTGTCCAGAATGAATAACAAGTATCATCATCTTTATGGGGTCGACCATGAAAACCACATTTTTGTCTGTTGATACACCACCTTTGTAATCTGAAAAAAAAATGGGTAAAGTGGTTAAGTAAGGCTTATATAATCGCAGGTTTAGAGGTCAGGCAAACCCTCGTAATAATTTTTCAACTTAAAAGAATGTTTTCAGGTAAAAACACTGGCAAGAATAAATTTTGATAGGATGACAATCTTCTGCGAAGCAACTTTGCCAGGTGTTTGAAGAAGGCATTATTTTCAGATAAACCCTTCATATAAAGACCATTTTTCTACACTGGATGAAAGACCTTGTCAACACTGCAGGAGTGTTGTCTTTGCAACGTCTATTTGCCGAGGCCTATGACACCACGATTTTGTGGTATACCGTCAAAAATGGTTACAGCTTGATATGATATCACACAAGTGACAACAAAAATGGGTGTTTGGCTAACTCACAGCGACTTATATGCCTCTTCTGACTTTTGAATATTCATGAAACATTCCACATTTAGTAGAGATTTCATAATATGCACCTGGTATATGAAGCTCTAGATGATATCAATATAAGGCATGCAAGGGTAGCCTTTTATTGTTGTGTATGTGAGAATATTTTTTGTAAATTTTCTTCCAGCAGGGATATTTTTCATGTATTGATAATATTTCAAGTCATAGAGTAGCTGGCATAGTTGACTTATATAGTACCAACCTCATAATATCCTTTTGTGAAAGTGCAGAATGAAATTGATTTAATAATAAAAGAGAAGATATTGCACAATACGTTGAACCACCGTGACTTTCTTGACCAGGACCTTGACCAAAACCACCATCATATGACTGAAAACACAGGAATTGCAGGTAATAATCAAATGAAAGTGATATTGCAGGTCAAACAGAGCAACTGGGCAATATTTCATGATATATCTGCTGCAAGGAGAATTAAAATAATGATTCTTTTTGAGTATCTGGTAGTAACCAAACTATATAAAAAGGTTCAAAACCATCAATTCTGCTAATGCAATTATTGATACTGTTGACTATAGTCTCCTCTAAATACCGTTGTACATTTTAGATGATATCGCCTCGAACCAGAATCTCAGTTGTAGTGTGACAACACATAACTAAAGTATGAATGTTTCATACCTTTGATTTTTTAATATAGCCGATCGCAAGATTTTCATCAATCGGTGAAAAATCGTCAAGCATTGTGCAAATACAACAAGCGCAATAAATGAATCTCATGTCATTCTCACTCCCGTCTAACGTTGATTCAAAGCTGTTGAATGAAAGACATTTTGATTAACATAATCATAATCTAATTAAAATCAATATAATCAGAGATAAATAAGAATTCATGATATTTAAAGTGTATTCCCTACTTCACAATATCTATTTCAATTTAATTTATTCAATCGAATTCATAATGGAAGTGCAGACGCATGTAGTTAATTTTTTTTAGTTATTTTTCTTTATAACGGTTGAATAAAGCCCAATATTAAAAACTATATTAGTGAATATGTAGCATTGGTTGTATTTGTATATATATCACATTTTAATCGCAAATTTAGGTACTGAGATGGGTATGATCCACTCAGATATATTGGAGATGTCCGCCAGTAATGCTTTTATTCTAGTGCTTACCTGCCTACCTCATAAAACCTTTCGATAAGAATTTTATAGGACAAGATACTATTTTTATTCTGTGACTAAAAACACAGCCTAATAACCATTTGACAAAAGATTCACAATTCCAAAGAAAGGAAAAAGTTACTGACAGACCTCTGCCCCTTGTTGTGAGTGGTATCTGCCCTGGGCAATGTTGAAACTACATACCACCTCTTTTCCTCAGGATATCCAGAAATATGTTAAAAGCAATTTTGAAGACCAAGGCTGCTGACCTGCTGCAGGTCAAAAAAATTTTTCAATTTCAATCAATTCATCAAAAATGATAGTTAAATTTAACTTAATATAAGAGCACACGAAAAAAAATGCCAAACCTTCCATCTTTTAATTGCAATGCTCTCACTCCTTCCAAACAAGCAGTTTTATCCACTCTTGACAAGTCATCACCAAGAATTATTAAACATGCAAGTCCAGTATAGGTCATCGCTATATGACCACTATCAAATAGATGTGCTACTTCAGCTATCTAAATATAATACATTTAAAAGTAAAACTTATCCAACTCTGACAGATTTAATAATCAATGCATTGTAATAAATAATTCCAGAACAAGATTTACTTAATGAACAGCAGCTATAGATAATAATATTAGGACTGCAAAAGCTTGTGTATAAAAGTTTTTATAGTCTGAAAAATGCAATTCCAATAAAACAGGTTATCGTCATCTGTATTGCTTATGGAGATATCATCAACATAATAATTTCATAGGCAAACCTTGATGCCGAAAAGAACACTTAGAACCCAGGGTGAGGTGAAATTAAATTTAGATGTTAACACTAGATGAATACAAATTGATCTAGGAAATTTATTTTTTTTAACTAAATTAGAACCTAGCCAACTAGTCACACAGGGAGAGCGTGTTACCCAATGAATTTCGATTACCTATTCGGTGTTGAAGATTCACTGTACCCGAGAGTCGATAGAATTGTTTTCATGACTAAAAAAATATTGATTCTGACACAAGGATTCAGCCCACTTTCTATGAACATCAATATATCACATTGTATGTCAAATTACACTTAACACATAAAATTTGGATCAAACCAAAGACGTGCAGAAAAGTGTAAGATTGAAATAAGCGAAAAATGATATTTCTGAAACAATTAACCATTTGATATCTGGATCAAATCGAATATTATGTCCTATTCAAGTGAATATATCGAACTGGTTGAGCAAAAATTTATTTAGTTTGGATATAATTCATACATTTTCATTTAACATATACATAATGACACAGGATTTGATTGAAAATTTGAGTAAGGGTTTCACTAATTTGCTATATTGGCAAATTTCATTAAAAATTAATATTAAAGCATACCTATGCCAGTAGCACAAAATTACTACCTGGAATGATTCAAATTTATTATATTGCGGTTTATCTTGAACCTCTTAATTTCAAACTCTGCAATGGGAAAAATTCTATTCCTTGAAACTTCCCAGTTATTGTTGAGTTGGATTCAGTAAGATTACGCTAGGAATCTAGGATTTCATTTGCGTCCTTCTGGATAGGAAAGCCAAGAATACGGATCAACCCTATTAATTTGCCAAATCGATTCGAAATGCTTTAATTCCAAATGCATCCTAAAACAGCAACCCTTCTACCCAGTGCCTTCATATGTTTAGTTATTTATTTATACCTTGATATCTTTGTGCGTGGTCACTCCATTTGTAGTTGAACCTCGAAATCCACATCTACGTTTGTTGCTTCCTACGGAATAAAATATCATGAATCGTTAGACTTGGTTACAAGTTTGGTAAGTACCGGTACCGGAACTCTAAATAAGCAACACATTCACCCCAAATTTTTACTGAAAGGAACAATAAGTAAGTAACATGAAAATAAATAACAAACTAATTTTGATAAAACTAGTTCAACTTATTTTGCAAACAGTAAATCAAATTGCAAAAGGAGACATCCAAATAACAGGATATCAATGATCAAGAAAATCAAAGATTACAATTTACCATTCTTATCTGGAACAACCTGAAGACTGTAAATCCAATCAATTATCTCTTTTTTATTCGATGAAGACAATTTATCCAATGAATTCAGCACATCAAGTCCAGATACTGCGAAGAATGCAATCGTCAACCTGTAAAAAAATGTCTATAGAGTTTTTCCTTGTGAAACCTGTGTACACTGTACATATTATGTTTTTTCACAAAACTTAAAAATCATTGTAGTGTTAAAACAACATAGAATTTAGGTACAGGGTACCAGTGGCCTAGTAGAGATTTATAGTTACTGAAGGATGTACTGCTTGTCTTGAACTTACGTTCAGGCGTTTAGCTGCATTCCATAATTATTATTTTATATACTGTATAACACAATACCGGTAATGAATAGAAATAGACTAATCAACAAAATAATATTTACACAATGCAGAATGTGTCAACTGTCAAAGATAGACGCAGCTGCAAAAATATTCTAGAGAACACATAAAAATAGTTATGAAAGAGAATAATAAAAGAAAAAATGTTAATCTATTAGCAAAATGTACAGGGAAAACTATCACCAATCAATCGCACCAGCGAGGGGCAGGCAACTTGACTGTGGGTGTGATACATAACAAAAACTAATCTGATGATCACCTGTTTGAGTCCAAAACTTCATATCTGCTCGGTAGAACTTGCAGAGTCCTCCTAAAGAAATGTATATGTTTATCCTTCTCAAACTTCAAAGCTTCCATATCCTTGACCAGGCAATTCTACTGTCTAACAAAGATCTGGAGCGCAAAATGGTAAAATATAAATACTGAATAAAAAAAAACAAAAAGACAGAAGAATAGGCCAAGCCAAAATACTGAGCTACCGGTACGCTATCCAAGCTCCAAATTCCATCTTCCAAAAAAGGATCAGAGGACAGAACAGAGAACAGACAACACCTGTTAATAACTGTTAATAACTGAAACCAGAAAGAAGGGGAAGAAAAACGAAATTCATTACATTCAGACTCAGAAGGAGAAGTTACCCATAAGACAGAACAAAATCCAACCTGGAGTTGCAGGCATTTTAGTTTGAATAGGATAAGGACCAGACGATACCGGTACCGGTACCGTACCAAGTTGCTATTCTGTATTTGTATTACCGGTAACAGTGGAATGACTATCGCGCTCACACTGCACAACTTATTATGGGCATTTCCAAGAATTATCCCTTGATCAACGGATTACAAAATTTACTGGATTTCGTGAAACATGACTACGCAGTACGGTACGGTACCTATTTTTGCGAATTTTTGTTTGATCCTTATACGCTGCCCAGTGCCTGCTACTGCACTACTCAGTACCGGTACACCAAAATTCCCTAACAGTTACGTTCACGCGAACAGTAGTAGAGTTTATTTCCAACGTGTGAAAAAACAACAAGTACGGTACAAGTACAATATGAAAATAATCTCAGATTCCTATAACTAACCGGTATAAGTTAATATTGAAATCCGGATATACTGCGTTTTAGGATAGGATATTATTTTTATTCAGCGGGAGAGGGAAGCCGAGAATACAGCTTTATCATATGGCGGATCACAACCCTCCCGTGCAGATACCAGTTTCGAAAAGTGGTGAATTATTTTGGCTTATTATATTTATCACTTTCCTGCGCGTGCACTTGTAAAAATTCGGACACTTAACGCGATTTGAGCTTCGGCCCACGGCCTAATAGCAAAATTTCGGAAAACATTGTTATATTTCATCGACGCAAGGTGACAGTGCAGAGTAGGTAGTGGAAACTTGAGTCAAGACGAGCAGTTCATTTATTCTTGTCCAGATCCTAACCCAATCAGAAATTTTACTTTGTCAAGCATCAGTCACTGATGAACCTTGCATCGAGGGCCAATTCTCATGTAGGAGGAGGATAAAAGATTTAATGGCGCTTATAGCTTAAACAAAGTTTTTTGCGCCAGGTCAAGTCAGGCAAATATTGAAAGAAAAAGTCGGATTATGAATAAAAAAAAAAGGGTCTAGTGAAGTTTAGTACCATATTCCCGAATGTAATCAAAATAAAAACTGGCAGAATATTCTCATCCTAACTAGGGGGCGCCAATGCTGCAACTATCTGGCGTTGTCTCCCGGGTTAGGATGAGTCGTTTCCAACATGGGAAATTTTTATGATAATCGGATATATGGTACTAAACTTCATGAGACCCAAAAAAAATGCCTTAAGTGTCTAAACGAGTCTAGCAGTAGCTTCAACAAATCCTAATACATGTAATACAATTCTTTCATCAGTAAGTAAATAATATAATCTGAAAAGTACATCTAAACTAGCACATAATTGAAGTAATATTGATCGTTGGCGATCAAAACATCTACAAAATAAAATGGGCAACAGTCTCTTTGATATGACAAAAATTACATAGTCCATCCTCATGACACCCAATTTTATATACCTAAATGACCATTTAACCGGCAATGGCTGGATTTTAGACGAAACAACATTATCTCATGTGATAGCTGTACTCAGTACTGTTCTGCATTTCATAAGTTAGTAGTCAGAACTACTCCCATACAGCATAAACTGTGATTTCCTGTCTCATTATTACCATAAGTTTAACAGACCCCATCTACAGTTCGAAAGTTGGGCCGAATTAGTAACCTACCAGTAGCGTTTTTTTAATCAACAATACTGTATATAGGTAAATTATAGAATATGCCTACCGGTATAACTCTGAACTTTAAAGGGGTCTAGTGAAGTTTAGTACCATATTCCCGAATATCATCAAATAAAAACTGGCAGAATATTCTCATCCTAACAAAGGGGCGCCAATTCTGCAAGTATCTGGCATTGTCTCCAGGGTTAGGATGAGTCGTTTCGAACATGGGAAATCTTTATGGTAATCAGATATATGGCACGTACCGTACTAAACTTCATGAGACATCTTAAAAGTATATATTGTATATATATAGCAGTCTAGTCCTAACACAAGTACCGTACCGTAGCCTAAATTAATAGGGATGATAAGTGGAGAATCGCGTAGCATGTCTGATGAAAATGAGCGTACGGATAGTGTGAGAAGCCGACGATTGAGAAGGTACCATAATTCTAACGTTAACTTACAGTAGGTCTAACTTAAGTTGTCTACATATACAGGTAATATTTGTCGTAGTTAACTTTAGTTATCTGGATATAATATTTGGCTAGCTCTCCATCTTGGATGCCATAATGGCTTCTGAAAATCCCAGTTTGTAAGTATTTTTTGCAGGGCAAATTTACCGGTTTCTTTGCGTAGGCACCGTAAGTTTCCGATTTCGAATAACAAAACTAATTTTTTCAGGAGAAATCTTAGAAGAAGTTCTGATAATATTGATATCATTGTTCTTGATAGTCCTGCACCAACTAGTAGTTCTGTAATTCCAAGAAGACGGAGAAGGCTACATTCAAACGAGGCTGCAGATATTAGCATTGGTGATATTTCTGTTCTGTTTAATATACAGTATGGATCTGTGTTATCGCATAGTCATCATTTCCATGGCAACCTTAATCAAAATCAGTGAGAGTGATTGAATGATCATGCGTGCTTGAAATTAAGATTGCTAATTAGGAGACTCTTGTAAGATGTGTCACGCAAGCCCGTTATCTACTGAATACAAAGGAAATGAGAATGAATGCAAATGTTGAAAAAAAAATAAACAACCTATACTATTGAAAAAATCATGTTTAAACAATTTTCAAAATTTGATATATTTTAATAAACTATGTTACGAGATTTTGGTTGAGATGTTCAAAGTGATTTCACACACAATAGAAAAACATTATTATTTATATGACGATATATATATGATGCTGTAGTTGATTTTTTAACTACTTGTGTTCACAAAGAATTTTTTTCTAATTTTACTTAAACTGTTACGAATCAAACAGAAAAAGGTTTGTTTCCATAAAACTGGAATGATTTTTCATAAAACAGAAAAATAACGTCCACGTTTTTTTAAGGGTGTTTTGTCTTCACCTATCTGAAACTTAATTTTTGGTTTTGTATTGTGTACTTATTTTCTGAAATTGAAAAGTCATTTTCAAAACAAGATCTCTTGATTGAATAATGCCTTTTCATTTGGAATTTTCACTTTATGATTGTAGGCCACTCACATGATACTCATCATACATATTGTTTTCAAGTAATGTTACAGCCTTTATAGAAATATTCCCTCTGAATCAACTTATTGAAAAACCGTTTATTTGTTACCATTTCTTAATTCTAATCTGCATTTTTTCTAGTCGATTTGACATGTTCAACAACTCCAGATGATTATGTTGATCTGACATCACCTGACATTCCCACACCACCTCCCCAACAGGTTTGTTTGTAAACAATATCAGATAAGATAGGATACTCAGTTGTGTAAATCACCTTCTGCCAGCGAGGTGTTTAGCAATCCTTTCACAACACCCCTCATTTTTTTTTTGTAAATAAATATTGATTAGGTATAATCTCCACTATAATTTAGAGCTCGTAAATAGACAGATGTTGTGGAATATTGTTGTGGATTTGGAATATTAAAATGTTTTTCCAAGATTTAATTCGTGATATCTTGTGGATTTGATTTTGATAAATAGTATCAATGTCAAATTACAGTATATGGCATTGTCAATTAAAATATAGAAAACTATATATAGAAAAATATAGAAAATAATATTTTGTTATCATCGTGATTATTAGTATTAAATTTTATGGACTAGGAATGCCTCCCCAATCAGAAAATTCACACAAAACATGTACGGTCACTGATGGATTACTTTGGCAATGTGGCCGAATTGTGGCTCATGCTTGATAAAATAAAGTTTCTGGTTGTGACATAGTCCAAGGTTCATCGAAGTAATAATTCCAGCTTTGGAATCTTCCCACAAACTTTGCTGTGAATAGAATAATATTCAACAGTCATTAATATCAAATTTATTGTCCATATGTTACAGCCAGTACCAGTTACCTTTGAAATCAGTGATGGAGAGGATGAATTAAATGAGTCGACAGAAAGTCCAACTCCTACACAACCAGCTCTTTCTTGTCCTGTATGCCTAGAAAGATTTTCAAAGGTTAGATACAACTATTCAAACTTGGATCATTTCTTGCTTGAAATTGAATTTTATTATTTAAAATTGTTGCTGTGAAATGTACCTCTCTTCTTAAATTTAATATTAAAATAATATTAATTGAAACATACCCAGCAAAAACTGACGTCATTATAATTGTGTTGCCAATGCAAAACCATTTATATTTCACCTTTTGAAAACACATCTTCCAGAATGACTAGTTATTATATATGGTATATGGTTTGGTGGTAAACAACTGTACAAAAATCATTGCTTTAAATGCCGTTTTGGCTGATGCTCTTGGTTCTGCTGATTTCCAGCACTTCCATGTGGTTAATTCGTGTTATATATCTGCAAAAATATTTTTGTCCAATCTAGTTTGTATGACTGAGTAGCCTCTTTAGTGGGCATACTCGACTATTTAAAATTTATGATTGTAAAAATCACCTCTTTTAGATTGTCAAAAATGGAGGTCAGGTTAAATCAACAATATGCGGACATATATTTTGCAATCTCTGTATATCAACTGCGATACATCATAGTAAAAAATGCCCAACTTGCAGGAAAAAACTGGACTCAAGGAAAATTCATACTTTATATTTACCTGTTTAATAGTAGTTTCTATGCAAGTTATTACTAAGATTTTCATTTTCCCTTTTTAGAAAAATTGCTTTAATAAATAATAATACGTTCGGTACATTCCACAATACAACTTTTATACAAGAGCGACTAGCAATGATCTAACTTTAAACTTAAGAATCATGATTTAAAAGGAAGAAATTTAGATGTTACATCGCATGCAAAGAAATTTCTGGGCATCTTGTTGGCCTAGATCTTGTATGTTTCAGCGATGACTGGTTCTGCGCACTTGTGAAATTCTTCTAGTCAGAAGTAACATTTTGTCAAGCATAAGTGACTGATTGCTCGCATCTCGGCGGCTTAGCCCATCAGTGACTTATGCTAGACAAAATTTTTTCACCCTATTTTTCTTATGTTTTAAACAGTTAGTTTGATATTAAATACCAAATAATTGATGAATTGTGAAATATCGAGCCGAATTATTTTTTTTTCTAGTTTGCTAGCTAGACATGGATTGTGTTATTTTTAAGCTTGCTGTATTCGCGTATTTCTCATCCACGTTTTTTATTGCTCCTATGTTTTTCTTTTCTTGATTCCTACTTAATACTAATTTAAGAAACCTTATTGTATAGATATTCTAGTGTGTGATTTTTTTTTGTTTCAAAAGGTATTTTTCCAAACTCAACCAATAGATAGTAAGTTTGACACTTCAAATTAATTTAATTTTCAAATTAAATCAATGTATTTTAAAAATGAATTGAAAGTTTCAATATTTGAGTTTATTTTGGGTTATATTGGTTCTAATTTTCGAATAATAATCAAAATCACAAAACGTGAATGACCCAGTCCGAAATATTTTGTGGACACATGTTCATGTGGGTGAGGCATTGGTGTCCATCTGTATGTCATGTCTTACAAAATAAAATTTCTGGTTGGGAACAGGATGATTTTCTCTGGGAGGGGTGTTCATGTTATTTACTTCAAAACTACCAACACTGCAATTTCATAGCAGTATTAATGGTTTTGAACACTTCTACATTTTCATTTCTACCTGACACTAAAATAGGGTCAATTTATTCTATTAGCGAGAGATTAGGATTCAAATTTTGCCCATTTACTAAATTTTCTTCTGGTTGAATCCATTCTTTGGGTGTCTGTTCAGCTGTCATTATGGCAGTCTTGTTCGAGAAAAATTGATTTATATGAAATCATAAATTTATTCTAATCACACGAACCACATGTATCTCGGAATGATTGGAATTTCAAATCTAAAGGTGGCTTCCCTAACTTTTTAAGGATAAAGCCAACTGCCAGATGGATGAATATGATCTCCACGTCATATTTCTATTTCCTTATCAAGTGTTGGAAGTTGAGCACGAATTGACTACTCGTGAGCAATGTGCTCCATCAAATAGCCTGTCCCATTAGTCGATCAATTTTCTGACCTGATCTTTTGTATCTTACGTTCAATTATAAACAAGTCAGAAATATTTTGTTCTAACATTTTGTTAAGTTAGTCCATCTGTTTAGCCTATTTTCTTGGAATGATGGCAAACATTGTAGTACACGATTTGATGTTCATCGCTGAACGCGGTTGTGATTGTCTTCATACAGAAACTTTTCCTGCAAAACCCTTACATATAGTCATCACAAGATTCAAACCAAAGATGTACTGTAGTGTAAAGTGTATTCAAAACACTCTTACTGATTGAGCTAGCCGGACAGTACACCCATGAGTTGGGTTGGACAAAACAAATAAAAATTAATTTTATGTTGTATTTAGAATGGTATTTGCTATGATTATTAAACTGTAAGATTGCAGCTGAACACTCTTTGGTATACTTATACCATATTTTTTTCAAAAAATTGCAAGAAAATGTTCTTGTAAAATAATATTGCCTTGCGTCTTCTCTAATCAGACCCATGTGGAAGCCTGGTGCGATTTCCAATCTTGGTCAACTTTTTTATCTATTCTAAATATATCACGAATTAGTGGCAAGTTATATACTGCCCTCTGAATCTTGCCTTCTCTTTTTTCTGTTAAACAAGTGCATTTTGTTTCATAAAAAATTACCCGTCTTGTTAGATTTTTTTTTATCTCTGAAGTATTTCGTTACCTGTATCTGATGAAACAGTGTCTGAATCCGTAAAGAAATAGAAAAAATTTTCTGCAACAAGTGATGTATTGGCTTTGTCACTCTTGTGTTGGCTAATGCAATTTATTCCGATGACGCCGTGGTCATTCGTCTTGTTGAATAATTGTCTCTTTCCAGTGCAACGTTTTTTCTTACATAAAAACCATAAGCCTGTGCCTGTGTACTTGATTTATAGGTTGCATATTCCTATCTGACAAATTTTTGGGGTAAGATCAGGGTTCTAAGAAGGAAAATCTGTTTGGCAAAGAGTGGAATACGCATGCTGAGCAATCAATCCACCAGTGGTGGGTTCGAATCCCTTTCTTGATGATTATATATGTGCGAGAGAATTGCTGGACACCTCGTGGCGCATGGCGGTTAATATAACGTCATGAGCGATGGTTAGGGATTCCTTCAAAAACCATGCACAGGAATAACTCAAAATTTTTGTGCAGCCAAAAACCACTACATTGCAGAATCGAACGCCTGTTCTAATTAATTTTGTCCAATATCCTGAATTGAAACTAGGCAATAATTTTAAGAGTTTATTTGGGAGCAAACACCAATTTAAAAACCCTTTAAGATAGCCTGTTTTGCTATTCCTTTTTGGGTCGTCGCCTTTTCTTTCGCGTCGTCTGATTTTCTGTAAACTGAAGCATTGTTTTCTTGATAACTTCCCGTGATAAATATTTATCGTTTGTGTCGTCGTCGTCTCCGAAAAAGTCTTCCGTTAATATCATATCGTCTTCATCCGCTATGCAAACTCGTGTGTTGCCGGGTGCTCTGCTGGTTGCTACAACTAGAAGTTCTTGCCCTTCATCCGTTGGAAACTCATTAAGAAGGTCCTGTACCGAACAAAAATTAGTGAGTGAGAATATGTTCATGCACAGAAACAATCTGTAAACGTGAAAGCAGAAACTCAGTAGCGTATCCAGAACTTTGAGAGGAGAGCGAAAATTTGAGAAGTTTTTCTAAATCAATTTATGACGTCATAATGTGCCGCAGGTAAGAAATTCCTTGCATATAACGTTTTTAAAAGTAGGCCTATGTTATAGAAAATACACAAAAAAATCGCGCCACTGGCGCGAAATTTTTGGAAAAAGGAGAATTCGGGACCTAAAATAGCCTAAACTTTCCTACGTTTTAAAGGCCTTGAAATATTATTTTGGAATATTTTTCAGTCGATGTGGGGGAGAACAACCCTGATGTACTAGAATTTCATTCAAGTGACGAAATTGAGGTTGACCGCTGATGGGTCCTTCCCGAACCCGTCAGTTATTGGAGGTAACGACAGTAGAATCATCGGTTACGCACTTCCCTGGTATGTCGATAATCATCCATCATAGTTTGAAGTTCTTTGAGTTTTTTCCCGCATGCATATAAAATTTCCACTACATCGTCTGTTTGAATAATTCTCATCAAGTCGCTAGAGGAAATAACTGTTGCAAGTGTTGGAGCTTTTGAATTCCGCCCGCGAACTTGTTTTGGTATCTGCGAGGAAGGCAACAATTTTTATGCAACTTCTCTGTCATTGATACTTTGACGTACTGGACTGAACAATTGTAAATTTTTACGTGCTTAGATGTTTGAACCAGTGGTTCTCAGGCTTTGGTTCACATACCCTTATTTATCAGAGGTCTCTATATTTGTGTCTGAGCAGGTAGTGAAACAACAATCGCATTCCTACGGTAAAAAGTGAACCTCATCAGACCACAACATAACTTCAAAGGTGAAACACAAGTTTAATATTGTAAATACTCGATTTGTTGAAGGTGCATTATTTTATAATTTACTGTAACAAAAGGACTTTGAATTTAGTGGTTATTTGCATATCTCCAGAGTTGAAAAAACGCCATGTTGATGGACCGCACCCTCGCGATGCGTTCCATTAACATCCCATATTTGGTCAAAAAAGTCAATTTTGAATATTTTCAATACCGCCAAATAAAATTACTGTCAAAGAGCAGTGATTTCGTTGCATTTTTTGTTACAGCGTATAGGTAAGAGTTCGTTAAAAGTTGAACAAGTACTGAGGAAAATTTGTTTCGCCCATGGAATAAAATTGAATTCTACGCCGGAAAACTCTTTTTTGTTCACCAATTTTATCAAACTAAACTTTATTTGGATTTTTCCAACGACTCTGTCCGTCCATAAGTGGCCGTTGTTAAAGGGCCTTGCTCAGGGTGATACACTCTAAGTAGGTATATTAAAAATATACAAAATATAAAAGATTATGTAGAAGTATTCAAGGCAATCTAAATTTTACCAACCCAATCGCAAGTGGACGTTTTGTGATATATCGTTGTTATAGCGTTTACAACATCTTTCAATATATCTTCATAATTATTAGCCTTTTGTTTAACATCAATAACTTCTCCCTGAAGCCAGTCCAGTCGAATTTGTTTATCATTCATGATCTCTGCGAATTCTTCCAGCACCGTGTTGTGTGATTTTGAAACAGAGTTGAGTGTTTCCTGCAGCTGACCTGAAGAGTCAAAATACGTGTCAACAAAAATATATTTATTCAACATGAAAAAACGTCACGATACCCGAAAAATTCCGTACTTAATATATATTACACAATTATAAATTCTGTTTTTCAAGAATGAGCCATAAATAGCGCGTTATATTATTTGCCTTGATAAATCATGTTCTGGCAAAGTTGTTATTATTGAGTATGCAGTCGATCCCAGTAAAAAGAAACATGTCAAAACGTGATTTGCCAAGCTTGGGACCTTGGTGGATTGCGACGAGGCGTATTCCATCTGTATCACATGCCTGACAAATGAAATGCCGAATATTAGAGGGTCCGACCCTCAAAAATCTGTAAAAATTATGATAGAAATTTTGAAGGAACTGTAATTTTTGCGTGCCCTTGGCGCTACTTTCCATTTTTCTGCGTTTTATAATCAAATTATATCACCAGAATATGTTTTTCAACTAAAATTTCGCTATGCTATGCAGTATGACTCCAGAAATTTATGCACACGTTCGGCGCGCCTTTCTGATATTGAGCTAATTGTCAGTTTCCTTTTTCGTCGTCATGTCGGACCCAACCTCTTCGACGCGACCTATCGGTGACCTATACCTTTTTTGAGATTTATAAAATTTTTCTGATGAATACGAACATTTCATTATCTACACTACTCCCATCAAGTAAGATATACAAATGCGAGGTGTAATATTGAATCGACTCACCGAGTTCTTTCGTCCAGGCTTCTTTTCTTGAATTTAAATTTTTGAGAGTGTACTTCAGTTCTTTTTGTCTTAGATATAACACAGAAAACAAAAAGCAATATTTTATAAAGCCAAGACTTGGCAACAAACCAAATAAAAACAGTCAATGAATAACTGCACATCCTTAGGAAATAAATTATGCCAATAACATGCAACAGTTGATAACTTATCACTGAGAACCAAGTAAAACATTTGACATAGATTCATTTATTATTTATCTATCTTCAGGCCAATTTTAAAAGAACTATGGTGGGGCTATTCTAAATCAACTAACCTTGAATTGCAATACTTTTTGTGACTAAAAATACGTCAAACTTATTGCATGCAAAAGTATGCCACATTGTAACGTTTGTCGATCGCGACCTAGTCCTGATAGGACTGAAAAAGTGAAAATTACACGATGCACGAAAGAGGCACGATAGGTGCAGCAAAATGACTCCAAATTTGACACTATCGCACTCCAAATTTGATAATTTTTACGACCCAGTCAATTTATTTCCTTATTATTAATTTTTCGTGTCCTTTCTAGTATATTCTCTCGTTCGCGTGTTCCACTTTCAGACGCGAGAAAGGAGAGTTCGAAATCGATTTTTTTGTTTTGAAACAGGATGAATCCGTTTCCGAAATTATTCGGCGTTTACGAGTCCTCAAAGATACTTCCCAGTATATGTCAGGCCCCTCGCAACCAATCCGCGACTTCTTGATTGCGACCCTGCCTTGCTGTGGGCGAATTGTAATAAAAATAAGGTATCTAAATCCTGTCAAAGTAAGAAGCGAAATCGATTTTTAGAATATAAGAAATATTATAATATAGAGTTTTTGAATTTATTCTACTTCTTTGGAGCTACAATTCTACTGTAAATCAATTCAATTCGATTTTTGTGTTTGGTATTGCGCAATTTGTTGTGAAATTTTTACTTACCTGTTGATTTGTTTCTGGAAGCAGGGCGCAATATCATCCGGACAAGCAACAGACATTTCTTCTCGTAAATTATCCATCGATCGTTTAGTTACCCAAAATGTACGAACTTTTTCCCAGAAACTGACACTAATCTCTTCCTACAGTGACAGAATTAGGATGTGTTATATACTATGAATTTTCTATACTCTATAAAAGATTTTGATTTGTTAATCGAATTTTACATAATATACAGGATCGATTCGGACGCCAAATTTAAAACTCGGCTCCGATAGCAGTGAATTTAGAAATATCTGGCAAAAGATATACATTCAATTCTTAAAAGTGTGACATAAATATGGCAATGCAGTCGAGAAAAACATTTCGGAGTCCCAACTGTTTAAATGGTCAATAATTATCATATGCCGAATGCGCGTCACAAATTCAAAAATTTGATCGGTTTTCACCAATTACAGTATTTTTTGCCTTATCAAGTCTAGTCTAGTAATGGGTGTAAACAAATCATTTGGAATTCGAATCTGATTGGATAATGTATACGAATTGTATCGAACAACTAATTTTATATACGTACCAAATATCCCATTTTTACTGTTACAGCTTGTGAGAATTAGGAAATTTATAGTTACAAATTACCAATGTTTAATATTAGTATAAACAGTCACTTGTGTTACATTATTTTGAGAAAAAAAACGCAGATCGTTCGGAACCTTTGTAACGGTTTTGAACAGACCTGATATACAAATTGTGCAGGTCAAAGGAACACTGGTCATTTCCTCTGGAAATGGTAATAAAGCGGAATGCCAAATATTGGGGGCACCCCTTTGAATAAGCAAAAATTAAAATAAAGGGGACAAATTTTCCGCGCGCTTTCGGCGCGAATTTTCTCTTTTCTGCGTATTGCAACCAAATTATATCATCAGATAAAAATAGTGCCTTTTTAAAGTACGCAACTTTCGAAAATGCGTCAAAATGGCAAAAAATATCAAGCATGTAAGGCTATACACAATCCATCTTTCGCGATGAATTTCGCCATTGTTCCTTTCAGATAACCGTAGGTAGATTTAACAGGCTGTTGACCGCCAAAAGGAGCGAATTACTTCAGAAAATTGATTTTATCTTGTTAATTTTACACACTTTCGCAAACACTACGTGTGTTAGTTTTATGACCATATTTTATTATCCCAATTGAAGCACGCTTTCTATATCAAGTTTGAAAGATTTAAAAAAAAATCCGACCGTTAATCAAATTCTTCAATTGTTACTTCGATTTTTTCATAGTTCATTTGGTTTTTTTTCATTTATCGGTGAGCAACGAGTTGTCCCTTTATAATCGAATATATTTCTTTTTACTAGTATGTGTTACTGATGAATCGTGCCTTAACTGCGCGACTCAATAGTGACTCATGTATGGCCAAACTTTTCTTGACGAATTATTTATTCTTGGGCTAACCTGTTCATCTGCATCATGCCTGTGTGTTGTTCTCCGCCTTGGTCGATATTCTTTTTCTTCTTTTTGGTTCATTTTCTTAAATCTACGTCGAACTACTGCGAGATCTTTATCTCTTCGACGTTTCTCTTTCATTATTTTTTCCTCCATTTTTTCCTGAGTTATATAATTGAAATTATTTGCTACAAAACACTTACGTACAAAAACAGAACAAGAAATATGGCTTTGTGGTAGTGTGACGATGCATCTATGTTGTTTAACTACCTCTGTGAAAATGGAGCCGTGTGTAGGTGATTTAACATAATTCCAAAATATATATAACAAATTGTTTTGAAGGGGTCAAATTTGAAAGCAGTTCTCGGTAAAATTCTTAAATAACAAATCAGAAAAATACTTTCTTAGTAATATCAACCGAAAATGTCCAGAATCTATTCTTGAAAAAACATTTTTTATGGAAGTTCGCCGACGAACGACCACTCAAATAATTGCAGAGAGCTAATACAGAACAGATCTGAACCACATAGTAAAGTACATTACAGTAGTAAGTTTATAGCTAATGCCAATTCCTAGCCGTTCAGTGGTTGTTCATGCGCATTTGCATCGAAATCTAAATGTCGGTATTGATGAATATACATGATACATAACATCATGAATTTGCAAGTGGTTATTTCCAGTATTTTTAATAAACACGACACCAGTGGATAGTAACCAAGTACATGGCTTCTATAATTGGATAGTAACAGAACTTTCGATCTGCAATGAGCAGGTAGTGTAAAGAATTGAAATATGCTATAGACTGTAAAACGTACCTTGGAAGATTTCGTGTTGCTGTATGCTTTTCGCGCATCAACTTGGATTTGATCCAAATCACCGTCTAATTCAGTTCTGTTATTTTTGATGGTATGTTCTAGTGCACGAAGACGGCCAGGCAGTTGCATATTTTCCTGTTCCAGGTGACGCAGAATCTGTAAAGCGACGAAAAATCAATGGAATACGCGAAAGTCAAGCTGTAGACATTTTGATGCGAATGCTGGGTTGTTCAATCGAATAAGTATTGAGAAACCCAAAGTTTTGCACGCTATCGGCGCGCAGTAGCTATAATGCTTATTTTGCTAAATTTCGGCCCTGAAATCCCATTTTCGAAAGTAAATTTTCCCGCCCCGGCGCAAATTCTGGGTTGTTTTAGGATATACAACCAAGACCTCTTTTTATGGAGTTTTTTGTGTGCCACGCCCATTATGTTACCGTGATTTGTGCACGAATTTTGATTTCTCCTCCTCCCCCTTTTCCAGGTTCTAAATACGCCCTGGCTGTAATTAAATAAATTCTATAAAGATAACAAACACCATAAATTCTATTTTGTCAAGAATGCGGCAAAGATAAAGTTCATTGCACATCTCAGTAACTATCCTATCAGTGAACAATGAAACATGCTTCGAAAAAATTATCTGACTGATTTATAAGCGACGATATAAATGAAATATTAAAAAATACATATATATATATATATATATATAAATAGCAAATTATTGTAAGGTTTCAAAGATTTGTAATTTCATCCAACATATTTTATATATATAATTATGCAATTTTTTTAATCCTAGTTACGTGAGCGGGTGGAGCATGATTTCCACCACCGAAAAGCCTAGAATAATTTTCATTTGTAAGCATTACTTTTTTAATCATTCCCAGCTCAAATATGAGTTACGAAACATGAGCCACGGATAAACCGTGCCGACGAGACACGGTCCGTCTGTGGTTCATGATTGACAAAAATAAAATTGCTGATTGGGTTGCGCCATGCCACAATCAACCTAGGCCTCATGCTTAGCAAATCTAAATGCTGAAGGAGAGATTACTAAGCAAATATACGTTTCTACAATAAGTAATCATTCGATGTTATTCGAACTGAAAATCTAATTTTCACAGTTAGGTACTTGTACTGTTATATACCATACTTCAGTAATTCGACAGCCATGTGTCATGTACCTTTAAATACGTTCTTTGTATAAAACAAGCGGATGAATATTTCATTGTCATTTTATCAATTGACGTGGATAAAACTCGTATCCTTTGTTCGCTTCCATCCCCAATATCCGGGTTTCCCTCACGTTTCATGGTGTCCAATACCACAGCAAGTTCTTTCATTTTCCTGAGTCTTCTTTTTTTCTCATGCCTTGCAGCATCCAGCTGTCCAACTTTATCAAAAATGTGCTCAGTTTTCTCTTTCTTTGCCTTTACCACAGTGTACCTTAGGGACAAAATAACAATTAAATTTAATAGAAAAATCTGCAATTCTGAATGATAGATATTTATATATATAGATATATATATATATATATATATATATATATTTATCTAATTTCTGCATTTGGGTGACAAAGTGGGGTTATTTTTGCTGTATTTGGAGGACCATATTTTTCGGTAGACATTTTCGCGTCCCCCAAATAATTTGAAGGTCATTTTTCTCCGTGAACGAATAAAGCTGAGTTGTCATGATTGCAGTTACAGATAGATAGTCCACGATTTTACGCCCTTACAAGGTGTCAACGACCAGCCGACAGAAAAAGTCTTTCATTTAGGCTACCAAAAATTTGTGGGCTATAAGTGCTGTGCTAGTTTTTTGATGATTTCGGAGACTTTTGTTCACACCACATTTTTAGTGCCGTGCACCGTTTATATCTTGACCAAACTTGGTCGGATGAAATAGGAAATTTTTATTTATGTATTGACACCCTAAAAATCCAGCGGAAATTAATCTGGCATGACCTTTTCACTAACAACGTAAAATCAGAAAGATATAACTTTTGTGACTGGTCACGTGATCTCTAATTCCCATTGTAAACAATTCAAGTTGTTTCCTGCGCTTTGTTTGGTTGGCGTTTGATGCGGCGTTGGTTGCTGCGTTTGGTGGCGGATCTAGCGTATATTCAAGAAGAGGGGGGGGGGGGGGGGGGTGTAAAAGTTGATTATAGGAAGAAGCTATTAATTATTATAGGTGAAGATGCTGGTCGGGACGTTGATAGACACCAAGCTATGAGGTGTTTTGATCCAGGATATGCTGATGGCTGTGGGACATACCGAATGCAGGCACAAGTACGGTGCTGTAGTGTTACAGGTTTTTCCTTGTTTCTCTGTAGGGCAATGTATATTACCAGTATCAATTTGCCGAAAGCTTAAGATAAGATTCCAATTTTATATTTTTGTACTCACATTTTTCCCTTCGATTGGTTATGAACTTGGCATTAATGGCTAATCATCGAGTGGGAATTGGTCTTTCAAGAATGGCCAGACATAAGCAATTATCTACAATTCCCAATTACAACGCTAACCAAAAATTTAAATCATTTCGAAAAGTATTTTCAAAACAAAATAGTTAATTATGGGAAGCGAATTTTTTCTTGCCTCCTCTTGAAATATGCGAACTTGGCAATGTTATCTTGTGCTTAATTGATGGATTTTAGGATATCTATACGATGCCCATAAACAACAAAAAAAATAATATTTCAAAAAGTTGCAGCAACTCTGAACTATACTGTATAGTCGAATCAAAACCTCTTCTACGCATTAGAATTAGTCCTGTTAGCCCATGCCAAAATGCAACAGTTAAGTCTTGCTCTAGAGGGGATTGCAGGAATAGTTGTGAGATTTACAGCACTGCTCTATTCTGTGTTGGAAAGACTCTAGTCACCGTGTTCAATCACGTGAAATCACCTTTCAAAAATCATGTTGTCTGCCGAATGCCGCTGCATGTCTCATCAGGGAAGAAAATGCGCCCCATAAGGCTACAACACATGTCATGCAATGTAATTTGCCGTGACTTCTGTGTTCATCGACCCAATAATGATTCTAAGTAGATGCTAATAAAAGGCAAATTAACTTGTCATTGCTGTTGAATGAATTTAGTAATCGACTTGTGATTCTTAAATATGTGACTCAACTTGTGACTGGAAAGTACAATGCAAGACTTTAAATATTGGTAAGTCTTGGACTCGCAACTTGTGTGTTTTTCGACTTGGGACTCAAGCTCCCAACACTGGTTATATTCGCTTAACAGTCAGGGTGGGCAGATGAGTCGAATAATAAGTTGGCTCAATTAGTAAGAGTGTTACCCTTCTTATTGTCATAACGCATGAATAACGGCAGTCTTGCATGATCAGAAGTGTATTCAAGATGTTTTTTTTTTTTTAGCTGTATTCCTAGTGTTTATCTGCCAGAATGACAAAATCTTGCTTTCTTTGGGCGTCCGAATCCAGATACAAAAGTGCAGCAAGGCAGCCAAAAAGTATTGCAATGCAGTTGATTCAGTATAGGTTTTTATTAAAACCAAACATCGAAAACAGAAATTTCGATATTCCAACTTTACTGATTTATGATGAATTATTGTGCTTTTGTCAATGTTCTTTTTCTCTATGTATACTCATTTTCTTGAGGGGGGAACAGCAGAGTACCGATACATGACATAATAATATAACTATGAAAAGTCAGAAAGATTGATTGCCCATTTATAACTAACTTGGTTCTGAATGATACTAAATTTTGTAAATGATTTCCAGCTTTTCTAGTATCATGTAGAATGCTATGTAGTATTTTGCGGTTGAATATCATGCAAAACTTTTCTAGTGCTTTTCACATCAATAAATCTACAATGTTCCAAAATGACTATTAGCAAGCCAATAACGCAAAGTGGAGAAATGTATGGCCGAAACCTTGACAGGTGAGTTTTGAGTAGGTTTAAGAATGACAGGTTTTTAGAATTAAACTGGTTTTGTAAAATTCATTGATTTGGATGATACCTTAGTTTACCATTGTTGGAGGTACTCGAGTCATCTTTTTAAATGACTTGACTGTCACCGTCTTGGCTAAATACCACTACTCGTACTTGACTTGACAAAATACAGGAGGAGAAATGAGGATTTGTCTTTAGACTTAAAAATTTAGCCTGGAATTATCCTCCTGAAAAAGCAGGTCGTCTGCTGTTGTGTTAATGATCAGAGAAGAAAAGGCGCCTCCCAGAAGTGTATAATGCATCACCTTAAACCTGCTGTGAAATCCGCGTTGGTCAACAATTTGTCATTGTTGTTAAATGGATTTAGAAATCGGCACATGGCTCGACTTGCGACTCGTAAATGTATGACGCGACTTGACTTGTGATTCGGAAATTTAAATTTTGTTAAAACCTGGGACTCGTAACTCGTGTTCTTTAACTTGACTCGAAGTGAAGTGACTCATTCCCAACACTGATAAAGTGGCATACATCATTCGTAGGGGTAGTCATAACCGGGGCCGACATTAACATCTACCTAAAGCTCCTATTAAGCAGCCATTATGTCCAGCAATCCTCGTGCGTAATCATACCACTTTGAAACTGAACCAGGTAGCTGGATCATCAAAAATCACAGGTTGAAACATATTCTGCATTGATTTTACTGACTGTGCTGACCAGAAACTGTTTGATTCGCCCAGTCCAAGGAACAATGTTTATTTCAATTAATTTCTGTCTGATATTTGAGCATGTTCAACTTATTTGCGCGAGAAACTGAATTACTGCAACTAGAAGTTCTCTTATTGTTCAGCATTCCATCATCATCGGTGTTTGACATTCACTTTTACATGGCTCTATGTTGCATAAAAAGAATCTTAAGAAAGTCTGAATCATCAATATGTATTTTATCAGATTTCCTGTTGTGCTAATTGAAGAATAATGATTACATTGGGTGTATTGGTTACATTACATCAGTTTGCACAAACGCTCTGAGATTCTCCTATTCCGACTGAGGATTCGTCAGATGAAAGGGATTATGCGCTTAGTTCATCAGGTTACATCATCATTGGTGTAGTGCTCTATGGCTATTATTATAGAACTACAGACCTACATATATCAAATAAAGAAGGATTATAATGGCATTCTTACATGGTACGTTTTTTACTCTGATCTTCAACAATTATTTATTCAGTGTTTTTGCATTCTGTATATATAACAGGTCATTTCCCCCCGTTCTGGTATTTGTTTCAAACATATCTGTTTTGTTGGTAATAGACGCATCATTTTTTCGCAATATATTTACGCTACCTCCAAGAGTACCAGTAGCTTGAAATATTAAATGAAAATATTATAATTAGATCAATTTATACATTCTAAGTATTTCATCTTGTTTTTATATATCCTATTTATTATATCTAGGTTCATTTATTTTGAATATTCAATAATATTTTGACAGGTCTAAACAGCAATGGGGTTGTATGATTATGATGGTACAGATATTCCTGATAAAGAATAATGATATCTATGTTCTTCACAATCTACATACAAATCTTCAACATTGCCGCAATAGATCTGAGAATGATCACTCACGAAAAGAGACAATTTTCAAATATATTACGGAGAATAGCTATTTCTCAAAAGCAAATGTGTTGATCGAAGGGGATACAATAAGGACTGCCTATTCAACTTGGTCATGAAACATTGAAAAGCACAAACGATTTAATTTCACTACATTTCGAATGTCTGAAAATCTCCAGATCAGCTCTATTCTTTTTCGAAAGCTCAGCAAATTACATTGCTTGTATTTCATCAGTTGAACATATCAAAATAAAACTACGAGTCTACCTGGTGACAACCATTGATTATTGAAAAGCACATAAGTTTACAAACATAACTGGTTTTAGTTAAAGTCAAATAGACAAGTGTTGACTCATAGAGAAAGTAAAACCCAATTCTATGTTTCCATTCATAAAAGAATTGTATGAGAGCGTGCTGTTGTTTTTTGCGAAGTACTGATCACTAAGCGTGGATGTCTGGCTTTAATTCATCAAGGCCTTGGACTCAACCATTTGTCGAACTGACTGACTGCTTTTTTGCGCAATTTCGCATGATCTAACAACCAGACTGGCAGAATATCAACTACTCTAATACTTATACACCTGAGAGGAAAGGTTTCTATCAGAAGTAAACTTAGCAAATGCGCAAATTTAGGTAGCAACGAAACTAAATTAGGAGCTTTAAAATTGGCAATACTGCCATGAAATAGCAGTGTTTTTGGCTTTGAAGCTTTTATAGCCATATGAGGAAAATGATATAAACATTTTATTCCGTCCACCCGATGAAAATCAAGACTCTGCCACCCTGCCAACAACTATATCCGAAGTCCGAAAATAGAAATAGGAACTTAATCGATGATTAGTTGCATATAAACATATGTTGATTTTGTCACTTAAACCTGAAGATAATTGACAATTGTATTTCCTCGAAATAAAGGAAATATTTTCTATAATCGAAAATTTCAGGACATTGGGATTTATATTTTTTTAACAAAGTTGAAATGCTGCTTTTCATCAAATTATTGCCGAGTTCAAAATGTTAGAATTTAGAAGAATTTTAGATGAATATTTCTTATCCAAATTTATTTCTTAGAAAGTATGCAAGATAGTAAATATTCGCTTTTGGCAATCCCGATTAGCCAGTTTATTTTCATATTGAATCATTTTGAGTAATTAGTCGACTACTTTTTTATGCGAATTTAATTCACTCTAAGCAAGGTCGGAAGCCTCACTTAAAAGGAACCAATTAATGACTACTGATATGGCAAAGACCTACTACAAAAACTCCAGAATCAACATTCAAAACAGAACTGAGCAATTATAAAATATACAGGGAATGGTGGATGATATTAAAACCATTTACCACTTTTTGAATCAAGAATTTTAATACCTCTCATATGGACATGAAATATGTTAGGTATATTCTAAACCTGGCTCCCAACCAGCAGGCATGTTATAAGTTTTTTTAATCATGCTAAAAATAAAAATGCGAATCACTGTTATGGATTCTTGAATATTCAACAGACTTCACTAAATGTGGGTGTGTTATTTGTTTGAGACATACGAGTTTTTCATTAAACCCAATGTAGAATCCATCACGAAAATGAGTATTAAATTTCGACATATATCCAAATTAATATAAATATTTAATCGCATTTGTGTTTTCAATGCATATAATTTTCTTTAAATATTTGCATTTGATTTATAATTTACTATTTTTCAATCAACACGTCCAGGCTGTCGCAAAATCTTAATATTCATCCCGAAATTAGTGTCGGTATTTACCATATAAAAATCAAACTACTTCAGTAATTAGTCCAGTCAAACTACATATCGACCCTTGAAAAATGGTCTAAAGATTTTTACATATTATGTAGCCAAAGGCTTGCTTTTCAACATAACAAAAGTTTACTAAAATCAAACTCACGGAAACTCCCTAAAATGATCAGCTAGGGTTAGCATATAACTATATGAAAAACAATCAGGATACTACTTGTGAACACGAAATGCCCCTTATTGTTACGCTATGCAGTTAACAGCATATTTAGGCAACATACAATCCCATGACCAACCTTGTAAATGCTCTATATCACGAAATTTGTGAATGAAAAGTCTCCTTCCTTCTTATTATGACGTCATCATTTCGGGGTGCTTTAGACCATTTTTTGGCGATTTTTGGGCTTCCTGCAGTATTTTGACTGGACTAGCTAGATGTTTAAATTATCATCAGTATTTATCATAAATATTTATCAGTCGATATTATGAAATCTAACCGTAATCATTTTTTTTATTCCACTGTATAGTGTAATATTATGCAGCGGCGGTGGAAACATTTTTCGCCCTTTTTAATCATAAAGCCATCATTTTGCAAATAAAAAAAAAAAACAAGAAAATTATACAAAAGCAATTTCGTGCCAGATGTGCATGAAAATTTCGCCTAATGTGGTGAAATTTTTGATTTTGCTTATGGTGAATCGAAGCAAATATTTTGGAGCCTTACTTTTAGGCGTGGAAAATTCTCAAAAATTTGCGCACAACTTTTGAACGCATCAGTTATTCATGGCTGTTTTACATTTTTCATTCTGCCTGTAGCGCAAATATGACAATAAAATCGAATTTTTTATTTTTATTTTCTCTGATCGTTTTTCGGGAAGCGCTTAAAATTGGTATACAATAGGATTTTGATGTTTATCTTGTAGAAAGAAGCAGAGAATACATTTATGACTGAACACAAGTAGTTGATCCCTAAAAACATCTTTGGGAATCATCCCATTTCACTGTCCAGTTTGCGAGAGGTGGAACTCACCTCTCACCAGCCTCTTGACAGCGTCCCCCAAATGTGGACAATGTCGCCCAAATGCAGAAATTAGAAAATAACATTGAAATATAGAAATCGAAAATATTTGGGCGACGTCATTTGGCAGACATTCAGATTATATTTTTTGTTAAGCCGTATATCTAGCCGTGACTCCAGCCTGACGTCTGACGGTGTTAAATAAGGGCATTGAAGTGGTCTAAATAGCTATATATGCCGTAGAAAAAAAGTCTCCCAAATGAAGAAAAAAAATATCATGTACGCCAAGTACAGCAAATAGATGTATATATATATATATATATATATATATATATATATATAGATATATATATATCCACTAGATGACAGTAAGGAGAGCAAAATGGCACGCCGATGTACAGGTTCAACATTTCCAAAAGATTTGTGTTAAAATGCCATATGATTTGTCAGATGTTACGAGGTTTTGTGTAAAAATAGTTGAATAAATAGCCTATTTTTTATCATTGACAAAATCAGAGACATCTGGGATAATTGCGAGGATGCCAATTAGGCAGGTTGCAATGCCATCAACCGTAAAATATTTGATATATTAATGACAAAGTATGCATTGAAGTAAAGTATATGTTGTTATACATTTTTTTCCTACATCCTATTTTGCGGAATCCAACTGCAATAGGTATCAAAATTTCGACAGCGAGCTAAGAAGGTATGTGAGCAACAACATCCAAATCATTTATAACAGCGAGCAAAAACTATGAGATTTCTTCAAGAGTGATATTGATCGTTGTAGTGATATATGGCGTTCAAACCTTTTTTATTCTCTAATACCTTTGCATTGCAAGTTGACTCTCCCGGTGTTTCTTGAATCCTTCTCTTATGACGTGATCATCTGCATTCATACTCAGTTTCATGAGAACTCGTTTCTCATGAATCTCAGCTCTCAAACATTTAATGAGTTGATCATTTTCTTTAATTTGTTGTTGGGAAAATATATAATAGGCCTCTTGATCCCGTTGTTTCAATGTGAGTTTACCTGGTGGAGATATCTAATTTGTAAGTTGCATACCGTATATGTTATTGTCCGGCATTTGTTTCTCAAAGTGGACTACGCCACAGCCACTACATTACGTCACGACAAAAATGAAAGGTGTTGAAGATGGACTAACATTAGTTGCTTTGCAGAACAGTTCAAACATCTTTTGGCAGCCATGATTCACTGATGGATCGCATCGATGAGACGCAGTCCATCTGTGATTCATGCTTGACAAAATAAAATTTCTGATCGACAGCATTAAATGTATAAATATCCTCACAATTTGGACTACGGTGGCGGAGTTACTTATGAACCAATGTTGGTCGTTATTGGATTTTAATTTTTTTTCAACAAATTAGGTAAATGAACGATATCATCAATTACAGTAAATTCCCTCTCAATTTTACATTTTTTACAACTGTTTCTGCAAAATTTCTCTGAACCGGAACTGTCAAATTTAAAGAGTTTCATATGTAGACAAACTTTACCTCGAATCTCAGTTATTTTATCCTGAATAGCCCATGCCCCAGGATCTCCAGCCATTTTCTTATCTTTCCTTCCAAATTGCCTATATCCGTCCATTTTGCAAAACGTACGTACGTATTCCAAAGATTTTACGCGAATTTTGAGATTTACCAATGAGGCAAATTAAAGCAGGAAAATATATTGTGACGTCACTTTTTATTCACATGTAGTATATATGACGTCACAGTACTTCTTGTGCTCTTGTAATTCGGATTTTTGTCACACACACTGAAATTTTTTTTTGTAAACCTCGTGCCATAGATAGATCATACCACTTCTTTGACCCATACCTACAACGCCGTGTTTGAATAATGTTAAATCAAGTACTGGTAAAAGCAACGCCAATTTTCGGTTTAGTGTCTGCTCGGGTGATTGGGTGCTTTGTTGTCTAATCTACGATAACCTTATTATTTCAATTATAGGATGAAAATCTACCCCTTGAACAATAGACGACGTCACGGCTTAGATAAAAATATGGAAAATGAGCTGTGGTCCTCTTTGGTGGTTGTTACTTTATGAATTTGATAAAACTCAGAATATATTTGCCATTGACGTCTCAGAGTTCTAATGTAAAATTTGCTTATGTTTATTTTTGCTTTTTGTGGCCAAAATCGTTATTGTGGTGGTTTGAAATTTTTTAAAGTCGATACGTTGAACTCTGAATACGTGCGCACAATAGGGTGAAATACTGCACTCTCTGCGGGACAGCTGAAATGATGAAGAGATTGGAATTTTGCCTAAACGGACACGATATCTAGTCCTATAACTTCAAAAACATGATCGACAGCATCGTAGTCAGGAAATTTTGTACACGTATCATTTTGTAAAGCGTGCGCGATTGACAGATCGCCACTGAAGCGCTCTTGGTCCTGCCAAACTGTATTTTAAACTTGATTGTTTTTAAGAGAGAAAATTTTTGCGCGCCTGTGGCACGCAGCTACGTGTGATTTCTTAAACGAGTCAATTTTTTAAATTTGTTTACCCCTCTTACCTAATAATCAGTCTATCCAAAGTTAAAAACTGTAGTCATCATTGTGATGTCACAACAAATTCCGCCACCTTCCTGGTTTGAACATGATGCTACCACTATGCAGTCATGATTGACCAAATATTATATTCGATCGGGTTGATGGTATATGAATCGATGTATACAATGATTCGCGGTAAAGTTGATCAGATATACCAATGTAAGGCTTTGTTTCGTGTTATAAAATAAAAAATAACAATCTTACAATCCCTTTTTGGCTTTTTTAAGTAAATCACCGGGTGGTCTTATCTTTTGTATTGCCTTGGTTTTAAATATTACCATTGTTTATAAAATACTTGTGTTTCCATTTATTTTCATTTTTGTAATATTATAAATATCGCGTAATATGTTTTGGTTAACCTAATGAGGAAATTTGCCAACGAAACAAATTGTTTCAATGGTTCAGCTTCCGCTGTTGAAACCATAATCCAATCACGAACACTCGATCATCGTAATGTACCGATGTGTATGTGAAAATAAGGAATTATATGCTTTGTCTGGGTTCGTGGGTTATGAAATGGCATGACAACTGAGATATTAAGTTTGAACAATTGCGCGAAAGAAATTGCACTCAATATTCCTTATTGTGTCCCTATTTTTCCTGTTGCTGGCCAAATCAAATCTTGTATGTTGAAAATTAATCCAAGCTGGAAAATAATTATAAATCGACAGAATATAGTAGCATTATAGGGCTGGACAATGCGATTCGGTAATTTGAAACGATTGCAGAAATTGTTCGAATCAGCCGTGAACTGTGAAATAAAGTCGAATTATTATATTTCTACAATAAAATTCTGGGGCAAGTTTAATCGTGTCATGAGCGATTGTATGTGGAACGATGGCCCATTGCGGTTCGTTGATATAAATATTAGTGAATTCTTACCTATATATTTCTTGATGTTTTAAGGGGGAATAAAGTGTAATGGAATTTATGGGGAATTGGTGATTCGATCCGATAAAATTAATCGAATCAGATTCGAATTTAAAACGATTCGGTTCTGCACAGTCCTAAACATATATCTAACCATGACTCTCTGACGAAAAAGAAAGATTGCGTTTACAAAGACCCTAACTGCGTGAGATAATTTGTATCTAAACATGTTTTGATAGGTATTGGCCCTAGGCAAACTTCAATATTTGGGTATTTTCCGTGTAGGAAAGCAAAAGAAATTCGCGCGCCTTCCGCACGCAACTTTTGGTTGATCTAATTTAAAATTTTGTTTTCATTTATTATGTCCCTCTCGAGATTTGACACCTTCGGCCAACAATGATATATACTCATGTGATATTTCTAGTTCTAGAATAAATTTATAGAATCCTTATCTATTTCTAAAAGATGTCTTTTAAAAAGTTATCCATTGATTCACATAATAGGTGAGATAGGTGATATTACCAATTCATTTTATTATAATTTTTAGGATTTGAAAACATACATAAACACGCGACCACCAAATCCACTCGGTTATCGAAAATTCCTATATTATGTATTATAATTTGTTAAAATCATCAACACGAAATCTCTGCAAACCGCATCAATGTTGTAAATTTCGGCAACAAATGACTCATAACTTGTTATAACTTTCTCCTGTGGTCAGACATTTGAAGGCGCCGAATAGGCTTCAAGAAACATTTTGGCCTTCGGGTTTGTTAAGTGCTTCCAAAATTCCTCAATTTGTATCCCGATACTTCGCGTGTAAACATTATTGCATTATTCATCCCGGAAAACTCGTTAGTAATTTTCTCGAAGAACCGGTAATTTTAGTAAAACATTTTATTTTGAACTCGCTGTAGAAATGGAAAACATAACATGTATTTAACAAAGTCTTTGTTTTTCACTCAGACAACCGCGTAACCTTTAATTTATATTCAAGTTACTAGCATAGACGTTATCAGTCCGAATTTTTTCCAAAACTATTTGTCAAATACGTGTCACTGAGGGATCGCGCCGTCATGGTGCGATCCATCTGTGGCTCATTCATGACAAAATAGAACTTTCTATTGGGCATCCATAAACTTTTAGAAAATGGGAGATTCGAATAAATTAGTCACTAAATCTACGTTACAAACGAAAAATTTGAACTAAACTCGTAATTAAAAACGGTCAAATCTCTATGGCACCATCACTATGAACCACGTCCCAAATAGGGTACTGGGTATAACACGACAACCGGCAAGAATTCGTCCAAAGTTTCGTATAACATAGACCCGGTAGATTAGATGCACATAAAACATTCTTCATACTTTTCCAAAACTGTATTTCAAAATGCGTCTGCTGAGGGCGACAGTTGAGAAAACCACTTGACCTCAAGGCCTCCAATTAGCGTTTTTAATTTATTTTAATACCCGTGTGGTAACATGTGCCTCGAAATCTCATGACTATGAAAATGAAAAAACATATTTTTCGTTAGTTTAGCCGATGCGCAGCATCTCAAGCATTCTGTTTACTACCGAATAACGATAATTTCTTTCAAGAGTGTTTTACTATATGATTACGATGATAAATTTAGCTTGGTATGTATTCATCTACCTACATGTCATAAGTTGGTGACTGGTGCTCATATCGGGTTATTTTTGCGGTTGCTGACGTGAATGTTCAATTACTTCTGTCATTTCGGACAAAGTTCGGAATACAGGTCATTTGACTAACGCATGGAATGAATTTGTTCACTGGGTGTTAATCAATTGAATGACACGTTAGTATCAAATTTCCTTCCATACTTATACATCGACTCGTTAACCTGACCTTTGCATTACTAAAGTTACGCGTTGATTACCTAAGTAAGGGGAAAAGGGTTGTGCAAACGACAACAGCGTCGGTAGTATCGTTGCATCCACTAAGCGAGCCAAAAATGTCTGCTTCTAATATCGATTAAGCGGACGCAAAATAGTCGTGCATAGCTATTCAAACTACGACACTGTTGGAGTGTCGGCACATTCCCATAACGGACCGAAAATGAGCTGTAACTAATACCAATTAATCGGACGCCAAATAGCGTTGCAACTTGAAACAGTGAATATCGGTACATTCACACCTCGATAGCGGAACAAAAATGGTGGCTACTGATACCGATTATTCGACATATCCAGTAGAACGTAATTCACGAAAATGGTTGGTTTATTATGCTTAGATACATAAGTCAATCACAAGTCACATTGTGGGCTCTACCGCAAAAAATCTGATATCCGCCCGTGGGATTTTGTGGCACGACCATATAATATTCAGTTCAATCGTTTAACGTCTTGAAAATCTTAATCAGCAGCTATCTCTGTCAATAAAGTCTAATAACATAAAATGATTGGTTTTTAATTAACGTAAAATAGGGTGGCTTTTCTGACATTTTTGATTTCAAAAAATACTTTGCGTTCGCAGTATAAGACATTTAAATAGTCTAAGCTTGCCAAAAATCAAACCGCGGAAAACACAATTTTTTGTAACAAAAATTACCTTATAAATAAATGGTTTGCGGTACTTTATGTAGTTCAATGTATGACACAATGATAAGATTTTTCTACGCAGTTTATCAATCAATCCTGCTTGAATTATATTCACATCCAGGCAATTGATAAACTTGAATTAGGACTTGAATTGAACTGTTATTCTAATTACAACAATGTGAATAAAGTACTCGGAATCAAACTGGACGAAAATGTGAATTACCATGTTAAAACAAACATTTACTCTCGTCCCTCATCTATTCACACAAAGGCCGTCATGAGTCGTATTCCAGACCGCCCATCATATTTGCCAATTTGTGACAAAAGGATTTAATTGCCGTTTTAATTTGCTTCCGGGTCGACCTTTTCCTGCCCCTTATTGACTCCGAAAAGGTGCCGAAAGATTATCGTCCGCGCATTTCTCGAAAACCCTCATTATCGGGCTTTAATCTACGCTAATCGACTGGATTATGGAAGCGCCGTACTGATATACCAGGCTGCCGCAAGGCTGATTTTTTGCCAGCGCGTACAAATCCTCACGGCGTATGTCGTGCGGAGAAAAAAGAAATTTGCGTAAGAGAGTGAGAGGTTCTATGTACTTTAGTCCGAACTTCAGACAACTCATTCGTGATTCAGTCTGCTTGAGGTGAGCATCGTCTTTTGAGTCAGCTGAAAATGACAAAGGAAATTATGTTTATCGTAATAGCGGTTTTAATGAAGACTGTGCTATGCTCAGCAAATACCTTTGGCGCTTTTACCGGCGTTGATTCGTCTTCACCCTTTGTGAAAAACTTTGTATGTCAGCCTATACCAAATAGTTTAAAACTTTGCCGTAATATTGCCTATGACCAAATGAGACTGCCTAACTTGTTGGGGCATGAAACCATAGAAGAAGTTAAACAACAGGCCGGTAGTTGGGTTCCTTTATTGAGCAAGCGCTGCCACAAAGATCTGCAAAGATTGCTGTGTTCGCTATTTTCACCAGTTTGTATCGAAAACTCACCCGAACCGATTTATCCTTGTCGGTCACTGTGCGAGGCAGTAAAGGACGCATGTGAACCGGTGATGCAAAAAGTCGGATATCCTTGGCCCGATATGTTATCCTGTGATAAATTCCCACAAAACGACATGTGTGTTCCGCAAGAATGTCACCATAATTGTTCGAGTTACGCAGAACCAGAAAGTAAGTTAATATTTTGCATATTATTTTATGTCCTAGACCAGTGCCCTACAGGGATAGGCTCATTTATGTCGAAATCAAAAATGAACCTTATATGAATTACCGTTAGTCGTCACTAATAATTCTGCAATCCGCCAAGCTGTCGAAAACTCGGTAAGTTCGGGCCACAGCTCGACATAGCCTTAAAGCCACTATGAAAGGGTATTATTGCTCGACGTTATAAAAATTTTCGACCGTTTTGAAGCATTTAATGCTGTACAAAATTCTTTTCATTCCAGATCAAAGATTTCCTTGAATCAAACTACCTAATTACACGGTTGATAATCGTAAAAGTAGTAATTACGAGATTGTCTTTGGTGCTTATATAGATAGTTAAAATGCCTGTGACAGATGGCATTTTGGTGGTAGTGTGACTTAATTTGGGTGTATTAAAAATGCCATTATTTTATTGGTGCCTCCCCTATCAGTAAAAGCAAGTCACTTACGTTTCCTAAAGAATTATGGAATGGTTCCCGCCGCAAGCTATATCCAACTCCGAGTTATGCTTGGCAAAACAACTTGGAATGGCCTTCATTGTTAAAAGAAGCAAGTCGATTTGTACCTTGAAATGAGCATCCAAGTATATATTTACATGCGATTTCAACACTATTTAATATAGTGAAAAAGAAAATGACAGTCTGGTCATACAATAGACTTGAATAAATGAATAAATTATAGGAAAAAACGGTTTTCATTCACCAAATATGTCACCACAGACCATTTTGAATTGTCACTTAGTTTGTTAATAATTTATTCTGCCTAATGTTTTCAACAGTGTGTCTTTATCTTTTAGTTTCTTTTACATAATATACCCAATCGGAAAACGTGTTTTGTTGGGCATGGATCACAGATAAACCGCTCATGGCTGAGAACCACATCATCTGTGGTCCATGTTCGATAAAATGTGAAGTCGTGCAGCCGAGAAATTACAGAAATGTTAGTTATTGTTCAGTTTGTCCAATTTTCACAAAGGCTGGTCAGTAAATTAAATAATTAACATTGTGAGTCTTATTTTACAACTGAGTAAAAAAAATTGCCAAAACATGTTTTGTCAAGTATGGGTTACTGATGTTCCACGCTACCAAGGCGTGGTCCATCTGCGGAGCATGCTTGACAAAATGAAGTTTCTGATTTAGTGATCTGTTCACAGCACCGGCCAAACTGGCTTTCTGATCTATAATTTCTTTTCTGTTTTCCAAAAATTCATGAGTGGGTATAAAGCTATAGCTCTTCATTAACTTCTCTCTATTTCTTGTTTGTGTTGAAAATAATGTAGGTACAGTAGAAAGCACGAACCTCACTATCGAGAATAACATCCCAGCGACCACAAGTACGATTAACGCATGTTTGTTTGTTTGTTTTACTCATTGTTTTTTTTGTATTTGTTTTACTAATTGCTGTTTGTTTGTCTGTTTTTTAATTTGTTGGGGTGCAAAAGTCTGTAACCAAACGAATATTTACTAATGGGCTATGACATCATCGGGGGTGTGTTAATAGCCTTAGATTGTCTTGTAATTGATATACCCATTTCAATTAGATATCTTTTTTTCCGAGCTAGAATTTATGGATATAACTTTGCTAATGCACGTTCCCAATCAGATTTTGCGACGCGATCTAAAAGCAGCCCATACTCACCAACACAAGGCCAAATGAGGCAAAATAATAGCAGAACAAAAAATTCGAAGTTCGAACTATTGTCTTCTTAAACTTCCACCCTCTATGTATAAGCGTACTATTAGGTTTTGGCAAATAATTTTTTGGATTTAAAGTCACTAATTTTACCAATTCTCCTCATCTTTGTTCAAGACTCGTCTGAGCTGATTTGGCCTTTTTTAAGTGCCTATGGCTGGTAGTTTTTAGCGCATATAATCTCTCGTGAGCTGGATAATACAACGGATAATCTTTCTAATTCATGCCTGCGTAGTATTTGCACAGTCTCTAAATTTGACAAAGCAAGCCACATTATATTCTGGTTTGAAAACGTCAAATTTTGACAACTGAAATCATAGATTAAAACATCGGGAGATGGGACTCGTGAGAATCTTTTAACAATCAGACTAGACGCGAAATTTCTAAAAATAAGGAAAGGTGTTTTGAAACTTGATAAACTTGTTATTAATTAAGTATTTTGTCTCTTTATGAGAGAAGTATTTCACGACTTGCTCAACAAAATATTCTTTTAGACCTTTGTGTGCAATACGGCCCCAATCAAGAATTTTTTTGTCGAGTATGTTCCACAGATGAACCGCGTCTCATCAACCCGATCCATTCATTAATATCTACTTGACAAAAGATATCTCGACTCAAATTTTTGGATTGGAAGATGATACAGCACTTTTAAGTTCATAGACCACACTGATCGTAGTGTTAATCTTGAAATATACACGTATTATTAATTTCTGGTCCCGCGCACGATTCATAACAATCATAAAATGTAATTTTTTCCAAGAATAATGCTTATTTCTGAGATCAATCACGCTATTTCAACATAGGTTATTCGCATAAATATCACAAAAGATAACGTCATCCAATTTGGTGAGACAAAGGGTCGGAAACTAATACTTTGCTAATGCGCTGGCATTTAAGTAAATTGCTATACTGTATACGTATGGTGTTGATAACCGTGCGGTGGTAAATTTCGAATTATAGTTTTGAAAGTGGCCGAAAAATAACTTGACTAGGGAATTAGGATGCAATAAACAAGTTTCAACTTATTTAGCAATGAATTGAATTTAAAACTGATAAAAAGTCAATATTGCGGTTGTAAGTTTGCAAAATTCGAATATAGACGTTTGCCCTTTCCACAATTTTTTTTCAAAACGTGACTTATGGGCAACGGACTGCTCTTGGGTGTGCAATAGTATAATAGCATAGCATATTTATATCCAAATTCATATTTTGGGTTTATCGCACTATTATTTTCCTGGAAGGTATATACAACACTGCAGGATTACTAATTCTCCTAAACCCGAACTGCTGCGTTTCACATTTTGGCTTTGGCTGCTGGCAATATGCTGTGAAACGTTGTTTGCTAAGATAACACCACAATATTTCAAACAACTATTTCGTCATTATCAAGTTAGACAATGAGCTTTTTGTTGAGAGAACTTGCGCTTGGGTTTCGGAATTGACTTCTACAAGCATGTACCAGAGATGAACCGCGCCTAATAGGTGCATTCATCTCCGGCATATGCTTGGAAATCAAAATATGTTGCATCAGTTCAATTTTTTCAATCATGATACACCGAATAAACGCTTGTGTTACACCTTTGCAAGAAACATTTAAGTGGCACCCAATTAACAAAACAAGGCACGTATGTGCACGGAATGCGCATCCAGCCGATCAAAGACTTATTTGTTAGTTCGGTGCAAAACCCTAATTTGTGAATTAGCGCTAAAATGTTTTCGCCGTGACTTCAAAGATTACTGAGAACGATAATTTGATAATTTCGTTTTGCGTAACAGCTTTCTGGGTCCTTTGAATAGGTTTCAGCTTACAAAATTGATTTTTTTGGTTTATGGTTGAGATGGTAGCAAAAAAATTCTGATAATAATAGATATGTGTAATAGCAATGGAAGATTCCATAACAGCTCATGTTAAATTGTTCTAATATGCAGACTGGTACATCCTCGAACCCACGCCTTCAAATTCGTATTTTGTGTGTGCAAACATTTTTCATTACATTTTCTTTTGGTGATACTGCGTTTATTTATGTTACGTGAAATTGATTTCGATAATAATCAAAATTCTATATAGTTTGTATTGGATTTAATGCCCAACCGATTTCTCAGCAATATCAGGATTTTATGTTGTACCATAAGCATAAACCATGATGTTTGTGTCAAACTATTCTTGTGTAAAACAATCCCCATTCAGAATATTTTGTCAAGTATGCGTCACAGATGGACCGCGTCTCGCGACGCGATCCATCAGTGACATATACTTGGTAAAAGAAGATGACAAAATTTTTCTCATTGGATAGAAAAACTCATTGTTTTTTATCAGAATTCTAACACAGCTTCTCTGATTAGGACATTGTTAATTATGTCACCTATAAAAAATAATAATCGGTCATCTACTTGTAATAATTAGGTGGTGTTATTTTCATTTGCATGATCGCATGTAATATTTACCCTATTTTTTTTAAAATTATCATATTTGTGTGTTTCTTTTTAATACTTTTCTTTACTCAGATTTCAGTGTGCGTGCTTACTAGATAATATAAACAATTTATTCATAAATATAAACAAGCTTAAAACTTAAATGTTGAAACAGCTTCCTAATTTATATTTGTACTTCAACGCCACGCCTAATGTTTTGGAAACCGCTAAATTGAGTAAAATTTAACAACAAGCCTTATTAACAATTTTGTGATTTTTTAGTGAAAATTTTTCATAATTATACAGCATTTTTATGTTTCCCTTTTTACACAGGTACGCCTATCTGTCCTGCATGCGGGAATGAACTTGACAGTGAAACCATATTAAATTTATATTGTGCAGTTGAATTTGGTGAGTAGTTTTTCACTATTATACAAAAATGATTCATGATTTTATTGCGAAATTGGCAAAATGACTTCACGATAGCAGATTGTGGTTTTCAAGATATCCATGGGATGCATTTGAAACTTTATTTTGTGCAAAATGATTTTTAAAATATTAATTTTTTGAAATCTTAAAATGAAATTTGAATGGACAAATAGCTATTCATTTTGTTAGGCATAAACCACAAATGAACCGTGTCTGCCAGTCACGATCCACCAGTGGCTCATACTTAAATTTCCCAAACGCTCGCAAAAATTCCGGTCCAAAACAGCGTTAAAATTCACCTCGACTCCTTCTTAGTATCAAACAATTCTCATGTCCATGCGGGGGTGCGCAAAAATTCTTCCCAGACGAACGATACCACAAGCGTGTCTGGCTGTCCAGCTGTTTAGCTCGCTTCTACCAGCAGTTCTCACCTACCGCAACCACAACAGCGCGTGAAATTTGTCTACATCTATCACCAAGTTTGAATCGGCGATGAATCATATATGATACTTGAATGGATGGAATTAATCGCTGAAGGGAGGGCAATATTGTTACAGACGATGTGAAAACTTTTTATTACCGGTAATATTGTGTTGATGTTTTTGTTGTCGGCAACCACTTTAGAATAGCACCTTATCGACCTACATCACTGCGTATCAGGCCGCATTAAACGCAATTTACGTCAGCACTATTTGCCAGTCTGTATTGACATGATTGTAAACAGTTAAATTGAAGTTTACCTTACCGCCCGGCGGTCCACGGTGGGTTACGATATACTAAGAACATGTTGAAACTGATTTAAAATAATCATTGCAAGAAAATGGACCGTAAAAGAGTACATGACAAAGTATTTTTTTTTAAATTCGCCCACCGGGTAAAAATTCATCCGTATCAATTCATCCACAAACAAACCACCTAACCATACTGTTCTTAGATTCGTCGGAAATGGGGATAAGTTTCGGATCATTATCCACCAGCGCGTGTTTTGCCATATTCCTTACGCCTTGGGAATCAAATTTAGTTTCCTAACTCCTCAACTATCATTTGCACCTTCATACCCTTTTTTTCTACAAAATCCAAATCGAATACTGATAGCACCCTTCTCAGCCGTATTAAGGGCCCGGTCGCAACAGGAACCCATAAAATTCGGTCAACATTATCACATACTCAAAGTCATTGACCCAAAATCCCCCGCCATATAATATTTTCTTCCATTGTAATACGACTGTAAAAAAGTTTCTTTAGCCAAATATTGACTTATACAGTAGCTCACCTACTTCTGTCGGACATTTGTAAGATTCCTAAAGATATTTCGAAGATGTTTTTAAACACGATTTCCCCATTAATCATACTCCTAATTGTCTCCGCCATCGCACAATGACGCAGTACACACTAAACTAATATTTGATTATGAATCTGAGTTTTATTGCCGTTTATGACGCAGCACTTGATTAAAAAGTCATTGTTTGTTATGCATAAACCATTGATGAAACGCGTCTGAATGACGATGTGCATCTTTGGCTTATGCTTGACATAACTAATTTGTTTCATTGCTGGTGAATATGGTCGAACACCTGTTGAATGAAAACACAAGTAAAATTTTTATTAAACTTGCAGAAATAATTGAAATATTGTTTAAATTCCACGCGAATAATAACTTGATTTCTTGATTAAAAAATGTCGAACTGCTTATTCGGCATAGTTTCGATCTAATTCACACCGCTAAAATTTAGAAACGTTCAGATGTGTAATATCAAATCAGGAATATTAATTTATCTATATGGTAAAAACCACGCGCTGTTCACAATTGTTTGTCGTCTTTAGTCTGTTGGTTAGCCTTAACTGTTTCATCGAATTTAAAAATACAGGACCCAGAATTTAGGATTTTTTGCTCCTTTTTGGGCGCATATTCTGAGGGTCATTAATGGTATAAAATGTAAAAAAATCTTTCACTTTAAAACCTGCACGCCTAAGTGACTATTGCTTATCCCATTAATGCTTTGGTAAATAGTCAGACGAAGGTAAGAAAAGCTTTCGACGTGATTCTCTACTTTCTCATCTCTCGTGCACTTGGTTAGGGTTACGGTATGTAATACAAAATTAATACCGTCACCCAGAATTTTCTCCGAAGAACGTTTTCTTCATGCTATTTTTACCAGGGGAGAGTGAGTATGCGGCTTTCAGTCACGCGCAGTTATGTTTGCATAGTAAAAGTCGACAAATGTACATTAGTAGTGGGGTAGTGAGTACATCACATGGGCGTTGACTCTTCATTTTGCAACAATAAAAGTTGAACAAAATATGAGAAAATGTTCATTCTTTCCATTGTTAATGAAAGACGATAAAATTGACAGATTGGCAAAGAAAACTTTGTTTTAAGTCCGAAATGGTTTCCACATGACGTATAACTTCTTGTAGCAGCCTTTGGATAAATACATTGCCCCGACGTTTTTAGCATGGAATGAAATGATTCAGTCGGTATATGACGTCCAACAAGCGCTATATAATACCAAGGAACATTTGACCCTTTCTTTCTAGGGAAGATGGTCTTATTTTGAAGGACATAGTAATTTGCAAATTCTAAATCCCATAAATGTTGGCAACATAATCAATGTACACATCCTACTTTTTTATGTTTTGCGCATTCTTATTTAATCCTGAACAAATTCAAAATTCTACGATCAAGTTCTCTTTAAACAAAGTTCACCCTTTTAACTTTGAATGTATTTTAACTCCTGAACCATTGCCAAAGTTCACGCGTCTAAGTTATTGAGAAACGATTCGACTAAATTGATTCTTTGTTGTGTCGCGCCTGGGATATTAGTATAGCGATGTTATCTTAATCCTTGTTATAGTAGCTATGTACAATATCTAAATATTATTCAAAATCAAGTCAATGACTCGATAACGAAGCACAGTTTTTCTTAAGCGTGTGTCATTGATACTTGGCGCTTTTAGACATGGCCATCTTGGGCATGTGTAAGATAAACATTGAATGAATCGTGATATAATGTGTTATATAAATATTTTTTTAGTATAACATAAACAATTAAGTATATTTCAAACATTAATTATATACAGTGGATGTAATTTTGATCCAAGTAGGTTTCCTCATACAGCATAGACTGTGGTCAAACACTCTCAAATATGATTTATTCCGTATGAGCCATTAATGGATTGCTCCGTCAAGGCATGGTCCATCTGTGGGGCATGCTTAACAAAACTAAACATCATATAGCTTAACTTGATGACCACACAGTGGGAATATTTCCTCTTATTATTACTCATTCCATTAGCTTTTTCTGAATTATGACATACATATCCCAACATTGCCCATGAGTAAAACATGATAAATTCGGTTTAGGCCGTTTAAATTTTCTAAAATATTCATTTAAAAGTTTTATGTGCGTTCTCATCCAAAGTTAAGAGTAACCGTTATTATTGGAATTGGCGTTCATGAAGAGGCTTCACAAAAAGTCGTCTTTTGTGCACGATTCTTTGGGTTTACCCTTACATTTGCCTATTTTTTGGGCCTGGAAATGTTGACTTCATAATTATCGAGAAAACTGTTTTAAAATAAATTCGCTACCATTTTAGAACCTTTTTGATATATTTACTTGAAGTCAATTTTACTTTTGTGACGTCATATTATTAATTCGAATCCTGTCCTTGTGACTCTCGTCAATCGATTACCCCAAAATATCTAAGCGAAGTTGTAGTACATTCTCAAAACTTTGGTCCGTTTGCGGATGAAATCACATGATTAACTTCGTTTATCATCACCTTATCTCATTCCCTCTGATCGCGACAGCTCTCAGTTGTGGGTTGTTGAGTAAAGCTGTGAAATTATGTTTACTGACAACGAACGACACTTATCTGCTCAACATCTAATCTGTCGTCAGTATCAACAACGGATATATCCTTCGTCTGAGTTATCGCATAGTAGACCTCCCATTGCAAAACTGAAAGACTTAAAACGGTTTATGCAGATTTAACGTGAGATTATTGAAACGTTCCTGTCCTTAAATCATATTTTGGAACCTTCATTCTGTCAAACATGGGCCACAGATGGACGGTGTCTTGGCGGCACGATCTAACTGTGACTGTGTGTGACTGAATCACTTCAATTAGGAGACGACAATTTGGCGCACGCGAAGCGATACCGCTAAATATCACTTGGGTATAAGCTAGTCCGCAATGGCCTGATTCGTCCTTTGACTCATAGTTATACTCATGGGAAAGTGTCTCATTTTCCCATATTTGATATAGATGCAAAACAGGCTGATATGTAATAGTATTAGTTTTCCTTCATTCGCAGTCGAAAAACAGTCCCAAAACAGTTCCAAGTTTTTTGCACCTATTCACTATTGATCATCTCGTTTTTTGCAAAAGGGGGAAGGTGAACACCCATTGCAACATCATATATGAATATAATATACCTTTTCTGTGTAGCACCTTCGTGACAGTATATAAAATTCACATAACTTTGGCGGTTTTTGAAACAAATTTACAGTGAATAGAAAATAAATTTCTCCTTGTCTGGTATGTGACGCATTCCTCAGACATGAGTTTTCAGTAGTAAGTAACCCACCCAATTGTTATTTTGCGTAATGCAAACACATTAACGTTAAATAGCGACACGAAGTAGTTTTGATGTGTCCAGTGGATCCCAGTATTTTTCGACACGTTACGGAATTTCTGAGTATGGTACTTCATATGAAGAGCATTTTGATCATTCCAAACCACACCCGGCCACTGGTTCAATAATATTGCGTGAATGTTTTGCCCTGTCGTCAAACCCAACCATTAATCACTTTGTACTGGCGCTGCAATTATTCTTGACAATTTTGACATATTTGTCTTGTTCTATATTAGCTTTAGAGAAAATACGTCTGGCGTCACGTCGGGCAAACAAGTCGCACGCCATGTAGGGACAGACAAATAAATGTACTACGCAAAAATGTCTTGGAATCAAATTTTGTCCATTGTGGGCCATTGATGGATCACACCGTAATGGCGCAGTCCCTCAATGGCCCGTATTGGGTAATATAAAAATCATGACTCAAAAAGCAACAAGACCACAATATACGCAAACTTATTATTTATCCGTTATAGCACTTTATTTGAGTAGATATTCCAGATCTTAGCCGCTAAGTTAGCTTATAAGTGTCACATTTCAATATTAGCATGCCGACAAAGACTTGGTCCCAAGTCGCGCCTATTTACATTTAAGGTATTCATCCGGGATGTGGCAGCAAGCACGCATTTGCGGTGTGAGGCACTCGAGTTGGGAATATAGTTTTTTCTTTGTTCACACCGGGCGGAAGCGTACAAAATATGGTGTTCTATGAGGGCTCAATTCTCGCATAGTTATATACTTTCGCTACGGCCAATTGAAAGCCGACTAAATATAGCAAAAGGCCACGTAAAAGTCAAACTAATCGAAATATCAAGCTTATTAGAAGGCACCTTTCTTGACACCTAAGGCGTGAATTTTATTGCCTGAACCATTTTTGCCCCTTGCGGTTCAATTATATTTTTATTGATTCAGTTAGGCCACTCCCTTTTTACTCCGGTGCTGTGGGAATGCATGCATTTTCAAGGGGAGGTAATTCCGCGGTCGCGTGTTAATTTTGGCGCTTTATCCTGTTCTTGGGTGGTACCTCTTATCCGCTTTAACGCAATTTCTATGGATGTGAGTATCGATTTCGATATATCGTATCCCGATTTGAAATATAATAAAAACGAATTATTTAGTGACTTCAAACAAACAAAGTCACTCTGAATAACCGTAAAGATCAAGTATCGTAGACGTTTTATGGCAGAAAACAACATAATAAGCTCTGTAGATGCAGGCTTTATAAAATTCACTTTCTAATGCGGTGGTTCAAATCTGGTTGATATGATTTCCACTTGAAGTGCAGATGCTCGATAATACATTTTGCAGTAGCTTGCAGCATGAGGGGCCATTCGTCGGTTCCATCCAGTCACTGTTTCTGGCCTTGATTTGAGTTAATTATCAGCATATATTTAGTGTGCGCCAGAGAACTGATTTTATATTAGAATTTAACAAAAAAAAATTAGAAATACAGTCCCGTTGAACCGCATTCCGATTGTTTTATAATATAATCATTCATTCTTTTCAGTTTTGAAAGTCAAGATACGTTCCGTCAAAACATCCCGAAAAGATCTCAAATTGATGACAGAGAAACGTAAACGAGTCATTTATCAACAAGGATCCCTGAAAAAGAAAGACCTGCGGAAACTCACGTTACTTATCCGTGGAGGCAAATCTTGCACATGCCCCCATTTGGAACCTAAAGGGAAGGGAAAAAAGAAGAAGAAAGATTTTTATTTAGTCATGGGGGGTAAAGTCGGACGAAAACTTTTGGTTTCAGCAATTTATCGTTGGCCGAAGAAACTGAAAATGCTGAAAAAATTGAGCAAGAAGTTCACGCCTGACCTTTGCTCGTGAGCACCGCCCGAAAGTAACTGGTCGAATCTATGAAAGGACAATCATGAAAAATAAAACGGAGGTCCGTTGTATCGCTCCACAGGAGATCTTTTCCGTGTGTGCGCTTTTGCAAGTAACTTTCATTACTCAACATTAGTTGTCAAAAAAAACGTTGCCATTGCAAGACAATTGCATGGAACATCAGTTCAGTATTATGGGCATCCCAAGTCGCTTTTCATACGGACCCCAAACGTACCCTTTTTGATATTTATATCTTTGGTCGTAGAATGCACAATTCTACGTTGTAAGAATTAGATAAATACAAATCTTAGACTTAAGTTGACAAATATAATATAATTTCTGATTGAAATAATAGCATTTGTTGCAAGAGCTATGCGAATGGCTTTCGCAATATTGATTTTAATTTTGAATCAAATAGAGTCCCTTGTTTCGATGTCATTCATTCATATTCTAATCCGATATTTCATTCTGTCATGTATGAGTCACAGATGGACCGTGTCTCTGCGGCGCGATCCATCAGTGACCCATACTGAACAAAAACATGTTTTGGTAATTTTTTCTGGTTGGGTGGGTTACCACTGTCACTGTATAGCGATGACAGAGATATATTTTTGCTTAACACCACACAAAATATGCCAGTTACGTTTCTATCACTTCAATTGGCTGCTTAAACAAAGTGTAACTTGTCATGTTTATGTGGCAACACCTGTCGGCTTAGATGTCCGGAAACTGTTCAGTCTTTGTGTCAGACATTTTTTCACGCTACTGGATACCGCAGTGACCATAAATCTGTGTCGTGAACTTTCAAGTTGATACATAAACTGCTAGAAAACCTGCAAAATGTGCTTGCTTTTAATGTAAATTCGCTTCAAGTTTCGATTAAAGTCACCAAGCATCAGTCCATACTATTTTTTGTCATTGACATATGTGCTTTAAAAATAGCGCCTCTACTAGCCAATTTGAGCTTATTTTGTATCCGTTTTTTTTTGCATATTGACGTGAATTACTTCGAAAATATACGTTTTCTGTATTATATTTTTTCATAAGTGTACGCAATACTGACTTCATACTTAATAGGCGTTCCCCGATTATTAGAATTTTGGAAATTAGTTATTTTACATTGTTTCACACGACGGCAGAAACATGTTTGTTGACGCCACAGCGAAGGAACAATGTGCCTCGGGCGCAAGTCGTCTGTCTTATTTCGGACCATTAGTGGATTTTAAGACTTTTCTTCGTTAAAATAATGGATTATTACATCCTAGATAAGGTACAATTACCAATTCGAACGATTTTAACTCGTATTTTGAATAATCTTCTTCAAAATGATATATTGTCATATTTTATGATTTATATCATGCATAGCATTGATTTATATAGTATGATAAGGACTGTTAACATTTTGTAACATGTGCTCATCAGACAAAACGCTTCCGTCTTAACAATTTCAAAATAGCAAATTTTCATAATATTTTCTACTAGGATTTTAGGTCCAAAGTGTCTGAAAGCTGAACATTTTTAATTGAAAAAATTGAAAAACAACCTCTGCGCAAAACTTACCGTCACCGAGGGCAGATACAATCCGATGGACTTTATATTATACGGTTCTGTTTATGATGCGTTCTGCTTAGAGTGCAGTTTCTGGTAATGCATTTTCTACTTGCTATGTTAAGCGACCAATGGAGTCGCGGTCTATCAGTAACCCATGCTTGACAAATCAAAAACTTTTGGCAGTAGCATAGACATTTCAAATATGAACCCTGTGGCTACGTAATCATCGTGAACTTTAAACCAAGATTTTCATCAGATTTTTGACGAACGACGGATCAAGTTTGTCAACTCATGTTTTGTGTTATGCGTCAAAATTTGACACGCGGTTTCTCATTATGAAAGCTCTTTTGTATTATATTTATGTATTGTTTACTTCCGTTTACACAAAAATTACTGTTTGAAAAATACAGAATTTACGCAGGGCTACTCAAAACGTTACATCGCCGATCAGGATTTTTATTTTATCAAGCTTAACAAAAACATATGTGCACAAGATAGAAATTATAGCTGGATTACGCTGTCTATACCGCATCACATGCTCGACAAATTGGAATTTCTGTTATACCTGCCTAGACAGATCCCGAAAATGACATTCCTATAGTTAGCATTGAATTTAATCTGTTAATGTACAATTCAGTTTGTCAGCATTTAAAAACCAACTGATTAAAGACGACCACTAATTAAAGGGCATTTCTATAAAAAATTTATTTTGCCAAGCATGAGCCACAGATGGACTGCGCCTTCTCGGCGCAATCCGTCAGTGACTCAAACTTAACAAAACTTGTTTGGATACATTTTTTTCTGACTGTGATGAGTTCAGATATAGCAAAAACGCCATTGGAATGTGAGACGAAATTGTCACAGACTCTATAATTATTGCCAAGTCACAAATCATCAGAATTGCGAACAGGAAAATTAATACAAACCAGTTAGAACCACGCATAAATAAAACATTATTTTATTATTTTTGTTGCTTTTGAATGCTTCTTACATCAATTTTCTTTATTGTTTGTTGTCAATGTTGTATAACTTGAAAAGTACATGTTTGTTTTCATTTCAACTTTTTCCATTATTATTATTTTATTTTGTAATATTTTAATTCTTTTCTAAAGATGAGAATGATTTTGGTGCTCACTTTTCAGTCTAGTCTATATTGATATCGATCTTCATTTTTGTTCCTTGTGCCGTGGACATAATACAGACGATTGTACGTGACGTTATAGTGTCGTTACTGTGTGCAATATGTGATGAATTCCCTCAGGAAGAATATATTAGGTAAAAAGGGCTCTGTGCTCTTGAAAATATTCTAGAAACCCAACAAGCTTTTTGTACTACTCGATTGCAGGCCTTTTTACTCTCCTTCTGCAGTCATAACGGTTTCCCTGGGTGAGGGAGAAGACTTCCACTTACCAATACGAAGATTATCTTGACCTATGATTTAAGACTAATTGTACTGGCTGGTTCAAGAAGGGGCCTTCAGTATCCGCTTATTAGGGAACTTCGCACATTTCCTGCATGTATCTTTTGTAAGCTTCAGCCGACAGACAGCTACATAGTTTGGTAAAGATTATCTTGACCTATGATTTAAGACTAATTGTACTGGCTGGTTCAAGAAGGGGCCTTCAGTATCCGCTTATTAGGGAACTTCGCACATTTCCTGCATGTATCTTTTGTAAGCTTCAGCCGACAGACAGCTACATAGTTTGGTAACTTGCTGTCACCTGGCGGCTGCGATGTCATTGACTGACAAATTTCTACATAATGGGAGTATCGATGATACTATATCATACACTGAGGTACTCACGCCTCGGATGCCTTGCTTAAAGCTGTCTGACATCGACACAAACAATACAATATCGAAAATCCGTTCAGAGATAGAAGTTTTGAAAAAATACCAGATGATTTGCATAAGTTCCATATACTTTTCTGATTCCAATAAACAAAAGAGTTTTTTAACACTGAGTTCTCTATAGGTAGACAAGACAACAACAACCCTTATAAGTGTGGAATCACATTGCCCCTGTATGCGCCAAATTAGATCTGACATCAAATTGTTGTTTATTATGGAATATACGTTTGATGCATGAAAAAGCACACACAACAGATGTTGAAAACAGGTGTACAGAACAGATGTAAGTTTGTAGACAACAAGAATACGAAGGTAGAAAACAAAGGTACGGTTTTCTATAATAAAATATACACTGATTAGTGTACAGCACAGTTGACCTATTAGTCTAATTATAACCTATATATCAAATCATCCATGGCCCATGTTTGATAGGTTAATAAAACAGCATAAAATAATTCATTATGAAAATGGATCTACAGCAATATGACAGAATCTGAATATTGACTACGCAGAAAGATTTAGGTCACCCAAATAGAACTAAGATAATGATTTGCCCTAACCGGTTACTTAAGAATCTAAAGAGTATGTTGATAGTACACAATACAGCAATATAATTAGCACAGCACAACCATGAAATCAGCAGTATTATCAATGTTAAACTCTAATCCTAATCAGAAAATATGGAAATGTCAAATACATACTTGACTATGTAGCTTCCAGCTTACAAAGTCATCGACAATTGATTGGATTTTAATCAACTTAGTTTAATATCTAATTGCAGTTCTAAACGTCATAAAGTATAAATTAAATGACTAAAATATAAACCCTGCCCTAAAACGCAGCTACTAAAATCAGCAAACTGCCTGACTGATACGCGTGTCCATAAAACAAGTCCAAACATGTTTCCTACAAAAAACGCATAGGCGCGCTCGTAAAAAGCAAAGATTGCAACACTGTGGTGACAAAGAAATCGTGAGTACTAATATGGCAGTTTCAGCCACTACAAAGAAAGTTTAGAAGTAGGCTATGTCGTTTGGCACATTTTTTAAGTTGCACTTATTACAATAACAATTTAGCAGAAAACTGGATTTTGCGCTAGTATCTTACTTTCTTAATTCTTGCATTGTTTCTTATGTTGTTCATTCAATCATTAATTGTGATGTGTGAGCCTTCGGCGTACTTTATCGTTCGTATCTTGCAGTCCCCCTCAACCTTTTTTCGCGGCGAACCAAATTTAAGGCGTAAATCAATACGTAAGCTTATGCGACCAATCCTCCAGGTAATATACCCATATATATTATTACACATTTATAACGTTAAAATGATTTCAGTAAGTTGGGATACATAGCTTATGGGTGACAATAACTTCAACATTGGGAAGGGGGATCCAACTTACATATGATAATTGACATCAACGAAAAGGCGTGATAAATTTTGACAACTTTGCGAATAACATCAGATTTCAGTGAAAAAAAACATATTTTCTTGTTTCATGTTGATTGCGTAATTATGCCAAAGGAAGGAAATTAGCGTTTTAGCACAAGACACTTTCCTCAGTATTTGCAACAGACGTCATTTCAATTTTATCAAGGATGCATTTCAATCGTACCTGGCCTTGCACTTACAGATACGATCAATGGCAAACTTGACAAAACTTTTGGTTCTCCAAAAAGCGCATTGGTTTACTGTGACATAACAGTTAGTAAAACGTATTCAACGTCCGTCAAAATTTTAAAAATAAAGCGCCGCAGTGCGAGAGTGATATTGGCTAAGTAGTCACTTATTTCCGAAAAAATTGGGAAACCATTGTCATCAGGTGGATACAGAGTACGAACGCCTGACTAAAAATTCGTCGAATTTATTTCTCTGAAGGCAGTGGGAAAGACGATTTCTTTCCAACAAGGCAGTTGGATATTCAGTGAGTATTGAGCGAGGAAATTTTATTTTATACCTGATTAATAACACTCGAACAGAGGGACAAGAGATAATTATATGAAAAATACATTTGCCTTGCACGATGATAGCAATACCAAGAAACGCGACCGACATGCCAACCGAGCGAAGGGAGGCGTTATTTTTCTCGTTGATGCATCACGCGACATTTGACTATTGCAGACTCTGGATAGATTCTTCTCGATTCATAGTCGAGTCGAGTCTGAATTTTTTCGATTCAAGCACGAGTCGAGTAAAGTCATTGAAAAAAGTGACTCGAGTCTTCCCCACTCTCGAGGAGCAGTGAATCGGAAACACTAACCCATATCGAGCAATGTCCTAGTTCGACAGGGCCCACGAAGCAGTCAAATAAATCATTGAGAAGATGAGTAGAAGTAAATGTAAAAATCAGAAGATATATTTAAAAGTAGTCAAAATCGAATGTAAGTTAAGTTTAATATCGTTCATGCACAACTTCCATAAATACAACTGGACTTTTTCATCTTTTTTTGCGGAGACTTCAAATTTTTATTACAAACTTCTTCACAATCACGATTGACAGCAGCGATAGTAACAATCAGCATCGCAACCAGGATTTTAATTTTAAAGGAACCGAATTATTCGACAAAATAAAATTTTAACCTGAAATTCGTGAACTGGCAACCCGCTCCAAAGGCCAAGCATTTATATTAAAAATTAGTGAAGGAATGAGAAATTGAAAATGTAGGGTCGTTTGGAACTGAAAAATAAAAGGTTAGAAATAAAGAATTTTACTGGGCCTGGGTGTGAATATTTTACAGTTAAGATATTGAATAATGTGTGAGATACATAAAGCAAATTTCAAAATTTGAAGGTGAGACCTTTATCTAGCACTAAACTTGGGTATACACCACCTTTCATCGATCTTTACTGAAAAAAGCTGTAATTTTGTCTATTCAACATCCTATCAAACATCACCAACTTGCCTTTAAATCATTTTCCAATGAGTTTGGACTGCCACACTGTTATTAAATATGATGTGCACAAAGAACTTAATGCCAGTAATAAACATATTTTTTAATCAGTCAAGGCATCAGACGTGTTCTTCATGAACAGGTGCTGTTCTGTTTCAGACAAAGCATTATACCTATGTATGATGTATTTAAGATGACATTATATTATGGCTATAGAAAAGTCGATGTGTGTATATATGTATAGCTTATCTTAAAACATAGAAAATGACAATTATTTTACGCGCCTTTGGCTATGCCCCAAAAAAAACTGTTTTTAAGATAAAAATGTTCGAATGCGGCGCCGATTACAACGACATAATTCCACTTGGAAAACTTTTCAAAATTTGGCACCCTCCCCCTCCCTTTTCAAGGTTCCAAATACGCCACTGAAAGGTTGCATCTATTGAGAATGTGAAAATAAATATCTGATAATTGGGTTAGAAAGTTGTGCTTTTGCTAGCCTGCTTGCGATGCTAATTTATTTTGAGTGCAGGCAGTCTCCTGCTCAAGCAGTCGGTATACCACAATTTCTCTATTATTGCAATTTTGTCAGTTGCGGTCATTTATTATTATTATTCTTTTCTCTAATACTCCAGATGTTTCAAAGCTTGAGGATTGGGACATGTCTCAGCTTTCTCCACCCCGCAACGTAGGCCACATAAGAATTTCTATGGGGCATAACAAATTATATGACATTCACAAAACATGTCAACCAGAGTGGCAGAATCTTATTTTTCTACTAATGTCCGAAATGTTCATGCGATTATCTTCGAATGCTATTTCATAGCAGCATTGGTGATTTTGAACCCTTTTTATGCAGTTTGGTACTAGACACAAAAGCAGTCATTCAAATCTTTTAGCCGCAGATATATCAAACATTGCTCCTTTGCTAAATTTTGTTTTGATAGAAGCCATTTTTTCGGGTTTCTAAATAGCAGAGAAGCCGGAATTTTGCCAGTCTGGCCCACACGGTTGATTACTCTCTGGCGCCCGCCGACTTTGCCCTCGAGTTCCGTGTTTACTTTTGTCGCGACATATAAGCTTAAAAAATGAACCGCGGCGTGTTGAACGAGAGCATAAAAATCGGCTACTCGTCGGAACCGTATCGAAACCGTCCAACAGATAAATCACAAAATTATTGGAAATTGTGAGGTCACGGTTATGGCCATCTACGAGTATTTGTGTTAAGTCCATGGTCCATTAAATTTCCATGGTTGGTTGATAAAAATGCTGTAATGTTCTGACGGAAAAAATAGCAGGTCATTTCTGCAGTAAATGATATTTAAGAAAATCCTACGGGAAAGCATAACGATGCTATATTATGAACATTGAAAGTATTGATCAATTATGAGCAGATACGAATAGTCTACTTTGAAATGGCTTCCCCTTGAAAGGGGAGGGGGTTATCCTGTTAAATTATATATTTGATACTAACAACGTTGATTCAATTTTCAATACTCATTTTGTACGTTTATGATTTGGATTTTTGGACCTAGGAATAGAGAAATAATATTAAACACTGATTTTACAAGTCTCGGAAGGTAGTGCTGTCTCTTTCCAGCCAGAAAAAAATTGCTCAAGCATGTTTTGTTAAATATGTGTTACTGATAGACTATGCCGCCAAGACGCGGCCCATGAATGGCTCATAATATTTGTGATTGAACCATATTGAAAATAATTCTAAACAATCACGTTAATTTGTTATTGTCAATTTCGTAGTGCAAGTGCGATACGTCAAATATTATGTGCGACTACTCGCGAAAACATGTTTTTTTTAAATCGCAATGTGAAAAAACTATGTTTGTGAATCATTGCGTCACGCACGAGCGCCGTCAGACAGAAATTCGAAAAGTAAACCTTTCAAAGTGCTGACAGCCAAGTGTCCTTGAAAAGACCTCCATCGCACATACCGGCCGGCTCGTCGGCTAATGATTAACTTCGCGGAAATAGGATCAAATCCATATCGCGGCAACGAACGTCGGTCGCACGGAGATTACAGATCAATATATTCAATCAAATTAAACGTTTCAATAACAGATGTCCTTGAGAACAAAAGAAATTAAGTCGCACAAATTGACCTACAGCGACGAAATAATCAATCGTATTTATCCCTAATAATTACTATTCAGATCAGCCAGCCACCGCATGTCGGGATCAATTTTTCTTGTTTGGGAATTGCTTACCACCTCATCCTAAATTCGAACCGTTTGTATGTAACATCGTGAGGATTTTATACCACCACATTGGGGCCGTTCATATAATGTATTTTGCTTCCACTGCGCTATATTGTAGTGCAGCACTCTATTCACAAATATTTGCACACATCCTTCGGCAAACAAGCCACGATGTTACGAAATTTCTGGTCGACCTTAAGATTTTGAGCCATTGTAGGAAACATCCAAAGATCAATTATAAATATATAAACAACACTGCTGCCGTTCCCGACAACTAAACAAGATAAAACTGCCAATTCTTATACACTAATCACACCACGTCTGTCCTGTCAACTAACCGTTAAAAAAGGAAATTACCTACAAATAACCCAAACTGAACCAGCATTCTTTCCACAGCCAGCCGGTTCCAAACAAACCATATGTTCCCGCGCAAGCAACGACGACCAAGGCTATCCAGTATCTTGAATAACATAAAATACAACAAACATTCAATATTCAATCAATCAAATTTTATTTTGAAGACAAAATTTTGACAATTACAAAAACAACGGTTGTCCTGTTTAGCCATTAATAACACGCAAGGTTTTGACACGAACAACCGCGGCGCTTCTTAAAATTTCTAAGTTTCTTCTTTAGTAAAATATTGTGAACTGCAGTGTAAAACCCAAACAAAACTAATGGAGTAACATTGAAACATATCATGGACGTTATATATATATATAAAGCATGCTTGATTAAGCATGAAACAATGTAAACCATGCTTTATCAGTGTTTCAAGCTTGATCGTGGTTAGATCGCCACTTTCAGATTTATCATTTTCAATTCAACAATTTGACCTTAAAACAAAATCGGATTAAATTTAAAAACGGGATCTGAACATTAAAATCAGTGTTCCAAGAGCTTGAACAATGCATCTTAATAGAGTATCATCTTTAGTCTGAAAGTGTGATACCTTTTGTGGTATACAATCGAAATAATAGATATGCATGCTACGATGGAAAAAAATTGAAAATGAATTTAATTCTATTTAGTTTTCGTTGTCAATCTTCATGACGAATTTGAAGTAACCTTCTCCCATGTCTTTGTTGTCACGAAGATTGAGAGCGTACACCTTACATTTGATGGTGATGTCTACATTTTGCTGTTGATTGAAAAAATAGTCACATTTAGTCAAGTTTGAATAGCAAAGTAATGCTCGTAGATACAGATATGAACATTATAACACTGTTCATGTATCCCAGATCGAAAACCCAATTAAAACATATTATATCGATTTAAAATTCACCATAATAGGATAACATTTCAAGATTTCAGATAAACAAAATTGACATATATTTCACCATATAGATGGCATAATTCATATTACCCATTGCAAAATGAATTAATTTGAGAATCGAAAATAAAATTACTTTTCATCAGAAATCTAGAATTAAGAGGATAAGGATATCCCTAGTCTAATGGAACCAAAATACCTGAAGAGGCTTAAAACGAGAACAACAGTACAAGCTACAGCATAAACTTTTTTTTTGTAGCTAAATTGCGCCCCCTCAGCAACACAACAATGATAGGCTAAGATTCTACAATATCTAATTAACAGGTTAAATCAATAGTGTGAACTCTGTACCATTATTAATAATGCATTATTTGTACAATCTATTCCTTCAACTACGTTTACATTTAAAATTAATCATAAAAGTCTTACCGTGACATTTGTAAATTGAACAGCTACGATTGGATTGATGTATCCAGGTTGACGTTTCTTGCCTAGGTATGGGTAATAGACAAATGGAATACCCATTTTGGTCGGATGATAGCTTATTTCCGAAGTTGATCCCAGCCGTGCTTTGTCTTCATCAGACTGGAACAAATCGATCAAAAGTCAGTGTTGAAACAGTTGAAAAACTTTTACCCAAATTTTGAAGGATCACCAATCCAACTACAAGATCTATCTTGTGACATTCAACAAATTTTAGTCGAAACGATATTTAGTTGAACGGCAAAATTTTGAGATGCTGGCATTTGACAATTTTTTGCCCATTTATATGTCCTATATCATGATTTAGCTACAACATTAATCAACATAAGAATAATTAAAAAACCAAATAAGTTTAAACCAGAATGCTAGAATAATTGATGGTCAAAAATGGTTTGCCTTACTAAATTAATCGCATGGCTTCCTCATTGTTAGAAACCGATGAAGGTAAGATGATACACGTTCAGTAATGTTTTGAATTGATATACTGTACTTACGTCGCCGTAACAGTTGGTGTACATGAGGTATGGCTTGTAGGTCTGTTCATAGGCGGAGAGCACATTGGCAAGAGGAGGTGCTTCAGATTCGGAATTTCCCACAGCTTTAGAAAGGTTTGTGTATCCGACAGGGAACCAGCCGATAATCTAAAAATGGCACATAGAATCAATTGTGTATCTAAAACAGAGCATGAATATTACAGTGAAGGCTTGATGAATAATAGATGATCAGTATGCAGTTAATGATCGATTTTCGAAGGTTGGTCATAATACCATGTCTGCTGTTTTGGAAATATTATTGGGCTAAGCGAAATATATATTTCTATGCATTGCAATGATTGTTAACTGTATGTGTGCCATATTAGTGGCTAAATTGGCCTATTTTGGGCATTAGCAGCTGTTAAAATTTTGAAAAAAAATCACTGAAAGAATATATTCTATTGCCAATATTGGTACTATATTGTTTCTTTTGTAAAGACTAGAACAAATAAAACAATGCTGTAATTAATACTATAAAATATTTGAACTTGAATGATTGCATTTTATTTCAGTATTCTTCAAGTTTCCTCAAGTTTCATCAAGTTCAGTCAACTTTATTGGTACAGAGAATTCAACGAAAAAATTTCCTTACCCTGTTGACTTTGATGAAGATGCATGGTTTGCCTTCGTCATATCCATAAGGATGTGCAGCACAAGGTCCCAAAGATGTTTTGTCGAATCTACAAGCTTTTGCAATTTGATCGCCTTCAAACTTTTGGTTCGTTGATGGTGGTTGATCCATTGCACAGTTTTGGAAAATGTTGTTGTCAGTTTGATTTTCTGGGGCATATTCTATCGAAAATAAGGATGTATTAAAATTTCAGCAGCGGCAGATGTGTGCGATACATTAAACGTTCAACTTGCCATACTGTTTTAATTATTTTAAAAGCCCTAATTAGGGCTGACCTCACCGTTTAAGTTTGAAAGGTACTGGCAGTCGAAATTCACTATATAAATTGATATTTAGGCATATTTTGCAGCAAACCCTATAAGAAATAATATTTTGTTATCGCGTCTCATTGACGTGGTTATCAGCTATTCACACTTAGCCGTCATTTTATGTGAAACTTGCCACATATCTTATTACTCTAAAATTGATCAACTTCAAAGTAATCGAAAAAAGAAACTGCAGTACTTTTAATCAGAATTGAAGGATGCCGCAATATTCAGATAAGAACATCCCTATTCCTAATATGATAAGTCAAAAAACGGTAAACCAAGATAGAAGTTACAGCGTAAAAATAAATGTAAGTCAACTTTACATCATAATAAAAAAAATCAAAATAATTCTTTATAATAAAATTCCTAGATGTACTAAAAAGGTAAATATATAGACTATGGTTACAATGGTTGTGCAATGACTATTCACAATCTATGTTATTACTCATTAATGAGTAATGATCCTGCTATAAAATAGCAGTGTTGATCGTTTCAAATAATTTTTGTCCATCCGAAGAAAATGGCATGGGCATTTTGGACACCCGAAGAAAAACAAGCTTCTGTCAGTGTGGTACTTACGCCATAGGAATCTGTCCATCTGCTCTGTTAATCTTATGTATGACTTGTCATTCTTGTAATCTTTCAGATTGTATTTGATGTTAGTAGTTTGATCGATGTCAGATGGAATCTTAGGCTGAATTGCAACTCCTGATATAGAAAAAACATCAAGTATATATTATATAAAATGCGTAAATTAACAGTTAATTAAATTAGTAACCAGAAAAAATTGGAAAAAAATATTTAAACACTTTCAAGCATTGGCAAAGGAACTATATCACTAAAATCTTAGTGTTTAAAATAACTTTAAGCCGTAAAACTCGTATAAAAACATACAATGAGGACATAACAAATTGAAAGTAAGCTTAAATTTACTTTGTTTCCATTCAATCAAGGTATATTTCAATTTTACCTTTTGTCAAAGACGAGGTCACAGATAAATCGAATCTATGCAACCAACCTATACCTATTTTGCAAACAATTAACGCTATTGTTCAACATGGCTGCAGCACGATACATCAGTGGCCACATCGCCCAACTTCACCGACTTTAACTTTACTGACTGAAATATAACGTACCTGGGGTTTGAAGTCTGGTCTGATACTTCGGAGTATATTCATCGAGGGTGCTCAGTACAATGCTGATAGAGGCAGCGAAAAGACATGCTAGAAATCCATAGTAGAACAAGTAGAAGACGAGAATTTTTGCTGAAATAAAAAAAATATAAATAAATTTATTTTGAACAAAGCTACTCTTTATAAATAAGAAACCCCAGTCGTAAAAACGTGTAGACATTTTTTGTCAGGCATAGGTTATCGATGGATCTTGTCATAGAGGTTGGGATAGCTGAAATGACACTTAGTTTATATAGCAAGGTTGGAATTTTGAAAGTTAGTGTGACGGCCTAGTGGTTAAACATGTTGGCATCGCAGGTTGAAGACCTCGGGTTAGAGTCCCAGTGAGCCCGGCTCGCTTATCCATGCCCATCACTCAACCCAGGGTGTAATAACTTGGGTAGGCAAAGTCAAACGGGAAAAGATCATATCCTTCCAGCAATTGTAACGTTGTCAGTCTATAAGTGGCCGCTGTACAGGGCCTTGGGCAAAGTGATTCACTCTTAAGAAGTGGCTACAAAAAATAAAACTTAAAAATGTAAATAATATTGATCTTCATCATAAACCAATAAAAATGGATTCAAAGTTCCAATTAAAAAAGCATTTATCATGGTAAATTGTCATTTAGAGAAAGTAATACTTGGCAGAACAAAATCTTAAATTTGCAATATAAATGGAATTAGGTATAAAAATACTGCATGAACAGGGATTTATGTAAATAAAGATTCGATTTCACTTTTATAATGATTAACCCTCAAATACTATCCATAATGTAGTAACAGAATATTGTATATAAAGAACATTAAGTTGTTCACTGTTACAGATTTTTGAAGCGAAATTAAAGAATGTAAAACTCACTCCAGCTATTTCCATTCCTCCCCAAAACAGTGCCTTCATTTTTATCATATAAAAATTTGAGAAAGTCATTCCAAGTTTTACGAGCGGTTTCTAACCTAGCTTCTAATCTAGTCTTTTCTTTCTTGGAACTCATTTTGGTATTTGAATCGCAAAAATAATTCTTGTTTGCTCGACACCTCCTCCCAAACCGAATGACAAAAACCACACCAGGTATAGGATAACAAGATTAGCCTCGGGCAGTGAACACAAAAACGGCTGCTAACCAACTGAAGTGGAACACAAGCGATAACCTCTAATAAGAGGACCACGAAGAAAACTTTGTAAGAACCCAGAATCACGATTTTTAATGGTTGGTTGGAAACAGACCGCCATAACTAGTGCCCAAGCAACCGGAAAGCATGCTTATTAACCCATTTAGTATTAGTGAATACTTGTTCATCAATTCAGGCATACTTGGCTAACGAAGAGGCACTTTAATATTGTAAATGGTTAATTCGTACTAGTTTCAAGTTACCTTGCTCGAGGTAACCACATTCCAGAAAGTCTAAGAGAAAAAAAAGGTTCGTTCGATATCTAGTTAAAAAAAAACGTTCAAATTTTTTTTACTGGCAGGTATTACTGCTCTGTTCACTCGTTCTGATGGTGTTCATATAAGGTTCAGTCATTAGCAGCAAAAATATTGTTAGGATACTTAATAGAAGGAAATACGAGTTCAGAATAAACAATAAACAAAGAAATGAGATTATCAAAATATCACAGTGTGGGTGGAAATTTGTCATTCTACTTCTTGCAATACCGGTATAATTTAGTATTATTTTTTTATGATATGGTTTTGATATTTATTTCTGATCAAAAACTTTATTCTGTCAAGCACCAACAGTCAAAAATTGATACTGTTTAGCTTTAAATTGAAACTGTTCATCTTTGAGAGCCTGAAATGTTCATATTATTTCCATTGGATGACCGAAAGACCCATTACTAGCAGTCAAGCAAACAAAATTTTAATGCATAATGTTCATATGGGACAAATTTATAACATAATCACAAGTATTGTATGTGACCAAATGCTGAAATGTAACTTTAACTTATCGCATCTTTGAAAATGCTAATATAACTATTTTAGAACAGTTGCTAGTACATCACAAACAAAATATCCTTCCAATCTTGATTGTGCTGAGCAATGTATGCCGCCATAAAAAACTCATAATACTATCGCTGATTCACTGGCATTTAAAAAGAATATACCTTAACTTCAAAGACATTTTTTATGTTTTTACAAAATAGCATATTAGATCGGAGACCAAAATAACAAATACCTTGACCAAAATAACATCAACTTTTTATCGTTTATCAATAAAATCAATATTTAGAGAATAGTCGGAGTTGTAATTTTTTAGCTTTGACCTGTTAGACTGTCATTATTGGGTTAGATTGCAGATTGAGTATATTCTAATATGAGAATTTGAGATGATATTCTGGAACATGCACAAAACCCCATGCAAGATATCAACCAAAAATGTCTCAAAATGCTTGAATAAGACTTAATAAATGAAATCAATAGGCTTCAGGTGTATTTTTTCAAATGAAGTAGTACTGAGCAGCAAAGAGCTATGTGCAAAGAAGGCCAGTATATTATTTGATGAGGAAAAATAAATTCTTACTTCACTGTTCATGTGAAATGGGAAAAGACATAATCAGACAATTCTGAGATAGAGAGAGGAGCTATCAAGCAATCCCGCAAACACACAAATTGACAAATGATGACATTGCCTATAGCCATGCAATTTAATACAGGCTAATTTTTAAATTAAAAAACTGCAGTATATGGTAGGTACCCTAATTCGTTTATGAATATATATTTTGAAAATATTTAATGTTAAAATTGAAAAAAATAATTCTGCTTGAAATAACTAAGTTGACACCGTGCCAGAAGATGATTCCGTTTGAAATACTCAACCGAAAATAAAGGCCTAGTCCTAGACTAAGCTATTTTAACTATAGAGATAGGACATTGAAAAGACTTATCAACCTACCCCAGCTTTTTCCTGTTCTTCCCATGACAGTTTTTTCTCTGGGATTCCATGCAAATTCCTTGAATCCATCCCACTGCTTGCGCATTGAATTACGAGCATTTTCTATTGTGCTAGACATTTTCTGATTTTATAGGACAACGCCTGACTTAAGCAGTTAAGGTAGGTTAAGAATTAAAAATCTCAAAATTAAGAAATAGGAAAAGTTAGCAGTTATCCTAGTGCCGCTTTGAAACTTAGTCTAGGCGGTTGCCTACTCAGTACTCTGATACCAGTGCAGACTGTACTAATTTAAGTTAGGCGTCCAGACCGACATGTAAAGTAAAGGGCAATATGGGGTAGCTAATTTTAGCATGTTCGACAGTGATTGATCAAATTCAGAAGATTGGAAAACAACGCAGCTCAAAGTGACCTTGAAGTCGGCCATATGCCTAGTCCACTTTTCCAGTTTCAATAACCCAAAATCTCAAAGATTACGAAACAACGCACGATCTGCGACTACGAAAGCTACGCATATGAACAATGGAATGAACTTGGACGCTAGACCTATAAAAAGGCCTCATCCCCCGGAAAAGAAAAAATGATTTTCTCACCCGCAGCGGAACAGATGCGAATATCCAAGGTGAAAGAAGCTGACAGCGACCTCGCAGTGAACTCCTTTTGATTCGCTGACCCGATCGATAAGCCTATCACGTGATCAAGAAAACACGTGATTCAGGAGAACGACGCTTGGTTCAGGGCCTACAAGTCTACGGCTGTGTATTGTATGATAAATAGATATTTACTCCGAAATTCGGCTTTACAATAACACTAACAGAAAATATCGAACGCACACAAAAAGCGGAAAGTCAGAAACACAAGAAAAAGTAGGCTACCTTGTTCCGGATTATCTGCCCTGGCGCGTTTCTTGATACTACAACAATAGTTGTAATATACTAACTATTCTATAAACAATGAGCTAGGTCAAATAATATACAAACATAACGCGAATATCGACTACGTAGCTTACTCGGGCCGTACTTTTGCAAATTGTTAATTCATCCTAAAAAATTTCCTGAATAATAAACATTTGAACTAAGACAGACGGACAGACGATATTTATTTCCTCGTAGGTCTATACCAGTACCAGTCACATAGAAATATTATTTTACATGTAAAAGCAGTGCTGGGCATACTGAGCGAGTAAGGGGTTGGGTTTCTTATTTATCCTTAGTGAGGAAAGACTATGACGGCTTAATAATATGGTTTGTGAAGGCTTCATTGCCTTCACGCTGCTTTTATCCCCACCGCGTGGACTTGAAAGCTTTCAAAACACGAGTCAATAATACTTAAGTATCTTTAGGGAATGACGATTCTTTAGCCTTCGTTTCGGCCGTTATGTAGCTCTTTAGGATAGGCTAGAATTTCTTTTTTATTCTGCGAGAGAGGAAAGACGAGAATAGAGCTTAATCATACGACGAATCACGGTTTCTGATGATACGCTTAACAATATGGTGTATGAAAGCTTCATTGCCTCCACACTGCTTTAATCCCGATCGTGTGGATTTGCAAGCTTTCAAAACACGAGTCAATAATACTTAAGTATCCCTAGGGAATGAAGATTTTTTTTAACTTCGTTTCGGCCCTTAATGCAGCTCCTTGGGATAGGATAGAATTTTATTTTTATTCTGCGAGAGAGGAGAGCCGAGAATACAGCTTGATCACATATGGCGAATCAAGGCCTCTCGTGCAGATATCTGTTCCGAATCGGGGTGAATAGGCTTCCGAAACACGAGTCAATAATACTTAGTATCTCCTGCAGATACCTGTTCCGAATCAGGGAGAAATATTTGGTTTATCATATTTCTCATTTTTCCTGTGTGTGAACCTGGTTGATGGAAGAAGCTGTAATCAGTGCCTAAGTGAACCACCGTGCACTGGCGAGGCGTCCAGCAACCTCTCGCATCAACCCTCACGGAACTCATCCTGACGGTCAGAAATCCCCAGCTTGGAGCGTATTCCCAACGCTCTACCAATCGAGCTAACCTGGCAACCCTTGCACAATGATGGTAGTACAATAACTTGTTTTGAGCTAACTCAGATAAAAAAGACCCCTCGTGTCGATACCAGTTTTTAAGTTGGTGTGGCGCTTTAGACTTAACCTTTTGCTCGTTTTCGCTCTACATGGACATGGCTGATGGGAAACCTGTAATCTGCGGTTACGTGAACCACGGTGCGTTGGTGAAATGTCCAGAAAGTCTTCGTTTTTGTCATCACTCACGGGATTTGTGCCTGCGTTAGGGCGAGTGGGGGCGTGGCTACCTCGAAGCATATTCCAAATACTTTTACCGTCTGAGTACAATTAATGCAATGTTGGAAAGTGACTGCTTGATCGGACGGGCATTGTCAGTGCAGTCTACACAATTTCTGCGATTAACGTTTTTAGTCTCTTACGCGCCTAGCCAGTGTAGTGATAATACCTGACCATCGAAAATACAACCAAACTCATCCAGGTTTATGACTACGGGGGGTGGGGAGGGGGGCATGCTTGACCACTGGCACAGTTATTGTAGACTACGCTACTTTTCAGCTACTACTTCATACCAGTGTATGTGTGCGGCTATTTCTATGGCGGTCTTCGGTTCGAATTCTGACGACTGACTTATTATTTTGTTAAACAAATTCCCTTTATTGTACACATAAATATTCCATTGAAGAATGGGTATCTTTGTATTATTATGAAGCATCAGTCCGTGTGTAATCACCCATCTATTTATTTTGCTTTTAAGACAGTTTTTAAGGTCGAATTTGTTTAAAACAATTTGCTGCGCTGCACGTAACCTGGGATGTCACCTTATCCCACTTCTTTGCGCCGTTGTTTATTGCTGGATATATTCGTAAACATTATGTGAACAGTGGAGTATCGAAAACCTTGAAGAAGGGCAACAAAAATTTGAAAGAACTTGAGAGGTCGAATGATGGTGTCGTAATAGACTCCGCAGACAAAAATTTTTGACAGAAGAATAGTATTTTTATGTATATTACCATAAAACTTTTGAGAAATCGCGCCGAAGGTGCGAAAAATTTTTGCTAAAGGAAATTTAGAGCCTAAAATAGGATAAGCACTTTTTTCAGCACTGAAATTTTGCAAAAGGTCTCCTACGTTTTAAAGCTCATAAAAGATCACTTTGAGATTTTTTCAGTTGGCGAAGGGGGTGTAGCACCGTAGCCCTACTCCTAAATACGATAGTGAATGTAAATATCGGGTTAGGTCTATATGACGTAAATGATGCAGACAACCTTATTTAGAGAGGGAATGGTGATATTGCATTATGCATCCTAAGAGTAAATTGAATATCTCTCTCTCTCTGACTCTCTCTGTGAACAAAAAATAGTACCATCGTCGTTGCTCATATCACGTATTCAAGATGAGTTTTTGCAACTTCGGCGCTAGTTTAAGGCAATTTTACCTGATATAACGGACGCAAGCTTATGTAAACTGGTATAAGCCATCGCAAAATGACCCGAGCCTATATAATGTAAGGTAGGAAGGTACAAAAAATAAATTTGATTTTTTTTTTCAATTTGAATTTCACTCTACAAGGGAGAACAAAAGCAGCTACTAATAAAAACTGCCTTAAGCCCACGCTAATGGCAATGAGGTACTACAAATTGTACTGTCATCAACTGCACCTCCAGAGATAATACTACAAAAAACAGAACTAATCAGCTATAATAGGGTGGATCGAGTAGTATCCTCTCTGGACGATGTCAAAGCATCTAACCCTTGAAGACCCTCCGTCCTGTGTCCATCCCGGCCCCGGCGCCAGTGAGTATGATATACACAATTGAATCATAATATAAGCGGAATATATATAAAGAAAGTTCTTAACTTGTATTGGCGTTTTTCCATCTTTGAATACTTAAAAATAACGGTTCGGAGAAAAAAGAACCTTATCCCCGACTTGCCTTCGAAATAAATTCTTTACCTTTCACAGTCTGTGTCCGTCGCCGAAAAAACCTGCTATCGCTGGATGATGATCGTGATCTACAAATTTCGATCAGTCAGATTTCTTGATTCTGCAACACCTGAAATATATTTTTGGATAACATATTCAACGCCCAAGTAATCTTAGTACCACCGCCTGCCTGACAATGAAATCGCGCTTTAACCAACTGGGACACTATAGCGAAGTGTTACCGGTTTAGTGCCATTTTAGCGCGAAAGGAAAGTTTGTTAATGCCTGTTGGGTCATCGGGTGATCATTCAGAAAAGCTAGCCGGGGGTAACTAGCGGAACATAATAATATGTATAATTGATGGAATTCTCAACGTTGAATTCCTAACCACTATCTTCTGTGCAGAACAGCTAGAAGTTTTCGAAACTCTAAGCGTCATCTTTTTCCTTCTAAGATGATTGGTCAGCTAGTAAATCACCCTTTCTAAAATATCCTGTCTTGTCGAACACCCGGCACAGGTTTTCAAACTTATAAAGCCGAAATACAGTTTTCAATGTAGACTATCATTCTCATTATCTCATTATCGGTCCTTTTATCATTAATTCGCCCAAAAACTCTCATATGCAAAGTGGAATATTTTCATGTCTTACACACTGCCCAATAATCGTCATAATATAAAACTAATAATATATACACCGAAGCAAGCAGTAGCAACATAGTTTACTTCTTTGAAATATAATTATAATATATTAAAAGAAATGCAAGGCGGCGTGATCCTTGTTTTACACTCTCGTGAAAACTCGAAGAGCGAAGTATTGGTATAAAATTCTCACTACATACAGCACTGGCGGAACGAGGGTATAAAAATAACGAAATGAAAAATGTTTGAGTCAGCAAGAGAAAGAAACAAAACCACTTTTTAAAAATAAATTCACCATTCAATCATTTTGCTGCGTGTAACGTAAGCCACAGACAAGTGTTTGAAAATACCAAATTTCGAACTCGTCGGCCATGCTTATATGGCGAATATTCAGCCGAGACGCTTATAAAGATTACAACAGTAATTCAAATCCTTCCGCCTCTTCCCAATCAGAAAATCTTCGACGAAACATACTTTGTTAACATGCTTTGACACATGATTGCCAAAATAATTTTATGAATGGGTTGGGTTAGCAAGCGTCCCTGATGCCCCTCGAAAGTTTGGCTCGCCTGGGTGATCAACATACGTATTATATGTATATAAAGAACCCTAATTCAAATCACAAAGTAAGTGCGTAAAGTTTTCCATAAAGCAATTTTAGTTCTGATTTATGAAATAATAATTAAATAGATGTTACGTAAAGTGGTCACAGATGGACTGCGACCATAAAAAATGTTTAGTCAGATATTTTCTAGCGGGGTACTTCATATTTAAATAATACTAAATCTTATATCTCTCTTTCAATATATTCAACTTATGGCAGCATTGGATACAGTCAGCATGTAGGTTTTGACGGGAAACCTAACGAATCTGAGTATAATTTTATTTAGTCATAGAAGACAGCGCAAGCATCGGATAGGAGAAAATTGAATGTTGAAGCTTTTTTGTTGAAAAACCGTACAATATTAAGATTTTTGGCTTATTTTTTGTACTACAGGTAGGACTGGGTAATTCGATACGGTGATTCGAATCGATTCAAAGCAAATTATTCGAATCAATATTTAATTCATCATCATATTTAATTCATCGGTCATAGGAACAAAAACTTGCTGAATGTGTGGAATTTTTGACGACAACATGCAATCGATTTTGGTCAAATTCGACCAAAATCGATTGTATTTTGGCGTTCAAAAATGAAAAGTTTCTTTTTTGGACATGGAACGTCGTAATTGAAAATACATTACTAAGTCCGATTATGTGCTAATATATGTAAATCGTAAATATAAATTTCTTAATTATCGTAACGGAGACAATAAAAATAGTAAAAATAGAATATTTATTTTTACGAAATTAGTGATTCGATCCTATTCGAAAGAATTATTTGAATTCCAAATGAATTCCACCCCTAACTACACGGTTATACACTATATTCTAGTAGTTTCTTCAAATATTCAAATCAATTGCAATGGAATAAAAATTGATATTGGAAAACCCCGAAATTTACGAGAGTATGCCAATTGCCCCCAATGCACCCGTTTGCATTGGCCATGTTAGGTTAAATTTTTCTGCATCGATGCTAATATATAACGATTTTTAACTCTTATGGACTCGAGCAGCACAGTGCAAAATAGATGTCGAATTTTATGGGTCTGATATTGTGTTCTTATCAGATAAATGTCATGTGAGTTCATCTTCGTCTTCACTGCATTCTTCTCCGGCTATTTTTGCCAATAGTAAGTTCGCAACAGTGACATCTTGTGCTCCGACTTCCGTAAATTCGTCAACTGTTATATTTCCTGCAAATAATGGAAAAATAATGCATTAAACTATATTTAAGGCTGAATGGAGATTTCTAAACGACAAATTGCGCCAAAAGGATTAATGTTTTTGAAAACTATTCTGAATAATTAATATTCTAAATAATAATATTCTAATTAGTGTTTCGTAGCCGTGCTGGATAAAAAAATTATGCCAAACACCCCAAAAGGTTAATAAAAGCCTAGAAATTTACTTTGGAATATCATGCCAGTTCGGTTATAGTCCACGATTTTTTTCAAAGTTGCTGCTTCTTCATTTATGATATTACAACAATAGACAGATCGCAAAATTTTATTACATGAAATAGTATGAGTTTTCCTTTTTCCACAATAGTTTTCGAGAATGTGAGATTCTAACAAATATCAATCATATCCTTCCTATTGTAAACAAAGGTAGGTACAAATATATTGTAATATTGTAAACAATAGGTACAAATAATGTCAGACTAATATTGTGAATTTAAATAATTTAAGTTGATAAAAATCATTATCCCCGCATTATCACGGTTGAATAGAAAAATAGATTTCGAATTTCGTTGTTTTCCCTGACTTTTGTCGGTAACTTTTACCCACAATCAAGCAAGATCTGCAGATGGATGGTTTCCATCAACCGCATTTCATGTTTGGCTCATGCTTATGTTTTGTTTTTGCCTGTTCAACCACCGTGATAAAATTGATGGAGATCCACTTTTGCGAATTAAGTCGTGAAATTGAACTGTTATCGATTAAATCAACTCAACGATTTAAATTTAATACTTTTTATTTAACGACTTTTCACTTATCCGTCTGAGTTTGAAGCATTTTTATTTAATTTTCTACCACCAGGTACTCTTTTAAGTTCACAAAATAATGCAGTGAGGTTTTAGAGTTGGAATTTATTGGTTAAAATCACAAAAGACTCTATGCTACACAATCAACGTTAATAAAATGTCACCCAACTGACCAATTTTTCCAGTGCACTGGTTCCAACCCTGTATGACCTTGTGGCCAGTAGCGCATCCAGGGGCACTTGCCCCCCCCCCCCCCCCCCCCAAGTGAGAGTTATTAATTCTTTTTCATAAAAATTTATTTTGTAGATTAAATTCGTTTATTTCGCTCTCAAAAGAAGTAAAAATTGTGACCTCTCCCATCTTTTATTGGAACCGCCACTGTTTGTGGCACAAGATAAATAGTTTGCGATACCCTGTGGGCAGCACCCCGGAAGTAAACCACTCGAAGCAAACTATTTGTGTGCTAAGTATGCCGCTATTAGATTCAAGAGTCAAAAAATTCGGATATATATTTGATTCGAATATTCTATTTCGGAATCTGGTGAAAAAAATCATCAAACTCTTTTGTTGAATATGAGTTACTGATGGATCGCGCCGCCAAGGAGCGATCTGTCTGTGGCTCATGCTTAACAAAAGTTGTTTGGACATGCGTGCCCAAAATATTTCCGACTGCTCGTTTGAGAAAACACATTAACATGTTACGATTTTAGGTATATATAATATTCGAGTTGAAGTTCTGGGATAAGTTTATGGGTCACTTAGATTTGTCAGTGATTTATTATTGACAAAATGGAATTTCTGACGAGAAACGAGCTTTGAAAAGTAATCAACTCACCATCGTGATCTTTATCGAGTTCTGCGAAAAGTTTCTTGGCGAATAATTCAGCAGGTGGTACGCCCTCTATCCCGTTAGGATCTCCCGCCATAGTATACATTGCCTTAAAAATGAAAATCATGCAAAAAAGTTATTTAAAAATTCGTTACGCATGGTTCACTGATGACAATCATAGTGAAGGTTCATTTGTGACCCATGCTTAAAATGAAAAACAAAATATCTGAAATTCGGACATGATTCGGGTAATTTTTGGAATCGGATCGAATGACCATTTCTACATAATGGCATATGCCTCGTGTTTATTATTGCAATTTGTTGCCACTATCAAAATGAAGAAAAAAAATACCGTATCACGATATTACGAATAATGAAGCAATTTTTGAGTGGTACTCTAGTTTACAAATCATACTTCATCTCACAAATATGTAAGGATGAACAATACGAATTTAGAATAAATAATTTTAAAATTTGGAGAAGATGGAAATAATTTTCATTATATTTTTTCAGTAATATATGAAAATTTCTTCACATTTTACTGCTATTTATTCCTATAACCGATTCACTAATGATTCGAATATTCCGCATTTAGAAGTTGTGTCAAATTGAGTCGTCTAGCCTGAAATGGTTACAAATGGGTACATGAGCAAAGCGGCTAAAAATATAAAATAAGTAATCATGGTTTCAAACCCAAAAGTTGCATTAGGGAAATCTTGAGCTTCTGTGGTTGTCATTTTACAACTTTACAAAAAATAATATTTTTTCCATCACACAAGTAACCATACCTGACTTAGCTTGAAAAGAACGCAATGTCATAAACAATTTTACTCCAAATGACGATGCAATTTATTAAGTTGCAGAAAAAATTACAATATTTCTATTCCCAAATGCATTGAACTGTCACAAAAATTCTTATACGGAAAGAAAAATGTTTTTTTTATATGACTTTTAGTGCAACTCCGTGTCTCACGGAGCATAATAAAATCGCAAAATTAAATAAAATTTACATTTAGTAAATTTTGGAAATCTTTAAAAAAATGTCCCAACGGTTCCCGTTTTGCATGTCAGAACGAAAATTTTGAGAGCATAGGCTTGTACTATTTGCCAAATTTTTTGAAAGCAAAAATATTATTATGAAATTTAAAAAAAAACTTGTTCAGCCAATTTAGAAAAAAAAGACTTTTTGTTGAATTTATCCAATTAGTTAAACCTTCAATTTCTTAATTTGTGTCTGAGTCATTCATCGGTATCTAAAGTATTTGTAATAACCATTTTGTAACCAGGTCTTAATATTATCAAATATAAGTCACTGATGGCCCGCTGATGGCCGGTGGCGCGATCCATCAGTGACTCTTACTTCACAAAACATTTTTATTTAACTTGAGATACACAGTCGAGGCACAGTTCCTTCATATCAATATTTGATAAACTATCAAATGCAAAGATATGTTGTTGATTAGCGTTTTATATTACTTTAATGGATGGACCCTGAATAATTTATAAGAGATGCCAAGGTTATCATTAGCTTCCTTTGGTCGATTATTGAAATGAATTATACTTCCTTCATTATAATTTGTATTATTCAGAGACTAATATGGGACATCAATTAAAAATACTAAGTTCTGCAATATATAACTCACCCTATTTATTGAATTAAATAAATTTCTGGCGAAGTGCACTTTGTGTGTACAAATAAAAAATAACGATGAAATCCATAAGCATTTATTTTACATAATTTTGTTGGTGTCGTGGTTGAAAGCTGATATAATGCTTGGACGAGAAACGTATAAAGATCGAATTGAGTCTATCAACGTTACAGATTCTATTGAAGTTGACCGTAACTATTCACGATAAACCAAAAACAGTGTAAAAATTAAAAGATGGAGGCCGCAGATTTAATATGTATTTATATTAAATTAAAAAATTTTATTTCCCTATCCTCAAACCGCCCAAGAAAGGAATGCCGAAACTCGTGTATAAGGCATGCAGTTGAATTCGATAACTATCTATATGTTTACTGTTTTTCATTGGCATTGTACATTTTAGTTGTCAATACTGTCAAGGTGACAAACAGCGTGAAAGAACATAATATTTGCATATTAGTGTTATAATATTTTCTGTGTCCTTGCCCCTTGGCAACACGTTCCGTCAGTGACTTATAACCGACAAAGCAAACTCCCAGACCTCTCTCTCTCTGCAGTTGTGAAAATTTAAAACTTGATCAACGATGATAATAAATTGCAAGTTACCTTGACAACGTCCAAAATCTCTGTATAAGTTAATACTCCGTCTCCGTTTGCATCGTATAAGTCGAATGCAAGTGCCAATTTCTGTTTTACGGTTCCCTTTGAAATTAAACTGAGGGCAATCATGAACTCTCGAAAATCGATGGTTCCTGCATAAAAAGGTTCTAAGTGAAAAATCGCAATGACAGGTTGAGCGGATCGTGTTCAGACGTGAAGTCAATTGATAATTAAAGTCTCGTAAGCTAGTTGCCGTGAAATTTGACTTGCCATTAAATTTTTGTCCCGGGTCAACGCCTGAGTTGAACTCGCTTGGCTTGGTTTATTTCGAGACTGCGCACGGAATAGTCTATAAGAGACCTTCGAACCTTTTTATCTTGGCTCCCTTGGATGTGACTTTAATATCACGTCACAACCGCCATGGTATGCTGCGTTTACAGGTCAGGTTATTTCATTCTGCGCATTCTGGCAAGCCTATATCACGAATACACTGCGACAAGAGTACTGTAAATTTACTGGTTATTTGTAGTAATTGCATATTTCCAAAGTTCAAAATCGTCCTGTTGATGAGATTCAAGCCAAGTATGGGCTGTTGCTGGATTGCACCGAGACGGTGCGTTCCATCAACAGCCCATACCTGGCCAAAAAGTCGATTTTATACACTTATTTCAGTAGTACCAAGAAAAATTACTCTTAGAGAGCGTTTTTTTTTCTGCATTTTTATTACAGTGTGGATCATGACTACATGAATAAAAATGTATGATTCAATAATAAACTGTATACAGGCTGTAAGAAATAAGCAACAGATTGAATTTATATGAATGAAACAATAAAATTTCTGTTGTTGATCATACTAGAAACAACAAAATGTGCAGAATTACAATGTGCAAAATATTGGTTATGGGTTCATACCAATCCATACTAAATAAGTAAGAAGTCAAAAAGATTTTGTGACACTCTGAACCAAACCAATATTGTGGAACATAAATCCCACAATTCATTAAATTTCAATTATACTTGTTGTTTGAACATTTTCAAAGCAGAGACGAAACGAACAAATTATACCAAGTCTCTAGAGAACCAAATGAAGAAATAAATATAATGATATTTGCCGAGGAGAATTCACATATTAACGATATGAATAAAAGATATGACTGCAGAGAGGGAAAGGAAATGAAATAAAAACGAAAAAGAGCTGGATAAAAAAAACTGCTCACACTTAAGTATGAGTCACTGATGTATCGCGTCATCGAGGTGCGATCCCTCTGTAACTTTTGCTTTTCAAAATAAAATTTCTGATTGGGGCCGTTTTGTTCCATTAGGCCAAAAAATATTTGTTTACGGAACATAGGGATAAATGACTCAGCTCAATCGACTGATCATAAAACAATAATACCTGCACCAATAATACACAAGACTTTGGATTAGCACTGATACACTTACGAGTATTTTCGCTAGTATTTCGCCAGTACGAGTATTATGTTTCAGGCAATCTATCCCCAGAGATAGATGATTTATCACCGCCCAAGGCTACCAATCACTACTCTTTACCATGGTAGTTCAATTCCGTTTGGGAGGGCAATTGCCTAATGAAGTAAATTTGACGAGCGGTGCTCGTTTTATCAGACCGCCAACGAATGAATATTTTGATCTTTGGTATTGCATCTCGCATCTGAAAGGAGGCAAAGTTTTGAAGATAGGAGCTATAGGAAATGAAAAATGCCGTCTGACGATAATGAATGGAAATGGTTATTCCAAAACCGTATTAGAATTTTTTCAAACTGTATTATTAGTTTATAACTAGATCAGACGGCAACCCAGGCTAGATTTTCCAACAACCACAAGTCTGTCGTGTCATCTGTTCGTTGTTCTGTGTATGGATTGATTGAAAACTGGTTGTAGTAACGGTAGCGTATGATTCTTCTCAAGTTTCAAAGTAATGAAATGGATTACCCCATGTTTCACAAAACATCCAAGTGGATTTTTTGGTGGGAGGGGGTAGACGATTCACTTTTCATTGATTGCATGCCTTTTTATAAGCAATATTTTGATAGACCATCTATCCCTACGTAGACGTATGAGAAATGTCCACCGATAAATACTCAGAGCGTCCAATGGTCAACATCCAGTTCAAATTTCTCCAATGTGTGGAATTCTCAAGTTTCAAAGTAATGAAATGGAATACCCCATATTTCACAAAACATCCAAGCGGTAGACGATTCACTTTTTATTGATTACATGCCTTTTTTACAAACAATATTTTGATAGACTATCTATCATTACGTGGACGTATGAGAAATGTCCACTGATAAATACTCAGTGCCTCCAATGACCCATGGTCAAAAATTTCCTAAATTTTGGCTAATCATGACTCATAGATAACTCGTACTTTGTTTGTGGCTCATACTTGTCCTCGTTTATTAGGTCAATTTTTTATACTCGAGAGGCAAGATAAAGTAAAAATGAAAGTTCGAAAACAAAAACAGTGGCTCATTGTGCCAAGAACATCATCCAAATTAATATTAATGAACATGGTCACAAAAATATTATCAAATATCTTTCGTTAAGCATGGTTCAACGATTGATCGCGCCTCTTAGGCGCGGTCAATCAGTGAACCATACTTGACCAAATCAAAGCTCTGATTGGATGTAAACCACACATTCCACAAAGGCCAAAACGCAACTTGATATTATAAGTGAAGTTCTATTTCTGCAATGACCTTTTAAGTCGTGACATTTAAAAGCATCAATATCATAAGAAATCGAAGAAGAATTGAATGTTGTAAAGATGTATTTTGGCGTTTTCATACACACTCAGACTGAATATTCGGATAATTTGCTTCGAATATTCGGTTTCGATTCATTAAATCCATCGTGTTTTGTTCTGGGATGAGTGGTGATCATGGATAAACGAGCCGGACTTGCCTGGACTTGAACCAGAGACCCTTACATGATAACCACAAGGACATCTCGCCCACTAACTATTAACATAGATGTCAGTGAGGTACTATTAATTATGATAAAAGATATCGAGTGTATTTAAATCCGTGCAGGGGTAACTTGTTATAATGACGTCGTGCAACCTGCAGGTACAAAAATCAGTGCAGAGCGATCGAGGAGCGGGAAAAATCAGTTGACAATATTTTTGCATTTTTACATACGATGAAAACTGTAATTCGTTTAATTCGGTTAAAAATAAATACTCTTCCCAAATCTATTTTGTTGTCGACGAGAGAGATAGGTGCGTGGCTCATGCTTGAACAAATAATAAAGTTCCTAATATGAATATTGAAGATGGGTCCCCAGTTATTCTGAGACTTTCAATTGAATACGGTACAGTCGTTTTTTGAATAAAGCAGTATATGCAAAATATATTTTTCAAAATAGATGGGCAGATAATACAATTTAATTTAAAGTTTAACTGCTGAACTTGATTTCAAACTTATATAAATAATATTTTACTTTTTTACTAACTATTGCCTCCTTGGTAAAGTTGGTAAAGTGAATTTGTTTCAACAAAAAAATACAGACCGTCATTATTTTGGTCGTAAGTTTGAAATAATTTTTCCGCAAAGTTTTTCCGTTTTGGATCATCCGGGAAGAAGTCTCTGTAGATTGCCTGGAATTGTTTCTTCGTTAAATGTCCGCTTGGATAATCCTGTAAATTTAAAAATACAATTTGTCAGCTGGCTTTATTTCAAATCTGTACTTCGTCCGACAACAAATGGACTGTGCGTTATCAGTAAGTAATTGGGTATTCCAAGAATTCGAATTCACATTGTTGGTGACTTTTATGCCTTTACTATTACTACTATTGTCTCGATTATGATAGTTAGGAAATTCGAATTTACAAATATTAGCATAAACAGACTTTAGAGCGATGTATTTTCAGTTAATCTCCAGTACAAGAGCAAAAATTTTCGTTTTAACGACGAAATAAAATCGCATTAAGATTGCATTTTGTCGTTGATAATGAAATATTACACCTCATTCAGCATATTTCTGTTCCTATTCACGATTGATTCGAATAATTTGTACTTCGAATCACGGAATGTAATTGCCCTGACCTACCCATACTCAACGAAACATAAACCGTTAAGTAATCATGATAGAAGACTGAAATAAGTCGTGTGGTCAAAAGATTGAACCGCTCAGCAAGTAGTTAATTAAAAACTCGCTCCTCTTCCTACTTCGTCTCGGTAAACATGCAAATTTAATTAACTAAAGTGACGACTTTGTGACAAGTGGGAAATTCAGTTAGTCATAATTGCAGCGGGCAAAAAATACATCGCGTAAATATTTGTATGCGAACAATCCACTCTAAAAATATATATATATTGGTGTATTTTTTCGGCGATGAACTTGATGGTGCTTCAAGATATTGAAGATGGAGTCAACGCTGTTTCTGAGACGCAGTGTCCCCGTTTCCGGGCACTGGTGAATCGCGAGATTCATCTGTGGCTCGTGCATGGTGAAATAAAACTTTTAACTGGTTTGTTAATATGGCTGGGCAAAACAGAATCATTTGAAATTCGAATCTGATTCGGAAAAATTTTTCAAGTGGATCGAACCACTATTTTAATATGAATAGCAAATGCCCTATTTTACTAATACAACTAATACAATTATGGAAGTCAAAAAATTCGTGTTTACGGATTACTAATATTAGCATAAACAAACTTGGCAAGGTATTTTCCATTTACACTTCAGGCCTGAGAGCGTAAAGGTTCATTTTTATTGACAAAATTCAATCGATTTTGGTCAAATATGACCGACATCGATTACATTGTGTCAAAAAAATGAAATTTTCCCTTCATTTAGCAAGCTTTAGCTCCTATGAACGATTCACGGTTAATTTATACAAAATAGCTGAATGTTTAGTTACATATAGTGTGTGCGCTCATTCTAGTTTTACATTAAAGGTAACTAAAGGGATGAAATCATTCTATATAGTGAAACCCCGTTTTAGAATCAAGATTTGAATTGATTCTGATACATTTGTACATATGGACTCATACGTAAATCGTGTAGGTCATAGCGACCGTGAAATCTACGTGTTTCAGCTACCCCGAAATGCCTCGCTAAATAGCAAAGTAGATGATTGAAAATCAAAGCACAGTACCTCCTCGTTTTATGGAAAATATAATGATCCATAGCAGGCTGGTTAGTAGACTGGTTACAGAGATGTGAAAACAGCGTAAGCAACAACTTTGGGCTCAAGGCCACAATGCACGTAAAGTTATCTTACCGATGTATTGCGTTTCGTGTCAGGTAACAAAACAAAAACGGCTATACGTATATTTTTCATTTTTTTTTAAATACTTGTAGTTTTATTTATTGCCCAGACTAGTTTACTTCAGCTGAAGAAGGTTTATTTAGGGTGTGCGCCCTCTTTTTTTATTTACGAACAAAAACGAAATTTGATCACTTGCGGTTGCAACCAAAGGGTCGTCAGCTGCAGCGTGAAAATTGTTTTGCAATTACTGGCAACCACCAAAAAGACTTTTGCTACTTCCGTACTACATGGTCGGAATAAATTTTCGTTAAATTTGCTTTATTATAATAGGATTTTACACAAATCTCCCGCCCTCTACAGTGAGTATGTTTGCCTAACAATGGGTCTCATTCTTGACGAAAAATATCAATTTAAACAGGAGTGTCATAGTTTGGCCATAATGAGCCACAAATCGGCCACGCCTGGTAAAAGCGAATCCGCACTAAACTGCTGAATGAAAAATAGTGTCAAGTTTGAGGTCAAGTTCATAAATCATTGTCTACTTCTTGTTTTTATAAAAAAAAACTGTTATTGATCGCTTCTTCTCCTTTGAGCAGTAATGCTTGGAGCATTTGAATTTTTTTTCTGAATTTTTTTTTGTAAAACCTCAAGATTTTTAAACTTTTTTAACTGCCAAACTCAAATATTGGCACGTTAATTTCATTTGTGTTAAGATCTATCTACCGGGATTTTTGGTATTAAATAACGAATTATGTAGAACGCCTTCTCATGGTCATGACGGTGAATAACCAGAGAAGGTTACAGTGATCTAAAGCCTACCGTTCGTTAAAAAATTTCTTGACGGGGGTTGAGGATTCCAGGTAAAAGTACGTAGTTTACCTAGTTTTGTTTTCAAAGTACTTTTACCTAGTTTCACATATATCTGATTTACTTTTTTAATTGTTACAAACTCTCCTAAATAAAAAATTTTTCCTGTTTACTTTACTGAGTAGAATAGGTAAATTTACCTGATTTTTACTAGGTACTTAAAAAATGAAATCTGTTCTACTTTACCTAGTTGCCATCACTACCCGTGACTACAAGGTACAAAAAAAAAGTCGGATTATTCATTTTCCCCTTCTAAAATAAAATTGCGTTTATAACAAATACTACCTGATGCAAAGTTGTCTACAACAATGTAAATAAAGGCCATAATATATCTATATATTTTTTAATTTTAATCAGGTTGTGGTATTTGAAAATAATATCAAAGATTTGTCTAGCTCAAAAGTTACTAAAGATAAATTTTTCATTTCAGATTCACTTTTAACAGCGATATACCCCAGTTTAGATGTAATTCTTACATATATTCTGTATAGTTCTAACATCCGTGAGATTCTGTTTGCGCCATTCATTAAGAACGAGCATCGAATTTCTTAACGTTTGAAAAAAGTTCTTTGGTAAACCATTTTTATTAGCTGTTATAGTTTTATTAGATTTGCCGTTGGTATGTTCTCGGATCCATATTAAAGTTCATTCCAACAAAGCTTTCCAAAATTCTCAAAGTTTCAATGGGTTTCTGACTTAGAAATTCGTGAGATAATCTTATGAATCTCCCCTCCCACAATTTTTTATTGTTTCATTGGATTTTGAAATTATATTTTTCTGTTTATCATCTTCTAAACTTCTGCCTAGAATACATTGTTACTGTTACTATAAAATTCATTTTTTAAATTCTTGGCGCGTGTAATGAAATTTATTGAGTCGTTCATTTTGAACGGAGAGGGAACAATGGCTCTGGGATCTCGTACGAGTTGAAAAACCTTAATGTCAAGTTTTTGCTCCAACAGCAATTCTTCTATTTCAATGAAGCTTTTCACTCGAACAACTTTTACTACGGTGAATAAACTCTGCCTGCAAATTCTTGCGAGTTGCTCCGGACAGAAATATTGTTTGGTCTTTTTAAAATTAGCTGCACACAATTTTGCATTTCTCCAAACAAAATTGCTTTTCTTAGCAAAACAAATATTACTTCTACAATTAATCCAACCAATGGAACCCTTCGCGTATATTTTTGGTGCAACGTGGTAATCACAATGTAAGAGATCTTTAAGAAGTTGTTTCCTTGTAAAGAGATGTTAGTCATTCCCAAATCCATGCAGCGTTTCGAATAAATAATAAATCTCGGAATGTTGATTAAAGAATTCTCCCAAGAATGTAGATCCAGACCTTGTGACTAATAATATAATGACTGCTTTTCTCGTGTTTCATCGAAACTTGCTGCACTTTGACAGTTTTTTTCGATCTGACATTTGTGTGATTGGGAAGTTTTGTGAAAGTGTTTGGCACCGTTGCTAGTGCTTTAGGAGTTCGTTTTATATCATTTGACTTTACTTGCTCTTTATCGTTTGTGGAAGCGTTTCCAGCAGTTTTATGCTTGTTGCCAAATGATGTTAATTCCTTTACTTTATTTTTAAATATCGTTCTAGTTGCGTATAAGACTTTATTTACACTGGTTGAAACGAACTTGCTACTGCGTCCAACGCCAAAAAATTGCAATCTAGGTAATTGTAATGTTATCAGAATAAATTTAACACAAAGCATCAATATACCAAGCCCTTTGGCTTTTACCAAATTTGACGTAGTCATATTCTAAAAAGCAAAACACTTAATTTATTCGTGCAACTTGGTTGACTGAACAAATTTACCACGTGAAGTAATATTATTCATATCATATTGTGAGCATTTTTTAATCGAAATTCATACTTGGTCATTCCACATAAAGTAATCAGTGCGTGTCCCAATAGGCGACTAAAAGGAAGCAAAGAAGCGATTAGAATGAGACGATACTATGCGTTATCATATCAGATCACAAGGTGCGAGATGTGCTCGATGTCCTTGTTTGTCCGTGGACTCCAGTGGTTAAAAACTTATTGTTCTGTTCTTTATTGATGAAAGCTTCTGCGATAAAACGGTATAAAATCTAGTCGAATAAAAGTTATAAAATGCGTCGAATAAAACAAACCGTATAATCGAAATCTTCCAGAATATCAGTGATCGTTAGTCAGTTTTTTTTCAGGGGTGCTGCTGCCATACCTTTTTTGCGCGAATTTCAATTTAAAAGGCTTTGATCTGACCATGAAATTATCCGAGTAGTGAATTACCCGTACACCAATTCAATATCATAACGATTTCCCGACTTCGTCTTGGCTAGGTTGAAAGTATTTTTGAATGGAATATAAAATCGGGACATTTAAGAGCTAATTTTTCCGAATCTGTATCGACCCATTGAAAACCCATTAAAAGATCATGATTGAATCGAATAATTTATTGATTTCTAGTCAGAAAATTTATTAAATATGAACAACTGATGGATTACGCCTACACGGCGTGATCCATCTGTGGTTCATACTTGACAAAATAAATTCCTATTCGAAGGTAAAAATTGCTGAGAAAAATGAAAAACAGAAATAAATTTGGATAAGCGTTTGATGATACAGCGTCATCACATAAAGATGTGTGTTTGTCAGTACCAAATTGAAATTCCATCGACACCTAACATTTCGGAACAAAATCATCACAGTGAGTTGAGTTAACATCCATTGAAAAAACGGTTAATATTGATTTCCAGAAGAAAATTTCATGTTTTGCGGGGTCCGCTTGGCGTGACATCTTTCGGACTGACGACTAGACTATGCTGCTGTTGTTATAAAGCCTGGGTGAGATACAGATTCTTCTCACTCTAAGTAAACCTTTTCGTTTACTTCGCAGCTACATACCTACCTTCACTTTAATTGAAAAGTAGGCCATGGGACTGATCCACTATATTAAAGTACAGTGAGTGATGTCTAATGTTGTACGTAATGCCCTGACTGACGAAGTGCACTTCGACAAAAAGAATGTAAAAGGAGTGAGATGAGCCTTTCCAATCAGAAACAACCCAGGCGAGACGTCGCACGCTTCATCTCGCCTGAAATATTATTATTTGGAATTTTTATTTTGTCAAGCACGCGTTACAGATGGATTGCGCCTCGGCAAAACAAAATTTCAGACCACAATTTTCCTTTGCTATCTTCAGTTTGTTCTACGTACAAACAAGAGCTTATACTACCACTTCTATGAAATCAATTACCGATTGAAATCGGTTTGATGAAGGTATTGAGTATTGCAATTACTATTTTGGAATTATTTTTTATGTTTCCTTCTTTTATTCATTTTTATTTATTTTGATTTTAGTTTAGATTTTTGGTACATCCGGGTTTTATTCAATTCTTTTTTCCAATTTTTTTCGTTTTCTTGTTTCGTTTTTGAATTTTATGATTTAAATATTTAGGATCAAACAAAATTTAAATATTTTTTTATCTTATCTTTTAAAAATGTATGCTGGCAGCTATCGGCCACCATGCTACTGTGCGTTCCATCGCCAATTTTACAGGCATCCATCTCACGAACAGTTTTATAAAATTTAACATTGTTACATAGATTTTATTATATACCCCAACAGAGGCATCTTTTACGAAGCATAGACCACAGCTGGACAGCGCCTCGAAAGTGCGATCCATCAGTGACCCACGCCTATCAAAAGGTTGTTAAGGGTTTTCCGATTCAGCTTATCCAGATTCCCATTTTTGTGGTCTACCGCCAATATCATCTGTCGCTTTACAGCATTATTGATCAACGGATATTTGGCTGAGATCAAAAGCTTGTTTAATTGACCGCATCGATGAAAGTCATGTTTTTGTCGAGACCGAACAACATATTAGAATTGCTTTTAAAAATTCTAGTAAAAACAATTGGAAATTGATATCAAATTTTCTTATGGTCTAAAATATATTTGTTGGTATTTATAATTTTTTCGATTATAATTATTTGGGGAAGCATTGCATTTTAACCAAAAGTGCAGTTTCTAGTGCCGGTATTATATTTTGTAATGGTTCTTTTCTTTGCAAATAAGTGACCGTCAGTTGGTCGCTGTCTGCAGAGGTTAGAGTGAATACATTAACGAAATAACGTTTTCCTTGAGAATTACAGTAATATTGATTTCTTGCAAAAATGCAATTTCAAAGCCAAATGAGAATTAGAACAATTGGAGAATATTGAATATTGTCCATCATGGATAATGAACTTTAAACAGGCCCCTTCGGAAATATTATTTTGTCAAGCATGAGCCACAGATGAACTGCGGCTCTTCGACGCGATACATCAGTGGACTCGTACTTACCTAAAAATGTTTCGATGGAATTCTGGGGGGGGGGGGGGGGGGGGGGGATTTAAAAGGGGGCCAAAAGCGCCGATAAAATTTTGAATCTCAGAATCAAAACACCAAAAAATCATCCCGATCAATATACGAAGTTGTAACGATGGCATCACACCACTTAGTAGCTTATACATACCTTTACAAAATCTCTGTAATATTTATTGAGTTCTCCTACATCCAGTCCCGTCGTCTTCACCAAATCACTGACGTCTTTTTCCGGTAAAACCAAAGTTTTCTTTTGATATGTCTTCGGGTCTGAACAACATTGACCCATGACGTAAAAGTAATTTTTCCTTGTAATATATTCAACGCTTATGTATCCGTCTATTCGTCTATTTGTAGTGTCGTCAACAGATTGAAACGTGAATGGTGAGACAATCAACTATAATTATATATTGCTATAGCTCGGTTACAAAAGCTAATACTGTCTAGTTTCCTAAAGACAAAACAAATTTATAATATTGTTAGGCAATAAAATAATGTATATAAAGAGCAGCTCAATAAGCATCTTCATTTTCTTGGAACAGCCATCGAGGTTACACTGAAAGTGTGTAAAAACACTGTTACTCATGATGAACGCAACTCATAAAAGCGATTAATCAGAGAGAAAGATTCAAATAAATTTTCCTCGGGTGGGTATTTTGAACGAAGAGAGTTCTAGAAAAAGGCTTATTCGACAAAACTGAAGGCTTCGTTGCCATTCAGTACATTATGCCAGTAAGGAAATCTTTTTCTGAGTAGGGTTGTTACAGTCGAATCATAGATGGGTCGAGCCGTTGAAGCTCGAAAAAATTGTAGCTCATGGTTGATAACAATCATTGAGCATTCATCTCTTAAGTACGCAAATATTAAACATATACGTAACATTATATCCCAATCAGAAATGTTATTTTGTCAAGCATGAGTCATAGAAGGATCGCGTCGACACACTATCTATATAGTTCTAATAAGGTTGTTTTCCCACAAAGTTTTCTCTTTCTCGTCTTTCTGTTTTTGTGACAGCACAAAGCATTCGGGTAGGTCGAACCCCATCAAACGACTGCGTGCTCCTACCCAACGACATAGCAATAAAAAAGAATATTTTCTCCCCCGAGAAATATCCTTGACCACATTCTTAAATATTTAATGAAGGTTCGAGCAGTAAAGCCATAGCTGCCTATTTATCGTATCCGCTCAGCTTCCGTGAATCTCATTTTAAAGTATTTGTCACGTGAAACCCCGAGAGTAACCCAGTCAAAAAAATTTAGTTTTAAAATCAAGGCGGGGTCTATCCGTGACTCATGCTTGACAAAATAAGAATATTATTGTAAAGAGCGATTGTTCCTCTCATCGGGTCATAAATTCGGGTGGTCTGACGTGGTTATTAGGATCGTACGATCGCAGATTGTGATGGCGGAAAACCAGAAAGTCAAACACACATATGCCGAACTGAACCTCCACAATGAGCTGCAGTGCAAATATCTGTCCTGGGCGATGGCAGAATCATCTACCTTTTCTCTGATTTCATGTATTTTTCTTTTACAGCAAGTGAGAAGTAGGCCAGTATTTAGCTGTTAATTCAAGCCCACATTTTTTTATGAGATAAATCAATTTTGTACAATTGTTTTGCACACTAGTGCCGTCATCACGGACGCTAGAAACTTCATTATTGTGATTTCGAAACTTATTTTGCAAAGGCCCAATAAACAACGATATTTTTGTAAAATGCCACTGGGAATTGCATCACTTACGCATCAGCAAGTTTATTGAATAAAGAATATAGTGTGCAGGGAATTGGGGTGAAATATCAAAAACTCGTCTGTCCTGATTTAAACTTTTCCGCCATGCGTTTATATGTGAAGTATGAAATCTTTTTAAGAATGAAATTTTAATTTTTAGCGGACTCAATATTGATAAGTGAAATATATCGACTTCAGATCAAATGGTTTTGTCGATATTTCGCAATTTGTGATTTTCTGGACTTGCCACAGATAGCCCCTCTGACATTTAAGTCTTAAACAGAATAAATTGACTAAAACACGTTTTGTTGAGCTTGCACCTCATTAAGTATGCTCCCCATTGAAAAATTCTATCTTGTCAGGAATGCGCCATACAGATGGATCGTGTCTCAACGAATTGAAAATAGAAGTTATCTCGGGATAAGACGGAAAGCGGTACCTAAAAAGAGCTAACTAACGGCCTAAGAGATAACTAAGAGCTCTAAGTGGAAAACATTTCGATACAGAACTAAACCAGTGTGGTAAAGTGCAGTGCGTGGTATCTGCCCTGGGTGACACAATAAAAACCTACCACTTCTTTGTTTACTTTCAGTCGTCTGTTACGACACGCAGGAAATACGTTAAGACTATTGCAAAGCTCGTGCCTGCATGATGAATCTAACCTCCATGGTGTGGCTTATCTATGGCGGTTAGTCGGCATGACTAAACTTTCGATGTATACCTTTATTTTATTTTGCTAAGACGCGACGCGATCCATCTGTGACCCATACTTAACAAAAGATTTTTTGGGCAAAATTTCTTCAATTAGGGACTGAGTAATCTTGATTATTTATTTTTTATTATTAGAATGTATGAAGTACTCTCAAGTTGATTATTTCATGGATGTCTTGTCGATGACTGAAAGACTTTCGTTTTCAATTTCAATTAGGTTCAGGCCATTTGAACGTCTGGTACATTATTGGATAATATTTTGTGACCGGCGATAATGGACTTGAACAGCAAAACAACATCAAAATTTCAAACCGCGAAAATTATCAGCCCAAGAAAAATGAGTATAGCGATAATGTGATAAGTACATAAATTTAAACATATATATTATTGCAACTTGAGAGCTTGATATTTACGAATAAAGCCGTGTAAATTTCGATATACGCTAATTACCCTGAAAAATCTTTTGATTTATGTGACATTGTTTTGATTACTATAAAATTTCCAGTAGTACTTTAAAAAAGGCAATTCATCAAACTAATGGGGGAATCAAGTCAAAATTCAGCTAGAGCGGAATGAATATTAAAGAAATTATTGAATGAACGATATGAACTAGGCGATGTCTAACACGAATTTTCTATTAAATGCGATCCTTGGAAATGTTGCGGTTACGGGAAGAGGTGCAGAAAATTCATTACGATCAATTAAAAAATTTTGGTTCTAAACATTGATGGACTGTGTATCCATTATCGACCCCTATTCCATCGAACATTAGTGAAAAAGTTATTATATCAGAATAGGCATCAGCAATTGCTCGGAAGTGAATTATATTGCATATAGCACACACACACACACACACACACACACATACACACAGAGGAGAAAAAACATTCAAACAATAAACTGCGTACTGACGTATTCACAGATACGGTAAAACGTCAAAAGTTTTTAAACCAACAAATGGTGTTTACCAAGCATGGTCCACAGATAGATCGCGCCTATGCGGCGCGATTCATCAGTGGCCCATACAAGGCAAATCATGTCTTGGTACCCCTTTTTTTGGGGGATTTTGATCCGGATATCTACAGGTTGATCAGCTTATTCTATCCTTATAATTATTACATCGGAATGAGAATTCGCTTTATTTTGCGCATCTTATTATTTATTTATGAAGCAAGAAAGCAGTCCTTGAAACAAAAAATGTATTTAAATTAACATGCAATAAAGAGTTATATCGTTTGGATAGGCATTTTTTATTCTACAGAGAAAATCTAACCGGTTGATGACATTAGGCAAGGTAATTTTACAAGTTTTTTTATCAGTGTATGTCATGGGGTCAATCAAAATAAGGAATGTCACCTGATACATTCTTAATACATTAGCAAAATGCGATGTCATCGATTAGAGGAATTTTTCTGGGATAATGAACTCAAAGTATACAAATGGACATTAAGGGATGGTCGCCTTGAGATATTTGCATATCTATAAGTGGCCGCTGTTACAGGGCCTTGGACAGGAGGATCCACTATAAGAAGTGGATATAGAAAAAAAAGTAAACTTATATGTGATTAATAAGAGAGTTTTTTCTGTGTATAATTGATGACGTGTGCATGAATGACGTTATATTCAAGATATATATATTACTGGAATGCGAAGTAGCGTTTCTACTATTTATTTTCATTTTTTTTCAACGCGACATGATGGGAAAAAGGGGTTGTGCTTTTGCTGACGTGCAATAAATTACCTGAAATTTGCTTCTAAAAAGAAAAAGTTAGACAGAAAACTCGTTGCTGCAACTCATTTTTGAGAAAAAAAATAATTTGTGATCATATACTAATTCTTCCGTCCATGCTGCTTACTCGCAATACACGCTTGCGTTAATTTCGAGTTTTTTACGTCCCTGGTATTTTATCCTTGCATTAAACGTTATAGAAGGGTTTGTTGAAGCGTTTAATGATTCCAAATAATGGGCACACGGTGTCTTTTCACTATCACAATTTACAAGAGTCTAAAGTATTTATAAAATACGTTTTTAGGAGTTTATATAAAATATTTCTACGTGCGACTTTGACGGACTTTCTACCGTTAAAAATATTATCTTAAATTTACCATGAATATTTCAAAAAACCTCATTTCAAATTGATTTAGATCTCACAAATTGTTAAAACTTCAATCTTCAATATAGTGCAAAGATTTTTTTCCTGTCCTATCTTGCTATATCAGTCAAAGCATTTTTTGTTTAGTATGAGTCATTGATGGATCGGGCCGCAGAGGCGCGGTCCATCTGTGGCTTATGGTTGACAAAATAAAATTTCTTGCCGGGATCTTGGAATAATAATTTTGCCGCGTCTCAGACGAAAAATCTTTCGATTTCTTTAATCATTTTGATCAGTGCTGCCCAACCCTGTGCAGTACTTTTTTGCTTGCTCCTCTGCAAAACTTATCAAAGCATGCGTTTATGGCTACAGTATTGCATAGACTTTGAAACCCCTCGACACATTTCATTTGGTCATTTTTAATTGGTAATTGAAACGACAAATAGCTATAGAAAATGAAAAACCAGCGACTGCACTATAAGTTGTGAACCTCTAAAACCGCTAAAGTAGCATTCTGAGAGTTAGCCAAACCACATTTGTTTATTCGTGTTTGCAAAGTTTTGCTAAAATTGTCACGATCAGCAAATGAAATATGCATATCCCACATAATCGGGAAACAAGCAGTGACTCCCGGCCGCAAGAACTGTATTTTCTGTAGGCCAAGAGACAGCAGACAACAGTCGACTTACCACGAAATTAGTTCCTCCCGAACGCAAAAATTTTGTATTGTCGACATGTTTTATTTAGTAAATATACCTGACGTATTATGTTGCCCGTACGGGTCATGGTTGACACCAAAAATTATGAGCGCTTTATCGAAATATATCTTGTCGAGCATCGGGCGCTGATGGATTGCGCCTCAAAGGAGCGGTCTATCTGTGGCTCAGGCTTGACAGAATCCGATTTGTGACTGGGCGGGTACGACTTTTATCTACTGACCCTTTTCAAAAACACTTTGGTGAAATTAGCATGCACCTTTAAGACGCGATCTATCTGTGGTCCATGCTCAACAATACGTCAAGTTTAAACGTAATACTACACTATTACTACCTCATTCTGACAAAACTTGCTTTGCTAAGTATAGGTCACAGATGGATAGCGCTTCTAATGCCTGGGCCATATGTGGCTCATGATTGACAAACCAAAAAAAATGGTTGGAAGTAATAAACTACAGAATATGACTAATATTCTTAGAAACTAGAATGAAGAAAGTGTTGTAAAGCGTGAGCACAAAACGGAAAACATAAACACTATTATATGCGCATGTGACATATATTGTAGAACAGTTCCCTTTCTTCAACAAACAATACGGGGTATAATTCTTCGCAAGAGCGAAAAGATCTAAGAATATATTTGAACGGTTATTAGTTGACTAAATAGGAATTCAAAATTATTCCTAATACTATCTTTATTGATTATGTCGAATAGGCAAAGTATAAACTCCCGGAGAACCTAATATCCTCTGATTCGATTATTTTATCTTTTAAACATATTAGATTTAATGAATTGAAATGCCCAATATAAATTTTATATTGCTAAGTATGAGCCACGCCTAAGCGGCGCGAACCATCAGTGGCCCATTCTCAACAAATCATGTATGGAAGAAGTTTTTCTGATTTGATATACTAGATGACCAAAGGCATGCATATTTGAGGTTTGAAATAACGACCTCGAAACATGGTAGCGTAGACGCGATATAGCCGATGTTTCGATTTTTAGTCCAAGGGAGTCGGATTGATCTATTCGCGCTTATTCATGCAAGAAATTGCATAGGCTCGTGTGGACTATAAAACTCCATCCCTTGCCTAACAAAACAACCCTTGTATATATTACTACTGAATGGCTCTCCTTTCATACCGCACAGAATTCTATTAGTTGAAAGTTATTTTGGTTCTGTATACCTAAAACGTGTGTTGCGTATCCCTATCTGTTATCAATTATCAATTTGTACACAGGCCGCGTCTTTGAATGTCTTTCGGAGCGTTTATCCTTATTGCTAGCAAAATTTTACAGTAAAATTGTGTATTTGGTTTCAGAAAACTCCATCGGAAATTTCTGGATCCGCTACTGATTCTGCATTTCCTAACATTCAACCTCTATATTATGTTATGCTGTGTTTTACTGATTTATGTACTACGTATTATATATAACTCCGTCGATTTTTCCACCAGCATGTAAGATACGAAAAAATATTCACATATTTCAAAATTCCCTTATCACTTTTTACAAAAAAATTAATAACAGCAATTGCGGGCACTACGATTGAAAGGAAATAATTTGCTGCCACTATCCCACTCAATTGTCGCTCAGCGTTTAAATTTTTGTCGTCTTTCAAATTTGATTCGAATTGATTTTGCCGTTTAATTAAATCTACTTCTAATCGACAAATAGAGAAGTTGCGACAAATGGAGTAATTTTTCTGTACAATGTACAGTAAGTACACTTACACTATTAATTTTACCCAATAAGCAAACTGTCATTTACGTAAAGCCAATGATGTACCACGCCTCACCAGAGCAATCCATCAGTGACGAATACTTGACAAATCAAGCGTGTTACAATATTTTCAATAGAAATGCATTGGGTATACGCTGAAATGCATTGCGTTGTTGTACATGAAATGTCAAATGCACTAAATTTCTACAAAAAGACGGCGTTAATTCATCACCGCCATTCATTTACGTACACCCTATGTAGATAAATGAATTTGATTGCCCCAGTCAATAGATTTGAATCGTTTGTGAAGCATGGGCCACTGATGGACCGCGCCAACTAGGCGCGGACCATCAGTGACGCATGCTCGACATAAAAAAATAATTTTACATACACTTCATATGCAAATATTAAAAACAAAACGGTTTTCAATTATGAGAGCATAGGTCTATTTCAGGTTTACTCCAAATTCATATACTAACAGAGTCCCCCATTGTACCTATGACTCATTTGTATATATATTTTCATCAACCAACCTGTCTTTTGAATATTTTATGAAGTAAACGAATTTTCAGATATTTTTCATTGATAAAATGAAACACAGAGTATTAAAAAGAAGAGGTGAATAAGGGGAAATTTTATCAATTCCGGAATAGTGGGGTTTTTAGACAATTTAGTTTCAAAACAAACATTAGAAAATCGATTCACTTTAACTGATTCATATTGTTTGAAAATGTCGGATAAACTGCGTTAAAGATTTTTGAGTTTATTACGTTTATTAAGCAGCATAATCATTGTCCTCGGGCCTAACTCAAAAACTTATATCACGCTTTTATTACAAAATGGAAATGAATGAAAACTGGGTTTAATATTACTCAGTAACCGAGATTGCTTTCCAGTGTATCCTTTAAGATTTAAGTAATACTCTCGTTTTTGAAGAAACCGATACTTGAATGTAGCCGATACCGATACGGAGAAAATTTTAACGATAATTTTTTTTTTTAAGTATTTTGGACGAAAAATAATTTACAATATACCAATATTAGTATCGGGTATATCGGCCAGTTTTGAGCCGATAAAAATTGCCAATAGCGTTAATTAAGACATCCATATTGTTATTATTGTTTATCTACAAATAAAGATTTTTGATAAGTAAAATTTAATGGATATCATGAAATTATCATGTATATTGTCTGAAAGATCTGAATTTTTTTGGGGAATGAATGCTTTTTTAGACTAGAGGGACTTTTAGACTTTTAGAGAAGCGTATCCAGTTCAAAATTTCCAAAATTTTATTTTGTCAAGTATGGATTACAAGGGTCCCATGGCGCGTTTGCGTAAGTTACGTTTTTTATGTTTATTTTAACCTTGCGTTTTTCGCTGGCAAAACAACGCTTGTACTTCGATCAGTCAATCAATCCTTTATTGAGGCACCCTGCCGTAATATAAGAAACTAAATAAACAAACAATTAAACGGAAGAGTAACAAGGAAAAGGAGCAAAATTTCTAGCGAACGTTTAAACACACAATCATGCGCTTAGCTTTGAAAACACTCACGTTGCTACTTGCTTACGTTTACTTACTTATCTTATCTTGCTTTGTGTACGCTTTGCAGGACTTGTCACGTAACGAAGAGTGATCATTTCGTTGCTTTCGTTGGATTTGAACTGTGAAGACATGTAACAGCCGTTTTCAGAGTTATAACGCAAAATAATGCTGAGCTATCGAACCACTCCAAAAGTTTCAGATTAGGCCAATCCGGTTAAGGGTTGGACAACGAAAGATCCCAACCAAACCATTTTAGTTCTGTTACCAGCAATGTAACGATTCCTCGCTTGTCATACCTTTGGCCTACTGAAACGTACATCATCAAAACTGGTAGTTTTAAATGTTACCAACAATTCCAAGACTGAATCGGTATTTATGTTAATTTGATCCACAAACATGCCTTAATTATAAGTATCCTGTACCCAATTGCAATACAGCACATTCATAAACACATTAATAATTCCTTTATGAAACAATAATATATATTTTGTACATTGGTATAGAAATAGAGTAAATAGAATACGAAAATTCAATACAATATAATGATTGTTGACAACACCAAATTTTCACGTACTTTTGTATTATTCGTTAATTGAATGCTCATTGAATCAGACAAGTAGAAATTCCATTGGACTATGATCATACTTGACGAATTAAGAAAAGAATCTTTTTCAAAATATAAAGATTTCATTTGAAAGGGATTCTCTGCGTGGCAAAGGAAAATTGTACTTATTTTGCATCTTTTTATCCAAACCCAATATGGCCGGTGATTTGCAGAAGGCATCTGACACATTTTTTTCTGACAAATTTATTCATTGTAGTAACTGTAACTGATATTAATCAATGAAACATACGGCGATACGATCATATCAAAATTTAAATTGCAAAAGATGTGCAATTCACTTCGCAACGATGAACAATATCATCTATCATGTTTCGTTCCACAGTTGACTTTTTGAATTCGAATCTTGATAAAAGGTTGTCACCACGAACAAATTCAGTTGGTGATAATAGCAGGCCTACAGCTTGGGAATTAATCTATTGTGCATTTAAAACACAGAATGAAATTGAACTGGTAATTACTTCAACATTAACAATAACTTTAGAATACTAAGCTCGTTGGAGTTGGTATCCCCTCCAGTGCTGAATATTGGCAAATAGAGTCTGAAGCCGAATATGTAAACATATTCCAAATTAAGCCAATATTTCCACACATTCAGTACAATATACGTAAGGTGCCGTTAAACGAAATAACGCTAACCCTCTTAGTCTTTAATTATTTAACCCTACCCTCTTATTCTTTTGACTAAAACAATACATTTTACTCAGTACAGTCCAAATATTTTTAGTCCGCTGCTGACACGTTGTTTTCATATTCAAAAATCCTAATTCAGGTTTTCAAGCATCGATTTTCACCGTTTTTGGTTCACCTCCTATATTACGCGGTACAATCTTGTCGCGCCAGTTTTCAGTTATCAACCTTCTCAAAGAAAGCCTCAACTCCCAATATTGGTCGACTATAACATTTTTTCCATGTTCTTTCTCCTTCAATTCTGGAAAAATGCTGCTTCCCTTCGAAACCCACGACCTTCATTAACTTTTAAAGAATTGTTTCGACGAATGAGTTTAAATGGTGATGAATTATAACTTGACGGCATTTGCTGAGATGATTTACGTATATCATCACTTTCACCAGACATAGCACTCGAGTCTCCTTCTGGCGGTCGTCTGTCGTAATCTTCTTTAGATCTGTGTCGGGGTTTGCTTTCTGAAATGGGGAGAATAAATAAAAAATTTTATTTTCGTTTCTTTTTCGAAATGGGGCAGAATCGAAACATTCCATGACATCAACTACAGCTAGAGACCCTAGTCTAGCCCTGTAGGTGCGGCCATTTGAATAACCCTAACGTATTTCCTGCGTGTCGTAAGAGTCGACTAAAAGGGAGCAAAGAAGTGGTAGACGGTTATACCATCGCCCAGGGCAGATACCACTAACTGCACTTTTTCGTGGTTCTTCAGATGCGTTTGGGATTTTTTCCGCTTAGAGTGCAGTTGGTCGTTAGTTGGTTCCTTTTAGGCTCTGCTTCCGCCCTTGTTCAGAGTGAATTTCAATAATAAAAAAACATGGTTGTTTCCATGACATATTTCGATTCAGCCAAATTTCGAAAAAAAATTTTTTAATGCTGTTCTCACTTATCACTAAAGTTTAACATATATTCCACGAACTTTTTTTATCTTTAGCTAAGGATGTCAATTGAAAAATATCAATTGTCGGGAAATCTCCGCACACTATATCATGTTAAATATTCTAACCTTTGACCGGTGTAACTTTCCCCGTTTCGATGCTTTGACTTCTTCGAACTGGATGTCTAAATAAAAGTACATTGTTGGAGGCAAACAGGAAAAAAGAATAATACTAAAAGTTAATTGAGCACATTTGCATTAATAAACTGCCGTTGCGGCTTTTTAGGGGGAAAGATGTAGGAAAGAAGTAGAGAAGAACGCTATAAATCCTTTTGTGTAGTTACTCAGTTAAGAGAGTCCCTCCGAGGAAGGCATCTAGTCACATAGAAATATAAAGCTTGTGCTGCTAACACTAAAGAAGTAATTTTATGGACAGTCAGAAACCCACTCTGATCCAAGTAGTCCCATGTATGCGTTTATACCGTTAGAATGACATAAGAATCCTAGCTTGGCAAAAAGTCAAAATGTCCTAATATTAATATTATTATGGACAATTATATTATAAAGAGTACCTTGGTTTTTCTGTTGTTCTTCGTTTATCTTCATCAGAATTTCTGCGATGCAATCTATTAACAAGAATACAAGATTTTATTTTATGGCAAATTAGCTTAATGAAGACCTATTTTTATTGACCCGATTTTAAAAGGATTCCACTTTTACGTTATTTGTGTTTGACAAAATAATAATAATATTGGTTTGACTGAATAAATATAGAGAATCATAAAATCAACATTCAATCAAAATTGTATTCCGTAAGGCATGTTTGTAAAAAAAAATTCTTCCTTATTATCAATATATCAAAATCCAAAACTTTCTTCACTAACAAGCCCCAAACCTTCCACAGCGATCTTGCTATTTTATATTGAATATCAGTGTTTTCTCGATGCCAGTAAAATGTGAATTATGAAGTAAATTTCATGCAGCTACTATGAATATTTTAAGAAAATTTTTTTTGTACTAAAATTATCAACATTGGGATTACATTCAGAGGAAATTTGTTTTAATTCGAACCACATTCGTGATTAAAAGTAAAACTGATTTACCTTGATTTATTGGGAAAAAATCCTGTCTTTTCCCGATCAAATGTTGGACGTGTTTCTTTTTTCCTCTCTACAAATAACAATGCAAAGTTTGTGGTGAACGAGAGTTGGAGAAAACTTATGTGATCGCTTGAACTAAAGTCGTCCTTTCATTGACCTGTTTGCCTCTGCGTCTTTAATATTATTTAACTACCGAATAAAGATTTAAAATTCAAATCTTCGTAACCGCAAAAATTATTTTTTGGCATTTGCTAGTGGTTGCTTTGGTGAACGCAAGCCACTGATGGCTTACGCAGTCGAGGAGCGTTGCCACTATGACTTATTTCCAACGAATCAATATTTACCTCTCGGTTTCTCCTTATTGCGATTCTTCTTTGATATATCTTTCGGTTCCATGAAGGTTACCGAACGTTTGCGATGTTCAAGGTTTCTGAACGGAAAATGAATAAGGTTCTGGTTTTGTATTTCCAATAAGGAATACATTTCGCCATTACATAGATCGTATGACAAGGTGGTTTTACCATCGTCAGCGCAAATACCACTCGCTAGTATCTTGTAGTAGCTTTTTGCCATTCGAGTGGTCGTTTGTTGGATCCTTTTAGGCGCTGCTTTAGGCCTAGCTTAACGCCAAGCAAATTTCTATAAAAAAAATGTACGATCCATGCTTTATAAAGAAAACTTTCAGTTTGTGCATGATACTTCCAGCATTATAATCAGAAAGCAGATAACGATGATTTAATAATTCATTCATAATGTTGTAGCATTTTATCCACTTTCATGTTGAAAAACTCATACCAAGGAAAAAAATCTAATCAATTTTAAAATTATTTGACCAGTTTTGCAGATATATATTTAAGTAATCCTATATATATTACCTGGGTTTCTCATGTTCGCGACGTAACGGATATTCCCGTTTTTTGTCATGTTTAGTGTTTAGATCTGCATAAGTTCTTTGGTGTTCTGCTGGGACATTTCGAAGCATTAGAGTATCTCGATCTTGCCAGTGATCTTTGAACAGAAATAAATATAATATATATGTTGTGCGGGAAAAAGTTCCATGGATAATTCGTAAAAATGTGATTCGAAAATAATAAATACAAAAAGCTTGAAGACAAAAAATAGATTAATATGGATTAAGAGGCGGAGCAGTAAAACGCTGCTCGAACTGATCTTTGCCCAATCGGAAAAATTTTGTCAACACATCTTTTATTAAGTATGTGTTACTGATGGATGGCGACTCATAGACGTCTATAGACGCGATCCATCTGTGGCGCATGGGTAACAAAATAAATTTTCTGATTTGGAGCATTGTACAATAATTTTTCATTAAATTATATTTTGTACGTAACTAACAAGTGGATTTTTATTATTGTTCAAGCGAACTGACGCGAAAATATAGCTAAATCTCTGAATATCTCATGAAAAGCGTGATTCATAGTACCGGAGTGTGAAAATCTTTGCTCTAATAAATTGAATAGTTGAGCAGACGCAATAAGATAATATAATGTTTGGGAATGAACAAAAACAAAATAACATTCCATTTTTGTTATTGATTTGGAAGAGGTTTCGTAGAAGGAAAAGGCGTTATAACAGGTTCATATGAAGTAGAAAATAGTAGTAGAAAAGTGGGGAATTAAATGTGAATATGTATTAACAGGAAAGTAAATATTAGTTGTGAAAAGAAGACTAAGGGACAGAGATATACTTCTGTAGTAGGAAAGATTGCCGTTCTTGCACTGATAGTATAAGGGTTAGGGTTTGAGCCGACATAGCCTAGTTGGAGTAGATACGGCAGCCGATTTTATGACTACACTAAAACCAGGGTACCTTGTTAATACGTATTAACAAGGTATCCTCTACTTTTCCAAAATTCCACGCCTTTCCAATAGCTCTAAACCTTTTGAGAAGGTGAATTTTGATCTCCACCACCAGGTGTAAGGGGTCACCCTAATGATTGGGTATAAAATAACTTTAAAGATCGTACTATCTTTATCCGAAAAATTAGTGTTTTCTCCGCCCACCTGTTGGAAGATCAAATCGTACAGATTTTTCTTTATTTGCCGGATTTTGCCCTATAACCCTCTCTTTGATAAGATCATCAATATATTCGTCTCTCACAAGAGGCAGGCCAGTTTTTTTCAAAGGCTTTTGTTCCTGCGGAGAAATACTTTGACCCCGGACGGAACTCAAATCACTATCTTGTGCTGATAATTCATTATCTGTGATTTATTGTTAGTTGTTAGTAGAGAATTTGAATTGATATTTGTTAGTCAAATAAAAATACCGTCTATCTAAATGAGAGGTGAAAGAATAAGAGTAACTGCAAGTGGTGGTTATTGGTCCGAAAATCTTTCAGTTTCAGAATCGAATCCAATATCCGAAGTAATCAGTTTTGAAATCAATCAAAAAATTGAAAATCATTCGTGCATTCACCCTAAGGTTAATTCTACAATTTAAAATATTATTAATATGTTGGAGTAACAGGAAAGGATTCTGGAATAATTACGATAAAGAAAGACAAAATGTGGGAGATTGAGTAAGAAATTTCTGATGAGAAATGAAATTTCAGATTGCGATGAAAGAAAATATAGGAAGAAAGCAAATATGGATAAAATGTACCTCTTTTTGAATTATATTCTGTGTAATCAGCAAGATCAATCTCACTGATTGTGTCGTCAGAATCACTTTCGCTTTCTATTGATGCAGGTTTATGTTTAGGCTGTTTTGCATGATGCTTTTTATGAGGTTTTCTGTAAAAGGTATGCTAGCTATAAATTGAAGATGGATATTTTCACTTATATATCTTATTCAAAGGGAGTGGCCCAAATCTTTAACTAGGGTTACCAAAAGTCCGTTAATGATTCCATGTCCCTCACTCCACGCAGAGTGTAATAATTTACATAAGCTTGCTCTTGCAGAAATGTTCCTAATCAATGACTATATATATATTATTTTTTAAAGGTTTTATTTTTTCCTAATTTCTAACATTCTTGGAAATTGACCCACTATATTCAAAATTTTGATTTCATTAGAGTAATTACCCTGTGACGCATAATAAACAAAGTATATTTGAAAATGACCGTTCACAAATATTAAATGTTGGTAGCCTACATATTTTTATCCAAAAATTAATGTAATGAGGAAATGGTTACCTGTCATGTCGATTGCTTTGATAGTGTGGCTCTTCACCTTAAAATAAAAGTATAGATATATATATAAATAAATTTGTATTTTATCATTCAATCAATTCCGTTTCATGCGTATTGATTCGTTTGGTATGAATATTTGTTTTTAAAAAATACTTATTTTGGCATTTGAGAGTTTCATATAAATTCAAAAAACGATTGCTTGCGAGCACAAATTTCTTATATTTAGAGCCTTTAAATTATTTCTTAATTTTATTCTGAATCCCTAAAATTTCTTATTTTAGAATCCTTTGAATTATTTTGCATTGCCTGTCGATAACCTATATCATTGGCATAAACATACGAAAATTCTATGCGAAACTTTTTATTGATTGGAATATGTATCGCATGTTTCACTTGCCCAGGAAGTTTTTGCCGAAAGGCGTGTTTGTTATTGAAACGACCAAGTACTATTGGACTACCTTACTCTATGCTGAAGCTTAATCGACCAGAAAATGTCGAAAAGTATTAAATGGAATGAGGGTTTGTTCAATTTCGAATATCCATTTTTGACCAAGTCATTTAAAATTGGTGGTATTTTTTCAATGGAAATATGCAATTTAGCAAAAGCTTGGCAGTCTCCTTTGCACTGGGCAACTTCACAATGGGGCCTAACCAAATCACATATTTTATTTTCTCATCGACGCGCTCCATCAGTAAATCATACTACACAAAAGTGCTATTGAGGAAAATTTTTTTCTATTGGTTTATGCGTTCACGATCGATCTATTTCGCCCTTATTTATACTTTACCTCTATCATATCGATCGTGTGTGATTTCTTTTCGTGGACTTCTATACAAATCTGGATCGTAGTTGGTTTTTGGCTCCTCGTAATAGTTATAATTTGGAGGAACGTTAGCATTATACGAAGTTGGGTTATAAGTGTTGTAACTTGATAAATCTCCATACTGAGGATCATACTGGGTTTGGGGGTATTGTGAGTAACGATTTGGGGGAAGTGGCGGATGGTTTGTTGGATAAACCATACCAACCCCAGGCACTGATGAGTATTGTGTCAGATTGAGAGTTTCAGTTGCTCCAGATATTAATGGTTGAAATCTTGATGAATGATCGTATTCGTTCGGCAAGTTTTTCATTTGAAATATTTCTGCGTAGGGTTCGTTTGGATCGTGATTTATAATGTTTTCTTTCTCATTCTTTTGCTTTTTGCGGGTTTCAATAATTTTCATGGCGTCCTTCTTTGGAGCTGCAACAAAAATGATAATATTATTTATAGACAAAAGGTAATATTCCTAAACACGGTAAGAAGACGACGCGAAAAATACATCAATTACCCGTCAATTGACCTGAGCCACATAATAATTTCAATTTCGTTATTTTTCGTTTTCGTTATTTTTAACTTTCAACTTCACTCTTAGCAAGGCCGGAGGTAACAGTTGAAAGTATCTAGCAAGAGGCCATTGTTACTGCCATACCATTAAGAGTTACAAACCCCCAACTACCATACAAGACTGGTTTACAGAATCCAGGGAGTGGTGTGGAGCCTCCTTATGACACACCAGAAATACACTATATAGGAAAACCTATGAGAAATGCACTATATGGGAAATCCAACATCTACAGCCAAAGTCAAATTTGACAGATTATTGTATAATATTGAATAAGCTGAATTCTTTTATAAGTCCAACCTCGAGATCGTTAGTTTAATTTGTTATCAAACCTTGAAACAATGATAACTCATTACCTGGTTTTAAACTCTTTTTCGGTTTTACGTTGATACTATTAACTTTATTTGCAACTGATCTTTTCTTACGAACCCACAACAGGAATAAAGCCGCTAAAATACCGATGATGATTAAGAACAAGATACTGGGAAGAAGTGATGCCAGAAGATGAGAATCTTTTTGCCAGTCTGCTTCTGAATCTATAAATGTATAGGTGTATACGAATAAAGTATATAAAATAAAATAAAATATTCAATTATTAAGTGCAAAATTGTCATAATTGATATTGAATTTTGGAATATAGAAAAATTATATTGAATATTACTATATTATTGATATTCAAGAGAAAATTTATTCTCATTGAAGTAGGGTCATGCTATAACATTCTAATTGTTTCGTACAAACCTAATTATTTTGCAACGTAAGACGTTTCATTTAAGACGTTTCCTCATTTTAAAGAGATTTTAATTTTGGTTTGAAGCATTTATTGAAACATCGATACTCTAAAATTATTCTTACATCAACTCACCATCTTGACACTGAAGTCCCTTGAATCCATCTCTACAAATACACCAATATTCGTTCGCGCGGTCCATACATGATCCACCGTTCTGACAAGGTTCAGAATCGCATTCATTGATGTCTGAAAAAAATGTCAATGAGCTTGGACCGGATTTTACTGGACTAATGATTTAAATTGCAAAACACTTAAGAAGTGAGTGATTGGGAACGACTTTGTCACTATATAAAGATCTCACATCGGGTTTCAATGCATTGTTGAAAAAGGTTGCGTCTTATATTTTACAGTATTATGATTAGAACTTGACATTACCGAATAACTTGAAATTAGAATCTGAAATGGATGTTTCTTTTAAATCGGATCGAATCAATAATTCCCTGGAAATGACATTTCTTGCTTTTCCCTTTTCAATTCATTCCAGATATCAAAATAAAAAAAAAAACGATAGCGGCGAAATCACTGATAATGACTATAAGAGACAATGTGGACATTGTCTCTTATAGTCATTATCAGTGATTTCGCGTTTGATATTTCGGGGCACAGAAAGATTTTCCCATTTTTAATAGTCAAAATGTGATAAATTCGTTTTATTGTATAATTTTTCAGTTCCTATTACCAATTTGCGACAGATTTAAAAAAAATTGGCGTTGAACACCGAATCGAATTGCACAGGCGTAACTATGACCCACAAACCTTCCTGTGCATTTATGTCTCTGCATTTATATACCTGCATTTATGGCTCATGTGGACAAAATGTTCTCCGCGCCAATACCATTTGCAATTACATATTCAATTCGAGATGACTTTTTATTATACTTCTCGTTGAATGGTAATCTCAATTTATTTACTCTATTGACTTATCCGAACCCTTTGTCAGCGAGTGCATTGTTCATACCTGTTTCACAGTATTTTCCGGTAAATCCAGGGTTACAAGTACATGTGAAATAACCATCCTGTTGATCACAGATTCCTTTATTTAAGCAAGAATAAGGATGACATTCTTTATCTGGAATCATAAACCAAATAAATTAAATTAAATTTAATACAAATAATATTGCTTTTCATTGGTTTTGAGGAGATTCAGACACGTGTAAAAAACATTTCGGGAAACATATAACCATAAAAGCTACGAATTGCTAGGAAAAGTTGACTGAATGTAAATTAATACGAGTATAGGGATTATATCCATTAATTATTTAATTTACGTTCATTATTTGATTAATTGATTCATTATCTTCAAATATTGCAAATTTAATTCCGCAACAAAGTCATGATATAAGATAATTTTTATAGCTTAAAACGATTGACAAAGTATATGTAGAATAATAGTAATTTTTATTACACACGCGGAATACTGAATATATCCATACAGTACACAGATCCTATTAAAAATTGTATATTGAATTTAGAATGTCGTCCAAAGAAATATTTTCCAATGTCGACAGTATTGTATTTTTACATATGTGAAATTTAGATTAATAACTATAGCACTGAAGGAATAAGAAACATATGGAAATCCGCCTCACCGTCTTTCCAACTGGAGTCCGACTTGTTGCTTTCTGTTTGACATAAAAATAAAAGTACAAGGTAATTCAACAGTAAACATTATATTTTTAATGAATATCATAATCAGGAATTATTCTAAGCAAAAAATGTTTGATAACCCTATGTGGTACAACGGATTTAAAAAAATCTTTTTCCCATCGCCTTCCCACGTTTTGAGAAGAAGGAGACTGTTTTTAATGTTTTAAGTAAAACAAACGTTGAATGCATAATAAAAATTTACCCATCGACTAGAAATATATCGTTTTTGTCCCAAAATGGCAAATTTCTCCCAAAACAACAAAGATACTATGCAAGGTATTATGCTTCGGTTTTGGTACACAACTTTTTTTTCTCAAAATTAGGAATTTTGCGTTGGGGATTTTAGTTCAGTACCTCAATTCTGTTATTGTTATAAACAGCGCGATTTGCAGAAGAAATTCTTGAAATATATTATTCATTTTATTCAAAAATATTGTTGACTACATTCAGTCGCAAATAGCTTCATAAATATTACTTACTTTTATCACATAAATCTCCAGTATATTGTGAAGTGCAACTGCATTTAAAACCTTTATTACTATTTTCAATTTCACATGTCCCACCATTCTGACATGGATTAGAATGACAAGGTGATGCTGAAAATAATTAAAAAAAAAAAACGTTTCAAAGTTTCAAATGAAGGGGGAAGGGGAAAACTTATTCTGTTCAGAAAATATATAATAAAAAAATAATGAAAGGTGAATTATTTCAATATGTCAGTGAAAGTTCGGATATATTTATAATCGCATCAAATTCAATTGTTTTCTTCATCAAACCTTGGATTCCAATAATACTGAATCAAGGAAAATGAAAATTCGAATTCCCCGAAATGTATCCGAATCGCTTCAAATCAACATTCTAAAAATAGTATCAACACGTAAGATGACGTATAGAGAAAATAAACCTCATTTCCGCTCGCTTAAAATTACTATTTTTACTGACTTTTTACTATGAATGAATCGCGTCAAATATATATAAGAGACCAAAACGGGGCATGGTATATTAAATTGGCATCATCTTCCAACAAGGGATTATCATCAATTGCACAAATCGCTTAGAAATGTCATAAATAATATGATAAATAAATCTTCAAAGTACAATGGGATTTTGAACATGTACTGTGCGGTTTCCCGCGCCCGTGCTCTACGTCAACAACTCAGTATCGCTTTTACAACGTTGCTCTACACTTCACAAATACTCAATTTTAAATGATTCCACTTGAAAAAATAATTTGAGGATCCTCTTGTCATTTTTAATGTCATACTTTTAAAAACAAATTATTTAATAATTACATATCTATATTCTGTTTTTAAATTTCAAGTATTAATCATGAGCCCCAGATGGACCGCGCCTCGACGGCACGATCCATCACTGGCCCATGCTCAGTATAAGATTTCATGTATTGGAAGCATCTTTTCAAATACGCTAGGGAAAGGAATGTGTCCATCTAAAAGCGTTTATTACTGCATTCATTAAAATATCATATAGAATAGTATTATTCGGCGGAATGAAACTATTCATTAATCTAATCCTTGATAGGGTAACCGTTCCCAACACCTAATCCCAATAACAACTTTCCTTTCAAATTGTCATATTGATTTGACTCCTACTCATTGCTACACAAAGAAAAACGCCGCGGTTTTACATAACAAACCTACTTTGATCTATTTCACATGTGTTCCCGCCAAAACCTTCCTTGCATATACATTCAAATCTACTCGGATAATCGATACAGTTCCCCTCGTTTTTACATGGACTGCTGTCACATTCATCGAGCTCAATTTCACAAACCACGCCACCGTATCCTGAAGTGCATTCACAGTCAAACCTAGAACACAAAAACTGATGTTAAAAAGACGGCCAGGGGAATCTATACGTTAGCAATTTATAAAGTTAATTGTAGATCATTGTTGTGTTCATTTCCCTAAATTTGGCTGTTTCTTGCGATGTTAAGGGTTAACTTGAGAACAAACCTGTTGATATCGTCTTTGCAGGTTCCGTCGTTTGTACATGGCTGCGAAGAACATTCATCAACGTCTGTAAAATTGAAAAATAGACCTAACTAAGTATGTGTAGTGTTTAGGTATCCATTTGAGGTACCTGATCGTGAAAGTGTACGAGCGAAATAGAGAAGCAAATGAAATATTGAGAGACAAATAAGTCATTAACTAGACCTACGCATACAGGTAAGCATTGAGCCATAACTGGAAACACACAACGATGCAGACTACATGTAATTATATTTCTATTCTAAGTACATCGAATGTATGAGAAAAGGCATGACGACAACACTTTAAATTTACACCATGTAGGAATAATATGAAGATTTGTGTGAAAATAAATCAGCCTTAGATGAGCAGCGAAGCAGGAAAAAACAACTATGCATGTCAATAATGTACACTGAAGCTGAAGCCGTTAAAGCAGAAGCATATTATAAATATTCTCTGTTTCAGAAGTCAGACACCTCGAATTTCAAGACCAAGAAGGAGGGAAGTTTACGGAAATACTAAAAAGTTTATTCGTATTCAAGTACATCAAAGAGCAAAAGATTTCATGTTTTCAAAAGCATGAAGACAACCAGTGAAATTCTCGACTTATGACCTGTTTCGCAATGATCGCCTTCAAAACCTCCCAAGCAATAGCAGGTATACTCAGTCTTAGTAGAATTGCATGTTGCTCCGTTCAAACATGGATTTGACTCACAGTGGTCTGTTTCTGGAATATGTAAGTATTGATTCAGACGTTGTTCATTTTCCTGGGAAAACGTTATTGTAATCGTAAAATTCCATACCCCTCTCACAAAATGTGCCGTAGTATCCTTCGGGGCATTCGCATTCAAATTTCGCGACATCGTCGTGACAAGTTCCTCCATTTTGACAAGGTTCAGAAACGCATTCATCTGTGTCTATCTCACATGTTTCTCCTTCGTATCCAATTTCACATTCGCATTCAAAGGCGTTTGGTTTGTCAATGCAGGTTCCAGAATTCAAACAAGGACGAGAAGAGCATTCATCGTATTCTTTCAAAACACAAAATATCCCAATTGAGTTCAGTGGCTGGTTGAACGATTCTTCATACCAATTCATACCAATTAATAATCTTACCAATGTCACAGTTAGTTCCAGTAAATCCCGGTGTACAAGCGCAGAAGTATTCATCTGGTTTGGGTTCGAAGCATCTTCCGCCATTCCTACAAGGATTACTTGAACATTCCGGGATGTCTGATTTTGGAACACACACAAAATATTTTAGTCCAGCCATGTATTTTAGTCCATTCATCCAAAATTTCATTCTGTTACGCATGTGCCACGGAGGGACCGCGTTTTAACGACGAAATCCATCAGTGACCCATACTTAACAAAATATGATTAAGTAAATAATCTCTGGATGAGGAGTTTGCAGAGCGTCTGCTGTAGTACGACTAATAATCTAACTAATGTGACAACACATCAGCCTGCCTTGACGTACCTATTAACAAGAATGAAGCCAAATACAAATACCCGCAACATGTTCATGTTGGCAAGTTCAATACCCTAGATTCAATATCACTAGGTGATAATATTATACGTATACGATAAAAATGTTAGTATCAATATAAACTATTGTGTTATTTCCAAATGGTAATACTATTTTACCTATTTCACAATGTTGTCCGAGGTATCCATTTTCACAATCACAACTATATCTGTCAATCCCGTCGATACAATCACCATCATTTTGGCATGGATCACTAGCACAATCATCTGTATCTAGAATAAATTTAAAAAGAGAATGAGTAGGGTAATAATCTAAAGTGGAAAATTAAAACTTGTTCAACGGCAAACAGAATAAAGTTTTTATAATAGCAATAACGAATAAACTGTTAAAAAGACATGGCACAAACATCATACTCGCAAATACCAGGTCGGTATACTGAGCTGTCGAACTCGTCAATGACAATATATGTTCCATTTATTTATACCGCCGGGTTACATTTTGCTCATACGCAATATCAGAATAAAATTGATTGAATATCCCTTTTAATCAGCCTGCGCTCAAGAACCAGTTTAGCACTTATCAACATGACACTTTTGCATGCATTATGTGGCGTGTATACTTTTTATACACAGTGCTTACTGCGTGATCATGTCATGCATTTTTTTATTTAGAACAGTAAGTACATGCTGTATTGTTTAACTCAATGCTTACCTATACTGCAGTCATCGCCTTCATAACCGCTTTGACATCTGCAAATGAATCTAGCAACACTATCTATACATGATCCTCCATTCTGACAAGGATTGGAAGCACATTCATCAATGTCTAAATAAGAACAGAAACAAAACTTGTTCATGCTCTTAAAATTATGATCATACGTGGGGTTTTCTTGGTTCAGAAATGATATGATTCGATTGCAGATTCTAAGGTGAAAGATTTGAAACTCTCTGATCTGATACTCAAAATGATTTGAATTGAGTTTGTCTCAAACAATGAAACAACGAATCAATTATGCTTGAACAGTCCAACTACATAAATGCTAAGTATAAATGAATGATTTTGATTTGGAAATATTTTTAAACAAGGCATATAGTTATGGTAAGACGTTTCTAATGCCTACCTATTTCACAGTTCGTCCCTTCAAATCCGTCAGCGCATTCACATTCATAAAAATTTTCTTCGTTTGTACATTGACCATCATTCTGACAAGGCGTAGATTCGCACTCGTCTATATCTGTTTAAATGTTAAGTTATTTGATGACTACAGAATGTTTATTTATTTTCAATTTATTTTTTTTTGGGGAGGGGAGGGGGTGCTTATACCTAGCAATCGTCAGGTACAGGCCTTTGTACTCAATGTGTATCTGCTATGTTACAGCTACCCGCGTAGTGCCTTGCCGAAGGCATCGAATCATCGGCTTCAGGACAGTACGATCGCGCTTAACCGACTAAGCCACCGAGTCGGCCAAGTATGGGTCATTGATGGATCACACCGGCCACGTGCGGACCATCACTGACTCGTGCTTGACAAAACAAAATTTCTGATATAGGAAGAAACATGTTCAAAATATCGAATGTTTATCCAGTCAGAAAAATAACGTTAAACAAATTTTTTATGGTCATAGATAGACTATGCCGAGAAGGCGTGGTTCGCATGTGCCGTATGCTTGAGAATTAAAATATAACTAATCAATTATCAAATCAAAATGTTGTCTTTCATGAGACACAAGTATTTATGTGGCAGTGCATTTTAAATCCAGAAAGAAGTGATTTCACAATAATACCTGCTTCACAATTGTCACCAGTATATCCAGGAACACAATCGCATTTATACATATCAAATTCTGGCGTACTGCATGTTCCTCCGTTTTGGCAAGGTCCAGGTTCACATTCATCTTTATCTGTGGGTAAAAAAAGTTGTTGACAACCTCTTTCAATGTAAACCGCGCAACATTCCTAATGTACTTTGGAGTCATTCTGTTGAGAACTTAAGTATGTACCAGATCCCAATAGATTCAAATCAAGGTAAGAAAATCAGTGAACGATTTAAAAATAATATTCATATTAAATACTCTTTAGCAAGTCCAAGAAAAATTTATCAAGTTTTAAACTTTCAAAATTCATTAATTTGGATTTTTGAATTCATATATTTTAATGATCCACCCTGCGAAAGACAGTGGTGTTGTCCACATTACACATTGGAGGTCTATCACATTGCGTGTAAGGCAGCACCATTATAATAAAAACGTCGACTCTTATTCATGTACCATTGATAATTTATGTAAGATATGGTTCCGTATCTCAAAACGTATGAAAAAATATATTCACTTTAAACACTGGACCTTTATCTAAAATATCCATGTCAACTGCGAAAAAGGTTTTACTGTATAATATATGTGAATTGCAATAAATTTTTAGACATCATCGGCAATCAATTTTTTTTATTTCTTCATTTTTATTTTTTCTATATTTGAAAACTATACCTATCTCGCATGTTCTTCCTTCCCAACCTCCCAAACAAGCACAAACCCATCCTTCTTCATCTTGTTCTTCTAAAATACATCTTCCTTCGTTTTTACAGGGTTCATCCAGACAGTAATCATATCTCGTAACTGATATGGTCGAATGATATCACATATAGAGAGAAAAGCGGAGCAGTTTAATATTTACTAATAAACTCAAGACATAGGATATTCAAATCATTAGAGAATGTTACATGATATTTCCAGCCCTGATAGTAGGTGCAACTTGAAAACCATTTTCGAATTAACCACGACTATTGATAAATTAGACCATCAAAAGTGTATGCTTTTTTATAACAGATATTCAACAGATATTCAAAGTTTTCAAATTGTATGAAAAGTCGTTTATATTTATATCGTTCGTTTCTTTGTGCAGTGTGATAACAGAGTTTCACCTAACGATACATTTGAATAGCGCAGAAACATATCCAATCGGAAAAAGCATCTTTTGTTAAGTATGTGTCACTGATGAATCGCGTCGATGAGACGCGGTTCATCTGTGGCGCATGCTTGAGAAGAGCAAATTTCTGAATGAGTAAGTTTATATAGAAGCATTATCTCTTGCAATGTTGGTAATACTACGACATATTATGGAGTTTGATTATTATTAATATTATTCCCCAGCCCATATAAATCAAGAAAAATATCAACTCCAAACGATGGAGGTGCTAGAATAATTTGGTAACTTACTTTCATATTTTAGTTTGAAACCATCAAACTCCATACTATCGTCTGTTATAAATCGGATGACCGGTGGACCTTTCCCCTCTTTTGCCATTGGCGTATCTGCTGACCTCTGTGCAGTTCTGCCGCAAAATTTTTCCGGTCCATCTTCACCACCGAATGAAATACTGTATTTCGAAAAGTATCAGAAGTATTTTTTCAAATTGATCCCAGTTTTATCAAAATCCTTTTTATAGGAGCCCGGCTCCCGGAACTTTCATTTTTACACGGTTTCGCGGAGAAAACTATTTTAGATGGTTTTTAAAATATCTTGTCTTTCAATTAATATTTTCTTTTGTTGTTTTTATTATAAGTAAAGTGGTTTTTTCACACGTGTAGCTCATTGCCTACATGTAGTTTACAAAATTTCACTGAAAGACCTCCCTCAACCTTGCCTTTTTAACAGATCCTTCTCTTTTTAAAAATAAAACTCGCATAAGTGAAAATATACCGATGTCTAGGAAATTTGTCTTTAGTGACGCGGGTCAGGTGAGGTCACTGGACCACGCCACCAACACATAATTAGACACAACATTTGTTGCAAAGGTTCACACCTCGGGTTAACTATTCCAATATTTTAGGGCGAGCTATTTTGCGTCCAATTCTGAATCATATACTTGAAATATACTGAATTCACATTCATTATGTCAAACATGAACGTTAGGCATTATTAGGCGAACATTAGACCTCGGCGACACGATCCAATCCAAGGGTTACTTGTATTTGATGAACAGATTAAACATGATTTTTCTCGCTGAGTGTTTACCTGACATAATCATACGAACATCCTCCCTGCTGATCCGATTCCATATCGAGTAACTCAAATGTAAATTTCACGTCATCTTTCTCACGGGCTATTGTTGTCCACCTGCAGTCTGCGTCTGAACCATATTTTTCAGGATATTCCGGATGAGTAACCGTGCCTTGCAAACCTTCGAGTTTCTCTCCACATTCTTGTAATTGTGTAAAACCTGGTATGAAAAGGCATATACACTAAATATCAAAAATGCAGTAAAATCGTTACTATTCGGCAGTAATTTTAATGGGCGATATTGAAACTATTTGTATGATGTTGTGCGAAGTGCTTTATTTCAGCAATGAAAAAAACTATGAAATCGAGTTTTCAGCCAATTATGAGATGATGATGGAGCGCATCGCCGATGTGCGGTCCATCAACAGCCTATACTTAGCAATACTTAGAAATCCCAATCACAAAATGGTTTTGAGGTATTGGAAATATACAATTATTGGAATTAAAGGGTAAATTTACTCTACTTTCTAACAGTGTATCGGCCATATTGTATCACGTGAATGAAGATAATTTTTGCTTTCTATGTTTATAGCTTTGACGAAAACAAACCAAAGATCGTCTACTAGTTCATAACGATTCTTGAAACGCTCGTCTTGAACACTACACAACAAATTCGTAGATGAGGTTAAGTGTAGACGAGTACTGTAGCGGAAAGCGACAGTGAAATATCATAATATCTCCGGGTCTCGCCAAATCATGAGGTTTTGAACATAAGCTTTTCTAAGCAGTTTTGTTGACAACAAGTGGTAGCAAAATCAGGAATATTATTCTTACCTCGTTCAATGACCAGCAGAAACACAATCAAAAAAAGATAATCCATATTTCACATTTCATATAATCCCCTGAGTATATCACAAGCCTCTTTATCGTAAAAAAAGTAGTTAGAAATATCAATTATTATTCAACAGAGGTACTTGAGAATGAATATCATTACTGTCTTGGTTTGATAAAGAATTTACCAGGGATTTCAGTTGCAGATTTCAATCGCTTGTCAAGTGTTGCAATATTGCTACATTTGTAGGAGAGCGACAAACACCCTCCTTGTTTTACATGAGATGAAACAACAGGTTATATTAAACAGTCATATTGCAGTCAGTTTAAACAGTTACTTTTGTGAAAACAACATTTAAGTTTTTGTGTCGTAAAGAAGAGCTGAGCTTTAGCTAAACAGAAGACGCGAAAAGTTCGTCGATCTAAAGGATCATTTTCACAATAAACTGTACTTTCGTCACAAAAAAAAAGATTGGTGAAAAGTGTGGCACTGCACGGATATCGATAGTTTAGTAGGGAGTAAATCCAATATTTATCAAATGCGGGCGTCTTTGAATTTGTCTGAAAAACTTTTCAGAATTCGTGCAATGCTCTTTTTCCGGTGGCTCTCCGCAGTATTTATGTATCAAGCTATCTTCTTTCAACCTTCCTCAAAAATCAGGATAGTACTAAATTTCTCTTCTTCTTTTAAGGGTCAAATACACGCTTGCCTTTTTTGTTTGTATTATATTACACCTTCGTTGCATCACATCGCGTAAAACCCAGAGATAAAATAAAACAAACGTAAAAAATATGCGGCATACACAAGTCTGTACCGAAGCCTTTATTGCATTCTATTCCTTAAATAAAATGATGTAATTGGTTGATATAGGAAAAAATGATTAATCAACAGAACAACTTCAATTCCACCTAGCCAAAAATCTGCTCTGAAACCAGCCCATGAAGTGCCCAATTAGATCATCTCACACGTTCCTTCAACCAGTTCAGCACAGTATAACTATTTTAATATGACATGACATTCTTGACCCTACATCGGAAATACTAGTTGCCAAGTTAATAAACATTCGGTTGTTAAGGGTTGGGTTTAGTTTATATAATTTATATAAAATACTCAAATAAAAACGTCATCAAATCGATGTCAGTCCCTATTATTCAGATCTCGTTGAAATTATAGCATAATTAGTTCAAGTGTCATCGAGTAACTGGTTACATTAAAATATCCAGTGCAAATACGCTAACGAAAACATGTGTGGGAGATTAAATTTCTTCTACAAATAGCTGATTTATTGAATGACTACAATGGTATGTGGGAAATGGTTAAACCCACCCGAGAAGAACAAATCGAAAATATGCAGGTGTTTGGGTATATTGTGTACTCACTCAATAGTAAATAGCATCATTCGATCAGTTCATTCGACTACACGTTAGAAATACGTCAATCAATGCTACACCTAATGCAAGTCTAATGCTGACTTCTGCGCTTCATATAGGTCCAGCGTAACGCAGCATAGCTTGCCGTTCCGACCCGGGGTGCACCTACCATAAGTGCTAGACGCGAGTTCTCCCCACCACTTATTACTTTCCTGGTTGTTAAAACTTACCGTAAGTATATAACGCATTATGGCGTTAACACAATTTTTATCGTATAATTATATAAAACATACTTACTATATCGGTTCAATTGGCCTGAAATGTATTCTGCTTGCATTTAACGAATTAACAATTCTTCACTCATTTAATTATTTGCAATTCACATTTTCGTTAAGAGATTGGTATTCAATGACATGCATTTGAAAGAAAAGTTAACAAAACTTTAACATGTCTTGTACTAGACCAGTTGGAAATTCTTTTCATCTAAGCATCTTTCGTTAAGTCCGAGTCTCTGATAAATCTCGTCGATGAGACGCGGTCCATATGTGGCGCATACTTGACAAAATTTCTGATTGCTGATTGAGGAGCGTATTCTGACATTTACAGGCTTGGGAATGCAGCTGGATATGTGATGCGATTCACGTAAAAATCGGATGGTGGGTCTTCAATAATTAGCCGTCAATAACTATATTTTAGAGAAAAATGCTCATATTTGCTTCACAAAATGAAAATTTCATACTTCACATCGAAGGTGAAGTATACGCATCGCAAATATTTAAAACAGGCCTTTTTATCCTGTGGGAGAGGAAAGACGAGAATACAGCTTAACCATATGGCGAACCACGAACTCAGATATCAGTATTTCTCATTTTTCTAGCGCATGGGCATGGTTGGGGGAAGGAGCCGTAAGCGGCGCTTAAGTGAACCATCGTGTACCGGCGAGGCGTCCAGCAGACCTCTCGCATGTAATCATCATCTTTCACGGGATTCGAACCTGCGTTACGACGATCAGAGATGCGCAGCTCAACGCTTTATCGATTGTGCTAACCGGGTACCCCCAATGTCAGTCTCACGGGACTCAATCCGTCGTCGGCATAACCACAGATGCGTAGCTCCAAGCGTTCACCGAGCTGTTTTTACCCGTCGTCAGGATAACCACATATGCGCAGCTCCAGGCGTTCACCTACCGGTTTGACCGGTAGCCAGAATCACATTCCCTAATCAATAAAATTTAACTCTGGCTACGCCAAACACATTATCGCGCTCTTTGAAATTATAACTTCACACGTCGACTGTTGCAAGAAGAATATCTTTTTATATTCCACATTCCTAAAAAAATACGCCAAAACGCTTGCCGATATTGTGAAGTAGCTGAAGTTCGGCAGGAACGCGAGCATCCAAGAGGTGTTGCAGAAGGGATATCTTTTTATAATCCACGTCTCCGAAATATCCACTTATTCCAGATAAAGAAAATACGTCGAAACGCTTGCTGATATTGTGAAGTAGCTGAACTTCGACAAAAACGAGAATATCCATGAGGTGTATCTCTTCGTTGAACTCATATGTCGGCACTAGAGTGTACATTTTACCTATATGAATATTTCGATAGAAAAAACTAATCACAAAGAAAACACGGCATGACGTTGGCAATAATATATTTGATGAAACGTGTAGAAAATTGGTACAATATCATAATATAGAATTATATTGTGAACACGAAATTTAATTCATCAGTGATCTATTGTATCCTATATCTTAGTATGCAATACGTGATTCGATTTAAAAATGGAATCTACGAACGATTTCAAAGTCATGATATTATATTGTTCTTCAATGATTGGGATTGGAATCGCTTGAAATTTGACTGATCAACTGACAAGATTTTATTAAAATGACCCGAAACCTCCAGATCGCAATATTGAAGCACTCAAATTTTGCCAAACTGGGAGCCTACCATGCCATAGTGGATCGAGGGTTTGTTCATTTTCCATGCAAAAAAATATAAGATTTTCAGTGAGAACACCTGAGTTTTGTTGCCTTTTTTATATTTCGATCCGAATCAGATGTAAGCATCCCTGTTCATAAAAAACTGACTCAAGCTTAGCAAAAGCATGAGTGCAAAACAGCGTTTCTGAATGGGGAGTGTATGAATTTCGTTGGATATGTCGTTATCTTTTACATATTTCCAAAATGCAATGTGGCTAATGAGCAACCTTTCTAGCACATAACTTAATCATCATAAAATTTCATCAGCATTTCATTCATATGAATGACATGGTACTAATCCTAATTTCTTTTCATTAAAGTCACTTCCAACAAATATCTACGTGATTAGTGCGGAAGACAACAGCCGTGAAGTTGTAAAATTGTGCCCGAAATAAAAATTAGATTTAATCAAAATATTTAAACATGAACCACTTTTCAGTGTTTGTAATGTATGTATATAATAGCAGTGTTGAGGATTCAAATATATTTCTGATCCATTCAAAAAATGGCATGAAATTTTTGGGCATCTAGAGAAAATGACATGGAATTTATGGATAATGAAAAAAAATGACGCAAAATTACTGGACACCCAGAGAAAACAGTACTAGATCACCATGCACTGAACAAAGAGGTGCTATTGTATGTTTATTCATTGGATTATATTTATTGTTCATTTTACAGAAAAAAATAGCAGCGATTGTTCATGGATAGAAATTTGCTGTTTTCTTATGATGATGTATTATCCCCAACTAAAATACCCACCATTTCATAAAAATTATCAAAACATATGTTATCGAGCATGAGTCACGGATGGATCGCGCCATTGAGGCGCAGTCCACCTGTGACTCATGCTTGAGAAAATCTACTAATAGACACATTTTCTAATTCGTTTTTCAAGCGGGTACCATATTGTTATCTTCAAATCAAGTGAATATAGAAAGAATTCATGATAATATTCCAGATATGAGATGGAACAAAATACCAATAACTATAACAGTACCATCAGAAATAATAATAATATTTGAAAAAATATTTTAACATCACATATTGTGGATTTATCGTACGGTATAATATACAAAATATAAAATATGATGTTCGAAAAAAAGAAAAAATTGTTTACAATATTACGTAAATAATAACAATGATAATAATAATAATAACAATAAGAACAAAAAAGAATAAACTACACTGGAATAGCACATTGACATAGTTATGATACAGGCAAAAATATTTACAAACCTACAGAGATAAAAGATAACAAAAAACAGCCTGTCTGGACAGAAATTGAGTCTGCCAAGTATGGACTATAGTTAGAACATGCATAAAAACATACTCCAACTATGGCACATGCTCGGCAATGTATGATATAACAATCATTTCTGTCCGAATTATGAAGAATAGTAGCACCATTTGTAAGCAGCATATTACCGTTCTTTTTGCTCTTTAGTATTGTACACAGCACATATCACAATAGGGAGTGCTATTGTAGGTATTTCATATAGCAAGATTTGAATAGAATATGAGGAAGAAGTATTTAAGTAACTAATCAGTGAATAGAAACAGTTACCATAATTTATTAACGTATCTGATTAACTACCGAGCGTCAAAAGTTATTTAATCCAAAATGTACCAGCTAGCTAGCTCCTATACTTGGAAACCATCCCCAACGATGATTCAATTTAATAAAATATAGGACTCTGGTGGATGGCACAAAGACAGTGCAATCCATCAGTACCTCATATTTCACCAAATCATGTTTTGAGAGCACCTTTCTGACGCGATAGGCTTGAAATCGATATTTATGCATTAAAAAGTTACACGTAAAACCTTCCCGACAATATGTAGGGCGACACTGCACTCTATATGATTTTCTACTGAAACGCATGGTTCCAAAGCTACCTTTAAAAATGATATAGAATAAAAATATATATTACACTTGGAGCCACACATAACAAAGCACGCAATCGACTGAATCGCGTTGTTCAATTATTATATTCAGACCAATTTTCTGACGTCATACATAATATGATGTTTGTTATACTGCCATTAATTCTATATTTCTGAGGTTTTGCTATATTATTTTTTCTAAAAAGATAATAGTATTTTTATAAATCAGGTAATTTAGTGTAACATGCCATACAAGTGCCGACTTTAAGTTTCTGTAACATATTCCCAGCACATCGTAACAGGCAACTAAAATAGAGCAGAGAAGTGGTAGATGATTTTGGCATCCCCAGAACAAACACCACCCATTGCCCTCTACTATTGCGTGCAATTGCTGGTTTTAAATCTTATACATAGGTCATTGCTGCATTAGTGTTTCTTGGTCGCTTCCTTCTAGGTTTTTGTTGCAACTAGGGATGCAAGTTTTGAATATCTTTTTTTTTTGAATCGGATTTCTGATAATACATATTTCGATTGAATCTAATAAAATATGATTCTATTTAAAAAAAAATTTATTACCAACCATTTCAAGATACCATATTAGTTTATTAACCATAAAAACACATTCATAGTTCAAATTCCTGCAACATTGAACAAGAACGAAATAGCTGTGTACTGATTTTACGTCTGGGCACAATAAAATTTAGTAAAACGTTGTCATACAAAAAAGTCAAATAATTTGAAAATGTTTGCAATCCAGGTATTGCGACGACAGAACATCGCATATGCAACACAACTAGAATCTGTTAAAATTCACAACAAATTTTCAAGTTATGCTTTGTTTTGAATTAACATTGATTCGAATTGATTTGTTTTCGAAATTCCGTAACTTACATCCCTAGTTGCAATCATGCTTCAAATTTTATAAAGATCAAAAACAGCCAGAAATCCCAATGCGGAAATATTTGAATGAGATGTTCCAAATCTGCCCTAAGGATAGTGTACATTGGTATGTCTGTCACTTTTTAGGTGAAAGCCACAATCCAACTTTGGATTTGTTTTTAAGTTTGGATGTTTGTGGTAAAATACTTCCTTCACTTTTCCTGTGTGCCATGATCACTGGTGTGGAATGATTCTCACCGAGTCCTGTGTTGACCGAGTATCTTGAGAGATAATCCGCAGATAAACTTCTCGTCTTTTTATAAGAACGTTCTTGATTGTTGTCGGATGAACTTGATAGAATGCTGCCTGTTGTTAGTGACTGCAAACTACCTCCATTTTCCTTGATATCTGGACACACGAGTCAAACAATGAACAATGATAAAAAATACTAAACGGATATTGCAAAGATGAAGTAGCTTCCAAGATTTCTATTAGATAATGGTAAGTTTTATTTATTCCAATCTCTAGCAATCAATATATATTTCATATATTTTGAAGCTCTTCAAATATTGTGGAATACTACAGTAAAAATAAAATAAGTGGAAAGAAATGAAAAAAATTCTTATCAATTTTTTGAACTCGAATCAATATTTAGTATTTTTTCATTAAAAAAACGCACTTTTGAACCAATTCAAGTCCTGCGCCAATTATATCTTCGGAACAAACCATATTTTAGCAGACTAAAGTACTTTGATGTGCTTGGTCTCTGGTCCCCACTTAAAAAATCAGCTACATCTCGCTGTAAGCAAATTTTAAACTTTCGGGTCAACATAGCATATGGGCTAAATTAATGAAGCTGAAAATCAAAAAAATAAGCTAACTAATCTGGTTCATGTTAAGAAGCCATTTCGAACTATACACGATGCATGCGAATTCAGGTTTGAATCTTATGTTGGATAACTATGTGTGTGAGGATTGCGTTTCTGGTCAACAATGGGGAATCCGCTGTTTTTATGTCCACACACTGGAACATAAATTCCGGTTAGGTACCTAAACCTCAGACTGAAATGAAAACCAGACAAGGAAAGTTTTGCAAATTTATAATTGTTACTTTCAGCAACTAATGCATGGGCGAAATAAAAAGCTTACATGAATGGCATGAATTAGGTGTGTTGCAGCATAGTATGTAGGCATTGCTTCAAAATTTTAGTAGCCACCCATGACTGTTTTGGATGAGTTAGATGAATGAACTCAATAGTTATTATGAAAAATTAACTAGCATAACGTGAAAAATGTTATCTTAGTGAGCTCTCTCGTTTGGCTGATTTACTAAAGTGATCAAGGGTCAATGGTGGGCATGTATTTGTAATCGTAAGGTAGACTTATAACCTATTAATCGAATCCAATATCGTGATGACCAATATAACATAATGTTCGACAAAATAAGTTAATATAGATCATATCATAGGTAATAAAAAGATCATGCCATAAGAAGCACCAATAGTGAGTACAGTAGTACATATAATAAAATTACCATTTGTTTAATGCATCACCACGAGCACGTAGATTGAGATGCTGGTAAATGTGGTGAACCACCTTCATTATCATTTCCTATAAATAAACACAAGTGCAATATTTCGTTTTAACATTCGATGGTAGGCTTGTCATCACATTATCTAAGTCTGCGTCGATTGTGAATATGCGTACCGTTATACTCCTCTAGCCGGTAATATTTTCCCTAGCAAGTTTTATATTATTTTGCAATGAAGGTACTAGAAATATGATAGCACCTCGTTTACCGTTTGAAAGATTAAAAATAGGTTCGATTCCAACCTTGTGGAAGTTAATGTAGTAAATGCTTATAGTTAAGTTTAAATGGTATTCGAAATTAACTATGTAAATAAGATATCATTTTGACACTGCACATAAATGTTATGGCCAATATTTGACCATATTCGAATCATTTTTTGCAGCAAAGTCATGATTTATGTCAAAATTTACAACGTTAAAGTTGGCATATATCATGATTTCACTTCATTTTGCAGCAAAGTCGTGATTTCAATGCAAAGTGAATAAATTCCAGAAAAACCAAAGCCAAAATTATTCACCATACCGGACTATTTGGATAAGGACATCTATTACTATCCGCAGTAAATTTGAAATTAAATTGGATGAAAGGTATAACATGATGTCAATATTTATTTCTAAGCATCATTATCAAATTGGTTAATATGGCAGCATGACATGTTAGGAAGTTATATATGACTTCATCAATGTAGATAAATGAGGTCTTTTGCAAAATGACACAGAAATTTCATCAAAGTTTTATATTCATAAAAATTTAATTTGCACATTCACACATGTTACACATCTTTGCATTTCACAACAACCACATAGATCAATTCAGTCCATCTCCCACCCAGTGACAAAAAAAAGTTCATTTTCAAAACAAGGCATTAATGTACATTTCAAACATAGCTAGCTATGATCTGCTACCACAATGAGATAAATCAACTGCTCTTACACATTATTTTCTATTCAGTTAGGTTCAATGTTTGCACCTGTGTTATAGATGCCACCATAACAAATTTAATGAATGAATACGTTAATGATGTTATTGCCCACCAAATTGAAAATGTAATATCTGGTTAGAACTTAAACAAAACTTACCAATTTCAGGAACTGTACCATTACCCTTTCGTAGGACTAATCTTGCCATAGATCCTCCTTGCTTGATACACGCTATCGCTTCAGAATGCCGCATTCCTGTAGCGTCATGCCCGTTGATCTGGACTAATATGTCGCCGACCTGAGTTACATTGAACAATGAACATAGAAAAATATTTTTGTTGTAAGCTTTACTATTGCCAGTATTACAATCATGCAATTCAAATTCCTGAAATCTGAACATGTAGAACCTAGGGTTTGGATTCCTGTCTGACCCCCCCACAATAATAACTTCAGGCTGTCAAATTGATCTGAGGTATTTTGAATTAACGACGAATTAAAGGAAACGAAGAAGTGGTAGATAGCTTTATCATTCCCCAAGAAGACACTACTCAGTTCAGTCTAATATAATGTTTCAGTTCTGCTTGAAATGCCTTTCACTTAAGAGTGCAGTCTTTGTACTACATTTTGTAGTAGGTCTTTGTCATATAAGTGGTCGTACGTTAGTTCATTTTGGGTACTGCTTTCAGTCTTTATTAAAGTTTATTAAACTACATTAGAAGAAAAAAACAGAATAGTGACAGTCTTGAAACATCATTCCAACACGATTTTAATTTAAAATGATGTGATTCAGTTATCGATATAACATATTCCATATTTGATCACTTTGAATTGATACAGAATGAAGATAGATACCTGTATTTTTCCACTTAGAGCAGCAGGACCATCACCAGCCATTCTCAGAACAAATAAAGGCAGGTTGTATTCTTGACCTCCTCGAATTCCGAAACCAAAACCCTTTTTTGATCTCTGCAGATCCACAACAAAACAACTGTTTCGAGAACTGTAAAAATATGATTCCGAGGTATTAGACAGCATATAATGATATTCAAAAACTATCATTGTAAGAATATTATATGCGAAAGTTATATGCGAAAGGGGTGAAGTTCACAGCTGAAGTGACATTCGATCAAATCCCGTGCTTGAAGCTTCGGCATCGCTTACTACATTAAGGATACTAAAAATATCATGCTTGTGTTCTAACTGATTGAAATTTTTTAATATATTAGTAATCATTTAATGGTACGTAGTCCAGCTTTTTCAGACAAGTTTCCTCTTATAAACAGTGAATAATGATATTGAAAAGACATAATACTATCATTTTTTACAATATCCAAATCAGAAGGTTCAATCTCAAACAGCTCGGTTATAGAATAAGAATATGGGTGCACTAATTATAATAAATAAACCCGATAGCTAGGACTTCGACTTCCATACCTTTCTTCTTGGTTAGGAATGTACGCCACTCTGAGCATGATAGACATCCCAGAATCTTTGATAAGGTTAACGATTTGTCCGTGATGCAGATCGAATATATCAACACCGTTTACTGCGAGTATACGATCACCAACACGCAATTGTTTACATCGAGCAGCAGGTGACCCATCTATGATTCTTCCTATTTTGTGCGGGACGTGACTTCCTATGAAATGTATAAATGAGTTGGGTGACAGAATCTTGTGCTCAGGTATCAGAAATCTGTCTATACTGTTATTTTGAAATATTTTGGATAACTTTATAACTGTAAGACACAAAAAAGACATTTAAATCCAAAATAAAAATTTTGATAATTGTCATTGGGTGTATGAGTAGATGACAATATAGAGGGTTGATGTTCATGATTTATCTGAGTGATTTAGCAATTTTCTCAATTTATCAAAACTTTTTGATACATTGTGAAAAGTTCGAACAATATTACCCACAATGAGCAATGCGATATGGAGATTATTCTATCCTTAAATGCAAGCTAAATTTCATCTAGCCATGAAACTTAAAATATAATGATCCTTATGGCGTCTCACTCGCCGACGTTGTTTTCATTTGATGATTCAACAGATTTCTAAATCATAAACACTGCTGTGGTACTGCAGTGTTGACGATTTTGAAACCTTTTAAAATTAGGCATGCCTTTATGCCTCCGAGGATTCTGTTTTGATGGCAGCCATTTTCTCTGGCTATTTGAGAAGTAACTGACAATTTTGGCAGGTTCCACCTATCTCAGTTGTTTTTTCAAAATGATGGATGCCAGAAAAAATCTTACCTGGAACAGCTTCTGGACCTTTTGCAAAAGATGATATGATGACGAATCCGAACCCTTCATGTTTTCTTCTATGAATAACAACATCGTAATAAGACATACTTGCTGATCCTGAACTTCCTATCGACTGTTGTTGTTGATGTCTACCAAGGTTCGCTCTAGATGGCATTTCTGCAGAAAAGAGATTAGGTTTGAACAGCATGATACAATGTTTAAAGTTGTCCAAAGAACAGAGATTAACAAATTTGTGCTACCCAAATACGTCATGAACATAGTAGAATCATTATCATACTCTGCTGTGTAAATTGAAAGAGTTTAAGACCCAAATTTAGTTTGACTTTTATTCCAGGTACTTTGAGGGCTAGATAGGCTACAAACTTACGAGCTCCTCCTACTCTTCTTCTGATACAAAGTTGAACGATTCCATTCCTCGCAGCATTTCCCATCAATGATACGACTTGACTATGTCCTATACCAACGACACTTTCACCATCCACAGATAATAATTCATCTCCCATTCTTAATGATCCCTCATGATCTGCTGCACCACCAGCTACTATTGCACCAATTGTAACCTGGATTTGAACAGCAGCAGAATTAACATTAGCAACAAGGCTCAAATATCAATCAAATTTTTTAGTCAATGTTAAATCCAATTGAAATAAATCATTTTTTACTGGAGCTAAACCATATGCTCGTCCCTTACAAAGATAAGATATTTTAAATATTGTTTTATAATATACAATATATCATAAACTACCATTTTTGTTCCATATTGGTGAAAATCTAATATATTGTACTACTGCTATTTGTCTCGTGGATGTGGACCAACTACTTATACTTCTTTTGTACCTTCGTATACAGTAAATATAAGCAGCAAAAGTAGTTATGACTAACTAGAGAGGTTCAGAGTCTTGCTTCAAACTTGTCTAACCAAAGTTAGACTTCTTCAGACAAGCATTTCAAAAAATGCTGCATTTTAAAAAATTGTCCGAAGTCTGACTTTGACTTTGGTTAGACAAAACGTTACAGAAAAAAATTTGTCAGTATGAAGCAAGACTGAAGATCTTTATACCGTGAATACACGTCCATACTGCGCATTTTTTTACCAGAATTTCTCATCCAAAACAAAAGGGGGGGGGGGGGGGGGAGGGGGGGGGGGGGGGGGGGGGGGTGGGGGGGGGGGGGGGGGGGGGGGGGGGGGGGGGGGGGGGGGGGGGGGGGGGGGGGGCGCTAACACGCTAAAAAAAGTTCCATTTTAATTTTGAAATCTTCCATCTTGAGATTCAGTTTGACGAAATCCATGTATTGCATAGTAATGTATTGAAGAAGATATTTTAAAAATTATTTATCAATTTTTGACAAAAAAGAGAAAGAGCCTCATCCCATTATATTAAGTAACAATATTTGATGCACGATTTTAGCCCCAGTATCGACGTGAGGTCTGAACTCTAAACGGTCTTTATTATACCCAAACAAAATTTTTATTCCAAAAATGAACGTTTAATTGAAATAAAACAAGCAAATGAAAAAAATACCTTCTCATCAGTATAATCTCCTCCAAGTATTCGGAATCCAAAACCAGATTCTAATCTTTGTAATACAACAGTTATATCAACGAAATTATCCATTGACCCGGGATGCGGCATCCTATAGTAAATTTCAATAAAAAAAAAGTTTAGTTTTTTGTTTTTAAAGTAAGAGCAGACACAAAAGTTCTTGTGAATTTCCCCAATGTTTCTATTCGGGTGTTGGACACATCTGTTATTTGCTTCTGGCATAAATGTTATTAGAACAAGACACTTCAGGGCAACATTTTCAGTATTATTTGCGTAAGGAAGACATATTTGAAACACGGTGTGAATACATTCGGTAACAGGTCAGGACTGATTCAGAAGAATAAAATAATCACTTTTATGATTTGATAGAAGTTTTGAGCAGGATTTTCTTCCAGAAATTGAAATATCACAAGTTTTGCCTAAAAATTTCAGTCAGTATGGGCCACATCTTTTCCTAAAATTTTCTAAATAGAATCGGGTTCGGGAAGTTTATATTCAAAATAGTATAAATCAGAATGTCAGCTACTCTGCTAATCAAACAACCAAAAATAGGTTTCAAATGAAGAAAATTTAGCAAATGGGCAATATTTCATGATATATAACTTGCTGAAAGATTAGAATGCCTTTTTGAGTGTCTGGCGGCGGAAACCAAACTGACCAAAAAGTCTCAAAATCATCAATACTGCTATGAAATAGCAGTGTTGATGTTTTGGAGCTTTTTGGTCATGGGAAGAATACGGAATGAACATTTCAGGCACCCGAAGAAAAACGAGATTCTGCCAGCCTGGTATAAACCCATACACAAATTCAAGTTCACATGTATGTTACGAACAAATTTCACAATTAAACAAAAAAATTTTTAAAGTTGTCAAAATTTACCCCATATGGTTAGGTGGAGGATTTTGATCGTAGTTATGATTCATTCCATTTTCCATATAGTTCATTGAAGATGTCATTGCTAAAAAGAATAAAAGATGAAGTCTATAAAACTTTGAAATAAAAAAACTCGACACAAAAAAGGCTTTGTTTAATGTAAATGTCTGAGAAGAAGATTCAAAATATATGATAATATTGGCACATGCCCTTCTATCAGAATTCGGAAAAATAGTGCGATACCCAAAAACAATTTACCTTGGTGCTTTGATTTAAATTCAGATAGCAAGGGTCCCATCGGATGATATGTATTGATGGATGTTGGTGGTGCAGATACTACTGAACCATTCTCATGTGCTGGCATGTCCAAATTATGCGGCCTCTAAAATAAATTGAATAAAATTTATGATTTTTGTTATGCACATTCAATAAACGAGCATTCTGATTTAAATATTTCCTTAATTTGATGTATATGTCAGTCCAAAGTACAATGTATGCCTTGCAACAACAAAGTTACAAAAAATCATACACAAGGCAGGAAATGCATATAATACCAGAGTTTTTGAAATTATTATCAATATTTAACTGGTTATTTATCATTACAACCAAGGTGACCGACTTTCGGCCTTGTTTTGAAGCAAATACACTTTTCTACTCATTAATTTTGTCAGGCATGAAATACTGACGGATCGCGTCAACGATGCACGCATAACACACGGCATGTCATGGAATCAGCCAATAGATGAGTTAAATATGCATTTTTGAGTGTTTCATAGCAATAACATTGGCCCAGTAGACTGTAGACATCTACAAGCTATAGAATAGTCCTAATGTATTGCCTGCGTATTGTAATAAGCAACTAAAAAAGGAAACAAGAAGGTAGATGGTTAAAAAAGTATGTACTCGGTACTCTGACAAAAATTCAAATAGAACTGTCAAAAAAAATACCCAAAGCTACAATCAAATTTCTACCCTGTATGGAGCTCCGGGTTGTCCATAAGATGATGGATGATACATTCGGTTTTGCTGTGGTGGCGACATTCCTTCATTCTGTTGGTACATTTTGGCAGAAGTCAAACGTTGAATGACAAAAATAGCTTCAGCGTTCTTCGGACATTCTTTTAATATTTCGACAACATTATTGTGCGGCATGTTTTGAACAGCGATGCCATTGATTTCCAACATGATATCTCCTTCCTGTAGATCACATAAACAGATTAAAACAACGATCATAAATTTTGTTTTCTTCAGTATCAAGAAAACATGGATAAAGCGTTTTTGATGCCAATCAGTGATAGCAGACCCAACAAAATTTTCAAGGGTTGGAAAAGGTCCAGAAAATGAAAACAAAATCAAGAGCGTTCATATGTCCAGGTGGATTCGGATCTTCAAGTATCCAATCAAAAACGTGAATCGGATCCGAGGATTCAACAGCTAATTCACATTTGTGAGCACACACAGACAGCAGACAGTCGAAAAGTTTTAAAAATTTGAGTTTGAGCCAGCGAGAAGAGAGTCGGCCACAAAAGTAACTTGATTATGGCCCAAGTACAGCAACAAAATATTAATCACACTAATGTCGTATTATCAAATGTTTGGCATTATACACCACGAAGCAGTGAAGAGACATCATCAAGATTTTTTAGGACAACATGTTTGGCTTTTGCAGCAATATTTAATGTCAAATGATGACTCGACTTTAAGCTGGGAATATGATTCTTTATTCAATTTCACCATCTTGGAGAATGCCAGAATGGTAAAGTATTCTGAACTGCACATATACCTCCAAGCAGTAGGGAGACTTCATGCAAATTTTGAATGATCTGTTTAGTTTTTGGCGCAACATCGTGCTATAATTCAAAAGTCATGAGAAGGTCATCTGCAGACTATTGGATAACCACCTTGTCCTTCTGAAGAGTGCCCATTCTATGCAAGTTTTGAATATTTGTGGATAAATATCAAATCTGTCTCTCTCAAGCACATATTTAAGGCAGCATTGGTCATCTTACTTCTATCTTACACCTTGTCCACTTACTCTGATATTCCGGCATCTTTCTTCATCAAGAATTTGTTTGATTCTTTGTCCCTGTGGACTGTCAGTTACAGTAAATCCAAACCCTCGATCTCCTTTCTTCAAAATTATTTGAAGAACTTGTGATGGTGAAGCATGAAGAGAATTAACACTACCAGCTCTGCAATTGAAATTCAAAAATTAGTGAGTATCAGAATAACATCTTGCGGAATCAATCCGTAGTATAAATTATTGGAATCAGTTGAGAATCGTTCATAGGAACAAACGATTATTGAGTAAACAAAAGTTTCCATTTTTTATGATAAAATGCAATCGATTTCGGTCAAATTTAACCAAAAGCATTTGCATTTTTTTATCAAAATATGAAAATTTCAGTTCTTAGACAGGGGGAGTGAATTGAAAATATATTACAATAAATAGACCTGTTGAATATAATGATAGTAACTATATAAAAATTCTTTAATTTTCTCGATAATTGAGTGCAAGTAGAATTACTGAAATGGTTTATTTGTTATTTACAGTTATTAGCGACTGGATTCGAAAAAGAAAATAAGAATCGATTCAAGTTCTAAATGATTTGGTTTTGCTCAGCCCTGATGAGAAACTACTGAACTGGAGAAGCTGAGCAAAAAAATCACTGGTTTATGAATTATTTGGTATGGCCTGCCTGTGAACCAACCCAACAACCGTTAGGCACGGCAAATAATCATGTTATAACTACCTGTGAAGTGCCTTACTCAAGAACATTTCTATTCAAAATTAAACATTTGAGCAATGGCTCATTACAACGGAAAGCAGTCATTTCTCAAAAATCTTGCTATTATGGTGAATACTGATAATAATTAGCTACCAAAGATGGCATAAGATTGAAAAAGGTCCAGACTTCATGCTAATTCAGATCATATCAAAATGTATTCAAAAATATCGAGCCCTGGCAACAATCATATGATGCAACATTCCAAATTATCGTGAGTAATAAAGGTATAATAAATGAATACTGATGCACTGCATTTTGAAATCTGGTTGCGTTAGAATTACATTTTAGAAATAGTTTTGCAGTCAAAGCTTTATTTTCACGCTCAGTTGAGGACAATAATCAAGAGTTTGAGTTAATCTGCTTATCTTGATTAATCCATAATATATATCGTAACTTGATGAGAATTGACAACCGACAATTTCATCATCTGTTTATTTTATACTTTACAAAGACATTCATTCAAATGATAACATAATTTTTCAGAATTGGGAAAAAAGTCCCAAAACGCAATCTTTTTGATTGTTTATCTTGGTTGCGCCTAGTTGTGACCCATGCATCTGTGACCCATGCTTAACATAACATGTGGAAATATTTCTGACTGGGATTGTGGATCAGAATTTTTTTTTGTGATAAAAATTAGAAATTCTACTTGAATAGTTACAAAAAACTTCGCCGCATTTTCGATTCAGCCAAGTACCGCATACTATATTCAGGCCGATGACAGTTTCACATACCTAAATTTATATGCCAATCAAATCTCTAATCAAGACATTTCATATCAAGTCTACTTCAATAATGAAAATTGATCGCAAAACTCGGAACGTCGGTGCAGTACAGTAGTAACTCATGCTTGATAACATCTGTTGATTTTCTGGAAGAACCTATAATTGCCTAAAATTTGATAAAAACTTTCTGAAAATTATATTACCTCATCACATGATTTTGAGTAGGTGAACTTGTAGGTATTCCGTTATATCCATCATGGAAAAATCCCTGTGGTGTATAATTTTTGTTATCAGCAATATCAGGCATCGATTTCGATGCGTAATATGCTCCAGGTTGAGAATTGAAGTTTGGAACGGATTCTAGTTGCTGATTGAGTTCTCTCAATTGCCGTTCAAATTCTTCCATAGGACGATCTTCGGGTCTTATTGCCGTCGTTGTCACAATGCTGGTATTTGGATCTTCCGGATCAAAAGGAAGTGGATAACCTCTGTGGAAACAATAACCATACTAATTTTATGTGTATATGCCTTACTGTTAACGGCTAAAAAATTAATTGATCGATCAATAAACAGGGACAGTATAAAGATTGTTTATGGACAATATTTCATATTCATTTTTTTTACATGAGTTCGCGAAGTCTCCTACCTATTGGGATGCAGAATATTGGTAGGTCTCAAATTGTCCTTAAAAAATTACATATATATATATATATATTAAATAATTATATGCATATATTATGATTTTGATGCGCGCCTGTATCAATTAAAAACGTCCATATAGTCAATGATCAAGAAATATAATTTAATTAACCCTTTCAAAACAGGAATGAGAAATCGTGAATAATGCAGGATAGTAGAAATTAAATCCAGAATGACAAAATCTTATTCCTAAATATCTGATATGATATCGTCAGTAAAAGCACAAGCCAGACGTCCTTTACGAAACCAGGGTAATGGTATTCTAAAGACAAATCACTATGACAGTATATGAAATTATCAAATGAAAGCGTGTGGAAGTGTCTGTTATTATTCGACATCACTGCAACATTAGAATCGAATACCAGTACAGTTTATTCCTATGATATTATATTTTGGATTCGGTTTTCTCAATACTATCGATGCAGTTAAAATGCAATTCCTGAAAAAGGTGGGAAACATGCCTAATTCCATGCACAAATAAGTAAACCAATGATTATAATGCAATATGGCATTTTTGTGCCAGCCTATTGATTTGAACTTGACATGACATCAATATTTAATATCGAAAACCTTAAAATACGTAAGAAAGTTTGAATATATTTAAATAAACATAATTATTACAAATTAAATTGGAAATTTGAAAATTTCCTGACATATTTTGATATAAATATCATAGAAAGACTTTTATATCGATTCCAACAATCACAGGCTCAGAGCTTTGCAGAGAAGTGACTAAAATATATCAACACAAATTAGATACCGTTCGGCAGACTGATAGCATGCGAGCTACTCTGCTACTGATACACCCGAAGAAGATTGGTCCCATCAGAAAAAAATTAAGCAAATGAACAATATTTCATATCTCTTGCCAGACGATTAAAATGTGTCTGTTGGGTGTCTAGCAGCCACCAAACTTATAAAACTTATGGAATAGCAGCGTTGATGATTTAAGGTTTTTTGTACATATTATGATATCCAAAGAAAACCAAGATCCTGCCCCCTGCCATACGATAAAAAAAGGGTTTAGGATAGTTAAGACCAAGCACATTATATTGCATCACAGACTCAAAACTTAGCTGTACTGGTATCTTGTCACTGTGAAATGCATGTTTCTAACATCTACCCGTATTCCACACCAGAGCAACGAAATATCAAAGTATACGCGATGAGACAGAATTCATGCAAAATTCGCAAAACCGTTAGTTCAATGGAGTACGATATGATTCCGTCTGATTCAGAGCTTGTATGTATGTACATTCCATGTTAATTCAAACATGACAATGAATAACAAAAATAAATTCTATAAATTTAATTTTACCCATTCATATTCTTGTACAATCTATACAAATGTGATATCAAATTAGTATTGGAAAATATATTAGGTGTTCACTGTGCAAATAAACAGAATTTTATATACATTGACAATAAATACACAATAAGCTTTTAAACATCAATCTGATATCACAAAGTGATTTCATGTTAATGTTGTTTGTATGATTGATAACGGGGAGGCTCAGACTTTTTACATCATGTATTATTTTTACGATTTGACTCTGCTTTTTCCATTCTAAAATTATCAATAACAGAATGTTTAAATTCAGCAGAAGTCAAGTTTAGGCGAATAAACTGATCAATTTCTCAAGTGAATTATTAATACCATCCGTATAACGTAAGATATTTACCTGCAGACTTGTAAAGTAACGATGTGCTGGATAGGAAATGATTGAAATAACTGTACAACTTGAGGATGAGTCCATCCCAACACACAAATATCATTTACTTGAACAATGATATCACCTAGAAAAAAAAACATATAACACATATTGGTTTGGTCTAATAGTGGTTCGTTAATGTTAAATAACATAACTTTAGGGGCTGTTTTAAAGTTTAAATGGTACTCAAAACTCACTACACAAATAAAATTTTGCTTCATTATTTTGATTAAATTAAATTGCTGATGTTTGACCATATTTTGCAGGAAAATCATGTTTATTTTAATTTTACAACGTAGGCAGATACCACTCACTTTACTTTATTACTCTGGTTCAGTTATTTATGCAAATGTTGTTTTTCATTTAAAATGCAGTAACAGGCATAACAGGCCTTGCCCGAAGTAAATTAAATCAAAAAAAAAAGAATGGTAATATTTTACTTTGTTATAAATTTGTACAAATGGAACCCCGGAACTTTTCAAAAAAAAGTTTTCAAATCCTAAATGAACCGTAAATATTGTACATTGCTACTCTCCAGTAGCCCTCCGATCAATTTCTAACCTGGACCATTTGATATTATCATCTTACACAACGAGCTCATTAATATTAACAATTTCCTAATTCAGCATCATCTTATTTCCTGAACGAGAGTGATTGAAATTTATTAAACATTATTAGTTTAAAATCCATTGTGTATAATATGATACCAAATTATTCAAAAAATGCCTATATAGCAAAAATTATGTTATATATATAAAACAATGCAATTGTATAAAAATATGGATTATGAAAACTTTTGCAATGGTAGTCAGAATCATCACTTTGCTGAAAAATGAACAAAGAGTAACTAAATATCAGCAATTCCGTTTATCTCAAAATGCTGAAATATTTTCTTATATAGTGATTTATTTTGTATATCATTCAAAGTAAAGTCTTAACTATAAGGACAACCCAAGATGTATATTCTAACTAAAGAGTGCAATCCATCAGACACTTGCAAAACAATTCAATATTTCGGTTTAATTCTACATACCTTGCTGTATGTTCCCAGTCTTGTCGGCAGGTCCACCCGTTACCACACTCTTTATTTGAAGATATTCCTCAGGTTCATCTCCACCAACTATAGTAAATCCGAAACCTTGACTTCCTTTTTCGATCGGTACATTATATAAATCACCTTCCAGTTGTGATGGATCACTTGTAAAATGGAATTGCTGAAGAGATTTTTCTGAAAATAATGAGACGATTATGATACAATGAAATAAATATACACCAGATTGACAGAATGACATCTATGCCTAACATGATGAGAAATTAGCAGACAGAAGTATCTGAAGATAATTATCGAAATGACGAAGCTTCAAAACTATATTACTTGCTATTCACTTCATGATTAAAATTAATGGTTTTGAAAACTTTTGAAACGTTTAGTTGTTACCAGATAAGGCATTTCAATTTCTTAGCGAGAGATATATCCTGAAATATTGCCCATTTGCCAAATTCTCTTCTGATGTAATCCCTTTCCCTTGGGTGTCTGAGTAGCGAAGTGGCATTCTGTCAGTTTGCATCAATGTTTGCACTCACATTTACTGGTATGCAGATGACACAGAATTTCACAAACTCATACAGTACATTACAAGCACAAGAAAATCAAATTATATTTTCCCGGAAATGTGTTTTTCATTCATAGTAAATCGCATTCAATAGTAAAAGATCACACAAATCTAGATTTTCCTGAATTAAATTGAATATTCAAATCGGAAGTCATATAATAAACATATAATAACATCTTTTTATCATCTTATAATTTATGTAAAAATTCACTCCTGTTTATAAAAAAATTCAAAATTATCATCTCGTTGATTTCGAATTGTTGCGGAAATCGCATCGAATAATTTATGATTCGAATAATCTGAATCGAAACGAATATTTTGGACAGCCCTAGTTGAAACATTAAAAAAGAAAAGTCTTTTTAGTACCTGGTGGATAAATCGGCATTTGATTTGATATTTCTCCATGTGATTGATTCAGTTGATTTCTCAGTTTTTCTTTAGCTTGTATCACAGGATTTTCAAATTGTGTTTTCTTCTCGACATGGCTAAAAAGAAATATTCATCAAAAAACGTCTCAAATAAAAATACACTGGCTGTAACCTTCACACTGGTAAATTGTCAATTCCAGAACATTATACATCTTCAAAACATATTTACAATAGTTCTAATTTGATTACTAGTTCAGTATTTTCCCATAAATTCTTCCCATTAAAACTCTGCAGTTAATATCACAGATAAAATTTCCTGTAATTTCCATGGCATGGCCCAATCAGAAATTATATTTGTCAAGTATGGGCGCAACAGATACACAGTACAGGCATGGGTCCATAGTGCAGTTTGGGTCCACAGTGCAAGTCGAAACGAAATTCTCCACCGGATATTGTCAGATACCAATAATAAAATCAGCTATCAGAATTTAAATTTCATGCAGAAAATAGCAAGAAAAATTAATCCCTGGTATTGCTAATAGGATATTAAGATAATCCAATCGGGTCAATTAGGTAACTAATTCCAAAGTATTAATTCAATTACAAACAAAATCTAGACTTACTCTACATAATATACTCCATATTGTGAATCTTCAACTTTTTCCCACCCATATGGTAATTCTGTAATATAATATCCGTATTAAACGAATTGGCCCACACTTTGCAATTCTCATGGGAGAAATTATAGCTTTAAAAGTTTTGGCCTATTTGTATCCATCCTATAATAATAAAATCAATAAAAGCAATTTAAATGGATACTGAAAGCATTCATAACGTCATAAACAATATGTTATCTACTACTTCAGCTAAACAGGTGATATTGAACACAGTCTTTAAGATAAGGATGATGTTTGAGACGTCTTATGAGGTAATTGTACAAGAAAATAATGATTTGAATAAATTGTTGAACTCATGAGTTCTGTATCTTACTGCCTTTTGTTATTTATCTGGAATCTGATCTTATACGTGGGCCTAGTTTGGCCACTTAAAATCGAATACCAATCATTCAAATCAATCAAAGGCAAATTATTTAATTCACTGTGTCCGTTTAAAAGAATTATGGTAAAATGTTTCATTGTAGTTCATGCTCAACAAACGAGGCCACATCAAAATGAACCCTCATTCTTGAACCTATTTTTAATTTCTTTGCAACTGGAAAAAAATAACTCTCAAGTATTTAAGCACAAAATTATCAAGTGTTTGTAAATGCTCAATCAAATTAAAACAGGCATAAGTTTTTCATTTATACATCACCTGAACAACTGTATATGAATACCAGGTAATAAGTGCCATCAATTTAAAATAAATGGGACATGGAACATTAATTAAGAAAACCAATCATACATACACAATATAAAAGAGCTATTCAAATCACATTAGACGCGCTCACTAATCTCGCATCAGAATTCAAATCAATATTTGAATATTTTTTTAAAACATGAATACGTAATTTTCACAATAATAAGGGTAGAAATACCAAGAACGAATCTCAACTCAGAGGCGGCAAAAAAAGGGGAAAAACTAAAAATAAAAGGATATATATAGTAGTTATGTTTATATCACATTGGCACTATGCTATTTACTCTGCTACTCGAACACCCATAGAATATACTTGATGATAAACCGATTTTAAATATTTGAATGCCCCTCTATCTTGTAACTTTTGAATTTCATTGATGTAGAATCGATGGAAACATCAAATTGAACATTTAATAACTGTCATTTCTTTCTGTGTTCAGTGTATTAGGTGTAAATGGAAATAAATATCGTGTGTATCACATCACAGCATCCTAGGATTACATCAGTCCATAACTTGACATCTTAGATTTCATTAAAATAATAAAAATCAACATACCATCATCTGCACATTCGTCTAGTGGTTTTCTGTGTGCCGCATTCAGTCTTGGATCAAGCCATGAAGTCTTCTGACCAATATGACTGAAATTAAAATATGTTATAAATGGTTTGTGACGCGAGTAAGGATGCGAGACTTGTTGAATGTCAGCTCTGTTGTGCTTCAACTAAAGAAAATATATTAAAAGAGGACATTTCATAATAAATCAAATATTAAATCGTAATGCTTATTTTCGAGCGTCTGGTAGCAACAAAATTTTACAAAAACGTTCAGACATATTTTTGAATGCGAGAGAAAACAAGATTCTATCACTAGAATAACAGTAGCCACATTAAAGAATAAATTAATAAAACTAAAATAATATTAATTCATTAAATATTATCCATCAGTATTTATTCCTTCTGTTATTGCTGTAGAATAAAATCCATTTTCTGCCATTACAACAACATTTACTGAGTTAGAAATGAAATGAAAAAATGTGTGAAATATTCATGAATTTCTTGAGAAAAAATAAAAAAGGAAACTCGAAGCATTCTCACTCAATATAGTATTTATCTCCAGACTCTGTGGCTGCTTCTTCCCATCCATCAGGTAACGGTCCGAGTGAATGTTCTTTCTCATAATTAGGAGGTGGAGAAGGAAGATCAGGTTCATGTGTATCTGGTTTTGGGAGAAACAATATAATTATAACTAATTATCACTAAATCTTACTATGAGACAATAATTGATAACTATGGATTATGGTTTCGTTTAAACGGTATCGAAATGTACTACGTAAATAAAATATTGTTTTAACATTTCAAATGAACAAAATTGCTGATAATGTCCCTCATTTTGAGGCAAAGTTACGATTTATGGCCATAGATCATGATTATTTAAACTAGAAGTCCACAATACCCCACTTTTCAGATAAGAACATACATACTTACTATGCAAGACTAAAGAATTCCAAAAGTGGCAATCCTGTATTATTAAATATACATGAATAAATGAAATATACATAATAATTTTTGAGGTTGTGCATCAATTTACACAATATCTGTTCCAAAATCTTTTTCCCTTACACATTTCATGAGTTAAAATGTGAATTGTTAAGTAAATCACCGGTGTGACATTCAGAATACCACAATATGACAGATACTCGACTAAAACCAAGTGTAAATTACTGGGTACAGAGTAAAAATTACACTTTTCTTGATTTAGGCGACTTTCTCCTATTAAACATTACCACATTACGAGAGCAAAGCTGACCACAATTTCCAATCAATCTTAACTAAATTTAATCTCCAATCTGATACTAAATATCATAACAATAAATAATAATCCCAAAATTCCATTCATAATATTCAGGAGTTTAATAAAAGTCATTATGCCAGGAATGAGACCAGACCGGCAGAATGTTAAAAACTCTCCTACTAAGACACCCAAATAAAATGGGTCTCATCAGAAGAAAATTTAATGAACAGGCAATATTTCTTGCTCCTGATAAGGTGTCTTCCATGCTAGAAGATAATGTGTTTCTCGGAATGACTGATATCAACCGAAATGCAGAAGTAGGTACAAATATGAAATAGATCTATATAAAATAACAGTTTCGATTTGATGAATGAAGCTTTTTGGTCCATCCCGAGTAAATGACATGATCATTTTGAACACTGAAGAAAAACAAGATGCTGTCACTTTGATTGAGACAAGGATAAGCAAACTAGAGCCACAGCCCTATCAGTGGTCAGTGAAAAACTAGGCAAACCTTGCGACATTTGCTTTTTTTCCTTACAGTTTGCTTAAGACCAGACACTCAAAAAGAGCCATTTAAATTACAGACTGCCATTTGGTAAATTTTCTTTTGGTGTAATCCAGTTTCTTCGGGCATCTGTCAGCCTGTTTATTAATATTATAAAAAGAAGGTTCTTTCACTAAACACACAGAATTGGATGTTCAGTTCTGATTATCGTTACTACTACTACGCTATATTTGTGTGAAACATATATAGCAATAATGAACTAGAACGGAAATTATACATCTCATACATCACATTTGGTAATAAACAGGAAAACTACTGAACATGAATTCCATGACTATTACAAATAAATAATCTACCTAGGCATATCCCATCAATTGGCCACACATGGTCATGGTAAGTTATTCAAATAAGTTGAATGGAATTGAATACTCAACGAATGTTGTACATATATATTGAAGAAATATTTATCATACCAGATTTTCCTGTATCACTGATATGATTTTCCTGTGTTGGTTGTTGTTGTGAATTTGACTTGTCAGATCCTGGACTGTTTACAGTTGATGCTTTACCATTCGGACTAGAAGCTGAAAAGAGTAAAATAGTGAATTTAATCTATAAGGAAAAAAATACATAGACGAATGAAACGGATAAATTCAATTCATGGATAAAAACAGGCAAAAGTCTGTATAAATTTTTCAAAGAGAGAAGCTACACAAGTGCACTTGCATTAGATTTGAAGTTAAAACGCACGACCACCACCGTGTACAAATTAATTCATTTCATCAGAAATATAAATGGTCAAATTTTTTTTAAAAACAACTAGACTAATAATTTAAAATTAAATGTTGAAAACCGTAATTGAAAATTATTCTTTTAAATGAAATCAAAAATGTCACAGCATATTAACTGAAATGGTGCGAAAATCAATGCAAAGCTTTCTCAAAAATTTATAACGAATTACTCCGATGTTTCAAAAAAATGATTCAGCTTTCATGTTTATTTTATCAACACTGAAAATACCATTTATAAATACCATTTATAAATACAACAGAACAAAATTTTTTAAAAAAATTTCAGTTTTTTAAATTGAATTTCAAACTAAATGAATTTCTTGACATCCTCACCTGAAAGTGGTTGCATTTCAACACTAGATCGATTTCTTTTTCGTTTTCCCTCAGATGACGGTTTCTGTCCAGGCATTATATCATTTGATGGTGACATAGGAGATTGTGACCCATGAGGAGGAGATGATAATGGTACGGGTGGTGGCTTTGGTGTACCATAATAATTCCCTTTAGTGTAATATTCAAATTTTAAGTCGCATGTAGTTGATTGAAAAAATTATTGCAGAATTGTGGTAGATATAAAAAAGACATATTGCTATAGACCTTTATTAGAATGGCAACTAATATACATTTTAATGCAAAAAACGCCTCGCACACATTGTACGAAATGTTGGCATATTGTTTTTGCAAACAACATCTTAAAAAACATGTTCTTCTGCTGTTAATGAGGTTCCAACATAAAATAATATGCTAGACGACACATCTCAAATTATACAAATCCATAGACATATTCTTTAATCTTCACAACACACAAAAAATTAGCTCCAAGTGAGGCCAGAGACATTCTAAAAGGAATAACTAAGAATTCAAACTCCTTATTAATTACAATGAAATTCTACTAAATTAAGATTTTTTACTCAAAGATATAATTAAACTGAATAGTAAAATCAGCAGGTTTCAAAAAATTTTCAATGGGACATGTGCGACAAATTTGCAGATTAATAAAAAGAATTCATAGGATATAACTATGAAAATTTTAGGATACTGATTTAGAGAGGAAAAAATAGTTTTTGGAAGACTATATTTCAAAATTTATACTTTGAATATCATCAATCAAAAATCAAGATGTTATTTATTTCTGATGGGCAAAAAAGCATCTAATACATCACAACTGCTATTTCAAACCAGTGTTTGAAATATTTGCGCAGTTATAGTTACTGCAAGACACTCAGAAAGAAACATCAAACGTCTATCGCACAGTATTTATCCTAAACAATTGCATTATACTGCTACACTTTCTGCTGATAAAATCAATTTTTCCAGTTCAGGGTGTGGATCATGTACACCATTATTTATACAACAAAAATATCAGATTAAAAAAGCTTTTGTTGAGTTACTCAATACAAAAAAATTCCATTATTCCATTACATTGTTTGATAACCAACAAAAAAATCAATATCTGGTTCTATTCCTATAATCAGTGAAATGAGATGTTGTTAAAAAAAAATCATGCACATCAAACAGCTACCACCAACCACTTTAAATTGCTCTTTTGGCCCAGGCTAATGTAGAGTGGTCATTACTACAATGAACGACTGGGCGAAGAGTTCAAAAACATTTCGGTTTATTGATTTTTTAAGCAAATGAGGTTAAAATGGCAAAACTAGCACCTTCATAAAGACCACTCTCCAATAGTGATCCAGATTTTTCAAGTTCTTGAAACTGTTCTACTGTTAAAAAGGTGTAATCAACCCCGTCCACCTCTCCTTCCCTTTTTTCTCTTGTTGTACCTACAATTCCAATGAGAAAAGCGTTGAAATGATAAGTGGTGACGAACTAAAAAAACCCACATCTAACCTAGTCAAAAATTTTATTTTGTCAAGCATGAGCAACAAATGGGTCGCGTCTTACAAACAAAGATGTTCTTTTATCAGATTAAAACTTAGGTGGAAAATACACACTTATTTATGAAAAAAAATTGAAATTATCATTTTGTTGATTTTGAATAGTTGCAGAAATTGAGTAGATTTATTTACGATTCGAATATTCCAAATCTAATCGAATATTTCGGACGGCCCTAGACGTGGCCCCTCGCCGACACATACTTAACAAAGGATGAGCTTTGATAAAATTTTTTTGATTGGGGATGAATCAGAAAAAAATAACATAAGTAAAAAGCTGGTCATTTTGGACATTTTAATTTGAATACCCTATTAGAAAAATCAACTATGACACAAGTTATTTTCAAATCATATCTATCCTGGATAATAAGTAACAACTGCTTTTCTATATCACTATCACTTTAATAAATCATTTCGTTTTTTTCTCCAGCATTAAAAGCATAGTAGCTGTGTGCCAATCTGAACATGAACAGATGCAGAAAAACTCATGAAAACCTTCGTTTCCGAATACTTAAGTTTTAACTCTGGTCCTAGTGATCAGAAAATGTTGATCAAAAACGATTAAAAATGAGTAACCCAAAATACCTCTGGGAAAATTTGAGTAAATTCTTTACACATCAGCACTCAAGGTTCACAGACTTAATAATGATAAAATTAATGAAATATTTAAAGTTTGGCGATATGTACATCGTTCATATAAACAATATTATATTTTTATTACATTATTTCCAACTATACGAAGTACAATATTATAAATATACCGGTACATAAAACTTAAGGGACTTGAAGGCAACAAAGGTTATGCTCTTATACTGCTGGTATAAACTATGTTATGACTATATAACATTTGGAATTTATTATTTTTTATAATCTACTCACATGGAAGAGTTCTCAGGTAAAGATTGTCTCTTATTGCAGCTTGTAAATCATGATCCACAACTCCTAGAGGAAATCTTTCACTCAAATACAATTTTAAGTCTTTTGTCAAAGTTTGTCCTATAAAAATATAATCTTGTTATAATAGAACCTTAAAATACCAATTTAACACATTCAGGTACGATGGATTCTTTGCCTCCTAGTGATAGTGGGAGGGCCAGCTTGGTCCAGTGGAAATTAGGATAAGATGCTTCGAAAGTGAATTAAAAATTGACATCAATGTGCTGAAGGGAAAAAGCACCGAGTCATTTCTAATCACGGTATAAGTATTTAGTATGTATGGGTCAGAACCCAATTGTAGAAATTTTGTCAAAGCATCTTTTGTTAATCATGTGTCATGGATGGAACGCGCCGATGAGACGCTGTTCACCCGTGACACATGCATGACAAAATAAATTTCTGACTGGGAAACCCAAGCAAATGTGTGGTGCATTTGTGATTCATGCGGGACTAAATAAAATATATGATACTAAGGTTAAAAGAGAACCTACACAAATAGATAGGTTAATCTAGCAAGACTCAAGCCAGATTTTCTAGGAACACTATTGTGTGACAAAAGCTAAATAATGAATATTACAGCTAAGTTATGGATGACTGATACAGCAGTTTCACATTGGTTTCCTATTACCAGACCAGAAAGATATGACTGACTTATTAGGCAGAATATTATGAATAGATCTATTGCAATAAAAATCAATTTATACATGGGTAATTATACAATATTTCAAAGAGCATACGAATTTTCATACATAAAAATTGCTGAGAAACTGTTGCCTATTGATCTGAATCCAAAAATTAGTACCAATATCCAAAAGAAATATACAGAAATTTAATAAAATGAAACAAATAAATTGTATATAATGTTGCATCACACAAAACATTGAAATTCGCATAACTGTGAAACGAAAACACAAAATACATTCTGAAATCAATAACAATTAAATTTTCTTCAAAAATGCATTTATTAAAATGACTTTGTTTGGTCACAGAAAATATTTGAGTTGAAGTATTTCATTAGATTGCATATTTTTTCTGAACTAATATTCAGAGATGTCTGAAATAAAAAAAAAATAAACATATTCAATATAGTAAAATTATTGATTTTAGATTTAAGAATAGTGGCACATGAAAAAGATACATCACTTTTATTGCATTAAATCCAGACAAATCAACAAAAATCTACCCAAATTGACATAGTTTCACTGAATAAAGGTACCGTAATTGTGTCATCTTATCAAAATTTTTTTGATTTTACAATGTAGCTTTATTTTTGAAAAAGTCAGAATGCCTGCCTTTCATCAAAAACCTGACTAAATTTAGATTGTATTCAAAATTTCATAATCGGAATTATTTTTTAAGAATGTATTCGAAAAGTAAAATGATCGGTTTTGGCCATCCCTGCTAATATTAGACATTGCTGATTTATAAGAAAAAAAAACAAGCCATACCTTCTTTGACCGTTTTAAACCGTACTGGATCTTTTGCTTGTTTTATCAAGTTGTTGAGATCATATAATGTTAGACCCGCTACAGACTGGTCGTTGACTTCAAGTAGGACTTCACCATCTTGAATTTTTCCGCTTAAAATAAATGTAGAAGTTTCAAGAGGTAACCGAGACATCTATATACCGGTATTCAATTCATAGAGCTAACAAAAACATTAAAAAATGAACACAGTACAGGTACTTCCACAAAAAGCGAACTTGACTATTTGTCTTCAAATAATTGGTTTATCTCAATGCAAAGAAACTTGGTACAAAAACTTTACATTAAGAAATTATAATTATTAACAGGTGCTGCAGTTTAAAGATTACAAGATAAACACCGGAAGAAGTTTTTTCCAAAAACAACAGTCCTGTTGTCAGCATAATCGTTTATGTACTTGTAGTGGCGTTTGACTGTAATCATAACATGTACGAATCTCATTTTAAATTTCTATTTATAGCTTATGTTCAAGTATTAATCTGTCCACACGCACACGACATCATTAGTAAAGCAAAGCAAAGGATGGTAGTGGTATGTGTGCAACATAAACACAGAAGGTCTGTCTACTAGCTATAGGTAAAAACATGGAAAACCATAACAAGAAAATTCATCTCCTAATATACGGTAATATGGTAGTAGGTTTATTTCAATCTTCGATCCAAGTTAATTGTCAAGCATTAGTTCTGGTTGCCTGAATTATATTAAGTGCTGGTAATATATATATATATATAAAAACAAGTGTTATCAAAACACCAATTCATTTATTATATGTAGAACTCTACTCAGGGCAACGCAATCTTGGTGTTTCTTTGGGTGTCTAAAATGTTCATATCATTTTTTTTTGATCGGACAAAAAAGCTTCAAAACCATCAACACTGCTATTTCATAGCAGTATTATTGATATTGAACCTTTTTCGACAGTCTGGTTGCTACCAGATACCTATAAAAGAGACATTTATATCTTTCAGCCACAGATAATATCATTAAACACCAAATTTTCTTTTGATGGGACTCATTTTCTTTGTGTGTCCAAGCAGCAGAGTGGCTGGCATTATGCTAGTCTGATTCTACTCAACATAAATTTGACATATATGCCACAAGTCTTCAAACACATGATTTTATTGTGGAATCATATCTTGCAATTTCCCCCAGAATTATTAAACACAGCAACACAAGAACACACTTCAACTTGTTATTATATTATTTTTCTGTGCATGAACCAAATGCTTCAAGATTTCAATAACAAACAAATAAGAAACTGGTAATACTTGACCACCTTTTGCAGCAAAGTCACAATTTATGTCAAATTTTATAATGTAAAATTTGGCACATATCATGAATATATTGGAAATTAATTTGAAGACAACGGAATAAATTTTAATCAGAATTATGGAACTATTCAAACTGAACTATCAAAATAGATAATGACATTTCTAATTATGAGATGTATCGATTGCTGTGCATTACGAGTGATGGTGTGAGCCAGAAGACAATGGCTAAAATACTGTAGACATTGAAGGATGTCACCGAATAATAAACTGTGATTTGAACTACAATGAATGAAAAAACAGCGTTATAATGGGGAAGAGAATCCAATCTAACACAGTCAAGATCATGAAAATGTTCTTGAAAAATATTAAAATTTCAGTATAGAATTAGATTAAGTATTCCAATCCGAAGAAATACACAGCAACTTGGTATGACAAAAAAAAGTATGACATACCTGTGATATATGACTTTATCTTGTTTTACAGTCCCAAAGAATGGAAATTTTACTTCTTCTGCACCTCCTTTAATAACAAGGTTCAATTGCCCATTCTTATTTCTTGAAACAACACTTTCATGGACTCTGTCAGACCAGTGCTTATGTTTTTTGCCAGAAGCCATATTGGCTAACTGAAAGCAATATCAATATTCTGAAAAAGCAGTTGAAAGAATGGATGGATTATATCCCAATAAAAGTCCAGACTCAAAATACTGCCGGAAAATAATAAAAATACAAAATTTACAAACACAAACTAATCTCATCACCTCCCACCAAAAACATTTTTAAAAAAAAATTTCCACCATTTAATGGTTAACAACAGTGGTGCATTTATAACTTTAAAAGGAGAGGGAAGGGTAAGATTAGAAAATTCATTTTATCAAATACTGACGTAATAATAAATAGATGCTTACAGAAGGAGGTTGCATAAAAACTAGAAATTTCACCATGCAAATGACAGGCGGATAGCCTATAACAGTATAGGGAAGGTACTGAACAAGGAATGATGAATTTGGTACCAATATGGTACGGCTATTCAAAAGCGCATCACAACTATAGTAGCAGAATCACACTTCACTGTACAATAATTGCCATTCCCTATGATAGGACAGGATTTCAATTTATATTTAAAAGTCTTATACCTATAAAATGGAACATGAAAAAAATATATTTCATATGTTTTTCACAACAAAACTTGCATGCCGAAGGCACAAATTTTTTTAATTTGAAATGCACTGTGAAATGCACTATTTTAGGGGATAAAGGACGGCGCAATTTTTATATATTTTGGTAAAATTTTTTATAATCTTGCAAGGAAGAATGTCGTTCGGTTCCAAAATCTGGGGGGGCATGCTTCCCCGGTCAGGCTGGGTAATTTTATTTAGTGACTTGAATTGATTCAAAGACCAGATATTTAATCAGTCTTGTATCGGCCATAAGCAAAAACCTTGTTAAAAAGAAAGTGAAATTATATTTCCACAAAAAAATTTTGGAAAAAATTATTTGTACCCTGAAAGATTATGTATGAAATGATAAATATTGCTTCTAGCAGTCAATTTATATAAATACTGGTAAATTGGCAACTATAGATTTCTGATAATTCGGACTCTGACAGAGTCCACCAAGTATCAAGGCACTATTAACTTATTCAATAAAACCACACATAAAACACCCATTCCTCTTAGTACTGTATTCCACTGTTTTAAATTAAAACACGTACAGACGTGTCACGGTTCCATCCAGGTGTATTTCCTCATTTGGTTAAACAGAGCACCCTTTTTCCAAATTCTAACCGTCACATACAATAATAATTTTCCAAATATGCAATGATGCAATATTATCTCATAATTTTGCAATCACTGATTAATGAATGCAGCAAATTACAATTAAATTAGATAACAATTTTTAGATATGACAATATTTTTCATCGATTTCATTATAATAGTAAAAAAGTAATTTAAAAGACCTTGCGTTGCCGAAGCGTGAATCTTCATGACAAATCCCTAACTTTCGGAAAAAACGTTGCAGTAAAAAATAAATATTTTCAACCAAAATGATATTACCAGGTTTGGGTTGATGAAAAACAATAATAAATGTAATAATATTTTCACTAATGTATATACTAAAAATTTTCGGCAGATTAAAATTTATGAACAATGTTGTTTGTTAACATTTATTAGAAAGAAGATTAGAAATTGTGAAATCAAATTAAGTTGCCACTAATATTTTGACCAACAAATTCATTTTTTTATATGCATTTAATGTTTGAAATCACAGACCTCTCGAACAATCATTCTGAACCTGGTCAAGAATAAATTTTGATGATACAGGAAACCCAATGTGTTTGTTAAACTTTTTTATATCTACAATGAAACATGTGTACCATTAAAATAAAAGTCAAACACTATTAGATACAAATGTTACAAGCACGCACTTAGATTAACATTCTCAACTTTTTTGCATGCTTTTTTAAAATGGGGGGGGAGGAGAGGCTATGGTGCTAGAGTTAATTACATTATGTCAAATTTTATTAAAACAAACCAAAAAGAATGCAGATAGATTTCAATAATGTCTAAAATATTGTGTGTGAAGTTACCAGATTACATACGTTGGGCCTACCGAAACGCCCTACATTTTTTCCTTAAATGTACTATAATTTTTTTTTTTACTGATATCACAGATTACGTCAACTGGAAAAAGCTAGAACATATAAAAAAGTAACTAATTCAAAGCATAATGTCTACGCTGAATCCTTATTCCTTTACAATTATATCATTTTCTAGTAAAAAAAATCGCAAAAAGTGATCTTCTATTACAAAAAATTGATAAAATGAAAAGGGTAAAATGACCACAATGAAATGATCATTTGATTTATGTTAATTTTAAACTGTTTTATAACTAAATGATGATGCATCATTGCTTCAGCACCTATGTGGTCGTTTTTGTAATAGTAAATTAGATATCTCGATTACGAAAATTTAAGGGCTTTCCATCAGAGCATATTCACTTTTGTGACTGATTCCAACTTCTTTGCACAAATACTGAATATAAAAAGTGCAAAGAAAATTTTAAACTCTATTCCAAACGTTCAGGGTACTCAAAATTTACAAATTTGAAAAAAATTTTTCTATGCACTGTGCATGTGCTGTGTGCAAAAGTACCGTAACAATCTTTTTTTAGTATTTCCCAAATTTTTGACTTTTTAAGTTACAAACTCAAGTCCTCAATTATTTTTTATTTCTTTCGATAAAGGTTATATCAACACACACAATAATCGATAGATTCTCTTATTTAAAAATTTTGCATCAAAAAATGTTCATGAATTGTGAAGACAGAACTGAGGCCCATTTTGATACAAATTATTTTTAAGAGAGAGTTCAGAGTCACGCCATCCCAAAATGTGGCCTGGTGGCAGTGATCCCATCACATATTAAACATTTGAAATTTGGTTTTGGTATGTAGTTGGAACTTAATATCTTCTCTGCTTATCTGGTCCTGTTTCAATTTTCACGGCCTTAGACAGTAGGTAAATATCGATAACCGGTTGGCTAGTTATTTCAAACTAATCTTAAAGTTATTTCCTTTTTTGAATGAAATATGTTAAGAATACGGTACCGGTACCGGTACGCGATTCGCCTATTCAACAAAAAAACAGCCTTAGCCTACATACTGCATACCGGTACCTACGTTTTCACATCAAGTCTAGCTGTCTAGCCTATACCGGTACCGTACCGTAAGTTTCTTCATGGTACAGTACGAATAATCTGTTAACAGGTTACCGCAACCTGCCTCCTCCCTCTAGTTCCGCTTCCAGCCACTGTGAATACAGAATATGCAGTAACCCATTTAGCATGTACCGTCAAGCTGAGAGGCAAGTGGATTTATGTGGGCGATTTTGACAAAAAATTAATTCCAAGCTAAATAGACCACGGTATTAGTGCTTTGACTTTCCTGAAATAAAGCTAAAAGCTATTTTGAATTTGCTCACCTTAGCAGTTCTGAGTTAGCTCGACGTTAACTGTTAACACAGGGTATTTTAAAACTGCTTTTTCAATTCATCTCAAACGAATGCTTTTTCATCAGTTCTGCGTTCACAGTTTACGTTTAATTGCGAATTGACCAGGGTGCGATTCGACCGCTACCCAGGACCATTTTGATGTTCACGGGCGTTGACGACGTATTATCATGATATTCAAATGTTATTAAAAGTACCGATAAGTTACAATACCGCGATGGCGGTCAATTCGTACCAGTATAAAATTCTAATACAGGCGATTGGTCAATTCGAACCTTTGGTATAATTTCGTGGAAATTAATCTGCCTACGATCTTATTGGCAAATTTAAATCTAGTGCCAATCAGGATTTATGTTATCATTGATTTTTTAGCGTCTAATCTATTCTTTTCTTCCCAATTGCCTAATTTCGTATAATTTCATATACATAGCAATGAAGTTTCAATTCTTTTTTATTTGTTTTCGACGAAACGAAACACAGTACATTACATATATCGAAAAAAATAATTACACATATATCACATATAAAATGATTGAATATAACATAATATATTGATATTTTACCCCATATGAATACAGACCATGTTGGCGAAAGAAGTCAATTCCAGACAATGTTGTTCTATAATAGATTTAAAGTACCCGTAGAAGGAGGTGTAGCAAAAAAAAGAGAAAATTTTAAACAAATTGGACAGATCAATAGCCCCCCTCCCAGCCCGGATTATAGTTTGATTAAATCCGTTTCTTTTTTTTAATTGATATTATAAGTAAATATATACTTTCCTTTTTATTGCCTTTTTCCGGATCTTTGAGATGTCCAGTATATTTACTTCAACTGTAGAGTAAAATTTAAGCATATTGTCCCTCTGATACAATCAATTACTTATTAATATTACCATTTTGACATGGTGTATGTACCTATTACAATCAAAGCTTTATGGATCTGTGCAATAGATCATCCATATTCTCATATAACAAACAAGAGTTCCCTTTCATCAATTTTCGAATTACAATTACTCTACATTTAAAGATAGCCCTCCTATTGCACCTCATTTTTTCTATTTCATCACATTTTTTTGAATTTCTATATTCCCATATGGTTGACTTGCCACAAAGAAAGGTAATCAATTCAGATTTGCAATTTGTATCGTTTAAAAATATAACATCTGATTGTATAGGTTTTTCACACCATGTCCCAAAGTTTCTTGCTCATTCACATTGTAAAAATAAATGATATATATTTGCCTCAATTTCCCTGTCAAAAAGACTACAACAACTTAGCTTATCTTCGAACCAAAATTTTTATCGCCAGTGAGCAGAGCATTATGTAACACTGTCCACGTTAGTTCCATATTAGGTATATTCAAATTCCAAATTATCGTCCATTCAATTGTTTTTGTCAAATGGAACTTATTCCTCAGGTACTGTTCATGAGGGTCAAAAAGTTTAAACTCTGTTCTGATTGTAATTATTTTGTAAGTTCTTTTTGTTGTTAAATCATTTGATTCATTATACCTTTGGTCAAAATTCTTTCGTGTCAGGGATCCTGATTTTGAGTTAATATTTCATCCCAATTGATTGGAATATGTATTTATATATTCCTATGTGCTTACGAATTCTGATGCAGCAGCGTAGTAACAAAAAGAAAATTGATTAAAATTCGCAGAATCCCGAAAAATTATCCGCTTTGTATTTGTGGCTAGAAGCAAAATTCGCGGAAATGGTCATAGACATGGTAGATAGTCATTTCATCGTTAATAGGCACTTGAATTCGTGTAAGTATGAGGGTCTTGTGTGTGAAAGAATTCGTGCGAGTGTGTTTGCGAGAGAAAAGAGTCTGTGCGGGTGGAGAGAAGAGTGTGTGCAGGTGGTGAGAAAGATAGGAAGGTTGTGTGTGAGTGGCTTGTGAGAGTGGTTTTGCTCGGGTAGCGTGTGTGAGAGTGAGTACGCGCAGGCGGTGTGTGAGAGCAAGTGGGCGGTGTGTGAGAGTGTGCGGGTAGTAAGTTTTTTCGCTAATATTTCCCATTTTATTAGTCGATATTTCGATAATTTATTTAATAGAAAATAAAATTTGCTTTTCTAAAGTTAGTTTGAAACGATATATTAGTTCTCGAGGTATGAAGCAGAGTGCACAGAACAAAAGACCGAAAATAATAATGGATTATGGCATTTTGCAAAAGTTTTGAGAGTCTTCTGCTCATATTATCCAATTTGGGACTCGATATTTCGATCATTTATTTGCAAGAAAATAAAATTCACTTTTCAAAAATTAATTCAAAACAATTCTTACCTGTAGTAGTATTATAGTAATTCTGTCGTTTGCATTACTTTGACGACATCAGTGATTACTTATGTTTCGCTTTTGTTGGAGCTCAATTAACCCATGCTATCTGTTTCTCTGAGAATAGCGCAGAACCAATATTAGTCTTCGAGATATGGAGCAGAGAAAATTGAATAAATTGGTGAAGAATGATTGTATGAGGCACTTTTTGTTCGGATTTTAAAGTTTTTTGCTCATATTTCTTATTGTCGGGGTCGATATTTTGATCATTTGCTTGAAAGAAAACAAAATTAATTTTTAAAAATAGGTCCAAAACAATGCCGATATTACTGCTCAAGATATGGGGCAGAGAAAACAGAACAATTGCCATGAATTTTAGGAGCTTTTATTCATATTTCAGGGGTTTCAATCAAATAATCAAAATATCGAGACTTAAACGGGAGATAGATGCAAAAATCTCTCAAAAATCTATCAAAAATGCCATAATCATATATTATTTTCACTCTTTTGTTCCATTTTCTCTGCCCCATATCTAGGAAACTAATATAGGTACGCATTTTTCATTCTAACTTTTGAAACGAAAATTTCATTTCCTTTCAAATAAGTGATCGAAATATCGGCCCCTAAATGGGATATATGAGCGAAAAACCGGAACAGTAAATGTGTCAGTCAAACAATCTTTTCTCGCTCTTTCGGTCTATTGTCTCTGTTACACATCTCGAGAACTAATATCGCTTCGCTCTGTTTCAAACTAACGTAACGAATGGCTCGGCGAATTTTCGCAGATGCGACCCACGAAGACTTTCGCTCGAATTGAAATTGAGCTGTCCATTGATGTTTAGTTAAGTTAAAGGCCAAGGTGCCAAGTATATTGTCGTCTCTTGAATTAGCATGAAAACACTAATAAAAGTATAACCAGTCATATGTATAAACAACAATCCTAACAACTATCCTATTCAACTCACGCAAACAGCACTGCAAATTTTTTTATGTGACGATAAACAGGAAGATTTTCCATATTTATATTACACTTGATAGAATATGTCAAATCATAGCACTAACTTTCAAAAACTCTAGAAAGCGCCACTAAAAATTTGCTGTGAAAGCATGAGCCAGAGATATACTGCGCTTTAGAGGCTCGACGCGTCGGCGGCTACATCTCTGAAATATTTTCAGCACACGTGTTTTGTTAAGCTTGAGCCATTGATGGATCGCGCCGAGGAGGCGCGGTTTACCTGTGTCTCACGCTTAACAGAATAAAAAGGTGTTTAGAATATGCTATACAAAACATGGCTGGTTGAAATTTAGTGTTCGGAATACTACATATTTCAAGAAGTAAATATCGAGTGTCGAATTGATAATTACATTGTGTAGCTGTGGGTAATGTAGCTGGTCGTTTGTCATTTTAGTGGTTGTCAGCTGGGCCCTTTTTTAGAAGGAATGATTTTCAGTGAAAATGTTGTACTGTTGTTATTTTCTGCATCCATTCCATCCATCATGGTGATAATGTTAATGTGAAATGGTTTCAAAACTTATCCCAATTTTGTTCACGTTATTCTACGTGTACCCAAATCAGTCACCGGAGGTTTGTGAATACGGATTTTGCGAAAGACAGAAGAAAAAGGTGATTTATAATTTTTGGCCAGGAGCTCTTTTTTCCAAAATTATTTTCTCTTGAATTTTCTATGAAGAATAGTGAATTGATGTGGATGCTCAGTAACGCCTACAAAAAATAGAAAATGCCCCCTACCCAGGCCCTGGATGAAAGACGGTTAGATACAGCGACGGCGGCAGAATAAGCGAGAGGACGGAACTAGTATCACGAGAGGTCGCGCTCTATTATAAGGTTAAGCTGCATTCTCTTTTCCATGAAAAAGAGAATAGATCATTACAAACAATAAAATTAACACATGGTAATTTTACAACCTATTTGAACTATATTGGTATGGTAGTATGGTCAGGTGTCTATATATAAATATAGACACTTTCAAGTTTCCTGTCAGTAAAAATTTCCCCATTTTCCCCATTTTATCGGGAGGTGTCTATATATAAATATAGACACTTTCAAGTTTCCTATCAGTAAACATTTCCCCATTTTCCCCATTTTATCGGGGAGGTCTCGTATATATTGGGATCTATGATGTTATAGTTTTGTGCATGCTCGTTGGTGGAACAAACAAGCGTCTAACCACTGGCCACCGGACACTACGATGCAGTGGTCGTTTCATGACTTTCTATTGTCCTCTCCTTTTCACTTGGTGAGCGTGAGCCTGTGCTTTTATCGTTTGAATTAAAAACGTTCGGGCTTTTTACATTAGTTATAATTGTTTCGCAATTATGAGATCAGATTCTATAGGTCAAACTTCAGCCTGTCGTTTTTTGGAATAAAATTGGCAAGAATATATGCATATTTTATGTTGATGTGGTTTTGAACTGGCAATAAAAAAGAATGTTTTATTTTACCTATGTTCCATCAAACGGTTCGAAATTCGTACTCTTATGTTCGCCAGTGGGCGTGTGTGAGCCATAGCAACATTGAAAACAAAATTTTGTCGCTCGTCTTGTCCGTTGCGTTTGTATTCGTGGATGTAGCTGTTGGCTGGAAAATGGTCGTACGCAGTATGGTTATTATAATTTCGTAACTAAACGTTCGGAATAGGGGTATGCTTTTTGAGTTATCTCATGTCACTTTGATAGTGCAGTGTTGTCCAGTTTAACTAAAATCAGAAATAATGGAATATCGTCAGAGTAGCCGCTCTCCCACCCGAAGGTCCCCAACACGAAATTCTGGATCATACAATATGGACAGAAATGCAATAATCTCAAAATTGAGGGCTGATCTAACTCACTGCAGAAAATCCTTACAGGATGCTATGGATAATGCATCCCTAAAGGACTCCAAAATAGACCAACTGAAAATAACAATATCATCATTTGAAAAAGATCTTGACATGCGTAACCAAGAAAAGGCAGAATGTGAACAGACAATTTTGATGTTACAGCAAAAGCAACAGAAAGACACAGAAAACCACTTGGTTTCAGAGGAAGAAATTCGAGAACTTCGCAAGGATAATTCACGTCTTACTCTTCGAAATAAGAAGTTGGATGATGAGGTATCAACTCTTCAAGCCATTATGAATGATAGCCGCTATACGAACCAGGAGCACAGTGCAGCTTTGAAAAATGAATTATCTCGAAAGGATGAAGCTTTATCAGCACTACGCAGAGATTGCGAGTCATTGCAGAAAGAGAATGAATCATTCCAATCACGAATACAAGAATATGAATCTGAACATGATAAAGTAAGGCTAGAAAAGGAAGCATTAAAAAAGGAGTTGAGTGATTTGAAATCTCATTTAAATTTTCTAGAGAATGAAGTCAAAGAATCCAGAGTTAATTTAATTCAAGCAAAGTCAAATAATGATGCAATGAAAAATGAATATGAAACTGTTAAAAATACTAAAAATGAAGAACTGCTTGGAGTACAATCAGACTTTCATAATGCTGTTAAAGAAGTAACTTCACTTTCTGAGAAGCTCAATAAAGCTCAAAGTGAAGTAGTAGAATATCAAGAAAAGTTCAAATCAACCAGTGAACTGTTGGAATCAACTCAAAAACAAATGTCTGACTTGAATGAAGCACTTAGCAAGAGGGAAAACACAGTTCTTGAACTCGAGGGAAATCTACTCCAAGCTCAGGAAGAAGTTCGAAAGTCATCAGATGAAACGTTCCGGAGAAATAAAGCTGTTCAACTTCTAGAAATGAACTTGGAAAAGAGTAAGAATATGTATAAAGATCAAATGGAAGAAAATGGTAAATTACAAGCGAGACTGCAAGCTTTTCAAATCACTTCTGAAAGCGAAAAAGATATTCTTGGGAGTGAAGTTGCTCGCAAAGATGAACAGCTTCATAGGATGAAATTGGAACAAATGTCCTTAGAGGACAAACTGAAAAATCTTGATGATAAATATACAACCAATGAGAAATTGAAATCACAGCTGCAAAATCAACATTCTGTAGCATTGGGTGAAATTCATGCTCGGGATGATACAATACGAGACTTGCAAGCTCAGCTTAAAAACATTCAGAAACTTCATGTGGAGGCAGAAGGAGAAGGTGTCTCATTAAAAGATGCAATAAAACAGCAGGAGATTGAAGTAAAGCACATGAAAGATGCAGCTGATGCTGCTAACAAAACAATTGAACTCAAGAATGAAATAATTCAAGAACAGAGAAAAGATATCGGAAACTTACAATCACAACAAAAAGAACTTGTGAGAAGACTTTCAAATCGAGACGAGATGTTGCATAAAGTAACTGTGGAAGCAACCAAGCTTAAAGATAAATACAGGTCTATGGTAAATACATCAGAACAAAATTCTGACACAATTAGAATTTTAGAAGATGAACTTGCTAAAGCCCGAGTTGATTTCAATGAAACACAGAGGTTTACTGACGAAGAAGTATTGAAACGTGAGCAATTGATAGCAGAGCTTGAGAGAGATTTGCAAACTCAACAGCAAAGATATCAAGCCTGCTATCAGGAACTACTGAAGCAGGAGGAAACAGTAGCTAGACTACGGGAAGATGCAGCCAAACGATCCGAAAAAATTTTGGCAGACAGCAAGGAATTGACAAATTTGCGAGAATACAAGCACAAAATGGAATTGGATTCTGTGGTTCTTGCAGAGAAGCATAAAACAGCTCAAGAAGAAGTATCAAGTAAAGATCAACAGATTTTAAAATTCAAGAATGAGTTAAATACACTGCGAGAAAGACATGATGGCATGCAAGAGGAAGTTCAGATGCATGAAAATGAAATAGACAAGCTCAATGCTAATGTTCGGCAACTGACTTCTGAGAACAGAGACTTGAAAAATTCGAATGACCAGAAATATGCACAAGCAAAACAAGATAAAAGTGATATTTTGGATTTGAAGAAGAAATTAGCCAATTGTGAGCAGGAACTCAGAGTTCAGACCAAATCCTGTGAACACCTAAGGCAAGAACTTGAAACGACCAAACGCGACCTTCTTGCTGATGCCAAAACATCTCAAGATGAGACTGAAAAAGTAAGTCAAGAACTACACAATCTCCAAATTGCTCTGAAAGATTCTGAATATGAAGCTGAAACTAGCAAACAACAGCTGGAGAGAGTGCAACACGAACTTGATGATGCAAGAAGAGATCATCAGAATGCACTTGAAGAAATTGTGAAATATGAAGATACTGTCAGACAAAAGGAAGACGAGGCATGTGGCATGAATAGACAAATTTCAAATGCTGAAGAGGAGGCAACAAGTCTTAAAATTGCACTTGAGAATGTAACACAGCAGTTGAATGCTATTAGAGGTAAATATGAAGAAACCATCAGTAAACTGAATGACACTGAAAAAGATCTTCAAGGGATCGAATGGCGTCTTGAATTAGCTTCTTCCGAGGTTGGCCAGAAAGATGATCTGATAAATAGGTTGAAGGCTGATTTGACTAATGTACAAGAAGAAAACAATGAAAAGAGACAACAGGTATCGACATGTGAAGATGTCATAGAACAGTTAACAATCGAGTTGCAAAAAACTCAGGATGACATGCATGCAATCAAACAAGAGTTGGAACTTCATGACGATACCTCAGCAAATTTGAAAAGACGATTAGCAAACAAGCAGGATGAGTTATTACGAGCTGAAGAAGAGATTCACAAAGTTCGCATTGAAATGGAGGATTATCAGTCTACTCACTTTCACCATAATGAAGGTGTTGCTGAGAAGCAAGAAAAAATAAATTGCATGGAAAGAGAAATTGCTGATCTCCAAGAAGAAATTGCTGAGAAGCAGCAGCAGATTGAAGATCACAGCAAAACAGCTCATGAATTGAAAGCTCAAGTGTCAGCAATGAATGAACAAAAAAGCACTTCGGCAGATGAAATCAAGAGATTGGAAAAGAGTCTTGATGAATTACAAAAACAAATTGACAAAGATGAACAAAAGTGGAAAGATGAAAAAGATGATGAAAGTGCAAAAGTCTCTGCTGTATCAAGGCAACTCAATCAAGAAAAAATGGCCAATGAGCGTTACAGACAAGAAATAGCACAGAGAGATTCCCTCATTGATAAAATGAAAAGTGAAGCTGCTTCCTGTCGTGAGAGTGTTGGGAGAAAAAACAATGAAATAGAAGCTCTGGAAGAAAACTGCAATCAATTGAGGGTTCAGCTTGATAGAATGACAAGAGATAAAGAAGATCTTGAATCTCAGAAACAAGAACAATCTAAAGAAATAGAGGTTTTGGTTCGTAGTTTAGAAGAAACCAGAGCAAGATATAGGAACTGTGCTCAAGAACTTGCTCATCACGAAGAAAAGGTCATTTTAATGGAGCAGAGTTTGGCATCAACTCAGGAAGATCTAGCAGACAAGGTAACTCAACTGGCACAGGCAGAGAATCTGATAAAAAGACTAAAAGCTGAACTAAAACAGAAGCGAGAAAACTGCAAAGTGGCCACTGAAGCTAGTGAAGAAAAGGATAGAACTATTAACAAGTTAAAATTGGATTTGGAAGAAGCCAAACAAGTCCAAACTAGCAGCACGGAGGAAAATTTGAGGCAACAGGATGCCGCTCGACGCTTAGAGGAAGATGCAGTAGATGCAAAAGCCCGGTTACGAAATCTTCAACACCAAGTTAAAGAAAAAGATTCCGCATATAGAACACTTCAACTTTCTCTCGAATGTGAAAAGAAACATAAGCAAGAATTATCTGATGAGGTTTTGAAATTAAAAAGTCAAATGTCAGATCTTCGCTCATCGTCTGATGGTATTGAACGTCAGAAGTGTGACACACAACAAAAATTGAGAGATTCTCAGAATCATGTTATCAGACTTCAAGACGCACTGAGTGAAGCCGAACACAAGCTCAAAATGGCAAAGGAATCTATACAAGAGAAGGAATTTGTTCTCAATGAGCAAACCTGTGAGATGGAAGCTATGAAAATGCAAAATAAACTTCATGCAAAAGAAGTGGAAAGATATGAAGAAAGCATGACCACTTTACAAAAAGATTTAGAAGCCAGTCAAGATCAATACAAGGACTGTCATCGACAGTTTTTGGAAGTAACACAAAAGTTGCACGATCTCAACATGCAAGTATCAACTGCAGAAGGAACACAAAAAGAATCTTTAGATCAATTGGGTCAAAGTTGTAAGAAAAATGCTTCTTTAAAGGCCGAGTTGCAAAAGGTTTGGCTTGATAACCAGTCTCTAGCACAGGAAGTGGCAGTTTATGAGGAAAAGTTACAAAAACTCAGGGCTGAACTCAAGAAAGTTAACAGTCTTCATAAACAATTGGAAAAGGAGGCATCAAAATACGAAGAATTGTTGAAAGAGCTCAACGAAGAGCTATCCATAACACTGGAAAAGCATAAACAAGCTGTGTGTGAACTAGCAAAGAAGGAAGAACAACTAGTTGTTATCAAAGTTGAGTTTTCCACTTTGCAAGATAAGTTTCATAAATATGCACAGGAAAATGCTTCTCTCAAATCAAATTTAGATATTCTCCATGAAAGGCATGCTCTTGCAAGCCATGAAGCAGAAGGCCTTGGTAAATCTCTTGAAGAAGCAAGGGAAAACAATTCAAAACTGAGAAGTGAAAGTGAGACGGTTGTTGAAAATGTTAATTCCTGGGTGCGAGAGCAAAAACAGACTAACGAGAGACTTGCAGCTCGATTACATGAACAGACAAGAGATCTTGCTCATGTGACTAGTGAAAGAGATCAATTGCAGAAACTTTCAAGGGAACTTGAAGACGAAGTTTCTAGATTGAAATCTTCAGTCACAAATCTCAGTGCAGATGCGGACAAGAGTAAAGCACTGCAAAGACATTCTGGAGAACAGCAAGCGTTCATAAAACAACTCAGAGACAGGCTCGCAGAATGCGAAAAAGATCAAGAAAACATCATAGCAGAAAAAAATAATGCATTGGATGATTTACATCGACGATTGAAGCAGAACGTCGATTCGATTCAACAATTAAATCAGCAACTCAATAACTTGAACAAAGAAAATGTGCGACAGAGAAATATTGTTGAACAAGAAGTTGCAGCAAGAAGAACATTAGAGTCACAGATTGAGAGAAAAGAACAAACTATTTTTCAACTTCAAGCTCAATTAGAAGCTCGAAATATATCTAATACATCACCTGCTAATGATCGTATGTTTGATAGGGGAATGTATGGAAGTTTTCTTCAGCGATGACTCCTGTAAAAATTTTTGTAGAGATATATTATTATCAGTTCAAAAACTTATTGCAAGTCGCTTTTTTTAGTTATCATTCTATAATGGGTTCTCATGGTGTTACCTATGAGTGCCACATTCCTGACAAAATTAAATCTTTGGCAAATTGTGTGGGTAGTCTATGGAGCAAATCCACAATGTATTGCTATTGAATGAGTAATGCTTGAAAATTTAAAAAATAATTTTTAAAATTATGAGCTGTGGCATATTCTTTATTTAAAATCGACTTTTTTTTTAGTATTTGTAAATACCCTTAAGATATCTGACATTATGTTGCCATGCCTGGGGGATCAAATTGGTCATCTCTATTACGGTATTCCGCAAATGGCCAGCATTTACCATATCTTTTGCTATAAGAGTGTCTTGTAGCTACCAAACTGTAGAAAAAAGGTTCAAAATCATCAATACTGCTATGAAATAGCAGTGTTGATGATTTTGAAGCTTTTTTGTCCATCCGAAAAACATATGAAATAGGCATTTCAGAAATCTAAATCAAAAAATTTTGCCACCCTGTATATAGTTATTGTAAACATTCATCAAGAAATATTTCTTGCTACACCAAGTTCAAATGTAAAATTGTGATTATTGATTTGCTAAAATCAAATTATTTTACAGATTTATATGAGCAAATTTCAGGTAGACGTTCCGTGTAACGATTTCCCAATGTGTTCAATCCTGCGAACCTAAATTTCTTTTTAGTACATACAGACCAAGTAAAAGACAGTGTAGCAAAGGATTGTCAATGTCTAAATAGTAAAGTGGTTATTCTAAGCAAAAAAAATTTATTTCGACAAGCTAATGTATACATATTTTTCTGTAAATATCTTCTGATGCATTTAGAGAAAAAATCAGGGTTTTGAAATGTTTTACTAAAATCATGACATTTTATTGTTCGAATGAAATCAAAAATAAAAATATTTTTCTGTCTATGTAGACAATTTTTATAACGTTGAAAAATATATTTGCTGCTATGTGTATTTTTGTATTTTATTTAGTCCTGAAATCCACGGTACTTTATTACTACTAATCCAAAATGACATACACTGTATTTATGCAATTTTGCATTCACAGATTTTACTTTTTTCATATATAATCTACCTTTCAATATAACTTATTTTTTTTCTTTTTGCACTGTAAAGATAACAACATTTTTGAATATTTTATACCACCTTTTCCTATTATCGCTATTTAATCAGTTAGATTCGACAATGAAGAAAATTTGGGCTCAATCTTGACCAGTTGCGCAAATAACTTTCCTCAAATTTCTCCCCCTTTCTTTCTCTTGCATAATTGACACTATATGAGCATTATTCCTAATTCCTGGCTTTCATAGATACCAATTTAAAATAAAAATTTGTCAAGCAAGCGTCACACATTGCTAAATCCCTGGTGGAGGGTAGTCTTCATGTACCGGTAAATATCGGAGTGCTCTAAAATTCTTATAGAAATCTATATCATTTTAATTATTCCAAGTTGACTCATTTTGCAGTAGAATCATGATATATGCCAAATTTTAAAATTTGACATAGATCATCATTTTGCTGCGCAGCTTATGGTATCAGGAATATTCTATAAACTATATGAATTTCAACTCCCGGTTAAGACCCGTTAGGATGAATACACCCCATAAATCATTATTGGACATAATTTAGCTAATGCAGCGATAATGTGTCTTTGTCATGTTTATTTATCATGCTCAACCAAGTGAAAATTTCTAATTATTGATGATACATTTGCTTTGCTTTTAAACACAACTCTCTTTTTACCTTCCTAATTGTCAAACTCAAAAGTATTTATGCATAGAGCGTTGAAACCAATTTTGGTAGATGATAAGAAACTGTGTAATTTTTGTTCTATCATTGCTTTTTATATTAGTCTAGTGCTATTTCAATTCCATGGTAAACTTGCACTGTAGTTTTCTTATATAATGCTAATATAGATATTTTGTGTATTTCGTTTTGTGTTGTCATATAAACTGTATTTTTATTTAGATCATGGATAAAAATGCTTAAAATCCTTTTTAATCTAAAAGTTAATAGAAATTAAAAACTATGTCTGAGGATCTTTTGAGAGAACCTCTCCCTGAACCATGGACATTTGGAGTTGCAAATGATGGCAGAGTTTTCTTTATAAAGTGAGTATTAATTTGTTCTAGTTCATGTAAGCTTTATAAGAAGAGAATTATAGCAAAGGTACATGATTTCTTGAGTCATCCCAAAATCCTAACCCCTTAACAGTGATGTAAATAAGTTAGAAACATGATAAAACAAAACATTTATGTAGGTCAAATTCCTTCAGACCCGTCTAAAACCTGTTTTTTTCAATATTCCAGGCAGAATATTTTGTGTTTGTACAGGCTTGCAAATTCGCTGTATTACAAGTTTCTAGAATCTCGTAATGCTCTTTTGAAGACATGATAAGCTTTTAAATATTCATGAATATTATGAGATATTGATGCCTCGGGGTTCCTTTTGCCTATTTCTTCAGTAATTCAATATTAATTCCTTCTAATCTAATATATTATAGGAAATTTTTAGAATTTTGCAAATCACAGAAGAATTGCGAGCTTTTCATGGAAAACTACATAAGTTGACTTTTAATTGTATCGGATTCCTGTCGGTGCCAGGAAAGTTTCTGAACCACCCTATTTTATCTATCTGATTCCTTTTCCCAGAGATCTGAAAATTCTTACAAAATTATCTGCCTTTTTTTTCAAAGTGATGATGAAAAGAGAACAACATGGTTGCATCCTGATACTGGAGAACCAGTTAGGAGTGGACTGAGATCAAGACCAGGTATATTTGATCCACATTTATAACGTAGCCTATATCATATTATAAGAAAATACTTAACCCATTCATTGCAAAGTTGGGTAGGTCCTTCGATTCAAAACTATTCATATCGCACTGGATGTTTGGTTTCCAAGCCCTTGATATGGAGTATTTCTATAAGAAACCAACAAAGTAACATTCTAATATTATAGAAATGATTTGTTATGAAATATTGGTAATTTTGGCATTCTATCTGTTTGAGCCCATCATATGAGATCAAATGTAGTTGAGATTGTGCATCATGAGTCATGTCAAATTATACTGCATAGATTTCAATAAAATGATCTGCATCCGATGGATTACTGTAAGATGAAACATTCCCTGATGTTTTGAACGAGAGATCAATTTTTTTTGTAAAATACCAGCTAGATCAAATCATTTAACGTCTCAATATTTTTCAGATTTACCAAAGGGATGGGAAGAAGGATTCACAGAGAAAGGGGCTTCATATTATATCAAGTATGTCACCAACTTTTATTTTTATCGTCTTGTTTGGAAAAGATATGCGAAATAGTAAATAATGAAAGTTATCATCTTGTTTTGGAAGATAATATGTATTATTTGATGTCAATAGTAAATAAGGAAAGTTTTTATTTATTTTTTATATACGGTACGTGCCTTTTTCTGAAGAATTTTTGATTCACTGGGGTAGTTTCAGCTTTGAAGGAAAAATGAGCTGCTATGAGAGAACTATAAACGTAAAACAAATTGCTCGATCAATCAGGTCTGCATTAAGCAAACAGGTAGAAGAAAGAAGCTCATCAGTAACTACTCTTATTTAAAGCATGAGATTATGTAATTAGGAAAGAGGAAACATTTTTTTCATTATATCAAGATTGCATTGCTGTTTTGTTAGAGTCTGCCCAGTCAGGAACATGTGGAGTGAAATGAATGTTTGGAGTGAAGTATGAGTCCCTGATGCGTTGCGCCAACAAGGCGCGGGCCATCTGTGACTTATACTTAACAAAATAATCTTTCTGACTGAGTGGTAGTGTTGGTTATTAAATGTTCAAGCTCTGTATCCAGATCAATGGCTTTGTGTCATCGCTATGCCATTGTTATCATGTCTATTGTGTTAACTTGGTTACAATAAAGCATTGTATCTATGCCCCAGAATCTTTTGATAATATGTGAATGAAATATTTTACAAAGACGCTAGAAAATTATCACGATAGCGTGCTATGAATAGTTTCTAATTTATTTTAGATACCGGCATTCTCATATTTTTTTATTAAAATTCACTCAAAGCAAGGCCGGAAGCAGCTTCAAAAGGGAACTAACCAAGAGCCACTAAGTAGCAAATAGGGTCCAAAATATTTGATTCGATTCAGAATATTCGTATCATCGATTTCTGCAACAATTCGAAATCAACAATATGACAATTTTAAATATTTTTCATAAATAAGTTTGAACTTTCACTCAAGTTATAAGCTGATAAAAGAATGTGTTTGCTTATAATATGACTTCAATTCGAATGTTCGATTCGATTCGGGAAAATTATTCGATTTGATTCTAAAATCAAAGTATATTCTGTTTTGGCCACCCCTAGTAGCAAAGAGCTACTAAAAGATGTAGTACCGATATAGCAACTGCACTTCAGTTTTATGCACTATTTATGGATATGGCTGACCACCAGAAAAAAATTGGTCACATTAAATACTTCTTTTTAAATATGATTGAATAAATGTATATGAATGTTCTTGTCCACATAATGTGTTTGCACAATCTACCTAGTACCGTACTTGTGGTATGTCATATTGCCAATGTTAAATATTAACATGATCATTGAAATGATCATCGGAGGAAATGGAAATCTTCTCATACGCGGAAGGTATATATCTGCCAACCTTCTCACCTGTTCATCATAGTTTCCTCTGTGGGCTGTGGTTCATGATATGCTTGACCAATTCTTTTGTCAACTTCGGTGATGGACTCTTGAATAAACACATTCATTCACTGGAATGCCACCGGCACTAAACAAACAAAGCGTACTTTCCCATCATAAAATCTAGAAAACTTGACAATTACATAATATATTCTCATGTTAAGTTTAGCCACACAACGTTACATACTATAATATGATGGTATTGGGGCGCTGCTATGTCAGCTCAAAATAATTCAGTGTAACAAAATCTTTACTTGTATATCCAAACATATTTTTCATCACACTTTCCCTAATTTGGATCAAAGTTGAGGTACATGTAATAACCGTAACGTGGATGTATCGGCTAAAATATGGTATCGATTGTGTTGAATATAGGAAAATGGTTATATACTTCGTAGATATAGTTTGTTGCGATCTTTCTCGGAGTATAAAACAAAAAAAAGCCCCCGGAATCTCCCAACGCCGTGTATTATTATTATTATTTCGCATGTCCCAAAATTGGAATTTTTTGTCAAGCATGTGCCACAGATAGACCGCATCTTATCGACTTCATATTTGACAAAGAATGATTTCGCAAAGTTTTTCCAGATAGGTTTTTAATAGGTAATCCGCAAATGGAAATAAATTATAGACATAAAATCCTTTTGACATTGAAAGGTGGAAACGGCTCGACAACAAAATAATGATATTACCTATGACTTTTTTCATTACCACATTAATAAATCCAATCCGATTCGTCAACTCGAACTTAGGATTTCATTATTTTTCGTCGGTGATGAAGTCCATGATGAGGACTGTTGAATCCGTATTTCCGTAAGTTTACAATAAACTGTAACATGGAAAAGAAAATTTTGACGAATTGAATTGTCTATCACTGGGTGGCAATGCTGTTCTATTTTTTTGATCTTGCCCGTAGGCTAATAGGGTGTGTAATTTAACTTCATAGATAATTGAGATCGGCGTATTTCAATAAGTCTTGTTTATATACTTTAATTCCAAAAGTTTACTCCCAAAATGCCTGTAAGGTGGTTCCTGAGACAGAGCTAAATACGTACAAAAAATACGTGTGAAGACATGAAAGGGTTTACATGGAGCGAATCAGCAACAAACATATGCATGAACTAAGATTACGAAATTGTCTGGGATTAGGTCATCATTTTTCTACTTTCGGAATCACAGTACTATGGAAATCTAGTGATCCAGATCCCTAATAACGGGGACCCGACCCCTTTGGTCAACAGTTTTTTGGTCGTCGTTGAAGCGATTTTCCTTTCCGGCGATTAGCGACAAAATTATATCATAGAAAATATTTTGAAGCTAAAATTGTGCCCTGTTTCACAGTCCCTTTTGGTCGAGGAGTTGGGCCGTCCGCGCCCCTGCATATTCACATGAATTTATTTTCAGATCGATTGTGTAACATTTAACAATATGGAAACCTTCCCTAGTTTCACAATCACCTGAGCATGTGAAATATCTAGAAAATGAACAATTGAATCTTATGCATTTTTTCATAAAATACAGGCAATTTAGAATATAGATTGTTGATTTCCATTAGCTGTAAAATCATTACTATTTTATTAAAATGGATAGTTGGACATCAGTTGGGCCAATTCGATGTCCATCAAGTTCGATTTATTCATTTCCACAGGGGGAATGGATAACAAACAATTGATCTATTAACAAAATGATTTTATTCGCATACCTATTAGTACAATTTAATGGTAACATTTCTAATATTTTCTGCGCTTAGGTAATGACCTTAATGAACAAATATCACTCTCAACCAGGGCCACATGAAATCTGCGTCTGTGTCCCGACTTGGAAAGGTATTCAACGTTGTTTGCCCCAATAAAATCAACATCAACAGTAGAATCTTAGAACGATTCATTGTGGCAATGATTCTCGAGGCGTAGCTAGGTATATACAAACAATCACAGTTCCGCTCAACATTTGTATACACCTGTCAACCTGTGGTGTTGGTGGCGAATATGCGTATTTGCTCGAGGAGATGATTATATTATTCATATACTATTTATGGAGATATTTCAGCACGAAATTTCAGAAGATGACAAATTATAAAATATAATAATCTTTGGATTGGAATTTAATTTGCGTTGAAAACGTATTTAAAACTTTTCAATTCTGCCAAAACTTTTTTAAAAAATAGGTGTCAGGTCAATAGATGTCATCAATATATCATTATGACCATGGGGTACATGGCTGAGATTGGCGCCGTTCATATGTGATTCAAACTAAAAAAATAAAATTTAGCATTGGATTGCATTTTTCTTTTATATGGACATCGACGCGATCCATCAGTGATACATACTCAGCAAAATATATTTTGACCAATATTTATCCGATTGGGATATGTCCTCCCAAAATTTCTGTACATACTTGCATCATGCATGTAATATTGTCGGTATCATACTGCATGCCTCAAGTGAGCCATGCCCGACTGTTTGTGGATGTTTTCAAACGTAACTAAATGCGAACTTCGGAGTTTATTATTTTGTCCGACAGTGTCTTCACGCGGCTCATTCTAATGCTAGTTTGCCTAGTCAAGTTCATCTGACCGTGGCCGAACGTTTCCGACTTGGCGTGATGATTAGTGGTCGGTGATCCAGTGAAAAAATTTATTGCGTATATTCGATAGTTAACGACATTTTTCATTAAGTAAGGTTCAATTGAGGGATTATCAAGTACAAATGTTTGCAGACATTCTCGAGAGCAAGGCTATTATTGTGCGATTTATAACGGATAAAGATATTTCTTCGTAAAAAAATTTCCCTCTGGCGAATAGCGAACGACAATTTAGACAAAGCATTGCAATTTTACTTCCATTTCACAGTAATTTAGTTAGGTCTTGTCACTTCCTTGGGCTACGTATCCATGTGAATCTCTCAATCAGGCATCGACGGCGAATGGGGACTCATTGCCTAAATCGGAAATTTGTTTCCTTCTCAGGATCTGCCCGAGAATTTTAATACTGGAAATACAATAAAAGCGTAATGTAATTTATGGGATTTATAATGGTGATTTACAATGTTTTGATCGCTCAACTCCAATACTAACAATGGCTTGGCCTGCGTGCTTTTAAGCTGCAGTGGAATGTAAAGGATTTTTATATCTGGTGTGAGAGGTTGGTGAGTAGGTTCAACTAAGGTTCCAGTCCCAGCATTCAATATGCTGTAGTGCTATCGCAATGTGGTATAAATTTTAGTTTTTGTTAACCACATGCGTTAGAAACCTGTGCCCAAAACTTGGACGTGAATTGAGCATTTAGCGAAAGGGCACACCCAATAAATCGTCATTACAAGACTATATATATATATACCCTGTCAAATATGTTTTGCCAGGTGCCAGTCACTGATGAATCGCTCTTCAGTGTTTGACAATGTAAAAATTAGTCACGAGAACTGACTTAAGCGTAGACGAGATAGAATTGTTCATTACTTTCTGTGAGGATTAGAATCTAGATGCCTTCTAAATGCGTTTTTAAACATGTTTCTGTTCTTACCAAATAAATCTTTTTTACTTTCCGTAATGTTAGCATTAATGTCTAGGCTATCGACTTCCACTCGAAAATATTCTACCAAGCATTTTATTTGAAGAATGAATCACTGAAAAACGCCCATTTGTGGCTCATACTAGACAAAACAGAGTTTCTGATTGGTCAAATTGCATAAAAAATCTTGACTATTTGTTAATTATGTCAATTCCATGAAAAATGAAAAACATTGCCTGCGACCAAACGTGAAACGAATATGCTTGACTTGCGAGTATCTAAAATTATATTATTTCGTTAAAATATTAAAATATATCCAGTCTGAATGCGAATGGGGCTATGCGATCCTAGAATTAAATAGCATTGGGACTTCCTATACCCTTTCATGACTATCTGAAACACAGTTCTATTTTTCATAATTAATTTCTAATCTGGGATTTTTGAATGATCGCGCCGCGGTTCGCAGTCATTTGTGGCTCATATATGTCTGATGGAAAAAAATTGCTGTCCACAGGCGCCCTATCCATTCGTTTTCTAAATACCGCACGTTTTGCTGCCTGAAACTTGTCTATCGAATATAAGCCATATATAGGCATGGAGCACTCTTACCATATTCAAACTTAGTTACGGTTACGTCACTTGTTTCATTCATGGTTTGTCTAAACATCTCCCAGTCTGAAATATTGTTTGGTCAAGCATGAGCCACAGATGAACCGCGCCTCCCGAGTGTGATCAAAGAATTTCAAACTGTAATGTTCGCCCGATCAGAAATTATATTTTGTCAAGCATGAGCCTCAGATGGCGCGATCCATCAGTGACCCATCTAAACAAAGAGCACACAAAGTTTTCCTTGAGCGATAATTGAGAATCTACAGACCTAGCTTTTACCTACGCTAAAGTGCGACGAAAGAATGATGGAAACGCCCATTTCCTAACTCGAAAACATAACCAGACATGATAAAACGCGAGGTGTGTGCAATGGTGATTAGACGTTAATAATAACTCGACGACAAATCTCGTTAACGTAAGCTTATTCAGCCTTGGGCAAAGTTATGGCAACGGGATTGTTAATAAGCTTCCATGAATAGTACTGAATAGTACCTTCTGGCCGGACCAGACCAATAAACGGGAAGCAGTCAGTCTATTTCAATAACGTTGTTGAAATACTTTTATTTAAGAGAACTTTGATTCTCACGATCGCGTATATTGTACAAGGAGTTAATTTTTGAAGATTTCCAAAATTTTAGTCATAGGATCACACGCTGATAGTCAATTTTAAAAATGATGGTTTACTTTTAATGTTTCTTCGCAATGCCGAATATCTTGCCATCGTGTATCGATGGCCCTTGTATGATAAAACTAAATTTGAATTTGATTTGACTAATTTCATTGATGACCCATGTATGATAAAACTAAATTTGAATTTGATTTGACCAATTTCATCAACAAGACCTATCGACCAACCATAACTTTTCATTTTCATTAGTCCTGAGCCATACAATGCTTCAAGCTCTCAACGGCCTGATCCCTTAGTGACTCCTACTTAACAAAACTTGTTTGGAAAAAATATTTCTGACAGAATTGGACTTGTGTTGTGGGATTGTACTTGGCCTAATTTTATTCTCTTATCGTTGCCTCAGTACGGGACAAAACAAGATTGTGGAATGAAACATAAATCAGATTGAAATATCTCGTTTATCTATCTTGTGCCATCAATGGCTTTCACTCTGTTGACAGTGATTATCCTATGGACTTATGGATAAAGAGAACAGGAGGAAATTAGCGTAACATTGTCAACAAAAAAGTTATTAATCCTGTGAATATTGCTGTGGACATCTGTGCCTATTGTCCGATCAGGCCTTTGATAGTAACAGTTAAAGTGGCATTCTTGTGGGATTTATGGATTGTTTTGTACATTTCCAGTCATAAATAGGTGTGGACCTTTTTCGAATGATGGAATAGAATTGAGTGAAGTCGAATATTTATTATTGTGTCTATTGAGTCAATAGAGAGTAGTTGGCACTAGCGATTGTAAATACTATGTGTCAGTTAGATTAGGTATTTTAAATCATGTTTCAGAAGTTTTAGCATGCTTAATACTATCCCCATTGCTCTTGATAGACTGGTCAGAAATTTTATTTTAATGAACAACAGATGGATTAGTGCCTGTGTGACGCCATTCATTGATGGCTCTCGCTTACCTTCGTTTCTTATGAACTTATGACTGGCTATTCACCATAGAGAAAGTTTTATTTTGTTGAGCATGAGCCACATATGCCCAAAGGCACAGCGGCACAATCCATCAGTGACTCAAACTTAACAAAAGATGTCTGGTGAACTTTTTCCAATTCAGTTGTGTTCTTGTATACACATGTGCCGTAATAACTATTAAATTCTGTCTTCAAGTTTTGTATTAAATGTTGACGTTGAATACACAAAGTTCAATGAGTATTAAGCAGTTAAAGAGTACAATCAAGTCAAGTGTTGAGTTGAATGAGTCCATGTTTGAATACCTTGATATTGTCTGACAACCTTCAAGTAGGCCTGAATAAAGAAATTTATACTGTCACACATAATATTTCCCGGCACTGAGCAATCTTAATATCATTGGAATGATTTTTTTCTTAGTAAGGCAATATCCTGTGTGAATTATATGTATCAGCAACAGTGATTCAAGGCCATGGAATTAAGTATTAGAGAATATTGAAGGATATTAACAGATTAAAGGATAATTAAATAGCAAGTATTCAGATGTATCAACCTATTTATCTAGGCTGTAGGCTGTACACTAGGATTTCAGACCATATTTATTATTCGCCATTTTTTGAGTCATTTTCCAGCAAAATCAGTGCAGCAATTGAAAAATGGGTTGATTGGGGGCATTTTGAAAACAACTTTTCAAATTGTTTTACCGGTAATTGGAATTATAGAACGACCAACTGTTTAGACCAGTGGTTCCTTCATATACTCCACCTCACTATTGATGGCACATACTTTATCAAGCCATTTATGACAAAATTTTGATGTTTGGGAACATTTGTTTAGCAGTTGCACATTCGTTTAAGACCAATAATGTGAACTGTTTTCTAATAAATGCCCAATATTTAATTAAACCTTCTATGAACTAATAAAGGAGTCAATTTGATTTCAACAACAAAGTTGATGTAATTAAAATAATTAATTAACTTCGTTAATTATGTTACTTATATTGATCATTGAGTTTTGACAGCAGATATCATCCTATCCTATCTTTTTTAACTCCTAAAGCTTCAATTTGTCTTTCAACCAATCCACATTTATGTCATTATAAATGCATCATAATCATAGTATAAATGATATCTGCATATAAGAATTCCACTACAAAACAAAGAAATTTTTAAATGAGCCATGGGCTTGTTTTGTACAGAACAACCTTTTCATTTCAACCAATATAATAACATGAATAGGTATATTTAACAGTGCTTAAAGTCATCAATCTAAGTTGAAAAGTTTGCTTTGGAAAATGTAGTGGTCGAGTAATTTTGTTTTCGGTAAACATGCAGAAAATAACATTTATCAATTTCATGCCGTTTAGAATCAATGTAGGTTGTTGTTAAGTATTGTCTGGAGGGTCTATAGAAGATATGCTTATTGTTTAGTGCCATAATATTTTTATCTGGTATTGGCCACAGATGGTCTGTCCCTGCATAGTGGATCCTATTAGTGCTCCATGCATGACTAAAAGGATAAGTTAGACTTATTACCAAGCCATATTCATACTAAACAGGTCTATTGATAGATGTAATTGTCTTCTCGTACACAGTATATTTAATGCGAGTATGGTATTAATAAACAAAATTTAGTTTAGATAACTTCTCCAATTGAAAAGCGTGGTTGATGTTTGTGTGTTCATATTTCTGAAAAATAAAAGATACTATTTATAATTTTAAGGCATATCGAATCATTTGTCCAACATTACAGACAATATAATTACTTATAATTATCATTAATAAGCGTCATGAAAACGATGTTATCTTGTCATCACTTCAATATTAATTTCTTATCGCACTAGCTAAACACAGATATTTATTTACATTCAAAAGGACACTCTCTGTGTATTCTGCCAAATGTCTGTCTCCTTTGTTCAAACAATAGATTTGGTTTGAATGGATCGTTCTTACTCTATTCAAGAGAAATGTTTTGAAATTTAACGGACAGTAGAACAAAGTAGTGATAGACTCTCTTTGTCATTTTGTTTCCTATCAACTCTTTAACTTTCCTTATTCCTTTAATTGTGGCTTTTTGAACAAATATTTTCTGAATTTTTAGCTTCCCGTTTTGAAATTTTGTTTTCTGCATTATTATTATTATTACCTTTTTTTTTGACAGAATTCATATCATTGATTCACAGAAATTTTTTTTTGAACAATTTCAAACCAGCCATATTCTGTGGGACATAAAATATGTTGATTGATTTGTAAATCCATTTATGAATATGGACTAAACCTCTTATTCAATTATTATGTGTCTTCGGTATTCCCTTTTAGCATGAATGACATTTTTATTGAATCTATTACTTCCTTGATTGCATTATTAATTGCTTATTAATGAATAAAACCTTCGCGATCTTTGAGCACTTCAATACATAACTGTTAAATATTCTCAACCATATTCTCGTTTACAAGAATGACTACTTTGTTGGCAACCATCAAGTTGTGTTCATCAACTTATATTATTGATGTACATTGTTCTTACTTCATTATCCCGGTCTGAAAATCACATGGCCAATCTGTGCCTCATTGGCAGAAATATTTTGGATTAAGCCTATATTTATATCGCGAACCATGATAAAACAACGCCAAAAAGATGCAATTGATGCAAAAAAATATGTTTTCCTCCACCTAAGATAAAACACCTCAAAACTGTTTGCATGTTCAAAACATTTCCAAAGTTTAATCTTAGGTATGAAGCTTGCGAAACTGTAAATACCAGCCAATTAACTTGATATTTTCCTGGTATCAGACTATTCTGCGATATATGGCGCCAGATTCTTTAAAATCCTTTTTATCATTTTTTATCATCACATTATATATTTTATAGTTTACACACACAAATTGCATGACTGTAAAGGTTAAATTGTGCATGATAATAGTATAAAGCCAAGTTTCTTTTTGTCTGTGGTGTATCCCACAATGTCAATATTGAATCTTGTGTATTGTGTGTTTTACTTTCGGGCGGATACTCCTTATTGTTCTAGTTGTGATAGAGTGAACGTAACATATAGATTCAGTTTTGAGTGTATTTCTTACTTATTGAGAGTATTGTAATTGTAGAAATGGGTTTTGGTTATGGAAAACAGATAGAAACAGAGCATTTTGAGTAGAGTAATATGTAGCATTATAAGCCATGACAATGTTTCCTGTGATTACTTGGAAGTTATCAGAAGTTGATAGTTTTTGCATTTACTATATTTGTAAATTATACAGAGCTTTATGATAGATATTGTGGTACCGAATACTTTTTATTATTACACTATAATTTTACTATACGCTGATATCTACTGCTGTTGAAATCTTTGTGAGAGTTCGTGGATACCGTACTTATAAATATATCAATAATTTGGTACACAAGATAATTTCAACGACTCGTATGTAAAATATTTTGAGGCGTCCAACAATTATTGGTTACTATTGGGCTTTTTTACTCCAATTCATGCTAAATTAAATTTGTTTTTACCCTGTTGATATAATATAGATTGTTTTACCTAGATATATAGCAATGAACAGTTGATAAAAGAATGTTTTGCTCTTAATGTCATAATTTGATCACTCATTTTTTAATTTCGTTGTCCCTTTACCAAGTTTCCAGATAAACTAAAATATATAGAATTTAATTAGTTAAATGTCAGATAGATCAGAATTATTGATGCAACAGCTTTCATTGATTTTTCTTGTTTTGACTTGTGCCATTTACAGTATGTAATGTTTGCTTATTTAAACATGTTTTTGGTTTTGCTTGTAGTTTGTTTTGGTGGTGCCAACCCTACATTTATCTAGGATAAAATTATGTGTTCCTGTATAACATCAAACTTCAACATTATTAAACTTTACATGTTGTGAAGTAGATTTAATGGTACGTTCATTTTGCTACGGTTTTGGTTCATTTCCAAAGGTATCTTGTGTAATGTCTTCTATTTCAATTAAACAATTTAATATCACACCTTACGTGATCATTTCACGTACAAAGTTAAATCATTTCTGTTTTAGAAATAAATGAAATTTACTAAAGAGATGCATTGGAATTATAATTACATATTTTTGTTTATTAAAATTCACTCTGAGCAAGGCCAGAAGTAGTGCCTCAAAGGAACCAACTAACGGCTACTTAAAAGCAGAGAGCTACTAAGAGATGTAGTACCAGCAAACTATACTCCAAACGAAAAACATCCCAAACGAAACTGAACTGCCATAGTGAAGTGCATATATATTATATTGTGTAAATTTGATTTTAAAGTCATGCAAAATACTGTGTCAAAATAAAACATAATGTTATCAAGTTGATTAGATTTCCAATGCTTTTCAAACTAGTCTACAACCTTCTTTGAAAGATTTTCTTTCATGTACCACTATGTACCTACTCCCTAGCATTTTCATTCAGGATTTAAAACTTTTTACTAAAAAGTAATCCCAGTTATAAGTTTTTCAATTGGGCAAAAGTTCATTTGTTTTTGTGAAATTTCGAATTGTGATTCTACTAAATAAATTGAATTTTAAATATTGTCCAAGTAAGATTCTATTGATATACCTAGTTTTTGTTACTATTCTGACCTTCTAATATTCTTATCCTTGCAGTCACAATAAAGGTGAAACAACATTCAACTTTCCAAAAGAGACAGATGAGTCACAAGTCAAGAAAAGACCTAAAGTGAAAGCGAATGAACACTTGTATCAAAAGTATGAAGATTTTTTAATATCATATATTTTAGGCCATAAATTTGAACAATGCTGTGTTAATGAAATTTTAAATGCGTTTTTTACATTGGTTTATATTTCTATAGTTCTGTTTATTATTAAATTTGGTATTATTGCTCAATGTTTATTTGATAAATCTCTGTAATCCTGATTTTGCTGTAGAATGTGCAAGTTAGTGTCTTCGATCAGTGTCTGAATTTTCCAACTGAAACTTTCTGAAATACTAGTTTTTTTTATCGAAAAGGGCATAAATTCTTTACTTTTAAATCCCTATGTATTTATTCTAGAGTTACGATTTGTTGACTTATATATGTTTTAATTTGCACAGTATCAGTACTGAAGCACTAAATCAAGAAAAGAAGAAACGCAGAAATTCATCATTTCTAGAAAGATCTGGCATCACTATTTTTAGGAGAAGCAGTGTAAGTAGGCCCCAATCAGATTCATAATCATCTGTTTTTGATGCCTGATTTTGCAGAAACTAAAAAGTCTTTACTAAGATTCAATCATATCCTTCTTAATATTAAAACATAATTCGTGGAAATGCATCAAGTTTTGTATACTATTCGAATCAAAATGCAAGAATACAAATTAAATTTCCGAATAATGTGACTATCTAGAAATATATTTTTTTTAACTAGAATAATGTTGAGGGGAAAATTATCAAATGCTAGTAGTTTCATGTAAATGATGATGTTTTTTTTTCCATAATAGAGCAAAGCAAGAGAAAAACCAGAAAAAATTACGAAGGTAATATTTATTTAAAAAAGTTTTTGTCCGTTTCTTTTAACCTGTTAACGATTATTCATTTCTTTTAAGATTCAAAGCTTCTGCTCTAAATGAAAACCTCGAATGGCTTTTTTTAGTTCAGACATGTCTGAAATCTTCAGTAGTTGCTAATGTACATGATCATGTTGAAATCTAAATTGAATAAATCCACTTTAATTCCACCATGAATGACGTCCCACTACAAGAATTGTCACATATTTTTCAGCATGATCCTCCAAGAGCTCATGTTAGAAGAAAGAATGATTATATGAGTCATGATTGATTATGGTACCTATATCTGTATATTATTTTTAGCAACCTTCCAAAAGAATAAAAGAGAAAAGAGAAAAACAAAAAGAGAAGAGAGAAAAACAAAAAGAAAAGAGAGAAAAACCCGAAGTTTGTATTTATTTGATTTGTTGTGTTTTCGATGTCCAAAATTTTTTGGAAAGATTTTATTTTCTTTGAATGTCTGCAACTAGGGGTTCACTAAGACTATCAACACTGTCAGTGCACGTTGTATCTGCGATGGAACCTTCCACACCATCTGTTTTCATACAGTATTTATAACCCCCTTATGTTTTAACTGAGCACTCCATATGTTTGAACATTTTATATCTGTATTTATATTCACGATAGTCTGCACTCGCATAGATGTGGTCACAAATGCTCTTTAGTGCCAAAATAAATCCAAATAGTCATAGATGTGAAGTTGTTGATATGTATAAACTACTTGTTATCGGCGGTATCAGTATCGAAATGTAAATTTATATCCGTACTTTTATAGGCAACCTATCAAAATATCAATTTTATAGTGGTGCGAGGATATTAGAGGCCTTTCGATTGCACTTAGCATTTAATACTCTATCCTCGGAGGTTTGATAAACTGTTTATTTCCTTCTGGAATCTGTCTTTCGTAGATTAGACCACGATGATTGTTTCTCCAAAATATTGTGATTTCTTATTTGAATTGTTTTCATTCATATTGACTTTTTGAAAGTATTGAGGAGATACAATTTGCCTATTAAAATTAATTGGGTGGCAGTGCTCCATTTCTCTCTGTGGAGGGAAGGGGGAGTTTCCGTAGGATGAACCACTGATGATGCAGATATATCCTGCTCATGTCTTCCTAAGATCATATTTAATCTTCTAAATTTTTGTTCAGTTATCAGTAGAAGTTTCTGTTTTTTATATTGAATTTTTTTTTCAGAAAAAAGCGAAAGCAGCGAGACCTACTTCTGCAACTAGCATTAGGTCAACACAGAGTACTAGGAGTATGAGGTCTAAAATGACAGCAAATTGGAGGGATCCAAAGCAAGCTATATTAAAGTCAGGATGGCTTTATAAACAGGTAAAATTGAAAACTCAGTTACTGCAGAGTTACAAAATCTTTTTCACTGTGAATGTCAAAACTTATCATGCAATTTTTTTGAATGAATTAAAAAGGGCAATCAAAGCTGCTTTTACTGATGTTATGTTAATGATTTTGAAATATTTGTGCGATCTTGTTGTGCCATACACTAATTTTGAAATATCGCAGATATTGTAAATTTTTCTTTGTTTTTAGGTTGTACCTAATCAAAGATATTGTTTTGTCGAGCATAAGTCACAGAAGGACCGCCCTTCAAAGGCGCGATCCATCAGTGACTCTCACTTGGCGAAACATTTTTGGAAAAATGGTCTCTAACTGAGACTGTCTTGATAACAGTATAGCTGATATTGTGATACAGCAGTCTGTGGCTTTACATCACAGATGATTAAATACTGATTCTGGTCGATGTTAATAGAGAATGTTTGTATCACATATATTATTTGTTCACAGGACAGTACAGGCAAAATGAGAATGTGGAGAAAGAAGTGGTTCGTTCTTGCCGATTTTTGCCTTTATTATTACAAAGGTAAGAAACTTCTCAAATCTTAATTCAATTTCGTTTGAAAGTAGTTCACAATTTCGAATACTAATAGCATCTTCTCCATGATGAGGATGTTAAAGAATAGGGAATAGAAAGATTTTTTTTTTAAATTTTCGACGGCGAAGCAGTTTCAAATAATGAGGTTATATATATAATGAGGTGATATCTTGATCACAAAAGGAATTACGCTAAAAGAAATGAAAACTCGACTGAATCTCAACAACTTGGCATGTGCTGCTTTCTGATATCCTTTTTATTTGAATAAAGTCTATTTCATTGTAGTGAAAAGAACTTAATTCTGTAAATATATTAATCATCAACATCTTTTAGATTCTAAAGAAGAGGAAATATTGGGGAACATCATCCTCCCCAGCTACACTGTGAGCACACTGACTGCCGAAGATAAAATGAATCGAAAATATGCATTCAAGGTAAGACTGATCTTTGTGGATTGACTAATTTAATAAAATTGGCGATTGATATCATCAATGTCTGTGGGTGCTTTCAGTGCAGGTATTGGCAATACTGCATATTTAAAACCTTAAAAAGGGAAAACCAAAGTTATGAAACTGAAATAACCACTACTGAAAAATTTTGCTATTTCCTTCGTTTGAGATTATTAATATAGAATTCATTTTTAAAACGAAAACTTCAATTTATCCGTTATTATTAATATTTATGAAAGCCCACAGCTATTGTAAATTGCTTTTTTCTAAAAAAAAAGGAAAAGATTAATTCAATTGTATATTATATTGTATTGCACCAAAGTTTTCAAAGCTTTATTGGAACTGATAGCAACATTAGGTAGTGTCTCAGCAAGCTTGAACTGACCTTAATTTTTTCTCCCCCAGAGAAAAAACATATTCTAACCTGTGAAAGCGTTCCCTTTAAGATCAATAGGCATGGTCAAGTTTAATTGTAGATGTTTCAAATTTAAGCTGTCCACAAGATGTCAGTAGTGAGTAGTGTCACGAATACTTCAGTTTGATACATTGCGTTTGTGTTTGCATGGTTCATTTCATTTTATATGTATACAGATGAACTTCAGTTTTTTGATATGGCAAATGCCAATAGAGTATTAACTTATTAGCAATTATATTCACAACAGGTTGATTTGGTTGTTTTTTTGCCACTGCAAGTTTATATCCTCAGTCATTTAAATATTGATGTTAAAATAGAAGAATTTCCAATCATTGTTTTGTCATTTGAGTTTTTGACCTTAGTATCATTTTACTATATAGATATATGCCTTTTAAATATCCAAAGTCTATTCATTTTATCATGTTTGATTATTATTATATTTTCTCATGATTTCATTTATTTTTCGTGATTGAGTATTGAATGATTTACTGTTCCATCTAAATGTATTGTACTTCATTTTGGTTACACATTTGCTCTACCTGATATATTTCTTGTTTTCTTGAACTTTAAGTTTTATAATCAAAGCTCGGTTTCACGTTCTTGCATGTATCACGAAAACAGCAATCCCACACAAGGTTGTGATTATATCTGACCTGTCCAATACTATAAATCTCTTTACAATCCTTTTGATGCTCGCTTGCTATGTGATTTTCCGGATTTTCCCAATGTTTTTAGCATATTTGATACAGCTTTTCCAACTATTGTTTGCTACTAAATCCGGAGAATAATCATGTACAACATATTCTATATTATGAGCATCTTGGCTATAAGGAAAATTTTGTAATGGAAATAGATATAGCTCTTGGACGATTCAAATTAAATTAGCCACATTCTGAAAATCTTGAATGCCACTTTGCTCATTTGAATGTAGTGAGGGGGTCAAATATATCTGCATTCGGGCTTTCAGTTTTGCACTGAACAATTTTCTTCTGCACTCCAGCTCTGCAAATTAGTGTGATTGCAAATACTTGCATATAAACAGGAAGGGTACCGTAATTGTTTGTGACTCATTCTGCAAGGGAATCAAGTAAATTAGGTACTCTTAAATTTATTTTCAATATCTAATATCTTCAAAATAGATCCAATTTCTTCAACTCTTTTGAAGCTCCACTGCAGTCGACAATAATTTTTTTTTCCTAATTTTTTGTTATCTTTGTATCACAACGTTAGATTTCAAATTCTCTGTTTGAATATTTTTTATTAAAACACTCAGGTTGAGCATTCTGGAATGAAATCTTATTATTTAAGTGCTGATTCATACAATGATATGGCTCAATGGATTACTGCCCTTAGAAAATCATGTTGCCCATCTACACCAAGTAAAGATAAAGAAATTATAACGGAAGCTGCACCTGATGAAGATTCAGATTCTCCTGATGAGATTGATAGGTATGTTTTTTTTTCATTTACAGATTAATTATAATATTAAGTATTATAATATGAAGTAATTTTAATAATTTGTACTTTTCGTTGACCAATCATGTTCACATAAGAGAAATGTTATAAAATATATTTTGTTAAGTCTGAGTCACTGATGGAATGCGGCGCTAAGAGACATTCCATCTGTGGCCCATGCTTGATAAAAAATATTAGCTTGGGGTTCTGCCCATCACTGAATAATAATTTTATTTTCTTGTGAATCCATTCAATCCAATGGATTTTGTGGATCCATTGCTAAGCTATAAACTCATACTTAATTTAAAATGATTTTCAAAATTCAGTTCTGTTAAAATTGAATGTATCATTGTGAATAGCTTGTATGTGTTATATGTTATCATTCTGTTGTTTTTTGTTAAAGCTTGATATATTTCTTAAGTTGGTGTCTTTCTGTCTGCCTTGTTTTTGTTTCCTGATTAGTTTCAAGGCTTGTGACTTGAAACTGTTCGGTTAAGGAAATATTTAATAATAATAATTAATTGTGCCAGGGTTTGAATTCATTGTTATCAATTCATTTTTGTTGGGGAATCATGTTATACGACAAACTTTGAAGCATAAAATTGATTTATTTTTTGGTTTTCGTTAGTTAATACAAATAAAATGAGCTGGGGTTCATTCAGAAACTTTTGATAAATATGCGATCCGTAACTAAATTCAAACTAATACAATCTTAACGGCAGTTTATAGTTTAGTCTGGCAGACTGCCTGCACTGTCTGTGTACAGCTTGGCAGATTGCTTGATGAGCCTGAACAGAAGTTGATATCTTTCTGTCACTGATCTCATATTTAGTAAACACTGTTTAGGCCTAATGGGAAAAATGCACTAGTGAAATAGTGGGACCACCTTCAGACCAATGGTATACAAGATACTGGTCAAACGTCAAACTTCGATACATTAGACTGGGTGATTGTTATTATATCAATAAATGAATACTTCACTAGCCAGGCCACTTCGCAATATTGATCTGAATAAATGAGAATTTCAATTTCAGTTCTATATTACCAGTTTAATCCCTATAACCTGGAGCATGCTTTCCCAGCAAGATTTGATTACATTCCCATATCATAATGGTTGGATGTTCATTTTGATATAGATGTACTTTTATAGGCATCATCAAGCTTCAATTTTATGCCAAATTCAACTTGGTTCAAATATTTATTCACGTGATCTCAACTGCCATTAGGCTAAAATGCATTCTGGATCACTCAATTTGAAATTCAAGATTGTTAGTTTATGTTATTATTATCTGAGGAAGGGAATTTCATGGTGCCATCGAAATATATTCTTATTACCGTCCTAATTCAAAATTTTATAAAATGTCGGACATGATCCACTGATAGACCGCGCTCTCATATGGCCCCATCCATCAGTAAGCCACACTTTACAAAATGCAATTGGATAAAAGATTTCTGACTGGGATAGTGAAAACAGAAATGAGGTCAATACTCAAATGATTGAAAATTCATGGGGTGTTTCGGAAAATGTTTTCCATGTCCAAGAGTGACGCAAGAATGTGGTTATGCGTAATCGTTTGATAGCCGATACTTTGTTATTTATTTGCTGAAAATCACGCTTGGCGAACAATGGGATTAGATTACTCATTACTCGTTATTGCAAAAACATTCCAGCAGTCAGTTGTTGTTTGTAGAATTGCAGTACTGCCCGGTGTAATTTCACTAGAGGTTGGAAATCATTTCAAATTATTATAAACTACCAGTAGGCGTCCATGCTGCCCAATCAGAAATAGATATATCCCGCTTTTACAATTTCGATTTCCCCCATTATGAAAATAAAAAAATCTGCAATTAGTAATTTATCAATGGTGATATAGAAAAAAATTAACATGCGATTAACTTTCAATTTACCCTTTATATCTGAGGATACGTTCAAATTTGATCTAAAATCGATAATATTTGGCTAAATTACGAAAATTTCATTTCATTTAGCTCATTTTTGTTCCTATAAACTATTCGCAGCAGATTCGAATATTCTGTGGTTCGAATCACCGAATTAAATTGCCCAACCCTATTGTTAAAAATGAATTAATCCGATAGAATCTATTACAATATATTGAATCGAATCTCGTGGGCGTGATTCTACGCGAGAAGGTTACTGAACACCGCGCCAGCATTGTCTCTCATCAGACATCATGCCATCTGTCCCCCTTAGACTATCCTTCGCATCATAACTTTACGACTTCCTACACTCATATGCACAGAAAGAATCGGTGGACGGTTATGGAAAAAGCTTACCTTTATTTTCAAAAATGGTATGTAGAGCATATAACGACATCATTGGCTGTTATTGATTCGATGACGGATATTTCCGTTATTCGCGATTCTGGTATTTCTATATTTTTCACTTTATTTTAAACGTCTCTGCTCATGTATTTGTAATCTGCAATAAAGTTATTAAAAAAAACATTTCCATGAGTTTGAGCGGTTATCTGAAATAGTGTCTGGAATATTGTATTATAACTTACACTTGCAATCTATGACCGGAGTATAATAATTTTTTCTTTAAGTATTAAGTTCATTATCATGTTCTGATATTTTGCGATTGAAGAGTCGTCAGCACGTAGTCAATTTAAAATTGCACGCATCGCGTGTAATCTGCAGCGAGTACTTGATGGTTTTCGTGCGCATCTGTGAATTTGTGGTCAGCCAGCTCTACCTTTGTACATATATCTCAATATATCAGGACATCCAAATATTCGACAATAAGAATGAAAAATATCGGATATATGAGTATATAGGTCAATTATATCCATGGCGTGAGAAGGATTCTCGTAATTTTGAAGAATAAAGTCAAGACGATGAGGTTTAGTACAATTTGATGAATTCGATGAAGCCAATCGGAAATTTATATAACTAAATGATGTTTTGTCAAGTATTTGCCACAGATGGCCTTCTGATTGGGTGTAGATCGCAAATTGGCGTCGAAATCTTAGCTACCCATGCTCGACAAAGCGACGCCATCCATCAGTGACAAATACTCTTGAAACTCAAAATAAAAACAGGTTATCAAACGGATTTTTTTTTTATCGATGTGGATCGCGCTTATGCGCCGATATTGCAACCCAAACTTAGCAAAACACGTTTTTAGGCAAACAGATTTGGTTAAACAGTGCATGCCTCGGTGCCTGCGTGGTATCAATTCAAAGAAAAGTATATGCTTAAACTCAGCACCTGTTGCATCTGTTGAAGATGTAATTTTATCCGAAAACAATGCGGTTATTTTCTACCCCAAAGTTTATATTATACCAATCATCAAGTTAACGGCGTATAAATAGTCACAGTCGTGGAATCAACATTGGACAGATATCTATTTGTGATATTTTGAAATATTTTCGAATTAGGAGGGAATGTAGTTTTTCAAAAAAATTTCAGAAGTTGAGTTATTCTTATTGGCTATTAATTTTCTGTCATCATTCTTGAGGTCCTCTTTTTTGAAGTCGCCAAATAGACGCACGCTTCAATCCCGGGGTTCTTCGTGATATTCGAGTGGGGAAATGAAGGCGATCATCACTTTTTGTTCTCTCCAATTGCAAAATTACATGTACAGAACAGGCTTAGCCGTTTATATTTTGATGTCTTGCACTCAACTTGCATGAATACGCTTGATATATTGTTTTGAGCATTGCAAACTTGTTAAAATTATCTACTACTGAGTAACCCAATCAAGAATTATATGTTGCCAAGGATGATGCACAGATCGACCTCGTCTCGTCGAAGGGTCTCATCATTGACTCAAACTTGGACAAAATGCTGGTCTGTGTAATGTCACACCTAAATAATTGTTTGTTTTCACATTCACTCAAATAGACTGATTGCATTGTCTAGTAGTTCAAGTGTTTTCCGGTACAAATTGGATTACTATCTGGAATAAGTAGTGTCTGTGTCGGGAATTTTAATAGTGGTCTGGTTAATCTGGTTTGTTGGTTAGCGTTTTTTTTTTCATCAAAATTCAGGCGTTTTATTTTTGTATTCTGCCGCAGCGTAGAACTAGTTAGTTATATTTGAAATATTTCAATTGCATATTACCCCAATCATCATTTTATTTTGTCAAGTGTGAGCTACTGATAGATCGCGCCTTCGCAGCGAACTCTTACTTGTCGAGGCAAAATATTTTCCACTCGCATATCTCTACTCGATATTAATTGATATTAATATATTGATATTAATATTAATTATTAATAAACACTTCAAATGTATTAGGTGTAATATCATAATAAATGGGCATGCCAAAGACACACTCACTACAAACTCTCTTTGGCATACTTGCGTTGGACTAGTTACTCAACCTTCTATGTCTTTGCTCACTACAAAGACTTTAAATTCCAAATTAGTAATGAACTAAATTCGTTAAACATTAACAATGTTTTTTGCAAGAAAGGTTTGTTTTCTCAGTTTCCATAGTCACGCCGTCTGATGCAGTATGAGCGCAAATCATTACGTCGGAAAACATCTGTACACGGCAATTTTACAATATTATGGTCTCTTCAATGTTGAAAATATATCATGGCGCCAGGTGGTTTTATGGTCGCACGCTCAAATGAGCATATTTTCCGTTTCTCGTTGCGTTTTTGTGTATGTATATAACACAGGAAAAATTTTTTTCGCTGGAGCATTGCTAATGTGGTAATCATATTTTTGTATAAGTTGCAGCTTCACTAATCAGGATGTTTTTTTGGTATTTTCCAACCCCCTAAAACGTTGGCGAAGGGCACATTAGGTAACTTGCCAAGAGTCTAACTTACGACCTTCCGAACCCAAAGACGATAGTTATATTAACTTCAGTTTTCTATCACTTATACAATTTTTGTACAGGAGATTATGAAGTGGAATGATAGTATTAGGTAGTATAGGCCATTACAGCGCTTCTTAAGAATTGACCCAACCTGAAAATCTGAATTGGTGTTGAAGCTTTTACTAATCAAGTAGTGATAAGGATAATATTCGATTTGGAAAAAATATTTGATTCCATTCCTGAGTCCGAAGTTTTATTAATGGAAACGTTTAAGATTTTTAACTTCTGTCCAAATTGTCAATATAGTTTTCGAAATATTGACCACTCGAACCCCATCCTTACGGTTCTGAAAGCAAAATCGATCTCAGCTGTATAGAAAATTATAATTGTAGATTTCTTGAATACTTGGCCGCGCAATATATACTATCGTTCAAATTGCAATAAAATAGTAATAGTTCCAAAGTTCATTATTGGATTTCAAAAATATTAAAAGTGTCGATTTTGAACTGCTAAGATATCAAGTCAAGTGTTATAATGATGACGAATGACCGTCTGCGGTGGACTTTGACGCAATCCGAACTATTAGAGAGAAAAGTTAAAATCGACAGAGGATATCAATTTTAAGTTTTTAATGTCATATTTTCTGCCACGAAAACTACGTTTTATCGAGCATAGGCCACTGATGGCCCATGCCTTTCAGACGCGATTCATCAGCGGTCCATGCTCAATAAAACTTGATTTACGAAAAGTTTTCGTAATCAATCGTGAGATGGTATAATAAAATTGCATTGACGGAGCCTTAATGGATTGCTTCTGACGCATTGATTGTTATTGTTGATTATATGAGATTAAATTGACTTTCACCTTGAGGCGAACCGGGGTTTTAGATTTATGTTAGTTTTATGAGGCGTTGGATGTGGCATTTGTAGGGATCACTCTGGAAGATATTTGCTTTGGTATTAACGGTATGTTAAGGTGTAGTCAAATCAGCTTAATGTTCGGTAATCCGAAATGATGCCCGAGGATAGAGAAAATGTTCAAATACAAAATGTCAGTTACGATAACTTAATCACTTACTATAATAACGCTCTTTGTTGCGGAACGCGTACCACTAAGTTTGATTGGGAATTTCTATTCCTTTTTGTAGGGCTTGACTACAAGTGTGGATGTTGAGACTTGTTCGTGTACAACAGACTCGAACTGCTACTCGGGCTAAAATAAGTCGTTAAAGATTTTCCTCCTACTGAACTGCTGCAGCGATCACATTAAACTGTGTGATTGTGACAAACCGTTTTGTCATATGGTTCACGCTGTTTTGCAATGCCTGTAATACGTTTTTGGGCATATTGATTCTTTCTAAAACTTGGTGGTTGTGATCGAAAAAATGATCACGTGGTAAGCGCTAAGGAAAAGTGGATAACCACTGAATTGGAATGATATGTATATATATTTTTATATTAAAATTCACTCTGAACACGGCCAGAAGTAGTGTCTGAAAGAAACCGGCGGTAGGAAACACATTTGGACTAGTCTAAAAGGCAGTACCAGAAGCCTGTTCCTCAAGTTTAAAGAGGAGATCAGCGTTTCTGACAGTCGGAACCGGCCGCGCCTGGTCATGCTTAGATTTTCATTAAAGAAATAGAGTTGCGAATCATGTCAGGAATTATTTTTTAAACAACATATGCTTCATATTATTGCCTTTGCCGCTGAGAATGTCAATTTTCTTTGTCCGCCTTTGTACACGTGTCTTAGTTCGAAATTATTATTTTTTCTTGTCTCCCCTAATTTTGACATTATTCATTTCGAAGTTTGAGCATACACGGCCAATGTTGTGCTTTATGATTGGCTTTACCCTGGGTGGCCGACTCGAAATGATTTACAACTAAAAAAGGCGTATGAAAGAGTACGTGAGCGTTTTATCAGCATGGGCCTTGATAAAAGTCATTTATATTTATCGATGTCACGTGATATACGAAAGAATTTATATTGCAAGTGTATTGGGCAGATAAAAGAGGCGTGGTTTATTATTCATAATTTGGTTACATTCATTCCAATCATCGTCGTGTGTGTTCTATCCATAAACAGAAGCGATGGAGTTTTCAGATTTTCATCACCCTGCGGTGTATTTGCACATTGCATAGGACTATCAGAAATTTTATTTTGTCAAGCATGCGTCACTGATGGACCGCGTCTCACCGACGCGATCCATCAGTGACTCATACTTTTTTTACGATTAGATACTGGGTGGTCTTCCTTCTTTTCAACGTTCAATGTAGTTGCTGTTTTTACTGGTATATGCAAATGTGCGCCTAGCCCAACTTCCGCTCCTAATAAATTGACTCAGTATAAGATTCGTTTGGGGTAGATTCGAAAATCGTTCAATTTAGAATTTTTGTTTCGAATTGCACCAATAAGTTATATATATTAAGAATATGTCACGATAGGTAACTAGTGTCCAAATACTCCACATATTATGTTTATGGATTAGGCTGGAAGAATATTTTTACCATTTTTCATGTATGTATATGGAATATGGCCCCCCGCGTCGACCCGTATCTGTCTCATTAAGAAATTTTTAGCTACATCAAATTTTACCTGAAAAATCAGGTTCAAAAATTCCTTTTGTTAACAGAGCTCCTACTTTCCCTGTCTAGGGTACTATTTCGCCAAGCATGAGCCACGAACGAACTGCACCTCGGCGGCGCGATTTATCTGTAGCTCATACATGTCAAAACATATGTGGTCAAGCAATATCCGGTCCGATCTGATTTCATTTGTGAGAAATATTCGATTTTATAAATTCTACTCAATTGTAGCCGCACGAAATAATTTGTATACACCATTATGCTTTCTTAAGGCGTCAGACTTTTTATATTATCATCATATCGAAGTGTCAACTTGCAGGATTTGTTTTCATCAGGAGCCGGACGTAGCCTTCTGCTAAACCGATATCGAGATGACTATCTTGATCGAAACAATGAGGCTATTTAAACGCTCGGTCACCAATTGTGACATTTGTTTATATCGCATTTAGCCCGGAGGTTGAATATATTTCTATATTTCCAGACAGAATTATTTTTAGTTAGGTATGAGTCACTAATTTGTGACATGGCCTATACTAGGGAAAATGAAACATGCGATTTGGGTTAAATTCGAGGACAATATTGCGTCTATACAAATTTGAGGTCCATCAGTGACTTATGTGTGATGAATACATAAATTAATATCGGAGGCGACAAAAAAATTGACATAACAGAAATGAATGCATAGCTTGTAAAAATGGCACAGGGTACGCTCTTGAGTTATATTAATTTAATCTTTTAAATGAGTATGTAAAATAACTTCGTTATTTTCTGTTTTACATTATCAATATCGTCCATTTTCATGACCGTAATACATACAATAAGGGACATTTATAGGATTCCGTTTTATGAATATAAAAACAGTTGCTGTCACAAAAATATTTTCCTTGTTATAAATTTTAAAACGCACTGTATCGGTTACGATCTTCGTCATTGCCATTTATTTTCTGCCCTATTGTTTTCTCCCTGTTGTCTTCCGGCAATTCTTTACATACACAATATCTGTTTTATTATACTCAACTAAAATGATGCGATGCAACTTATTTTGTCAAGTATGGATCACTGATGGGTCGCGCCACTCAGGCGCCGTCCATCTGTGATCCATATTTGACAATTTTTCAAAATGAGATCAAACCACACGCCTCATTTCGGTCTGCGTTTTGTCATATCTGAACTTTTACTCTCTTGAATTTCTCAATTGAACCCAATTCGAACCGACCTAAAATAACATCGATCAGTATTTTAATTGAATTTTCGTAGTTCACAAATTAAACAATCTTTTTGTTTTACATTTTGATGTATTTGTGCCAAAAGTTTGCGTAAATGTAAAAATGATACGTTGCTTCCGACCAGTATGCAAAGTCAATAAGTGGTCAACTTGTTGTGTATGTGTTTTAAGCAATGAGGGGAAGGCTGTGAACAAGAGTAGGTTTAACAACATAAAAGGCGCCGTTCTGATCCAAAAGTCGTCATTTACGCTTGACGACTCTTAACTAGAGATTTTGTTGAAAGCTGTGATATGGATGATTGTTAGGATCTCTACTTCGCAAGGGCCTATTATGCCTAACGATCAAAATTTGAAAATCCCGAAAGAGATAATTTAGATTTTTCTAGACGAGCTATTGTAATCGTTAATTGAGAGTATTCTTCTAGCAGTTTCAACGAATATGTGCACCGGGAGTATATTCTCATACATCGTAGAAGATCTTAATCTAACTGTTATTTTGACTTATGACTCACTTTTTTTCTGGTTTGTTTTGTTCCAAAACTCAACCAGGCTTGTCGATTCGCATGGATTAAATTTGAAAGTTCGTTTTCCTGTTTTTTACGGTCTTCCTCATAATGTGTCTCTACACAAATAATATTTGCTACCGAAAACTTGTTGGATCTGTTGATACAAATCGACAATGCAAATATATTTTTGTATGTAGAAGATTCGTGTACGGCACTTACAACTATGTCGAAGAGTGCACTCAAAAGGAGAATGTAATTCAAAAATAACACCAATGCTGGTCTAGTATGCACAGAAATTGACTGTGCTAGCGAGTAGCAACGATACCCGCGTGTGCTCCATACTCAATAAAACATATCGAATTAAGCAACCATTTCCAAAACAAGATGTAATAAGACTTGTAGTCTCAATTCAGTAGGGTATATAGATTCTCAAATACCTTAGCCATATCCGAACAGAAGTAAAATCCCTTTGAAAGCATTGAAAATATATTGGGGATGATAAAACATGAACATATAATGGTGTGCAATCCCGTCGCGGCCATTCTCTTGATTGGCAAGAGGTCTTCCTTTTATGCTTAATCTTTTAATCTGAACGATTAAAATAGATGAAGTATTGGATTTTTGAATGCGCAGACAAATAGTTTAAACCATCGAAATTTAATGGGCATTTCGATGGCATTGGTTTCTGTCTATTATATCTTGTGGTTCAATAAAGAATGAAAGCCATTGAGAATATTCTTCCACTTTTGAAGTTTCCCAATTGTGAATACCGCAATCGGTTATGTGGCCTTTTTCGTGGTCAACTCAATTTACATAATTTCGTGCCATTGATGTTTATGCGAATTGCCGCAAATTGGACGAAGGGGTAAAATACTTTTCATCGATCTTGATTTCACAGTTGTTGAAATAACTACATCAACAGGGCAGTGGAGTCATATGATAGAATTATAGTTTTATCACGGATATTTAATTCTCGGATTTTCCGCCTCATTTATATTGCTACAATATTTTTTTTTGTTCATCGGTGTGTTGCAGACCTTGCAATACAGGAAATGAGAGAAAAGCGCGCTTCAACGAAAAAGCGGATTTTCGGATTACGTAGTCGACAATTTTTGGATAAATGACTAAAGCTCGTACAGAATGGTTTACTTTGAAATCAGGTTTAGAACTCATTCAGTGATTCCGTAGTACGCTATGCCGCAGTCAGAAGGTTTGTGCTTAGAATTACTCATTTTCGGTTTTGTGCGTTTTGTCTGGAATCGTTTATAATGAAAATTTTTGGACACAGGATTTTTGGCTCTTTTCACAGGATTATTGGAATTAACTTCAAATCTAAAATTGATTTGGATATTAAAAATTAATTATGATGAGTGCTAATATTTTTCTTTTTTAATCGTGTCGCCTTCGGTGTTCGTTAACACAAATTGAAGGATAACTATTCACCCAGTGGATTTTGGCAAAGCTCGTTATTAGCAAAACACCACAAAATTTACCTCATTTGAGTTTACTTCGCCTTAAATTGAATGATTGCTATTTCGTGCATATAGCCCATGAAATCTTGCAATATAAACTTTTCCACTACGGCCGACGGCATGATTGCCTAGAGCAGACAGACTTGAGATTGTTTCCAAAATAAGACGGGATATAATTTCATCTTTTACGATACGTCTAGTCTAGTCAATACAGTTAAGTTTTTCTTTCCTGCGCATGGGCCATTCATAAATTTAGTTTGTAAGTAGAATGACATCCACTGGAAGAAATGTAACTCTCCTTTTTAAGGGGTTTGTGATGCTGATGTGTATATTAAAAAGTTAATGAAGTGGGTTCATTTCAGAGTCAGTTTATAAATATTGTAGATTAACTCTCTCGACATTGCCTTTCAAACCCTAGTGGTGGAGTGTGCTTTATTGTGACGTCACTGTTTTCGAATACGGTTAGTCGCCGCCTTAACTTGTTAAACCAAAAATCGAAATAGTTTAGGAAAGTTGAGGACACTCAAGTGCGTTATGTCGATTTTAAGGCGTCTGGTCTTTTGATTGCCACAATAGCTTCTATTCTTTTCTTTACATGGTCTTATTTAATTGAATAGCAGAAAGTCTGGTGCTCAAGCAAGTTGTTCGGGTAAAGTTGGGCAAAACGTTGTAGCTATTGCTCAATCGTAAAAATTTCGTCAAATCATGTTTTGTTAAGTGTGAGTCAAGAATGGATGGCGTCAATGAGACTCATACTTGACGAAATAATATTCTGACTGGTTGTTGATAATTGTAAATGATTGTTTGTTTATGTAAATATAAATTCGAGGTCGTGTTCCATTAGTGTTTCCCACATTATAAAATACATTTTCCAATTTATTTGTCCCCGCTCATTGAATTTTCATGTCAATTTTTGTGATTGAGTAAGATTTGGAAAGATTGGGTTTAATCGAAATATTACTATTCTATATTTAATTTGAAAAAAGGTATCTGAAACCATCCTCACAGATAGACACGAAAGTAGCGAAAATTTAGTCTGAACAAAAATTGAAATTGAACAATGTTGATAAAAAATCTTTTTCCAGGTTTCAGGTATTCGAAATCAATATTTCCAGTTTTTAAACCTTTCTCTTTCGAATTGGAACTGCTATTTCGTGAATGACCCAATTAAGTCAAATATATCAATTAGTATGATATCAAAGCTCCATTAAGGCTGGAAATTAGACACTCATTAATTAGCCGCAGCCCTACGCCCAGGTGCCCTCGGGGGATGACGAGTTCTGTTTCACATAGGACGAGATAGAAGTATACTTTAGTCGCGAGAAATCGGAGGTCAGGGAGGGAGGGAGTCGATGCATTTATACAAATTGTTGTTTATGGATCTTTATCGTAGACAATTAGTATGAGTATCGGGGAATTTGGTAATGAGAAGAAATGTGCTGTTAGCTGAAATTCAATGCAAGCCGATGTTTAGAGCCCTAATTTAACTTAAGTTGATTGTGAGTCTTTGGCGTCATTATTCTGAGAATCCCTATCTGTCCTCCACTACAAAAGGTTTTGCCTCTTTGAGAAGTGCTGGTGTGCGCGCAGTCGTGGTTGGGAAAGTCATACTCACTTTCACTTTTTGCTAAGGCTGTTTATAGCGTTTGCATTTAATGTATAGCATTTGTTGTAGGAGTTCCCTAAACTTTTTCTGTTAAGTTTGGACCAATGATGGATTGCGCCGACTAGGCGCGGTCCATCACTGGTCCGTGTTTAACAAAAAACATTTTATTTTTTTCCCGATTTTTTTGGAATGGGTTAAACATAGGGTCTTGTATTCCATATATTTCTTTGATGCGAAATATTGGATGTAGCATTATGTCAGTCTGTATAAATCCTCTAAATTATTTAAATGTTTTCCGCCCGCGCAACTGCATGATATACCTGTGACATGTGAAGTCGATCGGTCAACGCGTAATTGGGCAATTCACCTCCAAATTTAACCTTGTCGCGTTTACGAGCCAACAGAATATTATTTGGCTCCACGACACTAAATTAATTATATTTATGGCTCATAAAGCTGCGATACATTAACTGGTGCTGGTATTTTATTAGTTCTCGTAACTTCAAGAGTGCTACAGGATTTGGGCATCAATCGGGTCTCTGTGTGAGTGTATTCCAACGTGCTAAACTAAATCTTTGTAGTTGAAGTTGAAGTTTTATGACTTAGCTTAGTCCAGCTGTGGTGTCTCGATCGGAAATCAACTTGGCGTTGATACTCGGAGTATCTTGAATAACCTTATGAAAAAAAACGTATGATAAATGTGTGAGAAGCAAATTGTAGCTGTGTTTCGTGCCCATCACAACATTATAGTCCGTGACATCATCGCAAATAATATCGCCGCTTGGGGACAATTTTTGCCTTGGCATATAAACTGCGCAGGTTTTTGTGAAAATTTACCTTTTTGCATTAGATTTTTGTAAGATTTTCAGATATAGAGAGAATCGTTTATGTCCAGCCCTAATTTAAGATTAGTTGAAAATTGAAGATATACTGTCGTTATTATCATATCACCGTATATTTTGTTATAATAATTTTTTTTCATGTGGTAAATAAATATTTCGGTAGCCTGTATTTACCTCAAAATTAGACAAAGACGTCATTGCGTTACAATGCCTCAGGCATGCGAATATGGAAGATATTATGCGCTCTAAATCATTTGCACATTGTTTATTTATAAATTAGCTTGGTAGAAAATTGAACAGATCGGTCGAGATGGTAAATATTTGTGATGTTTGGTGAAGGCAATATTTTGTAGTTTACGTCAATATCAAAATTGACGAAGTCGAACACTTGATCAGAATCGGATGGATTAATTTTTCGAATATTTAGATTTTTAAGTGTTTCATAACAACCAAACTGAGTCATCGTTTTTCTTTAAAATTAAACAATTGTGGCAATATTGAGTCTGAATCGTTAAGAAATTGAATCGAATATTCTGTCTATCAAGAATATGGTCGAGGTATATGTCAGTTTTTCTTCAACATCTTTTTTGGAAAATGAATAAAATGAAAAGAACATCGAATTTATTTATGATTAAAATCGAGTAAGTTTTCTTTCAGTTATATCCAATCCTTGTAGAATTCAAAGCATGTCAGTCTGGACTAGTATTAGTTTATAACACTTGGTTAGGAACTGATTTGAAAAACAGGTGTTGTTCCAACTTTTGCGATAAGGTTGCTTCAAGGCCAAATTTTTTGGATTTACCTTTGTTATTTTAGTTACCAGAATGTAATCTATCCCCTGTAATTCCGGTGATAATCGCTATCGGTGGTCGTTTCCACATTCGTGATCAGGGACACACAGTTGCAATTCGAACTTTTGGCCTTGACGGGGTCAACGGAGTCCGAAATTGTCGATGTTTCCGTTTATTTCACGGTATGTAAACAGAATTGACAGATGAAGGATTAATTCGATACGAAAAATCGTGTCTAATTCTCACTCTGGGAAGTATGGCCCAGTTATGGTCTGTGCCTGACAAAATTAAATAAGCCATGAAAAATTTGAATGCCATTAGTAATAAAAAAAGAATGCTTTTCTCTCTCGTCATATTAGGCTGACTCGGTTATTCACAGAGCATGAGTATCTCATTCCGACTACTTGTCAGTAATACATTCTGGAATTTCCCATTAAGGTGTTCTGTGGAGGAAAGACGATCAAATCCGAAATTTTATTTTGTCAAGCACGCGCCACAGATGGAACGCACCGTTAGGGTGCTGTGACTACATCAGTGGCCCATTCTTAATAAAACATGTTATGTCTGACATTTTCAGATTAGGGAAGCCCAGTACTATTTTATATGTTTTTACTAACTAATCAGTTATCCATTGTTGGATCTTGTTTGTTGTTCCGACGATTAATTTGCAAGTGACATTAGAACATTTGTTATTTTATCGAATGAGAAGGATGGTAATTACCGATTTCATAGAACACGATTGATTGCTAAATGAAAGAACTGATAAGTGGCTCAAGTTATGAAATATTATTTGATTTTAACAGCAAAAGTATTTACAATGACCCGTTCATGCGTTATTCTTCTGCAAAATTGAACCTTGTCCCGAATTATTATCCAGCCTGTTTTGTCAAGTGTAGGCAGCATATCGATCGCGACGATATGCACAGGCCGTTTGTGAACTGTGAAAGATACAGTTAATTTATGATTGGGTAATCCTTGACCTTTGAGCAATTGAATTAAATGGTTTTCTTATGGAATCGAATTTTCCAATTATACACAAGTAAATAAACAAACGAAACAGAGAAACTTGAATTTAATATTTTCAATACTTTAGTAATAATTTGAATAATGATAAGTAAATCATGAGAACATATATTTGCATCTTAGAACATCCAATAACGTTGAGTCTATATGGTTTCCTTATGGTTTTGTTTAAAAGATATTTGAAATCCGCTAAATAAATAATGTTGTGAAATTTCAGATAATACGATTGCTGATTTTTGACTACATTTTGCAGTAAAGTCATGATTTACGTTGTAAAATTTTTCTTATGTCTTGATTACACTGCAAAATGAATCAATATTTAATAATCGAAAACGAAATTACTTAGATTTCTGGTATACCTGACTATATGCATAAGGACAACCCTAGCAGGAGTCATTCCACGTTCACAACAAAATCTACTAGGATTTATTTCAATTAAACTGCTGCGCTATTTTTACAACAAAGATCATTTAATACACACAACAAGACATTCCTTAACTCGTTCTACTATTCGAGAGAAAGTACTTGTATCGTATTCGACCGGGGTACTTTCGCACTTAGGGTCATTGTGTAATTCTTAAGGCCGAGGGCACTTGTAAGCATTATCTACTTCATTTAAGCGACTTGTTTTCGTTGTGTTTTGCTTTTTTAGTTCGGAACGGGTTACTTGACCAGTCAGGTCGACGCCCCTTTGATGAGGTTGATGAGCTCATTGGAAGAAAACTAGCAAATTGCTATAATTTTTAAAGTTTGAGATAAGTATCTACCAATAGGACCATAGTCCTACAGTGCCGAGCATATCTCAAATAGAAATACATTTTGTCAAGCATGTGCTGCTAAGTTGGGCAACAGCTTTGAATTATGAAAATGCCTCCAATAGGTTTATCAAATGAACAGCAGTTAAGTGGGAAGGAAGTTGGGGATGATAGTTCAAAGCTTATATGTAAATTTAAACTTATGTCCTACTCGGACGAGTTCTATGTCAGTCTATTTTTTTTAAACTTTTGCACAAATATTGATTTGTCTAACTTGGGTACCCATTTTGAAAACGTAATCTGTTAGTCCAACAGAATATGAACGAGTATATGGACGGATAAATGACTTGGTGTTGTGTGGAGGTAATTAACTCCACTGTAAATGCCGTTGTGATTATGTGTAACATATTCTTTTCAGATAAGTCTAGTTTTCTTAAATGTGATATAAGAATAGGTTAAAATACAGTTTGTCCGTAAACAGTATTGTAGTAGATATATTCACTAAAATACGGAGAGGATATCATCAACATGCTAGTGAAATTATCGAAACTACGATTCCGGTAAGTGAACTGCTATTATATTTTCCCAGTTGAGATACTTTCGCTTTTAAAAGTGTCCTTTTTTATTTAATGTTGGGGGTATAAGATTTGGGCAAAACGCCGTTCTTCTTGTGTGCTCCAGGAAAGTATGCTCTTGAGTTTCGCGGAAGTGCGTTCGTTCGCTTTCGCAAAGGCCAATCTTGAAGTCAGCCGTTTAAAAAAAAAACGAATAATTTCAAAAACTTATTCGATCTTCGCCAATTTCAAGTACTTCTCATTTCTTGATTTTTTTTCGCCTTGAAATCGAGCGAGAAGCCTGTCAACGCGCCTCACGCGAATCACACAAGTATTACGGTATCCAAAATTTTTTTGCATTCGTGCATCGATCGACGATTCCACTACGACTATCGACGATTCAACTCGATCTGAGGTTTTATTTTGTCAAGCATGAGCCACAGACGAACCGCGCATTCCATCAGTGACATATGCTTAACACATGATGTGAGAAAAGGGTTAAACTAAAGATCAATTTTCTTTGGGATGTCTCTGAGTTGGTTCTCGCTTTGATCAACGCGATACATTTATTTCTTCTACCTGACAAGTAGACAAGTGGAAGTAAAAATATGTATTAAAATTTACTACTGATTATAATCAACAGCACAAAATTTATAACAGACATATTCCCACTTAAATATCAAGTGTCTATGTCGTTGGAAATGCCTGGGTACAAAGTCAAGTTGTTGTTTTAAGTTGGGTTTGCATGCTCCATCAACATTTCAAGTTTACTTTATCCTGGCTGATTGTTTTTTTCATCGCAGTATTGAACAAACTTACACGACGCAAGAGCAAGATTACTCATAGAATTTAACCAGGCACGTTCCATTTCCGCATGATCTGCCTTGGGTTTCAAACGATGCCGATACGATCAAAGGCTTCGCCCATTTACCCAAGCAAACGCCGCTTGTATAGTTCGTACGAGAGAAAACATTAGTATTAGTACTTTATTATAAACTAGAGAATCGCCCTTTGCCCGCATTTTAGTTATTTTCAATAGGTTTAAATGTTAAATCAAATATCAATAAACTAGGTATACTAGAAAAATCTCTGTGCTCTTATTTAAAATTGTCAATTCTAAGAAACACATAATCAGTTAAATCATTTTATCAAGCATGGTCCGAAGATGGACCATGCCTCCATTAGTGGCGGATACTTTAGAACGCATGTTTTGGTAAACTTTTTGGCTACGTATGAAAAATATATCAACGATCTTTTATATATTTGTTTTGTTGTAATATATATATTTTGTAGGAACCTATAACCAGTCAAAATTCTGTTTTGCCTGCCTATTGCTTGCTATATTTCATTGGATGAAATACGTGCTTACGCTGCCATGAAGTGATCCCACTCGAAAACGAAAGCCTCAAACACGGAAAGCTACAATTTTTATATCGCTGACAACCCGTAATTACATACGAGTGTACTCAAGAAATTAGTGTTCGAAATCTACTAAGAGTAGGGCAATTAGATTTAGAAATGCCGCTAAATCCGTTAATTGGATGCGCGTGTGCCCGGCATTTTTAAGATATGTATGATGTTAACCGCTTCCTGTGACATATAATTTATCTGAATATGTATCATGTCCGGAATCGGATTTTGCTTTCTTCAAGCATTGATCACAGACGACTTGCCTCGTCGGCGAGATCCGTCTGTGATAATGCGGTTGACATTGGCCGCCACTTCATGTTGTGTCGTTGTCGGTGTTTTATTTTTGCCCACGACTAAGCGCATGACGTTTGTATTCTAATAATTCAATTTTCGATTCTTCCGTTATTGTCTGAGATAGCTTTCGATCAATCATTTTATAAATATAACCCAAAATATCATCAGTATTTAGACAGATAAATAAACAAATATTTTGCTGATGCAAAAAAATTGCTTTGTCTAGTGCGGATTGCGGAACACCGAGAGATCTTGGTGACGTGATGTGTCTGCGATCCGAACACTAAAATAATTTTTTATGGACCACAAAACAGAGGGCGGTGGAGTGCGGTTAAAACTGTCTTCACTCAAGGGTAAACCGACTTGACTTTCACCCATAACCCCTAGTAAGTCTGTCAATGCCTGCCAAAGATAAGTTATTCTTCGCAGATGTATTTTGATATCTGGTGCATCCCACTGAAATATATTTTGCTGAATTGTTTTTTTCGGCTGACAACCATTCGCAAAAGATTCCAGGGCAAGACCACAACAGAAATTTTATTTTGTCGAGCATGCGCCACAGATTGATCGCGCCTGAGCTGCGCGATCACATTTAACAAAACATGCTCGTGACTGGAGTCATAAATGACACCCATGACAATGGGTAAAATTCTGAAATCTTGATTGCTTTACGTTACGTTTAGAACATGTTCCATGCGGTAAAGAAAGTTTTGAAATTGAATCCTTTTTGCGACGCCTCGTTTGGATTCAGCGATGGAAACGATTCTGTTGAATGCCCAATTTGGTGGCGCCGTTCATCTATGACTTTATACTCAACATGTTTAATTATTGTAAACGAAATGCACTCGTGTCTTTGCCCTTCGACATTGATAATGATCGATATTTTTTGCCTATTCAAAATTTATCTTATGTTTACCGCTTTGATTTTGCGTTGGAATAAAGTTTTCAAGTTGCCGCATTGACGTTAATGTGTTGGCGAGGTTAGTTTGGAGAGCTTTTTGGGGGTTATTCGGGATCATGGCACACTCGTGGGCGGGGTGTCGTTTTTTTCGTCGAGCATGGATCACTGATAAACCACGCCTACTTGGTGCGTTTTATCTGTGGCGTATGCTCGATATAAAAATGTTACTTTTTGTGTCCCACCACGCGTTCGCCTTGTTGACATCTATTGATAGTGTGTTCAACTTGATTTGATATTTAATGGAGCGAAAGTTCAGCCGTTTATCTTGTTTTCCTCGCTGTTTAAGGCTGTTTGTTAAAATTCGCGGTCGACTAATATTTAACATCACCGATGCCGCAACCAGGAAGATTGTTAAAGTAGGTCAATTCCGTTCATAAATTATATTCTAGGTGTGGCAGGCATAGTTGGCTATTGAATTTCAATAATCGCCATTCGAATCGAGTTTGTTGGAAATTATTATGTTGGGAAAAAATGCCTATATACTAGGAGTAGGGAGTTTCCTTGATTATATGACAGGTTTTGTCATATAAAATATTTTCCTAATGAGATTTTTTTTCAACCGAACCATTTTCTCTTGGTGTCTGGGGAGCAAGTACAATGATTTTTGTGTTCTGGGTCATATTTTGTACTTGTATCACTAATATTTTTTTATTTATAGCCACCTCTTAGAGTGGATCACCCTATCCAAGGCCCTGTAACAGCGGCCACCTATAGACGAACAGGGTTGCAATTACTGGATAGATATCATCTTTTCCTGTTCGGCTTAGCCTTCCCAAGTTATTACACCCTGGGTTAAATGGTGGGCATGGATAAGTGAGCCAGACTCGCCGTGGCTGAATTCGAGGTCTTCAACCTGCGATAATATATATTATATAATTGTATAATAATTATACACTGTATTCCTTTATTAATGAATGGTAGGTTCCAATCAAAAATTTTATTTTTTTAAGCATGATACACAAAAAGTCTTCTTGACGCGATCTATCAGTAACACAAGCTTAGCTTAAACATGTGTGAATATAGTAATTCTGCCCGGGATACACTACCAATCAGAAAAATCAGTTTGTCAAGCTTAAGCCATAGATGGACCACATCTCATCGACGTGATTCGTCAGTGACTCAGACTTGACAAAAAAGGTTTTCTTGTTGAGCTGCAATCCTCCAATCACGTTTTTAATCCCTTCGAAAGTTTGTTCGCCGATTCTCACTGCTGTATGTTTATTGTTTACCAAGTGATATTAACGGTTGCATTGCAAAGCTTGTTATTTACACATTTAATTATAGTTAGATAAGTACCGTATACAATGCAATTGACATTGCATTGCATAAATCTTCACTGAAGATCATCGTCCAAATTTTAAGTTCAAGGGCTTTGATCGTGCACACATGGTAATCAATAAAAAAAACGTACATTTCATAATTAACAAACCTGATAACGTAAATAAAGCTTTTTTAAAATACTGTCAATAGTTTTTAGTAGCCCCTTGATCAAAAATTTAGTTTTGTTGAGCATGAACCACTGTTAGATTGCACCTCATCAGTGGTTCATGCTCAGCAAAATGATATATCATTGTATTATGTTTTGTCGGATAATAGCCCCTGATAAAGAGCATGTTCTAACTACGACTCATAAGACGCAATGGGGTTACAGATTGGGTTAGTTTTGTTTCTAGTCATCAGCTTATTACAGCAGAATTTTGCTTATAACCTTTTCAAAGTTGTCAATATTTAAAAGGAATGAATTAACTGCCGCTTAATAAAACTGAGGAGCCGAAACAGGATGAAACTGTTTTTGGTAAAGTATAGTATCTGCCTTGGGTGATGGTATAACCATCTAACATTTCTTTGTTTCATTTTAGTTTTCTCTTACCATTTGCAGGGAATATGTTAGATCAATTCTAAAGACCACAAATTATGGTCACTTATGTTGACTTTCATTTTTGTTTTAGAGAATTTTATGGTTCTATCTTTCTGTATTCTTCACGGATATCTGAGTAAAAACAATGCAAACATCTATTTATTTTGTTTCATGAGAATTGTTGTGACACAACCTTCTTGTTTTAAACTTTCTCTACTGAAATTTCATATCACTAGTATTATTTACAGAAAGTTTTCATTTAGAGACATACCTATGTTATTGTGAATCATCTTGACAAAGGGTTTTAAATGCAAATAAAAATGTTTTGTCTATACTACATCGCTTGCTATGCTAGGGTTTTCAGAAAGTGTGAGTCATAGGTGAATTGTGCTGCACATGTGTGATCCATATACGTTATACGCTTGACCGATTACAGTTGCAGATGAGTCATTACCTGTTGTTTGTTGCTTTAACCGCATGGTGTCATTTTTTGACTTTGCTATAATGCGTTTTCAAATTAGTTATTTCTCATGACTACAGAAAATATCCAAAACACATAAGGCAATTAAAAGCCACTGGCTAATATGGCGATATTGATCATATATGGCTTTTGCGGCACTAAAACCTATTCAAGGTCAGAAATTTCGCAATAAGCCTCATTAACCAAATGACGCAAGATCAAGCAAATGTTTAATATTGATTCGTCATTGATAGATTTTTCATATTGTGTATTGCAGCAAGGGGTCAGAGGTCACCAAGGTTAAGAAGAGAGACTCCAGTGAGTCACGCAAGAAAACAAAAACCGAAGATGACGACAGTGAATTTGGTTTCAATAATGTCAATGTTCGACCATCGTCATCAACAGCTTCTAGGTAAGTGATATTGATATTATTTTATTGAATAACAATGCAATATCTACTTATGTACTGGTTTTCTAACCAAAATTATGATTTTTTAATGTCCAAAGCTGCCCATTTTTACACAATATGATCCGGAACCCTCTCTCATGACACCGCAATTCATGCTAATGATTGTCACAATACCAAAGATCTTTTCCACTGCCATTCTTTGATATATTAAATGTTATATGTTTTGGATTTTACAATGACTATTTTCGATATTAAAAGTGTGAAACAGACGATTATAATTTCCAACTTTCTAGATTTCAGTTTTGAAGCAGAAAACTCTTAATGAAAAATTGCCTGACTTTTAAAAGCTGTCTGTGAATTTTCTTGCCTTTGCGGAATTAACAACAAGTGTACTGATTGATTAAAATCTTTGTATCACACAATGAGTGGCATTAAAAACCATACATCCGTGATTTATGAAAACTGTGGCTTTTAAGTGTAGTTTAAATCACTAGAGCAAAGGTTATGTTATATTGTATCAAATTATGATTTGTCAATGATACTGTTACTCAGTATCAGATTTATCATATTCCTTTGCTGTAATATAGTTTGATATGCACCTATTGGTAGCGGCATTGGCAAAAAATTTCTGTCAATCTTTAATTTCTGATAAATATTCCACCAGTCTTCTGTCACCGTGGTCCATCGTTGACTCATGCTTGATAAAATAAAATTTCCGATTGGATCTACCGTGTCCTCATATTCAATTTCCAACTTTATGTATTATTCTTCAACTTCTCAGCCAATCAGGAAAGAATGAGACTCGAAACAGCAAGCCTGCTTCACCTTCGGCTAATCTATCGTCAAACAATAATAAATACGATCCTAACATACATCATGGGAATGGCAGAATTCCTGCCGATCACCAAAGGAGAACACAAGGACCAAAACATCCTGAACGAAGCAATAGCCAGAATGCATCGCAAAGAAAAGTACAGGACAGTTACCAACAGAGAGGCGCACCGCATGCAGCTGCCCCGCGATCTCCAACAGGAAGACATGTGCAACCACATCACAATGCTAAAAAAGGTGGTACTTTTATATATTATATGGTAATATCTATTAGTGTGGAATAGATTATAGCGGAATCTTATTTAATTACTGTGAGAAAACTCCCATAATATATAAGTTATTCGGTTACTGTATGATGAAAAAAAGAAAGATTTTGAAAAAACAGTGAATTACAGAAAACGCAATACTCTAAAACTATAAATAATGTTTATGGGGCATGTTTTCTTCTGGTGGGCTTTATATATAATCATACATAATTTTTTATGGCCTGAATTTTTTTTTATTGAAATTCACTCAAAGCAAGACCAGAAGCAGTGCCCATTGCCCAAAAGGAATCAAGTATCGGCCACTCAATCGCAAAGAGCTACTTCAAGATATATTACCAGCAACTGCACTCTATGAGGAAAATCATCCTAAATAGAACTGAACCGCTATGGTAAAGTACGATGGCTGGTATTTGCCCTGGGTGATGGTATAATCATATTAAATCATCCGAAGGTTCTCGGAATCTAATCATCTGTAGATTTCTATATTATGGTAATATCTAACCATTTAGATATTGCTAAATGTATTCAGTTGTTAGGCATGTATGTGGATTAAAAAAGAGATGGTAAATACACATTTCGGGAAAGCTATTTTCTTTGTTTTCCAACTTTACATATAGTTAGTTATAAATTGCTATCCAGTCACTGTGTACTTCAACTTACAATTGTATTATTATGGATTCAGATCCAAGACATCACAGACAAGATCAGAATGTTCCACCTATGAGACAAGGTCCTCGTGTACAACATAAAAATGTACGGAGAGAAAATGGCGAATCAGCTTACTTTTCCGATACATCTGGAGCTACTGATAGCAGGTAATTTCTTCAATTTGTATAGTAACTTCCAGTCTTACATTTTATTTAAAATTCTTCTTAAACAAGTTTGGAAACAACGTATGAGAGGGTTAGGTCAACAACCACCTATCAACCACTTTAGTCACTAGATATTCCAATTATACTTGGTTTTAGTGTTAAGCAATCTGTTACTTTGATCCAGGGGGAAATGTTATCAGATGAAAAGAAGAATATACAAAACTAAAAGGCCTATGATTAAATGGATTAAAACAATCCGAAATCATTACTTTAACATGCGATTACAAAATTGTTTTAAAAGAGTGACATATACTTCCTCAAATAATCCTTTCATCTTAATATTTTCTATATTTATTTGTAGTCGGTTTGCAAGTTCGAGTGATCGTGGTAATACTCAGCATGGACACAACAGACAACAGCAGGCGGCACCCCAACAAAATAAAGTGAAAAGGCAAGATTCGCTTGTAAAGCTTGGTGATTGGGTTTTCAATCAGAAAATGAGACAGTCAGGTGGCAATTTAAATTCCCCGCAAAGGTATGAAGCGAATGTAAAGAAAAGCAAAACTGACTAACTCATCCTGTTAGCAAAATTACTAACAGTGAATGTCATACTAATACTAGCTGCGGTTGAGGAGGCTTGGAAGTTCAAATTGGGCTGAAATTAAACACAAAGTATTTAAAATTATAGTTCTATGGGATATGCTCAGCCGATGAAATACAAACGATGTATATGTGTATTGAGCATATCCCATAAAACTATAGGTCTACCTGGCGTCAACCACTTTCTATATAAGATCATGTCTTTAATAGTTTGTGAATCATTGAATTTGGAAAAGCGAAACATCCCCATAACATTTTTGCTCTTCAAAAAAACACAGGTGATTATCGACTTTTGACTGAATGCTTTAAAAATAATTCTAATTAACAAACATTGCTTCATAAAAATGATTGAAAAGAATTATTAAAATTTGGTCATAATATTATTCATAAATAAAACGATTAATTTTGCATCGCAAGAGATCATCCAAGATCATTTTAACATGTTATTTCAACTCGTTGTAGTGTGGCAAATGTATGAATATTTTTTTTAAAATCACATAGCAATGCACAATTTCAACTGAATGTTCATTAGGTATTAAAATGATTTTTGGCATTTCAGTTTAGTAGTCTGGGCAATCAATAATCATTTTGCTTTGAAACTGCTTTCCACTGGCAGCTATAGATGACCCGCGCTCACAAGGGGAGATCTATTAGTGACTCATACTTGCATGCTTTGACAAAAATTTTCTGACCAAGTATAAATTATCTTTGCATGACAAGCTTGGCTTATTATTGCTGATTTTGCTGGTGACAGTTTTCATTCTATTCATTCATCACGCTGCTGAATCGAACCTTCGTGCTGCTTTTGCATCATAGAATCTTGCCAAATATGATTCCATTTGGAAAATATATGATTATTTTTATCAAATGGCCTTTAGCCTTTTGTTAAAAGTACTTCTTAAATATGTCGATGACAGATTTTGATATTTAAGTAAATTAATAATATAATGATCAGAGTGGCAGAATTTTGATTTTCACCGGGCGTCTAAAATATCGTGTCATTATCTTCAGCTGGACAAAAAAGCTTTAAAATCATAAATACTGCAGTGTTGGGGATTTTCAAAGTTTTTTGCAAATTTTTTTTATACAGTTTGATTGCCATTAGACACTTGGAGTGAGAGATTTCAATCTTCTAGCCACAGATATATTGTGAAATATCGCTAATTTGCCAAATTTCCTTATAATGAAGTACTTCTTCTTTGGGAGTTTGAGTAGCAGAGTAGCTGACATTGTGCTAGTGTGTAACTGATAGGAAATCAAATTATCTGATCTTCTTTAGTTTACATGTTTTTTTAATATCACATGAGTAATTTAGGCTTGTCTGTTTTTCTTGAAATTCTAGTTTCAAATGATTCATCAGTTATACTTGCCTGTGGGTATACTAGATAAATCCGCTATCATTACCCTACACAAGCTTTTTAATAAATATATGATTTTTGTTCTGTATACTACTTTTTATGGCATTTCTTTATTTTCTTAGTTTAACGCAGTCTAAACGAGACATTGACTAAACCTTGTGGTCGTCTCTTCTTGGAATTATTTCTATTATTCATGTTTTGCTATGAATAATGCACTATTCTGAAAATTCATATTCTTTCTTACTGTTTATTAGGAGCAATTTCGATACTGCAAGCGAATTCAGCTCAGTGAGTCAACAACACACAAGAAAAAGGTAAGCGTGCTCCAATATTTATATAATATATACATATTAAATATTGATATTAATTTACTAACATATTAAAATAAATTACCGGTAGATGTGCCGTCGTAAGTTTATCATTCAAACATGTGAAATTTATGAAGTGTAACAACATGGCTTGGTGCTGGAATATTATTTTTTTTTGGGAGTCCAAGAAAATTAAAACAATATTACTTAAGTGGGTTTCGATTTTGGTGTTTCCAAATCAACTTTTTCAGCAGTAATACTGTATATTGTACTTCTGCTTTTGGTTGGCATGTTATCCAGGGTTGGCACTTTAGGTACATTTATTTTTGAATTTAATGTTATTGAATCATGTAAGTCTTGTTGAAGGTCAATAAATGACAACTCTTTACTATTGAAGGGAATAAATTTTTGTTACAAATGTAAAATTAAAAAAAGTTGAATTGGGCAAAAAGCTTCAATATCATCAACACTGGTATTTCATAGCAGTTTTGATGATCTTGAACCTTTTTGTACAGTTATGTTGCTACCATACACTCAATATGAGGCATTTTAATCATCTGGTAGTTTTTTTTATTCTTTATTTATAATATTGTTCATTTGGTAAATCCCGTTCTACTAATATTTAACAAATATAACATATATATAACACAGACTACATGAGTGGGTGGCAAATAACAAGAGGTAATTATTCAACTACTTGGTGTGTGTTTTTCTTTTGTCTCCACATTTCTACCATTCATGCACTCACTATTCACTCAAAATAGTTTGTCACTTCTAAATGGAGATCTGATTTCTTGCATGAATTTTTAAATTGGATGTATGATGTTTCTTTTCTTCATTATCATTACCAATCGTTATTGAGAGGGTAGTCAGATAAGTAAAATAAAGTGTGAACTTTTAACGTCTGTCAACTCAGATTCAACAGATTTTGATTTTAAAACATTTAGATGACTTTTGATATTTTGGACAAAACACACAATTTTGATTTTTGAAGGTATTCGAATGAATTATATTGTTGATTTTAAAAAATGGCATTGTTGATTCAAAATTCCCTTCTGTGATTTTAACATACATGTTGGTGACTTGGCTTGACTTCAGCCAAATGAGGATTTTTTCAATAAAACTATTGTGTCGAGTAATTGATGAACCATTGCCAACCTAATGTATTACTTGAATGTATTGTTAGTGAATTTTAATAATAAAAATTTATTTAATCAGTGATCGAGCTATATATTGTGTCGAGTTATTGATGAACCATTGCCAACCTAATGTATTACTTGAATGTATTGTTAGTGAATTGGATAATAATAATAATATAATTTATTTAATCAGATATTGATCGAGCTATATATTGTGTCAAGTTATTGATGAACCATTGCCAACCTAATGTATTACTTGAATGTATTGTTAGTGAATTGATAATAATAATAATATAATTTATTTAATCAGATATTGATCGAGCTATATATTGTGTCAAGTTATTGATGAACCATTGCCAACCTAATGTATTACTTGAATGTATTGTTAGTGAAATGGATAATAATAATAATATAATTTATTTAATCAGATATTGATCGAGCTATATATTTCTGTGATTTAATCAAATCTACCTATGTTTACTCTCAGTGCTTTTAGATGATAACTGTTTCTTTTGGGGTGATTTCCACAAAAGCCATTCTCGTAATCTTTTATTCTTGTTTGTGTATGAAAAAGCAGAAGTCTAATAGTTGTAATCAAATTATTTAGTATATATAATATAATGCTTCTCAACCTTGTAATTTGTTGACAACTTCATTTCCAAATATCACTTTTCGGTGTAGGATCATGGTGTTCAATCTGCTTTTTTTGACAAACATACATGATTGATATAATTAATGCTGCCAAAGCCATGATTTTTGAGATAATTATAGCAATGTGCAATTTTTATTTCTGATTTCTTATTGTCCATTCAAAGGTAAATAATCATTGACAACTATTTTGGTTAAACTCTGCTCTATCACATATTAAGCGTGACTGTATCTCTCACAGTGTTCATGTTTGTTCATCATTCAAATCAGAAGTTTTAGTTTTTGAAGCTTTTGTGATAGATGAACCATACTTCGATAGAGTGATATCTATCGACAAAACACATATATAAATAAACATGTTTCTGATTATGATGGAATCTCAAATGACAAATGTTTTTTTAGCCAATCAGTTATGTAGAACGAAACACAAAGTATAGATGAAAAATGTTTAAACAAACCATTCGTTATCCAAATTGTACTGTGCAAAGTTGGTTGCGGTTTGGCTAATGTTCTTAACAGATTAGTCTGTTATTAGTAACTCAAGCCCTATTTACTAAACAAGAATATTTTCAAACGAAATATAATGACCCACGGGTGTACCCTACCATACAAAAGTACTTTGCCAAGAATGAGTCACAGATGGGTCGCGCCGCATGGACACGGTCCATCTGTGGCTCATACTTGACAAAATATGATTTTGTTATCCTTTGTGATCCAATATAGCGTAATGCATGAGTGAATGCGTATGTCTTTTGTGGGTGAAATGTTGAACAATACACCCATTGTATTGTTGTGACTGTTGCATCTATGGGTCATTCGTTTATAGCGGAACGAAAGCGTGGTAATAAAGGTTGGCGCTTCTATTGTTGCGTCATTGCCAAAGTGACTACATATAAGTGTTTATTATAATTGTGAAGTTGGTTTCGATAAAGCCTATGATTTTACTTATAATTCTTTATACACAATAAGAGAATCTTTTTCAATAATATTTAAAAAAATTTAGTTGAATAGGATACCAATATAAAACTGTCAGCTTGAATCTGTTTCTCAAAGTTATCCTATCAAATTAATTCGAAATGTTACCTATGGGAAGTATTGTTTTGTTATTCGTCTGACTCAACAAAATCACAGGCTCATATTCAAGTATATGTGCTTGTCAATTTTCCAATTTGCTTAACGAAGCCTTCGGCCCATAATTCCATGATGAATTGAAGGCGTTTTGTTTGATTTTTTTATTAAAATTCAAGCTAAACAAAGCCGAGAGCATGGGTCAAAAGTATTCGGTTCTTAATTTGATTTGACTTTTCAAATCAAGACAACATTGCCCCATTTTTACTATTTTATCTTTGTTTATATTATATGAAAAATATTTTTCCTGTCACTATTCCGATTTTACTTGTAGTGGGACAATGAGTGCGCGAGGACAGCCACCGCAACAAAGAATGGGTCCACCATCTAGTCGGCGATACAGAGCTCGAACTTATAATGAATATATGGATCCAATGGAGGTTGCTTCGAGCACAATCAGTATGCCCCCTTTGCAACATATGAATGCAAACAGGATGTATAACAGAGGACAGACTATGCCCAGACCCCAATCTGCAGAGGTGAATTAATGATGGTTGTTTAATTGTTGATTTAGAAAAAGTTCAGTTTTGATTTGGCTACACTAATTTGTGATTTGATGATTGCCTTGTTTTTTTTTTATATTGAAAAACATTTTTAGGAGATTTCATGTTCCCATTCTAATGGACTAACACGTTTTTTTTTGTCATAGCGCTGAGAGATTAATTGAAAGTTGTATATGTAGTCTTTTTTGTATTATGTCGCAATGACAGAATATATATACTACCGCATATTTTTTTTTGAAGATTCATCATTTTAAAATTTTTATGTTATTTTCACAGAGAGTTGATAAAATGGGACGACCACTTCGTAAACCAGACACAGGACAAAGAATGGTGTCATCCAAAAGTGCTGGAAATGTTATGCTCGACCAATATGGGAATCCTGTTTCTCCAAGACAAACTCCGCACAATGCTAACAGCAATCAAAACGCTATCAAACGTGCCAAGTCAGATTATGTTATTCAAGATGACGATTTTCAGCGTCAGTATATTGCAAACTTTAAAATCGCTCAATCCCGCGAAAATCAAGTATTTCATGCTCCGAGACAGCAACGAAAATCTCAACAGAGACCACAATCTGCTGGTAGAGCTAGTACAAATAGCAGTAGTGGAGGTACTACTCCTAGAAGATCTCAGAATCCACCAAAATCCGCAGGAACTCCGAATGATGTATTTACGCCTCGCTCGGATGCATCTTCGGCAAGAAGTAACAGAGGTCCTGAACAGGTAAAATAGGATTTTTTCATCAAAGTGCGCTTAACCTGTTGGGATGGTTAAGTTTCGCCAGGAAATTTTGATTTTGTGAAGACTTCACAGTTTCAGTTGGACTAAAAGAATGTCTGCTACTCTACCTACTCTATTTAGTATTATACACTAGTTTGTGATGTGAGTGTGTGATGAGTAATAATCTGGTACAAAGGCTTCAAGAGTATCAACACCAATAGTTGCTATTTATTACTCATATTTTTTCTCAGGTATTCCACTTTGATACACCAAGAAGTCAACAACATCTTTCACCACCATACAGCAATACCAATAATATGTCGAGACCAAGTACATTAACACCAGGTGCCAGACAAACAGATACCGGTGTTGAAGTCAAACAAATACAAAAGGTTAGTTGAACACTTTTGGTGCTGGAACTTCCCTAATGCTCATTTCTGTTGGGAAAATGTTATGCATTTGCTATGGTTAAAAGTGATCCACTGATGAATCGCACCGTCGAGGTGCGGTCCATCTGTGGCTCAAACGAGACGAAAACAAAATTCCTTATTGGGATTGTCTTGAAGTCGAAAAAAAAGAAAAATTTTGGTTCTCATACCCATAAATTGCTCATACCCATAAGTCTCTTCAATAACAGGTACTACTGTTACCTGATTTTGTTTTTCCTTCCTAAAAACAGGAGAAGAGACATGGTATTTTTATTAGGCTTGAGTATATGGGTTGTTTTGCTGAAAGTATGAGTAGTTGTGCTGAAAGGTTGTAATCCAACTGTGACTTAACGCTTGTTGAATATTGAAAATTTTCAAACTTCATACCTTTTAGAAATAGTAAATTTCTCTAGTTTCGAACTTGTATACTTAATTATCTGCTCTTTATTCAACAGGGCCAATTGAGAGCATTTTGTCTATCTGCAAAATCTCCTCAAACTCACTTGCCTCCTCCAGAGAGACAAACCCCGCTTAAGGTGAGTTCTAATCGAGTGAAAAAACATTGAAATACTTAATAAACTGCGTAATTTATCAGATTCAACTAAAAACAGGGATTGAAAATCAGGCCTACGAAATTAATAAATAAATTCATACATTCATTCAATACTTCTTTAATTGGAATTCACTCAAAGCCAGCTTGGGAGCAAATGTGCTAAAAGCATTTGGGCTTGTATAACTTTATTAACCCAAAACTTCAACTTCAAATTGGGGGGGGGGGGGGCTTGAAAAAGTTTTGTGGTCAAATAGGACGTGACGTGACATTGAGGGTTTTTCAGGGCCTGAAAAATACTTGCACTGTGGCTTTCTAAATAAGCTAGTGAACGTTGATATACTCTTACTTGCGCTTTGGAGAGCTACTTTTATTACTAAATTACTACACAATATTCCAATTGTGTCTTCGCTTGTTATGCAAATAAGCTTTAAGTGTAAATCTGAAAGTTGTTGTGACCTTACACTAAACAGTTACCAATTCATCAGGAATTTTAATGGTCACTCGAACACCAGTACTTGACTTTTTAGCTTTATACTATTGTCACATAGTTGCGTCACACTTTTTTACTTGTCAAGTGTGATGTGACTGAATCAATCTAAGTACACTCGAGTGGGAAAAATTTTTTGCTGGAGTTACATCTTGACACTTGAGTGGATTAAACATGACTTGTGTTGTATTAAGGGAGCCTGGAAAAAATTTTTTATCAATCTTTCGTGAAATACCAATCGGAAAAGATTTTGTTAAAACATCTTTTGTTTGAGTCACGCGTCGATGAGACGCGATCCATCTGTGGCTTATGCTTGGCAAAATTGAATTTCTGTTGATAAAATACCGGTACTAGAAGTAATTTTAAATCTCACGGTACTGGAAGTCTAACGTAATCTCACCTTTTAAAAACAAACTAAAATCTAATGGCTACTCTGCTCCTCATACACTCGGTACACAAAGAAAATGGGTTCCATCTAAAGGAAATTTAGTAAATTTACATTATTTCCTCATAAACCTTTTGCTAGAAGATATGAATGTCTATTTATGAGTGTTTGATAGCTACCAATCTGTAGAAAAAGGTTCAAAACCATCAATACTGCTTTGAAATATTGGTGGTGCTAAATTTTTTTGTCCATTTCGCAGGAAATGGAATAAACATTTCAGACACTCAAAGAAAAACAAGAATTTGTCATCCTGTTTAAATCTAATGACCAAAATTTAAATTTAAATTTTTTTGAATAAAAACTATTTGATACATCAATTTAACATACAAAGTAAAATAATACTGTTTCAAAATCTAATTGAACGTGTGTTTGTGTGATTTGACAGAGGTTTTGTGCTAGTATCTAATCCATTCATCTTGTTTGAGCTTTTTTAATTTTAAATATTACTATTTTTTTTCAGCCTTCTCTTTTGTGCATAACTTACTTTTGTTCATTAAATTCATTTTCTTCATTAATTTTCTTTCAGTCAACCGAAAACATCTCAAAAATGCCTCACAATGTTGCCAACGACAGAGATATTGAGGTATAGTTACTGTCAATGTCTTATATTTTCCATTCTTTTTAAACGTTTTCAGAATTTAGGGTTTCTAGAAAGTCTTTATCAGGAGCTTTATTTATTGTAATGTTTCTTCATAAGATAATAGGATTTCATTTTTATCGTGCTGAAGAGGAAAGCTAAGAATACAACTTCGCCATATGGCAAAACCACAACCTCTCATGCAGTTGTCAGTTCCGAACCAGCCGTGAAGGTTTTGGCTTGAGCTGCATGAGGACAATCAAAGATTTTAAGTAACTTTTTAAATCACTCCACTTGAAAATACTCACTCTCACTTATATTGCAATGATACATAATTTTTAGCATCTGCAACACAAATGTGGAGTATCGTTACCAATTATCAATTTTATTTTGTCAAGCATGAGTCACAGTTGGATTGAACCTTGACGTTGCAATCCATCGATGATACATGCTTGACAAAACATGTTTTTTTTTGTTGTTTTTTACTTTATAATTAGATTCCATTGCATTCCATTTCAGGCAAAACTGAAGAGATTGAATGATTCAGAACGAGCATTTCAACAAATTTGTGATGACGCTGGCAATCTGCTAGCAGAGAGAGAAAGGCTCACAGCGGAATTATCTATTGCTAAATTTAAGATGAGGAATAGACATTCTTCTGGTTAGTTTGTTCAAAATTTTTTGCTTGTTGAATTTATCATCTAATCAAGCTTCTAGGTTTTAGGTTGGCACAAATAAAGATGTCACTTTTAGAATAAAAGTTATTGATACTGGTACTTACCTGTTTCAAATATTTATTTCTGGGATTCGATGAGGAAATTTTAGATATGTATGCTGATGTATTGTAAAAGTGGGCTGTTGATTGAAATCTTAAGTTTCTTAAACAGGATAAAATTCAGAAAGATTCGGAATGTATGTATTTAAAAGGACTACCCTAGCCACAATTTTCTTTTTCTTTGGTTATCATAAACTTCTATATCATCGTATTTGGAAAAAACGAAATCTTCGGAACAACAATTCCAAAGTCTCATGAATGGTTTAAATTTTTTTGTAATTTGAAAGTTTTCTTTTGTTAGATTTTCTGCTATTTTTTAGTCATGGAATATTGCCGTTAGGTGCAATATTTTAATGAAATGACTAATGTTCGACATGGAGTAGTAACTATCCTCTTGCAAGATAGATAAAGATTCCAGTAAAACTAAGAATAGAAAAGTTTACTTTATTAAGATTATAGGTCGAGCTTTTCCTAATTTATTAAAACTGATATTATTGTTGATGGATTAAATTGTGGTATTGAAGCAACTGAAAACTTGCTGTATAGCAACTAAATTTTGGAAAGAAAATATGTCAAAAGCATCTTGGTTTGTATAACATTGTGAACACAAATGCTCACATGTTTTCTAGAGAGCTACTTCAGTACAATTTCCATATCACTAAACTTCTATACCTGAGAGTTGTGTTACCAATTCATCTAAAGGAATTTTTAATGGTCACTTAATGGTCACTCAAACACAGTACTTGACTTTTTAGCTTCACACTATTATGACATAATTTCACCACACTACTATGTTCATACCTTTATTCGCACATCATATTACTTATTCACTGTTTTCTGTATGTTCTGTAGGTCTTGCACATGACACACATCAGTTAGATATGGAACAACACAAACTTGAACAAGAACTCGGAAATGTCAATGCACAACTTGCTAATTCTGTACAGGTAAATTCACGATACTAATATGAAATAGTGTTTGAGAATAAAAATAAGCTTAAGCAATGAGAGCAGACCATGTTTATTGCTATAAACATCCTTATTCTTAATTCTAAATATGGATTTACAGAGTTGTAATTCAAACTTTATGTACCCTTATAAGATTAACAGCCTCTGATGCCATATTTGAATGTTAAATTTAAATCCAGTTACAATAATTTAGATATCTCATTCTGTAGTTTGATACAATTGGGTCAACCCTATGAACAAGGTACTTCAATCAATAATGATAAATTGCAATATTATTGTACATCATTGTATTCATCAATATATTTGGGGGGTATAAAAAAGTCTGACACAATTCATGCTTGACAAAAATAAATTTCTGACTTTCTTGGGTTACCAGAATTTTGCTTAAAAAAACAGTTTATGATTATAACGAGGTTTTCATACTCACTTTTTTTTAGAAATTGAAAGAAATGACAAGACAAAATGATAATTTCAATTATGAAATGAGAAGATTGAAAACAAATATCGTTGAAGAATTGAGAAATCAAGGGTAAGTTTAATACTAAGTTTTTTTCATTGAAATTCGCTATCAGAATAGTCAAAGTAGTGGCTAGAAGCATCTAACTAACGGCCACTCAAAGGAAAATGAGCTACCGCCAACCGAGAGAGAACTGAAGGCTATGATAAAATGCAGTGAGTTACCTGTGACAACTTCAGCTATTTATTGTTCTAGCAAAGGTGGACCATGTCTTGTTTTTTTTTGTACTATTGGTCTTCATGCCCAAATCTTTTACTTTGTCAAAATATTTTTTGTAAACTATCTATCATACATCACACTGTGGCTTATAATCAACAAATAACATGATCACCTTCGACAAAATTGCAAGTATATTTGTAAGCTTCCGTTAGGGTAATAGCCTAACTTCTTCAGAAAAAAAAACAAGATATGACTTATGTAATTAATAGGGAATAATAATTGATAATCATTATTTGCTATTATATTTCTATGTCTTTCATACTATCTCATTCAAGCTACCTTGTGGTAACAGTCACATACGGATCCGAAATCCCAATTATATAAGGAAAGAGCTTTTAGAGTTCACTAAGTCACACCACAGAATCTCATTGTCTTGTCATACTTAATAAAAAGATTTTAAATTGATTTTTCAGACCAATCACTGAAAATGTGTATGACAATGTTTCGAATCAAAATAAGGAAAGAAAGAGAAGATTAGAATGGGAGTTGGGTCGAATTGAATTTATTATAGAAGGATTGAACAAGCAAAAATCTGCAATTGTTGACAAAATTAACGGTTTAAATTTAAATAAAGGTAATTTTTTTGTTGTTTATTTGACTAATTTGCCTTTTTCTCATAACCTTGTTTTTCGCCTAAAGGTTATTTTACCCAACACTTGCCCAATCGGAAAATTTTTCTGTCAGGTATGTCTTATCAAGTATGGATCACTGATGGATCGTACTGCGAACGCACGGTTCATCTGTGAACACATGTTTGCAAATTATAATTTTTTTTTGAAAGTTTAATTGCTCTAAAAATTGGATATTTGATAAGATTTTAATTACCTTTTATTCGAGTTTTGAGACATCGATGTTCAAAATATTGCAATACATACTTTTTTAACCTTATGTAATTGGATTAAAATTACATAACATTTAAATTTGAGCCATATCAGTGATTATATTTTGTCAATCATGCTCCAAGTGTGAACCCAACCAAACCGCCTTTTATCAAAAACTTTTTTGCCGCGGGAAAGAAAATTGGTTGTGAGACATATTTTTTTCCCAAATGTTGAATATTGTGTTCAGGAGATGAGAGTCCAACACTGCTATCACCCAAGACTCCACCAGCTAGTATGTTGTCAGCGCAAATACAAGGTAAAAGTTTTCTCCTATCAATCTTGTTCTTGCATTAATTGTGGCAATGTACCAATATCCTTGTGGTTAACATGTTTGGCATCGTAGGGTAAATATCTCATGTGCGAGTCCGGCTCGGTAATCCATGCCCACCACTCAATCTACGATGTAATAACTTGGGTAGGCTAAGCCTAACTGGAAAGATCATATCTTTCCAACGAATCAACCCTGTCTGTCTATGAGTGGCCGAGTACAGGGCCTTGGTCAGGGTAATCCACCCCAAGAAGAGACTATGAAAAAAATTCTGTGAGTAAAGTTGATCCTATCCTATATCACCATATATTACAACCCAGAACCTTCGTGGCAAAAATCAAGATAACATTTATAACACTTTGTTAACTACTTAGTGCGATTTGGCTCTCTAGTCATTTTCGTTCATTGGTTTTGAAATCTCTCACATTTAATACAAAAGGGAGCTGAAAAAGTTTGCATCATCCGTTTGTGTGGTTTTAGACTGCCCTGTACAAATCTTGTATTGAAACGGTTGTCATTGTTTATTAGGTTATCAATAATTTGTATTTAGGGGCATGAGAATGGAATAAAAAGAAATATTTTTGTCATAATGCAGACGGTGCCCAGATTTTGTGTCAAACTTGTAATAGAAAGTCTCATGAGACCAAATATTTCAGTTACTGAATCGTCTTAGATACTAACAAGCTTGGTGAAAAGATGGCTTAGTTGGAAATACTATTTTCAAATCTTAAAATACTATTTACAGATCTCCTCGAGATGTCAAAAGAACATCCATGGAACGTAGAACAACTCCAAACCGTCCATCATACAGCAGTACATCAAGTAGTGGCACACCTAATACTACACCAGTCAAAAAATATTTCACATTACCTGGTAGAGGAGGTATATATACTTTGCTTCAACATTTTATTGCATATTTATTTCATCGTTTTTTCACATGAAATTCTATTCTATTCTATTCGAGTTTTAAAAACAAATTTTTTTTAAATATTCTGAATTTTGCTTCAATTGAACATGTGAACTTGTCAATAAATAATACCAATAATATCCGCCCTTTCCATGTCTCATGGAATTATTTATTACCACACTAGGATCTGTCTGAAAATTGGAATTTTGGATGATGTCTTTTTCTATCGTTTCGTTGAGCCTTAACCACAGAAGAAGCAATATTTTTCATACCACATCTCATAATTTATCAAAGTTTATCCAGTAATGTAATGATTCAGAAAAGACTATACCACTACTCTATAAGTGTTGAATATTTCACGAAGTAGTTTTGTTAGATGTTTCCTAGATTTATTATTTTCTTTTCATGCAGTGCCTCATGCGACGAGTGTAGATAGTGTCACTGCAGAAAGTTTAATGAAGACGTCATCATCTCGACCAACTTCAGCAAGATCTGTATCAAGTATCGGATCTTCAAATTTGAGTAATTTGCATCGAACAAAATCAGCCGCAGAAAGATTGTTTCAAACTCCGTATTCTAATCAAAGTTATGATTATGAAGCAAAGGAAATGAAGAGATTGCAGAAAGAAATTACTAGGTTTGTTTATCATTTTGTTTTGATTACTCAGTGAGAAGTTTCCTGTGATACTTCAGAAATTATTTCAGAAGTTCTTTGCGCTATTAAAATCCAGTATTGAACGGTAACAACTGTACCTTGTGAATAATGAGTAGTATCTGCCCTGGAAAAACACAATGTTGGTAATTTGGGATGCACTAAATGAAGAGTGTACCAGAATACTTTACCAAATTTTGACAATTATTCAAAATTTTGCTTCAATTTTCAAAGATAAAAATTTCATAAAGTAACACACTAATGTATTTGGTTATCGTCATCTCTACTTTTGACTAATTTTACTTTTTTATAGGAATCGTCGTAATAATTTGAAGTCTGGTAGTGTTGGAGACATGTCGGGTGGAATGACATTACCTGCTCGATCTCATGTTAAAGTTGGGGTTGATGTGCAAATGGTAAATATTTTAATTCTTTTTACCCTATTTTATTGAGCATTGTTATAACATACTTATACAATTCTTTTGTTTTCTACAGGCTCTCAAACATCATCGAATGCCAAAGGTAAAAACTTTTTATAGAAGATTTTAACATATGGTATCAGTACTTAATCGAATTAAAATTGAATTTTGTCAAGCAGCATGAACCACACATAGTTGACGCCCCCCTATGTTGTTAAATAACTGTTGTTAAATCCACTTTTAATGTAACAAGCTAACCAGTTGTTAATTATGAAAATAAAGTGTGACATTTTATGTTGAATGCAATCTCACACAAAATACAATCTGCGTACGTTTTTTACAAAGGTTTTACAAAGAGCGAAACGTGACATGGCTCGTGCAGAACATGATAGAAATGCAAATCATCAAATTGAATTGGACATTGATGATCTGGAACGACAGGTATACTTATACTATTCTTGTTGTTATCAAGTCTAAAGATACCTTTTTTTAGTTTCATATGAATATGAATACATGTCGGAGTCGAATGATTCAAATACTACCAACAGTTTTAAGTATTGATAACATTTTCGCCATGATTTGTTAAAATTTTACAATACTTTTTTCGAAATATTTATCTGTTAAACAAGAACCACTCGTGGGTCACACCTACAAATCACAATCTATCAGTGGCGCATATTTGAAATCGCATATTTTTTTTGGTTGGAATAAATTGGCTACTCATTGGAAATTTTTGATCAGTTTTCTTCAAAGTAATCATATCAGTTTCAGATATAATATTTGTTCCGAAAATAAATTTATGCCTGAAAGGTGCACAGTTCATTCATCCATTTGTTCATATTTATATCAGCTTTCGAAAGCTGCAATATACTTCAGATCCTTTTCACACCTTATTCAAAAAGGTAGTTTTAGAAGTATCTATTTATACCGTAGAGTAACTTGCTAATCAAGTCTTTATCTAAATCTTACTGTACTAGCTTGTGATGATATAAGAGTCGAATTCATCCTAAAACCTTGTATTATGATCTCAATCTTGTATGTATCATAATGCCATACACAACCTTTTGTAATAAAAAAGACAGAAATGTTTATCTGATATAAATCTGATAATAAAATAATATCAGACGCTAAATATTGAAACACATTGCTTGTCTTACCATAGTTTATGAAAAAATGAATTTTTTTTCTAAATAGGTCAATCCAAAAAGTTCTGGTCTTTACGGATATGATTATGAAAAAGTCAAAGAAACAATTGGATCTGCAAGACAACATGAAGAAGTTCAGTCGGATGATAATGATAATACGGTGGATGTTAATCTAACACATCAGGTATGTTAGAATTTTAATGCAGCGGCGAATACAAAGTTTGTTCGAAAGAAAAACTTTGCTTTGAAATGGAATGAAACGGTGACTTTTGCATTGTTGTACTTATATCTTGGATGTCCCTAACAAAATAGTTTGGTATTCTGAAATTCTATTTAAAAATTATTTATATTTTTTGGATTGTTTTTTTTGTTGAATTTTGCAACAAAATCATGATATATGCCAAATTTTACGTTATAAAATTTGACATGAATCATGCTTTTGCCACAATATTTGAAAAAAAGTCCTAAAATGTTTGTTTTTTAATTATTTTAATTTCAAAATATAACTTTGGCAAATATATTAAATTTTAATTGTTGTTTTTGAAACATCACTAACTTTTTTGCGTCAGGGTGAAAATGCTGGGTAAAATTTCATATCTCATAAGTGTCTGATTTATGTGTTACCTTTATTTATAAGCGATTGTATGCGCATTCTCAGGTATTCTGCCAAGGCTTGCAGTTTTTTAAAGACACTCATATGAATGAGCCATGAGCCATTTATAGACACATAGGATGTTAGTCAAATCTGATTCATGTCTTATTCCTAGTAATATAAATATACACTTTTATGATTTGTTTTTGCAAATGGAAATAAATTCATTGGAAAGTTAAACTATTATAAGAGTGATCAGTGTGAATGCTGTTTGCTACAGTAACCAAATGAAATTCATCTCATTGAGTTTTGTGTTATAGATAGCAATCTAGAATCATTGCGGTGTTGTTTTGTGGATCATATTTGTAGATGGCAGTGATATTTGGGATTTATTTGCGATCAAAAATTATATAATTTATAATCTGATAAATGAATTTTTAATGAAAATATATATTAAACAAAGACTTCATACAACCTCTGTCTAATGAAGTTGATTGCAGATGTTTCAAAGACGGGCAATCTAATGCAAGAATATTCCAATTAACTGATGTTTTCGAGTAGCCTCATAATGTCTTGGCTACTGACAGATCATGCTCTCAAAATAGTTGCCCTTTTGAGTCTGATCCTTAATCTGTGAGATGAGCAAGTCTGATGTGATCGTTTAAAAAAGAATTCATGTTTTTGAAGATAAGATTTTATTCAATTTTGAAGTATTTTCTGCTTCAGTGGTAACACATTTGTCACTTTTTGTTTTCATTGTAATTACAATGCTTCCACAACATATTGAATATCATCAAATCAAATTGTCATAAAATCCTTCAAGCATTTCTCAAATTTTATCAAAACAGATTTACATAGTACTGCCATAATTTGGAATATTATTTCAAAACAAGAAATATCTCGCATTAAAGGCATAGTGTTCTAAAAATTTTGTTTATTAAATTATTATTATTGGTAACTTTGGGCAAATTTATATGTGATATCTTACGTCGTTTACTTAGATTTGATGATTTTTAATACTGCTCACTTGTCACATTTAAATGTTTTGGTGTTTTGTCAATTTCGAAGCAATTTCACTGGAAATGAAAACTAACATAATAGAGATGTATTGACGCATCAGAAATTTCATTTTGTCAATCGGGGACCACAGATAAGGTGCACCTTGATAATACACTCCATCATCTCCCAGCTTTGTCAAATATGAGTCGCTGAAGGATCGTGCCATCAAGTCACAAGCCATTTGCTACTCATATTTGACAAAACAAAATTTTTGATTAGGTGTGGTGTGCTTGACAAAACTTTGTTTTACTTCCTGATTGGGTGTGATTTTTTTCCTTATTTCTCTTCTTTTTTCTCTCCTATATTCCTGCTTGCCGCATGCTGTTGCATTTTCAGCTTATAACTCCCGACAAAGTTGAAATACCCGAAAGGTACGTCGAATATGAGGATGTTGAGTTATCTCCAGCGGAAGAAAAAATGAAATACAGAAAAATGGTGGCCATTGAGCGAATACTTGCCAAATCAGGGTAAGTAATCGCAGACAACTTTGTCTGTGAAAAACTTACAGTTCCAGCATATCGGAACTAGCAACAAAATGCTTAATATATTCAAACTTCAATCTTTAGTGTTTCTGTTCTAAACTTGGCTATTCATTGTTGTGAAAATCATAAAAAGATAATTTTTCGATTCCTCAATTTATTATAATTTATTACAAGAATGATATAACAATGATGATTAAATCTTAACTTTTTTTATGATAAATTTTGAGTTTTTAAAAAGTTTCTGCAACTTTAAATTTCAGTATATCTGCCATTGCTGTCGTGATAAAAATTCTCTGCGATTCATATAATTAATTATACCTTTAATGCTTGCAATGTTATTTCATGGTGGTGTTTGTTGGAATCATATGTATATGTGGGCACAAAGCGTCTGTTGTTAGAAATCATACAGCATGTTTCCTATATAATTTTTGCTGCCGCCATAATATTGACTTAATGACAAAGTAATAACCCCTGGTGCTTGCTGGAAAATTATAGTGATGCTGGCCGCTGGTGATAATATGCTAATTTGTAAAAATCTATTGCTTTACACATGCTAATTTATTGGGCTTTGAAAGTACTGTTAATGCGCTTATGTTAATATCCAATATATATATTCCAAAATTCTAATTGAAAATGGTATTATTTTTTGAATACAGTATACCTGTATATGCATTTCATCCATGGTGCTGCAGAATTATGATAGTTGTCAAATTTCATTTTGTAAAATTTGACAAATCACGATTTGTTGCACAAAATCATTATGTAAAAATTGCTTTTCGAAAATATCATCAATTTCATAAATTTTGAAACTAGATGAATTTGAACATAGGTCCCTATGGCACCAGCTTATGTTTTGTTAAAAACTAGTCTTGACTTTGACTTGATATTGTCAACAGGATGCAGGACCTCTATCAACTCAATTCAAGTTTGATTCAAGATATTGAGTGATATTTTCATATTTAAAGTTAATCACAGCCAACTTTATTAACTTCATTAAAGTGATTTCTAGAATATTCATAATGGCCCTATCAAGCATTTCATCTCCATGTATAAAGATTCTGATACATTCAAACGAGCATTTGAAATAAAAGCTATGATATATCAAAATATGATATTAAGCATACTGAAATAAAGCAATATTTGAAATTTAATTTGATTTTAGATAAATAATGAATCAACTTAGTAATAATCAAAAGGTAATTTTTTAAAAACTTTAATTTTTGAGATTTTGACTATTGACATCATGTGCTTCAATTGTGGATTGAAAATTGAAGTGAAAAATTCAAACATTTTCTTTCAGACAACAAGCCTCACTACCCGCCGTCCACTTAGCTGCTGCATTGGCAGTGGAAGCGGGTTCAGTAGCGCGCGCCGTGGCTATGCACGCGTCAGCCCCCCAAAGGCAGCCAGGGGACGGCCAGAAGGAACTACCAGTCCCACATCTAGGGAGGGAGAGGCCAGTGACGGACGGATCATCGTCAGCGGGGGAGGACTTGGAAGTAGAAATGATATCGACACCACTGACCCAGGACCCGGAGTATACCGCAGCGTATATAGTATGAAATTACAAATGTAATGAAAATTGTTTATATTCTCTTGTATAACTGGTGTGTTATTCAATGACCAGTACAATGGGCTTACAAAATAATAAATGTTCCTAATATGAGGTAGAATTTCCAGTATTTCATTCTGTCAATGGTTTTTAGGGAAGAAAAAAAGTCTCGAAATACTGGTTTGAATCAATACTCACTGTGGTCGTACTCTGTTGGATGAAGGACAAACATTTTTATTTTAATTTACAAGAGTTACCGTTTAGGTTTTCGGCCCTCTTATTATTTCAAAATCTTTTACTTAAGACTTCACAAAATATCCATTTCGGATTTACAGCATTTTTCTGCTTACTGGTAGTTGAAGTGTTATAGCAAGTAGTTTTTAACAAATGATTTGTCAAGTATTTGTTCGCTTTGTAAAATGCTTTTCGCTTTTACACATTTGACTCATCCTACAAATCCTTTTTATTTTGTTATTCCATTCTTATTATAATTATGCTTTTGATCTAGCAGAGGTGTTGACTGATAATATTTTACTGCCTGAATCATGTGTTTTATATTGCATTAATGAACGATAAACTTGGAGAGAATATTCACCCAAGATGATTTGGTTTTGCTGAATGATAGAATTTGTGTAAACTTCTTATTTCATAATATTTACTTGAGTGTAATTTGCTTCATGCTTCACAAAAATTATTATCATCGGAAGGATTTATAAAAATCAATTTTTTATCGACATGTTGACTACATAACATTCCAACCATTCCTTCTCGGCCTGTAGAAATAATTTGATTACACTAAATCTTTTGGGTTCTGTTTTTAATTGTGTTTGACATGCTGAATAAATAGGTTTTTTATATATACTTGTTAATGACTTATACATTTACATTATGTGGACTCTCATCACCATACAAATTTTCACAAAAACCTTGACTGAGTTGGATTGAAAATTAATATAATATAATGTTGGTAATGATGTTTGAGTGGTTTTGAAGATGTTTAGTGAGTTTATTTCAATGAGAAATTTACGATTTAAATATCTCTCAAATGTTTAGATCCGATTGGCAAAGAGTCCGCAACTCTACTACTCAGACACCCGAAAAATATGGTTTTCAGCAAAGGAAAATTTTTAAACTGGCAGCATTTCATAATATATCTGTGCTATAGAAATAAAATGTATCTTTTTAAGAGCCTAGTGCCCCCCAGACTGTTAAAAATGTTTCAAAATCATCAATACTGAAGAAAATACAATGAGTATTTCGGACACCCGAAGAAAAACTAAATTCTACCTTTTGTAGCAAGATTTCTCAATTTTTCACAAAGTGATAATCTATGAAGGATATATTACTGGAGCAGCTGGAACATTTTTAAACCATTGTACAAAACTAATACTAAATTCAATCTGCTTTGTGTACGAAACTTGTAATATATATTTTGATATCGTCATCTACTACCGATCTTATTGGTGCTATTTTGCATTTGTTCCTTTTTAATTTTGTTTTCTCTTTTTTTCAAAATTGTATTATTGTATTATAGTACATTAACATATTCCTGGCATTGCGTTTGTGATGGTACTTATAAAGTTGCATTGTCCATTTTCATTGTAGTACATTTATTTTTTATAATTCCTCTTATCATCAAATTATCACAAAAAATGTAATTAAAATGAAACACTGAATAAAAATTGTGTGTACATAAATCTGTTTTGGTTTCAATTTTCTTTTTTTTTTAAAAGCTTATCTTTTGTTATTGTTTATGGATATGAAACACAGAATAATTTCAATTGCAATTAATGTTTTTGGGAATTTTGAAATGGATTAAATGTATAGTCTATGGTTTTACATGTGTTGAAGAGATGCAAAAATTATTGAAAAGCTATTTTGTGAGGCGTTAGTATCGTTTTTTTTAATAAATATACATCATAGCAACACCGCATCATAGCAACACCGCATCATAGCAGCATCTAACAAACTTTAATATTTAAAAATTAATGTCTAGGATGAGTGACAGTTTGCTAATGATTGTAACTGTGCTGATTGTGGGTTGAAAGTATGGTATCATTATGTTGCGCTGGATGTGTAATTGGCAAGCAACTGATTCTGTTAGGTGAACCTTTTGTTGCCTTTGCTCGATAAAACAATATTTTGCATGCTTTTGCGTTACGAAATTGGATGCATATATTGTGGCATGAAATACTTTTACATATGACATTGAATATTATTCTATAAATAGTCATTTCTATCGAGGACAATCAATAATCATTTCACCAGCTTTTCCTCATATGTAACAGATTTTCATGGTTTATAAAACTCTCAAAGTAATATTATATTAACAAACCCATATATTCATATTCACTTTTACCTGTACTGGCGAAATCAATCATTTGTTTGTAATATGTCTATGGTCTGTATTATGCTTTGTAAAAAATACAGCAAATTCTAGCATTTTGTATATTATGTTTATATTACTGTAATTTGCATGAAAACAACGCATGCTTATCGAAGGTTTGTACTTGTTGTGATTAGTGATTGCGATTCTTGCGTTATTTTGTTAAATATAGTAATATTCATGCAAATACCGTTGGGCCCCCGAAAAAACGTGACAAAAATCTGAATAAACTTGACAACAAATAATAAACCTCTGGCGGGTCACTTTTAGTAGACCAGTTTTGAACACTAATCAAAATGTGTCCATCTACGACTCATAGATAACAGAACATAACTTCTGCCTAGGCTGATTTAGCCAAATATAGTTGAATCAAGAACTTACATTATTTTTTTTGCTTGATTGGAATTCGATTTACATTGTGTTGTGGAATATCCAAATGTCCATTAATGCAATAATAATGCTGTATTTCTCGCTTGATTTTTTTTTTTGTTGTTTGAAGTTTGTAAAAAACAAATAAATTTTTTTGCACTACTGTCTGCTATATAAATCCTCTCGTCACGACTGGATATTGTGTTGCTTTTTTTGCATTCTACGCAAATATTAGGGTGCCCGGTTAGCTCATCGGTAAAGCGTTCGGAATACGCATCTCCTGTCTAAACAACTTCAATGACATTTACTTTTATTGCGAAATTGACGCCCATTGATGGAATACCAACCCTATTAAATGGATCAGTTAGAGGTGCACCGATACCACTCTTTCCACCGATGATATCACTCGTCTCATAAGCTGCCAAAGGCCTGATTCAAATTTAAAATGCACTAGTTCCGAGCAAGGCTGGCAGTACGGTACGAAGTTCGGTACGGTACGATTGAATTTTCCGGTACGATAGTACGGTACGATTCATTTTTCAATTATCGTACTTGGTACGGTACGGTACGAAGTTCGGTATTTATTTCGTACCGTACCGTACTCTTTTTCGTACCTTCGCATTACACTTTATTTTTCTCAAATGAACTCAAAAAAATAATTTCATTTAACATCTATGCCGTTTCATAACAGGGCGCTGATAATATAAATTGCGTCTATCAAAGAATTTTAAAACTAAAGGGAAATTTTAAAATTATTGAAAGCGGCGCAGGTATGGTAATAAAACTGCAACGGATTCACTTGAGCTGATTAGATGAGCTATGTCGTATATCGGTTTTACTACAGTGGCGTAAAAATTTGTGATTGCGTGGAAATACATATAGACCGCTGATTTATGACGTGTTAATCTGAATGCATTTTCTGTAATAACGAAAGTTGTGATAGCCCAATTAAAATCGAGAAGATAAGCAGCATTCATAATACTAAAAATCACGATGTAGTTTCTGAATATGTCGTTAGCATCGCCGATGTGCTTTGACCTGTTTTTATTTAAAATTCACAATGGCGAAGGAAGCACTGCCCGAATATGCCGACTACAATGGCGGATCCAGAAAATAATTTAGAGGGAGCACATTTTTTTCAACATGCAAACATAGGCTTTCAAATTTAAAAAAGACCAGGGTGCCGGAGGCGCGCAAAATTTTATCGAGACCGAAACAAAAATACATGTTTTAAGAGTGAAATAAACATTACCAGACAGGAAAATGCATCTTCGCGCCGGAAGCTCGCTAAAATTTTTGTAAAATTGAATAAAAATTCTAACTTTAAAAGCTAAATGCTACGAAATATTCAAAATTAATCGGGGAAAATATTGCGCAACGCAGGCGTGCGGAAATTTTATGGAAATTAAATTAAAAACTCTCTCCCCCTCACCAACTATGCAACTAAGTTAACCAATAACCAACGCTATTATGTTTTGTTTGTACTCTGACACGTAGATTATATTATCAGAGCAGAAACATCAGAATGTAAAGATATATATAAGCTGCGCAATGTGAACGATGATATTGGGGTGACATATGCTTAGTTACCCATGTTTTACTGTCCTGGATTTTAAACCAGATAGCATAAAACTGCATCACTTTATAGTAAGATGTTGGTACGTTTCTTGCGGTGGCCAGATCTTACAAATAAAGCTTGTATGGACATTGGTAGTTGGTACGGTACGAAATTGCTGCCCAGCGAATCGTACCTGTTTTCGTACTGGTACGAAATTTAGTACGATAAATGAAAAATATTAATCGAACTTAATTTCGTACTGGTACGAAGTTCGGTACGATGTACGAAAAAAATAATATCGTACGGTACGAAAAATTTTCGAAAGGTACGGTACGAAGTTCGGTACGAAATTATTTTGCTGGTTCGAAGTACGATAAAAATTTCGTACCGTACCGTACTGCCACCCTTGGTTACGAGTCACAGAGTGACCCAATGATTTCCGACAAATTCAGCACCACTACGGCGTCGCATCTTATCAGGCCTAATGTAGCGGATTGGGTTATAATGAAATGCCATTTAGTGACTTTTCAGAGCGGTGCCTTTAAGATGTACAGGTGTGAGTGTCACCTATACTTTGGCTACTTTTCGGACCTTTCCGTTGCTTCCCAGTATTTCACGGGTTCTTCTTTCCAGGATATTCGTAATCTCTATGTTCATTTTATGCATCCTTGGGCGGAAATAAAAAGTTGGAGTTGAATTGTACGTTCTAAAATCTAGATGAAGAATTCATTTTTCGAGTCATTCGGGCACATCTGTGGGTATAACTCTGGCGAATCTATCGTCTGCCGCGGTGTCTTCAAAGTGAAGTACACGCCAACACTCCATAATCTTGGATATTGGTTTGAACGTTGGCGGCGCATAATATCATCAGGTTAAGCCAGTTGTGAGTTCCTGGAATATTATAATACCTATCCGAATATAGGAAGCTTACTCACCGTTTCGATACAATTATAATCATTGAAACATATATTAGTTTTTGTTTTCCATTATGTAAATGTCACAACACAGTTTTTTCATCGAAAAAAAGAAAAACTAAAAAAACGATTAATATTTTTTTTAGTACGGATGTCATTCAATTTACAGAAGGAAAATGTTTTGTTTGTTTAATTTGGACCAAGCCTCGGACTTGGATGCCCTTGTTCTGTTTTCCAAAGCGATGCTGTTCTTCTTATTTCTGCTTGCCAGAATATAATAGTTGAGCTCTAGAAGAATTCCCTGAAATTCACTTATTTTGTTCTTAAACGTTCAAGATGATATATGGCAAGAATTCGTATGACAAGATTTTCTGTATGTTTGATTCATTCTGTCTGGTATCGGCCATTTTCAGAGGATAGCTACCATCGACACTCAAAAAAAGCCTATAGACGCTGGTAGCGATACATCCCCACTGAATATTTTCGGGCACAATCAATGTGCAATTTTCTCTGGCCAGCAAACTTGAACGTTTCCCAATGGAAGACAGTTTATGTTCACCATATTTTCTGCTTTGATCTGTTGGTAAATTTGTTTGACGCAGATCAATGATTTTTTTCTGAAAAGTGGTCTACGCCGCTCAAGTTTTATCAAAACATTGTGCTTCAATTGCTGTTCTATTGCATTCGCTATGTCAGGATCAGTGTTGTCAATTTTAGGTGAAAGTGTAGCAAACATGGTAAAAGTATCGAGTTTATCTAGTTCAACGAAAAATCCAGCGAAAAATTCATGTTCTTATTATGACAATGATTTCTTGATTATCTCGGTAGAGTTTCACTTAAATATCATTTTATTTGATTAAATTACATTTGATTGATATTCTTCACAGAATTTATTAATTGATCTCGAAATCGATTCCACGGCCCGTTCGACATATGGTTTAGGCTAAATGCTGTGGAAACGCGGAGACCCTGGAGAAATGTATCACAATACCGAGGTCCCAGCAATATTAAACAAACAAAACAGAAATAATCAAATCTATACGACAAAAGTTTGTTATGACCAACCGAATAGACCGATCGTAGACCTCCCACTCAGACATCGCTACGCTCTAAATTTACACAGAGGTGGAAATGACATGTTTTTACGTTTCACAATTTTTCCGGTAGTTCTATTATAACTTTTCCACCACCTGCCAAGTCTGGCCCACATCCATTGCAGGATGAGATCAAGTTAATATGTCATCTTTATGACTTTGACAATTCCTTCTCAGCTTTTGTTGCTACCAATGTTTTATTAATAGTCCATGAAGTAAGGGAGAATTTTGCTATACACCAAATCAATCACATTCAATCTTTGGTATTCAGTCAATTCAAGGCCATGGGTTCCAATTTTCCTGTCAGGATTTCTGCAAGTTCTTGTCAATATTGTAACGGATTGGTGAATGGTGATAATAATTACTTGGTGTCGGATTCAAATATAGAGGAACATATCCAAAGTCCCGTAAACTCCAAAAATGTCAAAACGCGAAATTTGTCTTCTTTCACCCCAAAGACGACAACATCATGAAAATAGGATAGGATATCATTTTTATCACGCGGGAGATGAAAGCCGAGAATACAGCTTAACCATATGGCGAACCACGATCTCTCGCGCAGATACCAGTTCCGATTTGGTCCAGCCAGTTTAAATATGTTTTTTGGTTGGAATTTTATAGTAGCCCATATAGTAACGTTTTCAATTTCTTTCTTTCCGGGGGACATGTTGTCATAAGACTTGATTCGCAAGAGCTTCAGTATTAATGTATGCCTAAAATTTTCGTTGCCTTGAAAAAAAAGTAAAAGAGCACTGTTCTACGTTTGGCAGCTGGCAGCATGGTGAAAATATCCCATAGGTGGCACTGTTCTTCGAGCTGTTATTTTGGAAATTCCGCGCTTTGTTTTTAAGTTACAGTAGTCTGATTGCTTGCTATGTGCAAAATCTGGCTGTTTAATGCTGTATCGTTGCTGTGATTTCAGATCCAATGCTTTACTTATTTGCAATATTTCAGTTTTAGTCGACGGGGAAACGTTTTCAGCTTCAGAAAATTTACTCAAAACCGATAGCATAGTTTTTATGTAATGCCTAACGGTACAAGAGAACGCATTGAAAGCAACGGCGATAGTGTGGGGACTGGCAGTTCTAAATCAAAGAGGCAAAAGCATCAACGTGGGAACAATACAAACAGTGGAAAAGGAAGAGTAAGTTTACAAATATGCCTGTATTTTGAATTTATTGTTTACTATAGTCTAGTCTAAGTTCTGAGATAATATGTTCCACAGATGTGAGATCTCGCTCAAAATGTGACCTGTTGGGTATGTTGAGGTCCCAGTAATGTCTCACTCACTGTAAAACTACATCAGCAGATATGTTTACGCCACTTAAGATACCAATACTGAATATGTGTGATCAAAATCTCAAACTCTAAAGTTGCAGATACTCTCACAGCTCATGTCCTGTGTCTTGGATTTGCTTGACAGTCGACATTTATCAAATAATTCAGAATTGCTTTAGGCTACATTTTTTATAACTATCAGTATTTAATGAATGGTATTATAAAAATATTTTTTCAGAAAGCTATTAATTCAGTTAAATGCGAATTGCTGAAAAAAATCTAATCGAATGGTAGGTCTATATAAATTCTCTCTAAAATCTATATAAATGATTCTCGCGTCAAAATATTATGCATCATGCCCATAGACAGCCATATTCGTAATAAAAGTAACAATATATCAGTAAATCAGAGTGAACACAGAGAATGTGATAAGTTACTCTTTATCATGCAGCATGTGAGTTCTAATCAAACGTTATTAATAAGGTTACGGTATACCAATTCAGAAAATTTTTGTCAAGTATGGTAATTGGTGGGTTGTGCCGCAGACGTGGTTCATTGGTTGCCCATACCTGACAAGATTGAAGTTCTGATCAGGTTTGGTCCTACCTCGACAAAATTATGGTAATAGCTAATTCACTTCCCAGTATGAAGATAGGTTTTTTGCAGTTATAGCTCTGATTTAGAATGGTGTAAAGTAAATATTATTTTCTCCTTGCTCTCTTTTAATTGGAGCTATGAATTTCTTCAATGTCATTATATAATATGAAAAAATTTTCTGTTTCAATTTAGATGAGACCTGTAACTGTTGAAACCGTTCGACGTATTGTTGCTCAGGAAGGAAGGTCGGCAAGAAATTTAATCTCATGGAATGCTCCCCTAGATAATGCTGAAAGAAAAAAATCTGGTAAAATGGCTCAATTATCGATAAGATCTTGATTAATAATTTTTATAAAACTGCTTTTTTCGAATTTTCCATTGAAATATCTTTGTTTACTAAGCTATCCTTAATGCAAATGCCTTTAATCAAAAATTCAACTACATTTGATTAGTGCTGGACTGCGATTGCGCCATATTAGTGATGAGTTGAATTTTTAAATTAACACGTTTGCAGCAAAAATCCTTTTTTATATTTTTTTATTGAAATTCACTCTGAGGCCGGAAGTGGTGTCTAAAATTGACAAATTAATGACCGCTTAATAGCTAAGAGGTACTGAAGGGTGTAGTACTAGCAACTGCATTCTGAACATGTAACATTCCAAACTGAACTGAACCACCATGGTAAAGTGCTGTGTGTTATTTGTCCTGTTTGAGTCACAAGTAGACCACAATTTGGCGTTGTGATTTGTCAATGACTCACACGCGACAAGTCGTGTTTGGACAAAATTTTTTCTTTTGGTACGGTACTGATATTTTGCCAACTGCTCTACAATAGATGATGATTCTCAAGAATTCAAACCAGCAAGAAATCGTAGGAGAACAGCTGGGTTAAAAAGAAGATCAAAGTCAGCTGATAATACTGCTGATAAAAAGAATGGGAATAAAAAAAATGAAACGGCTCATACATCGAGAGAGACAAAAACCAGTGGTGGTGAGAAATATTCAAGTGTAAAATTTTAAGGAAGTTAGTAGCGCTGTTGCAGGACAGTGGTGTCTGTTGTGGCACAACCCATGGTGACAAAATCTTGTTTTTGTTTTGGGGTTTGAAACCTTTATATCAATTTTTCTGTAAGGGTAATAGGTTTTTATAGAGCCACGCACAATGCCATTTCATCAGTGTATATGATTCTGAGGTCCTGCATTGCATGTGCACAATTTTATTGCTCCTGGTAATAGAATCTTGTTTTCGTTTTGGGCTTTGAAACTTACATGTCAGTTTTCCTGTAAGGGTAATAGGTCTTTATAGAGCCACACGCAATGTACCACTTCATAGCAGTGTTTATGATCCTGAGGTCTTGCTTGTGCACAATTTTATTGCTCCTGGTGGACATTAAAAGAATGAATATAATTATTTGTTAAGTTGATTATATCAGAATTTTGAATTTAATTAAATCTTCTCTGAGATTCATTTTTGTTTAACCTGAATAACTTATATTTTATCAGTCTGAATTTCTGTATTTGGCCAACTGTTATAGTGTGTATTTTAAAGTCTATGTATATATATATATATATATATATATATACAGCGTTATGAACCACAGATTGTTGACACATTCATTTCATGCTACTGCTAAACATCTTGGCCACGAATTATAGCAGTCTTTTCGTTTGAATACTTTTTAAAATTTTTGTTTTGATTAACATACTTTGAGGTGCCCTTACTTTTATTTAATGTGCTTGACATTAATAAAATTTTCTTATATTAATGTCTGTTGTTTATCACAACTATATAGTTTTGTAATAGAGAAATTTTGATAGTCTTGAATTTTAAAAGTGTTAAACCAAACTATAGTATTTAGTGTTTATTTGATTTAGTGTAACTAATAATTTCAGGTTCGTCAAGATCTTCATCAGTTGGAAAGAAACAAATCAGTATCCGTGCAAGATACTGGGCGTATTTGTTTGAAAATCTACGCAGAGCAGTTGATGAAATTTATGCAACTTGTGAGACAGATCAAAGCGTAGTAGAATGCAAGGTAAGGTATACTTGTGGTTTTAGCAATCAAAAAATTTATTTTGTCAATCAGGAACCACAGATCGGTGTGAACCGTGCTTGACAATGATGACTGGGTTGTGATACAACTCTAAGCCAAATAATAGTTCACTTTTCTATCTTCTAGTTTGTTGCCATTGTGTGAACCGTGAGTAACTCGTGGATTAAATTTTGTTTAAGATTTTCTGGACTTTTTGGATTTTATAATCAAAAGTGCTAAATGTACTGAAGTGTTTACATGGTGATTTTTCTAGGAAGTTCTTCTTGTCCTGGACAACTACAGACATGATTTTCAAGCTCTCATTGACTGGATAAATCTACAGGAACTTTTGAATTCAACGGATATTGCAAATAGGTAGCTTGTGTATTTATTATTTGACACCTTTTAATCTTAATATTAACCCTGTCGAAACTGAGTGTTTTCAGTTGGATTTGTGAATATCAGTTGTTGTGCTATTTGGAACTGATATGGAAGTGATCTTTTTGATGGTAATGCCACCCAGTGACTAGAAATATACAATTATCCAATCTCACCCTAAGTGTTTGAATTTTTGCCTTTGAGTAACACAAAATTCAAATTTTAAAAATATGCGGCTCCCATTGCTGAAGATTCTTAAACCAAGATTTATGACTGTAAGTATTTCTCATAAAGACAAATTCGCAATCAAGACCAAGTTTGTGTTTATACCAACTCGAGATATGATGGAGGGAGTTAGCAGAAATTGCTATAGCATATTATGGTTTCTTTTTTAAAATTGCCAATTTGGGTGGATCCTGCTGAGAAAAGGCCCGTTGAGGCATTTTGGAAAACTTAATTTTTAGAATAGTGAAATATTACCGCAACTTTTGCTTTTAGGCCAACCTCTTTAGTATGGGAGGTTCGTAAATCATCACCAGGTCGTCCCAGACAAAGAATGACACCTCGTTCTGGTCAACAACCTACTTTTTCTGGACTTGCACAAAATGCAACAACTGGGCCTCCTGTTTCATCTGGAACTACAGGAACAATGCCAACACAAAGCATTAAAAGGTGTCTCAAGTTCCCTTCAGATGGGAATGTCGGATTGAATGCATCTCCCATCAGCCACGCTACTAATTCTGCTGTGCCTGCTAGCAAAACATCTAATAATTTGCTTTATCGGTGTGTGCTGTGGCTTTCTAGCACTTTTTAGCTTTCAATGGTTTGGGTGATAGCTTTGCATTTAGTATTTTGCAATGGTGCTCAATTAAGATTCTTCATTTTTACTTATTTTTTAATTGGAATGTGTAAAGTGTCTCATTTTCGATGACAAAAATATTGAAGTTTTTATATATCTAAATGGATAATTATAGATTATCTTTGCGTCTCATAAGCCATCATTGTGAAAGTTTTTTCTTATTTTGCCTCTGAACACCCATTAGATATTTTCTTTGACAAATGCGAGCCTCAGGCCTCACTTTGGAGATATGATCCAGCAGGGATTTATTTATGAAAACAATTTGCTTCAAATTTTGCCATCCATCACAAAATACTGAATGCATTGTCAGCTTGGTTTTGTGTTTTTTAATTATCGCAGGGGTGTTTCTTACATTGCTCATCTATGAATTGTATTAGCCCAATAAAAAAGAAGTTGCTGTCAGTCACATTGTTCAAAAATATCTTGTAATGGTATCGGCAGTATTTGTCTCAAAAAATTCATTGATATATATTTTTGGCAGACAGGCAGAAGGCCAGCCCTTTACGACTCGAATACCCAACCGAAGAAATTTTGTTCCATCAGAAGAAAATTTAGCAGATGGGGGATTTTTCAAGACATATCTTTGCTAGAAAATAAAAATTGTCTCCTTTTGAGTGTCTGGTAGCAGTCAATATGTAGAAAAAGGTTCAAAATCATTAATACTGCCATCAAATAGCAGTGTTGATGATTTTGAACCTTTGTCTATTCGAAGAGAATGACATGGACATCTCAGACACCCTAGAAAATCAAGATTCTGCCACATTAATATTTGGGAGATCGAAAGTTGTCGATACTTTCTGATATGGACAACCGATACATCTTATTTTCTTATACCAGACTTCAGATCCAAAAATATGATATTGATATTGGCAGTGTCTGTGACGAAAACATTTGATCCAGATACTTCATCGATACATTCAAACGCCAACACCCGCAGTACTTCTCTACTTTTATGTAACAGATTTTTCAGCCAAAATGACATGAAAGTCTCTGTGAAAAAGGAAAAACTTATTAACCTCGTACACTTATATTCTCCTTGCGATAAAAGAAACTTGATAGAAAGCATTGAGACAGCTATCTTTTGGCCATTGATTGTTAACATCTAGTAGAATTACAATTATGTTAGAAAAATATCATCCACTAACTACAGCAATATTGATGATTAATTATAGCTAACCACAAATCAAATCATAAGTTCTTTTGATTCATTTTCATAATTCTTTCACTAACCATTTGTAGATTGGAGTGTTAAGTGTGAAATTGCATAATATATATTCAAAATTTGGTTGAAATGGAGTTTTGTAGTGGCACGTACACATGGTTGTCTTTTGAATGTAATATAATATAGCTCAGGCTTTCCGAAAAATTAAATATTACAAATATATTGGCTATATCAGAAATTTTATCTTGTCCAGCATCAGAAAAATTTTTGTCTGAACTAGAGCCCAATCGATATAATTTTGCTGTACATCGATATATCGGCAGATCACAAAAGCGGCCGATAATATCGGCTAACCGAAATACACATACAGCACGTGCAATTCTTTTGAAATGATGCATTTTTTGTTCAAATGGCAAAAATTGTACAGTATTTTTCACTTCCATCTAGGGAAATCCCCACTAGATATTATTCGTGTGAGATGAAATTATATTTCTCCCTCCTGCCGCAAAAATTGCTTAGTATCACATCAAAACGTTATATGCTGATTTGCCTCACTTATGCAATAGGTGTGTTATTTCATTTTGTTTTCGATTTATTGCTTTTCTTCTGGAAATATTTAACCTTCAAGGATTTCGTGTAAGACAAAATATCGATTATCGGTGTCGAAATCGCCAAAACATCGATATCGATATTTCGGTTGCAAAAAACAATATCGATCAGGCTCCAGTCTAAGCGTGATTTGTTAAGTATCTGTTACTACAATTGATCGCGTCTTTGAGACACGATCTGTTTCTTATGCTTGACAAAATAAAATTTTTCATTGTGTGAGGACGATAGAATAGGATTCTAATATCCCGAAAAATAATAAATAGACTTGAAATTTTGCACAATCGGTAGTTATTCTAAAAATGAAAAATTTGCATAATCCTGAAATTCTCAACAATTTTCTTGTCTTGTTAAAATATCTTGCGCACCGTTTTTTCGATATGAATCTTCTAATACTACGTTACCTTCCATTTCTTAGGTATTTACCTTCTGATTAATACTTTTAATGAGTTTTTACTTTTCAACACTCATTTTGGATTTTATTACCAGATCGAATTCTGATCGAAAATCAGCATCCTCCACTGGTGGTGTATCATGGGCTGATAGAGTAAAAGGAGTGACTAATCATAACTCGAAACATTCTTCAACACAATCTCAGAATCCAAGTCGAACTAATACATCTCATCCTCCTAAGAAAACTGATAAAGGAAACACTATGACTAATAAATCGAGTTCTGTTAAAACCTCTGATGGTTAGTTGTTATATGTATTTATTTATAAAAGCTAAATGTTATCACATTTCAGTTTTTGCGAAATATTTCAGGGCTCGTTACTACTGCATCTTTCGTTTTGTCACCTACATCTATGGATGTATCTTCCCGTTCAATGTTCTATAGTTGTGTCTATTTAAAAGTAGATTATTTTGCGTAAATTTAATTTTCTGGTTTTGCGGAATTTTCTGTTGGTATTACATCCACTGGAGAAGAGGTAGCTGGAATCCCATACTTATGTTGTCTTTGGAACCATTGTTGAATCGTATTTAATCACAAACACCTTGTAAATCATAGGAATTTGCATCAAAATTTGTTAATATTCTAAATGTAAAAGTGGCATTCATATTTAATTGGTATTGTAATTTTCCATTCATGCTGTTTTCATTTACGATTATTTCCATATTTGCAACTATCATGAATTTTTAATTTCATTTAAAGTGTTTTAGGCCCTTATTTTTATCAAAGTGTTCGATATAAAAAATACATTAGTTTATTATTAATTTCTTTGTAGAGGAAGAAGGTTGGGAAAAAGTTTCTTCAAAGAACAAACAACCTAAAATCCACAGAGTTCAATTTACTAACAACAATAATGCCTCACACAATGATTCTTCATCACACATGCTTACGCAATCTACTGGTACTAACAAGAATGATGTCAATAAAACAAAAGCTTTGTCTATTGTTAAAGATAAAAATTGTAATTTCGTCGTTGTGAATGAAGACAAGGAATCGGTAAAAATGGATCAAATTGTTGCAGATAATCTTGAATTTTTTGTTGATTCCGTCGGTGAGGATTCTCCTCTCACTCCTGCATCAACTAACACTGTGAATTCAAGTTATTCCAATATGGTTGTGGAAAGATCTATGGGTAAGAAATGTGGCTAATTGAAAAAGTCATCTGATACAAAATTTTACGTCTTTCAGAAAATGCTATGAAACGGCGTTGAACGACTTTGAAAATCAAAATTAAAACTCTTTTTGTTAAGGAAACCTCTTTTTATTGTAGTAGTTGACATTGAATTTCGCCCACTTGTGTCCTTCGAGTGACACATCAAAGTGGTTTTTGTCTTGAAATGGTGAACATTCAGTATAGTAAAGTACTCCATTTTAGATATATATTAGAATAGCAGGATATGATGTATCGTATGGTTTCGACAGGAAAATTTGTTTTTGCGTTTTTAATTGATATAGTTTCATTGAATAAAGGAGATTGTGTACTTGAATCAAAATGTTCTGGATTTCGCAATTTTTATTTTTCAGAAAGTTAAAATGTTTCCTTTGATCAAGAACCTGGCTGAATGTAGAATGTATTAGACATTTCATATTCCTAATTATTTTTTCTGAATGTATTCAAGATTGTAAAACATTCTGTTTTGGTCATTCTTGGATGAAGGAAAGGCACCGTGTTTGATTTTGTTGACAGTATTTCTGGCTGATAAATTACATTCCTACTTTGAAACTTTTTCCCTTTCAGCGACTTCTAGCACTTCTTCATACAGCGATGTAGCAGGTGCTTCAGGTTGTGGTCAGAAACTATCACCAGATGTAAAGACTGAAGAGTCTTCGCTAAATCAAGTTTTGTTTGCTGAAAATGATTGTTTCCATGACGATGATATTTCTTTACAAACACTCGAGGATGTTGAGGCAGAGTATTTTAAATCTGGTGAGGGTTATGTTTGTTTAGTTTATTATTCTTGATGATTGGTTTTATATATATAAATATAATCACACTGTACAAAAAATTTCAAATCATCAATACTGTTATGAAATAGCAGTGTTGATTGTTTTGAAGCTTTTTGGTCACGCGAAGAAAATAACATATTCTTTCTGAATACCCAAATAACAACAGCTCTAGATTCTTCCACCCTGTGCCAATGTTACCTTATTTACAAAATTAAGAAATTGCTTTGTAGACCTTTGAACTGACTGTAGATTGTACTGACTTTACGCCACTATTTCTATCTGTCTGCAAGGCATTAATAGCTCGTTATTTTGCCTCATAATTCCAGAAGAAGACTGTTTGATGGACCCCTACGAGAATATAAGGATTATAGAGATCAAGCAGACTTCTTTTTCCCAAAAATCTATAATCTGAATAAATATTATATATTTTTGTGCAAGCGTGTGACGCGAGACATTGTATTTCTAGTTAGGCGTAATTGTAATACTAAAAATTCATGTCATATCATGAAATATTTAAGAGAATATTCTAATGAATCATGCTTGAGAATGATATATGATTAATGGCTCATTATTGATTCTATACACTGGAATGTAGACCACTTAGGGTACAGTTGCCTTTGGTTAGATTGTTTCACCCTGTGCCAATAATTTACCAAAATTAGGAAATTGTGTTGTAATAACAAAAAATATTTGCTCGACTACCGTTTGGATAATAAAGTATCACAATATCAGCTTGGACAATACTGACTGAGTAACACTTTGGTTTCATTTAAATCAGTTCCAAGTTGTCAATTTCCCACCGGATTCCTTATTATTGTTCTACTCCTTTTTTAAGATCCAACATTGATATCTGAAGATGATGACAACAACATGCTTGAATCATTAGAAGAGGTTGGCTTGCTTGAACTTATTTGTTACTCTATATGTGTCTATGACTCATAATTGTAAAAGCGTTGGCTAGCATGAGAGAATCTTGTTTTTAGGCTTCAAAAATATCAGAACTCTGACATGATCACGAGGATGAAGTCTATGATCATGAAGTTTTTTTGCTCTTAGTCAAGAAATTGTAATCTTGTAATGATATATATCTTTTTTTAATATTTTTTTTTTTGATGAAACCATTTGACTAATTTTTGTTCGATTTTGTGTATGGACAGAACTTGGAATCGACAAAAATATAAATATTTAAAGTTTTACACTGAATTATCTGATGTGTTAAGAAAATTACTTGCTAAATCTAAAAACTACATTTGGGACATAAAACTCTTTTATTGTGTCTTATTAAGTAACACCCAAGTAAACAAATGGAAAATGAAAAAAACTTTTACAGTGTTTCAGTTGTTTATTCATTTTGCAGGATTCAAATTCCAAAGCGAACAAAGCTCTACTGGAGCACGATGCATCAATAGCAGCAGTAGAACAGGAAGAACAAGAACTAATGAAAGAAATTGAGGCAGAAGAAAATAAAAATATTGATGTTGATTTGGAGTCAGCAAATGAAGCGGAGACCGTAAGTTTCAGATCTCTATTAACTTTCTATTTTGAGCTTTTTTATTGGGTGGTCCAAAATTTTCATTCATTTTCTTCGAACAGACAAAAAAGCTTTAACATCGTATTTACGGTAGTTAGTTTGGTTACCACCAGACATTCAAAAAAGAACACATAAATCTTCTAATCACAGATATATTATTAAATATTGCCCGTTTTCATCCGATGAAACCTATTTCGGGGATGGGGATTCCTTAGTTCCCATTTCTGCATTTCAAGTTGTGCCCACTGCACACCAGTAGTTTCAGAAGACTTTAAGTATGTTCTTTCTCTTGCAGCCTTGCTCTGAGCAAATTTAATGAAAAACAAAAAATATATTGGGCATCTGAGCAGAAGAGACTAGCATTCTGCCAATCAGCTTGCTATTAATAGAAATCAAAAGGCTGTACCGAATTTCTATTTGTGCAACTTTGGCGATTTCACTTTAAAATATTTTTACGTCTTGGAAGTAGTTTGATCCAAATTTGTGGATGCTATATCAGAATTATTATGGAATACTTGAATCAAATTCAGAATTTCGAATCCTCTTCTCAAATTCCTGATATCATAACATAGTAGAACATTTCATCCAAATGTGCAATTATGCATATAAAACTAAGTAGGTATTGAAGAATCAAGACAGAAAAATATTTTATAGCATAACATAAGAGTAGCACTGAATAAAAAGAAATGAGATGTAATTTTTTTTTATAGCCACTTCTTTGAGTGGGTCACCCTGTCCAAGGCCCTGTAACAGCGGCCACTTATAGGCGGACAGGGTTACAATTACTGGAAAGATATGATCTTTTCCTGTTCGGCTTAGTTTACCCAAGTTATTACACCCTGGGTTGAGTGGTGGGCGTGGATAAGCGAGCCGGACTTGCCGGGGCTCGAACCCGAGGTCTTCAACATGCGATGCCAACATGTTTAACCACTAGGTCATCGCGCCCACGAATTATGATTGTATATGGGAAATCAAATAATCTGAGTGATATTGATGTGTCCCCAATTAGCTTACACCATTGTGTCATTAAAATCAATCCTATTGATACTATAATATTGAGGTTTGGGCTCAGATAGTTAACTATTTCGCATACACCAGCTAATCTATTATGAAATGCCCATCCTTGTCCTAAATGCTCCAAAATTAAAAAGCCCCTGGCAGAGTATGATTCTGACCAAAAATTGCACAGTTTTTTTCTCTTTTCTTCTCAGGATCCAGGATCTTGATAACCTTATTGTTTGAAATGCGTTATTTTTGGTCTGGCATATTCCTAGAAAATCCCCTGCAAGGGGACAAAATTTTGTTTCTCTTTTTTTACTGTTTCTTCTCAGAGTGTCCGAAATGTTCATACCATTTTCTTCAGATGTACAAGAAGAAAGCTTCAAAATCACCAAAACTGCTATTTCACAGCAGTATTGGTGATTTTGAATCTTTTTCTAGTATGTGATGATTTCTGGATTCTCAAAAGACATTTCATTTTTATAGTGAGATATATGTCAGGAAATGCAGCAATTCTTTTCGGGTGTCTGAGTAGCAGAGTTCTTGTCCCCTGAAAATTTGAATATGAACTTTCTTAAAACTGTAAATGGGTCATTATATATGCCAAATTATATTTTATAATTTGAAAAGCGAGGTATTTGAACATCCCCTAGATAGATTGTGGTCACTAACTCACTCACTCTTTATTCCATTTACAGCCAAGTGTGACAAGTCCTGGCAAAAATTCTCAAGAGGGTGGAGATTGGAACCAGATCATGGCCAAATATGAAGGTATAACAAAATATTTTTTAATATTTGTTTGGTGATCTCTATCATACTACAGCAATTCAATTCTATGGGAATGTTTTTCTTTGGATATCATTGTTGGGAATATACAAATACCGAGATAAAAAATTTACCTGGTCAATGATAAGCATATTGCTTCTAATTGGTTACAGTCCATCCCCCACCACTACACCATCAATTTTAATGTAACATACGATATTAAATGGAAGTTGTGGCAAAATATTAGCGCATATTTGGAATGTCTCGAAAGCATTCTTTATTATATCAACCTCGAGGTGTAACGGCCATAATGTTCTTTTTATTTACTAATATCATTTTTTCTTATGTTATTTCATCAGATTTTTTTGAGCATGGATTATCTTAGATGTATGTTATACATGAGAAAACATGTTGAAAACAAAATATATTTGATCGGGTAAACAATAAACATTTTAAAATAAGTTTTAACAAATTTTACCCTTTTTAAACAAATGAGTCACAGTATTTTTCTTAAAAAGGCATAAAAGGTATTTGTAACAGTCATATTATGAATTTGATAGCTGAACAGGAAATGCATCAAGGAATGACGTGGGGAGATATGATTGAAGAAGAAGAATTGAGAGAGCCTGGTAGAGCAGTGCAAATGCATGAAAAATTATCATCTCCATCTAGAAAAAGGTTTGTTGTAGACACAAGTTTTCATTCCACAAACTTCTATAATTTGGAATTCCTTACCTTTGTACCGCTTTCATTAATGTGTTCTTTATGTCATCAAAACTATGGACAATATATATCTTGAGGATGTATTTGGGATACCGTACTTCAATTTTCATTTCCGCTTCTTGTTGATTTTTGCATGTTGGTGGTTCAAAAAGCTTTGATATGAAAAACTCTACAAACAGGGTTAGTGTTCTTGAAAGGGACTTTAGCTAGAATATACGGTTTCCACCAAATTTTGATAATGTTTATTTGAATGTTTTATTTTTTTTAATAATATTTTTTCATTCGCAAAAATTTCTATTTGTTGGGCATGAGCTACTAAATCCTTCAATATAACACCACTCAACTAAGTGTAATCAAATCTCAAATTGTATCGTTTCGTATCAAATGCTCACCGGTCTGATTATATTGTTAAAAATCGATGATAATTTGTATCCATGTAGCGGGATTCTAAATATAGAGCCCCTGCCTTCCATCATAAATTCCTAATGACTTGGTTGGAATATGTGTGTCTAACAGGACATAGCTCAAATATATTTTTGACCTAATGGATTGATTTTGTGAATTCCTTAATGTTTTTTTTGATATTATGGTAAATGAAGCAAGTTTATTAAATGTGTATCAGAACACCGGCTGAGTCGAAACGTAAAATGGAGGAAAAGCAGAGATCAGCAACCTTGCGTCGTCAGAAAATGGTTCAAGATAAAACTGAAAGAATTCATGTACTAACAGAAAAAGTTCTCGATGTCAAGAAATTAAAAGACGAATTGATTTCAGAAAGAAGAGAATTGTTACAGGAATTACATATTGTTAGTACCAGTTGTCTAATCTATACCTACTACTACTTTGACGCGATGGCCTTGTGGTTAAACATGTTGGCATTGTTACTATTCTGTTTATTGACATTAGTAATTATTTCATTATTATTAGGTATACAATTTCTTTGTTGAATACTTTCTTTCCATTGTTGAACTTCTGTTTCATTCTTATTTATAGCTCTCATAATTATGACCTTTGACCTCGCTAAAACTTGTTCTGGAAATTGGTCTTCTGAAACTGTGATCCTGGAGCATGGTGCTCTATCGTTAGTGTGTGGTTTTTATCTGTTGTAATCGATCTATATTGAATAATATTGAGAACTTTTCAGGCATCACAGGTTGAAGATCTTGGTTTCAAGCCTCGGTGAGTCCGGCTAGCTTATCCATGCCCACCACTCTATCCAGAGTGTAATAACTTGGGTAGGCTGAGCCGAACAGAAAAAGATCATATCGTTCCAGTAATTGTAACCCTGTTCGTCTATTAGTGGCTCCGGTTACAGAGCCCTGGACAGGATGATCCACTCCAAGAAGTGACAATAAAAAACACCATGTTATTATTTTGATCGCTGAGTATTTCAGTCATGTTCACACTAAACTGCTTTTTGACACTGCTGTTTTGGCTTCGTGGGTATAGTGAAACTGACTCCCTTTGCACCGAATTCATGTTTTGTTCAAAGTTTGACAACAAAAAAGAAATTTAACAAAGCACTTTGTGTGCCTTCGTCATTAGATTTTGGTGTTCGAAGATATGATTCGAAATTGTCTGGTGTTGAAAATAATGTAATTAACATTTACTGGTTTCGCCACAGATTTCATTGTCAATAATTTACTTAAATTTGATTTGTGTAAATCAAGACAGGCCTAAAAGAAACCAACTAACGGCACCGACATGCAAAGTGGCTATTTCAATTACACAGAACAAGTAAACATCCTGTAACTGGAAAGCCTCTTTAAGGGCACCGAAACGCTATAATAAAGTATCTGCACTGGACGATGATAAGGCCATTTAACACTTCTTTACTTCCTTTTAGTCGCCTCTTGTCACAGGGTGTATCCTCCTACATGGCTTAATGACTAATAAAACTTCGTCATTCTAGGAGAAACTTCAGCGAGCAGAGCAACAAAGAGCGATGAAATTAATGAAAATTGTACAAAAAGCTCAAGCTGAGGAAACTAAAGTTAATGAAATATTATTCATCAATGAACTACAGGTAATATACCAGTAATGTGAGTAGGCCGATCAACTTCCCTTTATCAATATTCAATACCAATACAGTAAATAAAATGATGACCAGATAATTGAAAAAAATTGATTATACGGTTATCAATATCTAAGAATTCAATACTGAATTTCGAAATTAAATGGCAGGTGATGAACAAAAAGGCCGATTTAATTAAACCATGTAAAAAACAAGCCGAAGCGATTTATTCTGATGCCATAAATATTTCAAATATATTGTGTTGCTAGATCAGGATTTGTGTCAAATTTAGCATATTTTAAAAGCAGAGTGACAAAATCTTATTTTTCTTCGCATTACCGGAAACTTTTCATGTCCTTTTCTCCAGCTGACCATTTTGTACAATTTGATTGCATTTTGTATAGTTTGATTGCTATCAAACACGCAAAATACGGCTTTTTATTCCTCTGGCAAGAGATATATCATAATATTGCTCCTTTGCTCAATTTTTTTCTTGTGTGGGCCATTTTTCTTCGGGTGTCTGGCCTTCTGTCGGTTGATATCAAAGTTTTACTGCAAAATGAAATATCCCTTTTTCTAGATTCGTTTGCTCTGAGTAAGATTTCATAAACACAAGCCCTTGAGTTGAGCACTCGAGACCAAAATTGGAATAGTGAACAAGTAAAACTTAAAGCAGGAAATGTTTCATGTCAATAAATTGATCTGCAATCATAGAATATAGTGAGTGTATATGCCCAGGGTGATAGCGAAGATCTCCACTACAATGTAAATTTTGTTATTGGGAATTTCGGAATTAATGCTTGTAAATAATGTTCCCGACTGTAATGATATATTTGATACGAAATAAAATAGGAATTTGACAACGCTATTTGAAAATCGAATGTTGAGTGATAATGGTGTTTTTGATGAAATTTTTTAATAATTTTCTCGAAATTGTTACATGTGTTACCTTGTAGAGATCTTTTGCACTTAGTGCAGTAGTCATCAAAACATGTTAGGCTAGTTCATTGTCATGTTATTATTTGGCAGTTGATTTGTTCATTTCAGGCACTACTTCTATCTCTAAACATAGCAAATTTCAATAAAATGAAACAAAAATTTTCAGGAACAAAACAAGAGACATGACGTATTGAATAGAATATTGGAGCATGACGCAAGATTACAGGAAATCCAACAAGAAAGAAGCAAACAACAGGAAGTCAAAGCAGCGAAGGAAGAAAATGTTAAGGTATATGAATAGGGTGATGAAAGAAATTGCTGATACGAGACCAGCGTTTGCCCATTCTACAGGGAAATTATAATTATGTCAAATTTTACAAGGTAAAATTTGGCAATGGCATATTCATGATTTCACTGCTGGGTGGATTAATTAAGATCAAAGTTCTAGAACATCTGACTATTTTTTTTTTTTTATAGCCACTTCTTAGAGTGGATCACCCTGTCCAAGGCCCTGTAATAGCGGCCACTTGTAGACGGACAGGGTTACAATTACTGGAAAGATATCAAATATATTAATTATATTGATGGGGACATGAGGGACACACCTAGTAAAACAATCTTGATTCCCTTCAGATGTCTAAAAACTTGCAACGCTTCTCATATATTTTTATTAATAAAAGTACTCAAAAAACATTTTTTTGTGTGTCTGAGTAGAGTTCGTGGCATCTGTTTAATGAATAATAATAATAAAAAAAAATATAAATAACAAAAATAAAATATATTAAAATATTTTTTTATTTAAATTCAAGCCGGAATCAGTGCCTAACAGTAACTAACTAACGGGCACTCAATCGCAAATACACTCTAAGCAACTACACTCTAAACGGAAAACATTCCAGACGAAACTAAACTGCTATGATAAAGTGTAGTATCTACCCTGGGCGATGGTAAAATTATCTGTTTTCTTGATCTATAGGAACGCCGTAGATTGTTGGAAAAAGAACGACAGGAACGATTAAGTGAGTTGATCAATAGAAGAAAAGAACAAGATTCAAGAATTGAACAACTGAAACAAGAGAAAGAAAAAGAAAGAGAGAAACTTGCACGAGAAAAAGAGAGGTAAGCTTGCTGTTATCCAATTTACTGAATTAGGCTGATGTATCATTGTATCACTGTAAGGTGCTGTCCATCTGAGCCTCATGCTTGTAAAAGAAACATTTTGGCTGGGTTCGGAATGTGGAATTCAATATATTATATGGTAGTTCAGAATTTACAATTTTAGAATTTATGTACTTTATTTTGAGCATTATCATTGGAAAAACTATGAAATTTGCTCCATCTTTGGCAAATGCATGACAAATTAATACTTGTTTTTGGTATTGCCATATATGGCATGGCATCATGGCAAAACAAGTTTAAAATGATATCAACGTTGTGTTATTTATTTTTTTCTCATTCATTTTTTGCTCTGTGCTAAGTTAGGGAGCACCATTGAAGGAGATTTTCCCAAACCACTAAAAGGCAGTGAGCTTCATGTGTAATAACAACCGTTTTAATTTCAATACTTGTTACATTACAGAGAAAGAAAGATAAGATTATCTGCATTAAACGCAGCTCAGCAAGAAGCAGTAACTGAATTACAGAAGAAAATACAAATAAAGGTTCATGCTTATGGCAGATATTTTTTTGTCACTTTATATATTTGAATAATAGGCCATGGGGAACTGAGATAATTCTGGTGATTCTTCATAACTTACTAGGCTAACACGATTCTATGAAATGAAATTGGATTTAAAAAAAGTTCCTAAGCTCTCGTAAATTGCATTATAAATATCAAGTTTTTGTCGTCTGTAGTTGTATTTATCTTCGCCAATTGGGGATTTTCATTCACTAAAATTGAAGAGAGGTTTGACCTCCTCAGCTCAATCCTAACCAGGCTTCATGGAATCTCCGTCTAAACCCCATCATAACTTCCCGTCATGTATGAGACGAAGATGGGCAGCATCTCGAAGACCCATGACGTCAGTGGCTCATAATCAACAAACTCCATTTTTAAAATAATTATCTGATTTATAATACCATGGCAAGATAAGAAAGAAAAATCTTGTTCTTATCCACTGAGGAATTTGTTTTGTTAAGCATGAGACATAGATAAACCTCACCCTGATGGCACAATTTATCATGGATTCATGCAAATTTTCTGGATATTACTTAAATTATTTGAAAGCTCCAACAAAAGTTATTCTCCAACTAAACATCAACGACAACCTTTTCAGTAATTGTTTCGAGTCATGACATGGGATCTTTGATACATTCGTTTGAATCCAAATTAATCAAACTCAGAGTGTCTTTACTAAATATGCCTGATAAAAGTATTCCTATACTAAATATATGATTGAATTTAGCATGATGAAAGCGAAAGACGTCATCAAGAACAGTTGGAACAAAGAAAAGAAAAGGCCTTAGAACTCAGTCTAGGAAGATTTTCTTTATCATCCAGTGGCAATCTTCAACCAGGAGATTTGCAAAATACAATTTATGAAGGAGATAAAATATCACAAAGATCGAGTGGTGTTGGAACATCTCTTGACCTGTCTTCAGTTTCAATGTATGTGGAAACTTCTTTGTCTTTTTGTTTGCTGTTAAACTAAGTTAGGATAGGATATTCACATTTATACTGTGGTATAGGAAATGGCCTAATCATATGGTGATACACAACCTGTTTTGCAGATACTAGTTCCAAGTAGGACATATGGTTTTCACCTAACTTCCAATACCAATACTTCCTGTGCTCCGACATGGTAGATAAGGAGTAGAACTAGCAGCCACATAAACCACCGTGTGTAGTGATCCTCTTGCAGTATAATAATCCCATCCTACAGGATTCGACCATGTGTTGTCATAGAAAATTAAAGATGTCATAATGTTGAGTTCCTTTACATTAAACCATTTTAATTTTCATTAATTACAAATTTTTTTCAACTTGGAAAGATTTTGGGTTTGCAGGAAATAGTCAGCTTCATTAAGTAAGAAGTAAATGTTAATGGCATATGATGAATAAAAAGGCCGATTTAATCAAACCATGTTAAAAACAAGCCGAAGCGATTTATTCTGATGCCATAAATTTACTATTTTGTTAGGTACTGTGTGTGAGTAATATGATATTAATCTTTGAAATGTACTAAACTGTATCTAAATTTTAAATTATAGTGCATAAAATCAATTTTTCTGAATGTTTTGGACATGTCAGGTTGAAAGATTATTCTATTTTGATATATTTAGTGTACGGTATTTTAATTGTTTGAACCAAACTACAGTATGAGGACATCAATCCTAGTTTTATTGTTTTGGCTATGTATAACCCCTTTAGCCATCTTCACAGACGAATTAATAGCTTTAATATGTTTAATGTGTGTTTATCATTTGAATCTCCAACAAAAAATATCTGTCAGTTTTGTACTAAAAATATATTAATACCATCTAAATAATATTCATTCAGAGACGAAAACGAAACTGGTAAGGGTGATGCAGCTGTAAGTAACAAAAACACACCACTGGAGGGATCATTTTCACTCACGTCTCCACGAGGAAATACAGTCATAGCCGCAGCTGAGGAGAAAAAGGTTAAGACGGCACCTTTGTGATTTATATATTTCTGTACTTTGAACTATTTGGTTACAGCTTTGCACTCCTAGAAATTTAGACTCTTTCCTTTTCTCTTAAAATCATTTGTACAAGTGTGTTTGAGCCCATTAAGTTTGCCCTGATGTACATTTTCATAAATGTCAAACGTTCATGAATCAAACTTACATAGGTTCGAAGACTTCCGACCATGTAAAAATTGCTATTGCAGCTTGTAAGTTGTAAGTACCTGTTAACAGTGATACCTATCGGAAATTAAATATATTTTTGGATGTAAGATGGATTCTCAGCTTTCAATCTTTTGATAGGAATATTTATGATGTAAAGAATGCTGGACCTTTTAAATGACTTATTTTGGTCCCATTTATGTCTTTTATCAAGAACAGGACATTAAGTCACAGCACATTAACTTTATGAATGCTTAAATATATCAAAAGGGTCTTGTTTGTACTTTTAACGAATGTTGTGTCTTTTTTGCATTTCAATTCAGGAATTGCAATTTGTTTTATTGATGTAAATTTAATGCATATTGAGACTTGAAGGTTTTGCTTTCAATATAGATTGCAAAAGAGAAAAAGAGGCTCGAATGAAAGAAAGAAAAAAGGCAATGAGAAAAAGAATGAAAAAACTGAAAACAAGAATGTCCACTAGGTGAGGGAAGCCAATGGCATATATATATGGTCTGAATAAGAAAGCCAATTTAAGCTGGATTGACGGGTTATCCTAGAGTTTTGAATACTATTCTATCTTTTTTATTGCTTTTTTAAGTAGACTTTATACGGAAAAATTATGATGTATGTCAAGATTCACGCTACAAAATTTGACAAAAATCTGGTTTTTGCTAGAAAATGGACGAAATATGCTCCAGAAGCATCAATTTTGACTGTCCAATATCGTTATTTTTACTCCAGGGTGACAGAATCTTGTTTTTCTTCTGGGGGTAGAAAGCTTCATAGCAGTGTTGTTTAATTTCAACCTTCAATCGTTTTGTTGCAAGGCGTTTGTTGCGTTTTCATTTTGTAGCAAAGGAAATTTTGTCCATTCACCGAGTTTTCTTCCGATGAAATTCGTTTTCTTCGGGTAGCCGTGTAGCATAATTGTTGGCATTCTTTCTGCCAATCTGAATTGATTGTAGATTGTTGATAAAACTGAATTCTTTTACCTCCAATGTCTACAATATAAATCCAGATGACTCGTGTTCTTTTAAATTTAATTTCTGGCTGTGTTGCTAAATAAAGTTTTAACTCCATGAGATCCAGGGCTCTGGGGTCGGTTTGGAAACATTCAACATTGCCTCCAACTCCGACTCCCCAGTTTGTGAAACCACCGGCTCCTCCATTGCTCGATATCTATTTTGTGTTCCATAAATTGAACGGAATGTATAATGGATTGACTAGATACAAAGCCTGAAAACAGACTGAAATAGCTGTAGATGATATTGCTTGTGTACGATTTCAATAAATGACAAACACTGGTCTCAGCTTATGCCTTATTTAATAATTTAGCAACAACAATAACTGTCAAAGAATGTACTTAAAATTTCCATATCATTCGAAATAAGATTTGACTGCAACAATTGCTTTCTGAAAACAAAAGCTTGAACTTCAGGCTTTTGTTCTCAAAAATGAAATTGCCTCAGTCAAGTCTTTCCTCATAGATGCCCTTAAAGCAGATCGTATAATTTTTAGAGCTGAAAACAATCTCCCCACACTGACTTGTGTGGGTGGTATGGCTGTAGTAGTTCTTGCGACATTCTGAATTAATTCTTCTTTCAGTGCAATTGAAAGATAATAGGAGTTTGAGTCTGGAAAATTTTACCGACTCCGACAGATTCCAGCTCCATTTTTCAATATCATGACTTTTATGGCCAGGATGACAGAATCTTGTTTTCTTTCGGGTTTCTGATATGATAATGTCATTCTCTTCGAATATATAGAAAAGCTTCAAAATCACCAACGGTGCAATTTCATAGCAGTGCTGATGATTTTGAACATTTTTCTGTAGTTATTATTGCTATCATACTCAAAAGACATTTTCATTTTGTAGCAGAAGATTTGTCATGAAATTGTGAATATTTACCAAATTTTTTTCTAAATGGTAGCTAATTACTTCGGGTGTCTGACTAGCATAGTAGCTGTCATCATCCGAGTAGGAGTATCATCAGAGTAGCTGTCAGTCTGATTATGACTACGGTAGTTAATATTTGGACAAGAAAAGGTGTGGATATAGCATACATTTTTCAAATGTCATCACCGCAATTTTATTATTTTCTGATTTAATAATTTTACAGAAGCAAAGATTTTTTGAAGACATTGGATCAAAAATCATTCGCCACGTCAAGCAGTAAAAACAAGTGGGTGGAATGTTTTTTATGGTAAAATATTGGTATCGAATGTAATCTTTAGATGATTCGGAGATGAAAGAAATACCATAAGGTTGAATTTATTTGAATTTGATGCACATTTTTATTCACGCAAAGAGCAGTAGAAGGGTGCCGAATGAACAAAAATACAAAATGGAAAATTGAGGTGCAGTAAAATTCGGAAACAAACTATTCCAGACGATTTTACATTCTTGCTGTAAAATGTAAAAACAAAGTGAAAATACACTGAAACATACTTTTTTAGGTGGTATATTATGATATTTAATTTTTTGCATAGAAATTGTGTTGGGAAATATTTTTTAATAGCATTCTGCAACTTCCTATGTCCGCAAAGAAAATAATGAAGCTTTGCTTCCATCCCCATATACCAGAATTCTATAGCCAGGTTTAGCACATCTTTGTATTTAATATTGACCAATAAAAAGTAATGTTCAACAGACTGTCGGTGTGTTGGCTCCCCTACTATTCATGCACCTGAAAAAATAGCTTCGATTTGAAGGAACTATAACAAAATAGGCCTGTAACTTGTGTCGATGCCAAGAAATTCTCCCATCCTGAGATAGAATGGATGATACGGAATCTATTTATATTAACAGTAATGAATTTTTTCATTTCTGCAGAGTATATCGTTTGGTGAAAGACATCAATCGTCAACTTGCGAATCAACGTGAGACTAGTGGGCCTTGGCCAGCAAATAGAGTGTCAGCACTAGATCGTGCTCTTGGAGAAATCAATAGATTACTTGAAAAGAAGGTAATACAAACATATATATTTTATGGTGCATTGCACACCTCGTATGTTGAATGTAAGAAACATCTTTCGAAAATCACCGTCAATAATTTCTTATCTTAAAGCGTGTTCAAGTAAAGAGTGACAATTTAGCTCTATCTGTTAGCTGGAACTATCGTCCACCAGCTTCATCGACCAAACATTGTGGACACAAACTTGTTTTTCTTGAGGTATCTGAAATGTTCGTGTCGTTTTTCTTTGCATAAACGAAAAGCTTCAAATCAAACAACACTGCTATTTTATAGCAGTATTGATGATATTGAACCTTTTTGTTGCTAATGGACACTCGAAAAGAAACATTTTATTTATTTAGCAAGAGATATACCGTGAAAATATCATCATTTGCTAAATATCCTACCCTACTTACGTTGAGTAACACTCAAACAATACAACAGTTTTGAAGTCAATGCTTTGCTCTTAGCAAGTGACCTGAGCCCACCTGGCAAGCCGTAATGGTTTAGATCTTTCTCTCATTGCCCAGGGCAGATACTACTTAATGTACTCTTTTTTTTCTATTGGAATTCTATCTGAGCAAGGCCAGGAGCAGTGCCTAAAAGAGCTTCTAAGAGATGTAGTACCAGCCTTGGCGATGGTAAAACCATCTACCACTTTTTACTTGCTATAGTGGTTCAATTTTGATTGGGATGTTTCCCGTTTTCTCCTGGTACTATTTTTCTTAGTACCTCTTCAATATTAATCGGCCATTGAATCATTCGTTGACATCTTTGCTTAGAATCTTTGACTTCAATGAAAAAAAAAAAAATAGAAAAGGTGTTTGCTTTTCATAAAAGTCAAAACCATTACACTCCTTTCAGTACAGCTCATACCTAAAAATAGAAAAGGCTCTATCTAGTGTTTGACTTCCACCTTTCAAAATGACGAACGATGATATATTAGCCTGACAATATGCTAAATATACACAACTTTGAACTTCATATCCAATATCCATTATGCGTCTTGTATCATATCATATTTTTGTTTTCGCTAGTATTTCATGCTTAAAAACAAAAAGTAGTGTTTCGATACTTCTAATGTTGAAACTTGATGCTAATTGGACGATATTATTTGTAACCAAGAGCAACTGTGTTTGAATGGAAAAATATGTTTGCTCAAGTATGGGGCATTGATGAATTGCACTTTTCAACTGCAATTCATCTTCGTCCCATACTTGGCTTCACCAAGTTTAATTTTTTGAGGTCTTGGAAATATAACGAACGATATGCAAGTTAGCATGCATATTGCATTAAAATGGATGACTTTTAAAGCCGCGTATCGTCCGGTATCAAATTCGTAGTTCTCGTATTACGGCCACATTACTCATTCAAGTTTACGTTGCGTTAATTGCAATTATCTCGGCAAAAAAATATGATTAATGCACACCAATTAGCATTTTTTGGTAAATTTTGAGGCTTCTGTGTTATTTTTTTTATCAAAAAAGAGTAAAAATTATAGATTATAGGTTAGAATAACAAAATCGAATGTGAGGGCACGATGTAATCCACCTCCTTCTAACCAAAGATACATAGTAATTATGATCTGATAGGGATCTTCACCAAGTTTAAGGTAAGCATGTCTGGTAGCCTCCATCTTTCTTTTATATATATTACTTTACTGGGTGTTATATTCAAGCAGGCCGTGAAAGCACCATGAAAAATTAGATACTGTCTTTTTCATTTGTGGTATACATTTTATTTATTTTCATGGTCTTTAACTTGTGTGTGAGTCTGCAACCAATGCTTACAAAGTCCATAGTACGTGAATATCTTTACTTTGGCTTTGGCTTAGAATCTCCAAAATTTTATGTATAATAGCTTACATGGTTTCGAAAACTATTTTAATGAATAAAGTGACATCTAATTTTACCCTGTCATTGGGTTAAATTATTTATAAATCTGATCGCAAGTGCCGTATGATATTATCATATATGCGACCCAACATGCAACAAATCACTACCATGAGCAAGAAATAGTCTTATTAGCTCACAAAGTGCTAGATATTTATTTTTACGCTGAATATGATTAGATTACAGAAATTGCTCACAAAGTGCTTAAATTATTTCTTCTCTGTCATCTGTCTTTAATTTAGTCACGATTAGAATTTTGTAAAAATTTGGGACAATTTGGTCATAACATTCATCGATCTCAATGAATTCAAAAAAACTAATGGTGACAAGTTTGGTGAAATCATTCGACCTGAACATATATCAAACCAATTCGAATCTTGAATCTAAAAGGGACATCTCTTCGCATAACTGGAGGTGCTCAGAGACCCTGACCCTATGTATGAAATGTTGGAAACTCTCTATTTTCACTTTGTTTTTAATTAATGGCTGCTTAAAACTATTTGTACAATTTGTTTATAAGTGGTTTCTGATGTACGATCTTGCTCAAGGCGAGGCTGGCTGATTGACGGCTACTCTGCTACTCAGACAGAAACCTAAAACAAATGGCTCTGTCATCAGAAGAAAATTAAGCAAATACCTGTATGCATAATTTCATGATGAATCTTTTTCTAGAATAAGAAAATGTCTCCATTAGTGTCTGGTAGCAACCAAACTGAAGAAAAAGGTTCTAAATCATCAATGCTTTTATTAAATAGCGGTGTTGATGATTTTGAAGCTCTTCGTATATTCGAAGAAAAAGGCATCTTTTCAGACACCCGAAGAAAGACATCTTTTCAGACACCTGAGGAAAGACAAAATGAGGATTGAAGCTTTTCGTGTATCCGAAGAAAATGACATCTTTTCAGACACCCGAAGAAAAGGTCAGACACCCGAAGAAAGACAAGATAATGTCACCTTGGCTCAGGGTGTCACACTCGTATGAGCGACTACACGAAGAAAATTAAAACAAAACCACACCTTGGTTATGTTCAGGTTCACGTCAACTCAAAAATTCAAATAATATGTTCAATATTTTATAATTTTTTCTTTTGAAGCATGAATCACTCCAGACAAATATTTAACATGATAACCTCGATATTTTACAAGTATGGGGATTTAGATTTAATCTTTCAGTCGGAAGCAACTTCATACCGAAATCTAAACTTTCAAGGTTTCTCAAATTTTAAAATCCACACTTTGTTGTTTTGTGCTCGTCCAAGCATGGCTTGTTAATGATTCATGCCACATGGGCATGCTTCATCAACAAGCCATGCTTGGACGAATATAATTCCAAGTTGAACCTTACCATCTGAAAACAAAACAGAGATTTTGAAATAATCGAAATAAATATCCTTGTTCTTTTTCACACGCCATTTTTAATCCACCACCCACTTGAAACCGCCATTTTGAAGCCGTCCTTAAAATGAATGATGGCACCCTGTTGTAGCACACAAAAGATAAGTTCAACAATGACATATTGGATCAAAATATTGTACCACTTGACTCGGTTCATACAGTTATGTTTTGATGCTTAGATTATGAGTAGTATCATGTTTTGGTTTAAATAACTTTGAACTTTGCTTGTTTTTGAGATTTTTACGATTTTTTTTAAACCAAATCTTCGGTTGGATCCACCTATGTGCAGTCAGTGTATACTGATCTAAAACGATGGTAAAACATTCTTTAGTAGGTATCGTCGTCACCAGAATTTATTAGGTTAAACCATATTCGAAATTAAATATACCTAATCTTTATGGATACCGTTGTGGTTCCATCTTTTTGTAGAAGCATCTGGAATCAAAAATTCATGCCAATGTTACATATTAAAATATATCCGAAAATTAATGCCTGGAAATGCTAGCCTTATAGCAAGGCATTCCAGGGTATGTCTCTTCGAACACCACTGGCTGTGTTCAATGGAATATTAAAAAAACTAATTATTTCATTATTTTCTTTTGAGATGTTATTTAGATTTGAGAAAATACTGTTTTGTGAATTCTATAGTAAAGTAAAAATGCGTTGTGGAGTGTTTGGTGGTAAATCTACGAACCACCTTTCAAAATAGTTACTCTAAGCTTCATCCTTACCTAATCATTTTAAAAAGGCGTACTGTAAAATTTGTGTTTACATTCCAAAATTATCCTCAATTTCGTGCTTTCTTATCCCAATTTTCTGACCCTTTTCACCTTTTGTTTACCAAAATAATATTCAATATAAGGTGTTTGAAGTGGCACAAAGTTTTTTTTAAAAACACCAAAGCTATATCGACATTTAACGACCTCATCTATCGGTATAATAGTCCCGGTAGGCGGATGAATTACCGTCCAATAGGCAAAATTTTCCATCCACGGTAATCTTGTTTGTGGGTTTTATTTGCATCGGCGCCCTTTCCGTCATATTTAGCGGTTGCTTGTCTTTTTGAGTGTATTTGTTTAACCAATCATGGGCGATACATAACTCGAGCTTTGAATGCTCGTGGTATGTATGGCCCACAATTGACCTAGCTTAAGTCAACGCTAAATGAACATCCAGGGTCAAATTGCATTTGGATTAACTTTGTGTTTGAGTAGCTGTATCGGATCAACCGGTTTAGACCGATTTTTAACAAAGATTACCCGCCAAACCGCAATTTGGCGGATATAATTGTCAAGTTTGTAATAACGAAAAACAGGTGGTCTTCGACGACCTTTCAAGAAATTTCAATCTATGATTTGTCCACATGGGGATGTGACGCCATGAAACGCATTTTAACGAAAACAAGGAACAATGATTTTAGTGATACTTAGAGAGTATTTATATGATCTTTTTTTTTCAAACACGTCATAGTGTGGTAAAGTGGCTGTCAAATTGAGAGGCCTTCTCAATCGTCAAATATAAGAATTTTTTTTATTTTGAGAAGGTTTGACATTGGTTGACTATTAACTAAAGATGGGTTCATTCAGATTGGATCTGTCGAAATGACAGGTCGCCAACCGATGTTCGTATTTACCATGTTGAAAAATTGATTAATATATTTAAATTAATTTCCAGAGTTAAATTTAGGCCTTCTTAGCACAAGCCTGAGGATGGGCGCCCGTGTGTATCGCGATAATTTGGAGTGATGAAGTTATTATAGGATAGAATTTCATACAGCCGTTCGCCCGTTTTTGCCCCACAAATTTGCGTTTAGCACACACAAACCCTTTCTTTGTTGTTTTCCCGCCCGAAATGAAAAAGATACCCTATACATCACCCGCACCAATCAACTACGATAATTGGCCAAATATTGAATTTATCTTCTTTCTTCATTTATTTTTTTTTTAATTTGCAGGCTACCTCCCAACCAAAAATTTTATTTTGCCAAGCTTGAGTCACAGTTTAATCAGACCTTAACGGCGCGATCCATCAGTGACTCATACATAACAAAAGGTGTTTAAGTTTGGATTATTACACGTGAGTGTCATATGGGCAACGCTAATAGGTATTTGGCATCATTATCATATTCGGTTTCCAGAAGATTGTTGTCAAAACTCCGGGGCTGCGTTGAAACAAATCTAACAGCGATGGGGTTCACCAAGGCCTCGTTTTAGCACCCCTTTCATTCCTTTTATTTGTTTTGCAATATATCAATTTGAATATGCGGATACATCAAAGGTTTACTATGTCAACCTGGAATCCATAAAAAACCGTGCTCTAAGAGCATAGTGTACGACTACCCATGGTTGGTCGACTGTAACAATTTATATATCACTTGTTTTTTGATGCATCACTCTACATAAGCCTGATTCAATTTATCGCTCAGTTAAGGCGTACTTCGGTTGTCCTTGACCTCATACTTAGCCGTTCTGGAATTTTGAATTTTCGTTTTTTTCTCAATATATTCTCGAACGGTCTACCTATGTTTCACAATAGAACAGTAGTGATCTAATAAAAAGTTGAAATTTATCTGGTAGCATGAGATAACAATATGGCTTGCTTTTTATTTCTGATGTCCGAAACCGTCATCTTTCAGGCAATCAAAATTTTCCAAAACCCTCAGTACTGTCCGTGTCATTTCACATAATAGTGTTCGTCATATTGATTTTGCTTTTGCATTCCTCCTGCCGCAATACACTAAAAAAGATGCACTTAATTTGGATAAGTTCTTTCACTTGAATTTTTTTGATGATATCCATTTTCGGGTGTGCTAGTTGCAGAGATGCCGTCTGTTCTGTCAACGAACACCTTTATACTGTATACCATATGACGTATTTAGCTATTCTATCATTGGTCAGTGTTTCATACAGGATAGCACACACTGGAACAACATCTCGGTTTGGCATTTTATAATCTACTTCTTGTTGAACATATATCGCAGATTGTACCACTGAGATGGCTATTATAATCGATTTTTCAATTCGCTAATTATGAGCCACAGATGGACCGCGCCTAGAAGGCGCAATCCATCAGTGGCATCATACTTGCGAAACTTGCTTGACGGAATTTCTCTGATTGGTTTTGAATAGCAGACTGATGACAAAATACCTAGAATTGGATAGGGGCTCGGAAGTATTAATAAGTGATGGATGGGGATTAGGGGTATTATGGGGGCTTTGGATATTTTGGATTGGGGCAATGGATTGGGATTTATACCGTATTGAGTATCCGTAATTGTTGTTCGTAATTTTTTGTCGATTTGAAAATCCCGAAAACAAATATTACTGACCGAGTTAAAAATGTTGACCATTGGTACTCAAATCCATCGTATTTCCTATATTTAACACGAAAATAGTTCGGACACGAAGCGTCAGCGCACGCTTAAACTTTTTATAATTCTCCCGGGTAGCCACTTTGGGGATTCGGGAGTCGAATCAACTTTGGTTCGTGTCTTATGCGATTGACCCTCTCAACTCATTTTTTTAAATGGCCCTTTTAACAGCGTTTTCAAAAACTGATTTACTGAGATCTATTATTCTGTAACGTTTTTCAGAAATTCTTGTGTTCCGCAAATCATCTAAACGCCATAAATAATCCAAAGCTTTATTCGTTTCATGACACACTTGGAATGAAATGTACAAACCATATTGTGCTTTTCTTCGCCCACAGGATTATAGGGTCATGCCCGCATAAATACAAATGACGTCACTTTTAAGCCGCAATTCGTCATCCAAAGATATCGTCATTTTCACTCGGCTGTTAAAAATCAAAATATTTCACCCCGAACACCCAAAAGTTTTTTTTTTTTCCTTTTTTCGCTTTGAAACGTCAAAAAGTTTTTAGCGAAAACAATATTCTTTTGAATTCGTCTATCGTCTCGTTAGTTCCACTTGCACACTTGATGAAGATCGATAGTGACAAATTGGAGTTACTGTGCGTAGCGCGGCGTGTCTAATCCTATCACAGTACTAGACGGGCATGACTCAAACGGACGACTTGGATGGGTAATTTGGCAGCCCCTAATCTCGCGCTGTTTTGAGTTATTTGGTTGTTTGAGACGTAAGGGTGTGATATGGGGAGACTTGTGAAACTGGGTCATAGATGGACCGTGCCTTTCAGGCCCGGTCCATCTACGACACGTGCTTAACTAGCGTCCATACGCTTGGTGATGATAATTTATACGTGGATTCGATTTTTTGTTAGTGGGCAGGATTTTCGTGTTTGTTTTTGTTAGTTTTTCAACATTTTTATTTCAAATTCTCGTGTATGAAGCCAAATGCGAAGAGATCAATCGTGATGAAAACGAATTCGTCATTTATTTTTGAAGGTTTTGAAAGGTTATTTACCTCTGCTGAACTTTTTGTGAGAATTCGCTTCCGCATGCCAACATCTATCTTGGGTCGTACGATGTATTTTTTATGATGTATTGAACCAAAATTTATAAAAAGAGAAATCTGAAATTAAATTCTGCTAATATGACTGAAGATTCATGTCCTAAATTTCACATTTACCCTTCTCCCCCCTATATAAATTGTAATTCATATCGGCGTTCTTTTACTTTGCTTATTAAATGATTATTTCCGCCGGGGATCAAATCGTCATCAATCGGTTACGCTTACGGTCAATGCATAGTTAGAATGGGATATAATATTTATTGCGCCTAAGGAAAGTCCTGAACATGGTTAACTAACAAAACGGTTAATCAAGGCACGTCATGCTGATACCAGTTACAAATCATTCGTAATCCATGCCAACATAGTGGCCACATCCACTTTTGAGTTTCGGAGCATGTGGTAAAGATGTCATACACCCAGGAAAAGCCTTTAAGGTAATTAAATGCAAATGGAATTCCAATTACATTCAGTAATTTACCAATACCGCTTAACGAATTCACGAATTAGCACTTCCATTCACCATCCACACATTATCTATCTGTAAATTCATTTTATAATCACTTATAAGACTGGGTTACCTTGAACAATGACCTGTATCAACGGTAACTAATAGGCCAACAGGGTTTGTTATGTTGGAAATCTATTCGTCTTTCGTTTCTGCAGAGCTTACTCGAGTTGTCACTGACTATAACACCCCAGTCCGCGAAACGTTATGGCTCCCGTTTATATATATATTTTTTTATTTTATTCTCAAGGTGAACACCAAATACCAGATCTTCGTCATATAAATTGTTATCAGTCGGTTCATTTCGGGCATTTTCAGGTCTTCGTCAGAGAGAATAAATTTCTATATAAAAAAAAATCATTCTCATGGGAAACTTAATAAATCGCATAATATTTTGTTATGTAAAATGAATGACATAATATGCTCATTTTTTCTGTAATGACGTTTATTCCCGTTATATTCCGCTACCCTTTTCTCCGCGTTGCTGGTATTTTTCTTTTTTTTTCTAATGACGCACCATTCACGCCCTAATTCTACGAAAATTAACATAAACACCGGCTCCAACAATACTCAATAAACAAACATATTTTCTTGAATATTACAGTTATCATAAACAAGGGTTGTGGGTGGCGCTTACGTACCTATGTACCCAGACAATGGGTACCTCTATGCGTTTTGTTTATGTCTGTTAGGGTAAATAAATTTTTTGAACTGAAAACTGTGTTGATTTATGACTGAAACATACTCGACCACCCACGGGCCACATGTGGCCCATGGGTGGATGAGTGTGTTTCGATGATAATTATGATGGAAGATAAAATCAAAATGGTATGTGTAAATTGTGTAATGATATTGCCCTCTTGTGTTTTGCCGACAATAGGTGTAAGAATTCAGGCGCGTTCTCGCGGCCTACAATGCCAACAACACGAATGTAGCATAAACTTGCAGTTTATCGGTCGGGGCCACCATTAGCGAGATGTTGACGAAACAAAACCGACCTCCGACCGCACGGGTAGTTAGTTATTTTTGGAGCGCCAGAGAAATTTACTTCGACTGGCGGGAATCCGACCGAACTGATAACTTTGCCATGAGAAGTTAGTTGGTGTTTTGAAGCGTTTAGATTGAACGTTGTCGTAGCGCGATTTCATGGTAGTCGGTAGGTGTCGATAAAGGGTCAAATTAAAGGCTACTTTCTAAAAGATACTCTTTAAGATACTTAGTTCGTGATGTTTCCAAACCATCGTTCACAAACTATATCTGAAAATATGTCCAAAACTTTTGCGCTCCTCCGGTGCGTGCCTATTTATGATAAAAAATTCGACGAATGCCGTTTGTTAAGCGAAAAATATTTAATAAATGTTTAATTCTTTTGGTTAAAAAAAAATACATTTTCATTTTCAGGTATGTCCGTCTGTCTCATTAAAGTTTTCTCATCGTGCCTCAATCCACCGGTAGCCCATATGCATTTTCCATAAACTGAAATTTAGTGCGATTATTCAAATATTGCTATTTCGTTTAAGGATGATGGGAGCAAAGCATTGTTTCGTACCAGCGGAGGATTCGAAATGTTAGAACAAGTGTTTGAAGTTCCACTCAATTCGACGACATTCCAAGGATCGAAAGGCGAAACTGTTTCTATCATACCCGATAAGTATGTGTAAAAAAAGATAAGCCTGGTGTAATTCTTCAACCTTTTCAATTGATTGTTGATTAAGTATGCTTGAGGTATACACCTATTTGGAACAAATCTTTCTCCTCCCATGCACGCTATGTAGATTTACTGGGAATATGAATTTTATGAAGTCTTATTGTAAAATTATCCAGTTTTTAAATGAATCTGTCTATGCCGTAAAAAATCGATGCTATCGACCAATATCGATCCCACACCGTCATATCCCTTGAAGTCACTTTTGATTCGGCAATTTGAGTTTAACCAAAGCAACTAAAAATTTTACCTTCCTATACATAGACTTATTTACCTTTTTACACCAAATTTATTTACATCTTTCGCGTGCGCTTTTGTCGCCAGAATTTGTCATTTATTATTACTATGGGAACTTAAATTAAACAAAAAAAGTTTTTTCAAGGTCTAAACTAATCCAAATATGATCCACTAATAAACTAATCCAAATATGATGACATTGGCTCAATCTATTCTGTTAAGAATGTTTCACTGATGGAACGCGCCGTCAAGGCGCGGTCTATCTGTGATTCAGGCTTGACAAAATAACATTTTTTATATTTCCATAAGGAAGATATTCAACTTACATTAAAAATATAGAATCAATGTTCATTTCGGAATTGCTTATCAAAATTGCTTTTTATGTTTTCATATAGAACTATTGGCAATGCAGCTTCTGCGTTCAAGTCAGCATGCGAAGATTGCTACGACAATGTTCTATATGTGTTATATTCAAATCGATTCTCCGTGCTTGTAGATGCCCTCGCGCAACAACTAACGGTATGTATTTTATTTTAGTTGTACGTCTTTTCGAGTCGTTTATGGTATGCTGTAGACAAAAATGTTAAAAAATATTTGCAACTGCCATTGGAGTATTTGCAGTTTTCTTGCGGAACTCATTGATTTTTTTTCATGCGTTATCCTGAGAAAGGGTTATTAATTGCGAATATTATTCTCGACAACGGATACTGTCCTGCCTATACTTCATTTTTTTGTAGGTTGTAAATTAATGAGTATTTTTTTTTCATTGAAATTCACTCTTGATCAAGGCTAGAAGCAGTGCGCAAAAGGAAACAACTAACGACCACTTAATCGCAAAGAGCTAACTTAAAGATGTGGCTCCAGAAAATTCACTCTAAGCAGAACACATCCCAACTGAACCACCATGTTAAAGTGCAGTTTGCGGTATTTGTCCTAGGCGATAGTAAAACCATCTACCACTTGTTAGCGTTCGTATACAAGTGATGATCTTTCACAAAAGTAAGGACTAATCCTGCAGGCTGTTTATATGTCGCAGATTAGAAGTTTCGAATTCGCACTTTTCCTCCAGACATTTTATTCGTCAGCAAAAATTGTTTTCGAAAACGCAATAATCGCGATGAAAATGTTTCGAAGTTATCTCGCTCGGCCGTTTCTTGTGACATTTTATCATTTTGTTCATCTTAATTAGAATCCGTCAAATGTGCGGAAATGTGTCCTTTTCACCATTCACGAACCTATAATTCAGTCAATCGTAATCTATGGACATCTCTCTCGACGTCGTTGCATGAAAGGCGGTCGACTGAAGGAAAAGGAAAAAATCGTCGATTTTCATTTATTGTTTTTGTAAAATTAAAAATTTAACTGTAAATAAACAAAAAAATCGCTTGAACTGGAAGAATTATTGTTCGCTACGTGCTCAAGAACATTATTTTGGACCATGAGCTACATTTGTGAAACTAATGAAAATTATCGTTTTGTTAAGTATGGTTCACTGATGGACCGCGCAGTGGACAGTTGACATTGTGGTCAAGTTTGTGTCGCAGGTTTTTTATTTACATTCGAGCACTGACAAGATTAGCTGATAAACTCATGCTCTTACAATTCAACTTAGGATATGTATATATCGCGCCGTCAACGTGTCATCGAATAATTGCATGTTTCCAAAATTAACATCCAAGCATAAGGTGCATGAATACATCGTCACTTCCGGAAAAGCTGCTTCTGTTGTTGTGTAGCTCAAATCGCTTGGTTCTTTTCATGGACATCTAAACATAGAGTATGGAACCGCATGGTCGAGTGTCGCCATACTGTTTTTTCTTATTGTTCATTTAAAACTCGGAGTGTAGGAGTTTCAAACACAGACTTTATGCTAATAGCTGTTGGCGCATCATTGATGACAGGGATATTTACGAGATGTCCAGGAAACCTTGCCTTGAGCAATTTGGAATTAATAAACCATTAAACTATTGTCAGTCGCAAATAGAAGCGAATGATTATTTAGCAGACGGACATGCTATTTCGTCATCGGTGGTAGCGTAACGTACACTGCAGCACGGGCATCGACAGAAATACTACTACCAAACATCGGTAAATACCCTGAACAATCCATTACCTACATTAGCGTATTTATTTAGCGTTTTCACCAACCTAAAAATAAATCTGTTTACTGTTGACTTGAATCTGCGACTTTTACGCTTATTTAGCCCGTTTAATAACCTGAAATCCGATTTTTGCATTTTTTACTTCTTCTGTGCGATTTTAGAGTTGTTTTGATGTGATATGCAATATAAATGCTATTTTTAGTAATTAATTTTCTCCCTGCAGCGCTAATTATGACAACAAAATTTAACCACGAGAAAATTATGCCCCCCCCCTTTCAAGGTTCTACTCCGTCGCTTATGACCCATGTTTGATTATATCCCAATTGCCGCGCCCCCAGATTATATATAAGATTATGTATTGTGACGAAATAATAAATTTTTAAAGTTTGTATGACAACAATTGACAAGTGTCAATATACATACACGGTTGTCTCGAATTCTTAATTTGTCGATTGTCATCACAATAGATGTAAAATGAAGGAAAGGCATATAAAAAAATATTCCAAACGGTGCAATTTTTTTTGTCTCTTTCAGTTGTGTTGTTAATTAAAAATTGGGTAATCGAATCAATCGTTCATAAAAACAAAACTTGTTAAGTGAACTAAGATTTTCATTTTTAACGACGAAAATCATTCGATTTTGGTCAAATTTGAGCGAAATCGACTATATTTCGCCATTAAAAATAAAAATTGTTTCTCTTAGTGCGAATTAAAAATACACTACAAACTATAAAATTCTTTATTTTCACAATAGGGACAAGTATAATATAAGTATAATAGTAAAAATGGGACATTTGTCATTTAAAAATCATCGTAAAAAATATTCGAATCCAAAATGATTCGGTTTTACCCAGCCCTAGTTGTTATGTTATGTTTTTTCCCCAATCTAATATCGAATCATGTCATTTCATATCGAATATTTACGAATTAAATTCCACCTTATTAATTGATCTATTCAATCTATTATTCTAAATCTAGTAGTGAAGGTATTAAATGCCCCCCATTTTTTTTTGCTGAAAATAATTCATACACCAAGCAGAAATTTTATATTTGCCAAGCATGCGCCACAGATGGGCACGCGATTCATCAATCACTCATACTTAGCAAAAGAGGTTTTGACACACATACAGAGTATTATATTAACAGCGGTATTAGTTCTGATTTTGCTGAACATTATTATTAAAATTTGCTAAAAAAAACGGTCATTTTTTTTCTGAATGTACGAATACTTGTGTTTTTATTCGAGATTGGCTCCTTTTCACTGCAATCGTGATGCAGTGTATACAAAAATGTCACGTTTAAAATTTTACATAAATTGTAAATAATAACAAATTAAAAATTGTAAATCTATCTCAATTATCTGAAATTGGGCGAAACAATTCTGTCAAATATCAGAATCAGAAATGTTATTTTGCCAAGAATAAGTCACAGATGGACCGCTCATCATCGACGCGATCTATCAATGACTCATACTTGACAAAAGATGTTTGATCCTATGGTTTTTTTTTTGTAAGGGTGTTTCCCTTTTTTGATATTGCTTAAACTTAATCTTTTCAACATCCCTACTTGAGTTCAAAATAGCGTTCTTCTGTTGAATATATGCAACGTACTGAAAATAGAATACAGTTCACGCTAATTTTTTTTATTTTGGTATGATTTCGACACTCCTTTTTCCTTCCAATCCTGCAGAAAAATACGCATAAATATGACCTTCGTAGTTTTCCTTGTTATCTTGTAATTTAAATCGCTTTCAATTTACTTCAACACAAATTACATCGTGTCCTTTTGCGTTGATGCAATCATGATTGCGGCACGCTTCGCTTTGTCCCTTTTTGCATAAACACCCCCCTTATTGACCGCGTCTTCGTTATTTGACCGTATGCATATTTATGCGAAAATTTCTTTAATTTCAACGACAGGGTTACCCGGATAAGAAAAACGGGGTAAATTGGCCTGAAATTGACATGAATATTCTATGCGATACCGTAGGCGCCAATCATAGGGCTGCCTTTGAGGGGAAATATAAAACGTCTGGGTTGATCCACTTTGGGAAAAATTATGCTTGGTGTATCCTCGGAGGATCCGGTTGAGGCATTCTGCCCTGCTTGGCCTGCCATATTGCCTGCGTTTACTTGAAAAGAGTACTTGCGGAGCAGACGGATACACCACCGGTATATAGCCGTTGTTGGCATTTAAACGCAAGTTGCGCATGCATAATGCATGATAAGCGTGGATTTAGGCGTGAGCTCGTGTTAGTTAAAACTCTGAAAAAATATATAGAAAAAATAATTGAACGCGCTTTTTCTTTTTTGGTATTATGACTTAATTATTGCCTTTAAAGCCGTATGACGCTATTCATGGTCACAAACCTATCAGCGATTCTATTTTGTCAAGCTTACTCGTGGCGGCGCGATCCCTCAGTGCCCCAGGCCCGACAAAATACTTCTGACCGGGAAGAGGCTGTATTTAATTTTATGCTTTTCACATGCGCCACGTATGGATAACAAAAGATGTTCAGGCCCTGGCATATAGGTCATCTGATTTGACGTTCCTTTTCTGTCGGTCAAATGTCAATTTGCACCTTAGTACCGTGACATCTGCTTTGTAGGTCATAGGCTATGCATGGCACACCCTAATAACACGCGGCAAATATAACCCATGCATGACTACCGGTAAATCCGTATCATTTCTCCAATGGGCAATAGGCGTGAAATTGGCGTAGCCAAAATTATATTTCTTTTCCCAAAATTATATTTTTGATGATAAAATATGATTGAAAATTGTATTTTTGGAACGGACAAGAGCGATGAATTGCCAAAATATCACATTAAATTTTAATGACTGGACGGTGTTGAGGTCAAACACAGAAGATAAAAAAACTCAGCTTAGTCAAAATATATTAATATACTCGTGATATTCCCCAAAATTAAATAATATATATATATATACTTTTTGCTTGCTTTGGTCGCTAGTTCGTAGTAGTGTCTCGAATTGAAATAAAATTTCAGATTCATCTTGACTCTTCGAGTTAAATTTTCTAATTCCTTATCCTATTTTAAGCTCACGTCATCTTTTGAGTTGGTTAAACCATAGCAGAAAATGACGATGTCTGATCTGGCGCGACGAACTCTGCTTCGTACCTATCCAGTAGTGCAAAATTAGTCTGGACTGACCAGCGTTTGCAACTTCTTCCATCTAATTCCAGTTTTAATATTTAAAAAGTTCTGTACGATTTTGTCATCAGCCGTCTTGATCATATAAGTTGTATACCCTTCTTAGCCGCATCTGTCGATATGTAGCAAACATGTTAGAACAATTGTTTTTAAGCCGGTACGGTATAATGGATTGAATAGTCGATTCGATGAAAAGAGAATCATTTCATTCAATGATATTCAATTCTTGCCACCCTGATACGATATTTTATATCCACGTTTTCTTTTCACAGAAACATTTACCCGAAGTAGGATCTCCTTCAAACACAAAAAGCCCCACAATAACTAGAAAAGCGACAAGTGTTAATAATAACAACAGTAACATGAAAAACACCAACAACACAAGAGATGATATGTTCGATTCAGCAGCATCTTCGTTATTGGACACCTTGGCATTTTGCATTGGATTTCTCGCATCTCGTCCGCCTGTACAGGATGATGGAAAAATATGGCTTGGGTGAGTGTTTGATTTCATTTAAATTGTTGTTTTAGATTTAAATTTTACTTGAAAAAATAATACAGCTGCGTATTGGTAAGTTGATGCACTTGCTATCTAGTCCTGCATGTAAAAGTTGGTTTACTTCAAACTCAATCCGAGGCCGGCAGCAGTGCCTAAAACTAAAAGGAACCAACTAACGGCCACTTAATAGCAAAGAGCTACTACAAGATGTAGTACCAGCAACTGTGCACTAATCGGAAGCATCTCAAACGGAACTGAACCGCTGTGGTAAAGTGCAGTGAGTGGTATCTGCCCTGGACGGTGGTAAAACCCCCAATCTTGCTATATCGCCGAAATATTGTGTAAATATATATCCGACTTCAAGACCTTTAAAACCTCCAGGTCCGACCCCGTGACCTTAAGAAACCTTCGAGTTCATCTCGGACGGAAGTGTTTTGTGGAAACTCGTCTTCGAATAGGAATAGTCGATAGCCTATATTAGTACTGGTTAAAAGTTATATTATGTTACGTTTATTTTTTAAACGCTTGTCGATGGAGAGTTCGCAAACTGACAGAATGTCAGCTACTCTGCTACTCAGACACCCGAGAAAAATCGTCAATATTTCAAGATGGATAAGACTAAAATATCGGTTTTGAGTGTCTGGCAGTAACCAAACTGTATAAAAAGTTTCAAGATCATCAATATGAAAAAAGCAGTGTTGATTGATAGTTTTGAAGCTTTTTGTTTGTCCGAAGAAGATGACCTGCAATTTTTGGACACCCGAAGAAAAAACAAGAATGTGTCACTCTGGATCGTGGTTCAGCGGGTGATATTCTAATATCTTGGTTTCCTTTTTCAGTGACAACAAACAACTTCAACGTGCATTGAAAATGACAATAGCGACTTCGTCTAGGTCAGGATCAATGGATATCGATGATTTGGATCCCAAGAAAGCTACAGAAGGATTTTTGAACCGCGGTTTAGATGTCGTTAGGTATGTGTAAGTCCCTTGACTATATTCCGCGTTAGTTTTTTCATATATAAAATGCTCACTTTGATTTTATGTTGGCAATGCAGGTTAGGGACTGTGGGTTTCCATTCGACCCAGATTCAATCAGAAATTTCATTTTGTCAAGCATGCGCCAGAGATGGTCCAAGGTGATCTGATTGATATAACGACAGTATTTAAGGACTGGGAATGGCTCGGTCGGATCGAAAAGTTCACGTGTATTGCGTGGTTTTAACTCGGCTGCTCCGACCCCGTGATATAGTTGTAGATATACATCCTTCTATTGGGGGTGAATCCTCAAAATGAGTTGAGTGAAACAAATACCGATTGCAAAACAATACTCGAAACTTAGCTCTGTTAGTATTGAAAATAACAAAAATTACTCGAAATTAATTATTAGCGTTCTTCAATCGCTTTTTGAATAGGAATTTATCAATTTTCAGCTACATTGTAAGTTGTGGAGTCTTGGACAAGTTGAGTACATATCTAGGAAGCGTAAGAAATGAAGTAGAAGCACAGAGTAAAGCAGCATCGTTCATAGGGAATGGGCTTTCGTTCTTATACTCGGTTACCGATTTTGTGTCCTTGAGGTAAGAATTGTGTTATCATTTACTTGAACTTGTTGGAAAATAATAGGAAAGTAGCTTGGCATTCATTTCCAACGATATAGATCCGACACAGTGGCAGAAATCTTGCTTTTTATTAGGTGTCTGAAATGTTCGTGTCATTTTATTCAGATAGATTCAGATAGACAAAAAAAGCTTCAAAACCATCAACACTGCTATTTCATAGCAGTATTGATGATTTTGAACTTTTTTCTTGTTACTATCAGTCACCCAAAAAGATAGAGACGTTTAAACTTTCTAGCTACACCCCTGTCGTGAAATGTTGCCCACTTGATAAATTTTCTGCTGATGGAACCCGTTTTTTTCGGGTGCCGAAGTAGCAGGGTAGCTGGTATCCAGTCGTGGCCAACCGCCTAAACCAATTGTATTCCAGTTTCCTGAAAGAGAATATTTTATAATATGAATACATTGAGAGATTTAGCTAACTCTGGGACCACGTTAAGTCAAGTTATAAGGGACTTCTTCTAATTTTCACATACCCCATACTGGCGTATATATATCACAAAATTTCAAATTCCTTCATTGATAATTATTTTCTGTATTTTAATATATTTTGTAATAATTTTATAATATTTTATAATATGAATACATTGCGAGATTTAGCTAACTCTGGGACCACATTAAGTCAAGTCATAAGGGACTTCTTCTAATTTTCACATACCCCATACTGGCGTATATATATCAGAAATTTCAAATTCCTTCATTGATAATTATATTCTGTATTTTAATCAATTTTTGCAGAAATCGTACATCAATTGAAAACGCTGAAGGGAGAAGCAGACGAACAAGTACCAGCAGTAACGCTTCAGTACAAAGCGTCGATAAATCAACGTTAGAGAATCGTGCCCAATTATCGCAGTTCGACCCCCAAACGTGGGACAGTGACGCTACCCAGCTTTTACCCACTTTGTACCACACTGAAGTTATGGGTGTCGTCAGTGTTCTGTACGGGATCCTGCTCCACGGTGCCCCGGAAAGACCTATATTGTTACGCAATAATTCAATTCAAGCGTTAGATGACGTCACATCGCCTCCGAAAAAGAAAATCCCCTGATCACGTGCTCCAGATTGCGAAGTTGGTTTTTTTGGTTTTGAATGCTGTAGCTGATTTAGATATACAATTGTTACAGGTAAGATAAATTCTTGTTAATTTTGTTCTGTTGTTTAAATCAGGTTCCCGCAATAGTCAGCCAACATTTGACAAAACTTTTCCGTCTCTGAAGATTAAACCAGTCTTGTTAAAGCTTAGTTCATTGTGTGTAAGCCAAAATGCTGGTATGCCTTTTTTTCGTCCATTGTGGAGTGGATATGTCCGTAGGTACGGGTATTAGAATAGTTCTAACGTATTTCCTGCGTGTCGTAAGAGGCGACTAAAAGGAAGCAAAAAAGTGGCAGGCGGTTGTGTGCCGTTCGGGATATTTTCCGTTTAGAGTGCAGCTGCTGGTACTACATTTTTTGTAGCTCTTGGCGCTATCAAATTGCCCTAAGTCGTTTTCCTTTTATACACTGCTTCCGGCCCGACTCTCTAGTGACTTTCAATAAAAAAAATGGATTGCCTCTGTATAGGCTCTACGAATAGGCGAACGGGCTCCATGAGCTCTCCACTCTGGCCGAGCAAACCAGAGGTATTGCACCCGCGATTGAATTGAATTGAATACAATTGCTTGCATTCAATTCGAATCTGAATTATGTTCTAGCTACCGTTTTGGGGAGGACTGACTGTTATATTCGAGATAACCATTTTAGTCCAGAAGTCCAGAAAATCCTGTACAGTAACAGTCCGAAATGCTCTTTACTAAATCAAAGAATAACATGTCTTTGATAATGCATACATTTCGACCTTATTATGTATAAAATCGAGAAATAAAAATAGAAATGATTACAACTCAAACAAAACTTGTTGGTCTTGGTTGCTCAGAGACTGAATTCGACCGTTTGTGCTGAACCAACTCGTGTTAAATAAATGTCGTTCCTTTCTTTTAATATTTATTCTGAGATTGGGCTTGAGATAAATGTTCTACCCGGGAGTAATCTAATCAAAAACTTTTATTTTGTCAAGCATGTGCCACCTATGGTCCGCGTCATCGACGCGATCCGATTGTGGTCATACTTAACAAAACATGTTCAAGTTTTTTCGTTGGGGCGAGACTGAACTTTTTCAGTTGATGTTGTTGTTCTTTTGAAATAGATTTTATATTTTCGATATCTACATTAGTGGTCGATTTTTTTTGAATTATGATGCAATAACAAAATTAACAATGCGACAATTTTTTCAACATCAACATTTTATTTTAAATTTATTGAAATAAACACACAAAACCTACGAAGTAAATAAAATCTATACTTGAGTCTAATCCGATCACGTAAATCAATATTTGAATTGCTGAATCACTTATCTATATATTCGAAACTTGAATTTGTATGTGACCCACCTTCTAGTTAGCCCTTCTTGCATTTCTGATACCCTCTGGTATTACACGGACTTCAGAGTAGCCATAACGTATTTCCTGTGTGTTTTCAAAGGCGAGTAAAGAAATCAAAGAAGTGGCACATTTTGTCATCGAACGCTCGGGGCAAATAATCTTCCCTCCAGCAGAATAATGAAAATTCATTTCAAAATATACGAGAGCGATTTTCAATGAAATGTCGACGGCGAACCAAGTCCATGCATTCAAATAAGCATCTTATTGTTTCATCTCATCCCTTTTTGTTAATGTCTACATCCGTGCATTGTAGCATTGGTAAACGAAATAATCAAAAGCGTTCGGGTTGCTCTAACAGTTTATTTGAAACGTTATTCGAAATTCAATATATAAATAAATAACGTTTCGAGATTTCAGATAAAAAAATTGGCAGATATTAGACCATATTTTGCCTTCAACCCATGCGGATCCGCTTACACAAAAAGGCGTAGAAAAGCGAAAGGTCGTTGGTCCACGTTATTCTGACCAATCGCAAACTCAGGATTTATGGAAAATTTTACAACGTATAATTTTGGCTTGTATCATGATTTCTCTTCAAAATGAATAAATTCACGAGTGGGCGAAAACGAGGTTACTTTAATCAAAATTCTGGATTACCCGACTTCGGATAAGGACATACCTAATTATCCCCCATACCAAAAAAAATATAAATTTGACCATGTTATTCCCCGATTAGATTTGGATAACCCCCTTTGATAATCTTAGTCAGGAATTTTATTTTGTTACGTTCGAGCCACTGATGGACCGCGCCTTCGCAGCGCATCAGACCCGTACTTAACAAAACCGTTCCTGCTGAAGAATTTCCTGCGGGGTTTATGTGTGACGTCTCCCAAGGCGTTGACATTAGACGTCGTCACCTGGTATCACAAGCAAGTTGACAAAGCGTGAGATCGGCTGACGACTTTTAACTTAACACGTTTATCAAATACAAGCGGTTTGACTATAATAGATCCGGATTGCGGCAGGCGACGAAAAATAAACAAAGAACGGCCGAAAACTAACATGGGGTGAGGGATCTTGTTTCCGGTTGAAATCCAAGACACAAAGCGAATGAAGGTGACGAATGAAACGTGGTTTATACGTCATACATGACTTATAATATTGGTGTAGAAATTGACAAGGTTACGTGAAAGTGTTGAGATATTTTCGGAATTATTTTTTGACTGTTCCAATCTCAAATTTTTGGTAAGATTTGTTTTGTTAAGCACTGGTTAACCCAGTTAGAAGAAATTAATGAAACGTGTTTTATTAGGCATGGGTCACATCTGTGGCTCATGCTTGACAAATTAGAATTCTGATCGAGAATAATGGTGCAATAAAATGTGTTCGATCCCAATGTTAAGAGTATTCTTAATTAAATTCTGATTTAATACTTTTCACGAAAAGCATGAAATTAACGCATTGTGTAGCAAAATCATAAATTCGCTCGCAACACAGTGGACAATGAAGTTGGTAATATGAATTATCTGAACACTCCATATACGGCGCAAAGTTCTATTATTTAAAATTATAAAACTAATCGTATTAGAAATATTGTGTAAATTTTGTATATCATTCAAACGATAAAACATTGAGATTTGCCGCAATGAATTGTTTGTTTTGTTCGGATTAGACAGACGGACTAATCTTAGCTACCTTCCTGGGGACTGGGGATACCCTTTTTCAATAGTCGGATATTCGAGATTTTCGATTAAAAGCAAGCTCGTTTCGCGATTATTCTTCAATTGATTCATTTTGACATATATTCGTGATATATCCCAAAATATGTTGTTAAATTCAATATAAATCTTGATTTTGCCGCAATGAGCAAAAATTGTCAAATATCAACTGTTTCGTTTATCTTGGACATGTTGGAGCATTGTCTCGATTTCGAACACTTTTTAACTGCCTTTATTATTACGTTCAACACATATTAGAAAAAATAAGCATAAACTCGGTCAACTGAGCTTTCTTGGAGCATGGGGCGTGCGTTTGCGCATACAAATTGTCCGTAACACGCCATTTTTCCAATTTTACTCTGATCATTACGGCAAGACCTTTTGTCAAAATTTCCATGACAGGAAAATGAGTAAATTATGCCTGTGCGCGCGTGTCGCTCGACTCTAATTCTACGATACCGATGCCCATAATACGGATAAGTCCCAATCATCCTATTCAGAATGAGATGATAGCGAAGTAATCGTTGGCATGCTTCCTCGCGTTACGACATTTGAGATTATAAATACTAGTTTTAAGAAAATTGTGCTAAATGATGTTTTTTTTAATCATGGATCACGGATGAATTGTGTTGCTTTGTATGGTTTGTACATGCAAAAATATCATTACAAATGCATACGTCACAACAAATACCCCTCACTGAGTTTACATTAGTAACTTCTTCAAAAACCTGCTTAAAGATAATTATTTATTTAATGCAGAAAAGGTCAGTTCACATATGCTGATGAAGATCATAATCTGATTCTGCATATTCTCCTTTCGTTAAGCATAAGCCACTGATGGGCCGCACCTAGTCGGTGCGGTCCATCAGTGGCTCACACATACCAAAACATGCCTTGTCAAAAATTTTATTATTGGTAATGAATATACAAACAATTACAACTCTTTTTATAATATAGTCTTGCTAATTAGAATTGGTTTTCAATCTAATATGGATGCCCGCCATCTCGAATCGAACATTTTTTGGATCTAGCACTATTTAAAGTATTACTATGCTGATTGAATTTATTGAAGAATCATTTTTTCAATACATTGTTTTCTGAATTTGAAGAAAATCACTAAACTTTTATCTATTCGTCTCTCTTCCCGTTGAGAAGCAAACTTCTTGCCCCTTAATTAACGAAAAAATTAAAATATGTACTAAAAAAACGTACGCCTTTCACCGTGTATCGAAATGGCCATCTTGAGAAGCAAAAAAAAAAAAATCATCAGCATAACTTCGGAATCGCGTGCGTGAATTTGGAATTTGAATCTGTATGACTAGTCCAATACCAACATTCGGTGACGCGTATAGATTTTTATCTCAACCAACTGCGCAAACAATTCCGAATATATTCAGTTGGCAATTGTTTCTTTGTACTGTCAAAACTGGTTATGATTTACAACGGACATGATTTTGCGCTTTATCGTTGCGCTAAGTACACTAAAACCTGACACCATTTACTCTGGATCTGTTACGCCAAGTATGTGCCATCCATGCAGAATAATGTAAGCTTGGGTGTTCTCATTGTGGGTCTCCACTTTCCAACACAATCACAAAAAATTCAAATATGTGTTTTTAAGCATGGTTCACCGATGCATCGCCCGTCGAATTTCGAAGTTTTTTCCCAGTAAGAGAATTTCTCTCGGAACATATTTTGTCAAGTGTGGGTCCACGCCTTCGCGGCGCGTTCCATCTGTGGCTCACACTTGACAATAAGTTATTTCATAAAGGGATATTGTCCACTGCGAGGTACAGGTGAACATATCTCTCCTTGGCGACGCTGCCCATCCACATTTGTCACATCTATCCACATTTGATAAAAATGTATCTGTACAGAATCTTTGGACAGATTTATTTGATTTGTGTATATCAGCTTGGTAAGTTTTGCCCAGATGTGAATGGTTTGCGGACAAAATTTCTGTTTTAACATTTTCAGAGTTACATTACATGTTCGAAATCCATATTTTAAAACTATTCCTTGGAGTGGATCCTCCTTATCAAGGCTCTGTAACTGAATCCACTCATAAACCTACATGGAGAGAGGTGTTGGTAATTCATACCATTGCCTTATCATATCATACCATTCTAATCGAATCTTTCCAAGCTTTATTTGACGATAAAAAGCAATCCGATATGTCCACCTAGTACCAGCAGTCAAATTTTTCCATATCATAGTTAGGGATGTTCAAAATACCCGATTCGATTTGAAATATTCGAATCATAAATTATTCGATTCGATTTCTGCACCAATTCGAAATCAACAAAATGATAGTTTTGAATTTTTTAAAAATAAATGTGAATTTCCCGGTAAGTTAGAAGCTCATGAAAAGATGCCTTTGCTTGTTCATTAATTGACTTCCTTTTCGAATAATCGATTTGATTCGGGTAAATTATTCGAATTCGTTTCTGAAACCAAGAGATATTCGATTTTGGCCACTCCTGATTTTCAGTCGATTGAAATAAATCGCATTATATTGAATTGACTAATTTGTCTCTCATTACATTTTTTTAATCATAGTGAATCACAAAAGTGTAGATATCGAAATCGACGTGAAAGGTCAATACGAAAGTGGTTATACCGGTACCTAGTTATTACATTTTCTACAACCTTGTTAATATTCATATTATTGATTCTCAAAATTATGCGAGCGAGTTAAAGAATCACAGGCATTCGACTTACCTAGTGAATTCAATTCCGCGTTGATATGAAATATGACGGTATTCTGATAATCAGTTCTTCCAATCAATATTTTTTCTCCCATCAATGTTTTGCCACGTATAGGCCACTGATGGGTTGCGCCCAGATAGCGCAAACCTTCTGTGGCACACGCGTGACAAAATAATGTTTTCTCCCCTCTCTCGTTTCCGTAACTTAATATTCTAATCATAGTTGACACTTAATCCCCTCACGGGTATTGGCCATCGGTCAAAGTTTATTATTTATTCGATGGCTGTCACTTCGCTTTGCGGATTCTTAGGAAATTTGACTAATGGGTATTATTTCTGTTTGCAAATGACAAATACGTCCCATATCATGTTCCGACGTTGGCTTTTTGTATATAGTCATATTAATTTACATGACCAATTTTGAAATCGGTTTTGTTGTTCTAATGAAAAATTCTTGAAAATATTTTTTTTTTCATTTCATAAAATGGGAAAATTTCTTTTTTTTTTTTAAATACTCCGTCAATTTTATATTGTAGAGTAGTGTCGCTTCTGATTTGCTCCCGATTAGGATACCCATTTCTATTCGGTTCGATATGATTTGATAAAAGTTACGAGCATAAATTGCATCTTATTTGTTATGGTTTCAAAAGCTATGCTATGAAAATAAAACAGTAACATACAATATTTTTAGTTTTGTTTTCATTTTTGAATGAAACAAACACACTTGGCGTCGCACCAATCGTCAGAAAGTCACGAAGCGACGCGTAACAGCTTGTTTTCATTCCATCCAAATCGAGCTTTTCTAATGACCACTCCACCTTTATCGGTCTAGTATGAACCGTGGATAAACCACACCTGAATAGGTGTGGTTTATCCACAGTTCATGCTTACCAAATACTGATATAAATACAATTAATGAGACGCCCAAACTAACGGCCCAACGCCTAAACAGCCTAGCTTATTACCGGTATTAGTTTATTTATTTATTGCAAGCTGACCGGCCTGGTCTGATATGCGATAACATCAGCTAATATAACCCTAGCGACCCCCTGGATTACCCATCGACCCATGTTTACAAATTTTCGTCCTAATTTGTTAAGTTATTTGTATGAGTTTTGTAACGTCTCGTTAAAAGTAAATATGTTAGATATGTCCCCTTTTTATTTGTGTTCGTTTTGTTATAGAAAATGGGCATTCCACTATAGTTGCCGCTTGAATTGACTTGATATGCCAAAAGATTTAAAATTCGCACTAAGGGTGGCAAGCTCCAGAAAGTGTACATCAATTGGTCCTGACGTGATTCTTGCGCAAATTGCTACAGAAAAAAGCAAAGATGTGTCAGATGGTTTATATCATCACCCATGACAGACACCACTCACTGCATCATATTAAAGCCAGAGGCGGCCAAAACCGACTATTTCACGATTTCGAATACTTTTCATTTTAAATTCAGCCGCGTTTTTGATGCAAGGTAGCATTCTAACTTTTTCAAAAAAAAATATTAGTTGCTAAATTTCGAAAATTTTATTCCGTGAAACCAGGCGGGCCGAATATCAGCTACTTAGATTTAAAAAGAAGATTTAAAAATCGTTTTTTTTTTTTGAGTGTCTGGTACTAACCAAACTCTATAAAAAGGTTCTAAATCATCGTTGTTTTTTTGAAGTTTTTTTCTCCATCCCAAGAAACATTACTTGGAACATTTTTTTTACTTAACAGTTGGTTCCTTTAGGCACTGCTTCTGGCCGTGCTCGGAGGTAATTTGAATAAAAAATGCTGTGATTAGTCCTACATTTCATGTTGGAAAGTTACAGGCTTTTAACGTCAACTATCGTTAGATAGGTGCGTCCTTCAAAATTGTTTCAACGTATTCCCTGCGTGTCGTAAAAGGCGACAAGAAGGAAGCTATAAAGTGATAGGTGTTTTACTATCGCCCAGGGCAGATACCTTCACTATATTTTATCATAATGGTTCAGTCCTCTCTAGAATGCTTTCCACTTGAATGTGCGGTTGTGGTCGTGGCTTCCAGCCACGTCATTCAAATGGATAAAAATACAAAAGTTACGTGTATGCTATATAATATGGCGACTTGATGGCGTTATGTCGCACTCTTCTTACGTCACGTCTCCCCATTTTAACCCCACAATTATTGACTCTTCCCATGTAATAACCCAACTTTATCAATAAAAATATAAGTCGCGTCGTGTACTACAAGCCCTTTACAATATACCATCTGTGAAGTGTTATTTTCTTAACTAATATTTCGACATTATTCAAATAATAGAATAAATATTAGAAAAAAAATAAATAAATAAATATATATGTATTGGGCTTCACCTCATACATGATGGACATGACAAGTTGAATCTTTTGTAAACCTATGAATCATGCTTCGGTCACTAAAGGTCAATACGAGGTCAAAATATTGTTTTGTCAAGCCAAATCATAAATTGTGTTTTTCTAGGCACGAGCCACAGATAGGCCGCGTCTAATCACCGCGTTCCTGACCCATACTTAGCGAAATATATTTTGACGAAATTTTTTTTTATGTTGTTTCCTTTTATGAGTTTTTTCGAAGCAAAAATTCGTTGAAAGATTTGTACGATTATGATGTATCTTCTTAAATGTGAAAAAAAAAAAAAAAAAATGAACTTTGCATAATCTTGGCGTCTACCTCGCCCGAACCGAACGGCCCCAGCCGAAAACTAAATGATGGAAGAATTACGCATTTTTTGAAAGAGCGACGAACAACGGAGTGAAAACCACAGAAAAATTACACTTTTCCTAAAGAGTGAGTAGAGCCCCGAGCCGTTAATCGACAGAATAAGTGAGTCTTTTTTTCATGTTGACCGCTTCGAATTGTCCAGATCCAGTGGGATCGATCGTTTATAGAAATATAGTAAATATCGATCGCTTGCGATTGCCAAAAACGGGTCGGTCGTATTATATGCAAAAAGCTAATTGAACCTAAAACCGAATCGGGAGATTTCTGTCCAGATTTGCTGTGTTCGTCGGCCATCCTTGACGAAATAAAATTTATGTTTGGGGATAAGCCTTTTCAATGTGGATGTATTTATAATACTACTTATTTAATACATAGATGAGATTTACTATCGCGATAGTACCCTGTTTATTTGTCGTTGCAAAACTGGATTCGAAAACATTCGCTTCGGTCACGATTTCATGTTTGGTGCCATAATAATTATATTTGGAAGTGGTTGACTGTTACTCTATTGCAACAAGCGTTCACATTATGCCGGACATCCGTAACTTATATTATTCCAGTTAAAAATATTTTGTATATATACGGCGCGATCCGTCTGTATCTCATGCTTGACAAAATAAAGTTTCTGAATTTGACAACCGGAAATTGCGCTATAGATCCCTGTCCCATACTTAGCAAAACATCTCTCCACTTGTGGTCTGATCTGGATTGATATACACTTCGACTACATTGATGTAGCTTTTATTCGCTGTGATATTCTCCCATTTAAAAACTATTTGCTTCTTGCGTCATTACATAACCGTGCTGTTGTACGCTTAATGTTACATCTTGTTTGTGTCAATTCAATGTGGCTCGATAAGGCATTGATGAACTTTGAATTCTACAAAATGAAAATGTCACGTACAGAGTGTGAAAATCCCCTGGATATCACGAAATTAACAGGATCGCGCCCATGTTTTTCAGCCTTTACAACTTGTGTTTCTGGGTTCAGAAAAGGTTATCGAAAGTTGATTGGGATCTTTGCAAAGATAAATGAATAGTTTTTGATTGTGGCGAGCGGTTACAGTTCCACGAATTGATCAGAACATATACGCTACTCTAATTTACTCACACACAAATCTGCATTTGTAATATTTGTATTATTACAAAGCCTTTCAAATTCAAATAATACCTATACTTTAAATGTTGCATACGGTATTCTACTGTATCCAACACAGTCGCGGATACAACCCACATTTACACGTATCTGTCACTTTGCTAAGATATTCGCAGTGGTGTTAGAAGAATTTTCTTTTTAACGATGTTTGAAATAAATTTAGTTAAACAAAGTTGGTTTTCAAGTGATCGAAATTACAGGCTTTGGGCATATTTGACCCATTTCGAAAACAGGAATACATACTTTTCGACGTAAAATTTACTCCATGAGTAAATTTAGAAGAATCGAAATTGATTTTGAAAACAACTCCAAAAGTCCAGAATAGCTTGGAAATTTATCTGGATGTCTAAACTGATTGAATAACTTGTGAAGTTAGGTCATATAACTTGGTATTCGATTCGAACAGAGTTATGCTGCTTATTAAAAGGATTTAAGACGGCATGCACACATTCGACGCACCAACCAGAAATATTATTTGGCAAGCGCTTTGCAAATAGTTGACAGTAATTTTATCAATGCCGCACGCACACACGTAAGCTTTCTCGAGCATAAGCAGATTATTCATGTTTAGCAAATGATCTCAAATTGGAAATCGGATTCATATCGAATGAATCATTCTCAGATAACGCGTGGGCGGGGATGTTCCGGTTAGTCGTGATGCGATAATGGACTGCAATTTGCATTAACATCTTTAATTGAAGATTATGATCGCGAATAATAGATTAGACTTACATAACAATCTTTAAAATATAGAAATTGAAAAAAGGTTCGTAATACTAATATTATACGTGGAAATCTACTTAATCGTGTAAACTGACTTAACTGGTTTGTGAAAATAATTTATTCAACTGTTTTAAAAAAAAACTTCATCTTGTCTTTGACATTTCAATTTTCATCGAGAAAAGATATCCAATGTTGAAAAAACATCACCAGCAGCCAAAACTATTCGGAAGGTTGCTGGTGGAACTTTACGAGATACTCATGGTCGCTGATCCCTCATTTGTTCAATAATTAGACAATTGTTTCAACACTGTATTCTTTGTCATTCGAGAATTTGTTCGATCAAGTTTATAATCTAGATTAGAATGTAGTTGATTGAAACATGTCATAGTTCATATTCCGGAGATATCCTGTTGTAAGAGAACTTTCGAATACGATTTTTGCGTTTCGCCTCTTCCCTCTTTGAAAATTTTGCTAAAACATCTTTTAATAAGAATGAGTCATTGATGGATCGCGTCGATGAGACGCGTTCCAACAGTGGCCCATATTTAGCATAATAAAATTTCTGATTGGGAGGAGGCAGCGTGTGCGTTGGCTTCCTTGGTTAAGTGAGTTAGAACGCGATGATATTTTCCCAGAAGCTAAATAGTTAAATGTTTGCTTGTTTCGTCAACGACCTTGCCCTTCAGCAAGACACTTCGCGGCTAGTTAATATACACACTCACTACAAAGATCCGTGTCTAGTAGTTATTAGGTATAATCTCCAAGTTGGCTTTGTCGCCGTGGCTGAACTGAATTGAGTCATCCCGTTAACCACTAAGAAAATATTACCCTGTTTTTTGCTTCACCATAGTATTATTTCAAGGCCTCATCCACGGCCACACTGCACAAATGTATTAGTCAAACTTAGCGCCCATACACGTTTGTAGCCCAATATTTTTGCATCTATCTGGTCCGTGTTTAACAGAATTCAGTGAAATCAAATTTTGATTGACAATATTATTTGTTTTTACGTTCTTATGCTTAGTTTAGTGCAGTTTCTGAGTAATTGGATAATGATCATGACAAAACAATTATCCACGTTTGCTTTTTAATGTTTTCGATGGAAAAATACTATAATCATCGCCAAAATCAACTTGTTTGTGACATTGCCAACTTATTTTGAATTGTATCGCATTATGCTCGTGGGCGGAACTGTCATATGTTTGAGTCATCTAATCGAACACGTTGTTGCTTCTGGTTGCGGTCACACTGTCACACATTTGCAGCAATTAATAATGCTGATCCAATAATATTTTAGCTAAGTCCAGGGACACGTGCGTTGCCCATTGTTTGCCCTACGACTGAATCAGATCGATCGATGACCACCAACTGACAGATTCCCTTTTTTGGTGTAAGTGTATCAGTTTAAAGAGCAAAATGGAAATTTCAGCTTATTATGTCTAGATTTATGGAATAAAAACAACGAATTATTTTCAGCAACTATTGTGAAACTATATTTAAAATCAAGAATTTTACTATATCGAATATATTTCATTTTCGAATATGTATTCAAATATTTGATTCGTCCTCCTGCTAAGCATATGAATAGCTCGTGAACGTGGATCAGTAATTTGCGGATATCTGCAAATCATCCTTGCTGGCGCAGTGCGAAGTTTGTTACAGAAATTTTGCATCATCACTCGCTCAGCATAACCCAGAGCATAGCATGAAAGAAGAGTATGTAGTGGGTTCCACTAAACTCGGCCTGACGAGCCTACTTACTACAAGTTGCTTATCGGAATCGCATTTATTGGCGCTAACGTATCATCGCCCCGGGCTTCAATATATAAAGATATAATTCAAGTAAAAACAATTGAAAAAGTTTTCATGCAGCTTATTTACACTCATAAAAGTTGAGTTGGCGTCTTTGTGGTTTTGTTTATTTTCTAAAATTCATCTATTTGCATTTCATTTTATTTAAGACAGAGAATATCCCAATCAGAAATTCTATTTTTCCCATAAATTATATCACATCCGTTTCGAAATGACAAAAGTGCTATTTTAGTTATGATGGTTTTGAATCCCCTTGACAAATGTAATTACTTTCCGAAATTTGCTTTAATAATATGGTATGACTTATTCTATACCTAACGAGTTCAATTTTCCTTATGCACAGCAGAATAAATGCTAGCTGATTGACAGAATCTCGTTTTTCTCTGGGTTTTTCATTACTTTTTTTACTTTTATCTGGTGACCAAAAGGCTTCAAAATACCATTAACACTGCTATTTCATAGCAGTATTGATGATTTTGAAACTTTTCGCGCAGTTTGACTGTTTCCAGACACTCTTGCAATATCACCCATGTGCTGAATTTTCGTCTAATGTAGCCCATTTCCTTCGGATGTGTGAGTAGCAGACGTTCTTCTAGTCTAGCTGTTGGCCTGCAAACCATAAAATTATAGTTACGGCTATATTTATTTTTCATTCCCCAGTTCAACTTTTATTTCAATTAGGGTAATTCTTTTGTGTAGTTCTATTATTTTCTATACCATAGTATTATTTTTCCTCTTCCTTTTTAACAGGAAAGTCTGGGAGCTGAAGGAGTTTCACTTGAATTTCGTCATATTTGTACATATTTATTGTGGTATTGTCAACATGATGGTGAACATGAAATATTATTACATGAAGTAATTGTTTGTGTCGGTCATTTCGCACTGTGTAACAAGAAAAATCAGGTTTGTTTTTTGTATGTGAAATGTTAGAGATTCAAATAACTTATTGGCAAGTCAAACGAAATTATTTCTTTTTTCGAAGTCCTCTTCAGGATGTTCTCCACTTGCAATGTATGTTGTCTTTGACGAATTTCAATAAAAAATGTAATGTTATGTAATGATATGAAATATTGTCAACTTATAAGGATGGATTTTCGCCCAAAGAAAGTCATATATTTCAGGACATGTACAACAAAGTAATTGAAACCTTTCCAGTATTATATGTAAAATGCAAATGTAATACAAAAAATCGTTTTTGCTATTTCAATGGCGAAAGACACTCAAAATTATATCTTCTTTTTGCCTATATTCTTTCTTTCCCATTTTGCGAATGTATTGAGTTCGATTCCCATGAAGCGAATAGAGTCTCTGCAGCGCATACGCACATTAAAAAATCTTAAAAATTATTCAAATCGAAAACAGTCGTTCTAATAAAAACGAGAACAAACTCAACAAAAATTAAGATCGCCATTTCCGAAAATCAAATCATCCCTAATTTTTTGTCTGGAAGAGCGCTTTTCAATTGCTTCTTTCAATTGATCTGACTTTTGACTTCGGCAAATGGAAATGACTTTTAGCTACTCAAACATAATCATGCATCAATGACGTATATTATATGTATAATTGTTTTCCACAAAAATAACTAAATAGTTCATTATTTGTAGTCCTATTTTGAAAATATCAGTGTCATTGACCCACATGTACATACTTTTTCCCCCACAGATTATATTTTTGTCAAGCGTGGGCCACAGATGGATCGCATCACGATCGCACGTCGCGCCGTACTTGGCGAAAATTATTTTTCCGAATATTTTTATTACCAGGTTGTGGCGCCTGAATTGTTTTCTAAAGAGCAGCTGTATGTCCGCGACTGTTTAGGATACACATAGTTAAAATATTCATTCATCGAGTTTTTTCAAAGGATAAATGGGAAAATGCGTGTGCGCATGAAGCGCGTAACGTCTAAATTAGCGAATACAAAACTCGTACTCCCGCTTTTTGAAATTTCTAAAAACTTCCTCAAAGCATATAGATAGGGCTGTCCAAAATATTCTATTCGATTGGAATATTCGAATCCCAAATTATTCGATTCGATTTCTGCAACAATTCGAAATTCAACAAAATTTTATTTTTAAATTTTTCATCATAAGTATGTGGTAATTTTCACTTAAATTTTATGCTGATACAAAGATGTCTTTGTTTGTTCATTATACGATTTCCGATTCGGGAAAATTATTCGGTTCGAATCTGAAACCAAAAGATACTCGATTTTAGCCACCCCCACAACTCATTGATAATACCAAGTTTAGGTATGTATGTGGTTTCAACCATGAATGTGGTGCGTAGAGAGATCCATAGTACCTTTTGAGGTCGTTATTTAATTGATTGCCACTTGGTTATTTTCGAATCGATCGCTATATCTTATCATTCAAAATCGATTCCCCCAGAATCCGATTATATTGCTACGTATGGAAATATTGGTTTCTTATCATATTTAAATAATATTGCAAAATATGCTCGCGACAGAAAATTGTTGTAAATGCGTGGTTTTTTTGATTAGGGGGTACTGATGGATTGCGCCGAAAAAGTTAAGTGTTTGTTTTTACCAGACAAAAATGGTCTTAATTATGAAAATGAGTAATCTGAATAATATTACTCTTCTCCGTTTTACAAGTCGTATATGCATGTGTATACTGTATTTATTTTTATTTATTTTGATCTGAGAAGATCGGTCAAAGATGGCATCGACCTATTTTCTTATAATCGGTCTATGATCGATCTACCGATTTTTTAAACGTATGATGATTGCACATTACTGCTGCCTTGTATATTTATAACAATTGTAAAACACTGCCTCCATACCATCGACATAATTAATTCAGTTAGTATTTTCGAAAGAATGGATTTTAAACTAAATGTTTAATATGGCACAATTTAATCCGTTTCGTTATCTTTAATATGTAATTTATTGGGTGCAGCGGTCCGATAACTTTTTCCTAGAACCCTATCACATACAAGGGAGATTAACCTTTCAGATACCTAGTTATCAAAATCCTTAATTCCTTAAAAATCTCCCGAACGCTATAAATACTATTATCCCGCGATCTTAAAATACCAAATTAACTCTCAAATCACTCACTTTGCTTCTGTGTTTATTGCATTGTCGTCAATATTTATTTAGGAAAAATTAACATGCCAGACACCTATTGTCATGAAAGACGTCACCATTAACTTATCCACGTAGTTGCAAATTTGGTTTCACAGCGTGGGCGTAATTAGCAATGTTACTTGTGTAAAATACAAAAAATTACCCGGTGTTATTAAGTAATTTTAGTTTTCACTGCACAGGCAAGAATTGGCAATTTCCAATGTTGGATCAAGTATGGGATACTGATGGACCGCGTAGCTCATGCGCGGTCCATCTGTATCTCATGCTTGTCAGAAACCTTGAGTTTTAAGGGAAATTTTAATTGAGTGAGATATGCAACATTGGTAATCCACGGTTAAATTTTCTTGCCTTTTTAGCAGTGTGCATTTCCACATGTGTTTATTGTTTATATAATGTGAGAAACGCTATCTGATGCAATTGCAATTGCCGACCTTTAAGGATTTCGAATGCAAAACTTTCCCTTTGCGGTAACCGATTAAAAAAAGTATACTAATTTTCGGTTTTTAGGCGTGTTTTTATTAATGTTAATGAAATTTTTGTGGCTTGTCCAAAGAGCATGTTGATTAATATTGTTTGCAGAGGCGGAGAGGCCGGATATCTTGGTTTTCCGATTAGTGTTTTTGTCATCTGTATGGGGAAATTCTGGGAAATTTGCTTGTTTATGACAACTTGTTTACTGGGGATTTTTTGCATAGCACCTTTTTTTCTTCAAGCTACTTTTTTGGGTTTGCAGCTGTCAAACGCATTTCATATTTTCCGATCTAAAACAGAGTCCGATATTACTAAATTGTGAATCCAATTTGACCAATAGAATCGTGATTTATCTCATATTTCGCCGCCCTGTAAATCGTGATTTTGCTGCAAAATGAAAGAAATCAAGAAATCAAGAATCGCCGAAAAGCGAAAAATAATCTTCAGTAAGAGTTCGAGAATACGTTACTATAGTGGAATAATGCCTTCTCGTAAGCCTTTTTTGCTCGGCAAATATATATGAATTTTTCTAATATACATTCGAATCGGAGCCGATTCGTAATTAAATTCGAATATATATATATATATATAAATTCGAATTAAATTTGTAATTGTATCATTCTGAATCTAGATTCCAACGTGGTAAAATTAAATGGTTAAATCCCTGAAAAACTGTATTCAGCAGAATCAGTATCCGAATTCCAAATGTCTTTCGTACTAATCGCTTATCGTTCCAGGATGCGAATTATAGGCGTGTTACTCGGAATGTGATTCACTGAAAAAGAAGGACTGTAGAAAGGGAATTCGAAATTTCTTGACATGTTGGTGCATGTTTCCTACTTGTCAAAAAGATTGACTGAAGGAAAGGGAGTGATAGTTTGATTTTATTATTCTCAAGAACGGACGAACTGCACTTTATTATAACGGTTCAGTTATGTTTGCGATAGTACGTTTATTGGTATCAATAATTCATTTTGTAGAAGCTCTTTGCCATATATAAGGTCGTTAGTTGCCCCTTTTAGGCTCTTCCTCTGGCCTCGCTTAGAGGGAAATTCAATAATAAGAAATTTGTGGTACGTGTCTTTACTGGGAATTGATCAATTAAATATCATTTCACCGTAACAACATAATAAGGAGATTAATATTTTCGCCCTGCACATAATGCCGATTAACATCGTTTTATATTGGCAACCACAACTATCTTTTTATATCATTACCGATTTTTAATGAGTGTCGCCTAAAAACAAACCTCTAAACCGAAAACTACTCCTTTCTTATAAATACGTAACACCAGCATAATCAGAAAAATATCGGTATATCATATTATGTCATGTCTCATCAAGCATCACTAATGAATCGCGCAACCAATCGCAAAACGAATTTTTTAAACGAGAATTACTTTGTTGTGGACATAACTACTCATATTAATATATTCCACGTGAAACGTAATACCAACAGTTCTTCATATTTTCGAAACAGCATGTTATGGTTTTGTATGTACCGTTTTCCGCTTGACGCATTCCAGACACTATTTGATAAACATTCATCTCTGAAACTACGCAAACCCCGTACATTTGTTCCTTGGTTCAAATAAAATTCAATAATATATTTCATACAATTGTTTCTATATAATCGGAATTAGTGCCTTTTTAGCAATCTTTTAGCAACACATCATTCACGCAGCGAAATCATGACTTAGGGTTTGAGCGTGAAATATAGCGATCCAAAAGCAAATATAGTATGTGAATAAGATTTCAAAATATTTTTTTCGGATTATGTCATCATTTTGTACGTAACCATGGAAATCAACAGTAAGTATGCGCGCGTAGTAAAACAGGCTTGGGAAGGCTGTTTATTCCACGAATGCGCTCGATCCGCATACTTTTCATGCCCTCAAAAATATTTTCGTTCAAAATTCTTAATTTCACTACCCCATCGATCAGAAATTTTGTTTATACTTGCCGACAATTTTTCCCGGAATGTTAAGATATGCATAAAAGTTTCAGAAGATGCTATTTTTTCTGCCCAATTATTCTCTACTAATCCGATTAGCTAGGTAATTGACCCAGAAACGCCTTTGTTTTATATGATACTGATGTATTACCATTGTATTGTGTAGTATAGCACCGTGATAACCCAACAGGATGGGGGTTTGTTGGTACAATATGTGCAACTCACGGTGTTCATTTTCAATTTTCATTCCTGGAACTTGCGCCTTGAGGTTGTCTATTTTAAAAAAGTTTATTTTCGAATCGAAGATGATATTATGTTAGTTCAAGTCGAACGTTTTGATTGTATTCTATTTGAAAAGTTTAGGTTAATAATGGTCAAAAGACTAATTGAAATCCGTTCATTTTGAACCAACTGAATATTTTTTTCGAATCGAATATTTCTAAGCGAACTTTTTTAGTCACAACACTTTGCTCGATTCCAATGATTTCGAATATCTGCTGAAATCAAATTTAATAATTTACGAATGTCGAATCAAATAATTTGGTCAATTCTCGTCTTTTGACATTTTTCTGAGAAAAAAAAATATCAATTGGAACGCACTACATGACAAAGTTTGTTTTGGATTGAATCTGGAACGCCTTTTTTTTTCATACATTTTCTGGTCGACCCTTCACTAATGTAGTATTTTGAAATTTGCTTATTAAAGCGCTGTCGGCAATTCCGATTTTATTCCAAAAGGCTCTTTGTTTTTCAACGCCATTGGTTGGACATTCTTAATTAAGCAAAATTCATAATTAAGCAAAATCACCATTTCGCCATTTCCAGCTAGAATTTGCTTGTATTTCTCGTCTTGTATCCCGCTAATACCAGACGGTCTGGCAAGGTGTTTAGTTTGTTTAAGATTTTTGTATGATTACTCTGTGTATCTTTGTTTCGACAATGTCTGACACATGCATCCGTTTTTTCACTTCGGTGTTATTCTCGTGTGTGTAAAGATGTTCGATCCATCATAATTTTGAAAAAATTGTTCTGCTAAAAACAATATATTATCCCTGAGGATCGGAAACCTAAGAGAATAGTAATTACTGAAGTTCGGTGTTGAACTCTTTTGGGAATTCATTTTGCCTACCTACTATGCCATATAGGGATACCACCCTTAGATACAAGAATCTTACCGTGTCTATTCGGATATAATATATCCGAATAGATACCGGTAAGATTCTTATATTCAAGTGTGGTATTTAGCGCTTGCCGGAAGCGAATATCTGATGAATTTAGAATCGAATCGTAAATTCAAATCAGCACTGTTATAATAAATAAACATAAAGATTGTTAAAAAAATGTTGAAACTTCAAAATACACGTCTAAATGCTGATTTTGAATCACAGGAAAATCGAATCGGATAAATTATGATTCGCCAATCAGGAATCGAGTAGTTCAGACAGTGGTAACCCTGTATGATTCCGATGATTCAAATACGCTTTCCTAGGATTTTAAGAAAAGGCACCAAAATTGTGAAAATATTTTGCCATTTATTAAATTATCCTCGTTTATTTAATGAATCAGATTCATTTAGAAATAACCTGATTCGGGATTGAATCAGTTAATAAATGTAAATAGCTCACCATGCATCCCTCCCCCCTGTTAGAAAAAATAGGCGCGGTCCATCTGTCACTCAACTAAACAGAATTTTTGACCGAATCGTTCCAATGAGAAACATCCCGCCCAAGCCTGTTTTGTCAAGCTTGTGTCACTGATCGATTGCGCCGACAAGGCTCATGCTTGAAAATATGAAATATTTGACAGGGGTGCCATCTTCATTTTTTGCAGTAAGCAAGATAACATTTTGTGGTTCAAAGGGGCAAAATATTTGAAACAACTGTAATTTCTTTTTATTTTAGAATCGCATCGACTATTTTGAATAGCCCTAGTTATAATAAACAGACAGGTTTAAATTTTAGAACAATTTAAAAGAATATGATAGGAATGATGATATCCCCAATATTTATCTTTTAATCGTAGATTGTATTCGAAAAAGTATATGAAACTTACTATTGCCGACACTCATTATCTACTCATTGACCCAGCTGAGTCCAGTTCATCAAACTTAATTCCAGATTGCCTTGCATTTACCATTTTCAATTGTAACAAGTGTAACCATATTCTATAACCATACCCTCTTTGTGGCTAAGAATTCACATTTTAGCACTTTTTTGATTGATGGATCTGACTTTTGATTGATTATGATAATTGAATTACTTAGACCTGCCGCGTATAATCAGGGTTTGACATTTGTGGTTGAGCCCGCCTTTGGATAATTGTTAACAAAAATTCAAGTTCATTTTTGTTCGTATTTTTGGAAATGTTATAAGGTCTTAAAATTTATTATAATATCTACGAAAAAGGATACAATTTGAAAATTCGAAGATCTGATTAACACCAACAGAATTCGTTAGTCGAGTATGGGCTACTGCTGGCTCGCGTCTTAAGAACGCGATCCATGAGGCCAACACTCTATGAAACGCAGTTTATCATTTGTTAAGATAACGGTGGTGTGACCGTGTGATCAAGCTTGGTGCACATTACTTATCTTCTCCGCATCTTACTACCAAGCTTCACTTACCGGAATAGCGATCTTTTTTATTTTGTTAATAAATCATATGCAAAGTTTTACTTTATTTTTATTTTATTTTTGAAGGTTTTGGCTTACATAATTTTGTGTTATTATTTCTCTTGTGGTACACGCGTAAAAACATGATATTTTGCTAAAAACCTTATACCACAACATTTTTTTCAAACTTATCAATGACAGATGGGCCACGGGGGAAACGGGAGTTGTTGTTACCCCAAACAACCGCGCACTTCGGTCGGTTGCCTCAAAGCATGCGTTGGTATGCCGTATCCCTTGCACCTGCTGAACCCACGCCTCCATTTTTTCAGAAATTTCAAAATTATTAGAAAATTGTGGCCACGCGTGTTCTGATTCCGTGTTTCACTCCGACCACAGATTGACCTAAGACCAAAGCTCGATTTGATTGTAGGGTCGTTGACCAGTAAGCCCGGGATTGCCAGTTTGCCACACGTGTTCGTTTATTTTCGAATTAGATTGTTGAATCATTCCATTTCAAATCTGATCTCCTCGAGATCTTATCCGATGTCAAAAATCCATTCCCGGTATGTGCGATCCATCTTTGGTCCTTGTTTGCCAAAATAAATTCCCTATCCGGAGAGTGTCTCAGCACGACAGCTCCTCCGCTACTCGTGCACTCGAAGAAAAAGGGGTTCCGCCAGAAGGAAATTTAGCAAATGGACAGTTTTTCAAGATGTATCTCTTGCTAGAAGATTAAAATACTTCTTTTGCATGTCTGGTACTGGTATGGAATCGCAGTGTTGGTTGTTTTGAATCTTTTTTGTTTATCCCAGGAAAACAATATGAACAATATTCCGGACACCCGATATAAAAATAAGATTCTGTTACCCTGGTCTATCGTATATTCCCACTTACTCAATACATATAGGCATAACAAATCGTCTTCACCATACGAATATTCATGATTAACTAAATACTCTCCGAGAAAGTTTATTCCGAGCTTGTATATTGGGAGTATCGTAAGAACTTAGCAGTGTCTCTGTCTGGCGCTGTGGAGTTGAAGATTTATAAGAAAATGTATGGATTGTAGAGAGAATTCAGTTTGTCGCCGGAGGTGTTTTTCCAGTATAACGCAACCTTTGCGAAGTCATAAGATTCGTTGATTCAATAAAAAAGCATTTTGCATCTTCATGTTATAAAAAATTAAATTGTGTTTGTTCATATCCAAGTAGTCGGATATTTTAGCATTAAAAGTAATTTCTGCCTTTGATTATTTTTAAATTTATTCATTTTAGAGTGAAATCGTGATATATGCCAAATTTTACGTCGCAAAATTTGCCATGAATCATGATTTTGCTGCAAAATGGTCAAAATATGGCTAAATATCAGCAATTTCGTTCATCTGAAATGTTGAAACACCGTTCAAATCATATAGTGCATTCCGAATACTGTTCAGATCAATTATACGGTTCAAATTGTCATTTGTGCTCACTTTTGAATCTTTCTAAATAAGATTCTGTTTTAATAATTATCATAAAATTTTTACAAATGACTAGTCATTCATAATTCAATTTTTCAAATTAATGTAACATCGTAACATATTCGTTTGAATATTTTTCTCAAAGCCTTATTTTGAGAATATCATTCCAAATCGGTTCTTGGGAAAGAAAGTCCTACTTCGGGCAACAATACCCTTAAGGAATTTACGAAAAATGTGCAAATCTAATCGATATTTTGGCCAAAATACCACTCACCAACCATTACTGTATTCAAAATTAAATTCCTATAATATCAAGATCAACCGCTAACCATTAGAACATCAACGCTAAGATTTCAATATGTCGTGTATCAAGAATATCTGCGGGAAACTTCGTAATTCGATGCCAACTATTTCTAGACTTTTTGCGGAATATTGTTTGGGTAATTAGCTCTTGGGGGTCGCAGGTTAAAGTAAGCAATCCAATTTACCGTTTACTACCCCTGCGAAGGAATTTGTGAACTCCCGACTATCAACAAGCACGGTATGATACTATGTCTATACTGTGAAAAAATGCAGTGGATTTACTGTTCATTTGGTGTAATCGTGTATTTCAAAATTTGAAAATGCCTTGCTGGTGAGTTTTATACAAAGTTTGGGTTGCAGTACGTTCCATCAACAACACATATATTTGGTCGAAAAGTTCATTTTATGGACTTATTTCAAATTCAACGAGTAAAATTACTGTCGAAGAACAGCAAGTTACTACTTTTTTAATGCAATGCAGAAAAACTTTACTTAACATAACGCATACATAGTCTGATCCTGTCAGGATCGAATTATGTATGTCTTATGTTTGACCAATTTTGAATTTACTGGTGTACAATGTGAAGCTGGTCCCAGTTTTTAATTTATATTATTTTTGGGATAAACCGATTAGCTGAAATTATTAAGAAACTTTTTACCTATTAGCGGTATATAACTTGTTTAAGTAAATTTATTATGCATGCCCCATTAACTCCCCGAATGACGTCATCTGTATGTAAAATAAGACGTCATAGTTATTGTTTACTCGTTTCGCGTTCGTTGTTCTTGATACTATTGTTTTTTTTTCAATTAATTAACCTTTTTATTATCTTTCTTCGTTTTACATCATATGCATTATCCATTTGCCTTGCATATTCTTTAATACGTTACGTAGTTTCTAAAATTGGCTAAGTAGAAAATTTGTACCATATTCGTAGGTTGGTTTTGTGAGCGCGGTGGCGTATGGTTATCATACCGGCCTTTGCTGTTAAAGATCTCGGGTTCGACTTCGATCCCAGGCGCCCACCGCTATAAGGATGCTGCATTCAGGAGCGAGATTCGGTGCAATTCGGATGACTGCTGATCCCCGCATTTTGGTCATATATTTCTGCCGTAAGATTTTTGGGCTGGGATGTCGACAACGTCAATTCTCGTAAATATACTCCTAGTCAAGAAATATTTATACACACATGTTTTTGTAAAGTCTGAGTGACTGATCGATCGCGCCGCGGCCCATCTGTGACTCAGGCTTAACAAAATTATGTTTCCGATACAGGTACTGAAAAAGTTGTTCTTTGATTGTATTTATTCCACAATATTTCCGTATTTTATTAAATTGAATCAAATTCAAATCCGAATGCAATGATCAAGTCATGATCAGCGCATGTGAAGCATTCATTCTATGTTAGATATTCCTCTTATAAAACCATTTTTGCAATTGTAATTATCAATGCATTGAAACTAAGAATAGAATAACTCAACTATTCGAATTAACGGGACATTATTTGCTATACGCAGCAGGTGAACCAAACGTTAGAAAAAACCAAAGACATTTCCACTGTCAGTTAAATTTTGTTTTCTTCTACATTTCCTGCGCTCGAAATCTGTTCTAAACGAAATCGAAAGTCAAATTCCAGAGGTCAAAAGTCAAAACATCAAAGTGTATAATTTGCTCTCTCCTCTCATTGCTCAACCAAACATGTGTTAATGATAAACTGTCTACAAATAGTAAAACACATCACACAGATCCACAATCAAATTGGAATCATATTTGATCTTGTACGGTTTTCGCATTTCGAGCTTGATTCATGTGTGGTGGTTGATTGAATGAAACTGAATAGAATATCCAGTTCGTAATCTCATTTTGTTGATATTTGCTTGAAATGAGGACAATGAGCGTTGTCCGCCTACGAAATCGTCCGTTTTCACACAAATAAAAAACAAGTACATTTTTCTCAATGAATATGATAAGATCAGCATATTTACTAGAATTTTTTTCGAACTGACATCGCTGGTTTATGGACATTTGTTTGAGCCTTGTTAAGTCCGATTGATAAATCATAGTCACTACTCAACCTAGTGTATACCACCTGATTTGTGTCGGCAAAAAACCTCGGTGCCTTCGCAGCGTCCCTCAATTTGATTAACCAACTCGGACGAGTGAGTATAAAAAATACCAATGTCAAATATTCGTAATGAACATAATAGTAACCACCTCATTGGATAAGGTCAAGTGGACTTACTTAATCTTTTAGATGAGACTGAGAATCGCAGCCTAAGCGCGATTCATTTGTGGCCAATACCTGTCAAGATAAAAATTTCCTATTGAGACTTGTCTTTCTAAAACATGATATTCTAAAAGCGAAAAAGAGGTTGTTATATTCAACTAATTTGATTCAACTATAAAATAACAGTAATTTTTAACTTTTGTTGATAGCGTACAACTTTGACTTCAAAGGTAAAGTCTGAAGATTTCTATGTCTTGTTTTTTATCGCGGGTCACTGATATCCCTTCCTTTTACTAACTAATTCAAATGAAACCGAAAGCAAATCTTATAGTTTGACGGTCGTGACCTTGTGACTCCCAAGATTCGTCCAGATTCTGTTCTCAATCGAACATGGTCCATGTATAATTCACGGTTGTCCATGGTTGCATCGTATCCCTGTAAAGTGTCATATTTTCAAACATGTGCCGCAGATGGACCGCACCTCGTCGTTGCGATCAATCATTGACCCATATTCGATAAAAATAGATCAGACTCTGTGGATTACCGTAAGGAAGTTTGTAAAGAAAATCGAGGATTACGAAAAATACTGAGTTCAACTTTTGTTTTGATTCAGCTTGGTAAAGGCGATTTCCGTTGGCAAATTTCCCGATATTTGTAAAATTTGTCTTTGTAGTTTTAAGAACAACTCTATCTTTGTTTCCTAGTCAAAAAAAGTTGAATTTTATTTTATCATGCATGACCATTGGTGATACATAATTATTTAGAATCAATGTGTCCCTTGGGTTGGAAATGTCGGAATAAAACTTTTATGATCCTGCAAGAGAATATAAAGAGAAATCTCGTTAAAACGTGAGTTGTTTCCCAAGATTTGTCCACGTGCGGCTCATAACTAAAATTGAAGTACCGCGATTATTCGCACCGAAGAAACTTCATTTTCTTAGAAAACAGAAATTATTTACTTGTAGTTATTATCAGAACACCTGAATACGCAAGAGTTCTAGGAAGAAAAAAAATTTTCTCGAAAATCTCACCGTGTTATATGTTAGTTTTTCGTAGTACATTTTCTTTTATTTTATACCGTAATGATTTTGCTATATAATCGGTCAAATACGCGTAATTTCTATTATATGGAATTTTGAAATGTAAATTATGAACTGAATCGATTATGTTTTTTCCTACTATTTTTGCTATTATTATCAACTGAACTCAAAGTGAAAAACAGACTGAGCCACTATAATAGTGTGCAATTTGCCCTTGCAATTGGCAATATTCTTTTTTAACCAAAATTTTCTCAGTCAAAAATTTCATTTTGCCAAGCATGAGCCACAGATGACCGCGCCTCAGCGGCGCGACCCATCAGTGATTCATGCATAACATAACACGTTTGGTAAATATGTTTCTGACTGGGTCATACACTGTAACGAAAGTACGGTGAATTTACTGGTCATTTGCAGTAATTGCATATTTTGCATGAGATTTATGCTAATTATTGGCCCCATATTTGGCCAAAAAAGTCAAGTTTGAATGTTTTCCAGTACGCCGAGAAAAATTACTGTCTACGACCAGTGAATTAGTTGCATTTTTGTTACAGTGTATAGTAGGTTATCACGTTTAGGTTTCAAATCCGAATCGACTTCGATACATTCTAATTCGAATTATCGCTTCCGTAATTTGGGATTCGAAATACACATTCGGAAAATGTCCGTCCAATATTCTTTGTTAAGCATGAGATAATGATGGATCGCACCGCCACGTGTACACACGTGTGTCTATGTTTTAAGTAATGCATTAGTGATAATTAACCATTTACTAAGATTTATTGATTTTTTGCATCAGCTGTCTCAATCGAATGTGAAGTTTTTTGAGAGCATTTCAAAAATTACCTTTAATTGTAGCGATTAGGCTGTCCAGAATATTCGATTCGTGATTCTCGCGAATCATAAATTATTTGATTCGATTTTTCTCAGTGATCCGAAATCAACAAAAATCAAAAAAGCATACATTTTCAGAAAGAAAAATTTCGACGTCCTTAACAATTCGTTTTTGTTTGTTTTATTATGACACTTATGAATGGAATATTCGATTCAGTTCGTAAAAATTTTTCAATTCGATTCCGAATTCGACAGATATTCGACTTTGACCCATCCCTAGTGGCGATCCTGATTTAAAAAATCGAATTTTTTAAGATAATTTTTTATCAATCGAAAAATTTATTTCAGCTATCATTATCATTTACCACTAAAACCCCCCCTACCATAAGTGGCGCAATCCATCAGCGACGCTTTTATTACGAACTTTTTTCAGCGAAATTTTGTGGTTTGATTCGATCTATTTTTGTCATCTTCGTTTAAAACCATCTGTACGTTCCACCAACATTCTACTTCTGTCTGTCGCATCATCAAGACGGATTACGCCCAAAAGAAAACATAGTTACATCTCGCCGGTAATGAATTTTTAGACGTTTTTGCCGGAACGCAGACCGCAGGATATTGTATTACCTAAAATCCGAGTGAACGCAAATTCCGTTTAATAATTTGGACTGATTTGTCGACCAGCTGTGAGAGATTCCGTTACTTTGGTCTGGAAGGTCCCAGGCCCTGACTCATTTTCAATGTTTTTATAGGATTCTATTTCAAAATACATACCGAAACGCGATAAATATATTTTAATTTTAGCTAAAAAAATTATTCTGCTATGCATGAACCACTGATAAACCACATCCAGACTGCACGATTCATCAGTGACTCGTATTCGATTTAATTTTTCTTCTTGTTTTCCAACTTTTTAATTTTAGAAAATGGAATTTGAGTTATTTAATACTTTTAAAACTTCTGTCGAATAGAAGTCTAATCTCGTAAAACGCAATTCTCTGTAACATAAAACATTGATTATTTTAACCTTTTCCATAGTTTGCTAGAAAGTTTGTCCCGTTATGGGATGGCTATTTGAGGTGACATTTAAATTCGAAATGGGTCACGTCCAGGCGATGCAACCAATCAGTAGCCTATATATTCAACCTAAGACAATAATAAATTCTAATTGTTTCAATTGTTTCACAAATTCAAACATGTGAATATTGCCTATGAAGAAAATTGGACGAAACGAGTTTTGTCGAGTATCGCACCGTCCAGGCACGATTCATCTATGACACATGCTCGAGTAAATAACTTTTTTTTTAATTTTTTTTGCTTCGGCTGTTGAATATACTGCAAACTCTATGTATTCGCGTCAATCGAATTAATAAAGATACCGGACCGGACTTTGCGCAATTATGCATTTACCGTATCTTCTTGCACTCTGCATTTGGTGAGTCTGTGGGAGCGCTTATGTCGTATGTCTGGATTAGGCCTAGGTTACCGGTACCCACGAAGCTTAGTTTACGTTTTGGGTGATGGTCAGTTGGTAAGTTGACTAGCAACGCGTGAAATTTGTCCACCTTTCTCGATAACGGATTATTGTCTATTTTTAGTTATCCCCGGTTTTTTGGGTTTGATTACATGGATGCCTTAAAAGTGAGCGATAGCGAAGGATTTTAAAAATGTTCGATTGGGCTCAGAATTCGCGGATCATAAATTATTGCATTCAATTTTTCTAACGATTACAAATCTACGCTGTCAATAAAAAAAGTATATATATCTTCAAGATGTAAATTTTGATGTATTTGTAAGATTTTTTTCAAATGTCATAATTTAATTCTTTAATGGTTTCGAATGCTGTAGTTTTTTCAACTCAAAAATCGTGCCGATTCACATTGACCTTTCCATAAAGGATTCAATGACCTTTTTCGAAATTTAAACATTCGAGCCGTTAGAATATCTTAAAACTATGCTGTGAAAAAGGTACGGTAGATTTATAGTTTATTCGCAGTAATTATGCAAAGAATGAACTGTTGATGGATCGCTCCCCGGTTTTATTTCAATATCACCGAGTAAAATCACTGTCAAATGAAGGAGAATTTACTGCATATTTGTTACAGTGTAAAAAAAATAGCAAAAAAGATATCTTGTTTCAGTATAGTCGAAATTGAGTGATGAAAAGGTGGCGTGTCCTGATTTCAATAACACAATCGCTCACCCTAAATACTATTCATGTTCATTTCCATGTTTCAGTTTTGGCAAATGATTCATATATCGACACCGGGGTTCAAATTTTTATTATTTCTCTTATTAGACGACGTATTGAAAGCCAATCAACCGTGTTGAACTCTTGGCCATGTACGAGCCATGGATAGATCGCGCCTTGTGATGCGCGGTCTATCCATGGCCCGTATGTAAGTATTTCGGATTTAAGTTCATTCCTAAATGACCTCTTTTGCCTAAGATGACAATTTCGACCGTTTTCGCACTGTGGCCAGTGCGGAATTTGGCGTTTGATAATGTCCGGACAATCCTTGCAAATTTGTGTACAAATATTACGCTAGAATGAAACTAAATGGCTATAAGAAAGTCCGTTTAGGTGCTGTACGCAACTATTGTTTCTTCTTTTGAGTTTGGAAAGGGATTTCTCCTATGATTATATATTTGTGCAGGTTGTATCGAAGTGGCATTGATACGCCATATGTAATTTTTACCCCGCGCATGATTCGATCCATCATATCCAGTGGCCAGACGTACTTTTGCGTACACGATTTTAATAATTGGTGTTCCACTAACTCTATTCTTTTATTAAAATTCCACTTATCGCCCTCACTTCGGGCCATGATAAAAATTATTGATGCATTAATATTTTCAAGAATCTTTGCAGGATCACACGGCAACTTTTTTGTCCACTCAAGGAAAATGACTTGAATAATCCGGAAAGGAAAGGAAACCAAGTTTCTGCAACCTGCCTTCATGTATACTGAAGAAAAAGATTCTTATGCAAGCGTTTTATTTTCAGGACATAATACATTCCGGCGCGATGCCGACTGTTCTTCAGCAACTGTGCGTTTTACCGTTCTCATACTTCAGTAATCCAAGATTATCAAATATACTATTCCCTACGTTGATTGCATGTTGTCACGACAACACCACCAATTTAGCGATGTTGGAACAAGAAGCCAGTAGCAGTTTGTTATCAAGTTATATAAAGGTATGTAAACCTTCTTATTGATAACAAAATATTCTCCAAATTTCGTATTACATAGTGTCAGAACGGTTTTTTCATTAATACAATTGTGGAAAAGGCCACGGTAACCTATTCAGAAAAAAATTACGCTTTGTCCGACAGTGATTGGTGGTTGCGCGTTCAAACAGGCCTAGTCTTATCTTGCCGAAACCGCACGTTGGGAGCACGGGATCGGCTCCTGGATAGTTCGACTCGTTAATCCATATCCACCATTTGACCCAGAAAATGATAAGTTAGTTGGGCTCTGCCCAATATGAAAGGTCATATATTTCTAACAACTTTAACCCTGTTCGTGTGTAGTTGGTCGATTGTACAGGGCCTTGTTCAAGATGGTCCACTCAAATAAGTGGCTTTACATAAAAAGTGCTTTTTCAAATATTGAATTTGAAGCATTTAACCATCAGAAATATTTCGGCCACACATGTGTTGTTCGAAATGGGCCACTGATGGATTGCGCCGCCCAGCCGCATTCCATCTGTGGGTCATGCTTGACAAAATAAAAATTCTGATTGGTTGAGTGACGTCTCTGAAACCACGGAATTTAGTTTTAGTTTTCTAGTTATCGTCGTTCAACTTGTAGAGCATTGTTCCGAAACTTACTATTCTAGTTGTTTGTGTAGTGCATTTTTCTTTCTTCGCCCACGTTTGTTTTTATTTACGGGTTATTTATTCCGGACTATACCTTGTTTTATCGTATTCCATCTCATCCGAATCTGAGCAAATCACAGCAACCAAATTATTAGTCACTCTATCTTGCTCAATAATAAACTTGATCTTACGTAACAAACTTCCAATGCAATAATCCGCTCGTAGGATTTCAGTCAAAACATTGCCATTTATGGATACATGCGTTTTTAAATAAAATATGGCTGTATGGAAAATATCATAAAAAATCTTCAACGACGCGTTTGGCTGCCATTTCGAATCCATTCACCGCGTAAATTCCACAGTGTCACTTATAGCCTTTTCTTCAAACTTCTAAACTTTGGAATTCATTACCTTCATCCATATCTTTCGGTATGAAGATTCTTCAATCTTCCTTCGTTTCTGCATTTATTGAGTTCTCCGTACTGCATGGTTTCAGGAGATTTTCTTATATATGCATCTCGTGAAGCCTTGCTTTGAGCGAATTTTAATAAAAACTGAAAAAAAATTTTTTTATAGAAGATATAAGACATGAATTTATCCCTCAGCTTTTTTCATTTTGCGTAATTCACCGATGGGGCTTTTGAGGGCGCGATTATATGTTTTTTTTGTTCCCAGGTTAATTTATGTACGAGTTGGTTTTAAAACTGAACATTCAAGCAATGAAGAATGTTAAACGACTTTTCTCTTTAAACAATACTTCTTAATTTCCGTTTTATTTTCTCCAAATTTGTTTTCATTGTTCTCTGTATTTTCTTCTAAAAATGTTTTTCAACATTTCCTGGCAATCTTTTCAGACAGAACTGAGATGCTTTTTTTAGGCCTCTGTACGCGAAGAAAAACACGCTCAATTTAACACCAAACACAAATAGTTATTTGTAATCTATTTATTTCCTGTGGATTGACAACAGGAAATCAGTCAGCAAACAAACCTTCTTAGTTTTTCAATTTTAGTAAATTCAAACAATTTCAAACACACAAATTTTGTACGTCTTGAAATAATAATGTTCTCCATTTTAAAAAATTTTAATGTTTAATAATAATAATAATGTCATCAATTTTTAAATCTTCAATTAAAATCTAAATTTTGAAAAATTGACAATTACTCACAAATACAAGTAGAGAGGCTAATTTTCGAGCTGAATGTCGAATGCAAGGTGACAGAATCTTGTTTTTTTTCGGATGTTTGAAACATTCATTCCATTTTCTCGGATGGACAAAAAAGCTTCGAAATCATCAGCACTGCTATTTCATAGCAGTATTGATGATTTTGATCTCCTTTCTGTAGTTTTGCTGCTACCAGACACTAGCCCCTCATACAGGACTTAAATATATGTTCGATTCTGTGAAATGCTTAGATATCGAGATAAAAAATATTTTATTACCGACCCTGTCGGAAAATTTAGAATGCCTGAACATGTTTTTTCGAGTATGGGTCACTGATGTAAAGCGCCGCCGAGGCGCGTTCCATCTGTGGCACATGCTTGACAAAACACAGTTTCTGATTGCGAATACGAAACCACACGATCGAGATATCTGGCGTTGGCCGGACCCAGGGGTTATAATGTTGGTATCGCAAGTCGAAAATCTCGTGTTTGAGTCCCGAGAAGTCCGGTTAGGAAATCCCTACTCAATTCTATCTACTCAATGGAGGGACTATAAAATACACTTAATGTATATATCAGTGAAGTGGTCTATAGTCTTATAGTAAAAAAGAAAAGCAAAAACCTGTACCTGTAACGAATTAATTGCCAATTGCCGCTGTGAGCACTCTATTCAGATAGTCGATTATCGCTGGATGGGGCCCATAAATTTGGTTCAAATTTTGGCCCATATAATACGGTCAGATGTAAAAGAAAACGAATGACGACGCGTAACCATGCTGGTATATGTGAACACTGCTATATGACCAATATAAAGCGACTAGATGTAGATAGACCTATAGTCCATAGGACTGAATTAGACTGAAATAAAGTATGTAGGAATAAGTGTTTGCTGCAGAGTGCGTGTAACCAGTCCTAAAGCTTCCTCAGATAAGCATTTTAACAACACTCGACAGATTTCAGACTCGTCTATGCCGAACGAAATTTCTCGAACATGAACCCGTCGTTACTTCTCCAATCATAGATATTATTCTGTTATGTACCTTGACAGTGCGATCCATCAGTGATTCATTCTAGACCTAGTGAAAACGTGTTTGGATACGACATTTCCGATTGAAGTATGGTGATGGCTATTAAATGTAAGATATATATTACTTTTTTATGAAAAAATCGTTGTGATGATACTCGACTGTCGGACAAAAAACTATGCCTTTGGAGCTTCGGAACCCAGACAACGCGTCGTTGAGCCCTGAGCAAACGCATTTTTTCAAGTCTTTCGACCCCGTGACCAAAGTACTGTTTACACAATAATAACGAAATGTTTTGATAAATATAATGACTGAAACCGTCTGGAAATGTAGTGACGTCACAACGAATGGGATAAATTGACATGTAGAGTAGGGCGCGGACGTAAGGCTGGAGATGGGCGGTGTCCGATGACCCTTGCGTCCTGCCCTATGATCCCCCTGTTATGGTATAGGAAACTGAAATCGTAAATGCTGAATATTTAATAGATGAATGTCAGTATTGAATATTCCTGAATTTGATTGTGTCCGGTGTATTGATGTTATAAATTATAATATTTTTGCAATTCATTTCTTTCTTATTCATTTGACGTAATTATTTCCTTTCATTCCATATCCCCTCCCCTTTTTATGAAATTTCCCTCTAAACACGGCCGAAAGCAACGGCCACTCTAATGACAAATAGTTGTTACAAGATGTAGCGCCGGCATCTCCACTCGAAGCCTATAACATTCCATACAGAATCGAACCATCACGGTAAAGTGCAGTGAGTAGTGTTTGCCTTGGGCGACGATAAAACCATTTGCCACTTCTTTCCCAAGCGTTCGATTGATCAGTTTTTAACAACTGAAATCGAAACTCAATTTAATGCAGCATACATGCGGAACATCTTGCTATTAAAACACAGACATTTATTATCTCTCTCTTTTTTTACTATTGCACACCCATTTAAACCGTTCTTGCCTGGTATAAAAAGCGCTTCCCTTTCCTACCGGTCTCCCACACCAATTAGTTTGTGTTTCCACGAAAACCGGATCATCTAAGAGGTCAAAAAGTCAGCCTAATAACTGACCACTACGTCACCAGCGATTGAAAATCTATTTTTGTACATTTCTATTAGGCTTTATTGCGATATCTGATATTTAATTAGAAAAAATGCATTTTCCGACCAAATATTACTGCGTCTAACAGGCGCCATTTTTGCTTGTCAAGCGCCTTCCTCTGGTCTCAAGATAAGGAGATGTCGGATTTCGTCGCGGGACATGCAAATAAATTTTTGTTTCCCGAATGCCAATCTCGGAGATCAAAATCAGCATCGAAATATGTTCGGCCGAACGTGTGGTGTGGACGAAAGTACACACCACACGTTTGACCGAACATAATCCGAATATAATTGGTCTGACGATGGGATATGACAAACAACAAAAGCCGCCTAAGTGTATTACCCAAATGACAACAACATAAAACGTGAATTGAAGAATAGCGCTAGTACTATTGGTCCATTGAAAAATTTATTTGAGGGATGTCTGGCTATCTCCGCTGTTTATCCAGTTGACTGTAGAACAAACACGCTTTCGGTGGGATAGAACGGCGTGGGGTAGACCGATTTTCACCGCTATTTGTTGAGGGATTAAGGCGGTCAAAATTTATGAATACTCGATGAAAAAATGCCGTTTATACGTATTTGCGAAGGAGTTAATGCCAATCCTAAAGTACAGCTGAACCTCTGATACGTCTGTAACGAAAGGGCGCGCTTGTAACTTTTCGTTCGATGTAGCAACATTGCAAGATAAGAAAGATATACGCTAGCCAAACAGCGCTAATACCTAAGCTTAACTTGGAGGACGTTGCCCGCGATCTGGGCTAAGGCAAAGCGGAAAACATAGTGGAAAATGATAAAATAGAAACGTGATTTTTTTTCTACAGAATTGTGCATAATTTATCCCACTATTCATTCATACGTGATTTTTTTCTTGTTTTTTGTGTGTAATGTAAACTTAAAAGCAGATATGTCCGAATCCATCGAATAGTCATGTATTCTAGAATCTTGATTAAAATTCCGATTAATAATAAATTGATTCGTTTTGCGAGGAAATCATGATATACCTCAAATTTTACGTTGTATAATTGATGTTGTATCCTTAACACGATCCATCAGTCCATTGATCCTACGAAGACGGTCTTGTAATGATCAAAGTTATGTCGTCAGAATGGGCCTATATACTTTTTGCGAAAAAAATTACACTGTCTATAATTTTCAAATCACACATAAAATTTTTTAGTCCTACCGGATTCACACAATTAGTAAGTGTTCAAATCCTTCAAATCAATAAGTCGCATCCTAGGTGGAGGTGTTCGAGTGTTCAATCGAACGGTCAGTCAACTACGTAACACATTGGTGCCCTTACTATCCTATTTCGTCAGTCCACGCGCGCTAATACGTCACGTTTTATTATGGCGCCGCAGATTTGTATGGTAAACGTGGGTGATGTGCCAAATTTTCTTCACATAATAGCGGTTTGCTATTGAAACCGCTCACTTTGCTTGAAAAAATATTGACACTTGGTTTTTATGGCGGTGTGAAATGGGGGATTTGATTTGTTTTCGAAAAGCTGTTTTTACTTGCAGTTTTATTGGATTTTATTAAATTTACTTCTATTCTTAACCCATATATTTTTATTTGTCAAGTATTATTCACTGATGGAATCAGCCACGTCGGCGTGATCCATCAGTGACCCATACCTGACAAAACGTTTAGAAAAAAATGCGACTGGGTACTACTCTCCATATGTTTCATTCTCGATTCGCCTATTTGTTTCGTTAATTCTATTGTCCTTGATCACTTCAAGTATTTCCCATAGCCTCATTATCAGATGGCACTCTATACCGTTCAGAATCCCCAGTTTTCACATAAGTTATTCTACTTTGCCAAACGTGGGCTGGTGATGTATCGCATCACGGCTATGGAGTCTGTCAAGCATTCAAGGTCTTACATTCAACACAAACCCTACAAGTCAAATTTCTGAACTCGAATTACCATAAAATATTCTTGTATATTAACTTAGTTATTGGGCAGTATAGGGTACGGTCGTATGACTGACTGGCGAATAAGTCCATTTTTTCTTAATATTAAGCATGTTTTAGCGACACGCCTCTCGAAAACCGCCTTTGGTATGCGTTCTAAAACCATTAGCCCTTTATTTACGCAAACGTGCACGATGCTTATATTAACCCCGCTACCCAATTTCGTGGTTTATATGATAAATATAGGGTATTTTGTTTTGTTTTTGAAGAAATAATTCTCTATTTTGATATGCCATGTAACGGTACATTTTTTGAGTATATGATTTGCGAAAGCCGATTCTGGAAATTTGACACGAATTTACACCATTAATCCTTGAACAAAACCCGTGCAATCTCTTAAAAAGCGTACACCCTAAAGGCCTGGTTTCTGTTCTGTATATAGGTGAAAGCTTAGATGTTCTATACACTGTATATTTTCTGTGTTCAAGTTATCCAAGTGTGTCGCCCTGGGTTATAACCTTTCAACCTTGGAAGTTTATTTTTTCACCGAGTATCCCGGTCAGAAAATTTTTGTTTAAACTTGTTTTGTTAAGCATGATTCACTGATGGATCGTGTCAACCAGGCACATTCATATTGTGGCTTATGGCAATGTACAAGCAAGAGTGGTGTTGATATGTTTGTAATGATATGAAACAGTAGTGGCCTTAGAATCGATCCTATTCATCCTATCAAATTTTTTGTTTTCCATTCGGATACTTCACTATTACGATTCCACCTGATAAGCCATTCTGAAATACCCATCCCTATCGTCATCACAATGTTCGATGCGGGTTCGATGGAAATTACTAAAAATCGTTTTATACCGTTCCTCGGATATTCGTGTCCGTACAGAGTTGTTTTTCACAATGTGCCAAATATGCTCGTATAAAAGCTTCAATTTTCCGGAGGTTTGAAACAAACCCCATAAGTTAAATTGAGTTTCGGATGTTGTTAAAACTAAGTTATCTCCAGCTCCTACTCCGCACTTGTAATTGATCTTTATTGCACCCGTTTCCGTAAAAAATATGACATAACGCAAAATATTTTTTGGTTGTTATTTTCCAGTGCATTCTTTTCCATATAAAAATATAACAAATCGCAAAATATTTTTGGTTTTGTCAGAAGCGCCGGGAAGTCGCGAAGGTACTGATGATTTTTGTTGGCGAAACATGACCGCTATTTTCTGGTTCTGTTTATCGGCGTGTACCATTCATCTTTCCACCCCTTGCGTTTGGTCGATTTTCCAGGGTCGCGATCAGACATACGAAATTGGTAGTGAAATAATTGTTCTGACGCGCGTGTTTGATGCCACATCATCGCAACATTGTGTTGTATACAGCACACAAGTACATAACCAGGACCAATTTTCACATTGTTTTTACAAAATCGTAGTGACGTATTTCGGTGAAAAATTCGTTACGTGGCTCGAATAAACAGTTGTAAGGTACCTAAAAATTTAAAGCTTTCGTAGTTAATTATTATACTTTGTCTACAGTTCCAACCCACTATCCAATTCGTATTTCGCAAAATCATCATTTTTTCTATTCCAAATTTTTGCTGATGTATAAACAACATATTCAAAAATGTACATATTTTCATAAAATTCTGAACAAATCGCCTTTTTTCCAAATTTGTTTTTTAATGTTACTTATGGGGAAATCATCCTGGTGCACACAAAATATTGTCGAATTGTGTGAAATCACAACACGACTGAAAAACTTTCGGTCGAATTGTACGGAAAAACAGAATTCAGTATCCGTACCATCCGAGTCATTAGACGTTCAAATTAAAAATTCTGTGGCGAATCCTTTTCTGTTTGTTGAGCACGAGTCACTGATGAGTTGCGCTGCCATAGGGCAATTCATCAGTGGCTCATGCTTGACAAAATGAAATTTTGAATTGCGATGCGCCCAAATTGATTAGAATCTTGAATATAATAGATATATCTCTATTCCGATTTATTTGGGCAATTGGTCATCATCCATGTATTTTCATGGTTGTAAAAGCGTTATCTGTCGAGGTCGAATCAAACTTACTGCACGTTTTTGAGTTGAAATAGGTATCAAAAAACCTTTCCGATAACAATATACAGATTTACCATCACCGTGATGTTTCATATCAAATAGCATAACAACGTCGGTCATACGGATATTTTCAACGTCCGTTTTCACCTGTATATTTGTATTCGACCGCGCCCGACTAATTGTTCCATATTTTGTTGTTTATCATAACTTAACATCAAGATGCATTTCCACATGGATGCACCAATTTTTCTCTGTTGCGTGTCACTATTTATATCGACACTCCATAAACAGTTATCGTTTTCTCTCTTCGTGCAACGTGATATTTCATTGTCTGTTTTGATAATAGATTTGAATTTAGTTCTTTGTTGATTGTATTTGGTTTTGATGATAGTGATGATGATATCATACTGGTTCCAACGTTCTAACAAGTAACTCGAACATTCCCGATTCTTATAAATTCGGAGTCGAAGTGATTAATGTTATTTCATATCTCAAGAGAATCGCTGCACTTTACCATGGCGGTTCAGTTCCGTTTGGAATGTTTTCCGTTTGGAAAAAAGTTTTATCGTGATCGATTAAAACTTACCAGATGTTATTACATCGTTGCGTCGTGTGTGGACCAAAACTAGAGGTGGCCGCCTAAATTTAATATCCTTTGGTTTCAGAATCGAATCCAATAACTTCTTCGAATCAAATCAGAAGTCATACAGTAGACAAACAAAGAATCATTTTATCAAAATTATCATTTAGTTGATTTCAAGATGATGCAGAAATCGATCGAATATTTTGGACTGCTCTAACTAAAACCATTACATCAACCATTTCTCAGTCGGATATTCTATTTTGCCAAGCATAAGCCACAGATGGACCGCGCCATAGAAGCGCGATCCATCAGTGACTCGTACTTAAAAATTTTTTTATGTATAAGCAATTGTGTATAGCGAGGTATACACAGCACATATATTTCTAGTTTGTCATAATTGGCGAAGGTGGTGCATTTGCGTTGTTTTGTTGACATAAATTTCTCAACTGGCCTATAAAGATCTTGAAAACGACATCTAAAACATGTCCATGTGAATGCCATAGTTTGGTCTATACCCATGATTACCAACATTTAATTTTTTCCGATGAGGTCACCGACACTGATTTTATCGTCGACGCTGATACTGAATTTTTTTTCTATAGCAACTTCTTAGAGTGGATCACCCCGTCCACGGCGCTATAACAGCGACCCCTTATAGACGGACAGGGTTGCAATTGCTGGAAAGATATGATCTTTTCCTGTTCGGCTTAGCCTACCCGAGTTATTACAACCTGGGTTTAGTGGTGGATGTGGATAAGAGAGCCGGACTCGCCCGGAATCGAACCAGAGATCTTCATCCTGCGATGCCAACATGTGTAACCACTAGGCCATCGCGCCCAGATACAAATACATATTTCGAAAAAATGTTTTTTATTGAGAATTGAGGGTGGAAAATACTTGCTTTTTTCAAAAAAAGGGTCTAGATTCTGGAAATACACATGAAACAGAACATGTAAAGAAGTTGAGAATATCAGCCGAATTGATGCCGACATCGCACACTTTAAAAAAGCTATACCAATGCAACCCTCTCAAACGCCGTCCGTCACCCAGTACGAGGTTATGTACATGTATGTAACACCTTTTCTGTATATTCTGAAGCCAAAACCTTGCTTCCTTGTAGATTTCCTTGTATCTTCACTTAATATCGAAATTTGTTGTCAAGCACAACCCACGAATAAGACCGCATCTCGGTAGTGCAAAAACATACTTGGGTTAGAATTTCCATATTGGATGTCTTAAACATGATTCGCTTTTCACCCGATACAAATCTTGCATATCTTAGTCCTTTGATATCCAAGCCACAGTTGCGAAGGTCAAATTTATATAAGTGACCTTTTATTGGTCATCTCTCGCCAAGCTACCGGATAATGTCAACCTTGTGGACTCCGACTTTGAACTTTTCCGAAATCTTGTCGACATGGGTCAACCGTGAAACCGGATATAGTCATTGGTGTAAGATTTTATTTACTTCCGGGATTTTGGGTTATTGGTCTGTTGGCATTGTAAATTTCATCATAAAATATAAAAAAAACGTCCATGATCTGCGCAAAACAAATTTTGATGATAGATGTGAAAGTTTGAAATATCACAAATTGTCCAGGCGCTAATTCTTTTAAAACTAACGGCATGGAAAGTGCTATTTTTTAAAAAAAAATTACAATTTTTTTTAGCTAAATTTTCTTTGCTAAGAACGAAATGGGCCATTTTTATCTAGCATAAGGCATTACTAAGATTGCACATTGGCGACGGATGCCATCGGTCGCTCTGAGAGATCGCAATCATCAGTTGCTCTTACTTAACAAACTTAATTTAAGTAAAGATACTTTCGATTCTTTGAATATGCACATGTTTTTTTATAAATCGGTGGCTTATGATATCGTTTGATTTCTCTATGTTATCGTTTTTCCATCTTCGGTAATTTTGAGCAAAGTTTTAAAATTATCTTGCTATTATTACGCTAATCCATTCTAAATGGTCATACTTAGCCTTGACCTACCTGATATAGACTTTGAAATTGAAGACGCCTACCTAGCCCTTCATTCAAGATATCACCTGTAGTCGGAAGCCAAGAGGGATCTGATTTCATTATCAAGCCTGCGCAGCTAAGATCTGACGAGTGTTTTAGCTGATTTCGACTCCCTGTTACGTGTGGCAGTATTCCTGCGTAGCATCGCTTCTCTTTTTACGCGTGATCGCTTCTTCAATATGTCTGATCAAAATCCAATATTTTCTGATTACATAATGGTATTTATCAAAGCAATTATATTATTTAAATTAAAATTGTTTTAAAAAAAATCCTCAATATGTTGATTCCGAAATACTGCCAAAAAAGAATGAAATAATTTTTGCTTCCTGTATCGGAAACGTTGTTTTGTCAAGCATGAGCCAAAGATGAACCGCGTCTAATCGACGCGATCCATCAGTGACTCAGTGACTACTTAACGGATGATATTTTGACTAATTCACGTTCACTGATCGAATATTTTGTATAACTTTTGTATGTATATCTCTTGTGAATATAGAGCTCAATCGTGGAATAGGTTTGTGTTAGTCTGTTGTTGAAATTCGGAAATTAAAGATGTTTCTAGATATCAACTTATTGCTTGGGAGTATGCTATCAGCATCGCTTATATAATCGAAATTAATCTTTGCTATCGAGTGGTTGGTTCTTTCTGGACGCTGCTTCCGTCCTTGCTCAGAGTGAATTTTCGTAAAACAAAAATTTTATCACGATTGATCAGAACAGATGTTATTATATCGTTGCGTCATGCGTGGACTCTCTGACCAAGGAAAGAGATGACCGCCAAAATCGAATATCTTCTGGTTTCAGAATCGAATCGAATATTTTTTTTGAATCGAATCAGTCAGACAATAAACAAACAAAGAATCATTTTATCAAGGATATCATTTTAATGATTTCATACATTGTCTGTGCGATTTCTCAGTGATTCTTACTTCCCAAAACACAGTTCTTAGAAATTATATTTGATCGAAAAAATTCCTGTGTTTTTGGAGCGTGTTATTTTCTCTAAATCTACCATATTTGGACTTGTAGGCACACGTGTGGCACATCACTGCATATTTTTCAACTTATCGGATAAAACATGTTTTTTTTTTCATTTGTTTGTTGGTATATGGGATTAAAACACTGTTTCTTGGTTATGGAGCTATAATTATACTGTTATGATAATAACGTTGCCGATCCTTGCCCTTTGTATCATGTTCGTGACTCATGAAATATCTTGAACGTGAGAGACAAATCGTTAACCATGGCTAACGCGATAAATAGCGATTTTCTCACCCAAATAGCTTTGAAATTCTTATTAAAGTTGATTTCATTTTCAGTTGTTACAAGTTTCTGTTATTCGCAATAAAATCATGAGATAAATCAAAATCTCGAGCCTTGGCTAATTATTGGTCCCATGGTAGCAAAATTTGGGGCGTCTACAATGTTGATGTCATTTCTTCGGATATACAAAAACGGCTTCAAAACAATCAACACTGCTTTATTTCATTGCAGTATCAATGGTTTCGAACCTTTCAATTCCGTTTGGTTGCTGCTACCAGAAACTCGTAAATAAACGCATTATTTTCTATCAAGAGATATATCATAAAAATCTATCCATTTGCCAAATTTCCTTCTAATAAACCCATTACCTTCGGGTGTCTGAGCAGCAAAGTATGCGTCGCATTTTCGAGTACTGTTATTTATCCGTTTAACTTGCTTCTAAATCGATTCGTTCAGTTCATCTCGGTGTTTTGGATGCTCTTCTAGATTTAGGAACCAGCTTATGCTGTGGTTTTAGGACAAATAAACAACAGCTTCAAAATCTCTTATCCAAACACAATTTTTAGTTTTTATGTGTTCATTTCTCCTATTTCTGCTTTTTCATGGAACTATTTATTGCGAGACGGTTGGTTTTTGGCTTAACTTTTTGAGAAAAATCATGAAAAAGTGATATGTATGTCAAAGTTTGCAATACATCAGATAGTGACCCATATTATAGAAATTGACTGGAATTATACTTTCATTCTCATATGATTTAGTTTTTTATGTTTAGAGAAAACGCTATTTTAACTATTTTCAAAACTTCCGATCAAAAAGTGAGAACTGCAAAATTTTCACGAAGGCCCATTCTATTTTAGATGAACCAAATCATCATTATATATAATTTTTTTCAACATCATTTCTTTTGACCTCTATGTGGCCTATATATATATATCTATGTATCTTGTTTTATCCTATCTTTCGTCAATTTCTACAAAATCATCGTCATACATTCTACTCGCTATTTATGTATTATATTATCATCAATGTCGAAACTGATCTCGCTTTCTTCTCCAGAGTTTATTGGAAGATGCTGAAGAAAACAACAACAACCTGAACCATTTGGATAGGCATCAAAATAAACGAGGGTAAGTTTTTTTAATGTTTTTTATAGACTGTGCCTTGACAGAAATAATATTTTTTATTGGTTTTGGGACTTAATAACGCGAGGTAATTGAAACCGTCGCTTTTGGTGTGTATTTGTCCAAATGTGTAACATAATCATGGTTCATGTCAATTGAAATCTTTGGTAGGATGAAAGATGATTTATATGCAATAAAGTGGGCATGCTTCTGGAAAGCAAAGTCTTCTGACGAATTAAACAAAGTCATTTCTTTACATGCTAATTCTACCATAACATAAACAGAGTTAATGATTTTATATTTCTGTTTTTGCATCATTGTTATAATATGTTTATATATTTTGTCATACTACAAGTACAATTTAATATTGAAGTTTCATAAACACATGCGTTGTTTTGATTTGAAGTTATTTGGGCAATCTATTTCCGAAATTTGTAATAAAAGTTGTTGATATTTTTATTGCAAATCTGTCTTTGAAGTCTTTCTAGGCATATATCAGATTTTGTTTTGTTACGCAACATACTTTTATAGCATGACATTACATTCGTTCGTAAACGAGGACACTAATCCTCAAGCAAATAAAGTAGAAAAAATTAATTAAAACATGATTTGTCACGCGCGGTTCACCGAGCGATCGAGCCTATCATTTGGTAAAATCATATTAACGTTGTGGTAGGACGGTTTTTTCTCTCTCCTCCCAACAAGCTTTTTTCAACCTTGAAAGTTTCAAAGTTTGGTTGTGAATTTGCTTTTTGGAATGAAGCCCGGATTTATTCATTGGTAATAGGCAATGACATTCGAAACTCAACTTGCTTTTTGTAGTATTAGGATATGATATCTGCTATCGAGGCGTTCTAAAATGCCGATTCCAATTTCTTCCATTGCCAATTCTCCCCAAATGTTGGTTGCTAAAAATTGTTATGCAAGTCGATTTGGTTTATCATAATTTCACATCAGTGACCCATACCTAACAAAACGTTTATGGGCGGAAATTTTCTGATCTATTCAGTTCGTTCCCTCAGGGTAGCGCTTCCAAGGTTGCTTTGAAAGAGTATTTTTATAGAATTCCGCAAGGCGGAAAGCATCGCCTAAAAGGGCCCAAATAACGACCGCATGAAGTACAGCAAGATGAAGTACCAGCAAACGCACTCTGAGGGGAAAACATCCCACGCAGAAATAAACCACCATGGCAATGTGTAATGAGTCGTATCTGTCCTGGACGATGATGTAAATATATATATATATATTTAACTCTTTCGAAGTAAGGGGCGCGCATCCGAACCTTGAACATGTTTGTTTTGTCAAGTATGGGTCACTGATGGATCACGCCTCTGCGCGATCCATCTATGGCGTATGCTCGACGAAATAATTTTTTTTTTGTATTGGTAAAAGTCCATAATCGTGGAATGCGAGATTGTGTACCCGACATTTCATACAAGTAATACTGTTGTCTTTCCGTAACAATAGAAGTATTGTAAAATTATGAACAAAAATAGAATCTTAGACTGTTTTAGTGATTGCGGCTTGTAGGTGTATATTTTTTGTTATGTGCCATTGCTTATTTGTTGAGTCATGTTTGTCGCGTGGAATTAAGGGTGACAACAGCAACTCAACTCTAATTCAATACAAAGATGTACTTCAGAATTTGGCTATTATAATATGGCTCGATTCGTGGAAGCATACATTTTTTGATTCGATTTTTCTATCGATTCAAAGTTAGTCGAATAGATGTGTTTAACAATTTTTGACAAATTCGTGTTATTCTTATTGCATTCCGAAATTAAAAAGTATTCGATTTTGGCCACCCCTTATTGTGGAATTCAGTATCCTAACCCAAGAAGAAGTGTCATTCGTCAAGCATGAGCCACTGATGGCCCGCGCCTTGACATCGCGATCTATCAGCAACTCATGCTTAACAAAAATATTTCTGACTGGAACAGTTTCTTTTATCAAAACACTCACTCTGTTCTGTCAGGTGTTCCCATAATTCGACCGATCGAATAAGATCAGATAAGGGTTCTGACAGTATTAGTAAGATAAATATACATCCCCAAAAATTCTTCGCCATGCTTTTGTTGTGTTTTTTTTTTAATATTCCAGTTTGTTTATGATTGCAACATAAGTTGCCAAGCACGTTTAACCAAATGATAATATACAAATATATCACATCGTTACGTGGCATAACCTCCAAACAAGTGTGTTACAGGTTTGTGGACTTTAAATTAAAAAACATTTGGACTGAAGCCGAAAATTTCCTATGGTCAAAAATATTCCCATTCTTTCATAAAATTTTATACTTGGTACGTGTGTGTACAAAAATTTATAAAATTCGAGATTCTCAGAACAATATCGCAGTATAGGATAGGCGACTTCCATTACGGGCTAAGGTAGTGTAAATGATTCATAAACCGTGTTATCCAACATAGCAGAGCTTACGATTTGGGATGTCATTTTTCTATAGTTCTCAAAATTCGTTCCGTCGGAAAATTATGATCCATGTCAAATTTTACGTTGGAAAATTCAACAGAAATCAGAAATTCGCTACACAATCGAATATCTGAACATTGACATATAATGCGTATTACACCGTGGGTTAAGTTTTGGACTTGAGTTTTCGAAGCCTATAGGATCGATCTTCGACACGCGACGTTAACGTGAAACCGTCGGGCTATTGATCGCGACAAAGATTTAGATCGAGAATTAAGTTTAACAGGTCGGCAATTTAGTCCTAATTTTATCAAAGTTCTCTCAGAGAAAGGTTGCAGAAGACGTACGCGGACCACTAATGTGCGAAGAGCTATAGTATAGTGAACAAATGAAAGAGTCATCTTCATTATCTCTGGAAGATAATTACTGACCAGACTCTTTCAGCCACATAATCTGGAAAGCAGTATGAAAGCAATGAATTTAAGAATCGCAGAGAAAGTTCTTAGAAAATTCTTTCTGACTGCGACACTTTCACATTGCAACACTAAACTTCCACAAAAAAAAAATAAATCAGAATTTAGCAGCGAACAGTTGAAGTTTGTTAATATATTAAATACGATGATACCTTGTACCAAGCCCGTCATAATATCTGTGGCATAAACCCGTCTCTCATAGAATCTAATAGAATATTCTTTTACTCTGGTGATGTTGGTAAATTATCTTGCTTTACATCGTCGACTGCTTCCGAGTCATGTATAAGCCATCTTGATGAACTTGGAAAATTGCATTGCATTGCATTTTTGTACTCTGTTTGTTTGTTTAAGTCGAAAGTTTAAAAATCTATAGTATATATAGCAAATAATATAGTGAATAAATAAGTCTATTTTTATCTTTATGTTATACGGTTTTGTTTTGTTTCGATGTGTCTATTCGAATGTTTAATTTTGTTAAGTATGCGTCACAGAAGGACCGCGCCTCAACGGCGCGATCCATCAATGACCCATACCTAACAAAACACGTTATAAAAATCTTTCCCGCTCATAGACAAATACATTTCGTACGGTTTATTATTTTGTATGTATATACTGTCAAGCAATATACATTAAAAATTCGTAACATTCTGAAGATTCCTATCTATTAACGCATATCAAAGTTGGAATATTTTTGGTAACATCTGTTTTGTTTAGCATAGGTCGCTAATAGGTCGTACCTCCGTCGTCAGTGACTCAATGTTTTATAAAATTGGTAATTTTGGTAGGGGTATCACTACATTCTGATGTATCTTATGGTTTTTTATGACATTCGATTCAGTTCGCGTTATTCAAATCATAATTTATTCAACTTTTTATGCAATAATTCGAAATAAAAAAATAATTTTGATTTGAAGATCGTTAAGCGATGCCCACCACTCAACCCTGGGTAACTGGTGCAGAACAGGGCCTTGGGCGGCGGGATGATCCATTCCAAAAAGTGACTATAAAAAAATATTTTATTTTGGCTATCCCAAGTACCTCATAGCCATATGATTGGCCCTCCGTTGGTTCCTGTTGGGAGATACTTCGATTTCCATCGCAAATTAAAAAAAAATGTGTTGGAGGAATTAATAAAGTTTTAAGTGTAAAAATGGGCGCGGGGCTAAGCACTCTCATAATTATCGAGAACAAGCTGCGAATGAACCACGCCTTGTCGATGTATTCCATCCGTAACACACGCACTGCACCACACGCGATTAAATGAACTTTGAGATTTTTTAATAAGGTGACCGCGTTTGTTTTCCATATGCCACAAAAGCCGCGATTTTTATCTGCCTTTCATTTGTTCAAACATTATTAAAAATCGTAGTTTCGGTACACCGAAACGAAAAATGTCAAATCATTTCTAGTTAGAAAACTAGTTGTCATGCTCAACAAAAAATAATTCTCATTTTTCATTAAACCTTTTTTTTATTTAAGCCACCATTTACACACTATTCAATTTCTTCATAATTTATTTAGGTTTTCGTTTAGCAATGAAGGCGACACGCAAAATTACAGCCAATTTGCCGAATAGTTAGCCAATCGGATATTTTATTTTGTCAAGCATGAGCCCCAGATGGACCGCCGCACGATCCATCAGTGACACGTCACATACTAGACATGTCCGGTCATATTTTTGTGACTGAATAAAAATCATATGTTCGCGACCCAAGCTTAACAATCAGAACTGTGGTTATCTCATTAACTCGCCACTACACGAGGTTAACCGTGCTGTGAAGGTACGATTGGAATGCAGTTTCAAATAGTTTTTTTGGAATCAAATCTCAAATAAAATAATTTCTAATATGATCTTTTCGAATATGGTTCTTATTAAAAAAAAATATTCGATTCGAAATTCTAAAATTTATATCCCTGGGGGCGACCTTACAACGGTTCAACGCACCCACACCTATAAGTCAGCCCAATTAAAATTTCTACCGCTGGACATGTTTCAGCAGTGGTCACGCCGAGCGGAACACAAATAGACCAATACAACTTATAAAACTTCGAATGTGTGTTTATATCCTTTCTTACGTTGTATGTCATTATTATCCGTACTTTGTCTGGAAATAAGCCCAATGTCATAATGTAATTTTGAAAACGATCACCAAAGTTATTGCTTAGAAGCAAAAAGTGAATTAAATATCGATTTATACGAAATTAGATTCCGGATGTAGGTAAATCTGGGTAGTGCACTGTTTAGAAATCTAATTTTGTTTGGTTTTGGCGGTGGTTTCTGAATATGCGTTCGTCAGTGAAATTTGCCGTGATACATATTTGCTATTTTTGTTTAAAATATTATATCAGATATGATTAGTAATTGTAATAGCGTTTCCTTTGTGCAGTCAGTACTCGTGCACTGCTTTCACCTCATTTTGACCAGAAATAATTACGCGTCTCGTGAAATAGAATTTAATTCCTGGCATTGGCATATTTAAATGCTACGGACATGTTTTTTTTTTACTTTTCTGCAAGTACCAGAGAATACTAAAATCATTTCAAGTAGAGTTGCTGCCTACGTTTTGTTGCATTGATTGTCGAATCGAATGTCTAATTTGAATATGGCCATGATTTGTAAAATGTACATTTAGCGATAACCGAGTGGTTATCATGTTGTCATCGCAGGTTGAAGATATCGGGTTCGATTTCCGGCGAGTCCCGACTAGTTAATCCATGCCCACCACTCAACCCAGAGGGTAGGTAATCTTTTCCTTCCAACAACTTTAACCGTTTCCCGTATATATGAGTGGACGCTGATCAGAGTGGTCCACTCCAAGAAGTGGATTTTCAAAGAATTTTTTTATTCAGGCGTAATTTGCATCTCTTCCAATCGAAATTTTTCCATATTATTGGCTAGAGAGTTCGAAACATATGTAATATCGCCACATGTTAAATGAAAAATCTTATACTGTTATACTCATACTGACCACATGAATATGGATTTGAATCATTCAAATATGGCAATGACACGTACTCGACAAAAGATGCTTTTAATAAAATTTACCGATTGAGTATTCAAATACATACGAATCTCGTTTAAAACGTAGCGTTCCTAATAGGTGGTTTATCATAAAACCAATGCCAATTTTTTTCTTCCAGTTTTATAAAATATTGAGGATTGATTGTCAATATTAAAATATTGAGGGACTGACATGTTATATTCTTTTGGCTGTTCTTAAAATATTTCTATCTCTATTCCAGGGGACACAAGCTCGAAGGCAAAGAAATCAATTGTGTTATCTTCAAGTCGTTTGTACACTGTGTCGTTTCTGCGAGGAGCCTTGATGTTTTTCGAGCAGCCGATTATAGCCCGTTCTCTTCCCAATGGCGACGTCGCTTCTGTTTCTTGATTTTGAAGTCTAACAACTATAATAACAATAGTAATAATAATAGTGATCGAAAAAATTATTTCAGCTTCAACATCATTTGGTTCCAGAGAAATCTATCATAAATTATCTTTCGACTCGCAGCCACAGGTGGATCGCACCTGGGCGTGGCGATCCATCGGTGACCCGTGCTTACCAAAAGTTATTTGGGCAGACTTTTTTGGCTGGGTACCGATTTCAGGCTAATCTAGTTTTGGTGAAATTGATTTAGAATTTAAGGCTCATTACATAGTTTTCGAGTATAATTACGAATGCGAATATTGCTCTCTCCTAAGGGGATTATTCGGTGATGAACTGGGTTATATTTTTTAGATCTTCTTCTATCTCGAGTTGCACGTTTCCAATGTTAGTGCATTTTGTTTATGTAGCGTATTTATAACGTATGCTTTTTCACGCTGGTGAACTTTTTAGCTTTTATTAACTTTTTCAAATGTGCATCGGTTTGTTTGGTAAAATAATTTGACATTCTGATTTCATATATCACTTTCAAATTTTTGCTGAGCGTTGGTTATAATGGAGCTAGTCAGAAATTTTTATTTTGTCGGACACCGACCAAAATACATATAAATTATTGGTATCATTGTTTTGACAAGAACCTGTATCTGGCCGGGCAAAACCGAATAATTATAGGAATTCAAATCTGGTTTGGATATTTTTTTCGATACGGATCGAATCACTAATTCGATAAAAATAACAAAGATCCCATTTTTACTATTGCGAATTGTCTCCATTATGATGATCAAGGAATTTATAGTAACTAATTACCAATATTAACATGAACAGATTTTAAGGCAATGTCATTTCAACCCCACCTCATGTCCAAGAACGGTAGTGTTCATTTTTAACAAAAATACAATCGATTTCGGTTAATTTGTCCAAAATCGATCGCATTTTGTCGTTAGAAATGAAAATTCCACTCCATTCAGCCTGTTTTTGTTCCCATGAACGATTCGAATAATTTATGCTTCGGATCATCGAATCAAATTGCCCATACGTAACTCGTACCTAGAAAGGCTGATCTGGAATGCGCAAAAGCTCTCTGTACGACTCTATTGGTGATGCTTCACTTTTGATACCTTCTGACGAATTTGTGGTTTGAACCACTGAGCCTATCAAGGGTGATAAAAAATGATCTTATTATCTTAGCTACTGATCAGATGGTTGGTCCATAGTACCATAGCGTTTTATTGTGTCGTTTATTTTGTTTACGTACTATTTTGTACTCATTTTCGACTTCAAATTGTAGTGGGTATTATTATTGAACTGTTACAAATTACTTGTTCATTTTGTTGTGTCTGGAATGTACACTTTTTACAGAGCAAAATATATGTATCTTTTGTTTATAAATTAATTGTTGATTTTTTCTAGCGACTAGTTTTTAATCGGGTATTTGTAAGATATACAAGTGACTACGGATATTGTTAGGTTTACCATTAGCGAAAGCTATCCCGATCACACAACAATAATTTGTGGGAAACCGAAATACGACATTAGGTATGTTGGAGCGTAGTTTGCTGGAATCCAGAGCTATATTGAATATAATTTGACCCCTCAAAATTTTTGTACAATCACTTCGCTGAGTGGATTGGATAGCCCTGTGTTAGGGCATTCGCCGGCGTTTATTAAGTTGGAAACCTGTTAATAATTTCGGTTTCTGTCAACCAAAAATAGCCAATATACATTGCGCCAAAACGTTGGATATTTTACCGATTTTACTTGTCGGTCAGTTGCCCGACCTATGCATTTAAACTAAATTGCTTGGAGATGGAGGGGGGGGGGGGGGGGTCGCTAGCTAGCAAAGTTGAACCTCGAGAGCTACAAAAAGGTAATAGATAGTATTTTGTTTAGAGCTAGACGCGAAAACCAGTAGTACAAATATCGTCGAAGTAGGCATTTAAAGTATCTGATTCTACTTGTGATGTTAATCCGCTGTGAAGTCGGAAAAAATAAACGTCAATAATAATACATTGAGTACGTTTGATGCTTTTTGTAGACCCAAGAAATATTTGACATCGTACGGAATTTCAATTTCCCATATACAAGAAAGTTACATTAACTCATCCCATATTACTTTACTTACAAAATCGAGAGTTTTGAGACCTGGCGCTGAAATGTTTCAAATTTGAGGCCAAAAGCACTTAGGAACTCGCTGTGATAAAATAATGCAATTATCGAGGTGCCAGTTAAGTGATCTTTCTGGTATGAAGAATGCCTATATCGCTACAGTTTTTCATCTACTTAGCGACTTGCTGTGTCGTACCATGGTGCATTCCTAAACTGAATGTGAGGGAGTAAAGTAGTCCGAAACTGACAATTGCCTGCATTCTGATAAATAGAATTGGAGGAACCCTGTTGAATCTCAGAGAAACTAGATACGAAATCGTCGGTTATACTATGCTCTGCTTAGTGAAAGCAATGTATATCGATCTATTCAAGTTCGCTTGTTAGATAGGGTAAGCTAAACATTTATCATCGTAGCTTAGCGACATTATTATTGATATTCGCCTCAAGCCAGTGACGAAAACAAGATATGTCGAATAACAACTTGTTTGGCATCTTATCCGGAATATGAGAAAAAGCCGTTTTCTGGTATTTTGTTGAGGTTTGAAGTACATCAAGCTTACACGACATAGAAGGCCTCACACGGGATATAAAATGTATGATGTGCTACTTGCTCTTGGAAATATACTTTATTTTGACATAACAGAAAATGGCTCAAACGTTTCGGACTGCGCCAGCAGATGATGAAATGATATATTCTGTAGTCAACCCGTTTTCGTCACCGCAAGTAATGAGACGAAAAAAAGAGACGAGTGAGATTTTTTCTTTTTGAGTGGAATTGGCGCCATTGCCTTCTTTATTCTATCGTATTTTAGAGGTCACACTTGTAGTCTTGTGTCTATGCTTACTTTGGATATTGTTTAATAAGCACTATGACACCATAGAAGTATGAGTAAATAAAACTGAATCGTGCTAAAAGTTGGATTCCTATAAAAATTATGCAATAGGAAATACCGAATATCTGAATATGTTGAATATTTTTGGCGGTTTTTGCACAACGGCCCGGAAAATTAAAAATCCCAACCTAAGTGAGACGAAACCATCTTAAATTAATCATCAACTGAGTGCAATTCTTTTTGAATGTTTTTTCAGCAACAAAAAGCCACATTTCTCTACATCTCACAAAATGTTTATGAAGGATTGAACCACATGTATTTTGTAGCTTTTCTGAACTGATAGGCCACGTGGGCAGAGCTTTTCATTTTTGACAAGTTTGACTTGAATTTCAGATTGAAGCTCCTTTCTTGTCTCAGTTAGGTTTGCCCTGTTTTTTGTACCTTCATACAGTGTAAAGTTTACATGTTAATCATCTTACATTAGTCGATTTAGGGTTTAATCTGGGAACTTTCATGAATATGTTTTGTTACAAAGAAGTGTGTTCGATATTATACGAATAGAATTTCTTGTCCATTTTGTTATTATGAATATAAACATGAATACAACTGAATATAAGCACGATAAATACGTACAAGATAAAATGAGCTTGACGCTGGCCACCTAACGCGTGCACGGGCTTGGCTAAATACCATTACGTTGTTTCGTCATTGTTTTCTGACGTAGGCTACATAAATTCTTTTGCTTTCCTCCATTCATCCATTTAAGTTATATAAAAGTTCAGCTAGGCCTGCGCAACATGGTCGGCTAAACCTTTTAATAAAGTGAGGAGATAGGAAAAGCTTGTGTGTGTCCTTTCAAGGCTTAAAAAGAACACGGAAAATAAACGTTTTCGGAACTTATGAAAGGTAAAGACTTTTGCGCACCTTCGCTGTATTATTTCTATTATACTGTATTCTTCTAAATTTGCATTTATGACATTATGTAATACCATTTTTATTTAAATTTGGCATTTCGGAGGAGGGTAAAAAACGTGAAACTAATCACTGTCAGTTTTTTTGTCTTGGAATATTGAGTAGCCTAATATTCATGAATGCTTTCTGTATTATAATTTTCCATATTCTTGAACTAGGAACGCCGATTGGAAACAATCGAGTTCGAAAATGAGGCTTTGATTTCGCCTTAATGAAAAATATTTGGTGTATCGTGGTATGAGATTACATCGTCTTTCTTGTTTTCTTCAGTTGCGAAACATTTATATTATACAGAATATATCTCTATATCGGGAATATCTACAAACAAACAAGACAAGACCTGCCTACCACATACAACAAGGCATAAATTTTTATGAGGGCTGTTGTCTCTGATAATATCGACCTGTGACTTTTAACTTCAAACACGTTTCCGTTATATTATGTAAACTAATTATACTTTTATTTATCGAGATAACAGTTGCTGTGAAACCAGCTCGGCCTATGTCTTTTGGTGATAAAAATCATGTTTCAGACTTTAAATTACAATTTACTTTATACTTTCATTATTTATTCTTATCCAGGAGAAGTTGTAAGTGGATAAAGTTTATCTTGAAGCCATTTTTCGCGACGTTGTTCAAAAATAACAATTCTTAAGGTCAACCCTCGGGTCAGCTGTTGAAATAGGGACTTCTATGCGATCTCTCCCTCAATTTGCCACAAATTCGCCTGGCGATATTTTCCGTATTGTATAGCGGATTGATCACAGTTTGAGACATTTTGAGTAAAAGCTCTCAAATGTGAATTTTCCACTGGATACAACCAAGCAATTTAATGCTGGATCATTCATAACGCTTGTCATTGTCCGATAACTTCGTTGTAACTCACTACATCACGTGATCTCATATTTTTCAACAACCCCCAACATTTTTCATACCAAAATAAGCAATAATTTGATGTTATCAAAACATAACATTCTTCGTTTCATTATTTTCAAACCCCCAATTTTTATATATTTTATATATATTATTTACTTTATACTTTCATTATTTATTCTTATCCAGGAGAAGTTGTAAGTGGATAAAGTTTATCTTGAAGCCATTTTTCGCGACGTTGTTCAAAAATAACAATTCTTAAGGTCAATCCTCGGGTCAGCTGTTGAAATAGGGACTTCTATGCGATCTCTCCCTCAATTTGCCACAAATTCGCCTGGCGATATTTTCCGTATTGTATAGCGGATTGATCACAGTTTGAGACATTTTGAGTAAAAGCTCTCAAATGTGAATTTTCCACTGGATACAACCAAGCAATTTAATGCTGGATCATTCATAACGCTTGTCATTGTCCGATAACTTCGTTGTAACTCACTACATCACGTGATCTCATATTTTTCAACAACCCCCAACATTTTTCATACCAAAATAAGCAATAATTTGATGTTATCAAAACATAACATTCTTCGTTTCATTATTTTCAAACCCCCAATTTTTATAATTTTCATCGGCGTTATATCAATGTTGATTTTGCAATGATCTTCTTGCGACGTCAGTGTCAGTGCAGGTGTGTTAAGTACGAAAAATATGAATGGATATTAGCAACACAAAAACGTTCAAATCTGAAAATTTGCATGAATACTGTTGAATTGGCTGATTTTTCGATTCTATGTTTTATTTCTCATTGGACTCCTTATATGGGTTTAGGTAAAGTAACCTTGTTATGGAATGTAAAGAAATTTGGAAAACCTGAAATATGAGGATCAGTTGAGTTATTTATACTTGCCTATTTTCAGTAAAGTTTTATTTTACATGCGATGTGTTGGACAAAAACATATCGCGTACACATTACACGGATTTTAACTTGAAAAAAAACAACAAAGTACTCATTATATTTAGATCAAATAATAACTAATCACTCAGTAATTTCTATTTGTAACCAGTAGCTTGAACATAAGTTTTATAGCTTCGGAGGGTCTAAAAAATCTACCTGGCCATATTAAATGCTGGGGAATAAATGAAGCTTGACGAGTTGCACTTACTTCGGAACATCTGAAAAAATATTGCCCGTCAACAACTGCTGACATATATGCGCACGCAAACGATGCAAAACTATCCCAATTGTTTATATCGATCACGTAAGTTAAAATCCACAATCAAACGGTATAACACTTCGTTTGTGCATTGATGTTTATTTGGACGAAAATGAGTCATTCCGAGAAACGCATCGGTAGACACCTTCAACAAAACTAAATGCTGAATGAATTCGTGATTTGTTTGAAACATAGTGTTTTATCCGAACTGCTTTAAAACACATTTTTATTCTTGTTTTGTTGTAATTTAATGATTATTCTGTTTCTTTCGTATTTTCTGCAATAAAATAAACAGACCCAAAGAGTGAATGGTAAAGCAACGTTTTTCGAATTTTGATCATGATTATCCTACTCCTGGTCTAGTTTCGCTGAATCAAAACAAGAAATAAAATACCATCCTATGCATGTTTATCAGGATTGTAGGATGTTTCCTCGAGTAGAAATGATATAAATCTAAAATCGAAGCCCCACGATTTGCTATTTTTGCACGATTAATGCAACCGTGTACCACATTGGTATCCTTCACCAGTTACGACTTACGTAAGTTGTACAACGATTTATTCTTTTTGCGAATGAAAATCGCGTCTCACGTCTTTTTCTTATGTTTTCTAGCTAGAAAATATAGCGGTTCTATATTCGTTTCATATTATGGAGACAAAGCTTATGGGGTTTGGGCCTATTTGTAAGGCCTTTGGCATATGTAAAAAACTACAATTATAAAAAGTACATTAAAAATTCAGCACATGTTTTAAAACTGAGTAATTTTTCGAATCAATGCAAAAAAAAGAATTTTTGTGCATCTTCGTGCAATCGTTTATCCTACTTGTATTAGCTAATAGAATCAGAACAACAACAATGCTGCATTTACAATGCAGTTTTATAATATATATTTATAATACCATTATGATTCAAATATCTAAAAAATTTAATGTTATATCAAAATATTAATCTCATCTATAATTACTCCACTGAGACTATAAATTTCCGCTTTAAATAAGTTACCTACTAGATGGATGAGCTTCACAAGCAATTTTGACCATGCTTAGTAATTACCCGTTGGTTCGGTTGGGCGAAAACTGATTTTCTTTACAAATTATAAGTTTGTTATTGCTCAACATGTCATATCAAAGAAAGATCTACTGATATGTCACATAGCTTGCACCTTAGTCAGCGTAGAAGATGATTTGACATCTCTACCATAATCTAAACCTGTAAAGCATTTCTCTCGATGTGAACAAAATGGAGGAAATCTTTCTCGTTTTAATCGTTTTAAGTCGTAGTATTTTTGTATCTGTTTGTGTGTCTGTTGAATTGAACAGAAATTACTCCCAATTAGGGATGCGTGATTTATTTATATAATTCGAATCAATTCCATGCATAAATCCGAATCAGTTTGGAATCTGTCCGTAGGAACAAAAAGTTACAAAATGAAGTGAATTGATCACATTTTAACGAAAATATTTTCTGCAATTCTATTTGTGCCCTGAAAGATTAGATTGAATTCACTAACAGCGAAATCACTGATAATGATTATAGGAGATGATGTTAAAATTTCTCTAATAGCCATTATCAGTGACTTCGCTGTTATTGACCTCTTGATTTTAATCATGGGAGTGAATTGTAAAGGAAAGAAACAAAAGAATGTATTTGCAGAGAAGATTACCGTTTCGATTCGAGAAAAATATCCGAATCAGATTCGAATTTCAAATGATTCGGACGTGCCCAGCCCTACTCCCGATGTTGTTGCGATAGCAATGATATATTTTTCATATTTGAGTCGCAGTTATACCATACCTAAATTAATGGTGTCTTTCTTCCTTGTGAAGTAATATTACCCCATAACATTGATGCATTTATCAACAATTCTAATCTCATTAGAAAAGAAAAAATGCTTTTTTTCTCACTTCCATGGTCTAAGCAGATGTCGCGTGATGGACAATAATTCACTGTGTAATTTTATTTATAAATTTGGTATTCAACAATTTAATGACGGTGACATTTCATTGTTTATTCATTTCCAAATCAAATATTGTGTGAACAAATGGATTTGTTTTTATTTCGAAAAGTTTAATATCTTTTTGAATGTGATTGCAAGACTCAAATGCATTTTGACATTGATTTTCAATCCATTGATTTTATCTTTTTAAGTCTCTACAACTGAATTTTTTTAAAGAAGGGGATTTTTTTTGCCTAATGAAATGAATTGGGCAATTGTTGGAAGAGGTTAAATACAGTTAAAACATTATTATTTGCGTAACACTTCGCATCAAGTAGGTTTTAGTCTGAAAATGACATAAAAAACTAAATGAGGAATGTGCTAAATGCGACTGCAAAACCACACATTTTATGTGCGCTTCATAATTAAACGAATCTTACCAAAATAACCAATACTGGGTATTTCATTATTCTGAAAACGCTAATAATATAATAATTTTAAATATGGAGCATTCGTGTGAAATATGAGTATATGTAACCGATGTTTTTTTGTATCTATCTTTATCGCTCTGTTTGCACATCAAATTGATCTATATGTTACACAAACCTGCAAAATAATAAATTTAGAAAATCGCTTATTTTTTATCCTATACTTTCGTCTTATTTGTTCAACATAGAACATGGTTTGCCATAAATAAACAAAAGTAGAAAATCCATACCTTTAATAAAGATAATTCTCGGTTAATAGTGTGTGTGACAAAAACAGGCCTTGTGTTTATCAATGTTGTAAATATTGTGCAAAATGCTTCAAGGAATTAAGGTTGAATAAAACAAAAGTTATTTTTAATTCCGACAGTGAACAATGTATGTTATGCCATTAGGTAGCTAGCAATACTTTTGCAATGATATCCAATGCGTGCCAAACCAAAAAATATAGTTATTCAATTTATCAACTGGCGGGGGCGTTACAATTGTCCGAATGTATTTTCGGCACTCTGTACTATGTCGTAGTAGTGCAGTCCTGCTTAGAAATTTTTCCGTTTAGATTGCATTTGCTGGCACCACATTTTGTAGTAGGTGTTTGGTATAAGTGGCTCCAAAACGTTGTATCATGGGATACAGCTTATGGAAATGGAGTGTCATGTAGAACCTTTGATACATTGATAAAAGGGTATAAACCCAAAATAAACTACAAATATTGTTTAAAAAAATACTTAATTACATGGGATGACGTTGTTTTTCTTGGTATCAGACACTGAACAAGTATTATCTTTTGTGGTCAAAAGTAACTGGTCGGTTTTCGCTTGTAAAGAAAATAAATTTAATAATTCGTCCGCATATTTAGTCATTTAGTAAGTTTCCATTCACGAAGTCAACAAAACAAGATGTCACAATATTAACGCACGCTAATTATATGCGTAAGAAAAAATTCGTAACTATTCTGCCAACATCCAAAGAAAAGATATGCTTGAGAATGTACGTTTTAGATCTACGCATTTGCTACCAACTGTGCTTCTTTGAGAAGAGCTTTGAAAAGGACATCCCTGTTTATAAATTTTGAAAACTTTCAATTATTTTTTTTCTTTTTTTTTTTTCTGTTCTTGTGCAATTTTTGCAGCATATGCTTTATAAAAAAATGTGTAGACTGGGGAGTGATATATCCTCCAACCCCACATTTGTTGGAAATCGTTTATGTTTATGATAATTAAAATAGTGTGTAAGCCAAATCTTGGTCATTTTAAAATTATCGTAAAAGATGATATTATAATGATAAACAATATTTTGTGCAAAAAAGTTTACAACTAAAACAACATCATGATAAGAAAATTTTTCACTGTGAGCTGACACGTCCTCTTTAACAGGTAGTTCTTCAATATCAGTGGTCCTGCGCGTGAGAAAAATATGAAATATAATAAAATTCATGTTGCCTCTTTTGTTGTTATTGTTGTTCTTTCCGCGTTATTGTAGTAACATTAAAAACGCAGATGGCCTGTTAACCAATAAGTCTGGTTTACTTAAATGAATCATCTTACTGAGGTGGCGAAAAATGGGTGTGTTAAGGCTAATGAGATTATATTTCCGAACTGCCGTTGGTTAAGCCGACGGAATGATTTTTCGTCACATCTGCAAGAAATACATCATATGCTTGGTTTGCGTTCCCATAGATATATTAACTGGAATCAATTTTTATTTTTACTTGCATATTTTAAATAAATTGTAGAATTGTTTTAGTTGAGGTTCATCCTAATTAAGTTGAGGAATCGCTTTTTATTTGTTCCAAAAATCAGCCTGTGTGATATCGAAACATGGGCTGTGTTTACGGAATGTTTTATTGCAATGTAATTTCTTTGCTTTGTTGTCGGTCACCCACCAAGTATATTATTATAACAGGCAAGAGTTTAGAATAATATTTAACATCATAGACAATTTAGACAAATTAAGAAGTGTTGTCCAAAGCCTACAATGTGCGTTTCTATAATTTTAAATATTAAAACGCAAGTACTTTCTTGTCTGAAAACAGAGACGTTGAGAAATATCGCAGTAGGATTTTGACGGAAAGCGTCTACACTACATGTGAGAGAATGTGCAAAAAACAAGAGCCAATAGTCTATATTGTATAATGTATTGTGGAGGGCTGGTAAAATCCGAATAATTCGAAATTCGAATCTGATTCGGATATTTTCTCGAATCGAATTAGCAATTTATGTAAATACATTTTTTGTTTTTTTTTTACAATTCATCCCCAATATAAAAATCAAAATGTCAATGACAGATAAATCACTCATAATGTTTATTAGTGAATTCATTCTAAATCTTTTAGGGCGCAAATAGGTTTGTAGAAATTTTTTCGTTAAAAATTTAAAAGTCCTCTTCATTTTGTAACTTTTTGTTCCTACGGCAGATTCGTATAATTTGTGCTTTCGAATCGACTTGCCCAGCCCTAGTAATGGAGCAGTGGACACCAGTTACCACTTTTTTCCACTGTAATTTTTGTGTCAAACCAAAAAATATTCTGCTTGTTGATATCCGGAATAGAGTTCTATTTTGGGTATAATGATCATTTTTGGAAGTGATCTAAAAATACCCGCTGTGGGTCGGAACGTACGAAAATTTATGCATGTAAACATATTCCCATTACAAAATGACAACAATATAAAATACACAAAAACGATCTTACTAATTTTATACCAGAAAAGGTGACAAACTGAAGGTATTAAACCTCAAGAGGTGGGTCTCAAAATTATTAAACGACGAGGCAGTAAAAATATACAAATAATAGTCTCGGAATCAATTTTAATTTAAGTAATAAAATATTGTGAGCAGATGGTCGATTTTTTTGTATTATTGCTCAACACAAGACAACAATATTACATTTGCAGTTTATGAAAGCGAGCAACTGTCTTGACAAGACTTCTCAAGTTTTATGGAAGTGATATTAGTATACAATGATTTTTTATGAAGTGTAAATGCCAAAACAAAAGTTGGAAAAGATTGAAGTATTGATCGGGGGTGCATTTAAAAAAATACATAAACTTCGCTTTGAAATGAAATTCCGATTTGTCTATATTTAAGAATTTTCGTTCGTTGCTTGAAATATTTTTTTCTGGATGCTCGGTATATCATTAGGATAAAAGCGTGATATTGCGATAGTTTTGCGGATTACCGTTGAACAATCCCTCATCGGCTATTGCCTCTGATCTACTAAGCTGAGGACACAATCTTATGTTTTCACCCAATAGGACAGGAATCATTCCACACCTTAAAATTTCACGCCCATTCTACCGAGTTTTTTTATACGCCTTTGTAAAGCTTTGACAAAACCCTCATAATTACATGAACCACGGTTGTAAAAAAAAATAGCGTTTGTAGAAAAAAATAGCGGTTTTGATTTCAATTAACTTTTCCGTGCTCTCTCCGTACCTTACTACTTTTATTTATACAGCATTTTATTTACAGCCCTATACAATAATAATGAAACAAAGGTATGAAATTCGCAACTGGACACATCGCCAACGAGTATGAAGTGTCTTTGTATCCCCTGCAAACAATTCTCCATTGAATTAAGTTCTATGATTGCGGTAAAAAAATTACAAGGTTTGACATTCTAAAGTCATGATACAATTAAAAGTAAAATTGATCAATTTTATTGTGAATTTATTGTAGAATAACATATAAATATCTAATGGAAAAGTTCCATACTTCGTATCTTAATTTAAAAAATTTCCATATACTGCATAGTATATCAAATATGAATACTAATGACTGACTCAATAAATTCTGTTTTTATTATGCCCATGTCTAATAATGTTCGGCCAATGAATGGATAACAAGCAGTAAACTTCTTCGGATATATTGTACATTTCCTCTTTTAGCTAGCGCAATGCAATGATTCTGTCGCTTTATCAGCGGAGAGTTTTATATCTTCTACATTCTTTTTGAGATGCGACTTTTCTGATTCGATTATATCAATCATAATATAGTACATACGTAGTGCGTTTTTCTACGGTCAAATGCATATTGTTTAGGCTCATGAGGGCATAATTTGACTTTTCTGACAGCAGTATATTTGCTATTAAATTTCCATACATCATGATTCTTTCCTGTTTCGTGACACTTCACACAAAAGATATTTGTCCGCAATTTTATTCTACGAGACAGTTACAGTTATGGATATAACCATAGGGGTAAACGATCCCTACATCTTTTGTACGGGGACAAAAGCACAGAATGAATGAAGGGTGGTATAAAGGGGTTTTCATAGCGACGACAAACATTGACGTCTGTTAGCGGATCTCGATTTGATGCATTGTTAACCTAAAAGAAGTGGCTTGTGCAAATATAAGTAAGATGTAATATAATCTACTGACTTAAAATAACCTACATTGACAGATTCCAGACGTTGGTTTTTATTCTTTGACAACTGACGGAATTTCGACAAAAACTACATTGAAGTGAATTCACAATTTCATAATATAATGTCCCATTTTTGAACCACGTGACAAGAAAAAGTATCTCAGGGGCACTATCAAAAATCGGTTGGGTGACAGTTCAACTATTATTGATTTCATTGACTCGTTTAGTGGCGTTTTCAAATCATGTATACCTTTTGTTGATTCGATGCTGCGAGAAACGTGCTTTAAATTTTCTTTGCCAAAATAAAAGCTTGATAAACCACTGTACAAAATTTTGGTCAGACGTACTAATAAATGTGTTAGGGAATATATGGTAGATGAAGCAATTGTCGATAACTATATACCCGCTTAGAAAAGGGGACCTGTTTGCTGTCTACTCGAATTGATAAAATATAAAATTAAATGGAAGCCACACGTTTGTAATATCACCGTCATACCAAAATTTGCACACACTCAAAAAGGAAAATTGACATTTTTGATATAATTGGCATTTTTGATGTAATAACATTTCAATCGAAAAAAATAAATGAATTAAATGCTTAATTTCGAAATGTTATATTGTGATTCTTTTTTCTATTATTTTTTTACTGTTTATTATTAGTTTTTAGTAATCACAGAATGGACTTTTTATATTGATGAATGATTATTTCACTGGTATTTTATTTCTTTTTGTGCTGGTAGTCTTTGTTAATTAAACGGCCTTCAGATACGGTTGTCTTCGAGGCGTCATTGTTCCAAACGTTTAGTCATCGATATTTTTCTTTGTGCTATTATTAACAAATGTATGGAGTTAAATCATTTGTAACTTGTCACCTTGATACCAACCAAGCATGTACTAACGATATATTCTATTGTGAAGAGACACTTCTATTTTCATCATGCATGGCGTGTCATTTGGTAGAATTATCAAATTGTGATTACCACTGTTAGATGCCTTCAGAATTTCAGTGCAGACATGAAGGTGCCAATTCGTGTGTTTTCTCACACCTCGGCCGCGGCGTAGGTGTGAAAAAACAATGCATGGTAAATACGAATAATAAACTGGGGATGCTTTTTGTAACAGTATTCCTATCAAAGTGTGAAGCATTCGTTAATAATACAGGCGCCATGCTGTCTCGTCCCTGCCTCTTTGCTACTATAGTAAACAGTAATCAGCTGAATAGGATTTATCTAGGAGAAATTGATTAGAAATGCCGCAGCCTATATTCGAAGCCCAAAAATTAGCGCATAAACATATATATCCAATGAATCTAAATCGCGATAAAACCTCCAATTCCTCGTAGAAACATATGGCGGCAACAGCATACAGTTACACATGATGCAACATTGATCAAAATAACGTTTTATTTTTTTTACTACTTTTTTAGTTTTTTAAACAATGTCCCACAAATACTGTGTACCTATACGCCGTAGTTTTCTTGGACTCTGAAATGGTCATGATTTCGAACTGTCACTTTTCGTCATGCCATCCATGACAATATTTTTTTTTGATATTTTTAAACTTGCTTGTGAAAAAGAAATAGTGTCAACAATATAAACAAAAATTAGCAAATTTCAATACAAGTGGGCGCGATAGCCTTCAGGCTGATCCACTATAAGAAGAAAACATTGTGTGTACGTACCGGTGACGAACCGACATTAAATCTTAATGTTGATTTCCGCATAATTGATGGCAATTTTTATGAAAACTGAGATGGGCAAAATTAAGTATTTACTTAGCGATTTATTGTCTTTGAAGGGGTGCACATTTCATTTTATTGTATAACTATTATGTAACTAACAGTCGGACCTGTGGAACCACTTCAGTCATTGAATAGGAGGTCGCACTGTTGTAAAATAACAATTATTCCAAGCTGTTAAAAGAAGCTTGTTTTGCGACCAAACAATTTCCCATGTGATATTTACAGTGGCGTGTCGAATTTTAGTTAGTATTCAACGTTTCACTCTCCGATTTCCATTTTTCTGTTTCCACAAAAAAGTTATAAGTGCCTTTTGTATTTCTCTTTGTTTACCTCTTTGTTGTTCGAAAAGAAATATAGTGACTGCGTACGCTCGACTCTAAGCAAAACAAAAGAGCAAATTGAAATTGTTTATTTTTCAAGTCATCAAAAACCCTAGCGTGCAGGAAACCTGAAAATGGAATGAATCACAGAAGCGGTAGGTGTCAAAATCGGTGCTTTTCCGAGCGGATAACCGATCTCGGTAACTGGACACCCTGAGCAATAATTTGGAACGTGGGCGGCTGAGTGATTAGTGGGGTCTTTTCAAAAGTTTAAAATAATTGATTTGTTTAACCTCGATTAACAAAAACATATGATGCTTTCGGAAACATAGGATGAATGTGCTTTTGTGCTATAATACCTATTTGTTTGAAGTTGCTATCAACATAAATTCTAAATACTAACTTAAGTATCAAAGCGGTAGTTTTTGTGTATAATATTCACCTTTCTAAACAAGACAACTTTTATTGGCGCAAACTACGCGAATGACATGGGGGCAACTTTGATTGTTGATGGAAGCTTCCGCGATCTTTATGTACGTTGTAGACTATTGGGAGAAAGTCACCTCAATAATGCGTTGATGCAATATCTTGTAACGTTTCGTTTCCTTGATTGTATGCAAATATACTTGAACTGAAAAGATGCTGAAATTGAACTGAGAACTTTGAATTGAATCCGGGTCTTGTTAAAATTATGTTCCTTAAATCACGTGCACTGAAGATCTAAACCTGTCATATTTACCGCGTAGATGCGTGTAGTGCTCCATTGAGGCCAAATCTTATAGAATTTCAACATTGAATAAAATTTGATAAAAAACGATTCTTTAGCGGTAATTTTGAAAACTCCTTTAATATATCTAAACATTCCTACCAGCAGCGAAGCCTGTGGCATATCGACATTTTTATAACAGCATTGTGACGCAAGTGACCTCAGTATTCCTTATTCCTTCGCTTGAATTCTTTTTATACATCAAGCATATTAACACAACGCTGTGCTTGACTTATACCGGAATGGGATTATGCACAACAAACAGTCTGAAGCTTGCAAAACATCAACAAAATACACGATGCTACTCGGCTTCATGCAATCGTAAAGGTCAACTACTTTGCGATATTCAAAACAGCATTCCAATTCCACATCAAAACTTAAAACTTCTTGCGTTTGATAGGCTTCTGGTTTCATACTTTTCTCCCATCAAAGAGTAAATTAGTTGTGGCCCAAATATTCATTTGTTCGCTCAAACTCGACCTTTTTCAATAATCCAAATAAACCCCTAAATATTAATTTTATAATCTTAAGGATTTTTGTTTTTTCTAATATTTGAACTTTTAATAATGTATTTCTCAATCAATCTATGATATTCTTTACTAGTTCGCACAGTTCAATCTCCTGAAATGAAAAGTATGGTAAGTATCAATATAAAAGGGCTAATATATCATGAGTGGGAATAATAAATAATTGAATTCGGCGTTTTTAAGGCTGCGACGCACGCGCAAATACTGAGTGACAAACATTTTGATGATCCCCTCACCGTCGAGACAAAGACTCGCGAATCAGGAAAAAATAGATCATATTTTTCAGTACTTGTTCTAATTGATAGACCAGTACCAACTATTTTACATGTCATAATACACGTGTTTAAGGAACGTGAAATCGATTGGTTGAGAGTCTACCTCGTGGGCGCAATGGCCTAGACCTAGAGGTTAACATGTTGGCATCGCAGGTTGAAAATCTCGGGTTCGAGTCCCAGCGAATCCGCCTCGTTAATTTATGTTCACCACTCAACTAAGGGTGTAAGCTAAGTCAAACTGGGAAGATCATATCAACAACTCTAACCCTGTCCGTCTATAAGTGGCTGCATGTCAGGGCCAGGGTGATCCACTTCATAAAATAGCTATAAATAAATAAATACCCCAAAATAAACATGTCAACAGGTTGCTAATCTGATACACTGTAGATTAAGTTTGTCGAAAATAAGCTTATTCAAAGGGTTCCATTAAATCCAACTTAGGGCTATTTGAATAATCCGTGATGTGAACATCTTCTTTTCTTTTGAGATATAAATGTTTTTTCCAAAGTTGCAAATAAAGATAGCCACTACCGAATATTTTACTATTTCGTATACATTCTGAAAAAATAATTTTAAATATTAAATATCAAATGCATTCTAAATTTATCGATTTTTGTAATAGAAAACAGCCTGAAATATTTATCTGCCAAAATCTTTGAAATATCCAAAAAGTCAAATTTCTTTATTTCGCTTTGCTGTTCAAATATTCGATTTGTTTTGGACACCCCTAGTTGCAAATTGTCACAGATAGCCAAAGCGTAAAACATACAATATTAAATCAGATATTTGACATGTTATTGTGAAGTAACTATTTGTAATGTTTATGTTTAATTAGAATTTGATATTTCTTTTGCATTTTGCACTAAGTGTTATTACCTTCAGAATCCACTGGTTTTTTCACAATTGGACATGTAATATTCATATTGCCAGGATCACTACTTGCCTATTCCCAGGTTTTGTGCCTGCGGTTGTTTACCGGCTCACAACTAGTTTTGTTGATTCGACTCATAAAATCACCCGGAACGACGATTTGACATTGTCAACACTTCAAAAAAGCGCGTACCGATATGTTGCTACGCTTGTGACGTCATTTATATTTTTCTGTATGTTGCAAAAAAGCTTAATCACACAAAATGAAAACAAAGATAGGGAGCAAGAGGCTGGGCAATATGATTCGGTGATTCGAAGCACGAATTATTCTAATTCGTCTTGGAACGTTCAAAGGAACAAAAAACTGTTAAATGAAGTGGAATTTTTATTTTTGAGGACAAAATGCAACCGATTTAGGTCAAATTTGACCAAAATAGATTCTATTTTGTCGTCAAAAATTAAGTATTTATACCCTTGGACATAGAATGTGAATAAAAAATACATTGCCTTTAAGTATGCTTATGCTAATATTAGTAATTCCTAATATTCGTTATTTATATTGAATTAGTGATTCGATCCGATTCGGAAAAATATTCGAATCAAATTCGAATTCTAGATGGTTCGGTTTTGCCCAATCTTATCGACGTATTTTGCTAAAAAACAATGCCATAAAACATCACACAGACAAATAGAAATAGATACAACAATGATTGAATTGGACTGTAAGAAAATGATAAAGGAAGCAAATGGGTTTAGATATACAATCTTGCAGAAAACTATAACATGCTGGTGTTTCATAGTTGAAATTAGTTTAGTTTTTACACACATGCATTACATTATTACATAATTGATGCGGCACATATATATGACGAATCTCAATAATTAGATGCGGTAGTTGGATTTGTTTCATTCGGTCCATCTGATTCGAAAACTCCCCATCATAACCCCAAACCAGATATTAACCTTAATGAATAAAATTCCCCAAACGCAGCAAAACCACGATTCTCTAATTAACCTAATTTTTATTCATGGTACCACCTAATTTAAAGGTGGAACTATGTTACCTAGTAACACTTTACCTTGTTTTGTGATAAATTCATTTTACATTACCTAGTTTAAGTAAAAAAACTAGATTGCCATCACTGTGCGTGATTTCGTATCAGTAACATTGCCGACCTTCCCTATTATTTCTGTTATGTACCAAACCCACCACTGGGCTGATAAGATCGTGTTGAAATTGTGGGGACAATGGACTTTTACTATGGTCAATTAAAATGCGGTGTCGAGGATACCTGAGTTGGAGATCGCATACATTTTTGTAAAGGGACCTACTTTTGCTGTATCTAACCATGGGAAGACTGTAAAAAGAGGAGAAAATTTTCTTGACTAATCAAAAATAGGACACTCGAAGTTCATTATCATAGTAAACAGTTTTATTCCTTCCATATTCTCGGAACGTTGTAATCACTTTTCACTAATAGCATAATAAGTTCCGGTTAATTTCGAAAGTATAGAAGGAAATGCTATTTGCAAAATTACGATTAAATGGCGTGTACTGGGCGTTTGAAATTCGCATGTGTTCTTGTGCGTAAAACACAGTGTATAATCGCATTTTGTATTTGAATTTAGTATAAATCAAAAAAATGTTGCCTTAGGCTGAAAGAAGTTGCTGGTGTTACAGGGAATAGTCCAGGGTAATTCATTCAAAAGGACTGACTATGAAAAACATACTCGAAAACCCGTAAATACAGCCAAGCTTACAGCTGGGACTATATTTCTCTATTCCCAAGCAATAAAACCGAACTATTGAACTTTTTCCTATTTCTCATTGTTTACTCCGAATCATGCAAAGGAATTGCCTCGCCCTCTTGTTGACCCAACGTTTTCAAACCTAACGTGCCAAACTACAATATCAGAAATTTTATATTTACGTGAAAAAAACTCATATTTATGAACTACATGGAAAAGCCAGGTAGTTTTACACAGCTCCTTAACATTTGCACAGCAGACATGAAGAGTAAATAACCACATGATGACTAAGCACAAATCTGTGGACGCCATGACAATTTTATTATAATATTATCAAATGAGCGATTAATATATCAAAATGATAGGTCAGAATTTGAAATACCTATTCCTTTTGCTGTTCATAAATTATTGGGATGTTGAACGTATAGCTAAACATTCGTACTAAATAATTCCTCGAAGGAGCTACGAAATTTTCCACATGGCCTAACAACCAGTGACAGAGTTATGTTTGATTTCGCCGCTGTTCATGCGTAAGGTATAGAAAATGCAAACTATTTTTTTATAGGCACTTCTTAGAGTGGATCACCCTGACCAAGGCCCTGTAACAGCGGTCACTTATAGACGGACAGGGTTACAATTGCTGGAAAGATATGATCTTTTCCTGTTCGGCTTAGCCTACCCAAGGTATTACACCCCGGGTTGAGTGGTGGGCATGGATAAGCGAGTCGGACTCGTCGGGACTCGGACCCGAGATCTTCAACCTGTGATGCCAACAAGCGCCAAGTGTTTTATCAAGTAATAACGATTAGAGCTATGCCGCTTGAAAATATATTGCCTCAACAAGAGTTAATGAAGGGGGGAGCGGCGAAGACGCGGTCTATCAGTGGCTCAGACTTGACAAAATCAAATGTCTGATTAGGGTAGTATGCAATTGAAATATTTCAACAAAAAATACAACTAGTTCTACGTTGCGGCAGAATACTAGAATCAGGAATAAATTCGATACGAAAACGTACCTGATTCTTGAGATTTGAATTCTGCTTTTCATTCGAATTCGACATTGGTTGACAGCAAAAATTGCATTGCGTCCAGATTTTAGCATATGTATTTCGAAAACTTTTTACCAATATATTAAGAAAGGCATTCATGGAAATTTAAAAATAAAAAAAGATTTCGAGAAGATTAAATTTGAAGTGAAAGGACTCGAGATTCTATTCAGGAAACAAATTTATTTGAAAGCAGCAAATAATGATTGAGTTTGACACCCTTTCTACTTATCACACGATGCCCAGTCCCTCCCCAGTTAATCATGATACTCTATATTAGTTATTTCTGAATGTGCTATGTTATACCAAGATAACCCATTTCTAAAAACGTCAATATAGTTATACGCATGGCACAAACTTACGCCATCTTTATCAATGGTCAAGCAAGAAAATTTCTAAAATTAGTCAAATCGCACATTTTAATCTTACAATCTGCTTGATTTCAATACTATTTTTAGAATGTGTTTAAAATTGAAATATTCCCCGAAAGATTTGCATTCCGGAGCAAATTAGACCAGAGATTGTAATGTTAATTCGAAAATCAAACAAACTGTTTAAATTCCAATTGTCTGAAAACTGGATTTTGCCACTATCTAATTTTTGTTCATAACAAAGGCGAATGGTGCGCTTGCGGATTAGCTTGCCAACAACGGCGTTGTGGTCTATCTAGGGTCGTGGGAAGCTTGACTGGCAACACAGAATTGGTGACCTTGAGTTGTGTGTAGAAATATTCATCTTAACTGCCGAAAAAAACAATTTGCTCGTAATATATATAAAGAATACTCCAATCGAAAAATGTTAGTCGACCTATCTTTTGTTAGGTGTGTGTCACTGATGGATCGCGCCGATCAGACGCGGCACATCTGTGGCGCATGCCTGACAAAATGGCATATGCGTATACTTCTTGATAATTTTGTCTCCAAGCATTGGTTGTGACCCGGTTGTGTGAACAAGACTGGGAACTTGCAGAAAGTATTTTAGAGGAAATTTATGTGTCTGAATGCAAATATTTGACCCAAGTTTTTTCGTTACTAATAGCTTGCAAATCTCTTGTGGCTGGTATCTCATGCTTTTAAAAATTATCATATATAATAATTTAAATTCCATATTATAGCTTTTGGACGTTTGGGCGTCCACGGATCTTTCCTTGACTACTTTCTCAACCCTGGCCGGTGATAAGATCAAAGAATCGTTTAACCTCCCCATTCTATTATAAATATATAAACAGTTATTATTTTATCGTATTTATATTTCAGCAGTTTATTTCAATAGAATATTATAATAGGTTTGTATCGATTAACCGACCAGCACAACAACATGTTACTACACTTCGATGTGACGTCATGATAAGGCGTCACAAATAAATAAATAAACTAACTTTATTATCAGTGGACAATAAACAAGTGTTGGAAAGGAAACTCAAAAATATATAAAACGCAGTCCGTGCGTAAATTTCGTTTTATTAAGCACCGCATATGGGTCTCTTTAAATGAGCGAAATACATACTTCGGTGGCTCGACGTCTGATGAGACAACGTATGTTTTGGACAACAAAAAATAGTATTGTGTCGTAAATGAGTGATGAGGTGGATGAGAAGATGGAAAGAGGAAAAAATTAACATCCGAATTGGCATTATAATTTCAATAATGTAAATGACCAAATGAGAATACTGAATCAACTTGGCTTGTTGTTTAAAGATGAAACCATAGGAATAATGACAAAAATAACCCCGACACCACAGCAATTGAGTGATTATTCAGAATCTAGTCGCAGATTCAGCGAAATGGGGGGTTGTTGTGATGCATCTCTCTTCCAGGTTTTTAAAAACCGGAAAAATTATAAAAAATGCCAGATTTATTTTTTAGATACAAATATTTCATGTTGATCACCTTAAATTGCTTCAAATATTCAAATCAAAATTTTATAACGAATTTGATGAGTTGAGCCTTTTTGAACGAATGTTGATTTTGATGAAATCATAAACGAATGATGATGATTGGTATCGATTTCATCTAAAACATCTGACACAAAAATGGCTATAATAGAATAATGTGAGAATCACAAAAAATTACCGTATTCGTAGGTATAATGCTTATAATATGAAACAATATTAAGAAAAACAAAGAAGAAGAATATTTAATAAAAGTGTAAGATTCGTAATTTCTCCTCTTGCAAAATAGCTGAATGAGCATAGAAACAATCGAAACTAGAACATTTGGTATTAGCCCATCGAAAACAATGAAGATATTGAACAATGTTTACGAAACGTTTTATTCATTGTGCGCTGGTGCAAGTTGCCGTTTTATTGGAATTATGGTAAATATAAAATATTAACAATAGAGCGATACATAAATTTATTATTATAATTTGTGACATTAAATTTTAGCATAGCGATCGTACAAAACAGCACTAATAATGTTAGATGGTCAGTTTTTCAAATGGGCCTTATGCATCCCCTGTCGGTACTAATCCGAGCAGGCCGAAGGACAAATCACCCAACCTTTCGCTAGAATCCACAAATATCATAAAAAGTGATATCTGAAGTGAAATTTTAAGTGAACATGTTTCATATATAAAATTCAGAACTTCTCAAAATTCAGCTTGATAAATGAGACTTATTTTTGAGTTCTTTGAATTCTTCATTAAACTATTGAGATGATGGAAAAATAATGTTTAAACTGTGTCCAATGCGGTAGCAAAACTGTGATATAATAATATATTATAAATAAAAGAAAAATATATCAGACAAATAATAAGGATAGCAGAAATAGAAAAATACCGTAAAAACTATTTGTTCGCATTCACGTTGGCGCAACGAGCAGTTCTCGACTGTTTTTTTTTTTTGACAATTTCAGTTTTTCGCCTCGATCACTTTGTTCCTTTCCCCGGATGGACCTTTCAATTTCTCTGGACTCCAAGCCATGTAATTGCTATCCAAAGAGCATTAACTTCTCAGTAATTCTTTATTTGTCGTTTTAGCTGCACACCGATACGTTGATATCCTGTGATGTCATTGGAGTAGAACATGACGTTAGAGCTGACGACACCGATGGTATGCTACTGATATCTGACGAATCGGACATGGATCCTTGACCTTGATCTGAAAAGTTGTTCACCTAAATGTAAGAGAAACAGTTGTGCTTACAATTTTTATTTAGTTTCTGTTGCCGATACGGTTTTTCGCAAGGTGGACTGAGGCACTCCTTTGTTCGATTTTTTTTCATGCCACCCACAGTGAAAATATTATTAAGCACTGAAGTGTATATTTCAAAGTAATAGCTTCTGTTATATATATCAAGTATGCATTCACCGCCATCCGACGTTGATATGAGCGATTTCGTGCATTTTGATACGCGTTTCATCTCTTTTCAAAGCGGCTGTATCGAAATACGATACTTCAGTAATCGGGTATTTAAGTAAATTTATTGAAAAGTCAGAACAAAATTTACCAAATTGTCACCAAAATTATGATGTTGCAGGAATAAAAAATATTATTTTTTTAATGGTTAATAAATGAAGAACTTATACACTTTCGTGGGAATCAGACATTCTATTGTAACACAATAGAGCTACCAAAATACGTTACAGGTATACACGCAACTTGATAACTCGAAAACGACCGCATGTAGTCATTCTAGATTTGAGACCGGATGCAATATCTTCGTAATAATTGTGTTGAATTTTTTCACTATTGCAACACTATTTTTTTGGTATACTGCCCAGTACCCATGTGCTGTGTCTGACCCACGTGGGTGGGAAGCTTGTGGTGGCGCGTTCGGTAAAATTTGCTCTGTCGGATACCAACTCCCGTAGGACAGCGATGAAACGTAGGTTAGATCATCGGCACATGCCCAACAAAGCGACTTAACCGAAGTTTATGACAAAATAAATTTTTATTATTTCCCATAAATCATGCATGGGGTGTCATTTGAGTCTACTGCAAGGGCTGATTGTTATACTGCTACTGAAAAATGTGTGCCTGAAATCTGAGAATTACATCTCTCATGATAAGTGAGTGACAAGCGAGGCGTCGATTTCTCTCATATATCACCGCGTAAAATCGGTAGGTACGCCTTAATTCGAGAACACGGAAATGTATTATGTGAACATAAATTATCGAAATCTCTATACGTATATCCATAACGTGTATTGGAAGTGTGTCCTGAACGAAAATAATTTGAGCTTTTTCAAGCAGTACAAGAATTGAATCGTTACCGCTGCAAAGGATGATACTAAAACACTGGCTCACCAATTGTTGAAAAGGTTGATCAATCTCGGTTTGTAGTGCAAAATCACTGAGTGCTTTCCAGGCTGGTTGTTGATAATTTCGTACTTCAACTGGTTTTGCATTCACGCCGTTGTCGTTTCTTACTGGTTCTGAAGCGACCATCGGTACACCGTGCATACCAGATAATCCGTGAACTCCATTTGACATGATCTGAGGAGAGAATGAAAGTTTTGTTTAATGTGTCAAATAAGTGACATTCAAAAGTAAACAATAAATCGATAAAAACAGAAACACCTATCGGAACTGAGTCTAGCAGGCTTCACTAATTTGCTATTAGCTGCAACTGCTTTATCGAAATCATCCATTATCATTAGTTCCTCTCAATTGTGAGAATGCTCAAGGACAATAGTGCGAGTGCTTTCAAGCCATTTCCCACTCAACAGCGAATCGTTGGTAGTATTATATCAAATGTGCACACAAATGGGATTTCCTTTTCCAAGCAAAAGCTTGAATATTGTACACATTGGGAGAAGTCAAATACTTCAAAATCGACCATTGGGGTCTCTGTGCAAAAGTCACCTTGGTCCCCCACAAATCAGTAACTAATCAGTAACATAACACTTTCCAACAATCAACACTAATGTATGCACAAATATCCAATATATAAAGCCACTATAAACATATACTCATTGAGTCAGTAAGAACAATTTCAAGTAGGATTAAGCGAATGTTGACTTATTTTGAAACCGTTTTTGTGTATTGAAGTTATTTCGTTGGGTGGTTGATCGCTGGGTCATTGCAATAGAGTTCTCGACAAGTTTTAATGGACGATAGATTAGGGATACTTCTGTAAAAATGAAGCCTTGCTTGTAGTTGAGAGGTATTTGCTTTGAAACAATTATGGAAGCATTTTGGAACATTTGGGACTTTTTTTCTATGCTTTGTTATCACAGTTGCGATAATACATATAAAATCTGCGCTAACACACGTAGTTTGCTTTACAACCGCCGAGTTGGTGCAGCAGGGCATTATTCAAATGATTAAAATTGTATTATTATGATGATTATATATTAGTATATTTTGTACTAATTGTGGTAATCGTTCACAAATCACAGCTATGGAAGCAAGTGTAATTTAGTATTTTTTAGTGTTCGGGAGATACAATTTGGTAGACACGAGCTTCTGGAATACTTCCACACAATATATTGCAACTGCTTCAGAAATGGTATGTTAGATCATAATGTTATATATCTCCTGTACTCCGTGTACTTACGGATCCGTTAGCACACCGTTAACACCATTTCAAGTTTGAGTAGCTATTTACTACCCTTGTTTTCCCAACGTTGCTACTTGCTGTTGCGATCATAATGCGAACGTAAATGGATAGAAAAAATGACTTTTGACCCAGGACGCTGCTCAAATTTACCGAACGTGCCGATTCTGTCTTTACGCGGACTCGTGTGTTGACGTAACAAATTCGCGCGAACGCGACCGCTGATTGACACTACACGCAACTTGGCACATGGCGCCTATCCGTGACATGTCAGAAGCAATGATATTTATTCCTATGACACAGAAAATATTCGTTTGTCGAGAGGTTGAATTAAAATTCTAAACATCGTTTTCGGACACCTTTCAGACAGTGTATTTCTGTGTTGCCTAAGGTGTGCCAAAAATTGACTCAAACGAATTGTACTGCCCATAATTATTCAATATTTTTATCAATATGTATCCATGAGGGAGAGGAATCCAACTGTGGACTCAAGTTTAAACATTCAAATTTTTTCTAACCCCAACACCACAATTATTATACATGTAATTTGCACCGCAAATTTCTGATCAAAACCCACATTTCACCATACATCAGGGTGAAATCGAATATCACAGTTGGCGAGTAAAAGCTTATATTTTGTCGAAAGTTAGTGTGAGATAAATCCGAAACTAACCAAAATCTCAAAAAATCCGAGTTTTCCTACATTTTAAGGCGTCCGTTTTTCGCTTTGTTAGTTCGAGCACTAATTACGTGAAAGCTAACTATATGAAGTTGTTTTAAGTATTCCAGTAAGCTAGTTCGGAGGGTATATTGTTTTGGAAAAAGAATGGACCAACGAAACGGTATTAACTGCTGAATAGGTGCAATTTCACGTTGTCGGTGGTTAAAAATGAGGTAAATAAAGTAACGCATAAATAATTGCAAGAAATTTTTATTTTTTAATCTTGTTCATAAATGGACCGCACCTTTGCAAGCCATACGTTAATGGCCCAGGTTCAACACAAAATGATTTATTTATTTTTATTTTTTTTATCGAGTTGGCCTTTGTTGATTCCCTCGCCGACTCATGCACGGATTGCGTGTCGCTCTTTTTACGCCATTACCTGATTAAATATGTGGACAGGGTCGATATTATCGAGCGTCCCTGCCATGGCCGATGAGAAAAAATCGGCGCTAAAAATCGGCCGAAACTGTTGATTGATTTTATGTTTGCCGTATATATCTCCCGTGAGGCACCTATTTTTGTTTTGTTTTTAAATAAACCAGAACGCCACTCTTATAAGCAGGAACAAGTAGTGGCATATAAAAAATAACCGAGTTTTCCAGTCAGAAATTTTATTTTGTCAAGTTTGGCCTCACCTTGGCGCGATCAGCAACCCACTTGACAAAATATGAGAGGCAGTACAATGAGCGTCTCAAACACCTTGCTCCAAATGTCACGTTAAACCTTCAAATTGGTATTTTTTTCCAAAGCTGTTTTTATTGATTTTTATTTGCACTTCTATTATTTGACTCATTTTGCTAATTATATATTGAAACAACAACAAAAAATTGTTTGGACGGTATTTTTCTGAATGGGATGCTAGAGCAATATCGGATACATGCAAAGGTGGTTGAAAATGGAATTTTTGTAGTGTTCATGCAAGAATATTTTACTCTTTTACTCAAAGTTACTTTTAATTTCCAACGACATATTAGATAGCCAACCAAGCCAACCTGATCTGAATCATCTGTTTTAAATAACTAAATTTATATGACAGAAATAAATTAAATATAGAAGCTATAGCGGGAACACTAATAGTGGAAGCTGAAGATATCGAAACCTCGTGACGATTTCCAACTCTTATCCCAAGTGTTCGGAGCTTAGGAGACTGATTTTAGCTAATCAAAATAGTTGATAGTGACGAAACCTTCCCGTAAAGCGCATTTAAAAACAGTTATTAGGAAAAAATCCGAAAACTTTTGACTCCCAAAACGACCATTATATCTTTAAAATGCTTCTTCAAAAATTTACTTAGGATAACTCCTGCTCGAAAACGATTTGTTCTACCCAAACAAAATGCGACACAGTCCACTGGGATCCACAGTACCACACTAAAAAATATTTTTATTATTATTTGGATAAATTTGAAGGCAGCCACTCGCATACTATTATTTATTCCCCACACTAACATTTTAAAATGGCGAACCCCGTCATATAGTGTAAGGAAATAACCGCGTAGCAAAGCCATAGTTTTTTTTTAGCTTAAAGTATCTGAAACCTTCCATGCGGATTGGTTGCCTATTTAATCTGAATGGATATCAAAATGTGGATTGATTCCGATTAATAATTTTATTTATTGTTCCTTAAAACTGCCAATATCTATTTGACTAATTATTAGGATGTATTGCTAGAAAATGAATATATTTGCAAGGTATATATTTTTTGAAGCAACGGCAAATAGCAATGTAGATTATATATTTTAAAATTTATACACACGACTTCTATTATTGTCCAAAGTTGTAAATGTTTAACCATTTAGAATGAGTGGAAAACCAATATATGGCAAGATATTTTTGTGCAAACATCTTTTATTAAATATAAGTCGGCCACGGTTGGATCGAGCCTCCTGGGAGCAATTCACCCATTGCTCATGCTTGGTAATTACAATTGTTTATTAGAAAACGCTAAATGTTTTATTTCCGTTCGTGTATCAAGTATGACCCATCGAGGGGATAGCACTTTGATCTTCGGGCCATCTATGAAAAGCACAGTTTTTAAAAAGGTGAATGACAATGTGCTTAGCATGAATCAGAGGAATACAATTTCCAATTTTGCTTAAGGTTTATGAAACATCATCTTTGAATGAATTAGATATCGAGTAGGTATTATCGCAACTCTGGCCACGTGATTATATTTTTAGCGGGACCAAATATTGTCATGCTCGACAAATCAGCTTAACATCGACAAGAACATAAATCTGAGGCGCGGTATAGGAGTTGTTTGAAAAAGGCGTTATAGTAGTTATAAATCTATTTTATATATATTTCAATGTGTAGTTAAATAGGCTATGCGTTTATATGAAGTCGATAATTCATCATAATGTGGACTGTTAGCAAACGGCTGTTTTATCAAAGAAGAGGAAATGGGATAAAGCAGTTGGAATTTCTGACTTCTCTAATCATTTGAAACAGAAAAAAGACACGATTCGACTCAGGCAAATGAATTCCAAAAAATCTGGCATCGGGGTGAATGTTTGGCACCAGTCTGCGCGGCTAATACAGTTGCTAAATTTTATGATGATTCAACATGATGCGAAGATAGCAGTTAAAAAACATTCCCCGTGAATTGTAGAAAACGTGAGATACATTCATATCATTTTATCCCAATGTGAATTCCCGATCTATTGTTAAGTATAGGTCGCGTCGGTGAGACGCGGTCAATCTTTGGCACGCGCTTGACGAAATAAAATTTTTGATTAGGTTGTTGATGATTTGGTAGCTTACAGAACAACGCTGTGAGTCTAGGCTATTTAGGCTTATTGCCAACCAGGCAACGGTGCGTTTTATTGACACGAGGCGACGGAGTTTATCATAAAATATGCATGACAATCCTTATCTGTAGGCATAAAGCGGGCTAGCTTCACGCACGGCTGATTGGGTTTTGGACCACTGACGAGACGCGGTGCGGTAATAAATAGTAACAGTATTATTTTTGAATTATTCAACTAATTATAAAAACAATATTATTGTCAGCTGGTAAAAAATGTATTTATCTATCTATTTTCGGTCACATACATCGTAGTAACGATGTACTTCATAAAGCTCTTTGATCTGAGGTGACCCAGTCGGAACTATTTTATGAGTTATGTTTTGTTAAGCACAGGTCGCTGATGGATCGCGCAGACAAGGCAGGTCTGTGTTTATCGCAATTGACCTCATCAAAAATATTTTAATCCTCGTAAATGTGAGGGAATAGATTTCTACCACGCGTAATCCCGTGATATGATAATACAAAAATCGAAGTTCACCGTTCATCATAATCAGAATTTATTTTGACCAATTATGAGCAACAAATGGTCACCGCCTTGCCATTCGTTTCATCATTGACGAAATTTTGCAAAAAAGAGAGGTGAAAACGCACGTCAAAAATATATTTTATTTCTGATTTGGCTATGCTACTACCGGACAAATTGGATTGTCAACCACTCATGCATTGAATACACGACGATACAGACCAAATAAGAACCGTCGCAATGAAAATAGCAAAATTATGAATAATTAAATTATTTGCTGGGGTGCGCGGAGGTTTATGAATTTTACATCAATTTTGATCGGCTCGACCAGCGGTTAAATAAATCCAACCTAAATTTAATGGTTATAAACCCCCGCTTTGTGTGTTTACGTTATATTAAACTTTTACGTTAGCTAGAACTATCGATTTATTAAAAAAATTTCAATTTGTCAAAACAATTTTTTTAAATCTTTGTCCTTACTTTTTTATTAATCCAATTTTTTTTATAAATAATCTCATCACACATTTCTTCGAAAAAAACGTACGTACCTGGTCGCCATCTTGATGCTGGTGTGGGTTTTGATGTTGATCTTGCATCTGTTTCATAGCAATCGCTCGTTTTTTATCTTTGCATCTTTTATTTTGAAACCAAACTCGTATTACGCGAGGTGAAAGTCCTGTCATTTCAACTAATTGTTCTTTCATGAGCGCGTCTGGTCTTGGATTCGCCGCATAACACGTGCGTAGTGTGTGAAGCTGTTTCTCGTTTAAAACAGTCCTGACTCTCGTCGTTTTAGGATCTTTATGTGAACGCCTTCCTCCCGCTGATGAACCTCCTGATGATGCAGAACTTCCGCCGGGAGTCCCGTTACCTATGTGTCCTGGCGGAACGACTCCGCCCATAACTGGGCTCAATACACCACCATTTTGCATGCCCATGGGTGATAATCCTGGTGTCATATGGGGATCTCCCTGAAGTCCTATAAAATGAAAATTTATTTTTATCATTTGGAAATTAACGGATATAACTATACTTCGAAACAATGCAAAATACTTCGATAGCGACACCAAAACAATGGGTCCTGGGTTATATCACACGCTTGCAAGTAAATATTGATTCACTCTTTCACTTTTTACTAAAGCTATATTTGCCACAGCGCTAATTTTCTGAAATTATATTTTAAAATAGATCCTTCAACAATTTTACTCAGCCGTTAATTTGCTTTCGAGCTTTATTGTTATTTTAGCCTGAGCTTAAGTATCCCAATGGCCTTATCTGATGCTGACATATGGTGCTCGATGATGTTTTATTAATATTGTTGTCACCTAGCCCCGTCCCCGTTTCATTTGATTGACGCAATGTCACAACCCCATTGGTGACGTGACCTTGTCTTTGTGGGAAGCAGTGAAGTTTACATAGTTTCCAGATAGATTTTTAACCTGGGGAAAAGATAATATTGTGCAAAATGTAACTAGGCTCAGAAAAGGCCAGATTACTCGATTTCGTCCGAAGAGATCGGAATCGCATGAAGTATGTGACTTGGTTCGAATTTGATAGATGACGGATGAGAATAAACTGTGATTGGCTCTGCACGTGCGGGAATAGGAAAGCGTCAGAAATGAGAATTTAGTAACAGGAAATATCCCGGATATTCTCTTAATTACGACAGAAATGCTAGATAATGAGTTGCGGTTTCAAGCTAACACGCTTTACTAAATAACTTTCCAATATAATACGCATGGGGAAAACGTACCTAACATGTCAGTATGAAGCACTGATCTTTCAACATGATCCGCTTTACAAAAGAGTCCCTCTTCTCCCAACGCAAATTCGTCTCCAGGGATGAGTTGTCTGTTGCAGGCGATACACCTGAAGCATTCTATGTGATAAATCTTGTTTCTGGCTCGCATTACGAAATCGTTCTTTGTGAATCCCAAGCCGCACTTGTTACATTTTGTTCCGAATAACCTGAAATGCATATATTTTGAGGAAATTGAGCATTTTTTTTATATGCAAACATATTTCAAAATTCAGAGCGTTAGCAAGCTGTTGAATAGAGGATTGACCGAACAACCTAAAATTAACATCGAAGTGTTAATAGAATATATTGGACTATGAGAATAGACAACTGAAAGTCTAATTTACATATTTAAATGATGTATTTTTCTTACATTTCTGTAATCAAAAATTCACATCTCGCGTTCGAGCAACGCAAACTTAATAAAGAAAGATAAAGACGAATAAAAAATAAATAAACGTCATTTCTCATTAGAAATTCCAACTTGTTCTGGTCGAAGGTCGGATGTGATGATATTAGACACGGTACAGTATCTCGGTCCATTCAATAATTGAAGAGTTTATTAACATAACGTAGATCAAGCATGTTATATGTTTAAATATTACATACAGCGTCGTGATTTTTTCGACCCAATTATGGAAAAAATATTGTGTAAATATCCCAAGATGGTTTAAGAAAATGCTATGTTCATAGCGTGTGTAGTTTTTTGGTTGGGTGTATCTTTTTGTTGGCAGTGAAGTTACATAGACAAAGTGTTGTTATTTATTTTTGCATCGTAATATTTAAAATAATTAGATTTCATTTTAAAACGAGCACAGAACATAAATTTTACAGCATCCCGTATGTATGTTTCTAACACAACTTTTTCACACTCCGCTCCGATTAACTGAAAATTGTCCAAAGTTGACCGAATTTCAATTAATAGAGAAAATTGTAATAACGCGATTCAAAAATGAATGTGTGAAAAACACTCATTTCCAACAAACCAAAGAGACAATGACAAACTTTTGTTACGTTTTCATAACCTCGAGAAAATTTGAGGAGATTATGTTTACATCCGATTGTCGACATGGTTTTTATATCTGTAACATTTCACCATCAAAAAACTCGATCAATTTGCCGACGTTAGGTCAACACCCTTCCTCCACATATAGTATTTTCATAATAAGTTTAACCGCAGATAATCAAATTAGTGTATTCATCGAAACGTGCCAAAAATAATGTTCGTTATTCGAATTCATTAATTAGTATAGCACATTATATAAATAGCTACAGTATATATTAATGTAGCTAGGTTCTTTCAATGCGGAACGGTTTCGCTTCCGTTTCAATGAGAGCGTTCGTCCTCCAATTTGATTCAGATTTTTCACGCCCTAATTAGAGGCTTTGAGTTGGATTTGTATAAGATAATGTAATTATCTTTTTGTACAAACAATATAATCCCGCTAGCATTGAATTTTGGGTATGAAAATTGCAGCGAAAAGACCAGTGTCAATACGTACGTTCATAAGGTTCTTGAGTTGGCATAACATAGACCATAGGAGTTTATTGTTCAAGGGCATTGTTGCGTATTAGCGGAACACACGCCAAATAACGACAATCTCCTAGACTCCACATTACCGAGATGTAGATAGAATAAGTATTGCCGACATTTTTGATCACGGAATGTATAAGGTTGATGCTCGCTCGCTGACGCTCCGCCTGCACACATAACATTTCCCTGGGTAGTTTGCATAAAGTGGACGTGGTTGGCTCCTTTCACTTGCTGTTTTCAACCTTGCTTTGAGTAAATTTCCCTTTTTTAGAAAATGGATAAACTACTTCCCACGTGATCTTGACAAAAAAAAACATCTCGATATATTCGATAGCATTTCATATACCCTGATTTGTTGAACTTGAGTCACTGATGGCTTGCGGTGTAGAAGCGCGTTTCTTTCGTTGTTGGTGTTCGGGAATATACTTCGAGTTGGGAATGTAAGCTAAGAATGCACATCTCAGAATTTGATAACTTCGTTCTATTGTCGCGGATATTCAACAAGCGCAGGTAATGTATCGTTACTACTTTTAGTATGGGATTGAGACTGCGCAAAATAGCGTGTCCTCACTTTCACTATTTTAAAATAATAATTGTGAATAGGGACATTTAAACAAATTGTAAACTGTACAGATGAAAGTTTACGCAATCTTCTTTTATTTCCATTGGATGTAAAATTTTGAAAATGTCATATGATTCAAAGATTCAAATAAGGGATCGACTTTCGACCCTTACGTGTGCAATCGTAATGAACTGAATTATTAAAACCCAATTTCCAGTACATGTCACAAGACATGATTCTGAGTCACATTCAATCAATCTCAGTGATAACCCTTTGTGTTATCCAGAATAAAGAAATGGAAGACGATTCATTATGAGTTTGACCGGTTCTAGATTCGTAGAAAAAATAATAAATATCAGAGCTAATTTAGAATCCATAGAATATCGGATTGAACTGGGAAATATATAGGTGTATTTCGTGCTATCTGAATAATTATATATTTTTATTTAAAATTAGAAAAATGTATAGAATATATAAATCTGTATGAATCATGCCTTCCATGGCATAAGAAAATGAATGCCACCATCTGGTACGGATAGATCAAACTGCTTCTGAAATTGAAATACAAACTTCTAGAAACCACTTCCAGAACATTTTATACTGTTTTTATATCATGCCTAAAGTTTTCACAACTTTGCTAAATATAGATGTTAAGGTGCACACTAATATCCATTTAATCAAGTACCGTAAATTAAATCGTTTATTTTGGACGTATACCTGAAAGACCAATACATATACCTAATCTACTTGACTTAGGTTTTAGGAATCAAAAAATTTAGATGATTTTCAGATACGACTTTAAGATGATTATCAATGAATTACTTGCATGACTGACTCATTAGTTTTATGTGTAATCCTATGTGATTAATATCAATATATATATATATATATATATACATATTTCGTGTATCTTGATATGTGCATCTTCGCAACTTAAAGTCGAGCGGCATGTGCTAATTATTAGTACATGTATCACTTATATTATTATCTCATACAAGGTAAAGTAGACTAAACATTGCCAGATGTTGAATTTTAAATTCCTCGGTAGTCAAAATTTTCCCGTTTCACAAAACACGGCCAACACCGCATACCATAACGTAGATTATAAAAATCGAGGATTTTTTTTCGTTATCACAAATCACTATTAGCACGGCTGGAAGCGATATTTAAAAGGAACTAACGACCACTACTAATATGGCAAAGTGCTGCATACGTGCAATGTAAAACCAACAACAGCACTCGAAGCGAATATTTATGAGAAAATGTCGTTTTATGTTGAATTCAAGTTCTTATGCCCCGTCGAACGGCGTCCATCGCTGGCGCAGGCTTAAAAAAACAAGCAACGTTCTAACTGGGATTATACCCAGCCCCGGTTTTAATATCATTCACTAAAAGTAGATCGGCAGATGTCGCATTCGCGCGCAACTTGCAGAGAAAATTTCAAAGTAAAGTCTGGTCATTTTAACAGATATTAGCTCATTTAGAGATGGTTTGTTATAATATCTACAATATTACTGATAGACGCCATAAAAGCGCGGTGGCGCAGTACATGTGTGGTTCATACTTTCGATAGGACACTATAATCTTTCTCATTGCATATTGGTCGTAACGTACTTCAAATTTTATCTGTTAACCGTTTAACGGAACATACAAGTACAGATTAGTAATCACCATATCACTGTACTGCGTTCCATATTCGGCAATGCAATGCCTTAATACTCCAATAAAACATACTTCGACAATGAAAGGGGTGCGAGGCATAAACATAAGTGGTATTTGGTAAATGCTTTTTGACGCCTAAAGGCTAACTGGATACCATAATTTATAACAAAAAAAGCTTGTTGCCACCCATTTGAGCAAATAACTTCAAGTTCAGCGTTGAATTCCTACGACTAATTTTCACGCTATGTGTTTGTTTTCATCGTTATAGTTAACGTCAGAAGGCTTAAATGCAATTTATTTCTTATCCAATGTTGTTCCAATTATGTTACTTGATATTTTGCGGACGATCTTTAACGCTACTGCGATAAATATGATATTACCTTGTTCGTTAGATACGTCTGCGCCACCCACGGGTAAAACTGGCTGGCGTCCGAGACTTGTGTAAAACTCATTAGCACGATTAGGCATATGAATGTACATCAAAGCATACCCAGGACTATACCATTGTACCTACTGGTCTATCGGGACATGCTCAAACGACGGAACATCAAAACGGATCGGCTTGAATGCTTTGACAACAGTTCAATATGTGATGCAATTATTCAATATTAAGCGAATGAAACATTAGCCCTGGCTTACTATTTTTATTGATATATTTTGTTCAGTCGGATATTAGCTGGGATCCATGGTTGGCACTCACTCCTTTTTTTTTAAAGTATGAAGCACAAACGTAAACATCTTCTATAGTGAACTGACTTCCCCAGACATCGCGTTAACGCCACGTGATACCATTAAAGATCAACATAACGGTATTTGGACGCGATGAAGATGCCTCACTTATGGAACTGTATGAAGTTAGAAGTCTCACAATCAGATATCAAATAACGCGTTATGCGATAAGTAACTTGCTTTGGTTATATTTTATGTGGAAAAACTCAATTTTTTCCTTAAATCTTATCAACAAATAGCAGTGTTTTTTCCCACTATATATAGCATACGGGAAAATTTTGTTCAAAATATGACTTCAAAGATGTTTCTCCAAAACGCGACTATTGGAATCCAAAATCAATAGTCTTCATATGCTCTGACGATTTACTTTCTTGAAGTCAAAATTTTGCAAAATTGTGGTGTGGCCTCCTCCCTCGGGACTCGAGGAAACATGAAATCTCTACGTTGCGAGATCAGGTCGGACCCTTATTTTGTGCAATATTCTGATATAATTTGTGTACCTTGAAGAATTTCCCAAACATGTACAATTTTGTTTATTTATATAGTGCAGCAACATAGCCAACAATCTCGCGTCTGCTTACTCAATTCAATAACAAATTCTTGTGGCAAATTGCAACATTGAGCAAGTAATCGAAATATCAGATAAACCTATTATATTACGGAAGTGGTTCTGACTCTTCATAAAATTTTTGTATAAATATTCTGATCGAAATCGCACATTAATTTAGGTAAACTGTTTGCCATAACTAAAGCAAGCAACAGTGACTGATGCTCGTGAGAATGTCCTCAATAAACTGTATATTAACTCAAGCCCCATCGCTTTACACTCATCGGATTTTATCAAATTTCTAATATTTCGTTCAAAGTAATATTTTACTAATATTAGGTATTTTTGTGTACGTGAAACCCATACCGCCAAATATGTAGGGATATTATCTACGGCAGTACAATCCATGTTTAAAATTAAAAGGAGAAACCTTTCTATTATTATTAGCATGTTGGTTGTGGTGAGCGGCCGTCGCTTTCATCAAATTCTCGGGATAAAACATGAAAATTAATTAAAACTTGGCGGGTAAGTCTTGTTCGTCAAAGCGTTCCGCGTTTCCCGCTTTCCCTCGGGACGCAGTGCGAGGTCTTTGGCGTTATGAATAATTTTAAACGGTTATAATGGCGATAATTGACGAACTTCTATGATGATAATGAAAACATTGCATTTGTGAACTATGAGTTTAGCGATTAGTATTGAAGGCACATCAATGCTTGTTTCCAAAATATTTTTTTCACCGAGACTGGGGAATGTGCTATCTCATTACATAACCCGCGCTATACAATCCGGTGATGAACATTAGGAATGTATATCCTGATGTCCAGCAAACGCTTACATTACTTGATGGTCAATAGAGCCTCTGCTAGTCGCACTAGGGATAATTATTGTTTTACTTTGTTCCGTATGTGCGAAAATTACGTCTTTTTACGAATATTTTTCAAATGAAAGGCACTATAGACCCATCTTTTATCACGATTACAGTAACGTCAGGAGTCCGAGAGAAAATACTCTTGACCCGGCTTCTCTCGTTTAGTTACTATCCAGAACCGAGTTGGTCAAAAAAGACTGAGCGAGTCAGGATGATTGTTAATCATTCTGGGTTATTATTTCATTCCTTTTTTATACATTACTCTTCTTAGCATTAATATAAAATTTGACTAAAAGGAAGCGGAAAAAAATGGTAAATATAGTTTATCATACGGGTTCAGGGGAAATACCCCTCTTCGTTACACTAGCTCTTCGTCATACAAGTGGCCTGAGTCGCTCGGTTCCTCTTACACATTGCTTCCGGCCATATTTAGAGTAAATTATATTTAAAAAGGCTCACATCAATAAAACTTTTTCAGCAGATCAACACATATTAACAAATAAGAAATAAACCAACTTAAGCGCAATCGGAGCAAGCTGCAACCCTACTTTTTTACTTTATCAATCATCGCTAGAAGTATTGTTCATCAACCTTACAGTTGACGTAAAATGTTCCTAAACGCCAGTCGTGCTAAAGAACGTTCCCAGGAGAAAATCCTAACCCGGAAGTCCAGTAGTATAAGGTGAATGATACAGGATGAATCGATCAACAGGATTCTCGTTCAAGTATCTACCACACTTCACAAAATACCATGCACCTTCCGACTTGATGACAACCGACACATGCAATGAAATCCAGCCTAGACGGCGCCGTTGTATCTGGTTCGAATGCGGGTGTAGGGATTAGTAAGAATTAATGGGCGATGAATGATTGGTTTTGGCCTTGCATGTTTGAAGCTGCCACCCAAAGTGATGACCTACATCGTCAAAAATTTCATAGTTCAGAACAGTGTGCACTAGTATTTCATAGAAATAATGATATTTATGATGTGGATTCTGTTGGCAGTGATTCTAACGCACATGCCATGCCAGATTATCCTGTCAGCGATACGTTGTCCAATGAATAGAAGTATAAGATATGGTGAAGGTGCCATGCAACAATAATTTACAAATAAAAGCTTCAAGAATTAACTTGGCCAGTTCGTATTCACTAGCTATTAGAAATCGACAACTTAAAAAATGATTTGTCGAGAAGTACTTGTTTAAACTATATTTGTTTGATTATGCAAATAAAAGTTTATCCGAAGTCGATGCCGAATTTCAATATTGTTCATTTATCAATGGGCATATGATCAATATTATCAACTAATGTATTTTCAAAAATGACAGGTACCTGTTAAACCGTGACATTCAGGTAATCGATTGATTTTGATAATATTTATTTACATTTAAAATAGCATTCAACTCGTGTAACTCGCCAATTAAGCTCGTTGATGGTCAAATAATCGATAACACGTGTAATAGGAAATCAATGGCATGTTCTCAAGAAATACAATAATGAGCGCATAGTTCCGTCACTCAAGTTACGGTTGCATGCACCGAATATTTTTTGTGACTTACGGCCGAATCTACAATTTTGTGTCTTCGAAATCCTTCATCGTGTAACTCATTCCGGAATAAAAATGGTTTGATTTAAGATTTTAAGTTTCCAGAAAATGGTACGTTTGTGAATTTGCTTGCCAGAACAAATACTTATGATTGTGTTTAAAAATTGACAAACAAATGATGTCGTACTATTTTTCAGAGGAGTGGATGCTCGGAAACATCTTCGTTCATTTTCTTTTATCATCCAATCACGTAGATGTTTTCAGTTGTGCCATTTAAACAATGGCAAATCAAACAAAACATAAATTTGACTGAAATGGGCCACAAAGTACAACAACTTTCAAACCGCTTGTAAAAAAGGTTACCGCCAGATCAAATCCCGCTCATCTTTTCACAAGTTCAATGACGCATTGGGGGTTCAGGAGACCACACAATGGGCTGTCATCACCTAACGATGGCGCCGATTCTTTATGATACAACGTAATGTCAAGATAGCGATATTACTAAAATTTCACAGAAAGTTAAAATTTTCGTCGGGCATCTTTACATTATTATGCTTCGACCAATGTTTGAAATACCATTCATTCAGTGCACGTAATATTTACTGCTGACAATTCTTGATATTCGAGATATTTGCTGTGCGCTCTCAGGAAGGCCGAAAGCAATGCCTAAAAGGAGCGAACTAACGGCCACTTGAATGTCAAAAAAGCAACTACCATATAAAGTGCCAGCAACTGCTCTCTATGCGGAAAACATCCCTTACATAACCAAACCACCATGGTCAAGTGCCTTGGGTGGTATCTGGCCTGTGTGCCGCTGTGTTTCTATAAGCTTGTCCGTAATGAGTTTTCGCTAAGATGGACAACGTGATGCAACGGCGTATAAAAGTGTCTACTTTATATGAAAAAATCAACTTCACACCACCCTGTCACCAATATTCAAAGTTTTTAATAGCCAATTTTTCAAAATCTAAATTATGACGTCAACGATTTGTGATGGGGAAATTTGATTGTTTGCAAGCAAGGTCAAGCGAATGTTGTTGTTCATTAAAAATTCAAGTTTATCCGGTAGTCATATCGATCGCATTGTAAACAATCCCAAGCCAGAGAGCTTACAATTGATCGGGCTCGATCGGACGTAGCATTATAGTGAAAAATATGAAATGGCAGGAGTATCAAGAGCCCGTCCCAGGCCATGTTTGTTCTTGTTTTGATTGGAAAACATTTTGAGCCGGCACAAGCCGTCATATTATCGTTTAACGTCATTTTCTTAGATGAGCAGCGCCAAACGCTCATCGGTGTAAAGACCGGTTTGCCTGAAGATGGGATTCGATATCGGCTGTAGACGGGTAGAGGACGAGAGGGGATCAACAGCTGTACAGTGCACACGGTCGCAGGATATTCCGTGGGGAAATGCGGCCCTCATAAATAATCCATTTCGTTTTGGTGAAGAAAGTGTATGTTTATGCTTCCCGTCAAGCAGGGGATTTAGGATGAGAGTATACAACATTGCCCATCCCAAGCAATACCAATAAACCTCATTCGGATTCGGCAGTCCATAACAATGAGAGAATACAATTTATTATGTTGATATAATTGTTCTAAGTAATATATATATCAGTTTTCTACAAAACATTACGTTTACATTTTCAAACCCGTTTAAAATTAACCATACAAAAACAAATATATTAAAATATGTTTTTTTTTTCTTTCAGAATGCAGATGCGAAACAGAACACCGTCACAAAATAATCCAGCTTAGAAATTTAAGAACGAAGAAGCTTGTTTCCCACCTTTGATGGGACTATGACCTGGGGCATTCATCCCAGGGTTCCCAAATGCACCCGTTTAACATTTATTCATTCTAAGAAACAAATCTGGCAGATTTTGAAAGTTACTATGCTTAGTGCTCAATTAATGTTACAGGACGTTGGCGTAGGGTTGACGAAATTTTTGTATGATGGGAGATTTTAGATAAGATAAAGGCGTGAAATGAACATGATAAGCCAAATATTTCTGTTTATATTGAGTTGTGATTTTATCAACTTCAGAGATGCCTAAATTTAAAAATGCACCATGAATATCTTCATAAATAAAGAATATTACATATTATACAGCTGCATGTTTTGTATCGTGTGAAATTTAGTATTATTGTCTTAACGAAGTTTACTGCACGCCGTGAATATGACGCGAATTTCTCAAATAAATCTTCTAAGTTACACCCACGGTAATACAACCAGAAAATACCAAGCTCTGTAAAACATTATTACAGCGACCATCAAACTCTATACAAAATGGTTGAGTATTTTTGGTTAGCAGGCAAAATCTCTACTGATTACAGACAACAGTTTTACATATAAATAAAAGATAAATATGCTACAAATAGGTTAGATAGAAGTCGGGGATGGCCACGCCTTCAGAAATGTCAAAATGAATAACTTGTAATCCTCTCTGCAAGTTGACAATGTTCGTGCGATTAAAGCATGAAAACAAAGACAAAATATTCGATATCATAATTACACAACCACATCTGTAAACATTGCTGCCTTCAAACAGGAGAAATGATCAAAAATTTGAACTAAGATTGTATAAAATATGCCAATCAGAAATTTAATTTTGTCAAGCATAAGCCACCCATACTCAACAAGAGACGTCTTGACTACATTTTTTTGACTGGGATTATTTATTCAATTCTAAATTATAATAAACCACGCTCACTTTTATATTAGACTTGGTTCCTAGTCGGAAAGATTTTATCACTTTATGATTTGTTAAGATAGGACCATGAAAAGACATATATGGCTCATGCCTGACAAAAATAGTTTCCTGTTTGCACAGGCTAGCATCGGCATCCCCCACATTACTTGAGGTTCATAGAAAATTATGTTAACCCCTATCAGAAAATTGTTACAAAGGCATCTTTTGTTGAGTATGGGTCACTGATGGATCGCGTCGATGTGACGCGGTCCATCTGTGACTCAAACTCAACAAAAATGAAACTTCCTTTGGGTGGGTGTTGGTGTGAATACCGAGGCACAGTTGAAAACGAGTGCAAGGTAGGGAAGGTTTTATTCATGAATTTGCTCACAATTAGTCATCCACCATCTTAAGAAGATATAGCGAGATAGCGGCAAAATATTAAATGAGATAACGCAGAAAACACGAAAAACGCCATGTAACTCTGTCTTTGATCCAGCTAAAGTGTCGAGCTCACCAAAAGCCCTGAGAGACTATATATACAAACAAATTAAATTTTTACACTTTTTTTTCTCAAAATGATTTGTTTGAAGTGGATTAGTACTTTTTATCATTTTGAGAAGCAATCATGTCAATCGGAAGCTTTTTTATTACTAATATTTTTCACAATACGGAAAAATGTATGAGCGATTGCACGGCTTAATAATTAAATTTTATTTTATATTATAGCTCAGATAACACTTGCTATTCCAATCGTTTTGTTGAAATTACTGTATTGCTAACGTTGCTAGGCGGGAAGTAAAACAAGTTCATTTGTAACACTGCGCATAGGACAGACATACATAACGATATGCAGTTCGATACAGAATCGTTGTTTTGTCGACCTGTGCCATTAGCGCGCTTCGACGACGCCGTTACAAATATTAAAGCAAAACATTTTTACTGATTGGAAGAAGATCGACATTGAAGGCTATTTTGTTTAAATGTACAGTTGTTGCTTGACGTTTATTATTTATTGTGAGGGTAAAAAGGCATCAGTCGTTAGTAAATTATATTGATTACAGAGGTAATTAATTAAAGGAAGAAAAAGAAATCTCCAACTCAAAGCTTGCTTATTACGGCGATTACCGACTAATACCGTGACCACAGCGGAAAATGCGGGAAAAACTTTCCTACTCGGCTAAAAATCACTCATTGCATGAATATGCAAACGTTTCGATCAATAATCAATTTGTATTTCCTTAATTACTATTCCATTTCAGTTATGTCAAAATTTGGTAACAATATGTTGTAAAACTTTCTACTGAAAATCGTAATCTTTTCCTACTTAGAAGCTAATCGCCCGGACATATGTTAATGCGGGCTAATCCGCAGCCTTACTATAGCTCAGTTGACCATATGCTTTACGCTCGGACAGGCTGTAAGTTTTTTATGCCTGCGGTCGATAATGTCCATCGATTTTGCTTTGAGCATGAGCATTGAATACGCACCCACGCGACCTTCCCCAAATCATGCAATACTAGGGAGCCGATGAAAATTTAAACTCGAAAAGGATGGAATACTGGCCGTAATGTCGAGTGTATACGAAAGCATAGCATAACCAAAGAATAATCTGTAAACTAGCACAGTGACCTGCGTTTGGTTAATGTAAGATACTACCAAATACAACGAAATTCTCGTTGCAAGTTCTTATCGGAAGTATTCCATATTGCCGATTAATAGTTTTTTTTCCTTCTAGAAAAAACAGGAAATCACTATATATATATATATATATATATAACAAATCTTACACTGTAAAGATGAACATAAGTTGCCAAAATTGGCTGCATATGCTCAAAAAGCAAAAATTTCCTTCATATGACAGATCTAATAAAATTTTAAAAATGAGGTTCAATTTCGAATATATTTTAATTTAAATTTTTTAACTTTTTAACACCCCCAGCTAAAGTTCCGAGTGGTCCATCTATTGCAGCATTTTACTTTAAAAAAACCCGTTTTATTTTGTTCATCTTTATCGATCGAATTCGCCGTCGAAACTTTTTAAATGCCGTCTCATAATTCAAGTTAATCCCCAACCACGCGACAAGACGGAAATGTTTTCCCCTTTCACCCCGATAAATCCTTATATTTACATTATATCTTGCCCTCCACGATTTAGAATTTGTTTTCAAATTTATACAACTTTTTCAACCCTTATAAAATCGCATCTTTTACAGCGAAAAAAAATAATAAATCTTTCGTGTTATATTTGTGCGAATACGATCCTTTACTGCAAGAAGCCTCCGAGTCTAGCTGTTGTGTATATTACACGGAACATAAACGTCGAGGGAAAACAATAATGAAAACATTTATATTTCTTCCTACTACATTTATTATAGCGATGCAATATATATATTTTTTATTTTGGTTTAGTGGTTGGGTTTGAACGTAGACCTTCATATTAATATTCGAAGTTTATTTTCTTTAAAGACGCAACCTTTGATACGCGATCTATAATTTTCATTCGGTGTGGAAGGTATCTTGACGAGATGTCGCAAGTGTGAAATTGGTGTCAACGATTGGCCGATTGGTTTATAGAAAAATTGCGATGGATTTTCATGATTTTAACCCTTGCAAAATGTAGTAGGATTTTTAACTGGATATCGCCGCCGGTATTCACCCAATGGAATAATTTTGTTGAACACATTGAATTTAGATTGTGTATTTGATTAAAGTAAAATGAACAATTTTTCGAATATGAATTCGCCGCATTTATTTTGCACTCTAGGTTGATGGGATTTATATTTTGAATTCATTAATTGAGTTTGATTTGTAATTTTCAGTTGCAGATCAGACGCCACGCAACACTTAAATAGAAAAGCACAGCTTGGTCCGGATAACGCGTGTCTGCAGCTTGATCTGGAGGTTTGAGCCTAACTTGGAGACATTAATAGAGACTTTTCGGAATAGAACTTGCTTTTTTCGATCGAGTTACAGATTATTGTATTTCGCTCTTTGCCCCCAATATTACCACTGCCAATTTTAAAGTTGGTATAACGCCATTTTATTTTTAGAACGGAAAATGGCTGTTCCCAAATTGCTCATCATTGTTTTATCATTTCTGGGGTATGAATTAGATGTTATCAAACTATCAGCTTGCGTTTTATCTCGCCCACGTGATTAATATTCTTATAAAATGCTTTATTAAATTATCCAAATACTGTCAAGATCATACGTTAATCACACTTGAACGGCGTTATTCACCCATTGCCACACCTTGTATGAGTGTACATCCCCTACAACCTGGCAAAGCAAATCATGTCAGCCGGGATACGCCATTTTCAATCATAATTCTAGCCAACTTTCTCGATTCGTCTGGCGATAGGGGATTTAGACGAATTTTTCGTGCAGGTTTTTTTGTTCGCACTGGCCAAATCAGCAATTAGTAACTTAATAGTGAGAGATTTATCAGCCCATCTATCTGTTTTAGCCGCATATATATCTTTGAGAGAGAATTTTGCCAGTCCATATTTTGATTGAAATATTCCTACATCAATAATGTCGCATAACTTTCTCAAACCTCATACATGCTTCAAATAGAAAAATGAATAGTGACATTTTTCAATATATTGACAACTGTTAGAAGGATGTTATTAACAATGTAAAAGTATTCATTTGATTTTTATCAATTGTTGGAACATTTTGTTTTGCATACCTCAAAATGTTTATTGAGGTACAATTTTGATATGTTAGGAGAAACTATCGACACCCAAAATGCTCGGCACTAGTTTTCTTGTGAAATTAAATTATAGTAATAGTATTGTTTTGCAATGGTTATAGTACGTACTCGTAAAATCAATTATGTATAATGCATAATTTTGTCACAAAATGGTATATTTTCTCAACAAAAAGAGCAAAAAACAATTCGCGCGCCTATCTCGTGCACGTTTTATTTAAATAAACGCCTTACGCCTATACTTCATATAAATAAAATAATTACACTTATTGATACAATTTTCTATACATAAAATGACAGAAAACTCAAAGTATTTTTAAAAATAATACAACATCAAACTTACATTATGTAATCTTGTTTACAATAAGTTTTCCCATCTCTAACAAAACACGTCCTTGTTTCATCAAGGTGTTGTCCGCAATCTGTACATTTCAGACAACCAGCATGCCATTCCAGATTTGGTGCGACTCTTAGGATGTACTGGTCGTGAATAGGAAGTCCACAGCCTACACACAACGGTATTCTGTTGGGATCTGTAAAAATATATAAAATTTATGGTGGTGGTGATTTTATGCACTGGGTTTCCTTCGATTGTTTCGTAAATTACATATTTGAACTAAATCAAAAGAAAACTGCCCAAAATCCATGAAAAATATTTATGATAACAATAACATTCGAATGTCCGAATCCCTCATTGCTGTATTTTTCTTGGTTCAGCGAGCCACGTTATAACGGCGGTCACCGTTGGTACATCATGATTTGAGTGATAGGCATGGTCTCATGAGCCGGACTTACCAGAAGAAAAATCGAGACCTTTAACCTGCAATTCCAAGCCCAAAGCAATCAAAAATACTTGAAATACTTAACAAACTCATATGTTTCCGAGTTTTTCTGATTAAGTTTGGAGATGATGAAAGTTTTGAGGGCAGATTTTTCAATTTTAGTCACAAAACTACACTACTAAATTACAATATTTTGATTTTGTAATCTCTCAAGTTCATTTCTTCAAATAATAAAACCACAGATTTCCATGGGTGGAATTTTTGATGAGGCATCGTGAAGTTCTTGGCTGAATAACTCAGTCTGAATCAGTGGTCGGAATCTTCAGGGACAAGTGGATGATTTGACATTAAATATAACAACAATCATGTCATCGCAGCAAAATTTAATATAATTAAGATAAAATTAACAAAGCGTGAAATCGATTTCTGGCTTTCAATATTTTGTCCCCAGAATTCAAACAGGCGTACCGGGGTAAAATGACCGACGGCGCGTAAACATTCGGGTGAACGGTTTTGATCAAACTGCGCGATTCGACAGTTTGTGTATTTATATTGTACGAAAGATTAGCTAAAAGTAAAGAAATGAAAAAGGAAATGTTGGCCGGAGACTATATTGTGTATTACGCACTTTTTGTCCGAAAAGGTAAACAATCGAGAAATTCCTCAACGATTCAAATATTTGCAAAAGACCACTGGTAACGTCAAATCTCAAAGTTTGGCGACAGGTCATTTCTTTTATGTTTTTTTTTCGATTTATACCTTTAAAAATATGGTACTGCTATTATGAGCATATTGAGAGAAAAATGAACAGTTGGAGAAGTTACATTGACGGAATGACATAACTGAGGTTACATTGGCGTATTTTTTCCACTTTCAAATAAGAAAAAATCTTGGTCAATATGTCCCTTTATCAGGTGTGAGGACAATGATGAATCGCACCGCGCGAGTAGTTACAACCTCGTGGTAAGATTTGTCCAATCTTGGGAGGGTTGGGTGGTGGCGATCAAGCGACAAGGGGAATGTAAGCCAGAAATTACAACTAAAACTTTGTCGAGAAAATTCTCTGAAATCGGTCCTATATATTTTCTTGATTTTCGTGAAAAACTCTAAACTCTTGGAAATGGGGCCGCCTCCGTTCCTTAAACTGGTGACGCTACAACATCTCGATTCTATTTCTCGTTGTAAAGTTTGGCTCCGTGGCTCATGTTTGACAAAACAACGTGTTTAGGAATATAACTTTGCTATTATTTAACCAACTGATCCGCGACTAAACATCATAAAACGGTAAGCAAAACACGCCTAATACCAATTTAACGTTCATCACGTCGTGCGGTGGCGGTTCCTTTTTGTTGAATATGCCCTGACGCCGAGGAGGAATGAGATCTCATTATTTCAACCCAGTGTTTTGACTTGAAAATCACACTTGCAATACATGATATGTAAACAAAATATTCTCTGCAATAATGTTATGGTTGAAAAGACCCTTTTTGAAGGTAAAATTCAGCTTTTACTCTCGAGAATTTACGCGGTTTTCAGAATTTTTTTAAATGAATGAATGAATTGAACTTGCTCTAAGTGCTATGCTTCAGTAATAACGAATAATTATATTGAATATTACCCGAGTAATAAAAAACGCTCCGTTTTCGTTATTCTTTTGCAATCGAAAAGTCTATTTGGTTTTTGATTGCTTGAGCAAAACCAAATCGTGTAAGCAAAAATCGACCACAAAATATGCAATGTATCATAGTAAATTTTGAAGAATAGCGGTGATTGAGTCAATAGTACCTTGATAAAATGGCGTTTGTTGGTTTTATACACTTGAACCGGCGATTATAACGCGAAAAAAATTACGTTTCCACATGTTTGATCGGCTACATATCGCGATTGGAGGTACAAAAACACTATAAATACACGTTTAATTTGCAAATGGACTGCGATGGGATATGTTCAACATAAAAACAAAATTTCTGATTGTTCACAAAAATATGCAAAAATCATTATTCGAAGTTTCTCTTTCAAGCGATATTATTGAACACTTGGAATTGGAGAAAAGAATGTCGATAATTAAAACAAAGAAAGTCAGGTGTTATATTGGATAAAAGAGAATGTTCACAAAAAATATGCAAAAATCAATATTCGAAGTTTCTCTTTTAAGATATATTACTGAACACTGAAAATTAGGAGAAAAAAACGTCGATAATTAAAACAAAGAAAGTCAGGTGTTGTATTGAATAGAAGAGGCAGCTCGTGCTAGAAAGCGGCTGCGTGGATACGCTCACTTACAAACTATACTCATTCGCCCGGATGAATTTTTGAAACTAGGGTCGAACTACTTGACATCTTTTTCGCGCTTGGAAAAATTTTCAAGTAACTTTCTTGCCAATTATTTATCAATTTTCAAACAAAAAATATCATTAAACACGATTGACGTGAAGTTCGAATACAAATCAGGCAACTTTTTATTCGGTTCAATAAATATTTAGCGGCTAACGTTTTATTGAAAATGGAATTTAACGTGTCGTTGACTACGTTGTTCAATGTTCAGACAAAAATATCCAACCAGAACAGTTTAGTAAGAAGGTTTTTTTCGCTGGGGCCATTGGTGGACCGCGGCAGCAAGAACACGATTCGATCCATTTATTTTGAAATTCCTTCATACTTCTAATAAAATTAAATCACAATGACCTCGGAGTCAACAAGTTTGCTTTGTTGTATACACTCGGAGCGGGTTATTGAATTTTTCGCGTGCTGCTACTGTATTCGTGTTGTCTGTTTCAGAGTATCAACTCCAAATTAGAAAAATTGCGTGTGCGCGTGTTATATCAGTATCGCGCCGACAAGGCGAGGTCCATCTGGAGCTCATTCTTGATAAAATAAAATATCTGACTCGGCTCGACCATAGTTTGTGACATTATTCTTCTTATAAGTGAAATTGTAAATTAAAGGTATTGGACTCCAACAGCCAAATAATAATTACATAGAATTGGGCGGAACATATAGATATTTTGCTAGAAAATTTGCTGCGGTGAATTTCTAATTATCCTAATAATTCCATAAAAATGAACATATAATGAAATAGTCAGTAACATAAGGAGAATTAGTACACCCCGGTAAGATATATGTTATATGTGATAATTCTGAGCGTCAGTGGCACATAAGAACAACGTATTATATTACAATCATAAATTCCATTTCACGAAATATTCAATTCTGTTTTGATACTAAAAATGGCACAAATTTCATTTAGCAAATCGAAGACTGGCAAAACCAAGTCACACGATGCCTAACGATTTTCAACAACAAACAAATAAACCATAAACGAAGACTTTGGCTTACATTGGCAAACTGCCCCTGCAAAGAAAACACGCCCTTTTGTTAAGAAATGATCCGAACAGTTTCATTGTCGGAGTTTTTCTTTGATTTTCACACCCACCCAATCAATGCTTTCTTTATTGAGTTATGAACGGCAGAACCATAGAAGTAAAAACACTTCAACTGAAACGATATTCTTATTTTGAACGCATGGTTTAAATCTATGATTTAATATCTTTTGAGACTTTGTGCAGATATTCAAAATTGCTCTTAATAGTACGACGAGAAGCAAAATCATGAATTTACGTTACGAGAATTGGCGTATTTCATATTTTTGTTGCAATACGTATCGGCCTCAAATAATCAAAAATTTATGTCATTTTATACAGAATTCTAATATATAATATATAATAGTCTAAGAATTTTACGGCTAATAGGTGGTTTGATATGAATTCGCCAGAAATTTATACATCATACACGTGCAGACAGACGGGCTGCACCTACGCGGCTTCATCTATAATATATTTCTAAACTGAAAGTTGAAGGGGTTTAACCAAGCATTGGTTAATATTAGCACTCATCAACAACTCTTATTTAACGTGGACACACTACAAATCTTTGTGTAAACTTGGCGCATAACTTTATAGTTCGCCGAGACATACGCCTTCAAAAGAATTCAACGCGGGTGGCAGTTTTGACTGTGTTTTTAAATATGTTTAGGGGTGTCGTGAATATCATTGAGACTGATGATCTAGGCTAGCCTAGTCAGAAATTGTTCAACTGAAAATGTTTTGTTAGGTATGAGTCACTGATGGATCGTGCCGCCCAGGCGCGGATCATCTGTGGCTCCTTTTGACGAAACAATATTTCCAACTGGAGTATTCGTACAAAAATCACCCAGAAACGATCGGAATGCGAAGCTTGGCGTATGCCGTACGGACATAATACGATGTATGTTTAATCTTTAACACCTCGGCTTATCGGTAACAAAAACAACGCTGATCTAAATCCGTATGCCGTGTACCAGGGTGGTGTTCGCTTCATACTAAGCCCTTATGTACACAATGTGTTTGGTACATGGTCTTGTGTTATGATATTGTGTGCCTGTATTTGTGTTTTTATGCTGGTATAGCTAAATTCCGTCAGGGTCGGATGGTTTTCTATCAACATAGGGCTTCCGTCCGAATCAGCTTGTTTTAATAATAATGTATTATTATTTTATATTATTCATTTATAATATTCGTATGAAACAACATTCTACATTACAAATTTCAGCAAAAAAAAATAATTCTTTATAAGTTTGAACAACGGTTTTCTTGAAACCGTATTTTTGTTTTTGAAAAACACCGAAACGGCGCATAACCTCAATTTCATACAAACTAACCGGGCAAAAGTCAACAAACACCTTGAATGTAATCTATTGTTATCTTACGATAAAACTTCAACTACAACTTTTGATTTTTCTGTTGTTTTGATAAAGTAAACCCTAGTAAGATTTATGACGTCATATGTGTTTGTAAGTTGCCTTGTCTTGTGAAAATATAAAGTATTCGCGACATACAAGATATAACAACAATCACAACGCATGTCTTGATCGGGAATTGCTAACACATGGTGTTTTGATACCATGTTATGCGTTGTTTTCGTCATATTTTGACACTTGGAGTTTGAACTGCACGGTTACAAAATCAGAAAATAAACTTTTGTCAAGCATGTCATACTGTTGTATTTCACTGCCTAGGTGCGTTCCGTCTCTGGTACAATACAATTTCTTAATCAAAACTCTTTTTTTTTTATTTGATGTACCAGGTTCCGGTGAAAGTGGGGAGATATTATTTCTGGTATTTTATTTTAAATACGCATATTAAAAAAACAATGCTAAGCGAGAAAGTTCACATTGTCGTCGACTCTTGAACAAAATCTGAAATGCAATCTGCCTATAGTGTAAATGATCATTTTGTTCTTTTTTCAAAATGTTTGAAAGTTAGAGTATTTGCGCAGACAATTATTATTTATGAAGATCGAAAAAATTATATTTTTATAATATCGAAACAATCTAGTCCCATCTAGTTAGGTAGAGGAATTGAACTCAGTCAAAACAGCACAAAGCAAGCGGACTTTTATTGCTGCAGTTTAGGCTTCTGAAAACCTGCGACAAAGTCGTGGTACCTGTTTGTTTACCGAGCGCACGCTCCGAGAATAAAACTAAATATCGGTCCGCCATTTTGTTTCGGCGTAAGATTGTCGCTACATGCGTTTCCCAACATGAGCGGCAACTTTCTCCGTACATGAATTTATGTCGCTTGTTGTTGAAAAGAAAGGTCAATTCGTTATTGCGACGTCCCTGAATTAAAATCACTGTGATTTATTCCGTCACGGCCTAAAATAGCGTGAAAATAGAAACCTTACGGTTGTAAAAATTTCAATAAGTTAATCGCCAAGTTCGCACTAATTTCATATTTTTACAAGACATACTACTTCTCATCTATGTTTACAAAAAAATGGAGGTCATTGGATAAAAAATATTGAAAATACAAAGGAGCAAGTTTAATGTGACCAACAGAGCGTACGATTGATTAAAAACTCCGTATTTCCTATTTTTGTACAACGTTTATTTCTCTAGGTACGATTTAGTCCAATTTCTCCCGAGTTTTATTTATTGATTTAGGAGCTTGCGTTAACATTTTACAAAATAGTTATACAAAAAGTAGAATTTTGTTGCATCGAAAATTTCATGTGGCAGCTCCGACTCTAAGGGTTAAAGGGCGTCACGGGCCAATTAATTTAGAGATATCACTTGTCACGAGCTGGAGAGAGCGAGGAACGCGACACCGATTAAGAAATGTTTAGCAATTAGATTTTTTACATTGGACGAGAGCCATACATAGGCCGTACGTGCTGGGGCGGTTTATTTATGTCTCTTGAACAGTTTTATATATTTAAACCAAATCTTTTTTATATTAATATCGCTTTTTGGGATCAAAATTTTATACTGACATTCACGGCTGTGAAGAATTTATTGATTATTCTCATTTTGATGTAATATTTGCTCTGTATTTTTATCACAGTTTGCAAAGAATTTTATTGCTCGATGAACATCACAAAAATATGACAGTAATTTGATATAAAATGCATGACACTATTTTGGCCATGACAATTTATATAAATTAACAATATTTCGATAGCATGCTGCTATTCTATTTCTGGAAACGCCATATTATTGAAAATCGTTGATTTGCAGAAATTAGGAATGCTCAAGTACTGTTTACAATTTGAGTATTTTCATGAAGAGTATATATGAATCACTTTTAGTCGGAAATTTCAGATTCGAAAATCGATTAGTGTTTTTGTGAATTTTTGGAATGGATTCGGAATGAAGTCCTAGCTTTAAAAAATGTACCAGGAACAGTTTTAGAATACCAAAACTATTCTATCTCGGAATTCTCAAACAGGAATAGTATAGTACTTTGCGTATTGAAATAGAACAAAAGATTCTGACGTGAAATATTGCGACAAAGATGCAGTCAACCAGAAGATTCTTGCCGGAAGTAAAGTTAAATAAATCTACTATTTTTCCATAGTACAAACTTAACATATATTATAAAAACGGGTATTTATAGATGCCTTCTTTTTTCATAAACAAAATTTCTTGCATTGATTTAATATATATGTATATAAATAATTGGATGACTGGACATATTTAAGCAGGGAATTAATTTTTTGGACGACTTTGATAAAACTTTATTGGTTAATTAATTAATTGATTAATTAATTCACTACAATGGAATGCCTATTTGGCGTATTTGTTTGCTCGAACATGTGAAATGGGTCGAACTGGATCGAACTGGACGAGTTCGTTCCAGAATCAACGACTTTCACGGAGATTTTAAGAACAAAATTTCTCATGTTAAATTTAATAATCGGCTGCCGGAATCGCTAAACATTAAATAATTGATAACTTCAATTCTCACACATCATAAACAATTACTATATTCATGAACGGTTGTGGATGCATGTTGGTTATCCGACAACACCTGAATATACTATGTATATCGCTCACTTGCATTGCAGTGTGTCTCATATAAGCAAACGTTACGCAGGTTTACAACAGACGAAAAATTTCACTACTTGCACAACAAGGCATTCACTATTGCACAACAACCTTAGTTTACTAGACATCAACCCATGTTCCGCCTCTATCACCCATTTTTCAAACGTAATATTGTAGAATACACCTAAAACGTAGTAATTGATAAACTAGACATTTTCTGTATTTGGTATCGTCACATTTTTAAAAGACACACACGTACTTCATTGTAAAATTTATTTTTATTTCCCGAAAATTTTCAAGAGTTTAGTTTGTAGATTTCATTCTTAACGCAACAGACGCAAACAACCACATTTTATTGGCTGTTTGTTTGTTTTTGTTTATTTACCTCTTTATTTTTTATTCACAGTGGACAAGCAAATGGAAAATTTAATGATTTAAAAAGTAAAATACAATTTTAAGAATAAATTAATAAAAAGAGTTCGATTGAAATGCAATTTGATTGGTAGTCTGCCTTTTCTACAAGCAAAATGCTCATTCTACAAGCGGTGAAAAACGCACCATTTTATTTTACCAAATCTAATTTGAATTGCACCAAGACCTAGAAAAAATTCATCCCATGTGACTTGTGATTTTTAGTGGTCACCTTAAAGTAGTTATTTGTGCTTTAAGAAGAAATTTAATTCCGTTTTACGGAAATTCGTAACACTTTTTGTAATTCATTCAATTGTGTAAAATTTATTTTAAATTAGAAGATTTTCACTCTGGTAATGTATCTTGAATCATTAGGTTTAAAACGAAAGTTAGTAAAATTTATATATTGAATCCGCGCGCATTACGATAGTAAATGATATGATAAGTTCCCAATCATAATAAATTAATTTATTTTGTCAAGCATGTGCCACAGATGGACCGCGTATCATCGACGCGATCCATCAGTGACACACACTTAACAAAACATGTTTCGTTTTTCAGACGGGTTTGGATATTTTTAACTAGATAGCTGCACAGCATGTAAAACTAGCAGCCACGCCATAGATGGATAATTTTCATTCAGAACTGAACGGCTGAAGCAGAATGCAATGTGTGGTATCTGTACTGGGCGACGGCAAAACCTGTTACAATTTTTTTCTTGGTCCCTTTTATTTACCTCTTACATACGACAAGCAGAAAACGCGCCAAAAAAAGCCGAAGCCTACACGTAGTTTGGTTATCTCGAGATGAAACACAGAACGGCGATTTTCCAATGATTGGCAACAAAATAAGTTACTTACCGACGGCGCAATTCATGTTGCAGCCGTGGCCGTTTTGGCTCGGGTCGCCCATGTCGCACAAACTTCCGATCGCCAGTTTGTCGATGGGTGGATCCTCAAAATCGTAGATTTCTTCCCCTTGTAGATCCGTCTTTTCGGTTGGGAATGAAAGGGGAAGAATCTTGTCGTTTAATGTTGACAACAGGGACGAAATCTTGACTTTTTAGTGCTGCTTTTAAAGCAGCTTCCGCGATATAGAAATGCTTCCAATTGTCTTCGAGTAATTATTTTCTTTTATTTGCAATTACTTGGTATTTGATTGTCTTTTATATGCAGGTAATCCCGTTTTCAGATTGTCATGTAAGCAAACTATAAATTATAAGTACTAACGAAAATAACTGCAAATAAGAGTAAATTATTTACGTATAAATTTGTTTAAAATAATACAAAGCCTTTACTAGTGTTTCTCAAGTTGTTAAAATGAATGGTTTCTGAATAATCATGAACTTTTTCAAATTTTACTATCTACAATTATTATTTAGTGTTTAGGTATGGAATTTTCAAGTCTGCTGTCAATTACTACATTCACATGCTCTTTTAATTTGACTGAATAGTTCGAGATAAAGATTCGACGAGCTTATATAGCGTATATATTGTTGAGAAGTCACCTTGCGACCTTTTTTTTGCCAATTGCCGCAATTTGGAAATATGGCATAGTTTTTTATGTTTTGTTAAAAATACGAAGGAGAATCAGTATTTATTGTTAGTTCATCTTAAAACTTAGAAGCACGACCCAGTCGGAAAATTTCTGCTACGAGTTCTGTATTGCGCGATGGATTGATCATCCAGGAACAGTAGATCTGAAGTTCGCGCCTGGGCTTGGCGAAATAAATTTTTTGATTGGCAAAACCCAACATAAACAGTGTTCAAATGATTTTCATTCAACAATATGTGCAATAATTTTTCAAAATAACATTGAAATCGCCTTTTTAACCTCTTTTGCGCAAATCCTGATAACTCCATATATATATATATATATATATATATATAGAATCATAAGTTTAGTGTACAGCACTAGTAAAAACGATTATGGCAAAACGGGTATCCTTGTCCGTCATTTAGCAAAAAGTTAAATATGGTTGTCAATATAATTCTCTCAAATTCTGTCTTCATTCTTTCAACCCGTCTTTTTCCTTTATCGCTGTTGCGCATGTCGCTTGCTTAATCGGAAGCGACAAAATGGCAGATACCCATGCTTCGTTTGCAAATTTTAACGACCGAAAGAGTGACAAAAGGCACGGTCATTAAATTTAAATAAGCGCATAAAGTTAACAAGCTGGACATGCGGGCACCCCGGCGTTTTACAAGCGCTTAAATTGATCGCGAAACGGTTCCGCAATTCCAAGTTATGACCATTTTCGCCGATCGTTCGGTTACTATCGTTCGATGCTTTACAACTCTATTGAACGAGCATATTATAGCTTTTTTGGACACTGGTCGCTCGGATGGACCTGTATACTTTAACGCTGTTAGGTTTACCGCATAGGCGTGTAAATAGTCATAAAATGTGGCAAATTTGTGAACGAGGGTCGAAAACGGGAAATTATTGAGCCGCCGTAAAGCTTCAAAAATCTGGCCGCCATTGAAGTGACCCGATGACCGCTAGAGGCATTTTGTCGTATAAAAATAGGCATAACTTTTGCGACATATGCTATAAATGCATCATTACCATATTAGAATATCTTTTTAAAATACATAAAGAGGTAAAATAAATAATTTGAAAAATACATGACAAAAGAAAGTTTAATGACTAGGAAAACAGTCGTTACAAATCAAATTATCTTAACAATTCACGAACAGAAATAGTTAAATATACTAGCATTATATATCAACGAATTTTTTTTTTAATAATGCATTCCAATGCAACATTTTACTCTTCTGTTTTCTTATATATATATATATTTTTCGTTAATACAAAGTGCTAAAAGAAGTCGGATATGCGTATTATATATTCAATACGCAAACAGAAGCACTAAATTAGAAATAGCTAAGCGCAAGTAGCGCAATCAGCTGAAGTCTGAAATTTAACATTCGCACTTTACTCATTCTAACTAACCAAATGTTTATTATATTCATAACAGGAAGTTTTACTGCAGTAAATACATAGACTAACACGCTTATCATTCGCTATTCGAGTTCCCAACGCATTATTACTACATTCTAATTATATGCATCACAATCACTCTATTTTATGTTAAATATTGTGGCAATCTACGGCAGAATTTTTTGCGTCAGCAATAGTCAATGACGTGCCTAATTTTTGTCCTACAAAACACACATCAATAAAAAATTTGCACAAAGCCATGTTGACATTCGACAAAGACAGAACGAATATTTTATTGTTCGCCAGATTCACCAGTAAAAACATATAGGCACGTATTACGAGCTGGGTTAAACAGTCAAGAGACAATGGACCTAAGAAACAGTATATTTACCCAATACGGTGCGGATTCACTCTCCAGCACCTTTTACGAACTTTACCACAGTTTGACAAGGCTTACAATTTGCATGTAGTACACGAATTTCGATAATCCAAGAAACTTAATTAATCAATTAAATCAAAGAGATTTTGATACCATAGCCAGTATCGTTGCGTTTTTCTAGAACATAAAAATGGCATTCTATTTTTTAAAGTTTTCAAATATTATTTCACTCTGTTTAATGATCGGTCAGTCAGGCGACATCGTCATTTGCAATGCAAACTAACCGAACCAGCCCTTGCCTTTAGAAATTATTTTTTCACGTTAAAAATTACTTCCAGTAGGCGGAGAGTCTATGAACATATTGGCGCCATACGTTTGATTAGATTCAAGGGGCTGATATTCAGTTGGGTCAGCGACCTTTTTGTCACCAAAATACATCTTTTTTTTTTTCGAGTTTTCTGGTGAATATCTTTAGCGAGCCGAAGAACAGGTTCGCCAATTACAGGCGACAGATGATTTTGCGATTTACCAATGGCCCATGCTAGATTAGTTCAAGTTCAACCCTTCGATTTTAGTTTGAGGCAATAATTGAGCATTTACAAACTGCAAACCAGTTAATAACCAACAGAATATTTGAAACAAAATGAAAAAATACGAAGAAGTAATGTCCAATTTATGAGTAGGCAATAATGGATAAAACATTAGGCATCAGCATTCTAATAGAATTAACGTTTAATAGCGCAACAAAATTGCCAATCGCTTTAATCTTTCGGTCAAAAGTATTTAATAACATTTCGAACTATGTCTTACTTTTTGAACTTGACTTTGGTGTTCGAAACTAAATTACTGTATGAAACATAAACAATGCGAGGTTATTCGGCATGTGAAATTGAAATATAAATATGATACAAAAACACCGTATTGAATCGTAGTGAAATCGATAAGAACTAAACTGATTGACTATTATCTTTTCCGCCCTCGTTTGGATTTCCTGCTACCTAGGCTACTTCACAATGCAAAACTCCTATTACTTCCTTATTTAAAAAAAAATGGAACTGATCTGATTGCAAAAATACACCTCCAATGACTTTTTCATTGACAATTAGCATTCATTGCTCGCGATACTGAGTATGAATGAACACATCCACATCTCTCTCTGCCCAGGTCTAAAATCCGATTGGTTCCTCTTCGCAAAACGCTGACGTTTTTCTCTCACCGGCGTCGCCTAACTTCTCTAACTTCGGCAAAATTGGATTATCCATCTCGACCTTCGACATAATATGTCGGATGGGACAATACGTGGAAATTTTAATTTAATATTTCTCGATTTCTCTCATTGATACGTTTCAAGTAGGCGTACGATCCCACCACACGAATAAACCGAGCGTATATTTCATTTTGTTCTCAACAATCGATAGATATGAGAAAAAATAAACTGCTCAAATCATTGCTAAATATATTCAAAAATCAAAACGGCTATCAACAAAAGCGGTTAAATTTATGAATTCTAAATTGTTATTTCGAGAGAATAATATCTCAAAGCTCAAGAAGAGCATATCCCATAAATGAACATTGCAAATGTCAGCTACGTGCTTTATTATTTCTCCTCCTTATGCCCTTGATCTTTTAAGATGTATTCAATACTAAATTATCTAGCAGCGGCTACGACGACCAGATGCGGCACATACGCTACAAAAGTTATTTTCCCATTAGGGTGCAGGTACAGCCACAGGTACGTCGCCGGTTGAAAGATAGACGCTGATATACAGGAAAGACGCCTTCAACGCTTCCGAAAATTGGTGAATTGGCGTGGCGCGCGTGCGACGCTTTCAGTACTGATTCCCGCGCATCTTTTTCCGTTGCGATGTTCCACACCGTTGTCGCATGGTACTGCAACCAAAAGGTAGAAGGGAAAGAGTTAAAGTATCTTTTTCCATTTTAACGTTATATATTTTACTGTTGGATTGCAGGACATATGTAAACAAAACGTTGCTGGGAGTTTACAAAAATGAAAAACCTATTCTCCAATTTTCAAAATCTAATTTTCGTCCAAGATGAATTTGATCAAATATAATGGCTTCGTCGCATGACAGACTTCAACGAGCGTCGAGAATTTTCTGATAACATTCTTATAATAATAAACAAAGCGTGCAAAGGTTGCTATTATGCCTTTGCTTTCCACAATTGAAAACAAAAATGAACCCGAAATAATTCAACTTTCTATATTTAGAAATAATCGTGAGCGGTATTTGGCGCTGAATACTCTTAATTTACCTCATTTTCATTTATTATATTGAACATATTAGCAAAATTCAATAAAAACTGAGTTCCGAATTGTCATTGACATATATATCAATGTCAGAACTTAATCGCTCCTTCTCCGCGTGACTCGGAAACAACTCTGTCGACAGAGAATTTATGTCTGTGAATAAAACAAGGGTTCCTTGACATTTACACCCCCTTCATACAAGAAGATTTTTTTTCTTTTTTTGTAGTTTCGACCATCGGTGTAAAAATGGTAATCGTTGACGGATCTAGTCATTGGTCAGCGAAAGAAAAAAATGTTCAACAAAATGTGAGATAATACAAGAGCTTTTTACTCTTCGTTTAATTCTCTCGAAATGTAACGGATGATTTGTATTGTGTATGGTGACCTAGCGCCACCAAGAGAGTTGATTAACACTTCTACGCACCTTTCGTCTGGCATCGCCAGGCTGCATTTTTAAACTATATGAAAATATTAATATTTTGCCATTCACCATTGTTGCTTGTATTTGTTTCAAATGAAGAGCTGTAATATAAACTCGAATCCTGTGACCAAGTCTAATTGAAAAAATCGTGCATCGAGAAACATGATCAACAAGTAGGCGATCCAATAGAAAGATTCGCTTTGTCAAGCATGCGTCACAGATGGACCGTGCCTCATCGGCGCGACCCATCGGTGACACATGCTTAACAAAACACAAAAGAGTTCCGACTGACCATATTTAACTTATGTGTTTAATCTCTGGCCCATAATAACAGTACGTAGTAAGGAATAATCATTCAAGTTCAATAGGAAAACAAGTAGCTAGAAAACCAATAAAAATTTCAACCAAGGGAAAAACGGTATTTACGTAGGAAACCCTCGGGCCGCCGTTGATGACCTGCCCGGCTGGGCGCATCTGGGTTGCTCAGTCAACTAAAAAGTGAAATCCAATCTGGATAATAGTCATCAATGGCCGCGTGCCCCATCGCTCATTTGCGGTCACTACAAGGAGGTCAGTTTAGGCCTATTGGTAGCCAGTAAATTATGATTGATAGATTTCCGTTCTTTCTTAAAAAGTCTTAAAAGTAGCAAGCTGGAATTTTAAGTTTGGATCAAAAACGTTGCGACGAATTATTAACGCTGTGAAATTCGCTTTCAGACGGTACAAATGATTTGAAAATATTTTTAGTTGGAGCAAAAAGTGGGAATAAAACTACCAGTTGTTATGGTACTTAAATTTGTGTGCCTTTAACCACAATTTTTTTTATAACCAATGACATTTAGCAAAACAACAGGACACAGCGCGGCTCATCTGTGGCTCTTACTTGACATTTCGAACTTCATTGACTCGCGTGGTAAGGATCCCAATCAAAAGAATGAGTCAGAACATCTTTTTTCAAGTATGAGTCACTGATGAGCAGCACCGCCTAGGCGCGGGCCATCTATGGCATACAGCTAACAATATGAGATTTCTGATGGAATATAGTATTACATTACCAGCACACGAACAAAACCTATTTCATGGTGACTCGATTTAGTCATGGGGCATTCTCACCTCTATTTTGCGATCAAGCATAACACACAAAAAGTATGATACATTTTAAGATAATTATCACTAAATCATGCATGGACATGTTTGGACAAGTATAGTTGAATTTTATTACAAACATTTTTGATAATATAATATGTAATATTGGACACATTTTCAGATAGAGCATGAGACATGGCTGACAAATCATCCGATGAAAAACTCGCGGGACAATTTCTGCGTTGGCGAAATTTTTCTCTCTCTAGAGGACTTTCGAGCTAAAGGCGATATGTCCAAAATAAACACAGAATGGAGCAAAAGACGCGACTTCATACCGTATCCGTAAACAAGAGCCAGTAACAACAAAGCTTACAGTTGTCGTCATATCAAAGGAGCGGACCGACGATGATTTACAGTAAAATAAACCGTTTCACCGCAAAGTTTTGTAGCAAGTAAGATCGAGTAGGAACGACTTGTCATTTTTAGCATTCTTCACAAGTCCTTTAACTCGCTTGAAAAAAGAGCATGGGTCGTAGAGGCCTGTGTTTTCATGAACTTATCCCAATCAGAAATATTATTTTGTCAACCATGAGCCACAGATCGTTCGCGCCACTACGGCGCGATCCATCAGTGGACTCACAAGCTTTACAAAATAAGTAAGCAACCGTTTTTTTCCTAACAGGAATATTAGATAAATAGCGTCGAAAAGTGTGTGCGAAATAACTATTTATTGAACACGAAACACGTGTAGTTTTGCAGTAACAATGCGAATCTAAAATTCAACGTGATTTGCCTATGACAATCGTGTCCGACTCGAGATAATTTTCGAAAAAAAAAACACATTCTCTATCAATTATTGCCACAGACACATTACCTATACAAGCTTTTATTAACGTGGTCTCGGTGATTGCTTTTGACGATTAACCTTCAACACGATCTTCAGCCCCAAAGTGCGCAACTCACTGCATCCGTGACGAAGTGGAGTCAAAATATTCCATAAACTTAGCATCAAGCGTAAATTTTTCGCACTTCACAATTCTTTCAAGATTGTCCCTAAAGTCTTGGATATACGATAATGTGATATCAGCGTTTTCGTATAATTATATATAACTATCAGTGTAGTTCGCAATCACCACTTCCACATTATTCAAATGTAGATGGCTAAGGACATATGATATTTTAATTTAAGTCTTCCTCACTAACCTTTTTTCACGATAACTCTTCTACAGCTGACTTTTTGTTCACAAATTCTCAACTTGAACCAATCTAAACGATATTGTGTTTCAAACTCCATGCCCGTATCTAGACTGCAAATGTGGGAACTTGACCTGACACAAATTTCAACTTTTCAACCAACTTTCTCTGACTAAACGCCAAACCGCATTCCAAGTTAGATACAAATTCTATTGTAATTTTCAGATTGTCGCCATCGACGTTTCATCGTGAGCGTCAAGTCGCGTTTGACAATTCTTTTGCCGTCTGCTCGCTTTTCGTCTTTCCCGCGAAGATATCGTTTTCCGACGAAGCCAACACTTTTTCAAACTGTCTACGGCAGAGTATTGTCTTTCTTTCCCGCACAGACTGTGTGTGACTGAGGTTACCCCAAATCCCTCGGCGACTGACACTCAAATTTCACTATTGTCAATGACCACTGATTTACTTATTTGGTAGTATTTGAGAATTGCCCGAGCATGATACATAGTTAGAACAACACATTTCTTGCCTGAAGATACCACGGCAAACAAAGTACAACTTTTAGCATATTTATGTGCTTCGATTTAGCTTTACCTAATATCCTGTAGGAGAATAAATAACGAGATATGTTCAGTTTACAAAGTTATCGATGGATTTCGTCGCTAACGCGCGGTCCATCAGTGACTCATGCTCGGCAAAATAAAATTTTTGGAATTTCTAAATACGCGAAAAATAGAAGTGGAATCAATTGTTTTAAAAGTTAACACATTAATGCAACTCCAACATGTTTAGATGACAGGACCTAACACATCAAAAATGATTAACGAAAATAAATTTGACATTCTAGCCCAATTTTACAGGTGGCACAGCTACAGGTGGAACGCGGCTGGTAGCTTGAGTAACTCATACTCAGCCCGTACTCATATCATCAGTAACTCATACTCAATAAAGCATGAGTAAAAATTCTGGAAACTCACTGAGATAATATATCCCATTCGATTGATTATTTCCACTTATTTTTCCACAATTGAAAAATAAAGAAAACGTGTATTTGATCAATTAATTAACAAATTTATTTATATTGAATATCAACAAAGACCATTCAGAAATGAGAATATTCCAAACTTACTGTAAATTACGTACAATTTAATTTATCGAAATAGACATTTTCACACTTAAAACGAATATAGTTATTTCCACGCAAGATTATCCACACGTCCTGTCGTATCCACCACATCAGAAGTTTTATTTTGTCAAGCATGTCCTAATTCAAATTGGGATTTTGAATACTTGTATAATTGTGCGTTATTCAGCCGATTTGACATGATATGCTTTTCTATTCTCTAACATGTAATATTAATCCGTCGTTGTCAATAGAATCTTAAATTTCTCGATTCGAGAACATTAGCCTCGTTTTCCTCTTACACATATCTATTGAATTTATAGGTAGATAGATGGTCATTCGTCACATCCTTTGCCAAAATTTATACCTAGAATATATTCATTTCGAATTTTTGATGGCAGAATTGTGAACAGTCAAAAAATTCTTCCTCTAGTCAATTAACTTCCCATCTATCTCACCAATCAAGTTCTCAATGTCTAAGGCTGAAGACCAGTGGATTTCAAGAGAATGTAAACTGCAAAGTTCTAACCTGAAACTGACTTTCTGACGAAATATATGTTTCATTTTCAGTCTCACTAACAACATAGAGTGATCATTGCTGCATTCAATGCTTCTACCTTGATACATTATTATATAATACGACGAGTATTCTTAATACATTTGTTATACCTTAAATGCTGTTCAGCTCAAATCAAATTTCGTTCATGCAATGATGCCAGTGTTTGTTGCCCGGTAATTAATTGACGATTGAAAATCTAATCGTCTATGTTTATTTGAGTTAGGGAAATACCGAGGCAATTAACATTAAACTGTGAAGTTCTGGACAAACGCGTGATCGGCGACTTGTGGGGAAGGTGCACGGTTTGTGTATCGTAAAAATAAATTAAAATTGAATGTAAACAGTGCATTTGAATATATTTGATCATCAACGAAGAATAGGGTCGTGCACTTGTATCATTGATTTCGAGCAGAAATAACACAATATTCCCAATTACGTGCTAACTTCCTAATTTAGCTTGGTATATGTGAGATGATTTTAAGTGGATCATTTTTTATTACACGTCTATAAATGGCACCAAAAAAAGAAATACGACATCCTGGTGTTTAGTTAGCTTCACGTAACCAAAATACTGCAAAAGTGTTTCACATTTGTGTGGCGATATAATGTGTCAAAATTTTTGTCACTTTGTCGTCCCAAGTTACAGATTTGGGTTCGAGTTTCGGTACGTCCTGGTCACAAACTTACCATTTAGCCCAGGGTGCAATATTTTTGGTAGACTCGGCAAAAACGAAAAACGCTTGTATTTCCATCAACTAAATCTAGAGGCCATTATGTGGCCGCTGGTATAGGCTTTTCGTTGTGCGTCCATCTAATCAAATGGATGGATGGTTGGCTGTATAAAAAGTACTCAAAGAGGTTTTAAACGCGGTTGTCTGATATACGTATCATTACATAATTATCAACGTTCAAATCTGTTTCTTGGCTAAATGAAAACGGAATTTATAAGAATACAAATCTTCTTAATATCTCAACAAACTGCTCCCTCCCAATGTAACGTTGATATAATACACAAGACGTAGACTTTGTTTAATACTAAATGTAAAAATAAATTACTTCGAAATCCAATCAACACTGAGACTCGGAATGCGACCGGACTATCCTATGCAAACAATCACCACGCGCCAACCTTTTGCCGCAGAGGGCTCCGGTATCCCTCGTGAGGTTTCATGTGGCGGAAGCGGCACACGAATGTCGCGAGAGACTGACACAACGCAGCTGTAAGTCATATTTTCAGCCGAACTAAGTTTGAAGAAAATATTTGCAGTATATGAGCCACTGATGGACCGCACCTGGAAGGTGCGATCCATCGGTGGCTCATACTCAGCAGAACTGTAATAGGTTGGGGATAAGGTATCCCCTGAATATAGCAAATTACTCACGAGCCTTTGGTTGCAAGTCATAAGATTTGGTTGCATTCCAGCAACAAATTATTATGACGTATAGTTGTGGATACAATTCTTTAATTGCTTTATATCTAAATCTCAAGAAGTACACTTGTGAATATTTAGACTAATTTAAATTTCGACTATGTTACTGACTATACCGATCAGGAGAGTTTTAGTCGCACCTTTTTGCGATGAAGCAAATCCCTAATGTTAGATTGCGGCGTTTTTCGTTCCCTTGGACTGGTCGGAGTAATTCTCATGCAAATTAGGTTGACCTATAGTAGAGCTGCGAAAATATATTTCGACAGCATTGTCGCATTGTTTTAATCAGCTTCGGAGTGATGGCGTTGAAAATATGATAAATAGTACAGATATAGTAAAAAACACAGCATTTTTGCCATATCAGAGTATTTGTAAAGTATGCTACATGTACGTTTTTGTCCTTTTCATTTGTAAAGATATATATATTTTTAGGTCATTGCGATTAACGGCGCATGACGCAGTGCGGAAAATAAATCCTCGATCACGGCTATCATCAATACGTATAACAAATAAACCACATTGTAAGTATACGCGACGTGCGAAGATTTCATCTAGGTACGTGAAACGAGAATAAGGTATTTTTGTAAGTATATGAGCTAGTACTTTTCTCTTTACCCATTCAACGTCAAAAAACGTACGTCGAGTAAATGACGGATAATACACGTCGGAGTTTGTGAATATCATTCATCACTAATACAATCACGAGGGTATTTGTCAAAAAATAAGTACCAAAACGTAAAATGTACGTCACGTTAAACGTTGTCTCGTGTTGACGAAAACCCATCATACGAAAGTCGTATTTAGTTCGAAAGATTATTTCGAATCTTGAGTGCCAAATTATTAATCATTGGTGTACAATCTGGTAATTGTAGTTGCCATAAAAATTTTCAACAAAGATTTCATTTTTTTAATGCAGCATAACTCAAGCGAGGTCTTAAAATAGCAATCGGTGGAACCAAAATTCACTTATAAATGGCAAATGATTACCGCGTAAACCGAACCAAAAATTCAACGCGATTCATCAGTCACACATACTTAACAGAAGATGCATCGACTCACTATTTCGAATTGGGATGTAAAACCAGCAGGCGGAAAATATTCCTGACCAGAACAGCGATAGTTGAGGTCAATGAGGGGGGTATCTGCCCTGGGAATCAAATTCGTTAACTTTTTATTTTATATCATGAATATATCAGAGAAATAGAGTTGATTTGGTAAATAATATCGAAATTGATAATTTGTTAAGTATTACTAAATTCAAAATATGTGAACTTTTAGGTGAAACTCCTCTGTTCACAATGGAAACATTTCGGTTTCTAAATGTTCGAAAATATTTGTGCAGTGACTGTCATACTTATTGGCGGTACTTCCCCATCGTAATTAATAACCGCATTTTCAAAATATCAACATCTCGCGGTTTTATTAAACCCGTTATCAATTTATTGCAAAATGTCACATCAGAATATGCATTATCAATTTGATCTTTTTCAAGCACGTGCCGTAGATGGATCTGGCCTCAGGAATGTGCTTCGTCAATGGCCTATGTTTAACTGTGTATGGATAATCTATATTGCATGAATGCAGCCTAAGATTATTGTTAAGTGTGTGCATACAACAAAGTTTTCGATTTCGATACTGCGGTTGATGACACATTTGATCTTTTGTTGCAAGCGATAAATGGGACTTACGAAAGTGGGGAAATTTTATTTTCGAGAGAAAGAGTGAAATGTGGTGGGCGGGGGACACATTTTTGGTGAAAAATGTGACCTTTTAAAGGTCACTTCGTCGATAAAAGCTTTTCTCAATTGCATGGAAATATAATGAAAATCGACTTTCTGTTAATTACTGATATTATACGCTTAACTGATGGCTTTATGGTTTGTATTAAATTAATCAGTATCTAATTAGTTTAATTTTTAGTGATTGGCGTTTTCCAACTAGAGTTTGTAACGACAACAGTTTGAATTTTTCTTCAATAAACATTTTTGTTTAGTTTTGGTAAGGGATGGACCCCGCGACCACAGCATGATCCACGTATGCCCTACCTTATGCCTCGTAAGAAAATTTCAGACTTGATTGATATTGAAACGACATTTTTCAGAACCAAATGTCGTATTGGACAAAATGTGTAAACATAGTTGGCGTATCGTTTTGTTTTGTTAAGTAAGAAATATCCAAAGCAAATTTCCAAAAAGCAAGATGTTTTGCATTCACCAATCAGTGAACCATACTTGACAAAACATGGTCTATCGAATTCTAGCTATTCCTACATCAAAACTATTCCCATCTTATCCATGCATCTTACCGTCGAGGGCTGTCCATCTGTGGCACATTCTTGGCAAAATAGTACTTGTGATTGGGATATTTTTAATCCGTGAAGCTTAGCCAAATACAATATCAAGAACAATACGTTAAATGCCATCTGCGACACAGTTTGATATCAAAGGCTTCTTCATTTGTCAATTTGTCACAAGATACCATATTTCATCCTGCATATCTCGACAAAACTGTGACAGATTGGGCGAGTAAATCTCAGATATCGATGTTACAAGACCCACATAATATACGTTGTACTTACAGCCGGCTTTAACGATCTCGACCAAATATGTCTCAAGTCGAAGCGATTTGTCACGCTGGTAATATCGAGATATGAAAATCGAGGAAATGAGATTAAAAATTGTCAGAGATGTTGTAATTGATTACAATTTAACAAAATCGGCATATATATTTTGTGAAGTACGAGACATAGATCAAGTATGTCTCACGAGTGGATCGAGCCGTCTATGCAAATCACTAATTCCACATAAATTACAAATATTCCATTTTACTTCAACAACTTTTCTCCATTATAATTGTCAAGAAATTCAGTTACGAATTACTATTATAAGCAGATATTAGGGCAATGTATTTTTGATTCCACACCATGTCCAGAAGCCAAAATTTTCCTTTTTTATCGACAAAATACAATCAATTTTGGTCAAATTGATCAACTCGTTTGCATTTTGTCGTTAAAAATGAAAATTCCACTTCAGTTGGCAAGTTTTTGTTCCTATGAACGTTCCACGAATATTTTTTGCTCGGATCGATTCAAATCATCAAATTTCCAGCGGTAGTAGCGAATAATTTCAATTTGAAAACATTATGAAAAAGAGGAATGTGATTCGTACAACGCCATCTTTTAGTACCTCCAACTTCACCTTCAATTTTCGAAATATTTCCATTGTTTTTATTTTCCCAAATCCCACGAAATACACAATACCTCGTCATGATTGTACTTGAAACAATGTCTTAATCCTTATAATGGGTGCTTTCACAAATTAGGAAAATAGGGATTAGCTAATTGAGACTCAAGCGCGATAATGTAGTGACCTGTGGCCAACTATGTAATTATGAGACTAAAAATCATTATGGCACTCTTCCAAACTTCGATAGTCTCGGCGAAAAGCTATTAAGCGCCCGTGCCCTATGTGAAATCGCAAGAAAATTGTGTACTGGGTAAGGGGATAACAATAGGATCCATGTTTTGCACCAAACTAAGACAATAATGATGCATGGAAAGTGGAGTTTGGAAGAAGACCAATTAAGTGGCATGTGTATTCTGTAATTTCTACAAACATGTCGTGCATGACCCACAGATTAACCGCATCTTGGCTGTGTTGCTAACCAGCCAGAAATTTTATTTTGTCAACCATACATAACAAAACATTTGGGAAACATTTTTTTTTCATCGGATATAAATAGTTAGTTATTTTCCATGAAGCTACTTTCGGGTCATTGTAAAATTTTGCATCTTTTTTCCAAATTTGCAACCATAATGCACAAAATAAAATAAAATGTGAAGAGTTATTTATTTAAACATGATCCATTTCTCAGTAATTTGAACAACCAAATTCTAATAAAAAAGGTATTATGTGCCGTCATAACTATGTATAGTAATAAAAGTTATGCCCGATCAAAACTTCACGCGTACAAGTTGTCGATTTCAGTCTATAATTGTTTGGATTAATTTAATCTCCTCTTAATACTCGGATTATCGCGTCATTTATCGCTTATTGTTATAAAATCCATATGTTTTGCTTAATATATATCGATATTTATGATTAGGACACTTGAAGAATCATACTCTCTTACATCAACAGAATAGATACAAATAAGTGATTTGATTTGCAATTTCGACTCTAGTTGACCAACATTCTATCACATTAGGTATCATGTGACAGAATGTAATTTGTTTTTTTTTTTCATCGACAATGGGAAAATTATTCGATTTATCATTTATGAGAGCCTATCGAATCTATATCTTTTGTTATGAGTTAGTCACTGATGGATCGTGTCGCTCAGGCACGGTCCATCTGTGGCTCATACCTAACAAAAATGCCTGGATTGGATTTTGTGACACAATATCCAAAAAACAAAAATTCGAAGTCGAGATCCTTTACTTTGAGATTCGATACGAAGGCAAAAAATATTTGATATATACATAATTCCTATTCATCAGTTACATCGTTACAAGCTTAATTCGTCGCCAACTTATATTTTATTTACTCGGCTTCAGTTTAATAAGACAAATGTAGACAAAAGCCTTAATTATTATCAGACGGGATTGACACGGCGTGGTCAATTCGAGCCTTACCCAACACAAAAATCCCAAATTTGCGAATGGAACTACAAAAGCATGGTTTGTTTCCAAAATATCAATTTTGGTCAAAATTCATTTGAAGTTTCGCAGCGGTGACCGTGATTCACAATTGAAGATAGTGTTTCGCGATAACCTCCAAGTTAGTAATTGAAGAATATTCCACCTTTTATGCCCATCGATCAAGCTTGTTTGACCATGACAACCGTTTTCCACCCGGGCCAAGTTAATCTGTTTATGACGTAATAATTGAGTTATCTTTTGTTGTGTGATGTAATTAGAGACCGCGACATAAAATATTCGGAACTTCGGTTGAAGTCATGAGTCTATGATATGCCCTGTTTTAGCTCACTGATCAACAGATAATTGTTATTTTTCAAATTATTATGAAAATAAAAACACGATTAAAACAAATTTCAAGCAATATCCGCTTCCACAATAGGGTTTGCACCATCCAACCCATCTGACAATCTTGAGCGAGTCACACTTGTATTTTGACCTTGAAGGGAAAAGACAAAATAGAATACTTTAAACGATGCCCATGAGCATAGTAGTGTTCATCAACACAGTTCCGTAGTAAAAACATACTGTTAAGGAAGTTTTGGCATGCCGCATTCGTTTTTCCAATCCCGGCCCGAAATTTCGAAAATATTTTTGTGAAATTTGAGTAACTAATAATGGATCGCGCTGCCAAAGCGCGGACCATCAGTGCCTCACGCTCAACAAATAAAAATTTCTGATTGGGGTGGTTTAAAACAGGATCACTTTTTTTTATTGAAATTCACTCTAAACGAGGCCAGAAGAAGTGCATAAATGGAACCAACCACGGTCACTCAATAGCAAGGTGCTACCGAAAGATGTATTTCCAGCAACTGCACTCTAAACGGAAATCATCCCAAACGGAATAGAATCGCCATAGTGTAAAGTGCAGTGAGTGGTATCTGCCGTGGGCGATATCATAACCATGTACCACTTCCTATCTTTGCATAGCCTACTAGTTTATTGTTAAAACAAAGCATCTCAACAAAGCTTCGTGTGTGGCCTTGTATTATTATTTAAAAATTGTAGTCAAAAATTCCTCAGTTTCCATTATTAGACGCTACAACCTCGCTAAACATAAACATCCTTATATTTTATATCCGTATCCGGGGTCATGATCTGCCAAGTATCAAACGTGAGTGAATCATACTTTTGATACTCGATTTACCTTCAAATCATATTTGGCAATTTTATGTGGGCAATAAAATTTCATTGTCAAGCTAAGGCTCAAATAAGCCAATGAATGCATTGAATCGGAAAATTTGGGATTTTGTCCCGACATGACAAGCGTGTGGAAAGTATTAAGTTGGATTTAAAGTATTTAAAACGAACAATGTGATGAGTTCAAACAATGGTTTTGTTTCTGTAATATTCTTCATTCCTTCCCAGCAAAAATATCATTATGCCAAATATGGAACACAGATAAATCGCGTTTCAGCAGTGCAATGATACTTGGTAGATCATACCTAACAAGACATGAAACAGTATATCGTTTATGTAGTAGGGTTTATCCGTCAGTCGAATGACATCACAATTTTTAAGACGGAAAAAATTTGAAATTCCGTTATACACAGAAGGGCAAAATTATGAACGAGCACCCGAAAGTTGTGATGCCTGTAAAACTCCTTCTTATACATTGCCCTGATGAGTGACCTAGAGTGACCTCGTTAGCTCCAATCTTATTCAGAGTTTTGCTATATTCGTAGAAAATTTTACGATACAATGATTTTCTGTCTTCTTACTTTGTAGGTTTTGAGAATTGTTCGAGTCTGATTGACAAATACTAACTAGATTGCCTTGTGGATAAATATGTTGGCATCGCAGGTTGAAGATCTCGGGTTAGAGTCCGGCTCGCTTATCCATGGCCACCACTCAACACAGGGTGTAATAATTTGGGTAGGCTAAGCCGAACAAGTAAAGATCATATCTTTCCAGCAATTGTAACCCTGTCCGTCTATAAGTGGCCGATGTTACAGGGCCTTGGACAGGCTGATCCACTCTACAAAGTGGTTATAAAAAAAATCGGCTGAAGATATTTGAAAGATCGAGCGTTCGGCAGTTCCCAGTGAGAAAAATGATTACGCTAAAATACGTTTTGTTAAGTATGGGTCACTGATGGATCGTGTCGCTGAGGCGCGGTCCATCTGTGCCATATGCTTGTTAAAATAAAATTTCTGATTGGGTTAGTATCTGCGCGGTCAACAATACGACGACTGCTTTTTCGTATCGATTACTTGATACACAGCGCCACCTATGGTTGGGATTAATTCCATTGGCAAATTCAAAATTGTTTTTGATTCGAAACAAAATGGCGACATAAAAATTATTTAAATAAAAAGTATTTAAGTGCCATACTACTTTTTAGAATTGCACAGGAAAATTAGCTTAGTAGCTTTCATTTTTCAATCATTTTGTAGATTTTTTTTCGGTCATTTTATACCATAAATTTTTAATCCGACACGGTATCTGAAAACAACCGATATCGATGCATCTGTACATTATAAGAATTCACTTATTATACGTAGATTATTTAATTGTTGTAGTAAGTAAATCAGAAATGCTGGAATCAATTTAGTAAACTCAAAAATCTATGCTGACTAGGTACTATAATTCCACACCGACCAAAGCTAAGTGTGTTCCGTAAACATTGAGAAAAAATGCTACAATCCTTATTGACTCCAGTATGATTGAGATGGGCTTATATTCTGCACCATTAAGATCTCAAATGAAAAAAAAGTAAAATAGTTTTGATCTATTTAAAACAATTCGCATAAATAAGAACCGTGTCACAATGAAATCTAAAATATTTTTGCCAATAAGGTTTTTAAAATGGTTCTGCAAAATTAACCAGCGTATTTGAATCGTAACATCATTTTACATCTTTATTGACAAGTGACATCCTGCAACATGTCGGCTTAACGGAAACATAATTCGCTACAGTTGAAAAGCCAATCGACCCATTCACAAAAACATCAATTATATTGAGCATAAATCATAGATGGATTGCTCCGTGAGGCCATGGCTCATCATTGGTCCATGAATAAAACACAAAATCTTAAAAATTATTTTCCTTCGCTATGCGCTCAGATTTCAAACTTCTTCATTCAAACTCGGGCAGGCAGAGAGCGTTAGAATCGTTTTATTAGGACGTTTAATTAAGCTCTAAAACCTAATAAAAATCACACGAGAACCGGCTCCAGTCGATCGCAATTGAGTTAAGAGTTCCCTAAATTAATTAGAAAACAGCGCGAGAACAACTGACTCAATAATAAAACGGTGTCACCCGCTATGTTCAACTGATTTTTATAAAACACAATAAATGAACTGCAGACTAGAGATGAATTGATTCAACTACTATCTTAATCAGAAATTTTATTTTGCCAAACATATGCCACAGATGGACCGCGCTTAGACAGCGCGGCCCATCAGTGACTCATATTTTCATAAAAAAAAACTTGGGATAGTACAAAACAAGGTCCAATATAAGGCAATTATCGTCCGACTTGAGAGAAGATATTTGGAATGTTGGTATGGTTTGGCATATCGCTAAAAAATCTAGGTATATTCCAAAAATGACAATACAGTGTTCAGCAACCAATACTGTTGATTTTGTATCATTGCCCAAAATTTTGGCTTACCAACAGCGTTTCAACAACATCATTGTATTTGTGTACAATGTATTCAAATATTACCTTGACACAATTAAAAAAAATTGTATCAATTTCAAATTTCCAACGTACTGGAGAATTCTCAACAAAAATACTATATAGAATGTGCTCAACGTAATTTATCCCATGTCATTTGACACACCACATTATCTAAACAGCAGCAATAGGGGTTTAAACGAGTCACTTGACTTTCTTGAAACCACCTTCATTTCTGACGTCATTGATGACGTTTTTATCTAATGCAATTTTATTTCAGAGATTTCAGTTGCAAAGGTAAAACGAAAAAACATTAAAACTATTATTTGTTAACCTAACGTCGGATTTACCAAAATTCGATCGATAAATATTTTTCAAACGTTCGAATTAAAGTTGATTTGTCAGCCAACGGTCGATTATTTCATTTCGATTGTTTAAAAAAATGCGGAAATTAATTTAACGATTCCAACATTTTTAGATTTTATACTGTAAATTTTCGTCCTTGCGGATGTGTAACATAATGATTTTGTGTCCAATATTTGATTTTTTGTTGTTTGCCGCTTTTCGAAAAAAATAACAAAATAAAAATTGAAAAGTTTACATATTATGTATTTTGCCAATATTGGACTCTGATCGATTTTCGCACTGGTGGCCAATTATAGGCAAAAATGTTCAGTATGTTTGGAAGTTCACGATCTTTTTTATATTTAAAAATGGCCAAATATAATATACGGAATACGCGCGGAAAATTTTGTCATGTTTCATTGATATATTGATACATATTTTAGGTTTCCCGGGTTTTGTAAAAAGGGACGTATTGCCTCAGGTATCCGCTCTGTCCAATACTATTCGAGGAACGTTATTTAGTCTGAATAATAATTTTCTATATTCTATTTGGTAACTTTATATTTTAGCATTTACCTAATCACCCATTTATATTTATTATATATTATATTTATATTACTTCCCGCCATATACAATTTCGATGATATTACTAGGAGTTCAATTCATCTGATGTCATCTAGGTTTCACCTGATCGTAAAAAGTTGAACAAAAATATTATTCCCTTCTTTTCAACGTCATTAATGCATCGAAGATGATGAAAAATCATTGTGGTTTCGATGAAATGTTGAGTTGAAAGAACCGTAGCAAAAGAATTATGCACGAAATCTCATGCATGACGACTTGAACATGACAATTTGTCAAGTTTATGTCAAAACTTTCATGACATGTCTCGACAATCATATTCAGAAATATTATATTTAGTAATTATTTGTCGAGCGTGGCCCACTGATGGATCGCGCCCCCAAGGAGCGGTCCATCAGTGGTCACGCTTTTCAAAATAACTGATATCATGTAATTAGTAGATATTTTGATGTACTGTTATCAATCATGCGTAGGTTATTGCCCAGAAATTTCACAGATCAAATTATTTTGAGAATGGAATATAAGTTTCAGTGCTATCGCGAATTCCTTCGATTAGTTTGTGTTGCCTTCGAGTATAGGATTCTGGGAATAATGCAGCATATCCAGCTGCCACAATTTAATAACTCTTAACTGATTATATGAGTTCATATTATGTGTATTTTTTATCATTCTATTATTTTCTGTGTGTGAATGCTAATCGATACAGATACATTCGAAATTTCCACCTAATAAAATCTGATGAACAGATTTGGTGATTGCATAATAACTGGAATGGTATGTCTACATTCGCTGAATTCGTCAAATATTTTTAAAGTACACATCAATTTCAAAGAACGAAAAGGGGAAACGGGGACCAGAGCGACATATAATGTTTAAAACATATGGTAAATAATGATAATAAAAAATAATCATGAAAAAACCCATGGCTGTCGCAAAAAATAAGACCGTCAAATATGCTCTGTAATATGACAAAGTTATCATTACATTACGTGTAAAACTTAATTTCCATGACAGAAGTTGGGCTATTCAAAATCTCATCTGGTAAACGAGGTTGCATCGACATCATTTATCAAATTGAGATAAAAATCGATTTCGCCATTGTTCAAAACATCAAGGTGTTTTCTTCACGAAAAATACCTCAATGAAAACTTCAAGTTACGATAAGCATGGGGTAGAGATGAATTGTGCTATGAAAGCGCGATTCGTCTGTGACCATGATTGATCAACATGTATAGCGCGGTAGTTGATAACAAATATCTCAAAGTCTATTGAACATATGTTAACTGTGTTTTGCAGTCGCGCCACACTGAGTTGATTTATTACACGGTTAGCGAAATCTACATATCAGTTTTCCGCACCCCCGTGTGGAGATGTTTTTATTATGTCCCATGGCGCGTTTAAAATCGAATTCAGGGTGATAGATTTGAAGTTTGGCGGCAAAAATGAAAGGAGAGCCTATTTGGTATGCGTGTGGCGTGGTTACAAGATATTTTAAAACGCTAGAAACGTAACACATATAAAATTCATATAAAAAGTGTGTTTCGTATTTTTCCAAAATTGCTTATCTTAAAAGCGGCCAGATGTCAAACATAACTATAGAAGTAATTATTGATTCAGATCAGGGTTTCCACTATATAATCTTTCAATGATATAATGGAACGTTTTCTCACATGAAATCACAATTAAAAATTTTCAAGCAATGAACTTGAATTTAAAAAAGTCAGGTCTTTTATTGTGGAAATAAGCGATTTTGAATCATGAACATTCTCCATAAAGATTACACTTGTTAATAAAATTTAAACCTCTTAGTTCAAAAATTATTTACCAGTAAGCAGTGACAAAAAGCTCCCTCCTCAAGAAGAACATCACCGCCATGGTTGTTCCAATGGCAAAAAATAAATTTTAAAATCATCCAGATTGTTGGTGAAAATCAATTCTTAATTTCATCGTTCAGAATTATTTATCAGGTAAAACATGTGAAGTTTTTGATATAGATAATAGAGCCTAGGCAACAAGTAGTGTTGTAGAAACAAAGAATGTTCTTCTACTGTGTACAAATTAAGAAACTGCTGAAAATTTATGATCGTTTGATCCGCCATTACAAACACTCAGTGCACTTTACCATGACGGTTCAGTTCCGTCAAGGTTGTTTGGAGTTTAGTTGTCGCGTAGTTTCAGTAGCGCTTTGCTGTTAGTTGGTTCCTTTTGGTCACTGCTTCCGGCCTTGCTCGGAGTGTATATCAATGAACAAAAAGCATTAGGTTTGGATTTCGAAAGTAGCATTTTCAATGATTTGTTCCTCTGAAACGGAGATTGAAGTATTATAATTTATTTTACACAATCATTTTGTTTTTGAAACCTTGCGAGAAGTCAAATGATTCACCTCTGCTGTGATCGATCGATGCAGCTCCTATCGGGAATTGTTTTGCCTAGCACGGCCCACAGATGGACCGCGGCTCGGCGTCGCAATTCATCAGTGACCCACACTAAACAAAACAAAAGTTTTAACGGGGCTTCTCAACCATCGATTTAGGGTGACATTAAATACGCCAGAGTTTTAAGCTTCATCCAGGGAATTGAATTGTGAAAATATATTGTTTTATTTGACATATAAGCGTTCTGGGATGCATAAAATAAGGTAATATGAAAACCTGTCAATTGTTCATCGATAATATAAGTATTTGGAAAATCTTTGGAAAGGCAAACTCATCCTAGGCGAATCAAATATTTCAGATATATGTCATACAAGTCCATATAGTTACCATTAAAATGCGTGGTGTTGTTCAGAATATCGGAGAGAGAAATAAGAAATATTTTGGCCCAATACTTCAAAGATTTGCCATATGCCACCAGACATGATAAATTGCTTCCGAAACAGAAATTTTGGTTTCTCAAGTGTGCATCAATGATGAATTGCGCCTAAATGGCGCAATCCATCCATGATCCATACTTAAAACGTGTTTCAACAAAAACTGTTTTAATTGCGTCGTGGAGAGTCATGCCAAAATGCTGACGAAAATTATGCACCGATGCTTCTAATTTACAACTCACAATGGGAATTTGTGTATTTACAAGCGGGAATTGGGAAAATACAGAAAAAAGAAGTCTATCAGCAGTTTTTGTGAACTAGATTTCACTCACCGTCAACATCATATCATGAAGTGGCCTAATTCTGAGATTAATGACGAAATCCTTGACCGCTCAGGGTTTCCAAAGACACCGGTGTCGCCCCCAAAGAATTAAACGACACATCAAATCGATTTTATCGACTCTCCAGTATCGCCACATAAATTAATTTGTATATCCTGCGGCCTTGAACCTGCATTGACATTATACAGAACAATGTGTAACAATTTCGCAAATTATAACCACGTTGATTAAATTTGGACCTCATCATGCAAAATTTAACCAATTAATGAAAAAAAAAATCAAATTCTACGAGCAGGCAAAATCCAAAGATAATTGAATGCAGCTGCAATTAGGTGTCCGTTAGTTTGCTCCTTTTAAGCACTGATTCCAGACTTGCTTAGAATGGATTTCAATAGAAAATCATTTGTTTTGTACTTTTTGTCTTTAGCTATTGATTAAAAATTCCGCATGTGATATAGATTATTTTGAAGGAATTTTTCTTTCATACATCTCCCGCCTCCCCGAACAAAATATGCGAAGAAAACTTGCAAGAACAGATTCCAGTTTGATAAACACGTCGAATTCCGAAGACGTAAAATCCCAAAACTTCATAATTCAATATCTGAATTATCTCACAATTGATCCGTAATTTTAAAGATTCTGACAATAGGCGACTACCCTGAAAGCACATGCAATGTCCCAATCAGAAGTTTTATTTTGTCAAGCATGCATCACAGATGGAACCGCGTCTCATCGACGCGATCCGTCAGTGACACATACTTAACAAGAATGCTGCGATACGATTTTAGCGACAGGGTGGATCATCAGTTCTGCTTGTTGGTGTACCAAACTTAATGACGTATACGATAACTTGATAGAAAACGGCATCTTTTTGTGATGAATATTGTCTGAAGGATTACGCGAACAAGCTGACGTCTCAAGAGTTTATAAAATCGATGCTTCCGTTCCATTAAAATATCAACGGGATTGGGTCGCAAAAGATTTGTCGACCTGTTTAGGATTAGCGTCCGCGCGACAAATGAAGTTTTTGGACTCACATTCACATCTTTCATGTGAATTGGTTACCTTCGGGATGTGTTTAAACTTGAGTATGATGCTTTGACGTTGATAAGTGCAAAAAAGTCCATTTTTCGCTTTTCGTGCTCAAACAATATTGATCAAACCTTTTCGAAATATAATTATGATGATCGACATTGAGGTATATTGCTTTTAGGCTAATTTCAACCCACCAGCTCATCTAGGTTAGCTGTACCAGTCTTTTTCGCAATACATAGTAAAAAAATTAGTTTGGCTTAAGTATTTCAAATTCGAAATATTCTCAAATGGTGTTTTTGACCAGCGTGTGTTTTGTTTTCCTCAGTCGAGATGGATATGTATATTCACTTGAATCTTTCAATACCAATTAAATAAAAGTTTATTTTGCTTAATTCAACGAAATCCTTGTTGGCAGTCTATGTAAAAAAGAAGACTCACAGGCTTTGAAGCCGACTGCGCAATGTTGAGGGTAATGTGGTCGTCATTATGAGAATATCCAGTACAGAATCTGTAAATTGTCCGGCAAACAAAAACGCCAATCGATGTGTATGGTCATTCTTATCAATTTGCTGCCAATTCTGAATTGCATTAGCGGTTACATGTAACGATATTATCGCGAAACATCACTTTTAATTTTCAATTATAAAGTCGCAACGAGTATACTGGACGCAGTGCAAGCAATATTAAAATTATTGAACAACGCCCGTGGTAGTACACCGAGGGAACTAAAAAGGATCATCATTACATGGTTAAACGTTTGAAAAAACAGGAGATTGTGTATGCCTTTTCGTGGACATCCACCGTTGGCGATACAATTTAATCGGAAATTTTATTTTATTAGGCATGAGCCACAGATGGACCGTGCCTATGCGGCACGTTCCATCAGTGACTCATGCTAAAGAAATTTATCAACACTCAAATTTTCTCCACGAAATTGTTACTGAATTATCCAATAATTTCTCACGCCTTGTGATAAATTAAAGAAGGCGTATTCTCACGACCTGGTAAAGATAACATTTGAAAGGAAAGAAAGATGAATGCTGACCTGTTTTAGCGATTGTTCAATTCATTACGAACACGAGTTTTGTGCAATTAGCTGTTTATAGCGCCTAGATTATCGTAAGAATTATATATTACAGAAACAACCTTCTGACAATTTTCTGATACATCGTTGTTCAGAAATAAAAAAAGATTGAAACTGGCAATAGGACTGACTCATGAAAATTGCTCAACTCAGTCAAATAAATTTTGTCCATTTGAATTTTGCTAAGCATCTACTGCTGACAGAAGGTCTGCTGAGGCCCAATCTAGCATTCACTCATAGAACTCTTATAGGGTTCAAATCAAACGTTTCTTTCCATAAATGCCAAGTGTTAATAGGGACATGTTCTATTTAGATAAAATATTAGGGGGTTTGCTGCATTCAGTTCCTCGTCAATGAGTCACCAGAGACACTCGAATGTGCGCCGGAATGATAAAAAAATACGAGGTAGCGTAGGCGACTGACGCTAACCTGTGTGAAAAGGAAGAGTGTACAAAGAATGTGACATTTTCCATTGTATAAAATAGCTTCCATTGAAAGAGCTGTTCTCGTCTAATCATGTACAATCGCAATCAATATTCATCTTTTCCCGTACCCAACAAATATTCCTCCCACATAATAGTCTTATGTCGTGGCTAACTCGAACGCAATAACAAATTGATAAATTCACACGATCGAAAATTCAATGCCACTAAATTTACACATAGCTTACATTTGACTGTTGTCTTTGTACCCTAATGGGAAAAAATTGTCAGAGGCATCTTTTGTTATGCATGAGTCACTGATGGGTCGTGTTGACAAGACGCGGTTCATCTGTGACGCAAGATTGACGAAATAAAATTTCTTTCTGCGTATATGTGCCACAATCAGATATTCAGTTTCGTCGAGCAATGCCCCGCATCAACGCGGCAAACGCCTTTTTCTAATTGAGCGATACTTTGTAATTTCCACATCAATATGGATACCGATCGGACCTGGCTTTTGTAGAACATTAGTAATCGTCAATTCAAAGATACAGCGAAAGAATTCGTCCGATGTACGATAAGGAAGATCGTGGGGAATAAAATGGTGACGAAAAACAGAAATCTGTGACGTTTCACAAGGATGTAATATCTGACAAATGTGAGAGATATCTCCAAATCAATGAATGATGAATGCAAGCTCCTTCAATTGAGATTGCGGCAATTCGTTTGGAAAAGATAGATAGCCAAATTGTCACCATTTCATTTTCTACAATTTAACGCGGAACAACGTGATGGAGTCAATGCTTTAGGAAATCTAAAAACGGATTGGTAAAACATTTTTTAAAAATCTAAACAGCCATTCAAAAAAAAATTTAATTATTTCATAATATTCTATGCTAGATTCAAAAACACACTTTTCTTGCGTCAGTGTTTAACATACATAGATAATGTTGAATATGGTACGTAACAAAAATAAATCATTTTTCCCTTTTTGATATATCCGATTCCCGAACATTCGGATTTTCCATAATTATGTGTAATATTATAAATTATATATCTTCATATGTATCCTTTTTGTTATATCAGGTGCTCGCTGCACGGAAACGTGGCCAAATTATCGTAAAAGCATGATATGAATTATTATCATTCGGATAAATTTTACCCAGATTTCAAATAACCAGTGCAATGAGGAAATTTTCCGATCAACATGTGTTGTTAGTGCGGATCAACATCACTATTGAATTGGTCGCTCCGCAAATGCGAGGTCTATCTCTGATTCACATTGGGCTAAATAACCTTTCTGATATAGATATCTGACAATATTTGATAAAATCTCTTTGAAATTTAGAACAGAATACGTACACACCAGAAATGTACATTCGGGTGGATTTTAATTGTAATCTGTCCAATTGTTCATTGACCCTTAAGAGGCCACTTGATAAATTGATCCTATCTAGAGGCAAGACATTTATTTATAGTATTTTTTTTTGGGCTTAAGAAATATTCAAAACTGGGAGAAAATATTTCACGTCACGACTATATTACATGGCAAAAAAACATAAAGAATATTCAGGTATCTTCCAGAAAACTGTAAAAACAATTATATTTAAAAGTGTAATGGATGTCATTTCTAATTTTAAGAATACTAATAATAAGTTTGGGTTAGAGCGCGGAGGTGGGCGTAATTATTGTCAACCGTGCTGATAATAGGCATTTGTAAATACTCGTCAAACCCTAATTTGGTGATGTTTCTCGTACTGTAATCACGATAACTGGTGATTCCGGATCCCGATGCCCAATATTAATAGAATATTCGGCCACCCTAAATGTATAAAGGTAGAATTGATTTGTGTGCTTTTCGATCCCTTACTATTGGCTATTCAAAGCATTACAAAATGTGGTTAGGCTTAAAATAAAATCTTTTTTTTTTTTTTGTAAAATTATTAGAAGAATGGGGAAACGGTGTACACGAAATTCAGATCGATATTAACAAAAAACAAATGTTTAAAACAATTTTGGGTGCGATGTGAATTCAGAATTGTACAAGAAATTAGTTCAAATATTTCAACCGTTTCACCTGCTTTTTCAACAGATTAGACATTTGACTCTGAAATGCATTGATTCAAAATAATCAAAATGCAAAAAAGAGCAGGAATATCAAGATATCTATGTAGTTGAAATATATTATTAATAATGAAATTGTACATCGGAAAGGATGTAGCAAAGATTTAAACACTGAACGGTCACCAAAGTGACGACAAAATGACGATTGATAAAAATCTAATAATCGTCCATCTGAACAGCCTTTGATGTAACTTTTCAGGTGAGGTAAACGTGCAGTTCTACAGATGAATGTTATTTTAAGATCTTTTGTGTTGCTTCTTGTGGGCGAGACATTGTTTTTGTTCGCCCATTCAAGTATTCTTTTTGAAATATGGCTTTTTGTGGTAAGTTTACGTGATCGATTACGTCTTTGGAGATTTCGCCTTTCCCCGGAAAAACTATTGTTAATCATTCATGTCACACAATTTTCAAGAAAAAACTTGCAATAGTGTAGTATATATAGAAATGTTCCGAAAACCAATTTTTAACAACAGACTCACGTATTTTGTAAAGAAATTGTTTTTTAATATTTTTAGCAATCATCTAATCAGGTAAGACAGGGTTCAGCCCCTCCTAAATTAGCAAAAATTCTGGCGATTTCATGACCAAAAGTAATAGCATCATGAAGTCAAGTCCAAAAATATTGATCTAGTATGTTTTGTTAAGCTTGGTTCACTGATGAATTGGGTCGTTAAGGCGCGATCTATAAGTTTCTCAAGTTTTGACAAAAAAAAATTTGACTGGGATATGTTTATCAGCTAACTTTTGTTTTGTAAAATGACTCAATTTTTTTCACGCCTTCAGCTCGTATTTTTGTTGGTATAATCTGTCAACATAAACTTTTCGTCGGCGAGCCTCCCCCCCCCAAGTCGGAGATTTTCCGCTGCCACGGGGCCGGACACAAGCGATCAAAACCCGTTAAAAGTTTACTGATCGTGGCCGCCACCGAGCGTTTGATGTATTTCGGTGCGCTCCTGTTTTCATGATATGTCTTAAAAATTTATTTGTTGATTGAGGTCATTGATATCCAATCTAGGCAAGTTCTTTTAATATGCTACACCTCTGTTTTTAGGATAAATTTCTCAATTAAAAAAAGGGTTCTGGGTGCGACTTGCATGTTTGTAGGAATTCAACTTCAACAAGTATTCATTAACTTATTAAGGTAAGATTTTATTGTTAAAAAAGTATCACATATTTATGGGAATTATCCCTATACAGGATAACTTTAGAAGTATGCGCAGATAAAAGCAAGTAGGCCTAATTAATTTCGTTATATCATATTATGCTATTAGCATACAGCAAAACCACCAAGTGGCGATCTCTAAATTTTGCTACCTGTGAAAACGGTGCCATCACGCCTCTACACGGATGCCGATCGCAATCACTTGAAATAGTAACCTCATCTAACTTCTGTTCCACCAATAGCTTAATTAGGAGTTCGCGGGGAAATTGCAAAATGGTCTTTTAAATGCTTTATAACGTAGGAAATTCCTAAATTTTGTGGCGCCTGGAGTGCGCAGTGATTTTGATACACCTATCCAGCCGGACGCATTTCCGGGAGCCTTCATTGTTTAAAGTTTTAGATATGCATATCATATTATGATTGGGACCCAAGATAGTAGTTAGATATTCATTCATTAAGCATCTGGGAAGCTAAAAAATGGTTTTCAACTATTGCGCAACAATAACATCAAGCTTTTATATGACGTAATAATATATTATAGTAAAAGCGAAAATGTAAACAAAGATGAAATACATTGATTTCATACTCGTGTGATGAGCGTTGCAATATGGGCCGCAGAAACAAAGTTTTCGACATACAACACCAACAACAACCACGAAAGGGATGGAGAATCACCAGGGAAGATAGCTTTCTTGCGAGAACTCTTCTTAGGCTGAAAAACCTTTGTTTGAAAAAGCAAAAGCAGGTGGAAAAAGAAGTAGGTTTTCTGTTAAAAAATTTCTGTCTTTTATGGCCAGTTAACGTTAACATAGACTAAGTTAATGTTTATAAGTTTTCATAATTAGACCTAGCGTTAGCCTACCTTTGCTTACTCAGAGTCAGATATCATTGTGAATTAGATTTTTTTGGTGGGCGGCATTGGAGAAATTAGTCGAACCGACGTTATTCATAAGCCAGGCAATGGGGGAGCACCCTTTGATACTCAGAAGCTATTTCATAAGACACAAATATTCTTATTTTATTCTTGGCAATATTCTCAGTAGGTTTGTTTTGTGGACATATCAGAAAAAAGGTCGATGGTTCGATGCTTAACCGTTTCACCACCAAGCGAGCCTTTCAGCAAGATGTAACGTTAGCTGTAACGTAGAACCGACACACAGTTATTGCAAAGATCTGTGCTTGACGGTTTAGGTTCACGGACAAGCCGATACATGAAAGTTTACTAAAAAAGTGGCGCTTATCAACAACTAGGGGATTTGCACCTTAGCCGAGTTGAAACACGATAAAAAAACATCAACAGTTAAACATGTAAACAATGATTTTGGCACTCAAGACCCTTTGTTGGTGTTGGCAATCTACTAATAATCGCGGCCAATACACTGATTTGCCTGTGCATAGACTGCCATAATATTGCCACGTCTCTGCCGGTGCTCCGGTTACGTTGCCCGCACCAGGTTGATTGTATTCAAAAGCCAGTACAAAAAATGTTGAAGCTGGTGCAAATGACTCAAAAACTAATTGATAGAGTATCTATATATATAAATAATTACAATTTTTGTTTTCAAAGTAACTCGTCTGTATGAGCCAAAATTGTGAATCCAAGTTATTTAATATAACCGTACTTTTATTAAAGCGAAGTTTGTGATATTTTCTTTCAAGAACGAACGGACGGCAGTACCTTTTGCTGGTGGATCAACAACACCTTCGCGTCATTCTGTAACTATTGGGAAAGTTCATAGAATCTACAAAAACGTGGTAAATTTCGGAATTTAAATGTTATTTCAATATCGTTTTCAAGACTTGTTAGGGGTGTCGCTGTCCGGATATTCGAGTATTCACGGATTCTAATTAGAAGTAATTTCCTTTTTTGATTATTTTCAAATAGATTCATTCTGAAGTGAAATCATGATATATCTCAAATTTCACGCTATGAAATATATATAGATATATATAAATGTAAAAAAAATTTACGCTTCAAAATTTCACATATATCATAACTTCACTGCAAAAATAGTCCAAATATGGTCTAATATCAGTAATAATATGAAATGTTGAAATAATATTCTATTTAGTGGACACTTAAAATAAACTGTAAGGACAGCCCTGCCCGGTGTCAGATATTTTGAGAGGATTCGGAGTCCGACCTATTGTAAACGCAGAAATTTATAAATTTGTTATTCGTCTTCCCGTCTTAAACTTTATGAGGTTTAGTTCAATTTACCGACTTTTTCGAATTTATTTTGCTCTTGCGTATTTTTTAAATATTAAAATACTTACAAATAAAGCACTTTTGTGCAACGACTCGAAATAGTCGTTTTTTCTTAATTTTTGCATATTGATAAATGATTCATGCTTATATATACGTTAAGGATAATCTAGGAAGAGTAATTCTTATCAAAAAAATATTTACATTATAAATATTGAGTCATTGACAAAGATAATTGACTGGGATCTTCGTAGAAAATTTTTTTTTATCTACATTTCACTCTCATATATATCCATTGTCCTTTAGATCCAATGTTGTTATGTGCCAAAAGAACCGTCTCTTGGAGAAACCACTTGGGTAAGAATGTATTTCTACTTCATCATTTAAAGTATCATAACTGGCATTGAGTGATTTTTAGCATTTGGTTCTTTAGAGTTTCTCACAAGTGCGCTGTATCTGCTTGATCAAAATATATAAGAAATGCTATAGGGTGCACTATATCATTACAGTACATTATTCATCTCTGTTTCGACTTTTTCAAATAGCTTTCAATATGTTCATGTTTGGCGCGATGGCCCAGTGGTTAACGTGGCGGTATTGTATGTTCAAGATCTAGAATTCGAGTCCCTTTGGCTTTCAATCTCGTCACTCAACCAGAGGTGAAATATAGCGTGGGTCAGTTCGGCCGAACTCAGTTGATTTTTTTATAATCGCATCCATGATGTTTGTCTCTGTGTGCGCACTGTGCACTTGTATATGGAGTGTTTATTGGGCCAAAGTGCCCCGGTAGTTTCTGGCCTATTTTATTTTTCATCTTTCGAGATTTACTCCAAGCATTGCCTGAAGAAGCGCCAAAAAAGAATTAATTGACATTCACTTAATATGACAAAGAGCTACAACAAAATGCGGTTCCAGCAACTGCACTCTTAATTAAGAGAAAAAATTTCAAACAGAAGTGCATCGCTTTAATAGAGTACAGTGAGTGGTATATGCCTCTAACGTCAATAAAACTGTTTACTTCTTTATATCCTTCAAGTCGACCCTTACGAGGGAAATAAATTAATCAAGACAATTCCTGGATTTTGGAGTTAAATTTGCACGTCATATTTAGAAAACCCCTGTTGAAGTAATCGACATAAAACCGGAAAAACAATGGAGATCCGTGGCTACGCAAACCGAAGAAATTCAAGAAAGGGTCGTAACTCCTGAACCTTCATCCAGAAGGAAGGAGCCGAAAACCGTCACCTTTTCCGTGAGATTTTGTAATCATAGTAGTCGAGTCAGAATAATTTTATGAATACCGTTTTGCTGAGCATGGGCCACTGATGGATGGTGCCGCCGAGGCGCGGTCCATCTGTGTTCTATGCTCCACATGAGTTTGATTATGTTACCAACACCTTCAGAAAAATTATTTTTTCAAGCATGAGACACCGACGGATTGTCCACATGCTACATATCAGTTGGCCATGCTACTTGCTGGACGAAACTTTTTGCACGATTTTTGCACGATTTCTGGTTGGATGTGGCGCCTAATTTTGCACCAGCAGCATGATCCCATACATAACTGTATAACTATATGGTTATCATAGTATAACACCGCTCAGGTGAAGTATCTCAGTGTCTCATGCTTTATAAAAAAGTACTCCGGATCGAGAATACCGCGATTACATAAATTCGAACCATAACTTTATTCTTTACAGAAAGATCTAATGACTCGTTACTACACTCCAACTCCGGTGAGTATTATTTTTTCATATATAATATAGTTAACAGTGATTTGACTCGACTCGAGTCGTCTCAGAACAATGACCCGACTGGTATTCCACTTGGCAAAATTCAGGCCGACTTGACTCGGGACTTGATAAGAATTTAGGCCGAGTCTACAATCCTTTTTCATATATATAGTTAACAATGATTTGACTCGTCTCGAGTTCGTCTTAGCACGATAACCCAACTGATACTCCACTTGGACAAATATAGACGCGACTTTGCTCGGGACTTGATAAGAATTTACCCCGAGGCCACAATCATTTTTTTTAAAAATACATTGCTTTTTCGTGACTCCTCAGAGAAGATGCACCTCCCAGAAGGATATGTGAAATCCGTGTTCGTTTACCCATTTATGGTGATTCTGAGTGAGAAGTGCCAAATCAATTTGTCGTTGCTATTGAATAGATTTCGAAATCGAATCGTGACGTAACTTGACTTCTGACGCGTAAATGCATGACTCGATTAGTCCCGAGACTCTAAATGTGAATTTTGGGCGTGAGTGATGGGCTTGGGCTCGACTCGCAATTCGTTCATTTTTCGACTCGACTTGACTTGGGACTCGTAGTGAGCAGTGACTCGTTCTTAACACTGAACTACGTATTGATTAGGAATTTAACTGCTAAACTATGTTTTATTAAGTACGAGTAACTGATAGATCGTGTCGCCAAGGCGCGTTTCATTCGTGACTCGGGCTTCGCGATATAAAATTTCTGATTGCGATTTAGGCATGGGTATAATTTCTTACGGCGAGATATCTTCGAATATAGCTACACACAATCAGAAATTTTGTGTTTGTCAAGCATTTACCACAGATGGACCGCGTCTCGTCCATTCAAGTTATTACACCTCGCGTTGAGCCATGGGTTACGCTTAAACATAATAAAAAATATCATTTTTTTCAGCCTCTACAACCATCTGACAGCGAGGACAGTTTAACAAGGTTCATTGATCCGGTAAATCATGAACTCATTGTATAAATTATAATTTTTCGTTATTCCCTATTCTATTTCCTATTTAATGCCTCGCCATGAACGTTAAATTTCAAAGTACAAAACGTACGAAAACTCAATTTATTTGACCTTTCTTAATTTCAAATATAGTGTACAAGCTGCCTGCGAGTTGAGGTAATTATAATCACGGGATTCAAGTTTTCACAATTTTTTTATAGCCATTTCTTGTACTGCATCACCATAGCCAGGGCCCTGTACCAGCCATTTATAGATAGACGGACAGTGTTAAAGTTCTTGGAAAAATATTATGATCTTTCTGTTTCGGCTTAGCCTACCCAAGTTATTACACCCTGGGTTGAGTGTTGGACATGGATGGACGGCCTGACCGGGACTTGAATCCACATCCTCAACCCGCGGTACCAAAGGGATGACCACTAGGCCATATGAACTGGCTTCTGGGCATTTTATACTTTCTTCATTTTACGATCAAATCAAATATTTTTACTGGGATATCGAACTAACTCGATATTATACTATAATTCAATCACCGGGTGGAAATTATTCTGTTTCTCCGCTAAAAATATCTTTCACTTGATCACTCACGTTAAACAAAACATTTCTATTTGCGGGTAACTACATTCAATAAGTGAAGATAGGGTCGGCAAAAATAGAATATCTTTCAAATCTGAAATGAAGTCAAATAGTATATACGAATCGAATATTCGAATTAAACGTAGTATAACAAACAAAGACATATCTTCACAAACCAAATATTTGTATGTAAATTGCATCAAAGGTAATTTATAGTTCTTGAAGAGTTGGGCATTTTTGATTCTGATGATTCCGAATTGCTAGAAAAATCGAAACGAGTAACACACGAATTCGCAAATAGAAATCGAATATTTTTAAAACCCTTGGCCATGATTCAAAAACCATGGGTCCCATTCCAAAAAAAATATATTTAATTCGAATTACTTTTATATTATTTGCTCTATATTGGTGTTTTTCATTTCAGGACTGTCTTGATGATAACTACGACAGAAGATGGGAAGATGATGTGAGACTTTTTTCATAACTGATAATATCCGATACCGATCATATTTTTTATATAGATTCTGTCAAGCATGAGTACTCCATCCTAATCACAAATCAACAGCGCGATCCATCAGTGACACATACTTATAAAAATGTTACTGAATCAATATTTTTTCGACTGATGGTTGCGAAATGAAATTTTCTGTAAAAGAATATTTGTATGAAACGCGCCAAGTGGGACTAATACATTTCAATGAAACGGCTATACTAGAGAAATTCAAAGCAAAATTGGAATGTTTGCACATGCCCAGTTTTAAATTTGCTTTATCAAGCATAAGTCACAGGTGGACCGCGCCTCGACGGCGCGATCAATCAGTGATTCGTATTTAACAAAAAATAATTCGCTAAATATATACCATGGAATTAAAACCGCGAAGATCGCGATTTGACGATCCGATTTTTCCACTTATGTAATAGATTTGCCCAGCACACATTCGTCGAATTGAAATGTTTTGGGTTCCCTTGAATATTCCGGAAGATGGCACCAATTACATCTGCCAAGCAATGCCTGCAAGTATGGTGATATACGGCAGAAGAAGACATTACAAGATGCAGCAACGCCGGATTAAACAGGTTTGTTTTGTTTGTTTGCTCAGGAAAGTAAAAACGAACTAGTCGATTAGCGCAAGATAAATTAATAGATTCGAATTTGAGAAAGATGTGAATTAGCTTAATCAAATATATGCATTTTTGATGGGGATGAAAATTTTCACGAATGATGACTTCTGATTCGAATATTCGATTTTAAATTATATTCGGTTTTAGTCCCACACATTCTTTCGGATCCAACATTTATTTCAGTAAATATATATCTGTTATGGCCGATGTTATATATAATTTAATTAAATCCCTCTTTTTATCATGATATTGCGCAAAAGATACCTTGTGCAAAGTCAGTAAAGTAAAATGTTTAAATTAAATCAGAATTTAATTTTTTTAAGCATGAGTCCATGAGCTTAAACGGCGCGATCCATCAGTGACTCATTTTTTCATTTTATTTTTGTATTTTTTATTGAAATTCACTCTAAGCAAGGCCAAAAAAAGCGTCGTCCAAAAGAAAGCAATCATCAGCCACTCAATCGCAATAAGATGCTAAAAGATTTAATCCCAGCAACTGCACTCTAACGGAAAACATCCCAAACAGAACTGAACCACCATAGTAAAGTGCAATGAGGGGTATCTGCCGACATGCAAGAAATACGTTAGGGCTATTCTAAAGCTGGGCCTTATTAAAACATGTTGGCACACATTTTTCTGATATCTGATACATCGAACCGTTGAGGTGCGGTACAATTGTTACTAATGCTTTATCAATAAATTTCTAAAGTAACATATTTCATTTTCATCTGAAATGATCTTAAATAATGTATCGTATGCAAGTGTTTGAATTTTGAAGTAAAGATTCCATTTGCAACTTTCCACTTTTAGTCCATAATATACACTAAATTCAAAATGTTTTTCTTGTTTTTAGGAGAAGGAGAGACACAAAGATATCGTTGTGAGTTATATTTTGTTGAGGTTTAGAATAGTGTTGGCAATTTTATGAAAAAGTACCGAGTCTACCGAGTTTATTTTCCAAACCCTTTTACCTAGTTCCACACTGATATTCGATTTATCATCAACTTTTACTGAGTTTTCCATCTAAAGTGTCACCTTATAAATTTACCTGGCAAAATACGTCATTTGCCTAATTTTACGTTAGGTACCTGGTTCGAAAAAACAGGTATCTAGTATAAAAAGTAGGTCGATCATATTTTCACTGTCAAAAAGTTTTTAAAATAGACTATTCGAAGATTTTAAGCTTCAAATCTATTAAAAATTCCTTATAAAAGCCAAACGACGATTGTCTAGTTTAACGTTTTTTCACTCAATATACACCTAGTACGACCTAGTTTTTAAAGTGGAACTAAGTTACCTAGAAATACTTCACCCCTTGTTTTGTGGTAAATTCATTTTTTAACTTTGCCTAGATTGAGAAAAATAGACTAAGTTTCCATCATCAGTTTGGACTGAGTCGCATCGGTGATGCCCATCAATTACTATTACTGTACTTTTGTCACAGTGTACGTTGTACCGGTACATGTTCTACATACTATGAATTACCAAAAAATTTCTCGTTTGCAGACACACTACGAATGTGGGTTATTGATGAACAGGATGCTCTACCAAATAGAGAGTTTAGAATATGGTTTTAGAGGAGCTGTCAACCGTACTATCAAAACGAAAATTGATAACGTGAGTTGGTGTAAATTGTAACAAAACCAAAAGAAATTTGTCAACCCATGTTTTGTTGAGCGTGGGCCACTTGGGAAATGCTAAAAGATTTTTCTTTAAGCTTGAGTCACTCATGGATTGCGTCGTCGATTGGCTCCTTTTAGGCACTGCTTTCCGCCTTGCGAAGAGTGAACTTCCATAAAAAAAGATGAAGGAGGGATTTTTGTCAAAATATGATTTTTTGAATTGAGCCATCAAATGGATCGCGCGCCTTTTAGGCCAATACTGAAGCATAGTTAAACCTCGGTATTGTCTGGGAATTTGAAGGAAGCCATCGATACCGACTACCCGATGCTCGAAAGGCTGTTGCTTGCTGGTGAAAACGATGTAGAAAACCGATGTAATGATTAACTGAAACTACCATATGATCCTAAGAGTTGAAGATTCATTCTTGATATCCTTTCATTTTTATTTTACAGAAACGGGAGGAGCTCATGTCTATTGCTACCAATGGAGTACTCCCAGAACAACCAACTGACGACTAATGGGGAGAGTCGTCATGGGGGGGGGGGGGTACATAGCGCGTCACAGATGTGGAGCGCTGTAAGATTCACGAACGGTGCCATGAAGATAATGGGTACTTAATTCGCTTTTTTGCTTTATATATTTAACCGATGAAATTACCATGAACATATGATACGCTTTCTCAGCATATATTCAATGCATGATGTGTTCATTTGGTATAGTGATGTCAATTGCTTTATCGGTTATGTGCAAAGGATATTTTGATTTGGCAAAATAAAACATCGTTTGTACATCACCGGTAGAGCAATTAAAACCGCTGTGAATGTCCCTGGTGGAAATCACTCAATCTTTAGTGCTCGTTATCTGTCAAGTTAGTTCATGAAATTGTTTTTATTGAATATTTCATTTTTTTACAGGAAATGGGTGTGTAAAATGCTGCGCCTCTGGTTTTCAGCGAAATATGTTGCAGGTAAATCAAAACGAAGTTTTGAAAAACACAAGTAATAGTCTGACGTAGAAGCCCAATCGATTAAATTATTATTCTTTCTTTTAAATGACGTTCGCTTCGCCGACAGAATAGCCAACTGGCCATTCGAATGCCAAAGAAGAAAGAACTCCTACAAAATGTAGTATCAGCAACTGCACTCTAAGCGGAAAATATTCCCCCAAAACTGAACATGTATAGTGAAAGCATGTGTGTATTAACACACGATGGTAACACCATCTACCACGTCTTTCATTTTAATTTCGTGGTAGTCTATTACGACACGCAGCCAATAGATTAGGACTATTCTAAACCCTGTTACTACAGAGCAAAATATAATTAAGTAACGTCAATAAGGATGATCTTTTCAACGATTGATCTTGTCATTCGCTTGCTCTCTATCACGACCTAACCGTTTCTTGTGTTTAACAAGACCTGTCTGAGCATATAGTTTTCCGGCATTATAAAATTTGTTGAATAAACCAAACAGAATTTTAATTTTGCCAAGCATGAGTTAGTTACTCGTACTCAACAAAATATGACTTGAGGTAAAAATTCTGATTGGGAGTGATAATTTAGTACGGTGGCACTAATGCATTGATTCCCAATCCTAAAAAAGGTTTGAGCAGTATCTTCGAATGTCGAAATAATTGGATATATATGTACACATATTCTCTGATAACTCCTTTGGGTTGACCAAAATCGAATATCTGTTGAATTCAGAATCGAATCGAATATTCGAATCAACAATGTTGTAATAAATAAAAAAAATATATTTTCAGAAAATTGTCAACACACCAAAATATACGTCGTATATTTTCGGAAAATGCATACTTTTTTGAATATGTTTAATAAACGGGAAAATCGAATCGAATATTTTGGACAGCCCTATTTATTATAGCTCTATTCATTGTAATTTTTCACAGGACCGAGATATGGATACTGCATAAATATATGGTTAAGCACCGATTCCATTGTCGCAAAAGACAACGACTTTTTCCAGACGTGGAAGTAGATATTTGGCACCGTCGGAATAGAAACAGTTCTGGATAGATTGAACTGACATGTACTAAGATCGACTGCAAAAAGTGTTTGTAGGTCGAGAGTGGATTTTTAGCAGGTAAAACAGTGCTTTCGGCGCCGTGATCTATCAGTTACTCATGTTTAACCATCGTTGTTAACAAAATAATTTTTGGGTGGAAACACGTTAAAATTTTAGGTGTAATTTTTTGAGACGTAATTTTCCTTCATGCTTTTCGGTAACATTCCAATAACTTTTTTTATTGAAATTCACTCCAAGTCAGGCTGGAAGCATCTCGTAAAGGGAACCAACCAACGGGCACCCAATAGCAAAGAGCTACTGAAAGATGTAGTACCAGCAATTGCACGATAGGGAAGACATTCCAAACGGAACTGAACCGTCGTGGCAAAGTGCAGTGAGTGGTATCTACCCTGGGCGATGGTAAAACCATCTAACACTTACTTATAATATCTTATAACGTAACTTTTGATGATTTTGCTACGTTAGATTAAATTCACAATGCTTGAAAAACCCTAAACGTTTTGGAGGGTATTTTTGAATGTCAAAATATTTGGATACGTAAATTAGTCTTTTAATAAATACAATGTGAGTGTTTTTTTTTGAAATGTCTGTGATTTTTCACAGGACCGAGATATGGACACTGCCTAAATATATTACACGTGTACTCGTTCCATTGTGGATGGAATTATTTTTAAACAAAGATTTTATGGGAATACAAGTGCCACATTTCAAGCGAAAATATAGGGGTGTGCATTTGTCATTGTTTGGACGTTTCAGAAACAGTTCTGGATGAATTGAAGCAATCAATGAAGAAGATGTGTTTGCTCCGAGTGTGAACTTTTAGCAGGTAAGTATTGTACACTCTCAGAAATTTGGTTTTCTCAAGCATGTGTCACAGATGGACCGCGTCTCATCGAAAAATTTTTTCCGATAGGCCGGTTCTTGCGCAGGTTGTGTGAGAATCGGCAGTGCTACAATACTAGAATCTTCTCGAAGCCAATGCTTCTAAAAACAGTCCAGAGCAGGTCAAGCTGTCGCACTAAATTCCGTGTCCAGAATGGAAATCTAGATTTTATTTTAACATGTTTTCATTTACAATCTCGTTTTACACTAACCGTAATATACTATAACTATTAACTATGATAACCGACATTTTGAAATTCTTATCAATTTTCACAGGACCGAGACATGGATACTGCTTAAGTAATCTTATATCGAGTGGCTTCATTTTGGAGAAAATTATCTCTTCAGCAAAAGTTTTATGGTGAAGCGAGATATTTCTTCACGAAAAGGAATCATTATATTTCAAACGACAAAGCTGGAGGGCCATATTTTAGAGTGTTGGAGGATCGCTGAAAATATTCTTGCGTAATAAAGATTATAAACGAAGATCGACTACAAAAAATGGTTAGCAGGTAAAGCACCACGCGTTACATTGATGCATTGATTTTTTTTTTCTATTTCTTTTATTAAAATCCTCTTCGAGCACAGTCGGATGCAGCGATTGCAGGATACCACATAACTATCCCACATCCATTTGTATGGTAAAGAGGTAACACAAAATGTAGTACCAGCAACTGTATTGTAAGCGGAAAACATTCCAAGCAAAACTGCACATCTAAGTTAAAATACAGTGATGCCCTGAGTGATAGTTGACCCTTCTACCACTTTTTTGTCAACTTTCAGCGTACACGAAAAATAAATAAAACCGCACCTACAGGTAGGGCATGGCAATTCGAATCGATTCGAAGCACAGATTGTTCGCATCAATCGTGAATCTGTCAGGTAAATGAAGTGGAATTTTTCATATTTTACCAACAAAATGCAATCGATTTAGGTCAAATTTGGAATTAGTGATTCGATCCGATTCGAAAAATATTATCCGAATCAGATTCGGAATCCAAATGATTCGGTTTCGCCCAGTCCTACCTACAGGAATATTAAAGTCTGCTTTGCTCTGACAAGCTTAGAGCTTCAGAGCTCACCAACAAATGATGTATATTGAGAAGTATGTTCTATTGAAATTATACTCAGGATGACGGATTCATCAACAAAGTAAGGCATTCTACCAATAATTATTACTAGCGGATTACCGAAAAAAGGGACACACAAACGTTTCTGTTTTAATTATGACGTGAGTTTCGGATAGTTTTTTTCGAATCGAATATGATTAAATTTACAATGCTTTTATCCCCTTTTATCATTAAGCAGTGTATTAGTACATAACACAACAAAATTACTCACATTTGTGCTCTAACGTTTTTTTTTTGGATCTTCACCGTCTACGTGTAGACCATCTGTGTGTGACTTGTGTTCGGAAAAATGAAATCATCGATCTTCAAATAGATTCCGTTCTGAATTCCCACACAAATTATTGTTAGTTATTTATATATGTTTTTCAGGACTGATATATGGATACTGCTTCGATCTAACTGTTACACTACTTACAGTCAACAACGGTATATCGAGAAGCAATAAGATAAAGGAGTATAATACAATACGCAACTAATGGATGAATATTCAACTCTCTCCGAAAAATTCTGGCGTTTTGTCAAGCATGAGTAACATATGAATCGCGCCACTGAAGCTCGATCCATATTTTTTTATTTAAAATTTTATTAGCTCAGGAACAAAAAAATGGTCCATTATGTTTTATCAAATGAGCATTTTTGATACATCATTGTGTATAGGTCACTTATGCTTAACAAAAAGATAATTTCGATCGTTTCATAAAATTAATCTTCAATTCTTATTTCATGGTAAGATGATACATGATAGACATTGGTATAGGCAGTATAAATGAAAAATAAATTTAGGATCTTCATATTTTATTTCGATTTGCAAAGGTTATTAAATATTTAACCCAAATCGCACATATGTCTGCTTCGATTATTCGACTCATTGGTATTTTTTAAGTTGTAAAAAACTGAAAATTTTATCAGGAAAACACAGCGCGTCGGTTTTTCGTAAATATGTGTCAATATGTTTATATTTAAAGTCTGGTTTAATTCAAGGTCTATCGTCGGACGTCTAAACCCATGACATAAGAGAGAGAAGCAAGTGCTCGTTCCCAAGTTTAAAATATATTCAAATGATGTAATTAAGGTACATCATGTTATGATGTGCAAGAATTGTTGAGGATAAAAGTTACAACAGTTATTCCGCTATACATTTGGCGTGAATGGTATTTTCTATTTGTTTGGGAATAAAAAGTCGAGTCCAAATTCTTTATCAGTTTAACTTAATCAATTATTAGCAATCGCGAAATTTTTAGGGCATTTTCCTCGGTACACTAAATTGTCGTTTTGGTTTCGATTGCTCCCTGTTTACTCACGTGCTTCGAGCACCCTCGGCGCAATAAAAAAGTTACATTATTTTTTTCATTGAACTGCACATCATTTTTTATATCTGCATGATTTAGAATGATAACAATCGTTATTCAATCGTCGAGTCATGAGGTAACATCCTTTTCGTGGGTTTGAGGCATGGCAAGTTATGACATCGACAAGAGCTCAAGTACACCACAGATGGTACATACAAGCTTTGTGTTGCGATTGAACAGCACTAGACGGTTTATTCGTATATATGTTATTAAATTTATACTTCCTTCTCACTTAGAAATATTTTGACGAAACATGTTTTGTCTTGTATGGGTCGCTGATGAAACGCATCGCCGAGGCGCTGTTCACCTGTGACTCATCCTTGACAGACTAAAAATACTCATTTTTCGAGTTTTTCCGCCCCTTGATTAGCTTGCAAAGTTTAGATGAAAGTAACGTTTTTCGCGAATCTAAACCAGGCAAGTTTACGAAATATCTTTTATGTTGAAAATCGCGTTTCTCTTTCTAGCTAATCCACAAAAGTATTTTGGTTCTCCAGTATTGTCTCTGTTAAGGTGAAATTATGATCGAAATTTACCATTTTTTCACGTCACCAAAAAGACAATGACGACCATCTGATATCGCTTTGCTTTCGATTGAAATATATTTTGCTCACAATTTCGAAGCAATCTGGCTTCAAAAATTGATGTTCTGTTCTGTTGTAACTCGAATTAGTTTCATTAAACGTATCTCATATTTTCAAGGAAAAAGCTACACAGAAAGCATTTGCTGACAACTTACTGACGCCGTGCAGCAAGATTCCAACAAATTACGGTTCATCTGTGACCGATGCCGGACAAATTTCCTAAATATGCGGATGTGTTGGAATATCAGCAGCGGTGTAGCCTTTATATTTAGTTGAAGAATATACTTCTGCTGACGATTTGCCCGATATCCGTTCGACCGAAACACTTGGCAAATATTCCTGTTTGACTGATGTGTTGGAGACCTGAACCCATACTCTCGTGTGTTCATATTTATTGGTGTAATAAAAGTATTAAAAAAATAATATTTACAAATCTTTGAACAATAGTGACGCATTCTTCTTTATGTTTTACAAGAAGAGACGACTTAACGAGACGACATATATATAAATATTTAGATAACTATGATACAAGGCCTTAACCAGCTAGAAATATTTCGCCCAGAACATGTTTTGTTAAGTATGAGACATTGATGGATATTTTATGCATGACAAACCACGACCTCTCATGCAGTTACCAGTTCAAAATACTATCGTATTTTAGTTACTATTGCTATACTATTGTTTTTTTCCATCTAATCTGCACTGGATTTCCAATCCATAGACATGGGAAGGGAAGTAAGTCCTAATCTGTGGTCACGCGTACTAGACAGTGTTCTGAACTCCTCCAAATCCGCCGAAAAACTAAAAATTGGAATGTTTTGCTGTGCTTGGGCCAATAATGTGACAGGCCCAACTGCTCAAACAGTCAGATAAAATATACATTGCCCATAGTTCTAAACGTCTTGTGGTTACGATAGCGCATAAGCATTTGGACTTGAAGGGAAAAGCAATTTTGGTACACAAAAACAGTAAAACGTAGTTACGCGGATGTGTTTTTTTCATCTAATCTGCACTGGATTTCCAATCCCTAGACATGGGAAGAGGAAGTTAGTCCTAATCTGTGGTAACGCGTACTAGACGGTGTTTGGATTTGGAGGGAAAAGCAATTTTGGTACAAAAAAACAGTAGAACGTAATTACGCGGATAATACCTGCCTATTTAAGTGAACGAAGACCCAATACCTTTGAATGACATCTTAAAAATCTCGAAAGGTTTCACGAATTCCACAAGCGCACCCGATAAGAATTTCAAGCATGAGCCACATCTCGACGGTGCAATCCATCAGTGGTTCACGCCCAACGAAACATGTTTTGAAATATGGATGAATTTTCCCTTTTGGGGAATACCCGTCTACGAGACTTGTACCGTAACGCATCAATGCGCTATAAACGGAACTGATATTGGTTTTGTGATACGAGTGAATGTAAGATAGACAGACCTATTGCTGTGTATGAGTTTACTGTGTTGGCGATATGGACGAACATGTTTCAAAAAAGTTGAACGATAAAGTTATGGTGTCAGGTATACCGGCTAATGTTAGCAGAGACGATTTGATGATACATTTTCAGAGAAAAGAAAATCATGGCGGGGACATACGATCATTGGTCTACCCAGTATCAAAGCAACAGCATGGCAAGGCTATCGTCCAATTTGAACAAGAATCAGGTATGATCGATTGATGTAATAATGGGGTTTGAATGAATGTGCAGGGGATATGCCATGGCCGTTTTGCACATAGTCCTATTACACTGTGTAGCCTACAACTTGTACAGTAAGACATGTGGTGGTGTCAGCTACCACAATACCTTCAAAGTTTAAATGGTCGAGGGTTTCAGTACACCTGGTAAGGATTGTGACGAAGGGTACATTTACCCAGAGTAGATCATCGAAATAATGGAGGTAAAATTTGAAGTCTCCGATTTTGAGTGGTCCCAAACGCCTAAAAGTTGTTTTAAAAAAGTTTCATATCGTAATGTGTGTGACCATAACTTTTTTTTCTAATTTTCCAATTTGCTGAATTGGGTCACCGGTAGATCATATTGTGAGACGAGGCCCTTTTGACCTTCAGTTTTGCACAGCAATATTTTATTTTAAATGTCGAAGTTTATCGAGCACACATAGTATAAAATTTAAAATATACTTGGATACTAATTTGGTTATTTATGAGAATTTGACGGCTTCGGCTGATCAGGGCAATTTGTCAATTATGTATGTTTATATTTTATATTCCTCCCGCTCTCTCTGTGTTATATTCAGTTTCAGTACCGCATGATGGTGACACTGCAAGCATCGAGCCTTTTGAAAATAATGATCTCGCTTGGTGGATGCGAATTCGACAATATTTGCTTTACCATTTTTCAGTTGCAGGAGAAGTGCTGAAGAAATCTCATCACATCTCTAGAAAAATGAGGGAAAACATACCAATTGAGGTTGCTGAATATGAGCATAAGGTAACTCCTGACATAGGTCAATTTTTTATAATATTACCTTGTGATGAAAAAGTTGGGCACACCAATGTTTTTATCGATATCGTCAATAGTGATCTACAAATATCAGTACTAAATCAAAATCTTTTTCCAAGTATGAGTTACTGATGGATCGCGTCGACGTGTTTTAAAATTTCTGATTGGGTAGAAATAATCCCGAAAGTCAAAATAGTGAAATTGTTGCCCAAAAAAATACGATTTTCACTCAATTGATAGGAAAAGAGGCATACGCAAATGGAAATAGTTTTTTATTATTCTAAAAGACACAATTATTTTACACCATACGTTGATAAAGTTTTGGCCATATTAGTGTGACGTCATAAAATGGGCCGGAAGTGTAACTTTATACGTAAAATAAAAAAACAGTATTAGCTTAAAAAACGTCAAAGAACTACAGAAGATAAGTTTTTTGTTTACGACCCATCAGCGAGGCACACAGAAAAATGTATATAATGGAGTGAATATGGGATGTGTGAGTAATTCAATGTACCCCTAAAATACATTAAAATTCTACCGTGAAAAATAATTGCGGAAATTAAACGTCAAGTGTTGTACGCAAAGTGAGCCATAAAATACGAAATTATATTCGGTCATGATGAATGGTTAAAGTCACACAATAATAATGCCCACGATGGTGCGATTACACTTATTGAACCCATTCTATTATTCGAAAAGAAAGTTTCGTAATACAGCAAAAGGCTCTTAAATTTGCGGTAAAAGGTAATTTTAGACTGAAGTATCTGAAAACATTCGAGTTGTTTTCGGATTGTTAAAGTGCTTTGTCAGAACTAGTGATTGCATTATGGAAACCTAGTGTTTTCCTAATTAAAAAAGGTAAAGTGAAAACAAATTTATCCGAATACTAGGAAAGTATTACTAGATAGCACAGTTTCGAATATTTGAATCAAAAGTCTTGAAATATTTCTAAAAAATTGTTAATTATTCCAAATGCTACACATTTTTCTGAAAATAATTTATTTACTCGAAGCTTGTGGTTTTCCCGGTATAGCGCTTGTCGCGTCTATTTGTCTCCAGTCACAAATCTCATATTGCCAAGCATGAGCCACAGATATTTTGACGAAAACTTCCGTTTGGTTCCGCAATATTTCATCTATCGACGAATTGTTTTGTTGAAAGACGGCCTTGTTGATTTTTCTAACATTGGTTTCAGATTTTCGACAGTGTAACGGTTATCGCCAATAAAGAGAGTTTGGATGAGATTATATCCAGTGGAAATCTTGATGATATTATAGAAGAGTCTGGTGTGAAGATAGTACAAGATGAAAGAGAAATCAAATTCGAAGGTATTCTTCGTGTAGTGTTTTGAAAATGACCATCGTATCCAGTGTATTTTCAAGTATTTACTGCGCAGTGGAAAGTTTTCCGCTTGGAGCGCTGTTGCTGATACTACATCTTGTATTACCTATTTTCTATAAAGTGGCCGGTAATCTTCAGCACTGCTTTCGACCTTGCTAAGGATGAATTTCAGTAAAAAAAGGATTGTCATCTTAGTTTTCAAATTTCCAATTTGTTGAATTTTTATTTATTTGAAAATTCTTCTTGAAGTTTTTTTTGTTAAACAAATGAGATTCAATCTTTAAATATATTTACCACTTTTTAACTAGTAGTCGAATTCAACACAAGCGGATTCCTGAGCGAAGATGTAATGTTAGAAATATGTCTAAACATTCTTTGTTGAGTATGAGATACGATTTTGCCGATATGGCACAGTGCATTTCTGGCTCACGCTTAAGAATGAACTACACAGTTTGAATAGAATATTAGAATCAAATCGAGTGAATATAAAAAATTCGAATTTGCCCTGAATTGCACTGTCATACACACATTCAAAAACATGTTTTGTTTCAAATTACGACAGCTTATTATATAAAATCAAAACATTTCAACATTCAATTTTTTCCCATTGAAATTTACTCTTAGCAATACCGGAACCGTATAAATGTTAACAGCAGAGAGCGACTTCAAAATGTAGTACGAGAAAATGCACTCTGATGAAAAAAATAGTCATTTTGTCAAAAGTGTATAATTCGATTCAAATAGGTATTAGTGTTATTTTCATAGCAGTTTTGAAACGATATTTAGTCTGCATACGGCTGTAAATCTCATCGTATACTGTTTAAAAAGGGCGCATGTGTTTGCTTTGTGATCGCAGTACAGTGTAACAAAAAATGAAACAAAATCACTGGTCTTTGACTGTAATTCTTGACGGTATTGTAAAAAAATTCAAAATTGACTTTTTTGGTCAAATATAAGAAGGTGCTGGAACGCATCGAGAAGGTGCGGTCCATCAACAGCCCATAATTGGCATAAATCTCATCAACATGGCGTTTTATAACTTGGGAAATATGCAATTACTGCAAACGACCGGTAAATTTACAATACTTTTGTTACAGTGTAAGCATTCTCATATAAATGAATAAATGAAACGATTATTTATTATCTATGTATGAAAAGCTACTACTCCGAATATATACATGATTTCATCTACGAAAATAGCAATTTCTTTTAAAGTCTGTTACTTGCATGAGCCACAGATGGGCCGCGCTCAATCTTTATACTTGACAATGAAAAAAACTGTCCTTTGATTATTCTTATCGAAGCACTAAAACTGAATTCATTTGGTTTTATTTAACAGGGGAGCTCTATAAAATAAGGAAATTGGATGAAATGTTGAAAGGAAGGGACGAGGAGGAAGACACAACAGACCACAACTCGCAAACGCCAGGTTTATAGTATAGTTATGTGTGTGGAAAACTTATTCGGCTCAGAAGCACGTTCCATCAGTAGCTCGTACTTAACAAAACTTTTTTGATCAGTTATTTTTTGATTGAGAATATGCGAAACGCGCTGTTTAGGATATTTTTACTATTGCCTATGCCCGCATAATGAAGTTAAGTTAAATATGTTGAGAAAGTATTATTTTCGAATTGGATTCGAAAAAATTCTATTCGAAGTTATTCAAGATTCGATTGAAAAAGCTGTAACGGGAAATGGCAACCCCAAGTCCTAAATATCTTTGTTTGCGAATGTGTAAATTTCACAAAGTAAAATAGAAATAGAAACTTCGTACTTTTAAAATGTATGTTCTTCCCAACATTTCTCTATGAAAATAGCTCACTATCCTAAATTTCGGATAAACCTTTTAGTTTCATTAAATTGACTTTCTGACTATTTATGATCTGATTCACCAATTGACATTTCAGAAAGAAATGGTACTTCTGAAGATGAGAATCGTCAGAATACTATTGAACTGGACAATGATATTTATAATTACATGAAAATAGGCGATGAAAGAGGAGAAGTTCAAAGTATTTTGTAAGTTTTATTTACAAGTATAAATTTTTGATTTGTTGAGTGTGCTTCACACATGGACCGCGCTTCATTTTTGGAAACAAATATTTTAAGCCTTCGAATGCCTCTCGCATGGTTATCCTACTTTAAAATAGACCTATCAGTTTCTGTACTCTAAGCAAGTTCTAAAAAGAGCCTATTAAACGGCATATAGATGAAAGGGTTTCATCACGATATATAGTACCTGCCCTGAGGGGGGGAGCACTTTGGCAAGCACAATTGATTCGATTCAGTAGTGAATCAACCATGGGAACCAAATTAAATGTAATTATTTTATTTCAATCACAATATACACTTAAAATTTAATTTTTAATATCGATCGAATTTTTTTGTACCTTTGGATATAGAACGTGAATTGAAAGATTATTGCCCAATCAGGAAAATATTGTCCAAATAAATTTTGTTAAGTATGAGTCACTGGTGCTGCCAAGGCGGTCCATCAGTGAATCATGCTTGACAGAATAACATTTCTCATTCAGGGGGGGAACTTATTGTATTAAGAAACGGGACATTTCCTATTTATATGAAATTGCTGATTCGATCCGCTTCGGAAAAATTAAATGAATCAGATTCGAATTTGAATTGTTGCGGTTTGGATTATTTGAATTTTTTGCACGGCTCCTGTTGGAATTCAGAACCTGCCATTCGATCAAAGTTGGCCCCAGCATTCAAATGTTTCTAACAGCGACGATATTGGTTACATTAAGAAGATAAAACATAACGGTCTTAAAGATAGGTTTTATTTAGGGTAAAAGTGTTATTTAGAAATACAGAATTTGAAATTCATGATGTAAATTGCCACACCTCCTACATTTTCATTTCAAGACAAATATTACTGTTTTCAGAAACGAACATGTCATCAACACTAGAGTCGCGGAAGACAAAGTCTTTCTTACTTTTCGACCAGATCCTGCCGAAAAAGGAATCATCAAAATGCAAAAACTGTATTCGAAAGCTCAAGAAAATATGAAGCAAATGGAGTATAAACTTCCTTTCCCTGTTGCCAGAGATAGAGTTCAGTCATATATTGAACAAGCGCAGGAGATACATCAAAGTGTAATTATCTCCATTTCACCCACACGAAACACAATCTTTTTCTTCGGAGGCTCACTGCCTGTTTGCAGCCAGGCCAAGGAAACTTTCATGTCACTTGTCGGCGATAATCCCGGGGCTTGGAACCAGCGCAAACATTATCCAGTTGTGCAAACCCAACCTATGCCCGAATTCGAAAAATTGTTTGAGTTTGATTTCCCTAAAAGTGGACTTCATATTACTGTCGTTAAAGGCGATATTGCGAAGCAAAAAGTGGACGCAATTGTGAATGCTGCAAATAACAAACTTCATGATGGAGCCGGAGTGACTGGAGCAATTTTTCGAGCAGGAACCTACGAGTTTAATATCGGATGTCAAAACTTGATGGCGAGTAGGAATTTCCAAGAGCTTGAAATAGGAGAGGTGGTTCACACGGATGCCTGTGGATATCTAAAATGCAAACAGTAAGAATTAGTTTAATGTAATATTCATGTCATTTTTTACTCATAGATTTTCGCACCCGATACACCATTCAGCACCAAATGAACAAAAATAAATATGACTTTGTGGGTATAATTTTGGCACCACAGGTTGAGTATCTAAGATTCAAGTTAATCCTTTGGGCAGGTTAGGCCGAACCGGAATGTTGCGTCATCGGAAGTGACGTATTTTCGACAACACTAACCTGGTCCGTTTGTGAGTGGCCGTTGTCATAGGCCTCGGTTCAAGTCCCTCCACTCAGATGAGTGATTATATCAAATAAAAAAACTAACCGAGATGGACCGGATAGCAATTCAGCCAGCTATGACAGACAGGAAATATGGGTAGAATAGACTGGCAGAATATAAGTGATTCTGCTCAGAAGTAACTCATCCTCCCGAAAAAGGGGAATCATATTATCATCATTATTATACCAAAAAAAATCTTTACAGGATTAAGAATACGCTGAAACTTCAAAATTTTTTTCATTGTTAATATATAAAATACCAGTGTTGATAATCTAGAGAAGACTTCGTGTCTTCGTAAAATATTTGAAATTTCGCGACACCCAAAAAAAGAATATCCTCTAAATATTTGACGAAGGTATAAATATATGATGAAAAATTTTTAGATATTATTTTTTATTTTTATTCATGTATATTTAAGTGTACTTCATGTTGTTGGTCCAATATGGCGTGATTTGCCTATGAAGGACCGAGGAAAAAAATGTTCAAAGATAATGAATGACTTGTGCTGGCAGTTGATACAATATGCGAACACAATAACTAATTCAACTTCCATTGGAATACCAGCAATCAGTACAGGCATGTGATTATTTGTTTACCTCTATATCGAATAATGCCCAAAGTTTGGCCATTTTTCACAGGAATGAAGCCAAGGGATTTGAGTTTCAGCAGCACATACAAAAATCGCTGAAAAATGCTGACCACGCTTGTTTTGTTCACTGATGGAGGCGCGGGCCATCTGTGGCGCATTCTTGGAAAAAAACGAATTTTTTAGTTGACATAAATCGGTAAAATGTTTCAAAACATACATGAAAGATTTCGAAACTTAAATACCCTTGCGTATTTCTCACCGGCTGAAAAATCATAGAATGGGCTTTTAAAACGCAAACGCACAAATTCTATGCGGCGCCTTCGGCAGCGAATATTCCACATGTTTAACCCAGTTTTAGGCCCTAAAACCGCACTTTTTTTTAAATTCCCTCCCCTTTTTTTCAACATTCAAAGTTCCACACTATTAGTATTTTGAAAATACGAGAGCCACAAGGTTTTAACGAGGAATAGTAGACAGAGCCTTCTTCCACCTTTCTTGTGGAAACTAAAATCCAGTCAAGTGGTAGCAATTGCAGGTAAAATTACCTAGCTTACCTGCTATACACAGTTTTCTGTTTGATATTTTACCCAGTAGATTTACTTGGTAAAAAAGGGAAATTTACCTATTTTAAAACTAGGTATCTGTTCGAAAAATAGAAAACTTGATAAATCACATTCTCATTACGAAACAGATATAGACTATAGACTCGATATAGACTATTTGAAGATTTTAACCCCCAAATCTGTTAAAAATGCCTTGTATGGTGCCAAACGACAATTACCTAACTTACCGCATTTTGTACTATCTAGTTTTGAAAGTGAAACTGGGTTACCTAGTAATACTTTATCTAGTTTTGTGGTAATTTCGTATTACTTCACCTAGTTTAAGAAATAACTAGGTTGCCATCACTAGCCAGTCTACAGGCACGAGATTTTGCATTTTTTCTAGATAACGCTATGTTGCTAAGTTTGAGTATATGGCTAATCACAATGCCGATGCGCTGTCGATCTCTGGATCAATCTTCACGAAATACAATTTCTAAATGATTTGTTTTTTCAGCTTCTTGGAAATGGGCCATTTTGACGCAACGTCCGTGACTTCATGAACATGGGTTTATTATATAGCATTAATCATTTATATTTCAGGAATATATGGGGTTCCCAAGTCGTATTTTTGCAATGCAATGTTACAAAGCATTGAAGAATTTCAGAAGATTTTAGAGAAAGGAAACTATACCACCTCGTTGCGTGAAATACGGATAGTTAGCTTTATAAGAGACGAAGGAAATGGCATCGCGGATTATTTCAAACAGAAATTGAAGCGTGAACAAGAGAGTGAAGTGTAAACTTTTACTGGACTATTCTAGTTTGATTCTGACTTTTTGTAACATTTCTGCAATGGAAGTTGGAAGTTACGACCAGGGCTGTCCAAATATTCTATTCTGAATATTGCATATAATCTCTCGAATTCAGTATCAAAAATAATCTTCTGTCGAACATGGGCCTCAAATGACCCGCTCTACAATAGATATAATCAAATTTTTATGATCGATCTGAAATTCCTCCTTGATTTGTATATATATTTTGTCAAAAATCATCACCGTAAGGCATTCCTTCATTATATTATTATTACGCAGGCTTTACTCATCTTCATATTCTAACAACTTTCCAACTTCACAAAAATTGATATCTCAGCCACTGTCTATACACTACACCTTTTTGAATTTGTCGTTTAATAGCCGGATTGGCCAAAGTGCATAAAGATGTTATCTGGTAGATTAGTGATTCGTAAAGTGATGGAAAAGGCGGGAAATGACTCCCAGCGTGGCCCGTGCCTGGAATAATGACATTTCTGATGTATTAAACCATAAAATGATAAGTAAACGGTACTCATAAAATATGATCTAAACATCTTTCTGGTTGTTGTATCATGATCCGCACTTGTAATTAACATATTTTAATAAAAAATACAACAATAGAATGTTAACCATTATGGTTGGGGTTGATATTCTTATTAAGCGATGTTTGAACACCCAAAAAGAACCAGTTACATAAAAGGGAAAAGCAGCAACTGCAACTTTTTTTTGTAAAATTACTTCCTTATTTCCTTCTAAATCCCTGTAAAATTTTTTGTGATCGCTTTTAATTAATAGTTTATATATTTGCAATGTACAATACCTATAAATCACTCATGTTCCAATTTGAGGGCATAGGCTAGTTATTTTGTTTTTTCGGGGGGAGGGGGGAGGGCACGTTGTAGTGAAGTGATAAAATAGTAATATTTCTGCGTCCAATTTATTGCCATTTCGAACCAATCAGGAAGAGTTGTTACGCATGTAGTTAATAGACGCTCCACTATATATGCTGATGCTCCACCAAGTTGTCTAGTTTACTTCCACTGAAGGCCAATTCCAACACGAAATGAAATCATGGTCGACGACGCGGGGGTACGAAAATTTTCTTAAAATATTGTCATTTCAAACCAGGCTCCCAATCCGAAATTTGTAGGCTTCACTGTTAGATCACGTCGATGAGACGCGGTCCATCATTGACTCATGCTTGACAAAATAAAATTTCCGATTGAGCCTAGAGTAATAGTGTGCACTTTACTTCTCGGACCACTAAATCATTCTAATAAATTCTTAAACTGGGAGATTTTGTTCGTGAAGAGAGCAATAAAGATACACATACAGATATTGTAAGCCGACGAACATTTTCCCATTCCGACCGCCATTGCCAAAATAAACACGTTAATAAATGTATTTTTTTTATTTGCGCAATGCTGAGATGTAGATGTGGCGCACATTTTGATTGATAGCGTCAAGGGTGCGCGCCTTAAAGAAGTTTAACAACCTATGCAGTAATAAAAACCTATCCGATAATTGACATTCAAACAATCGCCGAGTTCCAAAAAATGATCTTCACGACATCTCAGACACGTAGTTTTTATACCCCGATCAGAAATTCTCTTTTGTCAAGTATGAGTCAATGATGGACCGCGCCTTAGCAGCGCGACCCATAATTTCCGTCTGGACTAACCTGCAACATGTTGGCCAAGTATGGACTCTCTCGATCGCGCCCATGCTTGGTACTACTATGATCGGACCCAGTAGAAAGTTGATGGTCGCAGATATAAGCAACATAACCTACGCTTGATGCAACGCGATTCCAAGCTTTTTTCTTCATATATAGCTGCCTACCGTAAACAACAAAACCAATTTATTTGCCGTTGAGTGAACATGTATTAATAATGAACAAACAAAATAAACCGACCAAAATAAAAATTAGGCACTGCCTCAAATACAAAAAGTTCTACATATTATGCCAAAATACACCTCAGAAGTGTTGAACCTTCCCTTCATCTCATTACAATAAAATACATTGTTCCCGTGCCACAGATGAACCGCCTCTGTTATCGATACCAATGGTTAAATACAAAATGGAATGAAATTATTTGACTACTGAAGAAAGTCATCATCAAAGTAATTTGTGCAAGTAGTGAAAGTATAATGGGAAATTGGTTAAAAACATTATTACTTCGTGGATTTTCTGATTCCGTAAATTTTGATTCGGTAAGTTTGATACGGAAAAAGGATAATCATTACCTGACTCTGAAATATAAGCCGTAAAATGAAATGATGGTAAATATATTACGTATAGCGTAGCAAACAGCGTACGTATTACGTCAACTCAGAATTATGAGCAAAACCATGTGAAACAGAGTTTATCCAATTTGTAGGGTTTTTGCCACACAAAATTTCTCAAAAAAATAAATTAATTTCATATCAGATTCGTGAACTCTATATTTTTTGTGAACTCAAACTGAAAAAACAGAGTTTGAGTTCGATATTATGTGCAGCTATGACGTCATATTGTTGTACAACTATGACGTCATATTGCTGCACGTCGATGCACTAAATCCTTTGATATTGGATTAAACTTAATCAATCATGTGGACAAAAAACGTTTAATCGTCTTCGCTGTTTTCCATGTTCTATAACCCTGAAAATTGAAACGAATTGTTTATAAAACTTCAATGCCTCTAATTGTGGTGTCTTTAACTCGGTTAAAATAACGAGCGAGTTTGCAACCCTGCCTCGCAATGAGGATGTTGCCAACTCAAAGAAACACAGCATACGTGAATTTAGAGAACGCCGAAAATAGTTGATCACACAAATTGAATTAAACATATGTGATCATTTCATAACTTTGTAATCAATATTTATCAAGGCATAGCCCCTTGTCAACCATGAGATACAGATGGACCGCGCTTAATCGAATCGAACAACTTATGATTCGCAAATCGAATATTTTGGACAGCCCTGGACAGTTGAACAGTGCTAGATCTGATCTGAGCGAACAAAAAATGCGTAATCTGGGAAATTTTCAAGCGAAAATTTGAGTCAAGCGTACGAATCTGGACAATATGGAGCCCAATTTTTCTCATCCATACTTTATACCAGCATAATCTTTTAAAACTCCTGGGGGAAATCACTTGATATCGTTCATAACGCAATGCCTTTCAATGCATGAACATTAAAGAATTCAACGATAAAATTGTTTTTCTTTTCATATAAAAAACTTGATTGTCGAGCTGTGATAAATCAAAAATGACAAACTGAACATAAAATTTTAATAATGTCAGTGAGGCATACAGTATCTAACGCTGTTGCTAACGCATCAGAAATATTACGCGCTTTGGCGGCGCGATCCATCAGTGCCTCATACTTAAGAAGGGATTTATTAAGATAATTATTATGAATGGGTATTGACCACGCAATCACAATGAGTACCCAAAATGAAATTATTCCTACTAAGCGTTTTTCCAAGCGTGAATCACATATGGATTGAGTCGACGAGGGGCGTTGCATCGCTATCTAATGCTTAGCAAACCAAACCTTTCTAATTGATTAAAATCAATGTACTATAGAAATCTTGGTAAGCATATTGGCGAAATTATATTCTGAATGTCATGCACCTTGGGGTTCCCAAAATATATTTATAAGAACATCTGTTTTAACATCTTCCTTCCAATATGGATTCAAGCAAACGTCGTATGGGAAAATTTAATAATCATGTTAATACTGTTTTTTTTATTAGTCTCTGCTCATAATTCTGAGTTCTCACATTATAGATACTAGGTAAGAAGTGATTTTTAATAACTTAAGTTCGAGCGCGGGATACAAAATTATTTTGAAAATAGAAATCGAATAATCCGAAAAGTATTATTGTGCATTCAACCAATTTCCCGCCAGAAGATCAATTTTTGCATGCAAATCTAAAAAAATTGTGAAATAATGAAACTCTTGATTTTTTTCGAATTTCGATACCCCTCGTTTTATGTATCGCGATCGTCCCAATGTATCAGCTCCCACTATCTGGTACTAAACAAAGCATCATTATTAAGGCAATATCTCTACAATTAATTGACGAACGAGATACCAATGGATCGTGTCGAGAAGCGTGATTCATCAGTTACACGTACTAGCCAAAACGTATTTAACTAATATTGTTTTGAAGGGGATAACATCTTAAAAGCATTCAATACAATTATTAACAAACGTGAAGTATTGTTTCAGTTTTTACCGCTACCAGTGCCATTTAAAAGCAAAAGTCAACTTCGTAAAAACTCCGCTTTTTCAAGTAACCCAAAGGAAAAAGGTCGCGATAAGTTTTATGGCTACTTATCAACCTTCAGAGTACGTACATACGCATCGTTACGTCGAGTATGGGCCACCGATTACTGTGGCCCTTGCTTCACGAAAATGAAAAATCGAAATTATCTTCTTCTGTCTCTTTTGAATATTTCATTCTCAAATTCTTTTCCGTGTTCTTTGGAACATGTATGCAAATGATAGGTAATCCGTTATTCCACGCAAAGTTTAATTAAGTATAAATTTTAATTTTATACTTTTCGATGTTAAACGCTCTTCATTTTTGAACAAACCGGACTTTAAAATCGTACGGTGAATATGCGACTCCGTATACCCCTTTTTCTAGAGGAGGGAGTGGGTGTGCCGGATCTGACTCAATCCTGAATTGCTGCAAGAGGCCGACAAGGAACAGGAACACTTCTTTTCGGCCGATTTGTTCGCCCATGCAATTTCTCGGCCCCACCGAGAAACTCATAATGTGTTTGTTGAGTATAAAGTTGGAGTTGGAGTCAATGAATCTCTCCGGTCGGAATTCTTCCGGGTTTTCGAATATTTGTGGGTCGTTATGCACTGACCAGAAATTTGGCATGACCTGGGAAGGTTGGAGGTTGAAATAATATAAAAATGTATGCTTACGGTATATATACCTATTATAAAATAGTTCTAACGTATTTCCTGCGACTGATAGGAAACACAGAAGTGGTAGATGGTTCAGTTCAATTTGGGATGTTTTCCGCTTAGAGTGCAACTGCTGGTACTACAGCTCGCAGTGGCTCTTTGCTATTAAGTATCCGTTAGTTGGTTCTTTTTAGGCACAGTTTCGGTCAAAAATAGCTTGCTTGAGTTCCTGGCAAGAATGAGTCACCGATAATTAATTAGCGCCGCCGAACTACAATCATCAAACACAATATAGATGATATAAAATCCATATAACTTCCATAATATAGACTACAATATTCTGAAGTAACTTATTGTTCATAAAAAAAAACAACAAATAAACCGAATTCTTACCGGAGTATCTTTAGGTATCTTGAACCCCCCTATTTCGACATCTCTGGTTGTCTTTCTTGGCATAGAGAGAGGGGTGATAGTATGAAGTCTTTGTACTTCCTGTATGAACGCTGACGTATAAGTCATGGACGCTTTATGCCTCAGAGAAGGTGTCCCACTGGTACCTGCCATACAATAACGAATGAAATGAATTAATTAAATGGGTCACTCTATGGTCAAATAAACCGCCAGGCCTCCACGTAACTTTCTCTTATGATTCAAAAATCTTCAAAATCATCTAGACTGCTATCCCCCCATCAGAAATTTTATTATGCATGGGTCACAGATGAATCACATCTCATCGATCATGTTTTTGGTAACATTTCTTCTGATGAAAACCAGTTTCATTGGACGTCTTAGCAGCAGTGTTGTTCTTCCTAGGAAGTCCCTGTTATTTACATCCAAAGCGCTTTTTTTCGATTATATGGATAAATTCTGTTTGTGGGTTAGCCAAATTATGAATTATCAAATTTGACTTAAATCCCGATGCTTTTTTAAAAATTGCAATATCGATCTTCTTTAGGCCCAAAGCATTCTATATTTAATTATATTGAATATATATCGTTTGAACTAACGACTATCCTGCAGTAAATCGTCTCACAAGAAAAGTGCTACAAACAAGTACTATTCCAAGTTTGCCAAATATATAAACAAAACAACAGTACTGTCGCGCACAACGGTGACATCAGCTTTGATTGATGAATTACAAAAGGCCAATGGAACATGACATCCAACAAAATCTTCAATCAAGTATATTTGTAGACAGATAAAAGATAACATTATTTAAAATAAAGCCGATGGCGATAAAGCTGCTCGTGCAAAGATTGGGATTCTGTAAAGATGTATATAGTTGAGTAGCGCACGTTTTTTTTCTTGTATGAAAACTATTATTTTGCTTACGCATTTCGTTATAGATCTTTTTAAAAAAAATATTACCGTTCCTACAGATTACCGGACCCCAAACCTTTAAACAAAATGTGGTAAAATCGCCGCTCTTTTGCAGTAATTTTACTTTGTGATGTTGAAATAAATCTATAAAATCAACTTTTATGCCAAGCATGGGCTGTAGATGGAACGCACCGTGAAGGTGCGATCCATCAACAGTCCATACTTGACGTAAATCTAATCAACAAAGCGATTTCAATTTTTGAAAATATACAATTACTGCAAATAAAAGGTAAACTTAGTGATAATTCATAACAGTGTACCGCACACGCTTCATTTCATAAATATTCCTATTTCCTACGTACCTATATTATCAAGAATTTCTTTTCCAATTTTTCTTTGACATTCAGGATGGTGTGCTAATACTAATATCATCCATAACAATATTGTTGATGTTGTTTCTGTTCCTGCTTGGAATAATTCGTTGACTGTGTGAATTATTTGGACACCCTGTACAAGATTTTAATATTGTCAAAATTAAGAGAATTGTTTTATGACGCTGCAGTGGAATTTTGGCACAAATACGAATATATATATATATATATATATATAAATGTCGTAAATGAACTTTTTGGAGATTGAAAGCCGTGGAAATTTATCGTGAAATTATACAAAATGATGCGTACCTTACCGTAATTTGTGAATGTGGTCGGAGGAGCGATAAAAAGGAGGACGTTAAATTTTACGTTTAAACAGCATTTGCGATGATTTTAGGTTGATATCGTTCACATTCAATTGCTGTTGATTGGCTATGGGGATATGTCCAAACTTTAGCAATAAAATATTATGCGTGGGATGGGTTATTGTAGGTACCACGTCACCATCGCAGACTACCGACCCTGGGTTCGAATCTTGTTGGGTGACACTCGCAAATCTGTGTCCACCACTCAACTCAGATTGTAAAAACTCGGGTAGGAAGAGCATGTCGTCTAACTGTTCGTCCACGAGGCCGTCGGCATTGTACAGGGCGATTCGCTGTACTGATAAAAAAAAAACTTACGTTGAAAATATGACTGTCTGAATGTCCCTTTTTTTCTTCTATTAGAAATTCGTCGATAATATCCCGTGAGTTGTTCGGGTCAAAGGTTAGTTTGTGTTCGTCGACAAATTCCCGAGCAACTTCTGCAGATATAAATAAATACATTTATACAATTGAAAGTTCAAACGATCAAAATCCCATGAAATATAGGGGAAATAATTCATCTGAATCTACACCAACCACATGTAGTTAAATCGCCGTACTTTGACAGTAAATTTATTCGGTAATATTGAAAGAAAATTATACAAAAAAAGTATTTTTAACCAATTATGGGCTGTTTATGGAACGCGCCGCCGAGGCGCGGTCCATCAACAGTCTATTTTTGGCATAATCTCATCAACAAGACATTTTTAATTTTAAATTAACTGTAAATAAACGGTGAATTTACAGCACATTTTTGACAGTGATAACATGTGGACATCAGTAAGTACGGATCATATATGAAACTTTGCTTGTTTTTAATATGCCACTTTTGATTCGGATATTAGATTCAAATTCCATTGGGCCTCTCTACTACCGGTACCAACAAACCTTTGATTCGTTCAACGCTTCTTGTAAACTTAGCAAAAGTTGTTCGAAACCTTGGAAGATATCTCAACATCGGGAGGAAAAACATAATTCCAAACAATGTTCCGTCAACTCTATCGGTGAAACTAAAACAGAATAGAGTAAAAGAAGTAAGTTAAATGCTTGAATTTTTACATTGAAATTCACATTAAGTAAGACAGGAGGCAGTAAAAAATAGAAAATTAGTAATGGCCAACTTTTTGGCAAAGCGCTAATAACGAAGTACGGATAATTGCACGAATGCATCCGTACCTTGAATCGGGGAGTGCTATTTCTACGATACTTACTAATCTTTGAGACGAGTAACGATTTCAACAAAACGTTGATCATCGTACGGTAATCTTCTTCCTATTGCTATATTCATCACGATATTTGAAACAGCTCGTGCTACGTGGATCTGCAACAAGAGAACGCGTGAAAATACAGATAGGTATGAGTAAGATAAGCAAAATACACTGGTGTGATTTCGATTGAAAAACTTCAATCAGTTGGGTCTTAAAGGCGTGGACGACTTTCTAATACCAAAACAAATTTCCCAATGTCGGAAGCATTTATAGAATATTCAGTGTCAAATAAAATAATCTTTCTGGAAACTTGCATTTATTTTCTGAATATACACACTGTAACAAAAATGCAACAAAAGCACTGTGTTTGACAGTAGTTTTACCTGGCGGTATTGAAAAAAATTCAAAATTGACTTTTTTAGTCAAATATGGGGTGTTGTTGGAACGCGCGGCGAAGGTGCGGTTCATCAACAACCAAGAATCGCCATAAATCTCATCAACATGCAATTATTGTAAATAACCAGTAAATTTACTGTACTTTTGTTACAGTGTATATATCATTTTCGCTTTTAATGATTTCAAATACATATCGATAGAAATCAAAGCGAAAAATTTGTGAACCGCGAATGGAATTAAATATTCTAATAACATTTTTTACTTTCAACAGTTACACAATGTAAGTTAGGCCTTCATCTCCAATTTGAAATAGCTGTAGAAGCACGACACTTTAAAGACTTTAAAATTGAAAGTATTCTTATATGGTTGATTTAAATTGTTTCTAATTTTGTTAAAACTCATATTTTCGGTCCGTTTTTCCTAATTTTATTTCTTACTCAGCAAAAATTTAATACCTTTGGATCGGTTGCTTTACCGTCTTCTGCCGATAAAGTTTCGTTCAAATATCTAGATTCTTCTACAATTGCTGATTCGAATCTACCTTTTCCGGCTGATAATCTGGAATAGTATTATAAATATATTTTGAGACGTCAATATTAGTCTTATTTTTATTTCACTCAAAGAGAATCTAATTACTCAAAAAAAAACGAAACTTTTGTTCTGTTATGATTTAGCTTCGATGAACAACGGTTAAAAAGAAAATCGTCGACATGCATTGGAATGAAAGTTCGGAAAACGCTAAACTATTCGGATAAGATTTTGGAAAACATCCTGAACTGGGAGTCTTTTCTCTTGTGTCCAAATACAAGCAATTCAGCCATGTTGTATCCAGTGCACTGTGACGAAAGTACGCCACATTTCCGATTCATTTGTAGTTATTGTTTATTCACGAAATTGAGACTGTTTTGTGAGCTTCATGTCAAGCATAGGCTCTCGAATCTTGATGGGTCTCGAGGTGTGTTTCATCAACAGCCGAGCATGGTTGACCGAAAATAGCGATTTTGTAGCTTTATATCAATATTAACTCGTAAAATGATTACCCGACAACGGCGAATTTAATGCATATTTTCAAATGTCTATGCGATTTCGAAATAGAATTGGGTATATACTTCTACCAAATACAACATTCAAATTGAATAAAAAACTACGTTTAGTAGATCAAATATCGTTTTGTTGAGCCTAAACCAGTGACCACGATATAAGATTGGTCCGTACTTGATAAAGCATATTTTCACATTTTTTTCTCGCGTCGCTTTCTTGCTCGAAATCGCATTTGAGTCGATTCGCTTCTAAAAGCTCGCTCTACACGAGTTGAAATACATAGTTGAAAATAAGATCCCACCTTCTTAACGCCTTTGATATAAAAGCTCTATGGATTTTCCACATTTGTCCGTAATCATTGAATCCCATACCATTTCCATATCCAGATAAAACGTCAAGTATAGCGACATCTGGTCGACCAGAAAACGCATGTCCCTGGGTGACGTATGCCTGCAATTAAAGGAAAGTTTTTCTTTCGAGGAAAAATAATTTTTTGTTTATTGAAATTCACTCTGAGCAAGACTGGAAGTAGTGCCTAAAAGAACCTTTTAACGGCCACCTAATTGAGCAACTAAGTGATATAGTACCAGCAACTGCACTCTAAACGGAAACATCTCGAAAGGAACTGAACCGTCATGGTAAGTCAATCACTAATGAAACGCCCATATATTCAAAGACTGTGGTAAAAACCCAGAAAAGTAATATGTAGTAACAACATCCAAAATACAATATACTAAAGTCACTAACAACTAAGGTTGCAATTTTAGACTCGATCATTTTCTTATCGAATCTAACATCGCCAACCGCGATACACATGCACATCGCCATTGCATCGCGTGATTATCATTTATATAACCATTGCAAGACTTCTTAATGATTTTATGGCCCTTGCAAAGCAATACATCAGTACTCGATTTTAAACAACATTTTGCCAAACATGGGCGACAGATAAAACGCGCCGTCCAGGCGCGATTTATCTGTAGCTCGTGCTTGGCAAAAGAATATATATATATATTTATACAAAACAGTTCATACCTCATAAATACTCCAATAGTCATTCAACACGATCCAGTCTTTCGATCCAATTCGGACTGAAAATATAGAGCCGTATTTCTTCTTCATTTTTAAGTATGTGATCGCAGGATTTCTACCCAAAAACGGAGCATAACCGACAATCGGTATACCCAGTGGCCCGGGAGGAAATTTGCTAGGTCTCTTCCAAAACATTGCTATGCATAACAGAATGGCTAAAGTTGGTACCAGCAATAGCAACAGAGCGTCCATTTTGTTTCAAATGTCTGTAAAAGAAGTTCATTGGTTTGAATGAAATTTATTGAATATTCAGGCGAGTTTTTCTGCATATCGCAACTTAGGATAACGTATTATTTTATACGATAAGGTATAACTAATAAATGCTCTTTAGCGCGATCCACCCGTGACTCATACTTGAGAAAAAGACTTTAAAAAATATTTTCTAATAGGGTTTTCCTCCTTTATAATGCTCTGTGATCAGTCCAACTCGCTATCAGCTCTAAACGCAATCCTCTTCCCGCGTACATCCAAACAACTGAGAGTCATAAATCAAATGTCTCACTCCGATTCCGATTTTAACTTTTATATCGGAACCTAAACAAAACATCGCTTTAACGCACTGGCTAAAATTTTAAGCCTCTCTCAGGGGCACCTTAACATTGTCCGAAGAGGTGACTGATGCACAGACTGACCATAAATGATTATGGCCAGAGGCGACTGGAAGTCAGACAGGAACTTGTCGACTCATGATGGATGAATCCGCTCGCGTGTTGCGGAAATAATACCTCTCTATGGAATGATAATTTTTTGTCGTGTGGTGAAAATTTGGTTGTGCTCGCAAGTATGAATGCCGATGGATATTTTCGTCTATCTGTAGCACATTCTAACATGCTGGGTTTGCTGAAGTTGGACCACACTTTTAATGTGTGGATTTCAGACTTGTGCTAAACGTTTCTCCCTTGTGACGTGCGCGACGACTTAAAAAGCAGAAATAAAACTAGTTGATGGTTTTACTGTCGCCCAGAGAGAATACCACCAACTGCAATTTATTAAAGTAGTTTTTTTTTTGTTTGACATATTTTCCACTCGAACTGCAGTTGTCGATCTTATATTTCGTGTAGCTCTTTTACGCGAGTTGTTTGTTAATCTGTATGCGTTTCGCGGACTTTCATAAAAAATAAATGTAGCGGCATTCAATACTAGGAATCTGCATTTCAAACATTTATTTCAACTTCCAAAATTCCGTGAACTGAGTAGCTTTCTCCCGCATCAGTTAGTGTTTGTCGATTAGTTCCTTCCAGGCCGCTACTTATGAACTTACTCATCGTGAACTCGAACTCAAAACAAAACAAAAAATTAAAAGTACGGTCCTAACGCTTTAAGAATCAATAATTTGTTTTATTATATAGAGGGAATGATATCACAAAAGGATAAAAACTTTGTCGATTTACCTGAGGTACCAAACCAAACTATCCACGTCAAAATGAAAACAAAATATAATATTGTCTACGGGCAATATATAAACGCGCTAAAACAAACAATCCGTCACTTTGTCTCACCTCATCAAAAAAATGTTCAATACATGTTTTGCCAAGCATGAGTTACTGCTGGAAAGCGCCGACGAGGCGCGGTCCAACAGTGACTCATGCTTGACAAAATATCATTCCTGATTGGGATGCTATCTAAAACAACATTTTTCAGTGGTTCACACTTTTGACATAATTAGTTTAATCGGCGCTATTTTCTTGCAATAAAAATCGGAAATGCACATTGAAAACAACATGAATTGTTTGTTTTAACAAGAATACATATCACCTATCGATCCAACCTTAAATCGTTCTAGTACTTCACACCTCGTGAAAAATTAGAGATATTTCAATCGTTTTGTGTATTTTATTTCTGTCGAGTGGTTCTTAATCTGAGTGGATTAGTGTTGCAATTACTGTGAGTGAAAATGGGTAAATTAGAAATCATTAAAAAGTAATTCGTTTCTGATAAAAGTAACTAAACAAAATCTGAACGTTTTACTAGATGAATATTTTACAATCGAATCACACAGGTTGTTATTGTATGAACTCCAACATATAAATCAACGTCGGCATAAATAGCCCAAACAAGATATTATTTTGCCAGCCATTAGCCGTTTATGAGCCGAGACACGATTTTAGAAAGACCGACCGATATCACAGTTTTGGAGACGATACCGATATCGTTATTTCAGACATTTGCCCGCGATGATCGATATTTAATTAAAGTCTAGTTTCAACCATTCAAAAAAAATACATCGACAGATTTGGAGAGATGTGGTGGTAGATGGCTTTACCGTCACCCAGGGCAGATACCACTCATTGCACTTCACCAAGGCAGTTCAGTTTTATTTGGGGTATTTTCCTTTTAATGTAGTTGCTGGTACCACATCTCGTAGTAGCCCTTTCAATTAATTGGCCGTTAGTTGGTCCTTTTAGGCCCCCCTTCCGGCCTTGCTCGGAATGAATTTCAATGACAAAAAAGCATTAGCTATGGCGTCACATATCGACAACATAATACTAATATTTACGGTGTTACATAGGATTGTCACATTTCACGCATTTCCATCGATACGGATTATTAGGGATTTGACGTAGCGAAGGGAACATTAAAATTAAACCGGAACATTCCAACAATAGCAATGACCTTCAATACGAAGTTCACGGACAGATTAGCACTAAAATAAATTGTCGTTACATTATAACAAAAATGCAGTAAAATCGCTACTCTTTGATAGTAATTTCACTCTACAATATTGAAATGAAATTATTAATTCAACTACTAATTATGGCCGCCAAGGTGCGGTCCATCAACAGCCCATATATGGCACCAATCTTTACAGGCAAGGTGGTTTCGATTTTCGGAAATACATATTTACTGCAAATAACCATCAATTTACTGTATTTTTGTCACAGTGTGCAAAATGCAAAACCAGGTAAGGTACGATGAGAGACAAGAGTGACAAAAGTGCCGTGTGTCAATTTGTCAGGTTTGACTTAAGTAGACCACTGTCGGGTTCTTATAGTTTAATTTAAACGTTATCCAAAATTCACTTCACAAATAAAATAATGCTTCGATACTTTTTACGGAATTAAATCACGTTCTTTTGCTATTCAAATTTTTCCGCCGAAATATTTTTCAAATACTATATAATTTTAGTAAGAACATGCCAACAGATTCAACAACGGTCAAGCAAATAGAAATTGTGAGTTGTATGGAAAGTCATTTATATACGCGAATGACCATGAACAATTTCGGACCAGAAATCTGCACTTTAAAAATCGTCCTTTTCGTAGGCAACGATTGTGTAGCGGCCATATTAGATAACGTTGTCTGTCCGTGTAGATAGGTCTTGGAGCATCGTTATTGACAAAATATCGGTATCGGTACAACTCCACCATAACATTATAAAAAAAATTGGGATGTACACGACCCCAAATTTACTACTTCCTGATAGCGTTACTACACAACAAAACACGAAATCGGCCATTTTCAGACTGGTTGCAAACGGTATTTATGACAAAGATAAAAGAAACATTCTTTTCAGTCATTTACATCATTATAATCGCGTGTTTTACTAATTGTCTCATTAGTATGATCAAGTAATTACGAACACAAAACGGAAAGAGTTTGTAAGCATTATTTCTAATTATATCACCTATTGAGCGATATCAGAAGTGATTAATTTATTTGTAATATTACGTCTACACGTGTTTTGTTAAGCATGGGTCGCGAACCATCAGTGACACATGCTTGGCAAAACAAAATTCTAGATGGGGCCTATATACAATAATCAATTTATTATTATTATCACAATCTCGGCAAGAAGATATACGCATGATACAACCAGAAAGTGATGGACGGCTTCGCTCTCGCCCGGGGTAGATGCCCTTTACCTGCACTCCATTTTACAGTAACAGCATAACTTTGTAGGTACTCGATAGGGCGACATGTTTTCCCTAGGTAGCAAGTGCAGGTGTTCGATTGGCCGGGGCAGATATCACTTACTACATTTTATAAATATAGCATGCAAGTTTTGTAGGTATGTTTCTAAGAAATGCGCTCTACCTAGAGTGCAGTTACTGATGATCAATTCTGTGGATTTATATCTTTTCTGGATTCTGCGCACAAAGAAACGCTTATCGTCATCGATTCTGTTATCGTATCATGGAGTACTTCATTGGTTTCAGGAATACTCCTAAAAATTTTTTAGACCTTACCGTAAATAAGCTTAAGTGAAATAAAGAAAAATCCAATCCAGACATTTTATGTTAGGCATGACGCGACATTCGAAATTGCCTGATCCGCCAACAACTAAATAAATATCCGGATTGGTGACTATAGAATTGCCTGAGTTGAGGAAGTCACAATATAAATAAAAACAATTCTCACCTTTCCATCTTACCGGGCCTTCTTCCTGACGATCACGAGATTTTGTCAAGCGCTGAATGTTCCTACGCTTCATTACCCCAACCCCCCAATATACACGACTTAACATCAGTCGTGCTTGATGGTGTTGAATGATGGAACCCCGAAGAGCTCAGCGAGCACAGCCCGTTTCTGTCAGAAAAAAGATTAGAAACTTTTTTAAGTTCTGAATTCTGGCGATATTAGTCTTAATGTTGTCGATATAGTTTTGTCCAAACGGTATATATTCGAAAACCACTGCCGCCTGCCGGTATATAATAGCAACAACTTTTGAACATTTCACTAGGGGTGGTTAAAATCGGATATGTTTAGGTTTCAGAATAGAATCGAATAATTTTCCCGAATCGAATCAGAAGTCATATTATAAACAAACAAAGACATCCTTTATTAGCTATGATTTGCGTAAAAATCCATACCTATCTCCGAAGAAAATTCAAAATTAGAATTTTGTTGATTTCTAATTGTTGCAGAAATCGAATCGACTAATTTATGATTCTAATACCGCGAATCGAATTGAATATTTTGGACAGCATTGTATTTCACATAAACTGCTAACATTTAACAATATTTTGCTCCTTTTATACCGAAGTCATGGTTTATCACAAATATCATGATTTCACTGCATAATCAAATTGAGAATTATCGAAAATACTTTTAATAAGAATTCCATAACACTTGACAATCTGGATAAAAAATCTCTCACACAAACTCGAACCGGTTCGTGATAGTTGACAAGTAAGTATTACGTATTTGGTACTGAAAACTCGAAATGAATACTAGAATTGGACTGCTTTTTAAAAGCAAACATATATATTGCATTTGTTGGTCATCCTCCCAGATCAGAGAGAATAACTTTGACTCGGGGTGACAAAAATCGAATTTCAACGAATCTAATCGATTATTCGCATCAAAAGTTTTATAATTATCAAACTGAAGAATTTGCTCAGAAAATTATCGAGAATATCAAAATTTACGTCTACTTTCTGAAACTGATTGCATTTTGAATATGTTGATTTCGAATCAATGGGAAAATCGAATCGAATAATTCAAGATTAGTATTGCTGTACTATAAAATTAAATTCCAATATTTAATAAATTGATCCCAAGCATTTTAATCTATTTTAATATTGCAAAGATGGACTCTACATTGACTTACGTCTCGGAAGCTCATCTTGATGTAGTTGTTCTCAGCTCCTTTGATTCCACCATCTAGATTTCCTGATTTGTTGATCGCGTTATTCATTGCTTCCGCATTATCCTTTTTAATTTGACGCTGAATATAATATATTCGTATGGTTTTTCATGTAAATTCATATTTCTCGAATCATCATGATGTACAGAGGGTCGGCACATGGGCGCACGCGCCATCGGCGAGTCACACCAAAACACACTCATACCAAAACATGTTGGAGTGAGTTTTTCTCATCGGGATAACAAATCAATCCGACCCGAGGTATTGGAATCGAATATAGATATTCCCAAATGATGGGAATTCGGTTTTAATCAGAGCCGAAATAGACGTTTGTAAATGATAAGAAATTCTCAACTAACAACTTGATTACTGGTGTTATTTGCAAATTCGACTGAATTTGGGAAAAATGTAAAGCTTTTGTTTTTGGAAGTAGTAAACATCGTAACCATAGTTCCAACTCACACTATCAAAAAAAAAAAAAACGCTTGCAATATTATATTTGATCAATCAAACGTTTAATATCTCATGTGGTAAGTATTTGATTTCAATATTTTCTCTTTTCAATATTCATAATTTATTTCCATCGGATCAAATTCATCGCAATAAGTATTGCCAAATATGGTATGCTTTGCAAAACCATTTTATCAATGATAGGTATAAAACCAGCGACTGTTTTTTATGTCAAGTCAGTTTCTAAAGAAAAAAATATACTTTTCGTCTTTTCGGAGGATTCTCCTTCACTTTTCGAATTCTTTCCAATCGGTTTGCAGCATGCTCATGCAAATCAGGAAGGTCAATATAGATGGACCAAACATTATCCTCATCCATGGTCATCGGAACCCAAAACCGACAAATCCTTGCAACGCGAGGATGGAAACATTTTGCCTGTAAAATGGACAATTTTTAGAGCATGCAAAACCGATTTTGAAATTATACGTGTTTAAGATCTTAAAACGCCGAATCGATTCCAACCCATATAATGTCGATCGAATCGATTTGAATCTGCGTTGACGATTTTCTAAATGAAAAAACGTTGATCTTTATAGTATTGTCAAACCAACGGAATGCCGCAAACTAGATGAAAAAATTAACGATTGCCAATTGAAAACAATTTCCCCTCTACTTTCATATCCCAATCAGAAATAGGTTGACCAAATATGGCTTGCTACGTATAAGGTACTGCCGGCCGGCTGCCAGCTGTGAAGAAAAAATTGTGATGTAAGTCAGAATTTTTGAATTTATTCCAACTCGAATGCCAAAACATACGAAAATATAAGAATTAAAATAATTTCGATTACAATATAACAAATATATATATATATATATATTATTCAAAACACACATAGAGTTTATGCCGCGATAGATCGCATCGCTGTGGTGCGGTCCAACTGTGGCGATTGGCGACTATTGACGATTGGCAATTTCGTATGTTATAATACTCAACAACATTTGAATGTCCAATTTATTAATTGCGTAACAAATTGCCTCGCTCTCCCATTTTTTTGAACAATATTATAATTATCTTTTTAAAAATGCCATTTCCTCTCGCTCGCCGCTCGCTGTGAAATATTGCCACTTCCAACCTTTATTTCTGAAGAATACAATGATCGTGCACCCCGTACATATTTAAGCTTTACGTACAAGTGCAAGTCAAATCTGAGATCTGAATGAAATTTAAAGAGACTCACTTTCAATTCCTTATATTTCTTCAGCCACTTGCGTTCTTCCTCCGTTCTCTGAAAAAATAAAAATATGAAAGAAATATCACTTCCTTTATTGTAATACAAATTTTCACTGTTTCGGAATTAGATAGGTTCATTATAAAATCGAACCATATCATTTCGAATTTGCAGCACTGTAAGTGGGCGCGATGGCCTAGTGGTTAAACATGTTGGCACTGCAGATTGAAGATATCGGGTTCGTGCTTAACAAAATGAAATTTCTGATTGGGATTATCTTATTATTATCTTTGATAATTTCTTACGGAAGTACGTAAATAAATAAAAATTCCTAGTCTTCGCTAAAAATAACAAAAATTAAACCACGCGAAATAAAATTTGTATCATTATTATTATGAATATGTTGCTTCAATCGAAACTGATCTGCTTGTTATTAATTATATTCAATCCATCAACTGGTACTATTGTATAAGATATACTAACCGGCGGAGGTCTCCCATCGTAACTTTCACTATCCGCTCTGTTGATGCTTACAGGAAGAGGTGTCTGAAAACGGATTTCATTGTAAACAAATAACTAACACCTAGTTTGCGCTAAAAATAACAAAAGCCAAACCACCCCACAAAATTTTTTTGTCATTTTATTTTGTGTATATATGTTCTCATAGCCGGAACTGGCATAATATACGAGTAATGTGCTGGAGATGTACACGAAACACCGAATCCAACGTTCGCCCCATAATTATGAGTTGTGTTTAATATACCTACCAGTACAATTGAACAAGACATACTGACCGGCGGAGGTTTCCTAATACAATTTTCTCTTTGTGCTCTATTGGTGCTTCCGGGAAGGAGAGTCTGAAAAACGGATTTCAGTATTCAATTTGGTTATTAGTTGCTAATTGAAAGATGGCATATTTTTTCTGATGCCGAATTTTAAATTTTTTTTCAACAATCGAACATTCTTGATTACAGACTTAGCATTTTCAAAAAAAATGAGTATGTGAGATAAATGATGCCACTTTTGTGACCATTCGTGCGAAATTGTCTCTATACTGGAATCGGTATTCTATGCTCCTCAAATCAAAATCAGAGAATGAGTCGAATTTAGACCAGAGAATAAAGTACTCTGGAATAATTTTATATCATATATATTTGTTTATATATTATTTGATAAAAGTTGCTTTTGCTCGGTTGATGTAAGTTTAACTGCTGTCGTAAAATAATACCAAATTCATACTTACCTCATTAGGAGATGGGGTTCGAACTCTTAAAGTAGTATCACGCTGTGAATAAATAAGACTGAATTTAGATAAATTGGAAAAAAATGTCAATAATTTTTGTTTTGGAAGGAAAGTCAGCAAACTACAGAACATTTAACCGCCCTTAATTTGCTTTATTCCACATATTTTCAGTCGTTTTCTGAACAAAACTTGTTCAGAAAAAAACTTTTTTACGAAGTGTAAAAATTCTACCGATCACGTTACTGTATCATGTAAAAAATCAGGATGAAATGAATAACTCCATGATATCGACTTACAGCGAATTGAACAGTCTTTTTTCTTGTAGAAGGATTAGGTGTCCCAGCTGATCCTTCGCCATTGCTATTACGAAGCATAGATGGTCGAACATATTCATTAGGAACGATGTTCACCTCATGGACGCGGGTTTTCTGCGTAGAATGAAAAGATCATGCTAATGAGACTGGTCCAAATCGATCGAATTATAATGGACAAGGATAGATCAAATGAAAACATCGATACAATATGGATATTTTATTAAGTTAGGGATGCCTTCCGTATCAGAAAAACCGCCAAAAAAAGCCTTCTTATCAAGCTTGAGGTCACGGATGGATTGCGCCGACAAGGCTCGCTTCATTTGTGACTCATGCTTGACAGAATAACAAACATAATTGGGCTTATTCGAATTTTGATTGAAATCAATTTTTTCTCGATTCTTCTATCTCTCATATGTAGTGAAATTATGATGATACTACAAAACGGGTCAAACATGCTCAGAAAGCAGTAATTTTGGTCATCTGAAGTTGTAAAACATGATTTTATTAATCAAATTAGTTCGCGAATGACAAGTTAGACATTATTCGTCTTTAGTATTAGGGCCATTAAAAGGAGATGGTGAGTGGTTCAGAGCAAATGCCACTCACTGCACTGCACTCTAGCGATTTTGTTTTAAATGGAATGTTTTCTACTGAAAGTGTGCATTTGCTAGCTTTACATTTTTATGTTTCAAGTTGTCGTCAGTTAGCTTCATCCGATTGCTGCGTTCGATTTTGCTTAAATGAATTGCCATTAAAAATGAGTCACAGTTGATTCATGCTTGTTCTGCGACTTTACGAGAATAACTTGAAAATATATATACTTATAATATATACATTAGTCAATTTTTATAATTTATACAATTAATACGCAAAACATATACAAATAAAAACTAGAAAAGTGAATACATACCCAAGTTTTTCTTCCGAATGAGCGGGTGCACATTCCACATGATTTGATCTAGGTAAACGAAAACTTCGTGTAAGCAAAAAGAGCAGAGATGTGAGTAGTGTTGGCAATTCCAGTTAAAAGCATCTAATTTATCTAGTGTACCTAGTTTACCAAGTTTATTTCGAAAGTACTCTTGCTTTGTTTCAAGAATATATAACCTACCCAGTTTAACTTTTACCAAGTTTTCTGTTCGATATTTTTCCTAGTAAATTTACTAGATGAATTTATCAATTTAACAACTAGGTGACTACTTCAACATATACTATTTGAAGATTTCAACATTCAAATCTATTAAAAATGCCTTAAATTCAGGCAAACGACAATTACCTAATTCACAGGTTTTTAATCTAAGTAGGAGGTACTAGCTTGTATTGAAAGTGAAACTAAGTTACCTACTAGTACTTTATCTAGCTTTGTGGTCAATTCGTTTTACTTTGTCTATGTTAAGAAATAACTAGGTTGTCATCAGTAGATGTGAGTAAAGAGATCTATGAGTAGAGATGTGCATAACACTAAAACGTGGGTGAATTGAGAAAACGATTGTCTGACAAATTATACTGTAACCCAGAATACAATACGGTTTGATTTGTCTGCAGATAACCGCACCTAAAGGGTATAACTTTGTTGATTTATATTTTGATAGTATCCGAATTGTCATGTTACAAAACTTAGAAAAAAATGGAAGTAATTTTTTTTGATTTTAGTGATTTTATAATATGTTCTCTTTTGGGCTGAAATTATTTTCCAAACCAGATTTTAAAATATTCCAACTGAGACAATTCGATGCAAGAGTCGTATCGTGATCGACACTTACATCCTTAATGCCGGTACCGTATGTAAGTGACCTCTATCTACTACTCACCATGCCGTGGAAGAATCCTTTCACTTTCTCTACTGTATCCGAGGACTTGGTCGTTTCATTGGTTGTTGTTGACGACGCCTCACTTGCATGCTATAAATCAATTTTTTTAAAAGATAAGCTTTCATTTCACTCAGTATCAATAAATCCACATTATCATATTTCTAAATAAAGAATAAAATTTACGAAATATTTTTATCCTGTTCGTGAACGCACCGGAGGATTATACCCAACAACTGTAAGGCGCGAACCTTTGCCTTGACTGTGTCTACCAGAGGGTTTATACCCAATAACCGTTAGGCACGGGCCTTTGTTGCGACTGACTATCTGTTCTATGTCACAGCCATCGGCGAAGTGCTATACTGAAGGGCACGCTCGGCGGTGAAACGGTCAAGCATCGAACCATCGGCCTTCCGGACAATACGGTCGCGCTTAAACGACCGAGAGCCACCGAGCCAGGATTGGCTAAATATTGTAGAAATAATACTCTGCATCGATGGTGCGCTAAGAATACTGGTATATTGGAATATGTTGCCGTGCCCTTATCCTAAATAACCAGGCGTTCTCCGATTATAAAAATCCTACTCAGATCGCAATTAAGATTAAAGGGTACACAAAGAGAAAAAAAGAATGAAATGGAAGATGAAGCGGACACTGCTTGAATTGATTACTAATAGTAAAAATTTTTCGGGAAATGAAATTTCTCATTACCAATACTAACGCTTAGATGAATTCGGCGTCAACCAAAATAATAATATTTGTATAGAAAGCTCAATCATTTCGCGTTTTTCTTGTATCTAATTTCAATCCGATACTGAATTTTAGGGGCACTTACATATTTTCAGTCAGGGAGGAAGTTCTGCCAAGAAACCGGAAATGTTTCGTTTTGAAAAATCGCGTAAGACATAAATTTTACTGGAACCCGTGACTCACAATGACAAAAAAATTGAAATCCAATTGATGCAATTTCCTATAAGCCCTTCCGGCTATGTTGCTTTATGATTATAATATAGGTAACGGGCAAATAAAGGACCAGACTAGATACGAATCCAATAGAGAGAGAACCGTCTCTTTTCTATACCAGGGCTATTGAATTAGTGTAGGCTAGCGTCCAAATTTATGAGTCAAAGTATTCGAGGGTCCGGACTCCGGATTTTCAAATTTATCGTTGGCAAATAGAAATACGATCACTATAATAAAATTAGGTGAAAAGTAACCTTTAAAATCAAATTTTGAAATTTATAATAACGGATCATGATGTCTCCGCCATGAGAGTAAAATTTTCGCTAAAACTAGCGTTTTGTCGTATATCAAGGTAGAGTGATGAAAATTCGCGCACAATGAAAAATGAGTTTAAAAAGCCCTAACGTAGCTGAGCAACCTCTACGAAAAATTTTGGGATTTCCTACATCTTAAAGCGCTTAAACATTCTGCGATGTACTACGTTGTGAATTATATATCAATTGTCATCTGTAACCAGTCTAAACTCTCAATAAAATGCCTCACATACAGTACAATTGATGAATGTCGTGATATCGTTACTTTGATTTTGTTTTCAAAGTTGTAAACGGTATCATTGCGATGTCGCCTTATTTAGTCTCCGACACGTGTGCGACGTGGGTTAACGATCCTCAAACCTGCTATATCAGCCAGGTGCTTCAAATTCTGTTAAATTCAAATTCATTTTGTGCAAGGTTAGAAGCAGAATCACTGATATAACAGAGAGCTGACTAGTCCGATCCGCAATCTGGATAGTCCTGTTCTATACCATGGGTCGGGAACCATATGTATACTGTGGACCGCTTTGATTTTCTTTTTTGCATACTGTCAAATAAAAATACACGGATGTAAACGATATTTCCGCCACGGCCTTTGTATAAGCGCTTCAAAGTGGGAATCTGAAATATATTGTGAAAGAAAGAGGAGGGAGCAACGTATTCCATGGAACAAAATTGTAAAAGATTACAAAATACATTCACGAGTCAGTAAAAATTACTCTGCTTTAAAAATGATGTTTCTGTGTTTGCTCAGCTGTACATTATCTTCTGTCACTTTTTCAAACACACATACTTTTGTAAACATTTCGTGTGAAAAAATCTCTCGCCTTGCAATATTTCCTTGCTTTTCAGGTTGAGACACCACATAGGCATTTCCAGAAGTAAATATTATACGCTATCATGGGTCGATTGGCACTGGTGGAACTGCCAAACACTTTGCTCGTGTAATTTTGTTGCGAAAAAACTTTTATGCAATAATAAGTTACTTTACTGTGCTACAGTGCATTTTAAATCGTGCAGGCACTGCTTCCGACCTTGCTCAGGGTAAATTTTGATAAAAGAAAACAAATATAAAAAATCATATAGAAGTTTTCGTGTTGTGTATGTTCTCCTTTGTTGCCTAGCTATTTCAGTTCGGTGTTCGAATAAAGGAAACGCTTACAGAAACCCGAATATTTTTTATGAAAAAGTAATCCTAGTACCCAATTTGTTATTATTATTACAGATATCTTGATTAAACTTAAAGAAACTAAATTCAACCAGCATGACGTCATTATTCGTGGGGCCGACCCTAATGTTTCCCACGCTGCCATAGACTCATGGTCCAAATTTAATCCGGCGTATCACCTCCAATCACCTAACAGACCCTACTAAGCAACACTCGATACAGAGTTACAGATCTGCAGTGAGTATGGTGGCAATGCAAGAGAAAAAAAGGTAGGCTAATTTAACCCCAAGTTGTCCTTTCGGTCGACATAACCCGCATTTAAAGTAGAGACGGGCCGATGTATCTGTATCGCAATCGGTATCGAGGAATATCGGTGATTTTTGAAGTATCGGTATCGGTACTGGTATAGGGAAATTTTCATCACCGATACCAAAACCGATACCGGATACGTCTTTGCAACGGACCGTACGAATACGCTTTATTTAAGTGATAATAAATGGAAAGGCCTCGCATTCAACTGCTCTGAAAAATGATTAAAACGGGCCATGCCTCGCGTGAACGATTTGATTTACACTTTGAGTTTTATTAAATAAAACCAATTAATCCAATGTCAATATTTTGACAATATGCTCTTTTTGAGGCAGAAAAAGGTTTTAGGTGTCCCGTTAGTTGTGTAACCACAAACATTCACACGCAATCTTTGGACCCATGTATGCTTGAATGCAGCATCAATTCAGTATATTTTCATCCATAAAAGTTTGCACTCAAATGGATGCAAGAGTTCAAGGGTGCAAACGTACGTAGGCGCACACATACGTGGGTGCAACTATAACAAAAGCACAAGTAAGTTATGTGGATACAAGTCCTCTAACATATTTAATAAAGTACTCGGTATCGGTATCGAAATATAAATTACGAAGGTGGTATCGGTACGTGTATCGGCCCATCTCTAATTAAAAGCCTCTCCTTGTCGTTATTTGTAAAGTCAGTCTAATGAACAAAATTGGGCGACCCCGATCCTAAAAGTATTCTTGTTAAAACACGTAGTGTAACTTAGTTACAGTAACGTTACACTGACGGGTTACTTTAGGGAACACCTCACTTACCCCCTTTTCAGCTCCTCTTTGCTTCTTCAAGCATAAATCTTTCAATCTGAGAAGATTTCTTGCCAAAAAACTCTCTTCTCGGGTTATCCTCCAACCCTTTCGCTGTTGTTGTTGTTGCTGCTGTTGCAATGTATGCAAATCCGAAACTCTATTTTTGCGACCCATCATCGATTGATCTGAGCAAAATTGCGAGTGAATCAAATGACCGTTAGGCTATTTCGCAATTTATCTTTATTTAATCACGTTGTTACGTCACAACGCCAAGTAACTAAGTGATGTAACAATGAACCGTTGCTAGGCTTTGTAACATGGTTTAGTGATTTATGGCTCCCTTATAAGAATAGGGGAGAGGGGGGGTATGATATCATTTTTATCCTACGGGAGAAGGAAGCCGAGAATAGAGCTTAACCATATCGCAAACTACGCCCTCTCATGCAGATAGCAGGTTTGAATTGGGGTGAAGGTTTTTTTTCTCATTTTTCTTGTGATGGACTTGGTGGTAGGGATGTATCGGTATCGGCTATGTTGGGAGTATCGGTATCAGCCGCAAAATTGCCGATAAAACCGCATGACCCGGAATAAATAAATAAGATAAGCAAAGCCAGAAGAAAAGTTCAGAAGTTTACCATAACGGTTACTTGAACGGCGAAGAGCTACTGCGAGATATAACGTTGGCAACTGCACATTGAACTGTACCACCATTGCAAAGTTGAGTAACTGATAACTGCTCTGGGGGGTGATAAAAGCGTCTACCACTGCTTTGCTTCCTTTCCTTCCGAAGCGCTATCCATCACGCCTTGGAAACGCGATCCATCAATGACTTATGCTAGACGAAACATGTATATTGTTGAGAAATTATATGCCATGTACGTACTGGAGTGTTCTTCGAAATTTCGTATCCGTTTATTTTGACTGAGCATATAGTTTTTCTTGGTAAAGAGAGAGGAACCGTGGTGTATAAACACTCTACTTCATGCATGAATGTTGAGGTGTATGGCATTGGGCTTTTACGTTTCCAAGACGGCGTTCCACCTTCCCCTGTAAAAGTAATACCCTGTCATGATTTCATTTTCCCAAAGCTAGGAACTACATACAACTAAAAGAGGTCCGAAAAATCAAGAACAAATCCCATAACACATGTTTGTTTTCACTTGTTAAATAAAGAGAATAATATTATCGACAAGCACATCTTGCCAATAACATCGCATATTTATTTGTCAATCTTCTTCTGGTATTCCGGGAAATGAGCCAATTCCAAGGTCATCCACTTCAATGAATCTGTGGTTGTCTCTATACCAGCGTTGAAAAATTCATTGACAATGTGAAGAGGTTGAAAATCCTGACAAATGGAGTATGATGATTAAAATTACAAATCGTATTTAATGTAGGTAAATTTTTAACCCTATTTTGCACAATTCTTCAATTTCGTTCAACATTCTTAATTCTTTAATTTAGGACAAGACATTTTAGCAGTCTTTTTTTTTAAACAAATTCTTCGGCAGATAGTATGCGACTCGTGCAGTCTAAAATAACAAGCAATGGCATCATCTTGATCTATACATCCTTCTCTTGGAGCAAACTGTTGAATTCCGTTGCAAACAAGTCCGAGCGTTCCTAAGCTAGACGTTATTTCTTTCATAAAATTTGTAGACGTCAAAATATTCAATTCGATTCCAAAATCCCCGAATGTCATCGAAAATACTCAGTTTTAATAATCTTGTGTATATCCACGTGGCATTGTTATACGCTTAAAAATTCAGATTCAATAATTATAATATAGCTATGAAATAAAAGATATTTTCACAGTCAAATATTTACAGTAAAATATTCTTCCCTCGATTTTTTTTCCCCTTCAATCCAAAATTCATCAATAAAATCACGCGGGTGTTCGGGATCAAAAGAAAGTTTTTGTGCATCAATAAAGTCATTGATAATTTCTGAACAGCAATGATTCCCACTGGAATATCATAAAACTCAGCAAAATGGGTCATAATCCATTTTTATTTTTAAAGAGGCTTGCTCTGAGCTAGGCTGAAAGCAGCGCCTAAAAAGAGCTGACTAACGTCCACGCAAATGTCAAAAAGCTACTACAATATAAAGTGCCAGCAGCTGCCATGTAAGCGGAAAGCATTCCATACAGAACTAAACTACCATGGTAAAATTCAGTTAAACATAGCCTACTCACTGCCTTTTTCATTAAAAACAGACCAATAGCGCACATTTTCAAAAAAAAAAGACATTTACTTACTGACTCATATTACAAATCTAGAATCCACTATATTTCGTTTTCAGATTCGACTATACATACATCAGAAACAATTAAGCTCCATAGCCAATGATTTTTAAAGTACTGTACTGAAATACTGTATCAGTATCACTACTGTACTGTATCATTGTATGCTTTTCTTGATATAGAATAAAAGAAATATCTTTAATTTTCTTCACATTTCCACAAAATTTAGCAAAAGTTGTTCGGAATTTCGGTAAAAATCTCACACCAAACTTGAAAATTACGTTTGCTTTTTATAGCCCCCCAAATCATGAAATAGAAAAACGTGAAGTAAGAGTAACGCGTTTACTCTTTAGTATAAAATTGTATTTATTCATAGAAAATGGTAAGTTCTGACAACAAGTGTATCCCAATATGCTGTCCTGGCGCCAAGCTATTTTCAGTTTGTTCCTAGAGTTCCTTGGCCTCATCTCCGATCGTAACTTGGGTAGCAAAAGCACGCGCTTTAGTTTGAAATTGGCCGAGTTGTGTGTTGATTTTTCAGTGTTTGGAGCATTTCTCAGTAGTATATAAATAAGGTGACGGTTTTCACTGTTTAAAATTGAGTGTTAATCTATTTAAATTTTCTGGAGTGGTCAAGTAGCAACGCAGATGAACATTTTTAGACAATGTTATATTTGCAAAAATGAATATTTGTTCTGTTTCTGATCCCTGGTCTTTACATGTTGTAGTTTAAAACGCCTACTGGCCGAACATGTCGGCGGCGCGATCCACTAGTAACTCGTACTTACCGAAGTATGTTTAGTAAACGTTTTCCGACTGTTCTGACTGGGCGGTTGTTACATTGAGCAGCACAAAGTGGTTAAATGGCTAGCAACGTTCCGAATGGGGAGCAAATATACACAGCTCGCGTGTACGCGTTAAATATTGAAGAAAAGGATCTTATTCCAATGATGTTCAAGTTTATTAATATGAAAAAAAATGATTTGCAGTTCCTGTGAAATTCTACTTTATTGCTTGCTGTTTTTAATGTTAAAATGCGGAAATGTATAACATTTTTTGATGGAAAAATGTATCCAAAATGTATCCGCGTCGATAAATGTTGTCTGTGTTGTTTAAAACCAAACTATTTCTGTTTGAAGGAAACTTTGTAATCCATCGGGGAATAAGCAATTCCAAAGACACCTTTGTCCAATGGAGGTAATGGATTATTAGGGTCTTGCTCAATTCGAAAATTCTGCAATACGCCAACAAGTAATAAAAACATTTCTTTACGAGCGATTTGTTCGCCCATGCAGTTTCGTGGCCCAAGTGAAAATGCAATAACATATTTGCTAGGAACAAAGTTGTTACTTTCGTCCATATGTCTCTCTGGTTGAAATATAGTTGGATTCTCGAACAGTCTTGGATCACGATGAGCTGCCCAAAAGTTCGGCATCACCTGGGACGAAAAATGAGTGTCTAAAGCATTGGCAGATCTTGTCATTTTTATTGTGTATTTTTATCCACGAATAGTCTTTTTGTGATGACATGTTTTGGCGAGCAGGCGTCACTGATGGATGGCACCGCCGAGGTGCGATCTATCTGTGGCCCATGCTCGGCAAAATAGAATGACTGATTGGCATGGGCTATAAAAAATTTGAATCAGAGTATTCAAATTAACATGAAACAAAGATAGGCAATGACTTGGCAGTGTGATTTATCATTGGCCCATTCTTATGAAAACGTGGAACCAGAATATTGTTGAGAAATAATTATATTAGTACTACTCACTGGAGTGTTCCTCGGAATTTCATATCCGTTTATTTTTACTGGGCATGTAGTTTTTCTAGGCATGGAGAGGGGAGCCATAGTATGAATACGCTCTACCTCGTGCATAAATGCTGATGTAAATGGCATTTGATTTTTATGTTTCCAACTCAGTGTTCCACTCCGACCTAGAAAAACAACCATAACCGGTTATTACTCTAGTTAGAATCCCTGTGTCTTTCTCCTGATGACAAGAAAATAATTGTTCTTTAATTGTCCTCGTTAATTAATAAATAATATTCATTTTGCGAATGCTGCGTAAAATGTGTACCGGCCTCAAACTAAATAAATTTTAAGATTTGCCACTGGCCGCAAACGAGTTGAGTTTGTTCTTAGTATTTCTTCTGAAATGATATTCTTAATGTTCCATACCGACATCTACTTATAGTCAGTATTGCGACAAAACCAATGGATTCACCAATTATATAACCAGAAAGGTTGAACCTACGATCAAGTTCCTGCGTATTTTTTCAGCCTTAACATTCGTGACCCCTTTTTGAAGGGATTTTTACTACAAGCTGCTCAGCTTACCGATAACCTCCAATATTTCCCTGTCAATCTTCTTCTGATATTCGGGATATTGAGCCAATACCAGAATCATCCACAACAATGAATCTGTAGTTGTCTCTATACCAGCGTTGAAAAATTCATTAACGACATGAATAAGTTGAAAGTCCTGATAAAAATAGGGATAAATGCCGAGGTTGAAACTTCAAATCCGCATAGAAATTAGTTTTTGCGGATTATTTTTTTAAACAATTCCAATTCTGTTATGCAAAGTCGTGCCTTTTACTTGTAGAACGAAACTATTGCGGTGGGACTCGAACCCGAGATCTTCCCAGATTTTATTTGAATTTCGACAAAATTAAGGTTATTAAGAAATCTGAGCCTTAACATAATTATGCGATATCACGTCATATCAGAATACACCAATTATTCTAAAATGCAGAAGTAAAATTAATAATACAGAATATATATATAATAAGTATTTTCAAAGCTTTATATTTACAGTAAAATCTTCTTGCTTTGATTGTTCTTTTTTTGCTTCAATCAAAAATTCGTCAATAAAGTCACGTGGGTGTTCGGAATCAAATGAAATTTTATGCTCATCAATGAAGTCCTTAATTGCTTCTGAACAGTATAAACAATATTTATATGCCTGACATCAAATCAAGCATTACCATATCCTATGCGTCACATTTACATTAAAATATTCCGGTTTAGTATTTCCCAAAACTTTTGAAATGGAATCAAATGCGTAAATCTATAAGCCACAATGATTAGAATCCATAGATTAGATGACTTATAAATACGCTGACACCACTTAGTGTGGGCATTATGCTTCGATATTTCGAAATGATCCGAAGAACAAATTATTCGTGGAACGCCTATAGGCATATAGGAACAAAAACTTGCTAAATAAAGTGTATTTCATTTCATTTCAAGTGTCATTCATTTAGGTTAGTATTAATATATGGTATTCACGAAAAAGAATAAATCTATACCCTTGATTTTCTTCACGCTTTCACAAAATTTGACAAAACTTGCTCGGAATTTTGGTAAATATCTCAGCATTGGAAAGAAAAACAAAATTCCTAGAAGCTTTCCATCCGTTTCGTCGGTCCAACTAAAAAATATTACAAAACCCGAACTGCGTGCTAGTAGCTTTTTTAATTTCGTCCCAACAATTCATTGATATAAAAGAAATTAACGCAACACAATAAGGTTTCTACTAAACCTTGAATTTTGTTAATAATGGATAATGCGAGTTTTTAGATTAAATTAATTGCTAGTTGAATTTTATGTGAATATTAAAGTATATCAAACGAATTCTCGTGACAAAGATCAGTTAGCGGTTCTCATTTCTCTAAAATTAGCTTTAATAATCCCTGTAGGTAGAGGCTTTAGAATAGTCCTAACATATTTTCTACGTGTCGTGAGGAGCGACTAAAAGGAAACAAAGAAGTGGTATGTGGTTTTATCGTCGCCTAGGGCTGATACCACTCATTGCACTTGGTGAATTAGTTATATATGGGATGTTTCCGCGTAGAGTGAAGTTACTGGTACTTCATCATTTAAGTGGCTGTTAGTTAACTCCTTTCAAGCACTTCTTTTGGTCTTGCCCAAAGCGAACTTCTATAAAAAAAATAAAATAAATAACGAATCTTCCGCAGCTAATGGCCTGCTTATACTTACTAATTTTTCAGTCGAGTGACAATTTCAATAAAACGCTCATCATCGTACGGTAATCTCCTTCCTATTGTTATATTCATTACAGTATTAGAAATGGCACTTCCAAACGGAATCTGAATTTTGTAACGGAATTTTTAAATATTGTCAGTAGAAGAGTGGAATACGCAGTTTGCTTTTGATGGTATTCGAATAATATAGAAATTGAATTTAAAAAATGGACGACTCATATGGCTGACGTATACCAGAATGCTATCACAATTCAAAACAATACAAAAACAGCCTTGGTAGATGGAAATACGATTTTGGTGTCGTGAAAATAACATACAAGCTTCAACAGGCCACAAACCCTTTTCGAAAAAAATGTTAGGGGTAGGAGGTGCGCGTACTGGTTGTGGTAATGACTTGACGTAAACCTAACTATAACAACTTGCTATAACATACACTCAAGAGTACAAGAAACGTTTTAATAATTGTGTGAAAAAATATCTTCTTGAGATATCACACGCGTGTACCTAACGATAGCTGTCAGGGCTACAATGATTGATTAACTCAAGTCAGAAAAATAGTCAAAACAGTCAAGGCGTGGACATCTGAGGCTCATGCTTGACAAAATTAAATCTGGCTGGAACGTGATTTCTGCAAAATCTTAAAATCTCGTTTATTCGTCAATGTTCGTGTTTGAACAACAACGAATCCGTAAAATTGTAACCATATAAAGGATAATGTAAGATAAATTCATACTTGAGGGTTGATTGGATGTCCATTGCTTTCATGTAACTGTTCATTCAAATACCTAGTTTCTTCAATAACTGCAGATTCGATCCCTTTCCTTGCTGTTATTCTGTTGAATTACAACTAACAGGTAAAAATAACAACCACAGCATTTTTTATTATAGAAATTCAGTCTAATCAGGGCTGCAAGAAGCGCCTGAAAGGTCCCAACCAACGGCCACTTGAATGGCCAAGAGCTACTACAATATGTAGCACCAGCAATTGCATTCTTAGCTGAAAACATCCCAGGATTGAGCCACTGAGGTAAAGTGCAGTGAGTGGTAGATGCCCTTAAAAATAAAAATTCTGAATCTATTCAAGGATTTTTGGAAATGGGGATGAGAAATCTCTATTAGGGTTCCAACATACACGTTTTTCATATAATACTGTATGCAGAAAAAATGGGGAATGAAGTAAACGGCCATGGATGTTTGTTGCTCCATGCAGATTTATATATTTTAACAACATATACAGTTTTCAATTTTTTTGCAGTGTTCACCGTAATGTAAAATAAATTATTGACGATGAAATATTTCATTTTGGGCACAGATGTTTGGGCGCTTAAGACAAAATCACATTATTTTACCGTTTTAAAGCTTTGTTCTCAAAGGCTCTTTGACTTTTCCACAATTCTCCATAATCGATTAACCCCATACCATGACCATAGCTGGAGAATGTTTGCAAAATAATTACATCGGGTCTACCAGAAAATGCATTACCTTTCTTCACAAATGCCTAAATGAGAATATATCACTATCGTAATAATATACCATTAGACGTTAGAACTCAAACACACTTATTAATGTGATTTCAAAATATTGTCAAGGAACTCGAAAGGAACACTTGGTTCTAATTACATTACAATTAGTCAGTTTTTTGAGAAAAGTATCGTAGGCTGAATCTCCAGGCGCTCCTGCTACAATCAATGTAGAGTGTTTTAACGTGCTCATTCTCAGTTATTGTGCATAATAGTATGTCACAGAAAACGAAACTACAACGCATTCACGTTGCCTCAACAATTCCACCCAGTTCCGTTTATTATTCATGGGTCACGTTTGACGATGGCGTATAAATTTTGAACCATTTAGGGCCAATTTGAGTTCATGTTGCATAGTGCCCGTTATTTTTTTTTTTTTTGAATAGGCCGTTGTCGGTGGCTCAACTCAAGTTTTTGTTTCGATTTCTAGTCTACGTTCAACATGTATCCTCACTTCATCTAAATTAGCTAACTCAAGCTCACCGAACAATAAAAAATAGTTTACTGAACAGAGGACACGCATAAATGACACCGAGGATGATTGTAATTGAAATGCCAATACGTAACTACTAACCTCGTGAATGCTCTCATAATCGTTCAAAACAATCCAATTTGTAGCTCCAATTTTGATCGAAAATATTGGTCCATATTTTTTACTAAGCTCCATGTAAGTTATAGCAGGGTTTTCACCAAGAAATGGTGCCTATCCAACTAATGGCAATCCGATAGGCCCCGGGGGAAATTTACCTCGTCTGCGAAGGACATAAAAGTATAAAGATATTAAAAGTACGGCTACTACCGAGCAAACTGCTGTGTCCATCTGAAAAACAAAATAATAAATGAAAGTTTCCTGATCTGCTCTTCAGTACTACAATTTTAGGCGCAACATGATTAGGTGAATCAATGTTTTTGCTTTGCAAGTTTCTTCTCTCTGATATAAGCAAACTCTTCCATCATAAACAACATTTCCAGTCGTAAAAAGCAACGCATAGCACTAATGCAGGATGAAATAATACCCCTTCCAACTAAAATCCCAACCTAATCGTGATAATATGCTTGTCCTTCCTGCACCTTGTCAGTGTTTGAGTTCTGGTATGCTCGAGCTATCTTTCCATCACTTCTGTTTGCTTATACAGTGCGCGTACGGCCGAGTAACAACTGAGAACATCGATTCAATTACCGAATCACTGACCGGAACGATGGCTTTGCAGCAATGAAGTGAGAAATTAATATTTGGACCAGCAGGGTACAGTGGTACAGAGTAAGCAGTTCACGGACTCGACCCTGGCCGAGGAAGTTTGTGCAAACCCGTTTTGTTGAGCATGAGTCACTGATGGATCGCACATATTACGTGCGGTCCATCTGTGGTTCATGCGTGTCAAAACAAGATTCTGTTTGTTTATAAGCAGAATCAGATATTGGGTTCTATTAACAGATTATACAAAGCTGAACAAATTGCAGAATATCTGCCTTTTTATTTTATAGTTGAAGGATTTGCTCGTGGATTTTAAAGAACTGACCTTGACCTATGTCACTCAATTCATCAAAACGATATGCGTTTTTATGCGATGGGAAAAATGTGACAAATTAATTTAAATGCAAACGCATTGTATCTACGTATAATAAATTTGCCCTCCGGCCGTAAAGAATTGGAGCAATGAAATTTTTATTTCAGTATCTCAATTATCTCAGACATCTTGAATTTAACTTCCGCTTTATCATTATTTAAGTTCTTTTATGACGTCACCATGTGCGCCGCAGGTGAAAAATTGACGAATTTTGCTGCCGAATACAGAAAAGAATACCAAAGTTAGAAGTCGAGTTAGACCCATTTCGAAGCATTAAAAGGTCCCAACAGCCAAGCTTTGGTAGGGCACACCGAAGGCGAACGGAAATTTCATTTGCTTAATACAACGGGGCGATCTCGGCAAATGGTGTAAGTTATTTTTCTGGGCCATGAGGTGTAGGCGTTGGTCCGCTGGCTAGAATTACCTCAACTCAACTCTCCGAAAACCATGTTAAAAGCAAAAAACTCAAGAACAATTCGCTGTGACATTTGGGTCCTTTCCTCTTTGCTTTATGGTTTAAATTTTATCATGTTAGTAATACCATCAAACCCGTAGCGGAAATGATGAACCGGAAGAGTACCACTGATTTTTATGTGGTCAGGAAAGTACTTGCACGCAGGCAAGACTTTCCTCCTATGGCTCCCGCCACACTATTTGGATATGAGGGCATTGGGCTTGATCCAGTAGTGTTCAGTACTGATCCGTGAAGAAACTAAAAAAAAAAAATTAAGTTCTCTCTAATATGTTGGCTCTTTATTTTTTTTACTTACAATTCAGCGACAAAGATTCTGGCTTAAGACTTCGTACTATTTAAACACGCCTTGCTGAGATAGATTTTCAAATAGCTCATCTCGCATTGAAATTACATACAAGGAAGGCGCGAAGTGATCTCGCTTATTATGAAATTTTTATCATTTTTGTTGATGCCGAATTCATTAAAGCGTCTTTTGTATATATATATATAGCTTTCAATGAGGAGTATCGGGAATAAGACATTTCTTTTCCTGGAAGTATTCTAATAATAGTAATCAATTCAACCAGTTTCCTTGCCTCATCTATTTTTATCTTAGTTTAGTGGTTCATTCATGTATGGGATGTTTTAGGGTACAGTTAGTGAAACTAAATCTTCGCCATGTAAGTGGCTGTTATTTGGTTCCTTTTGGCGCAGCCTCCGACTTCGCATACTGAGAAATTATATTCAAAAGTTACAAGAATACAGTTGCCAAAACTACCTTTTGAAGTGGCCCTTCGTCATAGGAGCGGCCGTTAATTAGTTCCTTTTAGGTTCTGCTTCCGACTTCGCCAATAGGGTGAATTCAATAAAATTATCCATCGCGGACGTTAGGCTGTTGCTTCACGATTTGCGATAAAATGCTAATTATTTATGACATCATACGTGTCTGTCATGATGACGTCATGATTTCATCACTATTTTAAATTCTGATTCTCATAAATTTTTTTCCTCTTCTCATCTGATTTGGATACATATCGTTTTGAATCGCGTAAAAATCATTTATAAGAAAATAGCCATTATGACGTCTTATAGTGACTACAGATCAATAGACTGAATCCAATCCGGCAATCCGATTCATGAACACCTCTGATGAAGACTGGAGTCGAATCCGAGAGTTTGCGTTCAATTTGAGTGAGAAATGCATTTTGCGCGTACCCATTTAGATAACAGTGGGACGTTTAGAAGTTGCCAGATAAAAATGGGAAAACATATAAAAAAATTTTTGAAATTTTAGAGTCATATTGAAAAATACGTAACACCTGCAAATCTAATAAAGGCTATATTTCAAAACTATGAGGTGATATAGCAATATATTTTACATTTACTCGCTAAATTAGAACAATATCGGAACATTCTGAGGTTGTCAGATAAAAGCGTGAGAAAAGTTAAATATGACAAAAATTTTGGGAAATTTAGTGTCATATTGAAAAATGTGTAACTCCTGTGAATCTAATGAAGGCAATATTTCAACGATGGGGTTATAGAGGAATCCATGTTACCGGACTCACTGAATTAGAACAATAGCGGAATGTTTTGTGGTTGTCAGGTGAAATCACGAAAAGTGATAAAAATGACATTTTTTTCGGAAATTTAGTGTTATATTGAAAAATTCGTAACACCTACAAATTTAATAAAAGAACATCTCAAAACGAAAGGATGATGGTGGAATCCATTTTAAATGCGAAAATGTTAAAAGTGATATTCTTTCAAATTTATGGTCATATTGAAAAATTCGTAACATCTATAAATCTAATATAGGCAACATTTCAAAACGATGGGGTGATAGCAAAATATATTTTGCATGTACTCATTGACTTAGCCCAACAGCGTAACATTATAAAGTTTCCAGTTGGAAACACGAAAAATGCTAAAAATTGTTATTTAGTTATTGCGTTATAATTTTTAAGAAATTTTCGCGCTTTTATCTCGCACCCTCAAAATGTTCCGCTGTTTTCTAATTAAGTGAGTACATGTTAAATATTTTTCTCTATCACCCCATAGTTTCGTAATGTTGCCTTTATTTGATTTGCAGGAGTTATAAACTTTTCAAGTTGGCCTCAAATTGACGAAAATAGTTTTTTTTTAACAATTAGGCATAGCAAACCGTTCTGTTTGATCGACAAACGTAAGTAAATGCATGCAGAGCATTGCGCTTGCGAAAAGCGCAGGATTACAAAAAACAAGCCTGGAGGAAACGCAACTTACGTAGACGTGTAATGCGGCCTTTTTACGCTTTTATCTGGCAATTATAAAACGTTCCGCTGTTATTTTAATTAAGTGAGTACGTGCAAAATATATTTCTCTATTGTCTCATAATCCTGAAATTTTGCCTTGATTAGATTTATGAAAGTTGCGAATTATTTAATTATTTAATATGGCCCTTAATGTCCGGTTAAATTTTTTCGTATTAATTTACTTCTCCTCTTTGCACGTCTTTTGGTTATCCTGGGTTTACCCCAGCGTTTTTCTGCTCACCTACATCCCAAGTTGTTTGGGAATGTTTTTTTCTTCCATTTTGATATTATTCCTATATCATGTTGAGGGAACACTAATAAATATGCGTAAGAACTGAATACGATTCTGACAGTTTGAAAAATTTAATTTTCTGCTAGCCTTCCAGTGGCAGAAAATCTCCTTTGCTGGTTTCATAACCCTTGCCGAATAGGTTTGCTCGCGGGAACTTTACTGTTTACGAATATAGTACCGAGTAGACTAGTGGTATTGCGATGTCTGAGAGCAAAGCAGTTGCAACAGAGTTAGAAGTATGGGCTTCAGAGCAGATGGGATTCTCATCAGTTTTACAAGCAGATAAAAAACAGGATCAAACGGACCTACTTCCATTATGCAAAGGAAGTGCAATGGTCGGTTTTTGGAAAGAAGTTATAAATCAGGTCAAATCGAAAACATTTGCGGATGAAATCCGTCTGAATCTCAAATTAGAGAACTTAATGGCAGAGGCATCTGAGCGGTATTCGATAGCTGAAAAAAATTCACGTGAATCCTCTTCTTTGGACAAAGAAATTGAATCTTTGGAATTGCAACTCCATGGTCACAAAGATGATTTGCAGGTAATGTTAGGAATAGTATAGATGGTGAATCAGACTGGCAGAATGTTAGCTATTCTGCTACTCAGATACCCGAAGAAATGGGTTCTATCAAAAGAAAATTTAACAAATGGGTAACATTACAAGTTGATATTAAACAGTAAATTACGATCTGTGATCTTTCTAGAAGATTAGAATGTCTTCTTTAATAATTGTCTGGTAGCAAACAAACTGTACAAAAAGTTTCAAAATAATCAATTCTGTTATTTAATTGCATCACCTTGTAAATTCATGTCAACTCAACACAATTCTTTATTTCTATGTTACATTGTTAGATATGTGATAGCCCCTATAATAACAAATAGTTTTGAACAATTATATGGTATATATTTCATATATAATATTTATTTAGCATTTTTATTTTTTACTCTTAACAGGATATTGGTCTTGAAATAAAAGACACAAAAGATGGCGTACATTCTAATCAAATGAAGACTTGCTTGCATAAAAATCACAGTGGTTACCTAATGCGAAAGAACACTGGATTGAAGTCATTTCAAAAGTGGCTTGCAGAACTTTCCGACACCTACTACAAGCAGGGTGAGGAAATATCCAAGGTTGCTTCAAATTTGGAACTCTGTACACAAGAAGTAAAGAAACTTTGCTGCCAATTAGAAAATAACCAAAGTCAATCAGAAACAGGGAACAAACAGTCCGAACTTGGGAATTCATGGTGCTTTATTCATGAACTTTTGAAAAAATTTTCTCCCGATGTGATTGTGCTCAGCTGTCAGAAAGTGGCTGAGGATTCGACAATAAAATTGGCTGAGGAAGAACAAAACATTGTTTATCATGAGCAGTTGCAAGATATCAAATCTAAGTATAGAATTGATGATAATGATGATGAAAAAAATCCTCTGGCTACAATACAGAATATGTTGCAGGGATGGGAGCTGGAATGCGTAAAAACCCTCACTCAGTGTTTGAACAGTAGAAGAAATGCGGAAAATACATTATTGCGGGTCGATACAGAACGAAATAATATTGTTCAGAGGTTTCAAAAAGAATATGATTTATCCCCAACAATACTACAGCTTCTGATTGATGATCTTGATGCTAAGGTTGAATTAGCGAGCATGCAAGGTTGTTTGAGATCTTTTCAGGCTGCAAGAGCCAGATTGCTTCTTGATGTTCAAATGAAAACACAGGAACATGATCAACTTCTGAAGTTGAAAAATGAAATCGATGGTTTCTCACAAACACTTGCTTTTCATCAAGAGAGAATCATTGCCATAACAAAGCACAATTCAACAGTAAAAGCAAAACTAGGAGAACGTCAAAATGAAGTTTTGCACGCTGCAAAATCCTGTGTTTGTTTTAAGCAACAAAATCTTTCTAGATTTTGCACCAATTTACAGATGGCAAATCGAACTTGTTACACAAATCTTGGTCATGTTGATGTGAACAAAATACAAAGAATAACACTTGCGAGTGGCGATTCGTTACCTATTTGCCAATTAGATCTTTATAGATCGAATAGTCCTGCATATCTAAAATGTGCTCATGCATTAAGATACTCTGGCCACAGAGCTCCAAGTTCACTTTTGCAGAGAATTGCGGAAGTGAGGCACGAATTAAATAATACTGCTACATTTGATCAAGAACATTCTAGTTTTGCAACAGAGGCAACACGAAAATGCCACCATCTCAATAGTTTAGCTAAAGACGGTGAAGAAATTTCAGATAAACACATTGCTTCAATTCGTAAAAAACATAAAACAGGAATGGAAATAGCCAAACAGGCTTTCAAAAATACCCAATCATTAGAATCCATGATAAAATGTTGGTACGAACAACCAGCACAATATCAAACACCTTGGATCACTGTTAATGGACTGAACTGGAAGCAATATAAAGCCAAATTAGAAAACCGTTAAAGTTTTTACTTCTGCCAAACAATGTCAGTTGTCTTGGTGCTCAACTCGGTCGATCATAAACACTTGAATAAGGTTGATATTTTCAGATTCAAGATTAGATTCGGGTACGTGTCCGGTTCAAGTGATTCAAGAATATACTTATTTTTGTGATCTGATATCATTTGACAACAAATTTTTCCAATCAATATTTGTATTTGGTCAATCATGAGGCACATATGGACTCGCACCTCCCCAGTGTGATCTATCAGTGACTCAAGCTTGACAAAGTTATGTGTTGAAAAATATTTTGTATTGGATCGAACCGAATATTCCATCAAATATGCTGTGATAAATAATTTTAAAAAATTTCAGTGATATTGAAAAACCTAGCTGTTTTTCAGATAAATTTTCTTTTTATTGTGTGTAACAAGAGTGATTGACTAATCCTACACCTATAGTATATTATACAAGGTATAACCTATCGGTGCATTCTGTTCTTAGATGTTCTAAAATTTTGATTGAAATCAATTTTTGAATATTCTAACTTGACTCCTAATAAAATCATGGTATATCACAAACGTTACGTTGTGAAATTTGGTATAAAATATGATTTTGCTGCATAATAGGCCGAAAATGTTAAAAAAAACTTCACTTTCAATTATCTGAAATTTTAAAACCTAATTCAATGAAATAAATATATATAGTTACAAAATTTATATTGTGCTCATAAGTTAAGAACTATATACAATATTGTATTCTTTTTTAGTATTGATGGAGTGTTCACTGAATTTGAGAAAATAATGCTAAAAAATGTATGTAAAACGTATGCTTAAGTTGATTTTCAACTCCAACTGCCACTCTATTTACTTACCACAAACTACTTCCCAATATCCCCCATATCAATCATATGAATTCGTGTAATGTGTAACAAGGCCAACAGAATGCATCCCACCTTACTACTCAGACACCCGGAGAGAATTGGTTCCATCAGAGAAAAATTCAGCAATTGGCCAATAATTTATGATATATATGTATCCTTCAGGAAGATAAAATTCTGTTTTTGTGTGTTTGGAAGCACCTAAGCTGTAGAAAAAGCTTCAAAATCTTCGACACTGTTATGAAATAGCAGTGTTGATGGTTTTGAAGCTTTTTTGTTCATCTAAAGAAAATGACCGTGTATTGTTGTTCTTACCAGTAGGGGTGGCCAAAATATAATTTCGAAGGATTTTTTCTGAATTGAATCGAATCTGAAATCATATAATAAACGAACAAAGACATCTTCTTATCATCTTATAATTTACATAAAATTTACACTTATTCATGAGAAAAATTTAGATATTATCATTTTGTTGCTTTCGAATTGTTGTAGAATCGAATAAAAGACTTGAATTTATTGCCTGAAAATTTCATATTTACTGTTATATTTAGGTTTTCTATTAAACTCTAGAAATTAATATTATTTGTCATCATGAGGTACAGAGCAGCAATATTGGATAAAAAGTTGATGGTATGTAACTGACCTATACTTGTGCCAACTGCCAAACTTGCGGTGTTTTGTCCGAATTAACTCAGAAAATTTTTCGAATCAATGTCATATTACACTAATTATTTTTCCAGAATGAAAAGAAAAAAAATGGTAATATTCTTTTTTGCTGAATATCAACCAACCCCTTTGCTGTCTAGAAATCTGACAATGAAATTAGTAAACATTCAGGCCAAGTAAGGACATATTGAATCAGACAAATGAATATTTAAATTTAATGTCGCTATTATGTGGTTAATTTTAAGAAACAAAAATTGCAATGGGCGGAAACCTGCATAACCCAAATAAATATAATATACTACTGGTTTATCATGCCTGAGAAGACTAGAGATTATTGTAACGTAAGCATGAAAGAGGTGAAATTGAATCTAACTTCAGTGGTATCGCCTTGTGCTATTTCATACTTCCTCAGTGCAAGCTAAACAAGATCAACAATCTAATATAATACTGTACTCGTAAATGGTAATAAAAATTTATGATTTCTGTTTTTGGCAGGGTGTTGTGTCTCAGGAATTCAGGGAGCCAGTAAATAAAATATTTAATGATCCCAGGATACCAATGCCTCCCAAAAAAGCTGTAGAGGATATCAAGAATGAAAAACTTTTGTTTCAAGTATTGAAGCAGGTCAGTACATTTTGATATTGCATTTGCAAAAACAGACAACTTCATGTTCAATAATAATTCAATCGTGAAAATATTCATATTTTCACAAGTCACTTTTAATATTTTTATCACAATAATTTCAGCTTCCGAACTGGGGTGTAGGAAGGTTATTTGTTTTTAAACAAGATATGAAAAGTTATACAGATGATCCAACATATTGGAAAATAACGAGGGTTCTTGTTGACCAAGATGACCATGTAAGTACCAACAGTTATTTTATTTTTATTAAGAAACATTTGCTAAGATACATTTTATAAAGTACACTACACTAGTAGCGATGCTACGCTAAGATTCAAGATTCGAATGTTTTGATAGGAACATCCGCAATTTAGAGATACTCATTTCTGTTATTGAATATGATTTGAAAAGGTTTTTCTTCAACAAGAAATTTTATTTTTTCGAGCTAGAGATATAAGATTGCACTGTGTGGTGTCAGTTATTCAAGCTTTACAAAAACAAATTTGCAGCTAATATATCTGACTGGAAAGGGCAGAAATTTATCTGTTTCGTTGCGACTTCCACTGATATGTATTATGTGGAAAATTGGCATTGTTTACAACTTACATTACATGTTTTGATGATTAACTGCCTAATTTTCACATTCAATTTCTTATGTATGATTTTATATCCCAGATCCTGCACCAGTCGAGGCCACATACCACACTTAGACATTCATAATATACCGTATATATGGGTTGTTACCACACAAAAACTAAATAAAAAAAGTGACATATCCATGTCAAAATTAAAAATATTTATTAAAGCTATTTCTCACACTAGATTGAGACCTTGGCATCATCTTATATGATATTTTTTTCATTCGTTAAAATTTTTTTTTCAAATGTCCAGACACTATTCATCTCGTGCTCTCAACTTAGAATTTCTCATTAATTTTTGGATTGTGCCAGAACATAATTAAATTTAAAAGACTTAAATATTATAGAAAAAATCAATTCATCTCTAATCTCTGTAGATATAATGGTTGAAATGTTGGCAGTTATAGTTCGAAATTAGTTTTTAATAGGATTTTAAGCATTTATACTGATATAAGTACCATACCGATATTGAATATTGCAGTCAATACACCACACTTGAATTTTTTCTTTAAAAGGATCTCAATTACGGTATAGCATGGGGAATATTTACATGGAAAGGTTGGTGTGAAGAATATGAGAAGAGGGTTGACCGGGTATGATATTATTTCAAATATGTTATACTATGGTTTGCTCATGAAAATGTTTGTCGCGCTTCTTGTTATTTATGATACAGTCCTGTCATTTTCTCTGATGATTACGAAGACTGCAACCAGCAGTCTTCGTATATATGAACATTGTGTACCGGTAAGGGGTCCAGTAGTCCTCTTACACAAGAATCGAATATGTGTCACAAAGGATGATTATGCGCGATCAAAGCAATCTTTTTTTAGTTGTCCAAAATGTCCATGTCATTTTCTTCAGGTGGGCGAAAAAGCTTCAACCCATCAACACTGCTATTTCGTAGTAGTATTGATGATTTTGAACCTTTTTTACAGTCTGACTGCTACCAGACACGAAGAGGCATTGTATCTTACTAAAAAAGGATATATCACGAAATATTATCGCTTTGCTAATTTTTCGAGTGTCTGTCCCATCTTCTTTGAGTGTCTGAGTAGCTGACATTCTGCCAACCTGGATTGCATATCCAATGTTCCATTTGTATGGTGCAACATCCAAGATGAAAGTCAATTTAAACAAAGATTTTTAAAACCAACACTGCTATCAAATGGCAATTTTGTTGGTTTTTCAAAATCTTCAAATCGCCAAAAGAAGATCACATGTTTGAGGGAATGTTTTTCTATCTGCAAAAAACTATTTGGCGGAAATAGAAATGTTTTTATGTTTATCAGATGAACAGACATGGATGGAGACTTATTCCTAGGATGGAAGAGCAGCATTTCTTAAATTTTTTACCCAAGTCAAAAGCGACGAAAGAAGTTCCTCTTTATTTTCGAACCCCGCCTCTTCTCACCGCTATGCTCAAAGCAGATAAGTTAAAACAGGTAAATATTAGTATAATTTTATGAATCAGGGGCAAGATAAATAATTATAAAACAGACATGAGCAAGAAAGGTTGAAATGACTTGAGATTCTTCAAGAAACAAAATATGATCGTTTAAAAATTATTATTTATCACAGGTGCTTTGTTCTTGTGTTGTCTGTGCACCAAGAAAAGACACCCGTCTAGGTTATTTTTTCCTGATTTGATATGAATTGTTACTAGGTTTCATGTCCATAAACATTTGTCTTTTTCACGTTTTTTAATCCTGCGACAGAGGAAAGCTGAGAATACGGCTCAATCATATGGCCAACCAATGCCTCTCCTAGAGATGGGCTGATGTATCGGTATCGGCAAGTATCAGTGATTTTTGAAGTATCAGTACAGGTATTGGGAATTTTCATCTCTGATACTGCTGATACCAATACACGGGAAAGTCTTAGGGTGGCAATTTTTACAACGAAGCGTACAAATACACTTTATTTATGTGGTAGTGAATTGGAAAGCAACCGTTTCATTACACAACAATGGAACTCTAGGAATTTTCTATTTGCTCAGACTTGTTCAGTCTGGAGCTTTGTCGGGTTCGCATTCTGCTGCGCTGAAAAATGATTCAAACGGGGTGGGCATGCCTTGCGTGAACAATTTTATTTACACTTCACTCCACTGTCATTATTTTTGACTATTTGCACTTTTTGCAGAAAAAAGGGTGTTCGGTCTCCTGTTAGTTCAGTAACCACAAACATTTCCATCGCCTATTGCATCAATTTAGTATATTTTTAACTATAAATAAATATTCAACTATATATTTTTCCATCATTTTATGACAGAAATCTCCAGATGCTTCCAAGCAACCTATGATTAGACTTTTATTGGACAGAGACCGAAATTGTATTGAACGGCAAAGACTAGATGATGGTACATTGGTGTGATCAATCTACTGCAATTATACCAGCTGAGAGAAATCGATTGAAGAGTATGTGCTCTGTCTAATGCAGACTCTAGAGGGAGTTATCGCAACGCAACTTTCATGTCTTGAAAGTGAACTTTGAGAAATCTTTAAATTATATTTTTGGTCATGATCCAAAAATAATCTTGTGTGTAAAATCCTGCTCTCGATGCATGATACATTGCAAACTTCAAAAGTGGTAGATGGTTTTACCATCGCCCAGGGCAGACACCACTCACTGCATTGCCGTAGCGGTTTAGTTCCGTTTGGGATACGTTCCGTTCAGGATGCGGTTGCTGCAACCACATCTTTTAGTAGCTCTTTGTCATTGAGTGGCCGTTGGTTGGTTTCTTTTTGGCACTGCTTCCAGCCTTGCTGCGATTGAATTTCAGTAAAAAAGTACTGTTTCCTTTAATGTGATCTTTTTCTTGTTTTTTTCATATAATTTATTGCTCTGAATGTCGAATTTTTTCATAATAGTGCATTACATTGATTAAAAATGTACTAGTACGTTTTTTTTACAGAAGGTGGCAAGAATTGGTTTCACCAGTTGTAAGAGAAATTACTGTAGTTACCTGGTCGATTCAATGCGAAATGAATTTGTGCGTTTTTCCAACTTTTCTGCGAGGTTGCCCTAAGAAATTTATGTAGTTCGCAAACTGTGGGCCTCAAAAGTCTGTATGTCTTTCATAATGTTAAGAATTGCATGGTTCGGTTTTATTGGGGTTTCAGGCAATGGATCTCGACGAAATTGTAGTCCACAAAACGAAGTCTTTTAATGACCCGGAAAAGCCAGGAATTGTTTTCTAGCTCTGAGGGAAGTTGGTTCAAAGTTATATTTTTACCTTACTGAGTGGCGGGATCCGGGTGACGAGAACTGACCGATCAAGAAGTTTCGCAAAGCATCGGTCACGGATGGAGCGCATCTGAGCGGCGCTATCAATAAGTATACTCGTACTTATACAAAACATGCAAGGACGAAAATATTCCGACTGGCCATTTCATAATCTCCATCAAGATGCTTGGCGAGAGAAATCTGACATGTTATAGTTGCGTATAGCGGTTGTTGCATAAACACTCCTATGCCATTTTATAATTTTACTCTCCTTAGGCTTAGAAAATACGATTCACACACCTTACCTCGTATAACAATCAAGTGTTACGGTTTTGGTTTACGTCATAAATTTTTACAGAAATTCACTGCATTCTCTACGTTTATACATGATCAACCAAGCGCTCACTGGTCTGGATTTAATCTGAACTGGTGTTGTCAACGCGCAACAGCCCATCATTGCTCTAGTTGATTATATTACCCTGGTCGAAGTTATGTTTCGTTGAGTATGAACAAATGATGGGACTAGGCGCGGCCCATCTGTTGCTCATGGTAAACGGAGTAACCCACGCGTGGGGCAAAAAGTATGTAAAATACTATACTGATTCACCATACGTCATAGTGGGCGCGCCGTTTCTATTTTGAAAGTAGTTTTACAATTCAGCGTAAGAGTTTTTGATCAGTCGTAGTAGTGGAGATGAAACTACAAATATTTGCAGTATACAATCGATTCAAGAGTTTTTCAATCCTTCAAACAAAACCCAGAAAGAAGTTGAGACGAGAGTGCTTATTATTTATCCTATATCGTAGCGTAATATCATACACGCGGATGAGCATTAAGCAAATTGTATAAACTATTACGAGATTCTCTGACAGGGTGAGGGTGTTTGCATAAGCAGAGGAATATTTATTATCTTTATAATAATATATCTAAAAATAGGTTGGAATAAATGGGTTTCTCGTGCTTTTCGGTGTTTTTTATTCCCATATTTTATGTATATGCAGTGGACGGGTGGCATTGATCCTCAAGAACAGTATTCCCACAGCGTAAACTCACACTCCAGGAAAAAGTCTTGTTGTATATCAGGCGGAATCTATGGTCTGTTCCGGTGAATCGAATTGATGCGAAGCATAAATTATTTGATTCGGTATAATTCTCGCTATGAAGTGTCCTGGGAATTAAAACTCACAAAAAGTTTTATTTTAAGCATCGTTTTAATATTTTAACAAAAAATAGAATAGCGCGATCCATCGGTGGCTCATACTCGATAAAACCCGTTTAAGCAGACCATTTTAACTTTTATTGATTATAGCTGTTCATTTTATATGCTTTTTTGTAGTCGTAGGTTTTTACACGACCAATATCGAATGACATAAACTTGTAAAACTATAAAATCGCAATCACCAATTCTAAATTATAAATGATTTTTAGTGACTCACGCTTATGATAACGCGATAAAACCACACCTTTAGTTTGACATGGAAGGTGATGGGAGAGATATCATGCGTGAACAACGACGCCAACAATGGGATGACGCAGCTCAAGATATGACGTCATCGATCGAAACTGAAACTTTGAATCCCAGTGCGGCCCGTTTAGCAGATGACCAAGGTGCATTTTTGGATTCCATTCACGAGAAAGAAGATCATCTCAAAAGAGCAGAACTGGCGGATTGGATCGGCGGTATCCTTGGTAAGTTACGAAAAAATGTAATCAGACTGTACCCTGCTTGTTTGTTCTTGATCGTGACCCACAAATCGACATCTTTAGGCAATGTTTCCCGATAGTGGCACGTGGACTCTGTACAGGCCCCCGATGTTTCGCACTGAGCATGTGTATTTAAAAGCATGGTGCTTACCTTCTGATCCTGCCAATGATAGAATTTCGAAACTTTTTTTCTTCTTTTATCACATGGGCCTAAATAGTTTCTTTTTTACTCGCCAATATTTATTTGCAAGCTATTGCTTACGATATTATTGTCCGAATTAATGGAGAAACTTATTTTAAAGAAAAAATCACATTATCATCTTTGTTGTATTTTAGCCAAATATACGAGGTTACAAAAATGTTTTGAACGTTTCAAATATATATCCCGAAACGTCAAGGCACATTTGCCTAATCAAAATAAGATGCCTGTATATATATCTCTATATGACTTCACATTTTTTCTTTCTAGGCGAAGAACTAAATCCCGATACTTTGTCCGATGATCTCAATAATGGAGTTAGACTTCTTCATCTTGCTAAATCGATACAACTCATCAAATCATCTCATCTGAAAAATTCCGAATATATGGAAATGGTGAAACACGTAAGTCGATGCCAATCCATTGACGCGACATATTTTGTTCAGATGTGGGCTGATCCGATGTTTTGTCTACCACAGATTGCGGATTTCGCTTCATTATAGCCTGTAAGCAAAGTAATACAGTGGCGATTCAAACTCGTTTACGTCGGTGCGAATATTCAGCGACTGAAATATACCTTAACAATTGAGTTGAGAAAATTGGTATAAATATTTTTTACATCAAAATCACCAAAATGGCAAAATATCACTACAAATGTATAAATCAGTAGTGTAAACTAATGTTGTGAAATAAACAAATAAAAGAGTAACAGATTTACGTCGGTTTGTAATTTGCATACAAAAGTGTTCTATCTTGTAGACTAATTTGGGCTAGAACTGATGCACAAATTTCACTTACCTCAATCCACGCTGCTGAAATATACGGAATCCTTGAATTCTCCAGTATTATTGAATTTGACGTGTTGTGATGACGTATTTCATTCAATCTAGCAGAGAATAATTACATAATATCAGGTATAGGCCACTGATGGATCGCGTCGCCGAGCACGGTCCATCTGTGACCCTTGCTTTACGAAATAAGATTCCTGTTTTGAAAATGATACCATATTCCAAATATGTAGCGTGAAGTGAAATCTCGCGGAAACGAAAACTCCAAAATTTGTATCAATGTCTAGTCATATGGTAAAGTAAATCAGCAAACGATATTTAGTGTTCGTTAACAACGTCCACAACTGTGAATTTATAGACGCACTTGCAAACGTAGTAAGTAACGTAGTAAAACCGATATATCATAGGCGTTGTGAGCTTAAGAATTTTATTTTAATTTTATAAGAGGTTTGCATGAAAGGTCAGCTGTGATATCATACCTGTTTTATTTTATTGTAGACTCGCAACGTGACTCGTTTTATTATTAAGCATAGATGAAGCAACTCCTTCTAAGGTATCATATTTTGTACTAATTTAGAAGTCATTTGTGGCTCAGCATTGGCGTCCTTTCTTAAATCAGTGTCGTTTCCGCAGAAATAGGTTTTAAAGAGAATAGTTCGCGCTGTAATTATGTAAAAATAAATATGTTTCTTTCAAGTGGGGTCTCCAATACATACTTCCAATGGCTACGTGTTTTTATGTTTTTTTTTTTTATTTTACCGTCGCGTTGCATTCATTGGCGGCGGAAAGTGTCAAATGTTGAAGATCACATAAAATACGGGAATAGAACATTTTCAGCCAAAAACTGCGTGCCGCGCGCGAAAGAATTTTTTTTGGGGCTTTTTGTTTGAAAAATACACCACCAAAAATAGAAAAGTGTAGAATATGCTATAGTGCTATATATTTTGAAGGTGTGTTGCATAAAATTCCAAAATTTTGAGCAGGGCTGCCCCCACTTTTGAAACTTGAAGGGGGTGTCTTCCCCACTGCCTTCGCTAATGGTGGCATTGCGCAAAGATAAAATAAAGCGTAAATGTAAACGTAAAAATACTCAAGCGTGAACTGTAGCCCTTTTCTTCCTGTTCTTCAAGCGCTATAACGAGTGAAATAACTACTCCCAATGAATTGATTGAATCAGTGGGATATTCCTATCAGCTTTTCTTATACTATTTTACTACATCATTCATCGAAACGTCCATGACTGTCAATGATGTCAATGATATGAGCTAATGTAACCATCCATCTCAATTAATTTAGGCCAGACTATGCGAAAAATTCTTTTTTTTTTCATTTTCTAGATGTTGGACCGCACCTCGGCGGTACGTTCCGTCAACAGCCCACAATTGGCCAAAAAGTCGATTTTATAGTTCAATTTCACCACCAACGAGTGAAATTACTGTCAAAGAGCAGTGAGTTTACTGCATTTTTATTACAGTCTATATTTTACAGTTACAGCCCGATGAGGTAACTTTCACGGACCGTCAACCACATAAACGAGCATCTCATATAGCGAAACAACGTTCAAATATCGCGAAATTCTTGGAGTGGTGCAGGCATTCTGGAGTACCTCCAATCACAATTTTCGAGACTGAAGATTTAGGTAAGTACACGTTTTCAGATTTTGCAGAGTATCTGACTTTTCAGATTTTCTTTTCATTTTTTTCAAGCATGAGCCACAGATCAACTGCGCTTGGGAGTCGCAATCCATCAGTATCTGATAGATAACAAAACATATTTGAACGAAACATTTCTTGCTGAGATCGGCATCCATTGTAAAAATTTTGTAATTCAGGTGGCATCGCGAGTAGGACTGTCAGAAATACTCGATTCGATTTTTGAGTAATCGAAATCATTCGTGGTATAAAATTTGAAACAACCCGTCAGAATAGGTCATTTTCTTGATAGGAATGACTGATATATTTATTCAACATTCCAATTTGCACTTTTCAGTTCACGATAAAAATCCACGGCAAGTTACGACCTGTTTACTGTATGTTGCCAGAATTGCATCAACGTGAGTATTTATACAAACATTTTCAAGATAAGATAATACCGCAATTCCGCATTGCTTTGGTCTAAGTTTAAGACAGCTTTAAGTTTAAGACAGCTTTAATACGCATACTTTTTTGGTGTTTTTAGTTAGTTGCATATTTTTCATATGCGAACCTAAAATGTATTCTGTTAAAAGTAAGTTCCAAAATAGAAAATTCATCTTCAACAAGATTTATATGTTTCAGGCAAACGAAAATTTCCATTCCTAGAAAAATATCCAATCGTGTTCTGTTAAGCATGAGTCAATGATGGATTGCGCCTTCTAGGCGCAGTCCATCAGTGGCTCATACTTAACAAAATAAAATAGGTTATTAGATTGTACGTTCACACTCTATTTCATGGTACATAATATCCTCATTGCCAGTCATTCAAAAAAATTCCGAGCCTTTCTTTTGAATTAAATGTATTATTACTTGGGTGTATCTTGTACCGACCTGTTTTGGTATGGGTATCGATTTTTCAAGAGTCATCTCCAGCCACACTTACGTTTTTAACACCTATCATTCGAATGATGCGAATCGAATTCTATTTTCATAATTATAAGGTGAAATATTACGAGCTGATGTCAGTGTTGCGCGTATATGTCCACATTGAATGTATCGCTACCAGCGTAATTGCTTATCTCGCTAATCAAGCAGTTATCCGTAATTTGAATTCATTTCGATAATACTGATTAATAGTATCAATTGTAGGAAAAGATAATTATTGTGTAACTGAATACGTTCTATTACATTTAATATGGGAATTTAAATTCTAAAGATGGGTTCCACATACGCTGAATATCTATTTTATAATATAAATTTATATTCCATGAAAAGTAAAGGTCTACCACACTTTCAATATTATTTTTGCCCATAATTGTAATATTTTTTATTAATTCATTATGACAAAATTTTGTTACAGATTTGGAATTGAACCCCCCTCTAGTGTTAAAGAAGAAATGGAGAAAGAGTGAGTGATTTTCGTTGAATAAGTTTGTGAAATACTCTTGCAAATAGTAGATTGAAAAACCACGGGGGCGGGATTTTGACGAGTTTGCTAACTCGATAATATCGATGGCACTTAAACTAAACTCGTAGATGTTTTTTGTCTTGAAAGTTGAATTTCGCCCTAAACTTCCTTCCGGTCTGCAAAGTTTGCCACACCGCCGCAACGTTGCCTCATTCTGTTTATTTTACATATATTATATTGGTCTTTGTTCAAGGGAGCTTTCCGCTCTCGTTGCTCCGAACAAAATTTTAAATCGGTCAACACGATTGGGTACCAATTCGCACCTATTCACTGTGGAAGTTCCGCAATGTCACAAACAGTTTTATGCAAGAATTTTTTCCCCAAGAATCTCTAAACTTTGGAATTCCTTATCTTCTCGCTGCTTTCCTGATGATGTTGATCTATAAGGCTTTAAAACTCACGTTAATAGACACATATCAGGAATGGGGGTTCCTTAGTTCCTATTTCTGCATTTCATGTAGCTCTTCGCCCTTTAGTGGCAAAGCAGACTTTTCCGGTATCATTTGTCTCCTGTGGCCATGCTCTGAGAGAATTCTAATAATATAAAAAACGATATTCAAAATCTATCATAGAATTGAATGATTTTCACAATTTTAAAATCACGAAATTACTGATATTTTACTGCCGTATATTTGAAGTAGCGTCTTAATTTCCCTGCAAAATGGATCAATTTAAGAATAATCAAAAACTGAAATTCCTAATCAGAATTCTAAATACACGATTATTCGGTTAAGAACATCCCTAGCTCCTATTTCTTTGAATATTACCCTCGTAAGCACGAGGGTGTATAGAAACTTAAAGTTTGCATACGTTTGAAATCGAATCGAATATTTTTAAACTATGATATTGGTAGATCGAAACACTGTTCTTGTTTATTGATCAATCCACTTTTTGATGAGCTAGCTCTAATAATAAGTATTATTTTGGTGCACTATCCATCAGTGACTCTTGCTTGGACAATAATTTTGATGGGTTGGGGCCAAACATTTTATTCTGTCGAACATTTTTTAGCGCATTTGTAAACTGGTTTCTATTACAAGACTTGGTATTGGGACTTAAAATGGCCTATTCACCTTTTTTGTTTTGAATTTCCTCAGGGTAGTAAAATTATTAAATTCGATGAATTGGGGGTCTATCAATTAATTTGTTTCGACGTCTTCAATCATACTACAATACCGCGTTAGACAAAAGACTTTGTTTAAGCGTTTTACCAAACGGCGATATGTTCTAAATGTTGCCTTTCATGCCTGACCCGATAATTATACCACCGTTTGTGTGAATAGAACCCCATGTCCATTGAAGCCATATGTCTTGACCACGGTTATTATCCTACAATGGAAAAAATATATAACGTCAAGACTTGTTTTATCACTGGAAGCAACAGACTTAAAAGCAAAATAAATCTGAATTTGATAAATGTTTGATATTTTATGTGACTTTGTTAAACGCTCTTTATATGCATTAGTTTACTTATTTGTCTTTATGATATAGGCATATATATATAAAAAAGATTGCCCCATTCCACCCCATTCCTTGCAAATTTGTGGGTAAAATTTTGTAATAGTAAATAGTTTTTAGTTTCAGCGAAGAACATGATGCGCGACTTATTTTTTTGAATTAAATCTTGTAAATATTAAACTACAGTTCAATTGTATAAAACTGTACATATTTTTATTTATTTTTTTTATTTTAAATTCAATATTTAAATTATCGCTTTTCGTTGTATAGAACTTTCACCTATTGTTTTATAATCAGCAAAAACATTATTATTATTATCTTGTACAATAACTATCGTTAACCAGCTTGCTATCACGCTGATACGTAAAAGACGAGGAAATTGCATGCTGTGTGCGCAGGAAAAATTTTATCGCCTACTTTTGCACGATAACTCACGGCGTCTCGTAAACTTGCTGCCAGAAAGCTTTCGAGAACTCGCGGGTTATCGTTGGAAGAAAAAGGGCGTCCTATTTTGTATAAAACATCGCCATGCAGCTGTTCATTCATTATTACAATTTGTTCGCATCTTTAAGGATTATATTTCTGCATTACCACAATTCCTTCAAAGTTTTACCTCGATTCATTCATTTCCGCTGCCGGTTAGACGATTTTCCTGCTGAATATGCCCGGACTTATATATTTTCTTAGAGCAAAACTTCATGCTAAAAATGCAACTTTATCAAGAAAATCACCGTCTTTGGACAAGAAACATTTGATTCACGAAAAGGTATGGTAGCATTTTTATGGCTTTTCAAGTAATAACCACCAAACTTTTTACTATGTTATAAAGTGACAACTGTTATAGGGCCGCGATCCGATTGGATCTCTAAAATGGGTAATTGTAAAAAAGGGAAAAAATGTTAAGCTCTTTGTGCGTTTTTTTTCGAATAGATTCACTTTATTTTTTAAACTGTAACACAAAATGGAAGAAAATAACTGGTTTTGACAGTAATTTTACTCGGCGGTAATGAAAAAAACTCAAACTGACTTTTTTCGGCCAAATAATTAGCCCATAATTGGCATTTACGAATAGATTAACTTTGTAAATCTCATCAACATGGCATTTTTAACTTTGGAAATATGCAATTACTGTAACTGACCAGTAAATGTACAGTACTTTTGTTACAGTGTATATATTACAGGATTTTACTTTTATATCATGTGGATATCGGAGATGAGATAACAAAGGGCTGCAAATTGAAATACTGCCAACATTTATTCCAGTTGGAATCTTCCTATTTTGCCTTTTTCAGCAATCGTGAAATTATTTAAAAATCGATCATTTTTTTCAATTTTCAATCCGTGAAATACGATAGCTGACGATTTCGTCAAAAATATGGTAATGCATTGACATCATGTTTTTAAACTCAGCGTCACTAATGATTAACGTATGATTGAATCAGGATGCAATTCATAAAATGAACGGCGTTCAAGTTCACAAAATAAAATAATAATTATATTATCTAATATAATATCAATATAAAGAATAGAAGTATGACAAGGTGTGATAATGAAATAACAATATTCATAAAACATGTCCAAGCAAGTCCACAAGTTATTGCATCTAATTATCACTTGTGTGTGAATTATAATAACAGGCTAACGCATGGGGTCAATCCATATGATAATATGTTCTTGTCAAGTATGGATCATAGCTACGTTGTGCCATTAGGACGCACTCCACATTAGGACCGTGCTTGGTTGCCTTAAACTTATTTTAGCGATTTTCGTACAACTAGTAGGTGATTGTATATTAGATGAAGTTGTTAGCTTTTGATTTTGTGATCTAATCAACCAGTTTGAGTTGGCATCAACTTGGGACAGTTAGTGCTGGATTGATAGTCCAGAAGAGTTATTTTTTATGTACTGGATAATAGGATTTTTGGACGTTACCAACAATTATTTGGCGATATGACGGCAAATATTTATGATTGCTTTGGGGATTATATCATGACACTGGTGGGTAATTCCAGGAGTTGAAAAATATTATATTCTAAAATTCCTTTTTATAAAGAATATGCCTGCTGCCATATTGTTTGAATCAATGGTACAATATGATTTAAATGATTGTATTTATCTGCCTTTCAGTCACCAATTTACGAACACGACGAAGAAGACTTTACGATAGTCCCTGCTACCAAACTGGAAGACTTTTGCGTGAATTCTACAGGTTCGGAGCTTTCGTTTAATTTAAAACATTCTGGAGATAAAATTCGCTTTGATGTTTATTATCCTCGCAGCTTATTGACCGCAAGCAAAGGACTACAGATGGACTCATGATGCACTAAGTATCCCAGTCATGAATTTTATTTTGTCAAGCATTCGTCGCAGACGGACCGCGCCTCGGCGTCGCGATCTATCAGTGAACCGCGCTTAACAAAATATGTTTTATGGAAGTTTTCCTGATTGGGATGGAATGCTGAAGGAATGATGTAATTTTTTATTCCTCAATAATTTTATACACACTGTTATTGACAGTGTGTTGCATATTGGTTCAGATTCGCTCCATCCAATAAACGAATATTTAGGTCAATCGTTATGAACGATATTGTGAACGATTATCTAACTCTGCTTTAAGCAACGTTGTCTGCAAAACAATATCTTTTGCAATTTCACCAGTTTGTCACAATCAGCGACTTCGTATGAAATATTGCTATAAACCAGCCTATATTTTACAGATAAATACGATGCGACGTCAACTCCATCTTCTTCAGAAGATATTCAGTTGAATCTAGATGGAATGAAAGAACAATTGGAACCAATACCTCCAATGGACTTAGATTTTGATGTAAGTCTATGAAACAATATGATATCACTCTTTTATCATTAGGAAGCGTATCAGATTTCGTACAAAAATGCATGGAATGAATATGTGTACATACATATATTATACAACGATCTAAGATTAAGGCAGTTGTAACATTTGAAGATTTTCTTATCCCAAATTTCTACGACAAATTGCAAAAGGAGGCTCTGAACACGTTTCTTGTATTATCTTTGTGATTTGCTGAAATTTTTTTTCTGGGCAATCTCTGTACGATCCATTTGTGATGTACTTAACAAAGAATGCTTTGTTATTTTTTTAGGATTATTCCCAAGTTGAGTATAACTGATTCAGGAAGTATATTTTAGGAATAAAATTTAGAAATCCTCAAATATATAACTTTTGTATTACAGAGTGAAGAATCAGACGTAGTTGTTGTGGAGACACATCCATCTCAAGAAAAATATTCTCAAATTCATTTCGAAACAAAACCGCAAATCGAAGATGTGGAAATTAAAGAGGTCAGTATAGAGAGCGAAGTCTTATTTTTGCAGTAAATTTATAACTACGTTCTTATCTAAACCCAAAGTATCGGAATAAGACTATTTAAAACGAGGACTGATAAGCATGATTTTTCAATAGACTACGCGTCGGTCTTTCGTCTGCCTTCTTCGGTCATCGCTATTTGACATTGATTCCCAAGCACAGATAAAACAGTACGATCTTGTAGTAAGCATTTTTAAGCATGATTCTCTGATGGATCGCGCCATTGAGTCGCGGTTCATTTGTGAATCATGCCTGAGAAATTAACTTTTCTACCTGAACGAATAACATGATTTACAAAACTTCATTTCAGATGCAAGATATGGTGATTATCGAACAACTTTCATTTCGACCAATAGATGTACCAGTGGATCATGATATACCAGAATTTGACAAAAGCTCGAAATCGGACAGTACTATTGTTCACCCAGATGTAAATGGTAAGTAAATTTGAGTTTGGATATTGTAGGTTTGATTCACTTTACAGAGAAATCATGATATACGCCAAATTTTATTTGTAAAATTTTACATTTGTTATTACTTGACAATTTAGTTTATCTGAAACGTTGAAGTATTATTCTATTTTTAAGGAAAAAATTTGAATACTATTCAATCCAAACTATATGAACAGACCTACTTGTTTATTAATGAAAATCTCTGGCTGATTGGCTTAGCTTTCTATTAGCACACCAAAACATTTGAATTTGTAACCACATGCAATCGAATTACTATCAAATGTGTTTTAAATGATTTGATGCCAGATATATTTCGTTTTGAGCAATTCTGACTTTTTGTAGACGTGTCAGGCAACTTGAAAATACCAAGTTTGTATCTGATTGGAATATGTATAAATTGTGTTGATCATGGTTGAGCCTTGATCTTGCAAATTAGCCATCATTTCATTTTTTAATTCAGAGAACACAGAGTGTGCTATGAGCGATTCCAGTTTCGAGACGACTACTTCAAGTGAAAATGAATATTATACTACTCATGATGTGGCATCAAATGATGACATTACTAGTCTCATGTACCACACTGCTTTTGTTGATGACGTCAGTGATGACGAAGATATCGTTCAAGGACCTAAATTGGTGGGAGAAATTAGTGGACATGGAGGAGCAATTGACATTGTTGGAGTAACCGTGACATCATCTGATGATACTCCGGGTGCAAATGAAATGGAAATGACAACACCGTTTAGTCTTTACAGAGTACCGGCTGACATCGTAGTTCAGCGCCAGCAAGATGACGTCACTAGTGAAGAATCGACGACAGATGTTGAATCTTATACTTCAGAAGATGATGAGAGACGTGACGTCACATACACTGACATCGGTGTGGGAACTGAAGATTTAATCGCTGAAACCGATAAACAAAATGAAATTATGATAAATTTCCCGCCTTACTTTGAAATTACTCGAACGGAAGTAAAAAAGATTGACCCACCCACCGAATACGTGGTTGCTCCCGTTAGAAACGAACCAATATACGCTGTGTCTAACAAATCCAGCTCCAGAGGTGACTCTACTCGTAACGGAGAATCCTCTTACCGAAACGACGCCTATGAATCTGAAGAATCTCTTCCTAGACCATCGAGAGACTACCTTCATTCACCACCACAACATTTTCCCAGGCACTACACACCTTCACCTACTGCCACACCCTCCGCTTTACAAAGAACTCATTCCGATGCTTCTCACAGCAGCAACAAAGGTACTCAGACACACGTAAGCCTAACCCAGGACATTGTTCGAATTATTAACGAAATGGAAGACATTCCACGAATCAGAACCACTTCTTCATCTGCTTCTGGAGGTCCTACTACTCCAACCAGATATCCTGGAACCACGGTTGTTGTTCGTGCACAGTATCAGCAGCATGCGCTGCCAACAAGCGATCGTGATGTGGCTGTTATTCAAACCAATGATTATGAAAGCGTAAGACCTCCTCGTACCGGAAGCGTTACTGGCAGCTCAAGGTACAAGAACCGTGACGTTGAGGCAGCTACACCGACAAGAGATGTGCGAAGAAGTTTCATGCGGAGGGCAAGCAGTGTTATCAGTGAACAGTTTGAAAAAGCAGTTATTGTTGCGAAGAAGTACAAGAAGCAAATAGCAATAATTTCAGTTCTTTTGATTTTGACAGCTGGAGCGCTCGCCGCAATGATAGTTGTGTTTCCAATGACGTAACTTACGGTGCAGAATAACACACGCGTGTTCAACATGTCAGACCGACCGCAAGACGGAATCAATAGCAATGACTAGCGGTGATCGCGTTGGGTGGAGAGAGGCGTTCTATGCTTCGAGCGACAAACATCATAACTCATAACAAAATAACAATGGATATTTATACTCAACTTCAACATGCTTGATTTTGAAAATGATCCCGAATGATCATTTTAGCATCCGTTTATATTATTTGAAAATTGAACTAATCAAAGATATATCGCGTTGACAATAGTATGCTGTCGAATATATTCATCAATCTACTAAATTCAATAATGTCTGCACTCCTATTTATTTAATTTCTTTTCGTATCAGGAAAAAATAAATAAATATGTTTTGTTGGATATGTGCCACAAATGATTCGCACCTCCTATGACTCGGAAGTTGTTGATTTTCATTTTTGCTTCAAACAGCTCAAATGGTTTCAACGTTTTCTCTCGTTATTACCAGGAGGGGATTAAAAACCTTACTAACAACATGTTAATGATGCGAAATAAATCCTTTTCATAACAATTAATTTTCTACTTTCCGAGTATTCTTTGTTTTATTGTATGCCTCTTTTATATATATTTCATGATTTTTTTTTGTTTGTATCTGTTCCTATAATATTTTATATTGCTTTGTAATAAAAATTAATTTGCAACGTTATGATGGTGACTGGAATATATCAACCCAACTATAGAGCCTCTTATATGCCTTCCTAATATTTTTTTGGGAGAAGGAATTATTTCGCTATGGACGGACTATCCGTGAAGCTACCGGATGGCTCATACCCGACAACCGTTGGTATGAACCATTGTAGTGACTGTGTATCTGTTCTATGTTTGCAGCTACCCACGAAGTACATTGCTGGAGGGCACGCTCGGTGAGGAAACGGTGAAGCATCGAACCTTTCGGACATTACGACTGCGCTTAACAGACTGAGTCAACGAGCCGGATGCCCTCTTACCATTATATCAAACGCCATTGATTCATTTCAAGCTATATGGGGTCATTCCATGTTATGTTTATCAGAGGAATTCGGAATATTGGAATTTCAGAATCGAAAACTTCATTTACATAAGGATAGTGGAGTTTTGAATCTAATGTTACAATGGTATCAAATAGCAAGAGACACAGAAACAAAACTCTTTGATTAAATTTAATTTAACCCACGAAGTGCATTGCTGAAGGGTACGATCGGCGATGATAAGGTGAAGCATCGAACCTTTCGGACATTACGACTGCGCGCTTAACCGACTGAGTTAACGAGCCGAATGCCCTCTTACCATTATATTAAACGCCATTGATTCATTTCAAGCTATATGGGGACATTCCCTGTTATGTTTATCAGAGGAATTCGGAATATTGAAATTTCCGAATCGAAAACTTCGTTTACATAAGGATAGTGGAGTTCTGAATCTAATGTTACAGTGGTATCAAATAGCAAGAGACACAGAAATCTTTAATCTTTGATTAAATTTTTAGTAAATTTTTAGTAAATTTTCAGTTATTATATTAAAAAGGCTCCTATATATACGGGATTTATAGTTATAGCTAAAATGTTGCTCTCTTAGTATCATATAAACAATTGCTCATAACATAACGTTTTTTATAACCTATCAGGACTTGGAAATAGAAATATATATTATTGAGTTAGAGTTAATTATTTTACAAATTATGCGGGGATAGGAAATTATTTGGCAAAATAAAAATTTGTGATTCAGGGTGAACGAATTGTTTCATAGATGGCGTGGATCTGAAATCGCAATCCACAGTATATTTCAACTGGAAAACCACATTTTAACCGTATAATTCAAATATAGACAGGAGGCAAACAAAATTAATTTCGATTGAGATTAAAAAAAATATTGAAAACCAAGCGATAATGTCATACAGGTATTGAAACGCATGCAAGCGCAATCATAATAAAAAAAAATAAATAAATTTTCATTGTCCGTCGAGAACAGTATTATTACTTAAACAAATAAAGCAGTGCGCAAGGGAAGTCACGTACACATTTCTCACATATATGTACAAAAAATTGCCGTTTCCTTATTCCTTAAAATTTACTTTGTCAAGCATGAGCCGCAGATGGACCATACCTCAACGTCACAATCCTTCAGGTACCCAAGCTTAATAAAACATGTTTTATCAACATTTTTTGACTCGGTGCGGATGTTCACCATGATGAGTTCGCGCAAAAATTCCCTCATTAATGCATATAATATAGTATTAGCTTCGACGAACCGAATACTATAATATGTTTTCCTTTATTACTATTTCGCGATAGCACTGAAATCAAATAACTGACAAGTATAACAGACAAAACACTAATGACCAAAATATAACTATATATCTAGGCGTGCTGTGATTTCATTATGTACCCATGAACTAATTGATATTGACTGTGACAGAAGACGTTGACAAATTTAAAAATGCGTTTAAGTCATATACATTGTGACAGAAGAACGTTAAATTTACCGTTCATTTCGACCCGTTGAAACGGAACAAATATAAAAATTATGTGACTCAGAAGCGGGGATTTAGTTCTCCCTACTCATCCAACTTCATTTTTGATATACTTTTATTCAACAGATAAGGATATATGAAAAGGAAGGCATTGAGGAAAAAAGTGATTTGTATAGGTTAGTTGTGGTATCTGCCCTGTCGGGATAGTGAAACCATATACCCCTTTTTGATTTCTTTTTGTCGATTCCTATGACAATCAAGAATAAATTAAGCGGCCAGCGACTAACTTTTTTTAAGAAATTTGGTCAAAGTTAAATATCGATGGTATCATAGGTTGTACACCTGCTGGACTCAGTGAGTTGTTACCGAATCATCCGAATAGGTTTTTTCAATACAGCGTTCATAATAAATTTATCTATAAACCCACATCAGACAAACAAATAAATTATATTTTTATTTGCCAAGAGGCCTATCCCAAAATATAACAATGGTTTAGAATAATCAAAATGCTCTAGTGGCATTTCTTGCTATATTTGTGCCTTACTCAATGCTTCATCTAACTGTCGTTTACCAAAGGTGGAATTTAGTTTTTACATTGACGTCAATATATGCTATCGATTTTTAATTCACTAACGCCTCATAGACGCGATCTATCTATGGTCAATGCGCAATTACTTTACACTCTCTGACTTGGTGATGGTTGGTATGCTGCGCCTTGGATGCATGGTAGGGGTGCGAAAAAAGAAAAAACGTACCTCGCCTGAAATTGGTTCGACTAATAAGGCAGCAGAGCATATATAGAATATGCTGGTAGAGTGACAGGGTAGATACTCGAGATGTTCTTTGTACTTTTTTAGATCAAAAGATAGTCCTACCAATTTCGGACAAAAACATATCTGCAAAATATACCAAATGTGGTACGGTAACCATAAATAACGAAATTTTATTCCTATACGTAAAACTTTAGTAGGACTTTGACCTGTTGTTCGCTCCAATTTCTGGTGTAAGAAATTTTTTGGTTAACATATTCGGACGGTATAATAACACCACATCACATGGTACATGTGTAACATAGAAAATAACATATAACATATTGGTGCACAACTAAATCTGTTGTTGGGGGGAGGGGGGGGGAGCGTCTCAATCAGAAATTTCATTCCACAGATCCACAGATGGACCGCGTTTCATCGACGCGTTCCATCAGTGACACAAACAACCTAACAAAACATGCTTTGACGAACATTTTCCGAGTAAGGTAATGTATGAACTAAAAGAGACACTTTCAGATCGTTTTTGATTAGCTTACAGTTATTGCAATTTCAGAAAGCAAAAAGTAGTTTTGTGACATATTAAATTTCTACAATGTCAATATCTTAATCTTGAATAAATTCAGACACACTTGTGATAAAGTAGAGTTAAGCTACCAATGGAATAATATACCAGCAATTCAAATGACAAAACTTAAATGAACAAAAAGCACTTCAACGAAAATTATGTGCTACAGTGATGTGCAGTGATTGGCAACCGTCTTGCTGACTAACGTGATAAAATATATCACTGAGTTTTATCGCTGCCACAAAGATTTTTCCCAGTAGAAAAAGGGTCTATATATGTTTGTTAATATCACTGATGGATTGCGCGATATATCAATGGCTTACACGGGCTTGAAAAAATTGCTTTTCTGATTGATTCATTCATTCGTCTGTATTGTAGATCATGCTGAACTTACAAAACATTTTGCATCATGCATTTGAAAATGACCCAATACACCAACAATTATATACATTTTCACGACACGCAATCAAATTTGAAATAGTTTGTAATATTTATCTTTAATCTGAATCGAATATTTCGAATTTCGACCCTTTCTGGCGCACTAATTGCGGCGAACACGAGAGTATTTGGGGAACATGATGGCATAGCGGTATTCTAAGGAGACATAAAGCGTACGAAGTAGGAACCTTTTCGAGAGTCCTCAAATCATATTAGTTTCAACATTTTACCTGGTTATGACTCTGAAATATTATTTTGGAGAATTTTTTGGACATATTTCGGATTGTATTACCACAATTGATGATTAAAAATGAATATTTTATTCGCAATGCTTTTTGCAGTGGCTCCCATGATACCGTAAAAATTTGGTTACCGGAACTTTTGTTCCTCACCCCTTTTTATGTAAATAGTTACGCCACTGTCGATAAAAAATTCATTCAAAAATAATTACGGTACCTCTGTGAAACTGAAAATATTTAAGGAAAATCAATATTATTACATTCATTTTGAAAAGCTGGAGAATACCTTGATCGAATATAAATTCAAAAGTGGTACAAGTGGGATTACGACAAAACGACGTCATAAAATAGTTTCCTATATTTCAAATTGTTGTAACAGTTTAAAAGGAAACGCGAATTACTCAGAGATTTTGATACAATATTAGATGATTTTCACTCACAATAGAATATCTCACAAACGCTTGACTCAGATATGATATTTGCGTCAAATTCTTTATTTTTGGGAGGAAGAATCACTTATGGACCATGATTCACACTCTTTTACAATACCGAAAATGGCGTTCAATGAATTTTTTGTGAGTAATGAAGGGGCATTCGTATGAGATGAAGCAAAGATTTTCGGGTAATTTTCAAGGGGCTTGAGATGGTTTATGTATAACGTACATGATATCAGAACCAAATACGGCGAGATTAAGACTCATTTTCGTTTGTTGTCAGTTATGAACACAGTAAGCTCAGTTTTTCCAGGATTATCTTGCCAATGCAAAATTTTACCATTTTCTTATTCGAATTGATGAAGTTTTCTTATTATTATTTTTCGATACAATAGAATGGAGCTGCTTAAGGTAGGGTGTACAGATATGCGATTACTGCAATTTACAATATTGTGTTTAAGTGGAACAAGTCGAAAGTATCGCTGAGTTAATATAGCATTTGGCGCATTATTTATACATCTAGCATTTGATTAGTACAAGTAGAAACCAGAAATAACGAAGAATATACCGATGTTTTTGAAGTATTGGTATCGGCCCAAACTGAACATCTTTACTTTTATTTTGCTGTTTTCTAAATTCTCAATTTTAGTTACGGTTTAGATACGGACATTGTGTAACTGATACAAATAAGCGATATTGTAATTGGTCAATTGATTCTGTAGAATCAACATAAGAATGTATATAAGAATTTTTACGGCTTAATACTAGTTTACAATAACAAATTTGTGAGGATTAGATTAGATTATTTATACATATATCACTTGATTAGTGCAGTTAGAAATTAGAAATAACGAAGAATACATCGATATTTTTGTAGTATTGGCATCCGCCCAAATTGACCATGCCACTTTTATTTTTAGTTTCATTTTGCTGTTTTCTAAATTCACAGTTTAATTACGGTCTAGATACGGACATTGTGTAACTGATACAAATACAAGCAATATTGTAATTGGTCAATTGATTTTGTAGAATCCACATAAAATGTATATAAGAATTGTCACTGCTGAATATTAGTTTACAATAACAAATTTGTGAGGATTAGAGATGCGTAGCTCGGGGCGAATATACATACCAAATATATTGTTTTTATATCAGTAAAACAAGAGGTATAAATATACATATAGATACAGTCCTAGAATGGGCTTTTTGACAAAAACGGCAATACTTTGCCTCCTTCTATTAATATTTACGTCACAAAATGATGGAAAAGTTGAACTGAAAAACAACAAATACACAGGACTTGTGATTGCCATCAATCCTGAAATTCCTGAAGATCCACAACTTATTGAGTCATTGAAGGTAAAATACCCGCAAATAATATTCTTAGGACAATATCAAACCGAATCTGGACATGAGTAATCTAGGACAGGTTAACTAAACTAGGTTAAACGTTCAGCGAGTTTTAGAATTACTCTAACGTATTTCCTGTCGTCATAGGCCACTAGAATGGGCAAATAAAATGAGTGGTGAATGTTTTACCTTTATCCAGGGTAAACACTACTGCACTGCACTATATAATAGCGGCTCAGTTCTGTTCGGAATGTTATCCGTTAAAAGCGCTGTTGGAGTGGCTACATTTTGCATTAGCTTCTTGTTATTCAAGCGAGCATTAGTATTTTCCTTCTAGGTGCTGATTCTAGCCTTGCCTAAAGTGAACTTGAATAAAAAAAATTTTGTATGAGCAATCGTGTGAAATTCCAACAATATATTGTAGGTATTTTATTTTGTTCTCCCCGTCGGCGCGATCCATCATTAGTTTATGTTCAATAATACAACAAAATTTTGAAAGCTACGAAACAATTAGACCATTAGCAAATTCGAATTTTCTATTTGCTTCTTATACCTTTACACTAAAATATGATTTTGAGTTTTTCGACACAGATTTAAACTATTCACACTTGAGTAATGATATATATCACCGAGACCACTATTTTACCGAATAGGGTTAGTGTTTTATAGAAAAATGTAAACTTGCTAGATCAAGACTCAGAGCTAATTGATATACCCTATCTAGATTTCTTGGGGGGATTGGATTCACGGCGTTCTGAAGTTTGTATACGAAATATAAATGTTTAGTTTTTTGTTCTTCGGTATTCCAATTTTTTAACTTTTTTGGGGTAAATGTATTTCGCGCGTAAATAATTATACATCATAAATAAATTCTACGGCGTAAGACTTAATTTATATTAGGCGTTTGTTAAACACGTTATCGTTTTAGGACATTGTTTGAAAAACTTGGGTGTTTTAATGCATATTTGCCTTATTGTGCTACAAGATCACGAATTATGTCGAAGTTAGAATATAAAATTTGTCATTTATCATGATTTCACTGTAGAATTGATTTAAAAATACGGTATATTCTAATGAAAATCACAGAATCTTTCCATACTAGGTCTAGCCAAGGCGGAGATACAAGACGGGTACGTGCCAGCCTAAAATTACCAAAAATATCAACACGTTTGCGCCAATTCCACGGAGCAATTGATTATACGCATTAAAAACCTTGTTTTCTAGAGCGCCTGGACCGATGCTTCAAGAGATTTATTTCGAGCAACAAAGAAACGAGCTTACTTTGATAAAATTACAATACTTGTACCACAGAAATGGACAGGCGGAACTTATGATCCAAGCGACGGGGAAAATTACAAGAAGGTATTTTAATTTTTAAATGTGATAAATATGTTTTAAACCTACATTTCACCGATGCAACTTTTGCTCATTCTAAAAGCGTTATATCTTTCAAGAAAAAGATTCTGAAAACACTTTTTGTTGAGGATGATCCACTGGGGGATCGCACCACTTCGGGACGATCCATCGGATCGTCCTCGTTAAAATGAAGTTTGCAATTTGGATATTTATTCTCTCACTAAAAACGGTTCGGGTATAGTCTCCGACCAATACTGAATATTAAAATTTTTTTAATGAACACTGTTCCACTTTTACGGCACAAACCCTCATTATTCAACATTTTAGAAAAATAAAAATATTATTCCCAGAAATTTCATTTCTGGCGATTTATCATTGTAAGGGAAGGCTAAGCTCCCCCCCCCCCCCCCATCTTCAAGATTAGATTTAAGCAATCAAGGGTACCTGTAGGATTATTCTCATGTATATAAAACGAAACTAATTACCTAAATTACCAAGCCTGAAAAAGGACCCTTTTGTAACCAATATACATTGTATTCGGGGACAGCAACGCAATAACTTTGTGGACTGAATCACATTTTTTAGACTCCAATAAAAAGGATTGGACTTTTGTGATTATCACTAAAAATAATCATTGCAGGCAGCCGTTGTCGTGGCATACGCAAACCCAGCGTACGGTGATGTTCCTTATACATTACAATATGGAGAATGTGGCGAACCCGGATCATATATTCATCTCACTCCGAATTATTTGACAGATGAAAGTTTTGTTTACAACTACGGACCCAGAGGTCATATAATTCTTTTTAATAACTCAATATTTCTTCATATATGTCGTCGAACTTTTTATAAATTGTGTACAAATTTAAACTCTCATAAAACGTATTTGCCAAGCATGAGACAGGTGGATTGTGCCGTCTAGGCACGGGACTGCTGTGGCACATTCTTGACAAATTTGTGTCTCACATAAGAGATGGATAATCAAACGATTTTTTTGTGTTTCGTTAGTTGAAAATTTCTTGAACAATTATTTTTATCGCCATGCTTCCACGTATGTGCGTTCAGACCTTATTCTGTACATTAGTGTGTAATAATTGTTTTAACGCTCTGCCTATGTATCATAAAAGACAACTTGAATGGAGCGATAAGTGGTAGGTGTTCAATGGTAAAACAAACTGCCACTTCTCGGTTCATTCAACGCGTTACTTTCTAATAGCGGTTAATTTTTATTTCTCATGTTTTCCGCTCTTGGTGCAGTTGCTGATGTCCCATTTTTGTAGCTTTTAGCGTATTATTGGTTGCTATAGTTGTCTTTTTCAGACGTTCGCGTTAGGTGTATATCTAACTAGAACTGTCAAGCATATTCGTTTCCCTTCGTGATTTATCGCCCAGAGCAGATATCACCCACATCCCTTTACTATTCTGGTTTGGTTCTGCATGGGATGTTTTCCGCTCAGAGGGCAGTTGCTGGCACATTACCTTGTAGTAGCTCTTTGCCATTTTATTAGCCCTTATAGGCACTGCTTCCGTCTTTGATCAGAACAAACTATAAAAAATAGTAGGGTATGATTCTATTCTAATTCAAAATAACCGTAATCTAACGTTGCCATATTTTCTAAAGAAAAATTCAGCTGCAAATAATATATTTTTGGCAAGATGTTTTTGCTTCACACATTTTCATCTTATATTCGATTCGACTCAAAAATCGAATGATATTCAATTTTTGTAAATTCAATTACTCTCCGCTTTACATTGATAAACAAAAGTTATTCTAATTTCAGGCAAAACAATTGTTCACGAGTGGGCACATTATAGATGGGGAGTATTTGATGAAGTTGTAACAAATGGTTTTGATCCGTTTTATTTGTCATATGCCGGAAAAGTCGAAGCTAATAGGTATTCATCAATCTAGTTTTAAAACAAATTCCATTGGTGGAAGAATATGGTATTACAATATTTTACCGAAAGAGGGATCGTAAGTTGGCTGGATGAATATAAGGACAAATAAATGGCAGGTGGTCTTGTCATCTCCTAGGTCAGAGACCACTCACGGCACGTTATCTTAGTAATTCGGTCTTTTCTGAGATGTCTTAAACTTAGAGTGAAGTCATTTGTATCAGATTTTGTAATATTATTATTTTCCGGTTGAGTGGTCGTCGGCTGCTTCTTCTGGGCTTTGCTCTCTGTATTGCTTAAAGCAAATTTTAATTAAAAAAGGGGCTAATAATGTATTCAAATTCGATAACATGAAAAATAAAACCTCATCTCTTTAGATGTCCCGTCAGCGTCCGAGGAGATAATTATTACGTAGATTGGGAGAGTCAGACTTACAGAACATGCGATACAAATTCACAAACTTTGCTTCCAGAAAATGGTTGTGTTTTCTTTCCTGACGAACGACGGAGCGAGGTGACATCATCATCAATGATGTCATACCAATATTTGAGTTCGGTAAGTTGATTTTCCTTTGAGGCCCAAGGTTTTCATCTTTACACCATGGATACGCTCTGGAGTTTTTTCTTCAACAAGGAAAAAGAGGTCAAATACGCGGGTAAAGCAATGCGGATGCAAAAAATGTTAGTGGAGGCTATCAAAGTCGTTAAGTTTATGACTGATAATTCGATGCTAGCATTCTTGCACTTCAACAAGTCATCCTAGGGACTTGAAAAATATGATAAAATCATAACAAAGGTCATGTATAGCGAGCGGCTCTAAGATATGACCCGATCTGAAAAAGTTTGCCCTAATATATTTTGTTGAATATGAGACATTGATGGATCACGCTGTGGCTCATAATTTTCGATTCGAAAGGGTTAAAGTCAACTAATATCATTTATGTATTGAGCTAAATATATATTTTTTATTGAAAGACGTACGGTAGATTTGGGCTGTGTGGTCACAAACAATAAAAATAAAATTATCCAGGAAGCAAGTTGTTTAAAATGAAATCCAACCTGTCATAAAAATAAACCCAGAATCATCCAGTAAAAATAGTTTATCGTGATTTATCGTTTACAAATTATAGTGTAGCCTATACAGGGTCCACACTTTATCGTTGTGCTCCATCAGTAGCCCATATTTAATAAATAGTAAATAAACAAAAGTTCCCTTCTCGATAAGTAACGTAGAATGTACCCTGAAGTATTTCTAATATATACTCCAAATATTGAAATCCAATCCTATGATGTATGATTGATTTATTTATTAACACCTTATATACGAGAAAAGCTGACATTAATTAAACCGACATTAATATCTTGTTAAGTAAACCAAAACACCAAAAATATACGAACGTACGTGCTGTTTATTGCGGTTGTATTATGTGATGACTTGTCCCGTCTTGCCCTCGAGTACATAACAACAGGCAAAATATAGGCAATAAAGAAAGTTATAAGCGATATTAGTATTTGTATTGCGACGAATTCCTTCAATAAAGCTACAGTACAGGACTCCAAAGGAAACCACCAGCCCTCGAATCGTTTTCACTATGGTTGATTTCGGTTAATTTGACACGGTCGCTTGACAAAGGGAAGCGCGTAGAATTATATGAAATATAACTGTATTTATACTGTCACCGGTCCCATCGACACGAAAAAATTTCGATTTGCGGGAGGTACTTTGCTTAAATATCCTAATTGAACGATGAAATGCATACCCGGTTATTTCTGATATCTACTAAAACTTCACAAGCTGATATAGCGGATATTAAATTCAATACTTTGCGTCGTATAATTTAATACTAGTTTGGAACAATACAGCCAGTTTGATTTAATACAGCAAGAAATGCGAGGTATATGTAGCAGAAATTACCTTTTATATATCTTTTCAAATCAGAACGCCCTTAAACCACGCTTGAATTTTTTTTTATCAATGAACGAAATGCTAAACCTCATTCTTGGGTGTAAGTGGTATATGAGCAACAGAATTCATTGCGCCCCCAAGTTGCAACAGGATAACATAATATTGATTTGTTACTGACAACAGAATAAACACACTGAAGGTGTAGAAAACTTTGCCTTCAACTTCGAAAACACTATGTTTTGCTAAAAAATGAGGGTCATGTTGTCATTTCCTAAACGATTCGAAAAAAAGATCTTACTTTATCACATATTCACCATGGTAATGACCCGATACATTCGGGATAGGTATAACAAGTGTTGGGAATGACTCACTACCCTTTGAGTACCAAGTCAAGTCGAGTCGAAAAACACAAGAGTTGCTAGCCATAACTCTAAGCATTACCAAAATTTGAACGCTTTTCCTCAAGTCAAGTCAGTGTACTTTCAAGTCGCAAGTCAAGTCGAGTCATGCATTTACGAGTCTCAAGTCGAGTCACGTGACGATTTCTAAATCCATTCAACAGTAATGAAATATTGATTTTCTTCTAATTCATAAGTACCTACTTAGAGTCATCATGATTGGGTAGACGACACGTATTTTACAGCTGGGTATATTGCATAAGTTTCATATCCTGCAACGGCAGACAACGTTTTTTTTCAAAAGGTGATTGCAGACTCAGACTCGAGCTAAGTTTTCATCAAGCCCCAAGCCAAGGCGTGGCTGCATGTTATCAAGTCGAGTATTGAGTGGAATTATTTCGCTAAGAGGACTTGAGTCGAATCAAATCATTGAAAAGGATCTCCCCAACACTGGGTATAACCCCTGACATCACTCTATCAACAAAAATGATTGTTTAATTTTCTATCATATTTTCTCCTTCCAGATAAATACATTCTGTCACGACGATACTTCAGACCCAGTTAATCTTCACAATCGAGAAGCTCCTAATGAACATAACAGGCTCTGCAACTTACGAAGTACGTGGAGTGTGATAAGCTCATCTGCCGATTTTGCTAATCAAAACAACCCTGTTAATCATCAGATTGAAGATACAACCCCAGATTTTGAGGTTGTGCGACCACAAACTTACCAACGATTTGTTTTGGTTCTGGATACCTCTGGAAGCATGGATGATGAAGTGAGTGACAAGTAATTGCACATCTGGCTCAAATGTTTTGTGCAGATGCCTTTTGTCAGCCATGAGTCACCGATTGATCGCGCCACTGAGGCGCGGTTTATCTGTGTCTCATGCCTGACAAAATGAAATTTGTGATTGGGAACGCCTTTCGCAGCCCAATCAGAGAAAATTACACAAGCCGGTTTTGTTAAGTATGGGTCATTGATAGCGTCGCTGAGACACGGTTCATCTGTCACTTATACTTGACAAAATCGAATTTCTGATTGGGTGCATTTAGCATGCTCGACGGATCCAAATTTAACGCAATGTGAGATAGTTAACTATATCCAACAGCCGATCTAAGATTTCAATCGAACCTCTTATGAAGTATACTTGCTTAGCGTGAATTTCTCGCGATGATTGGTCTTTAGATTCACTGCTTTTGTTATTGAAGTGCGCTCTGAACAAGGCCTCCAACGACCAAAAGAAACAAACTAACAACAAAGATGTTGTACCAGCAATTGCACTGTAATTAGGAAACGTCTCAAATGGGAACTAAGCCGATCAGTAAAGTGCAATGAGTGGTATTTGCCCTGGGCGATATTAGAACCACCTACCACTTTTCTTTTTCATCTCCAATTCTTAAGCATAGTATTTTGATAATGTGTAAATACGAACAAAATATTTGATATTTCCCGAACTAAGGCAAAATTCCATACGCAAGATTAAATACTTTCAGATATAAACTATTCAGGAGGTATCTTTTGATTAGTTTATATCTTAATTGGTTGAAAACAAATTCGCCAATTGCTTTAGCAAGTTTTTAAAATATAAACATTTATCAAAGAATTTCATGCAAATTCATTATTTTGCAAATTTTACTTTTGAAACAGAATAGAATGGTAAAGATGCAACAAGCTGCCTCGACATTTTTACTCCAAGCAGTTCCTACGGGCAGTGCTGTTGGAATGGTGGATTTTGATTCATATGCAAAAGTTTTGAGTGAGATGACAATATTAAACGATTACAATGATAGATGGGCACTAAACAACTTATTGCCAAAGGATGCAGAAGGAGGCACAAGTATTGGAAGTGGAATACGTAAAGGCATTGAGGTAAAAGCTATTAAAGATCAAGTAGCATACATCACTAACCAGTGGCACAAACGTTTATGGATATTCATCTTTTGAGAAGTAACGAAAGGGCATCGCTTACTTAACCTATGCTTGTAGGGATTTATATAGTATGTGGTTGGTTCATAGATTCGACACGTAATCAACTTCCTGAGATGTGTTCAAGAGTGCGGAAAGCATGAGATAATATTTCATAGTTTTTCACCAATGAAATGCATCAAATATATTCTGCAAGTGCAAACCGTAGTTGCGAATAATGGAAGTATGGTTGCTGCATTTTTCCCGCCAAAAAAGCTCATATTTGACAACTCAAAAAATACTGATCGGGTTCGACTAATTGTGATATTGTTTTTAGTTGTTGGAAGAAGGTGGCAAAAGTGCGAGAGGTGGAAATCTCATCGTACTCAGTGACGGAGAAGAAAATGAAGATCCCCGGCTTGATGACGTCATTGATGAAACAATTGCTGCGGTTAGTACACAGCTTGACTCAATTATTTTTAACGGAATTATCTCTCCCTGCCTTTAAATAATTTAAGGAAGTTTCCTTCAGAGATATCCTGCTTCCATGCCGTTTAGCAAACTTCAAAAAGCAACTGAAGCGGTGTCTCAAAACATGCGAAAAAATTCATGATTCTCTTCACTTATCGTAGCACTTAATCTGTAATCAACTAGTCTAATCAAGTTTGTTGGGAGCATCTACTTTTCTTATGTACAAAGTATTTTGGTATGATAGCATATTAGTTATTTTTTTCTTTGTTGGACGTAAGTCATTGATTAATTCCACGAAAAGGCGTGAGTAAGCAAAATAGCAACGCAGGTATTCACTGTGCCAAAAGTATAGTAAATTTACTGTTTATTCGCAGTAATTGTATTTTTCCAAAGTTCAAAACTGACTTCATGGTGGGAATTATGCCAAGATAAGCTGTTGCTGAATCGCGCCTTGGACGGTGCGATCCATCAACAGTCCATTATTGACTGAAAAAGGTCAGTCTTATTATAGTTTGATTTTAATATCAACGAATAAAATTATAGTTAACTATGATTTTAATGCATTTTGGTTACAGTATATTCATCTATTATACCGAACAGCAAATATATGCCATCGTGGCACATAATAATATTTTTTTCCTATATGCAGGGAGTAGTGGTAAACGCCATCGCATTTTCCGCAGATGTCGATCCGAATCTGGTACGGATCGCATCACTTACTGGTGGCATTTGGTATTTCTCGGATTCAAGTGATTCCATAGCAACAGCTGCTCTCACTGATGCATTTGTTTCGGCTGCTCAAGTTGATGACGGAGACGTTTATAGAGAAACTTTCCAGGTACTCGGAGGTGAAGTAATCAATTATGGTGTAATGGGAATGTCTTTTTTTATTTTTCAATGTCGCAGATAAATTTAACATTTTGATCGCAATAAAGTCTCGAATGATCTGAAATCAAAGCAACTAAATGAAGACAACAATGCATAATAGCGCCGGGAAGAACCGAATGCTTGGAAAGTAGAATTAATTTAATTATCGAATACTTTTAAATTGCAAATCTATGGCCATTTTCAGCTTGGATCAAAATTTACCCCCGGCATCTAATTACTCAACATTGGCACGAACTCACAACGAAATATTCTCACCTTCACATTTAAAAGAGGATTAAGCTCATTGTTATTGTTCTTTAAAAAATATGAAAGTCATATCTTTTCATAATCTTATATTCCGCTCTTAAACTTTTTCAAATATTTTGTAATTAATAGAGCAAATCCAATAACGCAGTCGTGAAGCGCCTCAAAAAAGTAGTTTTAGAAATTTTCTGTAATGTTCTTGAATAAAATATTCAAACCTGTATCAAAATAAGTTTAAAATAAGCAATAAAATGAACGTTTGATCCCCCAAAAAATATCTTGATATCGCCCTTGCACACGGATCACAGATGAATCTCAGGTTTTTTGTGGTGAATTTGTACATCCCAATGAAACATTTATTTTTGTCAAGCATACGCCGCAGATAAGCCGCGCCTCCGCAAGGCATATCCAACAGCGACCTATATTTAACTAAAGTTATTGGACTAATTTTTTCGATTGGGTACTTCAATTTGAATGCTTTTATGCTTATTACTTTTAATGCTTACTCGGGACCCAATGAGATGCGACGTTTCCAATGATGAGAAAAATTTGCAAAACATAAAATTTTTTGTTTATTTTCAAGATTTACAGTTCTTCTTTTACGGTTCAAGAAGGCGAACAAGAGGTTGGTCGTGTAGTTATGGACAATACCGTCGGAAACGAAACAATTTTCACATTTACTTGGTCGCAGTATTCAACACCTTTAGAAATTGTCTTGACTGCTCCTAGTGGCTGTAATTACGGAACGAGTAAAGTCCTTGATCGTTGTGAACCTGGATTCCTAGCTAATTCGAATTCTGACTTGAAAACTATTTATTTCCCAATTGCTGGCACAGCCCAGGTATGTAAAATGAGTGCTTATCAGAAGACTTGACGGGATTTAACAGAAGGTTGAGTTATCTTTAAAATAGTCCATTTTTTGCGTGCCTTCGGCATGCAAGCATATTAATTTTCATTGATTTTATTGCTTTTCGCCCGAAACCTACAGATTCCTCTACAAAAAATTAAATAATTCGTTTTCTCCATTTTGCATGTTTTAGCCTTACCATGACTTGACACCCACGCCGCCACTCACTATGGCAAGTCCCATCTTTTATTAGAATCTAGCACAATCTTTAAATTAGACTGATTTTGCCTATCCTGGTCGTGTAAGTATATTTCCCATTCAATCCTATTTTTTGTTTTTTTCTTCAAAATGGCTGAGCCCTCAAAATAGTGCATGTATTTTTGTGCGCTCTCCACTTTTATGTGGAAGTAAACAATTTAGCTCATATGTCCCTTCTAGGATTTGGCAGTTATTATAAAAATATCTAAAATAAAGTCCAATCTTTCCTGGAAAATCTAATACAAGTTGATACTCGATGGCTTTCTTCTCATCTATTTAGACTGGAACGTGGACATATTTTGTAAACACTGGTAGTGAATACGATCAGAACGTGGTCGTTACAACTACTTCAATGGCATCTGATAGAAACGTACAACCAATCAAAGTTCAATCAGGAATGGGCCAAGTTGAAGTTTCCGACGGACAACCCATCGTTGTTTATGCTCAAGTATGCGAATAATTTTTGGCGCAATTACCTGGCGGTCTCCACCTGTGATGGCAACTTAGTCTTGGCTCAAACTATGTTTAAGCAACGACCAAGTTGTCATCACCAGTAGAGACCGTCGGGTAATCTATATAGATTTATAGATATCATAAAAGTTAAACGTTGGTTCAGCAAAACTAAGTGAAGTATTTCTTGGCAGTCCGGTTCCAATTTTAGATCTATATGTGGTACCTATATTTTGGACATAAACCCCGAGAACTGTGTGCTCAATGTTTAGCTGCATTTTGCTTTAGCTGTAGTTTTTAATGAAATGTAATACTGATATCGCGAAATGATATAATTCAAAAACTTTACTTGTATATTTAAATAACAGTACTTTGAAAAATTAACTCTGTTAACTAGGTTCTTTCCGACAAGCGTGTTTCCAACGCTCGCAAAATTTCCTTTCAATATTTCTCATTTCAATGAAATGTTATTTTAATTTACAAGTAAACATTCTCCGCCATGTAGTTTCCGAATTGTCAACACTAGTAATACACAGTCCAAATAATATTGAAATTACCGGGAAAAAGCTTGGAGATTCGGCGGGGAGTAAATATCTTGTCCAATCGAGAATTTTATTTTGTTAATATTGAGTCACAGATAGGCCGCCGTCTGTGACTCATACTTAATAAAACATATATAATGTCTCTTAAAGCATTTTCCAAGTTTCTTTTCGATCTGTAGTGTCAATAAAACCCAATGTTTTGTTCTGACCAAATATTTTGACTCTAATTATATCCTTTTTTTCAATTATTTCAAAGAATTTAAGCCCTTTATACAATTTGAATGAAATACGTAGCTTGCTACATGACAGATGAGCTACGCACCGGTTTATGACACCCATAACTAATCTGGAGTGTCTAAAGTCTGCCGCTCTTATTTCAATGTCAGTCACCCTAGTTTTCAGCTACTGCCAACTAAACCAATCAAAAATTTTATTTTGTCAAGGATGAGTAGGCGGCACAATTCGGCAGTGACTCATGCTTAACAAAAACACGTATGTAAAAAACTTCTCTGATACTCTTTACTCTGAAAACATAAATAAACATTTCAGGTTCGTATGGGATATGCACCAGTCCTAAATGCCGAGGTAATTGCGAGAATTGAGCGACCATCAGGGGATCCGGTCGAAATGAAGTTGATAGATAAGGGCGCAGGTAAATCTACTTTAACTAGTTCTAACTAATAGCAGCCTTTTATGTCAATCTTTTATTGAAGTTCACTCTAAGCGGGAATGGAACCGGAATCTTAAAAAACCCACCAGAAACCACTCATATGACACATAGCTACATACATATACCAGTAACAACTGTACTCTTTGTGGAAAACGATTCGAACAGAAGTGAACCAGCATATTATAGAATACCTGCGGGCAGATCTGGGACCAAGTTCAAAACTAACCCGCTGTTAAAACAAAAATGTTCCTGGATGGATGTATTTTTTTTTTCTTTCTTTCAAATTTGCTTAGCACATCAAAGATATAGCTCTTTCAAAATGACAAAAAATCTCAAAGTCAGATCACTAATTTGAACCATTTTTTTCGTTTTGTCCAAATCCATTTTGCACTAGAAACTTCCACGATAATTTATCTTAATCGTTTAATTGACCTATGCAATAATTGACACAATTGAAATTAACTATGGAATAATTTGTTATTAAATTCGCCTAAATATTTGTCGTTTTCTCCAAGATTTTCTAAAAAATTACACTATGATATACAAGAAAGAAACAATTCAATCTTCGTGCATTTTGGAATATATCAGCCTGTATTTTTATGTAAAGTAGATACGGGGTTCAGAAAAGTCCTAAGGTATATCTTGCGTGTCGTAAGAGGCGACTAGAAGTAAGCAAAGGAATGGTAGACGGTATGACCATTACCCTGGGCAGACACCACTCACTGCACTTTACCATAGCGATTCAGTTCCGTTCGGGTTGTTTTCCGTTTAGAGTGCAGATGCTGGTACTACATCTTTTGTAGCTCTTTGCTATTGATTGGTCGTTGGCTGGTTCCCTTTTGCAGCTGATTCCGGCCTTGCTTAGAGTGAATTTCAATAAATAAATAAAAATAATATGGACAATGTATAGTCGAAGTGAAAATCAACTTATTTTTTCAACAGCTCCTGATGTCCGTAAAAATGATGGAGTTTATTCTCGATATTTCACAAAATATAACGGAAGAGGAAAATATTCAGTTCAGGTAATATTGTGCAATAAGGCTTGTAACAACGAATAGTGACGTATTGATTCCTGCTGACTTAAAAAGTAATTATGCAGTTATGTGGATAGTGGTCATGCTTTGTTTAGTCTGTTCAAAACAGCTTATTTCCGCAAGCTGCCCTTAGGATAAATGAATATCACAAACACCTTGGAATGCTAGTAAAGAAAAGCTTTGCTTTCTTATGTGATGTACTATAAAATTTTAAGCTATCACAATTGCTACGTATCAATTCCATACTTCCGCTACTAACTTTAAAGATCTCTTTAATACTGTTAGAACGCCCAAATGTTTTATCAATATGTTCAATACCACAGGTGTCCGTTCTTGGGATCGAAGGTCAAACATCTTCGTCGCATTCATCTGAATATTCTCGTGCTGCTTTGAAAGTTGGAACCTACAATAGTAACGGTCAGTTCAGAAAAATTATTTTATGTTCTTATTTAGACTTTAGACATAGTGGGTTATAGGAATCATCATTTGCATACATATCGTGTTATGGTTAGGAAAAATTTCTAAATGGGCGTATTTGTAGGAGAGGTATAACTTCAGTTATCAAATTATGACGTCATAATGTATTGTACATGTGACATTTCAGAAAACTCTGCGCTTTTACCCCCGAATGAACAATAATTTATGAAAAGGTCGTGACAAAAAGGCGAAAATTTTCGTCCCAGTGACAGCGGAATACACACAACAGTGCAGATTGTGCCTGTCCTGTTGTGAATTCGCCTGGCCATTACCTTTTTTCACGGGATATCACGGTATGGTAGTCACAGACAGTCATCTTCGTTGGGTGCCGATTGTTGTGGCAGACTTGTTGCGCCGTACCGCTACTTTGTCCATTCTTTTTTACTTCGCCTTATTGAAACTATAAAGATGTACAATATATTGACCTCCTTCCCCCTCCGTGATCTAAGGTTAATCAGAGGAGAATTTAAGTATAAACAATTGCTCATTTGAACGTTGTGAGTCTAATTTTCCAGGGGATTTGACGCTGAATGCAGGCGCGGCACAGGTCACACCAAGTGAATCTAATACTGGCAATTTCTCAAGGTATTCTTCACCCGGAGGATTTTCATATAACGGGTAAATGAGTTATGTGTTGTTTATAGTAATCGGGAAAAAAATAAACCTAGGCAATATTATTTCAGGAATTTCATTCCGTCATGTATGGGCCACAGATGGATCAGGCTGGGTCGGCGGTTGACATGGCATGTTTGGTTGAGTTAGGTAAATAGCACTTCACATCAAGTTTCAACTAAGTTTGCGAAGTATTAAGAAAGTGCAGTAATCTGTAGTAATCTTTGTAGCTCCATGCACACTGTTGATTTTAGGACACTTCCATAGTGATAATGTAGGCGCCAGATTGGAGTGACTATCTGACACCCACACCGATACCGATTCAAAATGGTCGATCTGCAATTGTAAGCTAGTTAAAATCACTCTACAGCAAGCAGACGCGTACAAATGTTGCATGTTGTTTATTATGGAATATACGATTGATGCATGAAAAAGCACACACAAAGTTGTACAACAGATGTTGAAAACAGGTGTACAGAACAGATGTACGTTTGTAGACAACAAGAGAACGATTGTAGACAACAGAAGTACGGTTTTTTGACTATGCAGCTTCCGGCTTACAAGCAATCGACAATTGATTAGATTCTAATCGACTTAGTTTAATATCTAATTGCAGTTCTGAATGTCATAAAGTATAAATTAAGTAACTAAAATGTAAACCCTAACCCAAAATGCAGCAACTAAAATCAGCTAACTGCCTGACTGAAAAGCGCGTCTATAAAACAAGTCTCAACATGTTTCCTACAAAAACGCATTTTGTGACATCATAGTCGCGCTCGTAAAAGCAAAGATTGCAACACTGTGGTGACAAAGAAATCGTGAGTAATAATAGAGTACTAGCACTCCATGTGGCAATCAACAAAAAACGAAATTGGTGATATGGTAGTTTCAGATATATAGAATATAATAGATAGATGAATGTTAGGAAGGATAGTTAAACGAAACTGCACACAATGGATATTTTGAAAATTTGTGTTCTGAAAAACAGAACAGAAAAACAGTTAAATGGTCAGTGAAATGTCAAATGACGGGAAGTGAAAATGTGTCATAATTGGACGTTTCTGTAAAAAGTAAATCATAACCTACAAGCGAATATTTTGCCTTTTTTGCAACGCTTTTAATATTTCCTTTCGGTATTTTTTCTTTTTATCAAAATGTCATTTTAATTTGCAAGTGAACATTCAAAGGAAAACAATACAGTGTATTTTTACTTGGCCAAAATTATTTTAGCCACGAATTTTCGTGAAACTCATACTTATTGTGCGGATTTCATAAATACACTTTTTAAAATCAAGTTATTCTATTCGTTAAAATGGTCAAAAATATATTTTAAAAATTATTTGCGACCTAAAATTCGTTTTTTTTTTTGTAAATTAGCAATATTTCGTTAAGTACTATCAGTAGCCGCTTTTGGCTTCAAATTGCACGATACCGTTAGAAGTGATATTACTTGTTAGAAGTACCAGTACTTTTATCAGCAAACATTTTGGTTTCAGCCCGTTGCCATAAAATACATTTTAGAACTTCAACCACAGACGTATACGCTCCGAGTAGAATCCAAGATTTGTCTGCCAATCAAATTGACGTCACAATATCTGGAAGTAGTATTCGGATAGTGTTCACCGCTCCGGGCAACGACTTCGACGATGGAATTGGTATGAATCATCTTATTTCGATACATTTTATCTGATGTTTGTTTAAATTCTTCTAGCGCTTCTTTACGTAAATGAATTTTCGATGAAAATAATATTCCACTTCTTATCTTTAGAAGTAATATTATGTGATTCATGATTATATTTCGTCGAGTCAACATGACCCATCCCTGACAGAATCTCCATCTCCTCCTGGTGTGTTTAAACTTTAATGACATTTTCTTCTGATGAACAAAAAGTCTTTAAAACCATCAACACTTCTATTTCATAGCAGTGTTGATACTTTTAAAGCCTTTGTACGGTTTTACCACTACAAAAAATAAGATGTTTCAATCTTTTAATAAACGATTTATCATCAAATAGTTCGTTTAAAGTCAATTTTATTCTGATAACCATCATTTTCGTCGAGTGTCGACAAAGTAACGTATATTTTGTCAGTACAAATTTAATAGGTGGTGGGCTCCAGCTCGCTCGTCTAACAAAATTATGATTACTGAAAATATCAATATAAAAATAGTTTAATTATACTCAAACGCGGATTTCAATCAGTATTGTAAATCAAATATGTACACGAATTCTTTTAATGCAATCAACACGTAAGCAGAAAATGTAATAAATATAAATGTGTATGCATTATAAATTCTGTTTAATAGCAAGTGGATACGAGATTCGCTACAACTACAGACAATCGATAAACCTTGTCGGAAGTAGTTTCGTAGATAACATTTTAATAAATCAGACTCACATAACTGAAGGAAACATAACATCACCACAAGAAGCTGGAAATACAGAATCTTTTGCATTTGTTTTGCGAGATGTTCCTGTCGGTGAAGCAGTGCTAAGGTGAGAGTAAAATAAGCATGTAGAGATTAGTCATGTTTTGAACTAGTGAGAGTTTTAGCGTTTATTTTAGATAATAAAGCCCTAAATAAAAATAATTTAATGACTCAAACTTAATAATATTATTCATCTTTCAGCCTTGCAATAGCAGTAAGAGCATTCGACGAGGCTGGAAACTTTGGAGATCCGTCCAATGTGGCCACTATCAACTATTTCGTTGAACCTATGGTAGAACCGAAAACCGGTAAATATGGTTTGAAATACCAGTTATCGTAGTAAAATATACTGTTTTCTAAAAGTAAACGTAAATAATTTCGTTCTCCGCAGACGCCCTATGACCCGAATTGGCATTTTCATTTTTTTTTAATCATCATTCGGAAATTTCTGAATTGTTCCTAATTTTGCCCAAATTTAGGAGAATTATCGAAAGGTACCTAAAACGCAATATATTGAATAAAACCGCTCCACCTCTAGTCAGAAATATTTTTTCAACATATGGTTTTGTTGAGCCTCCTCTCGCCCGATAAATTGAAATGTCTGCTTGACAACCTTTTTCGAATCCTAGCATCATAGAAATGGAAAATCGGACATATCCGAATCGATTCGAATCATGAATTTGAAATTGGCATCCCTACCCAATCAGAAATTTTATTCTGTCGAGCATGAGCCACTGATGGAACGCGCTTAAACAGCGCGTTCCATAAGTGACAAATACTACGCAAAATCTGCCTCACTAGTAAAAAATCTGACTGATCAATGACTGAATATACGACATCCGATCAGAAATTTGAAATTCTGAATCTTGATACAAGAATGAATCGAGACTTGGTGACGCAATTTTGAATAAAAACATTTCGACTTGGAAATCATCATTACCGCCAACTCACCTAATACAGAAATTAGAAAACTTTTCAAGCTCGGCGTTTGAATAAAAACAAAAGGAAAGGTGGTCATTTACTTTTAGAAGTTATTGCAAAACTTCTAAAACAGAAAATGAACAATTTTATTTAAATGGTCTTCAATTACTTTTCATCAACACTTCTAAGACCTATTTTATCTGACGTTATAGTTCAAGTTTGAATATAACTTGTAGATGATGAACGTGCATGACAGGCCTGTTGACAAATTCGATAACACGTGAACTTGTACTTCCAGCTTTTTAGTACTTTTTATATTGTATAACTTTTCATGCCAGTTTATAATTTTTTTATTTTCAGAAACAGATGTTGAACTGATATTGATGATTGTATTCATAGGTACCACAGTAATACTAGGTGAGGATTCTGAATATAACAATATACCTAAATTCAGCAAACTAATTTTTTTACAACCGTTGACATTGAGCATAATGCAAGATTTTATGTTTTTGCTATATTTTAGCTTTGGGTTTCTGTTAAAAATTATCCATGTTAAGCTTTGGGAAAATAGCGGGCCGTTCATATGTGACGAACAATATGACGTCACAACGAGGGCTGAGTGAAATCGAATCCTTTGATATTTAAATTTGATTCGGATAATTTTTTTTCTAATCGAACCGAATCGCCAATTCTATATAAATAACAACTATGCTATTTTTGCCATTACCAATTTTTACAATCTTCAAAATCAAGAAAGTCAATCAATCGATTTTAGTCGCATTTGAGGAAATCCGTTTGTATTTGTTAAAAATAAAATTCCACTTCATTTAGCAAGTTTTTGTTCCTATAGATGATTGAAGATTAATTCGAAATTTTGTGCCACAGACCGATTCGAATCATCGAATTAAATAACCCAGCCCCGATCATGACTGCCCCACAGAATGATTTTAGATACATCTAGCGTATTAACTATTTTATATGTTCGATTCACAATCGCGAACACTTTTATTGCCCTATAAACAGACGCCTGTACCATCTTATAGAAAGTATCTTAGAACGATCAAATCAGAAATTTTTTTTGTCAAGCATGCGACACAGATGAACCGCGTCTCATCAACGCGATCCATCAGTGAGGAAAGATGTTTCGACGAAACTTTTCCGAGTTGTTAATGTTTAATAAGACTTTTTACCGAAGAACTGTAGTCCCGTAGAGGCTAACGTATTTCCTACATGGCGATGAAAGAGAAACAAGATGGGTGATGGCTTTTACCATCGCCCACGGCAAATATCACTTACTGCACTTTATTATAGCGTCTCAGTTCTAATGTTTTTCGCATAAAATACAGTTTCTTTAACATCCTTTTGCAATGCTTCTTTGTCATACTAATCATTAGTTAATTTTAGGCGCTGCTTTTCGTCTTGCATATAGGAAATTTTGATAAATGAAGATTCTCCCATTTTCAACGCCTTTTTATTTCAGGATAATAAAAACCTTTTTTAGATTGATATTTAAAGCACTTTTTTTATTTTCAGCATGCGTTGTTGTGTTCTTTGCTTTGAAATTGAAAGACACGAAGAAAAAGTCGAAAGGTGCAAAAAATTCGTCTTCGGACACTGATAGACAGAAATATGCGAACGCTAGTTACGTTCCATAGTTCCACATATCCTATATATGTATATATGAAGATTTTCAATTCGTTTTTTCTCTATTTTTGTCATATTGTACTTGTGTTTTGATAGTTGGGTGTAACAGCTGATCAAGCGTCAAATGTGTGTAAATTGATCATAATAATCAGCAAAGTTTGAATTAATCGACTTCGATTGAATGTTGCGTAAGACTGATATTTGTTATAGAATAGGATTTCACTTTTATTCTGAGGGATAGGAAAGCCTAGAATACGCCCTAACCATATGGCAATCCACGTCTTCCCGCGCTGACACGAGTTCCAAATCGGAGGTGAAGATGTTGATTTAACATTTCTCTCATTTTTTTCTGTGTATGTACCTGTTTGATGGACGAAGCAGTGAGCAGCGCTTTCGTGAACCACCGTGCGCCGACGAGGCGTCCAGCAGACCTCATCCCTCGCTAATCTACGTAAAAAAGGTCACGGAGGCGTAGCTCGAAGCGTATCACCAACGCTTTACTCATTGAGCTAACTGGTATAACATTGGCCATACCCAATCGCAAATTATTTTATTTTGTCAGGTATGTGTCACAGTTGGATTGAGCGCGCTGCTGAGGCCAGTTCTAAATATCTACTGATGGATCGTGTCTTCGCGGATAGGGATTGGCAAAACCTAATCATTTAGAATTCGAATCTAATTTGAATAATTTTTTCGATTCGGATCGAATCCTAAATTTTATGTAAATATCATATATCCCATTTTCCCCGTTACAGCTCTTCTCCATTGTGAAAATCAAGAGGTATATGGTGTATTTTTACTTCACACTCCGTGTCTAAGAGCGATTTTCAAAGTTTAACTGCAAAATAAAATCGATTTTAGTCAAACTTGACCACAATCTATTGCATTTTGTTGTTAAAATAAAAATTCCAGATAATTCCAGATAAGTTTTTGTTCCTATGAACGATTCACGATTGCCAGTTTCATCCGATAGTTTCACGAAGAGGCAATAGGAATTGATTCGAAAGCCCATCCTCTCAAAAATTGAACATCACAATTACCTGATTATTTCGATTAAAAGTTGTGGGGTGAAGGTTATCGAAAAAATCTATAATTGGCTCATGCTTAGTAAGAAATATGCTGAAGGTTTTTTTTATTCGTCCACATAGGAATTCAGCATAGGAAATTTCATTTTGTCAAGCATGGACCACAGATGGAGAGCGCCTTGATGGCGTTATCCATCAGTGGCCCATATTTGACAAAACAATATTTTTCTGATTGTGTTACGCAATCCGACTTTAATCGCATACGGAGGAAAAACATAGATGCAAGAACAACAGGTGTGAGCAGAAGATTTTTTATCAAAATTTGCTCAAACAATAGCAAGGTTGCAAGAACGCTGCAAGCCGCCTTTTTTGTTTGAAGAATTGAAGCTTCATTGTTCAAATATCCAATATTTTACAACTGCTTATTTTTGCTGACTAGAAAATTCAATTCATCGAGAAAAATCTGGTGGAATTTCCTATAGTTGGCATCTAAAAATTCCGCTTCTATTCTATCTATTACATAGATTGCACAATTGAATTGCATTTGCAGGATGTAGGCAGAGCTGGGTGCGCTATGAGATTAGATAGGTATGCTGCGAAGTATGGACAGCGTTACAAAACGTTATGTGATGCTGGTTCAGATGATTTCTAAAAAAAATTGGTATGACTACCCACGTTTTCGATTGGCTCGATTGGAAATTTATCAAAATATGCGAATACAAAGGGGCGGCATTTTTAAGCTACTGAAATTTTCGAGTGTTAGGGTTTGAATACTCGTAATCCTGTCAAAAAGGTAGGTCCAAATTTGTTTGTTGAGGTAGAGTCACTGATGGATCGTGCCGCTATCATTTTACTATATTTTGATAAAGTTCTGTCTCAAGGTATAGATCGCAAATGCACTTCATCAACGAATTTTACCAGCAGTTGCTAGTACAGTAATTTCGAACTTTTGGCAGAAACGACATTGTGACGGTCGGTACGCGTACACGTCCCATGGAAGCCAGGGAATTATATTTAATCAAATTTGCTGTTGACTATTTTATAGAGTTAACAATGTTATTAATATATTATTTGTTTGAAGAAAATAATGAAAAAACCACTCGACCAAGGGTGTAATAGCTTGGGTAGGCTAAGCCGAAAAGGAAAGATCATATCTGTCCAACAACATGAACCCTGCCTTAAAAGTGGTCACTGGTACAGGGCCTTGATCAGGATGGTCTACTCCAAAATTTGTCTGTAAAAAAACTGAAATAGGTTAAAATAAATTTATCATATGGATAATAACGGATTGAATCCAGTATTAGCGAAGTTTTATAAAGCTCAGAAATATATCAGCTATTGCAAAGTTTATTTAAAAGTATTATTTTGCCGAGCATGTGCCGCACATTTCGGTGCGATTCATTTGTAGCACATGCTAGGCAATACTGACTCAAAAGGAGATCGGGTTTATTGGTCTGAATAGGAAGTATTTTCAACGTCTTATTAACGATCGAAACAATGGAATCTCACATGATCATTTTACTTCGTTAATTTCCTAAGGAAATTTTTTGTTTCGTCAGATATGACCCACAGCCATTCATCAGCGGTCTCAACTTTACAAAGTACAATTTTTTAAAGGGGTTAAAATACAAAAAAGAAAATACGAATACTAACCATGAACATATTCGAATTTGATACTTTGCAATTGCTAGGGACTTTCTTCAAGCGACTTAACAAGTATTCAGTCTATCAAATTTTTAATATAATATATAAAATCCACACACATCCGGTGTTTGTGAGGTATAGAACATTGAGTGTAGATAAGTTTTTTTACTCAGCAAGGCATATGTAGTTTTATTCTGTACTCTGTTGTCCGTTTATAACAGATGAATCGCGCTGGAGATAAATCGTTTAAGCTCGACAAAACATATTCATTCGACCGCCGGATTCTTAAAACAAAGATGATATTATGTGTATGATTCTGCGTCAGTGTAATATTATAGAGAAATAATAAAGAAAGAACATTTTGTCGCTCAAGATGAGCTCAATTCTTAGTTTTAAATATCAGTTTTGGGAAATTCGACTCTTTCGAGAGCAAAACAGGAAAAATCTGCAGTAGATGTAATTGCCAATGCTTTAAAGATGTTACTTCTACAGGTACATTTCCTGCAGCAAAACAATCCTTTCATTTTACCGATTTCAATTAATTTCATCTCATTTTGCAAGCTTTTGTATCTACGACCGATTCAGAAGTGGTTAGAATAGTTTGTGCTTGGAACCACTGAATTGAATTGCCCAGTCCTAGATAAAGAATATCGTTTTATTCCCTGCTTAAAAATACCTTTTGTTTAAAAAAAGACGAATCCTAATTCTACCTCCACAAGCATGTGATCCTGTATTTATTTTTTAATCTGTAAACAAGCTATGCACCGATTTCCCGTATATAAATATTAAACTTATTCAGTTAAACTAATTGAACTTATATTAGGTATATTTGCCGAACTACTCAATATGAAACTGAGAATTTGTTTGGCTGAGACTTCACTTACTGCGCTACTACTGTTTTTTTGTAATGTCCTATCAACTATGGGACAAGGTAAGAGTCAAATATATCCTAGAATTTGTTTCCCATCATTCGGCGAAGTAAAATCCAAACATGTTGATTTATCAAGCATGAGCAACAGATGGGCCGCACCTTCGAGAAGCGATTCATCAGTCACTCATGCTTGAAAAAAGTTCCATTATAAATTGATTGCTGATTGAGAGGATCCAGACAAAAAAGCTTCCCTATTAGCTATAATTAGGGACGCACTTAAACATGCAATTTTTTTTTTTTTTTTTTGAAATTGAAATTCTCTTTAAGCAAGTCTGGAACCTATGACTAGAAAACACCAACCAACGGCCACTTAAATGACAAAAGGCTGGTATAAATTATAAGACCAGCAATTGCACTCTAAACTCTAGTAAAACAATCCTGAGAGGACTGAGCCACTACAATATAATGAGCAATGAGCTACTTCAAATCTGTTATAGGTGATATTATGTAAGAGATAAAAGGGAAGGCCGGACACACCCTAACACCTATCGCCACAGCTTTCATTTTTCTCTATTAACCTGCCTGAACGTTTAGAGTGCAGTTGCTGGTACTAGCTCTTTGCTATCGAGTTGGTTGGCAAACTTTGGGAGCTGCATCTGGCATTGCTTAGAGTGAATTTCAAAAAAAAAAAAAAAAATTGGAAATTGAATACCGTTAAGTAAAAACGTAAATCTACTATTTGAAATTGGATCCTTTTCGAATCGGAATGAATCCCCAATTTTGTAAATCAAATTCCATTGAGCATGTTACTAAAGTTCTTTTTTTAAAAAAATCGCTTTAGGTAAGCCCCTCAGTCTAGGTGGAAACAACCTAAAAGCGCAAAGGGGGGGGGGGGGGGGGGGGGGGGGGGGGGGGGGGGGGGGGGGGGGGGGGACCATTTACCATCTTGAATTGTCGGTTGTTCCTTTTCTTCATTATTCTTATTTTTTTCACATTCAAAAAAATTGTTTTTCAGAAAAATCTTCATGCCAGAAGAAAGAAAATGAAGTAATAGAAGCATATTATGGATGGCCTGTTGATATATCATGTCTTAGTTTATCAGACAATTACTACTACTCAAAAAGTTATGAAGATATAGAAAGTTTTTTGGGACAAGTGGAAAGTGTATGTTAAAAAAAGAAATTTAGAAATGACACAACGACGATTTATATTTTGTAGGGGGAGCGAAGGGGAAGATTGAATTAGTGCTGACATGCTTTTGTTGAGTAAATAAAGTATCTGAAAATAAAGTATCTGACTGAAATAGAAAGTTTTGCTGTTGGAAATCGTGATGTCACACAATGTGCTGTAGCCGTAAAATTTAACGAAAATATTCTTACGAGTTGGATTTCGTGTAGGAATTGCCAATTTTTTTAAATAAAAATGAGCTTAAGGGATATAAAAAAATGTCCATGTTTGCTGTTCAAAGTTCAATATAAATCGCTTAATCGCTTCTGAATTTGGGTTCATCCTCAAGCTCATTCCTGCAGTTGAAATCTAACAGGTACGCCATTTTAATAGGTATGAATTGGTATTGACAATTCTGGGTAAAAACACTGAGTTTACCTAGCATACTAAGTTTACCGAGTTTATTTTGAGAGTACTTAAGTTATACGCTCTGTAGGCATGGGCATTAGAATGGTCTAACGCATTTTCTGCGTGTCGTAAGAAGTGACTAAAAAGAATCAAAGAAGTGGTATATTTTCTTATCAGCGCCCAGGGAAGATATTACTCACTTTACCATGGTGGTTCAGTTCCGTTGGGATGTTTTCTGTTTTCGAGTGCAATTGCTGAGCCATCTTTCAGTGGCTCATTGCCATTGAGGCTGTTATAAGTGACCGTTAGTTGGTTCCTTTTAGGTACGTACTACTTTTCGCGTTGTTCAGAGTGAATTTCAATGATGTTTACTTATATGAATTGCCTAGTTTAACTTTTTACTGCTTTCTGTTTGAAGTTTTATCTAGTAAATTTAGTGTGTGAAGTAGTTAAATTTACCTTTTTTCCAAAGTTAAAAAATCTAGGTATCTAGTATAAAAATGACTAAGTAAATCAATTTTTCAATATAAAAAAAAGCTTTTGAAAATGATCATTCGGTGATTTCATCCTTCAAATCTATTTGAAATGCATTAAATACAGCCCGGGAAAGACAACCCAGTTTACCCGGTTTTTAATCAAAGAAATACTTCGTTCGAAAAATAAATATAGATTATCTAGTAATACTTTACCTAATTTGGTGTAAAAATCGTTTTGTCTTGACTAATTTAAGAAAAACCATAATTGATATCACAGGTATGAATCCCCGACGGATCGCCCCAAAGCATCCATCTGTGGATAGATAGATTTATCCTTTCATTTAAAACTTATTCTAACTTATTTTAATGTGAGAAATTATTTTTTACAGTGCATTATTAAGGTTCTTCCACCAGGGAAAACCGTGCACAATGAATCGTATGTGTACAAAAGGACGAATGATATGCAAAATGATGCTTACTTCACCGAGGATATCACCGATGAAACGCCAACACTATATGAAGTGAAATACATGGTAATTTCGCTGTAAATTCTTAAGTTTTTTAATAAGTTGCTAATTAATACAATTTTATGCCCGAAACAACAAAAAGGCCCACGCTCACGTTTTTGCCTTCTCTGGCTGGGATATGAAAATTTCAAACTATCATGTATGCAAGAATATTTAATGTTGCAGGTTCAGCGCATTTATAGTAATAGGAGTTTGTGCAATAAAATCACATTCAAAATTTTTATTTTTTAAACATGAGCCACAAATGGTTAACTCATCGACTCATGTCTAACAAAACACGTTGAAGCAAAAATTTATTTGGCTGAGACATATATCCTTGTACACGTTTATCCAATGTGTGTACTGCCGCAAAGTTGAAACAAACCTTACCAAGGCGACCTAGGAATACGTATCAGGCCACTTACGTCCTGTGTTCGAATCTCGAACGGGATGAATATATGCAAGAGGACACGGTAGACTTAACCAATGGCTACGACTTCCCAGTCCCATGTTCATTCACAAGTAAAGTCTGTGAAGGATTTGGCTAAAACCTCATCCCCCTTGGAACTTGGAATTGGTATCTGCATGAGAGGTCGGATACGTTGGAAAATGCGGAATATTGGCTATCTATGTGGAATTAGTGATTCTCAAGAGTTAAAACAAACCGTGACACACGTACGTCAATGTGCAAGTTCCTGTAGGATTAAACAAACCCAAGCATTGAACAGTATCAATAAAGTTTTTAATTTCTTTTATCCATACTTCACAGATTGAAAAACATTGCTCTTATCATATTGTACAACTCGACAAAATGGAAGTGTCCGAATTTCCGTGTGAAGATTTCAAAACACAAGACATCCAAGTTCAAGCAGAGATGGGGTCGGATTATAACCTCGGATGTGGAGGTGGGATCGTAAAAATAGAATAAGTCATGACAAAAATAAAATTCAAATTCTATTCTGATTTGGAGATTTCGAATATAGAAAAATTATAAACTTCATATCATTTTCCTTGTTCTCAAAATAGCTTCAAATTCGTGTCGTCGATATCCACAAAGTCAGTTTTTGTAGAATTTTGTTTCACATCTTGCTTCCATTATTTTTCAATTATTCAAAAAAATTATTTTGAGTAAAAATATAAGATATTTATTATATATATATATATTACGTTGTATACTTTGTCACAAATTGCGATTTTGCTGTTAAATGAATAGTACTTAGCAAAACCGAATCATTTGAGGTTCAAATCTGGTTCGAATTTTTTTTTCCGAATCGGATCGAATTATAAATTCCATATAAAGAACAATTACCCCATTTTTACTATTACAACTTGTCTCCATCGTGAAAATCAATAAATTTATAGTTTATAGCGTATTTAGTGTATATTCAATTCAAACTCCATGTTTAAGAGCAACAGTTTTCATATTTTAGCGACAAATATAATCGATTTTGGTCAAACTTGACCAAAATCGAATTGCATTTTGTCGTTAAAAATGAAAATTTCAGTTAATTTAGCAAGTTTTTGTTCCTATGAACTATTTATGATTGATTCGAATGAATTGTGCTTCGAATCGATTCGAATCCCCGAATCGAACTCCCCAGTCCCATAGCACAGACGAACCGATTCAGTAAAAAATATTGATCCTTCCGAACCAATCATGCGATGGCCTGGTGGTTATCCTGTTGGCATCGCAGGTTGAAGTTCTGGGGTGCGAGTTCCGGCCAGTCCGACTCGTTTATTCATGTCCAATACTCAACCTAGGTGCAATAACTTCGTTAGGCTAAGCGGAACCGAATAGATCATACCTTTCCAACAACCCTAACCCTCTCCGTCTATGAATGACCGCTGATACAGGACCTTGGTTAGGGTGATCCACTCCAAGGTTGGCTATGAAAAAAGCCGACCATGAAGTTACTCCTCAAATCTTCGAAAATGGAGAAAAACCGCGATATCGTTCTTTGGCCTTTTTTATTCCAACTATGTACGTGAATTTTCCTGACGTAATTCTTCGTCTCTTCCCAATATCAAACATCATCTGCTCATTTTGACATTCTCTCTCTAATTTATAGAGATGCCATTATTTCTGGAACATTTGGATGATGCTCACGAACTTTCGTACAAGTGGAAATTTGAGTGTTCTAAAACAATGACGAATGACAATGACGATAGCAAAATGGTAATGCATTTTTATTGGACAGTTTTTGTGGGTTTTGACAAGCAATGGTTACAGGCCTCGGCGGCGCGATCCATCAGTCAGCGATGCTTGACAATAAAATGTCTGGTTGAATCTGTTCATCTTAACTCTTCGATACGCGATCTATCCATGACTCATACCTACAAAACAGGCATTGGCATTTTTTCTAAATAGAACAATTCATCCCGTTTCCTCTGGTATCTTATACAAAATATTAACTTCATTCTATAAAATACTGCACTTAATCCATATTTGACACTTCTTTTTTCATTTCAGTTGGATATTAAAGATTTTTCCTTTAAGAACGTGGGCACATATACATGCTTTGCCACCTACAAGGATCAAGATATATTTTTTTCAAGAGTGAATGTATGCATGAAATGTAAGTACAAATATTGAGCGCATTTACAAATATTGCATTTACAGCAAATGAATTGTGATTCCATATACCTTTTTTAGGACAGTGTGTGTTGAGAGAGAGAGTTTGCCAATACAAAATAAAATACTTTTCTTTGTAAAATATTTAATATTGTAAAAAGCAATTGGGAAGTAACGCATTTACGTTTCAAGATCCAAAATGACTTCGAGACTAAGCATATTATATGTGCATTATATATGTCCCGAAAACTATATGACTTGTTTTTCCAACCTTATATAGCCCTTTAAAAATAGGAATTGGAGTGTATAATCTTATTTATATAAAAGTTCGCGCCCCAAACAATGCCGAAAACAGCGCTTAAAATAAGCTAACTACCGACCAATCAAACGACAAAGAGATACTTACATATAAAATGCCAGCAACTGCACTCTAAGAGGAAAGAAGGACTAACTCACTGTGGTAAAGTGCAATGAGTGGCATCTGCCTTGGGCGATGATAAACCATCTGCCACCTCTTTGTTGCAATTCAGTCGCCACTTACGATACGCAGGAAATATGTTAGAACTATTCTAAAGCCCGCAATCTTGGTTACAACATAATTTCGAAATTACAAAATTTGAGAAATTTACAACAATAATTGACCATTGGTGGCAAATAATCATTCGGCATATGCAAAACCTCTACCAAATTCCTACAAATTTCTCATTATTTAGTCAGAAGTACAGCTGAGCATGGCATATCTGTCCATTGTCCAACAACCCAACTTGTGAAAATTGGACAAGATGCTGAAATAACCTGCAATGCTGATTTGGGAGTTGGAAAAGCAAACAGTATTCTAGTGCATTCTATGTGGATGAAGGTATATAATAGATTCAGGGTGCCAATTTCAGATTCATTTATTTTCGAATTGTGTCGGAATCATCCATCAGATGTGTATCCGAAGTGATTCGAAATTTGAATCTAAAAAGGGCATCCCTGATAATAGTTGAACTTTTTACCTAATTGTTCTTTTCAACGTGTGTAACATATGGATCGCGCCGACGAGATGCGATCTATTTGTAGCTCATGTTCGATAGAATCCTCTTCGTTTGGTGTCAAAAAAGTTAGTAGTAGTTTCAAAATTTACCATAGCAGTAGGGATGATAATGAATTATGATAATGGAGACAATAATAGTAATAGTAAAAATGGGATATTTGTTAGTCAACTATTCGATACGATTTGAATTCCAAATGATTCGGTTTTGCCCAGCGCTATATATCAGGCTTGTGGTTGTGCTCAGTCAATTCTATTTAAAGAATCCTGCGTAATCATGAGCATACATGTTTTACTGATTTTGATTTAAAATTTTACATTTTGTTGAAATTCAAAAATTCAAATTTAACATTATATCTTTCAGACTGACAGTCTGTCATCAGATTTATGTCAAAACAGGAATGAAGGCTTCCGGGGCAAATCTAAACGTGAATCGAAGTTCGACTGTTCTACGTGAGTATGAATTTTGAAAATAGTGTAGGTTCAATGAAATGGAAGTTTTATGCAATTTACAATGTTTTCGATTTCATCCAGTGCAGAACTAATTTAGGAACCGGTACGGTTAGCGGGCACAGTCCAAAGCACTGTGGTTTTCGGTGCTTCGCCAAGGGGTACATCGTTTCTATTGCTCTTTGAAGCTTTTCTAGTTTATCGATCCTGACTTGTGATGGCAACCTGGTAATTTTATAATATAGGCAAAGTATTACGTATAGGTAACATTCTAAACTAACTCTCACTCTCTAAACTAGGTTGTACCTAGATTAAAAACCAGGTGAACTAGTTAATTGTTGTTTGGCTGCAATAAGAAAATTTTTATTTAATTTCAAAGTTAACATCTTCAAACAGTCAATTTTGAAAGCATTTTTAAAATGAAAATATGCCTCACCTAGTTTTTTTATACCAAGTCAAGTACCAAGTTTTTTCAACCTAGTTGTAAAATAGGTAAATTTTCCGAGGTAATATATCAAACAAACAAAAAAAACTCGGTGAAAGTCAACCAGGTGAGTGATATATTCTTGAAACTAGGTGAAAAGTACTTTGAAAATAAACCCGATAAACTACATATACTAGGTAAACTAAGTACATTTCCTTAGAATTGACAATACTAATCTGGACCATATTTGCAGGGGTTCGCGCCCTCGTCATTCGTTAGGTTTTGGTAGCTATTGTCAGCTCCATCATGGCAGCGGGGCCGCGGCGTATTCTATCAACATTCTGTACTTAGTCGAATGGTCGACTTTGTAATATGTTTTTATACCCCTGTTAAAATTTCTATCAGAAACGCTGATTTTACTGCGTTCTTGTTACTGTGTTAAATAAAAATAATTATAATATTTATGATTGATAGTGAAGTCGTGGGCATTGGTGATATAGTATACAAAATCTTGGATATTGAATCTATCACATATTTAACCTATATCACTCAGTCAAGGTTCATCTTTAATTTTATTCTATGACATGTTTTTTTTAGAAAATCCAGTGCACATCACAGATGTTATAATTCAACCAACCCTCCTCCCGATTCACCTCCTCGTGACAAATATCAAGTCAAGCTAAAAATAAAGTATGAATAAGTATTAATATTATTTTTCCTGCTTAGGATTTTTTCTCGTAAATGTAAAAATCAGTTCAACAATATTGAGTTTCTATTTTGTTTAAAACAAGCCACTCTGTGACTTGTGTAATGCAAAAGGGTTCGTGTCAGTGTTTATGGAGTTATGGCGAAGTGATAAGCACGTTGGTGTCACAGCTTTACGACAATAGTTCGCCCTATAAGCGGTAGGCAGTATATGAGCCTTGCACTAAGTGATCCACTCAAGAGGTCATAAAAAATGACTTACCGACAGTGTGATCCACTCATAGTGTACGTTCAGACAAAAAGAAATCCCCTAAATATGGCGATTTTATTGTATATCACGATGAAACAGCCCAAAAATTATGTTGGAAACACTAAATAATTTAAAAAAAAAGAGATTTCAGGGCCTAAAATTGGCTATAGAGGTGAAATACTTATTGCGCGCCATTTGGAATTTTCCTCATGTAATATAATATAGGACAAATATGTACACACGGGTTTTCAAATCAACGTAAACCACAGATGGACCGCGCCTGATCGGCACGATCCATCACAGGCTCCTACTCTACTAAGAATATTTAACAATCTTATTTCTATGGAGTAGAAAGGTTTTTTTTTTAAAAAATCCCAACCATTGTAAATAGGAAATTTTTATTCAATAGAAACACAAGTACCTCGGATCTTGGAACGTATACAATGAACTTTCGATATGGAGCTTCTCAGTTTCACGTCCGTAATATCACATTGATTGGAGACAATACAAAAACGTATTCTGGAGTGGGCATTGCTGCAATCCTTGTTGTTTGCTTGTTGCTTGCGACTATAGCATTTTTGTTAATTTGTACTTGGAAGAAGAGGGATTTTTTGTGGTGTTGGAAAAAGTTTTGCGGTCAACATGAACCAGGTTTTTTTTTTGTTTTATACACTTCTCATCGGGGCCAAAATTTTACCAAAATCGTATGCATTTTGTCGCTGAAAATGAAGATTCAACTTCATTTAGCAAGTTTTTGTTCCTATGAAAGATTCACGATTGAATCGAACAATTTGTACTTCGGATCGATTCTGATTACCGAATTAAATTGCCCTGCTCTAATTGCAACGTTACCTAGCTGATAGTGAGTTAACGCGTGCTATAAAATTTAACATGCTACTAAAATTATTTTAACCGTTTATTAGATGTTTATCCATACACCACATACATGGCATATTACTACGACACTGACGAAGAAAAAATGACCGAAAAATCCAGGAACTCAACTGAAATGTTGGTGACCAATCTTGAAGAGTTTATTACAAAGCAAATGCATGGAACAATTTATAACGACCAAAAACAAGTCAATATGGATCAACGTAAGTTACTACAGTAAATTAACGATGAAGTTTTCAAAGAATTATGTAAATGAAATATTCTTTATTTATTCATTTTTCTGAGCTCTCGAGTCTCGAACAGTGTTGTTTTTCAAACTAACCCAATCGGAAAAATTTGCAAAGATGCATTTTGTTGAGTATGAATGACTGGAGAAGCGCGTCGATGAGACGTATCTGTTGCTCATGTTTTACAAAATAAATAATAGTGCCTGAAAGTATCAAATGTTGGAGAGAATGTCATAAAAATTCAGGGTCATATATTCTATTTTTTTCTTGAATGGTTGTGCACCGAGAACAGGCAAAATTATTCGCATTCTTTTGTGAGAAGTCGTCATAATGAGAAGAATAAAACACAATTGAAAAGCATTAAAAATAAATTGAGAGTCGAAGGCGAGTCTATTGTAACGAAGTTTTAAAATGAAATGAAAATACTCTTTCTAAAACTTGAAGGACATTTGAACCGCATCCCCTCACAAAATTGCGAGTCGAAGGTCCGCAAAAAAATTGTCTATTATAGTGAAATTTTAGAATGAAATAGAAATCCTCTTTCCAAAACTTGGATGGCATTTGACCTTCTCACGCGTTAAGATGCTTGAGGAAGTTATTCCCTGAAGTCACACTCTTAACGGAGGCTGTTAATAAGTGCCTCGTCCATAAACGACAATTTTTTTATGAGGCGGTAATTCATTTTGCCTAAAGTTTGGTGGTGGGATACCATTGTTCAACTGATTACCACGACCATATCTCGCTATTTTCATACATTTTATAATTTTAGGCAAAACTGACAAACTGCTGCAAGTTTTATCCGAATGTCATCGAATTGTGATATTATTATCACCCGAATTCATCAATGACCATTGGAGTCTACATACAACTCATCAGGTAACTTTAAGAGAGAATTTTTTATGCACGCTCGTATAAATGTTATGTTATGCTAATTTGCTAAAATTGTGAGAAAACCCATTTTGTTAGTACTGTACACATATGATTCGGGGACTCAAATCGATTCGAAGCAAAATTTTTTCAAACCAATCGTGTATTGTTCATAGGAACGAAAACTTGAACTAGAATTTTCATTTTTAACGACAAAATCAATCAATTTTAACCAAGTCTGACCGAAATCAATTATATTTTGACGTAAAATAAGAAAAAGTGTAAATCGAAAAAAAATAAACAAAGATTTCATGATTATCGCAATGGTGACAAGTTGTAATTTGTTATTTACTTGGAATTTATGCTTCGAAAAAATTATTCGATTATTCGAAATCAGATTCGAATTCTTACCCAGATCTACGCATGTCCCTCGCCATCCAGGCTTACGGGCTTTATCTGCGCCGGCTTATAGGAGCTGAAATTGATTTCCTGATTGGTATATAATTGTAGATTATTCGAAATTTAAAATTAGGTGTGCAAAACCCGCGTCTGTGCTCACGTGTTTTGGAATACGTACGTCTGTGTCAAAAATCGTATTCAACACTTTTGAATCACCAATCACGCTTCCCGCTAACTAGAACAACCAAAATATGTTTCAATGACCCATAAAAAGTAAGAACAGTTCTCTGCATGTATAGTCATTTTTGTCGTCTTGTTGCAGGCCCTCCATGAAGTCGTAAACACCGGTAAAAAGTTGATATTTATTGCATTTCCTGGTGCAATGAAAGCAATCGCTCTATCAGATATTCAGACGAGGAATACACTGCAATCAGCAATGAAGGTCAGTTCTGATGCAACATCGACATCAAAAGTTAAAACCAGTAATCTACCGGTTACCGGCTATTTCAGAGCATTTTTCAAATTTTCAAATACTATTTTTTTCCAAAAATATTAAAACTTAAAACAACGTTTGACCATTGCACAATTTTTTTATAGTTACAGTTTATTTATACTTATATATATATTTTCAAAAACAAATCTTCCATAACTTTTCCATTTCAGCGCAATACAACAGTCCAATGATGTGGGAAGATACCGTTTGCAAGTTCATTCAAACGAAGAGTAGAATATGCCTTACCCAAACTACGTCCAGAGGGTCCTGAATTTAATACTGTTTGATTAAATTTTTGCGTGAATAATTTTTATAGTAAAAGCTCTGCAGACTGTCACAAAATACATTAAATTTACTATTCATTTGCAGTAATCGCATCTTTTCAAAAAATTTTAAACCTGTTTGTTTATGTGACCGAATATAGGCCCATAAAAGTCAATTTTATAGTTTTATTTCATTATTCTTTCATTTATCAAGTGAATTTACTCCTAAATAACATTGATTTCACTGCATTTTTAGAAATAAAATTGAATGACGTAAATAGGACTGCAGGCAAAACCGAATCATTTGAAATTCGAATCTGATTCAATTAATTTTTTCGAATCGGATCGAAGCATAAATTCCACGAAAATAACAAATATCAATTTTCACCCTTACAACTTGTCTCTATGACAATAATCAAGACATTTATAGTTTATAGTGTATTTTAAATTCACACCTCAAGTTTAAGAGCAACAATTTTCATATTTTAACAACAAAATATAATAAATTTTTGTCAAACTTGACCAAAATCGATTCTATTCTAATCCATTTAAGAATTTTTTGTTCCTATGATGAACGATTCACGAATGTTCAAATTCATTGAGTTTTAACCACGAATCGAAGTGCCCGACCCTAGACGTAAAGTATTTTTCTTTTTGACATGTGCAACCGGTGGACTAAAGTCCATCAGTGACCTCTGTCAAACAAACTAAATATTTAAACTTGGGTTTAAAAATTTTGAAGTAAAGGAATAAATTTTCACCATTTTTATTTAAGTTTAGATACTGTAACAAATTTTCCTTCATTTTCAAAATTTGAATCATATATGAGGTTAATGCCAAGTAAGGGGTCGGGCAGGGCCTCCATCAACAACTCATATTTGAATTTTGGACCAAAGTTAATTACTGCCATAGGACGACGATTTTTTACGAATATTTGCAATGCTAACACAAAAACTATTACCCTGACGAAAATGAAAGTTTTGTTTATATACTCGTTTTCTTCATTTGCTGCCTTTAATTACAAATAAATGTTTCATTGAGATTTTCGTTTAGTCAAAACTACTGACAGAATCCTTCTCGTTACATGGGTTAACGTTGGCTAAAATGCGGAGATTTACAACACGTTTGGAGAAGCCACTGAATGCTTTTGTAAAACATATTTTTCTAATGGTTCCCTTTTTGTCTTTCGGATTCACTAATTCTATTTCACTATCCACACAAAATTTTATTCTCCGCGAAAAATATTTCGACTTCCGACCAACTTTCGGTAATATTCTCAATTCAAGGTCTCTTTTAATATCCAAATTATATAGTAGCACCATTTCATTTTTTGTTTTGTATGTTTTGTTAAATTTTTATTAATTTTCATTTCAATTCATTTAATTTTCAATTTTTGGATTAACGTTATGTTGTAAATAAATTGTATTTCAAAGTGGCAATATTCGACATGATTTGCTTTATCTTTCGATTATCTGCTCTAGTCCATTGATAAAACATTATATTAGATTCCCGAATGTTTTATCGTTATGCGTTCAAAATTTTGCAACTGCAGAAAACCTGTTTGACAATATTTTGCGTTGTGTGAACATTTTTAGCAAAACTATATGTCAAAAAAAACAAGTAAAATTGCAAAGTTGCACTAACAAATTTAACTTGAAGCCTCGATGAATCACTTCAACGTGTTATTCTCGAATACTAAGTAGAATAACAGATTATAAGAGCGAATGAAATGGAACAATAATATTAATTGAATAAAAACTATTGCAAGACGAAGTGGTCATAAATCTGTCCATATCAAGGCGTTCGTTGGCTTAATGGAAGAAATAACCTGAAGCCACCAAATTGACATTATCATATCAAATATGTAATAATTTGTAAGACTTTTTGTGGGATAACAAAGCTTATTTGTCATTTCAGAAATTCCCTCTAAATCAAGCGACAAATTCAGAGCTTTTTCATTCTTATTACTATAAGAATGTATAATGTGTGAACTTTCCACTACTGAGTGGTAACAGTAACCCATACTATTTGAAAGGTTGCGGATTATTTGACAATTCCGTGGATATCTCTAGTCTGCACGGTCACATGTCGGTCCGAAAAACGCAGTCAAAGCAAGTTTCCGTTTAAGTCTAAGAGTGTGTGATAACTGAAATGCATAGCAATGTTAATATTATGATAAAATACCAAATATTTATTGCAGTACGTTTCTATTTTTACAAACGTATTTGCACGCCTTCTCAGTCAGAAACGCTCCTGGCTGCCACAACTATTTTGTCGAGTTCATGCATCACTGATGGAACGAAAATTATTGTTTCTGAATTTAAACACAAAGAATAAGTATAAGAATAAGTATTTGCTTAACAAGATAGGGTCTAAAGAATCAATGTCGGTATATAATATTACCCGAGGCATGGAAAATCAGGAACCGTACTTCGTTGTTTTATTCAGTTCTCTATTTATTGTACATATTTACAGATAAGCTTTCTTCTGTAAATTTGAAAGAATGATCTGTCAATCTGTATGTCAATATAAAACTTTAGATTTACTTATATAATTAAATTATTGGCGTCATATGATTTTTTTATTGGAATTCACGCTAAACAAGGCCGGAAGCAGCTTCCAGAGGAAACTACTCAATAGGTGAGAACTACTAAAAGATGTAGTACAAGCAACTGCACTCTAAACAGAAAACATCCCAAACGGAACTGTACCATCATGGTAAAGTGCAGTAAGTGTTATCCGCCCTGGGCGATGGCAAAACCATCTACCACTTTTTTTTTAATTCAATTTCTTTATCCTATAATTCATTTTCTGTTATTTTAGAACAGAAATTAAAAATTCTTTTTTGTGCAATCTTATTTTTGTAACATCTAACGCGAACAACAAAAATACCCTGTGATAATACTTGTGTTAAAATATTCTATATATTTAAAAAAAAATTGATATCATCAGGAAGGACATAGTGACAAAAAAAAAATTGAAAATTGTCATTTCAGAATTTCCCTCTTAATCAGGCGACAAATTCGGGGGCTTTCCATTCTTATTACTATAAGAATGTATGATACGTCTTATTGAACTTTCCACTACTGAGTGGTAACAGGTAGATGTCCATACTATTTGAGAGGTTGCGGATTATTTGACAATTCCGTGGATACCTCTAGTCTGCACGGTCACATGTCGGTCCAAAAAACGCAGTCAAAACGAGTTGCCGTTTAAGTCTAAGAGTGTGTGATAATTGAAATGCATAGCAATGTTAATATTATGATAAAATAACAAATATTTATTGCAGTACGTTTCTATTTTTACAAAAGTATTTGCACGCCTTCTCAGTCAGAAACGCTCCTGGCTGCCACAACATGTTTTGCCGATTATATGCATCACTGATGGAACGAAAATTATTGTTTCTGAATTTAAACACAAAGAATAAGTATAAGAATAAGTATTTGCTTAACAAGATAGGGTTCTAAAGTATCGATATCGGTATAAAATATTACCCGAGGCATGGAAAATCAAGAACCGTACTACGTTTTTTCATTTAGCTCTCTATTTATTGTACATATTTACAGATAAGCTTTTTTCTGTAAATTTGAAAGAATGATCTGTCAATCTGTATGTCAATATAAAACTTCAGATTTACGTATATAATTAAATTGTTGGTGTCATATGATTCGAATTCAATTTCTTTATTCTTTAATTTATGTTATATTTATTATTTTCGAACAGAAATTAAAAAGTCTTTTTCTTCCGTAAATTCTATCGTAAAATACCCTGTGATAATAAAAAATTCTATAAATTTGAAAAAAATTGAAAATTGTTCTGGGTAGAGGCGTCACGTAGTGTTACTATGAGAAGAGAAACTTCGTGCACACAAACCTTTCACCTTTCATGTTACAATCTGATCAGAAATTTTATTTTGTCAAGCATAAACCACTGGTAAACCGCGTCTCAGAGACGCGATTCAACAGTGACTCATACTTGGCAAAACGTGGTGAACGTCGAAATCGTCAATCAACACAAACATGCGGCCATAAACCGGTTGCCATCGTGCAATGAATCGCGATTCCAATGGGAAGTAATTTGTAATTTAAGTTGTTTAAATATTGTCGATGGATGTGAAATCTTTGGGACATACTTTCCAAGCATAAAAAGAAGATAAATCGTGATAAACAATATACTTCACACTTGATTTGACATATTGGTTCTATAATATTCATGGTTGTTGGTTACCGACACGATGTGCTTAGTTCTGAAAGTGATGTTTATGAATTTAATCAGAAGGCTTGACGGTGGTAGGAACTATTTATACGCAGTAAGTTTTATAGGTGATATACAATACATACTATATGAGATTTGAAAGAATTGTTATTCCAGCGTGTGCAAAATAAAAAAGAATGACTGAAATATCAGCAAAAAACGAGCGCTCTCAAGTCGAGTCAATCTTGGAATTGGAAATAGTTGTAAAGTATGTTGTCTTAGTGGGTAAAACGGTAGTAAATGAAATAGCGAAAACAGAGAGAAAATGGCTGATCGCTCGTGGTTAAACATGTTGGAATCCTAGGTTGAAAATCTCGGATTCGTGTCCCGTCTTATAAATCCATGCACACAATTCAACCCAGGGTGTAATAACGGTTAGACGAGCCGAACAGGAAAAAATCATATCTTTCCAGCAATTCTAACCTTGTGCGTCTATAAGCCCTCGCCAGGGTGATCCGCTCCGAGAATTGTATATTTAAAGGTATATTGAAGACTGTTCTCCTTGATTCGCAGAAAATTGATTCCAATTAGTTTAGTAATAGCCCATTGAAACAAAAAGTCACAGTAAATCAGACGTATCGAATCATTAATTTCATGCAAATAACGAATATCCCATTTTTACAATTATAACTTGTTTCCATATGGAAAATCAAGAATTTTAAATTTTATAGTGTATTTTCTATTCACACTCCATATATAAGAGCAACTATTCTCGTATTGTAACGATAAAAAACTATCGGTTTGGTCGAAAATGACCAAAATCGACTGCATTTTATCGTTGAAAAATGATAATATTATTTCATTTAGCCAATTTTTGTCAAGTATGGGTCGTTGATGAATCGGGCCGAGCAGGCGCAATCCATCTACAACCCATGCTTAACAAAATGAATTTTCAGACTGGAATTTCTGATAGAATAACTTGGCTATGGTAACTTTTTACACATAGTATTTATATAAATTATGACACAGCGAGTAGTATTTTTGCCTACGCCGACTGAATCATAGTCTTATGCCGGAACACCACCATTATTGATATCCTTAGATGGATTTAGTGACTTATTCATTTGCTATTCTTTCATTTGAATATTACAAACGTCACGCACCTTGATAATATTAACCCTTTGTCATATATTTGGGACTTGTAAATTCAAAAAAAACTATCTCAAAAAATGCGCAGGTTCAAGATATTTGAAAATTTTAACATCGATCAAAGGGTTGGTAAAAACACAAGTTAGGGGGGCTCGTGACGTCTACACACAGAAAAATGTCAACCTTTGTAGAAAACGTCAATCCATTCACATATTTGTTAATGACAGACCGGTACAGAGATTTAACTTTTGTTTCTAAAAAGAGTAAAAATATATCCAATAGTTTTGAACGATTCTTCAGGTGCTTAGAAATATTGTTTATTTCGACACACAGCGCATCTATTTTATTTTACAAATTCTTGAGGCATATATAGTCTTTATTCATTTATTTTTCATTGTGAAACTTAATGAAAAGATGTTGATTTTGTCAAATTAAAATATCGTAATGAAACGTCTGTTTTCAAACTGTTTTCGTGAGCAGTGCACCTTGTAGATAAAGGGTTAATGTTGCTTACGCTGGTTTCTTGTGATTTGACTAATTGTCAGGAACCTTAGCTTGAGGCGAATTTAAAATTTTAAGCTGTAGAATAGAATATTATTTTTATTGCGTGGTACTGTTTCTTGAGATTTTATGAGTTAGAAAAAGCCTAACAATTTTATCAAGCGTGGCCAAAGATAAATCACGCTTCTAGAAGTTTGTTAAGAAAAATAGAAAATGCGTCATCATATCAAGGAATTAAGATTGTGAGATGAAGTCGAATTATTTAACATTAACTTTCAGCTTATGTGAATTTGAATGATATCGTATTCATAATTTTTTTGTGATTTGAAGCTGTAGAAATTACTTTTTTACATTTTTTGTCAAAATTGTGCTTTTAGTCGAACTTTTAAGATTGAAATCGTTAATGTTGTTTGAATTTTAGTCAACACATTTGTTTTTATCGTAGATAGAAGAGTAGATGTACCGGACAAACTAGGCATGTATAAAATTGTACCACTAAACATTTCAAAAAAGCCTGGGCAAAAAAATCATTGAGAATTCAGATGTGATTCGATTTTTTTCGAATCGAATCGATCATCATAAATTTAGATGGATAATTTATTCCCGATATTAATTTTAGGAAATCTATAATCGAATTCACTAATATTTGTCTAAACAAATTACTAGAGACAATTTGCCATTATTTCACACATGATCTTTCACGACACAAATGATTCCGTCCGAAATTTTATTGTGAAAATCCACGTTATTTCACAAGTTTCTATTACCATAGACGATTCACGACTGATTCTAAAAATGTCCTTCGAATCGATTCGAATCACCGGGATCGAAATGCCCAGCTTTAACCGCGAATAATCAAATAGAATAGACTAAATTGTTCAACGCTATAGACGAAGCATCAGACACAGAATACCTGAGCTACTAAGTTTTGTAAAACGCTCATAGACTTAATTCAGTGAGTAAGTTTTTAGAATTTGTATGCAGCAGTTTTAACAAAATACCAATAGCATATTTAGGAGAGGTTGACGACTGCTCAATGATTTTTCAGGTGCATAAAAATATTGTTTTTTTTTTTGACACACCACGCATCTATTTTATTTTCCAACCAGTTGTGGCTTATCAAGTTTTATCTATTTTATTTTTATTTTGATTATTTAGCATAAAATATATGTTTGCTGCTGTTATCAAAAATTATAAATAAATGTTGCCATTTTTTGAATTTCCCCCCACACCTTTTGAAATTTCTAGTGCTACAGCTCATTGCTTGGGTGGTACCTTGCTCCCGATGTATCCCAATCCAAAATTGTACGAAAAACATATTTCTACCGCAATGTTTATTGAAAATTTATCATTGTTTTACTGTTAATTGCGAAACATAAAGTATATATACAACTTGGACGCCTGCGCTAAAAAAATCGAAAAATTTCTGAAGCATGATTTTCCCTATATGTTCGTATCGACAATAGCAAAAATTTAGTGTCAGCATGCTACTTCTCATTATTACTTCAAAGTTATTCAAACTAAAATGATTTATCACCACATATATATATAAGTGTGTGTGTCTAACGTATCGATACCGTTTTCTCGCATCGCTGCATATTTTTCCGCTTTCAAATCATTTACATCCTGCCCGGCCAACAAAATTTTTGTCAGCAATTTTGCGGTAATCCCCAAAATACATGCTCTCATTTGCCGCTTATGGTGTTCCAATCAAACATTACATATTATTATTTTAAGTACGAGTATCGAATATAAATGAGTAATATAATTTGGTGGTTCGAATCGGTTGGGATCGATCAATGAGACAAAAAATACAATGCGACAAAATTACAGTAAATTTACTGTTTATTTACAGTAATTATAGATTTCAAAAATTCGAAATCCCTTTTTCTATTAGATTCTATTAGATTTTTGGTTCTATTAGATTTAGAAGCCCCGCCGACCCAGTCAGAAAATGTCTGACATAATATGTTTGGTTAAGTATGGGTCACAGATGTGACGCACAAAATTTTCTGATTAGTTGAACTAGTGTTGACAAATCTGGATAAATCTACCCAGTATACTAAGTTTACCGAGTTTCTTTTTTCAAAACGCAAGTACAAGAATAAATAACCTACCTATTTTGATATTAAGCTAAATTTACTAGGTGAAATAGGTATCTTTGCCTGTTTTATAACGAGGTACTTGGTTGAAATAACTAGGAACCTAGTATAGAAACTAGATAAATCGATTAAAACACCTTAAATGACTTCGGGATGCTTATCTACGAACCCGACGATATAGCGCATTTGCGCCAGAACGGAGAATAAAATCCCCATGTTTTTTTGCTTGCTGTAACAAAAATGCAGCGAAATCACAAGTCTTCGACAGTAATTTTACTTTGGAATATTTAAATAGAACTACAAAATACACTCTTCCATCCCGATTGGATGGGTCACGCCGTTGGGCAGCAAAACTGCAATTTTTCGACAGTAATTTTACCAGGTGATGTTGAAATTAACCTACAGTATTGACGTTTTGGCCAATTATGGGCTGTGGATGGAACGCGCCGCGAAGTTGCGTCCATCAACAGGCCATACTTGGCCCTATTTGTACTATTAACAAGGCGTTTTGGAATTTTGGAAATAAGCAATTGCTGGAAATTAGCAGCAATTTTACTGGTCATTTGTCACAGTGTGGCGGTGCAATTAGTCACTGAGTGAAGTTTAACAAAAACGTGTGCGCACAAAAAAAAATTTCTTCTTGTAAGTGTTATTCACGTATATTTCAGTAAAAAATATGATATAAACTTTTAATGTAAGAAAATATAATAGCTTTAAAACATGAGTTACTCTTGCTTCCTACATGGCCCCTCGGACCAAATGTACAGATCCCGATAAACACCAAGCAGATGCGGTTAAGTTCTTCGAAATTATAGATGACAATACGACACACACATCATTCGTAAACGTGACGTGTATTAAATATACAGATCACTATAAAAATACCACGTGTTACACCGTAATCGATATTATATATCAAGATACAATATAGATATCTTTCGAAAACGAAACGTGAATGTACGTATGCATGGCTGTACACTACAATCTACATTAATGAGAAATTATTAAAAAAAATAAGACTTGTATCGATATTTCATTAATTTCTTGTTTTCGGTTTTAAAATGGCATATTATTCTATTTTTAAATTTTTCTGCTACTTCCCGCCAAAATTGATCTTATGAAATAAAAATCATTACGTAACCAATAACTTTGCATTAAGCGTGGACCATAGATAAAACTTTACTGACAAAAAGCATCAAATTCACAGTCGAAATATGTTGCGTTATTTTTTTAAATGTTGGCTAATAATGACAATAAGGCACGATCCATCTGTGATTCATGCTTGACAAAATAAACTTTCTGCTGTGAATGAATCGACAATTTTTCAACTTTGAATAAAAAGCTCTTTTCCGTTTACCATGCAAGTTATGGTGTTGCTGACTTGTACTTTCGAAACTTAATACCGGAACATTGATTCTGTCAAATTATATATATCGGACTTTAGAAATCCATCAAAGACAAATTCAAATAATTCTTCTCATATGTGCATGTTTATGCTTTGGCCCTGTATGAATACTGACGATATTGACCTGCTATTAGTTTCTCCCTCGACTGACGTCATCGAAATCGTGTTTTTACTATTTCAAACCAATGTTAATTGAAATATCCCGATCAGAAAAAAAAGAAAAAGCATTTTTGGTATGTATGTGGCACTGGTGGATCATATCTACAAGACGCGGAGCATCTGTGGCGCATGCATGACAGAAGACAAATGTGTAATTTGGATACAAAGTTTATGTTGTGCTTGTATATTATGTACAACATGTGTTAGAATATATCGCCAATGTCAGTGTGTAGTAAGGCTGTATTTTCAGTTCAAGTTTCCTAAAGCCAGTAAGAAAAATGTTGTTTACTACTTAGTCTAGTACGACTGGCCTGGGCGTCGGCCTCCGGTGACATATGACTGACGAACTAAAAATTCGGAAGGCGATCTATAGTCTTAGACTATCCACATCGGCGCTTCGAACCAGTTAGAAAAAATATCAGTACCGATATTCTCTTTAATCGCAAGATTTCGATTCCAGTAACCGCTCATACAGAATTCTATTTTGTCAAGCATGAGCGATCTATCAGTGGCAAAATATATGTTTCAATAAATTTTATAATTAGTAAAAAAAAGCTCTTTTACAAAGAATTTACAAATACAAACGAACAATGGATTGAACGTGTACGAAATAAGGCCATTTATTATCAATTTAAATGACTGGGTCAGACATCGCTTTCTGTGTGTTCTAAGAATGAAGCTCAGTTCTAAAGCTTTATTCTTATAAACGGGTGTCCGGTTAGGTTAATCGGTAAAGCGTTGGGAATATACTTTGAGCTACGTATCCTGATCGTCCTGACAAAGGTTGAAATTCTGTGAGAGGTGATTATATGCAAAAGGTCTGCTAGACGCCTCGCCGACGCACGGTGGTTCCCGTAGACGCTGTTTACGGTTCCCTCCACCGACCAGGTCCATGCGCAAGAGAAATGAGACAATTGCCAAGCCAAAAGTTTCACCCCGACACGAAACTGATGTCAGCACGAGAGGTCGGGGTTTGCCATGCGATTAAGCCGTATTCTCGACTTACCTCTCCCGCAGAATAAAATGAAATCCTATCCTATATACTAAAAAATATTCTGATCGAGGTGCAGTTGTGTGTGTTCAATTCTACGTGTGATTGGTAAATATTTTTGGAAATTGTGTTTTAGTAGTACAGAATTTTTCAGGCGTTTCTATTTTATTTATAAAAGAAAAAACTCTTTGAAAATTTAGTTGAAATGTACCCGTTGTACCAGCAATAACAAAACAACAAAATGATCAATATGACTTAATCACGATACGACTAGCTTGTCGTTTACATTTCTACAAAACAGACCGACGGGACATGATGGCTGATCTTACAAACCTACTATATATTTCTAATCTTAAAATTTACACTTTACATTCCACATAATTTATACAGTTAATTGCTCATTTTTTATACATTTATAGAGTTACTATATATATATAGAAACTCTATTACTGTATAAAAAATTGAGTAATTATCTATATAAATTATTTTAGACAAAAAAAAAAAATCCGAGGGAAAATGCAAATTTTAAAATCAGCTCAGTCAGTGATATACAACAGAGCTTTTTTAATTTGATAGAGGATAGTAAGAATTTTCCCCAATGGTTCTATTTTAAGTTATTAGATAACGTCACGCTACAAAATATGCAGACAAGTCTAGAGTTGTAATGTAATTCTGAAATGTAGACACGCTATCCCAGTCTGTATACAAGTGTCCAAAAAGGCTTTGTTAAGTTTGAGTCACTGACGGCGCAATCCATCTGTGACTTAGGCTTGATAAAAATAACATTTTCGATTCACATATACCACCCATGAACATTTGCGGATCGCTCTGACCGAAACCATTCTAAAAATATTATTTTGTCAAGCAGTATCCGACCGCCGACCCGAACTTGACAAAATATATATGTCGATGACTTTTGATTTGGTAAATTGAAAAAGTGGAGATACACTTGAACGGATAGACGCTTTACGGGGTTTAGTCACCAGAATATGATACGAAATATTTTTGGTAAATTCACCACAGAGTTCTAGAATTCCTTCGTCCCGCGGATCGGTGGCTCAGTGGGTTGAGCGCGAGCGTATTGTCCAATAGGTCGATTGTCCGATGCTAGTCGATGCTTAATCAGTATTGCGCTGAATAGGTGATAAATAACCTAATTCTAAAAATATATATGAGTGGGTGCATTTTCAAGTATAGGTAAGGCCCGTCTATCTGAGGTGCATGTTTGACATGACAAAATAAATATATTACTAAAAAAATCTTCTTGTTCGTATTTCATTTCCGTTAAAGGTATTCGCGCTGAAAATTTGGTGTCAAATTGCAATTAAATTAAATTCTATCAGAGATCGATATTTAAAGCATTTGAATTATTGGTATGTTGATACATTTTAGTCCATTATGAAGCAAGCGTATTCATTATATACCATGATTTCGTCGCACAATATATCAATTTGGTATACATTCTTTAGAACTAATATGTATATTCCAAAAGGAAGAACTATGCATAAGAAGAATAAAAAATTCTGTTTTCGATTTAAGCTACTTAAAACCTATTTTCTTAATATAAATATAACCAGTTATATACTATACATATTTAAGGAATAGAAAGGTTTTGAATAATTTTAAGCTATTGTGACGCGTTCCGTGACGTCACCAATTGTGTTTCTTTTTCCTATTTGAAATTATTGTTTTGTCACGAATCAATCACTGATATGACTTATGTGATCAACAGAACTTTATGCTGAATATAAGATAAATTGGTACACTCTTCCCTAACTAAGCTTGATTTTTCAATTCATATGCAGCAATATATCTCGTTGGAAAAACAATGAAATCGACGTCACAATAACTTAAAAACGCTGATGATGAAGACGTTTTCCCCAATGATGAAAAATAAGACAATAATGTATGTGAAAGTATCATATTTCATATTATTCCCTCACATCATACATATGTTATTCAATTCATAACTTTTCCATGACTCAAACAATAATATATCAGATAACCAATTAATTTTTCTAATAAATGCGCATTGAATGACGTTACAAAGGAATGTATGACGTCACTGCGTGGATGTTTTTTCCTTCACTTAATTCATGATTTGAATAAGTTGGCTTATATCCTATATGCAAATCTTCCCATATATGTGTTCTATCAATGTGAAAATTTAATACATTCAAATAAACTGTTGACAGAGTAATAATAAAGCACATCCCGAACTGAAATTTTAATCTAAATATGTTTCTTATTGAGATCACTGGTCAGTGGGAAAATATTTTTCAGAAAAGTAAGGGCTTACAAATCATGGATTTATTATTTCTATAAATATATTTAATTTACAATCCCTAATATTGTTTATTTTTCTCTTATTTATTCAATATATCGCGGCCAAATTTTGAGACTTGACTTTAATTTTTTTTATTTTATATATGTTCTCATTTATCTAAGACAAGTAAAAATATTGTTTCGTTGGACCTAGTTTCAAATGGGACGCATTTTTATATCGCCGCCTTTGGTAATTATCAATATTCTTCATATTTCAATCATCATTCTACAGCCAATCCTTTGAGATTTGATTCATAAGTTTAAAAATCCTCATATTTGTCTCCATTTAAGTCACACAAAGTCACATAAAGGAACCAGGTTACACAACATATGCTTGATCAACCTTTTTCTGTGTGGGATTTTTGTCGTAACTTCCTTTGCACAATGTACCCCATCTCGCCATACTAAGGATATCTTCAAAAAACTCAAAGCTTTTGATACACATTTTGAACAAGATTCGATTTTGAATTCTTGCACAATTATTCCGACTCGGTAAACCAAATTATCTAATTTTCGGATAATATTATAATATTCAGCTGCACGGATGAGACGGAAATTATGATTTGAAAGTATCCGATGTACTTAGCACACCTCGATTCGCTTCATTAAACAGGCAAACAAGTAATAAAAATGTCAAGTACCCGCGTGGATGGGGTATCGCCTGCTATCGACGGGCAAAACTGTTAGCGTTAGCTAACTAGAATTTGTAGCTTATAGCTGTTAGCCAATTCTGACGATATGGCACAGAAAAAAGCAGTTGAGTAACAGGTGGTTACGAAAGACCAATCTTGGCATTGTTATTTTGGACTGACTCAGTCGCAAAAACGTGGAGACTGCAACGGAGCATCGTGAAAAGTTTGAGAATTACAACTGACAAAGTACACCGCGTTTGGACAATTTACTTTTGACCTTAGCATAGTAAGTCATCTAATATTGTGAGCACTCGGTTACCTATGATTGAAATTTATACAACAATAAAATAAGGCAAAAAGGAGATATTTTCGGTTGAAAGTTGAATATTTTGTTAGAATATAATTCCATGCTTGTTATCCGTTTTCACAGTGTGTTTAAGACGCAATTAACGTATATATTGACTAGTAGTGCATAATTCCCGAGGCTTCAAACAATACTTCGCTAACTTTATTCATGACAAAGTTTTCGCGCCCCCAGTATGTTTGCGACGCCTTAATCTGCGAAACAATAATACAAAAGGTAAGAAGTATTCGGATTCAAATTGGCATTGTTAAAATTTTGTTTGCTGAAATATAGAAAAAAAATATGTTGTTTACATAACAAAAGTTTTACATATCTGGGGGAAAATCCTATTATTTCGGTAATTATTTCTTAGATACTCTCGGCCGGCCGTATGTATTTCTCTTTGACCAGAATCACCCAAAATTTTGCACCGGGAGGTATTCGACGAAAAACAAGGATTGGGAAACACGAATGCACTAATCAATTGATATAAAAACCTTTGGGCTTTTGACAGCAGTATTCTTGAGTGTTTTATTAAGATAATCAGAAAGCATGCATTACAGGAAATAACGTAGTTTACTTCAAAATTTTTCAGACTCGAATTGAAAAAAACTCTTTCTAGGTTAAATTTTATTTTATAGCATAAGAGTATGATTGAAATAGTAGTTGCGGTTAATATTCGAATGCCTCTTTCAAATTTGGAACTTGAATCGAACCGAACACAAAAATAGTTCTATGTAATTTGGCAAAAGCTTTCGCAATAAAATCAGCGTGATTCATCAGTGACTCGAGCTTAACGAAATATTTCTTAATTGCTCTGATCTTTCCACTGGCGTTGAGAATAAATTTAGGTCAGATTTAAAAGTAGTCATTTGGAAATAAATGTTTGGAATCGCTATTCAATTTGAATATAAATGCACGTGCATTTAAATGCATAAAAGCACGCCAAGCTGGTCATACTCGTCTCGATCGCTAGGCTTCGACAACCTCAGCGTCCGTATAAATCAGGAATCTTTTGTCCAAATAAGTCTTGTAAAGTATGAGTTACTGATGGACATCGCTAATAAGGCACGGTCCGTGAGTGGCTCATGCTTGATAAAATAAAAATTCTGATAAGGGTGGTACGTCAATAAGGGGGCTATGGATGCTGGTATCTAATACTGCTAAGAATGAGCCGTGTAACAACAAATTCTCAGGCTTTGGCAACAAAATTTCGGGTCTTTAGTATATATATAAATCGAGCAAAATGTTCATAAAAATGAACATGTTTAAAGGAAAGCATGCCTTAAATTAATGACTATCATGACTTCGGTGCAGTTTATCTTCTACCCTGACTCGGCACTAGTATGTTCTTCCGTGCATACCTGTACGTCGTACAGTTGCGTAAAGGTACACAAGCAACGTCACGGGAGGAGGAAATATCCGGAAGACGGTGAAGACGTGCGTACATAAGACCCTAAAACAATGCAAAAAATAGACACGTCACGCCACGGTAGCCCCGAAGTAGACTGACTCCGTTTAATATCAGTCTTAGTTGAGCTTGTAATATAGATTAACCACGTTTATTAAGCTATATATTTTATGCTAGGTAAACACGTTCACGGTTTAATGATAAAGCATGTAATATGTAGAGTTGGGAGAATAGATATTTAAGAAAATATTTTATTATCTATTATATTAATATTTTCAAATTATGTGTTGTCAAATATAGGTTATTGATGGATTGCGCCGGTGAAGTGCAGTCTATCTGTGGCACATTCTTAATATAATTAACTATGAGTTGAGGGTTTTCGAATATTTTGTTAACACCTATGAATCGTGCGGAAAATCATTTTCTAGCTCATTTATATAGGTCCCGGTTTGTTTTTTTCTGGCAGAATCACTTGAACGAATGTGAAATTGCACGATTCTCAACAATATGATTGAAACTATCAAAACAACATTTTTTCAAGGGGAAAGCAAAAACAATTTTTCACTTTGTATCAAATCTTTTGACGAAAATTGCTGCCATATCCACTAAAATATGTAGAGAAGACTTTACATTTTTTTTAAATAGATCCAAGCTCTTTTGGGCGTAAGCTTACTAGCATAACATGAGACATGACCCATATGTGGGAGACGAAGGCGTCCATGTACTTATCTACTTCAAAATAAAGAATTATATAATATATTTCAGTGCTATATAGAGAACAGAAAATAATTATTACGGTGGTGCAACTCGAAAAAATATACCAATAATAACACTTATGCTAATTATTAAGTGGTGGGCATATTATTAATATAGATACGCACATTGATTGTTTCACATAACCATTTTATTATCACTAGCTATGTTACCAGTCGATATTGATATGTTTCAATTTCTCGGGGGGAATCTCAAAAGATGAATATCGAACACCTGCATTGCGAGATTGTAAAATATACTTGAGGGAATTTTTCGTAAATCTTGTGAGAGAGGCAGGTTTAGCTATGTGCGCGTTGATTAACATGTCGTAACTAGTAAGGAAGGTAAGTTTTGAAATTTGGATACGGTTCCAATCACTATCAGTTCGGATCGATCCCAAGCATTTCGAAAAATCTTAAGTCGAGTCGTTAGGGAGTCTTTTATACAGTTCTGCTGTGTTCGTCCTTGAAAGCAACCATTTTGATATTATTTGGCCTTGTGGTTATTTTTCATGTTACATTTTTGTCGATTTTGTTGTGTCCTGTTGTGAATCTAATTTAAATAGTTTAGTCGAGTGTTTTCCCTAGAAAGTGCTTTTGTATACTCATTTATTATCTGTATCTGCATTTCGCATAAATCAATCTGTCTAATGTGACGTCAAATGTATGATAAGGCACCTTTTGGTTTGTTCAATTTTTGAGCCGAAATAGAATAATTTTTCGTTACAGATTGTTTGATGCGTTAAATCTTCAAATTAATTAATGCTCTTCCAGACTATCAGAGAACCAATGTCTAATTTATCAGAAATGGTGGTTTTGTAGTTTCACGTTCTGTAGTACTCTTTATTAAACTGTTTTATGACTAACATAGCGAATTCAATTCCATCAACGGCTTTTAGATTACTCTTCGTCTTTTTATTTTTCAACAATCACGAGCCACTGATGGATCGGTCAACTTTAAGTACGATAGAAAAGCAAAGGGGCCATTTTTCGGATGTCTAAAATTTTATGTTGTTTGCTTTGTTATAATTAGAAGATTTCAAAGTCGTTTTATAACTGATCACAATCAACAAAGACAACGTAACAGGTCATTGCAAAAGATCTTCGAATATTTCATTTTGGCAAAATTTTTTTTGCTGGTTCGCTTTTATCGGGGGTATTAGTAGCACCGTAACTGATATTCTTATCAGCCAATATAAATTTACATATTATAATTGGGTTTTGAACAAATTTGATAACGGTACGGATAAATATGAATATAATTAGATCACAAGATTAAATAAGGTTCAACGTCCGTCCGAATAACGCGTTTTTCCAAGAACAACGTCGATACTATTTGTATTTGAACTTGCTAACGATTTTCACCTGTTTCTCTTATAATTCCAAGTTGTTCATAGTATGGATATTTGATTTAATGTTTTCAGGGATGGTGATAAAAGATACCAATGCAGCGTGAACTTATTACTATTTCACTTCACACATCTTAGTTAGAATGATTTAGTGAAGGCGTCTTTTGTTAAGTATGAGTCACTGATGGAGTCACCTTTTTATTTGTTAGTTTTTAGGCATTGTTTTCAGCTTTGCTCGGAGCGAACTTTTACTAAAGAAGAAATAGGGACATATCCAGGCAGCAAATACTGAGTTGAGAATTAATATAAAAAAATTCAGTTGGCTGCAGGACATTTGTTAATATTTATACATGCGTCTCAAGTTCCGAGTCTTTTTTGGCATTTATGTCTAGGTATTTGCTTGGTGTTCCAGCTACGTAGAATGTACTTTGCTGAAGCGAGGAACCATACCGTTGATCGTCTGCGTTAGTATGCACTAGCGAGTTCATGTTATTTTTTGTGATCAGTTTCGTCGAAAATGGAGATTGTGCCCCTAGGCATGCGCTGATGCAGCGATATTGGAAGATTACATTTATAGGCCAATGTTATGTTTATGTTAGATATATCGGCATTTTAGATTAGGCGAAGCTCAAAGTTGGTTCGCTTATTAATGAGTTTGTTCTGGGATAACCATGGTCATGGCTTGCACAGTGTTTTTGTCAAAAGGATGATTTTTGAAGCATTAAGGAAAATTTTGTGAAATTAGTCAATCATCTAAGCATCATATTTGATTTCAAACGAAACTAATGTTGGGAAGATATCATTTTTAGTTTTAGAAGATGTTATTAGTTGAAATGCGATAGAGTTCCACCGAGTACTGTTATAGATTGTGTAACGAGACTTTTTTGGCCTTCATTTCGTAATATATTACACCGCACCAATATTGCAAATGGTATAGTTTAGATTTTCTTTATTCAATTACAGGATAGGCAACACTGATACTCTGATATGACCAGTTACGACGCAACTAAGGTGCGATCCCGTGCTAGTCCATTACCTGGGTGGATAAAAACCGGATGGCTTAGGACAGGTGATAGGAGCCTCATATGCTACCGTCACAGTCAATTTGCTTTGGCGAGTATGCGCCACCGATGGATCGCGACTGGTCAGCGCAATCCATCGGTGACCCACTACTCCACAGAAGATCTTTTGTTCAACGTTTTCTGACTGGGCATAAATCGATACTTTATTCCTTTCTTTTTTATCAATTCATTAATAATGTGATCCATCACCGTTTGCATCGCACTGCCAAGGTGTAATTCGGCGACGCGCGTTTTGTACGCTCTGCAAAATTTCTTGTTGGGAACTGAGAAGCGCCTCTGCAATGCATAACCAACAAATCATATATATTTCGTTGAGACCGGGAACTTTTGTTACGAAATGTGCTTAATTGCCGATATTTTGGTTGCACGCATCTGCTATAAATTGCCAGAAGCCATCAAATTTTTAAGTGAAAATTTTCTTGTGAGTTATTTTGCTGTTGTACTGCTATAATTATAATGATGAATAAATTTTTCTGCCTTCAAGGTATTAGTTATCCTTAGTAGTCATTCCATAGCTTATTAGTCAAATTTTAATGTGGGAAGTTTTTTCAAAATTAGTACCATGTTAGTGTAATTATATGAAACCGTCCATCTATGTCTTGCATTTATTTAGGCCTTATGGATTTTACATTTACATTTCTAAAACTTGTGCTTCAATTTTTGTTAAAAACTATTATAAAGCTACGCAATGTCTATTAGTGGAGAGTGAGTAAGAAAAAATAGGGTTAGTTCATAAAATTTAAGCTCACTTTCAATACTTCTTTCATATTCATCATGCTTGGTGTGTTTATCCATATCTAATTTTGTATTGCTTCATACTTGAACAAAACTTATGGTCATAGATGGATCGTGCCTGTTAGATGGGGTCCATGTATTATCCATGCTTATTTAATTCGTTTCGTATATGATTCATATATTATTGTCTTATAAATTCAACAGATTTTACCCGATGACACGATGTAATAAAGAAGGGATTATAATGTTATCCATAACTAATGACCTATTGTTTCTGATTTATTTATGCAAAGCTAGTCATTCCGTGGTGTCTTTGTTTATACCTTGAAGTTCTGATTCAGTAAGCATCGATATACCGGTGTGCGTGTTAGAAAGTAGTTTCAGGAACAGTTTCAACATTGAAAATATTTTACTAAAGATGGTTGGATTTATTAAAGAGTTTCAAAGTAAGGCACCCAACCAGATATTTTATTTTGTCAAGTACTGTATTGGCTCCTGCAATATCCATATCTTGCCTATGAATCTATACGTTTTGTAAAATTATTTATATATATATATATTTATATCAGCAAAAATATCATACTTTACTAATTCAGGAAAAAGAAAGAGAATAAAAACTATTTGCAAAAAGATTCCCAATATTGTTGAGCATAGACAAAAATCATTCATTTCACCGGGAAAATGTACTTTGAACATTGAGAATCAGATACCTGCGGAATGATGAAATTGAATTGGGGACAGATGGTATTTCGTCCATTTTTGTTGATCCATGACGTCATTAAGTCTATTTTGTGTTTGTCTAATATTTACTAATGGGTCATCACATCACGGAACAGGAGGGAGAGGGGGACGTTTTGGTAAGCGAGAACAGTCTGTCTAAGATTATGGAATTTTATATCCATGAAAACATATTCGAAATAATAGACTGGCCACTGGTCATCAGAATATAGTTAGTATTGGTCAGTATCAAGTATCACTTATATCATGGACACATCCACAACTTTTCAAGTGTAGCTAAGATGGCTATTTTCGTCTTTTATGTATCTGTTTTTTGTAGTCTTGAATCATATAGTTTATTTTGTCGAAAATGAGCCGTGGTGGTGCGATCTATCAGTGATTTATATTCAACGATATGCATTAGCTTTATTGCCTTCAATTTCCACCCGTCAAACGTCGGAAGAGGCAGAATTCTAAAAATAATCACCTCAATGTTTCGGGGTAATATTGTTTTCATCCCACAGGTACAGAGTACCACGTGTGTACTCGACCCATGTAACGTATTGACGCAAATACCCCATGCTTTCCGCAGCTACGTTAGTTTCTTCCCACCCTGGTTATCTTCGATAATACCGAAGTGGTTACATCCACAACTTTTCAATTGTAGCTAAGATGGCTATTTTTGTCTCCTTTGTATCTGTTTTTATTGCAGTCTTAAATGCCATTGTTTTATTTTGTCGAAAATCACTCGTGGTGGTGCGATCTATTAGTAATTCATATTCAGCAATGTACATTAGAATCATTGCATTCACTTTCCACCCGTCAAACGTCGGAACAGGCAGAATTCTAAAAATAATCACCTCAATGTTTCGGGGTGATATTGTTTTAATCCCACAGGTACAAAGTACGACGTGTTTACCCGACCCATGTAACGTAATGACGCAAATGCCCCATGCATTTCGCAGCTACGTTAGTTTCTCCTCACCCTTGTTATCTTCGATAATATCGAAGTGAGAAAACACTTCAGTGCGCGTGTTCAAACAAATGGCAACGTTAAGTTAGATAGGTCATATTGGCTTAGCAGAGTTTTTGCTGCGATTAATATGCCTAGCATGTGTCATAGATATCTATGAGATATCTATAGATATCTATCTGTGGCTCATGCTAGACTCAAATATCAAGTTGGTACAAACAGCAATGATTTAATATAATTCAATCGAAATACGCCGGTAATGAAAGAAAAGTCTGCAATGTATCAATACCTTTATAATAAAATACTGTGAATAAACATCAGAATCCAATGTTTGAGGAGAGCAGCAAGAGCAGACAAAGTAATCGAATCTGACAAAGAAATGTTTTTATAAGGTTTGTAGAAGAGATAAGTCAGGCTACACAAGTTGAAATATTGGATTTATTCATAGTTAATGACAAGCATCCTTCAGGGCTGGTGTGTTTAAAACGAATCGAATACATTCAAAAATGACCGTATTCGTTCCTTTTTTCCTCTCTTTTTATGGACTGCCCGTGAACCTACCGGGCGCTTATACCCAATAATCTTTAGGCACGAACCTTTGCAGCGACTTTGTACCAGTAGGGCACGCTGGGTGGTGAAACGGTCAAGCATCGAACCATCGGCTTTCCGAAAAATACGATAGCGCCTAACTGACTGAACCACCGAGCCGGCAACGGCAAGCGGTTGATAGCAGATAGACAACTCGAAGTTCCGAGAAATGCATGCGGTATTGTTTTGTCGATGTTTCACATTTCTATCCGGATAAACCTCACCACAGGACTGTGAGTAATATAATAACAGTCAACTCATTGTGAAATAAGTAATGCAACTTCTAAATCCTATCTGACAACGCAATGAAATATGCATGATATGAAAGTTGGAGGACGATTTCAATCTCAAAAAAGATTCTATAAGAATTTTTTATTTCAAAATGTGCGTTGAAAATGAAAAGAATTAGATAACTGTAACTGGTTCCACGGTTCTAGCTAAGAACAATGTATTTCAATCAAGTGTGGGTCACTGCTGGATCGCGCGGTTTATGCGTGGCCCATGTTTGGCAAAAGGATATTTTTGATGGAAAGATAATCAGAAAATGCGATTATACTGAATATTTATTATTCTAATACATATATGCCAACCCCAATTGGTGGTTATTGTAAAGATATACGTCTTTATAGAAACCATATACCGGATGTCAAACATGAGTAAACAGGAAATACCAATGAAATATGATAGACCGGAATACTCTTGCAAGTTTGTTTATCAGTCTCAAAATCAGTCATGTGTCAAGTCTTAACTTCGTTACGTAGTGGTTATCGACATCTGAATTAGGATTCAAGAATTTCATTTTTATTATTCTCAAACTAATTCATTTCGCAGTCAAATCATGTTTTTCAGAGAAAACTGTTTATTAATAAAACTTGTTTTGTCAAGCTTTCGTTAGCTTGAGTTACTTGTGGTATCGCGGCTTAACGTCGTGTATCTTGCTTGACAAAAATATCCCATTAGAGGAAACCTTCGTTAATCAGAGTAAATCGTAAAAATTGATTTATTCTATCGAGCCATTCGATTCCTTTTTGATTTTTTTACTTTAGTACGATCTAAGCAAGGCAAGTACACTGTAACAATAATGCAACATAATCACTGGTCTTTGACAGCATTTTTGCTTGGCGGTTTTGAAAAAATCAAAACTGACTTTTTAAGCCAAATATGGGGTGTTGATGGAACGCACCGCGAAGGTGCGGGTCATCAACGGCCCATAATTGACATAAATCACATCAACCTGTTGTTTTTTAACTTTGGAAAGATACAATTACTGCAAATGACCAGTGAATTTACTAGACTTATGTTACAGTGTAACTCCAAAAAGCGACCGCGCTATCGACCACTCAAAGGGCAAAGAGACAAGATGTTGCACCAACAACTGCCCTCTAAACGAAAAACATCCCATACGGAATTGTAAAGTGCAGTGAGTGGTATATGCCCTGGGAAATGATTGAACCACGCATGAAGTACATCAATAAAACTATTCTAAAGGCAACCCCTACAGGGTTCCAAAAAATCGCAGAAGTGTTTTTTTCCTTATCTCCCATACGGTATATATATGTATATGTTTTTTACTTATCTCGTGAACCCGCTATATACATCGAACTATCGATCTTCCAGGCGTTTCGATCTCGTTCAAACCTACTGAGTCACCGAGCCTAGCAAATCATCAACTATTCGAAAACGACCATTTGTGGTTACGACGCTTCTGCCGCTTCATTACCATCATAGACCACATATCGTGACATGACAAAGAGCGTAAATAAGTGTGCGGTAAACAAGTTTCTTCTTGCTCGACTACTAGGTTGAAAACACTTGTTTTTGCAAGATCCACCCGGTTGTTGTTTCTGGTTACATTTTTACGGCATATTACGATCAGGTTTTTAGAGCGGCTCATCTCTCGCCGGCCGAAAAGAAATTGCAGAATGGTCTTTTAAGCCTTCGTGCGCCTTCGGCGCGCAATGACTTTTAATGGTTTTAAGCTTGGTTTTAGACTTGTTTTGATGGTATATGCAATAAAATCGGTGTTTTTAGTTACATTTTTTTCTGAGATGTTCCCTGTAACGTCATAATTTGACCTTGGAATGTTATGAAATTTCGCTCTTACCCCACTCTTTCAAAGAATCTATATTGGGCACTGTGTAGGAACTTTTTAAAGTAGCTGTAATATGTAACTTCACGTTGTTATTCGTGCGTTGAAGGATATAAACAACGTTTTTCCAAGATTGGAACAATCTTTTATTCATTTGCTATAAATAGTGGTAGTTAAAATGGAAATTGAATTCTGTGTATTGCATCTGAACGGTATAACGTGCTGTGCGTCTTGGAATTTGGTATACGTTGTCTGCCGATGACGTCACAAAGCAAACATTTTCATTGTTTCGTAATTTACTATTTACTTTTCACGTTCTGCCGCTGAACTCATTCGTCGATCCCCGATAAACATATTTACCAAAAAATCAGGTCCGGCGATATTATTGTCACCGGAAAGAATGCGAGTATTTGAACTTTTGTAAGGAACATCACGACGACTTTTGTACCAATTCGAAGTTAAAACTTAATACTTTATTTGAGGCCCTAATTCTTCAGAAGAGGGTCCTGAAGTGTCCTGAAGATTTTGTATATAATTTCAAAAATTAATACAAAAACGAATATTTGAGTTGAACAATCTTTTAGGGTTCAAAGAAACAAAAAAATGAGTTTGCCGATTTTGAAGCCCAAGTTAAGGAGAAACAATATAAATACTCAAAAATCTATTTTAGCCGAACAATTCATACAATATATTGTTAGCCCGGCCGGAATTACCTTTGGCCATGCCTGATTTGTTCATTGATATTGCAGTATAATAAATTTTGCGTTCGTCCAAAAAATAAATATGTTTATTGGGTCTAGAGGCGATGATTAATTCATGGCATTGTTAAATATGACTAGCATAATGTGGAATGAATAAATATATTTATGATCAAGTCACTGGATTACAAAGATATATTTGTTCATTTTACATAAAATACATATAGACTCAATTCGGTTTTAACAGCACCCGCTATTAAAATGCTAATTTTCACCCAGAAGTTCATACGCCTCGGGTGTGAATTCTGACGTCATAATTTGACAGCCAAACATTCCCAAATTTTCCTCTTCCCAGTATATCGTCTACTGAATACCAACGTGGTAACACCTAGGCTGTCGCGTATAAAATATATACAAATATAAACTCATCAATTCATACCTTCCCATTTTTTCAGTCTTCAAATTCTAGCTTTCAGCAGAGAATAGGAGAAACGCTATGGATATAAAAGTTTTTATGTTTATTTTGTCGTCACTACAACTAACTTCAACTTTTGGTCAAACGGTGATTGGAACTGAAGAGAGTAAGTACAACAGTATACGATCTCTTGAAAATATAATATGTTTTGTGTTCACAGTTCATTGTCGTGCCACGTTTGGAATTGTATACCCAATTTCTGGCACGAAAATAATAATATACCCATAAGTTATATATATAGCCCTACACTGTAACTAAAGTACAGTGAAATGAAGCTTCATTAGGAGACTTAAAATAACATTTAAGATAAAATTTATGCCAAGTGTGGGCGACGTTCTGTAGCAGTAGCACATATACTTGATGCAGTCCATGCAGCATTTGTACTCTTTTCGTAAGGTATACCCCAAGGTGACACAATATTATTTTTCTTCGGGTTGTCTGAAATATTCATTCAATTTTCTTCGATTGAGCAAAAAAGCTTCAAAACCTTTGAACCTTTTTCTACAGTTTAGTTGTTATCGGTCACTCAAAAAGAGACCCCTTCATCATCTAACGAGAGATATTATATCATGAAATATTGGCCATTTGCTAACTTTTCTTCTTTTCGGGGGTTTGAGTAGCTGACGTTCTGCCAGTCTGGTGTACCCATATGTTTAATATTGTTCGGTCCACGAATCGATGGCATGGATTAGAGAGACATACTCATAATTTTGACTGTAAATATATTAGAAATAAAAATTATCCGGAAAACCCCTATGTCCTACTGATGGATCGCGCAATCAGAGTGAAATTACTCTGTACCTCAGATCTCACTTGAAGAATAAAATTTCGAACTGAAATTCATGATTTTGATTTCAATATTTCAGTCCCCGCAGCTCTCAGCTCATGCGAACGTGTGGACGCGTCAACAACTGCGGCCTACTACGGATGGCCAATAGATATTTCATGTACTGCTCTCTCTCACAAATATCATCATTCTCTCACAATTCGATCAAGACGACAGTCTTAACGGAGAAACGGTTACGGTGAGGCAGGATTTTTTCTTCGTAATTAGGTTCTAACATAATGTTAGGACAGAATTTTCCTTATAATTCAGTTAAAATAGAATTCGAAATTTACTCATATAGGATAATGTTTCACCATTTCAGATACCAGATAACATTGCAACCAAATTGTAAATTTTCGACCATATTTTGTTCATTTTGTAGTGAAGTCAATATTTTATATATCATGATTTCACTGCAAAATGAATCAAATCATGAATAATCGAAAATTGAAAATATCTCAAGAAGAATACCTGGCAATTCGTACAAGAACATTCCATACAGGAGATACAATTTTTTTTACTGTCCCTTTTCAGTGCACAATTCGACTCATTCCATCTGGTGAAGTGATACACAACGAATCGATTTCTCATTTTCCGTTCTTCCGAGAAGATCAGATAGAATCGATCGCTTATTTTACTGACGATGTTAACGAAGATACACCCTCAACCTATGTAGTTCAGTATACGGTAAGTTGATAAACTATTTATAAAACTGAAATCATTCTGATTAGGCCTGTGACCATATTCGATTGGACTATTCATCGAATCGTATATTATATATATGTATTTGACTACAGGCAACCTATAGATTTCTATAACAATTCAAAACTAAACAGGTTAATAATTATTACAATAAAATAAAAATGCGATAAAATCACGTTTTTTTTTGACAGTAATTTTCTACTGGTTGGTGATATTGAAATAAAACTGTAAAAGCTACTTTTTCGGTCAATTCATGGGATGATGATGAGACGTACCACCGGGGGGGGAAACTAGTGCTAGTCTATACTTCCATGTATTCCATCAATAAGACATTATTAATTTTGAGTATATACAACCACTGCAAATGAAAAAGTTAGTTTACCGTACCTTTGTCTCAGTGTACGTATTTTCCAGAAAACATTAAAAAATTTTGATGCCCGAGGTATTTTTTAAAAGCTGCTATTCCTTTTAGAACTTTTTATTCGAATGGTCAAATCATAAATAAATTCCATTCCTATGTCGATAAGAGTGGAAATTTTCTCTGATTGAATTGTATTAATTCGATATTCAATCATCATTTATATATATATATATATATATATAGCCAATTTTTGGAGTGGATCACCCTGACTAATGCCTCTTAACAGCGGCTACTCTTAGACGGCAGAGTTAGATTTGTTGTCCTGTTCGGCTTAGCCTACCCCAAATTATTTCACCCTGAATTGAGTGGTGGGTTCTAAGCACGGTTGGAAGCTGCACCGAAAGGAGGTCAATAACGATAGAATCAGCAACCGGTACCCTTTCTTTTCCGATGTTTCACCCGATTACATCCATTTTTGCAATACAGATTGCCGATCACTGTTCGTATCAAATCGTCCAACTCCAGAAATCAAGTCTCGTCAATCCAAGATGTGATAATTATACAGAAGAATATATAAATATATTCAAGGCGGATATGGGAAATGCCATTACACCTAGATGCACAAGTATGTAGACTGCAAATATGTTCTGTCGCGGATACGCAATATACCCTGTAATAGAAAAGGCAACACAATCACTGTTCTTTCTCAGTTTATTTGACGGTATTGAAAAAATATTCAAAATGAACTTTTTGGCCAAATACGGGGTGCTGATGGAACTCACATCGAAGGTGCGGTCCATCAACAGCCCATGATTGGCGTAAATCTCATCAACGTAGCCGTTTTTTAACTTTGGAAATATGCAATTACTGCAAATAACCAGTAAGTTTACTGTACTTTTGTTACAATATACCCCAAAAAAATTTTCCGAATATATTTTGTCTAGTTTGAGTCACCGATGAAACGCGCTGCCAGAGCGCGATCCATCTGTGGCTCATACTTGACAAAATACTCTTACATCTACATGCAAAAATGAGTAGAATTCACATATTTGTATGTTCTGTCGCGGATACGCAGTATTACAGAAAATTTTGCGCAAACATCTTTTGTCTGGCCTGATTCACTGATAGATCGCACGACCTAGGTGCGGTCTGTCTGTGGCTCATCCTTTGTAATATTAAATTTCCAAATTGGATATATATTAAACATAAATAGTAGAACATTAAATCTTTCTATAATCTTTTAGAATCTTTCATTGTTGTTGTTTAAAATGAAACATTTGATCCGACCGCCCCTTTCAGTTCTGAGCGATTATTTTTTCTTTTAATATGTTGAAAGATTTGCCATTCGAATATTGAATCTAGAAATTTCCTAACGCATTTTCTACGTGTCAAGCGAGAAGCGACTAAAAACAAAAGGGCTTATTATGATGTTTATTATTTGATGGCCTTATTATCGAAAGAGGACAGATGTCCACCACTGTACTTTATTATAACGGTTCAGTCCTCTGACTTAGAGTACATTTGTTGTTACTATATTTTGCAGTGACCTTTCACCACCTAAGCAATTGGTGGTTAGTATCTTTTAGGCGCTACTTCTGGCTTTGCTTTGAGCGATTTTTCTAAATTCAGCCACGTTTTGGAGTGGATCACTCCCACCACGGCCCCGAACCAACAGCCACTTATAGTCGGATATGGTTAGAATTGCTGGTAGATATGAACTTTACCTGTTCGGCTTAGCCTGCCCAAGTTACTACACCCTGGGTTGAGTGGTGGGCTTAGATTCCAGAATATTATTATATTACGATTAACAACTATTCCTTAGTTTACGGGAGTCTTATACGCAGAGGTTTGAAAATGAGTTAATATTGTTACAGCATCAAATGAGCTATTTCTCAAGCACTTGAAGACAACCAGACAACTGTCGTACAAATGGTTATATAATTGTGAATCTTTAAGTGAAAATGTCACGCAAAGAGGAGATGGAGTAAGTTGTATTGCTTTTTCACGAGTATTTGATTGACGTTTTTCGTGATCATCATCGAGTATGTTGGACGATGAAGCATTGTATTATAGTGTATTAGTTGAAATCGCTTATTATTAAGTTTTATATCTCATCTCCAAACTTGCCATCTTGAAGCTCGGTGGATATTCCACTGGGTCATCAACTTCAGCCACGTTCGTCACAATTCCTATTTATCCTGCTTTATTTTCACATTTTCGCTTTCATTCAAATTTTGCATTCCATTTAACCAAGTTATGAGGCCACACGTTTTGGAGTTTAGGAACTTTTTTGAAATTGCTCGGTCATCTGCAAGCTCTGTAAATTGTCTTACATATGAACGTTATATATACATACACTGTAACAAAAATTAAAAAATTACATTAAAATTATCATATTTTGACAGTAATTTTATTCCGTGTTATTTAAATAAATCTACGAAATCGACTTTTTTTCAACAATTACCGCCAAGGTGCGTTCATCAACAGCCCATAATTAGCTTTTATCCCATCAACTAATATTTTATAAATATGCAATTACTACAAATAACTAGTATATTTACTGTACTTTTCCCACAGTGTACGTGTTTAATGAACAAGTTTGAAAATAAAGTAATATTTTCCAGATAATGATTAATCAAATATCGTACAAAGACACTGGCACATATACTTGTATACTTGTTTACAAAGGACAAGAAATGTACAATGTGCAGCACCAAGTCTGTGTAAAATGTGAGTAAAAATTAAACTATCCTATTTTATGTCAGAATAGTCGGTTTTGTGCAATACCGATTAAAATTGACTCCGTTTTTCATCTATATTCGAATCGTTTCATTTTGCGGCGAATTCAGTACTTTGTCGCAAAATGGACAAATTTTGATGTTAACAATTTCTTGGGACGATGCTCGATCACCTTACGGGTTTCTCATTTCACACTGGATGGAATAGCAAACGCAAGATAAATCTCATAACCAGATATAATTGTAAACATTGTTAGTTGCATACTGTGAAATAAAGTTCATTTATTTTCATATTCTCTTTATATATTGAAGCTCAAACGCTGTTTAAACTAAACTTGACGCCTACTGGCGTGCTCTTTAAGTGGCCCATGCTTGCGAAAGATATCAAGACAAACTGAATAATGTGCGTTGGATCATAAAAATGTGTTTCATTAATTCTAGAACATTATTGAATTCAGAACGGTTCGTGTTATTAAATGTTTACTCGAAATAAATATCTTCTCATCGTGACAAAATCCAAAATATTTCACCACAACATATTCTGTCAAGCATGGGTTGCTGATGGATCGTGCTACTAAAACACGATTCATCTGTGGCACGTACTTGACAGAATTGAAATTTCAGACTGGGGAAATTAAAAGGCAATCTGTCTTTCGTGGAAACGGAAATTTGAACATTCCTTTGGTCAGATATCTGCAGGCTCGCTACGTTTTTTTTTCGTTAAATATTCATGGAAATACTAAAATTGTGTATCGATATACCAATGACGTCATACTAATTGAATCAACAAAGTTTGTTCCATCTTCCGAGTCAATGATACCGCCCATCACGAGTCACTTAGTTTTGTATTTCGTTCATTGGATTTTGCTTTTTTAATTTAAGTTGGTTCAGTTTCAGTAAAAGTGTCATTCGAACATTTCAATTATCATGATTTCACTAATTCCAAACACTTCAAAGCACGCTTCTAACGAAACGTGTAATTTGTTAAGACTTGTATTTGACCCAACAGTCAGAAAGTTTTGCCAAGCATTTACCACGCCTCCGCGGCGTGCTCCATCAGTGATCCACGCTTAATAAAGCATGTTTGATGAACATTTTTCTGATTGGGAAAAACTTCTAATTTTGCAGTTGAAAGTACGGCAGGACAGAGCTCCACGCTTCAATGCCCAGAAATTCTGCCAGTAAAAATTGGACACGATGCTCAAATCACTTGTCATGCAGATCTTGGATTGGGTAAAGCAAACGGCATTTTAGTGTCAACTAAATGGACTAAGGTACATCTAAGGCACTGCTTCTGACCTTGCTTAGAACAAATTTCAATAAAAAAGTAACATATATTTACCTGAACTTCATCTGTCTACGCCCCATGGTTGTCAATTATTAACAGATATAAGTTGTTTACCCAGAATAAATTATTTTAACACAAACCACTTTGAATTGGGTTCCGGCATGTTTGAGAAAAACATGGAGGTTCAATTCGGATTGATTTCTCTACATTGCCAATTCGCGCGAATCGAATACTAATATATTTGATTCGATATGGTTCGGAAACTGTTTTAGGCAGAATTTTGATATTTTCCGCGGTTTTACAATTCTTTTGAAACAACAATAATTAACATTTAAATTAAAGATTTCATTTTGTTAAATGGAAAATGGATCACGACTAGACAGGCATGATTAATCAGTAGCTCATACTTACAAAATATATATTTCAATTTGGGAAGTATTGAATTGGCCATCTATTTGTTTCTCTGACGAATCTGATACGAAAAGATATTTGATATTCAATTCGAAAGCAACCACAACCTAGTGAGGATGATGATCTGTTCGAGATCACAGGTTAAAAATCTCTGTTTGAAGACGCACATGACCGGATGATGAATCCAATCTAAACTGGTATAGCTTAGTAACGCTGGTCACTCACTGATTGGTTGGTTCCCGATCGGAAAGCATCCATTGTTAAGCGTGTGTCACTGATGGATCGCGTCGACAAGACGCGATTTATCTGTGGCACATGCATGACAAAATGAAATTTGTGTCTGATTTTAATTCTGGTACTTCCTCCTTTCAGTGAAGAATAAGGTCATTTTATCTTATCTGACCAGACGAACAATTTTTATTTCAGAATGACAATGACACTGTTCCAATATGCCAAACAATGAACGAAGGGATTCTATTCAATTCCACAGTAAATTCAAGGATGAAATGCATGGCGTAAGTTTCATAGTGTGTTTAACATTCGGCAATGGTTTTCAGGTCTATAATACAAATTACAATGAGCGATAGGGTAATAAAAATGAGTAAAAAATAAACAGAAAAAACAAATCGTGTAATGTTAGCTAAATGAAATTAAGAGAATATTGTGTAGAAATATATTCGATAATGATACAAAAAACATTTGCTTACGTTGGGCAGGATAACCATAAATAAGTTCTGACTAAACTACAACTGGAAGTAATCCATATGACGTAGTTTAATGCACCACCAACCGACTGCACCAGCCCAGACTTAGCTAAGGCGTGGCCCACGTGCCCACGGGGCGCTTGCAGCTTTTGATCGGGTCCCATGCTGTATCTAGTCAGGCTGAGAGATGTTGCTGACATGACGAATTTTCGTCTTTCGCAACACCGGCCTTATCGTAACTTTATGCATATATATATTGCATTGTATTTTTTCAATACTTGGGCGTAACAAACTACTCGAGTGCATGAGTCGTGCGGAAGATTGGCTACAGGAAAATGAACACAAATATAGTTTTCTCGCTGCGTCGCGAACCAATATCCTCAAGCCAGACAAAATAATATTTCTGACTGTGGAAGATTAACTTTTGTTGACTAGAGATCAACGCCACTAATTTGCTTACATTTAAGCATTATACCTATGCTATATAAATATTAATTTTCCATTCATTTGAATTAGTTATTAGTATTCATATCAAAATATATGGTACAGATGTTACAAGTGACACATATTCATTAAAAGGTACTTTGGCAAAATGATTCTGATCAATATCTGTGACTTGGACGCTATTGCATGTTAAAAGAAGCAACAGCGTTGTTTTGATTTTTTAGCAGTTAGGAGTATTTTAATTCCCATTTTTATTTTCCAGGACTTCCAGTGTCGAAGAAGCGGAATGTTACAGTCCATCCCATCCTCAACCACCAGAACCACCACACGATATTTATCAAGTTTTATTGACTATCAAGTAATAACAATTTTTGTATGATACGTATGCGTTCCGTGTACACGTTTAGAATTGATTAAACACGCTGTATTTGACTCAAAAAGCTGGACACAGAGCTTTACATTGACTGCCTGTCTGTTATGTATTTCATCTACTCTAGAAATGCTTTGATGAAAGCTGCACTCCGTGATAATAGATTAAGCATGAATCCAATAGCATATGGTTGCGTTTTGACCGCTTGGCCTTTAGGCAAACCTGAGAGGAACTGATCTGAGTTATTATATAACAGCGATAATGAAAGGCCGAATCCTCGCGATTTCCAATAAATCATACTAAATCAATACCGGAATAACGTCCTTTTTGCATAGATATAATATGGACATCATTTGTATCAATTTAGTTGTGTTTTCTAACAAAAATAGTCAATATCGTGCGTTTTCTCCGAATGCAGCATGTACAAGTCATAAAATATATGGAAGGCATCGCATAATCGTTATTCGATACTAAAAATGGCCGATACATCGCCCTAACTTGATTCACTTATTTTACAGAAATGTCACTGCTGCAGATATCGATTCATATACGGTTGAATTCAGTTATTCGCCGTTGATAATCTACGCAAATGTAACCTTGGTTGAAGACAGAACTAAAATATTAGCTGGAACAATAGCAGCAATCACTGTCGGAGTTTTATTTTTTCTCATTGTACTCCTTCTGATATTACTGTGTATCTGGAGAAAACATGATGTTATGTGGTATTGGAAAAAGCATTTCGGACAATACGAAAAAGGTTGGATTTTTACTGGTTTTATAATGAAAAATAGATTCTGGGATAACATTCAATTTTCCGCGACTGTCAAAATCAATTTGCGGGACATTAGGTCCGATACGGGTTGGCCACAAACAAATATTAGATATCAGTTGTGTTTGAGAAATATTAAGCAAATGCATAAACCAAGCATGAACCGGAAAGTTTGTATGCGTAGTTCTGCTCTTACCTTCTCAAAATCAACCTTGTACTCGACTTGCCTTGTAATAAATAAGTCTCAAGCACCGCTTGGGACATAATACAGAACCAATTAATGCTCTGTCTTTAGCCATCTCATGGGAGAATAGTTATTTTCATCCTTCCTTGCATTTTTGGTAATTTTAACTTCTTTTATGTTACTAATGTTGAGCGAAATTAATTTTGTTTTAGAAATTTACACATACACTGCATATATCGCATATTATTATGACACCGATCAACAAAAGATGACCGACAAGTCCAGACTTCACACTGAAACATTGGTTCCCAACATCGAAGATTTTCTCAAGAGTATGAATGGAACAACTTACAACGATCAAAAACAAGTCAATATGCACCAATGTGAGTTAGTTTATAATCGTATCCTATAGTGTAAAAAGTCGTGCAGCGCCTTCACTTTTACCTAGGCAGATAACACCCACTGCTTCTTGCCTGAGATAATTTTCCCTGTAAATCTTTTCTGCTAAGGATGTGGAATTCGTCTCGGTGCTGAGAAATAAAGAAATTACATATTTTCAAATAGCTTTTTTTCGGAAATCCTCAATAATCGTCGAATATGTTTTTTTATTAATATTTTTGTTCCACTTAGTAATGGAATCTTTGATATTTTTTATACTATGAATGGGAAACTGTTAGTCATCCGATTTGTTTTCTTTCATTTTCGTTCGCGTCTAGTATACCGGTAAGTTATGGCTTCGGAGCAGGATTATACTTCTATCAAGAACTAGTCACAGATGGTCCACGCCGTGGAGGTGATTTCCATCAGTGACCCTGACTTAACAGAAGTTGTTTGGCCATAAAAATTATGGCTTGGATTCAACACATGAAATTATTGCTAATCAAGTAATTTTCCACTAATGAACACAATAAACGGTTATTTCAGATGATGCCGATAACCTAATGCAAGTTCTGTCCGAATGTCACCGAATCATCATATTATTGTCACCAGAATATATTAATGATCACTGGAGTCTACACACAACTCACCGGGTAATATTTTCAATTCGATTCATTTATAAACAAATCTATTTTTAAACTCGTTTCTGGCATATTTTCAGTGATTATGAGGCAGAAAAACTTGATTTTTGTAAAACTTCATAGAGCGCGAAATTGGTTTACATCATAATTCTGTGAAAAATTAAAATATTTAGAAAAAAAGCATTTTAATTGTGAATTCTAGGATATGAGATATTCAGGTATTCAAGTAAACCATATCAACGTTTTTTCGTTGATTATATAGACTAAGCCCAATCAAAAATTTTATTCTGTCAAGTATGCGCCACAGATATCCTCGTCAACTACGTAATCCATCAGTGACACATACTTAAATATGTCCACGTAAAAACATGTTCCATTCTCCAGATAAAATCTAACTGACAAAGAGTATTTTTTTAAATATATTTTTTATATTTGTCTACTTACGTTTCATTTCTCTTTATTTTAGTCGCTTGAAGAAGTCGTACACACCGGTAAAAAATTAATATTTATCACGATGCCTGGTGCAAAGAAGGCAATCGCTCTTTCGGATCCTGAAACCAAGAACACGTTACAATCAGCTATGAAGGTTAGTAGTTCTTAATTATGTTTTCTCATGGAGCTGATCCATGGTCTTAAACTCGCAAGGTTAACCGTTTGAATTCGTGTGACTTAAGTCGTGAATTTCTTTTTAGAACTTTATCCGAACAAGATATTTGTTTTGTCAAGCATGAGCCATTAATTTACTTCGCCTCGGTGGCGAGATCCATTAGTAGCTCTAACCTCAGAAAAACCTATATTTTTTTATATTGACATTCTCGTGGGAGCCTATCACCCTGACCGAGCCCCCGTACTAGCGACCACTTATAAGACTGACAGGGTTAATGTTGTGAGAAAGATATGATATTTCCGGTATTACACCATTTGTTGAGTGGTGAGCATGGACCAACGAGCCGGACTCGCCGGGACTCGCCGAGATCATCAACCTGCGAACTCAACATGATAATCACTGACTATCGCGCTAATAATGACTGACTATCACTAGCTGTCGCGCCAACGAAAAATAGTCGCTGGTTTGTTGCTAGGTGTGCTGGAGAGTTAAAATATATATCACTAAAATGTTCTGATTGGCCTAGTAGTATTTTTTGTTTGTTAGAATACTAAGAGTAATAACAAAAGCAAAAATAAACTTCAGCTCTTATCAAAAGTATCCAATTTGTTAGTTGAGCGTGATGATCCACATCACATTTTTTTTCTTATCATTTGTTTCATACATTAATATTAATCTTTTAGAGGAACATTACAGTGCATTGGTCTGGAAAAGTTCCATTTGTTGGTTCTTTCAAACGGAGATTAGAGTATGCATTACCGAAGTTGCCTCCGCCAGGATATAACAGATGTCTATCGGATTCTTCGCAAGCTCATTTGACTATGCACAACAGACATGCTGAAAGACAAATGCCTGGTGAGTTATGAGAACTATAATTTAAATTTGAGCTGAATAATGTTGTAGTTGTAGTATATTCATATATACCTTGCAGGATTGAACTATATTTTTTAAACCTATGATCGACAAAGCAATATTTTCTAAAAATCGTAGCAACGCAATTCTAGAGTACATAGGGAATATCAAAAAATATAAAGTGCAAAGATAAACATAATTGGCAATTAAATATTTTAACATCATTTTCCCGATCTTCTGGATATTTTGTTAAACACAATTGTGAAAAACGCTCCGCCACCTACAGCGCGATATCGCGTTATTAATAAACTAACCCATTCTGGTACGTGTTTATCTGCTTTTCATATCCGTGTCCTATTTTTCAGCTTCTGAAGACCATTATGTGAACGGATTCGACTCTGTGTGAACACCTATGTATCACCACATGTGTATGTGGATCAATAAGTATTTGCAAACCCAATCACATTAGGTCGAGACGTAGTGAAACAATCGATAAAATCACTATACAAGCGCTAAAGATCAGGATTGGACGAGCAAGCCAGATAAAGAAGACAAAAACCGCATTATACCAAATGTAAATCACACACATATGCGGAGCTGTATATTGTTATATTACGAGTTCAACTTCTGCACTAATAGATTGTACGGCTGAGGAACAATCATATCAATGCATTTTGTCCGTCGCAAAGATCCCTCGCAAAGAGAAAATATAAGTTTCGCTTGGGCTACAATTAGGGTTGGGCAGAACATAATCATTTGGAATTTGATTGTGATTCGGATATTTTTTCGAATCGGATCGAATCACCTAATCTGTATAAAGTACAATTTTCCCGTTTTACCTTTAATATTTGTTCATTTTTAATAGCACTTCTTGAAGTGGATCACCCTGAACAAGGCCCTCCGCCAGCGGCCACTTATAGACGGGCATGGATAGAATTGCTGGAAAGATATTATCTTTTTCTGTTATCAAAATAATGAAATCTATATTTCGTATTTTCTCCCATAAATTTGAATCATTTTTTGTTAAGCATGGGCCACTGATGGATCGCGCCATCAAGGCGCGATCCATCTGTGGCTCATGCTTAAGAAAATAAAATTCCTGATTGGTATGGTAGATCTACGACTGGTTTAAATAATTTGTGCTTCGAATCACTGAATCAAATTGCCCAGCCCTAGCTGCAATGGCTTTTATCCAACGATCGAAACGAAATAAAATGTCATTATACAAATTCTCACCCTCATTATCTATATTCAATGGAAAGTATTGTTAGTGCTCTGTGACTGCGTGTGCCAGGTAGATTTCAAAGTTATACTTAACAAAATGAATGTTATTCTTGCCACAAATCTCTTGCTTCCTATTTCCATAGTAAATTACAGAATATTGAATCAAATATTATGCTTAGTTAAAAAATATAGTGATTTAATATAAGTATATTAAGAAGAAACGCATGAAGTAGAATTGTTTATAGTTGAGAAAATTCTTCCATCGTGCTCAATGAACCAGTTTGCTTGAATTTTTTTCATCCGCAGGGTAATGCTTACTACCTTTCTTATGTTTGCTTCATATACCCCAGTTGCATTTTATATGTTTTATTTTATTCACAGCAATTTTATGGGCGCTTTTTATAATGATACTTTGATTCATTTTTTCCCCCAAAACTGATTTTAGATGTTGTTTACAACAAACAATTTAATTTTGTCTAAGTCAAAGCAATTCAAATTTTATTTATTTAACTTTCAGTTGCCGTGATAACCTGGTAGTTATCACGGCGGCAAATGGCATAAGGTCTGGGTATCAAGCTCCTTAAGTTGAGTTGGTGAATCCGTGCCTATCACTGACCCCCTCCATAGTGTAACAGATGGGTAATATCGGTCAAAGGGCATTGTGTCCGACAACGCCCACCCGCTTTTGTTATTGAATTTCCCTTTAAGCAAGGTCATCGGAAGCAGTGCCTAAAAGGAACCAACCAGTCGCCACTTAATCTAAAGGGGGTACAACATGTATTACATCAGCAACTGCACTCTAAGCGGAAAACATACCGAACGGAAGTGAACCGCTATGGCAAAGTGGAGTTAGTCGTATCTGCCCCGGGCGATGCTAAAACCATATACCACTGCTTTATTTACTTTTAATCTATCCTTACGACACACATAGAATACGTAAGGAATATTCTAAAGCTTGTACCTACAAGGCTACAGAAGTTTATTATGCATGAATACTTAATGCATGCGGCGATAAATATCTGTTGCATTAAAATATACTGTAATTATAATATATATATATATATATACGCGATTTTTTCTAATTGTAGTCTGAAACAAGCCGTATGGCTTTCAACTACACATCCCAACGATACATTCTATAAAATATGCAAAAACATGGTCTTCCACTATATTCCTGATTAGAAAAACAAATGATTTTTTGTACGGTATACTGTAGACTGAAAATAAATATTATGGGGAATGAAACATTTGTTTTATATTGAATCGACGAATTTTCAATATTGAATTCTGTTGATACTAAAGCTGAGGCTTCATCCACAATCTTGTTTAGTAATTTTTGACGAATTCTTTTAGAACCTCCATAATCCGCAAAAATTGTTTTTTTTTCGATTTGCTTGGGAAGGTGTTGCTAAGCAATAATTCAAAGTTCCATTCTCACAGTTGCTACCAAGGTGCATGCCAAAAATATTATTGACTTTTAACTCTAAATCATATTCTACTGTTTTTCAATATTATATTTCGTTGCTTGTTTTATTTTTCCCCTCTTGTGTATATTATTTTAATAAAACTCCACAAAACAGAAATGGGCTTTTTTTGTGCGTTAGTGTACGGTTAAGCTCTTGACACGATCGAATCGAGCGATGGGCTGCCGATTTCAAGCGTAAACAGGGAACTTCTCCTACGTACCAGTGAAATTTGATTATTTATTTTCACTAAGAAACAATTCACCTCAATCTTTGAAATATCATTTCTCCACGAGGAAGATTTTTGAAATTGGCAAACTTTTTACATGAGGCAGTGTTTTCAACAAATATAGTGAACATGAAATTGTGGTAAAACATACGACATTAGCGCAATTTCATGATAATTTTGAAGATTTTCGTTTTGTTTTCTCACAGTATTGCCTCTATATATACAATAAAAAAATGGTCCAGAATATAGACAGATACAGTGGGGCTACAAAAACTCTAAACTAAAATTTCGTCTTGAGCATAAGTGAAGGGTAGGCCTGCCGCTTTGTCAACAAGCATCTCGTGCATAAATTGCGTAGACCTCATCCACTTTAATCCCGTGCATTTTTCTACTCTGCATAGTATCCTTTACCAAATTTCATATGTGCACAAATGAAAGTGATTGAATGAGTATATTAATCATGGGCTTCAAACATAAAAATACCACAAAACAGCATTTCATAAATATGTAGTGTCACATCTATGCGTACACATTTGATGCCAATGAAGACCTCCTAATTTAAATCTGCATGAGTATGCTGGGCGCCAAATGCAAAAATAATATTTACGTGCAACCACTACATTTTAACCTCAGCATCGGACATTTGCTAAATATGCAGCATTAGATATGCGTAAATGTTATTGGTTCCGAAATAGCATCCGCACATTTAAAATAAATATGTCATTCCAACTGCAGACAAGCGCATTGACAAAATATACGTTCAGTAAATACCAATTGCATATTTAGCTAAATCTGCCTCTATATACATTTGGCTAAATCCACACTCGCACTTTTGCACATTTAGTTAAATTTGTACTTCTCAATTTCTTTAAATGCGCACATTATCCTAAATCGACAGTTTTACATTTGGAGCGCTATGACATTCAGTTTCAACTCCCCAATGAGATATACCCGATCTTGCAAGCTTGTATAAATTTACATTTGCACTTGCATGTATTGTAATTATTTTTCAGTCGGCGCGCTACCTTGCCAAATGTGTCGGATTTTCATTGCGTTCAAGGGTTTGAAAATAAAACTGTTTAAACAAAATTTGCTCGCCCGCGGACATTGAATGTTTTTGGTCCTATAGTGAAGTTTAGTACCGCAATTCAAAAGTTTATATTGTTTTTCCTATGAGAAGTGAGGCATCATAACTCGTGAGGCGAAGACAATAGAGAATTGGTTGCACAATTGGCCCCCTTGGTTAGGGTGAAAATAAGAATATTTGATGATAATATCAAAATCTAAGCTGAAGTCGAACTGTGTACTTGTATCAGACCCTGATAGTGGGGTACTTATAACACTTGTAGAACAGTTTGGACATTTGAATTTAATTATGATAATCTACGTCAAACAGGTGCGGCTGGCGGGTGATCTGAAATCATTGAGCTAAAAAATGAAAATCAAATTCTTCAAACATACTTTGCATGGCGCAGAAACATATTCATGTTTGAAATGTTCAAAATATACTATGTCTATGACATTTAAAGAGGAAAATATTTTTTTGAAAAAATGTATAGATGATTTGAAGATATTTACTCGTACAAAAATCCTATCTCCGTTCCGCCTCACAATTTCCGTGGGCCCCTGTTGCTGCATTGAATAGCATTATCCTACCCAAAAAATCACAGGGACCCGATGCTTATTTATGATTTTTTAAGGCTTTTTATGAAATGTCCGGAAAAGTGGGTTGAAACACAACTGTTTTGTTTTTTACGTTTGTCGTCCCATAGATAATAAGTGGTAAGTCTGCAGCAATCAGTCGTCACATATACTCGGTAAAATAGGACACATTAATCAAAGTCATTTGTTTTAGAAAACAGACCGAAAGATAACAATGGATGCGCGAATCGACAGCTTGATAGTAGTTCTCGCATGATTGGCTCAGCCGCAACAATACGAGATTAATTGCTCACCGACGTTTTTACAAGCTTCCTTTAATAGCCATTGGTTATATAGCACGCGTTGTGTGTCGGCTTTAATAAGTCATATGTCATAGAATTGCAAAATTGATTAGAAATCTTTCATAGATCAGATCAATAACACTTTTATATATTACACAGTACACTGTTACACTGTATACTGTTGACTTGTAAAATACTGTCAACTAATTGTAAAGAAGAGAAAAATAAAATAAATTTATGAATGTGTGTGGTTTTAATTGTGAAACTTTTGTTACATGGCAGCGAAAAAAATGCGCATTTATTCACGTAAACGTCGTTCGATTAATAATCGAAAAAGCAAAAAATCAATCTGCTTTTCCCATGAATGTGACTAAGCCTCGAAAGTATGAAGTTTTCAATTTTATTGAGAAATTTTGATAACCATAGTAAATTGGTGTTACCATCAAATTTTGGTATTGATGTTTCACCAACCATCAATCTATTTGATATACATTAGGCTGCAGAGGAAACACACGTTGTAACGGTCTAAGCTAACAATATACAACAAAGTTGTCACACCGGATGCTGTGTAGCAGTTAAGCATCCGCTATGATATCAAAGATTAGACCACTGCTAATTAGACAGACTATAATCCGCGAGACTTAACTCAAGCAGCATTACGGGCATCGTATAATCGATAATTAAACGCATTAACATTAGAATACGTGACAAACGTGGACTCTCTCCCCATCCTTAAGCCCTTATGCCGCTATAAGTATTATTGCCAGTATTATTGAAGCCGCGTGACATTTTTGCGTCTTTTTCTTAGCCATGTGTCAAGAGCAGTACGTGTTAGCCTCAATAGTTTTTGCTTTTACTGAAATTTTCCATTTGAATGACTCACTCGTTTGAGTGGAATTCTTACACCGAAACCAACTCCCCTGAACCTTATATAGTAAGCTTAGTAATATACTGTGAGATACAGAGAAAGATTGACAGATGGCGAATCAACCACAATATAAACGGAAATGGAAATATTTGTGAGAGGTCGTAGCAAACTAATGTTACTAGTAGAGTGTTGCGAGAACTGCAGTGTACGCAGTATACAAAATGTTGAAAGCACTTGTATAAAACAATAGTTACGGGCCGAGATGTTTTTCCATAATATATTTTCTTGAATTTTTACTGCGCCGTCTTGACAAAAATAGCAAGAGGCAGAATTTATGGCTATTCAATTTACGTTTCTTTTAATTCATATCACTTTCACAACAGAGAGAAAGTATATTTGTTAATTGAGTTGTTCAGTGAAAGGTATTTTGTTTGGTGTGTTACAATAAATATTTAATAAGAACTATTTTATTTTCATGGCGTGGTCATGGCGTGTTCTGTCATTTCCCAATATTTTCTGGGTCATTGAACCGAGGATTTTGACTAGATTAGCAAATTTTTATTCCGAAACTCACTGTTGCACCCTTTTCCCTTTTGCTCATATTTCATACAGTTAATAATTTACACAATTTAGAGATGGGTAGTAGATTAGTGCAAAATCTAGCTTTGAATGCCAAACAACCTAGTTCTGGCTTCTGGGGTTCATTAATTGGAACACTTTTCTTAAGAAACGGCAACCTTGAAAGGACATGTTTTGAGCTGCTTGATTCTCTTCCACAACACAAAGTACTGTGTGTTGGATTTAATCGAGCAGTAGGACTTCAATATGCTTTGTCAAAGAGACAAAATCAGGGGAAGGTCATCGGCATTGATCATTCTGAACTAATGTGCGAATTAGCACAAGAAAAATTGAAGTGCCACATCGATGACAACGAATTAAAAAATCCTCTGCGAGTCTGTGGACAACATGTCACTTCCGGATAATTCAATAGACCGAATTTTTCACACTAATTGTCACGTGTTCTGGGATAATATTGATGAATCTTGTTCTGAATTGTTCAGGTAAAACTGTATTAAAATAGTATTAACGCCGACATTTTTCTAGTTGTTAATTTCATTTGTGGAGAAAACGAAAATACTTTTTTCTTTGATAAAACCCAACTTAGGCTCCAAGCAGCCTCTGGAACCAATTAACGTGCAAAAAGCTACTTTAAAATGTAGTATAACATTTTGTAACAGCGTTTATAGGGGGCAAACATGTGCAGTAGTGTTGGCAAATTTAGGTAAAAGTACCAAGTTTACTTAGTATACTAAGTTTACTGAGTTTATTTTCAAAATATTTTTCCCCCAGTTTCACTGACTTACCTAGTTGTAACTTTAACGAGTTTTAAGTTCTATCTAGTAAATTACTACGTAAGAGGAGGTAAATTTACCTAATTTTAAACTAGGTACCTAGTTCAAAAAACTAGGTAAATTATATTTCCCTTATGAAAAAAGTCTTCAAAATAGACTATTTGAAAATTTTAACTTTGAAATGTATTAAAATGACAGTTTGGTAACTTACTGTCTTGAGTTTATGTTGCTGGTTTACACTTTTCTATATTTGTATTCTTAACTAAGTTGAGCCATATAGGTTAATTCAAAGGTCACGACTTGAGATTTTGCTGGCAAAGCTTTTTCCGTCCCGCCGAAACGGTGGCAGGGACATCCGGTGTCAGTTTCAGTCAATGTGTTAATGTTTATCTGTTTTGTGTTTAAACATTTTGTTATCCTACCTTATTGTGTGGTTTTTACATAGTCTTTGAAAGAGATAGGTTGCGCAGTCTATCGGACTGCGCTGGCGAGGACTGTTATTTCTTAAAACCGCCCCCGCTTACGAACCTGGTTTACCTAGTTGTACTTAATGTATTATCTAGTTTTGAAAGTGAAACTAGGACATCTGTAGTGTCTTGTTATACTTTCGAGTTAGAGAGCGGGAGTGTCTGTTAGTTAGTTACTTTTAGGCCTTGCTTCCGGCCTTGTTAAGTGAATATCAATAAAAAAATAAATAAATAAATGGAAAATCCAATCTCCGCTCAAAGTTTTAATCTAGATTCGGCATTTTACTACGTTATGACTTACAAATTGGGCTGTGCAATTCGATTCGGTTATTTCAAATGAATTCAAAGCACAAATTATTCGAATTAATTGTATATCGTACACAAGAACAAAAACTTAGAAATGAAATTTTCTTTTTGACGACAAAGTATGTTTGTGCCAATAATACTATTTCGTAACCATACATTTTTTGATTCTCATAGTTGAGACAATTTCTATGGGCAAAATCGGATATTTGGTGTTGATGTGGAATAAATTATTCGATCCAATTCCATTATTAATTATTATTATTATTAAAAATTATCCGAATCGGATTCGAATTCCGAATAATTTGGTTTTGAATAGCACTATTTGGAATATACTATTTGCTACTTCTTTTTTGTTTGTAGATACACTTACTGTTACTAACCCTACTTTTTCAACAGGGTGCTAAAACCCGGAGGCAAGGTAGCATCGTTAGCCCGTTACAACCGACTTCGTCTTCAACAGAAGTTTGGTTTACTCAACTCACAGACTGTGACACCAGGATTTTATATAGGATCGCTTATAAGTTCTGGATTTGAGGATATTCGCGTAAAAGATGTCAAGATAATCAACAACATTTTTAAAGCACGTGCAATATTTGCTTCGAAACCAGTGTGATTTGTCGATTAAATTTCGAGGAAGGCAATACATCCAGAAAAGAATTATTGAAGACATTATTTTCTGTGCAAGAATAATTGCGATGAGAGCCGACTTACACACGACTACTTCGTTTACATGCATCAGATAGAAAAAATTGTTTGCGTTTGGAATCTCGAAGATGGAGAATCATTTAACATTGTTTTTAGTGACTCTAACTCGCTCAAGCATGGCGTGTCTCGTCGACTCGTCCATCAGTGACGCATGCTTAACAAAGGATGTGTTTACAAAATTTTTCTCCGATTTCAGCCGCATGATGCAAAATCTTGATCCAAAATGTTTCTCTCTCTAAGCGTGGGTTGAATTACTTCATCATGCTTAAGAAGGCTAACGTAATATATTTATTATACCTCTGATATAAAGCATAATCGACATCCTAGTGGGACTTTTATTTTACTATTTATTATTATTATGTGCTTCAAAAAGTATATTTTGTTTTATGTACGTAAATATTGATTGACTGAATATATAAAAAAGATTGAAATTTATCTTCAAGTTTATAGTGCTATTCCTCTTTGTGATCCATAGATCCATAGATTGATCCATAGATATGTACATTAACTCGATTTCGTAGTTTGAAACCTTTATGCTCTAAGTACTTTAATATTCTTCATGGGATGAAAGGTTCATTCTCCAATAAACTATGTCTCATCAAATAAATGTCGTAAATTGGAGAATACCAATCAAAACGTACAATTTCTGTGTTATTGTTCGTATTATTTATTGAATATTTCATTTTCTTTCATTTTCTTTCAAAATTTAATTTACAGTTTTCGATGTGGGTTTTGTGAAGTTTTTGTTTAAGCAGTATCTAAATTTATAAAATACGAGGTGCGGGTAGTGGGGAATGTGTGCGAAAGAGAGGCTGTTCAGACCAAAAGTAGTGGTCCACTTTATAAGAACGGGGACCATGGAGGTAGTTAGTTAAAACATCTATGCAATACAATGGATAATTTTGTGGGCCGCGGTGCCGTGCGTGGGTTCATGGAACCTGGAAACTTGATAACGTTTTTAAATTTTGAAACGTCCCTAACAATTTCAAACTAATTTTATTAGTGAATGTGCAATAATGAACAAAAAGCACAAAATTAAAAACGCAGTAATACATTAAATGTCCTATAGTTGACTTGTCATTCGGCAAGTTACAACTTCGTTGAAAATTTTTGGAATGTTTAGGAGAGACATGAACTAAATTAAAAAAGTGTGCCGGTCGTCGAGATGTAGAGATCACTTTGCAAATTCTAGCACATTAAGGCAGTCAGTCGTTTTCATCCAAACTTATTTATCGTTCAAAATCAATTTACAGTGCCCTGCTAGCATCGGAATAGGTGAACACTCCTATCGAATTTCATGCAGAAAATGCTTGAATATTATGCGAGATGATGGCTTGACATCTTACCGGCTCACGAGAGTTTATGTAACCACTGGTTTCAACGTCCTCCGCGACCCATGTTGATGCTTAGAATATATCAGTACCAACGGTTAGGAAAAGAAATCTACTTCCAACTTGGAACTGATTGTACGAGTGGTCGTGGTTCGCCGAATGTCATATACCGTAATATATTCTCCGCCACCCACCCAACTCCCACCACTCTCTGTTTTTCCTGAATTTTGTTACACGAGTACTACACAAAAATTTTAGAAAAACCCAATTTCCAGCCTTACTCGGCATTAATGAAATCAGATGAACTTTTTAAATCCGGATTTTAAAATATCGACTCATTTTGTCTGGTCATTTCATGTTTTCCAGACATGGTTCATTGCTAATATCACTATGGTGATGCTTTGACCGGCCCTCCTGCTTTTTGCCGGGTGGTGTGTGTTTTCGATTTCGTTTGGCTGGTGTTTTCCTAAAGCAATTGTTGGATAACTGACAGTTGTTTGTTGAACAGCCCTCTGGCTGTACAAAAGAAGCATCGAGATGTCGCACGGGTTAGTCGTTTTTTCAATCATACTGCTTTCAATTTAGCTTAAAAACACAAAGTTATTGTTTTCACTATTTCACAGGAGAAACGGCGAGTTTGGCCACCAATTTGTACTTATTGTTTGCCAAAAACACGCTTTGGCTAAAAGATAGACAAACTTGAAAAAGATAGGGATTTTGTAGAAGCCATTTATGACAAATTATTATTCAAGATGAAAAGATAGCCAAATATGGTCTAGGTCAATGACCTATACAGAGTAACATTAACTTAACTCAGACTACATCTAGCATGGGAAAATTAGCTAAAACTGTTTTCCTGTGTTCAAGATGAGTTCGTTGAGCATTCTTTTTTAGGCTACCATATAAGGTTTACCAGTATGGCAAAAATAGAAGAGTGATACACATTAACTGTTAAAGCATTACACTTCCTGTGGGTTCAGTTCTGTTTGGAATATAGTTAAGTTACATTGCTTAGATTGCACTTGCTGGTACTGAAAATCCATTTTGCTTATTTTTTTTTCATTTCTCTTGTTGTCCCAATTTCAAGGTTGTTAAAATGTTTTGTGTGGATAGGCCTAGTAATGAAATTTTAATTTCATGATAATACTACACATTGAAGCTTTGGATTGATAAAAATTTAATTTCTGTTCAAAAAATTCACAGTGGTAGAGATGTTGTTATCCCTCTGTCCTCAATCTATTTTTTGTTTACTCATAGGAAATAAAAATCATTGATTAAATATTGTTCAAATTATATTCTTTTAACAGTTGAAATTTATTTTTGCAGAACCTACAACCAGCTATGGGCAGAGGCACAGTCGAGTATAGAGGATCTTTTACCTCACGAAATTCCACTCGACCCTCCAAGACCAGAAAAAGTGAGATAACAGGCTGAAAACCTCATCTGCTCATTTTCAAAACACCATTATTTATTTTATTCGTTAGTTAATTTTTTTTTATTTCTGCACATTTTCTTTACTTTATTGCCGAATGCTGAGTAAGCTAAAATGAGTAAGCCCATTTTCTCATATTTTTTCTCCCTAATCAGACCATTTATTTATTTTGCCAAGCATGGGTCACTGAAGAAATAGACAAATATTTTCCAAGATTTTTATTTAAGCAAAATTTGTTTGTTTTCCCTCATAGATGACCAGCATGCGAAATGTTTGAATTGTGTATTTAGAATAGTCCTAACATATTTCATGCGTGTCGTAAGAGGCAACTAAAGGAAGCAAAGAAGTGGTAGATGGTTCTACCAGTGTAGAGGGCAGATACCACTCACTGCGCTTTAACGTGGTGGTTCAGTTCAGTTTAGGATGTTTCCCACTTAGAGTGCAGTTGGTGGTACTACATCTTTTCAGTATCTCTTTGCTTTTGAGTGGCCATTAGTTGGTTTTTTCAGACAAGGGTTCCGGCCTCGCTCAGAGTGAATTTCAATAAAAAAAAATTACTTATGTGAAGTTTTTTTTTGTTTCCAAATCTATTTGTTAGGGCTCTTTTGAAATTCATATATACCGGTAATAATAATATGTGTGTATTTTATGAGTGTATTGAATAGTGTACTTGAATTATAAAATTAATGTTCATTTTTGCAGGATCGTCTTACAGTGTTTCAAATGCTCGCAACTTTATATATCAAATACATTCAAATACTTCGGAAATTAGAAGCATCTTATGACCAGGTATGAAGAGCAAAATATGATGTCAAAAAGTTGAATGATTTTGATATGTGTGGGACATTTGAAGAAAATAGCTCCTGCTAGAAATTATTAAATCCTGATAATAGTTAATATCGGTACCCTGAAATGTGTTAACTTAGCCATCTCGGAACTAGGTACTATAAGTGCAAAATGTATGAGAAGTTACTGCACTCTAAGTAGAAAACATCTTCATATTTATGTGTGTTATACGCAATGCAATTTTAGCAATAATTTTTCATCCAATATGTATTTCATTAATAATCCCACAAAAAACTTTGACAGATTGTTCATCCTCAAAAAAGAAGAGTTTTACGTCAAGTAGTTGATGGAACTGTGGGAAGATTATTAGAAGTAAAAAATGAGATGGTCAACCTGGAATTTTCTGAATTTCATTATTTTGATGATATCTTGTCCGATTTAAAGCTAACTCCAGTAAGTTGTCAATTTCTTTAAGATTAGTGTACAAATTGCGTGATATTATGTCTTGCATTGCAGGATTCATATCAAATATCTGCGCTACTTAAAGGATCCAATATATTAGCAGTATGCTAGGGGTAGAATTTTTTTTGAAATTTTAATTTCTGCAGAGAATAGGGTTTTAAAGCCATGCCTGTATTATAAAATTTACCTGATGAAAGGGTTTAGCAAGTTGTGGGTTTGGTATCAGTGATTCAACCACTTACTTTGACCCCCGCTATTTTGTTGAGCCATAAATGGTTAATAATATAGTTAAAATTGGTTATTCGGGACTATGATTGCTCTTCCAGAAACGTTTGATGTATAATATATACAGTATAACATATCAACATAAAATATATATTTTGTCAAATTTTCGCTCAATAATTCATCAGTGACTCGTGCTTGACGAAATACAATTTCTGTCTGTGATATAACACAATCTTTATTCTGCAGAACGACATTGAAATTCCAGTTCCGAAATACTACAGATATGAACGTAAGAAAATCTTAAAAGATCGAGAGCAATTGTTGGGAAATATTTTATCTAAGATGGGTCCAAGCTTAACTGATAAGGTAAAGAGTTATATTGCAGTTATCTATAGTGCCGCTATATATTTAGTCAGTGCATTGTAGAATAGGTTCAGTTTGTTAGGATTGCAGAATATTGCCTCATTTTTTATTGAAATTCGTTCTGAACGAAGGTTGAAGCAGTGCACTTTTCTATGATCATCTATATGACATAGAGGCACTATTAAATATACTGATGGCAGCTGCTCTATAAATAAGAATATCAGAAAATAAAAAATTAGAAAAAAGAAAATATCCGCGATGTGGAAACAAACTCAACTTGATATTACTATTTAGTCAATTATTGATATATATGACAGATAAATGAAAGTTTTTTGTCATCAATGATAAAGAATTATTTTGAATCAACGATAAAAAAATGGTGCACCTCGCAATTATTTAGTAATTTATCATTCAAAATTTTTCAACGTTTCTACTAAACAGGAGAAAGACGTTAAGCAGATGTCGCTTGAAGAAGCAATTCGTCTCATTCAAGTTCATGAACGTGCAAGGCAGGGACGACTCCGTGCTAAGTTCATGAAAGAGATTCGAATGGAGGAGGAACGAGAAAGAGTAGCTGCACAGAGAGGAGCTCCTACACTGGATCCTGATGTTGCTGCAACCAGAATTCAAAAAGTAAATTTTTGAATTTTCCATGAATACAGTTTTGATCAAGTCCTGATATTGATTAAACTTGCATACTTTTAGTATGATGGCATGGATACAGATTTCATGGAATATATTTATAAATGCAGAAATTATGTTCAGTTTACTTCATGTCTGTAGAATTTCCTACAGAGGGCTGGGAGAAAATATCTACTTTCAGTGTAGCGGTACAGATTAAAGAGGTAATAAGCTCATCCACCACAACAATATGTTTTCTTTCACAGATTTGGAAAGGATTTGTCAGAAGAAAGTTGACGAGAAGACAAAGAGAAGAAGAAATGATATTCATTGGGATGGTTTGTATCTATATATTCATATACTAACAAGCAATGTATCTCAATCAGCCTTTCACCTATTTCTCAATACTTTAAAAAGATACTTTTCGTCATCAAAGATTTTTATAGACCCTACAATAATAAAATTCAATTAAGAATTTTATCAATCCGCATTGGTCCGCTGAACCTGGTTATCATCGCAGGTTAAAAATCATAGGTTCGAATCTCAGCAAATCCGACTAGCTAATTCATTCGCACTACTCAACGCAGGATGGCATAACATGGGTAGACTAGGCAGAACTGGAAAGGTAATATCTTTCCAAGAATACCGAACCTGTTCGCCTATAAGTGGCCCCCCGGTAATAAAGGCCTTGCACATTGTGACAGAGTCAAATGAGTAGCTGTATAAAAAAAATTGAACAAGCTTGTTGCACAAACTCTATATTGCTTTAAAAATATTGGTTACTGTAATGCAGTGGTTCCCAACCTTTTTCCACCCACGTACCATTTCGAGGTTGTATGCAATGCTCGCTTACCACCTATGCGCCGGAGGCGGCCAAAAAATGTTTCCACCATTTATAGCGTCATAATCACGTATTTAACCTATGCGAGGTGTAATACCAAATTCTATTAAACTAGGCATTATCCGCCAGGGTTGATGGGATGCATGGAATTGTTTTTTCACCACCAGTCACAGTCCAACAACACTAATATCAGTAGGCCTAGTATACATTCTAATACCGAAAGAATCTTAAGCAAAAACTTTCGTGACTTAATCGTACTAAACACGCATGATTAACTCAGCTGACATATGCTTTTCTGCCAGTAACAAACCTCCCTTGAACAAACCACCACGTTATGCTAACTCGCTGCATGTTCCCAGTACAATACAGCGCTCGCGCCGCGCGCATCTAACCTAGACATTCTATGATGTCAAAGTGGTGAGAAAAAAGACGTACCTTATCATGACGACGGCTTCAAAAAACCTAAAATCAACCCCACCTGAACTAATAACTCCCTTCGGTCCAAAAAAAAAACAGAATCTACTCTCGTATCACCTGGAAGACCTCCTAGTGGTACGCGTACCACAGGTTGGGAACCACTGCTGTAACGCTTATCGTCTCACCGTCATGAAATTGTTAATGGGTTGATATTGTATTAAGATATTCAAGGACTATAGCAGATTATTTTCAAGTACGATAATATAGTAATAACATCATTGTGAAGTGATTTGGTCAATTATTTGTTTATTTTTTTCAGGTACCCAGTAAAGAACAAAGGCCAAAGAAATTTCTACCACAAACTCTCGCGGAAAATACTGAGGTACCGTAATATATTTTTCTACTATTGAATTTCCGTTAAACCAGGCCGGAATCAGCATCCAAAAAGAACTAATAGCCATTCCTAGTGCAAAGACTACTATAAAATGTAGTACCAGTAGTTGCACTCCCAAGCTGTAAACTTCCCAAATTAAACCAAATCGGTATAATAAAGTACGATGAGTGTTCCTAACTCAACTTATCAGTGTTAAATTTAATACAGTTTTCATAAAACTAAGTAATATAGTGACCTAACATTGCATTTGGATTCTGGGGAAACAGAAAAGCCGAGAATACAACTTGACCATATGCCGAACCACAACCTCTCATGTATTTACACGTTCCCTTGTGGGAGGGACGAGTTTTTTCCTGTGAATTGACATGGTTAGTGCTGAAAGTCTTAACCATCTACATAGACTACTGTAAGCAGGTGAGTTGTCCAGCAATCCTCTTGTATATAATCATCCCGCACATGATTAGAGTTCCGGACGATCAGGGATGCGTAGCTCAGAAGTGTATTACTAACGCTTTTACCAATTGTGCTAACCGGCAACAAAACTTAGTCATAGTTTCTTTGATTTTACATTTAATATTTTTCCTATATCTTCAGTAATTTTAGATTACGAATTCGTAAAAACGTGGTGTTGGCCATTTTTGCTTGTGCCCGAAAAAGCTCTGCTTTGAATTAGACAAGTCATTTTTGCTAAATTTTCTTTGCCTTTTTAGGCAGCTCGACGTGTAACACAAGAAGAATATGAAGTTGAATATCAACAAGCTCTCGTCACTGTGAAAGAAAAAATTCGTGAAGTAGAAGGTCCTGATATGAAAGAAAGAATGCAAGATCAGATCAGACAATGGTTTATTGAATGCAGGTTGACTTTAGAGTTTTGTTAAAGCGGTATATTATTGTGACAACTAGGAATGTCATGAATGCACAAGTCGGTTGAAAGGGATTATGTTTTCTTATAGCTAAAACGTGAATTTTTCAAGAACGAAATTAATTATTGAGAACATACATTTCTCAATAATTTATTTATCCTATTATTGTTTAGTGTTTCTGCTATGCACACAGAAGATTTATTTTTTATTGGTTAGTCAAGGGACACATTCGACATTCTGCTATTTAATGATAGACTTATTTTTTAACATTCAGAGATGCTACTGGTAAATTTCCTGATTATCCAGATGAAGATGCTGGAGGTTCTGCTTTATTGTTCAAAGAAAAAACTCCAGAAGAGGTAAGAAAGTTATTTCGGAATAGTATAATCGAATCCAGAATACTGTATCCTATTCTTAAATTAAATTCCTGGAAATGCTCAACAAGGTCTAGCTCTCCTTACTTACTTATATGGCAGTATAGAACATCACATGTACGCTAATACACCATTGGTGTAATGGTGTGTGTGATGCAATTGCAAAAGCAGCGGGCTGGCAAAATGCCAGATACTCTGCCACCGAGACACCCAAAGCAAATGGGTTCTCTCAGGAGCAAAATTATCATTTGGGCAATATTTTATAATGTATCCCTTCTAGAATTTGAAAAGGTCATTTTCTCTGGTCGCACCAAATGGTAGAAAAAGATTCAAAATCCATCAATGCTGCTATAAAATGGCAGTTCTTATGGTTTTGAGGCTTTTTTTGTCTATCCGAAGAAAATGATATGGGCATCTCTGACAACCGAAGAAAAGCAAGATTCTGTCAGTATGGGAAGAAGTAAAATAAAAGTTGTTTTCAATCTTGATTTTTGATTTCTATCCATTGAGGTTGAGGCTGAAATGGCTGCAAAAGAAGAGGAAAAGGGAAAGAAAAAAGGAAAGAAGAAAGGAAAAAAATCCGGAAAAAAGAAGAAAGGAAAGAAATCTGGAAAGAAAGGGAAGAAGGGAAAGAAAGGCGGTGGTGACGATGAGGTATATTTAATTGGTGATTTGGTCAAACATGAGTAAAAATTCACTTTTTTACTTCTGCAATTTTAACTTTTGTCCTCACATTTAAATTCTGTAACTTACTAGGGACAAATCTCGACAAAATTTTGGTTTCCCACAACTTCTCTCGTCCATGAAATTACTCATTCTTTTTGTTCCATTTGTATATTGTGATAATAAATAGATTAATACACTCAATGAAATCTGTAGTCATCGTTTTACAACACCAGTTTTTTTTCCTTGATAACTAGGAAGAAGAACCTGGATGGAAAATGGCTCCATCAAACTTTCTGCCAGAAATTGATCAAGGCAGTAGAGGATACAGAGGTATTGTTTTTGTCATTACAATAGTTCTACCGGTAGATTGAATTTGGAATTGCTTTATTGAGTATCCCAATCCAAAATTTTTATTTGTTAAGCATGCGCCACAAATGGAGTCTTAGCAACGCGATCCACCGTGATACATACTCAACTAAAGTTGCTTTGGTAAAATTTTTCTGATCTGGACAAGTTACAGATGGGGCATTTTTGGAGGAAAAGTCCATCAGAAGTTACTACTCTTCAATATAAATTTTTATGTACTTCCCTATGGTAACACAATCTGAGATTTTTTATTATCGAATTTGAGCCACGCCCAGTCAAAAACATGTTGATCAAACATGTTTTGTTAAGTATGGATCACTGATGGATCGTGCCGTTTAGGCACGGTCCATCTGTGACTTGCTTTGCAAAATAAAACTTCGGATTGGACAGATGGATTCTTCGGTGACCAGATTTGCTTGACCAGAGTCTATTGAGTAGTATCTTCTGTTCTCGTACCATCCTATGCTATACGCAAAAATTTGAGAGCTGGTAGAATTGGGTTGTAATTGCCATAGCCCTTACGAAGTCATGTCAGATTTATTCATGTAATTTTGCAACTATTAAAATTTCTTGTTCCTGCAAATTTTTGCATGATACATTCCTAAACGAAGTATGTTCACGGCGATAATTCAAGGCCCATGCTCTATTACTATATCAGGAACCTCAAAAGTGCATCGTCAAAACCAAAAAAAACAGAATTTAACATGTTATTTTAAATCTGTTATCTTTCTATCGTTTGAAATGGATGGAAAAATAAAATATTTGTAGCTTGGCCCCGTCATTGAAGTACATTTAATTATGCCTCCTTCGAGTCGAGGCTGAATCGCTCATGTGGCAGTGACTTGGCATAAAAGCAATTTAATAAAACAGCCTTCATTTTGCTTAATTACCTTCGCATGCTTCAAATTTGATCAAAATGTAAAAGTGTTGGGAATACACTTTAAACTACTAATATCCAACCTCGCTTAGTAAACGTAACATGGTAATTATTGCAAAAGTATTGCAGGAAAAATCGTCTGCACAAAAAATTCCCCACTTAGAACTTGTCTGCAGATTATAGGTCGCAGAAGACTGCTTTTGTCAGAAATCACGTCGAATTGGCTCAAAAAGAAAAAAATTGTAAACATTATAAAACATTTTTAATCTACAAAAAATGCAGACTATATATCATAACGAATGTTTGGTTCAAATTTTTTAAATGTTTCATACATAGTAATGATATTTTCAAGGTACCCAGTTTCGGGGTATCATATTTTTTTCCTCACCTAAATTATATCTCTTCCCATATTATTATCACTTGTTTAATTTTGTCATAGATGTATGGATGACAAGAGAAGAAAGTGCAAATTTCCAACAAAAACATGACAATGAATTAATCAAGGAAAAGAAAAGATTAGAAGTTGAAGATGAAGTCCGAAAGCAGGTTGATGAATTGATGAGAGAAGAATTGAATAACTTGAAAATGGTAAAGTTTCCTCAACAATCACCGTTAAAAAATGACCATGTTTCCTAGTTAAGTGCGATCCATGTGGAGTAGTGAGATTAATAGTAACTAGCAGAATATCAGCTACTTTGCTAGCAAGACAGACAGATAGTTTGAATCCCATCAGAAAAAAAAAATGTCTGAAAAACCTCTGTGCACTGGAAGGCCTTTCTTCAAGTGACCAAAGATAATAAAATTGTACGAAAAACTTTGAAATCATCCACACTAATATGGTATAACAGCGTTGATGATTTTGAAACCTTTTAAGTTCATCTGGAAAAATGGCGGGAAAGTGCTAATCACCTGAAGGAAAATCGAATTCTGTCTCACAGAAGTAGTATAAATATGTTACAAATTGAAGGTTTAATTTGTAGCCTTTTCAGGCAATTAAATATATCCCTAGAGACAATTGATGGGCCTGCTTTTTTTAAAGTATCAAAATGAGTGCTTGAATGTACCGGTAATAATTTCTCATTTGAATTATAGCGAAGTGGCTGATCGATTATAGAGATGTATATTGAAATTAAATTTTTACCTTTATTTTTACAGGCTCTTGACCGTGACAAGGGTAAGAAAGGGAAAAAAGGCAAAAAGAGTGGAAAGAAGGTATGTCTTTTTATATTTTCAAAATGAAATTTTACATTCACATTGTACCAACAGTTCTCAAATTAATATCCCATTGTTTAACAGAAAAAGAAGAAAGGTAAGAAGAGTGGAAAGAAGGGAAAGAAAGGAAAGAAGGAAAAAGATTTGACAGCAGATAGAACAATTGAATCACTGTATGAAGAACTTGTTCAACAAGGAATCTTAGTCAGATGTCCTCAGGTATATCTATGTCCTTATGTCAGTAGTTTGGAATTGTGCTGTTTTTTATTATTATCTAAATTGCTTCATTTGGAAGAAAATAATATTCAATATCAATCAAATTGACTAATTTTGCTCTAAAATCGAAAAAATGCCAATTTTTTTTGCGATTTGCTGCAAATTTGGCTGCGATTCAGGCAGAAAAATTGCACCTAAGAATACTTTTTTGTTTTAAGAGGGAAATAAGATTGTTCTAAAATAAATTTCAAAAACGTTTTTATCTTATAAGCATTACTATTTCTAACACCTTTCAACACTGCCTATCATTAGTCAGGTGGCTGGTTACACAGTCACACAGTTAAGAATATGCAGTGATGTAGGTGCATATTCTGTGATGGATTATTATGTCCTAGAGCAGCGTTTCTCAACCGGTGGGTCGCGAAGCTTTTCTAAATTTTACAGTTTTTAGTTAGATCGGCAACATGTTACATAGATTGATGTAATTTATGTTAACTCTCTAACTTTGTTTGATGATTCCTTATACAGTCGCAAAATTGATAGTTTTTTGAAAAGAAAAAGTAACGAATTAAATGGAAACGAAAGAAAATCTAAGGAAGTTGTAATGAGAAACTGAGACATACAGTTGGATGAATCTACTGATTTAACCAATATAGCTTTACTGCTTGTATTTGGAAGGTATGGTGCTGACGGCAACGTTCACAACGACATTCTTTTTTGCAAAGAACTTCCCACTAGAACAATTGCCGATGAGGTAATTCGTTGTCTTGATACCCACTTTGCTAACAAATGCATTGATTGGAAGAACTATGTGGGTGTGTGAACAGATGGTGCTGCATCAATGACTGGTATCCATCTTGGCGTCGTTAAGCAAATCCAGCAGAGACCAGCACAAGCTAAATGGACTCACTGCTTTTTACACAGAGAAAACCTCGCTACAAGACAGATGTCACCAGAACTACATGAGATCATGTCTGTAACTGTGAAGACCGTGAACTATATCAAGAAGAATGCTCTACACACAAAAATTGTTTGCTGCCTTGTGCGACAATCTCGATTCAGATCACTTGCAGCTCTTGTATCACAGTGAGGTGAGATGGCTCTCAAAAGGACTTCTTAATCGTCTCTTTGAATTGAGACGTCAAGTTTACGTTTTTCTTCAAGATCAACAATCACCTCTTGCTGGGCATTATATTGATGACTACTTCTGTGCAAAACTGGCTTACCTTTCAGACATATTTGACCAGTTGAATCAACTCAATATGACAATGCAAGGTAGAAACAGCTCAATATTTTTAGTTGCTGATAAAGTTGAGGGATTTAAAAAAAGACAAATCTACGGAAAAGAAGGGTGAAGGATAAACGACTTGATATGTTCCCACTGCTCAGCGAAAACCTTGAATCTAACCCTCATGTAGACATCTGTGAACAAATAATTCATCACCTGGCACAATTGTTGCAAAAGTTTGATCACTACTTTCCAGAAGATCCACGTCCTGGAAATTTATGGATTTTAAACTCATTTGGTATTAATTCTCTTCAGTCGAGGATGTGGCCCTGCCTGCAGAATTTGAGAATAAACTTATCGAGCTTTCTGAAGACATCACTCTCAAGCTTAGTTTTTAAGGAGTAGATCTTCCGTCATTTTGGATCCAAGCAAGCAAGGAATATCCTTCACTATCAAGAGCGTGCTGTCAAGCTTCTCTTGCCATTCACGGCTACCTACCTTTGCGAGTCTGGCTTCTCAACTGTAGCTGTAACCAAATCCAAGGCTCGGAACCGCCTAGAAATGTACACTCTTAATGCTACGTTGCGGGAGAACTTATCTAATTGCATGTGGATATATCGTTTCTTTCATCATTATTTGTTTTTCATTCGTTTAACCGTATCATTGTGGGTCGCACAAAAAAGATTGCAATAAAAGTGGGTCGCGAACTGAAAAAGGTTGGGAACCACTGTCCTAGAGGATAGCTGCATACGCTATGTCGGTGCATAATTGTTCATGTGCATGCAGATTGTGGCTTTCTTCGCTAACAAAGGCAATGCATAACTAAATGAGTAGTAAACTGAAATAGTTACATAAAAAAACTTTTCCTCACCTTGGTAGTGGTAACAGCAAGACAAGGTTTGTTCATCCTATAATTGAGCCATTCTCTCTGCTTTTTTCTGAAGGTTAAGAATAATATTTTATCCTTATGCACTCTAAAAATTTTCAATCGGGGGTTTTTCAAAATTGCATTTCTAATTCAATTTCCATGCAGAACTTGAACTTTTCATTTGCAGGTTTATTTGAAAGATTACATTGGAGATTACAGTTATTTAGGAACAACATTACGACAAGCTGATATTGAACCAATGCCTTCGTTATCTGATGTCAGACAACTTGTTGCATTATATGGAATTCTTCCTCTTGGTTAGTACTTATCTTGCTTATACCGATCATTATAATTTCCAACCTCCCTACTACTTTTTGAAAAACTAAAATGACCCGTTGAGTAATCATTCAAATATTAAAACGGTCACTGCTTTCCAGTTAGCAACCATATTTCAGAAAGCCAGTATCAATCTGACAGTACCAAGCATTTCAATACCATCTAGTATACTATATAGAGCACTCAAATGGGTGGTCATAAAATGTGTGTCATTTTAATTCTTCTAGGTTCCCAATTTGTGCATCAGAACATGCCGCAAATCAAATCTATCTTGCTGGCTGGACCACGTGGTGTTGGAAAGAAGATGCTTTTACATGCCATATGTACTGAGACTGGAGCGAATTTGTTTGAACTCACACCTGAAAATATTGCTGGAAAATATCCTGGTAAATCAGGATTAGCAATGCTGATACATATGGTTACAAAGGTGAGGGGAAGGAAGATATTTTCGTTTTCTCTCCTATACCATGTTTTTAATTTAAGCACAAACACTGATTTTTATGAATTAACACAGTCAGAAAAATAATTTTGAAGCATGATTCGTGAAGTAAAAGTCACTGACAGTTCACGTCGACGAGATGTGGTCCATCTGTGACTCATGCTTGGAAAAGTAAAATTTCGAATTGGGAGCTGCCTCAAACCTTTATTTTTCTATTTTCCGTTTCATTATAGGTGGCAAAAGAACTTCAACCAAGTGTAATTTTTATTGGAAGTTGCGAGAAAACATTTGTTAAAAAAGCACCCAAAGGTGATAAAACTGATCCGAAGAGATTGAAGAAAGATTTGCCGAAAGTTTTAAAGGGATTTAAACCTGATGACAGGTAGAGATTGAACTAATGAAGAACCGGCAAGGTTATCGAGCATTATCCCAACTCCCAAGGCTGTGGGTTACAGTGCTTTGCCCAAGGCAGCTCGCATGTGTTGTTCTTTGGAGCCTGTCTTTCATCGATGTTAACCATATTTCACCGGAGTTCAAACATTCAAAAAATTCTATAATATGAAATCTAAATCAAGCTATAGTTTCACAAACCTTTTTGTTAAATTTACTACAATGATAGAGGTACATCCGCCAATCCGCCCAAATAAATTTAAAATGATTTAATCCGATCAGTAGATCGTAATTGGCAAAATAAAAAATTCTGATTGGTTGTATGAATATTTAACATACCATAAAGTCTGGCAGAATGCCAGGTACTCTGCTACTCGGACAACATAAGAAAATTTATCAAATGGGCAACAATGCATCTGTTGCTAGAAGATTTCAATTTCTTTTTTGAGTGTCTGGTAGAAAGCAATATAAATAAATATAAAGGTTCAAAATAATCAATATGCTATGAAATAACATTGTAACTGGGATTTAAATCTTTTTTGTCCATCAGAAAAAAATTACGCATGGAGAAAACCAAGAATCTGCCACCCAGTATGTTCGTTTTCTTCTGTTGTTATGTGTAGAAATTGCCAAGTATTGTCATTTTTCAGGGTTGTACTGGTTGGGACATCAGTTGCTCCATTCGATGCTGAATTAAAACCATTTGTCAAAACATACGAGAGAATTATTCTCATACCAAGACCTGATTATGCATCGAGATACAGTAAGTTTACAAAATCCTATATTAGACGTGGATTATACGTTTATAATCACATATTTGTATCGAACACCTTAAACTTGGGCTAGCATTTTATCATTGTGCCAGTGCTTGTATCATATGTTGATTCGTTCCAGATATCTAAACATCAGCATTTAAATGAATATTGATCGAACATTCAAAAAATAGACAAAATAGTTTTCTCTTGCATCTTTTTTGAAAGACCTTATTGCCCTCTTGAAGCAAACTATTTTCAGCTACCGGTATGTTCTGTTTTTCGAGATGGGTCACTGATGAATTACATTGTCCAAACACATCCGCTTCCACTTCATACTCAAAAAAAATTATAAGCAGAGTAGCTATCTTAAAGTTTTATAAATCTCTGTGATGTAGATGCTGCTTTTTTGCATATTTTGACAAATATTCAGATTGGTGATTCTTTTGCATCTTTCATGAATAAAAAGCAATAAATGAGGGATTATTATATTATCTTAATTTGAAAGATACATTTTTTCATATTTACCAGTTTTATGGAAACATCTGATACTGGAGCACAATGGCATCATCACTCAACATCTCGACATCAGTAGTTTAACTAAAATAACTGATGGATATACGCAAGGTCATGTCATTGAAGCTGTCAAATATATTTTGTCTGAAAGAAGAATTTCACAGGTAATAGAAATCACATACCATAACCTTGTTTTTATTTGGGTGTCTGGAATTTTATCATAAATTGCTTCGGGTGAATCAAAAAGACTTTATTATCATCAAGTTGATCATAATCAAGTTTTTTTATACAACTTACAGCTGCCAGACATTAAAAACATTCCGTATAGTGGATGACGCTGAGCAAGACCCTATGCAAGCATTCATTCATCTCCAAACAAGTTCGGTGTTATTGGAAAGAGTCGAGCTTTTTGTGCACCTCACGAATTATTGTAGTTGTGTTCCCACGTTATTACTAGATTGAGTGATTGATGATTTGCAATTGAATATGATGATTAATACATCAACATAATATCTTAAAAATTGAGTCAATTGGACTACAATATAATATATATATATATATATATAGGTGGCACGGGGTGCTCGGTTAGCTCAATCAGTTGAGCATTGGGATTACTTTGAGCTGAGCATCTCTGATCGTCTCGACGTACGTTCGAATTCTGTGAGGGAAGATTATATGCGAGAGATCTTTGGGATGCCTTGACGCGCGGTGGTCCACATAAGCACTGCTCCTATCTATGAAGCGCTGGTTAAGTCGTATTCTCGTATTTCTCTAGTGCAGGATAAAAATAAAATTATATATACTCAAAAAATGATTTTTGAATTATCTCAAATCTAATATGGCAGCAATTCGAAAATATGTAGTAGCCAATGCGAAATATTTAATTTTTCGTCAATTGACTTTTGAGTGGTTTTTCAGCAACATTTCCAGTGCAGTAAAGACAATGCATTATCTTAAAATTTTGTTCTTCAGCTTTCCAAGAAACCCCTCGCTGCCGTCGAGTTTGTTTCTCCACTCGCTAGAATTGATCCTATTTATAAAGAAGAAGAGGAAGCATTCAGGGTAAATAATATACTTATTGCAATTATGCTTTTACTTTTTCACTCATGGCTTTTTTCAGTTATATTTTCATTTTTTCTTGGTTATTATCAGTAGATTTGTATGATGTTTGAAGATGTCACTTATTGATTGAGGGTAGAAATCACATACCTGATGATACCTTTTTCATGATTTAGAGGGATTCAATGAGAAATTTTGAATTTTTGTCAGATTTGTTGTTTACCAGTGACATATGATGCTAGAATTATTTTCCATTTACTAAATTTTTTGACCAAATTCGCTCATCCAATCAGCTTTGATTCAGTTTAAAAAGTAATCTGAAAGTAACAGACTGAAATAATAGTCAGAAAACCATTGTCAAAACATGTTATTGTTAAGTATGGGTCACTGATGGATCGTGCCGCCATGGCGGGATCCATCTGTGACGCATTCTTGATTAAATGGAATTTATTCTTGATAAAATGGAATTTTTGGTTGGATACTGATTGGATTGAAAAATGACATTTTTCAGTTTTTTCACAGTGGATCTAGCCAATATTGAGCTGATGAATTGAAATCGAAATGCAATAATTTTTTGAATAAAAAAGTTTTAATCACTGAAGAGCAAAAATAAACAGTTTTTATTTTAACGACGCGATTTTTTTGTTCGTTGTATAATCGGTTTTGCTTTATTTCGATTTATGCTACTTTATTCTTCCTTTTTTTGCTTTATTTACTTTGTTTTTGCTTTTTTGCTCAGTCGTGGTACGGTAAAACCCCTCTCGGTAAAAAGAGAGAAAAATTAGCGAAGGGAGGAGATGAAGATGGGGATGGTGGAGGAAAGAAAGGGAAAGGAAAAAAGAAAGGGAAGAAAGGAAAGGGAAAGAAGAAGAAGAAATAAACGAATTTTTCACTCTTTTTTGCTTTTCATTCTCAGTTTCATTTTTGTTTGGCTTCTTTTCACATATTTTGTCAATAATTTTTATATAAATATGAAGATTTTATATTGTTCCAATTGGTATTCAAAGTTTAAATTTTTATTGTATGAATGTTAAAGGGTAATGCTTGCATGGAAAATCTTAAGTTTTGTAGTTGAAATTCCCTCGAAAACATGTCAAATTATATGGAAACTTGGTTTGCGGCATTATTCGAGTCCTCGCATAAAATTTTGTTATTTTTCTGTTGCAGTTGACTAAATAGTGTTTCGAAAAATGCTTACAAGTCTAATCAAAACGTTTTATACTCATTTGAAATAGCTCATTAGTTGAGACTGATAGTTTTCTCATCTTCCAAGTTAAATACCACTCTATTATTGTGCTTTAGTACTTTATGAAATGTTTTCCACTTGGAACACAGTTGCTGGTACTAGGGCCGGGAAATTTGATTCTTTCATTTTTGACAACATTTGTAATAACAAAATGCATTCGATTTTGGTAAAAAATGACCATAATCGATTGTATTATGTTCTTAAAATATGAAACTATTTGCTCTTAGGCATGAAGTGTGAATTGAATCAGTGGTAATTTTTACTGATAAATTTCTCAATTTTCGTGCGGTGTGGTCGTAAATTTGTTTTTTAAGGGCCTGTTTTCGGCCTTTCCTTTTCTAAAAAAAAATCCGTTCTGATTTATTTTAAGGGGTTGCTGCCATGCACACTCGTAATTTAAATGATACGTCGTCGCATATGGATGTTTCAAATATCTATTCAGATGTGAAGATGAACAATGAATATAATAAATTAATTTGTTCTATGATACTAGCAATCTGTAGAGTGGAAATGAGGTTTTATCAATGTTTCAAATATCTATTCACATGAACACATTATTTCCACTCTACAGATTAATAGTACATACAATGAATATAGGATTTACAATGAATTATTCTATTATATTTATTCTTCATTATTTTATGAATCGAAATATAAGATTTGTTTGTATTTCATAAATAACTTATTGTATAGAACTGGTATATAAAAACTCCACTTGGAAAGAAGAGACTCGAGGCATCCAAAAATCCAGACGAAGAAGAGGAAAGTGGGAAAGGGAAGAAGGGAAAGAAAAAGAAGAAATAGAGGAAGTGCAGTTTTCACTTACTAAATCTTCTTGTACATTTAATTGATAAAAATATGAATATTTTTTATAAACCAAAGTGGCTGTTACAAGTTTTATTTTGTCAATAAATTCAGCAGATTTGTTTAAATGGTGTCAACCTAAGTTGTTGGTAAATTTGATTTTATTTCGTTCTCGCTCTTTTGAAATACTCAAATATTGAAGAGACGATAAAAGGGGTATAGAAGTAGTGTAGGATTGATTTTTTATTTTTATCGAAATTTGCTCTGAGCAAGGCTGGGAACGGTGCCTAGAAGGAACAAACTAACAATCACCTAATAACAAGGAGCTACCAGAAGTTGTAGTACCAGCAACTGCACTCTGAGCAAAAAACATCCCAAACGGAACTGAACTGCTATTGTAAAGTGCAGTGAGTAGTATCTGCCCTAGGCGATGGTAAAACCATCTACCACTCCATCTCCCAGTGCAGACAGATACCACCCATTACACTTTATTATAGCACTTCTGTTTGAGATGTTGAGTTTCTGGTTCTTCAGTTCCTAGTAGCTTTTTGATACATAAGTGGACATTGATTTGTTCCTTCCAGACGCAGCTTTTGGCCTTGATTTCGGGCCATGAAATGTCATGCTGAAATCATTCAAAAAAGTCTCTGTATCATGACATAAGATGATGGCCATTTCCCCCCTTTAAAGTTTCTGAATACGATATATAAGCTATATCAGCTGTTCATTCGCGCAGAAAAACGATATCAGCAGTGCCACATACTTAACAAAACGTTTTCGACTTACACACCACTCAAGGATGCTTGTAAAATGGACAACAATCGATTTGGAGGCGTTCTAGAGGCGGAACCATTCATGTGCTCTTGAACCACCACCCGGTTCGTTTCCTGACGAAAAAGGATTTTACACGAACACGCTGGACCGTGACCTAATTTGGTGTCTGCAAATGCAAAATCAATATCCCTAAATTTTGGACCTATAGTTCTAAAATGCATTGGCCTGGCCTCCTACAAACCGCGCCTATTCGTCGCATTCTACCAATGGCCCATGCTTGGCAGAATAAGAGGGTAAGAAATGTAATTGTCAATGTCTTAAAGGAGAATTGATATCCTGCAAAAACAGCCTCGGGCTATCAAGAGTTAGAATTATAATATAGTACTAATGTCAACCTTACGCATTTCCGCTTGTGCACCTGGTGACAACCACTACGGGTATTTCTAATGAAATGTTATGATTACGATTTTTAACTGAAGTCTCGTGTTCTAATTTTGGCATTTTCGTCTTCCAATGGTTAGCCAACTACCCGATGGCTAACAAAACTAATATATCAACATCTAAAATTATAAATAATGAATCCGGGACTTGCTATAAGAATTGACGTAACATTTTCCTGTGTTCCGCAAACCTAAAAATATATTTCAGACAGAGGATACTCCAGACTTCAATGTTTTTAAACCAGGAAAATTCGCCAATGCCGAATTGATCATTTACCTGTAGACCTTATCAAAGACGGCAATATCCTCCAATACTGATACCAATCCTAGTCAAAATGAAAAGTTCAGATTCGTGAAGAAACTAAATAGTAATATCGTAGTAATAGGCATATGAGTTCAGTAGTTTTCTCGTGGTTGTATGATACCACTGACGTGAAAAACTCTGCGCATGGGAAATCCGAGAAACGCGCAAGTCACACATTTTCTCCACCAAGTGTAGGTGATATCACAGTGAATTTGGCGCTGATAATAAATGAAAATGGCCGAATCATTACATTAGTACACCCCATCCAAGCATGTGAGCTAGAATCAAATAGTCTGCCCGATATTCCCCCAGTCAGATTTATTTGTCAAGCATGAACCGCGGATGGACCGTGCCTAGACTTTTCGATTTACCAACTGCTCATACTCGACAAAACATGTTTTGGCAACGATTTTCTGATTGGGTAACCGTTTATGCTTATTCACAGCTGGCTGTCAACATATCGTAATAATACGACGTGCGCAATAAAATGTTTACCGAGCATATATATATATATCCGCGCACGGGAATTCGAAAATTATGTGCCCTGATTCATATTGTTCATAAAACGAATATGGAAAGGAGACTAATGTGTCCCTATCAAAAATTTTTGTATGAATATCCTATGTTAAGTTTGTGTCACTGATGGATCGCGTCGATTAAACGCGGTCCGTCTGTGGCTCATGACTGACAAAATAACATTTCTGATTGGAACGCACGGCATATATTTACCAAATTGTTTGTACTGAATTACTGGCTTATGTATGAACGAAAGTATCGTATGTAACGTGCAACAAAAGTCTTAATTGTGCCTTTCCGACGTGACCAGACAGCTCTTTACAAAACCACGTTCGTACGTGTCGCAAACGTACTCGTAGTTCACACCCTTCGAATCATACAAAAATATTTTCTTTATTTTATTAATATGTAGACAACTGAATCTGAAACGGATTTCGTCGTTTTCACAATCATAGGACAGTAAAGGCTTGATATTTATACCTTGTAACCACTTCTCTATTATTCGATTGGCATAACTCGGCGACGTTCAAAAAGGCATTTTTCATGTTTCCCGGAAAGGTATCGCATTTCGAGTGTCTGGTAGAGAAGCCGAATTCAGACGACCGGTTTCGAATATTCCGGTGTTTAATTTCGTTTATCCGCACTGGTACCTCTATCTGTCGTGCCAAATGCTAAAATTATATTTCTGGCAATTAACCTTTTACACGGGTTAACTATAAATCAAGACTAGCCCTGGGATAGTTGGGCGCAGACAGGGGCGCTATGGACTGGTATCATGTTGGCAGCGTAGGATGAAGGTTTCGGTTCGAGTCTTGGGAAGTCAGTCCACGCAAATTACTAAACCCGTTTTAATAAATAACTCAGACAGGCTCGGTCGTACCCTGTAGAAGATGGTTTGTCTGTAAGCGGTACAGAGTGTCTTGTTCAGGGTGGTTCATTCGACAGATTGGCTGCATGAGAAACAAAAAACATAATACTTATAGATCATTCCACCACAATGAGTCAGTGTATGCTTTTTTGGTCACGTACTTTGTGTTTTCATATTTCATTATGGCCAGGTTTTCGTTCCCAATCCATTCTTATGTCTATACCTCATGTGAATCGCTTTATTTACCTCTCAGTGAATGACGCTCCCCTTCCTCGAAATCTAGTGTAAGTTTAGCCTCATTCGACGTTAAACGTGACGTGCAAGCACGTATGTCATTTTACGTCAGTGGTCGACAAGCGGACGAACACCGTTACTCACATCCAAAATCATTCTGTCAAATAAAGTTAGTTGGATCGAACTTCGCTACGCATGAGTCATTGATGAAGCGCGTCGTCAAGCGCTATGCATCTATGGGTTATGCTAAGCGATCTCTGGTAATGATTTAATCAAAATACGTAGAACTGGCCCAACGGCGAATGAACTGACGAAGTGTTACGTAGTTTTCATTCAAGAGACATAATAATTATATGACGCGAAACACGGAAGTTGAAACTAACGTGTGGTATGTGACACGTGCTTTATTTAACGTTACCATATGTACAGGAGGATTTGAAATTGATATATATTTTTTTAGAATGCAAGTTTTTTCTCATTTTCAAATTGTGACATTACAGACATAAACAGCCGCATTTCGCCATCAGACGAACTGTCAAAAATTTTCCGCGTGTGTTTGGCGCGAGAAATAAATCATGTGTACAACATTCGTATCTATTCGAAAAACCTAAATGTAATTGAGTATTTCGCCTGGCAATTGTTGTCGCGTTAATTTTTTCAAACGTAGATTCTCCGCCTGCACCATTAGAACGATTTTGGCCCGAAGTTTACAGCAGCTTTCAGACTCGAATCAACACGGGTATAAACCCGAATCGAACAATTTACTTAGTTTTTGCGATTGGAAATACGGGCTTTCAGGAAATTTGACAATTCATAGTTTTTTGACTTTTTTGATCGCTGATCTGAGAACCATATTTCTGAGATAATGATGCTTCAGTGAATCGCAATTAGAATCGAAAGGTAACGTTTATTGCCACAGGTGTCGACACACAACGTATGCCTACGTAGTTGTGGGCGGGCTGTGTGTTAAATTGAATAGGTTCCTAAATTTGGTTTCATGTATTGTTAATGTATAACGAAGATCACGTTTGTACCATATAGCTCTATTGTGCGTAGGCGGACATACCTTTATATTATTTTAAAACTAGATAACAAAGCCGTCCTGGGGACATACCCATACCCTGTTCTGGTCCTTTCCCAATAAGGAGCATTTAGATTCACAATGGCGTATCTTGCGTGTTGAAATGGGTGTATGGTTGTTCTTTGTCATAATTTTTTTTTCGATATGTACCATTTCAATCGAAAAAATCATAATGGTCAAATTAATATAGAAAAACCGCACCAAATTTGTAGAAATTTACGTAAAAAATCTGTCAAATCAGAAATGATCATTCAAATTGGCGATGTTTATCCGGATATATTGAAACTTGAGTCTGCACCAGGTAACAGAGACACAAACAAACATTCTATCACCTAAAGCTTGGACGCAATTTTCATATTGGAACCCACAACAGTTTGATATATATATCTGCATAGTAAGTAAGATATAGATTTGCATCTCAGTAATAAACACTTGCTAAGACTGCTTGACCCAATCAGAAAACAAATGATTTGCCTGAACACTGGTCCAAGCTCTTTCCCAACTCATTTTATCTAAGGTCAATTTATAACATTTTAACACTGCAAAGTAACAATGCAATTCAGAACATAGAAATACTATTGAAATAAATTTTATTTTCGAGTGAAAAATGAGAGAAAAAATACAATTTTAAGAGGTTGAAGTTGAAATAAACCAGCGGCTGCGGCGCATATGGGATAACATAAGCATTATTATCATCAAATCCAAATACATTGTTAAAATGAAATGAAACAACCACGAACTTCCCCATTCTAATATGCTTTTCAATTTGAAACCCAGTGATAATGATATTTCAACGAACATGAGCTATGGATATGTGGATGAGCCACATAAGACACGGTCCATTCACGCCTCATGCTCGTTGAAGCAATTTTTTGTAAATGGAAAAGCGATGCATAAAACAAATAGCACAATAGAATTTTCAGAAGAAAAGGCAACAAAACAATTGCAAATTAATCGAACTTGGGTTCACAGAGAAAGTAGATAAAAGCCAAATTGAAATTCACAATTTGAAGGAAAAACAAAATCAGTAAAGGTTTGAAATTTAAACGGATTGTGCAAAGGCGATTCAATTTGTTTCATGAAATTTTTTGTTTGAGACGAAAATCGGTAACACAAGTTTTTTTGCAAACTGTGGTCAACTTTCAGAGTATCTACCGCCAATGGCAAGAAATTCCAAGATGGTTACGGTTACAGTACTATGGATGACACACCAGGATAATAGTTAATAATAATAATGAAAATATTGGTATCTATTTATAACCCAATCAGAAAATTAAAGTACGAGCCACAGATGGCCTGCACCTCATCAAGTGGCTAATTGATGGCGTCTAACGTACTTGGAAAGATATGCTTTCACAGATATTTCTGATTGGGCTTGCACAATGACATAACAAGAATTGTAAAAAGGTTGGAACACTCATACAGGAAGGATTCGCAAGTTTAACTATTAACCGAAGTATTCGCAGTTTAGCTGTTAACCATGTGAATTTGACCTCGATCATAAGTATTTTGCCAAGTATGGGTTCCTAACGGACTACACACCCCAGCAATACCAAAATCAGATACACATATTTGGCAAATATATCTTGATTGACCAATTGGGATAAAGTCGATATTGAGCCACAGATAAACAGAAAATCAACAACACTATCTAAATAGGTCACGCTAGAACTTTTTTTGCCCCTTTTATGTGGTAATTGATGATATAAAGTGTAATTGTGGTTATGAAGACTGAGAAATAAGAGAATTTCAAAGATAAGAAACTGCGAAGAAAAGTTCAGGGATGTAAATTTCATATTTTTCACATACTCTTTCATCCAACAAAAATATTTTAATGGACCACTAAGACTGAAAATTTATGAATATGCGACTGCTCCAAAATCAAATTGACAACTTCATTTATATAAATTGGCATTTTTCAAACCTTTTAATAACTTCAATTTGAAAAAAATGCAACATTTATAGATGTTGACTTTTTCATAATTGTTTGGGAAGAAAAGTATACATTCAACCAGTTAGGAAAAACCAAATGAGAAATACCATTTTATTTCGCATCATATAGACTGTGTTACCAAGGTTTAAACTCATTTGATGTATCGAGACTCACATCGGCAGGGTTTCGATAAATGGGTCTTAACCGGTTTGTACAGTAACATACTTGGTTTGAATATTCAACAATACAACAAAGTGACCAACCATCCCAGACAAAATTGTCAAATTACCATTGGCAAGCATGAGTCACTGATGAATCGCTCTATTAAGGTGCGATCCATCTGTGACTCATGCTTGACAAAATTGAGTATCTGACTGAGATTTACTATATAAAATATACACTCAATTTGGTTTTTCCCGCACTAACATCCCCGAAAAAGGAACAAATTACAGGACACAAAAAGAGTGAAACAGCAACAAACAGGACTGTAAAAAGATTTACAAGAAAAACAAAACAATCTAAAAAAAAAACATTAAACAACAAAAAAAGCTTCACGCACAAATCACTGCATGGGTTAATCTCAAATACACAAATTTCTTTTTTTTTATAGTTAAAGTCTAAAATATTTCTGACATAGAATTTCTACGTTTTCAAAGTCTTAACGCTCTTTTGAGAAATTTTTCAACAGCGAAGATGCTTTGGATATATATGATGTGATATTCGCCACCGAAAAAGTATGAGATAACATATGTTTCATTCTGATTCTGATGTTTCATATTTTACGATAGAATTTCACAGTGGAACAAGTTCAATTTGTAAGATTTTAATTTTCCATTATATTATGATTTTCGATCAAATTAACAATGCCAATCTTAATCGGTAAGAATTTATTCAGAAATACTTTGCCAAGTACAAGTCACTGATGTATAGCGCCACTTAGATGGGACTGGCCTCAATCATAAACATCAGGAGATATAAGATACATTTTTAGAACTAATTTTGCCAAGCAAAGCCATTATGAATGAATCGCGTTCGTTAATATGATATTGAACACTGTAAATCCCTTTTTCTGCCTCTGACATGATATTTCAACCAGTCAAATGAGATCATATAAAAATTGATCATTTGTAAATACTCAGAATAACTTTAAAGGGGAATTCAAAACTGTCTTTTCATGTTTACCACAAATTAATCAATAAATGAACTCCTTACTCCATGCGTAGATAACAAGAAAAGTCAGTTTAAAACACAATGTTTCGAAAAGCATACCGTCCACCGGAAATGAAATATTGGCTTTATAATCGGTAGAATTTTCTGTTACAATTAATTTTACAGGCGTCTACAGGGTAACACATGAAATGAAGGAACTAACCTACCAATAAAGTTTATTACAGAGTATTTTCTTCAGAGAAAGCAAAAAAATACGCAATAGTATTAGTTTAAGATCAACAACACAAAACATGCTGAAAATGAGGGTTATGTACTAATGCTGTACTAAATTAACTTTCCAAATGAAATTTTCAATTGGATTCAACTCTATATACGATAATGTGACTTGAAAGTTTGAGGTGTGTCACACAGATCTGTTGACAAAAGTTTATTACCCAGTTGAATACCAACAGTGGTTGTTGTCTCTTTTGGATTTAGTGCAATAAAAGTTGGAAATTTCAACAAAGTACCACTGGAGTGGGTATTTTACACACCCATCAGAAAATGTGCCTAAGAAGCTATTGTTTAAGTATCGGTCGCTGATGGATCACGTCGACGAAACGCAATCGATCTGTGGCTTATACTTGAAAACACAGACTTTCTGATTTGAGTTTAGATATTTTTCAATTTCATAATTTTGTTTTATGTTTTTGCTTTGTCGAGTATTCAGGCATCTATTTAGCTTGACTATGAGCGATGCATAATAAATGACAAATTAGGCAGCACTCTGAACATAAAATTTTACCAAAAGCATCGCGACTTTAATATATTATATCAGTTTAAGTTTAGGTTTATACCTACAGCACAAGTTGACATAGAAAAAACAATAACAGAAAAATATTAAAGATACATTTCATTTCTCATACATACATATAATTTGTTAGGGGTAGTAAAAATAGATATTGTTATAATAAGAAGACTGTAATATCACAAAATGACAATTTACGAGAAGAAGTATCATCTTGCAGTAAGAATATAATTTTACATTTACACAAGTGTACAAAAATATTCACAAAAAATAATATAAGAAAAATACACCCAACAATATAGACAGTTATAATAAAATGTGATACCAACACATAGACACAATAATCAAAAGCTTTTGTCAAGCATGTGCCATAGATGGACTGCGTCTCATCGACGCGATCCATCAGTGACCCATACTTAACAAAAGATGTCTTGACCACTTTTTCAGATTGGGCCTGCTGAACGATAGTTTCATCAATGAAGGGTCGCATATAGAGCATTCCATTATTAATGGCACATCATTGACTAACTTTTGAGTAATTTATATTTTTGATAGAGATTAAAACTGGAGGAAAATAATATAATCAAGACCAAGACAGCGACTACTACATCAATAGAATAACATTTACTAAAACATAACCAGAAAATTTCTTTTTCTAAAGCAAAATTAGATTTGGGCTCATATTTTGCAAAAAGAAATTTTGCGCTTGTCTATCCTCTTTCCCATCCGGAGAAAAATAAGTCAAAACGTGTTTTATCAAGTATTAGACACTGATGGACATGATTGTTTAGATGCAGTCCATCTTTGCCTCAGGCTTGATAAAATAAAATTTTTGAAAGGGAACTGTCGTCGCCTTGATTTGTTTTAGGTTATTCAAGATTTTAACAACATTTTTTAACTATACATTTGAATACAATTAAGTTCTGTGACTGACTACACCTTACGCTAGATTAAGAACTAGCTAATTTGCATATTTGAACGTAGTCCAAACTTTCTATTGTGAACTTCCCAATTGTATAACATGTCAATTCATTCATATATTCATACAAGGACTAAAATTTGATAAAAGCAATAAAAATTGTAATAAATTTTTTTAAGAGTTTCGAAAAATCTGCAGTGATCACTATCACAATTTGATAGAAAACAAAACTCAGTTTTTCGATTCCTGAGCGATTAATTTTCAATAATTTGGCGTTAGAATAACATGTGGATATGCACAAAAATAATTTTCAAGTTTTGGTAGATAAAATAGTATAGGAGATCTGATAAACCAAATATATAAATATATAATTTTTTTAGACAATATATTACTAGATATCATATACAAAAACACAATTAAAAACCATAATTTATGCTCAGGAACTAAATATACGGCTTCAACATAGGGATGTCCAGTTCAACAATCCATATTCAATCATTCACTAAAAGCCCAAACTGTAACAAACGTATTTCCAACTGGTGTTACTATATTCTGGATGTGCTTTCGAATTCCAGTCAGAAAAATGCAATCAAAACTCGGCGGTTCGATCCATCACTGGCTCATGCTTAACATATCTTTGTTATTTTAATACAATTTCAATCGAGGTTGAGCCACAATACCGTGTGAAGTAGTTCATGTTATAAGTACAGATTTTTTAAAATTTCAAACTGCTGTCATTTAAGAAGCCACAGATCCAACCTGTTCTTTTGAAGATGCCAATTGAAAATAATCGAAGCAGAAAGTGGAACCACAATTCCAATTGGTATTGCTTTGGACATCCCTCTGTTCTATCAAGTATATGCGTTGAAGCGCATTTCATTAATGCATAATTCGTCCAATCAGAAAAAACCCTTTTTCAAAACATATTTTAAGTACGAGTCAATGATGAACGACATGTCCGAGGCATGCACGATTCGTCGGGGCCTCGTACCTAAAAAAATTCTGATTGGACAGGCACCATAAACTTTGACACAGTTTTCCCTTGATCTTGAATTTAGAAATTTTCGTACTTGAGATAGGGTACAACAAAGTAAATAAATTTGAGCAGGCCTGAATAAAATTAGTCGAATTTTCGTTTTAAAAATTTCACAGTGATTTTTTTGGCCGCATTTGGTGGGAACTGGTTTTGAAGGGCGGTAAGTGTCATTACCTGGTTGGCGCGTAGGCAATATCGATAGCATTTGCATAACAAAAAAATTTAGCGACATGAAAATACACACTATGAAAAAAACACCGAAATTCCAGTATCCATCTAATTTTTTGATTTATTTTTACTCTAACTCTCTTCTGACTATAACCAACACTTCGAATTTCGAACTTTTGCAGAAAAGAAATAGTGTTTACAGAAATAACTAAATAATTAATATGCTTACGCAGGTCAATAAAATCAAGACTAAAAAATTTGAATCTTTTATTAGTCAATTTTAAACCCAGAAAGTTCATTTCGATGTATCTCTCTCTCCCGCTTTCACAGAAATATATATTCTTTCACACATAGGTGGAAGATAAGCTATACCTTGAAATTGATTGTCTGTCAAGAATGTGAACATAGATATCCCAGTAAGAATTTTTACCCATATGTGAATATCAAACGTGATTCACTGATGGACCACGTCATCGAGACGCGGTTCATCTGTGAATTATGCTTGAAAAAATAAAATTTCTGACCGAGATTAAACATGAATATTTGGATCCGAAGTGATATTCCTGTATCTACTACATTATATTGAAATTGTCTCAAAAATCTTTAGTTTTGTTTTGATTCGATAAAACTGCCTAACAAAATAAATTGAAATTGATCAAATAGGGAAGCACAGCGGATGCACACCAAAATAATTTGTTCTATTTATCGATGTGCAAACTCCTTATAATAAATTTACTAATTTATTGCCACAATGAGCTCTCCCCAAATAAAAATTACCAGATAGAAACTACCAAGTATGGTCCACAAATAGACTAGAAGAGTTTGTAACGAGACACGATCTATCATTGGCAAATATTTGGGCAGAAATCAATGTTTACAGCACAAGACTTTGTTCAATTTTCGTGAAACGGGAAATTGTCAAAAATTATATATTTCATCACTTCACAATAATATATAATCTGACAGATAAGTAACAATAAAAAAAAATATCTTTTTTGGAATTTCGAAAATCATAGTTGCAGATTGATAAAGTCGTGCATTGCTGGAAGTGACTGAGCAAAAGGAGTTTATGATTCAATCAAAAAAGTTGACCTTACATCGGTTCGAGACTTATAGCAGGCATGCTACGTAGATGCGATCAAGATTTCAGGCATGCTCATAAGCATACTGTTGGCATCATTGTTGTTGGCTGCTGTCATAACTTGAATTAATTCATCGCTGCTGCTACAGCTTGTGTCCAAAACATCAATAATTTCATCTGTTAAAAAATAATGAGAGATAATTCAAAATTTGGGAATCACAAGCTGTATTGGTATCGTATCAATGTATCATGGTCTGTGGAGATCGGCCCCATTAGGAAAAAATTTATCAGAAATCATTTCCTGATAATGCAGTAGAAAACTGAAATGAGTCTTTTAAATATTCCAACAGCGATCACTGGCATGAAATAGGTGGTTTTGGTCATCCTTGGCAAAAAGGGGCTTGATAAGGACAAAAATTTCATATATGCCCCAATATGAAAAATCCAAAGTCATGCAAATTCTATATATTTTCAGATTAGTTTTTTTTTCAAGAGTGAAAGTCAAAGGTATACGCTCGAATGACACATGTGTATGTGTACAAATTTACTTTATTTTATATTATCGTATTGCATCTTGAATCTTAATTAAAGCCGTATCTATGGTGGCAAATTCACATGTTTATTTAAAAATGATAATCAATATATTCAAGTTGTCAGTAAGAAAAAATTAGTACAAAATCAATAAGTCGCATATTTTATTTTTATTTGTTTAAAAAAAATAAACACTTCGACTTCTTGCTATTGAATTGTATTTTCCTGAAAAAGGCTGTTTTTTGTCACATACCGGTCAATTTTGAATGCTTCCTATAATCATATATTCAGATTATTCTCTCAGCATGTATTCAAAATAGCAAAATATTTGGTATTGACCAACCAGTATTTGATCTGAATTTTATTATTCCATATGCATGCACTCAAACAAAGAGATGACCGGCCCCATAAAAATAAAATTAAGGCTTAATGCTTTATGAGCTCAGCATGGCTAGTGCAGTGTTCAAACCGAAAGCAGAATTATCAATATGATACAAAAGTTTTAAACAACGTCACTCACACGCACCCACTCAAGAAGATTATCTTGGCAGATAACAAACAAAATACCAGCTGACTCAAGTCTGGACCTGCCCGAGCATGACTTCATAGGTAAATAGGTGTGTTTGACTTGGCATGCTTGAATGACTAACACTTAATGTGTTGGTGTGTATGAACATGTGACTTGAAAAAATTAATTCGTTTAGCGTCATAAAGACACTGGAACTTCTGCTTTGTATATTCCTATTCAATTTGAAACTTCTCTTCCGAAATATGTATGCAATAACAAATAATACTTTATACTCGCAAAGAATAGAATAGGGACTATTGTTAAGTTGATACAAGTAGGCATGTTATTGAATTGAATACTGAATACTTATATTGGCATTGATTTAATTGTTAAAATGAAATTTCAATGTGGGCATGAAATACTGAATATGACTATGTGTCAGAATTGTAATAGAAAATATTTAAGTTGGTCTTGTATTCAATAACGAAACTATGATAAATTATATGATTTAAGCCTATATTGTTTTATCACAACCAGGCATTCCAAAATACACAGTTCGATCTCCTTAACATAAAATCCTGTAACATAAAATATTGCGATTTCGACAAATACTTTCTCCCATTCTGCCAAGTCTGGATTATTGTATCAAAAACTAGGTAAAATAGATCACAAATTTCAGTGTTCAGAATCTAACCGTGATCAGTGGGGAAACATTTCATTTTGTAAGTGAACAGCAGCAAAAAAAAATTATGAAATACATGAAAATTTTGCAAAAACAAATAGCATTTAATCACACCAAAACTATTTTTGCAGACCAATTAGCAGTATTATATTCTATTTTACTTCAAATGTCTTTTTATGAAGATGAAGGCGGCAAGTTTGCACAAAGAGTTTTAAAATTATAACCATCTCTATGTGAGCGATGTTGATAGTTTCAAAACCTTCTTAGTTTATATAAAGGAATTTGTCAATAACAAGACTCTTCCACCAAGCTTATAAATAAATACCTTTATCAGAATCATTTGAGCACTCAGACAGTGAAGTAGATCCAACTGAATCTCGTCGTAATCTTTCATATTTTATTTCTAACCGGAATAAAATTTGTTTCAGTTGATCATTATATTTGTTGAGTTTATCTTTTTCTTCCTCATATCCCAACTTTTTAACTTCAAGATCCTGAAAAGCAATTTTTTTTTAATTAGAAAAAAAGGCTTGTTTTACTAATGATTCCCAGTCAAAAAAAGTTTATCCAAACATCTTTTTATAAGTGTGATCTGTATATAATGAGCACTTTGAGAAAAAAGATTAAGGAGGAAAAAATTCACATTTGGAAACTCGTAACCCAAATCAGCCTGGTTAAATTGATCATTGCGTTTTACCACTATGACTCATCAAGTTTTTGATTTTGAAATCTTTACTTTTTCCTAATATTTGTATGACTAGGACAACACTAGGACTACACAGTATTATCGCATTGACGTATGAAATTTTATCCAGTTTAATAAAAGATTATTTAGAATTTGATTTACTCCCAAGTTAAAAAAATTTTCATAGGCAGGAAGATCCAACAGATGCAATTACAAACCTTGATCAAAGATGTCGCTTTCTTCAACAATCCTAAAGTTGTGTGCCTAGTTGAGTCGGATCCAAGAGGAACGATTGATTTGAGGTTATCAAGGCAGTTTCGTAGATGTGCACGTCTGAATAACAATATTTATATGTAATCCACTAAGAGTGTTTCAGGTTCTTTATAATAAATTGTCAAATCATTTGCTTTTGTGTGTGAAAGTATCCACCTGACACAATGTCTGGAAAGATTGCGTGAAAATGTATGAAGTATGTCAGGTGAGGGTGACAAAAATAAAAACAAGCTGAATACAATTTGGATATTATTCGTGAAATATAAGATTCTTACCTGTTTTTCTCTAGCTCATTATGAGATGTCCTGAAGAGAGAAAAAAATAACTATGTTAAAATTGATTAGTTGCCTTGATGAACCTATGCATAGAATGACACACTGAACCATAAAATAGAGGTTATGACGAGTCATAATATATTCAATTAATCATGAAACTGGCAAAATAGAAAAAATATAATAACATAATCTTAGTGCGGGTACCATATCATACTGAATAAAGCAAACAAGGAATATCATTTATTTTAAAATCAGTACAATATCAAATACCTTTGCACTGACTGACATATCATATGTTCCATCCCATTAGTCAAATCTAGTACTTAGCCATTCAATCAGATACCAGGGCCCCAAAGATAATTTGCCAAATGAAAAATTTTATAAGTCTACAAAATTGTAGAAAAGGCTTAAAAACCATGAAATAGCTGTGTTTATGATATCCTTATCAGACAAGTTTTTATTTGAATGTTCAAGTCAGACTGCAATAATTCATAGAAATATTTTCATTTTTTTGTTTTGTAAAAGAAAATCAACAAATTTACAGTTTCCATATATTGTACCTGCTTTGGCTTTTTTTAGAACCCTTCATTCGTTTTTTTGCCGGCTCGTCATCACCATATTTAAATGTTGATGCATATCCATGATCAGATTCTGAAAATAAATGGAGTTTATGATGAAATAAACGGAGTCGAATTTGAAAAATTAGGCAACAAAAACATCTCTTCCTGTTTCCAAAAGATCAAAAGTAAAAATTGTTTGAAAAGTAGAAAGGAAGTAGGTATATTTACCCACAAACACTAAATTAAATTATAAACAGGATGAGTGTTAGACTGGTTCACAATATATTGATAGAACCATCATTGCTAATGAGCTTGAAGACAAATTCTACTTTTAGGACTTTTTAATTTAATCATAGGTCAGCTCAAAATTATGACAAACTCCACTGCTTTTGCTGTAGAGTGGCTCAATTGCACCCAAAACACATCTCTGTTCAGTAGTACACACTCTATGGTCTATAGTATACTTTTCTGGATGAACCAAAAATTCACACTCTGGCTAAACCCAATATTTTGTACTGAATATGCTGCTCGCAGATAAATCAATTTGATCTTTTCTATATTCTAGATCAGCAAATCTTAAATTTCGAAAATTTTTTTTTTTTTTAATCACCCTTTATTTGATAAGGGCCTTTATGTCAGAGGCTGCATCACTGACCAAGATGTTGCTTGCAACTCAGGGCTTGCTCCACCAAGCATGTTGCATACGATGCGATGGTTAAGTAAAAACTTCTATCCCAAATTGGCAATAGTAGTTATTTAAACCTCACTTTCATTTTTACATTCATTCTTTTAATTTATTCTTTTTCTATCTAATGTTCAAAAAAAAATCAATCACAACGTGGATATTATTTGATTGAAATAAAATAAATTGTTCAATGTTAATATTAAACTCCATAATATCCATTGTAGTTATCTTTAGCCAAATAGTATCTGATATTAAACACTTGGGTCTCAAAATATATTTACCAAACTGAGATGGGTATCTAGCCTGATAATATTGGGGAAGATTTCATGACCGTAAAACACATATTATTGATATATTAGAAGACAAGCACAGACCCAACAACAGCATACGCCTATACTCCATGCTCCACGGCTTTACTACTGTACAGTATAGACAATATTTTAACGGTCTGGTTCCACTGCTCGTGCTGTGGTATAGTTCAGTATTATATTCTTGAATGGCTTAAAATTGAATTAATAGGCTATTTTTCTATTATAACAGTATTACATTGCTGCAGGTTAATTGGAAGAATTGAATGATTTTACAATAAAGACAATCAGGAAAAAATCATACACAAAATTAAGCTTCCGATTTCCAAACTAAATATTTCAATAATACACCTATAGTGTATAGAAACGTCTCAAGAATTTATGATTAAGCAAAGAAAAGTTACAAAATAAACAGACTATAATAAAAACAGATCCAAATGCATGGGACTGTATGAAAGAGTTACTGCAAGACCCCGTGGAGTAAAAGTCACGCTGAGAGGGGTCAAAAGGTAAACAAAATACCTGTAGGCATCAGGGTAGGTGCTTAGTTGGGACAGGATACGATTTTTATCCAGCGGGAGAGGGAAGCCGAGAATACAGCTTCACCATATGGTGAACCACGACCTCTCATGAAGATATCATGTATGTTAAATCATCTCTTAATAATCAATATAAAATTTAAGGATACAGAAGAATAAAAGACAGGATAGTTGCACACGGCCCCGTCAGACTTCTCGTATATAATCATCATCCCTCACAGGATTCGAACCTGTGCCATGCCGATCAGAGTTAAATTACTACTAGAAATATTGAGAGGCCTAGTGTAGAGATGGGAGCAATGTCATTGATAAACAGATAAGGATTCATTTTATGTCCATTTCTATCACCACCTTATTCATTATTGCATCAAACATGAAAATCCAAAATACATATTAACCTCTTTGTCGTTTGCTGTCACATTTCTCCAGATAGTTTGCAGCTTCGATTAACAATTCCAGTCCCAAAGTCTTCGAGTCATCGTCGCTTTCGCTGGTTGGAGATGCATTTATTGATCGCAACATAGTAATAAGTTAATACTCTCGTTTATTCGCTTAGTAAAATAACGTCTACAAATACAACAGTGCAAGGAAGTTCAATGCAATATTGATATCAACCAAACGATTAAAAATACGTTCCACACAAAAGCAGAAGTCACGGGCTAAGCTCAGCCGTGTCAGGTTTGTTACATTCCAGCTAAACACAAAAACAAAGAAATCGTGACGTAGAAGCCCAGCAACCAATCAAATTCAAAGTATTTCTTCTATACCGAAGCCACATGTCTCTCACATGCTTGCGTTTTCCTTTTACTTTTAACAACACGTCCGAGAGGCTGGGGGTACGCCTCCTAAACAATAGCGGACGAGAGATCTGAGCAAAAGGTCGCCCTCGCTTACTTTTGAACACCGTTGTCCGCCAATTTCAACAGAAATCGGCAATGCGGGAGCGCATCGCTCAACAAGAAGAAACAGACATGCGAGACCCACGCCTCGCTGAGAAATCAGCTGACTGGTTTATGACGAATTTTACGTCATACAAGACTCAGATCAGTCTTTGTTGTTGTCGAGGAGCAACCTCGCCCGAGCCGAACTGCTGTTGTTGCGGAAATGTCAACGTGCGTTCCACGTGTTTCGTCATCCGCGACGGTTTCTTCCAGTTCAAATTTCCCAGCAACGTGAATAATTTTTCATTTGCCCAAAATTTGTCAGTCGCCATATTTTGCGTGTAAAATCAAAATGTACGTTTCCAACAATTTTGCCAGACGCGTCCGCCGGTAGTATCAAAGAATTGGAGGCAGGCGACTAAAAATAACTAATAGACGCCGAAGGAATTTTCTTCGTTTCAAAGCATGACATGTTTGTGATAACTAATTTGTTTTGAATTGAATTTGTTCACTGCATATAGGTTGCAGCAGAAAACAGTACTCTAAAAAGCTTTTTCACTGTGGAAATATTAGACAAAATTAATAAAATGATATATAGCTCACAATTTTGCAAAATAACCAAGTAACATCGTTATTCCTGAAAATGAAAAAAATATGTTCAATGTTGTCAGCCCCATGGCAAAAATCTTTTGACACTGTTGATAGCTATCGAGATGTGTCCCGTATGTCACACACGCTTCGTTATACAAATATATACATATTAATAAACACAATAGGCAACAACGGGTTTGGTTTTTGAGGGACAGCGATCAACCTCGGACAGATCATATTGAACATCCTTTTCTGAATCCTTTCCAGCATGCTGAGCACATTGGTAGAGGCATAAGCTCACACGTTACAACCATACTCCATAAAAATGCGGATCAAGAACCAGTACAGGTGCAACTCCATCTTTTCAGAAAGAACTTTCATTGAGGCTTTTTTGCGATAGACAAAAGTGCTTGACATCTTTAGAAATTGTAAGGCAACAACACGAGTATTCGTAAGGTTCTTCAAGAACGGCCTCAGTCAGAGATATTGGAGCCGGAACAATATAACGGTCAGCCTAACTTAACGAATTTTTGTTTTCCCCAGATTTAGGGATACATGCCACTAGTTGCTGCAGGCAGAAACTTTCCACAAGTCAAGGTAAAAATGATTTGAAGAAGGTGTTCGATAGTGCCAACCATGATCTTTTGCTATTGGAATGAGAACATTATGGGATAAGGAATAATACCCTGATCGTATTATGGAATATCGCAAGACGTTTTTGTATACAGATGATGGCAACATCCACTTCACATATTCACTTAAAACCTTCGAATTCTAAACTGTCTCTCAATCCGTTGTGCAAAATCAACGGCGTTGCTTTGACACGCACAAGTAAAATGAACGATTTTGGCGATGGAGGCGGAAGGTCTCAAATCTCAAGAAGACATAAAAAAATCAAGGTTCAAAGAATATTTTGAAAATTGTTTTGGCCGTTTATCTGTGATAAGTCGTCATCTTTTGAAAAAAATAAAAACAAAAAAATATTAAGAAGGCAAATTGGCGCCGAAGGCGCGTTCGAAAGCGCCTTCAACGCAACAAATCTATGTCAGGTATATTTGCTCGGTAATAGGCAATTGAGTACTGGCTTATCATGTGTGTATGTAGGAAACCAAATGATGACCTAATAGACCTAACATGCCAATCTTTATCATTACATCGAGATATCGATGATGGAATGGTGCTGCAAAAGAAAAGGACATTCATAACTAGCTGACCTTGTTCAATTTTTCAGTATTTTACCTCCTCCCATTTTTATTACATTTCTTGTAATAAAAATAAATAAGCCTGGCTCATCTTAATATCATTATGAATTCTTTTGTTTGTTTTTGATTAAAGCTAGATGTTAACTAGTGCAAAGAGTAAATTTGGGGATAATCATGTACGGGAGGATTGCTGGGGACCTCGCGGACGCCAGATTCTATGAACTACCAGCCATGCTCACGTGTTGGAAATTTATTATAACTAACGGAAAAACTATCTAACTCCGACTTGGAAATAATAACTGCGCGAGATGTCGTTGTTCCCCACATGCTTCCGTAATTTTAACTCAAGGGGAACACGGTCCGTCAGCAATATGTGTTCACAAAATCACTATTCTACTTAAGATCGTAAGTTATGAAACAAAAACTTTGGTCAAACTGATTCGCATGTCCTTCTGATTCTCACCTTCGAAAAGTACGCTTTCGAGGGATTGTACCTTCGCCCCCGTATGGGGAGATAGTATGAAAAAATCTTCTGATGTGTGAAGCAATGTTGTTTATTATTATAAAGATATGTATCCAAACATTCCTCATCTCCTTTTATAAGTCTCATTTTAACATTATCACATTAGTAAAAAATATGTTATGAATCACTCAGCGTTACAATATCTGCAGACGACAGGTTCTAAGTGACAAAAGTAGAGTGAAATTGAAGGATAATTTGCAATAACCATAGATTTGAGAAAAAATTCTAATTGCTCTGTTGATGAGGTTTATGCCAAGTATGGTACAGCGCCGAGTAAAATTGATATCATTCAATGTCAATTAATATCATGCCATGCAAGTTGTTCCTTTCCGTAGTAAATGATTTTCCCGCGATATTTTTTCATTGAAATGCACTCTGGACAAGGCCGCAAGCAGCGCCTGAAAAGAACTAACGTCCTCTCAATATCAAAGAGCTACTGAAACGCCCCATCATCGTTTATAGCCCTATGCTAGTGTAAAACTGAAAATTTGAACGGTATCTATGAAAGCTAATTGAAATTTCAGTGTGTGGTTGGCCCAAAATTTATCAGTAAATATAATACACAAAAGTAAAAAGAAGGCAGTAAATTAGACGGAACAAAGAAAAATAGCAAGGTCATATTCACAAAAAAGCAAAAGCGGCCAAAATAATGGGCTGTAACCACAGAAAAAAGACATCAACAGATAGCACCACAAAACCACACCAAGTAACGGTAAGGTATATGCTAACAAGACAACATACTGCGCCAAGTTGAATTGTTTTCATTTTAAGTCGTTGGAACTCCGGCGGTGCAGGCGCATAAATAATAGCTTATCAAACTTATGGAGAAAAATATATCGAGGCCGGGAGGCACGATCCAACAGTGAGCCGTATTCAACAAAATATTACAAGACCATTTCAGAATATTATATACAAAAATCTCCTTGTTATAGTTTAGTAATCACGTTCATTGTCTTGTTATTCGTGACACAGTAACTGCCTATGACGTCACTCCGCGATGAAGATCCAGTACGATCTGTTTCCGAGCCGGAAGTGTCTGATCGAAAACGGGGTTTCTCAACAGGTGACGTGAGCAGTGCCGACTTTGATCCACAAGACAAATCACGGGCTAGGTATCCACCCTCCACGGGAAGAGTGTCATTAATTTCATTGTCGCTTCTTTGTGAATCGGAATGTATAGCATAACCATAGCTATCGCCAACTTGTGATATTGCAGTAGAGGATGCAATGCGCGACCCACTACCTTGTGGACCAATCCGTGTCGTTGTATCGAGCCCGTATTGTTGGAAAGCGCTTCTACCGTCAGCCACAGATGATACAACTGACCAAAGTGATGTCGGGCGATTTGATTCGTCACTGGGAGGTTCAACTACATTGAGTCGCACCGTTCCTTGTACTACTGGTTTGCCGTTAAAAGATTTGTACGGACGGTGGTCCGGTGTAGTTGAATTAGTCGTCTGTAGACTGTAACGGCCACTATTTTCGGTCGAAAACTCACCTTTCCTCGCTCCCAATTCAGGTATTGGTGGGTGAATAGTCGACAACTCTTCTTTACTATTACACACCAGCATACTAGCGGGAGAACCATCATCACTTGAGTGATACGCATTCCCGTATTTTTTGAAGCTCCTTCGTTTTGAGTTCCGGTTTTGATCTTCTGCTGAAGTGGAAGTTAAAGAGTCGTCACGGAACACACAGGGTTTTAATTGCGGAAGAGCGGTGGTGGACATGGCTCGCATGGGCGACTTAGTATGAGAATACCTTTGTGGCAATGTATAAGCACACACAGCGTGGTTACTCTTTTCCAAAACTCTGGCATCCAATGAGATTTCTGGATTGGTGTGGAAGTTTGTAGCACTTTGTGGTGTCACTTCAGCCCCACAATTTGGTGGATCATTTCCGTTGCTGTCTTGTTTCTTCAGTTCTTGTTTAAAAATACGTTTCTTTTCTTCCAACTGAGCTTCTAGTTTCTATTTTAAATGTAGGTTTGTCGTGTTAGAACTATAAGGACGATTGCATGATCAACATGCAATCTATATAATATTTTCGATACAGATTCTCATGTATCTTTATCAACGAGATTTTTTTGTTTTTGAAACTCGTTCTGAGCAAAGACGGACGCAGTGCTGAAAAAGAACCAACTAACGGCCACTCAATAGTAAAGAGCTACTGCAAGACGTGGTACCAGCGACAAGATTTTAAGCGGGAATCATTCAAGCGGGAGTGGTTTCTGCCCTGGGAGCAAATCCCAGGTAGTTATATTGGGTTATTAGCAAACGTTGCCTAGCTCAAGTTTTGACAATAGGAGATCGTGGCCCTCTTATTTTATTCAGCCCTTTTTGAGTCTTGTCTGTCCCAGATAAGTTGTTACCATTAATTCGAGTAAAAGATGTTTGAGAAGTGAACGAATTGTCTGGAACATGATTCCAATTTCCAATATTTAGACAGAAATATTGTAAACTTACAGTAAAGTGTATTCCTAAAACCAATATGCCCAGAGCGTTGAAAAAAACACATTTTTAACTAGTATCCGAATCAGAAACTTTATTTTGTCAAGCATGCGCCACAAATGGATCGCGTCTCAACGATCCATCAGTGGAGCATACTTAACAAAAGACGATTCTACAACATAATTTTCTGTGATGCAACGTAGAATACTTGCCTTTCGATTACTACGGGCCAAAACGTAGTCACGAGATTTTACTTTACAGTGAACGCATTCTATCGCGCTACTGATAGGGCACCCCACGTTAGGATTATTAATTTATAGCAATCAATGCTTTTCGATGTAAGTATCAAACTCTTGACCTCACGAAAGGAACTATTCAATGTAGATTACCTCTATTTTGAATTTATCCTTCTTCTTGTGGTAAGAAACAACAGAGAAAGCAATAATGTTCACAAACAACAGAACAAATCCGATTGCCAACGTAATTGTTAATTGTAATGACATTCCTCCGTCAGCCTTGTTCGATCCATCACTCAAATTTGGTGACATCGTGCTTAAGCTATATCTGAAAGTTGAAACGTATCTGATTTCGCCAAAACAAGAGGGCAGATGCCCAGACAAAAGGGATAATTAAAGTTGTACATAATATTAGAGTTTCTCCGAAATAGGTATTTTTGCACACTCGGGAATCCGAAAATGTATTTCTCATTTCTCGGACATCCCACGAACTGTCGGGATTAATTAACTGAAAGAGAATTTCAAGGAAAACAGGATACCACAGGCGCTTTGCAGTCAAGAGAGTATGACACTATTCCAGGAGAGCTTTATAAATCGCCGGTAAATATAATATTTTTTATTTTCAGGCCTTAAAATTGAAAATTTCTGAGAACACGCTGTTGCTTAAAAATGACAAGAAATTATAATAAGTCGTTTGTCGCCTGGTGATAATAGTGGGGGAATTTCCACGCGGTCGGTGCTGTATTTTCCGGAGCTAGACTATATTTGGGTATCCTCTCGAAACAATAATTGATTATTTAGAAATATGTAATAGCATGTCTGCTACAGTGATATTCGTTAATATTTGAATACACTCGTTTTTACGCCCTCTCCCCATCAATCTACACTGTGACAAGAGTGTAGTGAATTTGTCATTCATCTGCTATAATTGCATATTTTCAAATCGGAAGTTGCCTTATTGATGAAATTTATACTTGATATGAACTGTCGATTGAACCTACCGTCTGAACTCGAGAATTGAGTTTTATTTCAATATTAAGGAGTAAAATTAGCCAGAAAACGGGGATTTTACTGCATTTTTGTTACAGTGTATATCACTATGTCTTACTGAAGGGGAGTCCATGGTGCTGTCTTCTCAGTAGCTTTCTGAGATGCCGGTGGTGTTGCTATTGCAGGCCGCCATGTCGTTGATTTTTGGGATGGGAATATATTCTCAGCTTCCTAGAAATTCAATTTTTATCTTATCAGCGAACAATGATAATATCTATCAGAGGAGATATTTCATACACAAACTACAAGTACGTGAACAGATGATGGTGTTCGAAAACCAAATACGCTGAAAAATATAGCAATTTTTCCATCAACAAATAAAAAGGGCGTCACAGAAGACGCTAAAGGTGAATAAAATTTTACAACTTTTTGTTTAGGCAAAACAAATTGATTAAAGGGCAGAAACTGACAATTTGCCAAAACTGCACATTTTACGGGAACTGTTTTATCGCCAAAGTTTATGATTTAAACGGTTACTTGCGCTCTTTTAATCCCAATAACCAAAAAATGAGTTGAAAAATGGAGTAAGTTTACCCATCGCTTACAAAAACGACTACACGTTTTTAACGCTGATCATTAGCTTTATAATGAAACAGGAAATTTTCTTTTGTCGAGCGTGAATCACAGATGGACCTCGCCTGAGCGGCGGTATCCATCAGTTACTCATATTTTATTACGGAAGATCGATCTGAACAAAGCCAAAATCAGTGCCTTGAAAGAGCCAACTAACATTCACTCAAATAGCAAAGAGCTATTACAGCGTACAAGATAAAATGCCACCAACTGCACTTTAAGCGAAAAACATCCCCACAGAGCTAAACCACAATGATAAAGTGCAGTGAGTGGAACCTGGCTTGGGCGAGAATAAAACCATTTACCACTTCTTTGTTTCCTTTCAGTCTGCCAGTCTTACGACGTTACTAATAATATTCTACACCCCGTACATACCGAAGTATGTTTTCACGTAAATCTTCTGACTGGGAATTACTAACCATCATGTTCGGTAAGAATGTGTTCCAGAAAGCTACTTGGTTTGCTCTGTAATGATCTCGTATTGCTGGTTTCTTTGATATCTTTAAATATCTTTGTAAATCTCTATCGTATTTCGGCCATTCTAAATCTTGAAATTTGTTGTGCATTCCTGTTAGGAAATCAGTCTTCTGCTTGTTACCTATCATTGGGTTTCTGAAATGAACATTAGGAATTCGTCAGCCTGATAAAAGCAAAAGTAAAATTTGGCAGTTTGAACCGATGGGAAAAACTTGGAATGCACTATGTGTTACAACTTTTAGGTCAGAAATGTTGTTTTTATCATGGGGAGAAAATCGCTCAATATACGTATAGAACTAAAACTAGTTGTGTGAAAAATAGACTAAAATGTAGCCAAAATCGCACGATCCATTGAAAAATTAACCCAAGTCAAAACAACTTTAGTTATAACCTTACTATAAATTTTCCATTGTATTTTCTGCAACGATCAAATTTTCTTTTATTTCTCAATATCTAACAACATAACAACGATACTATAATCTGAATTTCTGTTGGTACTTTCTTGTTTGCAGGTTTATAACCTTACTATAAATTTTCCATTGTATTTTCTGCAACGATCAAATTTTCTTTTATTTCTCAATATCTAACAACATAACAACGATACTATAATCTGAATTTCTGTTGGTACTTTCTTGTTTGCAGGTAGGCAAACGTAATGTAAATCGAATCTTTCTTTACAACAATAGCAATATAACTTAAACTAGCACATTTAGAAAGCTTTAATATGCTCAGTAACTTGAGGTCATCTATGTTACATTCTGGGTAAAATAAAAGTATTCTCAGCGATAGGTGATAAAAACGTCAAAAAGCTCACAGAAATAAACGGAATAGACAATGTTTTACGTAACTTACGTAAAACGTGATGAATTGTTTTGCATCATTCCAAAAATTGATTTTATTCAAATTAAACTGCAAAATCGGATTAATATTGACTGCTTTGCGTGCGTCAGTTATAGGCATTGGCACCACGGGGAACCAAAAATAAAAAGCCCGGTCGCATTGTATTGAAGAACAGTACTTTGCAACACGTATAATAATTATGTATGTTTGAAAAAGAATAATTATGTTGAGTGGTTCTCAACTGACGCGTTCTTACTTTCGATTTATTAACTATGGCATGTCCGCGAGACTACCGCGTGTCTAGTATTAAACTTGAGCACGGATAATTAGGCATTCAAACGTAACAAAAGATGTATCTGTTCTGTGTTACAGCTCATTTTTGGGAACAAGTGATTCCACTTCGAGTCCCATGTCAAATTGCGAGTCGGGTCAAGTCGTACCAAAATTTAATTTAGAGTCTCGAGTCACAGTACTTTCAATTCACAAGTCTAGTCGAGTCTTGTATTTACGAGTCGCTAATCGAGTCAAGGGCCAATTTCTAAATCTATTCAACAGAAATGGCAGATGAATTCACCACCTCTCATTAGAAGTGCACACTTAGAATCATGATTATTGGATAGCCGAGCACAGATTTGACTTATCCTTCTGGGTGGATCGTTTTCTTCCTGATGAGTCAGGGAACGGCAGAATATGTGTTTTATTATTAAAATTTGATTGTAGACACGGGATAAATTCTTATCGAGCCTAGAGTCAAGTCGCGGCTCCATTTTATCAAGTCAAGTGCGAGTCGAGTTATTTTGCTAGACTAAAGAAGAACAGAGTCGAAAAAAATCATCGAGAAAGCGACTCGAGTACGATTCAAGTCGAGTCATTGACTCGAGTCTTCCCAGCTCTGTTACAATTAACCGCGGGGTGCATTGCTGTAGGGCGAGGGTGGTAGTACGGTACGGTACGAAAGTTTGATCGCACTTCGAACCAGCAGAATAATTTTGTACCGAACTTCGTATCGTATCTTTCGGAAATTTTTCGTACCGTACGAAATTTCGTACCAGTGCCTTGCTGTAGGTACGTACGGCGGTGAAATGTGCAGGCATCGAAAAATGTTCCAAAGACACTCCTTCCTATATAAGAAGAACAAAATGTTATAAAATTATTCAAAATTGCCAAACCTAATATTAGTATTGACAGTTGGAGAATATTGATTCGCAAAAAATAAATAAATAAAAAATTAGATGAACATTTAGGACACCAAATGGACTTCTATATTCAACTTACCCGTCTTTCGCAAAATTAGTCCAATACGTCATAATTCCTGCACTAATCATCCGATCCGTTTTAGTGAAGTTGTGTCCAAACAAAACATTTTGACTTGAGAAAAACGGATAACCGAACACGAACGGTAGCTCATCACCGTGGCCAGCATCCATCCATTCCGACTCTATATCCATGCCTGTAGATTGTAACGAATGTGGGATGGGCTTATGATTAAGAAAAATAGAGATAGAGAGAGCATGTTATTAATTTAGGTAAAGTGAGGTCATTGAAAAGTTTTATTTTATCAAGTATGGGATGCCCTCGTGCACGGGGGAGTGTGCACGGACCTGGTTAATGAGGAAAGTCGTGAGAAGTACTTACGTGAACCACCGTGCACCGGCAAGGCGTCCAGCAGACCTCTCGCATATATCTATTATTCCTCACGAAATGGGACCTTACTTCAGGGCGATCAGAAAGGCGTAACGGAGAAATCAATCAGCGACTCGTATATATGAGAAAATTTTCTAATACGGACAGCAAAAGTTAAATACGTAGTAATGAAGATAAAAATTTAAAGACTTGTCACTCTAGTCCCGTAGGCGAGGGCTTTAAAATTGACCTGGCGTGTCTCAGGAGTCGACTAACAGGAAGCAAATAGTACTAGACTAGGGTGAAACAACTGTAAAACTCTTGTATTAGATTGTAGTTTTAATGTTAATGCCGCCATTTATTGTCCTTAACACCGAAAACCAAGTCCTCGCTTTATATCTGCAATGGCGCCAAAATTATCCAACAAAAAACAAAATTTGAAGTGGAAAGTCGCGCTGTCAACCACAAGAAACCAATAAGGCATAATTTCCATATGTGCTACTTCATTTTTGCGTCAATTTCTCGTTTTCAACCAAAAGATTTTAAAATTTCAATCCTACTACACGAATTTGGTCCTCACAACTTTAAGCCAAGAAGACTTTTGCAGGTGGCTACCTAACTACGCTTGTGCTTCTCTAAATGACAATGGAAAATATTTGCATTTAATATTAGAGTAAATCTTCCATATAAAAACATCAACCTGTCGTCTCAATTTCAATACCTTCCATAATAAAATTTAAGTTGTTTTAAGATACCGCAATCGAAACTACTCGTGGACTTATCCACAGAACCAGCTTATTCAAGGACACAGTTGAAAGAAATTACTTGTATATATTGGCAAAGGCGAATCTGCTGACTCGTAAGAAAGAATCTCAGGAAGCGACCTCGACAAAAGTTTTAGCCAAGTTCGGGGAAGGGAGTGAAAAAATTGAAAATCATGTTATATTAACGCATGTTGAACAAAAAATCGCAGATTTACTTTTACTCCGACCTAAATCAATGAACACATCGAGAATGGTAAATATGCGGTTACAAAATCGATCAACCGAAGTAGTGGCACTGATGCTGGGCTCATGTCTAATAAGTCCGGATGATGAATTCATCCCCATAACCCAATGGACAGAGTCTTATTATCGTGAATAATCTAGCCAAAACTGAAAAGCGAGTGTGTTTCTATTAACACTAATCGTGGCTCTTCGGGAAATTTTTTTCCTACCCTGAAAAAAATTTGTTTGGGTAGAATATGTCCAACCCCGGAATTATCCCTTCTAATGGTTGATAGTATAACTGGAGCATTATATTCTTTTTTCTATGAAAGAACTGTTAGTCATCAACTATTTTGACAATATTGCCCAACATGAGACAAGACGAAGAATATAACGCGCTCCATCAGTGACCCATGCTTGACAAAACATGTTTTGTCATAATCTTCCTTGTTGGGATATTTTACATTGAAACGTCACCAAATTCAAAACAATTCCAAAAACTTATCCGTATATAATAATAATGTTTTGTACCTGTAAATATAAATAAATAATATTATCCCTACGATTAAAGTTTAATTAAATTTAAATCGATTAAATTCAGGTCATATTACACATAATTCTTCAACTACCATCTGTGATGTGACTCAACAATTCGATAATAGAGACAGCGCGTCATTCTTGATTTGGTATTATACATAAATCAGAATTGTTTTTTAGGGGTTTTCGAATCATTTACTATGGTCTGTGAATCTCCCGGTAGGAGAAGGGGGCTTATACCCAACAACCGTTAGGCACGGAACTTTGTAGTGACTGTGTATTTATTCTATGTTACAGCTAACCGTTCCTGATACTACATCTTCAGTGGCTCTTAAGTGGTTAGTTCATTGGTTTTAGGCCTTTTTTAGCCGTGCTCAGAATGAATTTCGATAACAAAAAATGTTATTTCGTATGGGCATGAGCCTCAGATGAATCGTACCTAAACGGCACGATCCATCAGCGACTCATACTCAAACAAAACCTTGCTTGGTCGAAATATTTTTGACTGTGAACGTGCAGGCATTTTAAAAAGGCGACAATTTCGATTCTAAATTCTTCTTAATCTAGTCGAATCTTGAAACTTTTGAAGTCATAAAAACCAATACTTAGTTTAAAGCACATAGAGGGAATCTTTTAATATTTAAATCCCAAGCCTTAATTTCTCGGCCGAAAAGTATTCACTGAAAATTAGAGAAACCTTTATTCTTTTTCCAAATCTCTCGCTATTTTGAATTCAACGCTTAGAGTAATAGTAAAAGTTTTAATCGCAGTTTGGCGATAATTTGTAAAAAAAATCCTCCGGATGGACGTATTATTATTTTTTTTTTGTTGTCTTTGAAAGGCTTAAAAAATTGCTCACAAACATTGATAAAAATCACAATCTCTATTCACTTCTTTCACATTTCTTTAGCCAAATAATATATAAAAAAAAAATATATATTGATGGCGTTTGTTGAACATGCAAAATTTGACGCCGAGTCGGCGAAACTGAGTACTTTTCAGAATAACAACATTGTAATGTCATTTAGCATAAATCATGATTCGTGTGGAAAAGACTTTTATAAAACAGACGCAAGTTTGTGTGCGACAAAAGATTTGATATTTTGCCCAACAAATGATCACCATTTTTGCAGCATTTTTTTAACGGTATACAATTCGTCTATCAAAACGTTTCAAGCGTTTAAATATATATATTTATCAGTATAATGAATTTAATTGTTCCATTGCTATTTGAGTAGTTCATGTAGATAATATTATGAAATAACTCAATATTATTATGATTTGAAAAACCTGTAACACGTTATTTTCGGTTGAGCTTATGAATTTATAAACTAGCCCGTAGATACGGGCTTTAAAATAGTTCTAACGTATTTTCTGCGCGTCGTAAAATATGAATAATAAGAAAAAAAGGAGACAAATTGGTTTACTATCGTCTAGGGCAGGTACCACAGCCCACTGCACTCTATTACGGCGATTCAATTTAATTTGGGTTGCTTTCCGCTTAGAGTGCAGCTGCTGGTACTACATGTTGTATCAAGACCTTTGTCATTTGAGTGACCGCTAGTTAGTTTCTTTTGTGTGCTTCTTCCGGCCTTGCCTAAAGCGAACTTCAATAAAAACATATTACTGTATGAAAACGGGCATTTACGAAGTTCTGGACTTTGATTGCTATGTTTATTTACTTTTTTTTACTTACCAGCTCTGTGAAACAAGGTATAGAAATAAACATTATATCCAAGATTCAAATGCATGTTCGCTGTTCGTACAACCGGTTCAACCCATTGTCTGTCTGTATATAAATCAAGTAGGGATCGACGGAGTGTCTTCTCATCTATTCTACAAAGAGATGGAATAGAAAATAATGGTTGCGCTGAAAATCAAAAAAAACTATCGATATTCTTGCACTTTATAACTTCACTTAAAATGAATGTCCCTTTTACCCTACTGGAACCGTTGCGCATTGGTTGCGTCCTTGCAATTTGTAATTCGAAAACTTCGATTTAGATGTATATTCCTTTCAGCCTTCTCAAACCATTGCGCAAAAAAACATGATATATTATCATCTTTTTGTGTTTTGGGATTTGTTATAACCTAATCCAAAAATTTACTTTGTCGAGTATGAGTCACAAATGCGCCTTGACGGCGCAATCCATCAGTGACCCATACTTTACAAAATCTGCTTTTTTGATAATGAAGGAATGGTTTAGCTATACACAATGAGGCGAAAAGGCTCGTAAAATGTGTAGTTATATTGAGTATGCCAAATAATATTCTTTTAATATACGTCAGGTTCGTAATATATTGTAAGCCAAATTTTAGAAAAGGCTGAAATGTCAATGCAAATTCAGTTTAGCAACTTTATTAGAAACTAATATGGCTGAAAAGGTGAAAGAAAGTGTAGAACCGTCGGCGTAAAATCCGTTTTGTTGTTGTATCTTGAGTCATCGAACGCGGCAGTGTCAGTGCCGTCGGAATATTCGATTGGTGATTCGCGAATTAAAATTTTTGTTTCCGATTAAAATCTTGATTCGAAATAATTATTATCAAGCATTTCCATAAAATAAACAAAAAAGGAAAGAAACATAAAATTTTGATGGCAAGGACAATTTTTGCGCCATTTTCGTTTATTCAATTTAGAAAAGTTATTCGACTCGATTATGGAATGAAGTTATATTCGATTTTGTCCATTTTCAGTTTTTATTACTCTGATTAAGAATTACATTCTACATTGTGAACAAGACATCTCCGAAATAAAATCCGATCAATAAAGAGTACAGTTATAAATTAAAAAGCAAACTATAAAACATTCTAACACAAATGTTTTAAAACACATACACTTGGGTCCAATCCGTGTACATAAACTCAATAATGCGTCTTAAAATCCCTTTCGCCGATCCAGCTCTTCTATAAAATCCATCCACGAATTTATCGACGTCCATCTTGAAATCTTTCTGGTCATAAGATCGTTTTGTTACTTCAAATCCTGACATTATTCCCTGCGGATCTCGCTTGCTAACTAATCCATATCCGTCGCCTTGCGATACACCGATGATCATCTGAATAAAACATTAGTGATTTCTTTGAGATGCATTTATTTTCGAATCGAATCTCGAATCATATAATTTTAAATTGTATCTTTTCGAATCTGATTCGATTTTATGAAAATTTATGAAAAATTTCAATGAATGTTCGAAAAAAATATCATGTGGCAATATTTAACATAAACGTTGAAATATACGCTCCAAACTCCCGTTGTGATCGTAACGAATCAAGGGAAATTTGTATTCGAATCGGACATGCATCCGAAGCTATGAACCTGGTTTCTAAAAGTGGACATCTTTAGTAATTTCACAAATATAAAAGCTTTGACAAATTTACTTTTTATTAAGCATGAAATACGGATGGTGCGCTGTCAGAGCGCGATCCACCTGTACTTCATACCCGACAAAAAGTTAAACTTATAAACAACAAAAAAATGTCAAACTAAAAAAGTTTTATCTGTTGGACTGTCCAAAATATTCGATTCATAGTTCGCGAATCATATTAAATTCGATTCGTTTGTTGAGCGATTAGAAATCAATAGAATAATTACGGGTCTGAAAAAGAATGTTTTCGTTTTATTACCGTACTTTTAATTTGAATTCAAAATTCTCCAAGTATCAAGTATAAGAGTAATTGACTTCTAATGGCTACATTTCTAAAATTCTTTTTTGTCGATAATGGAAACCTCGGGGTCGTACAAGGACACGCAAGATCCAATTTCAAGATTGAGAAATTTAATGTCAAACACTTGAAAGTTGAAATGTCATCGACATCTCATCACACGAATGCAATGATTTTTCACGAATATATTGCAGATTACGTTGAATATTGACTGACTTCAAATGACTATTAAAAAGCTAAAAGTGTTCTGCGGAAAGGTTTTTAAATGTTCCCTTTGGTTTTTTAAATTTCTTAGTCTCATTAGTGTTTTAGTATCGGTAAATCGAACATTTGGAACCGTCGAGCCGGCGTTAAAGGTCTGTAAACAAAAAAAATATTACACACCCCCACCCGCTTCATCCCCAATCACTACATCGTTTACACGATTGCGTCAATGTATTTTACTTTATCTCTGCGTTTTACGAACGTAAAATCATGCAAACAATGCAGCCGTGGTGTATGACCAATAGTCAGATAAATTTTACACAAAAGGGAATTTCAGAATAGGCAGCCAATGGTGGATGACGCCGTCATTTCGGATGCCTTGAATTTTGCAATATAATTCTTTTCATCTGAGTTAGACTCAATTAACAATTGAACTTCATTCCCTTCACGCCCCTAATTAGGATGAGATTAGTTCTTGTAAGGGGTGCGGAGAAATTTTCATTCTAAGCCTATAGGCTACATTGAAAATGTTTCTATCGAGTCAATAATTCGCAGGAGTTTCACTTGGTCTCTGGCACTTTTTGCAACAACAGGAATTTTTTGTACACATTGTATGTTAAGCATGAGTCACTGCTGGGTCGCACCGCTGAGGAGAGGTCCGTCTGTGACTCATGCCTCACAAAATACAAAATAAAATTTCTAATGTAGAGAAGTCACAATATACTTGGGACTTGTTTAAAGCGATACAAATGTGATAGAGATCGATATAAACGTTAAGTATAGTTGACTTTCGAGTTTTAAATTATCTGAACCCGTAAAAGTATAAATCGAACCTTTTCAAGTTCAAGAAGATCTATAAATCCACACTAACGCCATTATTTCAATCGATATGCAATTCTTTAAACATACATTTTATAAGATTTGTGCATGTAAACGATGTATTTTTCTGAGGTTTTCAGTGTTAAAAATGTTATTCTAAATCAATCTTCATGGCTGGTACGAGCACGCGTAATTCCTCCAACTTCATTCCTGCGTCGCTTCAAGAGACGACTAGAACGGAAGCAATCAAGTTGTAGATGGTTTTATTATCGCCCAGGGCGGTTACTACTCACTGCGCTCTATTACAACGGTTCGGTTCTGTTCAAGATGCGTTCTATTTAGAGTGTAGTTCTTTCTAGGCGGTTTCGTTCGGAGTGATTTTAATAACAAAGAAAATCTTTACTTAATTTATTCGCTGCAAGAGTCAGTGTCACCTCGCTGATAACATTCTTAAATGAAGGTGGAATAACCGGTTGCTAAGGAGCATAGGATAGCTCGGACTAAAAATAAGAATCTCTAGATAAAGTCTGAGTCGGCTGTCGACTATGACTGACAAAATAAAATTCTAATCGACAAACATATTTTCCTCAATTCGGAAATCCTTTTTAGGTCGTATTTTCTTAATAAATCAAGAGATAGAAAAATAAAAAACAAATATATGCTTCTTATTCTTTATCCAAGATCGCTAGCAGTTAAAGAAATATTAGAAAAAAATTCGAACACTCGATAATTTGTTGTTTCGCTTACTCATTGTACACAAGAAAACATGTTATGAGCAAAATTATATCATTATTATTATTTTCATTTTATAACATAACAAACAAAATAGATGAAACCAACGAAGTCAACAAAGGAAATAATAAAATTTCCAATGTTTTTTTTTTATTTACATCCGAGCTATTTTTTTATTTAAAAAAAATTACTACAATCAGTCCAAAAGTGTAAATAAGTATTCAAAAGTTACCAACGTTTTTTTTTTTTTATAAAAAAAGTTAAATTTATATTCGCCATTATACATAGACGAGTGTATCGCATTATGTCAACGAAATCGATAAACCTATGGGTATATGAATGACACTATTTGTTCTCTTGACAAAATACTAAAATCAATCAAACATACGTTGGGCGCAAACATATCACCAGAGGTGATTATTTTACGCTCGCCAACAATATCAAACAATAAGAGACATTATTTTTGTCACGCATGGGCCAGGGTTGGATTATATTGTTGAGGCGGCTGAGCTTCACAGACGTGATTTATTGACTGAAATAACACTTTTTCATAATGTTTTAATGTTATACCCGTTTATAATTCACCTTTGACGGGTCGAAAACGTTTGTTTCAGCCTTTTTATAGAAATTCGTTCTAAATAAGGCCGAAAGTAGTGCCCAGAAAGAAGTAACCAACTGACACTCAAATGTTAAAGAGCTACGAGTTACAACAAGATAAAGTGCCAACAACTGCACTCTAAGCGGAAAACATCCAATACAGAAAGAAAATATGGTATCTACCCTAGACGATCGGATCGATAATCTGAACCATTTACCACGAAATTCTGCTATCAAATATGATGCTTCTGTCAATATCTTCGATTTTTGATTCTTTCTAGCGCATTTATTTTAAGCAATAAAAGTGTAAAACTATAAATCTTTTGACAATATATAGCACATATAAAATAGTCTTCTTTGCTGTGTCATTAACATCGCGTAATGACAGCAGCCGATGATAACTGACTGCTTGTTTGTTTATTAACGCAAGAAGTGTAAATACAATTTTTCAAGTTTGATCATATTTGTTCAGTTTAAAAAAAAAATCAAGATTTTTCCAGACTTAAAAACATTCAATATTATCCACACAAACAATTGGAACTGATAAATATGGGACTGTATCGTTCATTATAACGCTGCATCATGATAAGCAAAAATTTTCAGGCACACCCGGAGCTAGACATATGTAAATCTGAGGTTCATGCCCTACAATAAAAAAAAATGAAAAGGTCGAATAAACGCGCTTGATGGTGATGAAAAGTTTTTTTTGTCATATTTGTAATACATACCCCGTCTTATAAAACAAATATCGATTTATTCTTACCGGATAATTCATATATTCCCCGGATTTCATCAGCTTTTCGGGTTCCTCAGATAAGACTCCGTCTGGTCCATCCACCACGGGACCGAACGCGAGTTTGTACATTTCAGGATGAAGATCAGCTGCCAGAATATCCCTTGAAAAATGAAAATATCAAGAAAAAATTGCTAAATTTCTTTGTGTTGAACTTAAAATAAGGGTCGAAGGAAACGAAAATTTGAAGAAATATACCTAGTCACAGTAAAGCAAAATTTCGCATATATCACAATTGGCAATTTTTTTCGCGAAGCATGAATTGCAGACGAACGTCGCTACTTCTGCGGGGGAAAACTTTAATTTCTCACTACAACTGAAAACTTCAATTGTTTGCCATCATTTTGTTTTGGTTAGTGTGTGACAGTGATATTTGTTGAAGTAGTTTTGCTGTTGATTTATAAACTTGAAAAAAATTGTAAATGATTTTGAGCAGATTGTACCGAGAAAGATCACTTGCACTGCCACTTTGGTATAAAAAGTAAATTGAAAAAATCGTTCAGATTGAAATCTTCTTTGGTTGAGAAACAGTCTTAAACGCGAAAATTCCAACTGGTGATGTCATGAAGGCAAAAACAACCCATCACAAATTTTCATCTTACCTCCAATGTTTGTTCCGTAGGCATTGCATTAAATCAGCGCCAGACGAATTACTTGCACAATTGATACGAGGATGTTGTGAAAATATTCTTGTTTGTGTCATTGGCCGTTGTACAATAGTCCAAGATGAAAGTGCCTGTTCCGCTTTGTAGTATGATCCTTTGGAAATAATCTAAAAAACAACATTTGACTTCATACGTCCTCTATTTTTGCTATTGAAATTCACTATGAGCAAGGTCAGGAACGGAAAAGGGACGAAAGGAGGGAACGGGCTACTACAAGATGTAGTACTAGCAAATGCATTTTAAGCGGAAAACATTCCAAACAAAACTAACTGTGGGAACTAACTATGGAAAATTACAGCGAGTTGTATCTGCCCTGAGCGAGGGTAAAGCCATCTACCACTTCTTTGGCAAAAATCAGAGCTTTTCAGCGATATTAGCACTACCAGATGCATTGATACTTTTGCTGCGGCAGTTACCTTACAACTGAGCCCGATTCATCGGAACCATCTCATATGAAACCGCGATATATGCGCTTAGTTATTCCATATTCAAATTCTTGATCAGCCGATATATAGTTTGAGGCAAAATTTGATCAATATACTAAATCGGTGCACCGATATATCGGGCTCTACCTCAGAGTCGACGATTGTAATAATGGTTGGCGGGTAATTTATGTCCTCAATTATCTGCGCCCTAACATTGATTTTCAAATACAACACAAAACAGCTTGTTATAATATTGTGGTAATTCTAAATGTGACACCAGATACTTCCAGAGTATGTGCGAAAAAAATTACAAAACTGGTGAAGGTAAGACGATGTGTAACATCCATCGTTTTACCTTCACCGGTTGTGGATTTATTTTTTGTACAGTAATTACTACAATTACGAATATTTAAACATTAATAACCTTCGATAAAATGTCATTATACCTTCAACATGTACAGCAACCATCAGCAAACTGATACTCGCTGCTCCTGATCCTGAACCGAACAAAGTTACGCTAGTCTTATCTCCTCCGAAATATTCGATATTTTTTGATATCCATTCAAGTGCTTTGATTTGATCCCACAAACCATAGTTTCCTGGACTATACTGACTTGACGTGCTCAAAAATCCTGTGCAAAATAGACAAAACAAAGTTACCGTACATCAACTCAAGTTCCGGGTCAGATTTTTTATGCAAAAATATACCAAATATTTAACTAAACACAAAATTATCCAATCTGGTTCACAATATAAAAGGAACTGGTTTAGGATTAGCGTTTTCACAGTTGATCCGAGATCATAAAAGCTGAGGCAATAACACTTTTTCCAAAATTATATCAGATAAAAGTCTACTTTGTCAATCAAGGCGATAAAAACGTGAATATACATACAGTTTGATAAATGCAAAACCAGAAAGGGTTTTTTCGAAACTAAAATGGGCCAGATTATGAATATTTTTTTTCATTTCAAACCAGCTTGAAGCATTCTTGAAGCATCAAAATTTATCGAGATTTTTCTCTAAATTGATTCTTATTCATTTTCGATTGAAAAAAGCAATTAAAAAATATAGTTTCAAAACAAGTGAATAGTCGAGCGAAAACATCTCATATATGGACATCCTCAATGCTTACCTAATGCACCGATTCGATAGTTGATAGTTATAACTATTACTTTTCCATAACTTGCCAATACACTCCCATCGTAAAAATTTCCAGAACCTTCCATGAATGTGTGTCCGTGGATGTACACCATAACTGCGAGTCTATTTTTGTAACTTCCGGGAGCGTGTGACTCTGTAAAAATGCAATATACGAACAATTCCTAATTGAAGTGGTATTTTTTTAACGCGCATGGCGTAATGGATAATGAGTGAATCCGATCATCCTGTTTCTAGTCTTCCAATGGAAACGTACTATTTCAAAATATAATACTTGCATTAACAATAAAATGACACCAGTACCACGAACAACTGTCCTCAATAAAATGCACAGAGAGTTATCAGACTTCGTAGCACCTAAGTTCTAAAGTTCTGTTTATGTTAGGAAGTATTTATTGGTAAGTAACTGATTGTCATATACGTGGTCGTTGGTCGGTTCCTTTTCGGCGTTACTTCCTGTCTTGCTCAGAGTGAAAATTATGAAAAAAAAAATTGTTAGTGATCATAAATATGAAAAAAAGAGCGTTGTTACCGATGTAGCTTTGCCAAGCTCGATTGGTTACAATTAAACTTCGTCGTTTTCCTGTTTACGTTTCCCCAATCAGAATTATTCTGCCAAACACATTTTAACCAAATATACGTTGAGGCGCGTCCCATCTCCAGCGCCTCATTTACCAAACCAACTTCTAACTAGATCGTACATTGTGTATTGCACAATAAAATATTCCACGTTTCTGATCGCTTAAAATCAATGCAGTCAAATAGTTCAATTTGAGTCGTTAAAACTATAATTAACCCCCGTTGCTGTGAATCGTACAAATGATGAACATTTTAATTTTTTATATGGGAAATCATCAATATTTGAGACCCTTTACGATCGACTTTATCATAATTGTTTTCTTGTATCGATCCTCAACTTAAAATAAATTTTTGCGTCCTTTCAAAGCTTATAATGTTATAATCACCATCAAGTCAAAACATTTCTGTTTCGTATAAGGGTAGTCGAGCATGGGCAACTGATGGATCGCACCTTCAAGGCGCGCTCCATATGTGACCCATGCACAATAACGCGGAATATTTGAGCGGAAACAATATAATCCTCGCGCTGAATACACTCGGGTTGTGGTTTAACATTTTCAATCACAATTTTGAAAATTCTATGCAAGAGACCTTTGTTATAACGTTTCCCAATCGGCCGACGTTTCAAATATTTTGATTCTCATCTGAATATCTCAGACAGTTGTGCCCACAATAGAAGCATCATTCATGTTTATAATATTAATTATAAAACAAAGACAAGCGAAAATCCCATTTAAACTTATAATTTTTTTAATTATCTTTTCTTATATTTATATATGAACGTGATAAGATCTTAACGACTACCAATATGGGACAAAGATCCGCATAAAATGTAAAACAAACCACATTAAACCACTATAGCAGAATGTAGCGGACAAGTTTCAGAGCTTGACGATGGTAAAAGTGCTCAGCAGTACTTCGTTTCCTTTTGGTCGTCTTTTATGATAAACAGAAAATGCAATAAGGCGACTCAAAAGTCCGCATCTGCAGAACTTTTTTGTGTACTATATTTAGGGGTAGCCAAAATCGAATATCTTTTGGCTTCGAAATCGAATCGAATAAATATTCTAGTCGAAGTCATTTAATAAACAAACAAAGACATTCTTTCATCAGCTTATAATTTGAATATTCCGAATCGAATGTCTTGGGCAGGCCTAGCTATATCTGACACTTTTTTGTTTTTATTGAAATTCACTTTGAACAAAGCTGGAAGCAGTTCTGAAAGAGAACCAACCGAAGGCCACTTAATAGCAAAGAGCTACTATAAGATAGCAGCAACTGCACTGTGAGCGGAAAAACATTCGAAACTGAACTGAACTGCTATTGTGAAATACAGTGAGTGGTATCTGCCCTGCATGAATGATGGTAAAACCATCTACCACTTCTTCGTTTCCCTTCAATCGCCAGTCACCGAGTCTTTTTATTCAAGACAAATTGAATGTATCATTGGTTTGCATTACAAGGTACCAAAATGCATAACAGTTTTGTAATTTTATCAAATGATTAGCTTGAATTTTACGTAGGAAAATTATTTACTACCGGTTGATACTATATTGAAAATTTCCGATATTTTTAATAGCATTTGTAATTCAATTTATTCTATCGAATTAGTTACATTTCACTTCAACGAAATCACTGCTTTTTTAGCGTATTTGACCGATTATGAAATAATGATTTTTCCACAAAATCAATCCCACTTATGATTAGGGCTGTCAAAAATAATCTGTTCTATTCGCGATATTCTAATCATAAATTATTTGATTCGATTTCTGCAGACATTCGAAATCAACAAAATAATAATTTTGAATTTCTTTGAAAAAATAAGTGTGAATTTTCAAGTGAATTATAAGCTGATCTAAGGATGTTTTTGTTTGTTTACCATAGGCCTTCTGACTCGAATATTTAATTCGATTCAGGAACAGTATTCGTTTTGATTCTGAAACCCAAGTACATTCCATTTTGGTCAATCCTGCCCTACTTAACGTTATTTTCTATCAATTTTGAATATTGTTCTTAGGCAGAGAACATTTACTAATGATAAAGTAATGACATTTTCCAACAGCGACCTGCAAAAAGGTAAAGTCAAACACGTAACATGGATTAGAGCCAAAAAGCAATTACGGTACCACTGGGGAAAGAAGAAAGTCTTCACCAAAACAACTATTATGTTAAGCTCCCATTCAGTCAGAAATTGTGTTGCGAAATATGTTTTATTAAGTATGAGTCACTGATGAATCGCGCCGACGAGGCGCAATTCGTCTGTGACTGAGGCTTAACAAAACCATTTTTCTGACTTGGATGTTGTAGAAAGCGTCGTCGGGGTGTGGATCATCTGTGGCACATGGTTGACAAAATTATTTTTGTTCGCACTAGCGCATTTCCTCAAAACTAAAGCATTCCATCGAAATCAGTACAAGTAAAAGAATTTACAATAAATTTTCAGAAAGTCTGCCGCAAGACACAAGCCTATCTTGAGGAGCGTTGTATGTCAATCTGTAGCTGCAAATTCGGAGGCGAGACTGAAAATTGGACGCAGCCGATTTATTCCGCTCCGAATACGCAAAGAAAATCGATTTTCTCTAGGTCCCAAAGGAATCGACTTCCAAGACGAAATTGATTGGAGATAACTGCGGTAAGTCTTCGTAAATGGCAAAGGATTTTACATCAAAAGGACAAGCGTAATTTTTGTGTTCATTTGGACTTATTAATGACTTTCCTGCTAAATAATAGATAAAGTCAAAAATAACGACTAACATACGACCTGAATTATGTTTTTAGTTGTTCGTTTGACAAAATAAAGATGCGTCACACCGAATAAAATTTGGACTAAACATGGCTGACGAAGTAACGGAACTCGCTAATAAATTATACATAGACTTGACTTACTCTACGTGTCCTTTAAACGCGCTATCACAAGATTTAATGCAAAAACTAAGCGTTGAATCGATAGTTAAACTTGTCATTTTAACAATGTTTTGAAACCAACATCCAAATGGATTGAGGCCGGGTTCTGACCAATTGATCAAATATGAATCACATGTGAAAGTAGGAATGCCGGTATCCGAAAAGACAGATAATCTAAAATTCGGGGTAAAAGCAATTTCGTTTTGCGATGATTCATTTTGTAGTGATATCATGATATATTTAAAATTTTACAGTTGCAAAATGGGTAAGATATATCAGCAATTTCGTTTATATGAAACATCTATTTGTACGGAGAATTTCCATAACGCCCGATAGATGTTGATTTTATAGTTGGGCAAATCCGATTCGATGATTCGGATTCAAGTTTTTCGAAACGGCCACGAAGAAAAGGTGTTATTTCCCTACAAAAACGAAATGAAAAACAACTAAATTTATAATAGGATTTCATATTTATCCTGCGGGAGAGGAAAGTCGAGAATACGAGTCGAAAATTTCTTTTTGAGGGAAAGATTCAAACCAAACTGATTGGTGCATGACTTGAGGTTATTTCCAGTGGAATGCACATTTACTTTTTTACCTTCAAATAATAACTACAGAGATTATGATTCTACATTATGATTAGTTGATGATACTCTTCTCTGTTTATTTTTTTTTTGTTCCAATGGATTTCGTTTGTAAGGCTGATCAAAAGAATCTAGAATCTCGTATTTAACTTGAGCATAAATTGTTGATTAAAAGCGGACTTAAAACTGGCGACATTCAAACATAAGCTGTCAATGTTGTGTTTCGATAAGCATGGCGTGACCTATCAGGTCTAGTGGCTCATGCTTGACAAATTATTTCTGAGCAGTCAGGTATGAGCAGATTATAATTCAAAGACCACCTTTTAGGCAATGTGAAGAAAGAATATCAATATGTTTAACATTGTTTGATAATTATCCCAACTGTTTTCAATTCCTTCCCAGTCACAAAAATTATGCGCAAAGATGTTTTGCTAATCCGGGTATGCAGGTCGTTAATACGAATATTATGAATATTTGGTCTTTTTCGGTTGAGATTTTCCATGCGCTTTTATATTTTGCAGTAAAATTCAGACAATTTTTGACTGTGATGTGATGACTTACACCAAATCGTCATCGAAAAAACAAGTCGACAACTTTCTGATCATGTCATTACTAACCTAAATCTTCAAGTCAGAAGAAATATTTTGCAGTTACAAATAGGTTGTGCATTTTGTCTTATTCTAAAACCCTCAAAAGGATTACATTTTGTATTTATTTTGTATTTAATATTTTTAACCAAACTGAATTAAAAATTTATGGAAGATGATCAGATATTTTTGGAACTCAGCTTCGAAACTGTCAACCTTCTGCCACTATGTGATATGATTCGGTCAAGCCGGGGAAACTGAAAAATCGTGCACCCGGTGGCAATTTATCTATATCCCATGCTAGCCAAAACAAAAATTTCTGCTTCGAAGACATGACAAGAAGATTGTGTTTTGATAACCGGCGGTCATGTTTTCATACGCTCGGGAATAAACGGTTTTACCCGCTGGGGATACTGCCCGTCACTTTTTACACGTGTTTAGTCACCGAAAGTGTAATATGCGTGCTTAGCAAGTCCTTAATTCGCCAGGATGATTTACCTATCCATCGAATTATTTAATGGGGTTTGTGATTTATATTTGAGTTTTTAACGAACGAATTAATACCAAGTTAATGGGTTTGTGATCGATACATGTTACGATATTAGTCGCAAACTCAAAAGTACAGTGATATGAATTCTTTTTTTTTTTAATTCACTAGACAAACAGAAAGCTCGGTAAAAGTTAAAGTTCGTAGGTTATATATTCTTGTGTAGTCAATAGTGCTTATGCCTTTGGCTACACTTGAAACCAGAAAGTACTTTGAAAATAAAATCTTTTAACTAAGTATACTAGGTAAACTAAGTACTTTCATCTAGAATCACCAACACTATTCATTACTCAAGTAACACATACCAGCTAAACTTTGCTGAATGATAATAGATCGAGTCTTGAAACCGCCGAGTATGCTGCGAAATAATCCCGGAAAATATTTGTCGATATGTGTCACTTAATGGTCGCGTCGTGCGGTTCATCTGTGGCACATGCTTGACAAATCAAAGTTTATGATTAAGATAAGTCAGTCTAACTTCCAGCAGTTTTTTCAAAGAATAAGAAGCTTTACAGTCACGTATTTACGTAGGTCACTAGGTTATGCAAAGTCCTTTGTCCTTTCATTGGTTCATCTACCGGATAATCGGACATCCAGTCGAAAATCTTTCACCCAAACCAGTCTTGTTATGCAAAAGTCACAGCTGTCAAAACGTTGTCAATTAGTACCTCATGCTTGGTGAAATAAAATTTGTGATTGGGCTCACCTGACTTGAACCCAAAATAATATCTTGTAATACCAACAAGATAACCACTTTCGCTGCTATTGATACTTGGCGCTATCTATCATACGCCATGATTAATAATTCCAGATCTACTATTGATACAACATCGATGACTGTCCATCAACCAAAATAAGGTATTGATGGATTTCCCTTAATCTATTACTATTTATAACTACCAGTTTATTTATTTTAAAATATTATATATAAAAAAAATTGCGTAACATAGTTACCAGATATTTTTAGGAATTTAGAGATGGGCCGATAACAAAATTTCGCCGATACCGATACAAGTACCGATAGCACCTTCGTAATTTGTATTGCGATACCGATACCGAGTACTTTATAAAATATGTTAAAGGCATTTTTGTATCCACATAAGTATGCCCTTGGTATAGTTGCACCCCCGTATGTGTGCGTCTACGTCCATTTGCATCCTAGAACTCTTGCATCCATGAGAGTGCAACCTTTTACGGATGAAAATATACTGAAATGGTATTGCGTTCAAACATACATGGGTCCGAAGATTGCTTGCAAATTTTTGTGATCACACAACTAACGGGGACACCTAACGCTGTTTTTTTCTGCATCAAAAAAGCATATAGTCAAAAATATTGACAGTGGATTGATACTTTATATTAAATCAAAATCCCAAATGCCCTTGTATAATAAAGTCGTGTTTGCGTCGAGGTATCCTGAACCTTGTTTGAATCTTTTTTTATCAGAGCACTGAAATGATATGCGTGGCCGACATAGATTCGGACTGAGCAAATAAAATAATTATAAAGATTCATTTTTGCGTAATAAAACAGTTGCCTTTCCATTTATTATCACGTAAATAAAGCGTATTCGTACGCTCCGTTGTGAAGACGTATGGGGTATCGGTATTGGTTTTGGTATCGTCGGTATCGGTGATGAAAAATCTCCGATACCAGTACCGATACTTCAAAAATCACCGATACATGTCGATACCGATACATCGGCCCATCTTTACTTAGGATGTGAAATTTTTTAGTACCAGTACAACAATGCCAAAACTTAAAAAAAAAACAGTTTCGCCCAAGCAGAGAAATTTCGTCATAAAAGTTTGGTCAAAATTTTCGTATAAAATTGCCAATCCAATAAGAAGATTCGTCAGTGACTTATTCTTGAGAAATGAAAATTCCGATTTGAAGATTCCGAAGTTTGTCGAAAATTTCAGTAATACCATGTGAATCTTACTCATTTCGGCATAATTTTTGATTTTTGAAAGAGCGAAATGGCTTGTCGGTAGTGGCCCGTTGTTAACATATTGAATCGGTTCCCATGAATATTCTGCACAAAGGGCAAAAGTAATTTTAATAATTATTATAAACCCCTACATTCACTGTCGTTTATGAAACATCCTTATAGCTAGGTTGGGCTGGGCAATGTATTTGGTGATTCGAATCGATTTGAAGCACAAATTATTCGAATTAGGCCGGTCTCCGGTGAGCCGGTCTCGGGGAAACAATATAGAAAAATAAAGTAAAATGATTTATTTTAACCACAAAATACCAAAAAAATATTTTCAAACTTTAACGAAATACCGATTCGAATTGATTTCAAAAAATCCGAATCCGAATCTTATGTGTATTTGAAATGATTTTTTATCTATCCTTACCTTTAAGGTGATATTCAAACTTACATGTTTCTACATAACCCCCGAAGGCATCACAAAGTTATATTTTTTTATAGACAAGGACTTACCGTTACGATAAAATTCCAGCGGAACATAAATATTCATATATAGGCAATCTTCTGACATATTTTTCGACATCTTTTTGATATATTGGGAAGAATCCTGAAACCAGGAAGGAAGCAATGGATATAGAAACGGACCATCCAATTTCTGAGGGCAAATCGGACCCATGCTGGAAGCATCTCGAACTCCTGCAGAAATTTATAATACAAATAAATTAGGTTTAATGATAATAACGAAACGATAATTGACTTAGCAAAATTTATATGAAAAAAAAACGTTTATTTTCCTGGGATATAAATACGAAATATTCTAAAATACACTTTTCCTGGTCTACTGTATCGCAAGCAGTACTCGTTGGGAATGAGCTGAAAATACTATTAAGATTACTAAATTCGCTCCATGCAAGCCGGATGCAGCGCCGACATCAACGGAATTTTTTATACGATAGAAAGCCTTTTCCAAATGTAACTTTAGTTTCTGTACCTTGATTATTGAATTGTTAAAAACGTGCATGGGCGAGTGTCTGTCCTGAGCGCTGAAAACAATCGCCATGTTTTTGTAAGTTGGCTCTTAGAACTATGGTTGTCCAAAATTTTTGATTCCATTAGTGATATTCGAATCATAAGTTATTCGATTTCAACTACGCCAGAATTCAAAATAAACAAAATAATAATCTTTAATAATTTTCACGTAAATTCTAAGCTGATAAGAGGATACGGTTGTTCGTTTGTTATATGACTTCCTATACAAGTAGTAAATTCAATTCGAGAAAATTATTCGATTAAAATCTGAAGCCAAAAGATTTTCAGTTTTGGCCTCCCATACTTAGGACACGCAGGAAATCAGTTAAGGCAATTCTAAAGCCAACACATACATGGCAATAGATAAAACAGGTATTAATGCTCAATTTGGAGCGTTTTCTCCTTAGAGTGCAGTTGCTGGTACTACATCTTGTAATAGCTCTTTGCTACTAAGTGGCCGTTAGTTAGTTCCTTTTAGGCAATGCTTCCGGCCTTGCTTAGAGTGAATTTAAAAAATGATTTACTAATATTTGAAATAGCATGTTGAAAACAAGAGTGTACCATGTTTAGCTTCGATCCGCATATTGTAGGTTGTGAATAGTTATTTAAAAAATTCCGTATAAGTTAAATTCGAGTCAAACGCTCAAGGGTTGCCAAATTACATTTTGTTCGTCATCAACGATTTTCGCGGCATCAACAGATTCGTCATGGGGCAAAAACTTATCAGACTGCCAAATCCCCGTCCTTACATAATCAATTTCCGCGCATTAGTTCGAACATCCCTGATCTGAAAATCTAATTTGTCAAGCATGTGCCACAGATGGACCGCGTCTTATCGACGCGATCCAACCGTGATTCATACCTAACAAAGGACGTTTTCATAAAATTTTTCCGACTGTAATTTCTGGTGTTCGGCTTTGTCGAGTGAGGACTGAAGATGGAATGCATCATAGAGTCACGATTGATGTATGGTTCATGTGCAACTAACGAAAATTCTTGTCGGTGACCTTGATCTAATTTTGTCGAAATTGAAGGTGTTTTGTCGAACAAGGAAAAGCGATGTCACTGATTTGGTTACAGTATGGTTCGGGAAATCATTCAGGCGCTTTATTGGACAATAATGAAAAATCGTCGTCATGATTTTGACGTAATTAAAATTGCAGAAGTAATAATGTAAAGGTACAGGCAGTTTATTTCAGAATAAATTTGAAAAATATTCCGATGAAATGTTTTTTTTTTCTGTTTGCGAAAGTCTAAAAATGAAATTCATATAATACTGCCTGATGTTTAGACAAACTAGTATTGTATGAGTAACTACTCTCATACAATTTGAATCGCAAAATCCTATAATTACAATCCTATTACAAATTTTAATAAAACTACTTGAAAATGCGGTAAACATTGCGTTAAAAAATGTTATAACAGTCGGTTTCGTTAAGCTTTGTGCAGAAGATGTATATTGTTCCTAATCATGAGGCACATTTTTTAGCGTTATTTGCAGCCGTATATTTTTACAATCATTTGCAACCAAATTAATTTTTTTTTCAAAATTTTTACATAAAATATTAGTATTTTCAAAATATCTAGTAGTCAATAGCAATGGCAAAGTGTCGGAATCCTATTTTCTTTCAAGTGTCTTAAAGTCTAACGTAATTTCCGTCGGATGGACAAAAAGGCTTCATTAACATTCGAATCTCTTCTTGTAACTGATACATCTCAAACGCGAAAATGAAGTCTCCTTGTTCAATTTTTTTTTTTGACAAGGGTTATTTCCACGAGAATTCAAAATGGGATCTGATGTCTATGCTGACAAGTAGGCCAAAACTGCGGTACTGCCACCCGTCACTGCTTATCAACAATAAAAAAATTCCACTTATTCTGTAAGGTTGATATAGCACTCCCTAAATATTGCACCAAACAAATGAATTATGATACATTGTTGTTCAATGATATTTATTTAAATCCTATTATCAATTCATATACGCTTTACACACAAACGAAATACATATTCATACGCAAACAACATTTTATAAACTAGACATAAATTTCTGACCAAGTGACTCATTAGCAGCACATGTTAGCCTATGTACGAAAGGTAGTGAGAAATCTGCACTTATGGTAATTTAATAGTAACAATTTTGCTTGACTGGAGTCTTAAGCTATGTTACGACAGTATTGGGCGGCACAAATATTATTCCTTAGTACTTACCATCCCATTTGTTGACAGCTTCTGGCTTTTTCCACCTTCTGGCACCTATCGGAGGCTTCGCATACGGCACTCCTAAAAACTGGACTACAGGACACAGCATGTCTAGGTCAAAACGTTTTCCTCTGATTTTACCATAGTTTGTCGGTATTACTGGCAATCTGTATTGCCTTGTTTTACAATCCGTGTTTTGATATTTATTTTTTGGATATCGTAAATCACCGAAGTAATTTGTATCACTGTAAGCTGGATTTCCCAGAGCGTCTACCGGCGGAAAATCATTCTGCGCTGTAAGCAGTCCAAAAAGTAATAAAAAAGCAAAACAGTGAGTTGATAAAACGAAACTGGTACACGCCATTGTTCCCAGAATATATGTTCCTTCTACGCTGAATTCATATCACATCGTAATACCAAACTGTGCTACGCCGTCAATCAACTCCGCAAATCAGCAGAGATACTTCGTCTGTCACGCTCGTAGCAAATGGCGATTCAAATATCGATTCGGGAAATTTTTTCCCGTCAGTGCTTCCACACAATCGACTTAAGAGAAACTAACTCCCGGGCGCTGTCGTGTAGCACTTTCCGTGGAGAATTAAGAGAAAACTGAGGGATACGGAAAACTTTGCGCAAATTGTAATGATTAATTTCTGATATTCACTCTATGGCCTGCAGTTTATACTAAACTGCACCCATGCGAAATCTATGAACTAAAATGCTAACGTGATGCAAATCAGGCCTCAATGTGTGTTTTTTCAATGTTATTAAAATTCAGTTATTAAGATGCCGGCTATTCATTCTTCTTGAAATCTGAAGTATAAAAACAATTTTTCATTGGAATGGTAGCAGCGTTGACGTAAGCACGATGATTGAAATACATCATAGCTGAGAACCTCAAAAAACTTATTGCCCAGAATTTAGATCATCTTTTTAAATGTTTTTGGCACTTTGTTCGAATGTCACCGCCAGGCGCCAGCTAAAGCTATAAATGTGTTTTCGCTTTCTCAGATATAAGTGACCTTTCGAAAGACGAAATGGTCGCACGAGTATAGAAAGTGCCACCAATGCTCATCTTATCGAACTACATTGTATAGAAGAAAGTGGGTTGGCAAAACCGCTGTCCCGTCTTATAAAGAATTGCAGTTGCGGTGTTCATTCGCTAAGTTGCTGGGTCGTATTCTTTCCTCTCTGGCAATAATAAAACATGTGGACGCATATCCTATTCTACGAACTCTGCTCGCGTATCTGAACTCACCCGTAATTGATTATCAGAAGATCTTGTCGATAATACTGGACTCAAAACGAATATTTGATATGTGCCAGTACGTTCCGTCCCTCAGCGGAGTTCAAGCTAGAAATATCTACGAAAATTTCAAATCAGAAAACCCAAGTTAAGATTCGATGTTTTCTTGATTAACCGTCCCTCAATGTTTGCTGAAGTAACTACCCTTGAAGTAAAAAGTTGTTTTTAGAGTTCGGTGTTGATTTTCTCGCTAATTTTGCACATTAATTTCCCGGTAAACCTGGAGATGGAATTGCGGGTTCCCACCGAATCTCAATATATTTCATCAAGTTTCATATTCTCAATCTATATTTTAGCGTTTGTACGAATCTCGGTATTTCTATTCTTTATTTTAACGTTTACGTTGTATAGCTCCTGTCACTAGTTCAAATAATTCTCATTTACTAATATTTTGAGTATTCGAATGTTATTTTCGAAAGAAATTCCTGTGGGCTGTCCCCAACTTGTTGAAATTTAGGAAAACATATCCCCCTATCTAGGTTCCCCGCCAGTGCTTATTAGATAATCTCAACGCGCCCTTCTCAAATTATAAAAGTATTGTTTCTTACATTTGCGGTAAAAGTTATTTTTATTTCTTACAGAATAACTGTTGGTCAATGAATTGTTGTAGTAATCTGTTAAGCCCAATCAACAATGTTGAAGCGGATTTCATTTATATGTTGAAGTAATTCATAAGAATAAATAATTAAGCAAGAATACAGTAACAAATCCTAAGGTAAGTTTAAATGAAAGATTAAAATCCCAACAAGCGACAAGTGGAGCAGCTCATATACTTCAGTGCTGCTTTGAAATGCTGGTGAGTAGCATAAGCATACGAACTATGAACACAAGATGCTTTCGATAGCAGATATGAAATAATGCCTATGTAGTAATTCACAGGCACATCGCCGAGATTGAGTAAGCACAGGAAAAAGAACGGCGTCCACGAGATGGCGAATGTAGTCACGAGAATTACTGAAGACTTGAGGACGGCTCGTTCCGGTGAATAAATTTGTTTACTCTTTACGACGTCGGTTGTCTGTGGTGAGAAATCAGAAATTAACTCTCTACCTAAGTAAGCGACTTGGGGGAAAGCCAAATGAACTTTAACATGAGTCATAAGCTTTGTTTCATGTTTAGCGTTTAGGTTATTTGTAAGCATTTACTAATATAGAGTCTAAATATTCTTTGCACATTGGGTTTCAAGGACTATTTGAGAACATCGATCGATCGATCCGAAGAAGTAACAAGAATCTAAAGCAATTCCGCTAGTTAGATTTTAATTAAGTCGCATATTGTACTCACTATTGTTGAAGACTTTTGTATCATGGAGCCGTTTTCCGCATAGTCTGAAAATATCGAAATGATTTTTACAAACGACAAATAGTGCAAAAAAGATCACCTATAAAATTTTTATTTGGAAGTTCGAACGGAGAATTCAGTTATTGAAAAAATGGTAGGTTAACGGTGTAATCAGTACCCTAAGGTCTTTTGAAATATTTCTTCGATGAAGTCCGGTTCACGTGTGCTTCATGCTAAATGGAACCAAATAGTAAATTCGAGCATTCGTGTAAAATAAACTCTGAACCCTGCCTATGTCCTCTAGGTACAAAATTTAGAATAGTCCTAACGTATTTCCTGCGTATCGTAAAAGGCTACAAAAAGGAAAAAAAGAAGTTGTAGATAGTTTCATCATCGCCCAGGGCAGATATCACATACTACACTTAACCAGAGTGGCTTAGTTCTGAATCGGATGTTTTTCCCTTTGGATGCAGTAGCTGGTGCTACATCTTTTAGTAGCCCATTTCCATTTGAGGTCCGCCTTGCTTAGAAAAAACCTATAAAAAAACAGAACCTGACGAACAAACCACATTCTTTTTCCTTTTTTTAATTTCCCAGCATAGGCAACAGATATAACAATTATTATTTTTGTATGGAAGTGTTTGATGCATTATTTTGGTGTAATATTTTGAAACAAATTCACGTGTAATGAAATTCCATATTGTCCCGTGGAATAAACATTTTCAGGATTTTTTTACAACATCTCATCAGGAAAAATTTGTGAATAGAAACATTCCTTGTTAAGACTGATGGATCGCTTCGATGAATTGGCTCGTTTCTGGTTGGGATCTCGTTGTACCACTCCTACCACAAATCACTACATTTAAGCGGTTCACTGCTGTTTGGGATGTTTTGCGCAAAGCGTGCAGAATCAGATGCCGGTAGTGGATGTTGCAGCGCCTATTTGCAATATTAATGGCCGTTTACGACGCTAATTCCGGCCTTGTTTGGAGGGAAATTAAATTACAGAAATTATGATATCAATTAATGAAGTCGCTTTACAATTGTTTTATTTCGATTTTAAAAAGTACATTGTTAAGGAACAAGAAATAAGTGTAAACTACTAACTTGAATTTTCAACCGTAGCACACTCTGATGATTTGACTTCTTTTACTCGTCTGTTGAGAAAATTATAATATTCCTTTATATTTATTTCAAATACAAAATTTATCCAATTCGAACATAAATTAGTTAAAAGTTGAAATGAAGCAAAAATTAACATTTGGGACTGCAAAAAGCGCTAACAAAGTACCAAGAAGGGTAATAAGATTTTGTTTCATGCTTTACTCTTGAAGGACAACTCGTTTTTTATTATTTAACTAAAATACGACCGACATTAACTCACTTTTCTATGTTGACTCCGTAGTTTGAATGACTAACATGTCGACGTCCCTGGAAATAGTATTATGAAATATTATGAATATTACGAAAATAACGAATTCTAAATCGTAACTTTCTTGTCTAAAGTGAAGGCTGATATAGCTCGAAGTTATACAAGCTTAAGCGAGAATACTTCTGTTATACCTACTTTCATAATCCCGAACTTTTTCGTGTTTGGCACCATAAAATAAAGTTCCTGTAATTGGATGTAGTGCGTATAGTGTATTTTTTGCAACGGAACTAATACATTACAGAGATATTTAGCAGTATTTTAATACCAAATAGTTCTTTTATTTCACGATAATAAATCTATCTTTAAAACATCAGTGTGCAGGATGTTTGGAATAAAAGATTTATATTAAGAATAAAAAGCAAAGAAGCGCGCAAGTCAGAAACGAAACGGCGACTCACTGAGATAAAAGAACCTCGTCAATCACAAAGTTTATTTTGTCGAGCATGAGCCGCAGATTAACCGCGCCTAGGCGATGCGTACCATGTGCGGCTCATACTCGACAAAACATTCTGATTAGGTAAAGGCCTCACATGTTGCATCCGAAGCATTTCGGTTGTATTATGAACTTCACGGAATATTCTGGTCATACTGTAACAGACCAACAAAAGAGGAGTGATGAAAGCTGACAAACACATCATAGTGATGTAGATAATGTTTCCTACAGATGCAGTATGTCGATCAAAGATACAACATGGAATCAAAGTTTCCTCAACGTAATTTGGAACAACGTTTGTCAAAGGCCAGAATCCCCAGAACGCACTGAAACATAGAAAATGATACATTGAAAATTTCCAATTATGACCGGGGAAACTGAATCATTTGGAATACGCATCTGATTCGAATATTTTTCGAATACGATCCAATCACTAATTTTATATAAATAGTTAATATCTCGCTTCTGTACCGCTTCTTTATTATTTAGATAAACTTTAGCAAACTAATCCCTCAAATTACCATATCGTCTCTCGAGGGCAGAATTGAACTATTTTGCTTATATTTTGTCGTTAAAATAAGATAATTCTACTTCATTACATGTTTGTGTTCCTACTATCGATTCAATTCTGCTTCGAATCATTTGCGATGCAAATCGACTTGACCCACCGATTTGAATTGCTATGCCCTAACTGTAGTTGTGACGACAAGTACTCAAAACATATTCAAGCTTTCCACGCGTAGATATTTGGATCCTTTCTTGCGCCTAATAGCATTGGCAACCACGCATGTTTGCGCTCACTTACACTGTAACAAAAGCGCAGTAAATTTACTGGTAAGTTGCAGTAATTGTATATTTCTAAGATTTAAAACCCCTTTCCGAAGAGATTTATTCCAAGTATAGACTGCTGCCCATGATTTGCCAAAAAAAGGTGATTTTGTAGTTTTATTTCAATACCACCGAATAAGATTACTGTCAAAAAGCAGTGATATTACTGCATTCTTGATACAGTATAGCTCTACATAAATGAGAGTGAACCATACGTGGGCGCATCACACATCACGTTTTCCAATACCTCCGGCAAATAGTCGTGTAAAGAACCACCAAGGCTCTATAGACGACATTTGGATAATCACAAACCACACATACATATTTCGTACCTGTGAATCCATATCAATATCAATGCTCTGCAAGGTTTGTAATGACAAGAACTCAACCAGTGATCACGGCTTCCTTGTTTACATATCGCAACATATCTATCACCGAACATAGCTGCCAATGTGAGCATGATATTCATGTGAACAGTGGACAAAAGAAGCCCCTCTGTCTGACAACTGACAACTAAATATAGAAAGGCAATTAGATAAACATGTAAATTGGAGGAATTTGGGGTTCTATTCGTATGAAAAATATCATATCACTGGTCAGAGTCGTGAGTCGTGACAAAATACTTATTTTCCACCTATATCCTACGTTTCAACGTGTTTATTAATGGATTTTGCAGGGGTATCTTTAGTGAAGCATTCTTGGATCAAAACGAAATACGCAATTTAAATCGCACAATAAAAATTGCCATGTATGAAATATCGGATAGTAATAATAAATATCAGAATGGCTTCGTTTGTACCTTTGTACCGTTTGAGCTACATGCTATGTACATTGCTAAGGTGAAGGACAAGCCGTTGGTGACAACGTTCAAGCATAAAATCATCGGCCTTCTGGACAATACAATCACATTTGCGTATAACTGTTTTCATACGTCATGTACATAGAAAAATATTTCACTTACTGTCTTCTGCCCCCAAACGTAGAAACATTTTTGTTCCGATACGGATTGCCATAACACCGAGAAATGCATTGTTTGTTGCCAGATGAATAGTGAAAACATTAGCCGCTTTCCTCCATAGATGTTCTCGTCTTATAATTATTTTAAGGATGAAATTGAAATAGTAGGTGCATTTCGTGGGTTGTGATTAGGAAAGTTTTTTAGAGAAAAGTCAGCTGTTTTAGAATTAAGATTAAAAGTAATCTCGTTTTCCAATTAATATCAAAATGAATCATTTTGCAGTGAAATAATGATATATGCCAAATTTTAGGTTGTAAAATTTGACATAAATCATGACGTTGCTGCAAAATATGGACAAATGATAACAATTTAGTTTATTTTAAAAGTTGAAACATTATTCGAATTAAATATTCAATTTTAAATACTGTTTTTACTTGACAATTGAAGCAACCTTAGTGATCACAAGCAATATAAAACTGCATATTACATTGTCCAAAGGCATAGAACTAAATTTGACAGTTTGTCGCTTCGGATATTTAAGCCTTCAGCCGAGGTAGTTTTAAAGAGATAAAAACCGAAATGCATATATATTTTTTATCCTAATTCAAATGGAATCAAAGCATTTATTGCTATGCTGACGTTCTTATTAATCACATTTTCTTCTTACACACACTTTGCACACCAGAAGTGTCTGTGGTGCAGTTGTTAAATTCCATTTTTATTCAATCTTAGTGGGTCAAAGTGATTGATGCAATGATCCACAGTACCGCATTATCAACAAAATGCGTTTAGTTAGGTTGCTAGTAACACAGACCATCAAATATTTTTTTTATAATTTACCTGTAGAATGCGAATACGAGAACAACATTTCCCATTACTGATATCATTCCAAGTAACACAAAAGAAAGAGCAATAGAACCATAGAATGTTTCGTGAACATATTTTGGATCAACATTAGTAACGTCAAGATTAATAAACCTGCGACAAAGATGAGAATAGATGTTCAAGACTGTTTTTACACAAAAACGCGAATTTATTTTTGTAACGTTCCATCAGACCAAGTTTAGATAAAATGTTACAAAAATAATATTGTGTATATGGGTGAAAACGCTCTTGAACGTCTTGTCTATTAGTTTATTTTCTTTCCATAGCATTCTTGCTTCTGGCATACGGATCCACGTACGCAAAGACATAGAAGAGGGATAAGTAGTTAGTCACACGTAAACTTGAACGAAAGATCAGAATAACTTTGTTTTGGCAATAGCGGTTGATTGAATGAATTACCTGTCCAAAAATATAAATAAATATCACGACCAAGGCAGTAGAATTGAATGTGGTAATTCGGATCAATTCGCAGACAAAAATCGATGGAATAAATATTGCAATTGCTAGGCGGCCAAACAAGAAATGACCCATTGTAAAATGATTTTGTACTTTTTTATTTTGCGTTTTTTTGTCTGTGAGTGTGTGTGGGGGGGGTGGCTGGACGGTTGGGCACGTTATCTTACGCTTTAAATCTTACTCTAAGTTTGTCCCTTTCCTAACTTCCTCATTCTGTTTGTAAATATTGCCTATCTATAACTATACTACGACGTTTTTTCCTTGGGAAAGTCGATATAGATCGAACATAGGAGAGAAAACCCGCAAAATGAAAAGGAATTTTCATAATATAACGGCAAAATACAATAATGAATATTTTGAATATCGATCAAATTGATTATTGTCTTTGCTAATGAGGCGTTAATTGAAAGTATATTACATCTTCCAGTTTGCATTTATCTTTACCTAGTCGCAAAAATATTAAGTAAACATATATTGCCAAGTTTGACCCACTGATGGATCTCGCCGTCGAGGCAAAATACAATAATAAATATTTTTAATATTGATCAAATTGATTATTGTCCTTGCTAATGAAGCGTTAAATGAAAGCAAATTACATCTTCCAGTTTGTATTTATCTTTACGAAGTCACAAAAATATACAGTAAACATAGATTGAAAAGTATGGTCATCTGTGGCTCAGGCTTGTCAAGATATATCTAACCTGGTATTTGTGAATTCGAAGCGATAAGTCTATTTATTTTAATAATGTGAGCAAATTGTGGAGGTAAAAACTAGATATTTATCATCTAATTTGAATTGCCGATTTAATTCCATTCGAAAAAAATACTCGAATTAAATTTGAATTTGTCATCGAATATGCTTAATCTTCAAAATGGAGACAAGTTGTAATAGTAAAAATGGGACACGTCTTATGCACATGGCTTTTCGAATTATAAATGATTCGGTACTTCCCAGCCCTAACTGTGATACTCTTATTACAAAAATCGCGCATCTTTCATCGCATCTTGTATCGCGATTAATTCAAATATATTTTTTATTCAAAATCAACGATTGCTACTTATTGGTCGCTTTCAGTCGAGTAAATTTCTGTAGAAATATACTGATACTCGCTATGAATATCTTACAAATGTTTCCCAACTCTAATTTGCGAAAAACGTCTGAACATCCTTTAAGGATCACTAATGGATCCGGTTGCGCTGAAATTTATATACATATTTTCAAACTCCGTCCAATCGTAGCAGACATAGGCTATCACAATCGAAAAAAATTAGGAAAATTGCTGATTTTTTTTTAATAATTTTATTTGGTCAAGTATGGGTCAATGATGTACCGCGCCTCGGCGGCGCAATCCCTCATCGACACATACTTGATATGTTATGTTTTTAGAAAATGTTTCTAACCGGACAAGTGCAATGATGAACTTCGATGCTATGTGGATATTTCCCTGTTCGATTACATGGTTGCATCGATTACCAACCTACAGATGTATTGGCACCAAAGCAAAATGAATGAATTACATGTAGATGAAGACATATTTCTCTGACAACTTTTTGATGGTTTATTAAATAGGTCAAACTGAAGAATCTTTTTTTCAGTTGAACTCGTATTGTTTTATTCGAAAATTATGTTATTTCCATTCTGCAGTAATATTGTATGCTATGTAAAAAATGCATTCGAATGTGTTTACCATAATTTTGCAACTAAAACCATTCCCCAACGAATATTTCAGGGAACGCAAATGGATATTTCCTCATTTTTAATTTAGAAACTGAAAATCTGACCAGTCTTTGCTCTTTGGAGTTTCCGGGTTGAGCTAATACACAAGTTAGAAAGAAAATGGATGACGCATTAAAATTTGGGAGCGCACCAAAGCCATTTGAATTTTGCAATTGCATCAGCAAGACCATTTTTGCAGTTGTAAAATAAAATATGAATTGATTGCAAATGATTAAATTGAACTTTCACGCGAACTTACGTTTCTAATGTTAGGTAATCAACCATTGGGGAAATACTGGATTAGCAAATTTTATAAACTTCCGAAAAAAGAGTGGTTAAATTTTTGTTTTCAAAAGATATCGATAATTAATTAAAATTAATAGTTTCCATTCCAACATTGGTGTTAATATTTGTTTACGGTTCGATTCGGTCCGATGTGAAAATTATTCGAACTTACTTTGAATTCGACATTGTACTAGCGTAGCTATTTTTATTTAAGTGTATAGGCGAAATATTTGTTGCAATTTTAATGCTATCAGACGGTACTATTCGCAAAAGAACTTTTAATTTACACGATTACCAATCCCATGGTTAGATCACTTTTGTTAAGTATGAGTCACTGATGGATCGCGCTGGTAAAGCGCGGTCCATCAGTGGCTCATGCTCGACAAAATAAAATTTTAGAGTAAAAAAAATTTTTACGACTGTAGCGTCTCATATATTATAACCAACACCATCAACAATATTTTCTACCCATGTCCATATAGAACCAATATTCTTATAATAAATAAACACATTAGTATAATCAGGTCGTTTATTTTGTCAAGCATGAGCCTTCCATTTGTCCCATTTCCCGGATTACCTGCATGCAAACCACATTTAACTAAGTACCTGGACATGGGATAAACCAGATTCCCTTCCCAAATACTATCAACGCAGATTATTATTAATTTTGACATGTACCGACATCATTTTCTGTCGAAGTTTCGAGGGATATTATTCCCTTATTTTCACACCATTTTATTACCATTTCACAGGTTCATATTAGGAACACTTTTAAACAAACGAACTCGAAATTACAAAGCATTGTCACGAAAAATCGTAGGTTTAAAAATGAAAAATAATTTTTTTTATTGAAGTTTTGAACAGCTGAAAGCAGTGCCTGAAAGATGCTAACTGACGGCCACTCAAATGTCAAAGAGCTACTACAATAAATAGTGCTAGCAACTGCACTCTAAGCGGAAAAAAGTCGATACAAAACCAACCCCCAATGGTAAAGTTCTGCAGTGATCTGGTATCTGCGCTGGGCGATAATGAAACCATCTACCACTTAAAGCTAGAAGAAACTGAAAAGGTAGAAGATGGTTCTGTGCTATGTTCTGCACTTGAAACAAATAAGTATTTTTGTAGATGCTTACATAGCAAAAAGTATCGATTGTGTTAATAAGTTATAATGATATCGATACATCGGGACGTTCCTGACATAGTTCACAAAACGATGTTTAAAAAAATTGGTTTGTTCCTCTTCATCAATAATGGAGCTTCATAAAACATCTTTATTCAGGTTTTAAGAATTTCGGCCAAACGCCAAATTCGATTTTTTTTTTGTATAGCGAATACTTACCAAACTAACTCACTTCCGATTTTAAAAAGTATTCAAATATACTCGCAGATATGATACATTAGTAAATATATTACACACAAAGAAGATAACAAATACTCACTCCGTAGTGGTGTTTCGGTATCCAATATCGCCATATTCAACTGTACTAGTAGAGAGATTCGGAAATGACATTTTATTCATATGCAGCGTTCGCAGGTGAATTGGCTGATTCCGTTTGGTGAATCCATCGCGTCGCGGTCAGTTTTTATAGAGGAAAGAGACTACAGTTCAAAACAGAGAGCAATTTCATAAATTACATCGATCGCCAACAAGGTAACATTTAATATTAAAATTAATATGAAAACTCGCAAAACTATTACAAATATAATATTTTATCGTGTCGCCAAATTAATAATACGAAGTTGATGGAGTGAAATAATGTCAAGTTTTCAGTCGTCGGTGATTTTTAAAAAAGTTTGAAAAATTACTCATAAAGTTCCTAGTTAAATAAATTATAGGTTCAGTTATAGTAATATAGCAGTGTTGGGAACTAGTCACTACACTTCAAGTCCCAAGTGAAGTCGAGTCGATGAACCTATGAGTTGCAAGTTGAGTCAAAGTCTTACAAAAATTTAACTTCAAAGTTTCGAGTCAAGTCGAGTCATTGTATTTTCAAGTTGCAAGTCAAGTCATGCATTTAAGATTCGCAAGTCGATTGGCGAGTCGATCCCTAAATCTATTTAACAACGATAACATATAAATTGGCTTTCTCAATCTATAAGTATCTACCTGGAATTTTATTTATTGGGCAGACGAACACTGATTTCCCGGTCACACTACGGCAGACGACGTGTTGTTTTGAAAGGTGATTGCAGACAGAGCTGAGTCCCGATTGAAGTCGTGACTGCATTTTGTCAAGCCGTGTAAGAGTCGAGTTATTTTGCTAGGACGAGTCGAGTTAAGTCACTGAAAAGGGGAACTCAAATGCGTTAACACAAGTCGAGTCATTTACTCGCGTCAACCCTTACTTGTATATAAGATATTTGCAGTGACGCGGTAACCAAGCTGGGTCTTCAGGCGTGCTTGATATGAAGTTTTTCTCCATGCCATCCATTGCTACGTTCAACCCTAAAAATCCCCTCGAAGTAGGAATAATCAAAAACACCATTCGGGTGTACGTTCAAGCCCCTGAGGGCACTAACTACTTTTCTTGGCCTCGCGTGATTGCCCCCGCTATACTCGTACTAAAATGATTCGTTTCTCTCACGTGCTTTGGCATTATTAAACAACAAGATAGTCTTAACGTCTATGCCAACAATCGATATTAGGTTAGCATATGTAATCTTATTTCTTTTGCACTTTCATCACGAATTTGTCTACTCTATAATGTTAAAGATGTGTCCGGCTGACAAATTAATCTTGTAAAATGCATATCAGGACAAATAAGACTAAACAATTTGAATTGATAAACAATAACCGCATCACCCACTGTATTTATGCATACTCAGTCAGAAATAGTGAATCAAGAATCCCTTACGTTTAACAGAAACTGTTTGGTCACTATGTTTCTGACTAGAACTGACGGCACGCACGGTAATCTGTATTACGTTATGCACGACGTTAATCTCCAGATAAATTTACGGAAACAAAATTGAAGGAGCTAAAATAACAATAATAATAGTTATTTTAGTTTCGATCAAATCTGAATCGGTTTGAAAACGTTACTGAGAAGATTCAATAAATAGCATGGTTATTTCCATAATATTGGACCAAATGAATTTGCGAAATTGCCTACATTGATGAGCTTCGCCGCCGAACTTTGTCTCATGCTTGACGAAATAAAATGACTAATTGGGAAAGCGTTTGTCAGATGTATTGAATCATCAAAATGGGTTCCCGAATTTTGTGCAGAATTATACAATAAAATCTCGTAGGATTCTGTTAGATTTGTTTGAACTCAACTTCAATTTGAACTCGTTGGACTCGGTTCGAGGGAAGAGAAATAGTGGAAGTGGGACCAGTTTAATATATACACAAACAACAATTGAAGAAGAGCAGCGTGGTGCTTCAATATTATATTTCTGATTCGGATAATTGAGTGAATTCTAGTATAATATTTCTGATTCGGAATATAGAGTGAATTATTATTTTAGTATCAGTTATTTTCCAATTGTTTCCGTTATTAGACTCCAAATTTGTCTTCACTTAACTCTGGGCTCAATATCAAATTTTTTGAAACGTCCTATATTTGATCGGTTTTTAATATATCAGATCTGTCAACTTCATGGTAGCGTTCGGACAATTTACAGTACAAAAATTTTTCGATAATTTGAAAGTTTATAATGATGATTTGAAAGTCTATAATACCAAATTTACTGGAACTGGTGGCAACATAACATTTAAAAATTTCTATTGAATTAATTTTCAAACGCGGGCTGCTGATACGCTGCATCTAAAGGCCGTGATTTATGAGCAGTCCACGCGTGGTGTAGAATAGGATTTCATTTCTTTTTTTCGAGAAAAAGCCGAGAAAACGGCTCAACCATACCGCGAAGCACGATCTCTCGTGCAGTGACCGGTTCCGAATCGGAAGTTTATTTCATGCAACTGGTTGATGGAGGAAGCCGCAAGCAGCGCTTATCTGAACCCGCGTACACCGGCGAGATATCCTGCAGACCTCTCGCATATCATCCTATACAAGGGATTCAAGACTACCAAATATGCGGAGTTCGGGGCGTATTCTCAGCGTTCCACTGATTGAGCTAACCCGGCACCCTATCTTGTACGGTTATTTCGTTGATTGAAAGATGTCGCAATAGTAAGAAAAGAGTAAGCAGCATCTAATCTTTAATTTGTTCGATGACCTGCCTATGACGTATTCTTAAGTTAATAAAAGATATTGAGCGAACATATGGATAAGGTATCGTTATCGTTGTTTAATATATCAGCCAGGTCGTGAGACAAATATATAGTTGTAATGTGTCTCGAGTCTATAACATAAAGACATGAAGTCACAAAAAACTACCGGGTTCCAGGTACGCATGTCCAGAATAATCGATTTTTGATGTGCAACTCCAAGAATTTTTCGAGTTATTTACATTATTAGACAAGTGGCGGTGAGCATACGGACCGTACTATTCAATAAAATTATTCGAATCGCGTCGATGTTGCTGCACAATTCATAGGAACAAAACTTGCAAAATGAAGGGACAATCAAACCCGAGATCTACAACCCGTGATACTAACGTGTCAAAATACAACAGAAATATTCTCGCTTCTGGTAAAAGGCATGTGTGCTTTTAGCGAGGAGATACGTATCTTTCAGTTCTTTTCTATCTTTAATGGTAAACTCGTGACTATACATTTTTTCATGTTGATTATCAAGCCAAATATATTGCAATAAAAAATTTATGGAATTCTTGATTTGATCTGTTCCAAAAAACCTCCGAATCAGGTACCAATTGTGAATGATTCGGGTTTTCCCAACACTAGGGAGCATTTATAAACTAATCGAAATTACTGGCAATCGAACCCGAGATCTACAACCCGTGATACCAACGTGTCAACAACTATGATGCTTTCCCGACAATGGACTTTGAAATAATCTTGGTACACTCCTCAAAATAATGAAATCATTCTAAGAGAAAAAAGGTCCTAAACACCTTATTTGGGAGCTCTCATATGTTAACTATAGGGCTGAGCAAAACCGAATCATTTAAAATTCGAATCTGATTCGAATAATTTTTTCGAATCAAATCACTAATTCCGTGTAAATAACAAGATTCATTTTTACTATTACCAGTTCTCTCCATCATGGTTATCAAGAAATTAATAGTTTACAGAGTTTGTTCAATTCAAACTACATTGTCTAAGAGCAACAATTTTAACGGCAAAATGCTATCGATTTTGGTCAAATTTTACCAGTTTGTCGTTAAAAATAAAAATTCTAGTATATTTAGAAAGTTTTTTCCTATGAACAATTCAGGATTGATTCGAATAAATTGTGCTTCGAATCACCGAATCGAATTTGCTCAGTCCTAGTTAGGTAGAAGCGTGTGTGTGGGTATCACTCCCATGTGTAATATACAAGTGATTACAAAAGGATATAAAATGTATGTATATTGTTCAGCCTTCTCCCAATTTCGTTCAAACATGTTTTTGTTAAGTATGGGTCATTGATGGAACGCGCCGGGGCGCGGTCCATCTGTGACGCATACCTAATAAAATAAAGTGTTTGATTGGGCTTCTGTCGTCTCTCCATTCACGTATTCCACCTCGATACGAAGTGTGTCTCCTTGCCATCCATTGCGACGTTCAAAATCCCAAGGTGATATCTAGGAAACCTAGGTGTATATGTCGGTCTTTTGCTCAAATTTTCAACGCCTGGCTTTGTTAGTGCAAAAAGTAGGGATTCGATTTTTATTGATATGAAACATAAGGTTGTTTTAAAAATGGGATGTGTTTTAAACGTGTTTTTGAAGCATTTCAAAAAAGGGATTTTAAAATGGGTCGCGCGGAATTGATCAAAAAGTTGCAAGATTGGTTAATTTTTCAACGAACACTGAATTATTGAACCATATCATTTTATTCGGCTTCGAGACTTCCTAATTATGGTGTCGCCAGCACTTGATTTGGCTGGTTGGCGCAGTCGTTTATGGGCGAGGATCCCGTGCATATTGCGGGCAGTGTGATTGGGCAGCCTCGGTGTCTCTGTCTGTCAAGCCCGATTGTTTGATGGTTGGTCGACTCGCCATCGAGTGTGTTTTTCAGTAAAGCAATTCGCTGGGAGCTTTAGCTTATTACATGCACTGCCACTTCAAAGGTTTGCGTATTTCGGTGTTAGGTATAGAACCCATAGTTTACAGGATTAGCGGTAAAAAAAGCCTGAAAGCCCTTCCAAAATACCAAAAATTTTATATGAAAGAATTGCTATGAAAGAACCGGCACTTCAAAAAATTTTCGGGACCAATAATTCCTCTTTTTCGTTTAAATGAATTTCACGCTAATTACTGTAATGAAGTCATGGTTAGCTAGGGCTTTTACACCAATTATTGCGTATTTTTCAACTCAACAGTGACATTTTTCAAGGGTTATGAGCCGTACCTATTCACGTAGGTTTGCAATGAAATTTTATTCATTTTATCGGGAAGTTTACATGTTTAATTGGTGACAATTATTGGTACTTGGGTCGCGAGATATCCACCACCCTCTCATTTGGTTTGCACAAGTTTAAGAACCACTGATCCATGCGCCACCACTATAACAAGTTGGGTAGGTTCATACCCTTCCAACAACATCAAGTTGCAAGTTCGTCTTTAAGTGGTGTCTGGTAGAGAGTCTTGTTCAGGACAAGTCACTCAAAATGACTGGCTATAGAAAAAAATCTACAATTCGCATCAATAACTATCTAGTTATTCGTATATTTGAAATATATATAGACGTTTTAGTGCTAAATTTACGTCCCTTCGGAATTGAGTTCTAAAATACTAACAGGTACATAAAATAATATTTCTTTCCCCTAACTAAACGAAACAAATCATGATCAAGGTTCAAAAAATCGAAAAACTTTGCGCTGTTAATCTTTGTTTTGACTGTTCAACGATGTATATTAAGTACAAAAAAAAAACATTTTGAGCCTTGAAATAAAACTAAAAAGACATAACAGTTTGGCACCAAGGTCTGTTGCAGTAAATTCAATCGTATGGGATTTCTGGACAAGTTTTTTCAATTGTCAAATCTTTCTTATCCAATCGTAAAATTAATGTTGTTTTGGACGGACAACGTTCAGGTAATTATTCCATTTCATCCGGTGTCCCTCAGGGGTCGATCCTTGGTCCAACTTTGTTCTTGATATATATTAATGACCTGCCCGATAATTTGATATGTGATTTGGTAATTTACGCTGATGATACAACTCTATATTCTTGTCTCAATGAAAAATCCCTCCCGGAACAACGTCTAGCTCTGGCAAAATCACTTGAGTGTGATTTGGCCACAGTATCTAATTGGGGTGACACTTGGCAGGTAACTCTTAACTCGGAGAAGACTAAAGTTTTATCAAGTAATCGTTACACTAATACGAATGCAACCCAAATTTCATTCTCTGGTACTGTTCTGGAGGAATCCTTAAATATTCGTCTTGTTGGACTCACACTGTCTAAGGACATGAGTTGGAATGAATATGTCACCAGTATTGCTAAACAAGCCTCGATGAAAGTCGGTTCTCTATATCGAGCTCGCCATTATCTCACTCCCGAAATCATTCTCCATTTGTACAAATCATTGATTCGACCCTGTATGGAGTATTGCTGTCACATTTGGGGCAGTGCCGCTGTCACTGTTCTTAGCATGCTCGATCGTATTCAAAGGCGTGTGGTCAATATGATTGGTCCTAAACTTTCCTGCAGTCTGCAAAGTTTGACACACCGCCGCAACGTCGCCTCACTATGTTTATTTTACAGATATTATAATGGTCTTTGTTCAAAGGAGATTTCTGCTCTCGTTCCTCAGAACAAAATTTTCAATCGATCAACACGATTGGCTACCAATTCGCACCTATTCACTGTGGAGGTTCCACAATGTCACAAACAGTTTTATGCAAGAAGCTTTTTTCCAAGAATATCAAAACTTTGGAATTCCTTGCCTTCTTGCTGTTTTCCTGATCGTGTTGATCTACAAGGCTTTAAAACTCGCGTTAATAGACATCTATCAGGGATGGGGGTTCTTTAGTTCCTGCTCCTGCATTTTATGTAGCTCTTTGCACTTTAGTGGATGCAGGAGAATTTTCAAGTTTGATTCTTCTTCTGTGTCCTTGCTCTGAGCGAATTTCAATAAAAAAAAAAAAAAAAAAAAATAACAACTATGTTTTCAAATAAAACCGGTACAAAATGGTCGAGGGTTATTTGTGAACGTGGTCAGACCTGTCTACGGAGTTATTTGCTCAATTCCGTTTCAGGATCTGTACCAAAGAGTGAATACGAAGATTTTATGAGGTTGGTAGAATATCTCAACTGTCATATTATGATCAGAACAAGATATAATTCGGGTGGATTGGATTGAGAACAATCCCGATTGTCGAACTTGTCAATAACGATATAGATAGTGTCACGTTTTCGAAAAAATATAAATTTTAGGTAACGCGCGTAACGAGTATCAGCAAGGTACGGATACTCAAAAAAATGATATATTCCACCAAATTACAAGTGTAATTTAGCAGAAATATTTTTTGGCATTTTAAATATAGCTATACTCAATCACAAATTTTATTTTTTCAAGTATGAGGCACAGATGGACCGCGCGATCCATCAATGATTCACGCTTAACAAAACTTGTTTTATAAACTATATATTCACAATAACATTCTTTGTAATCGACAAATTGATTGTTGAAAGGAACATCTTGAAAAAATCAATAGACAAATCAAATAACGATTGCACAACAAGTTGACACACTGTAACAAAAATGCAGTAAAAACACTGTTATCTGAAGATTGTTGCCCTTGAACATGGACAGTGAATTGAAAATACACCATAAACTATAAATTTCTTAATTTTTCGAAATGAAGACAAGTTGTAATAATAAAATGGGACATTTCTCGTGTACATGGATTTAGTGATTCGATCCGATTTTAAAAATTCGGTTTAAAGATTCGGTTCCGGCCAGCCCCAGTCACAGATGGTTCGCGCCGCCAAGGATCATAACGAGTAACAAAAACGAGTATTCGAAATTCCCGAATCCGACATTTATCCTAATCAATTAGAATAATGAATATGGATAGAGGCATCTTTAATTACGATAGATGTCAGTCGAGTTGTTTTTGCAAACCATTGGTGTTGGAACTTGGTCTAGCTAGGGGGACAGAAAACAATTTTGTGACATAACAAGATGGTGACGCCACAAAAGTGTTATTGGCGGTTTTTAACAATGGTTAGAAAATTTATCAGGTAACTCTGTGAAGCACCAAGTTTACCTATTGGTGAAGGTTAAGTCACATGTATGCACTAGCTGACAAACACATCAATTTTTCAGTTTCGTACGTATTCGTTTGTTACCGTTACCTGGAAGGAAACACACTATATAAAATTATTGTTAATTATTCGCCAATATCTAAACCATGTAAAAACAAATAACCATGTGTGCATGTACGACAATATCAACAACTCTTGAAGATGACCAATAAACCTTGGAAGAGGTATATATGTTTCCCTCTGTAGGAAATAAAACCTAAAGTAATTTGGGACATATGAGATTTAAATCGAGCTACTTGAGAAATGCATTAGAAAGCAAGCATTTCGACCATTCAATCGAAAAAACAGGCGTTAAAACATGCTTCAAAACAACTTTAAAACAACGTTTTTAACATCATTTTTCAAACAAGTTCCTATCCGTAGTCAACTTACAATATCGTTACCTCCTCGTTGCCATGACTATATCTCAGCCATTTGTTTCCAGTTACAATCACAATGTACATATGCGTTTTGAGGTAAATCATAGCGTTACGACGAAATAACCATAATATACATTTCACACAGTTTATCTATAATTTTTTGTATAAAATATAAATTCATAGTAAAGTTACTCTTCAAAAAATCGAAAATCGAAGCTACATTCGATGTGTCAAAAAAACTGCTAAAGTACATACCGATTGTCACATTCAGAAGATAGTTCTTTGTCAAGCGTCTCATGCTTCGCACAAATATGCCTGGTACTGGGGTATATTTTTGATAATATGTATTTGTTGTCAGGCTATCTGAAAGAATATATCGCTAGAGATGTATTTTCAGCAAAATGTTCATGACTATAAAACCCTATATATAAATATACGTGAAAATTTGATTCTTAGCAAGATTACATTATTAGGTGAAGTCCTCACACATTTTGATGATGCTTGCTAATAATTCGTCTCATTGCCAACAAGCAAGGGAATCTTGCGCGTTCTGAATCCTTCATTCCGGTCCTTGCACACATTTTGATGATGCTTGATTTTAATTCGTCTAATTGCCAACAAGCAAGGGAATCTTGCGCGTTCTGAGTCCTTTATTCCGGTCCTCGCACACATGTTGATATGCTTGATAGTAATTTGTCTCATTACCAACAAGTAAGGGAATCTTGCGCGTTCTGAGTCTTTCATTCCGGTCCTCGCACACATGTTGATATGCTTGATAATAATTCGTCTCATTACCAACAAGCATGGGAATCTTGCGCGTTCTGAGTCCTTCATTCCGGTCCTCGCACACATTTTGATGATTCTTGATAATAATTCGTCTCATTACCAACAAGCAAGAGAATCTTGCGCGTTCTGAGTCCTTCATTCCGGTCCTTGCACACATTTTGATGATGCTTGCTAATAATTCGTCTCATTAAAAACAAGCAAGGGAATCTTGCGCGTTCTGTCTCCTTCATTACAGTCCTCGCACACATTTTGATGATGCTTGCTAATATTTCGTCTCATTACGAACAAGCAAGGGAGTCGTGCGCGTCCTGAGTCTTTCATTCCAATCCTCGCACACATTTTGATGATGCTTGCTAATAATTCATCTCATTACCAACAAGCAAGGGGATCTTGCGCCTTCTTCTTCATTCTACGTATCGTGCACATTCTCTAATGTTCATGTCTTCTCTTGGTTTATTATTCGCATCGAAAAATGTTTCTCATTAGCCTCCAGCTACATTCGAGTTCAAGTTAATCAACATATTATCTGAACCATCAAAGATAAAAAAAAAATATATTATTTGCTTATGGTGTTGCAAACAACTTCATCTCTAATATCAATTAGAGCTGGGAAAATCAATCTGACCATTCGAACCGTCTTGAGGCACAATTGGATTCGAATAAGTCGTGTATCGGCCATAGGATCAAAAACTTGCAAAATAATTTGGAATTCTTATATTTAACTACATAATACAGCAAAAAACTTCTTCATTTTGATCAAATTCATTTCTGCTTTTGAAACTGTGGTGTGAAAAGAAAGTCCGCTGTTCCTTTCATTCTGTTTACATCATTAATTTGTAGTTATAAATTTCATTGTTTTAATAGGCAAAGTAAATTTTTAGGAAAAATGTGCAATATTTTTTTTTATATGAAGTCAGCGATTCGATCCGATTCGAAAAAATTATTCGAATCATATTCAAATTTCAAATCTTTTGGTTTTGCCCAGCTCCAATTTTAAAACAAATCTTCAATTGTAAAACTTTATTTATTTCAAGTTTTTTCATGTTATTCAATACCTATCGTTTAGCGAAGTTTAGATTTCACAATATTTCCCTCCTGTATGTGTTTTATTTTATTTTTTTTTTAAATATCGAACTGGACTTCTTCTTTATCAACTCTTTAAAATTTCTTGATTGATTTCACAGCAAAACCATGACATATGACAAAGCTGCCAAGCTTGACAAGTAAAATTTCCGACCGGTATAACATCATCCTAAAAAAATTTTGTTGAAAATGATATTCTGATTACCAAATGATCGTCATGCAAATACGCATCCAACGGTACATGTACAAGTTCTGCATCTTTAGTATACCTAGACAAAATTGTATATCTAAAAATCGCTGATTAAAAATTATTAGAAAGGAAGCAGTTTTAGCATTTTTCCCGAATTATCAAATTTTTACCTAGGAAATTTTTTATTCAAACGCTAACGATAATTTGATTATTTGGAAAACTTATAACTTGTTATTCTATCTCTGATATTTAGAATTTCAAAAAACAGAACTGAATTTGGCGAGTTCGCCACTGCACTGAAGCTTTTGAACGTGATGTTTAGGCCATATTACATAGTTTTGTACCGACTATGCTTTAATCGCTAGAACTTTGTGATCATTTGCAAGCAACAGCAAGCATTTGTCATTTAAGTTATATGTAAATAACCGGAAACGAAATCAGTATCTAACGCAAAGTTTGCACTGCGTTAAAAAACTTTTATGTCGTCTAGTTTCAGATTTCATCAACATATGCCTTGTTGACCCAGAAGACAACTTCCACAAAAGGCAAAAGATTATAATTCATATATCAAATTTGTAAAACGTTAAAAGGTAATTATATGAGAATATAAATCATAAATTTTATTTTGTTAGCCATGAGCCCCAGTTGGACCACGTCTTATCGACGCGATCCATCAATGACTCATACTCAGCAAAAAATATTTCGATAAAAGAATTTCGCGATTAGGGAACAGCGATTTAGAAAGGTAATTGCCATCAATAAAAATTACGCCGTCTCGGACCATATTTCTTATGCTTATCGATCATCGGATAAATGGACTTAGGGTTATTACCAGTTTATAGCAGAGTTAGCCACACGGAATAAAACGATTCTGAACATGACAATGGTAAGAATAATTAGTTAGGCCCAAGGAGTACGGAATTATTCATTTTTTACTTATAGAAAATTATATATTAGAAATTTGCAAGTTGAAATTTAGGAACTGTATTTAGTTCATAAGAGGTTTCGTTAAGCGAGGCCAGTGATGGATTGTGCTGCCTTGCACGGTCCATCTGTGTCTCTTGCTTGACAAAATTTTTGATGGTGCGTTCCGCAGGTACGGGCTTTAGAATAGTTCTAACACATTTCCTGTGTGTCGTAAGAGGCGAATAAAATGAAGCAAAAAATGGTAGAAGGTTTCACTATCGTCCAGAGCAGATACCACTCACTTCACTTACCATGACAGTTCAGTTCTGTTTGGGATGTTTTCCGTTTAGTTTGCAGTTGCTGGCTAACCTCTTTTAGTAACTCTTTGCTATTGAGTGGCCGTTGGTTGGTTCCCTTTGAAAGTTGATTCCGGCCTTGCTCAGAGTGAATTTCAAAAAAAAATAAACAAAAGGAGCTGTTGACCTCATGATAAAAATGTGAAATTTCATAGTTCGAATTTAATATTCGAGAGTCGACCAGAATCATTATATGTAATTGGTATATTCTGTGCAATAGAGGAGTGTTGGTATTTAGCAATGGGTTTATATTAACGACAAAATGACAATTTGAAATGCCGGCAAACCGGGTGACTTTAATAATGCGAGTGACTTTGATAAAAAAAATGTAGTCAACCTCAATATGAGTGCCTCTCATGCTTTGGCCTTCCGGAAATTAAAATGTTTTTAATTTCCCCACTTTGACTTATCATATTGAACAACTTCTTTTTCAATCATTGCCTTTCAGACAAATTCCAGCCTCATAACGTTAGTACTATAGCATAACATTAGGAGTCATTCCAGTATGAAAATAGCGCTCTTAGCAGTGGTGTAAAAAACTTAAAGGGGACATAAAAATAATATGATTTTTTTTTTGTAACAAAACTAGTTCATTGAAGGCGTGCAAAAATTATTCGGCTCTTTTGTTGCATAAAAATACACCATTTTGCTGGGCAAGGACTGTCCAGTCCTTTTAAAACTTTGGGTTACATATCCAGCCCGCCCCTGATTCCGCCACCGTATGCACTCTGAACCGGTTTCACATTTTCCTCAAAATGGTTTTTCGAATTAAATTTCTTGTTTAAAGGGAGCCAAAAAATATGGGAGTATACTTTTGATAATTTTAAGTTCAAATGCTATAAAAATAGCTATATATTTTATATCGAATCTTATCGAAGTCGCTCGCCAGCAACTCCACCGAAAAAAGTCACATTACAAAGCAGTTAAGAACATTTCAATTGGAATGAACTCTGACTCGTGTTTGACAATATAAGATATTTATTTAGGTGGTCGACACCATCGAGAATCAATAACTCGTAGTATAAACAAATTGCGTCTCGGTGTGAATCACACTGACTCATTTGAGTTCATCTGAGTGGACCACTTTGACTCGATTGAGTTTATCTGAGTGGATATAACACTCACTCATTTTAGTTGCTATGAGTGGATCCTACTGATCTCTCAGTTGATCCGAGTAGATTACCCTGAACCACGAGCAGAACTTAGTGAAGGAAACTTCCAATGCAATTGTTAACGCCTTGTATATCGCCTGACTAACGGGAATACCAAGTTGAAAACCACAAAGCCATCGCCCCGACTATAACAGCATATATTGTTATTTCGGAAGGTATCGGAAAAGTAAAAAGTAAAAAAGTCTCTCAAAAAATTTCCCTATCGGGTAAGTTTTGCTTTCTTTTCAACGTATTTGTTTCAGTAGAAAGTGGCAATAATGTATTTTATTAAATACAACTTCAAAAATCTCACAAAAGCGTTGAATGTAACCTAGTACATCTAGTTCATTTTCAAAGTACTTTCATCTAACGCTTTTCAGAATTATGTTGCGTGGCTTAACTTTTGTAGACATTCCTGTCTGAAGCTTTTTATCTGGTAAAAATAAATCGATCCGCCAGTTTTCAACTGGGTACCTAAAAACTAATGCAACTACAACATCTGGTAAGATGAAGCAAATCAAATATACATTTATATCGAAATACTTGGACATATTATTCTCGCTTGTTCCCAAATCCCAAAATGTATCAAAAATATCACACATTTTTCACCCTTTTTCAGTGTCCTGATCATAATAGAATATGAAGTGATTGCATAAGTGCGGGGGGCGGCGTCAGCCTCTCCTTCAAAAAGTTAGTACATGTTGATATTGCACAATATTAAAAAAAAACGTTGTAGTTTTTTTTTCATTGACCGTGATAAATTGCTCCAGTAAACTAAAAAGGATATTTTCAGCAGTAATCGATGCAGGGTATAGGCGACTTACATATATATTGGGAAGAAATTAATGCGTTTCGGGGATGTACGGAGGTTTTGAATATGCTTATCTTGGAAACGCCTTTTTTGCATGATTTTTTATCCTCAAAAGAACACCACATGGGGTGAGGTCATGTGGATATTCCCTATATTTTGACAAAAATAGGACAGACCCTTTCGAGTTTCTGGATGTTATTTTGAAATTTAATTATAATATTGAAACTATTTCGCGCAATAACCACTTATACATTTTTGACACCGGAATGGCCCATTTTCACGAGAAATGGGACCAAACATTTTTCTGCCTGCCCGCTTTCGGGGAAGAATAAAAGGAATATGACTTCATTTTCTATGAACCCCTTGTGATGTGTCCTTAACAAGCACAAGCGATTGCCCAAAAAATTTTGTTCAAATATTTGCATTATTTTTATTGTATTGACAAAATTGCAAGCGAATTTAATTTTGTATTTTTTATGGTCCTATGCACCATTCGAATATTTGATTAAAATTGTTGTTTTCGACAAGGTAAAATCCTTTGTGAGGTTTCACCGAACCCTATCGAAAAATTTGTGCAAACATGTTTTTAAAAAATGAGGTCGGTTGGCACGATCTATTAGTGGCCCATGCTTGACAGAACGATTTTTTTTTAATTGGGAATGATCATCCACAACACATCAATGCCGGAGGCAAAGTCACTTGTCCGAAGAAAGAACAAACAGCATCAATGATGATTTATATGATTGGATCTCAGAGTTTTTACGGAATTGTTGATTGTTTTTTCATAAAACAGTCATGATAATTGTTTTGCAACCAAATGCGTGCTGCTCATACTTAATTGTTGATGTGATCGAAAATCTTACGTCACGGAATGTTGTGAGTTTGGAATAATATATTACACTCAGTGGACGCAGTGGTTCCTTTCAAATCGTGCTTCTCAACACTGTTTGGAGCAAATTCTATACAAAGAAACAAAAACAAATCGTTTTTTATACTTTTTGGGAAACAAGGTCGAGTAGAATCAGCACCCGAGGAGAACCGACTAGTATCGCAAAGAACTTCGGCAACCGCACTTTGAGCAGAAAAACATCTCAAACAAAACTGAACCGCCATAATAAAGTGCAGTGAGATGTCCTCGACAACACGATCCATCTGTGTCTTATAATTGAGAAGAATTGTTTCGACTAATTGTTAGTCAGAATGAGGGAAGTTTGTCAAGATTTGTTGGATGTGAGTCGTCTCAAACAGCTTTATGTTCATTGCATTGTATTTTCTTTATTAAAACAAATGCATTTTAACAACCAAGAGTATTTCGTGCAGAAAGCAATTGTTCTACATTTTATTGATTTTTATCTCTACATATGCAGTAAAAATATTGTTAAAGAAAAAGTATAGCAAATACTTAAAACATGACTCTGTCGTTCGTTTTCTTGTCGTTATGGAGGTTCCGAAAAAGCATTATTATTCTCTTGACACCAATACTGCTTCTACCTTTCCTGATACTTGGAAATTCACAGGTACGTTGACACAAAAATATAGAAGATACTCAGCAAGAAATCTTTCTAATTCAAACGAGTTTTGTTAAGTATGAGCCTATACTTAACAAAATAAAATTTCCGATTAAGGTAGCAAATATCATTACAATTTCACGTATTTGAAAGATGTTTTCCAAATAAACTGAAATAACGCGCCGAAAGTGCGCATAAATTTTGAAATGTTCATATCAGAAAATCTCCATTATTATAGTTTCGAGAAAAAGTACTATGTATATAAAAACTAATACTGCTCCAGGCTAAATGGTGAATACCGTGTATAGGATAAATCCAAAATGAAAACAGAACTACAACTAAATATAATTGAACCGTAACAGTAAGTACCAATCTCCTGCGCGAATTAGTATTTTTATTTTGGATTTCAATACGTGTGCTAAATTCTTCGGTCGTTCTTGAAACCTTACTCTGAGCACTACCCGAACAATCAGGACTTCCAGGATCTTGGGTCCATTATTTCTAAATTGTTTCATTTTGCAAGGAAATCGTGATATATGCCAAATTTCACGTTGTCAAATTTAACATAAAATTTACATGAATTTGCTGCAAAATGATCAAAATATGGTAAAATGTCAACAATTATATTTAAATGTTCAATCCATATTCTATATATTTATATAGTATATGTTTTGCTTAATAGTGTTATTCGAAATTCATACTCTTAAGCAAAGTTGATTGAAATCAAATATCACGGAAGAGAGCTAAATAGGGGTTCATGTCATTTTGCTCAATTTCATCGTAGCAAATGTCGGATGAAAGAAATGGACTTGTAAATCGAATGATTTCACAACTTCTACTCGATTAACATTCAGGAACAAATTGTTCGTTTAATGTTTTCACAGGTTTCAAGTTGTGGATACGTTATATGTGTTATGGCGGTTTACTGGACTACTGAGGCATGCCCACTTGCCGTTACGTCATTGATTCCACTTGTGTTGTTTCCACTCTTTGGTATCCAGACTGCAGATGAGGTAAATAAAAGAGAGTAAATAAAGGGCACATATACACGCGAAGTTGTTCTACTTATTGCGTTTCATTCAGTTTACAAAATAAAAACGCAAAAGGTAGTTTGCAATGCTTTAAGTTAATTGTAGTTACATGGCTACAAAGCGCAAGGACGCTGGGAAACTCCACGTTTTCACTGGTGTCATTAATGCCCTTACTTGCAACGCTATTTCCGTCCACCCAACATAGCATTTTGCTGCAACATCGATACTTCAAAATTAGGCACAAGATGCCAATACTACCATGGAAAATGTTATATTCATTTTTTTAATAATTCATCGTTATTCCAATATTATTTCATAACTTCTATGTAGATCATATTTGTTTCTTGGAATGAATAATCACCACAGATAGAAACAAATTGTTTAAACTTCCATTGTCAAGTATGATACTTGATAAAATACTGTTCTGATCGGAACGACCAAATTTTCCCCTCATATAATTTTGGTAAAACTGGATGAGACTCAAATTGGATATAGTTTTTTTTAACATTGTTTCCAAGGCTATTGTTTTTTTGTTAGTATATTTATTATAGATTTTTGATTTGCTATTTATTTTTTAAAAGCGGGAACGTTAAAAAATCGATGTGCAAGCAAAGAAGTGGTACGTTTAGACTATCCGGAGCTTCTTTTGTTAAGTATGTGTCACTGATGGATCGCGGCATTGAGACGCGCTCCATCTGTGGCACATGCTTGACGAAGTAAAATTTTTAATTTCCCTTTTTTCCAGAGCTCTTTATTTAAAGCAATGTCGCTATTTTTCGTTTCGTACAGGTATCTATGAATTATACTCGACATACGTGCTTTCTTTTTCTTGGAACGTTTGTGCTTTGTATTGCTATTGAAGAATGGGACCTGCACAGAAGATTCGCATTGAGGGTTTTACTATTATTCGGATCTAAACCATGCTGGTAAATGACCAACTTCTTACAAATACAAAATATAATCTAGAATCGATTGAAAAAACGTTCCCAATTAGGTGCTTCAAAAGCGTAGAGTTTTTTGCCTGTAGTGCATATTGTGACGTCATTTGACCATGAATTTATTTTTATATTTGCCCACCTCCCCCTTTCAATGTTCCAAAAACGCCACTGATTGCTACGTTTGCTAATCATTGTCCCCTGTCGCTGTCATCTGTAAAAACGAATCGCTCAGAATTCGAAATTATTTCAGATATTTTTTTCGAATCGAATCTTTAAATTTAATACAAAAAACAAGTTCACCATTTTACCATTTTAATCAAAATTTGCAGATAGAAAGTGACTAATATTGAGTAAAAAACTAGCATATTAGAAGAAATCATTTTCAATTTTATTTCATCTCAGGAACCACGAATAAGTTCGACTAAAATGAAAAATATTTTGGATATCTGTTGCTGAAGATTGAAAATTTCGCATCATGTATCAGTTTTTTGTTGTCAACCAGTCAGAAATATTCTGTTTCAAAATATTTCGTATAGTACGAGTCACTAATGGATCGCGCTGCAAAAGTGGGTTCCATCAGTGGCTCGTGCTTAACAAAATTGAATTTCTGATAATTTGTGCTTAGGAACGATTCGAATCTCCGAATCAAATTGCCTAGTCCTATTTGTCAGTAGTTTCGTTTCCTAATGTTATTCTAATTCCCGTTAATATCAGGCAGAAAATTTTTTTTTGGTAGTCAAATTTTAATGAAAATATCCAAATTCATGTATATATGTATGACCTAAAGTTCTCGTTATTAGGTTTCGCTGATAGACCTGCGTTTCCAAAGGACATATTAGAAATACTATTTTGTCAAGCATGCACCACAGATGGGCCGTGCCCTGTTGGTGATCCGTGCTTAACAACACATATTCTGGCAGAAATTTACAGACTGGGATGATTCAACAAACATCAAACTCGCTTTCAGGCGGAAGGCGGGCGACGTCGTAAGGGCAGAGTTTTAAAAGCAAAATGGTCTTGAATAAACAATTTTACTCTTTCTTTGAAACATAATTCAAAACTATATTGCATAGAATAACTTCCAATTGTCCATATAAGCTCATATATTGTCTATTTGAGCTCAAATTGTCTGTTTTTATACTCAACCCTAGCAAAATATTATTCTGTTCTGCTGTTTCATTTTCACAACAGGATTATGCTGGGCATGATGTTTATCACAGCTTTTTTATCCATGTGGTTGAGCAACACATCAACATGTGCTCTAATGCATCCGATAACTGCTGCTATATGTAGAGAGATTTCCTCTGCGCAGAAAAATGTAGGTGAAGTATAGTGTATGGCTAGCTAACGGCAATAAATAATAAAAAGTCACAAAGCTTTGCCATAATATGCACATCGCACAAGCAATGAGTTTGCAATGCTCGGCTAAAGAAGTCATACAGAAGTGAATCTTTGTGTTTGGGGATGAAGATGCCTGCTTTTTTGTTTTGTTTATAGTCGCGTTCCATTAATATTACATTTTGGTTTTGTTGCATATTGCTCGGCTTGCATAAAAGACGAGAAAAAGAAACAATAAATAAATTGAAAATACTATATTGAGCACTAAACGTTGCTGACGTATTAAAGCGAATCAATTTATAACGGGTAATGAGCCTATTAGGGCTTGCTCCACCGACCAAGTCACTGCTCAAAAAAATGAAAAAACTGTTAAGGAAAAAACCTTCACCCTGAATCACAACTGGTGTCCGCAGGAGCGATCATGGTTCCCATATGCCTATGGGGCATTCTCAACTTTCCCCACTCGCAGGATAAAGATAAAATCCTACACTATCATAGTAGTCCAAACTGCCCATAATGCTTTTAGACCAATGCAAGAAATTAAATACGCAATTAATTATAATATCGACACTTATTTTTGTTCTTATGTTTTTCAATTTAAAAGAAGAGTTACAAGAACCTCACATCAAAAACGTTTGGTGAGTGATGCTGTTTTTGTAATTGTTTCCTTTTTTTTGCTTCCTCTTTTGGGTATATACATTAAAATGCATGATTATGACTGCGTGTGTGTATGCATGTTTCGGACATCTGCTTTTTTGACTTGCGGAAAGGTATACTCGGTAACTTGGTCAGGCATCTATGCAACGACGTTACGTTTAATAAGATAGTAAGAAACTTATTTTACCATAGTTTTGGGTTCTCCTTAACAAGATCATATTTGGTGTAGTTTACTGGGCTTCAGTTTAGAATTTGTGATGACGAGTCCGTCATGCGAAATATTCCTTTTCGTTCCTATTGTTATGGAGTTACCAGCCATAACCCTGCCCAGGGGATCTATAAGACACCTTTTCCTGGGCAGAGAGATGGGAGTCAATGCTTGATCTCTCTCTCTCTCTCTCTCTCTCTCTCTCTCTCTCTCTCTCTCTCTCTCTCTCTCTATTTCAATTGATTATAATATCACACATGATCACAAAATCTGTAGAGAAATCTGAAGAGATTGTGAAGACAGGCGATTCAGAAAATTTTCGCGAGGAAGAGCAATTTATAAAAGACGAAACTTGCAATAAAAAGATGAACATCTCAGAAGGAAAAGAGGTTCAGATACTTTTATATTCATGTTGTTAAATTTTTTACCAACTATTTTAAAATATATTTTTTTTAATCAAAATTAAGTCACGTGCAAAAACCACGCACCAAAATGAGCATCTTCAGTTATAGCTAGCGTACGGATGTTTCAATAAATTATTATCAGTGGATCATGCCCTACAAATTATTGGTAAGGCTTGTATTTATTTTGCACTGAAGCTGTTGTTTTTTAACAAATAGTTGGTTGGAATTTTCAATACTTCTGCGACTGAATTTTTATACTCTGTATTGCAGACGGATATAAAACCAGTCAAACTTGCAGATAAAGCAGCGACAATGTTGGAAAAGTCCATGTTACTTGCAGTTACATATGCTTCAACGTTAGGTGGTGTATGCACGACTGTCGGAACACCGTCCAACCTTGTAGCTATTGGAATTTTCGCAACTACGTAAATAATTGTTATTATAATTGAAAAATGGTGAAGTGATAGGGCATAAACAATCGAATAAAGCACATTCCATTTAAATAATCAAAATTTGAATGATAGTATCAGTTAAATTCTTATAGAATGGAAAAGTTGTTGATTTGAACAATGAGCAAGAAAAGGATCGGATGGACATCTTGTAAAATGTGAAAATAGAAGGCTGTATATAAAATAAGAATACACCTGAATATATGGGATAAACACCTAAACATTATTAATTCCCAAGAAAACCCGTTATGTTTAGACAAATTCTTCAACTTTTTTATCCAACTAAAGGTGACGTGAAGCAAGTTTTGAATTGAAGAATTATCTGTAGTTTCAATTTTTCATTTCATTTCCATCTGTTTCTTTACCCTGCAGTTTTGGAGAAGAAGCGGCGAAAGATTTGAATTTCGTATCTTGGATTATATTTTGTCTTCCGATGTCAATTATATTAATATTTATCACGTGGGTGTGGGTGCTGTGTCGGTTCCGCAGTCTAGGGTACGTTATTTTATATTTTTTGTATTGTTATCTAGCATATAAAAATTAACTACTTCACCAAATTGATTTGTCGAGATGTCTCAGCTCAAGAAACCTTGTATATTACCTGTGGATATCAGTGGCGTGACAGTGTGAGCCACAGCGAAATTATACACCTGACACCTCAAAACACGCCGGTCGCGCGAAATTCATGGAAAACAAAACAAGATTACAGGACGCAGACTATCCAGCATATATTTGAAATACCCTATGCAAAATCGTACTTAGTGATTGCCGCCTCTCGACTGGCGAATTTACCTCGAATAGGGAATTGTGTAGAAATAGTACTAGTATTAAATTATATTGTTTAACATATAATATGTGTATAATATGGTCTTTAAATTGCTTTAAAACATAATAAAACTCAATTATTTCGCCCGCCTTTTGTGCGCACCACTGCGCTATTCATCGAATTTGAAGCCTTTAAACCGTATTTTTAATAATATGTTCGAGCATTTGATCCGATTTTTAAACTGTCATATCGCGATGGGCAATAAAAACGCTATTTGCTATTTGTGGGCGTGATGGCGTGGTGGTTAAACATGGCATCCAAAAGTGAAGATCTCGGGTACGAGTCCGGTTCGTTTATCCATGCCCACACACAACCCAAGGTGCAATCACTTGGTTAATTGTAACCCTCTCCGTCCAAAAGTGGCCGCTGTTACAGGGCGTTGGACAAAGTGATCCACTGTAAGAAGTGGCTATGGAAATATTTTTTAGGAAACGTTTCTTTCAAATTCTAAATGCGCCACTGTAACACCAACAAATACCATTTTTGAGGCAAAATAAAATAAAAATATTTATATATATATATATATATAGATACGTTTTTAAAAATATATTCAACGCAAAATTGGATCTTTTATTTTTATAGACAATTGAAGCCACGAAAGACAAACGACCAAACAGCGAAGCGAATTAAAAGTTTGATTCAAGCAAATTACGACGAGTTACCACAGATGGGGTGAGAAGTTAATCAAGTCATATTCATATACGTTTTGGTTTAGCTTGAATCACTGATGGATCGTGCCGCTGAGGCACGGTCCATATGTGCCTCATATTTGACAATATTAAAATTTGTGTTTGGGTATCAAATGCTTTTGATGTTGAATAAAGTTTCAAGTTGCCTATCATACACTATGTCAATCGCTCCCTCCAAGAAAGTTCTTCACGGTTTTAGAACAATGAGATGAAAGATCATTACGATAAGACCAATAACGCAAGATGTTGTAAATTAGATCTTTTTTAGGGTTTTCCAATTACTTGCTATGTCCTGTTGTAGCTACCTGCCAAGTGTCTTGCTGAGGAGCATGCTTGGTGGTGAAACGGTCAAGTATCAAACAACCGGCCTCCCGGACAATACGATCGCGCTTAAGCGACTGAGCCACCGAGCCCGGCCGGCAGGTCGGATCACAGAGTCGACTCTGTGATTAGATAGTATCACACCCGTCACCTTACGAATTTATAACCCGAAATACGTGGATAAGTCATTGTTGAAATACTAATAAATCTTTTAATTTTACAGTTTCGGTGAAATTGTGGTTGTGGTTCATTTTGTCATATTAATCGTTCTCTGGTTTCTGCGAGATCCGAAGCTTATACCAGGATGGAAATATCTATTTTCTCAAGGGTAATGTTATATATAAATATGATAACATCAGCTTCGCTCTACTATTTTCGCTTAATTACAACGACGTTCTCCGATATGTATTTAAATGAAAAGTACTGGGGAGCAAATGTTCGTGATTGCGAAAGATGCAAATCTCAGTCATTTATATTTTGATCAAACATGTTTTTTGACTGTAAGTCAGTCACCTATGGATCGGGCCGCTTAGGCACGATTCATTTGTGGCGCATGCTTGACAAAATAAATGCTCCGATTGGTATGTACTAAATTTACCTAAATTTACTGAATTTACTTTATTTAAATTTTAATTTTAATAGATTTCGGTATGAAAATATACTACTGTGACTTTCAATATAAACTATTGGAACATCGTTTTACTGTTTTTATCCTCCGAACACGAGAAAAGACAACAGTTTGAATTTGTTCGATTTAACATCTATAATTTGATTAGTCTATTATTGATTTATGCATTTAGAATTACAATTCCTCGCCAAAGAATCTTTATCATCAAAGAATATATAAAAATATGATTCACATTTTTCAATTCGATCAGATATGCTAAAGATTCTACTACAGCGATATTCGTTGCTATCAGTGTCCTTTTGTTTCCTTCGAAATCTTCTTCGTTTTCTTGGATGTGGAAAAAAGGTGAGATTGATGAAAATGGAGAAATTATTTTGCCAACAACTTCTCCAGCGCTGTTACCTTGGAAATCATTTCAACAAAAGTTTCCATGGGAAGTGATGATTCTACTGGGGGCAGGATTTGCATTGGCGGGCGGATGCGTGGTAAATTTCACTGTTTATTATATTAAATCCTCGTAATTATATCTATAAACATAGATCAAACGTTTGTGCGTCGCAAATATCCGCTGAACAATTATTTGAATGTTTGAATTTGTTTCGAATTGCGGAATTTATTTGAAAATGGCATCAAAGTGAGTCGACAACCTCATCACAGTTAAACTACCCATTGCTGGACAAATAAAAGTTAACTACCCATCGCTGGACAAATAAAAAAAATACATTTCAGTATCAATCCGTGATTCTAGGTTTGTTTTATTTTACCCTTGCGTATTACGCAAGTGCAATGCTCTGCATGCAATTTACTTTCATTTTCGAATAAAACAGAACGGTTTGCTATGCAAGCTAACGAAGAGTGCTCGCTTCGTTGCGTGGGTTTATGCTTTTTAGGCATGTGAAAATTATTAATGCAAAGCAATGCATGGCGTGTATCGCCGTGTTGTGTTACCTGAAACGTAATGCAACGCGTCGGTGAGAAAACTTCACGTGTATAGCGGCCTTAATCTTGGACATTCATGTGGGGAAGTTTCAATTTCTGTCACTTTAGAATACTGGAGATGTGTCGTGTCGCTGCACAAAGGTTAGTGATGCGTTCTGCTTTTCGTTTTAGAATTCAGGGTTATCTGAATGGTTTGGCCATCATCTAACATCAGCTTTGAAAGGAACACCGGTGTGGATTGTTTTGTTGGTGATATCAGTCTCCGTATCTCTACTGACAGGTAAGGTAGCATAGTAGCATATTTGAAGAGAGAAAAAAGTCTTGTATGTTTGAAGTAGGGATGCCTATACAGTTCAGTTTGAACGGTATTTAAAATTTACTATAGATAGAATAATGTAATTGAGATAAACGAAATGGCTGATATTGGTTCAAAATTTTTTCCATTTTTATAGCAAAGTCACGATTTTTGTCAAATTTTACAAACTTCAAAATTGTATCATAACTTCACTGCTGACCCCATGTGGCATATAAATATCGCATATACTATTCTGCTTCTCACTACAATACGGTTCACGCAAAAAAATGTTTAATGTTCCTCTCTAAAAAATTCGGTCGGATACCTAAAATTTTAGACATTTTTATTATTCACGACATTGACCATTCATGACAGGTAGGGACTGGGACTGTCCAAAATATTTGCTTCCATTCGGAATATTCGATTCGTCTTCTGTAACAATTCGAACTTAACAACAAAATGATAATTTCATTTTTTTTCATGATTAAGAGTGAATTTCCACGTAAATTATTGAATGACGAAAGAATGTCTTTGATTGTTTATTGTATGACTTCTGATTCGAATAAGGTATTCTATGTTTGTCATCCCTAATAGCAACTATATCGACTAAAATGAACAATATTTATTTTTAGAATTCACAAGCAATGTGGCAACAACCAGCATATTTCTACCAATTATGATTGGGTTATCGAGAGATTTGAACATAAATCCAGTTTTTATACTTCTGATTGCAACTTTATCCAGTTCGTTTGCATTCTCTTTACCAATAGCAACTCCTCCGAATGCATTGGCGTTCACTTTCGGTTCACTGCGTATTATAGACATGGTAAGCATTCTATCCTCCCTATCAGGAATTTTGTTTTGCCGAGTACGAGTCACTGATGTCTTGCACTTTGGCAGTGCGATCCATCAGTGACTAATACTGGCAAAACTCGTTTGGACAATTATATCCAACAGAGATAGGGAAGAAGTTTGTTAGTAATTTACCCGTATTTCTATTCTATTTGTGCGGTAAAGTTTACTCCAGGGCGGGGTGCTGCTGCAGTCTTTGATTGATTGAAATCTACTCTTGAGCAAGGTAAGGAGCAGAATCGATTAACGACCAGCCCACTTGCTCTGAGTGGAAACGCCCCAAACCGAACAAAGCTGCAATGATATTGTGCAATATTATGTTAATACAAATACTAATGTCTTAATGTCTATCCGCTCTGGTTGAACGATGTACTATGGTCTTGGTGCAACTTCTCTATTCGATGTCCTACAGAATATTTCACGACTTGATGAAAAAAAAACAGATATTGAACTGTATATTTAGAGCATATTGAAGCCACACGTAATTTCCGAAGTATTGCCATTCTAGAATTTCCGCTTTAAGAGACAGCACACATTGAGCTGATGATACTCTGAACAAATATTAAGTCATTTCTGTTGTTTCCTCGTCATCAAACAATAGAAATTAGTTTCCGCATGCATACGTCGACGTCTCATTCTGGCTAATATAATAAAGATCTTTAAGTCATTATCTTTAAAAAGCCGTGAATGTGTCATCAAGTACAAGACCACCATAAAAGTATGTGGCACGCATTGATAGTGCAGTTTTATTTTTATTAATTATTTGCTCAAATCATGATTTCAAAACAACATTCTAGAGGGCCAGTGGCGAATCCAGAAAAAAAATTTGTTTTTCAACATTCGCGCACGCAGTAAAATAATAAATGAAAATTTTTCGACAACGAAACAAAATTACTTATTTTGAGAGCAAAATCAGCAAGTAAAATATATTTGAGCACCTGAGGCCCGCTGAAATACTTTAAATAGCGCACAGTAGGAGCGTGAAATTTTTATGAAAATGAAATAAAAATCCTCACCTTGATACGAAAGACATGAATTAGGCACGAGTATAGTCATTGAAATTTGCATTTTTTTCTTTGTTTTACTACGTTATTTGCACTCCTAATTTTTTTGGGAAGGGGCACGTTTCCGGTGCCTGGAGACCTCTGAACCACTGTGAGCGACTATGTTAAACGAATTCTAATCAAAAATTTCCTTTTGTCAAGCATGCGCCACAGACGGAACGCGTCTCATCGACGCGTTCCACCAATTTTTCTAATCGAACCAACGGATTATATCCGATGCGCGGAGGACACGGACCTACCTGAAAGTGTGTAAAGGCTATATATATATATATGTATATATAACTATACCAAACTAATTTTTACTTTTAGATTACTACAGGTATGCCTCTGAATTTCGTGTGCGTCGGTGTTTTAAATGTCTTCATTCACGTGACGGGTGTTCCTATATTTCATCTCGACGTTATGCCGGAATGGGCAATTAAAAACGAAACACATTTCGCCAACATCACTACGACTATTTCGCCCTAGCGAAATAAAATAAATTAACGAATAAATATTGCCTCCAACCTAATATATGAATAAATCTCTACCTGAAATCACGAGAATGAAGTGTAGTATTTTTATCCTACTCTTATGCGGATCCGGGATCTGAGTACGGTACGATTGGATTTTCTGGTACGATTGGACTTTCTGGTACGATACTACGATTCATTTTTCAGTTTCCGTACGGTACGAAATTCGATATTTATTTGCTATAAGGTACCCTTTTTCGTACCTTCAACTAACACCACATCCATCTAATATGGGTTTGAAAATAAATATCATTCAACATCTATATCGTTTTATTACAATCGTGATAGGTAAATCATGTATATCAGAGGAGTTTTTTCAACGAAATGACAATTTTAAAAAGGCGATTGGTAGGGTTTAAAACATAACTATTTACTTATATACTAAATAACTAATTTACTTGATCCGCTATGTCATATATCAGTTTTACTGTAGTGAACCAAATATCATAAAACTGTATAACTTTATTTTAAGCCCAGTCAGAAACTTTTTCCAAACAAATTTCGTTCAGGTACGAGGCACTGAGGATCGTGGTGTCAAAGCGCGGCCAGTCAGTGGCTCATGCTTGAGAAAATGAATTTTCTGATAGGAAGGTATAGATGACAGAACATGCAGGTGGGCAGGTCATACTACTAGAGGGGGCTAGAATGTTCTTTAAAATCCGCCTCAATCTCAAGCTTAAGCAAGTAAATTACAGATTAGAATCCGCTATTGGCCGGGCTAGACTGTGGAACAAAAAACAAACGAAATATATCTCGGCATCGATGTGACATAACTATGTAGAGCAACATTGACATCACTATAGTAAAAAGCTCTTTAATTCCTTTTTGACAAAATTACAAATTATGTGTTACAAATGAAGCAACGTCATGGCTGAACGTGTCTAATTTGATAACAAAAAAAAAAATTTGATCGGGTACGTATTGCAATATGTAAGCAAGTATGCATCAGATATATTGTATTTAGAACTTCCCCAGTGAACATAAATTATAATTTTAGCCCATGCTCTCACAATATCCCATCATTTTTTGCTTTGATGCAGCCGCCATCAGAAATTCTGTCTTGTCAAGCATGGTACACCGATGAACAGCAATTCATCTGCATAAGCTATCAGTGAAAATAAACTTGAGCATTTTCTGAAAATTATTATGTGATTCAAAGGATTCTTTTTTGCAACTGAATTAAAAAAAATAGGGATACAGATAAGGAACCAGTGACAAGGGCTGGAGAAGTTTAGACAATATCTAATGCAGTGGTAGTAGTGCCTTGTCCAAACTACTATGTGTATCATGTGTGTAATTCATAATCGGGTATAAAAATTGTCAATCAAGAGGATACAACTCTTGCATAGCAGGCCTCATGTGGTACTGTGCACCATCATAGAAATCAAAATAGTCCCATATACTTGGATGTTGTACTTCAATGTTTGTAACAATGTCTATATTTTCTTGCGCTACATATGTTGTCTGTATATCTTTACGATCTCGTTTGTCCACCAATATACCGAATAATGTGGTGTTTTCTCTATTGCTGGATTGTTTCCATGCATAGTGTGAATCCAAGACCTTGGTGCCTTGCACTTTTCATCCCAACCTACTATAACTCCACGGTAGCCATATTTTTTGTGTTTTATAACTTGACCCACTCGATATTTTAACTCCCTAGGTCGAGGTGATCGCACAGTTGTAGATTGAGAAAAATATCCCTTTCCTGTTGGGTCACCATATTTAAAAACTTCTTCAGCAACAGATTCTCCTTCAAATGATTTAGTTTTTGGTTTTTTCTTTTTAATCTTTTTCAAATCTAATCTAAAAAATCCACCAGTGACAATGTATGTCCCAGCACTTTTTATCCAAGATTTACAAGAATCCACTGTTGTTTTTATTGAATGTATGATTTCTTGTATATATCTTGTTCTTACGCTATCCGATTTATTTCCATACCATTCGGTTAGAATATATTGCGCAGGAAGAGCCAGTAACAAAATGGCAAATTGTGCAAATTGCAGCCTGTCTACAGGCATTCTTTCATCTCCACCATCAAATTTTAAAAAAATCAGAATGTATTCTTCTACAGCAGGTATGTAATTTGCTTAGTTAATGGAGAGATCTGAATATAGATGCATAAATTTTAGAAGTATCTTATAACAAACACGAACATAATTGAATTACTGTTTGAAGGCAAATAGGCATTTTCAGGGACAATATACAGTATAAGCTGTGAGTGAAGATTTTACAATTACAACTGCATCGTGGGCTACCATACATACGTCGGTATGTTCTAAAACCTTTACCTTACACCAATCATATACCTATCTCATATGAAAGTGATGTTGCAAGTAAAATCATTTGTAAACAGACTGGACATTCATAACATATCCATAACAACGTTCATCATTGAAGCCAAAACCTTGATTTTATTAAGGGAAATTGGGTAAATAAACCAAATAAATTACCTTACCTTAAGACATGTTAGAGGGCAATAGTGACTAACATAACTGATTACCGGTACCCAAATTTGACATATGATTCGATTCGATTCTCGAACCAAAAGATATAACGTTATTTTAGCCACCCCTATAACTGATAAAGTATATCACTGAATTGAACTGCAACTGCAGCGGTTCACAGTTATTTTAACAGTGGTACGCCGGGATATCGCCAGCTTCATCGATTTTGCAAAATCAGAATATAAACGTAAAGTTACGGTACCCGAAAACTTCATCTGTTCATGTTTATCAATTTGACATATCAAATACCGGTACCGTAACTTACATCATAACTCTGAACTCCAAATACTAAGATTTCACTATATCAACTCCAGAACACGGCCTACCGGCATGGGCCCATGCCTAAAATAAGCTTTCCTCTGCAGTACAGCACCGGTACCGTACCGCGCGCTCTGCATTATCCAGTATCTGTAAAGCAACGCGGAAATACGATATAAATAAACTCTAAAAGACACGTAGCTCACAGGATTTTACTCATTTTAGCTTCACTGTCGCAGTTTCCGAAAGTTGATAATGACTCGCAAAGTGCTGTAAAATGACACATGACTTCTGAATTTTATTAACTGATTTAGGTCCCATCCATGTATGCTCAGCTTATGCATATCCCGCACATACATGGCCATATGACTATAAACAACTAACACATCAAACAGCTGTGGTCATCGAATCGTGTAAAGGCAGATCCCAAATCCGAAATAATTTTTTCACGGTTCGTTGACACCGCGATTAAATAAAAAGACTCGTTAGCGCCAATTGTGGACAGTTTCATGATCTGGATTCTGAACTCTTACAGGTCCGGCAGTCTGATCTTGAATTCCCCAGACCCAAAAAGTCTCTTACTTTCCCGTATTCGATCGTTTTTACTCGACGAATTCTCCGGTATTGTGCTTTCAATCATGTCTAGAGGGTCAGAACCAAGAACATATGGACCAAAGCCAGCTAGGTTTCAGCTAGAAGAGAATGGAGAATACTACATGATTGGTTCAGAGGTGAGTTTCAAATCCAATGCTTTAACGCGAAAAAAAATGTTTTTTTGTGAGCAAGGTCTCAATCCCATGGTTCGTTGTGTGGGTTTGCGTCACTTTTTTCTTGTTTGTAGGCCTAGGTGAATGGCCTCCTGAAATGTTTCAGATTATGAATGATTCAGGATTCCCATACAGTCCCCATTTTTTCTGCAGCGTTTTTTTATATTTTGTGGTCTATTTTATGGGTCTTCAAAATAAACTCCACTACTATCTGTAAAACTCTGGAGATAATTTCATTTTTAACATTTACCGGTACCTTAGGATATTCTAGGGGGGGAGCGCCGAGAATATTTTGTTCCACAGATACCATGGTCGAGAGTCTTTTGTGAGTTTTAATAGATTGATCAAATCGTACCGTGGTTTGTTGTTTTGCACATCTGTCAAAAAATAGCTAATCTGTGATAGCAAAGAGGGCAACTTGTACCCTGACAAGATTTGCTGTAAAGAAGTGATGTGAAAAGTTGGGAGGCTGATTTAGGGTTGGATGTATTGCTTGATATCGATTTCAGAATTCACATTTTTATTGTAAAATGAAAATATAATTGACATAAAATAAGTTTAAGAATAAATTTATTTAAAAATCATTGAGTCTGGAGATTATTAAAAAGAGGTTTGGGTTCCGGTTCCCCATATTATGTGATATTTGCAGTTTTTGTTTTCCTCATTCGTATTCTCTCGTTGCGAAGTGCCAGTTATTTTGCCCAATCAAACAGAGACTAGATTCGAAGTTCTTAAGTAATATTTGGGATGTAATCACTATATAGTTTAGTAGCGCCGCCACTCTCCTCTGGATAAATAGTTAAAAATGATTTTATGTTTAAAATTCAACTGTAACTTCACTGCCAATTTCAACATTGTTGCACTTTTGACATGGTCTTATATAAAATGAGCTATATAGCCCAAGATAATTTTCAATCTCTCACTAGTTTGAGCTACTGATACTTCACTACTGCTTCAGACTGCGTGAGCAGCAAGTTGCCACAAATTTTCACCCGGATACGTATTGACCAAGAGCAATTTTCAGGGTACAATTGACCAATAGTCTATAATGGAATTTTATACTGGTATGAATTGTCCAGGGAATCCACTATGGATTGATAAATTATTGTGACAAATTTTATTGTCACAGATTGGAAATTACCTTCGCCTTTTTCGTGGATCTCTCTACAAAAGATATCCATCATTATGGAGAAGAGTTGCAACTGCAGATGAAAGAAAAATAATTGCAGTCAGATCTCCAGGTTGATTTACATTTGAAGATCTATTATTACTCTACTAAGTTCAAATTTTGCTATTTAAATCTAAATCACTAAATGTTAATGATGATCATATATAAACTATGCAGTATTAGAAACTACATTCTGACATCTAGGTGGAAAAAGCATTGATGGCAAAGCCCTTTGATGACACATTACTTATAATGTGTTTTGACTGGAAACCATGGGAGTGCTAACATGCGTCTTTGCATTATCATGTGAATGTTTAGTCTCTCACATTTGCTCAGCAAATATGGTTCGAATTTTGAATTTTTTTGTACCTGTGCCTTTATCAGTTCTCCAACAGAAGTGTTATCCTTCATTAACAAATTACTGCAAATTAATGAACTTGTCGTTCCTAACATATTATTTCGATTGAAAATGGTTTTATTCACTACACAGAGGTTGTCATATTTTAGATTTATGGAAAAAGGTAGTGAAGAAAGAATCGAAGACAATAAAGAATAGAAAGAAAGGTTATTGTATCCAGTAAATATTATATAAAGACTAGGAAGAGAAATTCAGAAGCTATTTTTGTGCAAGTTTATAGTGCCTACTTGAAGCCTGTATATATAGTAGGTCGTGGTAAAAAAAAGAGCCAACCCATTTTTCAATTTTCCTCTGAGCCTCCCACAGTGAGATAGTTATGTTGTGGAGATGCCACTAAAAGAAAGCAGACAGTAGTGGTAGTTAGTTTCACCATTGCCCAGGGCCGATTCCACTCACTGCACTTTATCATAGCAGTTCAGTTTCGTTCGAGATGTTTTCCGTTCAGAGTGCAATCAGACGCTAGTTGGTACCTTTCAGCCACTGCTTTCAGCCTTGCTCAGAGTGAATTTCAAGGAAAAAACAGTCTTCAAGATATTAGTTTTTGAGTTGAACAACTTTGTTTTGCCTCAATAAAAATTTGGTTTTGGTAATTTAGGGTAAAAAACTTTATCCATAATTTTTTTACCAATAATCCCAATAATAAGAAGATATGATGATAAGTCAATCATTCAAAATGATGGCACTTTATAATAATCATGGAAATTTCATCCAGATATAAATTTCATTGCCTATATCTGAAAAAAAATATATTGATGGAAACTTTTGAAGTATGTTTACTAAATTTATATGACCATATTGTAGTTTCGAAATTCATGTTGGTATCCTTATGTGGATCAACAAATTCCAAAAGAATTAGTTGTGCAAGGTTTTATTCCATTCCCAAAATTGTATTCTACAGATAGGTGTGATAAATATCAATACCACTGCATGACATACTAATTAATGTCCAATGAGTTTTATTAATAGTAAGAAAAGTTAAATTTTGTTATTTCTTTTGGTTTCCTCAGGCTTCTGTTTTTTTTTGGAAGGAATTTGTAGTTAAACAGTAAATGGAGAAAAGAAAAATTTAGATTGTTGGGTATTGAACTTGATCATTTTATTTTCAGAGTTCAGTAACCAGAGTTTATTTTCTGGTTTAATCACTTTCATTACACCAAATAACTATGATTTAGTCATTAAATAGATGTGATCAAGGTGTGAGGTGTCGGTCAGTCAGGATTGCCTTTGCTGATACCTCTTTGATTACAAATGCAATTTTTGAAATGTTAGATCTGCTGGTAATGAGTAGGTAATAAGAGTTTTAAAACAAGAAAAAGTTAAAAATTAGAAATTTGAGTTGTTTTCCATATTTTAATTTAATAAAGTCAAATATTATTTGGTTTTATATCTCTTCATTCATTTTGTTTTAGATCTTGGTCACAGTTCTCTTGCGACAAACGTATCGTTGCTACGAGCTGCTGAAGTGGATGATATATTAACTGGTCATGATCAGAAATACAGAGCATCAACATTGTCTTTACCAGTTGATACTTCGTATTCAAGGTAACATAGTTGTATGAGAAATAGTAAGATTTGTCAAGCGTGAGCTACTGATTTAAAAAGGATCATCTGGGATTATAAGGAACATTTCTTGATGATTGTTGAATTTTATCTTATGAATCTTTCAAGCCTAGAATCAGCAAACATTTTCTGTACGAAAACATTTTTAAAACTTTTCGCAATGATTTTTCACTTTAATATAATTTTAGAGATTCAGGAAAGGGTAAGCGTAATAGTTCTTGGGTTCCAACGTTACCAAATAGTTCGCACCATCTTGATGCTGTTCCTTGTGCAACACCAATCAGCCATGTTCCTAAAGCTCAGAAGAAGATCCGAACATTCCCTTTCTGGTAAGTCCATGCAGCATGTTCAATGTATATACGACACAAATAAAAACACACAGCGTGATGTGTTACTACATTGCATATAGCTAGCTACATATCTTTAGCAGATAGTAGTATCTGGACTAAAAATATTTTGGAGAGACCACAGTTCTTTTTTTATTGTACATAAATTTGTAAATTATGAAAGAAAAAATGATCTATGCATTTAAGGCGCAATTTCGAAATTGATTTCAAAAAGTCCCAAGTGGGACTGCGACTGTCAGATGCGTTTATTTTCGAATAGAATCTCGAACAGTATCATTTCAAATGGAATCTCTTCGAATTCTTATTCTGTTTAAAATGTGGAAAATTCATCAAAAACAGCATGTTTTAAATATTGATGCACAATTTTCAAAATATATTTGAAATTTCAACATATTCAATGAAAAAGTTGCTGAATACTCATGATGTCGAATCATACCGAATCACAGAAATAAGTGTTATAATCTTTTGAAACAGAAATGTAACCAATTAATTCTAAAAGTAGCATCGCCAGTCTTAAGTGACTTAAACATTATTAATTAAAAAGTTCCATTAAAAATTCTTTGTCATAAAAAGTTTTTGTTTGTATAATTCCTTGAAATTCTGTCTCATGTCACATAACTATAGTCTGGAAGGGAGGGAAAAGCAAACATGTCCAGAATTTCCTACTTTTTTTGATGCTAGTCAGTTCATATTTGCACGAAGCTGTAGACAAGTGCACACAATGCATCCAATTAGTAACACCCACAACAAAAGCATGATTTTTGAGTACATTTTTGGCAATTTCACTACAAATTGAGAAATACTTGTGCATTCAGCCAAATTTAAAATCCCATAATCCATTTATGACATAATGCACTTTTATATTTATTATTTTTCAACAGTTATGACGATAGGGATCCAACACAAATACACAGCAATGCAGAACAACCTGAAGTATTGATTCCTATCAGACTTGATATGGAAGTTGATGGACAAAAACTGAGAGACACATTTTGCTGGAACAAAAATGGTTGGTTTGGTTTTGAATGTATTTTAAACAATATATTTTTTCATGCAGAACTGTGTAAAATTAAATATCTTTAATACCTGTTTGAACTTTTGAGCTACCTGAATTGTGAATACAAAATGATCTTCAAATAATTTGTGATTCACATTGACTTTGAATATTTTTATTATTTGCACGGCTCTCGAATATAATAGATTCCCCCTTTGTTAAGATTTAAACAAGCTAAATTCAGCAACAGTGGTGTAGAAATTACGGCTCTAGGTTGATTGTGCAGTCATTTATTAGTTTATACTACATTGAGAGTACGTAATATTAAGATTTACATTGAGTTCTTTGAATCCTCGAAACTGTAGTAATATTAAAAACCTTGTAACTGGATTTCTTTGTTTAACACAAGCTACTGACTGTTTGCGTCGTCAAGGAGCAATCCCTCATTTGCTAGTGTTCAACAAAGTATTTTCTGCCTGGATTTACAAAATTGGAATCAATAATTAATGCCTTCAAGTTACATCAAAAGTTGCCCATATAAGAATTTGAACTTCGAATCTTTATATCAAATTATTAACTAACATACTAACCGATATCTTTTTCAGAGCAACTTATAACTCCTGAAATGTTCGCAGAAGTATTATGCGATGATCTCGATATTAATCCGTTAACATTTGTCCCTCTTATATCACAAGCAATCAGAACACAAATTGAAGCTTATCCTAATGCCGGTGACAGTTTGTTATCAGAACAATCCGATCAACGTGTCATATTGAAGGTAGACTTTGTTCTCTACAATTTATGAGATAGACTTTTGTATGAATGTTATCTTTTTCTTATTCCATTAGAACAAGTACAGGTAACATGTGACCACAAGTACTATTTGACATATTGCAATCTCATGGATGCAAATAAAGATCCCTCTACGAGAGTACTCCATGCTCCATTTTTGGTTAAAAAAACTTTCATTTCACTACTACACTTATTAATACGGACCTTCAAAAATAAGTTTATGGCATTGCAAATCATCAATGATCATAGTGCATCGTCATAGTTCACAAAACATCTTCTTCAGTCGTAGTTTTACTTATGTTCCTGGAACTTTGTCATAACCGACTCTTTAAGGTCAACTATCAAAATCTAAATTTTGTTTTACAATGTACAATTTGGCATATAACATGAATCTCTGCAAACCGAATCAATTGAAGAATAAATGACTATTTAGACAAGTACATACCTAGTGATGATCTAAGTTTATGTATTCTTTTGCAGCTAAATATACATGTTGGCAACATCAGTCTTGTTGATCAATTCGAATGGGATATGTCAGATCCAGACAACAGTCCAGAAAAATTTGCCATGAAATTGTCACAAGAACTCGGGCTCGGTGGAGAGTTTGTTACTGCAATAGCCTATAGTATTCGAGGCCAACTCAGCTGGCATCAACGCACATATGCATTTAGGTAAATCTGTCGGAAGGACATGGAATCAGTATAATTGAGTTATCAGGAAAGCAAACAAAACCTAAAATAAGGTTTAAAAATGTGCCAGGGAATAAGTTTCAAAAAAACATTTGTGCAATCGTGATGCTATTCGATTAGTGCTTTTCCGAATCAAACTCTTAGTGAATCTGTCTATAGATCTCTCGGCAACATTTTCTTAGTCAATTTATTATGAAATTATTACTTTTGATTTGATTTGATTTTGAAAACATATTCCATTTGATTATGAAACCAAATGATATTAAATATTTCCCTCCCCTAGTTATTTGGTTTTGTGAAACTTTCGCATCGACTACTTGTGAAACTGCTCAATCTCTATCACCACTTCAATAACTTATTAAAATGTTGCTCTTGGGCAGATCTCATGATAAAAGTGATTTTCAATAAGCTCATGAGTAGTTGACATTTTTCATGGCTGCCCAATGTTATTGACTACCGGTAATAACGCTCTGTACATTTTCAGTGAAAATCCTCTGCCTGGTGTTGACATCCCAGTGAGAAATACTGGAGAAGCAGATCAATGGTGTCCTTTCCTTGAAACACTGACAGATGCTGAGATGGAAAAGAAAATTAGGGATCAAGATCGAAATACGAGGTATGCTGTTAGCATTTCTCAATATGCAATATTGGCCTTGTTTGTTAGTTGGCTGAAAGTAACAATGAAAAGTTTTCTCAGGGTGCTGCTTTTGAGGTATGGCACTAATTTGATGCAACAATGCTGTTGAGATTGTGATCTTAAGAGCAAATTTATATCTAGCAATAAGTTGATTTATGTATGAAAGTCAGCACAGTAAACTGTTGCAAATAGTTTTGTTAGGCAATGGCTCCGCCTATCAAAACCAATTTCCGATGTAGAGAAATGATTATATAAACAATCTTACTCAATTTTATTATACTTGTGACTTAATTGAAATTCCATTTTACAGGAGAATGAGAAGATTGGCAAACGCTTGGTGAATATGATGATGGGGACTTACAAATATTAATGTATTGAAATGCTGCCTCTGTCACATCAATCATTTGATCAAATTACATGGATATCTTTTTGTTCATTGGAAAGAAATCTATGCTGGCCAAAAATGGTTCTGCATATGAATTAACTAGATGGCAATGTTCGCTGCATGGAAACTGTATAGTTCGATATGTATTCAGTTCATGCTGGGAATGTTTTTGTACTTGCATTAAATGTTTTTCAAAAATTGTTATTTGTGTTTTTTTGCAATTATTGAGTTGAAGTATAGTATCGGGGAAAACTGTACAAATTAATTTTCAGTTAATGTGGATTGGAAAAATTTTAAGGCCAAGCTCCATTAAGTTATAGCCCATCGAAGTTATTTGACACTCGAGCATGCAATTGTTGTATTGTATGGCGTCAACTGCTATGTTAGTCAATCGTTTTGGTATATAAGTCACCATGTCTTATTTTCCCAAAGAGGTGATCTAATATCGACTGCTAGTCAATGCTATAGAAGCTAACAATTCTATTTTCTATCAATTTGTCTTATCTTCTACTTGTATTCGTTGTTGGCACTTTAAGGTCATTCTCATTTTTTAAACAATTGGATGCATGGTTAAATATTATAAGACCTATATAATGTACCGAGCTCTCGCTCGATCGTTTTTTTCTAGTTTGTGGCTGGAAACAATGAGCCGACGATCAAAATTCTTATGATTTATGATATGCTGATGCTTCTTTAGAGTCTTTCTCGTTTTGTTATCAACATTATGTAGGCCTCCTCATTCATGATATCTTATATGAAAAGTGATAAACAGCCATTCAAAACTATTCGGCAAAACTTGTGTTGAAATTTTCCTAAGGTCTTTCATCCAATAATTTTTCATGGTAAGTTAAGAGGACTCGCAATCCACCCTAGTGTGGAGACACAGCTGTCATTGTCTGTCACATGATATAGGCGCAAGGCCTAATTTATTGTAAAGGGGAGAGAAGATTCTTTTTATCAAATGAGTCAATTTCAGCCAGAAACATTAAAAAGGATGGAATATCATTTTTAGCCTGCGGGAGGGGAAAGCCGATAATACAGCTTAACCACATGGCGAACCACGACCCCTCGTGCAGATACCAGTTCCGAATCGGGGTGAAGGTTTTTGATTATCGTATTGCTCATTTATTCTGTGCATGGACATGGACAATTTAATGTTAGACTGACCTGTGCTCAGTGGCTATTCCCTAGTAAAATTTGCTTAAACGAGGAGGATTCTTTCTCATTAATATGACACTGGGAGGCGGCGTTCAGCGAAATAGCGAACAGCGGAAAAAGAATGACCCGGCTTTGCAGAGCTTAAAATTGACCTATCTTTCCTGGTTTGTTTACGTTTTGTGATAATTTCATGACCGTTGGTGTTTTCTTGAACTGTCATATCTTGTTATTTTAAAGTTGATAGATCGTGTTCACTGGCTTCTGAGCTTGAATATATCAGATTTCAAGGGCAGTTGCGACTTCAACAGCTTTTTTGCTTCAGGCAAGTTTGTGTATGCAGCCTACTGCCTATGTACTTTTCTGTTGATAGGTGTATCTGTGTACCTACGCAGTACGCTGTACGGTATCAGACCCAGATTATGTGTCACATCCAAATGGATGTTTTAACAGTTAAAACAGCGTGTATCTAGTACCTATCTGCCTATAGTCCGTCATAGAGTTTACTGTTTAACATAATTTTGCAATTTTTCTAATCATGGACCATCTGTAGTGTGTGTTTATGCACAGAAAAAATTGATACCGTAAATGGTGAGGTAAACCTGCACCCGTCTACCCCAAATTGAAACATGTGATGAGCTGAGTCCTATTTTTCCATGTGGGTAATTAAGCTGTAACCTTGCCATAAACGTTAAACACAGGACCATACTGGTATACAGTATAGAAAGTTGCAACACATAACCTTAGTTCATATTTTTCCATCCTCCAGGTCACAATGAATAACTTGAGATGTCTTCACAAAATACAGCTTTTGGGAAATTTCAAAGACTGTAAACTGATATCCAAGAAGAGAAAATTAATAACTGAAGGATTTAACAAAAAAATATTTTCTGCCGCTATGAATCATAATAACTTCCACACGTCAACATTCGTTTCAGAAAATAAAATATCCATGAATTTTATCAACAGAAAAGGGGAAAACACTGTAGTAAGAGCTGCTCCATATGACACTATCTTAGATGTTGTAATAGACAATGATCTGGACATTGAATCATTTGGTGTTTGTGAGGGAACATTAGGTTGCTCAACTTGTCATGTTGTACTTGAAGAAAAAATATTTAACTTATTAGAAGAATCTTGCCCTCCTACAGCGGAAGAATTTGATATGCTTGATTTGGCATGTGGTTTAACTGAAACATCAAGACTTGGTTGTCAGGTAGAAATCACTAAAGACATGGAAGGATGTACGATAAAAGTTCCCAAAGAAGCTATTGATGCAAGAGATTTGTGATCTAGGTATTTTAATTGATTGTAAGAGCACTGCACCTTGCATGCTAAGAAATAATGTTGCTTGATGCTAGTTAGAACGAGCATGACTATGTCAAGAAACTTGTATATTTGTGCACGTAAATTCTGAATTTGAATTGAAAAAGATATGTTATGGTCCAATAATTTTATCTCTGTAATGTAAATCTAAATTTTTTTCTTTATTTTGTTAAATGTGCGACAAAGATAAATTTAGCATCAGAGTTCAAATCGAGGGTATTAAAATTCTTTTGTGCGTGAATGTGGCATATTAATAACCTATTGGAAAGACATGAAACTTTTCATGTTGTGCAATTCATGAAGCCTTTCCCAAATATTTTTATGTTTCGTGTTTTATGTTTTTGATTTGGTTTTGAAATATTCTGTATATTGTATGGTGCTATGGTGTTTTTTGGTGTTTAAAAATGCTTGCATATTAGCTCATTGTTTTTTTTTTATAGTTTGTCACCTGTTTGCTATTGTGTATTGTGGCGGTATTAAATCATGCTGTGATTTTGCCACTTTTAATGTAAGTTTACCTTTTACCAACTTTTGTATGTATTCGATTTTATTTCAAGTTAGGTATATATATTCTGGAGTCGTGATAGGAATTATTTCAATTTTCAATCATTTTGATGTGACTGCATACAAAATGGGGTGCAACAAACTGCACTCTGCAGAGAGATTGATCACTACCCAGATTCCTGCATGGTAAAATGGCCTATCTACCCTGGATATACCGATATATTTTTATAAATCAATTTTTATATTTGATGTGAAATTTTGAAACATTCTCTCCACTCTATTTTTGAAAAATTTCTGTGATTCCGTTTATAAATATAAATGAAATTTTGAAACATTTCCTTACTGCAATTTTATTAACATTGTTTATCAAATAATTCATTGATCATGGATTCTCTGTCAAGTACTAATTACCCAGGTATATATGTGTCTATTTTATATGCTAATCATCCAACTGTCTACTGCCATAGAGATTTGAAGTCTTGCCTTACATTTGATTACATTTACGTTTGATTAAGCTTCTTCAGACAAGCATTGTGAAGAAATGTAAAAATCAACAACTTTGAAGTTGTTAAATGCTATTTAAGTTTTTATCATTTAAGTTAAGTTCAAACATCCTCTTTCCCTTTATTAACTGAACTTTCTCTGATGGAAATTCGGTGTCAAATTTTTTTAAATCATTGATAAGCTGCTTCATGTCCCACTGCCTCAAATTAATAATTTCGTGGAATTTTAAACAAACATCTCAATTTTAGTAGATCGATGTGCTTGAATATTTAAGCGAAGTTTATGAAACCTTAATTCGACCAATGTCATATAAAACAAGGAGGGGTCAAAAAACTAATGAAAGCAATAGTTTTTGTCTTTGAAGTTTTGTTGTTTGGCATGAATCTCCCTTACCAAATCAGAAATTTTATTTTGTCAAGCATAAGCCACAGATGAAGCCGCATCTTGTCGGCGCGATTCATCGGTGACTTAAGATTGACAAAAGATGTGTGACACACTAACTATCAATGGTTAAATTGAAACATCCTCTTTATATTGACTTCTAAATACTGTTTTTGAATGCCATTCAAAATGAACTATAAGTACCTTAATTGACGTGCTGCATCACTGGCATAGATGGGAAAATGTGCTACCTTATATTAAAAGTTTGCCCTCTTAAGCATGCTATAACAGATGGGACATGAATCTGGGACATGATTCATCATTCATGTGTTGTTATCTCATTGCCGAATACTGAAACCTGTGAGTCAAGCAGCATTATTTATTTTGAAGAGATGCCATACTGTTATCCGTGTTTTATTTTGAGCAGATTCTTCAATTTTTCATAATGTATAATGGCACAATACATGACACTGTAATAACACCAAGAGTTCCAACCTCAGTAAGATTGGACAAACAAGCTGATCTCAATGAATTAAGTCATCAAATGAAATTGAATATTGCACAGCTAAAATCATTACTTGGAATAAAAAGCAAGGCAAATCCTAGATTTTATTTATTCATTTCTGCTGACTTTTTTCAAATTTAAATATGATTAACGGTATATTCATGTTCATAGATGGGTCAGAAAAAAAAATTTTGGGGTAGACGTTTTTCTTTTCGTCAAATTCTGTTGAGTTTTAATAAGATTATAGTCAAGATTAGATGAGTCAGAATACAAAAAGTTTAAATCATATACTATTATTACATGCTAGAGTATTGTCCCTTTTCTGTATCTGTACTTTTTTAATACCAATCAATTTCTTTAATTTTCATGTTAAATACTGTGTGTCACTTTGACATTTAGAAATTTATAGACCTCACTTCCCAGCTTTGTTCTTTATATATTCAACCTATATTATTTCATCTTTTATTCCAGGATGGAGATTACGAATTTGGATCCATGGAAGATCTATCGTTTTTTGTAAGTTTCTTAAGCCTAAGTTTTATCATAACTAATACTTCTGATTTTGAAGGTTTTTAGATTTTGATAGTTGAAATTGATCTAATTTATTATATTCTCTTGTGTGTTTCGTGTGTTGCTAGATATCTTTTCATGATTTAAGCAAACATCTTTTATACCATCATTAAACCTTTATTCGATTTCTTCCTCTGTCTATCTGCTTTGTACTTTTAATCAAACAATTTTTGATTCCCTCATTAAAAACCCCAGGTTGAACTCTTTATGTTCAGTGATTTTTGCTTTCACACAACCTTTTAGTTGAAGAGAACCTTTTAAAAGATATTTGTAAAATGAATATACTTTCATTGGTACTACTGGGACTAGGCTATTAAAATAAATAAATAAATAGTCAATAAGGTTTATCCGTTAAATATGGCACACAGATGGGTTGCCACGGTAGAGTGCAGCCCATCTGTGAACTGTAATTTTCTGATTTTATATCTTCATCCTGAGAAAGTGAGGTTAAATTTACAATACTCGGTGCAACAAGATTTATTCATAATAATAATAATGCTCGATCATGACAACTCAAACATAATAATGCATAACGTCCGTGTGTCTGCTCCAGTAGTATCCTAGTAATTTGTCGGAGTGTTTGTATAAGAGGTTGGACATGTGTGATCTTAGTAAACAATAATATAAAGTAGTGGGCTTTTGTGTAGTAAAGTTAACATTGTGTTTTTGACTTTTATCTTTCTTTTATCCATCGTCATGACCACAACATTGACTAGCTTGAAGCATTCTTACTAATCAAGTGAAGATTTTGTGTGATTTCTTCTGTCTCTATCTATGTGTGCAACGATCGTACACTTTACTTGTTTTGTCATTTTGTGAGGAAATGTGACAAGTTTTCGTGACTGGTAAGTAAGTTGGATTGCTAGATTTTTCTGATTTTGAATGACTAGTTTAATTTGATCTGCCTTTTTTCCTATGTTTAATATGTGCTTCGATATATAACAAAATTAGCTGAAAAAATTTCGGCTGCTATTCAAATCAATTTTATGAGAGACGGTGAGATCTATCAGTGACAAAATGTATTCAATCCTTTTCTGATTGGGAATGCTAAAGGTTGGGCCTTTCGGAACCTCAATTCCCAAATAGTATCTGCAGACTGTTGTCTTTTATAAACAACTCAAATGTAATAATATCTGCTTAATTTAAAAAAAATGTACTGTAAGATTGTCTATACCACAAGTAGTTGAGCACTCGCTAGTTTTGATGATGTGTAATGAATATTTGATATAAAAACATAAAAATCAAATTTATAAAGAAAAATTTCTGCTATTATTAATTACTTACATCCACCTTAAATATCCCACATTTGTATTTGGTAATTTCGATTCAATTTCGACATCTTATCTTGATTATGCAAACAACTTTACCCTGTGGCACTACAACACTCTTGTTAGCATACTTGAACTGCTTATAGGTATCAATTATCTGTAATTGTATCATTCCTTATGCACTAGTACCGGTACATTAATTTATAGGGATGGAAACTAGTGCTTGAAATTATTTTTGTGTGCTTTATGTAATAGTTGTCTTATTGTTTTTATTTGAAATAGGCTTAATTTTGTTCAAATTCCAAATGAATTAGTTTGGCATAGATCAGTTTTAAAGTGTTTTGGGACAACTAGAACCAGAACCAGTTGATAGAGGTGGGGTTAGATAATACTGTTTTTCTGAAGAATGTTCATGCCATATTTATTTTGAAACAAATAGTAAAAATTCAACCAGAATAGTGTTGATAATTTTGAAGTATTTTTATGCCATCAAACACACCTTTATCTTTCAATGTTTTTTATCCAAAAATTGTAAATCTTTCTTTACAAAATTATTTGTAATGTCAGCACACAATGGACAAAAAATTCTTCACTAGTTTTGATGAAATTTAATTCTATGTGTTTATATACCATAGCACTGTCCAAATGGATTTCATATATTTATTGTAATATTTGGATTAAATGCATTGAGGGATAGCAAGAGTGTTTGTAGTTTATACTGATTGTTTGTATCGGTTGCCTTACCAAAGGTTCAGAAATTTCCTTCTGTTAAGTGTTTAAACATATAGAACTTGTTTTTGTAAAATCCTTTTAATTTTCAAATTTAGGGTAAAAGTTTTAATTCAGTGTTGGACCACAAAGAAGAGGAACTCAGATTGTTGCAAAATGATATTTCGAAGCTCCACACTCTCTACTTGAAAAAACAGGTATGCCCGTCCTTTGAAATGTATGGCATGCCTTCTTTTGAATATGGTACACCACTGTTTTTATGCCTGTCAGACGAGTTATAAATTATATAAAGTGAAATTTCATAACCAGGAGATATAATACAATAATTGTGCGCCTTAAAGAAACTGCCATCTTGAATATTTTCTTGATTTTCAAGTATAAATTATCATTTTGAGTCATGACTCATGATATGTATCATCCATGACCTAATACAATTTAAAAGAAATTAGTTTTTTTCAAATTTTATGCGGGTTTGGAGTTCAACTGCAAATTTAAATTGCTGTGAAATTGTCCTAATAATTTGTTTATCATCATTGCTGTGTCCAACCTTTTTTGATATACACCTTCTTTTTACTCTAAATGAGTTAAAAGAAGTTTTGAAATGTCATGTCCTGACTATTTTATAAATTTTTCACAAAACCTTTTTTCTGTCACCCACTTTTCTTACTTTTTTATTATCTTGTCCACACTGTGAAAAATTTATTTTTTGAGTTTTATCAATTCAACGTCTCCTGGGAAATACTTTACCCAAATATTTGAATCTAACATCCAGATTAAACATTATTAGAAAGTTTTCTCACTCAATATCTGCGGCATTATTACTACGTTTGAGTAGTATTGTATTTCTGTGTGTATTATCGAGGCAAGTTACACAAAGTCCCTTATCAAATTTCAAGCCTTTCTTTACTTAAGAAACTCAATTCACAAAGGATACAACAAAAATTATTCCTCAAAATATGTTTTCTCTAAGCATGGGTCATATATGGATCATGCTCTTGAGGCACTTTCCATATATGGCCCATACTTAGTGAGTTCGGTGTTAGCTAAATTTTATTATGTATTTCTCAAAGCATTATTGTGTCGCATTCGCCCTTGTTGCTGGGGCCTTAGAGGCTGTCAGGTTTCATTTAGTTTGTAAAATGTGTTTTGATTGAACACATAGAAATAAATAGGATCTACAGTGAAAGTTTGGCAGATTTGTTTATGGATAAACTCTATATTTGTCCAGAAAATTGTTTTGAAATTTATTTTATTCAAAATGGATGATAAATCACAAAGTAATGAGGTATGGTGATTCCTTTGTTGCTTTATAGCAGTATAAATTGTACTGCAACTCTCACATGTCGTTAGGAAGAGATTTGTTATATTTTATGAATTTTGATTGCACTTCCTCTTATGTTATCGTCTTCAAACTTTACCAATGTTTTTGATTTATTTCCTATTTGCTTTTTATACTGTGAATTTGTGTTTTTGATGGCAAAGGTAAAAAGTGATATGATTATAATGTAGTAACTTCCACTAGTGCAATTATGATTGTACCACACCCCTTTGCCGCTTTACAGAAGGTTCATATTTTTGTTATCAACCTTAAATTGTTAATTTTCTTTTATTCAGGACACTTGCTCATTATGACCCACTTTGGAATAATTTTAAAAAATTCTACAGAGCACAAACTGGCTTAAAATTAGGTACTTGGTCACCTAAAAAATCTTGTTGCAATCAAATGGTAATTTACAAAAAAAATGACCACAGTTGACCTGACCAAAATTTTAGATTTGATTTGTAATACGAAAATTCAAAAATTATTACATTAGTATTCCTCCAGCGATTTGAAATCAGCAAAATTAAAATTGTGTATTTTTATAAAATTCGAGTGAATAATATCGTATTTGGCAACTTCTTGAAAACCCCTCTTAGTTTGTTCATTTATAAGATTGGAGCCAATACCAATTTTGTTCGCAGAGATTAAAATCAATAGACATTTGATTTATCCATCCCCACCTACAGCACGACACGCTGATGTTTGATTTTGGTGTAGAAATATATTGAATGTTTTTTATGTATTGCAGTCTTATCCATCTCCTAGAAGATCTTTGAGTTCTCCTTCAACTCCAAGAAAGTCAAGTACATCACTTATGCTGGAAAGATCCAACAGTATTGGGATTCCATCGCAAACATCTGCTTTTTCACCTAGAATATCAACTTCTTCATTACCTGGGAAAGATTTAAGACAAAGAGAATTAGAGTTTGATATGTCACTCAGGTTCGTATATAATTATTAGTAATTTCTGTATTTGAATCAGAAATTCAGTTCCTTACATTGCTATTCAGTACCATAAAGTGGTGGCTACTGGAGAAATAATAGATTATTTTTGATTGAGTGTCCAAAATGTTCATGTTAATTTCTCCAGATAGATAAAAAGATTGAAAACATCAGCCTCGCTATTTCATGCCATTTCATAGAGTTTTGCTCCTACCAATCACTCTCGAAAAGAGTCATATTTATCATCCAGCAAAAAATAAATCACAAAATATTGCATGTTTGCTAAACTTACTTTTGAAATAGAGCACGTTTTTAGGGTATCTGAGAAGCTGACATTCTGGTGGCTGCCACTGTAAAGAGAAAAACAAAAAAATGTAATGTTATATTATAATAAAACACCTCTGGGAAGCTTGGAATGCCTATGCTTTGCATCTCATATTCATAACATCAAACAAATGGCTTTTATATCAACAACAATGCTGTTAGAAATATTAAAATAAATTTAATATACAATATGGAATGACATTTCAGAATATCAAATACCGTAACTGAAATTTCTGCTTTTTAGCATATTTAGCCCAATGTTGAAGAAAATCATGAAATATGACATTGATTTTGATTTATTTGTTGATATTAGGCCCAAACAAACACTCAGAACAATTTTGATAAATATGTGAAATATATTGTTCGAATGGGTCTTCTTTTACTTGATGGGATATTTTCATCAAAATAGCCTTTGTTAAGTATGTATCACTGATGGATCGCGTCAAGGAGATGCGGTCCATCTATGTCTCATGCTTCACAAATATAAATTTCTAATTTGGTGGCTTTATGTCCTGGATTCATGGTAATCAATAGAATAATAAGCAAACGTACTTCCATGAGGAAATATATAATTAAAAAAGAAAGAATTTTGAAAAAAAAGACCTTCATTATGGGAATGAAATTTTTTACAAAAAGTAGAAAAGATGATAAAAATCTGTATTGAAAAAACTTTTATATATGTTTTAACACAACACAATATGTTCAAATACTGTTCCTGGTAAATTATACACAGCCAACTATAATAATGTGAACATATGAACGATGTGGTACTTACAAGTTGGGACAAGCTTCAATTTAATTATGTTTTATTATTCATTATAAAAAGCTACACATTTAACAAAAGTCATAGTCAATAAAATAGGGAGTTGACTTTTCTTTATCAAAATTTGCCTTGTTGCCAAATCAATCGTGTTAACGGTTTGAATTGTGGTTTGTTAAATAAACATTGAAGTGATTAACAAGGACAATCTCTAGTCTTCGTAAGGAAGAATTGCAAACGGACAACCTGACATGATAAGAAACATATGATAGAAACACACATGTACTCTTCTCATGGGAAGCATTAAGAATTGTTTTTGTCTGCGCACATGCTTTAATCTGTTATCCATGAATTCCTTATCGGAGTGTATTTCCATAAAAAAGTGTAAGCAAATTTATTAGTAAATTGTTTAATGATTTTATTCAGTCAAATGTTTTTTTTTGGCGGAACTTGTCTCAATCTGAATATTTGTTATAAGCACCCTAAATAGATAGATAATTGCTTGAATTGCTTAACCAAAATCTCATGGTCAGTGTTTGTGTGAATAGTATGAACTTTTTTACTGCAACTGACTGTTCCAGAATAGTTCCAATTTATTTTTTGTGTGTCGTAAGAGGTGACTAAAAGAAAACAAAGAACTGGTAGATGGTTTTATTATCTCCCAAGGCAGATGATACCAATCATTGCACATTACCATGGTCATCCAGTTTTTATAGTCAAGTTTACCACTTTAAAAAGTTGCTGGTACTAAAATCTTTTATTAGCTCTTTGCCATTTTAAAGGGCAGTTAGTTGGCTTTTTTAGGCTCTTCGTTCGGCACTCACATCCATTAGCCACACCTGATCAAGGTGTCCTTGTCTTGTCTGGTATTCTAGAATTCCGATTTAAAGTAACTTCGTTTTTCGATTGTTCTAAAAATGATTCTTTTTGCAGTGAAATTATAATTACAAGAATTTGACTCTTTTTTTTATTCCGGTACGACACTGTATCTGACTTTATTTTATTTTTTCACAGGAGATTTAGCCGAGAAAAGCCGATAGTGCTTTCACTCGAAGCACTGAGAGACTTAACAGAGATTATGGGTTGAGAAGGAAATCATCTTCTTCACAATCCTCCTCACTCAAGTCGAGTCCAAGAAATTTACGAAATCATGACTCAAACCCTTCCTTCTCTCAATCCTCATCATCTAACAAGAGAAAGTCTAGTGCAAGAAGCATAACAGATCTTGCAGAAAACTCAACTAGTTCAAGCAAGAGAAATCAAAGTCCATCTTCTGCCAGAACACCAAGGTATATTTCTTATCTCTTACAGTATGTAATGAAATGTTTAGGATCAATTGACATATCTTCTTTTCCACCTAAACTGGCAGAACGACATGTATTCTGCTACTAGGATACCAGAAGAAAATGGGTTGCTCTAAAAGAGAAAATTTAGCAAATGGGCAATATTTCATGATATATCTGTGCCTAAAAGATATAGATGTTTCTTCTTTGAACGTCTGGTAGCACCAAAACCGTAGTAGGTGATTCAAAATTGTCAATACTGCTATAAAATAGTGTTGATGATTTTGAAGCCTTTTTGTCCATTCAAAGAAAACAAGATTCTGTCACCACGTTTTCACCCTAATGAAACATGTTTGTTTTGAGTATCGGTTTTTGATGGATTGTGCCATCAAGGTCCATGCAGGGTGACAGAGTCATGTTTTATTTGGGTGCCCGATATGTTAATGTATTTTCGTCAGATAGATAAAAAAAACTTAAAAAGCATCAATAACACTACTCCATAGCAGTATCGATTCTGGGTAGTAGAATACCTGATAATCTGGCCTATAAAACAGAAACTGTCAGAGACGTGTTCAGCAATTGTTAATTGTATCATTTTAGATGATATATCTATGACTGAAGATTTCAACATACCTTTGAAGTCTGGAAGTAACCAAACTGTAGAAAAAGGTTCAAAATCACCAATGCTGCTATGATATGACAGTGTTAATGGTTTTGAAGCTTTTTTATTTGTCGGAAATTCACATTACATCTTGGACACACAGAAGAATATCAAGATGATGCCACCTGGGCTACATTCAGTGATGCAAGATCCTGGTTTTGAATAAAAAATGCCCTGAACTGAAATGATTCACTTTAGTAGAATGCATTGAGCTGTATCTACCTTGGACAGCAATAAAAAACCTATCATGGCTTGCGTATAGATTGGTTCATCATCAATTGTCATCATTAAATTTTAGCATTCACGTTTAGAATATATAAATTTCAGATCCTCAAATGAAGCTCGAATAATCAAAGTAAAACCAAAGGCAAAACCACATGATGTGGCATCCAGGAACAATAATAACAACAACAGTAGTCATGTGAGGTATGGTTGATATAATCATTTAGTTCAGACTAGTCAGAAATTTATTATATTTAGTTGTAAGAATAAATGATTTACTATATCGCATGACTCATGGTACAGCCACTAGTTCTAAGTTAGGGATTAAGTTTTCTCCTAATTGTTTACTGTTTTTTTCTGACTTCTGTGAAGGTAGCTGTAATCTCCGCTTATGTGTGCCAAATTGACTTCAATGTGCAATATCACATATAATCACTCACTACATATAGGATTCGAACTCAAAACTGTTACAGACACTAATCTCTATTTTTTACTTACAATACAAAGTGCCACAATAGACTAGGGTATCCACTTCTCTCAATCTGTAAAACTGTTAGGAATATATTTCTATGCAACTAACCCGTTGATCATCTTGGCGAAGGTTCAAATCCTAAAAATCAGGATTATATGCACAGGTTTGGCACACGGTGGCTTACGTAAGTGCTGCTTTTGTCTCCTTTACCAAGCATATCCATGCACAGAAAAAGTGGATGAAAAGTTAGGCTTAAATCTTCACCCCTGATTTGGAACTGGTATTTGTACAGAATCTTTATCTTCTCAGCTTTTTGCTCGTTCAGCACAAATTGAAATCCTTTCCTATTCTGGTTCAAACATGCGTGATGCGCATTCACTATAGATACATCGTTATATTTTACTCTATATTGGACTCCATTACATTATTTGGTTCCCAATGCCTCTCACATTTTTCTTCTCAGATCTAAACGAGCAACCTCTAACACAAGTGAAGTCCATAAACCACGACCAAGAAAACATAGTAGTGGACATAAATCTATTACAAGTACTTATGTTGACACTTCCTCAAATGGTAAGTTTACTCACTTTAGTGTGGTTATGAAGCCATTTTTTGGATATTTTCTTCAATTTTAATCGAATTATAATGATTGAAGTGAAGTGATATGCGAGAAGGATATTAAGAAAGGAAATTTTTATAGCAACTCATTTTGAGCAGATCAACCTGAGCAAAGCCTTTAAACAAGGACCACTTATAGACAAATAGGGTTGTTAGCGTTGATGGAAAGATATGATCTTTCCGATTCGACCGAGCCTACCCAAGGTATTACACCTTAGGTTGAGTGGTGGGCATGAATAGGTGCTCCGGCCATCGCACCCATATGATTAATATGCTACCATGACTGCTTCTTATGTGAGTCAAGCTGATTAATCTCAATAAATTGATTAGGCATGCTGAATGACAAAAAATATGTATGTAACAGTGTAGCCATTGCAGCAGAACAATCTAGTAAATATGGGCTTCTGCATGTTACCTAAAATGAATACAAATAATTTGTCCTACAAAACAGAAACACTGTTGTGTTCAACAATTGTTAATTGAATCATTTTAGATGATATTTCTAGCAGTGAGTATGATGAGAGTCTGCTAAGTAGTGACATTGAGGAGACTCGGACTGAGGGTTCTCAAAGGAGCAGAGGAAGTAGGAAGAGTCAACAACAACAACTAAAGATGAAGAAGAAGATTGAGCAAGATGCTCTAATCAAATTTCAAGAAGTGGAAAGAAGATTATCAGTATTACAACAAAGATGTGATCTACTGGAAAATGAAAACAAGAATATTGTGAGTATGGTTGCCACTTTTAAATACATTTACTTCAGAACTAAATATAGAATCAAATCGTTTCTAATCTAATCTTTCTGTATGATTCATAAACTAAGGCGAAAGTTCATATAATGTCCAATTTTTTCACATTTGTTTTGTACGCTTGTTCTGGTTATGCTTGATTCTAATTATAAGTGGTCTAAATTGAATAAATTGTTTTCACCATTTAGAATAGAAGTGATTAAGGTTAATAGTACGGTAAATATGGTTCACTGCATTGTTACAAAAATTTTCAATGTCATTTTGGTAGACCTAGTTGGAATAATTGATGAGTAAGGTTATTTGATTCGATTTAAATAAAAAAAAATTGATTTTTGTTATAGGAAGATATTCATATGAAAATTTTTAGTCATTCATTTCACTTTTGAATCCAGAATTTTGAACGTTTATTTCAATTGAACATGCTTGAATATACTAACCCAGTCAGAAATTTCCTCTCTAAACATCTTTTGTTAAGTATGGACTTTATGATAATATATATATGTTATCAGTCAGTCAAATATTTCAAATCATGATCCCATTGCGTCTTTACTGTGATAAGATTATTTTATCGTTGTTGTGCAATGGTAGGAGCAATCTTGGCAATATTTTTGAGACATAATATCAACAGTGATGACCTATTTGTAGGATAAATAAGTATCTTGTAGTAAAAATATTTACAAATACTTGAATATGATATAACGAATGGGGATTACTTTCTCAATTGTGTCAAATATGTTGTGCGTTCCAAAATAAATAATAGTGAATATATATATGGTCATTAATCAAAATCTTTTGCACTATAGTCTAATTGAGGGTGACAGATTAATGTTTTCTTGTGGGTGTCTAACTTGTTTTTTTTTTTTTCGAATGAATTGAAAGAATGTCCGTAAGTTTCTTTTCATCTCCTGCAGATCAATCAAAAGAATCAAAGTTTACTTATGAATGAACAGAATTTTTTTTAGCCGGAAGTCATTAGGATTTTTGTTCAGCCAAGCTAACTCAAGTTATTGTACAATCATCCACCACCCCACACGTCATTCTTTCTGAGATAAAATAACAAAACCCAGCTATTATTCAAATATTTTATTTTTTTTTATAGCCACTTCTTAGAGTGGATCACCCTGTCCAAGGCCCTGTAACAGCGGCCATTTATAGACGGACAGGGTTACAATTACTGGAAAGATGTCATCTTTCCTGTTCGGCTTAGCCCACCCAAGTTGTTACACCCTGGGTCGAGTGGTTGACATGGATAAGCAAGCCGGACTCGCCGGGGCTCGAACCCGAAATCTTCAACCTGCGATGCCAACATGTTTAACCACTAGGCCATCGCGCCTCACTAATATATAACCTTATCATGAGTAAAAAATCACCTGATAATAATAATAATGTCAAACACATATCAGAAACATTAAAATATTGTATGCAAGGGATTTTTGGTTTGTTAATCATGAACCACAGATGGATCATGTCAGGATGACACGGTTCATCTGTGGTTCATGCTTGACAAAACATAAGGACTGGAAAATCACTTTCAACATGGACTGATATCGAACACCTTGTCTTAGCTGTTAAAAAGAATAAAACTGTTGATTTTACCCAACCCTCATTAACATGTATATTAATTAATCCAATCAGCTTATTAACTTTTATATTTCCATTTGTCACAATTTCCTATCCTACGTAAATTTATATAATATGTGTGGATTTAGTTAATATATGTGGATTAAAACACAGGAAATTAAACAATCTTAATCCCTTAGTTAATTGATATACTTTTATCTATTATATTTTTCTCTAGAAAAAGGATCAAAATGCCAGGAATAATAAAAAGATTGTAGACCTGAAACATCGGAATTCAGAGTTAGTTAATGTTGCAAGAAGGTTGGAACAAAAAGCAAAAGCTCTCCAGTTGGAGAATAATAAGGTTTGTAACGTGCAGTAGTTACGAATAGGAATCTTTGAATACTTATGTCTGTAATACACTGACATAGTATAGTGCCAACAACTACTTGAAAGATAGGATTTTTATCCTGTGGCAAAGAAAAGCCGAAAATACAGCCTACCGGTAATAACCAATTATGATTATGATTAGAGTTATCCTCATAGTTTAGTTCAAGCAGTATTCGAAATTCACTACCATATAAATAGAATAATGTTTCAACATTTTAGTTAAACAAAATTGCTGATATTTAACCTTATTTTGTAGCAAATTAAGACTAATCACAAAACGGAAACACTTTCAATTGGATTTCTAGAATATCAATTTATATTTTGTAGAATGTAGATACCGGTTCAGTGCCAGATTTTTTTACTCAACTATTTACTAGTGTTTTCCATTTCTTTTTTCTTATATATGTTTGCTTAAATTAAGGTGTTAGATAGCACCAAACTGAGAGATACCTGGAATAAATATGAGAAACTACAACTTGAGCAGAAAACATTCTCAGATAACTGAGATGTAGTGAGTTTTTATCTGCACTGATCAAGAGCAAAGCCCTGTACCTTTACTTACTCTTACAAATCTGTCTGTCATTTGACATAAAATATATTGAAAATAGAGCATATATCTTGCAGGAAGATCAAAATATATTATTTTAATATATAGTTTAATATAAAGTAGGAAGACGGAAGGCTTCCAAAACATCAAAGCTGCTATGCAATAGCAGCATTGATGTTTTTCGAACCATTTGGGTCATTAAAATCTACAGAGACACGTAAGTTCTGGACATGCAAGACGAATCGATGGTTTGTGCTCTTGTTTCAGCCAGCACAATTTGTCACTTGTCAGTTGAATTCCTAAACCTTTTTTGTTATGAATAACACTTCAATTTTGTACCATTCTACAGAAGTCGAGGGAGAGTGTGGGTGGGACTCAAGATCTCATCCAGCAAAAGAAAGCATTTGCAAAACTCAAGTCAAGAATGGAAACAGAACATTCTCGAACAATCACAGAGAAGGAACATCAGATTGATAGTTTAAAGAAACAAGTTGATGATTTGAAGAAAGCTCTTCGGCAAGCTAATAATTTCAAATTTTCTCAGGTAAGTTTTAGTTAAGGATGTAGGGACTCATTTGTAGTCTGATACTAATTACACCGACTTCATAATGGCTTTGCCATTCATACATCTGAAGAAAATGGGCCTCATCGTATGAAAATAATAAATCAAGATTAATAAATTATTTTTAAACCTTTTTCTATTGTTTATCTACGGACAGTCAAGAAGAGATTTTTTTTTACTTCTAGCAATAGATATCAAGAAATATTGCCCATATGCTCAATTATCTTCTGATAGAACCGATTTAATTCGGGTGTTTGAGAAGCAGAGTAGCTGACATTTTACCAATCTGTGCCGCCCGGGTTTTGATATGTATATTACAAAATTGTCTGTGTCAATAACTATGGCCAATCTTTCAGTAACATCTGTGAATATTTCATATATCCGATACAAATGATTGTTTGCAGAATGTTTTGAAATTAATATGTATAATGTATATTGTAGCATATTTTACGCATTGTACAGCATCACTTGATTTATGTCAACTTATTTAATGTAACGATTGGCACATATAAACAAAATGAGTTTTTAAAATATTGGAAAACGGCAACGGAACACTGTTGCATTATCAATATTTCTAATGACTATGATCACACATGTTGTTGACAATCTTCATTTTTTATACATTTTTTTTGTTCAACGTATTATGTACCATCAAGATTTCCACATTCAATAATTTTTAGCAAGGTACAGATGACGCACTCACATCATCTTTGAAACAAGTGCAGAAAGAATCTCTTCAATTACAGAAACTTGCTGCTGCTGGAAATAAGAAGGTAAGTCTTCTTTTTTTACTTCTCTTTCAGTCCTGAGATGACCGGTCAAGCCAAGTCAATCGGTCATGTACAATTGTTTGATTTGAGAAGGTCAGATTTCCAAACGATCTGAGACTTTGATCTGGGAAGGTCAGATATCCAAAACTAAAATTCTACGTGAAATTTTTTTAGCATCCTGACTGTTTTCCAGATCACATTGAATTTTTTTTCATTTCAAGTTCTATTTGTATAAATTTTGTGGAGACTAGATGATAGTAGATCTAAGCTATGTTTAGGATATTCATGCGATGACTATGAAATTTTCATTTGAGCAAACTCATTTTAACAAAAATATGAAAACAGATTTTGCTATGGAATCACAATTTTCCTCCTAAAATACTTGATGAGAATTTTCACACTTTTTTTGCTTTTGTAATCTGTTTCTATAAAAAACATACGCCCCTCGGGTATTCCTACCAAGTCATTGCCAGGTTTGCGCTTAATGGTGTGTTTATATTAGTTATTCCTATGTGAAGATTTGTATCTTATCTCTGGAACTGCTAGACTACTACTAGGGGGGTGCGATTCATTAGTAACTCATACTCAAAAATATGTACGAGATAGCTCGTTTACAAGTATAAAAATCCATTTACTTTTGTCGTGCAAGATACACAGATGAGCTACACATCTGTAGTGCAATTCATCCATACCCCATGCTCAAAAAAGTATGTTTCGAGATAGATCTATCAACTATACAAGTATAAAAAGTAATATATATTTTAATAGTGAAAAAGTTCAAAAGGGAGGTGATATTTATAGTTTATTACAGGAGATAACTACTTTATTTAGCATTAGGGTAGCAGAATTTTGTGCCCATCTTGATCAGTGTCTTCAGGTATCTGAGTATTAAAGTTGTTGACATTATCTTAATCTGTCATCAACTTCGGAAGGTATTTTGGATATATCGATAAAATATTAATTAACCTTGAATATTTAAAAAAAAAATTTATGACAGATATTAGTGTCTTTTTTGGTACCGTAATTATTTTTTCCCTAGAAAATTTGTGCATGGCGAAATTTTAAAAAATGTATCAAATCAATTTGGATGTCTTAGGCTTTTTCTGCATTTTGTCAGTTGATAGTCACGGAAAGCACTAAGAAGTGATGGATGGTTTCGCCATCGACTGGGTCGAATATCACTTACTGCACTTTTAGCATGACAGTTCAGTAATGTTCGTGTTTACTGTCTAGAGCACAGTTACCGGTACTACATCTTGTGGTAAATTTTGCCATTAAGTGGTCATTAGTTAGATTCGCTTCTGGCCTTGTTTAGAACGAAATTTTAATAAAAAAATATTGTGCCTTTATGATATTGATAGTTTCTAGAAAATATTTTCAAGATTGATTTGTTTTTACTAATTTATTTTTTGCGTAGAAATTACATCGGGCATGTACATTTGATTTTGTACTTTGTATTTACCACATATGCTACACATTTGTTTGAAATACTCTGAAAATGCTAATAATATGCGAAAATTTTTATATTACGCGAGTATATAAATTTTTATGTTTTCCATATATCGTGACATATTGCCCGTTACATATTGATTTTTTCGCCTAGATCACCGATCAGCAATAGATATTTTGTTTGCCATGTTATCATAAACGCACCTGCCATTTTATTGACATATTCCATCCTTTTTCCTTTGACATTTTTTTCTTGTAATACTTGACATATTGAATTATTTATTATTCGCCATTAATTCTAGAAAAACAAGCAATTATTTGATCTTTGCCCAAAAAAATCAATATGGCCTCACCATTAGTAAGCTTTTGCAGAATTTTATTCCTTTTTACACTCATTTATTAAAGCTCCCTTTCTCTTTGCCACTACGAATGTTGGTCATTTTTTCAGTAATTACATGAACAGGATTTAATTATCAATTTGTAAAATGAGCATTGGTAGAAGGGTTAGATTTTAGTTTTTTAGTTCTACAAGATTTATTAGATAGGTATAGTAGTATATTTGAGTTCTTTTTGTGAAGTAACGTAGTTATTACGTATGGAATATTTTATCCATTGTGGAACAAAGTTATGATATGTGTCGAATTTTACACGGTAGAATTTGGCATATATTCAGATTTTGTTTCACACTCAATCATTTAAGATTGATTGTATGAAATTAGAATTTGGGCTATTTTACTGAAAAAAAAACGGATGTTGCTTTGTACAAAATTTAGTATCAGTCACAATTTCCGCATATGTAACCATTATTTTAAAGATGTATCAACATCAACTTTTGCTTCACACAGATACGTACTAGAATCTTTTTTTGAGACAGGAGGAGATGTTTTGTCAACAACCAGGCAGTCTATGTGACTCATGCTATGATAAGTATATCTAGTGCGGTTGCTAGTGTATCTTTATCGTTCGATCATTCATGATATATATATAGGTATATAAAATATTTATGTCATGTTCGTGCTAGATAAAATTATTATTCGCCAGCAGATTTGATCATATTATTAGATCTTGTTTTAAATATTGATGAAATGTCGTAAGCAGACACCAAGTTCGATGTCGATTGCCAATGCAATATTATTATTTTGCTGAAAAAATCATTACTCAGTGTAAATCATAGTTTTAATGTTAATGACTAAGTGACCGCAAAGTAACAAGCTGTTATGAAAAGATGTTGTGATTTAATTTTGTAGATTTTTTAAAAATAATTTTGTGAAATAGATTTATTAAATTAGGTGATTAAATTGTTAATCCCAATTAAAGCTCCGACCCCATATTTTGTCAAGTATGGGTCACTGATGGATCGTGCTGCTAAGGTACGATCTATCTGTGACTCATACTTGATAAATTTATGAATTTAAAACTTTGTTCGGGTTGGAGTAAGAATGTACTGTAGTTAGTAAATACGGCAAAGGTCAGATTAGACAGGTTCTGTCATGTACAGTTGTATTGTTCTCAAAATGGGATATCTCAAATAATTTTAATTTTGGATACCATCCCCAAATTTTGTTGAGTGTGAGCCACAAATGGACCGAACCTGTTCAGTGAATTATACTAGACCTAAGAATGACATGAAGATAATTAATTCAATGGTGTTCACTAATTCCCTCAACAGTTTAGCATTGAAGATAATTCGAAATAATAATGGTAAATTTTACGCTTTTGTCAAAATTACTATTTTGTTCCATTTTCAAACCAAAATACCAATACCACAGCTAGTAGTTTATATCAATTGAGTTCACAAATGTACTTCATTGCCTCTTAGTGAGAGCGCACCCTATTTTATTAAATTTTGTTACTTTGCACTACTGCATCTACTTCTACTGTGCCAGTTTTTCCATCTCAATATGAATTCATTGTGTACCTGTAGTTCTCAAATGTCTCTTGGTTTTCATTTTCTGGGATTACAAATCTGGTACATTTTGAAAAGTATGACTATAAAACTGGAATTAATCACAGTTCTTGCCTTATAAAGCTGGATCATAATTAACATCTTTATTACATGTACCATTAAATTATTCAACGTTTATGGACAGGACTTTCTGTCTAGTATGAGCAATAGATGAACCACGTCATTGAGACGTGCTCCATCTTTTGCTCATGCTAGACAAAAATCATTCCTTTTTCCAATAACATAAAAGAACATAAATCTATATTCAGGTCACTATTCGTTCGCTGTCTATGCCGGTGACGGCACGACAGAAAATTTTAGAAGAATCTAATAGAAATTTGCGACGGCAGTTGTCGCAACTTGAAGAAAAATATCGACAAGCTTGCAACGGAACGAGCACAGACGATTTAAAGTTGGAATTGGATGAATATAAAGAAAAATACGAAAGTTTAGAAAGGGTGTCGAAGGAAGCAAGGATTAACACTGTAAATTTGGTAAGTCTTTCTACCTATTAATAGTAGGTACGTAGTTATATTTGGACATTTTTAGAGTCTGTGTTTGTTTATTTGTTTTTTTTAATTTTTAGATTGGTTTGGTCCATGGTGAATCTTGCTTTTAAGTTGTATACTATATTCTTATAGTTCAGGTTATGCATTTTCTAATCTATATTAAACAATGTTTTAAAATGCTCGTTTGAGGAAATCTAACTTTGGCCATCTGGAACTGCAAATGTGTGTTGCAAGACATTCTTTGTTCTAAACCTATTGTGTGCTATCATACTAAAAGTAATATTCATTTGAAGCATTTTTCCTTCAAACCGTTATATTAACCGTGTAGGCAAACAATGATCATCCACAAACACAAGCATATAAGATATAAGATTGTCAACATGGTAATCTTAGTTGTGAACTCTATCTCTAATAAGTTTATTTATTTACAATTAAATTTAAGACATCCGGTCTCCGCTAATTTTTGTTTTACTATATCTGAAGTGTATACCAGTTGGTCATTAGCGCTTATTTTCAAACTGCCTTTTCTCACATCACATTCAGATCTGAAACTCTACTTCGAATTCATAATTTAAGTTCATCAGCATACACCATTATAATGAAGCAAAGGATCATTTATTCAATTTTACCATTGTAATTTTTTTAAATGAAATAGGCTGAAATTCAATTTTAAAATACCTTATAGGATCAACCATATTTGGTCAATTTTCATGTAAAAAAGAAGATGATATGAGTTGGTTGATTATATGACAACTGATTTGAGTTTCCGAATTATGGAATAAATTGATCAGATTGTGAAACCGAAAGATATTCATATTTGATTTACATTACCATTATTTGTAGTGCTCGGTCCCGTACTATTAGTATTCTTTATGCCGTGTTGTTTGTATATCTGCATTTTAATTCTCAGTGATGTTGTCGTCATGGTGTAGAATATCACGCTATTGGTTGTTTTGATTTCCCCTTAAATTATTTATAAAAAAATCTGATGTATCATAGTTTATTTTAAAAGCATGTTCCTCCATGCATAATATTGTATTCTAAATTTAGATTTCAGACCTAATTCCATTGGTTGAGAGTTAACATGGCATGGTATACGTTTAAAGCCACACATGAAGAAAATTTAGAATCAAATTTTTTATGTACCATGGTACTTACTATGTAGAAATCTGATTTTATTAAAATTTTGACTTGTTCTTACAATCCTATTAAATTTTACCACTTTGAACATGACTCGTGGAAAAATCAAGCAATAAATAGTCACTTCTGTTGTGGCTCATCCACACCATGATCAACTAATTGCTCAAATCCAGTAATCCTCAACCTTATTCAATAATTCAATAAAGCATTCTAATACTAATCTAATATAGAAACATAAATAAGATAATAATCACTGAATTTTTATATTTGAGTTTTGTGTGTTCCAATTTATAGCTACCATGCATCTCCCAGCCCTGGTAATGGCTCTTTTCAATCAGAAATTCTTAACAAAATATGTTTTGTCAAGTATGAGTCGCGGATAGATCGTGCCGCTGAGGCACGGTCCATCGGTGGCTCATACTTAACAAAATGAAAATTCTGATTGAGTTGGCTTCTTACATTTGCAAGGTTATACTGTGTCTGTGTCTGTGTTTCAATGAATATGCTTGATGGTTACAATTTCAGAAGTTCGATTTTTTGGTAAATTTGTGGAGGCTGTAATTCCCCAGTGGTTGGTGATCCTTCTTCAGTTTATAAATAAATCGTAATTTTTAACCCTAAATATTGTTTCTTTGCATTAGGAATCACAACTACAAATTGCAAAGGTTGAATCGAGCGACACAAACTTCCGTTTGACTGAGCTAAAGAACTCTTTTGGTCAGGTAAAAATATTTTCATATTTCTATAATTGTACTTGAATGATCCTCGTATTTTTGGCAAAGTTGAAGATTCCTTTGTCCTATTTATGTAATTCTCTGTCATGCTAGTGGTTTCAGGAGATTTTCATTTAATAAAATTTTCATGATAATGTTGAAATTCGAAAAAAAAAACATTTTTTAGTGTTTGAAACATTTATGTGAAGGAAAATTTTGTTGAAATCGAAAGTTTTGTTTTGTCAAGCATAAGTCGCAGATAAACTGCGCCTAGACTGCGCTATCCATCTGTGACTCATACTTAACAAAATATGTTCAGATAGAAGTTTGTTGGTTGGGAATTTACATTGGCTGGTAGTTTGGCACAATAGTGTCTCACCCATCAATCTCTCACATCAAATTTTCTTACAATTTGCTGAATTTTTTATAAGCAAGAATGCTTACTTTTTCTTTTTTCTCATGCATAATTGAACTTTATTAAATAGAAATAATGACAGATTTACTGTGACCGCATTCATGTTAAAGCATGCCACTTGGGATTCTACTTTTAGCTCGTACTCGTGTCACCTGACTAAATCTTGTTTTCCAGGATAATGCGATTTTCTTTGCTTTCTTATAATTAAAATACTGATGTGTTTGGCATTCTTAGTTTGCCAGTGGCTTTGTGTTTAAGCGGTTAGACAGTGTCACAAACAATTACACTTGAAAAGTTCAGATTTTGTATGGAGAGGAAGTGAAATGTCAGAATTTCGTATGTAATATATTTATAGAGGAATTGAATAAGAACTTTTTTTATCAAAGTTTGTTCAAAGCAAGGACGAAAGCAGAACCTAAAAGGAACAATCTAAAGACCACTTAAAAGCAATGAGCTGCTACAAAATGTAGATCCAGCAACTGTACTCTAAGTGGAAAACATCCCAAATAGCCCTGATCTATTATAGAAAAGTAAAGTAGAATGAGTGGTATCTGTACTTGGCAGTGATAAATCCATCTACAACTTCTTTTGGCAAGAATTGTGTAATGAATTTATTGGCAAAGTCGATAAAGAATTGTGACACTGTGGCAGTATTTCCTTTCCTATGGTTTGAAATTTTCAAGTAAAAGGGCAACAAATTTTTCAGAGCTGTTATTGTAAGCAGTGTTGAAGCTTTTTGTACAATTTACACTAAAAATCGTTGAACTGACATTGAGAGAAATTTTTTTTCTGGTTATATTATACTGATTTTGTTTGATCTGTTTTTAGTTGTTTATAAAGTATTTTAATTGAGACGAGGTCATAAAAACCTGTTCTGTTTTCGGATTCCTGAGCTGACATGTTTTTTAAATTAATTATTTTAATATCAAAAGACTTCATTCATTCTTTCATGGTAGCATTGCTGATTTTGAAGCCCTTTACCCAATTTTATAATTTCAATACTTTTAAAAACAGTACTTCCAAGAGGATTTATTTTACGTATTCTTATAACAAATAAATTATTATGAATTTTTATGACTTATTCATTATAGCCCAATAATAATCATGAAATATCGTCTTTCTGTGAATTGAATCCTGGTTGGAACAATTTCTTGGGTGTCATAACCTCCTATAAACAGTGTATCAGCCAACATTTTGCCAATCTGGGCAAAGTTATCAATTATTAAAATAGACTTTATGTTTACTTTTTGAATAATACCTCATTGCTCATAAGTTTGCATAACACAATATTAATGAAACATTTTCTATTTTTGTGAATTGTAAATTGTTTCAAGATTTAGAAAGCTTGAAAATTTTCAGTATTCTTCAATTTAAGGAAACTTCTACAATCCCATTGCAAAAACTGAATGCAAATTGACTTGTCGAACCTAGATTTGCATAATATAAAGCCCTATTTGAAACATTACTTGTTATTGACTACGGTATCACATTAACCTGATCTCTGAAGTGCAAATAAAATGTACCGGGATTAGCAAATGGGTATTTTCTCCATAATGATAATGATAATAGTTTTCAAATCAATTCTTGTCCAGTAAAAGCATTTCATCAAGTCTCAAAAGTGTTGTTATGCTGTTATCCTTTATAATACCAATTTCGAAATGGCCCCACATTCTATTTATGGTAACTATTTTGCGATAATCTATTACGGTACTTAAATTTTACGTTACGACTTGGGTGACAGAAACTTGTCTTTCTTTAGGTGTCTGAAATGCTTGTGTCATTTTTTTAAAATACACAACACTACCATTTCATATCAGTACTGATGATTTTTAATCTTTTTCTGCGAATGCTCATGTCATTTTCTTAAGATACACAAAAAGCTTATAAACCATCAACACTGCTATTTCATAGCAGTATTGATGATTTTTTTATCTTTTTCTACAGTTTTTTTGCTACATTTTTTAACTTCTAGCAAGAGATATATCATTAAAATATTGCCCATTTGGTAAATTTTCTTCTGATGGGATCTGTTTTCGATTGCCTTAATAACAAAAATAAACATAAATAATAATCGATTTCTAGTAAATAATTAGCTTATTTATTTTATTAGCTTGAAGCAGAATACAACACTGTACATGAACAACTTTCTGTCGCAATAAAAGAAAGGGATGCAGCTATAAATCAGTGCAAAGAAAATTCAATTAAAATAAGCGAAATGGAACTGTGTATCAAGTAGGAATTTTATTGCTCTGTAATGTGCAATTTGAAAGGTCTGCCACTCTGTTACTCAAACCTAAATAAAGAAAATAATTTTTAACAGAGAAAAATATTTTAAGTTAACATTTTGTACTCAGCACTCCGGTCAATTAGATATCATGTTCTCGTAGCTATTTGGGATTTTCGGTCCAAGTCTCGACAAGTCCAATTTTCAAACTTTTGTTTAAGCCCATATGCATTAACAAAGTGCATCAGTGTGTTGGGATAGAACCACAATCTGTCTGAATGTGTGGCAAGAATGCAAAAAATTTTGAGGTTGACAGTTGAAAGTAACTGTTTAAAAGCCATTTCATTCAAAAAACAGACATTCTTTGAGACAATTTGTGTTTAGCACAATAAATCCCACAAGAATTTGGATCTTGCAATAAATATTAGGGGAATGGATCGGGTAGGTCAATCTTTGCATAGTCAAATGGGTTCAGGTTGTCTTGTTATGAATCGTCTCATAATGAAGCATTGAGTTTAAATTAGATAATTGGTATCTGTGCAGAATAGGTATACAAAATGCATTTCAGATCTTTAGGTAGGTAGGAAATATGTAAGAAAAATAAACACGAAAAATCTTTGTTTTTTAAAACCAGGACGAATTTTTTGAATAAAATAAATATTCACTATTCAGCAACTCGCCTATCCTATCCTGGCACGTTTGTAAAATAACATTCACTACTTATTTTAAAGGAACATGGATAATCATATAGGAGGAGGTGATAATGGAAAATGGGCGAAGATGAACAGTAGAGCTGCTACGCAGTATCAAATTGCTCTGGAAAAATTGCAGGTATTGTTCACAACACATCCTATTTGTCTTTGGAAAAACGTCCATACTAAGGTTGTATGTAATTTTTTTTCAACCACTCCTTAGAGTGGATCACCCTGATATGACCTTTCTGGTTCGACCAAGTCTACCGTGGGTTATTGTACCTTGGTTGTGTGGTGGGCATAGATTTCAGAGCCATATATTTCTGAACCTGCGATCTTCAACCTGTCTAATACTTCAAGTGGATTCATTTTGTAATAAAATCAAAATCGAGATTTGTGTCTAATTTGAAATGAATCACAACTTTGCTGTTGAATGTAATTTTGCAAAATATGTTTTTTATATTATTAAATAATTTTGTTTGCAACAGTTCAAAATGGAGATATTCCCATTATAACTGATATTCCCAAATTTGAAAATGGGCAAATTTAATAGATATCAAAAAAATTGAATTATTTGATCATCCTCAACCAAAGTTTGTGGATCTGTAATCTGGCTTATATAAGACCATCTCACATTTTTGGTACCCTTTTTTGCAAGATTCTGGACCCCAAATGCCCCTTTTTCTATTCCAGTATTCATGTGTGATATCTCAATCAGAAAATAAATTATTTTGTCCCACATGAGTCACAGATGTGTCAGCGGCGCGATCCATCTGTGACCCACGTGTAACAAAAACACAATTGCGATTATTGATATTTATAAGAATTTGTCTTTTAAGACGATAGATTGTTCTCAAAACATTATGTACTGGTTAGTCATGAGTCGAAATAACTGAGAACCTTTACATATTTCAAGTTAATTTTTTAAAGAAAAAGGTTCAATAAACAAGACACAATTAATCACCTCATTCTGGTCATTGAACATCAGTGATTCATGTGCTTTTGTTTTTCATTTTAAACTGTTGTGATATGATTCATTCGTAAATTATAGGCCAAGGTTGCAGAACTAGAAAAACAATGTCATGAACAGAATGAAACAAACAGATTATTGAACGAACAACTCATTAAATTAATGAAAAGTTCAACACAAACTTCACCTGTCGATCAGGAAGGTATGTAATGGCAAATTAAATAGTGAGTGTCTATGCTCATACAAAGAAAAAACACAGTAAATGGTAAAAACCTCACCCTCAACTTTTTTTTTATTAAAATTCATTCTGAGCAAGGTCGGAAGCAGTGCCTGAGAGGAACTAAGACTAAGACTACTAAAAGATGTGGTACCAGCGACTGCACCCTAAACGGAAAACATCCCAAACAGAACTGAACCGCCATGGTAAATGCAGTGAATGGTATCTGCCCTGGGCAATGGTAAAACCATCTACCACTACTTTGCTTCCTTTTATTTGCCTTACGACACGCAGGAAATACGTTAGGACTATTCTAAACTTGGAATCGGTAACTGCTCAAGGTCATAGTTCGCAATATGTTTAAATCGTATTCTCGACTTTCTTCTTTCACAAATTAAAAAAAAGAAATCCTATGTTATTGAAATTGTAGTCAATGGGGTTGCAAATAAATAATAATAAATAACATTATTTCACATAAAATATTGAATTGCATCACTTTTAATTGAATTTTTCCAGATCTGACTCTTCACAAAAAATTCAAGGGTAATATTTAATCTGTTATACCCATTATCCGCATTGTCCCTCCATTTTATTACCGTGTTTTTGGGAACTTATAATTCTGTTTGCGAATTTTGTCGTAAATCGATTTTAAAATGAAACAATTTGGATACCATTTGAAGTTCTCAAACTTACATCTATAACATCCTCTGGCACAAAGTTTGGCAGCGATGCAAGCGATACTTGACAAAATAATATTCGGTTAGTGCATCTGGCATTGAATGTGACCTGTAACTCTGACTTTTTGTTGAGCATTTTAACACTTATGCTCTTAGAGTGTGCTGAAATGTAATTGCACCTTCACTATTGGCAGTGGCAATAACATTGTTTTGTATAATAATCTTGTTACAATTTATTTCAATATTTGGATATTAAATTTTACTGTCAAACTATCATTACCGTACTTGTTTTTCATATAATAATGAGATTCGTATTAGATTTTGTTGCGAAAACTATCTCTCAAATTTGGGTATAATATCCCATTGATTATCTCTCTCTACTCTATCAAGCATTGCTCATAGATAATGGAACTTTGTAGGTTTTGGTTACCTATGGTTCATGCTTGGTTAGACATAACATCCCAACCGGTAATGAAGATTAAATTGGATAAAAAATCAATTCAAAGTGAATTTTGAATGCATTTTCGCACCAATGTCTGCGGTAAAACTTTTTCTCTCTTCTCTCCTCTTCTAATATGATATTATGGAATTTAAAAAATTTCGCACTCTTGAATTAGCAGTCGTTATTTGTCAGTGTACATTGCCAAATCCAAATTTGTTTTCAGAGAAAGATATCACGCGAGAAGTGGAAACTGACATATTGCAGCCTTTCACGAAAGTACCTAAGCTACCAACATTTACAACAGAACACGAAACCTCAGCATTGCCGGTACCTTCAACGAAAATCAATGTTAATGTGGTAAACAGCGACCCCGACGAGTATCGAAATAGGGGTAACCAACAACATCCAACGAGAAAGAACGTTCAACCTCACGGTGAGTACAGTACTGTTCAATTGCTTGATAAAATTGAATTTTAGGGTTTTAGGTACCGGTAATATAGTATTCTGATTAAGCTTATCGTAAGTTCTTATTTAAATTTTTCTTGAATTTATTAATTTGGCCTTATGAGCTAAATATCACAAAAAAGCTTTATTCACATTATCTGAAATTGCAAAACATTGCTATCAAGTTCTATTGGATTTTGAATAAACATTAAACTTAACTATCGTATCATCTTTAATAAAAATGGCATTTAAATTTTATTAAATCTTGTTTATTCTAAAATATATTTTAGTAAATTTACTTTGACAGATGTTGATCTCTGACTTTTTTTTTATTGAAATTCACTCTTTGCAACGTCTGAAGCGGCACCTAAAGGAACCAACTAATGGCAGCATATATGGCAAAGAGCTACATTCAAATGTAGTAACAGAAACTAGGATAGGATTTCATTTTTATCCTGCGGGGGAGGAAAGTTGAAAATATGGCTCAAGCATATGGCGAACCACGGCCTCTCGTACAGACACCAGTTCCGAATCGGGGTGAAGGTTTAGGCTTAACATTTTTTATTTATTTTTCCTTCACATTGACCTGATTGGCGGAGGAGGCCATTAGCAGTGCTCACGTAACCACGCTATTTCATAGCAGTGTTGATGATGTCGAACCTTATTTATGTTTCTAGTTATTGTCCATTTGCTTTTTTTTGTGTTCTAATGAGTATATTTTTTGGGGTTTCCAAGGCGCAGTAGCTGACACTCTGCTGGTTTGAACAACCCTGTCAGTAGAAAACATCCCAGAGAACACTGAACTGCTATAATAAAGTGTGTGCGATGTTCTGCTACTTTGATCCTTGATTTTCGCTCAGTGCTATCCAATGTATCGTTCAATGTTTGACAAGAATGGTAGTTCAGTGCCCAAACAAAATATTAAATTAATTATCACAGTTCAGCCGCAAGCATGGTTAACACGGTTTAACTGCAGTTGTGTCCATGATTGAGTTTCTTTTTTGACAATATTTTATTTTAGAAAATCTTTTTATGTTCGAGCTGAGCAGATAGGATGATGTTTATCTAAAGCTAATATCATGTTTTATGGGAAATATTATGTGCGCCGTGTGTTAGTGAATGATTCTACCTGTTCTGTTTTGCAAGAATTTGCTCAGAGTAAGATATCGATGACTTTAATTTGCTGAATAGGGCGAAAGATGAGTAACTACGTGCCAATCTAGAAACTATTCCTACACAACTGATCTGCAGTGAGTGATATATCTGTGGATGAGAGTGAGATCTCAATCTTGAGCAATTTTCTCTCTGGAAAACTTTCAATACTTTTATATTCTACAAGAATTCAACAGTCTTTTGTGTGATTTTGTTTTGGCACTCCAAGATCATTTTTTCTTTTTTGATGCAAAAAAAACTATAAAATTGTCCGAATTTTCATATTCACTACAAATCTTTTTTATACCACATTTGGTCGTAATGTGGCAGTTGTTGAGTTGATTTTATATAATAAATTTTATTGAATTGGAGTTCCTCTCTCTTTGAACCCATTGGCATAACCTTGAAGGGCCTTGAGAATTAGAGATATTTGTTCTTCATTGGTTTCCGACAGGATGAAATAGCGAGACGTAAGATAAGTCTCATAACTGGATGAGGTTGTAATGTTGTTAAGTGCATATGATGAAATAATTCGTTTTCCTATCGGAGGGGTATTATCATGATTTCTCAAATCTTTTAAACAACATACCGTTTTCATTTGCATTGAAATTTGAAATGTGAAAGTTTCACCTAGTCGAGTTTGTTTGTCGAGTTCTTCCCCATTTTATTGCCTACATTTGATAAATCTCAAAGGGAGTCTCCATGCAACACAAATGTATACCTATGTCCTTTTTGAATGGGCCGATGCACTTAACATCGATATGCTCTGTTTATTCGCGATCCCTCAACTATAGAAAATTAAAGTTTAAATATAAAACTTATCAACGCGTACAAACACCTATAAATACACTGAAATGTCTTTGATGTAAGGAAGTCTTTCTCTAGCATGAGTCACAGATAGAACGCGCCGTCAAGGCGCGGTCCATCTGTGGCCCATGCTTGTCAAAATATATTGTCATTTACTATATGCAATATTAAAACACCCGGCCCCAAAAAGTGAAATAACCATGCTTTTGCGTCTGCAACGTGCGTAAGTGATCCAATATTTTTACGTAACATAAAGGTTACGCAAAATTGCGCAGTGGCATTTGATCGCACAAGACGTCCTTTTGTATTATTGTTTTATATTGAAAGATATTGAAAATACAGTATTCCAGTTGATAAATTATTTATGGGATGTACATTATCGAATTAACGGGCCGACGGTAAGATCTTTTAAATTAGGGAATTTTGGTGTCTGGGGAAGAGAGGGTTTTGGAAGGATATTCATCGGCTTTATTTTGTAATTTATAAGGATAGATGTGAGAGCTTGAAATTTAGTTGTCTTTGCTTTTAAGTTCAAAAAGATTATAAAAGAGTAACGTGATACAGGATTTTGTTATTTTATCAGGCGCGAGACGAACATTTATGTTATTAAAATTAGACGAAATTACGAGAATACGTCAAAGACAGTGTGGTTTCTGCCCCAAATACAGAATGTTAAAATCTATTTACTATGTGTTTCGTACTGAATCATAAAATTGGTTAGTATTTTAGCAATGTTATTCTATTTAGGAAATCTGAATAACGTATGTAAATCTATTTTTAACAACGTCTTCAGTGTTCATCATCTTAAATATAATCAAAATATATTGTCTGCAGCTACTTGGACCGTTTTCAATTTCGTTCGCTTGTCGGTATTTATCTTGATTTTGGAGTCAAAAACTATCGGACATTGAAATTTTTGCATCTGATTAATAAAATCCTGTATATAAAGTTGACTCCGAACAGCAAGTTCGTTAGATGTATAGGTCTGGGTAAATTAATTCGGTGATTGAAATCGATCCGATGCAAAAATTATTCGAGTCAATCGCGAATCGTTCATGGGATCAAAAATCAAAAAATTACCGAGCGAAATCGATTTGTCGTTTCAACGACAAAATGTATTCTATTGTTGTCATAACTGGCCAAACCATTGTACTTTCTCGTTAAAGTATGAAATTTCTGCTCTTAGACATCGAGAACGAATTGAAAAAACATTGCCTATAAGTCTGTTCATTACAATGTTAGTAATTCATAATTTCTTGATTTTCATATTAAAGACAAGTTCTAGGAGTAAAGATTGGTTTATTTGTTATTTACATCGAATTGATGATTCGATCCGATCCGATCCGAAGAAATGATTTAAACATATTCGAATTCCACGTCAGTCGGTTTTTGCCCAGTCCTAGTTGGATGGATGTTTTGGTTAATTTGCCAATGTGATACGTATTCTATTTTGTCGAAATTATCATCAAATAGTACACTGTAACAAAAATGCAACAAAATCACAATAATTTAACTTGGCGGTAGTGACGAAAAATTCAAATTGACTTTTTTTTGGCCAAATATGTTGTTGGTGCGAAGGTGTGGTCCATCAACATCCCATATTTGGTATAAATCTTATCTACATGGCGTTTTTTAACGTTGAAAATATGCAATTACTGCAAATGACCAGTCAATTTACTGTACATTTGTTACAGTGTGTAACTAGCGGTGGCTAAAATCGAATAACTGTTGAATTCAGAATCGAATCAAATAATTTTTACGAATCGAGTCGAATATCCGAATCAACAGTAATATAATAAATGAACAAAATATTTTCTCAGAGAATTGTCAAACCACCAAAATATGTCTTTATTTTCTGAATATGTTGTTACCGTATTAGTAATATAGCTTTTCAGGCACGGGCTTAAGAATAGTGATATCGTATTTCCTGCGTATCGTAAGAGTCTACTAAAAGAAAGCAAACAAGTGGTGGATGGTTTTACCATCGCCCAGGGCAGATACCTCTCACTGCACTTTACCATGGTTTAATTCTACTTAGAATGATTTTCGCTTTGAGTGCAGTTGCTGGCACTACATCTTTCAGTATCCATTTGCTATTAGGTGGACGTTAGCTGGTTCCATTTAGGTACTGCTATCGGCCTTGTTCAGGGTGAATTCGAATAAAAAAATAAATAAAACAAAGACTTCACAAATCGGTTGCAGTCTTTAAATAGAAGAATTATATCTTTTCGAACCTTCAGTTCACAAAAGAAATACAAATCACCTCAGTGACTGACATAGTGTTTTCAAGAGGGAAATAGAGATAATAAATTTTAAGTGAATCTATCTTTATTGAAACATGATATGGCAAAACATATCGCGCGGGGTATGATTTCACGATAGCGTATATTTTATTTAAGGGAAATAAATCCCATAAAAAAATATAGGGTGAAAAATTTTTCGATGTTCAACATTTATTGTTACAGATTTTCGTGGGAAAATATTGCGAATCTTGTTATCCTCTATACCGACTTCGTGTTGCTGATTACAAGTTTCATCGTCTATTTTTGTAAATTTTTGTCATAATTTACGTGAGAATTTATCAATCACTATATTCATGCAAGTTTTTGTTTTGTCACACGCGGGAGGCAGATAAATTGTAACTGAGCGAGGCTCGTCTGTGACCCATGCTTGGCTAAGTAGAATTTCTGACTGGGAAGGCCTTGGTACGGATGTTGGGCCGTTTCACATTCATCGGATAGGAGCATGTGAAAAAAAGACGTTTGGTTTTGTGAAGTATAAATCCTGTATTTAAATTTAAATTTATGAAAAAAGTTAGCTATTTTCGGCTTCCAAGGCAAAAAATATTGAAGAGTTTTAGCAAATATGAATTCGCTTATACCAGGGCGCGTATTTGCACTTGCTCACAAATGTACAGGAAATAGTTCGATGCGTTCGGGGATGGTGTTATATTATCGCAGGACCAGTTTTAGGCAGTACATGTAAAATCTTAGTGAGTCGCTGATTTTGGGGGATGGATGTGGGATATGTCATCTATGGTGTCTACGATTTTGACGACGGAAAATTCTATTGACTGAATAAACGAAATATCAAAAATTTCCAACGCCTTCGACGAGTGTTATTTCGTGAGTACAATTTGCTAGCGTTAAGCAATAAAAAATAACCTGGTTTCAAAATGTTTGCGCTCTTATTACGACACGTTTGTGATGATATTCTTCATTGCTCAACAAATGCTTTTCTTATGTTCAAAAATATATATAGTATTAGCCAACGTACCATATATATATTCTCATACTAATCAGTACAATACCAATCCATAATCCAATTATATTTAAGTTTATTTATAAATTACTTCACATACTATTATTCCACCCCGATTGCATAATTTCTTTTCGAGAATACCCTAATCACGTTTTCCGTCACTACCCTCTCGGTGACAGACGGCAAATGAGTATGACGTCATACAATGAATACTATTATCGCTCTTACGGTCAGATTGCATCAAATATCGATCCATTATAAGGCCGAAGGGGTATCGTCGTTCTCGTAAATAAGAAGATTCCAATTTAATATAACAACTGCGCTATATAAGCATGAGCCACTGACGGACCGCGCCTCGTGGGCGCGGTCCGTTAGTCGCGCATGTTCGCACAACGAAACGAGGAAACATAGATCGTACACAGTGTAAGTTATATTGTATACGGTGCTTGTGCCAAGGACCAAACGAGCCAAGGAGAACAGCAGGGTTATCATTAATATTTTATAGTTCGGATGCACATTGCTCAATTCCGGTTGCCAAGTTTCCACGTTATGAATTGAGAAGGAGAGCTTTTGACTATGAGGAATGGTTAACGGCCTTTGAAGGTACCGTTTTGGATGCAAGAAGGTTCGGTTAAGATTTCTAATGACAGTTGTGTTGCTCTTAGTGTGCGCTAGCCTCGTCTTTCAGGTTTTATGAAGCCCTTTATCGAATTACAATTGGCGACGAATTAAGGTACGAAGACACGTATTCGTTGTTATTCCTTTTCGAAATAATGGATCTCGTAATTTTATTCTGGCGCGTAGGGGAGGGGAATTGATTAGTCATATCCGACTTGCTTCGTGTTATAACCTCCGGTGGATTTTGAGTGACATTTTGTTTCTTTTCGTTTCATCGCTTTTGCATTACGAAAAATATGCTATGTTTCTATGTATCAAAAATCTAACATTACTGCGATTCGTTTCAGTGGCCTATTATAGATTGCCTATCTTGTTTGTTACGGTCTATCTTTATAGGCGATTTGAACGCTTGTTCTCTCCCATGATGAACGCTGTCTCTCTCTTGGGGGATTTGCATAATTTTCTTCAATTTGAACTATATGGATTTTTTCCCGTCTCGACATATATACACAATGCGTCTATTTTGTGGGTGGAGATTAAACATGATGTGCGTTATCAGACATGCGTAATGTATGGCTCATCTATGATCTAATTTTTAATTTGGATTAAAGGGTGTGTTTTATAGGCCTGATGGTAGCATGTTGTATTTTGATTGTAGAGAAAACATCGCCTGCCATATGCGATTTTAATTTTCCCCTTATTGGTCAATACCGTTTCTTTATTGGTATTGTGAATAGTTGAGTAGTACTTTGAATAGAGAATTGTTGCCAATAGTTTTTTTTCATATTTACTAATACGAATAAGATGAAGCAGTGAAAGCAAAGGACGTATGTTATGGACTTTTGGAATGCTTCTTCCTGGCAGTATTGAATGTAGTCACAGTGGCCATTTATAAAATAGTGTTAGTCGTAGTTTCATTAATGTAGCGCTACATAATTCACATGGCACTCGACACTGCCTATATGGGAACTATCCGATTGGAAGCATTTTGTGAATACAGGATTTATTAAATGGGAGTGACTGATGGAGCGTGCCGTTAGGCACGATCCATCTGTGACTTATATTTGACACGACATTATTTATCAACAGAGATATAGGGGCTTGTAGATGTTTATAGGAGCCAAGGAATTGCTTGTTTTGAGTTCAAAACCTTTTAATTTAACCTACAATGTTCAAAACAGTATTTTAGTACCTTAGATGTTTTGTGGTCGCCTGACCGTATGTCGGGTTGTGTGTATTAGCAATATTAGCATAATCATTTGGTAAGAAAAAATTCCTAACATATATGGAAGACAAGATTGGATTTTGTTTTCTTATAAGTATAAGCAAATGATGGACTTGCCGTATTTCATCTTAATATCAAATTTGCAATCATAAATTTTATTGGATTACTTGGAACAGTCGTTATGTTGATGTTTATGCCAGGTAGGTAAAATTTATTAGATGGTATTTACTACTAGGGCTAAGAGTTGTTATGGTTTAGGGTTGCCAAACCTAAGTGACTCAATATTTTATATTATATTATCTGGCAGTTGCAAGACATTTATATTCAAAGTATAGATGAATTTCCATAGATTTCATATTCTATTTTAAATCATTTGCCATGATTTCCAACTACCGGATGATTTACCTATTGGAAGTTATGTAATGCACCCAACAACAGGTCACTGTATTGATAGCTGAAACATGGCCTTACATTCAACTCAGTATTGGCATGAAGTTCAAACAATTAGCTATGACTGTGTTACTGTGTAATATAGGAGTTATTCTTGTTGCACATATTGGAAGCAAGTGAGAGAAACAAAATTACAAGTAATTACGAAAGAATTGTAATGTTTTTATCTGAGAGAAAAATTATCGTCATGCGCTGTGACAGAAATGTAGTAAAATCTTCGTTCTTCAATGATAATTTTAAATAGTAATTTAACTCCATGATATTGAAACAAAATTGTAAAATCTACTTTCCCAAAGAGATGTATCTGGTATAAATCTCATCAATTAGGACGTTTCATAGCTAGGAAATGTTTAATTACTACCAATGACTATAAATTTTACTATACTTTCACAGTTGTACCAAAAAATATATTTGAATATCCAAGGAGCTTATTTTGTTATGTTTAATTACGACCAATGAGTGTTAATTTTACTATACTTTCACAGTTTTACCAAAAAAATATATTTGAATATCCAAGGAGCTTATTTTGTTATGTTTAATTACTACCAATGACTGTTAATTTTACTATACTTTCAGAGTTTTACCAAAAAATATATTTGAATATCCAAGGAGCTTATTTTGTTAAGTATGGTTCACTGCTGAATCTCTTTAACAATGTGTGCCAGAGTCAATCAAGGTGAAAACTTGGCATATTTTGTTCCTATATTGGTCTATCGATTTAGTTTGGACTTCACAAAGAAATAAATCTGTAATGAGAATAAGAAATATATTGAAATGAACTTGCCTGGATACATTTTTGTAAAACGTGTTTGGGTACGCATGAGTCACTGATGGATCACGTTGTCTTGGCATGGTCCATCTGTGGCACAGGATTACCAAAATAAATTTCTTGTTTGTAAATGTCTATTTCAAATTACAATTTCACTACGGTACTAAATAATTTAAATAGGAATAATAATCCAAAAACAGAAGAACTTTTTAAAGGAATGCCAGAATATTTAAATATTTGGTTGGTTAAATATTTGGTCGGTTAACTACATGCTTGTTTTGATTCTAAATCACAAACCATTCCACTTTATAAATCTTATGACCTCTATTTGGACTTCAGTTGCCTGCCTAACTAATCACACCGATGTTTTTAACTTTTGTAATATATAAGAGATCTTGTTAAAACTGGGAAGTAAGTGCAATATATAATGCCTTAAGCTGGATTATCTTATGTAAAATTTATGCCGTGGAATTATATCAGCTACATCTCGAATCATTCATTACTATGACGGCCACAGTACATTCAATGCATTTTCTCTCTGTAGAGAGAAAATGCATTGTATGTACTATTGCCGGCTTTTTTTTATGAATGGCTGTTTTTTAGTTGTAAATTTTTAGTATAGATAGGCTAGATTTTGATTCAGTTTCTTCTCAACTTGGGTGGGCTAAGCCGAACAGGAAAAGATGATATCTTTCCAGTAGTTGTAACCCTGTCCGTCTATAAGTGGCCGCTGTTACAGGGCCTTGGACAGGGTGATCCACTCTAAGTAGAGGCTATATATCAAAAAAAAAAAAGTTACAGTTTCTCACAATTTTTTCCGACTATGAAATTCTGATTTTCATTCCCAAATTGTGTGCATATGCATTAGGAAGGAGTAGGGAATTTTTGACAAAAAAAAACTGTACTTGTTTCACAGATACTTCTATGATCTTGTAAGGTGATAATAAGCTCAAGTTGATTATTCTATTTATGTTGCCGTATTTACAGTTTAGCGAATACGAATTAAACAGAAAGTTGTAGAGACGCAGAGCAATAATGCGGAGACGCAAAGTGATAATGTTGTATACAATAAATTTTAATTGAAACTTTGAAGTTTATAGAATTTTGTTTTCATTCTGTTGTCTAAGACAATTATGCAATGTGCTTAGGATGGGCTCAAAAACTTTAAACTATCAACACTAATTTATAGCAGTGCAGCATAATTTTGTGCAATTTCATTGCTGTTAAAAACTGAAACATCAAAAATTTCTAAGATAAGATTATTCGTGGATGTGTGACAAAATTTCAATTTTTATTTTCATATGTTTCAGTTGGAGGTAATGAGGATACAGAAATAGAAGATTTCTTAGAAGAAGATTTTGTTCAAACGATGGATAATAATGATGGTATGATGTTAAATGAGTATGTTAAATTAGCCATCTTTGAGTGGATACCCTGTCCAAGGCCCTAGCCACTTTAATATAATTGAAGTAAGTTATAAGTGGTTATTCCTATCTTCAACCTGCGATGCCAACATGTTTAACCACTAGGCCATCGCGCCTCACAGAAGTAATAATTTATTCTTACACCCTTTTTCTAGTCGCTCATATGGGTGGCATTCCAACTTAAATGCAAACAGGGTTAGTATTGTTGGGAAGTCAATATCTGCACAGACTTTTTCCATTGTCATTGCCGTATTTTATAAGAAAATTTAACATATGTTTTGCTTTCGTTACGCATTGAACCAATTAAAAAAAGAAATGTCACTGAGATACATTGCCATTTTGGTGATTTATGTCGGGTGTTTCCTTTGGGTTTCTGCCTTTCAACAATTTCCCATTTTCTGTGCAAATAAATAATTCATAGAACTATTGGTGAAGGGGATATCCAACCTTGAAATATCTAATTTAACATGTCAGTTAGTTGCCTCTTGCAATTTAAAATATTGAACTCAGATGACCATATTACACATTACCACAAATTGTGATAATATTGGGCTATGAATAAATGATGTTCTGTCTGGAAAGTATTTAAAATTAAAGTAAGCTTCTATGAAGTGTTAATTTTTCATGATTGTTAGAAATGATTAGGATGACTTTAAACAATTTTGCCAAGAGCAATGGCCTAGTGATTGTCATGTTGCCATCTAGTGTTGAAGATCGCAGATTCATATCAGACTGTAGTTAATTACTTGGGTAGTCTCGACTGGAACGAAAAGTTCATAACTTTAAAATATAAATAAATCCTGTTTGCCGCTAGTTTAGAGTGATCCACTCAATTTAGTGACTATAAAACATTATTATTATTAAAAAAATTCAATTGATATTTAGTTTTTTAGATGTATGCTTTATCATAAATATGTATTTGATGTGTATGAAAAAAAGTTGTTAGTGTAGAAGGTGGATAGTAGTCACTGCCCTCTACTGCTTTGGGTGTTCAATCTTGCACCAGTATGAAATGTTATCTGCTTTTTGGTCAGAAATTTCATTTTGGATCACCAAGCCTCTGTCGGTACCCAAACCTGAGATCTTCAAGCTGCAATGCCAATATGATAACCACTCAGTCATCGCGTCCACCTTTATCGTAATAGCTTTTATGACAAGCATTCCATGTCTCAATTCAGGTGGAAAGCTAAGAGTTTACATTGCCAAGTATACTTACAACCCATATGAAGGTCCAAATGATAGTCCAGAAGCTGAATTACCACTTGTTGCTGGAGATTATGTTTATGTTTATGGAGCTATGGACGAAGATGGTTTCTTTGAAGGTCAGTTGGATTCATTATTTTGTTGCAGATCTTTATGTCGTATGCCGTATGTAGAGATACCACGTTTTAATTCAATATTTGAATTGATTTTGATACATGCTTGATTCAGGTATTTGACTACTCATGTTTGTCTCAAGCCTTAGTCACAAAAGGAAAGCACCTTGTCGGTGCAATCAATCTGTGACTCAAGCTTAAAAAAAACATGTAATAACACAAAATAGTTTTGATTGGTTTTCTCGAAAATTTTATTCAATGTACGGTACTGAAAATTTCTATCAATGTGGCGGAGAAATTAAACCTCCTATAAATTCTTACCAATAATTTTTTTGTTGCTTGCTCCAACAATAATTCTTTTAAATCAATTTGTGACCTGTAAACTTTCTGCATAATCAGATTCAAAATATTGAATCAACAAGTCACTACGATATAGAATACCACGCAAAATTTTATTAGCATTGGTATAATTCGTACATAATTTTGTATTTCTAACTTTTAGGTGAACTAATGAATGGTAGGAGAGGTCTTGTTCCTTCAAATTTTCTTGAACCAGTTCACGATGAAGGACATAATAATATGATGAATGGAAAATCAAAACCAGATAATTCTGGATCAGCGAGGTAAACTTGTTTTTGAGATAATCTTTTTGCATCCAAAGATATGGCTTCTTGAATCTATACAATTCTGAATTTTGTGTTTTACTTTGTGGAAAATATTTTTCGACTTCCAGGAATTCTTATATATTGCAATCAGGTTTGGGTTAATCAGAAATATCATTTTGCCAAGAATGACTTACTCACTCATACTTAGCAAAACAATCATCTGACTGTGAGGCTGGAATCTATAGAATCTCATTTCATATCAAATTTGCATCACACTGTAGGCCTATATTAAGATCTTCTAGCCCTGTATGTACGGGCTTTCGAATATTCCCAACATATTTCCTGCTGTTCATAAAAGGCGACAAAAAAGAAGTGAAGAAGTGGTAAAGTGGTTCTATCATCGCCTAGGGCAGATACAACTCTCTGCACTTTACCATGGTGACTCAGTTCTGTTTTCCACTTAGAGTACAGTTGCTGGTACTACATCTTTCAGTAATTCTTTGCAATTAAGTGGCCGTTATTTGCTTCTTTTTAGGCTCTGCTGGCCCTGCTCTGAGTGAATTTCAATAAAAAAAAAGATTTAAGCACAGAATTTTTTATTATGGAAAGTAAATAGTACAATGTTGTGATTATCTGTTGAATTCAATATTTAGGTTCTTGTAACTTCCTCAGAATATGCTTACTGAATTGTAATCAATCAACACAATAATTTTATGCTGCTAAAATCTCTGCTCGCCATTTTGAGTTTGTATAGATGGAATGTTGGCATTTTGTTCCGTTACCTGTACTTTTTTATAAATCTTTTAGCTGAGTGGATCACCTGATGCAATGCACTATAATCTGCCGTACAAAGTTATGCTAAATGATTAGATGAACTGTCTCGTTAGATCCACCCCTAAAGTAATATTACTTTGGTTGAGTGAGGGGTATGGGTTAATGGGCAGTTCAGTTCAGTTTGGGATGTTTTCCACTCAGAGTGCAGTTGCTGGTACTATATCTTGTAGTAGCTCTTTGCGATTAAGTGGCCGTTAGTTGGTTCCGGTTAGGTACTGCTTCCGGCCATGCTTAGAGTGAATTTCAATAAAAAAAATATGGCATTGTGAATAAAATTTTATTTACTAATATTCATTATTATCAATATCTCACACTCACACGTATTAGTTTTTTGATAATTTGGGTCTCGCACGTTCTAGATTAATAACGCCCAGTTAGTACTATCTAAAACACTTGCTGTTTTCAGCCAATGGTGGGTTGATTTTAAATGGAATGCCCCACACTGCTATTTCATAACAGATGATTGATGATTTTTATCACAAGATTTTTATTCTACTGATGGCAGCCGAATTTTTGTTCGGCAGCCGTTTTGTTCGGGTGTCTGGGTAGCAGAGTGAGTAGCTGGTATTCTGTCAGGTTGCTTCAGCCTTTTCTTATTTTTTGAATTCATTCAGATGTACCAGCAGTGAAATAAGTCAAAGTGAGAGTATCATCAGCAGTTGTACGAGCATTGGAAGTAGTAGATTATCACAACGTGGTGATGTGTCAGACTCTAATGCTCCTGTACAAATTCACGGTGTTTTACCTTATCCGAAGAAACTTCGAATTGATAAACAACTATCACACAGCTTGATTATTGGTAAGTGGCCTGTGTCAAACTTGTTTTTTACTTTATTTTTCAATTTTATTTGTTTTCATTTATCTTAATATTTTGCCAATTTGAGACATGGAAAATTATGTTGAATTTGCATCTGAGATGAAAGCATTGTCTCTTTGAAACAAATAATTGACGTATATTTAGCAAAAACAGCCCAATTTGTTTAACTATGCAATGCATTGGTGTTAGATCTGGGCGGCATGGGTTATTTTTTGTACCGGTATACCGCCGTCAAAATACCGGTATTGCTGGTATATTAGGCTATTTTTTGCCGGAAATGGATTTTAGTTTTAGTTTTTCAGTTTTTTTTTTTTTTTTAATTTTTTAAATAGAGCATCCGTGCTTCTTAAGCAATATTACACTTTTTCAATACACTCCGCAGTCACAGCTGGCATCGATGATCACCGGCGCCAAACGAGTTATTGTGCTTTCGCTTTTCACTGCCTTATTCCGCGCCGTCCGCCGCCAGGCCGAGACAGCCACATGCATTTTTTTCATATTAATTGTTTATTAGTAAATTGGTAATCGAGCTAAGACAAAGATGGGCCATTAATGATCCAAGTTCGGCGCTGTGCAACATTTTTTATGCACTACTTAATCCAGATTGACCCTGACATAAAGATGCTTTGCAAGAAAAGTGAGCATATTCACTTTTTCAGCAGTCAGACCTAACCTTTTTGTCATCACGACTTGGCCAGATGTGCTAAAAAGTTTCTCACTAGTTGCTTGTACGTACAAATATTTTTGCACAAGTGGATCCAAAATTTTGTATGAACCATGATTATTTCTCCATCCCCCAAGTGGGTCAGCCTGGGGTTCTATAAAGGGTACATTTTGTACGCATATCTCCTCTTTTGCACAAACCCGAGATTCGAGTTTTTCAGAAGTTGGAATACAGGCATTTGGTTTAGCAATTGCCCAAAGTTTTTATGCTTAGCCGGTGGCTCGGTACAAGGTGGCTGAGACAAACCTGTTTCATCTTTATAGAATTAACAGCAGGCCAGCCAGCGGACTACAATCTGCAACATCGTGAGCGAAAACAATCTCGGGCATGTTCTCGGAAATGCCTCGCCAATGCGAGTCATTGTTCCATCACAAAGTGTTTGTTAAGACGAGCCAGATAAGCATGCATGGGTGTTGAAGAGGCGGTGAATTGCAGCAATCGTCGAAGTTTTCCATCAATCATATTAGGTTTTAGGCGATAGGCTGTGAATACCGACTTTGCGACACACCGGCATTGCGGTTATTGACGAGGCACGGTATTTTAGAAAGCAAGATGCCGGTATTTACCGTCCTACCGGTATGTCGTGCAGCTCTAATTGGTGCTGATACTTTTAAAGTCTGAGAGCTGCTAGGAGTCATTTTATAGGATCCCAGTTAGAAGAGGAGCTGGAGTGTGGTCAATTAGTCTTGTTTGAGTAAAATATGTCCCATAACCCTGTTATTGAAAGATAGAATTACCCCTTTATTATCAACTGTTTCTTACCTACATTTTGCACATTTATTTGAAAGGCTGGATATCACCACAACTAAATGAAGATGAAACAATAGATGAATATCATGTGTTTGTCAACAGTGAATTCAGAACAGCAGTCAGTGGAAAAAAACAAAAAGCTGTTGTTGAAAATATCAGACATGAACAGGTAAAAAGTAGAAGACTTTTAAAAAAGATAAAAGCAAAGCCAATAATAAAAGCAAAGCCATCAAGCGATAATAGCATAGTAAAAGTAATATTTGATATTATATTTTTCTGGTCATCTGCAATATCTTATTTAGGTATTGCTAATTGGTGAAAAAAGCTTTTCTTCTTTGAAAACCATTTATCGTACTTTCAAATTGTCCCATCTTTGCATTTCAGCCTTGCAGAATCAGTGTTTGTGCAGTATCTCAATGGGGAATATCTGATGAAAACTTGTGTGTACTTTCACACGGTAGAGGAGCTGATCTAGCACCAACATCTGTACGAATGGAAAAAGTTGGAGCATCGAGTGCACGTGTTGCTTGGACACCGTCAAGTAGTCGTCAATGTCATATCGTTACTGTGGAAGAGGAAGGAACTGAAAGGTAGATTTTTTGTTGAAATAGTGATTTGTGAAAAGCGATCTCTCATTCTTTTTATTAAAATTCACACAATGCATGGCTTAAACAGAAAGAGCTACTCCAAAATCTACTACCGGGAACACCACTCGTACGTGGAAAATATCATAAAGATTACTTACTAAACTGCTAGTTATAACTTGTTCGAATTTTGAACACTGCTTTTCTTCTCCTAACATCGCTGATACGAGTATATTGAGCATATCTATTTCTATACTTTGACTCTGACTAAACTGTAACTGTCAAAAATTAGTCACTCACGTCTATGAAATTATTCTTCCCGACACCACACTCATTATTAGATATTTTCATAATTGTGTTCGATGATCATCACATTTTCATATTTTTCTTACTGTGGAAAATGAGCGACAGATGAAACAAGCGTTGACGGCACTATATATTAATGTTTCATGCCTACAAATACTCATACATACAAAAATATTCAAAATAGCTTTCTGATGGTGTAAACATGTATTGTTTTAATATCTTAATCTTATCTATACATCAAACTTGCTTGATTGTGGAAACAATATATACTAGAAGCAAAAAAATCCAGTCAAGAGCACTGAGTAACAACCTTTGCAGTCTTGATACGTTTTTATCATTAAGATTTTAATAGCGTGAACGTTGTTTAAAAAAATATTTTTTCAATGTATTAGTTTGATCTATACATCACTCTTGTTTAATTGCCGAAACACTAAATACTAGAAAAGAAAAAAAAAAAAAAAAATTTCCACTAGAGGCTGCTAAGCAACAAATTTTGTGGTTAGTATCCATGGAAAGAGCATTTACATAATGTGCAAAAACCTAACATAAACAGAACCGGTAATTGAAAATGAAGCTATTTGGTATCAAAAATATTTTACAATATATAATTTGGCATTATATTTCATGCTTTTACAAAAAACAACCTAGAAAAACAAAATAAACATTTTCTGGAAAAAAATTAGCAAAATTGAATATAAAACAAATCTAATTAGAAGCGGATTAGATTGCTTAGCTTTTTGAATACACATATTCTTGTTTAGAGTTGCCTGTGCTCATTATACTTGTGCTTTATTTTAATTTTAGAATATAAGATTTGTCATGTTATTTTATGGATTAGCTGAATAAGCTAAAAAGTCAAAATTAAGTTTTTTTTTTTTAAAAAAAAAGAGCAAGATTGAATATAAATCTATTTGATAAATTGGATTAGATGTCACTACATGCCTGTGCTCGTTATACTTGTGCTTCATTTTAATTTTAGAATATAAGATTTGTCATGATATTTTATGGATTAGCTGAAGAAGCTAAAAAGTCAAAATTAAGTTGTTTTTTTTTAAAAAAAGGGCAAGATTGAATATAAATCTATTTGATAAATTGGATTAGATGTCACTACATGCTTACAAATACGTATCAGAGTCCGTCACAGTTCGTCTGTGCCTCATGCTTGACAAAATAGAACTTGTGATTGGGATAGGCTTTCTTTAAGTTATGCCTCTGGTGCAATATTGACGTCAGTGTTTAAGCCTTCATTGTACTGTTTTCATTATCACTCGCTATCAGAGATTGGTTTTCTAAGTCTTGATACTCAGTCTGACTTGCTGATATGTGTTTGTATAATTTTTTCCATTCTTCTTTGTAGACACGAATTTTAACTGTTTTCTGTATCTTCAGAAACGGACAGTTTGTGTATTTTGTGAGTTTGTCCCTATGGACAACAATTACTTCTTTGACTTTGTTTTGACTGTTTAAAATCTCAGCCTCTATACAGTGGACAATGGCATTGTTTGCCGCTATGTATTGTTCTTCTGTGAAATCTGATTCATCCGGAATGCTGATCAGTAAAACTATATCGGCCCATTGTATATTAGATTGCATTGTTTGTAAAATACGATCATTCGTGGTGTTGTTTTCAAGATTGAAACGAACATTGAATTTCTCTTGTTTTGATATTATTGTTGAGAATCTATAAGTTTCTTCTTTCAAGTCATCATTATCCGAAACTCTGGGATTGAAAAAAATGAAGACATTCCTCTCTGTGAAAAACAATTTTATTGTTTTGAGAAACGACACATGATGTAAATGTTGGCATCAGATAATTTATTATCAAAATATACATGAAATGAACTTCACTGTATTCAGTTAAGAATGATTACAGTTATATCTGGCTACGAGATTAATCCTTCGTCTTGTTATTTCATCCAGTAGGTAACTGAATTAGTTTTTAAACATGTAATGCTCCTCAAAGACTTGTCGTTCATTGACCTTGATCATTATTTTTGTCAAGCATGAGCCGCAGATAAACCTCGCCTCTGGTGCAATCCATTTGACTCACGGTTAACAAAACATGCTTGGTAAATATTTTTCTGACTAGACTCTGGGCCACTTTCATTTATGACTCAAAATGATATTACCAATTGATGATATTTGTGAAATTTAATTTATGTTTCATACCTGTTCTTTCATCTTTTTTCTTATACGAAATCTTGCACACAATTATGAGTGCAATCAGAAGTAACGCAAAAATCGTCGCAGGTATTGATATCATCAAATATTTGTTATCAACTTGGCTTTCGGGCTTTGCAGGTTCTGAAGAAAAGTTATGGCATAGAGTCATTGGACGTAGGTTTTTATTGTTTACAAAATCCGATTGTGTGTGAACATTAATGGCAGAAGATTTTAATCAGCTTTTGCGAAAACTAAAAAGTCAAGATCAAAGTTTTCTGATTATTTCGACCATAGGTTTGATAGGTTTGTCAGTAAATTTGGCTTTTATACCCATGTCTCCCTTTTCAAACTGTCAGTTTACAATACAACTGTTACACACATTATGCCGCATTGTGGAATTGTTTACATTTACTCAAGAAATTTTGAATAGAAATATTGTTCTTTTGGATACCAACGTAAGTGACAGAGACAAGTATTGATTGTACTATCTCTGTTGAAGATTTTATTTTGTCATGCATGAATAGTCTCACATGGGTATTCCTAAATAGTTATTAGAAATCTTATCTCTGACTTTTCGTTAGGGCATTAAATAAGTTTGTTTTACCTGTTGCATTGTTAACCGCTTTACAACCTTCAACATGATCTTCATAATAAGCTGAAAAACATATGCTGATTATTAATGGATATTGGGGGGAGTTATTTGACTGAAGACAAAATCCATTTAAAATTTCTTTGAATACTGTGAAGCTTGTGACCTCCAAAACATTTTAAATGAATACAGAAATGTTTTGGCCTTACATGAAACTACTTCCTCCTTGTGCATATCCTGCGAGGATGTACTTGAAGTCCTCGGTTCAGAAAATAAATAAACATGATATCTTCCATTTCTTTGTATTTCGAACGTGTCCTTAGTTTTGTGGTAAAAATATTCGATTTGAATCTGTTTTTGAAAAAATCACAATTTTTTTATAATTCAAAAACATCCTTGGAATCACCCTCAGCTTCTATTGTTAGTGATCATAAAGCACTTCAAAGGTCTAGGGTTTAAATCCCATTGCAGGATAACTATATGTGAGGAATGGCAGCGATGCACAGAAAAAATCAGTAAACCATTAGGCTAAAATGAAGATAAATGTAACATGCTTTTACTTTTACGTTTTGTTTTCTTTCCATTCGTTCATACAAAAGAAAAAATATTCTGCGATACTTAAAAATCCACCAAGGTATTGGAATGCACTTTACTGGCTGTCCTTTTTTGAGTTCCTGTGGGCTACTGGTGATTACAATTCAAAAGTATCAAAAGTATTCAATTTGCGATTTCATGAATTCTATTTGATTTTTCCAACAATTTGAAATCAACATAAATGTTCAAATTTTCAGGAAATTTACATGAATTTTCATGTATTGTATGTTTTTCAGGACAGTCTTTTTTATTTTATGACCGTGATTCAAATATTCTATTCCATTTGCAGAAGGTTTTCTGTTCGGTTTCAAAATTAAAACCTGTTCATCCATGAACATTTATTCTCGAAATACATATTCAACTCCAACCAAACAAATGGAATTAAGTAAATTTGTGCAAAACGAATGACAGTTCTGTTTGAATATAAAAAGTTACCATTTATTGCACATTTACTATACATACATATTTGTTTTTATTTATCTTGTTCGGAACGACAATTTTTATCAGTTCTTCTGTGTCGCTCTGAAAATTCAAATCTTCTAAGAGCAAGACAAAATGTTTTATCAATCCCCTTCGAATGAAATCACCTTAAAGAAAAAGAAGAATATATGATAGCAGTGTGAAGGGTGACAAAATGTCGGGATATGTTCACTTGGTCATCCAAACCAAATGACCGTTGTCAAAGGAAAATTTCACCATTGAGGCTCTATATTTTAGTTTTATGTGCATAAATGAAACATCTTGAAATATAGAGCTTTTACGGTTAAATTTTTATTTATATAAAAATATCCTGGCAGCAGTGATGTTGTACAAAAAACTTTAAAATTCGTGATTAGGAAACGATAAATTCAAAGAAAGTTATATTTAAGCTGCAGAACCTTGGAAGGAAAACAATATTGTGTCGCCGTGCCAGTATTCATATTCATTGTACAAACAAATTTTCCCCTAATATTAATGCTTCAATTGGCTAATTAAATACGTAGTATAAGTTTGCTGGTGGTTGAATAATATGTTGGCGTGTCAAGTGTGCCATTTTGATGTCTTTTTTTAAATTCAATACACTAGATGTAACTCACTCTAAAATGAGATGATATTGATATTACCAATATACAGAATGTCTGATTCTTAATCAAAAAACAATTCAAAGTACAAGGTTTTTTTAGCATTATCAAAATTTGTTAATTTTCCATTCGACATATGACCTTTCTCAATTGCCTTCAGTCTATTATCCCCATTTCAGATAATTTATTGATCGTCCATCCCTAGGCATTGCTTATGTTATGTAAATAATTTTACAGTTGTTTATAATATTTTAACAAAAAAAATTAAAATTGAAGCCTATAGCTTCAGCCTAAACTGAATTTTGCTTCTTCTACAACACCGTGGTGACTGTTTTAAAACTTTGCTTTACTTTAATTGATAGACACAAAGAAAATCTGTCTAGACATGTACAGAATATGTGGTAATTGGTGGAATGTGCCTCATTGTCGCTGTTAAAATCCATAATTTGCAGTCAGCATATAACGAAACAAAATTACAGAATTGTGTATATTATTCATTGAATTTGTTACCTCTGACTCTCCATGAAACCAGTAGACCCAATTTAATATCTGATATATTTTTGTTGTCACATTTCAATTGAATGTGGAAATCTGTTGGTTTGGGAGGTGGAGTGTGACCAGTTGGTTCATGCCAGTCATGACCTGAAAAAAATGGATAATTTTTAATCAAAGAAAATCAGCACCAAAGTTAATGTTATAGTTTGGTAATATAAAGTTATGCTTGGAAACCTATCCCGGTTTTCAGAAAATGCTGTTTGTAGAAAAATCATGATATTTTAGTCACTAAAGGTTTTCTGTAATTATTTACATAAATGAGGATTTTTTCCGTAGCCACTCGTTGGAGAAGATCATCCTGACCAAGACCTTTACTAGCAGCCATGTATAGACAGACATTGTTAGAGTTGTCAGAAACTTCGGCTAAACCTACTGAAGTTTACACCCTAAGTTGAGTAGTGGTCATGGATTAATGGTCTGGACTCACTTGCGACTTAAACCCCGAGATCTTCAACCTGTAATGATAAACACTGGGCAATCACATAGCGCCCACTCTCATTGATGTAAGTATTGTAGCCCAGCTAAAAGCATGGTTTATACTATGCTTATACCCTACATACATTTTCATTACTGGGCCGGGCCTTTTTTAAAGTCGGGCCACAGCCTTTTGAAGTTAACATTCGAGGGGCAGAGTCTCAGAAAAAGAGAAAACTATGATCCAAACTCTACATTGTTTGCATAATTGTTCGACTTGGATGAATTTAATTCAAGCTGTTCAATAATTTGATAAAAAGAATATATATAGAGATTAGAGACATACGCTGTAATTATATTCCAGCAGCAAAGCACTCTTGGAAACTTAATATTTTTCCCTATTTCACAAACCTCATTTTAAAAATATATTCATATTGTGAATTATGAACTTACGTTTTTCGATCCCACAATTCATGATTCCTGAACATTTTTTCTCATCATGCGTAACACACCATGATTTACAATCTTTATCATCTTTTACTATTGAATGTGCCAAATCGATCGATATAAAAATAAGTATTCCAACCAACCCTTTTTTATACCTCATTCCTTGTCATTTAATGCTTTATTGACTGAATAATTGACAGAAAAATTGTGTCTAAATTCGTATTGTCAAGTATGACTCACTGCTGGATCGCGCCGGGAAGGGGCGGTCCATCTGTGACTCATGCTTGGCAGGCAAAATAAAATTTTTGATCGTTTGAATGTCCAAAATTTACACCTTGATTCATTATTTGGAAGTTGAAAATTGAGATTGAATTTTCAGCTATTGAAAACAGTAGAATTCAAATTGTTTTTTTTTTTTATTTACAGAGAAAAATTGTTATTTTTATATATTTGACAAACATAGTAAATTTATTCTCATTTGTTTACTATAAACAAATTCCTGCAATCAAATATACTCTATTTTGCCACAAATACTCATTTATTTTCTTGTTAATTCCACTCAACAACAACGTTTACTCAGAAATTTGTTTTGCCGCAGCTGGAATTTTTTCAATTCTACATTTTTTAAATCCACACAAAAATCAGGTCATAGAGGTTTGATCCATGATTGGCATATTGTCATATTGCGAAATCACACTTCATTCCAACTATATTGGGTCTCTATATTTGTCTGTACTCTCCTGCCAGAAACAAACTGTATTCCTATTCAATTTTCTAAATGTTACCTTCAACACAAGATCTAGAATATCTAAACACAATTTCACCATTATGATGAATTCAACTTTGATTTTTGCATTCTACCTTGTCCCCATTATATTAAATCTCTACTGTTGTCGTACACATCGTTCTTATAATTCTCCTTTCAATTCCAAGAAATTAACACAGTTAGGTATAACGAACAAGCATGTGCCTTGGATAAATTGTGCCTGTCAGGCCTAATTTTTCCATGGCACATTCTTGTTTTCTTTTTTTTTAAATTTGAAATGAACAGATCCATGTAACTTAATACTAGTCTTTTTATTATTTTCAAAGGGTCGAGTGAGTCCTTTTGTTTTTGTGTGAAACTAGATATACTCTGGTCATTGTGTTTCTGGGATGGTACTTCACAAATGCTATTGTACCAAATGATATTAATTCTTTTTGTCGCTGAATAGAGTTGATGAAAGATCCATCTTCATATTAAAAAAACGGGGTAAAAGTTATTGCCCCAATGAATTGGCTTTTTTCCTTTTCATTTCTAAAGAAGGTAAACTAAACCTGGTCAAAAACATAGTGCTTCTTGATACATTGTATGATGACGTGGAAAACAATAAGAAATGTGCATGTCTATGCTAAAACACAAGTGGAATGAGTAAAAAGGAGGCCAGAAATTTTCTCCCCTGATATTGGTATCTGTATTTGAGGTCGTGGTTCGTCGCCATAACGTTGGATTAAATTTTTGGCTCCTGCTTCCCGCATGACAAAAATGAAATTCTGCAACATTGGTGGGTCCTGCAGTATTAACAGCTTTTAACAGTATGGTCAAGATGGCTGGACGAAAAAGTGTTAAAAGAGAAATGCATTCGGGGTTTTCCTGGCTGGCGCACTGTGATACACGATAACATGATCACTTCCTCATTGGTTCCACACTGAATGGAATGACAAGGCGCAAGATTAATCTCGTAGCCTGATTATACATTGTTAATTACAGACGATGAAATAAATTTCATTTTACGGAATTCTGCTTTCTTGGCTAAAACAATTTTATCTATATTCACACATTGTCAAGGACATCTACACTGCCACAGCTAACAATATAGGTCTTTTGTTCAGGCCTGCAGAATCTAAAGTTTTTTATCAGCTGTCTGACACGCTCATCCTATCTTCTTCTGGCTACCTAAAAAAGCTTTGAAAAATCAAAACTGGTATTTCATAGAAGTATTAAACTGCTTATTGCACAGTTTATTTGCCACCATATTAAATCTCCTAGCAGGAGAAATAACATGAAATATTGTCCGTTTGCTAGATTTTCTTCTGATAGAGCCCATTTTTTCAACTGTCTGAGTAGCAAGAGTAACTGATATTCTGGGGTTCTACCTCTTAATAGCACTTTATTTGTTGCTATCGCTTATCCATGCCCACCACTCAACCCAGGGTGTAATAACTTGATGATATCTTTCCAGTAATTGTAACCCTGTCTGTCTACAAGTGGCTGCTGTTACAGGGCCTTGGACAGGGTGATCCACTCTAAGAAGTGGCTATAAAAAAATAAAAAAAAATACTGGGTATATCAAATCTGTTAAATGTCCATCTAAGTCAAAACTCTAACAATGAAACAAAACTTTGGAATACAATGGAACAAAACTTTGGAATACAATGGAACAAAACTTTGGAATACAATGGAACAAAACTTTGGAAGACTGGAAAATGAAAAAACAACAAAAACAAAAAATATAAAATACGAAATTGTATATACTAGCCTGGCATGGTGGCCCAGTCGCTTAAGCAATATTATATTTCCCATAATTTCACTACCATATACATCGTTTGGATGAAGATATCCCCAATTCCATAATAGTTCAATATTTCTACTCTAATTTGATTCATCCTGTGACAAGCATCTTTTTTGTTATTTTCCAGGTTTTCGCCAAGGTTGAAGAATCCAACTCACATGACACACACAGTATCACCTCCTGCTTATAGATTCACATTCGGTAATTTACGACCAAATATACAATACAAGGTTGTCGTCAATGTTAAGGGATCAACAGATGAACCAAGAAGCTTCACAAGGTATGGTAATAAAATAGCAATTCCTGGAACTGTAAAAATTATTTTGTTTGTCTTTTTACAGGAAACTTGTTTTTCGTCATTGAAATTCGACATACCCTAGTAAAGGCAGAAAGCATTGAAATTAAATCTTTCCAAATTTGGTCTTGTCTAAAAAATAAGCATAAAGATGAAATATTTTTTCATTTGAGTCACTCTTCAGTCTGATTATCTATAGTGTCGACATGGTCTCGCTCGCTCCCCCCATCTTTGGCATGTGTTCTATGAAAATTATTCTTTTTTGTTGAGAGCTAAATTTTTGTATTGCTTTCGGGTAAAATCTTCAACTTTTGTAAAAATATCAATCTTTTATCTAAACTAAACATGTTATCTAAACTACAATTCTGATTCGGATTTTTATACTATACTACACATTTTGGTTCTCGCGATAATCTTTATTTTAAGTAAATGTTTTTAATTCAAAGGTTCAGGACACCAGAAGCCGGACCTCCTGATCCCCCACTCAGTGTTCAAATAGAAGAATGTCAGAATTCCAACTATCTACTTATCACATGGTTGCCTGTCACGTTGAATACTCTCGGTATTTTGTTTTTGTTGATTCTTTACCGTTTAGATGTTCATCCATTGAAAATACATGTGTTATCCAAATACATTACCACCATTGGGGAAAATTTTTTTAAAATTTAAATTAGTATTCAAGTTCAACAGGAATTATTACAATGCAAGCTTAAATTAGCTTAAAATTGCATTTGAAATTGTCTATATTTTAATACAACGACAAAATGGCTTGGTGTCTATAGTATGCAGTTGTAAATAAATAAACTTATTTTGATTTTGCTTTTCTGTTCGCTAATAAAAAATATATTCGATGCTTTGAAACCAAAAAGAAAATACAAATTCATTTAAAGTCAACTATTTCTCTTCAGGTACCTCCAATGGAGTTGTGGTAAAAGGGTACGGAATACATGTAGGAGATACGAAAGTATGTGAAGTACAATCACCTACTATTGATCAATGTACGATTAGGACACAAACTCTTGCTGATGCGTTCAGCAAGCAATTATCTACCGGACCTGATTTAACTTTTTATAGACTATCTAAGCCTTCCAAATCTGTACTGAGGTGGAATAAACATGTTCCACCTTCAATTACAATCAAAACATATGCTGTTAATGGACAAGAATCTGATCATTCTGATCCATGTATTATTACGCAAGAACTATATAACCAATTAATGGAGTTGATCAAAGAAAACGCAAATTTATCATCCCCAAAACCTAGTGAGCAATCAAAAATTCGCATGAGACCACCATTGATGCGAAGCGTCGAAAGTACTGATCTCGACGTGTCTTTTTCGAGTGATATTTCAATACCAGGGTTGAGTACGCCAAGGTCCAAGACCAGAGATGGTGTAAGAGATAATCGACAGAGTGTGGCCTCGAGTGTTGGTTCAGGCGATCGAACTTCACATGGAAGTAAAACTAATATATTTCAACAAACCCGTGTTGTACCATCCATCGAGATAACTCACGATACAAGCAGTGATGAGGACCCAACAGCTGTAAATGGTCTTGGAAGTCGATCGAGTAGTACAAAGTCACTCAACAAAAAGCAATCAGACTCAAAAACAAACACATCAAAAAATGATGCAACCGAAAATCACAAGTCTTCATACAAAACTTCCGACAATGATGATGCAGTTTCTGTATCATCGAGTCACACAAGTTCATCTGCAGGAGGTGATGGTTCGAAACATAAAAAATCAAATTCAGTCGCTAATAGAGCTGCTCGTGCTATTCAAGCTCATAAACTACAAAGAGGTGAGAGCGCTGAGTACTCTAACCCTGAAGACTATATGCCTTCCAATGCAATCGGATCTCGTAAAAACTTAAATCCTTCTGATACAGAAAAGCGATCGACAGTTCGACACCAATCGCCAGAACATATTCGCAAACAACAACACAGACATCATCATCACCACCATAATATGAGACATACAGGGAAACGTCCACATTCTGTTACAAGCGACGAACATTCTCAAGGTATATGTATAAAAGTATGTTAGTGATGAAAAGTGATAAAAAATAGAACTGCGGTTTGGATCTTTAATGAGAGTAGTGGTCATATATTAATACAAGGCAAGGTGGCAGAATCTTGTTATTTTCAGGTTTCCGAAATGTTTATATCATTTTCTTCGGATAAACAAAAAAGCTTCAAAACCATCAATACTGCTATGAAGCTTTTTCTGCAGTTTGATTGGCACAAGACACGTAACAACAAGTATTTAAATCTCCTAACAAGAGATGCATCCATTTGTTAAATTTTCTTCAGATGGAGCCCATCTTCTTTGGGTCTCCGAGAAGCTGTCATCCTGCCAGTCTGGCCCAAGATGTAATGTTTTATGTAACTCAGCCTTAACCCAACAAAAAGTCTCGTGTTCAATAACAATTTAACCTTTTTTTTCGTTTTATTAAAATTCACTCGAGCAAGGCCGGAAACAGGGCCTAAAAGAAAACAACTAACGACCACTTAATAGCAAAGAGCCATGACAATTAAGTACCAATAACTGCACGGAAAACATCCCATACGGAACTGAACTGTCATGGTGAAGTGCAGTGAGTGGAATTTGCTCTGGGTGATGGTAAAACCATCTACTTCTTCTTGTAACTGTATTTGTTTGTCACTCATGGTCGGCTCAGTCGAAATGAGTGAATATAAAATGTAAATGTCACTGAGATGCCAAAGAACCAGTTTCATGATTGTATCCTTTCTCATGTTTAACAAGAATTTGTGTTAATATTTCCGAATCTGAAATGTTTGTTTCAGCCTCACATCATTCAAGATCGTCATCACGTCATGGTCATGGATATTTTCATCATGGTCGACCAACTAATAATAGAAGAGATATTATCAGACAATCAACCATGAGTAGTCAGAGTGGAAGTGAGCTCGCATCAGAGGTATTTTTGTCACTGTTAACCCAGTAAAAAAATATTTTGTCAAGCATGAAATCTATTGGGATTGGGACTTGAAACACCTTTATTTATTTCATAATCAAAGCAAATACTAAAGTTAAAAAGCCAAACTGTCCTAAAGAGCCTTGCTAATTTATATTGTTTATTGGTCACCCATTTTTGTGATGATGATGATGGTAGCGATGTGATTCAATATGCTCATCAAGATTGATCACTAATAACGTCACTATCGGTGAATTGCAGAGTGTAAACAAAGTTTTGTGATATCGCATTAATTTTAAGGACACTGTGAAACCTCCTAATCCACTATGCCAACTCCGAATTCACAACCTTGTATTCGGAAATCATTTGAATCTTGCTAATTAGCAGATTTATATGTGATTTTTAATATATTCTCTTTTTGTTAAATTTCTTGTGGAGGAAGCAATTTGGTTCAGTTGTCTGAGGAGCTGATATTCTGCCCATCTGCATAATGTGCACATTTCAAAAATAAGTAAATTTTGAACAATAATACTGGAACTATGAATCAAATCATTGGAAAGTCAAAACTTTTCGATCGCTATAAACAGCAAATCAAAAGTAATGATATTGGCAATTCATCAATTTGGGAACAATATATTTTTATTTCTGTTTGTTTTCCAGGTGGAGCCACAATATCCAGTAGACAAAAGTAGAGTTACTTTGTACGTTGCATTATACAGTTATGATCCGCAAATGATGTCTCCTAATACGGATACTTTTGATGAAGAATTGAGTTTTACAGAAGGACAACTGATCAAGGTACTATTCATATCTGCTTTTGTTTAATGAGAATAAATGCTATTTGTATTTTTTCTACTTTTACCCCTCAAGGAATAAGCCAGACCGGCATAAAGTTCGCTGCGCTGCTACTCAGACAAACTTTGGCGAATGTCTTTTGGTGTCTGTTAGTAATCAAAAAGGTTCAAAATTATCAATACTGCTATGGAATAGCAGTGTTGCTGATTTGAAGCTTCTATGTTCATCGGATAAAATGAGATGAACATTTTAGACACCCAATGAAAACCCAAGATTCTGCCATTCGGCAATAGTCATTTTTTGTATCTGTTTCTGCCTTGTTTAGTCTCATCAATGTTGTTCCAAATTCTTTTGTTACATCACAAAATATAATCGAACAGTTTTCGTTCTGAGTGCAGTTACCAGTATTATATCTTTCAGTAGTCGGTAGTCGGTTCTTTCTGGCCGCTGCTTGCTGAGAGTGAATTCCAATGAAAAATGTCTCAAAAAATGGCAACGTAAGTCTGGGAAGAGCTTAAAATTGAGATTACTTCTCACTTCAGGTTTTCGGAACGAAAGATGAAGATGGTTTCTACTATGGCGAAACACACACTGGTAATCTCGGTTATATTCCATGTAATATGGTGTCAGAAGTCGAGGTTGAAAATATGCAAATGTTGAACGATTTATACGAGAGAGGTCATCTACCTTCTGCATCTCCTGATGAAGATGAACAAAGTACAAGTGAAGCGAAAACAAAAAGTGGAGCTTCACAAGCTCCAAATGGTAAGAGATTGCCTCTGAATGACACTGCGCGCAAACTGCACAAAAATGGTTTCCTCGGTTTGCTCAGTCGATAAAGGCATTACGCTTCGAGTAACGCATAAATAACGTTCTGGGTTCAAATCCTGTAAGGGATGATTATGTGCCGGAAGCCTTGTCTGTACATGGTTGTTAACGTAAGCGCTGCTTTACGGCTTCCTCCACCAAATATATCCATGCGCAGAAAAAACGAGTAAAATGTCAAACCAAAACTTTAGGAATTGATGTCTGCATGAAAGGCTACGGTTTGCCATATGGTTAGGCCGTATTCTCGGCTTCCCTGTCCCAAAAGGATAAAAATTAAATCTTATCCTAAGATCCAATACGTTGTGTTGTTTTAAGATGTAGAAAATATTTTATAAATGGAAATGCCATTGAATTGAAAATTTGAATCAATTTGAATACATGCGTGAATCAGGTGATTCGTATTTTCATTTCTGTTATTCAATAAATTTTTTTTAATTAGATATTTTACTTTACATCACTTTACCAGTGTATTTCATTAATATCCAAGCTGAAACCAGGAATGTGGAAAAACTGAAATATTCTAAACACTTTTATTAGGATCGGATGAACCGGACAGTGGTGGAAAACCGAAAGGAAAAACAAGATATTTTGTTGCAATATTTGATTACGATCCAACACATTTATCTCCAAATATTGATGTCGATGTTGAAATCAGTTTTTCTCGTGATGACGTTATCACTGTGGAAGGAGAGATGGATGACGATGGTTTTTATAGGGTAAATTTTTTATTCTACATCAGTCAACTACGATGATACGACTGAATCGCAAAGCGCTTTCTTTAGAATCATGTGCTTTTTAAAGGAACCATTTTGTTTTAGCATAATAGCCATTGTGCCAGTCTTTTTTGTCTATCTGCTCTGTCCAACTACTCAAACATGGTTGCACTTGTTAGGACCCTTGTCTTCCCTCAACATCATCTCTGTACATATCCATCAATGATGAAAATTTTGTAAGGCTGTGCTCGGGTATGACTCACTAAAATGGGTTGCTATAAATAAGTTGTTGTAGTTGTTGTTAGTAATATTTCATTCTAACATTTGCAGGGACGGCTCAGAGGAAAAGAAGGCCTCGTACCTTCAAATTTTTTGGAAGAAATCACAGAAGAACAAGCTAATTCACTGAGACAAAAGGCAGAGAGTAAACCAGAGAAAAAGAGTCTGGTAGAAACTAACACAAACTCCATTTTATCACCGGTCCCTAAACCGATCCCAAGACCAAATCACAACAATACACCAAACTTACGATCAGCTTCATCACTACCGTCTTCCTATCATACAACATCCAATAACGTAAACCCAAACAGAGTGGATAACGCGGTATGTGTCAAATAAGATTGTCCTCACAGTTTAGTTAAAGGAGCATTGAAAATTCACTATATAAATAGCATAATGTTCCAATAAACAAAATTGGTGATTTTTAACCATGTTTGTGAATTTTGCATCAAAGTTTTTATTGTTCTTATCAAAGTGTTTATATCAAGTTTCACAACATAAATTTAAAGTATACCAAATTGCAGAAATGAGTGTTAAATATTTTGAATTGGAAATTTACCAAGATTGATTCTAATCTTCAATATAAAAGTAGTATCTATACCTGTTAGTCCACACAAAATCCACTGACTGTAAAAACATGGCTAGTTTTTGTGCTTTCAACGCAATAAGTATTGTAAGTTAGATGTATTATTAATTTAGATGTAATATAGTTGTTTTAAATTTTATCAAATGCGTTTATTACGTTCCAGGTTTCACAAAGAAAAAAGGGTGGTTTCATCTCGAAAGGAAAAAAGTTATTCAAAAAACTAGGAGGTTCCCAAGATGGTAAACGTCGATGACATCCATCGGTGGATCATTTCATTTCAAAACCTTTCAAATCAAAGAGCGGGAAGAAGCAAAAATAAATATTTTCACTCAACTTGATTTCTTATATCGGGAAAAGGAGTGGCCCAAAAACAAGCTTGAAGTCTTCGTATAAGTCACAGGATTTTAGGAATTTATCCTAAATCCGCAGTCTGAATGATTTGTATTGAAGAATATTTCGAATTACATTTCTGGATAATTTGGCAATCAAATTTATATTAAGATTATGATAACAGCGTAACTGTTTCATTAATTGCGGGCCCCCAGCTATTGTATAATCGTTTCCTAATTATATCGAGTATTGATTAATTCGCTTTCTATGGCAAACCAAAAAACCTTCATTCAAAATTTTTTTTTCATTTCAGTATGACCCACTGATAAATCGTGCCTGTCGGCATAATTTATCGGTCTTCCATACATGATAAAAGGTGAATAGACAAGACTTCTTCCTGGAATAAGCAAAATCAACAAATTTAAGAAACAAAAATTTCAATGAGTTTACATTTAAAGCCTTATTATTATTATCAATATTATTCTCTTTCCTGTGAGATTGTTCAGTGTTTTATATGTGATATTTCTAAATTGTTTACTATATTATTAGAGACATATTATTTTAATACTCTCCAATATCGTTCTAAAATATAAATAATATAATATGTAAACGTATTTTTCTATTGTTGATATTAACTAACATGTTCTTACACATTTATTGTTCGTATAAAGACATTGGTCTCGTTTCTTTCGTTTCGTCAATTTATACATTGTCGCTTCATATTATGCTAAATATTGTGAATTTGCAATTGCGCTACTTGTTCATTGTGTCCGATATTTTCTTTTTTTGATGAAATATGTAGCGCTTGGCAGTTTTACTGTGTCATGATGTATAGTCTTAGGTAATATAGGGATGGACAGTGGACTAATAATTTTTTTTTGCATTCTCGCATCCCAGTGGGTTCTAAAAAAAATGATTTTGGTTTCTCTGTCATCACCACAAAACCCTTTGTTGTCCTCTTTGAAAGGAATAGTAAAGAAAGGTTTAAGAATCATAAGTTTTGATTTATAATCTATTCCTCAAGCCTCAAACAAAAATATCATTGTAAAAATGAAGGTGTAAAATATGAGGGAGATAACAATGTAGAGAAACATTTTTACACCAATCGAATGTATACTATGTTATATCGATTGCTTCAATTAATTTTTTCTCTCTTAGTTCAATAAATTTGAATATGAAAACAGTGCCTATTGAATATGAACTGTTAATGAGGTACACTTTAAAGACGTGACTCTTATTCGATATGGAGCATTCGACACACTCAAACCCCGTGTTTGATAATGAGAGTTTGTACTTTTTAAAATGTTATTATTGCTTTTTTGGTCGCCGTTAATGCTTAATCCCTTTTTGAACTATGTTTTGTTCTTAATTTATTTGGAATATGCATACTGTGGAATTAATCCATTCATGAATTCTTTTTTTTTTTTTTGGTTTAAATTGTGTTTTTCAAAATTTGAGATATCAATTTTATTTAACAACCATTAAGCTCTGATCTTCAAGTTTCCCATTAAAAAAAAATTTAGAGAAGTTTGAGTAACTGGTGGTCACTTGGTCGGCCCGATCAGTCTATACTCATGGAAATGGAAATTCTCAATTGACATATGATTACTCTGGAGCAAGTTTCTTGCTTTCAAATTGTGCTGTTTTATTTTCATTAATATTATTTTCTTCGTTTTATGTTAAACAGCATTCAAAAAATTTCTTGCTTTTTGCCATGACATTTTTCTATATACATTACATTCCACAAAATTAGAAAATATTCTGAATATACACATTTCCGCACAAGAGGTACCAACACTGTTCTATAAAAAATACTAATAAAATTTCCGGATTTGTTCAGCCTGGCGTGAGTCACAGGTGAACCGCACGTAAATGGCGTTGCATCTGTGGCCATTGCTTGGCACCGTTTAAACTGATTAATGTAAATATATTTCGTATATGGATTGTTACATCATGTGGCAGTATTATTGTTATTATTATTAATGAGAAGACTTTTCTCTGCTTTTTCTAGTTATTTTATCAATAAATGTGTCTTCAATGGCAGGATTCTATAATTTTTTGAAGTTTATTTAAATAATGATAAAGATATGGAATGATGTTTGATCAGTTGGACAGAGACTGCCAAGCCGTAGGATGTTATGATTTCATTTTTATCATGGGGGAAAGAAAAGTCAAGAGAAGGGTTAACTGTAAGAAAAAACACAATCTCTCCGTGCAGACGCCGTTTCTGAATTGGTGGTGAAGGTGTGGGCTTAACATGTTTCTTATTTTTCTGCACATTGGCCTGATTGGTGAATCCGCGAGCAGCGCTCACATGAACCTCCGTGCGCCGGCGAGGTGTCCAGCAGACTTCTCGCATAAAATAATCTTCCACGATATTCGGACCCACGTTAGGACGATCAGAGATGGATAAACGGAGGCTTCTTCTGTGTTCAACAATTGAGCTAAACAGTTGTTTGGTGGGTTCGGCGTTTCTCCCATCCTATAATCGACCTGTGGCCGTTAATGCCATACCCATTGGAGAGATAATATTACCTTACTGATAAGTATTTCGGTGTTGGCATTTTCCCATACCTTTCACAGGTATTCTTCGTCACGATTGCTCAGTTATTAAGTATTTGGTTAGCTCATACTGAAAATTTTGTGCACACACGTCGCTGTTAAGCATGAGTCAGGCGGCGCTATCCATCGGTGACTCAAAATTGACAAAATAAAACATATCTCTTTAGGGAAAAGCATCCTTCTCTTATTGCTTGATAGAGAATCAAAATCTAGAAAACTAAAGTTTAGAAGCCTACTGCAACTTCCTGTTCTAGTATTGTGGCAACATTTCCGCCAAGGGGTTTCGGAAAATATGAAGAGGGGGTTTCGAAAGTTTAAAAAGAGTGTTTGCCCGAAATTTTCGTTTGCCAATATATTTCTCAATCGTAGAATCAAAGCGAGATAAAGACTTAAATCTAATATAACGTTTTTTCGATGCCCTGGCATCGCCACAAGTCTCTTCGTGGAAGATCTGATCCACATCAAATGAATGTCACTGCATTCCATTAATCTTATTAACCATTGAAGTTCTCGACCCCCATAAAATATATCAATTAGCGGTCCAAAAAGGTCAGAGTGTTCACTGTTCATAGTTTCATGTATTCGACAAGCCTGTGGGATTTTATTCCTGGCGTGCGCGGGAACACTATAGCTTTGCGAGTTCACTTTGAATTGGGGAATTATAGATACATTATCTGAAGAATGATTATGTGTAGGGTGACCGTGATTTTTTGTTTGTTCGCGTGTGATCCACGGATGTACCACACCTCCCATCCTCAGCGAATACCTTGATGAACATTTTATGGCGAATGACGTCATCAGTGAAACGCCGCGGCATGATTGCCTCCGTTCAACTCGCAGCTGTCGTAAGTTAGATATCGCTTAGTGCTAAAAGTCGTTTCCGTTATCAGCCAACACAACGAAACAGTCTTCTACCAGAAAAGACAAATTGAACAGCAATTGACAAGTTTATGTTCTCTGAACTCTTCGAGTTTGGATTTACTTCAATTTGACTGTAGATTATGGTTACATGGGCAAAATTGTCCCTGGAGAACTAGCAAGCGCAGTGGGAGTCTGTGACGACAATTATGCAATTTGTCACAGTTGGGAGTTGCTGATTGATTCAGCAGGCTTTCGGAACGATAAAAGATTATCATTGAGTAATTTGCAAAGGTCATTTGTGGTAGCAGTGTCACAGGCATGTTTTTAGACTGGAAGATACTAACCTACCAAATTTTCAACAAGTTAGAACGAAGATTCTATTCGACAGAAAAGTGCATTTTATAATATTGCAAAGATTCGTCCAAAATAGGGGGCACTTGCCCATGGAAAAGTAACAGCAAGTGTCCTCTCCTCAAAAAGTATATATAGAATAAGGTTTTCGTTTAGAGAAATAGCAAAAAGTTTTCCACGTGCCGGCGCAGAATTTGCAATTTTCGATATATTCGATACACGGACTTATTAAAACTATCACTTATATTGCACATGAAAATTATGGATATTTAAACGCTTCGATGTTAATGTTTTTCCACCAATAATCTTGTCGCCGCCTTCCATACAATTTTAGATAAAGCGTTTTAATTTTACCGTAAAAAAACTTGGCAGTTTTTCTTGTTTCGCATCATAATTAGATAGGTGAGATGATCTACCCGAGAAGGCATTTAAAAATTTATCTTCTATAATATTTTGTTTTGTCAGAATATTTGTTGTTGAAGGGTAATTTGTATGCGTTGAATTTTATCAATTATTCACTAACCAATGTCCAGATTTTTTTGAATATATTTTTGCTAGCTCTATATTCTGGTGCAAGTTTTTATTTTTTTTTTCACGTGAATATTTTCGAATAGGATTATATTCAGAAAAAATTATTTACCAACCGTTTGAAAATACTATTATATATTAGTTTTCAAAACCAAAAAAGCACCTTCGTTTTTTAAATACGAACAAGCCGAAACAGCATGTATTGTTTTTACGACTTGGCCTTATAAAATCGACACAAAATTATCATAAAAAATCACTGAATAGCCAAATAATTTCAAAATTTCTGCTTTCAAGGTCCGCCAATGAAAGATCTTCACATACACGACTTAACAGGGATCTGAAAGAATCTTAAAGAATTTTCATGGAATGCTTAAAATCGATTCGAAATTCTAAAACTTGAGTCCCTAATCGTAGGGACGAATGTAAAAATTTCGAATCGATTCAAGAAAGTATTTCACGAAAATAAATTGTAATTCTGATAGATTTGGATGGTGTCGTTTATTTACAACTCTTTGCGTAATTATTTACTGGAAGTAAACATTTCAATGTTTTTTTGTCAACTTTTCGGTGATTTTTTCATAGTAACTTATTGCTAATAATTGTTGTGCCCAGTTATAGGACCAATAGGCCTACATAAGTTAATCGCTCGTTTTCACTGTCTTATTTGTTTGCCCTTTATCAACCAATATAGTATCTTAAAACGACTGGGATCTCTTTTGTTCAAATAGAATCATATTCGAAACTTGCATCCCCAAACTCGTTAAAGAATATAAGAATGGAAAAAGTGGTGATTGCTTTTACTGTCTGTTACCGCTGACTGCGCTCTTCTATTGCAATGCAGTTGTCTATGCATGATTTTTGCTTATGGGGTGCGGTCGCTGTCATTATATTTAGAATTCATATAGCTCTTTCTTTGTCATATCGGTTTCATATCAATTAGTTTTATTCCGGCACAACTTCCAACCTGACTTAGACATGAAAAAAACAACTTCCTGGCAAAAAAAAATAAGAAAAGCGCGAATTATATATTTGAAGCCTAAGAAAATGTGCTAGTTATTTACACCTCTTTCTAACAACCATTTATCTCATTCAGAGATGCGTTTGATTTATATAAACTACGCACTGTTTGCAGTGTTGTTATTCTTGGTCAGTTATTCTAGCTCATTCGACGAATTTCAAAGCGATGAAGCAAAACTCGCAAGGAAGTTATTGGCCGATTACAATCCAGAGGTAAATCAGTTTTTTAATATTCAGTAATGTACTAATTTATTTTGTTATGAAAACAATTCAATATTAAATCAAGATTGTTTTTTGAAATTATAAAATGCAAGGGAAAATTTCTTTATTCCAGCAAATAATTTTGTATTTGTTTTCGTATCAATATTCGAATTTGAATTGTAAGGCCAGATTTTCAACTCTTATTCACGAATGTCTGGTCGTAATACTCTGAAACAATCGTTCTCACGGTGTCATGTATGACAATAAATGCGGCTCTGACAATATGAACGCATTTTGTAGGCATCGACTGTGAGCTGTTTCGAAATCTATGGTATTTGATTGATAAAATCTTTGAACAAGATTGCACACTTCTGCATACATATTTTATATTGCTTGAACGATTTGACAAAATTTTTATTCACGATCAGTTAGTCAATAATGAAACGCGTGTTGAATTGATGGTCTTGATATAGTGGTCTTCTAATCATTTATATTACTGGAATTGTTTTTAGATCCGGCCATATGGAGCGAAAGGAAATGCAACCAAGGTTCGACTGGGAATGACCTTATCACAAATAATCAGTGTGGTAAGACAAATATTTGATTCGAATTCGGTATTATTTTTTTTTTTTTGGGATGTTGCAGCAACAACATCATATTTGTCAATTTTATTTGTAACACTGTAATGAAAAAAGTGATAAAATTGCTGTTTCACACAGTGATTTAACCTGTTGATACTATGGACATCGACTTTTCAGTCAGTTATAGGCTGTTAATCGCGGTCCATGGACAGTCCGGTATTTGGCCAAAAATATTATCAACAAGACGGTTTTTGAATATAAAAATATCGCAAAGGAAGAGTGAACTCAATTGTGCTTTTAACACCCTACACATAAGACAGTCTATACGCTAAACTTCTAATCAGTTTCTATACATTACTATTGTGTCAAGTTACGATTATGCTAACCTAAATGCTATTTTATATAGAATGAGAAGGATGAGGAACTATCAACATCAGTATATATGACGCACGAATGGAATGATTTCCGTTTAACTTGGAATATATCGGAATACGGAGGAATTCACATACATCGACTACCAGCTGATGACATTTGGACCCCAAGGGTCATTTTAGGAAACAGGTAGGACATATGCTGAAGAAGCCTTGGAAGGGGTAATAACTTGGGTAGGCTAAGCCGAACAGGAAAAGATTATATCTTTCCAGTAATTGTAACCCTGTCCGTCTACAAGTGGCCGCTGTTAAAGGGCCTTAGACAGGGTGATCCACTCTAAGAAGTGGCTATAAAAAAGCATGGAGGGAGAAGGAAACCGTGCTCTCTAACATCGCCCTGCAATGAGATCCGTCCAATAAATATTAGTCTACGTAACAAATCATTTAAAACATAATCGTTATGGCACACATGTTTGGGCATGAACGATCAAAGTATAGCGAATTTGATCGTCACAGATCACTTGAAGAATGTTGGATTCGGTTACAGGTGGTGTCTACCGAAACGCCTTCTCAGAATAACAATTTGAATTTGATATTATCTTCTAAATTTCGAATTATTCCCACCAGCTGTTTAATAATATATATTTTATGTCCCCTGGAACCTCAACTTCATAATATTTTTTTCTATTTTCCAGCAAAGATGGAGAATTTGACGTCTCACTAAGAGTTGATACATTGATTCATAGTAACGGATTTGTAGAATGGCTTCCACCTGCTCTGTATAAAAGTTCATGCAGTATAGAGGTGAAAACAATGTCGCATTGTAAATCTAGCTTTACTATCCACATGTCGACTGTCGATTGGTTTCGAAATATCAGAAATTGAAACATTTTATTGAAATTGTCCATATTTACCCATGAACACTCATAATCGGAAAATACAGAATGGGTTTCTACATACTTCGATATCGTATACTTCCGACTTCTTTTACGAATCTTCCATTTTTTATTGGTATTACAGCATATAGTCCTAAATGTCTTTTATGTTGAAATTCGCTAAGAACAGGGTCGAAAGCAGTGCTTAGAAGCAACCAACCAACGTCCATTTAATCGCAAAGAGCTACTACAAAACAGAAAAAAAGCTAATTTCAGTGGGTGGTATCTTCAATGGGCAATGGTAAAATATTTATGGTAAAGTTGTTGCATGGGCCATGGATATTTTGCGCTTCTGCGGCGGCTCATTTGTAGCTTACTTAAGAAGATATTACTTCAGACAAATGATTGGAATATTATCTTATTTCCAGGTAGCATTGTTTCCATTCGACTGGCAGAACTGTACGATGGATTTTCAGTTGACAACTTACGATAAATCCGAGATTGAATTAGACTTTGCATATGGTGATGAAATATTTGTGGATCCCGCAGGTAAATAATTTTTTTTAACGGTTTTGATAAAATTTATCGGAAAGTATACGTATCGGCATATGTATTGTGTTTGTCATTCTGACTGACAGACGGTCAGCTACTTTGACACCCGAAAAAATGGGTTCTATCAGAAGAAAATTTAGCAAATGGTCAATATTTCATGAAGTACGTCTTGATGGAAGATTAGCATGCGATTTTTGAGTATCTGGTAGCAGCCAAACAGTTTTAAAATCACCGTCACCACTGTGAAATATTTCTGAGTATTCCATACTCGTCTACATAGTCGAATTTCGATGAATTGCAGCTGTACTAGCCAATGGCGTATTGGGACGTTTGAAAAGAGGAAAATGTATACTAGAAAGAAGCTTTTTGTTCATTGCTTATCTCCATAAAACTTCCCAAAAATAGCGTCAAAGTTTTGTAAAAGTTTGAAAGTGTGGATTAAAGAGTTTAAAAAACCTATATGGTTGAAATATATTATGCGCGCCAGCGGCATGCGAACATTTTGAAGAATTCCTACGTTATAAGTCACCCATAATGCCATTCTGCGACATTTTTTGGTCAGCGAGGGCGGAGGTGAGGGGGGGGGGGGCATAGCACCATGTCCCCTCTCCTAGTACGCTAGTGGCATCATCCAATGGATAATGGGAAAACATTTCATACAGAACCGAACCATTATAGTATAGTGCATCTAATCTAAACAAGAATAAAATCACCTACCTCGCATTTGTTTCTCTTTAGTAGTCTTTCCGACAAATTTTTCCAAATTTAGGATAATTCTGAAGCCCACACATATTGTTAAAGTTAGTTTTACAATTAGGTGTTTAATTTAATAATTATTACCGCATCACTTTTTTTACAGCCTTTCAACCAAACGGTGAATGGGACTTGATTCAGAAGCCGATAAAAATCTATTCAACTTATCGAGATGGATCCGAATTTCAAACAATGAGATTTTTCTTCATCATGCAGAGAAGACCTCAATTTTATGTCATGAACTTGATAGTTCCATGCGTATTAATGACACTGATTTCTTGTTTCGTGTTCTTCCTTCCATCTGTTTCATGTAAGTGTCTTTTTGCTGACACAAAATAGTACGTTAACATAACTGTGGTGCATAATCGCTATTTTGAATTTAAAAAAAGTTGTTTGTAAAGTATGGGCCGCAGATGGATCGCGCCCGTCAAGGCGCGATCCATCTGCGGCCCATACTTATGACATTGCCTCGAACGTTTATGAATTCATAACATTGAAATATATTATGGCTTTTGAACGATAGCCGTAGGTCTGTGCGCTAAATTGATATTATTACTGTAAAATTCACTATAGGCTAAAACATTTTTTTTGCTGCGCAGTGAGCAAATGTATTTGAATGTATTATTTGTTAAAACTTGAACGATTGAAATGCATACTTTTATAATATATTTAATTCAACTCATCCATCATCGTAGAAACAATCCTCCTACTTGTTTTTTTTTCACAGGCGAAAAAATGACACTTTCGATTTCCGTACTTCTCGGCGAGACTGTTTTCCTTTTTCTGATCGCTCAAAGAATGCCGGAAACTTCTTTGTCAGTTCCACTTATTGCAGGATACCTTTTGTTCACTATGACTTTGGTTATTTGTTGTGTAATATTCAGGTAAATATGATACATTTTTATAAAATTTATTCATTTATTTTTAAATTTGATTCTTTATTATTTCACGTAAAACCAGAAGCAATTCCTAAAACAAATGAACTAACGACCAGAGCAAACGTAAAGCATTCCATGCACAACTGAGAAGTTAGTGATAGTGTAGCAACAGTCTTTCAGTTAATAAATAAAAAAAAGCAATGAAAAATCTGGGCGTTTTTACTTTAGGTCATATCTCAGGAAATGCCCATCCTATCAGTCAATTTGTTTTGTGTCCCGAAAATATTTCTGATTGGAACGTGCCAATCTGGATTGTTAACAAAATCCGTGGGGGAACACTGTTATTATCAACGACTCAATGCAAACGATCTTTGTATTCAGTGTAATAGTTTGCAACATCCACTACCGATCATCAAGAACACATATAATGCCGAGATGGGTCAAAGTTTTCTTCATGGATTATCTGGCACCTATGTTTTATGTTGAAAGACCTACTCAATCACAAGATATTGTCGACAGTAAGTAACGAAACTTTCAAAAATATAGAAATTATATGATATTTTCTGGTATTCATTTCGGGATGTTGTGAATCGTATCCTTTGATGCATTTTATTTCAAAGTTAAGACTTAAACTTCAAATTTAAGATTAGAAAATTATGTATTATAACATGTAGATGATTTTGCAGATTCTTTTATAAGGTGTCGCTGCTCGATGATCAGCATCTTGCCCCCCCCTCCCCCCACGATTCCCTCAACTAAATTGTTATATTTTTCATTATCTTATCGCCTAATATAAAATTTCGGTAGTAAAATATATGCCCCGTTGGTACAGGCTTTAAAATATTCCTGGAATGTGGTAGGTGGATTTACCATTGCCCAGTGCAGATATCATTCACTGTACCTTACCATGATGGTTGGTACTGCATCTTTTAGTAGCCCTTTGCTATTGAGTGACCGTTGATTGAGTTCCTTTTGGGAGCTGCTTCCGGCCTTGTTCACAGTGAATTTCAATGAAAACAATAAATGAATCGTTCGCTTCCGATTATCATTTTATTTATTGCGTTATTATAAATTTTAGAACCAGCTGAAGGAAGAAGAATGGAGAAACACATGAAAGGTATTCTGGATCGTAATGTTCTACAGGCACCAAGTGAAGTTCTATTTGACAAACAGGTATGGGTATATAGGAATGAACGACGAGATATTTCTCGCAGGTCAGAATTCGATGATGAATATACGAAAACAAAGCAATTTCACACTATTGAGTGAATAATTTCTAATTTTTGATGTTATTGATTTTTGAACAAAATTTCCAACTGATTCAATAAGTTGGGAGTGTTCAAAAACAAAAAAAAAATCATTAACAAATAAAGATATCATCGTGAAAACTTCCGCTTGTCTCTGACGCCCATTTTTGAAATTCTGACACCCTTAGTTTAACGCCTTCGTGTTATATTAATATCAATTTATACCACTAGCTAATCAAAATTTATTTTTTAAGCAGCTGCCACAGATCTGTGGCACCTGCTTAAAAAAAATAAAAATCAGTGACACATACTTGAAAAAACATGGCTTGACAAATTTATTTCGATTGGTACGATTAAAAACGCAATGCTAACTTTCGCCATAGGCAAGAAGATACGGATTTCGGGAACGACATGTCCAAAATGCCACCGGATTTATCGACGTCAATTCAACTACAGATGGAAAAGTGGATGTGGCATCAATACCTGCTGCCATGACACCATTGCCATGCCACCTCCAATCATTAGTAACAAATATCAAATACATTTCTTCTTCGATACAGAAAGATCAAACAGAGGAACAGGTTAGTTTTCACCTTCTTTTAATGTATGAATGAATAATGGGTCTTGTTCAGTTCCGTTTAGCCCAGTGGTTCTCAACCTTTTTCATTTCGTGGTCCATTTTCGTTGAACAAAAATTTCTGTGGCTAAATAAATTTTTATGAAAGCAAGGATCTATAAAATATTCCAACGGTCGCAGACTGAAAAACCGCATTCAGTGTGCATGTACAAGGACGATTTATCGTAAGAATCGCAATTGCAGGATGCATGCATTGGGAATCCCGGTCGCATTCGCTAGTCTGTGTGCACCAGATTAACACCATGTTCCAATCAAATTAAAAAATCTCAATTCCTCCCCAAGCCATTATTCCTGTAAATATCAAGTATAATTGCACAAATGAAACTAAGTTCTTCAATAAATCTAGCTTTTTAAATTGGTATGTGGCCCACTTCAAAATGTTTCCACTGCCCACCGGTTGAGAACCGTTGGTTTGGCCCAATCCAGAAATCGGAATGGCACACTTATCACTGACCAATACATGTGTTCTCATGTGACTACGTGAGTACATGTTATGGGTCTGTAATAGTATTGTAGTAAAGTACCGAGTACACGTAGTATATCTAGTTTATTTTCAAAGTTTTACTTAGATTCGCGAATATCTGAATTACCTACTTATAACTTTCACAGAGTTTTCAGTTTGAAAATTTGCTTAGATAATTTACTCGATAAAATAAGTAAATTTACCTACAATTGAACTAGGTGCTCAAAGCAATTAACTAGATACATGCTTCAAAGAATAAGTGGGCTTACAAGTATGAAAAATTAGGTAAATCATATATTCATAGTGGGGAAGTGTTTTCGAAATAAACAATTCTGTGATTTGAATTTTCTAATATTCTAATATTAAAAATGTTTTAAATGCAGCAAAACCACAATTACCTAGTTTACCTGACTTTTAATCAAGGTACTACCTGGTTTCGAAAGCTGAACTAGGTTACCTAGTAATACTTCACCTATTTTTCTGGTAAATTCGTTTTACTTTACCTAGTTTAAGTAAAAATTAGGTTCTCACCATTATTCTGTAGTCGAGGGCGTCACATATTTGAATTGTACTAAATTACAAATTATACATTTATCCATATATGTTTCCATATCGCAAATTAAATTGTAAATTCGATGTTTCAATTTCAACCGCTGTATGGAGAAGTGTATTCTTTGCTCACTAATTGACATCATATTTTACGTTATATATTACAGGCATGTGATGACTGGGCGTATGTTGCACTCATTCTCGATCGACTCTTGTTTTGGGTTTATCTTGCCGTTTTTACATTCGGAACTTTGGGATTCTTCCTGAAAACGACAACAGCTTATTATCCAAAGTTACAAGTTTAGTTTTATAAATGAAGAATGGGAGTTTTAAACCATACGTTTGGCCTTTGCTGTCGCGAAGCAAAACTATCGTTATGACGCACATAACCCACGGATAGACCGCGACTATGCTGCGCGATCCATCAGTGGATCCTGTTTGACAAGACAAAATTTACTTACCATTTAATGGATTCGTACATTCATTAATTTTCAAATTTGAATTATTAATTTATTTCGCCCCAGTTTTATTTATTTTTTACCTAAGTTAATGAACGTATTTATGCTATCGTCGTCTGTGATAGTATGGTCGCCTTTACTCTTTATTTCTTGTCTGTGTTGGTTTTATTTGATACTTGGGAAAAAACGCCCAGATTTTTCATTGCCTTTTTATTTATTAACTGAAAGACAAGAAATATCAGTCGATTTCTTTTCTCAATTATTCTGATGTTATTTGTAAATTGATAAATAAAACTATGAAATGATGTTTCAACTTTGAACTCACTAATGGAGGACCAAGAGAAGCAAATATTCTTTATTATATTACCCTTTTAAAATCCAAAACTTCCGGAATAGTAAGAAAATTTTTTTTATTAGAGGCAACCCATTAACATCGTTAAGGCACTTAACATTTGCTATGAATGACCTCTGCCACATGGTCTTACCTAACCCTCTAACCTGAACATTTATACTATCCAAAAAATATTAAAACAAGGATGCGAATTATAAATTTTTAAAAAATACATTTCTTAGTCCAGATTCTATTATAGTAAAAGTTATGTGTTTGTGGCATACGCGGAAAGCAATGAAATGTGTACAGGTAACCTTTCAGGACTAAAATAAAATTCTTGCGAATCATTTCTTTAAATATAAAAATTGACAATACCACCAGATAGAAATCGGAAATAGACTATACCTTCATGGATCAGAGGGAAATAAATCTCAAGTTATAGATGTATAGTATTTTATTGCTTTAAAACCTTTTCGTGACGTGCAGAGTGGTTGTGTGCAATTTATTTGAAATGTTATTACGGTAATTGCTTTGGTAAAAGCACGGCAATTTTGTTTTGTCCCGTTCGGAGACTCCGTGTTTAAGTACGCAGGAATGTCTGAAACCGCGATTTATTTTCACTTTGCCATTTCGGGCCCACATACTTTGAAAGTTACGAGCTCGTAAAATATATTTGAAATAATGGATTCGAAAACATTTTTAATAAATACAATAAATATTTTATTTTGTAGCTTGTGATAAATGCCAAACATTTCGAAGTGCATCCTGATCAGAAATATAGTTTTGCCGAACAATGGCCGCAGATAGACCGCGCCTGTGAGGCGCGATCTATCAGTGGCAGTGTTTTAAAGCCACAATACACGTTGTACTACGTTTCAGGTAACAGAATAAAAACGACAATATACGCCAGCATTGCTTTACCGTAATCGTGTTCACACGCGTACAAAGCACAAACGTAAAAACCGAAATGAGCACCCGTGTCAGCTTTCATAGCAAACCGTTCTGTTTCTTTGGAAAACGTAAGGAAATGCATGCAGAGCATTGCGCTTGCGTAAAAATCAAGGGGAGAATAAAACAAACCAAGAAAACTCAACCTGTGCAAATGTGTAGTGCTCCTTTAGGCTTATTAACAGATGTTTTCAATTTAGTTTTGTTTAGAATTTCATTTCAGATTTTGATGAACAACAAGATAATGACCTTTTTATTTTGTTTAAATTGATAAAGCTTTTTTGTAAGCCTTATTTGTATGCAATACAAGTTGTATAAATCCTTAAACTTTATTAATTATTTAGACTTATGTTCAATGCATAGCACTGATTCCACACCTCGTAATAAAAGACACCTAAGATGTACCACGATGTCCAACATAACCATAGCACATTTGAAACATATTCCGTTACTAGGGTGTGTAAGCTAACAGGTATGTCGAACTGCTTTGTTCAATGTTCTAGATGTCATTTGACAAAATCGAGATTTATTTTCATTATTTAGATCGTTTGTTCTTGCTACCGTGTGGGTAGTTTATGGCTCCCACTTCAGGGAAATTGTGAAAAAATACATCACGTAGAAAACGAGTAGAAATATAGTTTTATTACGTTTGTAGAAGCTACTGTATTGAATCGCAATCCGTCGTCAAACAATATTAAAATTTTATATTTCACATTGGGTAATAAAGTCTGTTTTGATGCTGTGTTATTGGTGTTGAAAATATATCTCTTGTTTGGCAAAAAGTGTTCAACAGAAGAACATTTTCATCATGAGATAGCAAAAACGAATTAAAAAAATTGCCTCGAAAAAAATCCTTCGGTTTGTTCAACCTAGGTGACTGCTGGACAAAATAAATATCTTTGATCGGAAATCAGAAATTTAGTTTGTCCTTAGAAAAGCCAGCATCAAACCCAACCACGCCTCAGCGGCTTGATTTATCAGTTGTCTTTATGGAACGCAGTAGTGTGAATGTTAGAACATTAGGACAAAACTGTCATACAAATGATAAATCCATATTGTTAACATATCTATTTACCAGCGGAGTGAAGTGCTTGAGTTCGAGAGGCAACTACTGAAATTCTTGCAATATTTATAATTCCTAATAATAATACATAAACTTTATATAAAAAATATTTTACGTTTCGTATATATTTTGAAATTATAGTAAAATTAAAAAATATAACCGAAATTTATGAAATTTTTTATTTGAAAAATCATCATTTATGACGTCATCAAATCAATCACATGTATACACCGGGCGCCAGCATTAGTGCGGACCCCATTTATACATCACTTACCGAACTAGACGGTGATTCATAACACGGTCCGTGAAACGTCTATTTTCAAAAATCTGATAAAAAAGTTGAACTTTTGTTCCCACATCGTTCCATCAAAATCACAAGAGATATTTTACAGGTTTCAACAAGCTTGAAGTATAGATGAACCGTGTCTGTTAGGCGCGTTCCGTCTATACAGCATGCTAGCAAAATATGAAAAATTCCAGGACGGGTTCATCGACCTAAAGGACTTTGAATTTTTCAAGTAATTGTAAACCGCTTTTGTAAACGCGAAAAGAGAATAAAAATGCACAGTAGCAGATTGTAAAGTTCTTTAATCAGAATTCTTTGTGCCAACATCAGATACAAAACCGGGTGTTGTCAGTTCTGCAAACACAACTTGTGAAAAGGCGTCCGAAGGATGTTTTGGGTGAACTATGTGTTTCACACGTATATGTGTACTCAAGGGTTTGTTTCAAAGACAATTGAAATATACAATGGAAAATAGGACGGGTTAATACAAATGGATGATTTAGATATGAAAAGAAGATAGCAGCAATCGAGTATGGAAAGGTTAACAAGTATTTAGTATTGGGATACGACTCCTCTATTGCACTAGTAAATATAGATGTGCATCTCAAGCCCAGTCATAAGTGTGGATTATTATATATTATATTTTGTGAACGCGATGGTCTCGTTAATCCATTTCCACCACTCAACCCAGGGTGTAATAACTTGAGTAAGATAACCCGAATCATTTTTAATTAAGTTCGCAATGAATAATAAGCTATTAGGAATTTAGAATAGAATGCAGAAACTAAAGTATGTACAACATTCGTAATTTTAGATCAGAATGATTTGTTTTTACATTTCTAGAGACAAAGGGATTTTTATACTCAAGTTAAGTTTCCGCATGCTCTGGTGATTCAGTCATCTTAGATCAAAATATGATATGAGTTTTTCCTGAAAATTTTTCCGCCTCGAGTCTAATTTTTTCTTGAATACACAAAAAGAATTTCGTTCCCTCTTATGACGTCAATAGTTATTTTATTAGTATTAATTTTGATTTTTTTGTTTCCTTCTGAACTCGTAGGCATGTAAGTTTCACAAAATTTTATGCCAGAAAAAATCAAATATTAAGCAGCAACTTTTTTGTAAGAAAAATTCCCAGGCATTTAATTCATTAACTGGCATAATAAAAATGACTGAGCAAGTTGCTACTTTCGAGGCTGCAGATTATGCAGTATTTGGTGTAATGCTTGCATTATCAGCAGGTATTGGACTTTACTTTGCATATAAAGACCGACAAAGTAAAGAAGGAGTACAAGGATACCTGCTTGCTGCCAGGTGAGTGTGTGGAAACCTATTAGGAACATCAAATATAATAGACAACATCCAACATGCTGGTAGAAACAGGATATCGTTCTTTATAATAGACAATGTCGGACACAACGTTTGCTTCGCCAAACAACTATTTCATTTTGTCATGCATGGGTCACTGATGAATCGCGTCATGGCAACGCGATTCATAAGTGACCCTTACTTAACAAAATATGATTGGGCCAATCTTTCTGGTCAGAACCGAAATCAACCTTTGTTCTAAAACTTACCTTGAAATACTCCATTCCCACTGATCGTGTAAAAATGAGTTATAATTTAGTTCTTCCTTATTTACGAATTACCCATGAAACTTTCCCAATCAGAAATTTCAATTTTTTCAAGCATAAGCCACAGGTACTTCACGCCTCATTGGCGCCATTCATTCAAATTAACAATTTTTGTTACGGTTTCAGCATATACATTAGAAAATTTCTACCTCAGATTATTCAGAAACATCTTTTTTCTCTCTTGCTCCCCGATCAGTAGTAGAACGAGGAAGCTGTGGGTAAACTAAAAAGGCTATTATTTACAAGTTCAAAATGACTTTGCTTTTTAGCATATTTTAAACGAAAAATAAATACTAAATATATTTTACCTTCACAGACAAATGAATTTCCTCCCAGTGGCTATTTCTTTGGCCTTGAGTTTTGTATCAGCGGTAACAGTACTTGGAGTTCCAGCAGAAATTCACTTTTACGGTTCAATGTATGTTTGGTAAGCGCGGAATTTACTATTACCAATTATCCATATTACCCTGGTCCTAAATTAGGGATGAAGTTTATTATTTGGAAATCGAATCAAATTCGAATTATTTTTCCGAATCGGTTCGAATCACTAATTCCATGTTGATACCAAATATTCCATTTTTACTATTAAAACTTGTCTTCATTGTGAAAAATCAAAAAATTTATAGTTTATTGTGTATTTTCAATTCACACTACATCTCTAGGAGAAACAATTTTTATATTTTAACGACAAAATATGCAAATAACGAATAAAATATGCTTCGAATCGATTCCAATCACCGAATCGAATTGCCCAGCCCTATATGAAGTCGAACCCAGCCAGAAATAATATAGAAAAACACGTAAAGTATTGTCACTGGGGATGGACAGCGTCATTCAGTGCTCAGTTCGTCTTCAAAATAGATGCTCTTCGCAATGTGATAACTTGTTCTGGAGTGAGGGGGGGGGGGGGGGGGGGCGAATTATTTTGTATGTTGTAACTCAAAAACTGCAAAACCGCAGCTGGAGGGGGCCCAGTGGGGGCTTATTCAACAACCGTTAGGCATGGACTTTACCAATGTGAAATATGTGACTTTATTGTAAATCTACTCATATTTAATTTTTTACAGGGTGATATTTGCTGTGGTATGGGTTGCTCCAGTCGTTTCAGAAATCTTTATTCCAGTTTTCTATCGTTTGGAAATCACCAGCGCATTTGAGGTTTGTAAATTTGGTTGAATAAAACAGGTTTTTGTATGAGCCACTGATGAATCGCGGCGCAGAGACGCGATTTCATTTGTGTCTCATTCTCGACAAAATCTATTTTGTGATTGGATTAAGTTTACTCATTGGAATTTGGGAATATACAATTACTGTAGACAATGCTTTATTAGTCAATCAGCAAAAAAATAAGAGCAATAACCAGGTACTCTGCCAAACGGTGAATTGATTGCTATTTTGTCACTGTGTATTGTATGGATGACTACATGCCCAATAGGAACTCCGCTTTTGGGGTTGAAAGGAATTTCGGATTTTTTGTTATTGAAATTCACTCGCAGCAAGGCCTAGAAGAAATCGACTAAACGCCACTTAACAGCAAAGACCTACTAAAAGATGTAGTACGAGCAATGCACTTTTAACGGAAAACATCCCAACATCCCGGAACTGGATCGAAATGGTAATATGCAGTGAGAGTTATCTGGCTTCGGTAATGGTAGAACCTTCTGCCACTTCTTTTCTTCCTTTTAGTCGTCTCTCAAGACACGCAGGAAATACGTTAGGACTATTCTAAATCCCGCAGCTAAAGGGCTAGAATTTTCGTCATCGTAGGTGGTCAGCGTATGGCAGTTAATTTTGCAACTAGTTACTTTAAGCAAAATTGATCACAATTATTTGAAAGGCCGGATTATGATTTAGCGAGAAACGTTAAAATGCTAGCATTCTCCCATTCTATTCAAGCGTGAATATCATGGTAAAGTTCGATAAAACGACGCCTCTCTGCATTGTAAGTCATAAAGTTTTCTCTTTATGCCTCAATCAGAACTACAGTAGGAAAATGTTTTTTTTTTTATTATAGAAAAAAAAAGTTAAAATTAATCGAAATTAAGTTTTTGAAAGACCTCCGCGCTTATCTTTGTCAATAATACAATATATTCACAAAATTTGACTATTTTATTTTTAAAAATATATTATCATAATTTCGCAGTTCGCATTTTGGTACCGTACATTTCAGGCAGCAATAAATCTTTGGTGAAAAGATTTACGGTGTTGACAATGCCACAACGTTCAACAAAATACGCCGCGGGTACTTGAAATTGTGTGCACTTTTTTATAAAAACGCATAACAATAGTTCATTAATAACCGAAACGACTTTTATCAACCAAGATTACCGGATAATGAAAATATATCGTGTATACCCACTACAGATTGGACATTTTGTAATGAATTAAACTGTGAAACTGTTAGTTTTGTTAATGCTTGTCTTTAGTTTTAAATTATTTCAACACTTTTTGCAGTATATCGAACTGAGATTCAACCGTGCTACAAGACTGTTGTCAACATTCATATATATAATTCAAAATATCATGTACATTGGTATCATGATCTACGCCCCAGCATTGGCGCTCAGTTCAGGTGAGAATTGATAAAATTACCAGGATATTTTTATCTGTTAAAATCATTTTGTCCCGGCCAATTTTCCTAAGTTGCAGAAGTTTTCTCCAACAAATCGATTACGTCAACTAATTAGGCACTATTCCTACGCGTTTTTAAAGCGCGTAGTGTTTAGTTTGCGTTGTGTGGTCACTGCCGAAATTGTTTCTAAATCTTCTTGAAAATCGTTTTTCTCAAGCACAAGCTAGAGATTAAGAGATTAACGTTGCTCTGTCGGTGTGTTCCATCATCGACTGAATGTAAGCAAACAAAGGAAGGTGAGGGCGGTTTTCGAATTGGCAAAATGGACCGCTACACCAAAATTCTTATATTGTAATTGAGGCTGGGCAATTTGATTCGGTGATTCGAATCGATTCGATGCTCAATTTATTCAAATTAATAGTGAATCGTTCACAGGAACAAAAACTTTCTAACTGAACTAAAATTTTCATTTTCAGCGAGAAAATCGATTATATTTTGTCGTTAAATATGAAAATGGTTGCCCTGAGACACTGGGTATGAATTAAAAAATGTACAATAAACTATAAATTTTTTGAATTTCACAATGGGGACAACTTGTAATACTAAAAAAGGGGATAATTGTTTTTTTATATGGAATTAGTGATTCGATCCTGTTCGGAAAAATTATCCGAATCAGAATCGAATTACAAATGATTCCGTTTTGCCCAGCCCTAACTGTAATCCTAACTCAATCCATTTGTCAAATTATTCCTATTGTTCAGTGACTAACTTCAACTTGTGGGCAGCTGTAGCAACGATCGGTATTGTCTGCACATTTTACACAACATTGGTAAGTTCACATAGTTATATAGATTTTTTGCGCAGATCACAATTCCAGGTTGGCTGCTTACAGCGTACCTGGACTTAAACCCCAGACTTTTTTCACACGAAGCAAACGTGTTATCTACTTGTAGGCCATAGCACCCGAAAATCTGCGTCAAGTGTGTAATTCGAATTATTTTTACCGTCGATTAAAATTGTCTATTTCTGGTTCAGGGTGGATTGAAAGCGGTTATATGGACTGATGTTTTCCAAGGACTAGTTTTACTCATCGGTATGATAGTTACTCTTGCTGTGAGTGCATCCTCTGTTGGAGGATTCGATAGAGTCTGGGAAGCTTGTCGAGAGGGAGGAAGGATCGATTTTCTGAAGTATAAAAGAATAGCTTTACTTTACTCTCCTGTGATGTTTTGCCCTTTTTGCGTATCCCTTATTTTAATAAATGAAGAATAGAATAGGGCCACTGTTGGTACGGGGCTTAGCGTCGCGATCCATCAGTGCATCATGATGACAAACCTAAGTGTTTTTCTGACTAACTAAAATAATAACATTCGCACACAGCTATTGAGTGTCTGTCGATGGTACCTACGAAATCGTGTCATTTTACGCCACTCATTTTGGTGGATCCTGAACCGAATAAGGGCCTGTAACAACAGATACTTATAGACAAATTGGGTTAGTATGGTGGGAAAGGTATGGTTTGACCGAGCTCCACCAAGTTATCACATCCTAGGTCGTATGATGTAATGTAATTATAAGCTGGAGCTTCCGCGAGATTTCCAACTCGCGATGCCAAACATGGGCCATCGATCCCACTGATATGCTTATCTGAAAATGTAAAGCAAGGATTTTTCGAAAATTTCGTTATTTTCTAATCTTATTAAAAATTACTCATATTTTAGTTTTCAAATGGATCCAAGATATCGTAATACAGTGTGGAGCATGGTGATTGGACTAGGATTTCTATGGTTGAGTGTTTTTGGAACAAGTCAATCTCAAGTGCAGCGTTATCTCAGCTGTAAAACGGAGTGGGAAGCTAAGAAGTGAGTTAAAATATCCTAATCAAAAAAAAAATATTCAAGTACCAAATCTTTTGGCTTGGAAAATTTAAATGTCGTTTCGATATGAGAAAGCTTTTTAAGAACAGAATATTACGTGTATTTTAAATCAATTAAAATTTTTGATAAAATGCGAAACATAGTGAAATTTAAGCTACATGACTATTTATTTTGATCTCCTTTCCCTCATACTGTCGATAAATGTTTGTCCCATAAATAGAAACCTAGTATTATATCACAGCTCAATTCAACATATTAGCGTCAAGTTTTAAAACGATTTTTAAACACAAGTTGTAGTTCTAAGTTCATTTCTGTATCCCACATCATCGTTTAATTTTGTCGAGCCTGAGCCGAAGATGAACTTCGCTTCGACGGGCGATTCATATAAAGCTCATACTTGAAAAAATATAGAACAAAAATTTTTCAATAAAATAAGAAAACATTGCACTCTTACTAAATGTTCTCGCTATTAAATACAGAGGATTTTACGTCGGAGCGGCAGCGGCAATTTTTTGTTTGGGACTCTCCTATCTAACTGGATTTGTTACATACGCCTACTTCAAAGATTGTGATCCACTTTTATCTGGCAAAATCTCAGAGGCAGATCAGGTAGGTGTTATACCATGCTCAAGTTTTAAAACTCATGATAAATCTGATTCAGATCTTTTTGCCAAAGCATCTTTGCTTATGCTTGACAAAATTAAATTTCTGCCTGGTATGATTTCAGATACCATCTCAAACAGAAAATGTTGTATTTTTATCAAGTATGGGTCACGGAAGCGCGGTACCGCTCACTGTATTGTACTAGAGCGGCTCCGTTCTTTTTTGTACAGTTTTCTGCTTAGAGTGCAGTTGCTGGAAATACATTTTGTAGAAGCTCTTTGCTAATAAGTGGCCGTAGATTGGTCGCTTTTATTAAACGCTGCTTCCGACCTGTTTTAGAAAATATTCAATAAAAAATCAATTAAATGAAATAATATTACATTTAGATTCTTCCGTACATGATACTACTCATTTTTAACAATCAACCTGGTTTGCCTGGTCTGTTTGTTGCAGGATTGTTCGCTGGATGCCTCAGGTGAAAATGGTGTTTTAGTAAAAAAACCTATGTAAATATTTCATAAGGTATTCAAGGTATTGAGATATTCATAAGGTTTATTTCTAAAAAACATAGTGAGGTTCAGATTCGAGTAGTCAACACTTGTTTAACGTGAGTTTCTGATGTCTATACGTTTCGTCTAACGTACGCTTCAATGTTATAAGACAGCATTTTTGCATCAGTTGGGCAAGTATAAGTGAAAAGAAATACCAACCCTATCGAGAAAGTCAGAAACTCTGCTAATTAAACATACGAGGTTAATGGTTCCTCTGTAATCGAGAAGCAAAGTTCACATTCTTTAAAATATATCGTTTTTTCGAATATGACCGTATTGGAGTTATTGAAAATGGTTCAAAAATTGACATGCAAAAGTAATGTAGCCTAGATTTCTAAAACTGTGGCTTTAATGTGGTTTATATGCTCTTTTTTATAATAATACTGTCAATTTTTATTTGTTTGCGCAGTACTGTTTCGTCTGGAATTAATGCAATGGCTTGTGTAACAGTAAAAGATTTTATTCAACCGTTTGTTGGATGGTCTCAGAGAGTCATGACATGGGTATCGAAAGGTAAGATAGAAGAGATATTCAGCATGTTGAAAAGTAATCAGCAAAACAATAAAATACGCAATGGCAGATGTACATCGATCAAATCAGGGGTGATTTGCTATTAAACAACGAATCAAGTTGTAGCACACAAGAAAAGCCTCTTGTCTTATTTCATGAGTAAAATTTTTAAACATCTCATTCAGGAAATGTAATAAATTTTGACGTGTTGATTTCTTTTAACAGGAATGGTATTTTTATTTGGTGCTCTTTGCATCGGGTTTGCTATCCTTGCATCTACACTGGGAGGTGTTCTGCAAGCTTCACTTAGCGTACTTGGACTTGTCGGTGGACCATTACTAGGAATGTTTTCACTTGGCATAACATTTCCTTGTGCGAATTCGGCGGTAGGTAACAATATAATATAAGATTTAGGAAAATGAAAAATCATCTATTCTTACAAAGTGGTTTCAAACGTAAATAAAGCATTTACTATGTCTACTTACTTTACATTGCTTCCTTACTTTATACTTTACATTGCCTTCTTGCTTCCTACTTACTTTACATTTCTTTGTGTATTTTTCCTGCCAGGGTGCAATCACTGGCTTACTTCTGGGAATCGGTTTGACATCTTGGATTTACGTAGGAAGCACAATTTACAGTCCACAACCTCAATTTCTTGGAATGAAACCTCTCTCTGTCGATGGTTGCATAGTTGCAAACACAACCAAAAACTCAACAGTAGCATTGACAACTACTTACGCTACTACAACAACTTTGTCGACCTCGACGACCGAGCGTCCTGATATCGCAGAATTTTACTCGGTGTCGTATGCCTATTATGCTGCTATTGGATATGGTGCTACCTTGATTGCAGGACTGATTGTCAGCCTTCTCAGCTGTAAGTATTTTTTACCATCAGTATTCTACGGAATTCAATAAATTTACATGACTCAGATGGTGCGGGCCATCCGTTGGTCATGCTTGGCAATATATATATTTATATATATCATTTCTGATTGGCAATTTCCAGCCCTGTCGGAAATAAAGCCTGGAAGAAAATACAAAGCGCCGACTTTTGCAAATTTCTCGTATTTATGAGAAAACTTATGCTTACAGTAAATAAATTACAAGAACTTTTCGATCCAGACAATAGCAAACTTCGAAAATAAATGCAGAATTAAAAGATATGTATTTACCTGTATTACCACCCAAACATTCATTATTCGATTAGCTCATTTTTGTTTAGTTGAATAACCTCTTTTCTACGTCATCTTTCCTTTCTGTCAACAATGTCTATTTGTCCATTTGGCGATACTATTTATTTTAACTATCCAGCGTATATTCATGATCATTGCCAACGAAATTTTTGTGCTTTACTACAGTTGCTCTTCTCTGGCCATTCTGTATCCCATACTAAACGTAGGATAGCACTGTATTCAGCTAAGTTCCACTCCCGGCAAGTCCGACTCGATACTCCATGCCCAATAATAACTTGTGTGAGGTAAGCCGAACCGGAAAATGTTAATGCTTCGATGCTATTTTCATCAAGGTGGATATCGTGGAAGAAAGCAGGTGGATCCAAAATTAGTTCTTCCATTATTTGATCATAAGATGTTTTGTTGGCTGCCATCTAAATTCCGTAAATTTATGTGGTGTGGAGTCTCGCATGAAAAATCTGATGAGGTAAGAAATGAAATGAACCTTATTTTGCATTATGCAATTAACAATGTTTTTAAATTCATCTACAAAATAATGTTGATAATTACGGCGATTTAACCAAGCGCACCCCCAGTGTATTGCTTTTTGAAATCTTTTTTGATCAATCAATCCTTCTCAGGGATTAAATCATTTAATAAGGGTTGTGTTTGCCGACTATTCTTGCCTCCTATGCGCCACCGCGACATTGATATTCGGGGTTGACAATCCAGGGCAGCGGTTCCTGACAGAAACTCCCGGTTCCCACCTTTGGGGGACGATATCGAAAAGTACATACCCTCGAGTTTGGAGAAGGGGCGAGTGCAGTCCCACCTAAGAACTATATACAAAAATGGAAAAATCCTCTTGCGTCTTCAGTACGTTATAGCAATTTCTAGATATTTCTGTTGTTCTGTTTGCCCTTAAAATAGTTTATTTCAGGGCAAAAATAAAAAAAATTAGGTAATAAATTTGTCATTTTGTGGTTCATACAGAAATATATCCTGTATGCACCCCCATCCTATCTCTGCATTCGCACCCGCCCATCATTATTTTTATTTCCAATTTTGAATATTTTTTTGATTTTAATAAGAATTAATGAGCAATTTCATTTCGTTGAAGATGATAATTTTAATAACATGACAGAGATCAATACGCTGATATAGCTCTGCTCAAAATTACAAAAGCATGTTTTTTACAAATCATACCATCGTAATTCGATAACATATCATTTTCTGATTTTTTATTTCAGGAAACTGCTTTTAAGGTCAAAGATATTTGTTTGAAGAGTGTTTCTCCACTTAACGTTGACGATCCCATCAAAAATGGAGACGTGGCACCGTCCGATCTTCCTCCAGAATACCATTCGGATGAATATATAGATGATCATACTCCTTCACAATCACGAAAGAGTCTACCTGGTGTTGTGCTGACAAATTATGGGGCTGAGAATGGAGCGTTTTCTATGGAAGATGAACGTTCAGCTATATGATTTAGTGTATTTTTTGTTATAAATTTCTCAAAAGTGTCGCAAAAATGGCTTCACGGTGGCCTTACTAACGGTACCAATAAGGAAAATCTAGATCATGCTTATTTTGTCTAGCATGGGTCAGTGATGGATTGCGCCGCCAAGGCGCGGTCCATCTGTGACTCATGCTCAACAAGGTGAATGGAAAATCACGAGGCATCTTGAACTGATTCCCGGTGTAGCAGATAAGTAAAAATATCGACGTCATTTTTATATTTTTGAGATCAGCTTTCATTTGCCCATTTAAGTAGCCAATGAAAGGTGTAAAAATAAGTGGAAAAAATATTTATTTGCGTGTACAAAAACGCCTGTTTTGTCAAATGTACAAGTTATCTTTGGTACATTGTTGAAATACTAAAGTTCGATGTTTAAGTTATAGCAAGGTTTATATTGACTCATGATTGAAGTAACCGAATATTTATTTCGAATATAATAACTCGCCTTTTCAGTTTTTTTTCAAATAAAAAACTCCATCGTTTTTTTTAACTGTATATAGTACAACTTAATAATTCTGAGAATATAACTACTGTTCTGCATATTTATTGGTATTCGTCATTTTCCCTCAAGGTCTCAATGCTGCGACTAGTGAGTATGGCACCATGTTACATATCACCTTTGCCATCGATCCCAATATTCCTAAATACTGTTCGCTATCTTGGTGTTTTATTCAGTCTCACAATTTTCTTTGTACAGAAAAAAAAACACTTGCGTTCATGATTGCTGTTCTTATCCTGAAATGCATAGATATTTCACCATCTTGGTTCGTCACGTTCAATGTCGCTTGTAACTGTTTAATTGGCATCCGGAAAATTAATTTAATTTAAACGAACTTTTCCTTGTTATCCTCCTCATCCTAATCCTCTAAACTATTCAATTCAACATCCAAGTAGGTTTATGCATCGAGAAATTCATTACTGAAAAAACATTTTATAACATCAGGAAAGATATCTTTCTACACGCCAATTTAGATGAATGTTGCGGGCATTTTAAGTTAAAATTGTCCTCACAAAAATATAAAATGGGAAATATACAAATAGGTTTAATCAGTTTTACCTTAATTCATGATAAACTGAAAAACTCCTGACTATAATATTTTCTGGGTATAAACGCAAGCTGGGTAATTTAATAGAGTGGTTCGAATCGATCCGAAGCACAAACTATTTGAATCAATCTTAAATCGTTCGTAAAAATAAAATCTTGATGAAGTGGGATTGGGTCAAATTCGCCCAAAAACGAATGTATTCTGTCGTTAAAATTTGAAAATTGTTTTTAGGTATGAAGTATAAATTGTAAAAATATCGCCCCTAAGTCAGTTAATGCCAAAATTGATACGTGCAACTATAAATTGCTCGATTTTCAGAATAGAAACAAGTTGTAATTGTAGAAATGGGATCTTTGGTATTTATAATAGAATTCATTAGTGATTCGATCCGATTTGAAATATTTTCCGAATATGATTCAAATTCCAAATGATTCGGTTTTGCCCAGACCCAGTGTAGTATGACAGCGAAAGTTTTTCAGTCGTAAAAACGTCGATTAAATAAATGAACTCTGTAGTAAATGCCATTAAATCACACCTATTTTATCGCTTTGCTCTAACGTATAGAAAATAAATATATGATGTGAAAGATGGTAAAAGATAAGTGTAAATTTAAATGTAAGTATTATTTTAATTGCACCCGCTATTACTCAACCAGGAAAGTTTTGTAAATACATATTTTTTCAAGTATGTGTGTACCATTTGGAAGTTTTCTGACAGATGAAATGCAGAAAGCGTAATAATTTTGCGTGACCTACGGAACGTGACGACGTATATATTTTACCAATAGGGCAAAATTAAAAGAACGAACATACGACTGCATTCCTGTATTAAATAAGTATATCAACCTAGATTTTACCTAAACTAGGTAAAGTAAAATGAATTTACCAGAAAACCAGGTAGAATATCACTAGGCAACCTAGTTCCAATTTTAAAATTAGTACCTATATTAAAAGAGTAAACTAGGCAATCGTCGCTTTGCTGCATTTAAGACATTTTTTAATAGATTTGGAGATTGAAATCACGGAACTGTCTACTTAAAAAAGATTTTCACAATGAATAGATCGTTCCCCTACTTTTTTTTTTTATACCAGGTGGTACCTAGTTGTAAAACAGGTAAATTTACCCATTTTACCTAGTAAATGTACTAGGTGAAGTAAAACCAGGTAAGTTATATATTGTTGGAACCAGGTGAAAGTATTTTGAAAATAAACTCGGTAAACGATAAGTATACTAAGTAAACTCGGTACCTGGAATTGTCAACACTAGTATTAAAGTTAATTATAAAGATATATTATTTGGAGACACTTTTTTAATTTTGTTTCCCATGTGACTTGTTTATCAAGTTCTTCAAAAACACTAGCTAATCTTTATTGTGAACAGTCGAAACTTTGTAAAATAATCAAATAAAACTGCAGACAGCAAACAACACGGGGAAGTTGAAATACGAAATCAGATTTCGAGAAACGATATATAAAAAATACTTTGCAAATAAACTCGATAAGCAATAGGTACGCGGTATGGATTTAGTGGATAAAATTGCCAATAACATTACAGAGAACGCTTTTGGAGGGGTCATTCCGGGACCAGCACCCAAAAGAACTTACAAACGCCCACTTTTATGACAAGGAGCTGAGTACTACAAAATTCAGTACATATAATAAATAATAATAATAATTAAAACAAAGTGCAGTGAGTGATATCTGCCCTGGGCAATAGTAAGCCCACTTTTTATAGTACAACCATGTTCGTTGAAATAAAAGTTTATGAATTTCAAATACTGTAATGTTATTTATTTTTAGTTTCCAGCTGTGCAATATAAATCTTATATTGAACGAAGAAAGTTTTTCAAGGAAATTTTCGAAAGAAAAATGTTAAAGATCCATTCACAAATTGATTTAAGTAATGATTGAAATTTAGTTGTTAAGTTGTGAAGCAAACTTAAAAATGACTTTAAACTTGCCATCAAAGTGGGACAGTGGATATTACAACTTGACCGAGGGACCACGTGGAATTCTACCGCAAATTGGCATTATCATTTCATATCCCTCATATTGATAGCACCGATATAATAATAATAATGTATTCTATTTTCACGAATAGGCTCTATCTCTCCACGATTTTTTATTAGACTCTCTCGGTTGATCGTCACTAGAATAGTCAGATATATCATGCTGGCGATGATTTGCAGAATTTCGAAAGCGTTGACTTCTTTCACTTCTTCCCGTATTATGTCTAAAGTTGCGGGAGTTGGCGTTTCCCCGATGTGTTTGACTTCTACTGTGGTGCCCATTTGTTCTTCTGTTTTGTCGGTTTGTCATATCACGATCTGATCGACCGCGATGCGGCCGTGTGTTTGTGTGTGTATTCTTGCGCACCATCGTGCGATCGCGTCTTTTTCTACGTCTCCTTTCTTGATGATGCCCTTGCCCCGATGAAGAATTGTGTTCTTCATTTTCAATTTTTGAAGCATCGCGATATTTTCTGCTATTTCCAGACTTTTGTTCATAAAATTCTCTATCTTCTCGTGATTTGGACTGCGTGGTATGCGCTGGAACATGGACAGCTTCAACTTCATTCATTGAACGGTCTGTACTATCTCCTTCTTTTGTCAATTCAGATTGTTGAATTCGTCTCGGTCGCATCACGTGACCTTGTTCTTTGCTCGAATTTTCATTGGAGGTTGCTACACTTGAATCATGCGTTCGCAACGTACCATTATTGCTTCCAGCAACGCTCGCACTGATTGTTTTTACCTTGCCCTCGACTTCGTCGTCATACCCTTTGTTATTCTTTTTCTTCTTGAAATGTCGGAAGTGAGCATACGCGTGCATTATCTTTCCAGAACTTTTCTTGTGAGCTTTATCATAAGCAAATTTTTTGATGAGATAAAGTATTAATGCAATAGCACCTACAGTTCCAAGAACAATCAATAATATTTTGATCTCCTGCGGAAGTGGTTTACCTCGTCGAGGAGGTAGTTCATCTTGTTGAATAATGTTATTTGCTGTAACGAAAGAAAGTCATAATTAACTTTAAAAAAAAAAAAAATGAAACGTTTGCAACAAAACTATTTGAATAGTTTTTCATTAATCTTAATAGAGGCAGGAAATGACACTCGAACATTTTTAATTGATTTCCAAATAGCGGGTTTATCGGTCAATGGACGCAAAGAGCACATTGTAAATGACATCATGAAGCCAAACAAAATCAGAAGGGGGGATAAATTACAATGCAGTAACATCATTCCTGAAACTATTTATTCGGGTAGTTTTAGCACATCATTCACGGTTGTACTTATAGTTTAGTTTAAAGATGATTCTAAATTCACTATAATTATATAATTATAAATAGGATGTTTTCACCATTTCAGATTTACGGAAGTACTGACAATTGACCATACCTTGCAGCGAAGTCAATGATGAAGATGTCAATAAAAAATGGAATTACTCAAAATTGAGGTTCTAGAATATCTGCCATCCTTACTTATAAGACAAACTCATTGAATCACTCACCTGCAGTGGGAATGGTTCTAGTTGGCTGTTGCTCGTATAGTGGATTGAGTGGGGATGGATTTCTGCCTCCTCTGTAGTAAACTGGTCCATTATTATTTTGCGAGTTTTCAGCCTCGTTCCTAGCACGGTTTTTGGCTTCGGTTCTTTTGTTTTTGAGGGTGAGTACTGCATTGGGATTAGGCGGAAGTGGTTTTGCCCTCTTTGAAAATGGTGCAATACTATCTCCCACCGTCTGTCCTGATGGCCCAGAACCGGCAGCATCTGGTTTAGCAGGCGATGCTACGGCGGCAGAGTTTGGAAGAAGATTTGACATGCTCGCTAAAAAAAGTTTATGATTTCAAGTACTGTAATGTTATTTAACTAATCTTTATACCTAATTTAATACTAGTGTTTGGCAATTTAAGGAAAAGTTATTTATTTCCAGTTTCCAGCTGTGCAATGTAAAATATAGCCAAATATCGGACGAAAAAAGTTTTCCAATGAACTTTTGGTCAACTAAACATGGTACCGAATTTTTTTTCGGTATTGCTAAAATTTGCTGAAAAACTTCAAAAAAGCATAATTAATGAATTTCGATGACGAGGATGCTTTCATGCACGAAATAGCACTTTTAAATAAATATTATTTTTTTATCAAGAAATCATGATTGTTCATAAGGAAATTTTACTCACATGGCATAAAAGAATCTTCGGTTGTATATTTATATCTTGCGGAAAAACCTCTATATGAAGATGCGGCGGCAGCGGCGTTGGAATGAAGATTAAGTCTCAATATATTACCTGTTTGATAATAAATATTTGAAAAAAATTCTACTTAATAGGCTGCGTATATAAAAATAACAACCATCTGACAATAACAGTATCTTAATGATTCATTTTCGTTCATTTTTGTTACATTTATGTAACCAAGCAACAATTTTTTATCAAAATTCGCTCAAAGCAAGAAACATATCGTTTGAAACATACTTGAAAAAGTCTCTTAAAGCCACCAAAGCGCAAAGAGCTATAAGAAATTCAGAAATGGGAACTCCATCCCCCACAGACGCGAGTTTTAAAGTTGGGATACGGAAAACAATAAAAACAACAAAAAAAAACAGGAGTGAAGGTGAAAAGCTCGTTATGTATCATTTTGCAGCCCTATTTAAATCTTTAAGAGAAGCGTGCACGTAACGCGTACAAAAATAAAGAAATCCATGATTTAAAGCGAAGATATTTAGAATAAATTGTTACCGACGACATCCTGACTTCAATATAAAAGGCAATATTTGTTTCATATTAAATTTCAAGCTGATTAATATTATGATATCAAAACAAAACAAAAATGTCAGTGGGAAATTCATAATTCTTCAATTTTCATTTAATTATATGAAGATTCGAGGCTAACGATAATTTTCTTCAAATTAAATAAAAATTCCACTTTCAAACGACTTTTAATCACGATGAACATTGTTTTTTTATCTATCAATTAGAAATTCTAAAAAGTAATTCCGTTTTACGATTATTCATAAATTGATTTATTCTGCAGTAAGATCGTAATATGCCAATACTTAAATTGTAACTTTGACATAAACCATGTTTGGTTGCAAAATTGACAAAAGATAATCATATATCAGCATTTTCTTTTATCTGAATGCTGAAACATTATATATATATATATAATTAATTTTGAATAAGGACAACACTTCGACCCATATTTGAAGCTTGCACAAATCGTAGGAGGAAGAATTCAAGTTTACAGGAAGAAGTACCGGCCGGAAGAAGTATATTACCGGAAGAAGTATATTATAATATTCAACATTATGGACAGCTTTACTAACCACTTGATATAACGATTCTTGGTTGATTAGTTCCGCACAATGTTAACATAGGAGGTTGAGCTAATGCTTCAGGGTCATCATCATTTGCTATTCCATCAATAACATTCAACCACTGCCATACACATCTATTGTGTCTGTTTGGTTCTACGAGAGAAAAATCCGTGATTTCCAACTGAATTTTGTACTGAGGTGGAGCAGATATTCTAGAAATAATAAAAAGTCAAATAATGGCGTGAAACTTGTAATTTCATTCTCTTCTAAACTCGATATGAAAATTTTTGGGAGACGTTCGAGGCACCTCCTATGGGATAGCATTATAATTTATACCACTTTTTGAAACTTCATGCAAACTAAACTAACAAACGTCCTGACTTTCGACCTGCACAGCTTGTCTTATCACATATACTTTATTTTAGCTCTGAAACTTAAAGTACTCGAGTAGTTTCTACCATTCCTAACGGTTTGATATTCTCCTCTTTAACGCGCTCGATTTTAACGTCGGGTTCGAGTCCCGGCGGGGTCACTGGCTTACCCATGCCCACCACTCAACCCAGGGTGTAATAAGTTGGGTAGGCTAAGCCGAACCGGAAAGAAACATATCTTTCCAGTAATTGTAACCCTGTTCGTCTATAAGTGGCCGCTGTTACAGGGCCAGGGTGGACAGGGTGATCCACTCAAAAGAGGCGACTATAAAAAAATATATTTTGTATGATTAAATCAATTATTTGGGGACAGTGGTAAAGCCGTACACTAATGCTGATAAGATTCATATTTGACCATAAAGAGATTTGAGTTCTGACGAGTTCGTTAATTCATTATCCCTACTGATTATCCCGAACTCATAACAAAACGTTGTAGCTTATTTTATGTGGCATGGGCATATGCCAAAAGTCTAAGGTGTAACCGCGTAAACCACTTTTAACTCTGATGCTACGAAAAAAATCAAATTTTGTCAATTAACTCTACTATATTAAGTGCATCTAAGAGAAACGTTCAATTTTTGATTTCTTTTACACAACTAATTACATCTATTTTTCACAATACAATTCAATTAACTCGATTCAATTAATCTCACAAACATTCGTTAATACACTTAAAGGTCTGCTTTAACCTCTCGATCATCGATATTTAAACCAAGCTGGCCTAGCCAGATTTTCCAAAAACACGTTAAGTAGATTCGTAGCCTTGGGCTATGAACGATGTTAAAATAATTTAATTTTGTTGCCTGAAATCGAGACTCCGCCGTCTGTTACTGAGAGAATGCTTTGTTTTTAAACAAATGCTGTTAAGCATGAAACATACATGGATCGCGCCTAAGAGGCGCGCTCCATATATGGTTCTAACTTTCCAGTGAGGTTTATATAATACACGTATTAAGTGGAATCTTATATTGTTCATCTATGTAATATTAAATGATGCAATATTGCGATTGTATTAATACTTTAATAAAAAATTTCTTCTTGTTTACAATACAAGATATTACATTTCAAGAACAAAATGCATTAACAAATTGCTTACATTTACCGGATTCACCGGAAATAATTACCGGAGATAATTCCATTTATCTCAATACTTGAAATATACTAAACTCGAATGAATATATAAAAAATGTGCTCACAGCGTATATTTCACATTTGTTTGAAAGCATTTTTTAAATCTCATTCTGAATTGTCTTAAGTGCACAAATGAATTTTCCGGCACCTCATGTTTTAAATTTTAAACGATATGTATTGCAACGATCTATGAACTGTCTGTATCGGCGATCCGTTTCATCAACATCCCATAATTGGCTAAAAATGTCGATATAGTTTTATTTCAACATCACTGTCAAAGAGCGGTTATTTTACTGCATCCTTGTTACATTTTAATATTAAATAACGGGAAATTTAACGACAAGCAGCTATACACCAATTTGTTTACTACTAAATTATTGAGATTTGAGCTATGTCTAAACAAGCGTTTACCAACAGTTTACCAATTAATATCCTTGTAAAATGTTATATATTTTTACAAATAATTAAAACACTTTCTGAAATTATTTATGTGTTTGACTTTGCATCCTACCCTAGTGACTGATTGACTGCAATACTGTGTCGAAGTTTTTATTCTGAAATTGGTTTAGAATCTATGCTGAATCTTCCAAAATAGTGTTTGACTGATGCAAATTGGAATTTTAATGATTTCAATTTTAGCACATTTCCTTAAACAGCTGCGAAACGTACTTGTACTTGAAATTGTACTTTTAGTCGCTGATGTCATTGTTCGTGATCCGTTACAAGAGATACCGATGGTTCATATGGTGATCTAAATAGTATTTCCATCCCGACGACCAATTTATACGAATACGCGTTAGTTGGGAATAATACATCGATTCAAATACCAATCTTTGGATGCTATGACTGGAAAGAAAAAAAAATTCTATAAAAGACTCAAAGTATTTGAATAAGCTCAGCTTATTTAGGCATTTCTAGAATCACTGCCATACTGGGTTTGGTTGAGCTTATCCATAAACTGGCGAAACATCTTTTGTTGCATGGAACGCTAATGTCTCCAGCCTCTAGACAAGGTTATGGCTCAGTAAGATAATAGGCAGAAACGTCATAGAACATAACACCTTTTATACGAGAAAGGCTAATTTGTATGTAATTGTAATGTTTAGTTATAAAATGACTTACTGAAAGATTTTAAATTTGAATCATACTATCAATTGTTTCACAAATACATCACTTGTTGTTATTTTTTGGATACTAAATAAACTGGAATAAATTTTGGTTCATGTTTTTCCCAACAAGTTTCAAGCAATGTAAAATAATATGATTTAATTGTCGAGACGATTTATGGGGAATTGTTTAAGAAAAGTTTGACTACATTATGTTTTGGTGAGATTGATGGGGTCGACGTGAAAAATCAAATTCCTGTAACTAACTTATTAAATAAATGTCCAACTGATAAATAACAGGACTGAACATTTGCACATTCGTATGATCATTTTACACAATTTTCCCAATTATATTCAAAACAAATCGTTGACACGGTGTTACCCATGCGTAAGTCCCTAAGATTAACCCCAAAGTTTCTTCTCAACAAAGGAAGCAATTATAGATAATGAATAGGTTAGACGACTTTCCCACCGGCCAGTGTAAGTTTTCTTTGTATATCAGCGGTCGTCATTTATTACCTTCCAGGTGCTGCTTCCAACTTCCATTTAAAAAGGAATGTATATCATCATCAAGTATGAGTTGCGCCGCGCCGTATAGGAATAAAGCATTTTATTGTACCAGTACTATAAGTATCCAATATCGTTTATTACCAGTTTGCGTAAATAGTTTACATACCTCCAGGAACATTGTGTTTGAGCTGGAAATTGTTTTGGATATCCTGGACTTTTCACCAATGACCATCCGTACAATGCATGTAAATTATTGTAATTACAGCCTAAAATAAAATGGGGCAAAGTGAATTCAGTGGCCTGTGTTATTTTCAAAAAAGATCGTCAGGCCATACTTTGAGAATAGTTTTGCAAATAAAAAATCGTAAGACAATAGAAAAGACGTTTTTTTTTATATATATACTGGAGAAAGTTTCATATTTTGGCTTATAACATTGGACTTATCAAACTTTTTTACGAAAACAAATCACTTCATACAAGGTCTACATAAGCCATTATGTAACTGAATCATGGTCATCCGATTACTCGAATTTTTCGACCTTTTCAGGTAGACTTGGAAATACATACAGTGTCTGTTTTCGATATTCAAAACGCGTAGAGGCCTAGCCATACAAAACAAGCGCCATCTATTAGTGAGCCGTACTTAACAAAACGTTTTTAGTATAAATTATTTTTATAATCGTATAAATTATAAAATCCTTTTTATTATGATATTCTCAACAAGTACTTACTTCTTCCTGCCACGAAGTCCACTCGACTTGCTATTGCAATAAGGAAGATAAATCCAAAAGAGCAGCTATCCATAACTATTAGCTGGAAAAGGAATAACAACGACGGATGAAACACCACAATAATCATAATGCGGCTGGTGAGGTTGAAACGAATATGTATGGACTGGCTGACTTAGCAGTTATGTTGACATGACCGGTTAAAGATCTCAGGTAGGGAGATTTGTTCGACGTCGGAAAGTCCCACAGAAACACGAACAAAAGCAGGATTAGTTCTAGAAGTCATCACGTTTTGATGGTGTAACAACCAAGAATTTAAGCAATAATAATATTATCAAATTTTATACAAATCCAAATTTTCATAATTTTGTTTTTGTCAAGAACATTTTTTTTATTGAAATTCGCTCAGAGCAAGGACACAGAAGAAGGATCAAACTTGAAAATTCTCCTGGGGCCACTAAAGTGCAAAGAGCTACATAAAATGCAGGAACAGGAACTAAGGAACCCCCATCCCTGATAGATGTCTATTAACGCGAGTTTTAAACCCTTGTAGATCAACACGATCAGGAAAGCAGCAAGAAGGCAAGGAATTCCAAAGTTTAGATATTCTTGGAAAAAAGCTTCTTGCATAAAACTATCTGTGACATTGTGGAACCTCCACAGTGAATAGGTGCGATTTGGTAGCCAATCGCGTTGACCGATTAAAAATTTTGTTCGGATGAACGAGAGCAGAAAGCTCCCTTGAACAAAGACCATTATAATATCTATAAAATGAACATAGTGAGGTAACGTTGCGGCGGTGTGTCAAACTTTGCAGACCGTAAGAAAGTTTAGGACTTAAGACTAATATATACGCTTGTGTCAAACTCTGTTTTCATTTTTGTTTTATTCTACCCTCCCGCTGTATTGCTTAAAACGAATATTCTGTGTTTCAAATCGATTCGAATTGCCCGGCCTGAAACGCAATTAATGAAGACGAGTAGTTCAGTTCCGGTTTTGTCACCTAAAACGTAATCTCTCATACTTCTTTCATGAAAGGAATCCAATATCTTATCAGCTAAATGAAATATTTGTATCTAGGAAACTTAAACACCGGCGGATGGGACACATGTAATCCATCTCTAACTAAACATGATTTGATCTGCACATTAACAAATTGCGGTGGGAATAACAAAGCTTAAGCCAGGAGCCTAAAACTCAAAGGCTTCCAGAAACACGGAAATGGCAAATTTACAACCACCAATCGAAGAAGCTGTCTGGCGCGTTCCAAGTCTGAAGTACAATCATTAGTTAGACCAACATATAAATAAATAGATATAACTGGGAATTGCTTACCACCTCTTTTTCACCAGAAAATTCATATCCAAACAACAAACTTGCAGTCCCTACAAATAAGTCAACAACTGAATACCAATTAGTTATTCAATTAATTTAATCGCTGAGCTATAATTTACGACAGTAGCGGACAAATCCTAATACATTCCTTGTCGTGTACGCCTGATAATCACGCAGCAGTGTGTGATATATCCTCAGGCAAGCAACTGATAAATTGTTTGGGTTGCCACATATTACAAAACGTAACTGTATTTTCTGCGTGACTGTAACTGTGTTGTTTACGTTCAATAACAGAACTGAATAAAACAAATCAAAAAATTGAGAGTGGGTAACTGACGCATTCTGCTAAGAGGCGCGGTCCATTTGCAGCTCACGTTTGCAAATAAACCAATAACAACGATTCAGCTACCCGATCACAAATGTTATTTTGTCAAACGTGACCCACATATGGACCACGTGTCATCAAGGTGATCCATCAGTGCATAATACTTTGCAAAAGATGTTTTGACAACATTTTTCCGACGAGGTACTAACGTATCGAATAGCTTTTATCGGTGTCCATAGTCCTGAATCACTACCTAGCCTCGGAATACTGGCGTCCAAATCGCATACCAATACAGATTTTGAATTTGCTTTCGACTTGGGGATCAGATTTGCATGACATTTGTCACTTCATCATTTAACGTTTATTCAATCAGCATACATTATCCATGCACGATTTCATTGGATAGTAGCATTTTCACCGTCGATTCAACACAAGATAGAGGATAATTGCGTAAATCTTTAAATTGTACGCGTATTCGCTGCGATTCTACATTTTCTAGCGTTTTACGATCAAATCATGTTAATATGTCTTACAATCAAAAATGTGCAGTTTTCCGAAATAAAATTTGTTGGGTGCCTTCAGCGCGTATTTTTGTAAGTATAAGGCCACAATACACGTGAAGTTGTCTTGCCGATGCGTTGCATTACGTTTCGGATAATAAAATAAAAACTGCAATACACACCTGCATTGCTTTGTGTTAACCTTGTTCACATGCCTAGAAAGCACAAACGCACGCAACGAAACGAGCACTCTTCGTTAGCTTTCATGTATGTATGTATGTTTATTCGCCTCGTAATAATCAATATAAAATTTGAAGATACAGAAGAATAAAAGGATAATTGCACAAGGCCCTGTCGACCTAAAACACTGGTGTGCGGCAAAAACCCTTAAATTGAAAAAAAAATATATAAAAAACAATAATATTAATATGAAGAAAAAGACGCAAATTTACAAGAACGCAACATAGAAATTATACGCTTATCCATATACACAGATAATACAATATATATATATATATATATATATATATATATAAGTTATACCTATATATATATATATATATATATATATATATATATATACAAACTATTTGCATCAAGTTAGGCTACCTACATATAAGGAGTTGAAAAAATAAATACAGCGAGGTAGGCGTGGAGGCAGGCTCTATCAGAATTGTTATTGAGTTTGAGTGACCCAAATGCCGATTTACCTAGTTAATATTCCAAGGGGAAAAAAATTTTAATTTAATTTTTATTCCACATCGGTCGTACAAATTCTTTTATTTTAAGGTGAGGGCGGATTTGTGTGAAATAGAATGCTAAATTTGAAATGGAAGTCTTCATAGTCTCCAGACATGAGCCAAAGATGGACCACATCTCGACAGAGCAATCCATCCGTGGCGCGTTGGACAAGAGATGTGAATATGGGTGGATTTGGGCCGAAATTCTTAGGGATTGGTTATAAAAAACATGAAACCTAAAACGATACATAAAGAATGAAAATGAAATAGAATATACAAACTCCTGGCTGTAAAGACCAAGCATTAATGGGGTTTCCTGTTTTTAGTAAGTTTTGATCTTTTTTTTTCATGTTAATGAATGTTATATCAGAGCTTCGAAAGAGTCAAAACGAAAGTTAAATTATTTTATAGCAAACCGTTCTGTTTTATTGGAAAACGTAACTAAAGGCATGCAGAGTATTGCGCTAGCCTAAAACACAAGGTTAAAATAAAACAAACCAAGAAAAAAACGCAACCTACGCAAACGTGCAGTGCGGCCTTAAAACTGTCAATATGCTATACATTTTTCATCGCCAGGCTTTTCCTATGTCACTGATCTTCCGCCGCCACTCTTCATAGAACTTTGATACGAATATTTGATTTGGTTTCGGACATTAGAATCGCTTTCACATACAATTGCATTATAGAATCTACCAAAAGCGCCAATTTCTAACAATTCTTTAATGATTGAGCTAACCTTTATCCAATGAAATGCGACGAGGATTCTTTAGTTCTAGTCCCTGTTTTCACGTTGCCCGTTGCACGCTAATGGTTCCAGGAAACATGTGCGATGTCTATTGCAACCTAGCATCTCTGAGCGAGATAAAAATAATTTCGATAAAAGGAAGTCAAAATACGGTTCCGCGGTAATGGGGGTGAGTAAGAATAATTACATGCGTGAGGTACGCTGGACGCCTCACCGGTGCAAGGTGATTCACGTAAACACTGATAACATCTTCCTCCACCAACCAGGTCCATACACAGGAAGAATGAGAAATATGATAAGCCAAAAATCTTTACCCCGATTCGTTATAATGATGGCAACCTAGTTATTTCTTCAACTAGTTAAGATAAAATAAATTTACTACAAAGCTAGGTAAACTATTACTAAGTAACCTAGTTTTACTTTCAAAACCAGGTGAACTAGGTAACTGTCGTCTAGCCGTATTTAACAGATTTGAAGGTTAAAATGTTCAAATAGTTGGGTTTTGAAAGCTTTTTTGGTAATGAAATTATTTTCAACCTAGTTTTCTATACTAGTTTTTCCAACAAGGTAGCTGGTTGTGAAATAGGCAAATTTACCTATTTTATCTAGTAAATTTACTAGGTAAAATTCCAAAGAGAAATCCAAAAGTTCAACTAGGTAAGTTATATATTCTTGAAACTAGCATCCTATCCTATCCTATCCCAATGGTAAGGGATCAACACTCTCACAATAATAACACTTTTTTGTGCGTCTTCGACGTTTTTTCTTGAAAAATGATAACTTCAATTTTACAGTTTAATGTAAAAAATAAATGAAAAAGAGAATGCGCGGCGCATTCGACGTTGTTCCTATGCACAGATAGACGGTCCCGATGCTGGCTAAACAAACAGATCAATGAATGAACGACAAAACCAACTGAATTCGCACATCTTTAATACTTTTACCTATCGTACCTTTGCAATAGTGAAAATCATGTCAAATTGTAACATAAATAGAAAAAGAGTAAATATATATTGTAAAAATATGATATTTGCACACAGAACTTTTCTCATTAAACAGAGAACAAATATAACAGTGACTATTAATCGATTGCAGGAGTAACAAACGAACAGCAAAGACAATATGTGCCAAATCCTCCAAACGTGTGCGAAAAATAATCTGTTGTATGAATGACATTATTCATATATAACACTTTTATGCAGTTGAGGATTTTACCTTGGATGAGGACAGATATCCCCCTAATCAGAGACCTCACCACATTATAGCAGGTGGGTTCGTAATACGTATTATTTTACCATTCAAGGTGCAGTTGCAAGTTTTGCAAAAAACTCTTTTCGAAGCCAGTGAATTCTTCCAGGCGAGTGCAGTTTTTACTTCATACTTTTGACATATAAAAAATTTTACTGAGTATCTTTGAAAATCACAATCAGCCAAATAGAGAAAGGAAGGCAATGGCATATTGGAATATCCCTACATCTTATGTCTAAGCACAATTTAATTCCTAGGATTCAAGGAATTTCAATGTATGCAAACGGTTGAAGCGCCCAGGACTGGATTGCTGGATAAATGATTGATTTTGAAATTGTTCAGATAAATCGGAAGCAAACTTTTTGGCAGCTTCAATATCATGTTTGAGTAAATTATAATACATAATGGCATGTCTATTCAATGACAGATTTTCTTCTAGTAAGAATAAATGTATCAATTTACCCAAAACCTTTTGAAAATGTCCGGGTGATTTGAAATAAAATATGAATGCAGCTTGAAGTAGAACAAGTTTAAATGAATTGTCTGTAATATCTGACCATGTGAGAATTTCTTGTTTCAAAATGGCTAACATTGTTTTTGTTATATGGCTGTTACATAATGCACATACGAGTAAGAAAAAATCAATTTTTGCGGTATACCACGTTAATTTAGTATAGACGCTTACAGTTTCATTTAATAGTGTGTTCACGTCTGTTGACAACTGATTTTTTGTATGGATTATTATCTTCCATAACAATCTGATGCTTGCGTTAACAATAGAAATATTGTCAATCTTCAAGAGACTTCGAACAAAGTTTTCACATTTTATTGGGAGTAGAATATATAAATCAAACAAGGAATCTACTGCCAGCGATGTTAACTCACTTTCATTTGATGTCATGATAGCGTTACATATGTGTCGAAAAATAATTACTGCATTTTCTTTAGCCATGGCCTTGGAAAGAATTTTTATTTTCTGCATCTTTAAAAATGCATCATCAGTAGAAAGAAGCAAAAAATCCTTCCAATAGGGAAACAATTTAGGCCTTGAAGACTCATCTAACAGAGAATCAAGCATTGAAAAATGGAGACTTTGTGAAGGTTGTGTTAAGAGTGGTATTTGAGAAAATAAAAAGTCTATTATTCTCGCCTTGACATCTAAATGAATTTTAGAAAAACGTTTTGCTGTACGGAGCATGGCTGTAGCACATAACAGTGTAAACAAAACTTCAAATTTAATATTCAAATAAGGATCCAAGATGTTCAAAACTTGAAATATTTCTTCATGTGTCATCTTGTCAGGGTTAGAACATTGCGTGAACAAATCCACAATCTCCATTTTAGTCCAATCCTCTACCATGTCCATTCGCTCCAATAAAGAAATGAGAAGTTCTGTTTTTACTTCATGCTTTTTTCTTGACTGCAGGCATCTTATGCATTCAACTATCACAGATGGATCTTCATCCTGATATATCATTTGCGAGAGTTTATCAAAAAGTCTTGCTGAATCAAACTCCACGTTTTCAATTGCAAGGAGTCCACACAATTTCCCAATGCCTGCCACTGTATATCGTCTTACATATGGATTGTTATCTTTCAGGCAATTTGTGATGGATTTTATTCTCATATCATTTAATGAAGATGATAGTGAATGTGAATCAGTCAAAATGAGGATTGCAGCTTTTCGAACGAACGGATTTGGATCCATCAGGTCATTCGATACTGAATTCATGATATGCAACCAAATTTCTGAATCTTTTTCATTAACAAATGAAAGATACAAATAAACAAGCTTTTTCACTCTCACATCTTTGACTTGAGTTAATTGCACCACAGAGTTTAATATACTTTTTGACTCCAATGTTTCACCTTCACACAATCGCAAAAGATCTTTTAATATTTCCAAAAGATTTTGAGAATTCTTATTGAAACCGATGGACAATTCTTTTGCAAGCCTAGAACCAATATCGTGAGATGAATCGTAACTCATTTTGAATATGTTTAAGTCATCTCATTATATTTTTCTAAAAAAAAAAAATTGTATATTATAAAGTTTCCATAAACAAAAAAGCAAATAAATATACAATAATAGACAAATAATGTGATCGAAAAATATCACATTCTTTTGCCAATATTGCGCCAAAATATAGCATATTTGTGTAACTAGAGACGTTCTTATCTGAATAATAGTCAGGTATACCAGAATTCTGATTAAAAGTAATTTCATCTTTCAAGTATGCTTAAATTAATTTATTCTGCTATAAGATCATGATATTGTGACCCAAAGTTAACAACATAAAATTTGACAAATACCATGACATGTATAAAGTTTGACATGACTCTGCTGCAAAATAATCAAATATCAACAATTTCATTTTTATGGACATCATTTGTAAACATTGTTGCAATAACAGCAAAGATAATGATTGAATTCTGTAAAGAGGGGAAAGGTATCACCAAACACAGATTTGTTAAGAAATTGATAATTAAATTGCAAACAACATTATCAATGTGTAACAAGATGTTCGAATAACTAGCGTGAATGAAATTGAATATTGCATTACCTTACAGATACAATTTAATCAAAGCAAGGGCAGAAGCAACCCAAAAGGAACTCAAATGATGATCGCTTATATGGCAGGGAGCTACATAAAGTGGAAGTCCAGCAACTGCATTCAAAGTAATAAAACATTGCAAAAAAATTATTCAACATTGAAATTGAGACCCAAACTGTATGTAGTTTGTCTTTCAAATACAAAAACACAATAATTCACAGCATACCAACTAATCAATATAAATGATGATGATGGAGCCCGATCGATGTCACTTTTTTGCAACCGATTACTGATATTTTAGCGGAAGTGAAACTTGTTGAAAAATCTCCCAAAGAAAAGCAATGAATCGAAAAACATAATGTCTATTGCATAAGAAAGGCAAATAAATAAGAAAAAAAGCATCACGCCAGACTGGCTACTATTGAAGAAATTGCTGTTACCTTTTCATTCCCTTCCCAAAACATGTTTCTAAGTATTGACGCGTTATTAGGCAATTTTTTGCAGAGGGAATAAAATTTCATCTCGCGCCCATAACATCCCATTAGGAATTTCACAAGATAAGGGCGAAAAAAATTGTGCAATTTTGCGATTGAACAACAAACTCGCCATTTCCAAAAATGTATTTCGGTTGGCCAAAAAATAAAAAAAATTATCATAGTCAGAGTCTCTACAAAATTACAAAACTTTTAACAGTTTCATAATTTTTTTTTCATTGCATAAATAATAGTCGAATTCAAATGAACATAGTCAAAAATAAAACTCTTGCCAGTTTTGATTTCAATCCTCTGTCAATAGCAAACATTAGGGAATGAAACTGAATGTGAGCAGAGTGACATATATCGGGAGAGTAACCTACCTAATATTATTGGCTACATTTTATATCAGTTTCTTTCTTTATCCCTTTCTCTTTTCTTCTTCTTCTCTTTTTTCTTTTTCTTCTTGTCACCATCTTCATGCTTTTTCTTTTTATGTTTCTTGGGTTCGAATTCTTCACCCTCATGCATATGAGTATTTTGCATTGGATCAGACCTACGCTTCTTGTGATGTTTGCTCTTTCTTCTTGTAGAATCAATTGACTGATATAAAGAACGATAATGGTCAGGTAGTGGTCCAGGGTGCAAACGAAAACTAGAGAGCAAAGGCTGCGATAATGGTTGAATTTCTTTGTTTCCAACAGGTGGTCGATCAATTAATGCTTTCAAACTGCTGTTGTCTTGTATCGCAAGTGTATCAATAAAACCAGGCAAGTCTGGGAGAAAAGAACTCAAGTTCTCCTTCACTTTTTTGCCACCACAAAATTTATTGTAAGTTGTCTCTAGGTTGTAATGGGCGAGAAGATTTGTACTTCCGGAAACAACTGATGGTTCAATTTGTTCTTTCAGTAAATATATTCCAGTTGAAGAGCACATAGGTGCATCAGGTTTATCAATGTTCATTTGAGGTGCATCCATTGGCGTTGGCTGTTGAAAGAAGTCATGAGGGAAATTCACACGGTCATTGTGAGGATGATTTCCCAAGCCAGCATTAGAATGCTGGTGATCACCACCCGGTAAACCTAAATTCATTATGCAATAATCTATTTAATTTTGTAAGAAAAATTTGATTGATACAAATTATTTTGGAAGAGCTTAAGAGTCATGCAGAGCTAAAATGAGAATGTCAAATAATGTAGTGAAAGTTTGAAAATACAGGGTGAGGTCATGCAGAGCTAAAATGAGAATGTCAAATAATGTAGTGAAAGTTTGAAAATACAGGGTGAGGCTTCAGAGCTGTTTTGTTGATACATTCTTCTTCAAAATGAACTATGTTTCTGTCAAAATTATAAAGATGTGATTGGTAACATGCTCTACTGGTAACTACTTATCCTTCTTCTACTGTTTAGTGTTTATCCATTTGTGTTCTGTGTTAGTGGATATGTATGCATTGAATGAAAGGATTCAATAGTAAGATTAACAGAGAGAGATAGATTTAATATTCTTCTTCGTCCAGGAAATAACACAGTCATAATAAATTGATTTAATACTATGAAAACATTTTCGATTTTAACTGGGAGGGAACGATACAAACATAACTGCATAAGGTGATTGAGTCAACTTCCACCCATTGTCATAATTTACTTTTGAAAAAGAGATAACCAGAGATAAATTGGCACAATATATAAATCTAATAAAATAGTTTATGATTGAATATGAATTACTTAACTATAACGTTATCGCTCGTTTAATAATAATAATAAAATGGAATAATTTGTTGATGAATTTGACTGAGAACATTGTTGCAAAGGAGAAGTCGTAAAGACACCGCATATGCCTTCAAATGATAGTTTTGATAGTTTCAAGGTGCTTTGATCCATCCAACGAAACAAACATTTACAGTATCGAACTCCCCCCCCCAAAAAAAGCATAAATGACAACCAATAAAAGGTGGAAAACAACCATCTGGGTATAAAAATTTCAAGTTCAAGCTTAAATAAAGTTTATAACATACCGTGTTAATGCACTCACCCACCCACACAGCATATATTACATGTACTTAAACATACACACAAATAAAGGCAGGATAAAAAAGCACTCTAATAGCACAGATCAATGATAACAAAAATACTAAATTATCGATGTACCGTATGTGTTCCTCTTGACATCAAAATCCACCGAAACTAACATAACAAAAAATAAAAATACCGACTTCTGGTTTGAAAAAAAATTCATCCATCGTATTCGTTTTCAATTATTTAGATTGTTATAAAAGCGTTTGGAACGGTTACAAATTCTTAGAAATCAAATGCTGAGTCCCTAGATTTGAATAATCCTGAGAATTTGATAATTAAAATACAGCACAAAGCCGTGGTTGGTTCTATGAAAATAGCATCGCAGCAATTTTCAGTTGCTGATATTCTGGTTTAAACATATTCTTGACTTCTACATTTTTATTTTAAGATTTATTGTTGAATCGATATGTATTTTACTATGATCCATATGAACTAGGCCTTCATCTAACTTTCATATTCTATTTTTTATATGTTTTTTCCTGCGTTTTATTTCTTACAAAATATGTAAGTTTGCAGAAACAGTAATTGTTGAATTTCAATGTCATCGACACAGGGGTGCAAATAAGGATTCAGGGTGATTTTCGAACACAGGAGTATCTCAGAAACAAATGCCAATAATAAAAAAAATTCCATTTCACTACTTTTATACACCTTCATCATAAGTTTAGTGCTTTGCAAGTCCTCAAGAATCTTTTACACAATTGTAAAATAAATTTATGAACATGCAGATACTCTGATTTATGGAAAATTTACTGTTTACGAGAGTATTTGAAGACTCTCACAAAGGTCTTTGCGCGAGTATGTACAGAAGGGGTCTCGGGGTCTCACGAAGTTTAGTACAGGTACCGGTACCATATAAGTTATCCGATAATCATAAAAATGAATGGTTGTGTGATTCAAGACAGGTGGCAAACTGCAAGCGAACCGTGCGTGCATGGCATGGCAGCAAGTAGGCCCACACTCTGCACTGCTCAAGTACAGAGTAGGTACCTAATTATTAAGTATTAGCCTGTATCGAGGTATAATATGCGATTGCAGATCCTGGATAAGTACGTACGATAACCTGGGACTGTACTGCACCAATAACAATGTACGACCCAGAACTAAAATCGATATCGGTATAGTGGCACCATGCTGTACCTATACTGTACAGGCATACTAATCTGTTAATCTACTTACAACTGACAGAAAATTTCTGATCGGGTAACTTAACTGTAAACCCTCTATGAAGATTTGTCACGTGATCCGTCACGGTACTGGGTATGTGGATGATTGACATCGAGCGCTTTGGGATCGGCAGATCTGTCACTCAGGCTCTGGGCTTAGGGGTACAGACTCAGGATAAGAGGGATTCAGTTTAAAACATGGATAGAAAGAAATATGTTCAATATCTTTTAGTTGTAATATATAGAATATATATTGCAGTAATTAATTTTGTAAATTTTTCTTTTTATTGAATGCTTAATAATTGATTGTATGTAAATAACATGATCATCGACAAATTGGAATCAAATGATGGAAAAACGGGATTAAAAACTGAATAATGGAAAAACAAACCTGGAATACTGAACAAAAATCGTAACTATTTTTTATTATTATCTTATAATTTGTATTTATCATGCCTAAATTATGGGTGTTCAAAAAAACATGGTACCGTACATTATGGATTTATCAGATTCAATACTGATTTTCTTTTGCCTATATTTTAAATTATTATTGCCGTACCGGTACTGTTTTTTCCACACTGTGGAACCCATAAAAATACGTTAATATTGCGGGAAATGAAAACCGCGAATACGGTTCAAACATGGGCAACGATGTCGATAACTATGCAGTATGGGTGGATATTGCTGTGTTCTAGGTGACGCTAAGGACTATATTTAACAGTTTAATATTTTCATCCCACAATTTGGATGATATTGTTATGAACAACCATGGCGTACCGGTAGTGGCCTATTCAGTATTTGGAATGTTTACATTTGAAAGAAAATAGTTGTGCATGATTTTAGAAACATCAAATCCTAAAACAACATATCTCATCTCTGTCACCACGTCAACTCCCATAGTGGGGGATCACCTTAAGTCAACTTCAATTTCAGCATGTTATTTGAACAGCCAACGTGACTACACTGTACAGTGTACAGGGCCGTTTTAGTACATTTTCAACTTCTTTTGGGATAGTTTCTGTACCTTTCGGTCCTCAGGGCGTTATAGTAACCCTGTCAAAATGGCTTATGGGTTAGGCTACATTCAGTACATTGTATACAGTATATGCCAAAATTTGCTGAAGGCACGTGCTGCCCGCTTCACTTATAATGGTGTAATGGTACCACTGTAATCTTCATATTTCTAAAGTTTACAAATTGATAGTCAACCACCAAGTTGGATAATACAATACAGAATAAACTAAAGTTTGGATATTTTTTGAAATCCGTAGTTTACAGTTTAGATTGATATACTTTAAATAGTTACCTACTAAAAATGGTTAAAATTATAAACAAATTTTCTATGTTGAAACTGAGAAATGTTCCAACTCAAGCACCAGTCATGGTATATTTTCCTGTTTGGCGTGCTATGCAATATAAATATTATTCGAACAATACCTCTAACAGAAAGAAACTAATAATTCTTGGCACTGGATGGGGAAGTTACAGTGTCCTTAAAAACATTGACAAAAACCTTTACGACGTTGTTGTGGTCAGTCCTAGAAATCATTTCCTATTCACTCCTTTGCTTTGTTCGACAACTGTTGGTACTTTGGAATTTCGAAGCATCATTGAACCAGTACGGAACAGTCATTTCCGAAATAGCAAAGATTATCATTTTTCAAGCGCTGTCACTGTTGATGCAGATAGAAATGTTTTACTTTGTAAAAGTGAAGTAGATGAATCGATCAAATATGAACTACATTATGATAAGTTAGTTATTGGTGTTGGTGCTGTCAGTAACACATTTGGTGTTCCTGGTGTAATGGAACATGGTTATTTTCTTAAGGAAATAAAAGATGCTCGCAAAATTCGGAACCGAATCATAAACAATTTCGAATTAGCAGTTCAACCTAAATCAACTCATGAAGATCAAGAAAGACTTCTTCATATTGTGATAGTCGGTGGTGGACCAACAGGTGTTGAATTTGGTGCTGAGGTTTATGATTTTCTTAAGCAAGATGTGTCATTTCTTTACGGTGATATGCAAAAAATTGTACGTGTAACACTGATTGAAGCAAACCACATTCTTGCATCATTCGATAAGCGATTGCGAGATTATGCAGAAAAAAAAATTTCAAAGCGTGAACAATTTGAACTGCTTCAGGCAACTGTGGCTGAAGTGAAAAAAGATCGTGTGATACTGACAGATGGAAAAGAAATACCATGTGGTTTAGTGGTGTGGTCAACTGGACTCTCTCCCAGAAATTTCACCAAGAGATTGCCTTTTCCAAAAAATAAACAGCATCAGCTTGTTACCGATGAATACCTCAGTGTTGAAGATACGCCGGTTGACACAGTATATGCACTAGGTGACTGTGCAGAAATAGCAGGTAATGCACTGCCAAGTACAGCACAAGTGGCTGAAAGGCAAGGTCGGTGGTTGGCAAGATACCTTAGTGGTAAAGAAACTGAACCTTTTAAATTCCAAAACATGGGCATGCTCGCATATGTTGGAGGATATTCAGCACTAACTGACATGAAACTTCCACATAGTTCTGCTGATATAAAACTCAAAGGGTTTCATTCGTGGATTTTATGGCGTTCTGCTTATCTGACCAGACTTGGAAGCTGGAAATTAAGAATGCAGGTCCCTGTAGACTGGATGAAGACCTTTTTCTTTGGTCGCGACTCCTCCCAATTTTGATTTTTATGTATTTTGCATAAACTTCAAAATTAATCGTTATTTTATGGAGTGCACCAGACCGGCGTGACATCAGCTACTTTGACTACTTCTGAAAAAACGCTAATCTCCTTCGCTAATCGCTATTCTGGGCGTCTTAAATTCAGGAAAGTTTTAAAATTATCAACATTTTGTGTAATAGCAGTATAGAAGCATTCTGAGTTATGCCAGAAATAAAATGATAGTTTTACACACCTAACGAAATGAAAACTATTATCGTTGTATGCGCTTTCTGAACAGAAATTTTATGTTGTTAATCATGCTTCAGGAGCACGATGCTTCAGTGGATCTTGCTTGGCAAAACAAATATGGTCTAAAAAATTTCAAACACCTACACACATTTCAGTAGCGTTACTCTGGATAGCTGGCGGTCATTTTTCTGTACTGAGAATACCCTAAATTTTACACATATTTGTATAAGTGCCAATCGTACTTAGCTACATGTAGAGCGTGTTTGCTATATCTGGGTTATTTTTATCTTTTTTTGCACATTCAAATTTTTTGTAATCAAATCTCAGGTGATATTAATTATTAATATTCATTTACCGCTATATATACAGTTTTATTTTAAAGACTCCATATTATAGCCTAATCAATTTCCTCATAATCATACATATATAGCATTTAACAGCTTAGTTAAAGAATCTATTACTATAATGGCATTCCATGATTCAACCAGGTAATATGCTCAAAACTTATGTGTTTACCAAGATGTTAGTTAGCAAGCTACTACAGACCTAATGTTGGCATTCAAAAAAGTCATTAAAGCATATGTCCTCGCACAAGTAGGGTTTCCGGGGGCCAATTGCTTTCACCTAGCCATTCTAAAAATTTGTCGGATATTAATAAGCTGTAGTGTGATGATATTTTTAAATAATTCGATCTAAACTTGGTAACTTTGGTGATAATACTGCTGCATATTTGACAGTGTGAAATTCAGCATGTATCATGATTTGTGGCAGAGTGTTGAAGAGTGAAAGCAGTGTACATGAATTTGTGACCAGAACTATCTATGAATGGGATATACATATTATAATTGTTCTTGAAACATAGTACCCGATATTGAACCAATTGTTTTCACGTGTGCTCATGCAGATTTTCTTCTGGAATTGCTGTTCTTCATTCAACTGATGGATCCAAGCTACCAAAATTAGTTAGCAGAATAGGTCAGAGCATAGGCTCTGATAAACAGGCATTCACAGATGAAGAGAAAGAAAAGTTATGCGAAGTTCTGGAAACAGATTCAAATAGTGTTTGTGCTATGCTTGAATCAATAAAACATATTTTTGAACAGGTGAGCTGAATTAAGGAATATACGCATTTGTTGGTGTTCAGAGCGCTAAACATCGGCCCATATTATAATCAATTTGGCTTTGATTGGTTGCACACTTTTAATTTGTATCATTTATCCCATGAATACATAGTTGTCTTTACAGTCATTAGAACATTTAAAACTATGAGAGAAATACTAACTGCGAAGCTCAAATGGCTGGGCACCAGGGAACAGCAACCAACCCCTCCTTAATTTCGTTGGAAGGTTTTTAAGAAGCTCCTGGTGGTTTAGAAAATCTTTGTACCGTGGTTAAAACAGTGGGCACGCGATTGCCTAGCGGTTATAATCACAGGTTGAAAATCTTGGGTTTGTGTCCTTAACACGGGGTGTAATAACAAGCTGAACAGGGCGGTTATAATCACAGGTTGAAAATCTTGGGTTTGGTGTCTGGCTACCACTTAACACGGGGTGTAATAACAAGCTGAACAGGGAAGATTTAAATTTTTCAGACAACACTAACCCTCCCTGGCTGCCGGTACAGAGCCTTTTAGGGTGATCCACTCCAAAGTGAGCACAAAAAAAAACACACTTGCTTTGTGTTTCAGGCAGCCTATCATAGTTGGAAACCAGCAGTTTTATCTCAGCAAGTGGCATCTATTGGTGTGCGAGAAGAACATGCAGATATGTTTTCACAAGCATGGCAAAAATACGGAAGGGATATTGTTACAAGATTAAAGAAAAAGACATTGACTGCCAACCAGGTAGGTTGCTAGTTGCCACACATACGATATACCATGGTTTTTGGCTGACAAACGTACTCTGACATCTAGAAAATTTTCATCTATTCCTAGCTGGATAAAGTTGACTGGCATCTCAACCTGCAGGTTGCACAAGGATCGAAATCTAAAATCACTGAACCAAATGTAGTTTTCCAATTTGATGTGAAAGATTCAACAGAAAAAGGCAGCCATGATTTTTTGTTGGAATTTAATCACGAAGAACTTTTAGCATTTTACAGTAAGGTAAGAAAACATGCACCGAGAGAAAATTTGAGAGTACGCAAATTTTTATCAGTTAAAAAATAATTATTTTCATTTTCAGTTGGAGACAATTCAAGATCAGATGGATGCATTGAGTTGATCCAGATTAGAAGGGACGTCTTCTCACTTGGTGCAATAAATTACTACAATTGAAATTATTTTTTTGCTCCCCCAATCAGAAAGTATTTTTGGAGAAATGGGTCGATCACCCATTCTGTCAAATAATGTTTTCTCATTGGGTTGGTTAACTATATAATAAATTCATCATTTTGTATATCCTACAAAGTTCGTCTCATGAGTCAACCAACTTTGTCATTTCAGGGACAGCTTTGAACAGGTCTTCAACTAGTCCATAATCAGAAACTTGAAATATAGGAGCCTCAGGATCTTTATTAATTGCCACAATCGTTTTGCTATCTTTCATTCCAGCAAGGTGTTGAATAGCTCCAGATATTCCAACGGCGATGTATAGTTCCTAAAGAGTAAAATTTATTTATTTAACAAGTCTTGGTAAATATGAGGATGCTTGAGAGCTGAGGAGTAAGCGCAATAATGTTTCTAAATAATTGAATTTGTATCAGTTGTCGCGCATGGAACATCACGACTTGTCAACTGATCAAGCTGTCCAGTGCCCATTCTCTGCGCCAGTTTTCTGGCTGAACATATCGGTTTTGTGCAAATTCCTTTCACAGATAAAGTACCAGTACATAAAATTAATGAACATCACAGAGATACTTTTTATTGAAAACGTAAGAATGAGAAATAACTCACCGGTGCTACAATTTTGCCAGTTTGCCCAACTTGCATATCATTTGGTACAAAACCAGCATCGACTGCGGCTCTTGAAGCACCGACAGCAGCATTCAATTTATCAGCAAGAGTGTACAATAACTCAAAGTTCTCTCCATTTTTCATGCCTCTTCCTGCAAAAGGGTAAAGTAATATTTCAAGAAGTGGTAGGTAGATAGTTTTACCACTACCCATGGCAGATAACACTCACTGTGCTTTATTATACTAGTTCATCTGGGGATGTGTCCACTTAAAGAGCACAGTTGCTGGTACGTTTGCACTAGCTTTAAAAGAAAAAAACTTAAGTTATATTTTTAATATTTATACACAATCTAATTCAACAGCCGCACTAGCACACTAATAAGAGAATAAGATTCTTTTTTTTAATCAAATCTCCACCAAAATAATTCGGAATCTTTTCTAAATTGATTGTATTAAAAAAAATTTCTCATTTACAAAAGCAAAAACACATTCGTTCTTTATATTCGAGCAACAGCAAACCAGAAGAAAATAGCTTTGTATTGATTTTATGACTGAGCACAATAAAATTCAAAATTCTGAAACTTACATTCCTGGACATGGAACAACAACACACAATGTATGAACTAAGTTTTGCAAATCCTTTAAATATATTTAGTTGCCTATTAAATAACAACCGTAAATCAAAATCATCTTACCTCCTGATATCACAGTTTTAGCTGCAGTTAGTTCCGGTCTGTCACTTTTGCTAAGTTCTTGACCAACAAACTTTGACTTGTCATTTGACACATCAGATGGGAAGGCTAAATAGAAGCACTTGCAAATTTTTTTCGCAGACTATAATACAATATTTAAAATACTATATATTAAACCTTATTGCTTATTCTACAACAAATTGTATGTGTGAGAGTATAAGAATGCAACAATGAGCTTACATTTAAATTTAAAATCCAAGGCACTAACTATCTATGAATCATATTTGATTTCTAACTTGGCACACACAAAATAATTTCAATATGGTTGGTTTAATATGCTCATTGTTCAAGATGGTTGGTGCAATCTCCTGAAGCAAATCCCATTAAAGAGAGGTTTAAAAAAGATGCGAACTATAGTTTGAAATATTCATTAAATATATATAATGCATTGCTCGAATGGTAGTAGCAAATTTGATACGATACCTTCTTGTGTGGCACTTCCTCCTTCTTCAGCAGCTTCAAAGCAAGTTCCTCTAACTGTTAAAACCTTTACTGATTCCGATACCTTTACAGTTTGGATCGCATTACCTGTCAAAAAATTCAAAGGATTTGTATCAAAAGCCTGCACCCAGCCAGAAAATTTTCATCTACATATCCTTTAGAGTTAGGTATGGGTTACTGATGGATTGATCCATCGAGACACTGTCCATTTGAAGCTCATGATCGGGTATACAGGTTGGCGAAGGAAGTTGGTGATGGCTTGGGATATTAAAAAAATAGTTTGAACAGTATTGAAAAATTTAATTAATTTATGGAGTGGTAGATGGTGTCACCATTGCCCAGGGCAGATACCTCTCACTGCACTTTAACGATGGTGATTTAGTCCCGTTTGGGATGTTTTCCATTTTTAATTGCAATTGCTGGTACTACATCTTTTAGTAGATCTTTGCTATTGAGTGGCCGTTAGTTGGTTCGTTTTAGGCACTGCTTCCGGCCTTGCCCGGAGTGCATTTCCAGAAAAAAAATCAATAATCAAAATTACCACTTCCGCCTAACTGGGAAACAAAATTCTGATTTAGGTGAAATTTTAAGAAGCAAAATTTGAAACACAATATATCATAATTTTCTTGGCCATCCTTAAAAATGGCTTTCTAAAGAGATACATGACATGTTTGCACCATTGTACTGAATTTTAGTTTTGGATGCATTCACTCGTAAATGGGCAAGAAAATTTCGAGAAAGTGGCTTTAAGCAGAAGATTGCGGTTTGTCATGCTGCTAAATCATATTCTCGGATTTCCCTCTTCTGCAGTACAAGAATTAGATCCTATCCTTCAGCGTGTATTTGAAGCTTGAAATCAACTTCTCAAGCTCTTGGGGTCGGCGCTTTGAGATAACTCGCGAGACAGCGCACAAGAGTTTGCACCGGCAACAAAAAATGGAGACTAGCCCATCCAAAAAATTCTGGATGATGTCTCCTCCAGGATTCCGAATCCAAGGCTCTTTATACAGACTCCACAGTCCGATTCCTGACTAATCCCTCCTGCATTTTCCAAGTAAATATTTACCTGCATATATAGTACGTACGAATGTATCTGGAGCTTTGATGTCAATAATATCGGATATGGCTGCTACATCCAACTTTGCTGCAACTCTTGGCATCAAACTTTTGCCAAAGGCGCTGGCACCAGCTAATATATGAGAAAATGAAAACTGGGATTGGGCTGCAACAATCAATGGGGTCAATGCCTCTGGGAGGAATCCACTGAAAGCATCACCTTCTGCCACAAGAATTTTTGATACTCCCTCCACCCCACTCAGTGATTTTGCTGCCTGAAAGATAAAATTTTTTATTTGAATGTAACTGTAGCAATTATCGGTTTAAAATTTAAGAGAGAGAAATTTATATACCGTTGCACAACTCTTTCCTGCCAACAAACAATTGACATCTCCACCAAGCTTACTAGCTGCGGAAACTGCGTTCAATGTAATTGGAGAGAGAGCGTCACCGTTCTGTTCGGCAATGACTAATGTGCTCTGAAATCTCTGTGCTATTGTTCCTACCTGAATGAATAAAAATTACTTTTTTATAAATTATAACATTCGTTAATGTTAATTCGTTGAAATTACTTTTAAAAAGTTATAACATTCGTTAATGTTAATTCGTTAAAATTACTTTTTGAAAGTTATAACATTCGTTAATACTAATTCGTTAAAATTACTTTTTAAAAGTTATAACATTCGTTCTTATGCAAAGGATGCCACTTTGAGATAATTTACTGCGTGTCGTAAGAGGCGACTTAAGGTCGCACTACACATTTGCATAGGTTGCGTTGCTTCTTGGTTTGTTTTATTTTACCCTTGCCTTTTAAGCAGGCTAACGGCTCTGCATACATTTACTGACATTTTCCAAAAAACAGAACAGTTTGCTATGACAGCTAACGCAGAGTGCTTGTTTTGTTTTTTGGGCTTGTGTTTTGGACTAATCGGAACACGATTAAAACAAAGCAATGCAGGCGTGTATTACTGTTTTTATTTTATTACCCAAAACGTAATACAATGCATCGGTAAGACAACTTCATGTGTATCGTGGCCTTAGAGGTGCAGTTGCTGGCACTTGCACTACATCTTTTTGTAGTTCTTGCAAAACATAATTTTTGACTGGGCATAATGATAAATAGGAAGACTGGTATCCAAAAATTAGGAATATTAATCATATATTAACTACGGTACTTAAACTGACTCACTTGTCGAAATAAACAGTTTCTCGTAGCTGCAGACAGCATCTTGAAAGAAAATACGACAAGCTTTTGTGAAACTAAAGTTAACAGTTAATCTGCGATACAATAAGATATACCAAAGTCAAATCAAATCCAGATTTATGGTCAAGAAGCTAACTCAAACCGAAGACTATATCCTTCCAGCAGTGCTCGTTGCAGTTCGGTTTGTAATTAAGTTACCTGGAGTCAACCTGGCAAGGTTCATCGACTCCGTCTCTCTAAGTATACTCTGAGGTAACTCTCTAATGCCACCGCGCGACTTGTTGTAATTCATCCAAGCATGAAAAAACAAATATTGCGCAATAGCTAGAGTTACAAGTCCGAGTTCAGAGTTGATGGCCAGGATTCCACTATCTGCTTTGCGACGTCATTTCGGGCGATACATAAACGGATGCTCTTTTCGGACATTCAACAGTTCACATACAGCTTCAAACATGTCCAAGACTGCTGGGATCATTGTCATCGGTATAGTATTAAAAATTTACAGGATATTGGGTTACGCTACCCCTAGTCTGTTGTGTGTTTTTCTTGTTGAAAAATCCACACCAATGCCACTGTGCTTTATGGGTAAAAAAGTGAAATCATCATATCGGTGTTCCCAACAAACGTTGTTGTTTAGATGTGATTGAGTACATTTATTTTGAGCTTTACCAAGACATCACAACCAGAAAATAGGTGCCTTGAAAAGTCGTTTAATTCTCAAAAAAAGTTGACAGCAGGTAAAAATTAAATTAGCAAAGTTTATTTTTCGCTATTGATGTATTGAAAGACATAAAAAAACACCCGAGTTTCGAGTTTTGTCAAGACATCACAACCAGAAAATAGGTGCCTTAAAAAGTCGCTTAATCCTCAAAAAAAGGTTGACAGCGGGTAAAAATTAAATTAGCAAAGGTTATTTTTCGCTATTGATGTATTGAAAGACATAAAAAAAAACCTGAGTTTCGAGTTTTGTCAAGACATCACAACCAGAAAATAGGTGCCTTAAAAAGTCGCTTAATCCTCAAAAAAGATTGACAGTAGGTCAAAATTAAATTGGCAAAGTTTATTTTCGCTATTGATGTTTCGAAAGATGTAAAAAAATACCCAAGTTTCGAGTTTTGTCAAGACATCACAACCAGAAAATAGGTGCCTTAAAAATTCGTTTAATCCTCAACAAAAGATTGACAGTAGGTCAAAATTAAATTAGCAAAGTTTATTTTTTGCTATCGATGTATTGTAAGATAAAAATAAATACCCTATTTGTAATTGTCTGGTTTTAAATCAACTAGGTACATGGCATTGCACTTTTTCTCGCATTTATAATTTGAGAATCTTGGTTTTGAGCGGATGTCTCTAGTATTCATGTAATTTTTTTCTGGATTGGACAAAATCATCAGCACTACTATTTCATAGCAGCATTTATGATTTTGAACCTTTTTATACAGTTTTGGTATTACCAGACACTCGATATAAACATTCAAATCTTTTAGCCACAGATATATCATGAAATAATGTCTATTTGCTAATTCACTTCATCTGTAAAAACCCATTTTCTTTGAGTGTTTGAGTGGCAGAGCAGCTAACATTCTACCAGTTTGCTTTGTACGTTGATATAACGACTAGTTGATTCTTACGAAGTTCTGATTTGGAGACCTCGTTTCAATTAAAAAAGTCTTTGGCACTTAATACACTTTAAAATATTGGTGAATTTATCCATGTTGGACCAATACAATTGCTCACTTAGTAATATTTTTTCTAGGTGATGAAATTTTGAAGGGTCAAACTAAAGACACCAATTCACATTTTCTAAGTAACCTTTTGCATTCTTCTGGTGTTGTACTAAAACGAATAACAGTCATTGCTGATGATATTCAAGAAATTTCTAATGAGGTTAGAATAATAACTATAGTTAATAATATCACTATGGTTTTCTGTTTTTATGTAACTTTGCATTATTCTATTATATCTCATTATATGCTACTAATTTTCTAATACTATATAATATTCATTACCGGTGGTTTAATTTTCTACGGTGGTTTCGCTGAAGTTTCTTCATCACTTGGTATCCTTATTCTTGGGGCTTAACGGTGGAGTGAAACTTAACCTCCAGTGCAGTTGGGGCAATTGTGTAAGGTATTTAAGTATTCCATGTCTGTCTGATGAAATATTCTTGTCATGAAATGCCTATTCCTAATTGCAAAACCAATCGCAAAATAGCCCAATCAGATATAATTTTGCCAAGCATGACTCGCAGATGGAATGGAGTAGAGCGCAACTCAGTAGTACACCCTATTACAGGAATCCTGCTGACCAAAGCATGTATGCTTAGTGCGCTATTCATGATAAGTAACAACATTAGATCAATGAAATTGAATAATGATCAAGGAAATTGAATTGTTAAGATTGTTTGGATTGTTTAAATAGAGAAAAACTCTTCCTCTGGAGTTAATGATTAAAGAATATAATATCTGATTTATCACTAATTATCTATGAATTGTTTCCAATCAGAAATGTTCAGACATTAGCCACAGCTGGAATGCACCTCTACGGTGTGACGTATGAGAGTGACCCATGCTTGTCAAAACTTATTTTGTCAGAATCAGAACCATTTCTGAAAGAAAAGTGTAAAAAAAATTTTTGCCGTTAATTTTCCAATGTCAGCATATGATATTCTAGAATATTTTCTCGGAAACGATGGTATTGAACTGTATTTGTTAAAACAATGTTTAGTTGTTGCCTCTTAGTACCATAGCAGATGTACTTTATGCATGTGAATTCTTACAGGAGTACGGAGAGATGCAGAAATATTTTTGAAAAGTCCAAATTTTAAGAGGCAAAATACAAAGTGATGGTGCCCTAAGCTTAATTTTTTTCCGCTGCACTTCACACCAAGCGGTAAACATTTCAAATAGAACTGACCAAACTGACCAACTTTAGTGAAGTACAGTGAGTGGTATCTGTGCCCACGTGATGGTCATGGAAATATGTACAGGCAATTTCAAAGCGAATATGCAAGGACTAAAAATTTTTGTCAATGCAATTCATTTTATTCTCAACCTTCAATTTATATGCAAATATGTTGTTTGAAGGTTCGCACATTTTCCAATGCCTATGATTATGTGTTGACATCTGGTGGAATAGGACCAACACACGATGACAAAACGTTTGATGGAGTTGCTCAAGCATTCAATGAAACAGTTGTTCCTCATCCTACCTTGGTGGATCTTTGTACAAAGTATGTACAGTGCTGGTAATATTGTGTTAATTTGTCACAAATGTTTCCAACATTTCAATTTTGTTCATAACATTTCCTTTTCATCATGCTTAACCAGTTTTATTACCACCAGTGACACCGGCCAAATGCCAATTTATGAAAAATTCGCCAATCGAAGCGATGACCAATTTTTTGTTTTGATTGTGATTGAAATTTGTTAAAAGGTGCAGATACTCGAAGGAAGACTGAGGGACAGATATTGTTCTGACAAAATCTCAGGTTTATTAGGATCATTTTTTCTAATAAACAACGAAGCATATAATGTGACATAACCATCAGTCTATGTGACGTTCAGTGATTAATTTTTTACGATCAGCCAAACTTCTGGAATAGCTGGAAAAATCACTACCATTTAAGAAAATATAATTGAGACCGACTATATGCGTAAGACCCGGTTGGCCTAAAACACTGACATGTGCTATACCTATATACACCCTATATCTATATAATGTTAGCCCACCTGTTCCCAACCTTTTATAATTGTCGATCCCCTAGACTCATTTCAATTGTTTTGCAGTATTATAATATAACTGGCCAGCAGTGCCGAAACCATCTATCCGTTCTTTGTTCTGGGCAGTTCGATTCGAAGCACAAATTATTCAAATCAAACGTGAATAGTTCATAGGAACGAAAATTTGCTAAATGAACTAGTATTTTCATTTTAAACGACAAAATGCAATCGGTTTTGTTAAAACTTGACCAAAATCGATTATATTTTGTCGTTAAAATATCAAAATGTCGCTCCTAGACATGGAGTTAAAATTGAAAATACACTATAAACTATAAATATCTCGATTCCCAGAATGGAGAACAATTGTAACAGAAAATTGTTGGAATGGAATTTATGATTCTATCCAATTCGAGAAAATTATTCGAAGCAGCTTCGAATTACAAATGATTCGGTTTTGCCCAGCCCTAATTGAACCAAAATGCATTTTTTTTATCTCTTATATAGAAGTATTATATAGTAGCAACATAGCATAAAACAGCTTAAAATGATCAATTGATCTATTTGAAAAAATTTCATTCAAAGAAAATAAGTTTTGACACCTTTGACTGGCAATTCAACAACAAATTAAGTATTATATCATATTTATTTGATTCAGCCGAGACTTTTTGGGTTTTGCAGATCTGATTCAAGTTGACCAGAGTATTCAATTATTTTAAGGACTCTTATGCCTATAGTGCATTTACGGACAACCAATCTTGCAGTAGCTTCTGGACATTTCGTTGGCTGTTATTTAGATCAGTGGTTTTCAACATTATATGTTTGCGGACCAGTAAATTTTCAAAACAAATTTTGCGGACTGGTGGATTTTCAAAATCAACCCAAAATGTAATTACGATAAAAACTATGCAATGAAAAAGCAAAGAAGTATGAAAACTTTAATTTAATGAGAAGTTTTCTGCTGTCTGTTTGATACCATACGTGTTAAACGCGGTTCTTATGAAGTTTCTACAAGGCGAAGTAGAGCGTTGACTTCCATATGATTGGTCTTGATGATCCATAACAACATTGCATGATCGTTTCAAGCGATGTTGTAAATTTCCTAGTTAGCTAGTTTCTTCCTCTGTGATCACCAGTAACTCACCACTAACTGAAGCAGTAGGGCTAGTCCTTCCTCTGTCTTCACCAGTATCGCTAACTTGATTTTCAGTGTTGGTTTTCTTTTGAAAGAACTTGATAATACTAGTTTGCTTGACTCCATTTTACTATCAAAGTTTTTTGCTAAATTTTGCGCTTTTAAACATTTTGGCACCACACTTACAGCATTGTGACGTACGACAGAGTACAAAGTAGACTCTGAGCTTTGTCTTACGTCACAATACTACAAATTACGGAACGTGCGAAATTCTAAATCAGTTTAAAATTGGATGTTTTATTTCTTTAATCAATGGACAAGCCTTCAACATCTTGCATTTCGCAATTGAAATAAAAATTGTGATATGTTTGTCGGACCGGGAGGAAAGTTGACGCGGACCGACGGTTGAGAACCACTGATTTAGATCCTTTTAGGCACTGCTTTCAGTGTTACTTAAGGAATTATTTGTGAAAATTTCTACTATCTGTCTATCTCCAATATATATCCATACTCATTTTTCCTGTAATATTGTTGATATCTGCATTTATTCAGGTATTTTGGTAACAAACCTATGAATTCTCCGGAAATGAAGATGGCTCAAATACCAGAATCCTCAATTCTTCATTTTGGAATTGATGCTTCCACAAAACGTACCTTTGGATTTCCAGTAATTGCTGTGAAAAATGTTTTTCTATTCCCAGGTAAACATCAGAATTTATCTGACACTTTATGTCTTGTTGAATGCGAAATGGCTGTATTCTTGCTAGATTAATACGAGTATTTTTTTTTACTGTTCAATAATCTTTTTACCTGTATTTTCACAGTGCATATTTGCATCAATTGCCACAATGATTCCTATCAGAAAATTTATCAAAACATGTATTTGTTAGTATGAGTCGCTGGTGGATTGTGTCGATGATAACAATAAAATGCTTGCAAAAACTGATCTGATCTATTATCCTTATTTAATTCTATTTATAAATTTTAGGTAATCAAAACCTCAGCAATGTCTTATGTCTCAACAATGTCTTAAGTACCGCATCAGCATGCGTGTTTTATGCCACAGCTTTTGTTCATAATAAACGTGTTATTACCTGAGGCATTTTTTCATAATCTTGTTGTTTTTTACTACCTACCCCAGGCATACCTTCATTATTAGAAAAGTCAGCTGTGAGTTTGAAGCATTTGTTCAAAGGAGAAGGTAGGCTGCTCGTTCAAAGTCAATTGAATCATTGCTTGAACATTACTGATTACAAAGGATTAATACAAACCGCTTGTGATTGAAAATGAATATCGTTACAGATTTTGCATGTCCAATCATAAAGCTACACTATTTTAATAGTTTTTGTGTGAACGTAACAGACACATGCTATGCTATAAGAATTATGAGTTTGCAGATAGTAAAATTTATTCCATTTCAATTACACTATTTTTTCATAATAATTAAGCCTACTACAATAATTCTTAATTTTTCAGGTCAGTTTTATACAGAATATATTCTGGTTGATGAATTAGAAACTGGAATTGCAAAATATTTGAGCGCTTGTTACGATAAGTAAGTTGCTTTCATTGTACGTATTAAACTATTTAATCAGGATACTGGTAGTTTGGTTTATCCTCTCAAAACGGACAGATTCTTGGCAATGACAAAAATGTAATTTAGAGGACATTTTTTCCTAAATAATTTCTTCAGGTTTACTTTTTTTAAGTAGTGCTTTTTTCATGAGGCAATTTTTTCCTGTGACTCGTAAAAACACTCCTGAGTCATATATACAAACTTAGCAAATCAACGACAGAACTAGAAAGAACATTTTTACCAGCTGTTGTGTTGATAATATGTTTCCCAGTTCCACTCCTTTTGGCCGATATTGAAATTAAAAATTTATTAGAAAATATATCAGTCTAAGGCAGTGCTCCTCAACCTTTTTTACTGTGATGTAAATTTAATTTTAAATCAATAACAGAATTCTTGCGATTCAATTCTGCCATCCGAAATATGTATAGGTACGCATCTCAAAACGTTTAAATAAATTAAGTAAATTGGGATATCGAGCAGCGAAAAAAGATCTCCAACTCTGGGAACCGAACTCACCTATGGAAAAGCGGAACTAACAGCCTTGACAGCGTGATCCATTAGTGACTCATGCTTTACAAATATGTCCTGACCAATGTATTTCGACTGCGTCATGGGTAGGTAGAATTTTCATGCTAAATTTTTTAATTTAGATTTTCTCCATCAGGTGTCAGTCTTGGATCATATCCCGATTTTGTGAATAATTACTACAAAGTGAAATTAATAATCGAATCAACAAATAAACAATTAACTGAAGAAGCAACAAAATACTTAATGGATGCAATACCTCAACACCTTATTGCCAAAGGTAGATATTCTAAAAATCATTCTCGTCAGAAGTTTTATTTTGCCAAGCAATCAGAAATTCTATTTTGTCAAGTATGAGCCACAGATAGATCACATCTTGGCTTCGCGTCTCATCTGTGACTTACTTAACAAAAGATGAATTTCCGATGATTTTAATTTTGTTTTTGTCACTACCAAATAACCTCAAAACTACGGTACTAAATTCTGAAAATTTCGATGTGGAATGTCTGCAAAAAGTGAGTTTGTAATATCATATGCTGGAATGCAAGAGGGTCATTTTTATCCTGCAGGAGAGAAAACCCAACAATAATAACATAATAGCTTTAAACATAGTGTGTACCATTAGCTCTGCATGCAGACAGCTTTTCCAAGTTAGGGTTGAGGTTTATGCCTACCCTTTTACTGATTTTGGTGTGCGCAGACATGATTGGGTGAGGAACTGTATACTGCGATTACATGAACCATCATGCACCGATGAGATGTCCAGAGAGATTTATAGATGAGAGAAAATTTGTACACTTATTTTAACATTTTTTTAATAGTAATTTTGCGGCAACTTCTTAAATATATTGCTATTGCTTAAGATTATGTTGACAATGTAACAGACTTACGAGGGGAAGATGTTTATAAGATGACATTTCCATCAGAATCACTGCGCAATAAAGTTTCGGATGCAGTAAGTGCTATGATTTCTGTTCTTTTTCTTCCATTTACTCAAAGTTGGCAGAATCTTCAGCATATTAAATTAATTATTTTTTAAAATACCTTCCTTTCTTTGATGCATATGGTGTGCATACCAGTCCTCCATATATAATAATTTTTTAAGTTGTCTGAAATCTTTAAATTTGATTGTATCAGGTGAATCGGGCACTGTTTAAAGTGTGTTGAATTTGCTAGAATTGTAACCTAAAACCTTTCCTACAGATTAAAGTTATAGAAGAAGCATTAACACGATATTCGTTCAATGAATTGTGCATTGGTTTTAATGGAGGAAAAGATTGCACGGCATTGCTTCACCTTTTTTATGCAGTACTTTGCAAGTAAGTCTGGAAAAATCACAGTATTTGCAAAAAACTTTTGCCCCAGATCAATTAATACATTGCATTATCTAATATTCTGGAAATATTTGCCAGTATATGTTTTGTTGGGCATGTGTGGACTTGAAACAAGATGAAAATGATAACCATATTTCATTTGTGATCTTCAGTACATTTTGATCATTATGAGTCACTGATAGATTGTGGTCAAAGAAGTTTTTTCCATAGTGGCCTATGTGTGTCAGAAGAAAAATCAGCCTAAATGGTGAAATATTGTATTTTATGTTCATAAGCCAGTCAAAGTTACTAAAAAAGCAAATTGCCCCCAAAATGTACTGGCAAGATTTTGTGCTTTGCTATAAACTTGTATTAAAATATTATTGGACTCAGGATAGGATTTCATTTTTATCCTGCGGGAGAGGAAAGTCGAGAATACAGCTTAACCATATAGCGAACGACGATCTCTCATGCTATGGCGAACCACGAACTCTCATGCTAGACAACAGTTCCAAATGGGGGGTGAAGGTTTTTGGTTTAACATTTTACTCATTTTTTCTGCGCATGGACATGGTTGGTAGAGTAAGTCTCGAACCACCGTGCACCCGCGAGGTATCCAGCAGACCTCCATATAATCATTCCTCAATGGGATTCGAACCCGGGACGTTAGTGATGTGTAGCTTGAAGCGTATTCCCAACACTTTCCCAATTGAGCTAATCAGGCACTTCAGTAATAATAATTCTTGATATATTCCATGCTGTGAAATAGAAATAAAATTGAGTTCACAATCAATTCATGATTGCACTGGAGGCTAAAAGACCTTGCAGCATCATGTGACCGACAACCATGTTTTTTGAAATCAATTTCATTTTGGGTTTTAATTCATTAACAGGAAATATCCAGAAAATAAAGAACCAATATTGTCTTTGTATGTTAGAGATCCAAGTCCATTCGATGAAGTTCGTAGTTTTATGGAAGAATCACGGAAGAGGTATAATCAAATGCATTTACTGTATTGTCACATCATGACCTAGATGAATATTGATCATCAAATACCGTACCTATCCTATCCCATGCCATGTCAAAGATGCCGAGTGATAGTGAACACGAATAATAATTTTCTTTTATCAGAACGCAAAAATAACCTCTTGTGCTCTTGATTTCCATTGTTCATTGTTGCTTGCGTCTTCATTAGGAGTAATCTATGCAGAAAAATTAAAAAAATCAACCCGCTTTTCTTTAGACCATCTGAGATCAGTAGCCAGAGGTCGTCATGAAGTAGACACACGATTTTATATTAGTCACTCGTCCTGATCAAGTACTAGCAGCCACTTTTAGGCGAACATGGTTATTTCTACTGGAAAGTTAATTTTAATTTCGGCGTAACTTACCCAGTTAGACACATTAGGTTGCATGGATAAACAAGTCTGACTCAATTGTGAGATATTCAACCTGCGATGCGAACATGATTACGACTGAGCCATTATAGTTCTATGACACTCATATGCTCAACCGGTGTTTCTCAACCCTTGTCTTGCTCTGACTGATTATGCTCATTTTATTCTCCAATTTGTCTTTAGATACAAGTTGAGATTAGTCACCATCGATGATAAGATAAAACCAGCTCTACAAAGGTTAAAGCAGGAACACCCACAGGTAAAGGCAACATTGATGGGTACAAGATTCACAGATCCATACTCAAGAAATTTGACTCCATTTTCTCCTACAGACGATGATTGGCCTTCTTATATGAGAGTAAATCCAATGCTGGTAAGTATCATGAGTTTGCTTCAATGTGATATTTTTTTTGCATCATTCCAAATTGCAATATTATTGCTCTGCAGTCAATACTTGATAAACTGCATAAGTCACAGTTAAACTATGCATCGCCATTGCATATCACAGACTATTAATAATGCCAGCAGAGTGAGTGAGTGACCTCTTAGTGTTTATAGTTTTATTTCAATTTCACTCTATGCAAAGCTGGAAGCTTGGTGGCAGAATATTGGTTTTCTCCAGGTGTCGGAATGCCATGTCATTTTTTCGAGCAGACAAAAATAGCTAGCTTCACAACTATCAACACTGCTATTTCATTACATATCAGTATGGATGATTTTGAACTATTTTATACAGTTTGACCACAATCGGACACTCAAAAAGAGATTTAAATCTTCTAACCAGTTATATCATTGGATATTGCCCATTTGCTTCTGATGAAACCTGTTTTCGTTAGGTGTGTGTGTAGCAGATTACTGGCATTCTACTAAACTGGTTGAAAGCAGCATCTAGAAGGAACAAGCTAGCGATGACTGTATAAATAAATGATATCTGCTACGTTTTTTCAGAAGTGCCAACCAGAGTCAACCGACCATTTATGCTTCTTTAGTATTTCTGATATATTCACTTAACTAAAGTTAAACTTGAACATGACTAATTTTTTTTAAGAACTGGAGTTACCATGAAGTATGGGAATTTTTAAGATCGTTACATCTGCCTTACTGTGTATTATATGATAGAGGGTAAGTTGCATTTTTTTTTTCATTCTAATTATTCAATATTTGACACTTTAAACTGTCCAAGTTTAATTCTTAAGTTTTGTATTGCATTATTATTTTTATTGTTATGTTTTGTATTTGTATTGATGAAGAGATATTTTGCAAACTTTTATGTGCATACCTGCAAAACTAATGTATGTCCTCTGACTGACTCTAACCGTCAACTTTGTTGGGCTTGTTCAAAATTTGATATTTAGTTTTCATTTTGCCAATTGTATTGCTCATTCAAGAACTATTATTAATTAACAAACCTGAGAGATTTTTGAACTGTTTTGATACACAAACTTTAAGGTACACAAGCTTGGGAAGCAGAGAAAATACAAAACGAAATGAAAAATTAAGGTATATGGACGAAGAATCAAGGATTAGGTACAGACAAGCATATACTTTGCAAGATGAAGATTTTGAACGGAATGGGCGATTATAGTATTAAACTCAACTCAAATTAAACATAAAATGTGTATTTCCTGCGGAAACTACATTTGTGAATGTGTCAAGTGCCATCTGCTCCAGAATCCAATCATTTCGCTCCGGTGGCTCATATCGCAGAATATATTAGGTGAAATCGAAATTTATAAAAAAAATATAAATAATTATTATTGAATATTTTTATTGAAATTTTACTCCTTTGTGGATTATGTTTATTCTTGGTGTGAGTTCGCTACCTCTGATTGCCTGTAATTAGCACGAAAGCGTTGTGCAAAGACTTTTAATAACATTAAAACTTGATGTCAGTAGCATATTTTTTATAATACGAACTCATCCTTTATAATGTTGCTATTCAAAGGTAATTTCAATAAACCTGCCCAATAAAATGTTATTGAATGTTAGTCAAAGCTTGAATGTTGGTCTTACGCGCACGTTCCGGCGATTTTGATCAGGTGAGAGAATGGAATGTCTCCACTCTTCAGGCAGCCGAGTGCCTTTGCGTGTGTCCGTACTATCAAAACAAGAGTTTCTACTCTAGCTCGGTATGGGCCGAGCTCGTTAAGATGAACTGATTGTCAAACCGTCCTGCAGTCAATGCTTTCCATGTCTAATTACTGAATAAGGAGAGCTGTAACAGGGTTGAGTCTATATGCTAACAAATATTTACGCCCGTGTCTAGTGTGAGAATAATGGGTGCGAAATTAAGGTAATGGGTTGGGGGAGCCCATTGATGCTTGCCGATAAACGGTAGTTGGAAATTTCTGACATTGGAGGATCTGACGGTAAGGGTTAATTGATAGTTTTATGGTCCAGGCTATGGGTGCCTCGGTAAAGCACGTTGCTTACAGCTTCCTCCAACGACCATGCACGGGTAAAATGGGACCCTTCACCCCCGATTCGGAACTAGTGTCTGCACGAGAGGTCGTGGTTCGCCATATGATTAAGCTGTATTCTCGGCTTTCTACTCCCGCAGGATAAAAATTAAATCCCATCCTATCTCGTGTTCGGAAAATCTTTTGCGTTCCGGTGCTTTCTCTTAGCCTACTTTTTCAAGTAAATGAATGCTATTAAAAAACATCTTAAGGTCATGAGCATGAGTCGTTCCGTCATGCGGTCGGCGAATATAATGAAAATAAAAATAATGTCACGCGAATGTGCGCAAAATAAATTTTAATTTAGGAATTTAAGTTTTTGGTTCAAAGCACGTTTCTCAGAATTTCTATCCTTACCAAAGGACAAATACTATTTTTAGAAAATAAATGGTCAAAATAATTTCGAACAGAAGTTTCTAGATAAATAATAGGCATAATAATTTCTGAAATATATATCTGATCTAAAGGACAGAAGAAACTGGTATTTAAGCAGGACAGCACAGTGCGTGGTAAGTTGTGAACTTAGATAGGTGCAGGTGTGCTATACACGGCTATGAAAAATTTATGTTAGAAAATAATATCGTCTGGAGAAAGCAATGGAGCTATTCAACAGCAATTGTTCCTATTTGCATTATTCATTAACAAATTCTAAGTTGTCTATGTAGACGTGCGATCGTATACGAACATAACGCAGTTTCCAATATCCTATTTTAAGAGGCGAGGTGACAATAGATTAACTGAGTGAGATAGTATGTTTGGTCGAATCCATTCACTGTGTTATAGGATGCCAAATTTCCAAATCGTCAAGAATAAAATTAAGACGTTTTCTTTTACAAGTAGCGCAACCAAGATTTCAAAAAATGCTTGCTACTGTTATAAGTCAACCTACAAATTTTCTCCGTAAAGGACGCACTACGCGTTTGCGTAGGTTGCGTTTTTTCTTGATTTGTCATATTTTACCCTTGCGTTTTACGCAAGCGCAATGCTCTGCATGTATTTACTTACGTTTTCCAATGAAACAGAACGGTTTGCCTTGACTGCTAACGCAGGGTGCTTGTTTTCTTTTTTGCGTTTGTGCTTTTTAGAGCTATTCCGGGGTGTATTGCCGTTTTTATTTTATTACCCGAAACGTAATGCAACGCATCGGTAAGACAACGTCATGTGTATTGTGGCCTTAATGCTGCATTATCAGAAATTTTGTTTTCGTTCACTATCTTTAACTAAATTAAAATAATATACAACAGCGGGCCCATCATATTTTCCAAAACTATTTTGTCTGTGAAATATCACCGGATGTCTCGCGCCTGCAGTACTACTTACAACACGAGCGGCGGAAAAGGCGGTTACAAATATGTCCATTCTGTGATGTTGAATGACGGGATCTTAAGCTATTGTGTAAGATTACGCTAAACACAATACAAACTAATGGGCATAAGATTCAACTAAAAAAACATTGAATTTACTGACACATAGAATAGGCGAGTGAAGCTTTTCCAGAACAGCAGGTGAACACTAATTTACAGATCTACGTAAATGGAAATCAGCAACTGCACATATAGCGAAAGCACATGCAGAATTAAAGAGCTTACAGTTGACACCCACACTGTGCGATAGTAATAATAATCTTTCACTTCTTTGCTCATTTTGCTAGAAATTCGTAGAGCCTTTCCAGAACCTCGCACCTCCGGGGTTAATACGTCAGCTATACTTCTGTTGTCGATATTTTATTGACTTGCGAAAGGCTAATTACTTCACTAAAATCAACAATGCGTACTACCCCATCGGCATCAATATGGGGAATTAATGAGGACCTCATTATTCCATACTCATCGATATCTGCGAAAAGGTATTTTAAACCATTCTCGGCTTTTCCCAGAACCAGTTGAGGATGAGTCGGCGATTCACAGCTTAACCCATCTTGGCAAAGCATATCTTAATTTTTGAAACAGCTTGTGGCTATCTGAAAGCTAGTTGAAAGATATTCAAGACAATAGAATCTAGTTGGTGTTTGATAGGTATTCCGTAAACCTTGTTTATCTATATAATATATTAATGTGTTTTACGACATCGCTGACTTGAATACATGTAACCTATGTTTTCTCTCTCGTCAAACTTGAATCGTAAAAGCGAAAACATCGATCATGGTCGAAAAACTCCGCTCAAAAGTTATTAGATATGTTCAAATCATGAAAGTTTCTTCTAAATATCTTTTGTTATGTATGGACCAAAGATGAATCGTGCCGCTGAAAAATAAATTTTCTGACTAGGATATCACTGACGGTCCGTGACACCGGCCTATCTGTGGCCCGTGCTTGGCAATACATCATGTCTTGCTGGTATAGGTAACCAATATATTGACGTGAACGATAATAATTCATAACCGTGCATTTTGATTGAAAATTAGTATAAGGATTATCCATACACAACCGTCTAAAACGTAAGCTTCTATTAGCATTATATTATGTATACAGGATCATTCCGAATTATGAATAAAACATTGAGCGACATAATGCATGAGGTATTGAAGTGCTGTATTGACGAGAACCAGAAGGCTTTAAATTTTGTCTTCAGTTCAAAGTGTAGCGTACTAGGTGTTAAAGTAATAGTGTATAAAGTATAAAGATAATAACTTCATGAGATATATTTCAATATAACAATTCAAAATTAGCTTAAATACTATGGGCATAAAAATTGTAATGATTGATTGGGCCGTTGAGAAGAGTTCAGAAGGGATTGCTTATGCATAGGTATCGGTTATGTTTCCTAGGGTGTTGTCTGTTATACATTCTATATATATATGTATAGGTATGACTGTATGGCGCCTAATCAAATAATGTAGGCAAGTTCCACACCACCATGGATTGTCTAATCGTCCTGTAAATATGATTAGAATTGCCCTAGCATATTTTTTGCGTCGTAAGAAGCAACTATAAGAAAACAAATAATTTGATTGAGATTTGTACGAAGCAGATACCACTCTCTCCACCATCACCCAAATATAACGGCCCAGTTTCATATGGGGTGATTCATTTTAAAATGAGGTTGCTGGTGCCACATTTTGTAATAGCACTTTGCCAAATTGACGGTTCCCTTTAGGCGCCGCTCCCGGCCTTGTTTAAAGTTATATTGTGTTAGATCATTATTCTCTTTGAGTGTACCACGAAGCCTTAATTTAAATCCTAATATTGATCAAATACTTCGACAAATTGTTTTTACCGCGGTGGGTGAATCGCTTTTGGCGACGCAAGATCAATCTAAATAAAGTTGCTTTATGGAAATATTAATTAACGATTTTACTAATAGTATTGCGTAAAATATACTAAACACGAAACATAAAAAGAAACCGAGTAACGTTAGAAGTATTTATATTGTCAACTAACGGTATCAAATTATCAGAGAAATTACTTTTTCTTTTGATTACGTAGCGAAATCGCTTTCGGAATGAAAAGCCAAAACCAGACAAAGACTGGTCTTCCGACTATTTTTACCTCATGCGATAGCAGTAGCGCTTGGTCGGTGTACGAACGTTTACTACTTTTAAAATATTCATCGACATAAGCTAGTTGGGGAACATGTCGTTTAGGCGTGTTTTGTCGATCATGCGCTAGAACGAAATATACCGCTCAAATATGTTTTGTTAAGCATGGGCTACGGATGGATCGCGCCGCCGAGGCGCGGACCATTTGTGATTCAAGCTTGACAAAACATATTTTCTGACTGGGGGTTGAGAAAATGAAATTTTGGTCGAGAATTATTTATCAGAAAGTGAGGTATTATGGCAAGTTAAGTCATTCGCATTGGTAGGATATAGTCATTATTTGTATAAGAGTTAGCTCTAGGCAAGGGCGAATGCAACGCCTAAAAGGAGCTAATTAATGGAGTACTACAACGACGTATTACTACTACAAAATGGAGAGCAAGCCCCTACGCTTAAGCGGAAGACATCACAAACAGAACTGAATCACCATAGGAAAGTAGAATAAGTGGCTTATGCTCTGGGCAAAAGTAGAACCATCTTCCACTTCATTTTACGTCGCAAAGAGAATCAATATCTAGTGGGTGTCTGGCATCATCCAATAAAGTTCTTATGGGCACACTTATTGCAGTTTGCTATATACTGAAAGTAACTTTGGAAAGTTTGCTAGCATTTTTATGTCAAAAGAGGCCATAATTACTCGTTTATTCTCTCAAAGGAATTGAATATGACCGTGATCTTAAATTCTGAAAAATTGAATTGGGAGAACATATCTCTTGTTGGAACTACCATATATTTTGTTGCAACTCTTTTTGCGTTGGTGATATGTATCTTATCAAGGCAATTTAAATATACAAGCTACAACAAAAAGTTTTTTGGAGTAGGCGATGATTTGCAGGTAATTCCGTGGGGATGTTTATGATTTTTTTGTAATTGTTTTTGACGATAGTTTTGTGACTGTTTCAGTAAAGTCTTTTGAATGGGGATTTATTTGAAGTACAGTTAAAATTTGACCTAGTTTCAACAACATACTGCATACTTTTTGAAAATAAAACAATGTTATTTTGTATATGAAAAAAGCAACGTTTTTCTCACATGATATAATTTTTTCGTGTGCGTCTATTGCCTATACCTTTCTAATAGCAAATAGCTTTTTAATAGTATTTTAATGCGTCAATTTTATTGTTGGGTGTGGGGATATCCTTCTGGGACTAGAATTCTTGTTAAAAGTCATTTATCTTAAATCATTACTTGTCTGCAAAATGAGCAAATATGAACAAAAATCAGTAATTTAGTTTATCTTGAATGTTAAAACAGTATTTTTTTATATAAGCAATTTCCAATGCCGTTTAAATGGAACTATAAAGACAACCTTAGTCGGGATAAGTTAAATATATAAATATAAAACACTTATATGAAACTTAACACAAAAATAATAGTTCATTTTTAACCTCAGATTCTGAATGGCAAGTCACCAGTTTTCGAAACTACAGTTATTCGCCTGATGATATGTTGGATATTTTCGATATCTGTGGCATTCCTAGCATTCACTCGTCTTCAGTGCAGTTCAGATGCAATTCTAAGACCAGCGATATGTTCCATTGTGTTACAAGTGAGTAGATTGGCTAAATAGCATCACATACAATACGAATTCCATATTTCTTTTATTTAATGTTTATAAAATTAAAATGTTTTTGAAAATACGTTTAAGCTAAAATTGTACTTTACGAGTCTACTTAGTATGTATATTGGGGTAGGTTCGTATATTGCCGTATTAAATGTTTTTCATTCTTCACAGATATTGTTTGGAATCGAAATGCATCTCATCATAGCGGAACAAATATATCATCATTTTTGCATTACAGAAAAGATTTGGATATATAAGCATGTTTTACTCAAGTTTTCAGGATTTGCTTTTAGTGAGTATATGTTGCGGTTCTGACATCCAAGTCAACTTTTGCATGTCGCAATAGTTATATATTTGTATGCAGGTCCGAAATGGCTTATGTAATGTACAGAAATAAACATTTTCGGTTCCACGGAGCTGAATAACACAAGACTACCTCAAGTAAGCTTATATGAAAATGCTCATACAAAATTTAGCTTCCCCAGAAAAACAATAAAAGTTATTTTTTAACTCTTTCAGTCAGAAGAAGAGTATCATACCCTGTTCATTAGAGTGAAATAGATACGACATGTACCGTCTCTTTATGCTCCCTATTGTTACCGATTATTCTACCGAGCCAATTTCAAAGACCTGATATGGTGGCATTTATATATTTTAGAAATTCGTATTCCGTTCATAGGCTCATTTTTAGCATCATTTTTTCTCATCCCTTCCTTCATTCAATGTTCGTTGATAATTTTTTTTCTCGTAAAATCAGGAAAATTCTGAGGTGCTCTTTTCGATATCGGATTGAAAGGATTTTGATTTGAAATAATTGGTCTAAAATGCTATGCAAAAATACTTTTCAATATTTCAACAGCAATATAACAATGCATGTTATCTTGTACGCTGCAGGTCTGCCAATAATTATGGTATTTTCGCTACTTTGTGTTCTGGGAGAATCAGGATTCGTCGCAACTACATCTATTAGTAACATAACTAGTCCAGTGAAAAACGAAGTTGTTGAACAAATAATGAAGTCAACATGTTGGATTGTGTGGGAGACAGTTTCAGTAAAGGCGACTTCTTCATTGGCCGCTATTACTATATTCATAAGTACAGCGATTGCGTTGGTGAATGTGGTGATACTTTTGAAATTAGAACTGCGTGGAATCAAGGTAAATTATAGAATAAGATATTGCAAGGTTTCAGACTTGGAGAGTGCGCCGGTGGTTTCGCACTAAAAGAAGCATTCTGCGTTTTTCTTTTGGTCGGATGGTAATTTAGGGTCTAAAAGGTTTTTGGTAAATAATTCTAGCAATTCCCTATTAAAACTTAATTATGGCGTCATAATGGGGTACCACAAATAAACAATCCCCTAAAAGTAGCTTCTCCATTGCATCACTATAAAGTGAGATTTGAGGGCCTAGAATTGGCTGCATGAGTGTGAGAACTCGAAGCGCAAGAAGCAATCCGCGATTTCCTACGTTTAAAGCAGTAACAAAACCATTCTGCTATTATATTCGGCGATCTTTGTCATCCGCTCACCCCAAATACGCTAGAAAGCGTAATCAATATTTAAAAAAAATACCCATGAGAGATAATAACTTAACACCATCAAATAAAATGTTCCAGCCTAGAATGTACACTTTCTCGTTGTTCATCTCTTTGCATATCAGTGGTCATGGTTACCATTCCGTATTTTTCGAATGCTTCTCCAACGTAGCTTAATTCGAATTGCAGTAATATTCACATAATAAAATACTTTTTATGCATCCAGGTATCATATAGTTGTTGGTGGGGAATAGCTGCAAGAATCGTATTCGCAGTTATCACAATCGCTAAATGGGCATCCATCGTTTTTCATATTTATTGTCCTGAAAATTTCTACAACACCATTGTCACAATATTCCTGTCACCGATTCTTCTAACACTCATGTTCAGCGGACCACTAAACTGCAATCCAACAAAGAGGTGAGAAATATATTATAGCATTTGGAAAATCGATGTTCAAAACTTGGCGTATACAAATTGTGAGTTTTGCTATTATTTTGTCAGTAAGAACAGTTATTGTCAAGCAATCGCCTTGTTCAATATAACTTCAATATAAGAGAAATAGATCAGGCCTATATGACACGTGTTTAACAGAGTAGACTAAAACTGTATGCGTTTCTTCATTTCAATATTAGTACTGTACAGTTGCGCTTTCACTCGGTTTCCCCCTGTTGGCGAAATGACTATTGCAAGTTCCTGTTCAGGTGGCATCCGATTATGTAGTTGTAAACAGTAAATTTCGATTTAAACCCATGATCGAAGGTTTAAAGAAAAACAAAAGTTCAGTAAAAATTGAATACAAAGCAAGAAGTTTTATTTGTGGAAATGCTCATATATGTGTATGTTGCGGTTTGATGCAGCCAATTCTTTTCACTCTTTGCAATTTTAAAAATGATTTTCCCAGTCGGTGTTGTATTCGGATTAGCCTCTCATACATTTTACATTACATTTTAAACTCGCTTGAGGACTTATACAAGTAAAATCATATAAATGGCCGCTAGATAGTGACAAAGTGAAAAATAATTCAACACGCATTACTTTTCAGCAAAATGGGCATCAATAGTATAGCTTATCTTAAATGTTGAAACTTTATTTTACTCATAAAAGGAATTTTCAATGTCGTGCAATGTAGTGCGTTCGTATTGTCTGGAAAGCAGATGGTTGGGTGCTTAACCGTTTCACCACCGAGCGTCCCCTTCATCAAGGTACTTCTCGGGTAGCTGTAATTTAGAACAGATACACGGTAACTGCAAAGGTTCGTGCCTAACGATTGTTCGTTTTAATTCTCCACCATGTAAGCAAAAATAGCAAATACTATGATTCTTCTGATGCCGATTGCCAATATGAGCGGTTCAAGAATGTAAACAAATTTCGTTATCGACGTCATGTTTCATATAAAAGGCGTATCAATGCATATGTGGCCCAAACTAGAAAATGCGACTTTGTTCGATTGTGAAAATTGTGTGTGGTAACAAGCTTCGAGGCAGATTCATGATAAACACCAAAATATCAACTTGAAAACAAGTTTTTTGAGACACTTTGTCGGAATTCGGTGATAAAATATGTGACGAAAAATGCGTTTTTAACTTTATTTTATATAAAATGCTATAAACAATCTGGAACCGACTGAGGTAGATTAAATGCATTATAACACTTAGAAAAAAAATATTCGCGAAAGAATTTCATCGGCATAAACAGTGTTTGAGTCAGCAAAACGTGGTTTGTGTTTACTCGATGTAATGAATATGATATGAAATGAATTTTTCGCATTTTTTAGTCAAGCCATCATCGTGGAATATTCAAATTTAAAAAGCACGATTTATATATATCAATATTTTATATTAAAAATGTGTGTATATTACGTCGATGAGCAGGTTTTAATGTTACCGAAAACGAAAACCGTTTAATGACCAGGATAAATGACTCGGTTCCCAAAAGTGTTGTGCATTATATTACTCAAAACTGTTGGTGTGAAAGCAATACATGAAAATTCATGAAATTTAAAAAATGCTGCTTCAAACTCGGAATGTTCTCATCCGAATAATATCCTATTTAGAAGAGTATGACTTTAATCCCCTTTTTTCACATATTATATATTGACTTATTTAGCCAGTAAAATCATGAAATATATAATATATAAGTCACGATATAGGCGATATCAGCCTAATAAGCTAAAAGAGCAGTAATTCCGACTTTCTCAAATTAATATTTTATACATTATTTCTATATTTTATATTATTATATATTTTTATATTTATACATTATTTTATCTAAAAATTGAATTTTGAAAATCGTTCAATAACGCTTATGTTAACTTTGATTTCAAGCATTTTTTGATAATGATGCTTCGTCGATGCCTGAATTTCGACTAAGTGGTAGTCTTTACATCCCCAGGAATATGTTGTATGAACTTTAAAGTGGCCGTGACAAAAGTATAAAATTTACCTTCCGAATATTAGGGGTCAATTCGCACACGAGACCCAATAACAATGGTTTTTCGACAAAATTGCCAAAATATTCTAGAGGATTTGATATGGAACAATGAATTATAATTGCCAAATTATTTGCCATAGAAAATCCAGCATATGATGGTACTCTTTAGGAGTTGAACAAGGCGAAACATACCTATCGAAGAGCAATCCCAGTGAAAAAAGTTTCATCGTGACATGTTTTCTTAAGTTTGAGTCACTGATGGATGGCGCCGATAAGGCACGGTCCAACTGCGACTCATGCTTGACGAAATACAATTTCTGATTTGCGTGGTTCAACGCACAAGTCACTTCGTTGGTTGCTGATACAGACAATACATACTCATTACAATCACTGCACAGGTACGCGCCTACAGATTGTTTGGTATAAACCGCCGATCCTTTTTGAGTAATTTAGCGTTTGATTAGGAGTGTACTCCCGACCTGATACCCGATAAATTAAAATCGATTTGGTGTCGTCGAACAAGTAAAATTAAAAAATGGTGTAATAATTCTGTACGACCAAAACGGATAAACACTGCAGAAAACTTTTTAACATATAATTTAAAAACAGTTTTCTTCAAATCTATTTTTACCCAATTTACATAGTTTTGGGGATATATTCCAAAAATACATCGAATTTAACGCAATATTGAGTTATTTCACTATAAATTCGTACATAAGTTAATCTAGGTTTTATGAGTTAAAAAAATATGTAGATCAAAAAAATTCAGACACAAACTTAACCTCAAGATTATGTTCTATATCTTCGTGCATTGTTTATCATTATAAAACTTGTACTCAGCTATTCGCATAATTGCTGTGAAATCAGAATTTTTCAGTCAAAATATTTCTGGAAACGTTAATTTGCTCAAGTATGAGTGATGGTTGGATCATGCCGCCGAGGTGCGGTCCATCCTCGCCTCGTGCTTGACAACAGAAAGTTTTCTACTGGGTGGTACAAATCCGTTCCCACAGAATAAAAATCCCATCTAAGCATCAATTTATTTACGTTGAATATCTCGATTTCCTCCATAAAAATCTTCAAATGAAACCGCTTTCCGATAGATCGTGCTCCTTGAAGCATGACTTCCTAACCGGGTTTAACCCGACCTAACGGGGAATTTTTTTTCATCTCAAACACGTTTCGTCAAGTAAGAGTCACTGATTGATCGCGCCGCCGAGACGCGGTCTATATGTGGTTCATACTTGACAAAATAAAATTTCTAATACGACACGAGAATAGAACACAATACTGAAGAGTATTTTTGGCAGAGTTTACAAAATTGTATTACACAAATTTTGCCATTGTTTCTCGTTTCCGCCACATATGGATCTAGAATCACTGAAGTCACTCATCTTATACTAGCTGACCTAGCAGGTCATGACCTAGCTCATACCGACTTACTGACTGCCAAATCAAGGAGGTTTCAGTGAAGTGTGGCCAGTGAAGGGATAGAACCAATAAATTTGCGACTCTCTTAATGGTGTATAAAGTATTAGGAAATTGGTGTAACGATTGTATATTTGAATATATTCTTTTTTCAATTTCAGACTTCAGATTCTGTTTTAGAATCTTATATAGAAAATTGCTGCCAGATTATTTCTTTATTTATTTTTTTTTATTTTTATTTTATAAATCTCTAGAAGAGATATCAAGTGCATTATCATTACTAATGAAATATTTGACGAGAGGAAACAGCGAATAGGGTAAAATATAGGGTTTACTCGAATATTTTCGCGAGTACCCAGCGCGAAGTTTTTTTTACAAAATTAAGAAATTTTCATCGCTATAGTGCAAAACGTGCAGAACTGACTTTTAAATGCCTCCGTCATGATATTATGACGTATTAGTGACTAAAACTGAGAAAAATCTCCAATGCCCAATAACTCTGCTTTTAACTTTATATCATCGATATGTCAATAATGCATTTAAAATATTCGTTGTTCAAGAAAGTTGTCGATGACGTAATGGTTTTGTTTGGGTGAACACGACCCCATGTTTTCGTCTGTGTTGTGAAATAGAAGTAGGAATTTCTATTATTTAAAATTCCCTCGCGTGCCAGAATTTCTTTTGTAACCTCGTCGTGTGGGGTCGATGTCATCAGCATGAAGACCTAGTCTATAACTGTCAGAATTATATTGTCAAGTTAACCTTTGTCAAGCATGGGCCACTGGTAGATCGCGCCACAGAGGCGCTGTCCATCAGAGGCTCATGCTTGGCAAAATGTTATTTTTAACACGGTCACAACCATATGCTCGCTTATGGTGCAAAATATGTTGGCTCAAACATGGCTGTACTATACATTGGATCAGCTATAAACCAGGTCAACCGAATAGTAATTTAGGATTTTATTTATAGTTTAATGGACGCTTAACTGAATTGTGGTAAACCCGGCCACGCCGAATTATCGACCAAAATTGAATAGTATAGATAAACAATGCATTGTATAAATGCTTAATCTCTATCTGATGGAGGCAGACTCCAAGTCAATTCTAGGATCCATATTCTTACGATAGTAATTGGACTCCACCTGAGAAGATAACTTCATCTATGACCCAAATATGATCTTGCTTGACAAAATCAGGCAGTTAAACCTCTGAAATCTTTGAAATACTATATCTCCGAATTGTACGTTGTATCCCATGGATCAATAATAAACCCAACCGACTTCGCATGGGACCCAGCCACTAATTCTAGTATAAAGTCAACGGTATTCGGTATCAAAAGTGGAATTAAATTAGTCATCCCCTATTAAAACTATGTGTTTGATTTGATTTATTCTGTTTATTTTGTTGTTAATTCGCATGATTCATCGTCTATCGTATGTAAAAGTGAGCTTTTCACGTGATTCTAGCCGTCTAAAAACGTTTGTGACTAAGTGAATTAAAAGTAACAACGTCAACAAAAATAATTACAACAATGAAAGCACAACTTCATATTAAAATGAAATGACGTGTCTCCAATTTTATATTTTAATTTTTTCTAATGACAATGAAATATCAAGTATATTTAAAGGTTATAAGTGTTTTTTTTTACTTTTTTAAACTCACCTTGTTTAGTGAGTATGAACGGATGTAATAAAACGCTTCAACCGCGGTCAGACTACTATTCGATTTTGTCTCAAGTCCAATCAGACACTCCGTCAAAAAACCTTCCTTGTGATTTTAGACATCCCTTTGAGCCTTTTGGTCAATTTAGTATCATAGTGGAAATCGATCAGAATTGTTTTACTCTAAATTTCTGAAATTTGGGAAAATTTTTGAACAGTCCAACGACGACAAAAAAGTTTATTTAATTTCAGTTAATATTTCCAACCCAATATTTTCCAAGGACGATTGCAGCGATGGCTGAAGATCCCTTAGTACGGTGATAAAAAACAGAAACGTCTCGAACATATTTAAAACCAAAACATCGCGTTTGAACTATTTTGATTACGGATTTCGCGTCTTCTCACCAATATAACTTTTCTGTACTTTGTCGAGCATGAGCCACGGATGGAACGCGCCTTGGTGGCGCCATCCATCTATTGTCCATGCCTAACAAGACATGTCGTAATAAACACAAGGTTTGTTCGAATACAAGATTACTAGAAAAAGTAGGGATATGACATCATTTCAAATGATGATATCATACAATTTTAAGATAATCAAAAACTCGACAATTTGTCATGGGATGTGTGGGGGTCCAACAACTCTTTCGGGATATGACTAAACAAGAAATGGCTACAAAATTGTCGACAAATCCCACGATTCCACGACAATAATAAATCATCGATCACAACCAAAAACAATTTATTTACATAAGACAGATTTATATAAGAAAATCGTTATTTATCTAACTCAGTTTCAAATTGAATGCGGCGTGCTTTTGCACTAGGAAAAATTTTGTGTTAAATGTTAGGATTCTATTTTAGGAAGTCTCGATATAAAACTGATCTTTGTTTAAAAAAAGAAGTCTATTTGATGTGTACAAAAGACCAGGTTGGTGAAAGTGTTTATGCATACAGCAATCACAATGTATACAATATATCCAAATTAATATCATACGAAGAACTTTAATTTATATACATATATGCATGCTTCCAGAATTAAATTAAAATAAATTTTAAACTATCTCGATCGAAGTGATGTAAATTACAAATCGTACCCACCATAAGTTCTAAACTTACACGCAGAAGCAAAATTCGTACACAAAACGCTCACATGCATGAACCTAAGTGCTACAACATGTTAATTGTTCTTGCGTGTTTGAAATCGCGATGAATCAATGTCACCAGCATCATAATCATTTGATAAAATTTACTCCGATCTAATGGTGGCTTCGTGGATATTACGAGAGCCCAAATTTGAAGTGAAATATAAGGAAAGAAAAATATAATTACTTTCTCCCTGATCAGACAAACAAAGCATATTGTGCTCAACCAGTGAACAACGTCAATCTATGCATTGTTTAAATCCAACGATATTTAAAAAGTTGATCTGCTGTTGCACCTGAATGAATATATGACGCCATATTGTGTTATTGTGATTTACTTGGACCGGCAGGTGCGACTATTTCTCCCTAAATCCGGTAGCAAACAATGTACATTGAGTACTAGCTATACAATATGTCTCCATCAGAATTCAGTGAATTTCGGTCGAAATCTTCGGTCGACTTTGCGGGTAATTCAAGCATCAAACAAGTATGAGCCGTTAATGGAGCGCGCTTCCCAGGCGCGATCCGTCTTTAGGTCATACTTGGTTGCGGTTAAATTGGAATTTAAAATTTACAAGAAATACAATAACAACCTTGGTTCAGTTAACATGCTGATTTTTTTATATTTTCCCAATGATACAACTTGAACTCTTTGAATAAGCATTGCCCTCACTAGGGTCAATGTCTAGATTGATCACATCCCTTTATAGCCCAGCACAAACAAATATAACTAGTTATTGGTCTGGCGTTGGTGGTTACTTGTGTCAACTACAGGAAAATCTTGTTAAGTGGCGAACGGCAGAACACATTTTGATCATGAGTACACAAAAACGACGGAAGTCGTTCGCGCGTAATCCAAATATTTGAAAGAAATTTAAAAGGCTGAGTAAGTTTGTCTTATGTTGAAACTTCATGTTTGGAACAGTTCGAATGTAGGAAAAAAATTAGGTTATTATGAATGTTTGAGACGATGCAGCCCTTTGGAGCGACCACCTTTGACAAATATTTGGAATTTAGACCACAGCAATGCGTTCTATTAGATTAAATCACTAACCGCAAACAATTTTATATTCTCTCTATTTATTATAAGATTTATGCCTGAGTGAATTGCTTAGAATGCCAAAGACGCTACATTACAATGATCTTATACAATTTCGCAATTTGTTTGTGTCTTTTATAATAGTGGTATTATTATTAGCGGTGGATGACTTTGTTTTCTAACTTAACTTAAGAAGTGGTATATGGTTTTATCATCGACCAGGGCGGACAGCACTCACTATACTTAACCATGGAGGTTTAGTTCTGTACTGGATGTTTTGCGCTTAGAGTGTAGTTGCTGGTAATTTATCTTGCAGTAACTCTTTGACTTTAGGCACTGCCTTGCTCGGAGCGAACTTCTATCAAAAAAACTTAAGCGGAGGTCATCGTCAGCAATTCTGTGGAGTAGTCGCATTTTTACTTATTTCAAAATGGCAACGATGTTGTGCTATTCGATATTTAACCGATCCGTGTTATATAACATGTTTCACTAATTTTTTTTGAAAATATTTTGAAAATAATAATATTAGTAAATATACGGCACTCCCCAATCACATAAAAACGTTCAAATCACAATTTGTTGAGTGTGAGTCACCGATGGATCGCGCCACCAAGGCGCGATTCTCTGGGTGACCCATGCTCGGCAACTCAGGGTTTCCGATATCATTATCCCAATACTAATGACCTGATTTTTTCATTTTTTCCGCAAAAAAATATCCCTATATTGTAAAAATATGTCGTTTTCAGAAATAAATACATTTTAAATGGGGTTGAAAAGTGTACGATACTATCTTAAGAAGAATATCAATTATTAATCAGCTTGTATGCGTATATTCCCTGCTGCATATTCATTGCAGAAAACCGCAGCGCGACCAAATTGCTGTGCCGTGGTTTCTTATATTTCTGTTTCTAGGAACATAAAAAAGATTCGAATGTTTGAATGTTTTCTTGAATACAGTTACGTAGCACAGGTCATTAATGGATCACGCTTTATTGTAATTTATGCCTGACAGTGTATAACTATTAATATGTTGCGAAGTAGAATCTTGTCCAGCGAGTTTGCAATTGGCAAATATCATGATTGTTCTTACTTGTTTAAAGAGCCTTTTTTTCAAATAGCAGGCTATTATTAAAACCATTTCAGTGTATTCGTTGTCTTAATGCGTTTCAGTGCAATATAAAATAAATATTTTTCAATTCTAGAAATTTATATAAATATAAATTTGGCGCTTAATTAATACATGTAAAATGCATTTGTTATGCAGATCCGCATACTTTTTATTTATAACATGTAAGTTTAAAATAATTTCGATAAAAGCACAACAGTGTGACCTGTTCGCCAAGACATTAGCTTTGCTGTGCTTCAACGGGAAATTGAAAGATATTTTTTCCGCTATGAACAACAATAAGAATTGTTCCCAAGTCAAAGTTGTCCATTAATATAACGGTAATTTATTTTAGTACATTAGATGCCTATATAAAAAACAGTTCTAACAGTTGAATTTTCGCCAAGGAAATTAGATGTAAAAGAATAGTTAGTAATAGGAATAAAGGTAATGTTTAACGCATGGAATCAACTGACTTCCTCTCGCGCTGGGTTGAGTTCAGACAGGCATAGCTACCCTTTCGATGGTAAATTTGAAATTGTCATAATTACTGAACAACGCTCAAATAACGCAGTTTTTGCTTTGTCGGACAGGAGTCACAGATGCATTGCGCTGCGTTGTGTAAATCGACGAATAACTTCATTTAAAATCATTTATTTTGGACTTGTTCTGGTTTGTTCGCAAAAATAAATGGCGATTTCCTTTGAAACGTTTTCTTAGACTCGTTTTCTGAGTTTAGAGACTAAACAAAATCAATATGACGCAATTCGAAAAACAAGTCTAACCATTTCAAAAAATCAGAAATCATTTAAAATACTATCGTAAAAATTGTCAAAACATCTTTTGTTAAGTATGTGCCACTGATGGATCGCGTCGATGAGACGCGGTCCATCTGTGGCACATGCGTGGCATAATAAAACTCTTGATTGGGACTCGACTCTACGCTCTTTTTAGATTCGTTTAAGACATTGAATATTTTTCGATAAAAGGTAGCAGTCAAGTTTTCGTGAAGTGCATTGCATACATACATTCTGTTCAAAGCATGGGCCATATAAATGTCGGTGGATAAGTGCGGGTTGGTAATACCAATTGAGAGATTGGTCTATACAATCCATTCTTAACGAAATAAATTCTTAGAATTTGAAAGGAATCAAAAAATTACGGATTTACCACTGACGCAAAGTCACCGCAAATAATCGAATGAGGCAATTTACATCGTGAACACCCACTAATTTACCGGTGTTTACCGGTTAATAGTCAACGACGTGTACTGAAGTAGAAAGTTGGAAGAAAATACAGGGTATGTGTCGAGGTCATGTGTAGGGATGTCGGAATAGTCTGGCATTCTAGAATTCTGATTAATAATAAATTCGTTTTCGATTACTATTTCGTCCATTGGTAATGTTAAAACATTGTTCTCCCATTATTCTTCTAATATTTATATCGTGGATTATTTATATCAATAAAACTAAGCATTTCAGCCTAATATACGAACAATCATCATTTCTTTTGCCCGATTAATACCGTTCCCAAATTTTATTGTTTCAATGTTGTACGTTGACTAGGTTTAATCGGGAATATATAGCAAACCACTATGTATATTATATGTGAATTGACCTTTCTTTCCTAAATGTATATCAAATTTTTGAAGTCTTGAATATAAGATGAGCTAAAAAGTAATACGCCAAGAGTTGCCTATTTTATACGTCATCCATTCTTCATTGGTTCTTTACGACGAATTTCCCGGACAGTTCATTATGCTCTCGCGCCAGATACATTATGGGAAGAGATGAATGCATATGATAGAATTCGCTTCAATTAACACGTCTCGTCGGATCTCAATGAAGCAAGATGACGTCTGTTCCCAAAATATTTTTGATTTTCATTTGGCTGTCTCTGATAATCATTATTGTTGGATGGAATGAATATTGGTGTCGAATATTGCATGAAAACTCCTATGGGAATCGTTTAATTGTCTAAGAATTCTTGACACACATTTGCTAGACAGACAGAACGGTTGGTTTTGTCTGAGGCCTGCTGTGTTTAGCTTATTTATAGCACTCATTTTATTGGTATATTATTGGGTTGGGCGGTTCAGCAATTCTTTTCAATGATTTACAGGAACTCTGTTTGTCATGTCTAGTTCCTAGCTACCAACTGCCAACGAATGTATTTGTAAATCTAGCGTAGGCTGAGTCGAGGTCAGAGAGTGCATGTGTCCCAACTAAAGAATATGATATAAACTTAGTCAAGTATGAGCCATTAGAAGCGTGATCCATCAATGGCACATGCATGAGAAAAATAAAACTTCTGATATCGGTGGAGCTAGACAATTCGATTAAGAAATTTGAAGCACAAATCGAACCGAGAAGAATATTAATAAAAGATATTAAAATCAGGTGAATTATTATATTTTCAACTTTAATTAGTGGAAGTTTATTCCCAACTCAATATTTTCCAGTAATTTCTGCGAAAGCTAAATTGAATATAGCATTGCGAGTCACTTTAAATAAATGTAGAAGGTAAGTACCGAAATTATTTCTAAAACGGATTATTATAAAGTATTAGAAGCGAAATCAAATTTGAAATGATTGATCATCGCTGACTGGGTGTAGAGTTGGAAAAGGGACAGGTATCTAGGCGAGACTAAAGACCTTTTTATGCGCATGATAGATCACAATATCCACCAACATAAAATGGCTAATTGTCGAAATGCAAATTTATATTTTTATTGCTGCGGTTCATTAAAAGAAATCTTTGTGCAATAAAATAAAACGGATCACAACACACGATAAATAGAACTAAACATTTGCAAACGAGACATTAGGTCTGATATATTTTTCTGTTCAATTGGAAGTTCTTCGTTATGTGAGTTGTTGTATCAGAAAACATGTAATTATTCGCGTATTGTTGTAAAACATACAATGAAGAGCGGCGAACCATGTAATTTTATCTTTTAATTGGAAAAATCAAAATAGTTTGATTTTAGGAAACGATAAATTGTGTATAAGTTTACATTCGGTTCTTTTGAGCATTTAAATTAGGCTCAGATCAGTAGGTAGTTATAACTGATAATGACGACCTGATTTTTCATCGTTATTTTTATTTTGTGTGTGTGTATGTATGTTGTACGCTGTTTATACAAAGTGACTATTATTCAATCTCCTGCCGAGCGAACTATATTCCGTCGTACCTGATGTACATCAATTTTTACGGCCACTCTCATTCGAGTTGATCACCACAATTTAGGAATATATCATTGGCACTCGTAATTCAGATGTCGCCGAGGCTTCCATTTAACTATATTTCTATTAGAAATATTGCATTTGGATGAATGTCAAGCTATGAGTCAGTTATGAAAGCGGCGTGGTTCATCTGTGGCTCATGCATAGCAAAACAGAGTTTTTGTGTGTCGCATGCCTTGACTCTTTTGGTAGTCACAGTGCATTTGGAATTTTTAAAAACCTAATTTCCCAATACGAGATGTGGAGCTAAAATTCCAAACGCGGTTAAAACACGTATTTTATAGCTACATCGATGAAGCACTGTATCGAGTTGACATGTCGAGTACCAGAGTAAACACTCTCGGAGCCCTTGGACGTATGTCAACATAATACTCGAAATAGTTTTCTCGGTAAAAGGACTGAAGTAAGTAGTCATGTTGATTTGTCGTCAAGTATGGGCCATAATCGGTCCGTGTCTTCTGACTGCGGAACATACTTGGCAACACTTTGTTTTTAGTTAAAAGAAGGCGGAGTTTACTGTTTGTCGGTTACTTTATCCACTTGTCATCTTGATATTTTGCTCTTAAATCAATAAGACCGGCAGTTCGGAAAATGATATCTTGAAATCTATGAACCGATTAGCGCACCTCTCTAAATTCTATAAAACCGCCAAGTGCCAAGATTTACAATTCCAAATCGGAAGTAGATTTGTCATAATTTACAACTTTATTCTGAATTTCATTGATATGAGCAAGTCTGAACCTTTCAGAAAAGTTTTGTCAAAACATTCTTTGTTGAGTATGTGTAACTGTGGCCAATCAGTGTGTCCGCTCTGTTCATGCTTTTCCCATCTTTATCTGACAGTTTTGTAAAGGACTTTATTCAGGGCGGCACACGCTAATGACTGATTAAGAGTCATAATGATAAAATATTGCACTTAGTATAAAAATAATGAATGGTACAAACAAAACAACAACTAATGTTTAACGAACAAAATGGTTTTATCCATAAGCTAATTGCTAAATATTATGTTTATCAGTGTATTTAAATTATCATAAATCGATAAATTATGCGAACTGGAAGGGAAATCGGATAATCCTAGTCCGAATCCAATAACCTATGCGAAAATAAGACAGTTTTACGGAAATCGTCGATCATAACGTATTGCACAAAACAAAACAAATGCAGTTTTTTTTTCAACGAAGCGTGGTTTAAGGGCAGAGTATGCAGCTAAGCACGCGCGATCTAGCTGTAAACCGTACTTTTCAATAAGCTGGCGATGTTAAAATGAAAAAAGTGGCTGTAACTTACTGCGTTTGCTCAATTACATTTCACCATTTGCAAGTATAAATTTCAGCAGCCGTGCAGTGAGCCGATTTACTTTCGTTGGATTAACCAGGAATCGGATTAAGATTAAACCACCACGTGTCACGGTTTACAAGATTACGACCGAGGTGACAACAGATTTTGCAAAACTGGTTTGCTGTTTGACTAAACCACGGTAACAGGAAATTGATAAGCTGATCAAAATCTACTTTTCCTTTCTTCGGAATAAAATATTTTAATTACGTTCTGTATTCTCGATATTGTACAAAAGTTTTTGATTATGCCGATCTCGAATCGAATAGTATTCCAAGATATAACGAGCCAGCACCAACTAATCGAATAGTCTTCATATCCGCATTAATAGACTACGACCCTGGAGTCAGACGTTTATATCAAAATGTGTTGCTAAGTATGAGTCACCGATGGACCGCGCCGTTCTAAACTTATTTACAATAGTAAGCGTTTCGTAACGCCCGCCTCGGGTGACAAAAGTCTTGCATCCTAACCCATGACCCGAATTGCGATAGTTTACTGTCAAATTTATTGAAATTATAGAAATATAATTTTGTAGATTATACATTTTAGGGCATAAAGCCTCAATAACAAGTGACGGGCAGGACCACGTATTGGACAAGTAAAATCAATTGGGAATAAAAATATCAGACGCATTGACATTCTATTAATGTATTCTATTACCGCATTGTATACAAAGTACACAACATCGAAACAACAACTGGTATGTTATGCTTTAATGGAGATCAACACAAAGCAAACGGAACGCCCAGAATATTTATTGTGTTAAATGAGTGAATTAACCGGAATAGTAATGTTATTAATCATAACCACAGAGAGGAGAATATTTGTGGGAGTGGTTATATGACACAGAGCAACTAAGCAAAAGTCATCTATAACAAGTATTTGAAAGTGTGAGACACACGATTATGATTGGCAAAATGAATCTGAGTATCCCATCAAAAACTTGTATTGGTAGTTTGGGTCATTGATGAATAGTGTTGCCAAGGCGCGGTCTATTTGTGGCTCATGCTCGACAAAGTTGAACATGTACATGGCACACTGCACTTTCATTAATTTCACTTGAGTATATCCCTATCTGAAATTTTATTTCCTCAAGCATGCGCCACATATGGACCGCATCTTATTGACGCGATCCATCAGTGACACATACTTAAGATATGATGTTTTGGTTGCCTTTTTTCGATTGGGATTACGTACGTTCAGCACTGAGAACTGACACTCGTCAAAAAGCGAAATTTCAGATTGACCATTAGTCTAACACTGTCCAAACTTACGTTTCATTTTTCGTCGAAATTCGAAACAGTCAAACTTGCCCTGCGCTTAGCGTAACGATAAAAATCGAAGGAAATATTACGTTGTATGCATATAATGAATAGGTTATAGGTTGCTGTACAAATAAAAACTAGGCTGAACTTCCCATCCAGCGCTGGAATTATATTTCATTTCATAGGTCGTTAGAATTGAATCATTTGGATTTCTATTCCGAATGAAAATATGATGAAAAGCACAGGAAACAACACAAGGATTTTAGCTGTGAAAAGTAACGTAATCTGTGACACGTTTAAAACATGTGAGAGTTTTACAATGAAAGGAAACATAACGTTAGCCCCAGCCCCATGCACTCACTAGCCGTGATCTATTGGATTGGATATTTTCCTCAATAATCGCCGCTTTTGCTTCAAGATATCTTCAATAAAAGCAATTCCTCGCCGCCGAAGGTTCGCAGATAACTTTGCGCGGCGATGTCTGTAAGTCTACACAAATGTTATTTTAGCTAAATACGTTCAACGTAGTACCGCCTATTTGGAATCGAACGCCAGATCCCCTCTGCTTCGAATGTCATTTATATTGTTTCGTTTCTTTTTCGGTACATGTAATTAATCCCAATCGGGAAAATATTGCCAAAACATCTTTTGTGAAATATGTTTCACTGTTGGATCGCGTCGATGAGACGCGGTCCATCAGTGGCACATGCCTGACAAAAGAGAATTTGGGATTGGGATCAAAGCGTATTTTGGGAACAGAAAAATAGTATTAGAAAAAATGGCGTCTTTACGACGGACTTACAAGGTAAATGACCCCAAATATTAATCACGCCAAAAGCGCGTTGTTTCGCGATTAAGATGTTTTCACAATAATTTCAAAATTTTCTCCTTTGTCGTAGAATTTTTGTTCAAGATTAGAAAACTTTGGCACATTTTGTACATCGAGTCTGAGCCATGAATATACCGTGTCGTCTGACAATGATCACAGATGGCCGAGGATTGCTGGTATCAGAATCGTTGGAAAACAATTCGGAATGAGAATATGGCCTTGACGTAAATATTATAAAATATTCAGTACTAGATACAAAATGTCACGAAAATACAGACATTATGAAAAATTTTCGTTTTGAAACAGAATTCAGAATGTTTGTTATTATCGTCATTTAGAGGAAAAAAATAATATGTTCAATGACGAAACGGAAAAACATCTTGCTACTGGACGAGTTGTAACGCACAAAATATTCTGACGCACTTGGCGTTGTAACGAATCAGGCGTCAAAACAGAATGACGCATTTCACGAGCGGGGATGAAGTTTGCGCATAAATTCCCCAGAATTTTGTGAATAATGTAATAGTCTGCGCTGCTTTCGTGGTATGAGAAAAGTGGAGATATAAAATCGAAAAAACAAGGCAGCTTTTTAAATATACGAAAAGAAAAAAATGCTTAACCACGATAAACTGATTAAACTAATAGGTAAAATAATAATCTCATCTAAAAATCAAAATAGATCGAAATACCATACTTGGATGATTTACATACATGAAATGGTTTCATAGAATTACTAGAAATGTGCCGAATAAATCACTAAAACAGGTAGAGTTACCATTTTTATAGTCTAGGGAGATGCCAATATCTAATTCGGGCGATTAGAGTACACTTGTATGTGGTTTTATATGATTTGATTTGTTTCAATCCGAAATTTTATTATGTCAATTACGAAGCACAGATGGAACGCGCCTCAACTTAACAAACTATGTACAATATATTTCTGATTTGATCAGGCAAAAAATTCAATGAAAAATAAAAGTTTACAAAAAAGCGTCAACAAAAGATCGTTTCTTTTTTTGAAAATACTTTTGTCTTTTTTGTGATTTGCTTCCAATTATGCCAGTCTATGGCCTAACATTCAATGAACAAAAAGCAGAAAGAAGTATATGTCCAATTAACTAAACTATATGACTAGATTTTTTACACGGTCATCCCTTAAAAAAACGCATTAAATTTTTTATGTCATTTCAGTTTACACGTACGCAGTATAGCGTGATTTTACGTTCAAAACGTAAATTTTAGGCGTACTATTAATTGCTTCCGTGTCATGCGTAAATCAGTGACGCTAGTTCTAAAATTATCACGGTGTTTTTTCATCTTTGCATCATAGAGCAAACTCTGAAAAGTTTAGTATACTGACAATGTTTTCATGTAGTTGCCAGGAGGGTGTTTGACATTGTCAACAAGGTATAGTGAAACTAATTAAGAGATGCTAATTACGAGAATTGACTCTATTCGTAGCACGGAGATATTTGAACAGAAACGAGGGATTTCGTCATAGGAATCCAAAATTATTATGAAAAGTTTTCAGTGGATCTTTTTGATGAAGAAGATTGAAAAACTTCATTTCGATTCGAAAATACATTTACCTAATGGTGTAAAATTGATCGGTACCATATATTTTTCTAGTCAGTCGATAGATGCTTGCATTCTAAATATCTTTTCAACTGCGACAGTTTTTATCTGGTGTTTGATATGGTATAATAGTTACGGGTATGCCTTGCACCATTACCCGTTTGTTAACAAATAATAATATCAGCATCTTGAATTGTCTTCATCGTTAGGAAAGTCGTCGTACGGATAATTTGGTATTCTAGAATTAAGATTGAAAGTAACCTCGTTTTTCGATTGTTTTTAAATTGAATCGACTCGTAGTATAATCAGGATATATGCCAAATTTTACGTTGTAGAATTTGGCATAAATCATGACTTCGCTACAAAATATGGTAAAATATTAGCAATTTCGTTTATCTACAGTGGACCTAGTTATTTAAATTCGTAAATAGCATTAGACCAACAGGCAGTTTGGTCGATTTCACTCATCAAACGAGCAAGGATGTGGTTGCTTGTTATCGGTAAATAACAGGGTTTTGCATTAATTTGTTCGTTCACCTGGATACGGTACTCCAGATTTTTTAACAAAATGCTTCATCGTGGGAAAATTGTTTGCATTATACCGGACACGGTATAATTAAGTTATTCAGATGTACTGCTTGCGATCTGATTCTTTAAAATTTATAAAAGAGTTTTTTATAAAGTAAAGCGAAGTTTTGTAGAATTTTCATATTATAATACGAAACTTTATTTTGCTGAACGCTGTGATACATATTAACCGCTACCCCCAATGCAATATGTCTCGTGTGGATTTTAGCAGTGATGTAATTACATTCGTCTGTGACAGAAAACGAGATGAAACCAAATTTTGCATTCTGTTTTAGTACTCATTCAACGATGTATATTAGTAGAAGGGAGATGAGTCAAGTAGTGAAAGTTAGATAGGGAGCTACAGGCGCGCAAATATTTTTACATACACTATCCATTGTTGTTATTGTCTTTTCGAAATCGCAATAGTAAAGTAGAAAAAATGACAAATGAAAATCCTGTCATTCAATAATTTCGGATAAAATTTCCCCACAATGAAAGACTGACCCGTGACACCCAATGAATATCTAATCATAATGTTCCTCTTATCTAAAACATATATGAACTAAACCAGGAAGAAAATTCCCCACATATGTCACGTGCTATTTAATTCAACATAATGTGTTCCCATTTTCCATTATATCGGAGTAATTAAGTCCCATTGTTTGATATAAATTCGGAAGTCTTTGGAGAGTTGCGCGCGTCCTTATTTTTACTAATTGCTGACCCAAGTTGCTAATTACCAGTTATATCTATTTGATTAACGATTTCCGCGGCCACCGCTGTTTCTTTTATGCGCAATGTCGTTGTATGTCCAATAATTCATTAGAAAACTATTAACAAAGTTTTCAAGTCAAATTAAACAACCATCCGTGACTTTATCAAATAGATTTGAGACAAAAGAAAACGCGAAAGTGCTCAGGAAAACAAAAGATGCTCACTCGTCACCCCTCTGACCCGTGTCCGCTTTTCGATGTCACAATTATATTAAGGAAACAAAGACGCGTTGTTATAATGTATCTTCTTTATACATTAATGCCAGTTTATATTTATTTAACGAAGCTGAGAGTGTCTTTGTTTTATCTATAAGATAAAGTCCCAGATAACGAACGTAACTAAATTAAGAGGACATTAAGTAGGCGACGCATTGCTGGACGTTGGACTATATTTAGTTTGAAGTGTTTCACATGAAGCAGGTAGTTACTTTTCGTCAGTCAGCATCGATAGTTGGGGATCATAGATCAATGCATTTTTTCGAGTATGGGCCACAGAAGGATCGCGATGCCAAAGCGCGATTCATTTGTGACTCTTACTTGGAAAAGTAGATCTATGATGACTCATGGCGATTACAGTCGAAAAAATATGCTGAGCAATCTCGAATGTGTCCCATCGATAGATTTCGATAAATCCCTAGGGTGCCAAAATATTTTAAATATGCGAAGGTGCAATAAATTCATTTTCGCTGACATAAATAATCTACGAAATATACGTTTTATGCAACTTCAGGCAAAAAAGTGTAAACCAAAGGCAGATAGCACTTTAAAAGCTATCTACAATGTTGCGCTAGGGTATTTTCGTCCACAATACCTAACGTGTCCTCTATAACTTTTTTTATAACGTGTGAAATTCATTACGTAACCACTGTAAAACAAACCAAGTCTCTTTAACGTAACACTCACTATTCGATTACTTCTCGAATTCCGCCCTTTGAAGATTTAGAGAGTTTTATGATGCGCAACCAATTGTACTCCGTAACAATCGTGGAGACAATAAATAGAAAGAACAAACCCAACTCTCAATTGGAAACAATCGATGCTCATTGTATTTTTCGCGCTTCCCTATCCCACAAGGAGGTATTTCGAGACAATCAAACGGTTGGAAAACCCATGGTTTACGGTAGAAACCTGGTTATAAGCAGCTGTCGTAGTGAAGGTGTTGTTTTTATTGATTTGCGTAAAGTGAACAGATATTTAGTACATACAGTATTTATGTGGAGGTAGTAGGTCACTTATTCAAGTAAAATTATTTTAAGATAGTTCCAGGTTTTCAAGCAATTAGGTTTGGTCAGAAAACCCTTTAACATTAAAAAGTTCAGCGGTAGACTTCGGCAGGATTAGTGAACAATACGCCAATACGCATCGCATCTACTAACCGTCGACGAGCTGCTTTTTGCGACCTAATCTGGAAAGCTGTACTGAAGTTATTTAATACGAATAGTTAGGTGATCTAGAATTATGATTGAATTCAATTTCACTTTTCAATGACTTCCTATCCACACATTTTGTAAAACTATTGTATTAGTCGAATCTTACCTAAGCAAAAATTTAAATTTTAAATCATAGTGCGATGGGAATGTCCTCCCTTACCCGACGAGGTATATAGTCTTAAATTCTGATAAAGTGATTTCGTTTCTCTATTATTCTTAAATTTATTCCTTTTGCAGTGAAATCATGATATTTGCCAAAATTTACATTGTAAAATTTTATATAAATCGTCACTTCGCCCTAAATGGACAGAATATGATCAATTATCGGGAATTTATCTGAATTATTGACGCATAATACTGTTTTATATGTGAATTTCGATGTTCAATACCCTTTAGACTGAATTAAAAGGTCAATTTTAATGCGCGATAACATAAATTTTATATCACCGATATCATTATGCTGCATCCGTATGTTAGCTACGGAGCGATGAGGTATTTGGTTTGTGAATTGATAGACAACGTCAGAGAAGAATCAATTTATCTTGATATCCGTTTTTTTGTATCATTAACATTTTTTCCAGTCCCACTCTCACAAATATTAAAATCCTTTAAGTTAATTTTGGATTTCTGATTGAGTTTGGTGGTCGGTAGTCGTTTATAATAAATGCTAATCTATTTTGTGAATGGGTGTTATATTAATATCTCTATATTGTATTTTATGTTCAAGTATCATATTATGATACTTAATATACTTGGTCACAAAGAGTTTGTTGACATAACATTACCGAGGATAAACTATTCAACAAAACTGTGGCGCCGACAATACACATCAATCAAGTCTTATCAAAACGACACAATTTTGTCAAATACAAACCACTTAAAGACTTTTACCTGGATAGCGCCATCGATAAGTGGTCATGCTATGCTTGATAACGCGCCGGACGGGTACTGGGGCTCTAAATCAGTTAAGGCAGTGTTCCATTTGATTTTTTTCTCCGATTTTATCCCAGAATACGCAGTTTCGCAAAATCAAACTTAGAACGATATCCAAAGTGTTTAAAAACATACACACGTCTGCGAGACTTGATTATAAAGAAAGGGTATTGATTTCTTTTACCGTCTAAAACTTCAGCATTTCCCTGGCGTTAATCCGATATAAAATAACTTCACGTTGACACAGGGTCATAATACTAAACTTCAGAGTTCTATTCATTCCAACATAAGACATGAGCGCCGTGATTCGTTTGACCCTCCTCTAAGAATATCCTAACATTAGCATTAAAGGCTGAAGTTCGTAATCCTCGCATTGTTCCCTTCCGATCTCACAGTAGGTGGGATAAATCGAATGAGATTAGCGGCAGTCTTCAAGAATTGTAATAGAATGTGTTATGGAACGAGGGCATAAAATGCTGATACATAAATGAGTAGCGGTTCGTTATAGGTTGTGAAGCATTTCCTATTGATGTCTGTCTCTTTAAAATTATCGTTTAGGTTGACTTGAAATTCGACAATGCCAAAAGTTTTGTGTATATACGTTAGTAATATATGTACAGATTCGATAAATGACAAGTTATTGTTTTTGAGAGCTTTTTAGAATATAAAGAAGTAAATGTTCACTTAGGACATCCCGACAGAGTGGGAGGATCCAAAGAACACAGTTGGTCTGTTGTAAAGGTTTGGAGGTGTGTCGGGTATTTATTTGTGTACATACAAACAAAATTTTGGTTGGCGACATGATTTTACCGGGGTGCGGTCATAGCTGTAAACAACCATAGATGATATTTTAACACCATATTTAGTATAGGTATGTCAAATTTAGATTTTGGTTAACCTGCAAAATGAAAAATATATTTTAAGTGTTTCAGTAAAAAAACATTAAACTGTCATATTTAAGTCTCAAATAATATACCATCACTTGGAAAGTTGCATAATTGTTTTAAGAGACGCTATAGTTATGCGCACCATTCGGATTTATTCAATTACGTCCATTTATTTGAATGTTAAATAAGCTTTAGTTTTTTACTTAGTTAAGCTATGTATTTGGTCATTCCGCCAATAAGTTTTTTATTTACATATAAACTAGGTCAAATTTTCACTACCTTTGCTTTTTAGTGAGTTACAGTAAAATCATTTTCAAATATTTCGTTATGTAGCTTTTATTTCAAAATAATTCTGCTCATGGTTGAGTGATGAATGGTAGTTAACACAAACTTTAAAAGAACAATAAAATATCTTGAACTGGTTTTATTGTTGTTTACCGACCCTACTTATGTCAAAAGAAATCATTAGCGTAGATGTGGGAAAATACCAACTACAGTTATGCAAAGATGGTAATTAAAAGTTTTTATTTGTATATTAGCTTCCAGTCTAATACTACAATGAGCTCGGTGGTAGGCCTTCATTAGGTGCAACGTTGCTTTGTGTATTTTACTTGATTCCGTAGCGACAAAGCGCTAATTACGCAGCCATCCGCTGGCATAGCGGGGCGTCGATTTCATGCCTTACATATGAAAGCGTGGGAAATAACGCACCCACCCTTTCCGTTCTAAGCCCCTTAAGTGAGGTGTGAAGAGCAGTCTTTACTATATACATATGCGCGTCAAGTATGTTAGTTTTGTCGTATTTACTTTCGGTATGATATCGTAGATAGAAAGCAAAAATGCACACTTCATCTAGAGTTCACGTAATCTGTTTTTAATAATTGTCTCACACTTCTCCGATGGGGAAATTTGCTAGGAAAGGACAGTCAATTGCAGGAGTTATTTAATATTTTGTGATGATTTTCTCTACAATATGAATATTAAATAAGTGTGTAACGACAAATAATATTAGCTGTAAAAACAATACGATCTGGAAGTGCACATTTAAAATTTCCACAAAAATAGTTTATATTACAATTTTTAAGCAGATGGCGAAAGTACCTGTATGTGCAACTGCACTATATGATAATACCAAGAAGTACATGGAAAGTAACCAGACATTCTCACGCATCGACCTCGTGGGTGATTCTGATTCTTATGTAAATAATGTCGCCTGCAAGTCAGAAAGTTCCGTGTTCATTTCACCAATAGGGAAACTGAATCAGCTACTTTATTTTATTTTCATTGAGAAATATATAGTCAGTTAGAGGAAATAAAGAGTGGAATGGTCAGTGAATCCACATGGTCAAGTAGATTTATAGTTTATATTTGTACTTGAAATCAGGATAGGGATTAGTGTTATTTACTCCTATTCAAATAGTTGGGCAATTGACAGAATATGCGATTTGGCCGCAAAATGGGACAATACGCTAAAAGAAACAGTAGTTGCAATTATGTTAAAAACATTCTTTTTATGTATTATGGATTTGAAACAAATTCTTTAACATCTCTAGTTTATGTATTGAATAGATTCATTATGTGATAGATTACTTTTAGTTATATTACTCGTATATATAAAAGAAATACCGGTTTAACTAAAATAAAATTGTAGTTGTTCAGTTGGAAATTAAATACGTCGCAGACATATCAATAGAACGGACTCTGCTCAAAAGAATGCAGAAAAGAGGTCCAATTGAACAAGGAAACTATTCCCAATCAAAAATTTCATTTTTTTTCCAGCAGTGGTTCATACTTGGCAAAATATGTTTCACTTATATCATTCTTATGGGGTTCAAAAAAAAATCGAATGGATATGGGAATAATAACAATGCATTAGAACATCTTGTATCAGGTAACGCTTTAGAATCGAATGCAATCAGCAGCGAGTGCGTGGAATTATTACTGAAGTAATTGCAACAAATTATAAATACCTTACATGTAATATTATCCTGTCATGAAATAAAGATTATCCCCAAGTCATTGATGTAAATAACTGATTTTCCGCCTCAGTTGATGGAATTACATGAATCCGATTTTTATTTCGTTCCGGATTCAATCAGCAGATTCATATTTAGTGATCTTATATTAGAAATTTGCAGGCATATTTTCCAGGAATGCTACATTCCTACTATTTTTTTAGTTGTGCAGTAGTAATGTATGAGTTTTATTGATAGCCCATTATTGTATTGATAATATGTATGTCCATATTTGAAAAGTCGTGTGTTCTAAAATTATTATTTGAATGATTTCATTTTTCGATTGGTCATTTTTTAGTAAAACGGGCAAAATTTGGTGAAATATCAAGAATTTCGTTTGCCTGAAATGTTGAAACATTATTCGATTTGTATAACGGATTTGGAATATCGCAGAAACTAAACTATAGGCATAACCCTAATTGATATATTAAATGCGGATAATTTAAATTTAATATTATAATATCGAGTAAATTATCTTGTCGATAACCAGTTCAAATGAAGTAAAAAAACTAATTATGCCTCAAATTTTTCATTTTTTTTTTCACAAAACGCTCATTTCCTTCATAACAATTTCTCTGATCTATCTAAACGAAGGATTATTGTTGTATTTGCTTTGGGTACGTCAACTTTGACATTTTTGTCAAAGTTTATGCTAAATATTGATACTAATGAAGTGGAATGCGGCAAATTAATCTCGTAAAAAAAGAGAAACATGCAGTCGTGAATTGGTATAAGTATTTGGTTTTGAACCACTAGCCAACGCGATCCAAAATTAAATATTAAAATCTAAAGCAAAGAAGTGGTTGATGGTTCTACCATAGACCTGGGCAGATACCACTTACTGCACTTTACCATGACGGTTCAGTCCCGTTTGGGATGTTTTCCGTTTAGAGTGCAGTTGCTGGTACTACATCTTTTAGTATATCTATGCTATGAAGTGGCTAGTCGGTTTCCTCTAGGCACTGCTTCTGGCCTTGCTCAGAGTAAATATCAATAATAAAAAAAAATAATTTATAGAATAAACTGCAATAAAATTTATATTTTCAAGGACCACACATTTCTGATAAACTCGTATTTTACAGTATTCCACCTTTACTTACGGATGTTGTTATTATATACCATACTTTTTTGAAGAATAATATACAAAATATTTGCAAGCTAATCTTTCTCGTATATTAATACCGGAAAGCAAGTGAGCCAACAGTCACTTTCTCACTGATAAAGTTGTTGCCGAATCAGAAATGATTGACATGCTATAAATACTTGTACCGACAAATAGTCACAGTTTTATATTCGTTATTCGGAATTTGATGGATCATGTTTGAAAACACGCTAAAACAATCGCTCACAGTTGGCACAACCAAATCAGAAAAATATTATCTAAAGATGTTTTATTGCCAAGTATGAGCCACTGATGGAGCGCGCCGATGGGCGACGCCGACTAAATTCTGGGGAAAATATCATTCAGATTTATGATCAATGTTGCATGGCGTACGCTAATGTATATTTGATTTAGATTCTTTTCCACACTCGAAACCGAAAAATATGTTGATTGGAAAATGCAAATTATTATTTCGCACATCATCCATCACCCGCCTATAATTGTCATCCATTCGTCAAATTTAATTGCACTGTTTGTTGAACGATGTGAATATTTTTCCAATAATCATTCTTATAATCGGATTTCAAATACGCTTGCGGCACGTGCAAGAATATTTCGCTTTCCGTACGTATGTGATTTAAATTTGCATTTGGAGTATTCGTACGAGCGTTCAATATTTTAATTTATGTAAGGATCACTTGAGTCGTAGCCTCAGCGATTGTCATTAGGACAGTGAAGAAAAAGTAGCACACGGAGAATTGTAGGTAATTAGTTGATTTATCATTTATGGGTTCGGGTATTGAATGTGAAAATGTACTTGAAGCAGAAACTTCGCATTATGGTGCCTTCAACGTCTGTATAAATTGCTTTCAAGTGACTACTGGAATACCAAACTTTTGTTCAATTGGAAGAGTACCGTGACCAATACTCTTATGTCGATCCCTTAATAGTTCTTAGACCTCGACTGCATTGTAAAATAATTGATGTTTATGTGTTTTTCAACAACAATTCCAACACAAAATTATACCTGGTTTGCCAGCTGAAATTATAAGGAAGTTAGGAATATTTTACATAATCACGTTTACTTAATTATGAATTACTCATGGAATCGCGCCGCGTAGACGCGATTCATCTGTGGCGTATGCTTAGCAAAATAATAGTCCTGATAGGTTGGTAAGGCCCTTTTTGTCGCCGCACTCCAAGCTTGTTAATATAACCACAGGCACCATTACGATGTCGGTCTTTTGTCGCCATCTCACCCCAGGAATTTAAAAAGTATTTGTACAGCCTACAAAACCACTGCCATTTTATGCTTAATGTTATCAGATATTTATTCTTCGGGACATTTCCATTCCAATTGGAAAGCTTTGCTGATCTTAGGGATGTTCTTATCCGTTTAATCAGGTAATCTTGAAATCTGATAAAAAGTAATTTCCGTTTCCCAATTATTCTTAGCTTGATTCATTTTACAGTGAAATCGTGATATATACATACATAATTATAAATCATGATTTTGCTGCCAAATTGGCATACGATGATCCCACTTTCATATATCTGAAAGAACCCTTCCTATCCAACCCTAGCTAATACCCAATGGCATCCCGCTTCATTTTGTAGACATGGGTAAGGCCGATTAAATAACGTTGTTATTAGTAAGATGCTGTCACGCAAACAAGACTGTCAATGCGATCTGTTATTTTGTTTCAATTAGCCTTTTGGTTCCCTTAAACTGCATAATACCTATATGTCATGCCTCACATCGCAAGCACAAAACGCGATGCTCTTCTGGTGATAATTTTCAAGTGTCGTATAAATTGATCAATGTCTGAAAACTACACCATGTGTCATTTAGTCAAGCTTACATTTGGCAACACTGCATTTGGTTTCCAGTCTAACCGCCTTTTCGATATTTTAAAGCACTGGCTATATTTTTGGATAATTTCTGTACATCACCGTATTTATTGAATAGGGTCTTGCGATGTGACCAAACACTCAAGAGCCGATTGTGGTCGCTCAAGTATTTATTGTAGAGATTATTTATGACTCTATTAAAATGTGAAAAAGTAAAAGAAATATTTTAGAATGTTTAATATATTATAGTACGAGTGGGAATGACTCATGCATCGACGTTCGTCGGTGACACTCGACAAGGACGATAATGTGTCAAGAGTTGTCTCACGTTTATCGTATTTCACCAAAACTGTCCCCACGCTATTGTCTACGGACAAGCTTCGGTATTTCGTACATAAATCTACTCCTTCAAGTATTTTTGATTTTTTCCACGGACAATGATTAGGCTTCAATTAGTATGACCGTAAACTCTCGGAAACTATGCATTTCACTGAAATCAGTATTGTCTACGATTAGATTCAACTTGTTGATTACGCTTGCTTGTAACAGAACCACTCAATATACAAAACTTGAGTTACGGTTGCTAAATGAGAGAACTTGGGATTATCCAGCCATTTCCCTGCCTAAATTTGTCAATTTTCTAATATTAGCTCTACGAGATAAGAACACGGTTAACCATTTTAGGATATGCTACATTCTATAGCTTCATATAGAATAAATAATAAAATTTAGGTTCAGCGAGAAATTAATCGAACGTGTTTCCAAGTTCTTCGTTTGCATAATCTTACTATCTCTACGAGATAAGAACACGGTTAACCATTTTAGGATATGCTACATTCTAGCTTCATATAGAATAAATTATAAAATTTAGATTCAGCGAGAAATTAATCGAACGTGTTTCCAAGTTCTTCGTTTGCATAATCTTACTACAAAAATAAGTTATCGGAAGTCAATTTGCTTGATATTTGTATAACTATTACATCGTTTCGGCATACCTACGCTTCACCCTATAATCAGTCTTCAAATAAAGTCAAGTAAATAAGCCCACGCCGGCAATTTAGCGGTAGGATGTAGGTAATACAAGTATTCACCAACAGGACTGTCCTTTTGTTCCGGCACTAAATAAAAGTGCGGTAATATAGGGTGTTAAACTGTATTAAAATTGCTTAAACTACGCGAGTTTGGCATTCTTGTGCCCTTACGAATGATTCTATTGTATAAACACGGAGTACGGCGGACACACGTTTGCTGAGAGTGGTGACGCTCTTGAACACTCACATGTGCTTTGTTGGCTTAGGAAGAAGGCCCTCGTCAAATAAATAAAAATAATGAGCATATACTTTTTTAGAAGGCAGCATGATCATTGCTTAACTTTAATATTTTATGGTTCCTAAGGTATGGACAGGTTTGTATTGCAAAGTGCAGAATCCCAATAAAAATGTGTACAAATACGTTAAGCTAAAATTCCGTTGGGTATATGAGTACGTTGGATCTCACAACAAAGCCACGGTACATCTGTGACTAAGTTTAACAATATAGTAGAAATCAATTCGATATTCTCCATACTACTTAATCATCGGTTATTATGTCTCTGAGTATTAAATACACTTACCATTGATAAAGAAAAACAAGCGAATCTCCCGCAAAATTTATACAATATCTGCGGCATTTGAAGAGAAGTTATAATAATACCATACTTAATAAATGGCATGTAGATTCTTGAGGTCAAACATTGGATTTCAAATGTATACCTTGGGTTGTTTCTTTAGCGCTAATACAATAAGCCCGAAATTTATTCGCGTCCTATAGTCTGGTCTTGATTGTTGATCCAATGTTAGCACAATAATCGGTTTTTATTGTGGTCTATTAAGCCGTTACTTAATTTTGTAGAATCAGTAAATTAAAAAAAATCCTTAGACGTTTTTTGCAACAGCATATTTACCACAGAATCCAATCAGAACTATTTTGACAAGTTTGGGTCACTGATGGCTCGCGCTGTCGATCATGCTTGACAAAATAAAAATTTCTGATGCGGGAATCTTCCTGTGAAGTGTGGTCGTCAATATCAAAGTTTACAGTTTATTGAATTACGGCAGAATGCACGTTAAATACTAGTGATAAATTTTACAGGTATATGTATAAACTCAGGTAGCCATGTCGTCTGGATAAAACGAGAGAACCAAACAAAAAAATCATTTTTCTTTCTCTCCTACTTTTTAATGCGTTGTTTGAATTAGCGCTGGACATTTTATTCTTTAGATTACGTTGGAAAGAGGGCTTGCAGATTTTTCATGGGTAATTACGGTGAAATGTATTAATTTACATCGCATTAACTGGCGATAGGTATAGTATGTTATTTGAGAAAATACATTAGAATGAGATTGTCGGTTATGCGATACAACGGAATTGGGAGTTGGGATCTCTCACTCATCAAATATTTCATTTTACGAAAAAATGGATGTTGAGTCCAGTCGCCTTATTGAGCCTCGTAGCTGCAACACATGTTTATAAAACTCGCCTAAATAACTTTTTTCCTGTTTGGAGAGATATTGGGGTTGTTTACGTTATATAGTGAAGGGGCAAAATATATTACTATGGCGGGAGTTTTGGGCGAAAAGCTGGTAGACTGAAATGATTCAACATAAGAAAATCATTTCAGAGCATATTAGTATACCAGCATATTAATAATAGTATTTATATACGGTGTAAAGCTTTTCCAATTATAATAAAAAAAATGTATGGCGATTTATGTTATGGATTGCTCCGCCTGTGCGCTGTCAATTTGCGACTCGTACTCAATTGAACAAAATTGATCGGAGTGTGAAGGTTTTTAGATTATTTAGATTGATAACAATATTTTTAAGCCAATCAAACTAGTCAGAAAAACTCGCTGGAGAAAAATATTTATATGTAAATTTTAAAAACTTGACGAACTAGTCATTTTATTATTAAGTTTTATGACGGGTTATTTAGACCACAATCGAAAATTGATAACATCGCGACCGTATTGTGTGGTTACCACTGCCAGTAACGCAGAAAACATGTGAATGTTCAATTCCATATAAATCGTGTTTTAATATGAGATGCGGATTTGTGATACTAGACATAGACGAACAGAAATGATGTATAAGATGGTCAAATAATGTCTAAAAAATATTTGGTGACTTGACGAGGATCTTATCAGGTCAAACTTATCATTGAATTATTTTACCTAGACATAGAAGTGTAAATATTTTTACTTGTATAAGCTTTTCGACGCGAAATTTTGTAAAACAATTAATATTACGAAACTGATTACGTGATGCATAATAGTATAACTACGTAAAGTAGTTGGAATGTTATCGTCGCCTACAACATTTCGTCAATTTCAGGGACTTATGTGTAAAAATCTCAAAAATAGACCGAAATTTGCCCAGAGGCACCAGTGATTTATTGGGGCTAGGTACTACCCCGATCACTCACACTTATGACATGATCAAATGAAAAGATTGAATAGTTTTCAATATTAGTCACACGTAACCAATTACATGTAGTGATGAAGCGTGCCTAGTTTATTTAATAATTTTTTCATGTGATCAATATTTTTATTGTTATCCGGCGGCGATTTTAATCTGTTGTTTACAACGTAATTAAAAATTTCGATCGAGCTGAAGTGAATCTGCTGGGATACGATAGAAAATGACTATTAAATTTTAATTAAGGTGTGTAGACTGTGCAGTAAAGGAGAATTTCGTTCACATTCAGGAACTGAATTTTTTGTGGGTTTTAGTCTTATCTTGATCAGAAGTAGAAAGCCCCTTACATGAGCTTAGTGGCCACAATCCAAGCATGGAAAAGTTGTTTAATTATGCAATTTAGAGCGTGGGACACAGATGGAATCGTGCCGCCGAGGCGAACTGTGCGCCTTCCCCGTAATGTAAGTTTGAATTACGTACCAAGAATGACATCGTTCGAAAAAGTGGAATACTATAATTCATATGACGAATTATATCTATTCTTACAATTCTTACATAAAGTATATGGAAGGTCAAAAATGATTCACTTATTCGTGGTATGTGTGGTCAAATTATAAAATATAAGTGTGCGAATTATAAGGTAGTGTTAAATACCTGGAAGAAAGTTTCTATTCTATGCTCTCACACTGAAGACCTAAATTAAAATGAAACACAGTCCTATAATTGTCCAATTGTTGCTAAATTGATTTTAAGACTCCGCAGTGTATAATTTATCGGCGTTGATTGCGGGGTTTTGTGAATTGGCACTGGACTTGCGAGGATAGGCTATGTTGCATAGCATGCAACGTAACTGTAGGATATATACGTAGCCAATTTTGGTATTATATGATATATACTCCAGCAACAAATGATTAGGTGTTCAGAGTTTTTTTTTATTAACAAAGGTCAGCTGAAGTAAAGAAAGTTCAAAAATGACAAAAGTTTTAACACGTAAATAAAGACCACTTTTTGTCCCTACATGCGAAACTTTTGAAATTCGTTTTCTGTCGATATCATTAACTTTGCGACTCTTGTAACAAGTCACAGTTTCCCCATGAGATTTTTCTGGACAAAAATGAAAAAGCTACCCGTAGGTGTGTCAAATTTCACTAGCTTAAGTCGGGTTTCATATTTCAACAAAGGAGCATGTCCCTTGCGATACTGCGGTCAGATGGTCAGTGACCAACAAAAAATATTCTCTTACGGTTGTAAAATGTACAAAATGACTACATCGGGGATGAACCAAAGGACGAGAGGCAGGAGTTAGTAATTCAATATCAAAGCATTTTCCCGCACATACAAACATTTAAAATTCAATAACTGATTTGTTATTGAGCGTAACAGCCTTGTCCATTTTATCCTCTCACTCAAAAGTTACTCCGCAGGGATTCGAACTAGTATCGTTATGCATCAGACAAAGCACAAAAGGCAGTAATGCCGTATGTCAGGCGTCGAAAATGTGCATTTTTAATGAAGAGCGTAAAATAACAGAATCGATTGGTCAAATCGCGACATATTGCTTAGTGCTGATGGCGTGATAAATGTACAAATATAAATCTTGAACCAATCCCGATCGTATGAATTTAAAATTTCGAGAGCGTGCCATGAAGAAAACGATATACCCTTTAGCATCTGCGACACTTTTGCAAAATAAAATTTCTAACTGAGGACTGCCTCTCTTTAATGCGACTTGGAATAAGAAAAAGAGTATCTCGATATCAAAACATGATAATTTAAACATTTGAAAGTAATTTAGTACACAGTAATAAAATATCCATCCATCCTTCTATCAGGAATTGCTGAAAATCGATGAGAATTTTGATAAGTGTGTCGATTACATACAGGGTCAGCTCCGGTGTCACGATTAACATTGAAATTACGCGATAAGTGAATGTCGAAGTACCCTTAATAGCGTATTAGGAATGTAAAGCGTCCCTTTTTTGGTAGACAACAGACTGTGGACGATATAGCCAGAGCTATAGATGACTCTTTGGAACCTGAAATTGAAGATTCAAATAATGCGATTTAGTATTTACCTTGCGTTGCACGCATAAGCTAGTTACATGATATCGTGCAATGCTTGAAAATTTCAAGAACATATCTACTTTTTATATTCCTATTATGGTACTAAGTATACTATGTTGCCGTGACCATACTGAGTCAAAGATCAAACTGATTATTGGCATATGTTGATGGAGACTGGCTTTGTCCTTTTGTCAGAAATCGTGCTTTGTTAATATTGTGTCTTGTCAGTGTGGCGTCACATGGACCAGTGCCAATCCTCTATAATATTTATGTCGTGAATGCTATAATATCGTTTTATGATATAACTCAACGTGATATGAAATTATATGTAAGGGGAGACGAGTACGTTTCTACAATGAGAACTTACTATCACTAAATGATTTCAGAATTAGCCTTGGAAAATGAAGAGTCCTATTCTTTACTGTGGAAAATATATCGATCATCGAAATCAGGATTTTTATAACAACGTACATTTCACACACATCCACTCTTTCGTTTTATTCCTTGAACTAAATTGTTGAATGATTTTTCGCAGAAATACTATAAGTACTATAAGACTTCGACAAAGACGCAGAAACGACGTGACGCTTGACGTGATTGAGCTGAGTGAAGTACAAGAAAAAGAACCAATGTTGCAACATGACGTAATCAGTGGTGATGTCACTCGTCACATGACTCACACAAATATGGGAATCTATTCTGCCCAGAAAACCATGGAAGGAGAGAGTGTGATGATGCATCGTCATAACGGAATTTCAGGAGAAAATGCTTTACCATGTGGCTACCACGGTAAGCATAATATTTATACGGTATAAGTGTAAGCAAAATGGATAAAATGCGTGCTTGCGCAGTAGTTACGCAACCTTGTGAGAGCGTTTATCGACAAATCTTAAATGAAACAATAAAGACCACGACTTCAACGGAATTTGTTGAATAAAATATAAACTGCATTTTTAACTGATAAACTGATATCAATTGGTTCCTCATAGTATTTCCTCAATTTTAAAAGTCAAGGAAATGTGTAATCAAATAGGAAACTATACGTTGGGCTGTTCTTTAATGACACGTGAATCGAATGATTTAATTCGGAACTTTTAATAACGATAAGGCGGAAGGTTTTGTACAAATAGGGAAGAGATTGAAGCCAATTAGAAGACGGGACTTCCAAAAATATATTTTAATAAGTCTTTTATGTGGTAAGCGTAGTAATTCAAACAGCTAATCAGTGCTAACAAGCCTAGCGTTTACGTCAGAGATCCGCATATGGATCAATTCAACATCTCTAAACCAATCATTCAAAATGTCAAAAGGTTCAAACTGAGAAACGGAATATTTTTTTGTTTTAACGTAAATGAATAAGACTGTACTAGTTGAGAAACTTAGTCGGACGTCGAACCAATTTAGATACAAACTGACACAGTTTTGAACGCCGATTCAAGCAATCTCGTCAAACTGTTTATTTGCGCATATGTATCAATTAAAACTCATCACAGTTTAAGCGGACAGAAGATACTGCGAACGAAAACAAACAATTGGTTAAACTTTGTTGGCTTTATCAGATGATCGTTAAATACTACCGAAACATTATCGTTAACGAAATAGGGCAATAAGGTGTGTGGCGATGGATTTTGTGCTTTTTCATGTGGATCCAATTCAATCAAGCAAAGCAAGTCAAACACGATTTTACCAATTCACCATCCGAATCATATTCAACCTCTAAAAATAATCACCGTGATATATTTTGTCAATTTTGGCGAACATGACGTATACGTATGTCTATAACGTATATCTTAAACTTTTTATGAACTTATTATATTTTGTTTAATTTTAGAAGAATCATTGGCTAGGAAGTTTTTCATACAAGAAAATGAGGATCGACATAGTGCCGAGGTGGATGACGGGGTTATTAGTAACGATGGTGATTACGACACACCCCGTACTGGTAAGTTCTGTTTTCGTATTTTAGACTGTTACATGTATGCAAATATTGAATCGACACAAAAGAATGATTCATAGAGAACAAGTCTTGTACAACAAGGCAAAGTGTATTGGTAGCACGAGATCGTATTACTTCTAGCGAAACATGCAACTTTTTTATATATTAAACTGACTGACCTCATACTTTGCAGTTTTCGACAATATTGATGAAGAAGCAGACAGTGAGATTATTGATAGTAAAAACAAAGCCGATGGACCAAGATTATCACATGCTGAATCAACTGATTCTGGAATGGGTTTCAGCGATAACAAAGATGCAGACACTTCACGACTGAGCTCAAATGATGGCTATGGTACAATACATTTGATCAAAACCCCGGAAGAGCCAGAAAATCGAAAGTCGCTCATCGACGGAGATGCAGAATACGGCGAAGTTATGAAGTTCATTTCTACGCCAATGTCCGAAGAAATAGGTATAATGAAATTCATGCCTCAACGAAGAAGTTTTGTTAACGGCTAGTTAAGTAGAGGTCCTAAATGGATATTGTCGCCAACTCACGATTCATCTGCAACTTGTGATGACCACAACCCCAAACCTTATTTTTGACCATAGGCAAACTCTCCAATATTATTTGAATGATATTATATATATATATATATATATATATATATATATATATATATATATATATATATATTATATTTGCACAATGCAATGTCAGAAACCAGTAAAGCACTTTTATCTGAATAAATCTAGTCTTATGCAAAAGTCCTTAATTGTTATACGCGCCATTCTTCTATAAAACACGCACATACACACTGGGGTACCTGTGTTTGATATTTCAGTAAGCTATTCATAATAGTTACATGAGACTTTGAACGGACCAAATCTAAAATATATTGAAACTAACTGACTGCATGCGAACAGAACATAGTTGCTTTCAACGAGTATATATTTTATCTATACAGGCTCACAGGACCCAAAAGAAAGTGCAATTCCTGAAACTGGATCGACAAGTGAATCAAATTCGAAGTACGCCGAGCTCGATCTGGCTGTAAGTATATTTAAAATCCGAATGTAATTTTTGTTTAATTAGTTTACTTTATGTCGTTTCCTTTTGTAAAAATTTTCCCTTCTTAAATATATTGGTGAATGGTACAGAAATAATCGAGTATTAATAATATTTTTGCAGAAAATCCTACACACACGTCGGCGACATAAAAAGATAATGACTGCACCAAGAAAATCTCCAGAAGAGGAAAAACAACCAGAAGAAAGTATGTTCAACAGCCTAAAGAGAAAGCCGAAGTCGAAAAATTATTCATTCAGCAATTACGCGACTTATGCGCCCCGGTATGTACTCCTGAATGCTTCAACTGTAATTCTTTCCTAATATTTTGGAAGGAGTGGAAGGAAAATATAAAATCACCGTCTTAACTTACTTTGTAGAACACGTACACAATGCAAAATCTTTTCAAACAATTTGCAATGGAAATAAAAAGTAATCCTGCATCTTGAGTAATAGCATTTTCCGATTCATTTTAGAAATCGAAAGTCGTCTAAACAACTTACCACAGATACATGGGCATCAAGACCATCTTCTACATGCAACGAAGGAGATGATGTTTTGTCTCCGCTATCAGATCGGATTGCGCAATCAACATCACTTGATCGTAGATCAAATTACACACTATCTGACATCCCTTATGGTCACCATCAATCGAACACACTCAACACGAGACGGAATCGTCTCACGAGTGACCTCATGATGACTTCAGATGTCAACGACGAAGTTATAACACCTTCAGCAACAATGGACAGGAGATCGAGTTGGCGAAACGGACCCAAAAGTCCTCCTGTTGAAATTGAACATTCTGTCACGGATGCTGCAAACACAAGTAATAGATGGAGCTGGTTAAGCAACTCATCTCAAGGTCAACCAGTGAGCAATGAAAAGGTATGTATCACATTCATATTACGTGAAGTGACGGGGGTCTTTCTCTTCCTTAAAAGATTCAAATTTCTACTTGAAAATGTATATATTTTCATTAGTTCGCCTATTCCAACAAAATAAATTATGCTTTGGTGGCCATACCAACAAAAACTGATAGTAAAACAACTTACTTTTATCAGGTATCCACTCCAACAAAAAGCCCTTGGAAGATCTTCCGCCGACTATTAGGAGGGGGAGAAGACAAAGAGACCAATCTTACGAGATCACGAAGTACCTCATTGTTTCGGCGATTTTCTACCAAGAAAAGTCATAAATCAAATCCTCTGAGCAAACGACGCAGTAGTGTTCCCGCAAAAAGCGAATGGGACGTTCATCTCCACGATGAAGAAATTTCGGATATAAATATGTCAGTACCGGTATTAGACCCTGGAAAGCAAAAACCAGTAGCACCAAAAGGTCTGTCGTCAAAATCACGCGGGAGATTAAGCAGCAGACTGATGTCTTTTCGCGGAGGCAAAGGAAGAAACTCAAAACAATCAAAAAACGATTTGATGTCTAAAGGACTTAGTATATCTTCGCCTCAACTTGCGATTAACGCCATTGACCCGACCAGAAATTATTGTGAACACCAATTATTAAACTTGGACAGTTTGAAAATCAGTTCGTCAACGAGGTGATCTTCGAATATTTTGATTTATATATCTTCTAACGTCAAAGCAGTTATTCAACGTTTAAAGCATTCATTTCCGTTTCTTGTATTTAGCTCAAATTCGCCTTTATATTTATTTGCAAATATTTTTACATTTTATATTCACAAATTGTATGTGATAATGTTTTGTGGGTTATATTCCTTATAAATTATAAGTGATGAAGTTTTGGTTCATAAACGACAAAGATAATTGTCATTGGGTATGTTAGATAGCACATTAGTCAAACGGCTACGCAAATAGTCATGAGAAGAGAAGAGACATGCTTAAAAAGATATTTCAGAAGCATGATATTATAACGAAAGACATAATAAAATCCAAAGGATAGTTAATAAATTTCCAAGTATACTGCATTGATCATCAAAAATCCACTACCACAGTATTCCTTTTTTTTCTCACTTTGTTATTACGTTCCATGTGTTGTGTTATTATGTTGCATAAATGTCAATGTCAATATGGTGTGTGCTGTGATTTTCATTGTTCAAACAGGAAAATTTAGAAAATTTTAGATTAAACAGTTGAGCTGTCTAATATTAGAATTTACCGTAATTCGCCTATAGATAAACTATCTGCACACGGCAGGTCTACGTTGTAGACTCGCCGTATTCAGGAAATCCACTCCTGGGCTAATTTTAATAATGGAGCTACGCCGCCACGAAGCATACGCAAGGAAGTTCGTACAAAAGTTTCTACTCGAGCAGGATTTGTGTAGGATCAAAATCGAGAATTTCTCGCTTGGTAAAGTCACATAAATTCCCAAGTCGAATTTTATAATAATAATACAAGAAAGCCTCGTGCGCCAGGGCATTCGGGTGAGTTTATCACAAAATTTGTGTTGAAGAAAATTATGGATTCCGGCTGATAAAATCACGGGTATGTAAACACGACTGTTGGGAAAGGGAAAGTAATCTGGTAAAAAAGCAAAAAAAGTTTCTAATAACGTATTATGTTTTAAGATGAATTTCTCGATGACCAAATTGTTGGTGCCGCACGTCCCTACATTATAATATTGCTCATCATTGCTTCCTGACCAATTTAACATGCTAAAAATAAATAATTCCTCAGCAGTTTTATGTATTCTTTTTTAGATTGAACGAAAATCGAATATTTGTTGTGGCATGTCTGTGAACTGTTCTGTTACCAACAATAGCAAAAACCTTTGTAGAGACCGTCTGATTCAGTTAATCGACAAGTACCTTCATAAAGGGCACACGCTCGGTGGTATTGATGAAGCTCTAGGATTTAGATCGAGGTGACAACTTTGTTGCAGTTCACTAGCGCCAAAAGTGGCAGTCATCATTGGAAAACCTTATAGCTAGTATATTCTCTTTCACACGGCGTACCGTAAACAGATAGGTAGAGATGGCGACCCATGAAAAAGACAGCGATGCTAATCGATAACTACTCATGTATAACGAGAACAGACTCCATTTTCAACTGAAGTTGGGAATGTAGGCAGGCTAATCGCATCGATTCAATAAATAAGTCGAAACGTATGCGCAGGTATGAAAATTAAGAATGTAGTCATTTGAAATAGTCGTTTTCATGGCACCTACATGTTATATTTTGAAAAAGTATTATCTAGATGATATATTGCTAAAGATGCATCCGCATCGATTGGTTATTAAATAGACGATCAGCATGAATGAAGCCATATCATGAAGTTGATTCACGATGCAAAAACGTTCTCTGTTGTCAATATTGAACATCGTGACAAAGAGAAAGTGAATAGGAACTATTATTAAGGTTCGAGAAGGGATGAACAACAGTATATCCGCGAAACAAAGGGTGTTTCTGTTACCCGTATTGAGAAAAGAGATATGAATCTGCCGGAAACAAAATTGAAATGTGAAATGAATACTTTGCAAAGTGTGGAGGGGGTCAAGAGTCTATGATGGTACTATACAATATATTTAAAAATGGCACAATTGAAACTAAAAACCGAAGTAAAACGTGAGTGCACGGAAACGGTAAATGCTTTATGACCAGCACTGCTAAGGATTCAAATTCATTCCAACGCCTAAAAGAATACCTCTGATGAAGAGTTTAGGTTAAACCAATCAGAAATTCAATTTTGTGAAGCAAGAGACACAGATAAACCGCGCCCCTGTGGCGAGATTCATTAGTGACCCATACTTAACAGAAATATATTGAATGAATTTTATTCTCACTGGGACTGATGACAACATAGCATAGAATATTTGTTAGTAGAAATAGTTCACAATGAGCTGCAATGATGCGTTACAAATCCAAAGACTCATGAATATTTTACGTTGCTATGACGGGAAAGTACGTACAAGCACCTTCTCAGTCAGAAATATTTTTCCGAAATATATTTTGTTTAGCGTGGGTCACAAAGAGATCGTTCCATTGAAGCGCGTTTCATCTCTGGATAATGCTTGGTGAAATAAAATTGTTGGCTGCTTACGTTTCGTCGAAATTGTAATGAATTGAATTGCCGATACATGAATCTCCAAAGTTTTCTTGTTCGCTTTTATATTAACTTTGGCCAATGTAACATTTCTGAATTATTGGTTATTATCAAAATTGACTGTACTGCGATTTTAAATATTACATTATCGGCCCATCATTTCCAGATATCTGTACAAAGCATGTATACCATAGGAGCTTGAACCTATTTGATATACGTCATCTGTGTATTTACATTGGGAGTTGACATTCCCGAATAGTCATAGATCACATCGTGCTCCTTCAGACTTATGGCTTGTTTGTTCACTATTCGGTAAACAGCTATTAATAGGGAGTTCGATTCTTTAGTACGCGTGAGCGATAATTTAGTATTCAGCATATCAGTCATTAACAAATTATATATTCCGTAGATCATTTTTTGAGAAGTCTTTCAGATAGCGTCAGAGTACTTTGAAAACTTAAAGTTAGATTAATGGGAATGTAAACTAGTACGAACGGTTTATCTTAGTGTGCCAAAAGAATGTGATATCGGCGTCAAGTTTAATGCATCTTGTTTAAGGCATAAGAAAGATCGATTTTACCGCCACGGCGGAGCCTATTACAAAGCAGCCATCTTATCAGGCATAGCCGAGTGAAACGAGAAAATAAAAACGGTCGAGTCAGAGCTGAAGAGCGTCACCCATGTTATCATGCTCAATATTTTTATATACAATGATGAAATATTGTAATCGTGATGTAACGGTATGTATTGTAGTGATCGTATCGTAATTCGAGAGGCACTTTTACGCATAAATATTCGTTTTTTAATGACCACTAATTGACAAAATAGCATCTCGCCAAATATCGCGCAAAATTTCCTGTTGGTTTGTAGTTTTTCATACTCTTTCACGTTCAGGAAGTGGACTTTTGTCGTATATATATATAAGTTAAGGTGGCAGCAGAAGAAGTTTTAGACATTTTAAAAACTGTTGAGATATACAATTATAAAGACTAACGACTGCGTTTTATGTTTTAGATAATTTTTCATATTTTACTTTACATACATTGATTTATTAAATCACCAATGAGTGGAAGTATATATTTATCGTAATATACTGTGTAATGGAGCTAAATAACGTACGGTATTTGCCGAAATCATACTCTGATGAGTCAGGTATAAATCGCGTTGTACGAAGAACTAGAAGTAACGTCTCAAGGGAGCTTTCCACTGCCAACCACGACACACCAACACACCGAAGACGACCGAGGTATAGTATATATTCCTTTACGATATCCCTACTATTGCAGTCAGATATGTTTTATGTACGGATAATTTGCCAAGCATGAGTTACTATTGTATCGCGCCGTCAAGGCGCGCTCCATCTGTGACTCGTGATTGCAAAATATAATTCCAGACACGGTCCATGTATGGCCTTATTCCAACGTATGATTTAGTCGGGTGACACGCTACGCGTGCCGCGTCGAAATTTGGAATGACGTAATCTCTTTGTGTTAAATCGATCGTGAGCTCTGCTGGAAATTGATTAATAGAAGAATAAAAACAAGGGCATCCTACATAAACGAACGAATTTGCTTTGAATGAAACATTAAGTTCATGCAGTTAAAATGGAATCAATAGGCAACCTTAATACAATATGGGTGCCCTTGATTGATTGTAAAGTGCATTACCTTCATTTATTAGGTAAGAAATATCCGGCATCCCTAGTTGGAAATATTTCTCATACCATTATCCGAAATTTTTTGAGAGAATTGTAATTTACTTTATTTTGGAACATTGCATCTTAAGATATGGTACACACAGAAAAGTTACAGGTCAAAAGAATAGTGCAGTATTTTTATGTATCACATCGACTCAAAACTGCCTGATGCCATCACATTTTGTGAATTAAAATTACAGCACCTGTTTTTCTTAACATATTCTCTTTTTAACATTTTCGCATTGAAATATTGAATGGGCAAAAAATAATAGATGGCACCATTGCGGTAACCCGTAGATGTAACAGTACATATAAAGTATGAGCCGACAGTTGTTTGCAGAACAATGAATGGCAAGGAGTGAAGATGGATTCGGCACATCCCTATTTTTATATCGAAAATAACCTGGATGAACTTTATATTAATGCATCTTGAACCGTATTGCTGAATTATATTATAAATTTCAGTGCACCGTTGTCATCGTACAGTTTATCACCGGCACCACAACATAAAATACAACTCATTTTAATCGGTGACCGGAACGTTGGTAAAACATGCGTGCTCGAACGTTTCACAGAGGATCTCTTTCACGCTGATTTAACATCAACTGTTGGTAAGGGATTTTCTATTCGAGGTAATCAAACCGTAAACCAAACCTTGTCAGTGTCACGGGTTGTACGGAAGGTATTTGCAATGAAGAATTTTTATTAGACGGAAATTTAGCCGCAGGATTCCTTGGTTTCATTTGTGTGTAACACATTGTTGCATCTCACTTCATTGACTATCGAATACAGAAATATTCTCCAAACTACCGACACACTCATCAGGATATATCTAAATCTACCTCACTGACTTTATCGGAATATTTAATATCATATTTTGTTGAGAGTTGATCACTGATGGATCACGCCGCCTGGGTGTGGTCCACCGTAGTTCAAGATTGACAAAACGAATTTCTGACAGGGAGTCAGAAGCCGCATTGATAGATCGCGACGAGTATGTATCATTCATACATGGTTCATGGTTGAGAAAGCAATATTAAAAGGGTGAAATACAGAAACATGGAATTCCGCAGGATTATTTCCATGGAGGTCAAATTGTTCGGAAGCAATTGGTGGCGTTATAAAGATATCAAAGCGTTAAGATAGCCGTCATTTTTTATCGAAATCCATGACCCATAGGCCATGACTATGTAAAAGTTTAATATTTACCATATTTATGAAAATAGCAAAGTTGCAAAAGAAAATTTTCGTGAAATAAATACAAATAATTTTATGAGGAAACAAATCATTCAATCACCACCGAACTTAGTTTCTAAGCCCAACTCTATAACTCATGATTGTTTCAGGTATTGACTTCAAACTTAAAACAATCACTGTGGGAGAAAAGTCTATTCGTTTACAAATATGGTATGTATGTTGCTTCATTTTACAAATTACGACGTAACTGGCGACAATGTAAAATTACCATATTACCGCCATGAGATATTATTACGTTACGCTTTCTGCGTGACAGAGGCAGAAAATGCACAAACGTAAGGCAATGCCATAAACGTAAGGCAATGCCATAGTGCACATTACCCATAAAATTTTAGACAAACGTTTATTTTTTGATGCAGTCAGCCAAACTCTACATTTTAATCCTGTTTCCCAGTTACATATTTTTTCTGATCTTTGAAGCATCTTTTGGTAATTTTTTTGTCGACCAAGAAACGCATCATGGTGAAGAGCACTGGCGTCAGAGCGAGGGTCGCGTGGTCCGGAGCCGCAAAATGCCACATATCGGTGTGCCCGACACCCTAAATCAACAAATATTATGATGGAATTGCTAGAATCGATTATTTTTCGCGCTCCTTCGGCGCGAATTTTCCTTTTCCCTGCATTTTAAAACAAAATAATATTATTACAACAGCTTTTTCAGCTAAAGCTTTGCCATTTTTGCAAAATTACTCTAAAATTCTCTGCGCGATGTCGGCGCGCATGAAACTGTCAACTTTCTTTTATCGCCGATCTTCCGCTGTCGCACTGAAGAGCGAAACTCACTCAAAGCTTTAAATTAAGGTTGCATCTCACATCGATCTTATCAGAAGATTCCGAGTGAATCAGAATCAGGCGCAATAGATGGACCGCGCCCCGGCGGCAACATTGACTTATATTTAAAAAAGCAAATCTGGGCATAAAATTTCTGCTTGATGGCACAAATTCTTCAGGAGGCGACAGACTTGTTTGGGTACCCATTATCTTTGTGTTTACAGGGATACAGCAGGTCAAGAGAGATTCAACAGTATTACGACTGCATATTACAGAGGAGCGCGCGGAATCATTGTAATGTATGATGTCACTCGCGTAGAAACTTTTTTAAATATACAAAATTGGCTAAAACTAGTCAATGAGGTGAGTCTTTCAATGCATGATTTCATATATATAAAATGCATTATTGTTTATTTTATCGCGTTATGTATTTTATATTTCATTTGTATAAGCTAACAAATCTGCTATATGCTGATCGTTTTTTGTTTTCGTTTCTGAACAAGAGAAAAAAAGCATTTAATTTAAGGCTGCAGATCCCCAACGCATTTTCTAAACTGTCGTATTCTCTAGGAATTTAAATTTAACACTATTACTAATATGTTCCCCGTCTCAAAGTTTTAATCGTCGTCCGAAATCGGATGCCCCAATTACGATTATATGTAAACTTGTTTGGCCCGTACGGCCTGTAGTTTGCACCCAACAGTTGTGAAATACCTATTTCAAATGGGTTCGTGATGCCCATATGCTAACGTTTTCCTACTATTTAACAGTACGGGAGAAATGACGCAGTGATTGCAATTTGTGGCAATAAATACGATTTAAAAAGAAACCAGGTTGATCAGAATAAAGCTAGAAAGGTAGGAAGTATATTAATCTGCAGAAGACATAGACAGGTGCAGTGGTACAGAGACTGTTTCACAATGTTTCAAAAGCAACTCTGCCACTTATACACATAATGGTGGAAAGATGGGGGCAATATTTTACGATAGGGTTCATCTCCTGCTGGGAGTTAAAATGTCTTTTTTTGAATGCCCAGTATCCCCTAAACTATAGAATGAGGCTATAAAATAGTGGTCCGCTAAAAAACTAACATGAACATCTTGGACACCTGAAGAAAAACAAAATTTTGTCACCCTGATATCAGTGCAACAATACCTCTGAAATAACCTTTTTCTTTTAGTTTGCCCAGGAACGAGGATATCTTTTTTATCAAACAAGTGCAAAAAATAATATGAATATTGAAGCTTTATTCTTGCATTTGATAAGTGAAGTTTTAAAAAAGGTAAGGTCATAACACAATTATGTTTTTTGAGACTGTTATTGCTGAAATTTTCATTGCCCAAAGCAACGTGTGGTAATAACCTAATGATGTGCCAGATTTCACCATTCTAGGCACACGGTTCCTAAACGTTTGACATCGTATGGCGAAAATTATCATCAGTTGCAGCTACCATAATTTATCTGAGAGAAATTTCGCTGTATAAACTAAGAGAAAACCTCTTTGACTGTCGCTGTGGGTTACCTCAGCCTCAGAGTTTCGTAATTTTCATAACCCATGATCCGATGACATGGACTCATGGAACAACAGACTGGCTTCTGAAAATCTGAATCATTTAAATATCTTTCTTGTCTTATGTACTTGATCAAATCTTCCCTTAATCTACTTACTCTTCAAGTATCCTGACTTTTCTTTATGCATCTCCCATAGTTATTTTGCGAATTGACTAGACATACCACTCACAGCTTAATTAACTTGCAGCATCCTGTAAAAAGGGATCGAAACTCAATAAATGGTGCATCGCAAATACAGGAACCCACAGAGCCAGAGCAAAATCCTGATCTTGAAGACAAATCTTTCCGGTGTTGCTGACAACAGAGCTAGAAGTGTGTTTCAATTACAGTCTGATTTTACCAGGACTCAGACAAACCAGAGTGTGATTAGGACATGCATTGGATACTTTTATATGTTTTGTATGGATATGGATACACAACTAATATGATAGCAAATTGAAAATGCAGATTCAAAAAGCCATGTTAGCCGATCAGAAAATGTTTCACTTACGCTTTGCAAGTATGTGCCACTGATTAATTCTGCAGTCAAAAGAAACAATGAATATGCTAATTTTTAGAAAATATTGAAAAATAGTGTTCAAGTAGTTTATTTCGCCTATAAATAATACAGTACCATACAATATAGTGGACTAAGCTTTTCCAATACGGAACATTTGCAACGAAAAAAAAACATGCAGTTGACAGATTTGAAATGATGCCTTGTAAAGTACGGATCACTTATGACTTCCGTCAATGAAGCACAACTAATGTGATGCTCATTTTCAGACAGAACACTGAAATGAGCAACAGTATCGTTACATGTCCAACAAGTAAAATTTCACAATTTTTTTAAATTTGTTTTTAAAATTTTCGATGTTGTTTATAATCTTATAACGTAAAAGATGTTGAACTCTAACCTCTTACTTTCTTTTAATTAAAAGTAAATTTTTTAACACCGTTTTTCAACTTTTCACCATCTTGTAGTGCTGCGTGATTGGGTCTCCCAATTTCGAACAGATCATTGTCACTAGTGTGATACAAATATCAAACATCATTTAAGTAACGTTGACAGAACTGTGGAAGAAAATTCAATTAAAATTGGGAATGAAGGTACAACAGTGGCCTGCCTAATCAGGATTCATCATAGACTGTCAAGCGTTAATGTCAAAAAGGCGCAACAGAACAGTTTCATAGCATCTCACACCAGTCTCCATGACCTGCCACATTTCAGCTTCAGCTCTGCCGCATTATATTATGCATCATTGATATAGAATTTTAGTCAATCAAGCCTTAGGACGAAAGAGTTGGGTATCTCAAGAGCAATTGTTTTCAACCGTGGGCCATGAATCAGCGTAAAGCTAGAATATTGTTAGGATAAAGTTCAGTATCGTAACCTTATTAAACACTTGCTTTTTACCCTCCTGTGATGTATATTCACAATGGGTAAAGAAAAACGAATTTCGAAAATTTAATTCTTGGCATATGCAATTCCCTTAAAATACATCAGGTATTGGATTTGAATGCAATTTTTCACTTCAATTCAAAGTATTTAGTATCAGCTTCATATATTATAAACAGCTCCGAATACACGCACCTAACGTTACCATAAGTGTGTAGTACATGACAAAACTTGGTCTAATACAGAAAATTATTATATTATATTTTAACGAAAAATTGTTACAAAAAAGCAATACATGATAATTTTTGCATTAAAGTATTGCTATAATTTTGAATTGGAACGTAGGAGGCAGCCAGTGACATTTCTTGAAGTCTGTCTGATGTTCCGAGTACCATTTGTAAGTGACCAGAACCTGGTGACATTACTGGTGAAGAAATATCACTTTCGGTACTATCTGAATCCGAAGAATTATTGTCGGGCTGCAAAATTGTGTCAATGGAGTCACTGTGTTGCTCTTTCAAACTCATAGCCAATTTTTCAAAATTGCCTATGAGATCCAAAGCAAGAATAAATAAATTTTCAGACAAGCTCACATGTTGTTTTCCATTAGGTAAATTAAATAATATCACGATAGCATCACAAACAATACAAAAAGCTTGAGATAGCATAAAAAGTTGAGAATCTGTCATAGCTTGTTCAAAATTATTAGAATCGTTGAACATTTTGCTAATTGTCATACAGAAACATTTTATGAAATGAAGCCATATTGGTTGGGAGGTCCAAAACACACAGCAATCTTTAGTTAGAAGTTCTAATGCATTTGAAAATATCTGCAAAACACCCAAAATGTCATGACATTCATTCATGTCAATATTAGGAAGACACAAAATATGTTTGCTGCTTATGGGATTGTGTAGTCGAAAATCAGAAAGAAGGACTTTAGTTGCTTCAAACAGTGTATTCCACTCATGGGGTAAGCAAAATGGTAAGACTTGTGCCAATGTCACATTCCAGCCTTTACTGAATAATTTTACTTCATCAGGGGTTAGTTTAGTAATATCAAGAGAAGATACAGGGCAAAGACCTGGGTTGATAACGAAGCATTGATGCCATGCCAATAGTCCTGTCCCAGCACCATATGATAACTCATCGGATGATTCAAATATATCAGGAATACTACAAACTTCTGACAAACATCCTGGAACAGATAACTTGTATGAAGGATCCAATTTCAATATCGGTAAAAAACGAAGTTTTGTTGTCCAAGTTAATTCCGCCAAAGCCCCGTCAACATATTGTACGATTGACGGAGATATTGAATTTGATTTAACTAAAACATCTGGAACATTCCGCACTAAGTACTCAAAGCATTCAATGAGTAATTCATGTTTTTCTTGATCAAATTCAACATTAGAATTCCAGAAATGACGTGACATATCGATTTCAACTCCCAAACAAACACATAATGAAATAATCTCCATATAATTACAAACTTTGAAAAATGCATGATTGTCTATAAGACATGAAAGCATCTTAAGACTGAGTTTTGATGGGAATTTGTTGGCATTTTCAGCAACAAGACCTTCTGCAACATAGTCAAATGCCTCTTTCACAAGAATGAAAAGCATATCATTTTTAAGAATATTGGAATTGAATAGTTTATTAAAGAAATTCAAACCATTTTCCACAAATGTGAAATCTCCACTATTCCAATAGTATTTCATAGACGTTGAATAACAGTTCCATAAAACAGATGAGGACGACTCTTTTATTGTAACTCCAAAGAGGCAATTCAACCGGCTAAACAAATTAATTATGAGAGCAATTTGTTGTTGATTTTTCAATGAATGATCAACAAGCTTTTTAACCATTCCTTCTGGCCACAAAATACAAATTTCACAAGCCTTTTCTAACGCAGAACCGCTAGTTTCATTTTTATTCACCAGACTGTCAAAAAATGTTTTCGTAAGTTTCTCACGTTTTTTATGAAAACTGGTTATCTTTGACAAATCTTTCTCATATTCAGCCAAAGGATATTCTGAAATCAGGTGTATGAATTGTGGATCTGAAAGAATTAACTCGACAGTTTTTTGTTTCCTTTGAAGGTTCAACAGTCCATAACCAGACCAAAACATATGCTGAAATGCAAGTGAAATTGATATGTATTCAGTAATATTTTTAGAAGATGGATTGCTCTGGTTAGAGCATTTTGATAGAGCTTGCAAAATTGACTTTAGAATATTGGTATTGGCTAAACATTCAGGGTTCGAAAGGAATGCAGCAATATAATCTTTCCACATATTGCGTAGCAAAGGGTTTTCAGTCATTTCATTGATTAGGTCTTCAGTAGTGGTTTTATAGTCTTTCAAACAATATTTGATAATGTGAAGCTTTTTGCTGTACTCATCATTATGTTTAGAAAATTCACTTGGTTTAATAGAGCTTGATTTTATGGCTAATATATCCTTCATAAATGAATTCAGGGAATGCAGTGGTCTGATAAGTGCTCAATAGTGTCAACATCTTGAAAGCGAAGAGTCAAATAAGAGTCTATTAATTCAGCGCACACTCCGGTATAGTTAGTACAAACCGGCGAATACTCAGGTTTACATATATCACCATTCGGTTTTCCCAAATGAAGTTCATTGTCAAAAACAGACTTTAGACAAGACAGTGTTTTATTTTCTGGTTCATTCCCGACATTTTGGATAAGAGTATCAGTCAATGATTGACACACTTGATGAAGATGTACTGCATCCGGCTCTTCTGTATGCTGTGGATTGTTCATTTGTTCAAAGTTACCACTAATCTCTTGAAGCCTTTTAAGCATGTTTATACCACAAGCATTATTCAACAAGTATGGCTGGTAACTCGACTTAAAATCTGTGTTGTGAAGAGAAGATAAAATTTTTTCTAGTCGTTGAAATAGATAGCTGGTGTCGTGGTGGCTTTGTCCAAGAAGCTGTACACTGATATAAATGCTAGTGGCAACTATGAATATATCTAGAGAAGTGATGTGATTGTTTTTATCAGTTCCAACTATTTTTATATTAGATTCCATCCAAGCAAACATTTTTGCAACAATCAATTGTTGCACATCATCGACCATTTCCAGTAGTATCTCAAAGATTTCAGGAATAAGACCGAGATTACACATCGTTAAAAAGAAATTGTTCCATGTAAGATGTGGGATATTCATAAGAATATGATTGAAATGTTTATCATAGATTGGATTCGAGGGCAAAATGGTATCCTCATTTTCAATAACTTTTCCAAAAATAATACTTGCGATTTTGAACCTGTTGCATCTCTTATTTTCCACTGATGATGGAGTGCCTAATCCATCTTCAATATCATTCATAGCATTCATCATCCTTCTGAGCCAGACAATGAAATATTCATTGCTGCTAGCTGGTAGTTCATCCAAACTTTTTGTGACTTTACGAAGTCCGCTGATGAGTGATAGTTCTATAGTACCCATCACTGTTTCATAATGTAACAACTTACATTCTTTGGACAAGTGTATTCTGTATTCTTGGACTTTATTGTTGAGGAATACAGGTATCCAATTGCTAATTTTTTTACTGCAAAAAATAAATCCATGAAGTAATGTAGGGTACACAGTTTTATGCAAACATCAATTTTATAATTTAATTAAGTTATATCATTTTTTATCAAATTATAAGTTAGTACAAACCCGGGGCCCAGTGATGTTAACTGGTTTAGTATAGTACCGGTGCCGTTCCATAATCCTGAATGTCATCACATTCAGTACCGGTACCGTACCGTATTACATACCAGTTCCATGCAGCATGCACAAAAATTGGGAAATACGATACGGTAAGCCTGAAAACCTTTCTCTGGGCTTTCTATCCTATAACCGGCGGATTTTTTCATCCTAACAAGACAAAGCCCCTCAACATTCATTTTACGGGGTTAAATTTGCGTCTTTCATATCAAAAACGATAGATAAAAATATACTGAAACTGAAACAAGTAACTAGTTTCCTCAAATACAGAATATCTTTATTTGTGAAGGGGTGTAGAAACGCTCTAGAATTTGCACAGTGCGACATCTCGCGGATTAGTTATATTCTCTATTAAATCAATTGTTAATATTGTGTGCAAACAATCTGTGATTTTTTGAATTTTTGGCGTCAAAAACATATTATCACATATTATCGTTTCAATGCGGAACTTCAGCAGCCAGCGGAATACATAGAATATGTTGTCCCTTGTATAAAACAAAGTCATAGTAAAAGTTTTTCCTTTGCAAAAACACTAACACCTATTAAGACAACGATGAACCGGAACCGAATGGTTGAGTTCTAACATTAAGTGATACAAAATCATGTAATCGAAACACTTTTCTCATAATATTGTCCGTCTTTTATGGATAGGATATGATTTCATTTTTATTCTACAGGAAAGAAAGACGAGAATACGACTAAACCACGACTTCTCATAAAAACACTAGTTCCGAATCGCTGGTAAGGGGGTTTTGACTTAACATTTTGCTCATTTTTCCTGTGCATGGACATGGTTGGTGCGGAAAGGCGTAAGCACTAAGCAGCGTTTATTTGAACATTAGTTACTATAAATGTAATAATTGTGTAATGCAATATCTATAATGTAATAAAGTAACTATACTAACTATTACGTAAACCACCGTGCAACGACTGCAGCGGTTTAGCGCTTGCTCCAAACATAAAATTAAACCAAGAATAAAGCTGAAATTAATCGGATTTTATGGACAATAGCATACTGTTTATTAAACAAAAAAGTTTACGTGTATAAAGTGAAACATCACAGTGAAAGGTCACAATGATCAATGACGTCATGGCACACGCATTGGTATTGGAACGCTAATTTGCTGTTTTTTGTTTATTTAGTCCGCAATAAAGATAATACTTGCTCGAATGATTCCGAGAATTCAGTCGAATTTTTGTGCCAGAAGGGGGAGACTCTCAAAACTGTGAGGTCACAAACAATAAAAAAAGTATTAGTGGCGTCATAGTTCACAAGATATTCCATCAATTAGTGTCGTTGAATAATAGTTTCTGGGAAATACAATAAAAATCATATTAAACATTGTAAAAAAATGTTTCAAGAAATTTTGTACATATCCGAACTCCTAAATTTAAAACGCCATGCTGTCCTCGGAATGTCTTTGTTAGATTGGTTGGTTAATTATAATTTTCCAATATTTTAATTTCCAATATAATTTTTGCTCGATTAAACCTTTCAAAAAGCCTACATAAAAATTCCTGCGTGCTTCCCACATTCCTTAAACCATAAACCATTTGTAATTGAACATGTGGCACAGAGCGTTAGAGCCTCAAGTCCAGTTAATAAGTTATCCGGGTAAGAGAGTACATGACAGATATTAACAATACACTGAACATTGCGATTATTGTCAACTGTAGTCAAATACTCAGGCCCCATTTTTTCAAGTAATACAGAAAATCTTAGGAAGGGGTTTCCTCCGTAAAACTTGTCTCCCCACTCGATTAGGCTCCAACTGCTTTTGAAAAAGAATAACTAATTTGTTTCAAAAATATGCATGATAAGCGATTCATATTGGGGCTTGCTGTTAAGTTGATGTGTTTACATCTCAGTTTGAAAACCTCGATTTCGAGTCTGGGTGAGTACGGCTAAATTCACCGTGCTCTACAGAAACTGAAAGATCACGTTTTCCAACAACACTAACCCTGTTCGTTTTTTTCATTAAAATTTGCTCGACGCAATGTTGACGTATAATAGATTAAAGTAGTTTGAAATCACCACCGTTCCGAGAGCTACATGAATGCCGGAATGAAGGAAGATTAAAGAGTCTTCATACCTAAAAATATTTATTCACAGTTTATTAAAAGAGTTTCGAAGCCATTTAGGTTAACACAATCACGAAAGCAATGTGACGGTAATGAATTTCAAAGTTTAGAAGTTCGAGGAAAAGCTTCTGGCATATAATTGTTGGTGATACCGTGGACACAGTGCGCAATGAGCCATTCGCAATGCTAGCCAAACATGTATGTCGGTTGAAGACTTTTTGGAGGAACTATAGCAGAAAGCCCCCTTTGAACAAAGTCCTTTATAATATCTGTAAATAAAAACACAGCAAACACAACAAGGCAACGTTGCGACAAGCTTTGCAGACCTGGAAAAAGTTGGAGAACAATCATCAATTTTGATCACACATCGTTGAATAGGATCAGATCATATCCAGAACAGTGACTGCAGAATTTCCAGTGACTGCAGAAGATGTGACAGCAATATTTCATGCAGGGTCGAATGAGAGACTTGTACAAAGGAAGTATGATTTCCGATGAAAAATATGTCATTCCGACTAAAATCTTTGGAACTCGCGAATCCAACGAGACGAATGTGTGAAGATTCCTCAAATGTTACACCCGAAAAAGAAAGTTGAGTTTCATTCGCCTTATCGTCACGATTAATTAACGCAACTTTGGCGCTTATAAGTGCTCAGGATGACATACTCAATTGGGTGGCTATCAAAAATGACCAAAATAGTATAATATCTAGAATTAAATACGATTAATCCGTGGAAAGCAAAACAACATCTCCTATCACCCATCGAAAAATGACTTGATCGTGTTTTTTATGTGCAACCAACCATAACCAAATGTAGAAAACTTTCGATAATTACACTGAAAAATGGGCTAAAAATACTTGGTCATTCATAAAATTCAATAAATAAGTGGACCAGTAGTACTCTCTGGGTGCGGTGTCGGTTTAAATGCCGAAATACGAAACGATTAACCACGATCAAACGATCATCCTACCAGAAAATCTACAATGCTTTTTGCTATCTTAAATAACTTCCTAAGTTTAGTTTTTGCTCTAGGCCATCTCTATATCGACGCTTCACAAACAAAGAGCTGAAGGCTAGCAACTTTAATTGATCTCCGAGATAAATAACTGAGATATTAACGTCAGCGGAACTTTCCTCCACAGTCAAAAAAATAAACTATAACCAAAAACAACGAAGTCGAGGCCAAAATGGGAATTTGGCGGCCGAACTATCGGCGGCTCTATTCATATCAAAATTCCGATCTGGTAACAGCTAAGATCAAGTTTTAAAATTGCGTCATCTGCCACAATCTCTATTTCGACATAATGCAATGTGCACTGGTACAATCTTTGGGACGAAGCTGTGTCCTGCATTTTGAATAGGCGTGTGTACACCGCTTCCTGGACATTCGTCATGTAATTTTTCCTGACTTTTTTATAAATTTAATTTGAACATCGAGTCTATGCTTGACAAATTTATAGAGTTCCATCTCTCGACTTAGTGCAACAGCAAGAGCTGAACGACTTTGCTCCGAGGGTTCCACTTTGTTAGCGGTTTTCGTGTGGCCACCACCTGAAATTTGGATAAACATTTCTTAGCTGAAAATAAGAAGATGAGTATTTGTAGTAAGGTTTCTGTAAAATAGTTATGTCTGTATTCTATAAGTCTTAGCTTAAATCTAGTGTTAAAGTTGTTAAAGGATGGAACTAACTAATATATAGTACATATTATTAGGAATTTGGATTCGGACCAGTGGTTGGTCAGAAAATATATTGAATACAACCATGGTTAAGATAAATCGTTGATTAAGGATGATAAAATCGATTGTGTATCTCGCGAAAACCGACTAATATATATATTGACTGTAATCTTCAATCAAATAATATAAGTACAATACAAAAAGTTCCCCACGCTATTCTATTTAACAACGAACTTACTATTCGGAGATGATAGATATAAATCAGTTGCTCCATCAAAATATCTGCAATATAAAAGGAAATATTTTCAGATTAGAAGTAATCTTTCGCTCTAATTATCATTTGAAAATGAATTGTCCTAGATTTCTTGTACATTTACTTTCAAACTAGGAACGAGATGAGTACAGAACAGAGTGATTTAACTGGTATTTGAATATTAATTACATGTAAACTTGTCTTACCGATGCACTGCGTCGCGTTTTAGGTAACAAAACAAAAACGGCAATACACGTCTGCATTTCTTTGCCTTAACTAATGAATTACACAACGAAACGAGCACTCTCTGTTAGCTTACATAAAAAACCGTTCGTTTGCATTGGAAAACTTAAACAAATGCATGACCAGCATTTTGATTACGTAAAACGCAAGGTTGAATTAAAACGAGCGAAAACCTATGTAACCGTACAATGGCATTGCAAGCGGCCTTTATAATGCATCATACAGATTTATATGTCGGTAAATTTACACTCCAACTTATTTGGATGGCCAAAAGTGATATACAAGAATAGCAACGAACAAAATAGAAAAAGGTGCCGTAGTATATTTGTGCATACAAACTGAGTTTTTCTAAAGATTACAATAATGGGTCGCGCCGACTTGTTAGCATCAAAAGCGATATTTTAACGGAATGTTTAGTATAGCAGCAAATAAAGTTTTGAAAGTCTCACGAATGATAAGTATCCATATTTCATTGGTAAAGTACCCGATATAGACTAGTAACTCGACTAAGCCAAATAAATGCAACCACGTAAATGCATATTAGTTGTAGCCTATTACTAATGAATACGTAATGGTACTGTGTTTCGTAATTATAATTCTGGCTTATCGGGACACATACTTTGGTAAAATAGATTCTGCAACTTTGATCGAATCTTCAAACTTTTCTAGAACACCGATAAAAACATAATTTTTGGCGATATTACTTTTTGCTTTTTCCAGTGCCCAGTCATCTCGATTTCTAAATGAAAAATCACAGCGGGTATTACGCAAGATCGGTATATGACATGTAAATGTGATTTTTGAAAATGCCATTGTATAAATTGTCTAATAAGTGCCGGTCTAGAAAATAAAATAGTGCAAATATTGGTTTTACCATCGTTCGTTGATGATACCACATGCCACTCCCAGTTCAGCTCTGTGTGGATTTTCCACTTATGGTGAAATTGTGTGTTTTTCATTTTATGAGACTTCGTGCTTTAAGGTGCCGTTTGAACTTCGTTATTGAGGCGCGATCCATCTGAGGCATGTTTTGTTAAGCACATGCCTCAGATGGATCGCGATTCCGTAACGAAGTTGCAAATGAAAATTTTATTTTCTATTTCTGGTTAGGATTGTTCTTGTCAGTCAATACTAGTAGAAGCAATGGCCTTTATCGCCACACAAGTGCAGTATCAAATATCTTTAGCTGGATTGGGTAATGTCCCAATTTAATCCATAATGATAACTGTTGAAAACTATATTGTGAATTTTACTTGATTCAGATTTTTTAAAAAAAACATTTAACATTGATAGTGAAATCTCCTGTTTCTCTCTGCGAGGTAAGCGAGCGAGGGTGAGGCATTCAAAACCGTAACAGTGATTTTAGTAAGCCCCTTACTTGCATCTTTTATCTTGTCCGCAAAAAAACTGCAAGAAATTTTCATGATTTTCTTCAACACACCTTTCTGCTCCGTTCTTTATGATGCAGTCGTCTAGACTCTAAATAAATTAACTTGTCAGATGGGTCTGTATTATTACATACCCAAAGAGGAATTGTATTTTGCAAAAGCATGAGCCAAAGATGAACCTGATCAAAATATTTCGGACTGAGGTATGCCATTGTTCTGAGACACTGAGTTAGTTATTGCAGTTCAGTGATTGACGTTAGTGAATCAATAGTCGACATTCCTATAAGAAACTTTGATTAAGTCACGTTTTCAGTCTAGTCCATACTGTCTTTATATCATATCCTAAAATGCAATAAGTAGGCGCTAGCCAATAGGAAAAGTTTGCAAAATCATCTTTTGCTAAGTATGGGTCACGGATGGACCGCATAGATTCGATCCATCTGCGGCGCGTGCTTGGCAAAATAAAAGTTGTGATTGGTTAATTAAGTTCGTCAGGTAGGTTACCATTTTTCTTTGTTCTTCTGGCATGGGCCATAACCATTTCTTGATTTTCTCTTCCGTCCAATTAACAAACCCATATCTTGAAAAGTAGTAATGAGACACAAACCTGTCCACCGGATTGCGAACCATGTTTATATAAGCTGGTTTCGTCACATTACATCTAAGAAATATTGTAGAGATTTTTTAATATGGAATTTATGAAATAGTTCTCATTATTATTTTGTTGTCATCCGTAGAACTTCATTCAATATAAAATGATTTTTTTTGTCACATCGAAGTGTGAAACCAAAACGAGTAACACACAAATTAAAGATTTAAAATCATAAGTTTCGTAGATAAATCAATCTACCAAAATGTTGCAGTTGGATATTAATTTAAAAGGTTCCAATTCCGAAGGGCAAGTAGTTCCGCTCATTTTTCAGGCATAAACGAGATGCTCGTATTTAAATTTGTTTTTAAATCCATCCATTTCTGTTAACACCCGAAAGAACAAACCCTCGATTTGAAAGTTTTGAAACTCGTTCATCATGTATAATCCACAACTATACCATACATTAACTGCTCAAGTACGAAATCGCAATATTTTAATTTAAGTTAATTCAAAGAAAATTTGGAAACAGCAACTTTATCATTTGTCATTAGTGGGGTCTTCTTAAGCGCTGCTTTCAGCCTTGCTCAGAGGCGAACTTCAATGAAAGTATAAAAATAAATCACGGATATAGAACGTATCGGGAGGGGAGATTAAGATGTTGCAGGTTCCACTTGCAGTTATCTTTCGAGGCTGACGAAGTATTCGTAATACCCATGCTTAGCGAAGACATCACTGGAAAATCATGAAATACTATGTATATTGCCTGCTGTTGTGGGTTATAATTTATCTATTCATACCAGATAAAACTTGTTTTGTGATTAGGTACGAATTTCAACATCTCAATCGGAAATTTAATTTTTCCTAAGCATGAGTCACAGATGGTCCGCGTCTCCGTCAGTAACACATACTTAAAACTATGTTTTCACAAATATTTTTGATTGGTATAGTGATTGGTTTTGCATGTAAGTTGTTCAAACAAGTTTAGGAGTGTAATTACTTACTTTTGAAAATCAACAAAATGTAGGTGACGAAGAAACAGCAATGGACGTGGTAGCAATGTAATTTCCCCAACTAATTTCCTCTGAAAACTAAAATATCACACCATGATGAGGATTTTATCTGTTATATATATATATATATATATATATGCTTTTAAATCGATTTGCCTATTCCTCATACGCGTATTCTCAAAAACAAATAGATATGTAGCACAGTTCGTGTTCGACAAAACGTAAATGTGAAACTCATTCAAAACTTTGTACTATTATATTTTGGTGAGTATAAGCCACAACAGGATCGCGCCGCCAAGTCAAGTTTTTGTATGAATCGCGTTAAGTCTATCAGTGGAATATTTCTGAGACCAAACCAAACCGAATTTGTGATAGTTTCATTCGGTTATACCACTACAAGCCTATATTATATTATAAATAAAACTGTCATGATTGGATATTCCTTGGCTCTACGATCCATCACAATCAATATGGGAGAGAAAAGAAACGCATGGGTATATCATTTCCTAATATTTTGAAATCTTTCGAACTGATTTATGGTCTATAAAAGATAGTAGAATATTATCTAATATTTTTCAAATTTCAAATATTCGGTGTTTTGGAACCAATTGTTAGCCAACGAAAGTAATTCAGCCAAATATATTCAGGTTTTAAATGGAGTTTTCATCGTTCGTCTTTATTTCGGATTCGATAATTTAAATACACAAGATCGATTCATGGCTGCGCCTCCAGTATTGGGTTCTTTGTTAATATAACGTTGACAGTACTTTAAACTTTCAGTAATTTCAATGGTTTCTGTAACACGGAACAGGAAGACCTGTTACCACCCACTCACTTCCTCATCTGCTGTCAGCGATTGCTTCACATTGGGCCAGTTATGAATTTCATAACGAAATTTATTTCTTCTCTGCAGTCGTGATATGAGTTGACGTAGAGTGGAACTGGCGCATTTCGGTACACGATTGTAAACGACGACTCCAGGTTGTATAACTTCAGTCGGGATTGAATCGGGATGAAAGTTCAAAGATTGATTTTCGTTATCAACGGACGATTCCAGGCTGCGTCCAACCCATTTGTGTTTTATGTTAATCTGGCCATGACTGTTGCCCTCACAATTTCCTAAATATTGAAATTATTTACATTCAATAGTTGTGCTAAGAACTTTGGGAATCAATGTGATAAGATATTTATGTATAGAAATACTTATTTAACCCGATTTAAGGTACTGTTGAAATGTTCACATATATATCTATTTTATTTTCACACGCTAATTTCGTCCATGGTTCATACTCGACAGTTTATACCCGTTAACCTATAAGTAAGATCGCTTGGCAAAAGTGCAAAAAAAAAATCTTTTTTTTTTACTAAAGGTTATTTTACTCATGAATTGACAGGTATGTCCCATGAATTGTCTAAACGAGTGCCATTTTGTTTTGCGAGTATAGATTATTATATTATGTCATTTTATTACATGTAGTAAGTCACTCATAAATAAGTAAAAATATCAATTGGTATTGACCTATTTTAACTTGTCAAATTGGACACGTTTTATCTAGCACAAGATAGAGATGGATCGCGTCGCCGAGGCGCGGTCCATATTTGTCCTTTGCTTGACAAAGAGGGAAAGGTCTCCGCTACGCTCCTAGAAATATGCAGTTTGTACGTGAAACAGATTGTTACCTCCTATGCTATTTCCGTTGGCACATCGTACAGCATTGTTGTAAGCAACATTCGCTTCTCTATCACGAATGACGTAGATCACGAACAAAAGTGCAAGCGAGGCAAAAAATTTCCATAATTTCCGGTGCCGTCCAAATGGCTTCATGCTATTTTCTACGCATGAAGTTGCCTACCTTTCATTCATTGTTATGTATACTGTACTGTGCTATAGAAGATAAATGTACAATATTATATATGAAAGAAATATATTATTCAAAATAAGAAAACGAAATATTACTCAGTACAGCACAAAAGAAGAGTCACAAAGTGACATTTTTTGTTTCGCAAAGAAGAATGGTGTTTGTCATAACCGGTAGCAAAACTCGAAGTTTGCCTTAGGCTGAGGACAACAAAATTGTGCAATATGGTACTGTGTAATTACATACAGGGAAGCACAAAGAGTTTTGTGTTTAAATTGCATTTTTAAATAACTCGTTTTTTCACTCTATAATACCAATCAAGGATGAATGTCAAACGTGAAAGTTCGAACACCTGTATTTAGTTGTGGGCTAAACTGAGCGAATTGACTTTAATTGATTACCTAAAATAGTCGCCAGCATGATGTGTACTTTTGTATATATTTGTTCTAATGTTCCTATATACATATTTTCTTTATTGACGGTTGAAAATCCTACATGAAAGAAACTGACTGATGTGGATGAGAAGGCGCGATCCGTCAGTAGCACACGACGAACAAAATGAGATAATAATTTGACTGACAATTACTTGCAACTTGGTATTGTTGTTAAAGGTGATCGAATTGTCAACTTAATGAATATCCCAATCATAGATTGTGTATTGTCATACATGAGCCACTGATGGACCGCGCTTCAACAGAAAAAAATATGTTCAAGCGAAATAATTCTGACTGGAATATAGGGCTGGGCAAAACGGAATCATTTGACATTTGAAACTGATTCGAATTCGAATTCGAATAATAATAATTTTCGAATCGGATCGAATCGCTGATTCCATAAAAAAATAAAATATTTAATTGCAATATTACTATTATTGTCTCCATTATGATATTTAAGAAATTTACAGTCAAAAATTGCAAATATTTGCTTAAACAGACTAAAAAGCGATGCATTTTCAATTACACTACGATCCAAGATCAAGAAAATTTCATTTTAACGACAAAACACAATCGATTTTGGTCAATTTTCACCGAAATCGATTGTATTTTGTCGTTAAAAATGTGAAATTCCAACTTATTTAGCAAGTTTTTGTTACAATGATCGACTCACGATTGATTCCAATAATCTGTACTTCGAATCAATTCGAATCAACGATTCGAACAGCCCAGCCTTACTGGCAAAATAGTTGGAGTAGCATGCGAAACATAATATACATTACCAATAGGAGTCCTCTTACTATATCGTTTTCTATTGGTATATGACCAAGGAAATCCGTTTTGTTTTGTGTGGGCTTCAAAAAGTTTCTCTTCATCTAATCAATATATCAATTGATTACATATTTACCAATACTAGAACGTGTTTCAATAGGGAATACATCGGTGAACCGCACACAAAAATACATTTTCAATTTTTTTCTGTTTTATTTTGTATTTTTATTCGCTACTCTATTTTTTACTTTTTCCGGGGGGACATTGATTATTCAACATTCGATCGGTGGTCACAACGACCAGAGAATATAGACATGGCTGGAAATCATTATTGTATAATAATATGCCAGTGTAAAATAACATCGAATAAAAGTACTCAGCATGGTTTAAACTTTCTATCAAGAGTCGATTTATCTGTGACTTATACATACAAATCGATATCTACAAATGTCGCCCAATACTCGATACTCCCCATACTCAATAAAGGATGTTTCGCGTAAGTATTCCTGACTGAGCTTTACGAATTTGCTATTGTTTAGTACTACTGCTAACTACTAATAATGCTATACCACCAAATTTGAGCGAATAGCAATTTTAGATAACCTTCAGTATCCAAGCTACGAACGAGTTTCAGTTATACCCTGGAGGCTAAGGCCAAAGGCAACTATGGAAGTACAATCATTCAATGCTGGTGCGAAAAGACGCATGTATTAGTTTTAGGTAAATAAAGAAAAAATTCGATTAATTCTGTTCACTTAACTTCGAAACCCCTGTTTTATATCAGTCATATTCTGAATGCCTTTGTCTCGCGTAACTTAATAAGTTTCCTGGAGGTAAAATTCAAGCAATAAAAACGATTCTTGTACTAATACTTTCAGTAAATTGAAAGTCTACTGCGCTTTCAGCACGCATTTTCTACACCGCGCAATATATTTTTCGTGTATATATGATCTATGTTTCGTTTTTCCAAACTCATTTTTAATATTCAGAAAGGTAAAAAACATATATAATAGTGATTGATACATAAGCAAAATAACACAAATTAAATAAAATATTCAAACGATATCACGAAACTTTTGAGGGTGCCCCATTACGTGCTGCGTTACCACGAACAATTGCAAAATTTATAAAACGCTTTGGAAGAAATTTAGAAATTTTCGAAAAATTGTGGTTACGAATTTGTAGCATCCACACTGCCCGCTTTAGTAATATTTTTTGCGCTTGGAGATCGCTCTATGATGTCATAACCTACCCTAATCAAATGTTTGGTGCACCCACCTAGGAAAAATTTTGTTCACTTTTTTCATAGCGTTCTGATCATTCATTACTTACGACTATCTGTAAGCAATACCGCACGGTCAGTGAAACCGTTCCGCTTAATAACCAGAATTTATGAAAACGCACTATCACGCAGTTAACGTCGAGTCTTGTACGTGCAATTCGCAAGGGACATGTTATTCCCTTGTTATTAAATTCAAGACATAAAATTTACACTTTAATCTAACATGGACCAGGAACACAAATGTCTTTTAAGAACAGGTTTATCCACGGGCCGTGACTACGATAAAGCTCAGGGAAAGTACTAAACTTCACGAGAAAACTGTTGACGTTTCAAACCACACAATGTTGTTGATTTTGTCGTAGATGTGTTTTAAAGCGGTGGAAATAGCGCGATGCAGGATAGCTTCTGCATTAAGATATGGTTAAACGTTAATAGTTAAACAAGCTCTATCTTGTCTACACGTGGTTTGTTAAGTCTGAGTCAATGATGGATCGCGCCGCCGTAGAATATTGAAATATACAGCCTCCGGTGAAATTTAAAAGATACACTTCATTGTAGCTTTTTCCCGTCCTAACTTTTCAAAAAAGTCGAAAAAAATGTTTTCTTAAGTATGAGATCTGATATATCGCACCGTCAAAACTCGGGCCATCTATGGTTTATGCTTAAAAATATCATATCGGAATACAACTGAAAAACGACTTATTCAGATTATTTGTGCTTCGAATCGATTCGAATAACTGAATTGAATTGTCCAGCCCTAGTCATAGATGAATCGCACCTCTGCGGGGACATCCATCATTGACTACTGCTAGTTATACCGTTTCATGATCATTTCAGAATTGCAATGGTTTTCAGTTTCTATCGTTCTATCAATAAATAAAGGTAACATTGATCATGACGGAGCGCAAATATTATTTTTTACGATGTCAATAACATGAAAACAATTGTGCGATTCAGCGAAAAATGAGAATTTTTTTTCAAATATTTATATAAAAGCGATAATTCATTTTCCCTTTTATCAATAATTTTAAGGGGTAACATTTTTTCTTCCTCATTGTGTACCAAATATCAGGTTTAAGTATATACAATTTATTTAATATACTCAAATGATCAAAATATTAATTTTCACTATGGGGAAATTTTGGTATGACATTTCTCCAAACCGCGCTTTCTTTATATTAATAACACAACATTGTTTTTATAATTTTATAAGAGATAATACAATTGATCATATTAAATAAAAAAAAAACAAGGTATAATATTTACTGAACTTCAGTTCTATTTCAATCGCTATCCTCAACTAAGCTTTATCTGGACTGAAATCCAGCAAGATTACTTACTACTTACTATACTAAATACTTCGAAATTTGACAAAAGTGCAGAACATTCCTAAAATATGACACGGATCATTGAATAACGTAAGTTATTATCATGGAATTATATCACGTACAATCCTATTCTAGTTTATTTCTTCGAAGGATGAACATATATTGATAAAGCAGGACCTGTCTGATTAACTAGCATACATATACAATATGCGCAACCAGAGCCCATACAGTAAGGAAGCTGATCGCAAATTGTTATTGTGTTCTCCCGGCTTTCGCCCTATTGAACCATCAATGGCTGACGAATATTTCCGGATTTCTATTTCGAAATTACGAGTTTGAATAGGAAATTTTCAAATGAGACGGGAATAAGCGTAGAGTTTCTTAGATTGAAAAAAACGATACTGGATTATGTTTTTTCATGCGAATTACAGAGGTCGAGTGTGATAAGGATGTGCCGTCTATCTGTATATAACACAAAAAATAAGAAGATATTCCATGAAACCCAATGAGAAAAATTTGCCGAAACTTGTTCAGTCGAATGCGGATCACTGCTGGAACGTGATGTCAAAGCGCAACCCATCTGTGGCGCTTGCTAGGCAGAAGTCTTCCGGTTGGAAAGGTATATTCGCAAGATGAGTAACCTACACTGTAACAAAAGAGCAGTAAAATTATCCCTCTCTGACAGTAATTGTAACTCGTTAATAATGCTATAAAATCGACTTTTTTGGCCAATTACGCCAGCATTCCATACTTGGCATTCATCTAATCAAAACTGCTCTGTTTTAAATTCTGGAAATATTCTATTACTGGAAATGAACAGTACATTTACTGCGCATTTGTCACAGTGTTACCTCGTTTATTCATCTATATCAAACGTGGTTAATTGCTGATAAGCGAAAAGCATAAGGTCGAATGACAAAATTATTGCTATAAAATTATATAGACCTTTACTATAGTTCTGTGAACAAGATAAAAAATATCGGTGATGATGATATGTTTGGAAAAAATGACCGGACGTTGATCAATATGTATATATTATAAAATAAATGAATACGCAAAATTAATCACTATAACATAACTGGTTCACGTGAAAGTATTGAATAAAGAACAAGAACAATTTCTGTACTAGAGTAGGGATCCTGACGTTTCTGCACATTTCATTATATTTTAATCGTGATGAAAGATGTAAAAATGGGTGGTTGTCAGGATCGGTCGATATTACTATGAGTCAACCGACCGATTCTTCAATCGCATAGATAGATAATGCCCATCACTACATTTACGCAAACATCTCACCCTATTTGGTTTCGTGTTTATTGAATCGATCTTAGCATGTAGCAATCTATCATAAAACCGCGCTGTAGTAAAAATTTCTGATTGTGCAAAAAGTTTTTTGATCAAGCAAGAGGCGAAGATAGACCGTACCTCAGTAGCATAAGATCAAAATTAAATCAGTATTAATTGTTCAGACTTAATGAAATACTAGGAATATCGCAACAACCATTTATGTACACTGTGGCGAAGGTGCAAGAAAATTTACGGTTCATATTCAGTATATATTTATTGTATATATTCAAAGTTACCTGACCGACTCGGTGGCTCCGTCAGTTAATCGTGATCGTATTGTCCGAAAGCCCGGTGGTCTGATGGTTGACCGTTTCGCCATCGGGCGTGCCCTTCGACAAAGCACTTCGCGGGTAGCTGTGCCATAGAACAGATACACATACACTACAAAGGTCCGTGCCTAACGGTGGCTGGGTATATATATATAATTTGAACGAAATCGGAATTGGAAACTAAATAAGGAACTGAGTAACTAAGGGAAAAAATTCAAATTTTACCATCGCCCAGGGCAGATACCGCCCACTGCATTTTACCTTGATAATTCAGTTCTGTTTGGGATGTTTTCAGTTTAGAGTGCAGTTGCTGGTACTACATCTTTTATTAGCTCTTTGCTATTGAGTGACTGTTGGTAGTTCCCTCTGGGAGCTGCTTCCGGCCTTGCTTAGGGCGAATGTCAGTCAAAAAAAAATAAAAATAGCGAATTGCATCTTTGCATAATTTCGCAGCATACCGAAGGCCAACAAGAGCAGGGTTGCTACTTGTCAAATTGATAATGTTCTATACTCAACGTCACAACTGCAAGCAGAAAAGTTTTCTACTAAATAGAAAAACAAAGAGTGGGCAAATTACATTCTTTTTGCTTATATCGCTGTGCTACACCTTAAATCTTAACCCAATTCAAAATTTCATTTTGTCAAGTACGCACAACCGATGGACCCCGCGTCTCAGCGAAGCGATCCATCAGTGACACATACTTAACAAAAGATGTTTTGACAAACATTTCCGATTGGGAACCTTACGAGACGCTGTAATACAAATGTATCTACAAGAAATCATTTCCAAGCTGCAGATGTAACTAGAAAAATATCTCTTTTGCAAAATTCCAACAAATCTATTCTTACTTTCGTTTCTAACACAACGAGCAAAATATAAACTAACTGAACAGTGCTACTTGAGTTACTTTGGTCCTCCAATTTTCTGTTTAATTAAGCCGGCATATCTATTACAAAAGCTTATATTGGCAACCGGCCGTAACCGTTATTGTTGTAGGATATCATTATGATTATCTCGCATAGTGCGCTGTCCAGTGCAAAAGACATTTCCTCTTCGGAAGCATGCCTACTAGCTCATTACATCGAGTAGTCTATGGAAATCTTGTAAATTAAAATTTAATGACTTTTGGAGAAAAATTGTCTGAAAAAGCTTTTTTGCCAAGCATGAGTCATTGACGGATCGCGCCGCAAGAGATTTCCCCTGTCTCATATTTTTCGATCGTAAACAAAAGTATTGTTTTACTCAGCATGAGAATATAATAAACTAATTTGACATTTAAAAAAAAATAAACTTTTTCTTTCTTTCTCCTTGTAAACCTGTTAAATTCAAGGCCGCAAAATACATCTTCCGGAACTTTTCACCCAAAAGTTCAAAAATTTTCAGATTTTTGCAAATCGTAATTTTGCGACTAACAAAGATGTTGGCAGGCGCTGATGTTTCGAATATCAAGTAAACCAGCCTAAAATGACCTGTTGAGCTAGGTATGGGTCAGCACTTTTCACAACATGTTTCATTAATGACCCATATTTGACAATATGCCTCACCCATGCTATTCTTGCTGGGATATGACTATACAATCTACATGTTTACTAACTTGCTATATACCTACCTACCTGCCTCAGAAAACCAAGATGAATAACATTCATACATAATTGAGAAGGGCTAAACGAGATAAAAATACAAAAACAAGAGAGATTATCATGCATCGTGAGGCGATCAGGAACGCGTAACGACAAATCTTTCTCACAAAAACACGTCCGGCGAGGTAACCATTCCGCGAAATCTTGTCTAAATATGTTTTGTTAAGCGTGGTTAAAAGACAGATGGGAGTCCCATTTTTGCAACAAGATTATTCCGTAACCAAACAAAGGTTAAATGCAGTGAAGCCGATAAACAATCACAAATTTGATTTTGTTAAGCATGAATCACAGATAAACTGCGCCTCGGCGGCGCAATCCATCAGTGACTCAAGCTTAAGCAAACATGCCTGAAAAAAAAATAATCCGAGACGAGGTTTATAATATTTTGGAATACCCGAATAACAATTGATTGCCTTTATATTCGCTATTTATTTTTAATCATACTAATTTGTTCATGTTAATTATCTTGGGTCATAATATTGCAAATTTGAAGAGCTGCAGAAATGAGATTAACTAAATATCATCATTTTAGCATTCTTTTTCTCTTGCTATATTGCTTCAGTTAAACTCATCTGTTCTGACTATGCCCCAAATTCAATACTATGATTCAAGTTACTATCTTGAAAGTTAAATGTACGCCTACGATTATAATGGGCAGTCACTCGCAAACACAATGTAATTTCAAGATTATATTTAACGAGCGTTTGGATATTATTACTAACAACGGCTGTACCATTTGTATGGTTTTGTTATGTACAAACAACAGATAAGATAAAAAAAATAAATAAAAAAGGACCAAGTTAAACCGGTAGGTAAAAAACAGCTCATTTGAAATTATTACGATGTCTTTTTATAGCACGAAACAAATGGTAATTGGCCATTTGTTAGATTTATAATTTGCGACAATATTATTATAATGATATATATATTCTATCTATAAATATATAGAATCAATCTTTTATAAATATATTTATTCGCCCTCCCACTCCAGAATTTGAATACGTTTCAGGAATGTAATTAACTTTATAAGTTTATTGTATTTTGTATTCATTGATTCCATTTTGTTTAGCATGAGCGCCTTAGTGGCGCGCTTCTTCAGTGGCCCATACTTAACAAAATAAATCTGAACAAGTTTTCCGACTCTGACTACTATTTGCAGTTCCAGAATTTATCTTATACTTCTTGACTGATTCGAATATTTTAGACTTAGAATTCATTTGAATCTCGGAATCAAATTGTCCCAGTCCGACGTAAACCAAACTCAACACGACACGTTTCTGCTTTTTTTTATAGGGACACAATATTGTTTCTCAAAATTAACTTTGAAAATACCAACTTAAATTTTCGTGTATCCCTCACCAGTCCAGACACAGTCTTGGCAGACTATGCTTGGTATGGTTATAACGTTACGTCTTACTATTAAATTCCATTGTGTTCAACCAATCTCCGTGGCAGTGCCATGTGAAGCAAATAGGAAACGCATGTTTCTTGTTATCACAGTTCACATATGCTGTTTACAGACGTTGACACATGTATTTAACGACGGTATAATGATGTCCTTGTCATAAACGAAAGTATATGGGTCGCTGATGAATAAGGTATTTGTATGGTAAGGACAGGTTGAAATTTCCCCCGATAGCAGCATATGCAAACAAAATTGCAGGGCAATACAACTGCCATTTTTGTAGTATTGTTCTCTCACAAATTCAACCTTTTTGAACAAAACTCATCACTAACATCCCTTTTTTTCAATATTACTGCCGTATAACGTTGGTAATATTGATCATATTGAATTTCACAGTCGAAAACGTGAAGGCTGGAAATGGAATACTGTGGTAGTTGGTTCAGTCTACCCAATCACAAAAAGGATCGCCAAAACTTGTTTTGTCAAGCATGGGCTACTGATAGATTGCGCTATTCGGACGCAATCCGTCCGTGAATTATGCATGGCAAAATAAAAAATGAGTAAAATATGATGATTTCGTTTCGTTTCGTTTTTGGTTCACCTTATTTTTAAATCCCACTGTTGATTAAACATGTTTTCGTTGAATTTAATGTTGTATTAAAGTTGAAAGGCTTGACCAATCAAGGAAATCGCTGGAGAAAAAGCATATTACTCAATTAATATTTATATTAATTAAAAAGTCTTGGTTTATATTCTAGCATTAAACGCACAGACTCGTGTTTGAGTTTACTTTATAGCACAATTCGAAGAGTTTATTTTGAAGATTCATTCATATATAGAGTTTTATTATACCTATAATATAATATTTCAATACAAAAAGCAAAACAAAAAATAATATTTACAAAACACAAAACCATTTCATAGATCCTTTTATGTGCTTTGCACTCGAAAAAAGGTTTGATAATGACAAATAGCAATGTAAAAGTTAACAAAATACGATAATATTGAAGAATATATGAATATCACATTTAGCTTCAAGATTCCAAGGGTTCAAATACACATTTCTATGCTTGGAATTTCGCAACCATCAATTTTATTTCGTCTCGAAATATCATGCTTTAAATTTAACGTCAATTCACGATTCAAGTTCTTTTTGCAAAGATGGCAAATAACATGTCAAATAGATTTCTTATTACCAACATAAAATAATCGCTACGATAAATGCTTTTTATCAATTGCATTTGAGTAGCTGACTTGAAAATTATCAAATATTTCCTGTTTCATTAACAGCGTCAACAGAAAAGTATTCGAAACAAAAAGCTCATCAGAAAACAAGACAAAACACCTATTTTATATCAGTCAGATAGTAGAATATGATGATGATGTGACATCGATTGAACTTTAATTTACAGTGAAAATGTATTGAATGTAAGTCGCTTTTTACCAGTTTATAGTTATACTTTTTGGCATGGGGATGGTTACGGGAAGAATACGTCTCGTCAAATACAGCAATCCAATCGTTGTCAAAATCCCGAAAGTGGTCAAAGTAATTGTTGCTTCTCGCTTCATTCGATGAAAAATCGGGCTGTGCCTCATGTATTCTTCGACCAAAGTTGCTCGCTGATTCTTGTGAGGAAATGGGAAGTTGGGAATGGGCTTCTCAAGAAAATCACACAATGGACCCCAACCATCCGAAAGCGAGAATAACAGAAGTTGATCTTTTGGTGCTCTCTGCAAACAAGTAATGACGTGATTAACAGCCTGATATATGTACTTTCGATTTTTTTTTGTCCCACTTGCGATCTTATAGACACATAGATTTCTGCCGGTAGCGACTAAAAGGAACCATGGTCAATTATAAGAGCTACTACACAATGAATTAATCGTAATCTGTACTCATCGTGTCAATCGTTTGATCGATTTGATAATTGATAATAAATAATAAGTGATTCGATATTATCCAAGCTCAAACTCAGCAAAGTTCACACAGAACGGAGAATACTGGCTTTAGCCAAAATTTCATTTGGTGTGTTCCATACATATATTCGACCAAAATATTCGATTCTACTGTCCACTATCATAAATTATTCGAATCTATTTTTTGCTCGTGATTCGGAATTAACAGAATCAGAAAAGTATATGTTTTCTGAAAACCAATGTAAATTTCAGTTTATGTATAAATTTGCTGGAAAATGTCCTTGTTAATTTTTTATAATAATTTTTGGTTCGAAATATTCTATTGAATTCGTGAAAATTGATCAATTGGCTTCGGAATTCAAAAGATATAATTTAGTTTGATCCACTATCACCGAAGAATCGAAATAGAGCTTTTGACAACGATTAAGACAAGGTATTTCCACTTGACTATACAGCAGATGTCATATTATTTTAACGACCTTTGTGTGCTTAGCGTTGTTTGGTAATTTACAAATAACATTTGTTCATTTTGAATTATTAAAGCGTTTTTGAAAGGTTAACGCTAAAATTTGGAAAACTGTCAAAAGAATGCATAATACATGGTCTAGCAAAAGTGACACGGATCACTTAGGATGTGTTTAATTATTCATCAGATAATCTTAACGAAAATTCTAAGAACCATCATACAGCATATTATTATTTATAGAAAAGATTGACACCTTGGAAAAATAAACAAACATTACCACCAAGTTTGGGCTATACATTCGGCCGCGACTCATATCTGGTACTGTGATACCAAGACCTAGGAGAATATATCAGTCAGTCTACAAATGAACAGCCCACTTTTTTTTATTATTATTGAAATTCGTAAACATGACGGGGGCGCCTGATAGCAACTAAATGAGAAATAAATTTAAGCAAAGAGGATATAACGGAAGGGCATAACAATCAGAAATAATTTCACGGAAAGGATTTTGTAAAGTATGGGTCACTGATGGATCGCGCCGCCAAGGCGCGGTCCATCTGTGGCTCATGCTCGCCAAAATGAAATTTCTGATTTGGATTAAACAAGGTGCACTCCCAGCGGAATACATTCTATATAGAATAAATCGCAAACTTCATTATTGTGTAGTGCGTGGTATCTGCGTTTTTTGACGTCACGTACCATTTATTAATTATAAAATATGTGATTTTGAATCTATCATTTCGGTTGTATCGAATTGTTGTGGTGTTGAGAGTTATCTCGAGATCTATTCAATATCCGGATGTGTCAAGCCTTTTTAACGTCTAATGCGCTAAAAGCGCCAATCAATCAATCAATCAAATTTGTCAACCTCACACACTTGGTTTATTTATTCATGAGCGCATTAAACAAACGAACATGGGGGACCAAGTTGTGAGGTCACTTGTACGCTGACAAACATAGCCCATAATCGAATAATATTTCAAAATGATTCAAAAAATGGTCAACATGGTCATTTTCTACACGGTTTTGGTGAAAATCTTTGAAATGTTGAAAATTGCCTAACATGAAGAATTTTTTCTTAAATCGATCCGAAATATTCTGTGCACATATGTCTTTTACCCAAGTTTGAGGTACTAAGGGATCGCGAACCGTATCCGAGTTGATTTTTTATTTCTTTTGACTCTAAGCAAGGCTGGGAGCAGCTTCTAAAAGAAACCAATCAACGACCACTCAATAGCAAAGAGGTACTAAAAGATAAAGATGTACTAGCAACTGCACTCTAAACGCAAAACATCCCAAACAGAACTGAATCTTCATGGTACAGTGATGTGGGTGGTATCTGTCCCGGGTGATAATTCAACCATCTACCACTTCTTAAAACAGAACTCTATGGATACCCAATAAGAACCGGGCGCGGACCTTCACCTGCGGCGATATATCTATTGTATATATCAGTTATCCACCGAGCAAATTGCTGAAGCGTACATTCGGCGGTAAAAACCATCGAGTATCAGAAGATCGGGTAATAAGAACGCGCTTTAACCAATGGATCCATTGAGTGCAGATACGCACTACCGCAGTGCATGGTACATCTTGCAACTGTGCTTTCCGAGCAAATCTTTTTCGCACGTCATCAGTATAGCGGGTTTGCTTCGATGTAGATTCAGTGCAATCGAAGGTGGACAGTAATGATGAGATACGTCAAATCATATATCCAAAGTATGCTCAAATAAAAACAATGTTTCCATATGGTTGCAAAAAGTCAATTATTATCAGAATAAATAGCTTCGATAACCCAATTGTAAATGATTGTGACAGGGCTCCACCAATAAATTATGTTAGGAAAACTTGAAGAATATAAGAAATTGAAGAACAGTATGTTTCATATCATACCGTCAACACTGAGTTGTTGTGATCTCTATATCTCTTCTTTGCGACAGTGCTACTAATTCCTCTGTAACATGCGAAAAATGCTTGCGGTGTTGAACAGAAAGCTACTCGACCTGTGTAAAATTTTATATACACATTTTAAGCAAATATCTATGTTGGTTTTCGTAACTTATCTTATATTATATTATCTCAATAAGTAGACGTTCTCATAATGCAAGATATAGTAAAAACTTCCCAAGCGCATTGAAACCAAATAATTAATCACGGAAATATTTTCACAGATATAGTCCTGGCCAAAGCAAACCTACGGTGAATATTTCATTTTTGTTGATACGTTCAGATACGTTCAGTAAATACGAGTAGGCAATTACTATTTTAATATTGCTAATATAAAACTTAAACAACGAATGTGAATACAACTGACCTACATGCCTACTATATTTAAACAATGAGAAAGCAGTGGGCGACAAGAATGCTAATGCAGATAATGAATGATGTTTTTCAACGCTGTCGGCTTGTCTCATCCAACTACGATACCAATCGTCTTCGCTTTTTCTTCTCATGAATATTATCTGTAAAAGATAGGTTGAAAACATTTGTATCCGGTGGTGGAAAATATTTAGAAATTTGACAAAGAGGGAAATTATTCGAAGGATTGAACTATGGCGCCATAATGGGTCCAACACGCCGAATTGTTTCGGTCCTAACTTTTTTTAAAATGTAAATGATAGCAAAAGAGATAAAAACTAGCGTCGGATACGCGAAACATTGTCTGACACCGACTGAATAAATAACTAAATTGATAACAAACCCTTGGAATAAAGAACAGTAAGTAACCATGAAAGTACGAAGAAAGATTCAAGAAAACACAACCTTCGATTCCGGAAAAGCTTCGAGTATTTCTTCCCAAAATATGCAAAATGGAATATCGCAACCAGCATCTACATCATTATACATATTGTAAAAATCTTCTTTGGTTCCACCTTTAGTGAGAATTTTCGTCCACTCATTTCGAAGATAGAAGAAATTTTGCTCGTACCCGTAAACTTTGTATCCAAGGGCAGATAAGCAAGCACACATAGTATTAGTTCCCGTTTTTGTAAATCCTGCTACGATGACCTTCATTTTTAAATTTATCCTTTAATCCTGAAAAAAGCTAATCAGAAAATCCGTTTGTACACACAGGAATTTTAAATGTACCGCGCCTTATCGGCGCGATCCAACACTGGTCCATGCTCGACAGAATATAGCAACTGCACGGTCGGGGAGAATGTAACATCTACGAATTTTTGACCTACGTTTAGCAGCCTCTTAAAAGTTGCCGCATGCAGGAAATACGTTAGGACAAATCTGTTGCCCCGACATAATATAGTGATACCTGGAAGTATGTTTGTTGGGTGCAGCCCTTCGGCATGACACTTCGCGGTTTGCTGAGTATAAACTGATATGTATTCTAATCTGACATACGCTGAAACAGTCATCATATAATTAGAAACGAGCAATTACAAACCGAAAGCGGAAAATAGTCGCAGATTGTTCCTAAATATATGACGTATATCCTCTTTTCTCAATTTTTTGCCAAACTTTCATCTTCATACCGTTTAGTACTTCCATCGTCTTAGAATTTCATGACTTGGGATAGGATTTCATTTTTATCCTAGGGGAGAGGAAAGCTGAGAATGCAGCTTAATCATATGACGAATCCGACCTCTCGTGCAGATGCAAGTTTCGAACCAGGGTGAAGTTTTTGACCTATGTTGTGCATGGACAGGGATCTCTCGCATGTAATCATCATCCCCACTGGATTTCAAACTGCGTCCTGACGATCAAAGATGCGTAGCCGCAGCGTATTCCCTATGCTTTACCGATTGAGCTAGTCGAGGTACCTTTATTGCCGTAAACCATTCTGTTTAAAAAATGCTTACCAGTCGGACAACCTCTTTCGAATTTGTGTGTAATATCATGAGCTCTACTGTTTGGGGACTAATTTGTCATGAGGGCAGTACCAGAGGCTGTAATAAGTATACGCTAAGATTTTGATCTTGGGAAAAGTTAGATTCATATTAAGGTTATCATCATGATGCAACATGCTTTAATCCAACTGAGCATCACAAAACTTTCAAACGAGTTACGTGTCTACATATGTGAAACGCTATTTATAAGAAAGTGACAGACGACATCGGAGATGCGTGTTCTACCTTTCCTGTCCGAAATTTTATTTTCTAATACTACGGTAATTCCTTTTTTATTCTGACTATACAAAATATTTTTTCACACATAAGTCTAATAATGTTTACCAAGTCGATCAAACAAACATAGACATATGGACCCAGTCACGTTGTCAAGAATCAGTTACTGAATCCCGACATTTAACGTCTATACATTACTAAAGTAAAAATGCCGGGATTGGACAAAAACACATGAACGGATAGCCGGTAATAATTTGTAGGTAACTGCTTCTCTTGCCCCTACATGGCTGCAAATGGGGTTACCAAAAATGTGCCCAAACTATAGTACCAACGCCAAACAAAAGGAAGAAGATAGCCTGTAACGTATGCGGGGGGGGGGGGGGGGGGGGGCATATTTTGTCCACATATTTAGCTAATTGCAGACCTATTATCAAACAGCATAAACTGTAATCATTTTGTACCACGATAACGACAGATATTTGGGAATTGATATTACGAGTTCCACTGTTTGGGGACTAATTTGTCATGAGGCCGACAGCAGTACCAGGGGCTGTATTACGTATGTGCTATGATTTTGATGCTGGGAAAATTTTGCCAAATTCGATTCATATTAAGGTTGTATATCATCGTGATGCAACGGGCTTTAATCCAAGGGAGCGTTACAAAACTTTTAAACGAGTTATCTGTCTATAAATGTGAAACGCTTGTAGTTTAATCTTATGCCCTCTCTCTCTCTCTCTCTCTCTATGAAACTCACCTAAGCTAACTTTACTAATACCGTAATAATCTTATTGTACATTTCTTGTCCAAGTACGAGGAATTAAATGGAAGCGTCCTTTGAACTCCGATAAAACAAAATTTATTTTTGAAAGACGTTCATGTTGTCAGTGATAAGCGTTCACTCTATGTTTCAATTTTATTTGTTGTTTGTCTCTGTTTGCTTATACGAATGTTCCAACGTCGATTCAAAGAATATTCTGATTACGTCGCTATTTACTCGACGATGTCAGCGCAAATATAAACACCCTATGGGTGCATCATCAGAATCGTGCGTCATACAGCCGGCCGATAATTTACATATATTTTATTCTGGAATAACTCAGTAAGCGATGAGGATATAAATACATACGGATATCAAAAATTTTCAATCATGCTAAAAATGCGACAATTTTCTCTACGGTTATTGCGTCCAAATGTATAACAAAATGCATTTTTCGACTTCAGTAAGGTTCGAGGGAACATGTTTAGGACAATACACTAGTTGCTATCTGTTCTATTTTAGCTACTTCGGAAATGCCTTCTGAAATGCCGTTTTAATACCTTTTTCAAACCAAGACAAATTTTACATTTTCGACCTAAAGCGGCATTTAATACACCCAATCTAAGAAACCACTAAATATAATAACATCTTCAACCACGCAAAGTATAGAAAACGAACCAATTTGTCTTGAAATAGTCTATATATGCCCAAAACAATATCCACCACCGGCTTAAATATTTATTTGAGTGAATTCACAGGCTAGGCATATGTTTGATATTAATTCCACATGTCAGGCATTTAGAATAAATCGAACTCACTGAAGTCCTGTTTTGTGAATTCATATTTCTATATGCAAATGCCCTTTAATGGTCGAATGCTCTTTTTGGAAAACACCAAGTAACAGAAACACCTATCGTGAAGTAATATCTTACCATTAGTCTGGTGAACTGGTGGTGGAAGTGGAGGGAAGATAGCGGTCAGGAAAGGGGGAGGTTTGAGGAGGTGTATTCGCATCCCCAATACCAAATATTATATATAGTCGACAGTCTTTTCGCCGGATCTGATGAAACCGATTCTTCCGATACACGTAATTGCCTATAGCAATGCAATGTCTATGGCAAGTCAAAATGCAAATTTCGACGAATTGCCCCCTGACGATCAGATGTGCGTAGCTCGAAGCGTATTCCCAACGCTTTATCCCAACGCTGTTTATCAATTGAGCTATGTAATAATTGAAAATGTTGATTGAACCTGAATGGATGAATAAACTGGTATTCAAATGTGCAACTGTGCACCTATGTAATAATTGAAAATGTTGATTCAACCTGAATGGATGAATAAACTGGTATTCAAATGTTAATTGGATATGAAAATATGCTTGGATATGCTGTATTTATCTGTCTACACATGGGAATGTAAATGTGCTGTTGAAAAAACATGAATTGTGAAAAAATTGTGAGGAAACTTTATGTGGACTATAAATGTATCGTAACGGTTTGTTACATTTTTATCTTAAAAATGGAAAAAAAAAAAAAACTGTGCACCCATTACGTGACACCATGTTATTGCGTACTTTTTTGTAAGGTACTTTCAGAATTAATATTATTTTTACATATGCTTTTATAGCAATATATATATATATACAGGCTATACATTGCTGTGTTCTCTGGTTGAAGTACGACAATAGTTACTATAATATACCAACTATGGTACGACAAACCCACTCGAGCTACAATCTGGAGGCGCCCCCCTCGCACCCAGTGACTGGAATCGTTACGGTACGTTGAGTTGTAAACAGAGTCTGTATTGAGTCTATTGCCCGGTCAAAACAAACGTTTTTCTAACTATTCAGTATTAGAATGATACACAAAGCTGTCACAGATCATGGCGGGATAAAATGTTGAAGTTCTTGAGCGCTTTGGCACATAACTATAGAAATACAAAAAAAAAAATAAAATGGAACCGGTGAGTGATTGATTTCCACATACGGTACGGTATACCCTGTACCGGTAAGTTACCGATATTGTGTTCAACATGACATTAAAAATATCGGTACCGGTAGCCTATCCTATCACAGGGAAAAACGTTTTGGCTAATTTGTCCCACTAAATGTAGACTACCGGTACTTTTTATAAGCCTTTGACCATATATTGGCTATCTTTTCATCTTGGATCAAAATTTCCCCTAATACACAGATGTATCGGTATACTGTACAGTATTTTTTTTAAGTTTGTCTAACTATACTGTATACCTAGGCTATTTCAGGCAAAGCATGTTTTTGGCAAGCAATGAGCACAAATTGCGGAACAAATTAGCCATTTAACATTAAGTTGGCGATATATTCAGTATTTAGAGAAATGAATATTCAATACTAACGTTAACGATTAGCGATGCGTAGCTAGAAGAGTATTCCCAACTCTTTACCGATTGAGCTAAACGGGCACCCCTGTGATTTATGGAGTTGAATCTGTGTGATGTACATCCCCACAGCAGAAAAAACTTGGGAGTACTGAGTATAGGCTATTTTAGATAGGCCTATATGGAAAAAAAGAAAATCATCATTATGCTCGATATTAATCTGAGAATGGAACTTTGTTTACATTTAAGTTATAGTGAAATGTACTGTGTAATATAAACAAATGCAGATACACAGAAAAAAAATAATTGACAATGACATAGCCTCAATTGATTTTCAGTTCCTAGTGTGAAATATTTAAATGCAGCAGGGGTTTGGGACTGTACTGCGCTATGTTACAGAACCATTCAAACACAAGTGTAAAGTGCAATGATATTACAACCAAGAATATTTAGGCTGGTTGTTATTGAATCAATTGATGAATTCTGGCACGTATGTGCGCTATTTTAAAGGATTCCGCTAGTGGTATTACGTTATTTTTATTAATAAAAAAATTTTTGTTTTTTGTACAAAGACCACAAAAAATTATGTCCCATGAAAAAATTTTATTTCAATTTATTATTGTTTGTGCTACTCATTTTATTTTCAATTTAAATACTTCGCAACTAATAATTTGTTTCAGTGATATAAACGATGATGATCGAAGTCTAAAGCACCATAAAGTTGTAAAAAAAGATGACTATCTGATCGACATACCACAGAATAGGCAGTTGCTGGATAAACTTAGACCATTGAAATGATGAAACTGGAATTAAAAACTCAGAACTTTGTAGTCTTATACCTGTTATATATACCTGTGCTATAAGGACCTAACCCAAAACCAGCAGGGAAGATTTGCAGGAGACAAATGTGAATTGCAATCATCTGTTTGAATTTTAATACTTAACTTGTAGTTATTTTATCATAGCACAAAATGAAATTATGTATATATCACAAGATCTTGTTTTGCATCTATGTCTGGAGGACAGAATTCAGGTTTGGCGTTAAATGCATATATTCAAAGAACATGCATTTTTTTGTTTGTTTACTGTTTGCTTGTTTAGGTTAGTTTCTATTTAATAACTTTGTGAAGCGAAAACTGCCCGAATATAAAGATCCGCGAAAAAAATACCTGACAGCCACATGATAACCCTGATTCACCTTGGCTGATTTTGTATATTGTTGCTCTTACCCAGCTCTCCAAGTTTCTCCGCAAAGTCTGTGTCACTCATGGATCATGCTGCCGAAATGAGGTCCATCTGTGGCTCACACCAAGCACATCAATTTTTAAACAGTTTTGATCCTTTCTAACAAATGTTATTCAATAAATTTAAGCTTCACACAAGGTTTTGTCCAACTGAACGGTATAATTACTGTATATCTTTTAACATTGCTCCATGAGAAGGTCAGAATAGATCTATCTAAATTTTTACTGCGATGCAAAAAGGCAACCTTTAAAAATATTGTGATCGTGGATAACTGTTGTCTCACAAAGGTCGATGCAATGGCATCTCAGACAACAAGTATGTTTCTTATGGTGGAAAAGAAGCTTTCTGAGAGACCTACTTCTCGTTATTGTAAGTGCTTCGAATTCAGATTTCTGTGATTCGGTATGAATTGAGAAAAAATTTCATTGGTAATGTTAAAATTTCACATATATTTCAAACCTTTTGCCATATGTAGAAAAACCTTTCCTTTGTGTCGTAAAAGGGGACAAAAAAGAAGGAAAGAAGTGGTAGTTTCATCCAAGGCAGAGACCACTAACTGCATTTCACCATAACGGTTCTGTTTCGTTTGGGAAGTTTTCTGCTTAGGCTGCGGTTGCTGGTGCTACATCTAGTAGTAGCTCTTTGCTATTAATTAAGTGGTTGTTAGTTCGCTCCTTTTAGGCACTTCTTCCTGCCTAGAACTGGGTGAAGTTTAATAAAAAAAATACTCTTCAGTTAAATCATATTAATGTAAATATATATTGTGTGGATAGTTTTCATACTATCATTGTTTTGTAAGAAAGAATTATTTAGTAAAATGTTTTTTCTATTTTACAGATTTAGGGCTATGTTAGAATCTGATTCAATATAATATTAAGATGCTGATATTTCTCATCTCAATATGTCTCAAATATTTAAATGATTTATTCGTTATTTCAATTCTTCAAAGTTCATCAACATATTGTTTTATTGATCACACTTTTGTCAGAGGAACGAAATAATGGACGCTTTAATCAAAGCTAAAGGTAGAAGAAAAATAAATATACTGTTATATATTATTTAAAATATATTTTTTTTGATAAATATGGACTACGGTAATAATTCAATTGCACATAATGATTTGGTATCTAATTCTGAAACTATCTTTAATATTTATTGTGTTTTGTTAAGTTTGTGTGTTGTGTTTGTGATTTACTTTGCTTTAAAATCATTCTGTAGTGGATAATTTCATTCCGGTTGGCAGAAATTTACGTATCTTCTGGAGACCAAAATGTTCATGTCATTTTCTCTCGATGAAAAAAAAGCGTTCAAATCCATCAATACTGCTATTTCATAGCAATATTGATGGTTTATTGGTTTTGAACATTTTTTATACAGTTTGGTTACCACCCGACAATTAAAACGAGAAATATTTGAATCTTCTAGCCTTGGCTATATCTTATATCATAAAAATAACTGTCCATTAATTTGCTAAAGTTTTTTCCAATGGTATCTGAGTGAGAGGATAGCTGGCATTCTGCCAGTTTGATTTCACTTTGTAAAATTTGCCAATCATGCTTTTGCTTTGTAGTTTATTAATTAAATTAATTAATTAAATTCCCACAATATAGTAATTTTGTTTATATAGTCATTCCAAATTCCAAACATGCTTCAATGAGTGTATAACTTGAAGAAATGTTCTGCTAGTTTCGAGTTTTTAAAATTATGAATAGAATTAGAATATAATTATGCTTTATTATGAGTGTATTTATGCAAATCTGCACTGGTTCAATAAGTTCAATAAAAGTTCTTGACAAAATCATTTCAGATGGTGAAATTGTCAAGTTATTAGCAGACAACCGGGAATTGTCAGATGAACTTCAACAATGCCAAGCTGATAAAGAGTTTGTTTGGTCATTATGGAAAAGATTACAAGTGTCATCTCCGAATCTAACTCAGGTATAGGAAATCCTTGGCAGACTTAATTATTATTTATAGTCACTCTGATTGAAACACTCTGTACAACACCCATTAGTAGCGCAGTTCTCTGTTTCATCCCTGCCTATCCAAGTTATCACGTTCTGGGTTCAGTGGTGGGCATGAAATAACGAGCTGGTTTTGCTGGGACTCAAAACCTGAAATCTTCAACCAGCTAGGCCATCATGCCCAATGACTTAGTCATACAGTACCAAAAATCTTCTTATATGTCTGAGGAGGTTCTATTAAATGCACTGAACAAATAAAGAAATATTTTCTTCCTATTTCCATCAATAGTACGGTTGGTAGCATATCTTAATGAACAATATTTAACTATAATAAGCCTAACATCAGGGTGACAGAATATCATTTCCTTCAAGTATCCAGAATAACCATGTCATTTTCTACGAATAAACGAATATGAAAATGCTCAAAATCATCAACACTGCTATTTTATAGTATTTTTGAGGGTTTTGAACCCTTTTCTAAAGTTTCATTGCTTTCAGACACTCAAAAATAAGACATATGAAATATTGCCCCTTTGCTAAATTTTCTTCTGATGGGAAACTCTGGGTAGCAAAGTAGCCGTCTTTCTGCCAGTGTGCCTGACATAATTATGTTAATATTAGATTCTAGTGACCTACGTCCATGATTGATTAATAAACTATTAGAAAAATACTGTTTTTTTTATTGGTTTTACTGACAATTACATACCAGCAAACATAATTCGTTATTTTTTAAATCTCTGTTTTCACAGCAAAGTTTCATGTAATCCCCAATGAATGACCCATATTGATGCCGTTAATTCTATGTTTTGTTAGGGAGCATCTTTTCAACAATATATTTTTTCAAATAAAGTAATTCGGAATCATCTTTGTTCTCATTGACAATGACTAAAAGTAAATGTTTTTATTTTGGATTAAGGTATTTGGAATAAATAAACAAACATACTTTTTAACAAACCCCAATTGGATGTAACTTTAGAGTTCAAAAAAGTACCGTATTCAGATTAATTCCACATCTTCATGCAATTCCAGATATTGGATGTTATACTTGATGGGATAGCATAAATATTAAATACCAACAAGTTTTGTTCAGCATGCATCACTATTCGATTATGCTGTAGATGTGTGGGTCAGGAATGACAAAGCTAACTTCAATATATTTCATCTTGAAAAAGTTTTTGAACAATTTCAATAGTTGAAAATGGCGGTTTGACCAGTGATCGTGCATTTTTGCTTTTGTCGTCTATTGTTGAAGGTCTTGTAAAAATAAAAAGGCCATACACTTTATTCTTAAATATAATTCGTTCAGTTGTTTGAATTTGAAATACATAGCATAATTCAATTTATTTATGATATATATAATTTTCGATATTTAAGCTAATAAGCTTGAAAACTCAGTGAAGGACTCTGAGATTTTAAATTGGGTCCCTGGGTTTGAAATTTGTTACGACACCTTGTGAGGAATTGAAGTATTGGTGTTTGGTATTTAACTTTTTCTAACAACACTCAAATTGATCTGATGTATGTATTCACACAACAATGGCATGTGTTTTGACCATCTCTAATCCTTCCGATAAAGTGCATGTAGGAAGGAACATATCTCCGGTTTTCCGGTAATCCCTCGACTGAGTTCTGAGATGCGACAAAACTTAGTTTTAATTTTTTATCATCTTTTTATTCAGGCGATCAGTCTAGTTATGCAGCGAGAGAAAGACAAAGGTGAAACAAAAGATAGAAAAGTTCTTGAAATACTTGAAACAAAAGATGAACAGATTGAAAATTTGCAGGACACTGTCACATCTCTGAAAAAAGAGGTTGATAAATTGGTCCAAATGTAAGCTTTTGATTTCTGTCCAAATCTAATAATAAATTTTGTTGGGGTATGTCGTGAGCTGCATATTGAGGTTGCTGAAGAAATTATGTTTAACAGTATTTGAAATTTAATTTAATAAATAGAATCATGTTTTAATCTTCCCGATAATCAGAATGATTGTTTTGTGCATACGTGTCCTGTTATTCAGCAAAGTTGTCTTGTGTCAAATTTTACAATGTGAAAAATTGACATAAGTCGTGGTATTACTGTAAGAGATCAATTCAAAAAATGAGATGAACATAGTTTCACGGGTGGATTGTATTTATTATATATCTGATTTTAATCCTGAGAAACGATCTAATCCTGGGATGGATGATTGTACGCTAGACACTTGGGCCAAAAATTTTACCCCTGATTCGTAACTGGTTTGTGCATGAGAGGTGTCCATGTCGATCGCTTGTTCTAGTTTTTATTTAGTCATCTTTGTACTTTAGTTAACGTGTTACTTTTATGCTTTATAGGAAAACATCTTTGGAGGAGACAAGAACATTATTAACATCAGAAAATGAGGAAATGAAGAGAACCAATGATGTTTTGAATGATAGAATTGGCAGAATAGAAGCTGTAGGAAAAGATCAATCTGTTGGGTGAGTTGGTAGCAAGTTGCAGACTGTCAGATACATGTCTTTACAATTAAAGAAAATTTCTTTGCCTAACGATGTTTTGTTCAGCATGTGACATGTGGGATGAATCGCATCGCCAAGACACAGTTCATCTGTGACCCTAAGGTGGTTCAACAATTTGTTTCTGTTTTTTTTTTTGAGAGTGTGTGTTCACAGCACACGAAAACAAAACATTTCATGAATGAAATAACATGACTTTTTATAATTCTTCCAGGTTGCAAAAATCGGTTGAAGATTTAAAAGAACAAAGAGACAATCTAAATGATAAGGTTTGTAAGATAAAACTTGTTCATATGTTGAAGTTGTCTGACCTTGAATCTGATGATTGATTGTATTAGTTAGCAAATAAATTCTAAGATGTTATGAAAGGATATATCTATCTCTATACTCTGAAGTGGTCGAGCATCGAACCATTGGCCTTCCTGACAATGCAATCGCGCTTAGCTGAATGAGCCACCAAATAAGCTCTCCTTGTCGATTTTCCAGGTTGGGTTAACTTATAGCTGAACCTGTCAAGAGTGTTTATAGAAACAAAATAGAATGTTTAAGACTATTTTGAAACAATGTATCGACTTCTCATTAGAGCCCAACCGATATTGTGTTTTTGCAACCGATATCGATTTCGATATTTTTGACCACCGATAACGATATTTTATCTCACACCAACTCGTTGAAAACTTTCCTGAAGAAAAGCAATAAATTGAAAAACATACTACCTGTAATAGAGCATGTCTATTGAATAGGAAAGGCAAATGAACATATAGCATTTTGATGTCCTATTAAGCAATTTTTCAATTTTTGTCTATTTCGTTATCTGCCAATATATCTGTACAATATATCGGTTGGGCTCTACTTCTCATAAGGTTTCATAATTGAAATAATTTCTATTAATAAGGTAACTAAACTTCTAATTGATCTACAAACTGCAAGAATGGAATCACAAGCAAACGAAGTTGAAATTGACAAATTGAAAAAGAAATGCAAAAGTTTAGAGGAAGATAATGAAGAAAAATCAAATAAATGCTACAAGTTGCAAAGAGAGGTAGGTTTCACCATTAATTTTTTTGTATAAATATGAAGAGAGTAGACGACTGTAAGTAGACATCCGACTGTAAGTAGACAATGGTGCAGAGCCTTGCTCATGGTGATCCACTCAAAATCAATCTGCAGATGCCTTTTATGTTAAAGACAAGACAAAACGAAGCAAAAAGTAAATTGGGTGAATCAAGGCTTGATTTGGCCAATTGAATCAATCTTTATATTTTGAGAACTCATCTGAGGCGATTCAAACTACAGAGTTTTTCTATTTTCTTGATTGTTTGGCTGAGAGCAGACTGGCAGATTTCTCTATGAAAAGGGATTTTAGCACAAGAAAGTTATGCAAATGGACAACGAAAAGCAGAGAATACGACATCATCATATGGCGAACCACGACCTCTCATGCAGACACCAGATCCATGAACCACCGTTGAGGCATCCTTCTGACCTCTCACATAAAATCGACCCTTCCAGGATTTGAATTCGGACGCTAAAGATGCATAACTTAAGTGCCTTTACCAAATGGTCTAAAAAAGTTGAAAACCACAAAGCAGTGTTGATGGTTTCGAATGTTTATTGCCTTCTGAAGCAAATGACATGAACTTTTTGGACACCCGAAGAAGACAGGATTCTGTCAGCATGGTTGGAAGAACCCAGCCTTAAAGATGATATTAAACTTGTATTCATGAAAGTACTGTCTGGAAGTCTTCTGAACTGGACAGTGATTGAAGGCGCTGCTCCTGCATGAAACTGACCAGTGGCCAATGTTGAATGGTTGATTTTCCCAAAACGACATTGATATTGATTTTTTAACACTTTTGGCAATAGAAAATATCAGGAAACGAGACAGGTTAAAGCCTAAGATAAAAAGCTCTAAAGATTTATTCTAATTGGTCAAAAAGCATCATTATGATGGAATTCAGAATAAGCGATTTTAGGGGTGAAAAATTGTTTGAAATGACAATTCGATGCATGCATGCACTTGAATGATTCATTAACAAAATTTAAATTTGTGTAGAGTTTATTAAATTTAATTTTATTAGACATACATATTATTGAGTTGGAGAGTTGAGGAGGTGAGCCACCCTCACATGGGTGTGACTGGTAGTATGCCAGTAAGTCTACTACCCAGACACCCAGAAAACGGATTCCATCAGCAAAATTCGGCAAATGGATGATATTTCAGGATATGGGTAAATCTGTGGGAAGAAGTTTTAAATGTTTCTCTTCAAGCATCTGGTATCAAACAAACTGTATTCTATGAAATAGCATGTTGATAGTTTTGAAGCTTTTTGGTCACCTGAAGACAATGATATGAACATTTCGCACAGCTGGAGAAAATCAAGATTCTACCATGCTGGGTGTCATTATGCATTGTAGCAATCTCACATGGGTAATGATCTCATGTTATCTCAAGAGGTAACCACGCATTTGTTCAATCCTGTGTGGCACAATTCTGCATAGCTGCAATTCCGATGTGTGTCTAATACATGTTATTTACTGATAGTTGTCCACAATCAATACAATATTGTATTTGATAGTCTTGATGTTTTCAGTCTGTTGGTAGTATTGTATCCCTGTATTACGGTTCAAATCTACAAGAGACTCATTATGCTTTAAAAGTCTCCTGAATTAACTAGTGTGCAAAGAGCTACATGAAATGCAGGGATGGAAACTAGAGATGGGCCGAGGTATCAGAATCGGTATCAACAAGTATAGGTGTTTTTTGAAGGATCGGTACTGGTATCGGGCCATGCCTCGCTTGAACCATTTTATTTACACTTTGAGTTTTATTAAATAAAACCCATCAATCTACTGTCAATATTTTTTGGCTATATGCTTATTTTGATGATTGAAAAAGGTGTTAGATGTCCCGTTAGCTGTGTAACCTCAAACATTCACACACAATCTTTGGACCCATGTATGCTTGAATGCAGCATCAATTCAGTATATTTCCATCCAAAAAAGTTTGCACTCAAATGGATGCAAGAGTTCAAGGGTGCAAACCTACGTAGGCGCACACATACGTGTGTGCAATTTTAACAAGGGCATAAGTATGTGGATACAAAAAGGCCTTCAACATATTTAATAAAGTACTCGGTATCAGGGAATAAATTACAAAGATGGTATCAGTACTTGTATCGGTATCGGCGCAAATTTTGGTATCAGCCCATCTCTAATGAGAACCAATTGTCCCCATTTTTGGTAGATGACTGATGCGACTTTCAAAGCCATGCAGACAACATGACCAGGAAAGCTGTGAATGGGTGGGAGTTGGAAGCCAATCGAGTGCACTGCATGAATATTTTGTTCAAGGGAATGGGAGCAGAAAGCTCCCTTGAATAAAGCCTAATAGAATTCTGTAAAATAAACAAAATGAGCCAACTTTGCGACAAGGTAACAGGCTTTGCAGACCAGAGGAAGGTTTGGGGCCAAGCATATTGATCATCGGTGTACATCAATGATGTGTAATCATTAAGCATGCTTGACACTGATACTGATGAGAACAGTAGCAGCGGCAATCCCCCTAATGTGACTGCAACACATCGCTGATTGTTTCGGGAGAGATAGAATAGTAATATAGAGAACCGATCTCCATTGAGGCATGTGAGAGTGTGAGTCCATGAGTATTGCTGTCACATTTGGGGCAGTGCCGCTGCCACTGTTTTTAGCATGCTCAACCTTATTCAACGGCGTGTGATCAATGTGATTGGCTCTAAACTTTGTTCCGGTCTGCAAAGTTTCACCACACCACCGCAATGTTGCCTCACTCTGTTTATTTTTCAGATATTATAGTGATCTTTGTTCAAGGGAGCTTTCTGCTGTTGTTCACTGCGAACAAAATTTTTAATTGGTCAACACGGTTGGCTACCAATTAGCACCAATTATTCACTGTGGAGGTTCCACAATGTCACAAACAGTTTTATGCAAGAAGCTTTTTCTTAAGACTTTCTAAACTTTGGAATTCCTTGCCGCCTCACTGCATCATGTTGATCTACAAGGCTTTAAACTTGCGTTAATAGACATCTATCGGGGATGGGGGTTCCTTAGTTCCTATTCCTGCATTTCACGTAGCTCTTTGCACTTTAGTGTCACCAGGAGAATTTTGTAAGTAGTATGATTTGTTTGCTCTGAGCAAATTTTAATAAAAAAAATGAGATGAATATTTGAGGATTCCTCAAGAACAATACCGGATAGTGAATTTTCAGTTGCATTCATATTAGCGAAACAATTGTTTGATAAAACTTTCAGTCTTCTCAGAGTTAAGTTACATGCCAAGTGTTACCCCAGTTTGATACTGTGGCCAAATCGGACTCTAGTGTTTTTGCCAGAGTTGGGCATTGTTACGAAACAGATTTTTAGTTGAGACAAGAAAGAGTTGTATTGTCAGCATAAGTTCAAACAGTTCATTCATGTCCAGACCAAACTCTTTTATTGCCTAATAATTATTAAGAGAAAAGTAACTCCGGAAGCAGGACCAGAATGGAAGGCTTCTCTTTACCTCCTAAACTCTTGTTCATGTTAAACATCAAATCACATATCAAATTATCATAGCAGGTTAACAATACATGTCAAAAACAAAGTTGGGCTAAGAATCAATGCCTTAGTGACACTAGATGAAATGGAATCCTAAGCGTTGATAGCCGAAAACGATGTTAATCTTGCCATTATATAAGAAACGCTAGATATTTCATAAAATTTGAACTAAAATCATATACAATTGTATTTTCTACAATAGTCTGTGGTACCAAACTCAAACCAAATAGCTTTGGGAATATTCTAGTGCAACTGACCTTCCCACGGCGATCAAGGGCTTGGAATGTCCATTCGGTTATTATCGTTAACTGCAGCAGTAGAATGCAAACCACAAAATCCACACCGCTTGTCAGTGTGGGACAAAGGGATTTTGGGTGTCCAGAAATTTTATTATCAATAATTGATTCAAAAATTTTACTGATAATCAATTGGTAAGAGGCTTGTGCTTGTGGGATACTTGTTGGGATCAGTTCAATTGCCACTGTTTTTGTTGAATGTCGCAACAATCATTGCCCATTTCCATGGATCGTGAATCGCTCATTCTTTTAATCATTTATCGAACAGTTTGACCAAAATAGCGGATAAGTCAGGGTAAAGGATCCTCAGAATCACGGAAGTTTTTGACATGTTTTGCAATGTAACATCAGTGTGGTTATGAAAATTAGGTGAAGAGGTATTAGGGATTGAATCAAGTCTGCAGTTGTTATAAAACATTTTGGCAAAAAACTCTGCTATGTCTGTAGAGGAATACTAAATTTCAGGGCCAATTAGGAGAGGAGGGTTGCTTTGTTTTTACTAATGGTTTATTCCAAACAGGTCATTCGTGTCCAAACCAAACTCTCTTATCAATAATGATTGAGAGAGAGGCAACTTAGAAGTCAGGACCAAAATAGAAGGCTTTTGTTTACCTCTTTAAACTCTTGTAGAATGTTTTCATGTTAAAAAAAATCATTTGCTTCCTGTCTAGTGTCCACTGTAGAGCAGTCGAAACATTGCAGGGTCTCAGTGCCTGAGTAGTTTCAACTACAATAAACCAACAACACAGCACAAAATAATACACCATTACATCGCCAAAACATTTGTATCCAAGAGTTGTTAACATTAGTTGTTAACAACGCTACTACATGTGTCAATATGTATGTTTATAGTAAACATAGTTTAACCTTACATTGATGAAAGACAAAGAAAGAAATTTTTTGTATTGTAAGTTAAGGGGTCCTTTTGGTATTACCTGTGTAAGTTTGCTCAAGTACGGTATATGTATAAATTGCTACTTGGTGGTGTAATTTATACATATCACATGCTCGATCGAAATACGATTCTTGAGTTTTATGATTCTTGTAAAAATGGGACATTGTCTTGGTATATTTTGGGTAAGCTTCAGTTAACTTTCAAATTGATATATTGACTGTAAATTTACTTCGATTTAACAAAGCTGCCTAGAAACAAGAATACTTAATGTTTGTTTCGCTCTGTTCCTCAATGAAATAATGTTTTTATTTAGTGGATTACTTGCCATTGTCCACTAATCCAATATAGCATTGTAAGAGTCTGAAAAAAGGGACTTGATAGATTATGGACTGTCCTATCAGAAAGGAGTAATCTTTTTAAAAGTGGTCATCAGTGTTAGTAAGGCTATGGTGCTATGGTATAACCATATTTATGTTGGTAAATATTAGAATAGGATACAGTACTTTGATAATATTGAGTTCGAGTTTCAAATGGAGATCTCTCAGAACATAGTGTTAGACTAACATTATTTCTCTGTGTGATCCAGTTTTATGTGTGATATTTTGGTTGCCTTGTGCCATTTTATAGTTTTGACAAAACTGGGTAATTTCCTAATCCTGATTGTATTCTAATAATATTTTAGAATATATGGTATGGTAATATGATATAGTGATATGGTTTTTCATTGTCTTGAATTGAATAATTACTGTATTCTATTATGGGGGTTTAGTTCTACCTCAAATGTTTTCGACTTAGTTGCTGACCTTGTTTTTAATAGCTGGATTTTTCTATGAGAAGGAAAAGGACATTTATTCTGGAATCAGTTTTGAATGCACCAAATGAATTCGATAGATATTTCAATTATGTTATTTTAAATTTAATTTGGGGGTAGCAATTAAACTGTACTACAATAACTCATACAACTATGATATTATCCTGATCAGAAATTTCATTTTGTCAAACATGACCCACATATGGAACTCACACTGAAAGCGTGTTCCATCAGTCAATCATGCTTAACAAAACACGTTGGAGGTAACCATTCTGGATAATGTCTAATCTTGTATCTACTCACACCCTGAATGTTGCCTAAAGTTCAAAGATTCTTATATTTTACTCAAGAAATGTAAAATGAGTTTCTTTTTTATCAGAAGGCTTAATCCATTTTAAATATAATATTAATTAGTAAGAACGGTTCATAATGTTGGATATACTGTATTATATAGGAATTTAGAAAGCAAAAATTGGAGTTGGGATTTATTCGACAAAACAAAAAGAGAGCGTTAGCCAGAAAAAATTATGAATTATTTGATTGTGTTGTTAGAATGGCTTGGGGCTTTCAGGGGCAGATTGAACCTACTACCGGAATTATATCCTTGAGTGTGGAGTTGTCGTGGATTCATATACAGGATCTTGAATCTAACTCCTAACTGATGTACAGTATTTAAATTGCTTTCTCAACTTAAACACCAGGCCATCTAGCCCCTACTAGACCTATCAGTATATTGCTATGTCATACATTTAGATACCCTTGCTCACTCCAACTACCTCGAAATTGGTATTCTTTTACAGAGAGAATCTTTATCTGAGGAAGTATTGAAATTAAAGAGTGATTTATCACATTATCGAGACGGTGAAGATTCAGCCAGAAGGGAACTTGATTCAAAGTCACAAAGTCATCTTGAAATCAAACAATCTTATCAGCAATTGAAAAGTCACACAGAAGAACAAAAGAATATTATTTTACATGTACATTATTTTTTCATTGTCCGTATCATTAATATTAAATATGCTTTGAATATCGCTCTGCAGATTTATTTTGTTGCAATGTATGCTTGATCTAATATTTCCTTCGCCCTTTGATGGTAACAGGGCCATTTTCAAGTAAAATTCATTTTTACTCAAAAATTGAATGTTTACATATTAAATTGTTAAAAAAACACTAACGTCAAATTTGATAACTATTCATTAGGCAGAATGGCAGTTAGTTTCCTACTCAAACACTCAACTCCTTCAAAAGTGAGTAACAGTGACTTTTATGTGTTTTCTCGGGTTTTGGTATGACAGGAATTGCCTGTATTAAGTTTTCTAGAATATCGTATCATGTTAATCGGCTCCTCTTCCCACTTACTCTGACTTCTATGCCTCATTTAAACTTCTGCAATGTCATGAAACAACATCCTGTCCACATTTTAGGGGGTGCCTTGTGCTTTAAAACGGCATAATAGTGTCCTTTTTGATAGCAGAAAATAGCGTGATATACCGATAACTTGTATTTAGGTTTGCTAGGCCGAATTTATCATCAATAAATAATGCTTTAAAAATTTTTTTCTAGCTTCAGTCCCTCAACAAGGATGCTCAAGATGTGTTGAAAGACCAGGAGAAATCTTACAAAGAAGAATTGGCCAAAAGTCATAAAATATATTCTGATTTAGCAAGGTAGACCAATCAATACTTTGTTTTGTTAAGTAGGAGAAACATAAAAAAGTGTTAACTGTTTATTTTCTCAGTACATTAAATTCATTTTAACACATTGAAAATGGTATCGGAGAGGAACGAATTTGTGACCAGTGATATAGCAAAAAGCAAAAGGCTATATAAATTGAGAAACCAGGACCCTGAACCGATATAGTAATGTACGATAAGTGGGGTCTGCCCTGACCAATGGTATAACTATTTACACAGTATACACATAAATATGTTAGGGCAATGCTAAAGCCCTTGCATAAAGTGCTAGATTAGGTTATAGTTCCATTAAAGCCTCATTCACATAGGCAGACTGTAGTTAAAATGGTGGAGGGATGTGTTTCACAAAAAAAAGGGTTCTGCTGCTTTTTTTTCAAAGAAATCACCTTCCAATGGCAATTATTATTTTCAAGGATCAACCAATGTGACTTTTGAATAATGCTTGAATAATTTTCAAAATATCGATAGTGAATTCGGCCAATTTTCTTCATTTCATGATTTGGTTGTTGATAAGGAACACGAAAAAAAACGGTAATATTGTTTTTTCATTCCAGAAAATACGAATCGCTCCAGAAATCTCATCACAGGCTTGAAAGAATTCACGAAGAATTGAAAGAAAAGGTCGACTCACAAGATAAAGGGGTAGGAAAATCGGGAAAAGGTAACAACTGGAGAAAGGCAATTGAAATGGCTTCCAGTCGACGTCGTAGAGTACATGTGAGTGAACTTTGCATTTGGATGTGATTGTTGCATGTTTGGAACAAAAGGTCTTAATTTTGCTAGCAGCATTGTACAGTGTATTCACGCAGACTGGCAGAATTTTAGCTACTCAGGCACTCGAAAAAATGGGTTTTATCATAAGAAAATTTAGCAAATGGACAATATTTTATGGTAGATCTGTGTTTAGAAGATTTGATTTTGAGTGTCTGGTAGAAGCCTAACTGTGGAAAAAGGTTCGAAATCATCAATACTGCTATGAAATAGCAGTGTTGATGGTTTTGAAGTTTTTTTTGTCCATCTGAAGAAAATGCCATGATTATTTCGAACATCTGAAGAAAACTGCATGGTTCTCATACAGCATTTGCGTGAGGTGGTTTTTGTTTATGACAAATGATTGACAAAACAAAACAAAATTTCTGCTACAAGTTGTGTAGATTAATGAGTAGCGTTTTTTGTCGAAGTTTTGTTACTGTAGCTTTCATGGTAATAAAGATACAAAAAAAAATTTCTAAAACTCAATGAGAGAGAACGGAATAAAATTTTTTTAGTAAATCCTTTGTTGGTTTCAGCAGTTGTAAATTGTAATATATGGTATATATATCAGGGGATGAATGCTCCATACAAATAGTTTTTCAGCACTGATGTAAACCCATCAAACAAGCTTCTTTGTTGAAACAATTTTTTTCATAGCTGGGGAGCGGAAAAAGTCTTGGATAATTTTCATCTAGAAAAACCATGGTTGCGTAAACTGGATTTGGAAAATATATATTTTTCATTCAAAAAATTACCTTTTGTGCAAAAAGATATTTTCGAAAAAATAAGATAAAATGTTGGAAAATTTGAAGTGCGATTAGTCTAAATTGACTATTCTTTACTATGCCAGAGCTTTGACAATATGGTTGTCCTACAGAGCTTATCATGAACCATTGTAAGATATAATAATGTTATTGCATTGTGATATATTTGTGGTGAGGTGTGGACGGTTTTCCATACATGGACACTTAGTTGATGTTTTTTCATTTCTAAACTATTCTGCAACTGTTAGATATTTTATTTTTCTTTGGGTTGATCTTTCGTTCGGTCATCTTACTTTCCATCCATCCGGTTTTTCAAGCAGAGTAATTTGGATGATATGGATGATCTTGAAGTTCATGTCGCTTCACAACAAGAAGAAATCGATGTTTTAAGAAGAAGATTAAAAGAGAAAAATATTCAACTTGCAGAAATGAAGAATTCAGATTACTTGTGAGTGTTAACATTTACATCTGATATTCAAGTCAAACTGAGACATGTTTTCAGTTCATCATCATTGGATTCATGAGCCATTTAAAAGACCACTCCGAACTGGCAGACACCCAAAAAAAATTGGTTCTGCCAGAAGGAAATATAGCAAAATGGGTAATATGTCATGCTATATCTGTGGCTAGATAATCTAAATGTCTCTTTGAGTGTCTGGTAGCAGCAAAATTGTAGAAAAGGGGTTTGTTTTTGAAACCCTCTTGTCCATCCAGAGAAAATGACAAAAAAATTTCTGAGACCAGAAGAAAAACAAGATTCTGTCACTCTGGTTCACTTATCTGTGGCTCTTGTTCAACCAAACAATGGGCGGGTAATACAATACATGCATGGTGTCTGTAGTCGGGGCACTATAACCAACAGCCTTGGGACTATGCTTTGATAACCTCATCATATGTTCCATGTAGGATAGAATAACAAGACCCAAGAAATACCTCTTAACCAGATATAATTATAGACATTGTTAAATGTATACTGTGAAATGAAATCTCATGGTGAAATTACAGTAAATTTTGTCTTTTTGCCATATTTCTCACAGGCATTGCGGCATGACAGGAATTGAATAACTAAGTATTTGAGTCAGTTTGAACTGCTATGCTCTATTCCTGGTTGATATTACTGGACAGCAGAATATTTCACTCCAACCTGCCTGGCATTGTTTGTTTACCTGTTCGTTTTTCCTTTTGCACAGACCTGTTAGAGACGGTGGAAACTTTTTAGCAGAACATACATTTTCACCAATCATTGAAAGAAGAGGAAGAGAAAAAGAGGTGAGGACTCCGTATAATTTTATTATATGCTGTGAACTGTTATTTTGACCATGGAATGGAGAGCATTTCCTAGAAATTTTGATCAAACTATGTCCCGTATTTATAGGCTTTGGGTTTTCAAAAATTGTTTCTGATCAAATCTATTGTCTTTAACTAAGACCACTAAATATCATTAGATAATGCTATTGAATTGAGTGACTCAAGATGGGAGAATTGTGTTTTTCTTTGGAGGTCTGATATTGATGATTCTCAACCTTTTTCTACATTTCTGTCTTCTAGCAAAAGGTATATTATGAAATAGTGCTTTCTCGAAAGGCTGTTCATTGATTACAGAAACAGAATTAGGGTGTTAGAAATATTATTTTGTCAAGCATGTGCCACTGGTGGACCGTGTCTCATCAATGTAATCCATCAGTGGCACATACTTAACCACAGTTGCATTGAAAAAACTTTCGATTGGGATTTCTGAATCTCGTTTGTAGTTTGACGCTCTCTTTTATCACAGGCCCAGGTTCGTCAATCATCACGATCCTTGTCACCAAAAGGTCGTTGGAGGTCGGTTGTTAATCGCCGTTTACTTGTCACAGAAGAAAAATTAGACTCAACAAAAAGATTATTAGAATTAAAGGTGGGTTGTGCGTTTGTTTTCTTTTCATTACTTTTTCCGCAAATTGGTAAATGATACGGATTACTGACAAATTTAGACTTCTTTAATTTGTGTGGAGTGAAGAATCTGTTGCTCTTTTTAGGTGTTTTATCATTCATCTGGAGCAAAATGTGTTATGCGTTTGATGAAGTACGGCCAAACAAGATGACAAAATCTTGTTTTCTACGGCTATCTGAGATTCCCATGCTATGTTGCTCGGAGTAACAAAAAGCTTCAAAATCATCAACACTGCTATTTCATAGCACTATTGAGGATATTAAACCTTTTTTCTGCAGTTTGGTACGAGACCCTCCATTATAATCTTTTAGCAATATCATGCAATATTGCCTCTTTGCCCAATTTTTTTTCAATGAAACCCATTTCTTCGGGTGTCTGAGTAGCAGAGCATCTGGCATTATGTCAGTCTGCTGCCAGACTAGCAGATGTTAGTGACCCTGCTCCACAGAAACTCAAAAAACAAGAAAAACAAGACCTTGTCGCCAGTGATCAAATATCTTGAAAATAAACAGATGTCAAGAGGCAATTTGAATGTGTAATTTAATCTATTTCTGTATTCAATGACACTAGTCCAGTTTTAATTTCGTGTTGTATCAAGTATGTTTTTTCTTGATTTTATAGAAAGAAGAATTGAAGCAGGTACAGAAGGCACATGATAGACGCTTGGATAGATTAAAAGAAGTTCAAGCACATTATAGGTACAACTTTGCTATTTGTTTCAATTTCTAATCGTCTTGGTAATTTATATAATTCATTGAAAGAATGAAACAAAATCCAAAAGATTGGATTGTATTTAATTCTTAATAGAAAAAATAGTTATTTTTAGTTCTGTTTAATTTAAATTTTATTCGGCTAAATTTAATACAGCTGTTGATTTTGCTTCACATAGGGCACAGTGTTTTCAAAACGTCATAAACATCTTTGAATTGAATCCCTTTATCATCCCTACACAACTTTTTAAAGTAACTTTTCACTCTGAAATCTTTGGTGAAAAATCTTAAATTTTTTTCTGGAAAAAGTAAAACCCAAAACATTCAAACTTGTATGAATTTCAATGAGTGCACATTAGTGTACACTGAATAATGTTGAAAAAAATGTTGAAAAATGCTGTAAAATTCGAGATATTTGAAATTGATGTTCATTGATCATATTCAGGAGCGGAATCTTAAATACTTTGTGGCAGATGAGAGGATGAAAAGTCTTTTTACACACATACACAAATTTATTTCTGTAATGTTACGGAAATAAATTTTTGTATGTGTGTATAAAGACTCACGAACCTGTTGTCTAGCAGTACATTTTTTCTATAGCACCTTTGGCATAAAGCTAACCGATCCACTTTCACAAAAGCACAGAAGAAGGATAAGTAGTCAATCCCACCTAAACCAGACAAAGAGTATACTTTCTGGCATCTTTTGAATTTAAAATTCTATATATTTATACAGAGAATTGAAAGAAACGCTATCGGAAAAAGACATCGTTTCTCCAAGAAAAAATAAATTAAAAAAGAAAACAAAATGGCCTAAAGCTAGTGATTTGAGACAAGAAAATAGCGATACAGTGTGGAATGAACTTGCTTATTATAAAAGAGAAAATAGGAATCTCAAACATGAGAAGTAAGTTTTAGCATGTTGATATCTTGCTAACAATTATCCCTTTTGTTTTCTCACAATCTTGGGTCCTTGTGTAAGAGAAGTTACAATGTTATTTACTGTTGCACTTGCTTAGTTTACTGGACATGATTGCATGGCATATTTTGCTAACCAAACAATCACTAAATACCTTTACATTGCATAGGTAAGATTTGTTCTTCGTTTTTTTCTAATTCATTGATCCATAATCACTGCAAATACTGAGTCTATCAAATTTTACCACTGAATTTCACACACATTCAATTTTCTAGAAACGCCACTGTCATGTCTGATGATTAATAACTGGTAATACTTCGGAATCTAGTTCCCACCTATTGTTTTCGTTGTTATTCCACTCCAGGTCTACTCCAGACTAGCTGATGACAGCTACTCAGACACTCGGTTCACATCAGAAAAATATTTATCTCGTGCTAGAACATTTAAACATTTCTCCTGCGTGTATGGTAGTAACCAAACTGTATAAAAAAGGTTCAAAATCACCAATACTGCTGTGAAATACCAGCGTTGATGGTTTTGGGTCTCCTGTTCATCCTAAGAAGATGACATGAATTTTTCAGAAACCAGAAGAAAACCAAGATTCTGTCACCCGCGCCAACTCTTGGTCAACGCATTGTCGCAGGAGAGATTAATTCCTAGAATACCTAACTATGCATATTGGGGCATCCCATATCAAATATTTTACATTTAGACTTGCATTGGAGGAAGATTTGGATAATTTGAGAGTACAAGCTGCAATGGATAAAGCAACGGTGCAGGAACTAAATATGTGTTTGAAACAAGAAAAAGATGATCTTATGACAAAATTAAAAAGTAATAGTAAGTACAAATTCTATTAAGTAAGCATTAGGGTAATTGTGTATTGAAAATATTTATTAAGAAGTGTGGTAGGGCGATAAAAAATGAGCACTTTGTGATGAATATAGAGCTGTGTGGCATACGTAGTTTTGTATTCCCGCATACCTGCCAAAATTTCAGTATTATCCAATCAAAAAGATTAAAAAAAATATGTTTGACGAGTATGGTGGGGTCACTGATTGATTGCGCCGATCAGACGCTGTCTTTCTGTGGCTCATACTTGACAGAATGAAATTTTGTATGGGGACCAGTATATTACCATGCTCATATTCTATGTTTACGCTTCAAAACACTTTCAGAGAATTGAAAGCCAATAGAAATGCGAATCAAATTTTAGTCTATTCACTTAAGGATGTCTCCTCTTTTTTCAGTGAGTGGAAACAGGCTGAGCAGTACTCCCAAGAAAAGAGAATTATCGCCAGAAAAGGGCAGTTTACCTCAGCCAGTATCTTTCTTGAATACGACGCTCCGACACATTGTGAAAAATCTTGAGAGAAAATTAGCAAATGCAACAGAGGATGCGAGAGCTTTGAAGAAGGAAAAAAATCAACTCATGAAGGACATAAGGTTTACATTCAGATTGATGTTGTTTAATTTGAAAAAGACTTTTGTGTGATGAGCATTTTTTCTTTATAGTCCTCAATGAAAAGCAGCCCAAAGTGAACTAAACTTGTAATACAATATGCAGTGTCTAACCTGTGTGATTTATTAAAAGTTGATGTAATTTCATGGTGCAAGTATACGACTAAAAAGTTAGGAAAAATGAGATTTTTGCCTGTTATTAGTGAATTCATAATCTGTTAAGTTGCTTGGACATTTGATTGTTTCACCAATATACAATGACCAACTCTCAACTATTAAACTCTCGCAATGAATTATTCTATTTGACAAAATTTTACTCCTTCCTGTTAACCATGACATTTCATTTTTCACAGGATGTTGAAGGAAGAAAACAAGTCGCTAAAGAGTGATGTCACAGAGAGTCGACAAACAAGTGCAAATCTCCGCAGAGATATTGTCGAATTACGACGCCATGTCGAGCTTGCTGAAGACAAAAAACTTGAAGCAGAATTCGAAACAAAATCAAAATTGAAAGAAATCGAACGTGAAAAAGCTCTTAGCTTAGAGGGAAGGCAAGAAATGAATGACCTCAGGTGAGTAATGGTTGTAGCTTATTGCCTATAACATTGAAAAATAATTTGGTTCAAGTGTGCAGTATGTTATAATATATCATTTTGCTCGAGATGACAAGTATTTGAAAGTCAATTTAGTTTATAGAATCAAATGTTCCAATATTTCTGATAATCATGATGATTCTGTTTTTGGTTTTTACAAAGTATAGAATCTGTTTTTAATTGCAACATAATTTAAGATACTGCTTCTATATACAAGAAGCTTATTTTGTGAACTACTGGAAACATTGGGAAAAATTTGTTAAAGCATCTTTTGTTAAGTATGTTTCACTGATGGATCGCGTCGACAAGAGGGTCTGAGTAATAGAATCGGTGACACCTTGCTCGTCACTCTTACTCGGAACATTAATCATCAAATGAGTATTCTGCTTTTCTCAGAGAGGAAAACACGGATCTTCGTGAAGAGTTAGCTGAACTTAGAGAGGAATTGAGAGAAATCACCAAATCTCTCGAAGCAGCAGAAGATGCAACAAATCTTCGAATACCAAACACAGCTCGTAATTTAACTCCAACTTTGTCAGCAAGAACATCTTCCACCAAAATGAGCTCAGAAACGGCAAGAAAAGTAAGTCTCTTTGATATTACTTATTTTTATGCTATTCAGGATCTTGTTTTTTTTCTTTGATTGTCTGAAGTGATTGTGTATATGAGAATGATATTTGGAGCGATGAAAGGGTCCAAATATTCACAAGTTCCTGCGACAAAGTACTCTGTCTGGGTATATATAAATTAAGAAGGTAGCATAAGTAAGTATTGCTGAAAACTTCGGCATCGTTATATCACTAGAATAAATTGTGAATATTTTCAGTACACTGGTAGAAATTCACGAAATATTTATGCTGGAAGTGTTGATTGTAGTATCTGTTGTAATTGCTAAGACTACTATGATAAAATGTCTTGGAAATTCTGTGAAATTATACACAGATATGTAAAAATAAAGCAATTTCTCAGTTAAAGCTTACCGGTAAATGCCTTTTAGTTTTATAGTTTGACTCTTGCTTTTTGTAAAATTTCATTGCAATCTTCTTTATTTTATCAGCATCAAAAATTCCTGGATAAATCGATTAGGAATATGAGAGAGGCATTTGGTAAAGAAGAATCGCTTGATTCAGACAATGAATCTGACTCGGCTAGTCTCGGTGAAAGAATTGTGAGAGCTGCAAGATCAGTACCTGGTAATGTAATTGTGTGTTTGTTATGTGGGGAATAGTTTGACAAAGTCTTGTTTTCTTAAATTTATCTAAAACCTCAATGTCATGGAATGACGAGCATACGAATTGTTCAAACATTTTCTCAGGATACTTCTTTACTGATAGATTTATTCGGCTGACACTTGACAACGCTGACGTAATTAGGGTGATAATATTAATAAAACAACAACAGCAACACATTTTAAAATTTGGCACTAGGATACCCTAGTCAATTCATACAGTTTATTTCATAGGCCTATAAAAAGATCTAAAGAACCTAATGAAATTTAGATGAAAACATAGTAATATATAGAATGGTGTTTACTCAAAGTCTAACGCAATTTGATGATATTTCGAAAGAAGTGTGCACGTCACGGTGCGTCAATGACGAATAATGGTTTAACCTTATTATTCCACACCATATTCTTCTCCATAGTATGGAGAAGAATATGTTGTGAAATGATAAGACAATGTTATTGAAGATACTCATTTCTGAATATCTATTAAAAAGCTGTAGTTATCGCAAAGCCTTTATCAAGGTGCTCAAATTTGTAAAATAGAACTTCTGGATTGAGTCCTTGATAATTATATTATGTTTCAGAATCAACACAATCAGATGAAGACACTCTGACAGAAAATCTTGCTTCTGGTTAGTTGTTTTTGTGTAATAGTTAATGATTTTTTTCAACATTCAAAAGTTTTAGTAATTTCAGAATTTTTTGATCAAAAATCTTTATGGCATTTATCATTCGTGAAAACTTGAAATTAATTGTATACGAAAATATTATAGTTTTCAGGCAAAATCTTGACCTTTCGCCAAAAAAGGCATCTCGATGTTGAAATTGTATCTCAACTACAAATGCTAATTTTAATAGACTTATCTGGTTCAGAAATCACCAATAAATAACGATCATACATTTATCATACTTCAACTACATATTATTAGTTATTTATCTTCATCCGGCTTTGCTGCTTTTTCGGCATATCAGTATCACCTTCCCCATCGTTTCAGATATAAAACCAACAACTCTGAAACCAAGTTCACGAGCAAAATCATCTACTAAATATGGATTGAATGATCTGACTTCATTAAAACAAAGATTAGCTTCTATGCAGAGGCAGTGTTCCGCCTTATCTGCAGAACGACAAAATGCACTGAGAGAGGTATAATCGAATTGTTTTTGAGCTTGAAAGAGAAAGTAATAATGTTGTCTGCTACCCTGTAAAAAAAACGTTTTGATGAAGAGAAGTTTTACAAAAATGAAATAGTTTATGTTCTAGTGATTGCAGGAGGTTGGGAATTGATGTAATTACCTTATAAAAAAAGAAAAGGCTTTAAAAACATTAACACTGCTATTGAAAAATGTTTCATAACCTTGTTTAACTTACCTGAAATTTGCTGAATGCTTTTTTTTGTTAATATTTACGACGAAAAATCAAATCTTGAACTAGGAGAAACTGGTAACTCTGTTTATCGCACTTAATTTTTCTTCTTAAACCTCTTCAGATATCTATGTTCATAATGGGTCACGATTACCCAGTCAAACCGAGTCAAAATTTGTTCAAGCATGAGTTACTGATGGATTGTGCCGATGAGGCACGGTCCATCTGTGGCTATTGCTTGACAAAATTAAATTTCTAATTGAGTACCAGTAACAATATTGAAGATGAAAATGCCCTAATATTAGACTGTTATGCATTCGAAATTTACATCTTCAGGTCAGTGATGAAAAAGATAAAAATACAATATTGGAATCTGAAATTCAAGGAGTACAAAACAGATTGAAGTCTGCAAAAGCGGTGAGTTTTTTGTGTAATAGTCAAATTTAATTAAAAAAGTTTATCGCTATTTTGTGACTTTTTCAGTCAAGAATACACTAGCAGAATCATAACATAAAGAAGCACGGCCATCGGCTATGCCGATCGGAAGATTTATATGGAAGCATGTTTTGTAAAATATAGCCAACTGCTTAATTACAATAATCAAATTTTATCTTTGAATACATTTTTTATATCCATAGCTTGGCGTGGATAACTCTCAGGGATCTAAACTAGCAAACAGGATTAGAATTGTTGGAAAGATATGATCCTTTCATTCGGCTTAGCCTACCAAAATTATCAAAATTATTACCTCATATTATGGGTGGACAGAACCGAATCATTTGGAATTCGAATCTGATTCGGATTTTTTTTTCGAATCTGATCGGATCACTGATTTCAAATAACAAATATACCATTTTTACTATTACTACTGTTGTCTCCAATATGGAAATCAAGCAAATTATATTTACGGATTTCTAATATTAGCATAAAGAAAAAGTGATGTATTTTCGATTACCCGAATCCAAGAGCAAATTTCATCAACAAAACACAGCCGATTTTGGTCAAATTTGACCAATTCGAAGTTTCACTTCATTTAGTTTTTGTTCCAATGAACTATTCAAGATTGATTCGAATATTTTGTACTTCGAATCGCTTCGAATCACAGAATCGAATTGCCCAGCCCTGGATTGAATAGTGGGCATGGATTAACAAGCTGGACTCGCTGTGATTCAAACCAGAAATAGTCAACAAGGTAACCACTAGGTCATTGAGCGCATTCGACCAATGTTCTGAGATCCACTGTATAAAGCATTCGCTTGAGAATGTCTATTTCACTATTTTTTACATCTAATTTGTGTTTTATTCTTCATATTGGTTCAGTCGATTCAGAAATTACACAGAGAAGTTGAAGTCATTTCAAGAGAAAAAGAAGAACTCCAACGCACTCTCGAATCTGTCAAGAATTCTATGCCTGAACCACAGAAATATTCAGATACTGACTATAGATTGCTCGAAAATAAAATGAGGGTATAATATATCAAATCTATAATAATTCCAAGCAGCGATGTCCAAAACGAATCGAATACTCAAATACATTCAAAAATAAACATATTCAATATCATCAAATTCTTGATTTTAGTTATATTTCAGAATATGACAGAGGATAATATTTCATTTTTATGAGATATATATTTGAACAAAATAGGCATAAAAATCTTCTTTTGTTCAATTGAAAATAGTGTTGCGAAAATTGTGTCCTACATATACTCGAGATTTTGTAATTAATATTTCCATTAAAAAATGCTACTTCATCAAAAATAAGGCTTAATTTAGAATGTATTCGATATTTCATATTCGAAAATATTTTTTTTCAGAATGTATTTGAAAAAGCAAAATATTCGGTTTTGGCCATCCGTGATTTAACATTTTCTTTCTTCCCAGCCACGTGTCAAATGAATTAGTGCCACTTCTATTCTGTATGAAATCTTTGACAGCAAAAACCATAAAAAAATTGATTCTTATATTATTAGGTCACCATGTCTATTTTTAACCCGGGTTAGGGTTGCTTGTGTAGTTTAGTTTAAACAGTATTGGAAATTAACTATATAAATAGAATGTTTTAAACTTTCCGATAAAGTAAATTGCTGATATTTGATCAAATTTTACAGCACAATATCAATTTGAAATTAATCGAAAACAATTTACGTTAATCATATTCTATAATATATGAGTATTTGCTTAAGGACACCCCCAAAATTGGATAGCATAAATGTTTTTTTTATAATGTTATGCATTTATTTCTGCTCAGATGGCAAATGCTGACGCTTCTCATTATATGGATCAAATGAAAAAAATACAAAAAGAAAATGAAGAAAAAGTTGAAATAATCACTGGATTAAAGGAAAAATTAACAAGGTAAGTGAAAATATGGTTTTTGATAGTTTCTCCAGTTAATCTACGGTAAATATCGTTGACCCATATCAAGCAATACTGACACAATCCTGTTCTCCATCAAATATTTGAAAGTCATGTCAACTTCTTAGAATGAATTAATAGTCTCCAAACTCACGAGCACTGTTTTCGATGACAGGCATCTACCAAAGTTTAGCTCCATACTGATGCAAGTACAAATATCTTGAAAAATATATTCATTTTAGATCAGAGTAGGGATTCAAATTTGATTTTGGTTATCATCATAGAATGCCTCTTTGGTTGCTGAAAATTTAACATTTAAATTTATAGCTCATAATGAAATTTTGCCAAGGTTTTGTGATAAAAAAATTGTGTTCTTTAAATTCAAATTTGCCGAATACAGAACTCTGTATTCAGGTGTCTTAATTAAAATAAGTTTTCTGAAAGTCTGAACTCAATTTTAATTTAATTTTGTTTTTAAAGGCTTGAAAGAGATGTAACAATGAAGCGGCAACTCATCGAGGAACAGAGAACTAAATTAAAAGCTGCAGAAAAGAGTAATCAATCGGAACAACAAGTTATGGTGAATTGACATAAGTTATAAATGGTTGTGGGGACCTAGTGATTATCATGTTGGCATCGCATCAGAGGTTAAAATTCGATGTTCGATTCCCGACGAGTGCGGCTCGGTAATCCATTCCAACCACTCAATCCAGGGTGTAATAGCTTGGGTAGGCTAAGCCGAACTAGAAAGATCATATTTTTCGAACAATCCCAAGCCTGTTTGCTTATAAGTCGATACGTCTGTGTTTTATATACCCAATCATAAATTTTATTCTGTCTAGCATAGCCACAGATGGCGTACGCCTATGTGTCACGAGTCCTCAGTGACTCATACTCGGCAAAACGTGCTTTAGAAAATCTTTTCAGGATCCAGAAAAAAAACAACGATAATCAAAGGACTTGTCGATAGGGTTGCCGCTTTATGATTTCGTAATTACATTATTTTCTTCCAATTCCAGTATCTCTAGTGCAAATTATCGTACAACACTGCAGAATTAGTTTTCTGTGATATGCAGGGATTTCTAAAAAAAAATTTTTGACAATGATGACTAATTTAATTTGGGCAATTCTTCTACCAGAGTTCACGAGTTATATACAATTCATCCAGTAGGTATATTTTACCTCGTAAAAATTTGTTATATATCATAATTTTCATTTAAAATGGATCAATCTGGTATTTTATTGAAAACAAATAAGTTTGAATCCAGATTTCAGAATATCTTAGATAATTTATTTAATCTTAATTTATTAAATAATTCAGAATATTTCATTTTTGACTTGACTTGACTCAGTGCGTTTGTATTTTGTTTCAATCAATTGCTATCCAATATTATCGCAACCCAATCGAAAATATTGTCTAAATATCTTTTGCTAAGTATGCTTCACCCTTAGATCGCGTCGATGAGACACGATCTATCTGTGGCTCATGCTTGACAAACAAAATTTCTGATTGGCAAAAGTCTTTATAAATACCATTTTCGATAATTTCAGGCCGACTTGGAAGCACAAATCAGACAACTATCTGAAGAACTAAATCACAAGAAAAGTTACATTGATTCGCTGAAAAAACAAGTACAAGCTGTCGGAAGGGATAAAGCAAGATATGAACAATCTTATAACGAAACTAAAACACAATTGGAGAAAAGGGTATGAAATTGGAGATATTACTTAATGTCCATATTCTTTTGTTTTGTCGCAACTAAGATAAACGTTTTATTTTTTGAGAAATTTACATTGAAATGCTTCAAACCATGGCTTTCTATTTTGTTGGATCTGATGGTCTAGTAGGTAACAGAATCATTTTTTTTTGTTGGTTGTCAAAAACGTTGATGTCATTTTCTTCGGGTGAATAAAAAGGCTCCAAAGTCATCAACACTGCTATTTCATAGCAGTATTGATGATTTTTGAACCTTTTTACAGTTCGATTGCAATCAACACTCGAAAAAGGGGAACATAAATTTTTAGCAAGTGATATATCATAAAATTTTCAAAATTATCTTCGGATGGGACCCATTTTTTTCGGGTATCTGAGTAGCAAAGCAGCTGACATTCTAGCATATTGACATTGCAGATGTAATATTAGAACAAAATATCATAGCAGTTTCAATAACAGTGACCGCTCAGTGCAACCCAATTGGAAAAATATTGTTAAGTATGGGATCATGTCGATAAGACGCGGCTCATCTGTGGTGCATACGACACAAAATTTTGGATTAGAAAGGGTCTTGTTCAGGGTGACTCACTGAAATGGGTAACCGAGAAAAATATATTTCAAGAGTTTATTTCATCTGTTTAACGATTAGGATATAGCATGATCATTATATGCTATTGTTTTTTGTCTAACTAATGTATTTTTGTATTTCTAAATACTGAATATTATTTTTTTAGTCCGAGCAAGTATCCCTGGAACAAGCAAGAAAATTAGAGGCTGAAAATCTTGCAAGTCAAATAGAAAACACTGTGGAACAACAACTTAATTCTTTGGCAACAAAAAGTGAACAAGCATTGGAAAAGATGCAAGCACAACTATCAGTGAGCCAAGAGAAAAATAAGGAATATTCGGCTTGCATACAAGTAATATATGTTTTTGTGAGAGTCCTTCTTTTGAATGCCTTTTTCCAATGTCAAGTCATGTCATGAGATACCCAAAACCAGTGAAATACCCTCAACGATGTTTTCCACTTGGAGTGCAGTTGCTGGTACTACATCTTTCAGTAGCTCTTTGCTATGAAGTGTCCGTTAGTTGGTTCCTTTTAGGCTCTGCTTCCGGCCTTGCTCTGATTAAATTTCAATAGAAAAAAAAAACATGTTCAGATCAGTTGTGAAACGGTCAAGAATCGGCCTTTTGGACAACACAATCACACTTAACTGTCTGAGCCACCGCTTGATCATGTGTGTGACTCTATGTTTATCTTCAATACTATGGATTACCTTTTCAAGTTTTAATTCTCATGCTGAAGTCGATGCTTTCTAAATATTTACACAATGTAGCAATGCTAATTAATGATCTTTTAAATTTTCCCAGATCCAGATCACACCCTTCAAATATTTTTTTACCATATTATTCCCTGCAAGATTTATTTTGTATTTATACCCACTCATTCGAGAATCATCCTGACCAAGGCCGACAGGGTTGGCATTGTTGCATCAAAGATTTCTTCTTTTTGGTTTGGCTTAGCCTCCAGCCAAGTTATCACACCCGATGTTGACTGGTGGGCATGGATTAACCAGCCGGTTAATCCATTAACCAGAGACAAGTTTTTTTTAAATTCCTGAAAGTCATTTTTACATGAATACTCCCTAGTAATATTGACCTAGACCACATTTAAGAACATACAACGTTTACATAATATTGTTAGATTCGCAATTTCTGTTGAAGAAAACTTAACAAAATCTAGCTAAACTTTCTCTTTTGACATTGTTTTAAGATTTTATCAAGTCAGTTGTTGGAACATTTGAATCATGTACGGAAAACAATTTATAATCAGAAACAAACCGCAAGACAGGAAGCTCAAATTATGAGGTAATTCAGTGTCAGCATTCATTTTCATTGTATTTTTTTTAATTTTTATAACCACTTTTTAGAGTGGATCACCCTGTCCAAGGCCCTGTGACTGCGGCCACTTATAGACGAACAGGGTTAAAATTACTGGAAGGATTTGATCTTTTGATCTTCGGCCTATTCTACCCAAGTTATTATACCCTGGGTTGAGTGGTGGGCATGGATAAGCGAGACTGATTCGCCGGAACTCGAACTTAATATCTTCAACCTGCGATGTCATGTGTTATAACAACCATTTGAGTTAACTCGATCAGAAATTTTATTTTGTTAAGCATGAGCCATCTATGAACCGCGCCTCAGCGGCGTGATCCATGCCATAAGTTGTTTTGACAAACCTTCTGTCTGGCGATGTGTAGTATTCAAAGCAAGCTATGGGCACGGCTTTGGAATAGTCTTAACATAATTCCTGCATGTCGTTAGAGGCAACTACAAAGAAACAAGAAAGTGGTATATGATTTTACCATATCCCAGGGCAGATATCACTTATTGCACTTTACCACACCGGTACAGTTCTGTTTGGGCTATTTTCCGCTTTAAATTACAGCTGGTATTATATCTTGTAGTAGCTCTTTGCGATTAGGTGGTCGCTAGTTGTTTGTTCCTTTTAGATGCTGCTTCCGGCCTTGCTGAGGGTGAATTTCAATGAGAAAATAAATAAAAAATTCATGTATCATGTGTTATTTTAAAATTCTTGACAGTTATTCTCTTCTCTGACCCTGTGTTCCTACCGTAACTCTGCAATTGTGTTATTTGTTATTATAGCATTTTTGTGCTTTTTTTTATTCGATCGTGTAAAATTTTTCCACACACATCCAGACCATGAAACTTGGTCAGTTCTTTAACATAAATTATTTCCAATCTTATATGTATTAATATTTTCAGAGAATTTCAAACACCTCTTCATTTAATAGTCTCTTTACTTCTTCCTAGGAAGTCGATACTTCACCTCGAGCGAACCGTGTCAAAAAGCTTTTGTAAAAATTTTTTTTGTAAAGCATGAGTCACTGATGGATCGTGCCGTCAGGCGCGATTCGTCTTTGGCTCATGCTTGACGAAAAGCATTTTCTTATTGAGAGCCTCTATTGAATTTTGATCTGATCTACCTTTTACAATTCGAACCAAGTGAATTTTGTAAACAACAATAAACAACAAAGCCTGCTAAACCAGTTTGAGGTCTCGCGATTGTGATGTTCGCACTTCCTACAATATTACTATTTCATCAAATTATCTTATGAAGCCAAAACAAAATTCATACTTTAAGTTTAGCATCATATATCAAAGTAAGTATGTAATCTATGCGGCAATCTAACATCGTTGGTATTTGTGCGGCATATCGTGCTATAGGAAATGTTATCAAACACCCTATCTTCTCGTTTATGTAACAATATTCGATATCTTAATTCTTTCTTATCAGGGAATCTGATCCGTCCATGTCTCGAGCACAATCTATCGCTTGTTCGATACTTAACATGTCGAAGGCGGAATTCGAAGATTTAATGACGCCAGTCGATTCAAAGAAACGGGAGGAAGAAGAACAATATAAAACCGATGAAAAAAGAATCGACAGAGACTGGAAATTAAAAGTGGAAGAGATCTCTGCTGAAACGGTTGGTCAATTCAACTATTTGATTCGATACTACTTTCCCAGTCAAAAATTTTGTCTTGTCAAGCATGAGCCACAGATGGTCCGTGCCTTGGAGGCACGGCCCATCAGTGACCCACGCTCAGCAAGACATGTTTGGCCACAATGTTACTCACGGGGTAGAATTATGTTTCTAGAAAATATGGAATTGATCGGAATTGGGAATCTACCATGAAAATCTAAAATAGAATAGGATTGGATTTCATTTTTATCATGCGGGAGAGAAAAGCCGAGAATAACTGTCGACAAAATTCCGCAATTTTTCAAGTATTTGCCCGTGTTCATTCCTAATTTTAGCATGAGCCACAGATGGATCGTACTCAACAAAAGACGTTTCGACAAAAATTTTCCGACAGGTTAAATATCCTCAGGCATTATTATGCACACATAATAAGATATCTTAAATTTTACAAAAGTAAATTATTTCACAGCAGTATTGATGGTTTTGAACCTTTTTATACCGTTTGTTACTGCCAGTCACCCAAAAAAGACGTTTAAATCTTATAGCAACAGACATATAATGGAATTAATTTTCTTCTGATTGAACCCATTTTCTTCGGGTGTCTGAGCAGCGGCGTAGCTGGCACTCTGTCAGTCTGCAATTGAAGGTGGTTCTATATCCTGCACCTAAATTATGTTTGGAACCCATTTTCCTTGTGAAAGTAATTTTCTTCTGATTGAACCCATTTTGTTCGGGTGTCTGAGCAGCGGCGTAGCTCTGCCAGTCTGCAATTGAAGGTGGTTCTATATCCTGCACCTAAATTATTATTATTCTCTCAATTTCAGCCTCCATTCGCAAAATCCCTTAACCGTCTACTGTGGGATAAGATACAAGATGCGATTCTTCTCTCAGAAGAGAAATGTCGAGTGCAGCATGAAATTGCAGGAGAAAAAACATGATTTTTCATTCCCTCTAACAAATTTCTATTTACTATTTTTAATAACTTTATACACCAAAGAACTTACCTGTTTTGTTACCTTTATTCCCTTTCATTTCATTTTAAAAAAATATTTCAGTTTCAAAATCATTTAAAATTCGGTATGCTCGATTTAAATTATCACTATTTTGATGCATACACGGGAGATGAAATATGTGGAGAGTGACGTATTCTATTATCTTGATCTTGAATTCTAAAATATAATTCTATCTAGTGTATAGTATTACAAATATTTTTTTGACGAGCGTTAACTGAGCAGGTAATTGTTTTAAAGTATTGTGGGAATTGAAAGAATGGTAATGGATTCAAATTTCACTTGTGTATGGGAAAGAGAGTATATTCCGGGTTGCGAACTGAACATTGCTCGTGTGATGGTCAATCAGATATCTTTATTTTGTTAACATGCTTGCACGAGATATTTTTTACTGACCATTGCACATAATCAGAATGTGGGATTTGCCCTGTCCCGGCATACCAAGTGCACGCATGCTTTTGTCAAGCTTGAGTCGAGGCGCGGTCCATCTGTGTCTCACGTTTGACAAAATGAAATTTCTGATTTGGTAAGGGCGAACTAATTGTAATATGTTTTACAAACACATAATGGAATGTGGCATGGATGACAGCGCCCTTTACTAGTGAGCTTCATTTTGTTAAATATTATCAAATATTATCAAGTAGAAATTTCCTCACTACAAATATATTTCATTTCAAACGTCTGGTTAGATATAGAAATGACTTATTTATAACTACACTGTAACAAAAGTATAGTAAATTTACTGGTCATTTACAGTAATTGCATATTTCCAAAGTTAAAAAACGCCATATTGATGAGATGTATGCCAATTATCGGCGTTCCGTCAACACCCCATATTAGGCCAAAAGTTTTCAATTGTTTTCAATACCGTCAAGGAAAACTACTGTCAAAGACCCGTGGTTGCGTTGCATCTTCTATTACAGTGTATTTTAGATTAATCTTACATTGCAGTTCTTGCGTTTTTAATCAACTCGCTTATACGGGTAGAATTCGGTTTTAGATTTTGTAGTTTTAACGAATGTAATAACTTTATTTATGCATCTGCCTCATTTTACGTTATCATCATATAGTTCAATGTAGAATTAGTATTTAGATTTTTAAAAAATATTTAATACAGTGTAAAGTGAGTGATGTATCATAATTTATCTAGCAATTATTCTGCCAAGCATCGACCACAGTTAGACCGCGCCTTGACGGCGCTATCTATCTGTGGCTCATGCTTGGAAGAAAGATAATTGAACGATCTATTAAACAATTCAAGATCTCAATGAAAATGCAAAAGAGCTAAAGTTTAAAATGATTCACAACCTTTCACCTTCGGCTGAGTTAGTAGTTTAGGTCAACAGTGTTAGAAATTGACTATATCACTGGAATAATATTTTAGCATTTCAGACGAACACAGTTGCTGTTATTTGACCATATGTTACAATAAACTAGTGTTTTATGTCAAATTTTACAACGTAAAATGTGGCATATATCATGATTTTACTGCAAAATGAAACAATATGAGAAAAATCGAAAACAAATTTGTTTTAATGTAAGAATTATAAAAACCCGAATATTCGAATAAAAAGACCTCCTCTTGAAATATAAAATTGTTCTATTCTTGCCAGTGGTTTCAGTACTATACGTTTTGTATAACAGGTATTCAGGAATTCGATTTTTTACATTTATTTGTGCGAAATGTTCCAAGTTTCTGCTGCTATCGATTTTCGTCTTCAAAAATTTATATAACGTTCCCAACTTTTAAAATTTCCACTGTTTGCTACTCCGTGACGTACATTGTAATAATACTTTGCAAGAAATATAAAAATAAATTTATTTTCATTTACAAATATGTGCGTGTGTTTTTCTTTGGTAGTGTGAATTAGCACATAGTTTTGAGGAAGACATTTTGATCAGAGTTTCACCGAACAAGATCCACCTTTTCGTCCGTTGTAGAGGACGGCAAAGAATATAGTCGCATATGAATTTAAATTCGTCCACGGGGAATACATATGGTGAAAAAAATTTACGCAGTCGTATGACGGAATACCAAGCGAGACCCATCTTCACCTTGGCTGGGGAAGGCATGGAACACGCTCACGTATCGGATATTGAATCGGTCCACGTGGAAAACATACCGTGAAAACAGCATTAAAGCAAGATGAAGAAATAGCGTACGACACCCATCCAGAAAGATAATGGGTATCGCTCACGATTAATTGAGGGTAGCTTGCGAAAATCCATCTGCCGGTCTACGTGACACATTGGCAAAAGATACTTTCTCCCGTTTTCCACGGAATCCATTTCCGATATTGATGCCACGATAAAGCCCTGTCTCAATGGGTGTGTGTCTTTGTCAGATAATTCGAACCCGTTGTGCTACTGTATTTGCTTAATACCAAATAAATATTTGAATATATTGAACATTATATAAAGTTTACCCAACTGCGTACCACGCCTAACAACCGTGCTGGTTTTTTATCTGGAATTTCATCTGGTGCATAATGCGGTCGTTTCATAGGTTTCGGTTTGCTGTGTACATTCAATTGGCTTTTGCGAAAAGACAGCAAAAATTCCAGGACCAAAAGCTCAAGTCATATAAATGAAAGCATCCCCTTGTTAAGTATGGTCTGCCTATGGATCGTTCCAACGTGGCACGATAGATCTGCGACTCATACCTGACAAAATACGTTTGCACATTTTCTTCTGGTCGGGATATTCTCCAACACCTCTTATAAGCTTTGCGGCTGTTCGAAGAGAAGAATTTTCAACTAGAATGTATCTATTATTGTGGTTGGACTATAACAAAATCAAAATTGCTACAATTACGTTAAGAGAAATTCGCGCTCCTGTTCATTGTAGCCTTTGGTCGAGTGGTAGTATAAATAGGCAACCTAGTTTCAATTACCAAACTAGGTAATACCCGAATTAAAAACCAGGTATACTAGGTAAGCTTGGTACTTTTACCTAGAATTGAATATTTTCTAGTTGCGCCCCATAGAAAACTAAAAATAATCAAATGCTGGATAATAATGGCAATCGATCAATTTGCTGTATGGTTCTTATCGGTTAAAAATGTAGGTTGATTTATAGAGGCCATATATGTTTGCACGCGTACGCGAAATCTTGGTTAAGTGGGCTGAGAAACGCATATCAAATAATTGCCTAAATAAGAAAAAGTTGATAAAATAAAGTGTGCATAAAATGTATGTTAATTACGAAATCCCCTAAACCGTACAATATTGATTGTTACACAATTTTGCCCGTAACACGGAACAACCATATTTTCATATTGTACAATGTGAAATATGATTATATTTTATATTGTGCCCAGCAGTAGTGGTATATGGACTTTGCAATATTAATTGATTAAAATGATTATACATTCCAACCCTATCGCTACTACAGGCGTATATCTATCTGACTGTTCAGTTTCTCATACTTCGAAGAATAATCATCATCGAGTAACGAAGTGGTGGAAACCAAGAATATACGATGCCGAATCCAAGAACAATAGCAAAAATGTAAAAGTCATGGACATAATGTAACAACATTGTGTTGATAGTAATTTTTGCTCGTTGGAATGCTACTTCCCAAGTTGGGTAAGAGCCCTGTTCGCAGTGGCAATATAAGCAACATAAGAATAATGAATCGCGCTTTGCGCTTCTTAGATCACCTTTAGTCAAGTATGCGCCACTGATCGTGACGGCGCAATCTATCAGTGGCTCATACTTCACAAAATAACATATCCGATCCGATCCGGGATATGGGTCACTCCAAAACCTTGTCGTCGAGTCATGGTCCATGTTCGACAAAATAAAATTTTAAAGAGATCATTATTCAATCAAAATGAAAATAATAGATTCTGAGAAGATTATTTAATAATGTAGCTAGGTTCGATATGTGTGATAAAACTGAACGAATATACTACACGCATTTTGTACATGCTTACATTGGGTATACCTTCTTGATGTTCTTATTTACTTCACCTTCATTCCCGTTCTGTTATTTAAAATGTGATTCATTTCGATTTTAAAATAATAAGGAAATGATTTTATATTACCCACCCGAGAATTTATACACAATATTATTCATTTTTTCAAACTTTGTGAACTGTATACATATATGTATGTATATATCATGGGAGTGACGTTATCAAAATCTATATTTCTATTATGTGTGCAGTAAAATTCTGAAATGTATATCAGAAATTTGAACACTGATTTGTTTAATTATAAATACGATATTACGTAAAACAGACATGGAATTGTTGGCATATAATGATGCGCAAAATTTAAATCAAAGAAAAGTCAATCTTTAATGATTCAAGGATTTATTTTATCGTATATATTTTATCTGCTGCCAAATGTAATGCATTATATACGCATATGCGTTATACATAATAACATTGTATACGCATTTTGATGGATTTTTGCATATTATTTTGTGAAAAGTATAAACATCATTGTTAAAAAAAACTCAAATTTTTGTATAATATAATGTTGGAATGGAAATATTCCTATGTATTATGCTAGTCCCCCCCCCCCCCCCCCCGCCCGCTATTATATGTGATAAATAAAGATTGCTGTGTATATCCCGGAGTCGCAGGAAAATATATTTTTGTTTTCTTGCCTTTAATAAAACATGTAAAATAAAATAAGGCCTCTTTCCCGTTTTGACTTCATGACGTCATTATATGAATAAAAAAGTATTGATGCAGATTCCGAATTATGTTTGAACTCCAAGCCGTAATGTAATATTAGTTAGGAGGTTACAGAGTTTACATAGTCCAGGGAATATAACACTCGTTACACTTTACTATACCGCCTCTCCCCTCCCGCTTTATTTTGTTCCCTGTGTATAATCAAAAGATATCTTTCGCAGCGCAATCATCAAACGAAATTTTCTACGACAGGAAAAAATGACAAATCTTTTTCAGTGGTAAAATTTCGGAAGTATATTAAAATCGAAACAATGTTAGAAAAAGAATGTCAACGCACTCTCGGTAAATCATTTTGTGAACACAATAGGGTGTGCGAAGCATACATCACCCATTTTCCTCAGTCGGACACCCAAGTGTTATCGATAGGCGGTGCCGACACTTCTGACAATTTGCTTTGCTGAGAATAGGTTGTTTCAAAATGTAACTTGGCAATAATAGAACCCAAAATACATTTTGTTTGAGGAGTCAATTTGTCCACGAATCTCAAAGGAACTATTCAATATATCCGCCCTCTTATCTACGTCGACACTAAAAAGAATTTCCAAAATTACGAGAATAGTTGCCAAGCATGTTCCATACATGACTCAAGCTTAACAGCTTGATTCATGAATGGCTCGTGCTTTTTAAGTGATGCAACTTGCAACGGTAAATATTTTCAACCGCGTATATCTCAAAGCACGATTATGAAAGAAATTGTTGGTTATGTTTTTCAACAACACATTTACTTTCGTGATATGCCAGATGACAGAGATACATGATGGATCGTTAAAAGGGAAGTTTTATAGCCTGGTTTGTAAAATTACAAGATTGGTTGGGCCAATGTCCAAAATAGGATAAACTGAAAACGCATACTCCAAAACTTATCATTATTTTTTGACAGAGGTTTTAATATCACTTACTATGTTTCTTCCTGTGACAATTTTCTACGTTGCAGACATTATTTCCTGATTCCCGTCTGAGAAATGAATTGATTTGGAACCAAAACGCTAGTAAAAACGTGCCATCCCTTATTCTGCACAAGTTTCAAATATAATAAATTGTGATGAGCCTACTCGTATAATTTTTGTGTTCGGAGATAGTTCATCCATATTATATGCAGTTACGCTTCCTAATATAATATTATTTACTGTTCGATTATCCTAAATTGAATATTCCTGAAAATCCTAATAAATATTTATATATACAGATCTTGTTTTGCTTCAAATAAATATATACAATATAAATCCTCCGAAAAAAAAATAATTCAAATTTCCCAAATTTGGGATATAGGTCTGTAAACATCATTGGGTGTATCTTTGATGCTTCAATAGCAATTTCCCCATGAAAAATGAACATTTATTTTTTTTTATTCCGAGAAGTTAATAAATAATAATTGGTGACTTTGACCGTTAGAAACTTTGGAAGTGAGCATTTTATGAAACCATTTGCTAGCGGCAGATTCCATTCAATGCACTTCACCGTGGTGGTTTAGATCCGCGTGAGATGTTTTCTGCTTAGAGTGCAGTTTCTGGCATTTAATCTCGTAGCAGATCTTTTACGCTTGATTAGCCGTTAGTTAGCTCCCTTGGGGTAATACATTCGGCCTTGCTCAAACGAACTTCTGAAAAAAATTCCTTATATATTGGCAATATTATTGTTTCATTGAGCCCGAAAATATCTTTTTAATCATTAAAGGTCATTGCATCACTTGCAACACAAGTCACATTAGTGCTCCATCTATTTGAACTTTAAAGCGAGGTAGGTGTTCCAACGCTGATATTGAGAAAAGCAATGAGACTTTAAATTTCTTATAAAAACATTTCCTAATTTATGTCGATATCAATATAATTCATTTTGTATGTAGTGTGATCCGTGTCACCATTTGCGTTAATCCTATCGATGCGTGGGTTGCGTGGTAAAGGGGAATGAATAAAATATTATTTCCACGTTCAGGCGAAGAGGATTTGACTTGACTCCATTCGTGCTGATGCGCATTGCGTCATTGGGACATACGAGGCGTTATTAATTAACCCTACGAAAATGGATTATCTATTGAATAAGTCCATGCAGTCATGATTTAACGTTTCATCCGGAAAATAGTTCGCTAATTATGATATGCCAGTGATATATCGAACTATCTCAGGCTCAGTACATAAACGGCTTACCCGGAAAAAAATATTGGTCATTAATACTAGAAATAAGGCGATATTTAGAATCATATACGTGAGTTCTAAAATGCCATGTGCATTTTTTGTCTTTCAATAATATATTACTTGGAAACAAAAATTGACCGGGCAAGATTGTAACATAATGATCCAATTGACTAAAGAATGTCGTTGAGCAGTATCATAATATTTTTACATAGAAGGGTAAGATAGTAATAGTAAAGTCCAGTAGTAAAGTACTTTCAGATGAATCTTGAACTTGTCTATTTTCTTCCTTTTTTGTCAAACAGCTTAGAAATATCGAACGACTCAGTTACACGACTTAGACAAATAAAGCATATATTATCAAACTGCTACTTGAAATATTATTCAAAACTCTCACTCTAGTTTCACCAGCAAATAAATATTTCTATGCCACATTCATGTGCGACTGTTTTCCATAAAAACATGGCTAATGGAAGACTAATGTTCCATTTAAATATATGACTAGTTTAAAGTAATTTTAAGATTGTTTTTCCATCGCCCAGGACAGATACCACACATTGCTCTTAACCATAACAGTTCAGTATTATTTGGAATGTTTTCCGCTTGGAGTGCGGTGGCTGGTACTACATCCTGTAGTAGCTCTTTGTAGCTATTAACTGGCCGTTAGTTGTTTTCTTTTAGGCACGGCTTGCGGCAATGTCAGAGTGAAATTGGATAAAAAGAAGGATGTTGTCGTCTCCAGAGTAAACGTGCATTCCCTTTCTTTGGACCAAAAATGTCAAATACAGTTGGACTTCGTAGTATTATTCGGCTTTTCTCCTTTTAAAATTGCCGGGAATGTCATTATTTGACCACGCTACGCGGTCTATCCGTGGAACCACTCAACAAAAGAGTTTCACCCTTCAATTTTTTATTTCCCAAGACGTCAAAAGTTTTGTTATTTTGAGAAATAACAAATCTGTTCCATCTTCTTAAGTCTCCGCCTTTAACCTGATAATACACTCAGGTACAAGGAAACAATTATCTTGACACCGTACGAGCACTTCCGAGTCGATGCATCATCTCGATACTTTTTATTGATCAAACAATTCTACGCTTATTTACCGTGAGAATTTGTGACTGTTTTTTATACTTTCAAGATCGATGTTCACAACGTAACGTTGTGAAAATACTATTACTAAAGTAAAAAATTACTATTCTACTTTTCCGAGCAATTTTTTGTTATTGAAGTTCACTCAGAGCAAGACCGGAAGCAGTCCCTAAAACTAAAAGCAACCAACTAACGGCCACACAATAGCAAAGATCTATTAAAAGATGTAGTACCAGCAACTGCACTCTAAACGAAAAACATAACAAATGAAACTGGACCGCCATGGTAAAGTGCAGTGAGTCATATCTGCCATGGGCGACGGTATGCTATGACTGATATGAATTTGTATGCCCGTTGTGTAGCAAAATAACATTTATCAGCATTTATTTAAAAAAAAAATTAGCTTGCATAATTCGACATAAGGCAATTTTTCAAAAAAATTATTCTTTATAATAGTAATTGATCTGAAATTCACGCAATTGTTAACAGATATTTAAAATACCAAACTATTCGAATAGGGACAGTAATTTTCTGGATAAAATTCAATGTTAAAAATTTCGCTTTTTCGTTCTTATTCTAAAAGACATTTTTGACTCATGTAGAATTATCTAACCCAAGTAATCCAAAATTATATAATTTTTTTTTCTACAAGCAAAATTGATTATTCTTGACTAAATCATTGCGTATAACCAAGCCGCAAAAGTTGACAGAAAACATGATCAGGCGCTTGATAAATTAATAACACAAAAAACGAAATTTTAATTATGTGGAACTGATAATTTAATATTCATAAAATTAAAGTCTCTGACAAAACCTGCATTGTCTCATTTCAAATAACTGATTAATAAAAAAATAAAACCAGAAGTGATGTATTGTGAAATTGTCATGGTAAGAAACACGGAGTAATCGAACCACGATGATGCGATTTATAATAGTGATTATATTATTATATATACAAAATACGTGTCATTGAAATATTTATGTATTGAGGGCGCTTAGTATATCACCCAGACAGAAATTTTATTTTATCGAATATGAGCAACGGGTTTACCGTGACTCTTTGGTGCGATTTATCAGTGACCTTTTTCATTAGGAATCTACCCAATTAGAAACTTCATTTTGTATTTTGCCAGGCATGCGCCAAAGATGGGACGCGTCTCATCGAAGCGATCCATCAGTGACGCATACTTAAAAAAAGATGTTGAAAATTTTTTTCCGTTTGGGATCCCAGCCCATGAGCTTCTAGTTCCTACCTATTGTTTCATTTCGCCAAATATGAGCCACAGAGTGCTCGTGGCATCATCCATGATACATTGATGAATTAAGCTTTCGGCCTTGAGCTATATGTGACACATACTTGATATAAAAAGCTCTTGAAAGTGACGCATACGCTACTCGAAAAACATTAACTTTCAAGTTCATCTGCTCTGAAAGAAGACTAGTTATATCCCATATTACAGATAAAGAATTTGATACCCCGCCCAGTATTTGTTTTTCATTCAATCGTGTTTTTTAAAAACTGTCAATGGATCGCGCCGCCGTTAATCTTTATCTCATGCACGACAACTAAAAATTCTGATAGAGACCATGGGTTGCCAAAACCGAATATCGAATGATTTTTCGCAAATCGAACCGAATATTCAGGTCGTAGTCTTATAATAAATAAATACTTACGTCCTACATATGTATTTTACGAAATTTCATACGCTTTTATTTTGTTTATTTCGAATCGCTGGAAAAGTTAATCATATTTAGGAATACGCGAATCATGAATCTAAACGTTAGCGGAAGGGCTGTCAAAATATTCGATTTGCGATATTCCAATCATAAATTATTCGATTTCTGCAACGATTCGAAATCAACCCGATGTTAATTTTGAATTTTTTTCAAACAAAAGAATGTCTTTGTTTGTTTATTATGTAACATTTAATTCAAAAATATCCAATTTGGTTCGAGAAATGTATTCGATTTGATTCTGAAAGCGAAAGCTCTTCGATTTTAGCCACCCCTAGTTAGGGCCCGACACAAAATACCTGACCACTTATGGGAACAAGAACATAACTCCCTCCGCCGGGCGGGAAAAAATCACGTTTTATTTTGTATTAGTGGGAGTAAATACATGTATTAAAATTGAAATACTATCTCTGTCACTGCACGCTGTGTGACACCAGCTACCACACATTGGTATTCTAAGCATGCGCGATTGAAGAGATATCAAAAAATTATTGGGTTTGATATGTTTTTACATATAGCAGAAACTTTGATTTTACACGAGATGAAACCATAATGCCGAATCATTAAGGTATATATGTACATCGTAAGACAACCATCAACAAATAAAAGGTCGCATTAAAAATATGTGTATATCGTGTAATAATTATATCATAATATATTTTCAGTCAACACCGAATTATTCTGTAAGCTTTTCCGTTTATATAATTTGTTTGTCCTGTTGTATCTATTATGGTAGATATTTGTTGCAATTCATTCTACTTAAACCTATTTCCGGAATAAATTATAGGACCAAATTAGTGATTTTCCATATTATTTTTGTATTTGAAGTCTTTTGAAATTTAATACAAAAATGTCTCGGCGACTTAACCATACAGTGAACCACGACCTCTCGCGCAGATACCAGTTCCAAGTCGGCGATGAGATTTTTGCCCAACCGTTTGCAGATTTTTCCTGTGCATGGGCATGATGGGTGGGGGAAGCCGTACTCACAGGTTACGTAAACCACCGTCCGCCGGTGAGGTGTCCAGCAATCTTCTCTCATATACTGATCCCACATGGGATTCGAGTCTAGAATGCTAGTGATTTGTAGCTCAAAGTATTTCTGCCGCCTTTACCGACTGAGCTAACGGGCATTGTAAAAGCCCCATAACTGGACAAATCTGTGCGAGGATGATAAGCAATTTCGCCGAATCATTGATGAATCGCGCCGCAGGAGTACGGTTTGTGTCCTAGGCCCAACAACGTAGCCTCAGTACGATTCTTCGCTGCGATTGTTATTACACCTAAAGCACACAAAATGCACGCGATTTTCCCGCCTTGAATATATTGGTGGTTTCGATCATCTTCTATCTGCTTCTATCTATGACAGTTACTATGTAAATATTACATGACAGATCAATCATGTTATCGCGACAACCACTTTCGGATTTGAAGATGTAACTTTTATTAATTTTATTGAAGGAATTTTTGCGGAAGTGTTATCGCTTGATGGAAGGCAATCTATGTCGTCAGACGTCAGTAATAATTGCGTTGTACACAAAATGAATCAGTTTTATAGATCAAGCATCGTCGTTTCCATCAGTAAAACCGACGCGTCATTAAGGAAAGTACATAAACCTTAAAAGATGCCGTCTTATCGCGGAAGACGACCAAATCACAGATAACGTGCGCAAACAAACGTTCCAATGCATAACAAAATTATTCTTCCGACGCTATCAAAAAATCTAGAATCCTCTCTACCAAAAAAAAATTTTCCTGATAGATTTTGTCAAACATGGTATAGTGTTTTATATCGCCGTGTAGGCCGAACGAAACAATTCATTCATAATCTTTTTAATAAATCGATAATTTTTCCTCAAAATTTCCACTTATTTTGCGATAACAGATTTAAAACCAATAATGTTTCTAATTCAAAAACTTTTTGTCGCCACTCATATTACCAAAGGTGATTGGACAAACGACAGTTAAAACGATTGTTTTTAATGTTGAAAAAGAACTAATACTGATTTTAAAATATTATTTACTGATTATTATCCTATCATACTCTGAATAGAAATGACCAGAAGTTGTAATACATGTGTGTAATACACTAACTATTCTCGGATAAAGCAGGCAAATATTTCCCAAATGCGTTTAGTATCATTTTCACCAGAAAGAGGCATGAACGGGAAAATTAAATACTAGTTCATGTTATAATGGAGGATTCCACAAAGAAACGAAAATAGTTTTCTATTACGTAGACAAGCAGAGGAATCAATAGTTGAAAAAAAATGTCTCTCCTGATCCTGTTAATCGGGTCATGGTATCATCATTTAATGAAATTATTCATATATTATTCAGAATAATACAAAAATCGTATCGCGATCCCAAATTTTATTTCGTCAACAACGATCTGTATGCTGAAAGTGTATCGGATGATTCAACTCAATCTATTGCCATAAATTTCCACTGTAGGTAAGGCAGGATATCAGACAAACAGTCATATAGTTTTAATCATATTGATCAATAAACGCTAACAATGTTAAACGTTCGTATCTGAAAACTTCCTATAGCCTTATTTAAATATATGCTCAAATCGGCGACGTTTGCGTCATTGTATTTGAAATAAAATATTTAAATAACCCACTCGTCTCGATCAAGACAAAATTTACGCACAGACACGGAGTGTATGTTATGTACCCAAGGGCTATAGGTACATAGATTATAATTTCATAATTATTCTACTGGAGAGGAAAGCCGAGAATACTATTTAATTATACCGCAACCTCTCGCATAAATTCAAGTTCCAAGTCGGGTTTGTAACCCGACATTTTACACTCATTTTCCGGTGCCTGGACATGGTTGGTAGAGGCCGTAACCAGTCCATAAATATATGAACCACCGTGCGCTGGCAAGATGACGGGTGCTGTCCTCTCTGATCATCCCTCACGGGGTTTGACCCTGCGTCAGGATGAACGTGTTTTCCGAATGAGCTAACCGGGCTCCATGAGCAAACAAGGTGATGAGAATATATATATTATCACGTTTTCTGATAAGCCCACGCTTTTTTTCAATTTTTGACAGCCTGCAGCAGACACGATGCAATTTTAACGTGGTATTTTGTTGAAATTCGGAGCAGTTATCAATTTTAAGGCTGAGCATTGAATTTTTCATCAAATTACTATTTTTATAACTATGTCGTTATGTTTATCTTGTAGCCCAAACATCTTCTGCATCCGCTTCTACGCATTTTATATATATTGATACGACTTTTATTTTCATTGTTGGCGAAAATTATGGGTCCCGATTCCCTATGGGAACTTGTATGTTTGTTATGAATATATGAGTCAATGCATATAGCGGGTCATCAACACGTAATATGGTTTCAAAGTAATAAACAGTGAATGAGAAGTGTGACTATAAGGTTGATGTCCGGAAACAAATTCCTTAAACAATTTACTAAACCCGATTAGAGAGGTTTCTCAATTCTTTTAGTAACTCACACGTGATTCTCACGCCATCGAGTGCCGCCCATGCCACATATTGGTGGCCACAACGAGACTTGTGATTGAAATCTAAATTGTACACGAATCGTATACATTTTAAATCTCGAAAAGCCCATTATTTAATTTTTTAACGCGGGAACAGTTACACTTGCAAATTTACAATAATGTTCCGGGTGTCAATGACCCGACGGCCGGCCACAGCGGTATTTTCGTTATGTTACTTTTGCCCCTTCGTAGTTTATTCGTAGTTTGCCAACGCGTGTATCATTTTATTGGGTACAGATCTTTTTGAATGAAGTTTATAGCATTGTCATGTCTATCTAATTTCGTGAACCAACTTAATTTCTACCAACAAACAAAATAACATTCCATGTTTGTTAGTCGTTATGTAAGCCAAAATGTCGCGAATAGCGAGCCCTACAAAGCCACCGAAATTTTATCGCGCGGTTTTTTGTTCCGCCATAAATGTTTCGTAGGGCAAACAACGAAAGAGCAACGTCAAGAAACGACCGACTATATTGTTTGTCATGCTACGGCTGTCTTATCTAGCCCAATATAAATAGCTCATCTTGAGCAATACGAAGTTACTAGGTATGGGAACAGCTCATGTTGATAAAGGCGTAATCAAAGTTATTCAGTAACAACCTTGAATGTATGCAAGTTTCGGTAGTTTCACTTTGACATCCGCGTAGTCTATCTGAGAGTCGGAAGTTTTTCAAGTATTGGTATTCAAAAGGGAAAGGTAAGCAGGTAAATTAAATTAGAAGTCCGGGTGACAAAGCTTCGCCCTAAAAACGTTAAGGCGTTCAACTCTATCAGATTTTGACATAATATCAATATGTATGTATATTTTGAATCTTTTAATTAACAAAATACTATTGTAGTATTATAGTCTTTTTTCAATCATTTAAAAATTATCATGTCTTTCGTACTAATTCACGATGATATATTAAAACGACCACCCCATCTAGAAAAAAAAAAAATTATATCCCAACATGCTTCCCTGCTATTCGCCCAAAATGCAGGACAAATTATAAATTTGCTCAGGTCTTTAAAAGACAACCCTATACATTGATAATTTCAATTAACATATTAAAGCGGTAAAACGTTTTCTAGAGTATTTCCAATGTAAAATATTTAATTTTCATTACAAGGTGTATACTTTCATTCGATGAGAACAACTATATTTTATCAAGCTGTTTGTCGCATCAGCGTTCGCTAGTTAATTACTCAGATCCTCGCTCAGGGGCTACCTCCAACCTTTCTAGAGCGAATTATTATCATAAAAATGCTCATTTAACATAAACCATAAAACATACAGGAGTCGTGCGGAAACGATCTCGTTTTCTTTGTCCTACATAGCATGGATGACGAAACGAAGAAGTGAAGGTTTCATATTTAATGTTTGCTATTTTGGAACAGAGATGCTGTGTCAACGTGGTCAATAACCATATCCTAGGGTTTTATTTTATAGAACATGAGCCACTGATTCACACGCCACTGACCCACGCTTAACAAAGCATGAAAAGGTATAGATTTCCTCACGGGGCCACATAAAGGTATGCAATACTCAAAAGTATGAAAATAATGAGCCGGTTGAACTGGCCCAAATTAATTAATAGACTAGTGATTAAATTAATAAGTTAGTTTATTTCTATCCTTAATCGACATCGACAGTACGTTTAGGTAACTATCTTAATTGTACGTGAGTTGAATTAGCATGTTTGTTGGGAATGTGTTGTTTGATAACAATTCATAAATTTCTGGTACATAATCTATTGCGTCATCCAGGTTACGTCATGATGTTTTACATTCGCGTTCGTTCATTTTGTTTGCGGGATTGTTTTACTTGGGATGTTACTGGACCTCCCTATATACCCTCGTATATTTTCCAGATATCTTCATCTGCCGAAATGCAAAGATATATATATAGGTCGACTCTGTCTATGTCCATATATTCTATCAATAATGAAGTTACTGGAATTAGATGACATAGATTATCGGTACAGCAGCTTGCGAATTTATGGAACTTCGGTTTTTAGTGTAGTAGTAAAAGGCCAAATCAGTCAAGATCGAATAGATCGTTGCTCGACCTTCAACTACAGAAGTACGTAACGAATTTTTTTAAACCATTTCATCGCGATATCGAAGATCGTAAGTCAAAGAGTAGTGAGTATAGAATATCCCACTTTTAAGATCAACATTTGTATGCATACTCGAATCAGTAGATTTGAAAATAATGGGCTATTTTACATCAAATTAATTAAGCAGGTGTCTTTTTAGTTACTTTTAATTGAATTTGCCAAATAAACTTTTTATCAAAGGATCTGCGGGCATCATAAACGTCAAATGTTGCCCCCCCCCTTTTTTCTTTGAAAGTTTGAAATATACGTTTTCATCTATCTCAAGTATAATTGTCTGTTTAATTCAAGTATACGTTATGTTACTTTATATCTTTCTGTCCCAGGGAGAAAACTATATGTAGAGCCATAGTTGACGAAAGGTAAAAACGGTATATACATGCGTATGGAACATTTACTCCGTATTGATTTTAGCAGCCATCCAAACATAAGTGGTATGACTACTTTAACATCAGTCCATTCAAGAATAATGTTATCAATCCAATCACTATTATATCAAATAATGGCACATACTTATCAGCAAGTTCAACCAAAGCTAATCGATTATTCGTATACATTCAAATATTGATACATATGATATGGTAAAAATTTCGTATAATATATTTTAGAATAGTAACTTTCAAATACTTGTCCGTTGTACAGACAGGTTCGTGCAGCTTTATCATGAAAATTCATGTTTTCGTTCAGGTTTATGTAATTTCCACTGTACAAATGAAACAATAGTATATTGACGGTTTTCTGAATACACACTCGATGAAACGTAATGTAAAAAGTTTTTTTGTCAATATCTGACGCAATAATCTTATGAGAAAATTTTTGTCTTCAATATGTTGTCAAGAAGGAGCTACTGATTAAGCGCTCGATTAAATATGCGTGATCATAAATTTTAATTATCCACAATAGGCTGTGCGTGAGACATTCGAATTTGATTTCATGCATGTCCAAGCACTAGTTTAGATTGTATTTAAGAAATATAGAATATAATGATATAAGCAATCGATTAATAGATACAAGATTTTAACCTTTCCCGATGTCCTGAGCTTCATATTCGTCGTCATTGTGCGACTTCACAAAACAAATTCAATTTTTTTGCTATTTTGCTATGTTGAGAGAACGACTCGCTTGGGTGCGATTCAGCTGTTGTTCAGGTTTGACAAAATAAATAAGTTCAATTTGTTAGTTGAAATCCTAATAAAATTACATGCAAAACTTGTATTTGAATGTATGAAAATATAGGATTCAGCGTAGTAAACGATCAATTTTCAAAAATAAAAATAGCGCGGTCAAGATGCTAATATTTTACACGCCTTTCTTGGGATTTTGTAATTCGGTCAAAACGAATCATTTATCATCGATCTTATATCACAACGATAAACCAGTCCATCAGCCGGCTATTTTCACGATACACCTCCCATCAATTTACAGCAATAGAGAAATTTGCGTCGTTTTTATCGACTTGGCAAGGGAGTAAATTGAAGCTATAAAAAGTAACCGCATATCGTGACTGACACACGTTCTGTAATATTTGATTTCATTTGAAAAGCAACGACGAGAATTATTATATACAATAGCGTTTGCGACATCGTGGGATACGGTGGCGTTGATCGTGATGTCAACACTACGAACCAGATAACAATGATTCCATTGGTGTATAACGTCAAGAATAATAAACAGTTGTTCCAATCCATTAACTTTTGCTTTTGAATGAGCATGAAAGCTGCAAAAACGCAACATAAATTTATAAAATCCATTTTCCTATGTGATATTAACTGACTTTTTCATCCGTGTCAAAGGTAGGTATTCAAAGATTCGATTCCCGCAAATGTACAATTTCTTGTCGAAAGAAACAAAACAACTAGAAAACTTTTTACTTGTGCGTGGTAGTATAGGTCTAAATGATACCTTACATGCAATAATTATTAGGGCTGGGAAATTCGATTCGATGACTCGAATCACAAATTATTCGCATTAGTCGTGAATCGGTCATAGTAACAAAAACTTGTGAAATGAAGTGGAATTGATGCGTGTTCTGATGGATGGTGTATGAAATGATGGCACATTGCCTCTGATGATTTGTATCAGATATAATATTACTGAATTTGTAGATATAGATCGTTGATTTTTTTAAGGGGGATAAATCGTAACGGAAAATCGTAATATTTTCTATCTGTGTGGAATTATTGATTTGGTCGGATTCGAAGAAATATACGATTTAGTCCAGTACTACATACAATGCACTATTTACACACAATAGTATTTTGTTAATTAAAAGTTTTATTTGAAGTATTTATGTCAAATGGTTATTTAAACGATTGATTGTAAAATAAAATAAGTTGACGATACTAAAAAAAAAAAAAAATTAAAGAAATTGGGTAACAAAATTATCATTCGGGACTAATTATCACAGTAGGAATATCAATAACTGAAATAACACGAACAGCAGGAAGCATCACCTTCGAAACCTAATTATGAATTATCAGATATCGGAATACAAATTCTACAATTAACACTTTCTCTAGTCGGATACGGATGTCACACAAACGCGGTTAAATACACAATTAATCTTCTCTTTTCGTACGGTATAAATCACGTTATCAGCAACCGCGTGATATTTTGCTGAATAATACGTTCGCACAGGAAAAACAAAAGTTCCATATTTCTCGCCGTCGACGGGGAAAAAATCGACCGTTGGATAATATAAAACACCGTCGATGTTGAAAATTCGATCAAAGCAGATTACAGCCCAAGACCTTAAAGAAGTCTGTGGCAACTGCATTACATGATAGGAATAATATTCAGAACAAAGAAAGGTCTAATATTGATGCGAGTGTTAGTGAGCGAAATATTTATTAACCAGTTTTAGAGGTCAGTTTCTACGCCTTCAATTCCAACACAAACTGCAGTGGATTGGGGCATTGTGTACCGCCCATTCTTTTACTTCTATCCGCGTAATTTCCCCTTATTAAAATACATATTTTATTCAACGCATTACTGTTAAATGTCTATGAAAATGGTAACGACGATGTAATTAGTGATAATTCTTCAACATACGCTCTAAAGGGGAGAATTTATAATGTCCTTTTAATTTCAAAAAAGGTGTTTGTTAATAAAACTTTGTAACGATGAAAAAACGGCTTCAGAAACACCATGTTAAATTGCAAAATTAATTTTTACTTTAGACTACTGCATTGTATTAGCTACTTCTGTTACACAGTAATTACATACAAGGATTTATATAACGATTAATCATGAGCACCTCTGTCATCGAACAATCTCCCGTCGACAATGTTTCAGCACCAAGACAAGATGCTACAGATCCACAATGCGGAGGAAAAGATCCTGCGGCTGCATGCGTACCATGGCCAATTCCTCCACCGAATCCCTGTCCAGAAGTAAAATTTACCAAGGTAAGCAAAGTAGCGTTTTATTTTATTTTATTGCGAATCATCCGGTTGCCAATACAGATATTATTGAATGTGAATACGAATCTTATGCAGGCCAAAAGCATAATGTATAGTCGCTCGTGTCATTTAATAGCTACTAGTGATTCAGGGGTCCCGGAATATGATGAGAATTTGAAGAAATATTAAATTGGCGCTATATTGAGTGTCAAAGCTCGAAATCATCGACATCGGTGATTTTAAGCATATTCATCTATGGCTTGTTAGTATTGGTATTGCAATCCACAAATTTAAAAGTATCGAACATGAAAAAATGCACATAATAATTTCGTTTATGTTCAATATTGAATATCGCCAATGGTGGAGTTACCTTTTTTTATTTAAACGCGTGAAAACGTGGATCAATAATAAAACACATTCAAACTTGATATAGATGTCTATCATGCAGTTGTTGACAAAGTGCGTGACCTTATTTGGATCAAATATTTATATTAAAAAGACGACATTTGCGGCGGCGCGTGATTTTTTGCTGTGTCATTTTTTTAAAAATAGGATGACCGAATAGGTGTAATATACAACTATTAAATTGTGCTAATAGTGGCGAAACGTGGAATGACTGCTCACCATATTTTACGCATTTGAATTAACGGGTTTAGTATGCGTTTCACTCAAGGGCCATATAAATAGCGATTTCTGCATTGTTGTCATCGTCTGCATCAAATTCAAGACGGTTCTCCGGCAAATTGTCCAATTCATTCTAAATATTCTCATTCTATTGCTTTTCCAGGAGTGAATAAACACATGGTTAGTCTGTGGTAGTCAGACGGTTATCTTCTGGCCGTATCATGAAGTGATTAAAAAATATCACCTCGAGTCAATTTTAACGTAGCATACATATTCTTAATACACGTATAACATGGAATTTCAGACGATTTTCTGCAATGTTAGATATTTATTTTTGTTCCATTTTCGGGAACAAGTATTTTTACTAAATAATGAATGGTGTTTGCATTCGGGGAAATCGTGAAATTTTATTTGTAAATTCCGTTCTAATAAAATCTTACAAAACAATTTGTCAGATTATCACAAAGTTTTTCCAACCCAATCCGCGAGATCCACATAGGCTACTTCACAAATATTTTCTGACAAGGGAGTTATAATTTCTTGAAAGTTGGAAATATGTTAGAAAAGACCACTAAATAGTTCTTAACTGAAATTACACATTATAAAGCGCGTTTTTTAAATTAAATTCTTCTATTTCAAAATTGCGATGAAAATAAATTTAGTTTCCAATTTCTCCTAAATGGACTGTTTTGAGATAAAATGGTCTTCATTTTACGCTGAAAATGAGACTACAATGGACAAGGAGCCTCGACAACAGTAACAAATAATAGATTATCACAAATCTAATAAATTATTTCTTTGAAATAATTGAATTAAATTCATCGAACATCCTTTTAGTCAGAGCAAAATGCCAAATCATATAACAAACAGTATTATCGCACATTATTTACTCAAGTTTTGTTACGAAGTATTCTGTCATCACAATATGTTTGCAAATGACGTCATTTCAACTAAATTGTCGCCCACCCAGTCGTGAAACACAGGTAATGAATTTTGTCTGCTTGAAAATTAGTCAAAACAAGCATAATATTGTCGCGATTTGTTAGAAAAGTGTAAACTTTTATCAAAAGACATTTCGTAAAGACATTACGACATTTTGTACTTTAAAAGGTACTGGTACTGGTAAAGGTATTGGTACTGACATATCTGTATATCCCAATTACACACTCGTGGTTCGCATTTGAGTTTTAAAGCAATACCATGACAATAATGGTTTTGTCATATACGAGGATTTGATCTATCAGTCTTATAGGATGTAACGAAATTAGACAAGATTGTAAAAATGATGGTTGGGATAGTCTGTCATGAATATTATATAAAGTTATGTTTTATCGACAATATTTTAATTCACACACCTGGGAGCAAATAAAAAGATGAGACATCGTGATTGTTAAAAGCAGCCAAGTAAAACTATGAATCAGTGCCATTAAGTAACAGGTACTCCCCAGTGTTACAAAACTGAATAGAACGAGAGTCATAAAATTGGATAAATCGGATCTAGTCTACGACAAAAATATATCTAATTTTTACAAATTGGTGCGAGTATCGAGATCATAAACTGTCAGCCAAAATTTCTTCATATTAGTTTTAAACAATGCGCCTTAATTTTCGTGGGCCAGATGAGCCCGATAACATACATTATCTTTTGACGACGTTGTTATTTTGCAGCGTAATAATGCGAGATCTGAATTGAAATGATAAAAAACGTTTAAAATTATACGTTTCAAACATACATGGCCAAGGTCGAATACCACCAAATTATATTCTTATTTTCCCACCTGTTTGCGTTTTTTTGACATATATTGCAAAACATGCAGTTTGCTACATATAAGCTAATATCTATATTTCGGTTAGATATTATCTGTATCAATTAAAATCTATCAAATATCAGAAGGCCTGGGCGGTAACGCCTAAAGAATTTTGAAGTCCTGATTTCAATGACATTTACGTGTTTACGATGAAATCGATGATAACGTGTCGTGGCTAATAAGCCTAAATCAAATTCAACACTTGTGTTTATGCATATAATCGGAACATCTTGATTTTAACACGCGATTCTTGCAATATTGCGTGCGAGGCAACCAATTCGCGGAAGAGTGACGTCACAAGGGGTCTACAAAATTTCATTAAAGGACGAGTTATTTATTATTATTTCTATAGTTCTTGATATTATAAGACAATATCAGCAAGATAAGAACCAATCTGCACTTATTCACAAGTTATATAATACGAAAAGATCAAGGTATCGAGAAAAATTACTAAACCACTGTTATTGAAAAGCGATTATATCAAAATTCTTGGTAATTTACGCAACCTTGCTTATCGTTAGGTAACACAGAAGAATACGGTCCAAAGAACATTTTAATGCGCTCTTATGTAAGCTACTTAATTCGTAAGTCGATACATTGATAATAACATAATATTTATATGAAATGTTAATTTTTTGAATAAAGAACTTTTTCTATATCATTCTCACCAACAATGTGCTTGTGATTTATTTAGCTTGGACTCCGAACTTCTAGATAATAAAATCATCTTTCATTTGAAGCGATAAAGGATTGCGGGGGTTTTATGATATAGGTAAATAAAAGTAAAAAGCTAAATTCAGCAGGTTTTTCACTACCTCCCGTCAACAACAATTCCGGTGCCTATTGCGTGCTGAAAGAAATATTGTTGAATTTGAGATGATGTTTTCAAAATATGGTTTTCTGTTATCTATGCAGTTATTCATCAACAACGAATGGATAGAATCTGAGGATAACAAGACGTTCCCAACGATATGCCCATCAAATGAGAAAATCACAGCAGAGGTTTCTCATGCGAGTAAGGTCTGTATCTTTATTGAAATGTGCTTTAAATAATGATGAAATCAACCTGTGAGCCACTGAAAAGCAAAAAGCTAGATGCAATAAAAGGAGGGGCTTAAAAAAGTTCAAAGACCAAATAATCATAACTAATTTGTATGCGATTTCATTCGAACGTAAATATGTTAGGCATCGCTAAAGCATCATACAACTGCGTCGGGAAATAAGCCAGGCTAGGCGCATTACTACTTAAGAGTTAATTTTCAAATCCTGACTAATGCTGCCATCAGTTGACGATCTTTTTCAACAGAAGTTAAAATTTTGTATGCTCAGGCGGATGTGGACAAAGCGGTGAATGCTGCGAAACGGGCGTTTGCTGCTCCCTCGTGGAGAAGAATGGATGCTTCTGACAGGGGTGCATTGATGAATAAGCTTGCTGATAAAATTGACGAAAATAAATATTATTTGGCCGTAAGTATATATGCATTTACACCACCTCTAAGAAGAGCTTGTTTTTCTTTACAACTTTTGCCAAATTACTTCGAACCTTTTCTTATTGAACTGTGCTTTGAAATATGCCCATATCGAGAATAATGATTTAAGTTGTTTGCGGTCTCAGAATGTTCTATTCCCGTAATTTTTGTGGATTCCTGATGGCCAGTTGATTATATGAAAGACTTGCGAAAATCCCTCTTATGACATCTAATTGTAATTTTTTTCCAGTGTCTGGAAAGTATGGACAGCGGAAAACCTTACACGCATACATTTTTTATGGACACTTTGGGAATTTCAAAAATTTTACGATACTATGCTGGTTGGACAGACAAAATGCACGGAAAAACTGTACCAATGGACGGCGAATACCTCAGCTACACAAAAGTATTCCCTTTGGGTGTATGTGGATTAATAGTGCCGGTAAGAACGTCAGACACACCACATCATTTGTAGTGATGAATATATGCTAATCTTGTATCGCGCTATTGCATTTTACTGTCTAGTGGATAGCTGATAAAATATATCCTGTAGCCTAGATTTGAGTAAATACATAGACCTACAATATTATTTACATTCTTGAAATTATTCATAATTTTACGGCTTACCTGAATTTCATATAAACCTATTTTGCAGTGGAATATGCCTTTGATATCACTTGCAATGAAGCTCGGGACCTGCTCTTTGCTGCGGAAACACAGTTATTATTAAGCCGTCGGAACATACCCCACTGACAACACTTTTTATTGCTTCGTTGGCGCAAGAGGCGGATTTCCCGCCGGGGTAAGTTAACGTCGTGCCTGGAACTGGTGAAACGGGTGCAGCAATTGCAGCCCACAATGAAGTCAACAAAGTCTCATTTACCGGATCAGTAAAGGTAAGAATATTTTGTAATTGGTGATGTTTTTAGCAATTCATTCAAAAATTTATATTTTAGCTATGGTAATATTCTTCAATTTTTTGAAGCGTTCACATTACTTAATAAGTCTTAAATTTGCTAAAATTATCGGCTCAAAATGTTTTTCTACAATATATGTGTTTTAATATTTTCCATGTGGATTCTTATTTCTAGATACGCAAAAAAGGTGAAATAATATTCAAAATAATGAAATTTTAGCAATGTTTAACCTTTATATTCCGGATTTAAGTTTATGAAACTAAAAAACTTTCCATTTTCTTGGTCACAGGTGGGAAGACTAATTGAAGAAGCTGCCGCAAAAAGTAATTTGAAAAAAATTAGCCTCGAATTATCCGGGAACAATCCCAACATCATCCTTCCGGATGCAGATGGTAAAATGCATTTATTTTAGATAAAATAAGGACTGCAACAATATCAATAAATTTGTGCTGGCGAAACGGAGCTGTTGACAATCATTGCTTTAGTTTTAGCCTATATGCATTTTGCAAATCCATGCTTTAACATTCCCGATATTTCAAAACCCAAACGAATACCCGCCTTTTTGCGTTCATATGAACGATCCTTTTTTCGAAATTATTTTAATGAGACTCAGCTTGGGCGACAGAGGAAAAGAATTATGCCCGCGGCTAACGGAAGGTTTGGGCCGTTAGCTAGCCTCAGACACACAAATACAAAATATAGTTCCTAAAGTCAGGAATATGAACTTGTGATGTTCGTTGTGAATTCATGAGATTACATAGCCATTTGTATTTATAAGCAAGAATACGTTGATATTACATAGTGGCCAGCCAGGATAAGAAGACCGAAAATCTCAATTTAGTGATGCGATTGAACCGATCTTCCAAGTAGTTTAGTGTCGATATAGAATTTTCATAAACGGAAATGAAATTTGCCGTGAGCGAACGACGCATAACCGTTGTCGTTTTAACAGCACAAAGCAGCTTGACTAGCACAAAAATTATAGGCTAAATACGCTTACCAACCTGAAAAATTAAGAGTCCCTACCATCTTCAACACTTTGTTTAGAGGTAATATTTTTGGTTCTCGCATTGCCTCTTTCATCTATTTTTCGCATCAACTTCTATATAAGAGTTTATTTCAAATTGGTAATGGAGTTGCCTGACCAGGACTTGTTTTGCAGTTGATGTTGCCGTCGAACAGGCCCACCAGGCTGTATTTATGAATCAAGGTCAAATGTGCACAGCCGGATCCCGAACCTTTGTTCACGAGGAAATCTACGACGAGTTTGTTGCAAAGAGCGTTGCAAGGGCGAGACGTCGAGTTGTAACCTCCCCTTTCGAACTCTTTTGTGAACAAGGACCACAGGTGAAAATACGCAATCAAATTTTATACTTGAATGTTACAGAAAGACGTTAGGAATCATTTCGTGATATTACCTTTATTTTTATTGGGGCCGAATTTCGAAAGAACATATGTTTGCGTATGAAAATAAAAGTGATAGTGTGGAGGTAAAAAACAATGCAATGCAATTGACATTAGAAATATTATAACAATATTCATAATTCATTATGCTTTTTCGACTTCAATTTCTTAATTGCTTCAATTATATTATTCCTTATGTCGTTGACGGTTACTCTTGGGCCCCATCCACCAATAACTACACCGTTTTCGTCGACAAGATACTTCCAGAAATTCCATGTTGGTTCAGAATTATAGTTTCCTTAAAACAGATATTCAGTTCATAAATACGAAGAACAGTTTCCAACTTTTTGTTAAAAGAATGTATAAGCTGCCTAAGATTGGTTTTGTACGCTATATCAGGACTAGTTCTGCGATAACAGTTGCATACACAAATTGGTGGCAACCAAAATGGCGAAAATTATGGCAAGAACAAAATGAGGACATGGTTTTAAGGCGGCTGCCCATGATTATCGTTTTGCAAGTTTTGATTATCGTTTTCCAAGTCCACCGACACCACGCCAAAAATTATAATAATGTGTCTCGACATTTCACAACAAACCTAAAATAAGCACCAGATATTAGTGAATACTGCTTACTCACTTTGTATAAAACCATACAGTGGGTCACGATCGTCTCCAGCGACATTCATTTTTCCAAATATTGGAAATGTTGTTCCGTAATTCGTCTGTGCAAATTTCAAAATTTCCTCATTATTATGTGGTTCCTGGTTTCCAAACTGATTGCACGGAAAAGCAAGTACTGCGAATGGCTCATTTTTCTCTATGGCAAGCTCATTATAAATAGCAGTCATATGGCGGTAATGTTCATCTGTGTAACCGCATTCACTAGCGACGTTAACGACGAGGGATATCTGAAATATGTAAAATGTTTATAAACGCCAGAACTATACAGAATTTGATATGATATACACGTAAAATACATACCTTTCCTCTAAAACTTTCAAGCGAAATCAGCTGATCGTGAATGTCTTTGACACTAAAAGAATATAGTCCGCCTTTACTTTTGGCTTTCACGTGCAATACAAAAATGGAAACGACTAGAAGTAAGCTTTTCGATCTCAATCCCATAAGCAACATTCTCGTATACACTGCGCTGACGAGACGTAGCCGCGGCACACACCTTCACGTAATGCGGTTTCCTCTCGTTTGATAATGTTACAGACGAGTGACGAAACGTATCTTTGTCGCCATCTCCCGCTCTTAGCGCGATTTACAAAATGAAAATATAACAGCTTCATGTTACATTCACACCTCATACGAAAACTGTTGTATAACTTTTACGTTTTTTTGCAGATAAGCCAGGATCATTTTGACAGAATTCTTAACCTCATACAAACCGGAATAAAAGAAGGAGCAAAACTTGAGTGTGGTGGATATAGGCATGGAGAAAATGGACTTTATATTCAACCAACTGTATTTTCGGCTGTAGAAGATCACATGACTATTGCCAAAGAAGAGGTGGGCTATTCCGTTATTTATCTACAATTTTACTTTGCCAAACTTTTCGTTTATTTTATTTTTAATTTTCTTTTTTTGTACCCCGCAGATTTTCGGTCCGGTCCAATGCATATTCAAATTCAGCACATTAAATGAAGTTATAGAGAGAGCCAATGATACCCCATATGGATTGGTAGCTGGCGTATTTACAAATGATATAACTACAGCCTTTGAAGTCGCAAATGAACTTGAAAATGGGACAGTCTGGTAAGTAACATGTTTTTCTGCACAAATTCATATGAAAACACTTCTTGCCGTTTTTTTTTTCATTTTATTTTTTTTTCACCTTTAGGATCAACTGCTTTAATGCCTTCGCAGCAGCCCAAACGCCATTCGGGGGATGTAAAGTATCTGGAAAAGGAAAAGAAATGTAAGTATACCGAGCTTTATATATCAACAAGTAGAATAACTTGGTGGCCTCAAATCTCTGCAGGCAAGTAAGGAGACATATAAAAATTGCGAATACGTAAATTCGGCAAAATTGGCAAGACACGGCGGGGTAAACACAAACGTTTACATAACGTTAACCCCTAAAATACTGTTTTTTATTAATTATACTTTAAAAAAAATTTACTGCGGTGTGTATTATAACGTGAAATATTTGCTGACTAGAGACATCACACCGAAAACTACTGAGCAGTGAAGATGTACGGAAAAATGCCTGTATTTATCAAGGGACTAATCTCCCTGACGTTTCGTCAGCATTACATGATAACATGGAAATTAATTTCGTGTTTTTGTTGCAGGGGTAAGGCCGCTCTCAAAGAGTATTCTGACACAAAGACTGTGACTGTGAAAGTTCCTCACATGAAAAAAACTAGATCTGTAGTCAGAGAATATAGTTCGACAAGTCTTCACAAAGACGAGTTATCTTGTCAACAATCCAAAAATACGAACGGGTTCTAAACCATTCCGAAGCCGAAGTGGGATGAATTTCCGAAACAAAAACTAAGTTTTAGCGGAACTGGCCGGAAATATCAGAAAACGGTCTTTGGACAACTTTTAGCTGAATATATTCGAAATTCATTTGAAAACTGTATTATTTCTACAAGATGAAAGAATGCAGCATCCCGCCATACCATATATAATCGGCTGGATTGAACTATTTATTTTACATTTTTCAATCTGCGTGATTGGTTGAGCCATTCTCTTCGTGGCGGGCCCAATAGAGATCAAGCTCATACATTATTATCGAAAAATATTTATCTTTTATAATATCTGACACCAAGCTTTATCTTTATAATTGTGGGTATGTGGTGAAAAATTCACCACTTCATGTTTGAAGTAACCAAATGTAATTGCCACAAATATTTACTCGTAAAAACCTTTCTTAACTTTGTCTACTGGTCTAGACGCTTTGTGTGTATTTTTACTGCATTATGTTCTTTATTATTTCTGTAAAATAAACGTACAATTACTACAGTAGCCTATAGTTGCTGTATAAAGATATTTTAAAATTCATCTTGGTGGCGCCGACGTGGGGGATGATTCGAGTCTGGGCGGTAAATTTTGTGTTGTGATAATGTTACGTCGAGTCAGACGCCCTGGTCAAAATTCTATCGTCCATGCTCGATCGAAACAATTCGGCGAAGAATTAGCTATTCGTATTGAGAAAATCAGCATAGCCCTACATACAAGTACAATACGTCAAACACAAACTGTATCGCCCATGCTTGGTTGAAAATGATTCTGCAAAGCATTCGTCATCTTTAAAATAGATTACCAAACAATGGATGGCCGAATTAACACATTTTCATCGCTCGGGAGATCAGCATACAAACAAGACGCAAAAAATCTCTTAAACGTCCGACAAGCGCCCAAATACTTTTCGATTCACATTTTAAAAAAGTATGCGTAACAGTTATAAAATTACCGTGAAGAGTTGTTCACATTCCCTTCCCGAATCAAAGCTGCTTGAGTGACACCTAAAATCAACATTACTTACAACCACCATTAATAAGACACACCGATACTTGCGCTGTGCCTACCTAGAGAGCGAGGGGATCAAAAATCCCTGTCACCAATACACCCATCTATCGCGAGTGGGCTGCAGTGGAGTGATAAAACCGAAGATGGCTGCCAAAGTAACACCCAATAAATATCGTTGCCTCCAACCCCGGCGAAAAATGGCCCATTGACGAGCGAATATAGCTTCCGAATAGGGATACATGCGGGCCGGAATGAAGATCTATCTCCTAACCAGATATAAATGAAAACACCGTGAATTGCGTTGTGCGGAATCAGTTCATTTTCGCAGCACAGGCGTTTTGCAATCGGCATAAAGTCCCGACGTCAGCACGAGGGCAACCACACTGACAAACAAAGTTCACTGGCCACTAGAAAAAAGGATAATCAAAACTATATCTAGATATCACACCTTCCCAGTTTTTTGTAATGCACTGCGTTATTCTACTAAATTTTGTCAGGAACAGAACAAAATGCCATTTTGGAGGGAAATATAGAAAAACTGAAAAACTCTTTCAAGGCTGGAGCCAAATAGGATTAAAAATAATCTTTCACAACTGATCCTTCTCATCCCGGTTAGGTGGCAACCTCCAATATAATCTCAGCATCACCGTTCTAACTACAACAGCCGTAAAATATCATGCATGTCTGGTACTAAAAGAGCGCCACACAATTTTATTTAGAGGAGAGATTAACACTGAACCTAATCTCGCTAAATCGATAGAATATTTTAAACCAAGGCCATGCATGCTTGCGCATGCTTGGGTCCCCATAAGGAAAAAAGCAGAATATACGGTACAAATTTTTATTATTATTTGAAGCATGCTATGTGGACAAACAATGGGAACATATTTCCTAAAGAGGAATACAAAATAATTTGACAAGGTTTGATCTGAATCTTGAACGGCAACAGAAGTTGAAAAAATACAGACATTTCCATCAAAAATCCATGATTTGACTCCTTTTTCAACAACTATTGCTCTTGCTTCTTTGTTCCAGACACTATATCATCAATTCTGAGGAGCAGCATAGCAGTCTGTAAAAAACATTTGTCACAAACTCAGCTTTTATTCTGTCAAACATGAGATGAACCACACAATATCTCAAAAAACAAAGATTTCTGCAGGATAGGTCTTACAAGGGTGTTCTAAAACACAACTGATGACAAAAACTATTGAAACAAAAAGATATCAGTCATTGCAAAAAATTCAAATTCACTGACAGCCGGAAATGACATAATATTTATGAAGAAAAATGTTCCAGATGCATGTGGAAACTTTTTCAAAATTTTTTGACAACAGATAGTGAAAATTCTATTTTCTAGGTATGATGGATGACCTGCGGGTGAACCACCCATGGCCATGCTCCGCAATTCGCAATAAAATTCCATTATACATTGGCTGTTTTAAATTTATCTGGTTACTCTTTAGACTATTCTCTACCGATATTGATTGCTATCATTATAATTTTGGATACAAACCTCCATTGCAGTTTTGTAAGTCTGCAATTTGACAGATAATGCTTCCCAGATTTGAAACTCATTCATATCAACTATATCTCCAGTCTCACCATCCACACCCCAGGTAGAATTGCCAGCCGTTGCATGTTTTGCCTGTTAAGATAATGATAAATCAAAAAAGTCCAATTAAACAGTATTACTGGTGTAAAAGCCCAAATACTCTTCTCAACGGTGAAATTCGCACTTTTTTCGACTACTGCACCAAATCTTTTATGCACGCCCAAATAATATTTACCAAGAGCGAAAGCCATGTTATGCTATTTTACCAGAAAAAATGCTCAAAATCGATACATGTTTCCTGAAGTTCTGAGAAGACGACAGGCCCGGTAAATATTTAGGATATTATTTGAAAATTTCAGTGTTTCAGGTAAAATTTTTGTGACAATGCAAGTTTTGGACAACAGTAAAAAATAAAGTCTCAGTCACCCTGCTAGTACTTACTCTTAATGGAGTGATTTTCCGTATAGTACTGGCTCCACAGTTTTGAATCAATGTTCTTGGTATAACTTCAAGAGATTGTGCAACAGCTCGATATGGCCATTGTTCAACACCAGTCATGGACTTAGCTTTCTCCGCCAATTTCTAGAAAAAAATATTTATGTAAATATTTGCTTTCATTTCGGATATACTTTAGGAAGGTTGTTCACTATTGTGCATCCAATATTAATTTCAATCCTGGCATAAAATTACCTTCATATATTGTACCAACACTAGTTTTTTGATAGCAAGACTGGAATAATGCATGGGAAGTGTGGTAAATTCGAAACTAACAGAACAACCAAAGACAGCCCCACAATCAGCACATTCCTGACAGAGTTTTATCACGTTCCTTGCATAAAGTAAAATAGGAATCCATTCAAAAATGGTAAAACTTTGCTTTTTTCGTGGATTGCGAACTGTCCGAAAATCAAATTAATAGTTATTTAGTTATATTCTTTTTTAGAATTGTCATTTTACAGAAATCACCGCACTTTTATTGACTATTTGATATCTATTCCTACCAGGGTGGCAGAATCTTGGTTTTCTCTGGGTGTTTGAATTGTCTATATCATTTTATTCAGATGCATGTAGAAACAAATACTGCTATTTCAGCATTAGAACCATCACTCAAAGAAACATTTAAATCTTCTAGTCACAGATATATCATGGAATATTGTCCATTTGATATATTTTCTTCTATTGGAACACATTTTTTCGAGTGTCTGATTAGGACAGTAGCTGGCATTTAGTCAGTTTAGACCCTATCAGTGAAACCTCTCATTGGCCGCTGATATTATCCAAAGCTCCAAGAATATTAAAAAAAAAAAACTCTTGAGAAATGCTTACATGAGCAACAGCCATTTCAATTGCCCCTCCTCCTGGTACCAACTTTGGATCAACCATTACATTTCTAACTACTTGCATTGCATCTTGAAGATTTCTTTCAACTTCCATCAAGATGTCTTTACTAGCTCCTCTCAAAAGTATGGTGCAGGCCTGAAAGAGACATGGGAAATATTATGAAAAAGCGGACAACTTTTTTCTTTAGCGCAACATTCACTTTAAGCAATAAATGAAAGAAATAAACGTGCAGTCTTTTATCATCAGTGCCAACAAGGTGCCCATGCCCTTGATGCAAATTACCGTGTCATAAATTTATCTGAATAAAACCTTTTGATTGAGATCTGCATAGAATGTTAGGGTGAATTTTCTGTTTTTTTTTTTCATCTTCTGTGGATCTTTGCCATACCATCAACGGTTTCCCAGTTATTCATTTTTGAGCTGATGCTGACCTGGCTTAAGGCTAAATTCCAATAAGAAAATAATTCGATAACTACAATCTTTTTTTACCTTGGGATCTTTACAATCAGTGATGAACGTGAAATATTCGTCTCCAAATTTACGGATTTCAAATAGTCCTGCCCCAGTACCAATATCTTCTTCACGAATCTCATCAGTTCTGGAACACACAGTGGCACCACATGCACGGCCGATACGATTATTGTCAGATTTTCTGACTCTGCGAATTGCGGTGATGTTGGCTTTTACCAGAAAATGTTGGGCCAAATCTAAAAAAGAGTCGAGAAATGAATTTTAATTCCACAAAATGTGAAGTGTGTAAAAGGACAGTAGGGGCAGCTGAGGATGTCTCAATTTGAATAGTCTAAAATTCTAATAATAGTCTAAAAGTTTGACATTGCCAGCTTGAGACAAATGGATAGTGCCTCTATCGGTGAATCAATAAAGTCCAGCAATCTTCTCACACAAAATTCAAACTCTAGATGATCAGAGATCCATAACTCAAAGCGTATTCCGAAAAGCATTTACGGGTTACAGAGTTAGGTAGACACACATAAATTCTGATACAAGCCAAAGTTTTCTTTTTTTTTCAATCTGTATTGTCACATATATGAAACAAATATCTTCAACTTTTACATTTTAAAAGAAGGTAGTCCTTCACTCCAAAAGAACAAAACTAGAAACATATTTACCTATCATTATTACTTTTATGTTTGGGCATATTAAACTTCTCAACTCAAACTTACCAGATATTCCTTTTTCAGTAAAAACTAAATCTGGTTTGAACGCAATAATTTCTGAGGTTACTCTACGAATGTATTCTTCTTCTAATTGTAAAATTCTATTGAAATCATTTTCTTTTGTGAGTTCTATATCAGTCTGCAAGATAGATGCAAGGAATTAAATCCATGTATAGTACGAAGATTTTAAACAAAATAAAGTGAGATGACTGGATGCATTTTTTCATAAAACAAAGTTGCACTGGTAATAAATTGATTGTAATAAATTTAAGATCAAGTTGCTTATAATATTTGAAAAAGTTGAATCATCGTTGCTACACATTTATCTAAGAGTATGTTTGCTCACATTATCCACCAGAATAAATAAACTTCCATAACTGTATATGAAGATATTTTTGCAATTTCACTTCAAATATCTAGGACTAGAGTGGGTTAAAAAATATCACCTGAAACCGTCGTTGCTCTCCTGGTATTTATTCAGAAGAGAAACCAACCCTTCTACCTCCCAATAGAACCACTTGTCCAAGCAAAGAGGGTTCCAACTCTGTCCTGAGTGGACAGAGCAGAGAATTATATTTACTGTATGCTACTTGTGGAGCACATACTTTACTAAACAAACCCTACAATTAGGAATATATCTGACCTGACTCTCTCCTTTTGTGTATTCAAGAGGACAATCAAGAAGTAAAATCCTAGGATTCTCAATGCGACGTTTCATTCTGGGATGTGTGATATCTTTATTCAACATAACACCTTGAAGAACACAAGATTCTTCAATTGTTCCACCTGGAACCTGTTATGCAAAAAATTCAATACTTAAGTTATATTCTGGTCGTCCATACAGTTTAGTTCAAACTGTAGTCAAAATTCACTATATATATATATATATATACAGAACAATGTTCCAACATTTCAGATAAGCAATACTACTGCTGTTTGACCATATTTTGACGTCAGAAGTCATGATTTACAGCACATTTTACCAAGTAAAATTTGGCATGATTTGAAATCATGATTTCACTATGAAATGTATCAATTTAAAAATAATCCCAAAAAGATAACCAATTTTAGATAGAATACTTGACATTTTGGTTCAATAAGGTCCGAATTAGTTACAGGTACTATATTTTGCAACAAGTGGCCATTAGATAGTTTCTTTTAAGTGCTGCTTTCGGCCCCTCTTGGGAGTGCATTTCCGTAATTATAGCTCTGTTATTTTTTTATAGAGGTTCGCTTCAAGCAAGGCCAAAATAGCCAACTAACAGCCACTCAAAAAGCTAATACAAGATAAAGTGCCAGCAACTGCACTCTAAGCGGAAAAAATCCTATACAGTACTTCTACAGTAATAGAAAATGTACTGGTAAGTGTCTGCAGTAGAACCAGAAAATTGGCCAAATTTTTCATACTTCATTTCCTTTAACATGCCAATTTTGATTATTGTATGATTAAATGTTTTTTTGTTAAAGGTTACTTAATATTTGACTTTAATTAGTGGATATTTTCTTATGCGACCTTGCTAAGAATGACAGCATTGATGGTTCGTTTTTCATTTAATTTTATGTTTTCAGATGCAATTTTGATGAAACAAGGATAGCCAAAGAATTCAATATGTTACCCAGATTCGATATTGTCTATTCCTAAGAAAATATAATTCCAAATAATGATTCCTACCTTTTCAACTTTAGCATATCGTTTTATATCGATTTCTCTTTGACCAGAATTTTTGTCTTCGATTGCAACTGTTGCTACTGCCTTGATCGCCATATCACATGCAAGGTCCGTCCATTTACTGATAAATTTAGTACCAATCGTACTGGCAATTATCTTCTTCATTTCTTTTGGATCAGTGACATCGACAGTGACACTAAAGATGAATGATATTGTTCCATTTAAAAATATATGATTTTTGAATAAATTCAAATTGTATAGATATATTATTTGGATTTATTCAAAAACGATTGCAATCGTTTTTTTTTTTCAGATTCTCCTTTTCCAATAAAAAAACACGATATGCATAACCTTTGAGAGGCTGAAATTTCTTTATTAAATGAGAAAAAACAGACACCACTGACCTAAGTTCTTCTAAAACTTCTTGCATATCTTCTAATGCTTGTCTATAAGCAGCAATTATAACAGTTGGATGCATCTTTTGTTCGAGAAATTGCTCGGCGGCTGCCATCATTTCACCAGCTATAAAAATTTCAAAAATATAAAGAATCACAATTATATAAAGATGAGTATTCTTGTCCGTTTATTCGTGTATTTAATTAAGACTTCTGATTGAAACTATAATTTCCTTCTGATTACTCTGAATTCTATTTTTCACTTGCAGTAATTTTCACTGTGACCTGAAATTTCAAAATGCAAACTACATCACATTGAACATCTAATACAGATTAACATTTTTTGTTATAGTCACCCCTTGGGAGTGAATCACCCTGACAAAGGCCTTGTACCAGTGTATACTTATAAAATGACAGGGTTAGGGTTGTTGTAGTAAAGATATGATCTTTCCGGTTAGGCTTAGCCTACCCAAGTGATTACACGCCGGGTTGAGTGGTAGGATGGATTAATTAAGGAGTCTGACAGGAGTCAATCAGCCAGATATTCTTAGTCAAGACATGTTTTGTTAAGCATGAGTTACAAATGAATCGTGCTGTTCAGGTGGCTCATGTTTCGACTAAATTAAATTTCTTCCCCCTGCGATGCCAACATAATCCCTATGCCATCACGCCCACAACCCAACAGTTGAGCAAGGCCTAATACTTACCTAAGATAATGACTGAAGTAGTACCATCCCCAACTTCTTCATCTTGTGTTCTACTTATTTCAATCATAGATTTAGCAGCTGGATGTTGTACCTGTTAAATGAAAAAATATGTAACATAAATTTTTTTTAAGCATAAATGACAAATGTCATCCTTCGACAAATTACTTTTTATTCAATAAATATGCCTGAAATTGTCTTAATAGGAGGCAATGTCAATCCTTTTATCCCCTTCTTTGGCTGAACTGGCAAAAGCTAATTTAATTTATTGGTTCATATTACTAATTGATTTTGGTCTCATGACTGCAGTCTTCCAACTGAATCCAAGCAGTCATGATTTATATTTTAGGTCCATTGTGAAAAGGCCTATTGTCTCACTGCAAAAAATTATCGTTGTAAAAGTTTAAAATACTAAAGTTGGATTTTATTTTGAACTCTTCAGCTGATTCAAACTTTGTCGATGAAGACATCTATATAATGAGCTTATTGAAAAGGGTACATCTAAAATATTGGGACAAATAAGTAATCAAATAATCAGCTTACTTGAATTTCTCTTAAAATAGCATTTCCATCATTTGTCATCACTATTCCTCCTTGAGGATCCATCAACATCTGTTATGAAAAATTAAGATATTTTATTGATTAATTTTTGTTTTTCTCTTTTAGAAGTCATTTCGGATATTATAGAACTATCTATCACGCTATGAGACAATTTTGATTCCTTTCAGTCGCCTCATATTTAGGTGAAATACAGAATGTTAAAAAAAATCGAAAAACATTTATTTTCCCACAACCAAAAACCTAATTATAGAGGAATAGAATAGTTAAAATAATCCTAATTGCCATTTCGTACACTTCGTGTCAGTTAATCAACAAATAACAACACTATTTCAGTTCATGTCAATCTTTTGGGGTAAGTTAAGTAACTTAACTCAAAACCACTCAATCGGCTTAGAGCCATCCTTATCTAGATGATACTAATATCTTGCAGCAATAACTGGTTAGGATGACAATATGAGAAGTTTCAATTTTAACGAAATTCAGAAATGTGGTATTAAACTGCATTCGACTTACATTTTTTATATTCCCAAGACGGTAGGTATTATTAAAAAAATTATGAAATTCACTTATCCAATCATGCCAGATACGCAGGCATAACACTATTAATTGAACATTAACAACAACCATATATAGGAAACACAAATACTGGTATGTAATTTAAATTCTCACCATTGCCCATGGCAAAACCAATCACAGTACATTATATACTATAGCGGTTTAGTTGTGTTCGAGATGTATCCCGTATCGATTGCAATTACATTTAATATAAGCTCTTTGTCCTCAAGCCCAAGGGTAAAAGATAGTAAATGCACATATAGGATCTTATCATGCTATTTGTCAGTGTAAGCGGTGCTCAACAAAGATGAGAAAACAAGAATTCAATTCCAATTCGGCAGTTAACAATTTTGAAGCCTAAATTTTTTTTGTGTGAACGTTCAACTTGATTATGTAGCTTTATGTTTATATTGGTAAAACTGATTACCCTTTTTTTGCCATCTCTTGGTATCTTATTGGTTCATATTTCCCTACTGGGCAATTGCATGCGGGTCTGCGGGTCTGATCTTGAAATCTATATTTTAAATAAATTAATTAATACAGGACAGGATTTCATTTTTATTCTATGGGAGAGAAGAGTCTGAGAATAAAGATTAACAACAATATGGCGAACGACAATCTCGCTGATACCAGAATTTGGAAGCTGGAATTTTCACCCAAGAATTTGAGTTACCACGGTGCTTGGATTAGTGCCACGATTAGTGAAGAAAGTCAGGTTTTGTGAGGCAAGGTCGCGCGCGAGACATCATCAAAAAAATGCAATGACTGGATTAGAGATTTGCTGCGAAGTGAGTATTTTCGTAATGCTTTGTTAGCTCTCGAGCTTAAGTTGTTAACTTGAAAATTCGCATGGATGATGAAACACCGGCTAGGGTATAACAGGGGACTTTCGGATGGTTTTCTGAGGACACAAAGGCCTCACCTTGAATCGCTCTTAGCCCTGCCCCCTTGTGCTCCTGAAAACTTACTGGCCATTTCGAGCATGTTTTCAGTTTTAGTCGGTTTTAAAACTATTAATATTGAATAAAACTTTAATATATTAGTCACTGGCCTGTTTTAAAGCTGGAAAAACGTTTTTAGTTGATAATCGTTGCAAATCGCTACAGCGAAAATCAACATAACAGCTCTTGCTCCGCCTGCCAACACCGACCGATGACTTGCTCATTCATATCAGACTTATTCTATAGCCACCGGAATTTAAGGTGTGTGTTCTATGATTGTGTGTGTGTTACGGTACAGAGCTTCACATTTACAACCCATATTCTCTATTAACAGCTTATTTTTTACTACATCAGAAATATTATATTTGAAATGCGTGTTCCATACCAAATGCAAGATAGAAGTTTCGAGGGCATCGATAACTCAACAAATGTATTTTCATGACGACATTTGTCGCGAATGATGTTGCCAAAAAATATTGGGTCTAGTGAAGTTTAGTACCATATTCCCGACTGTCATTAAATAAAATCTGGCAGAATATTCTCATCCTAACTAGAGGGCATCAATGCTTATTTTGCCCAGGGGAAACATCAGAAAGTAACAATACAGTATATATACCAGTTATTACAGATTAATAAAGACATTAATATAGGCTAATAAGAGACAAAGAAACTAACCTTCAACATTGCCCTAGGACCAAGACATGTTCTGATAACATCTGCTATCGTTTTTGCCGCATTTACATTTCCTAGTTGAACTTTTTTACCAGATTCCCTTTTTGAATTTTGATCTGAAAGGAAAGAAAATCAAGATTTCAACACAAGTAGTGAAAATTACATAATTAGCATTAAACTTGTATAAGCGCCAATAACATACTTACTCAAAACTAATACCGGAGCCGACATATTTCGATCTAAATCAGACTGAGATTCATAAACGCAAGAAACACGGTCAAATCAGAAAACGCAACTGCGCCCAACGTGCTTCGAGTTCATTCTATGAATATCGGTTGGTGTGTCAATGACGTCATATAAATTCGAACATCTTTGTAACGGTTGATAGTTTCATTCAAGAATAAAAATAAAATAATTTTTCACATAAATTTTTGTTTTGTAAATAAAAATGAATAAGCAAAGCCTTTTGTGCAAAATAGGTAAAATAGAAATCTATGTTATGTTTGTAAAATGCATGATTGACTACGATATGCGTGAATGATTCGCATGAGAGGGAGAGATAAACAAAATATTCGCAAATCCTAGTCCTGAGTCCGCGCAGGACGGAAGATGTGCTCGGCGGGTTAGGTACGGTACCTAACACAGAGCACGGGGAATAGAGACGGTCTCAACATTTGCAAGTCTAATTATGGTCAATGAAGATGTCTAAATTTTATAATTTCATGTTGGATGAGAATCTCAGATCATGAGTTTGTGATATTACAACCCTTGTACCGCAACTTGAATAGGATTTCACTTTTATCGTACAAGAGAGGAAAGCAATAAATGGGCTCCCTGGGTAACATAAACATAACATGCGAAAAGGCTGTACGATTAGGATTTTATTTTATCCTGCGGGAGAGCGCAACCTAAATACGCTTATAGTTAACTTACCCATAGCCTATGGCGAACAAAGACTGCAAGACGTTTCTACCGATATCAGTTCCCAATGGGGTTGAAGGTTTTGGCTTAACAGCAATTGCTCTCTGTGAGGTTTAAGTGGAAGTTGCTAGTTTTAGATTTTGTACGGTAGTAGCTCATTTCCAATGTTTGCCGGCCAGTTCCTTTTATTTGCTGCTTGTACTTGGCTGAGCAAAACCAATAGGAAAAAAACATTACAGAGGACTAAACCACTAAGTTTTAATGAAGTGAAAGTTCTAAAACTCCAATGTTTTACAGGCACTACCTAGCCTCATACCTTACCCAATAATTTAATTCTCAATTTCTTATAGATTGAATTTCTGTGATAACAACATTTCATCAATGAGGTGATCAATATATTACAAGCGACAATGTGTAGTGTCTCTCAGTTGATTCTTCCAGCTGAAGGAGAAGTTACTGTCTGTGAGAGAAATGGAAATCTTATAAATATTGCAGATCCAACATTATTTGACTCTTATATGGAAGGACAGGTTTTGTATTGTAAAATTTCTCTTATAAACAGGGCCTATCAGTATCAGTATGGAATTTCAAGTTATACTTTATAATACTTGTAATATAATATAATGATAACCTGGTAGCATGTTTAAAGAATTTTGACAGGTGTTTAACAGAATTTTTGTTGGGTAAGGTTTAACAAGAGAAACAAAACTGGGAATTCATATTTTTATTTTAAAGTTTCTGGTTCTAATCATTAAATTTATATTCAATAACTAGAAAGTCATTATTTTTTAATATTGGCAATCCTATGCAGTATAAAAATGTTGTAAAATAGATAGTAGAAAATTTGTTCAATTTTTAAATTATTTGTTATAAAAATGTATTGTGATTTTGAAAAACCATATACTCAACAAACATTCCTTCAATTAACTATCACCTTATAGCAATGTTATTAAGTACTATTATATATTATTCTGTTTTTAAAGGTATCCACCTTTCCTACAGTTACTGTCAGCTCTGAAAATTTACGAAAAACTCCCGCAATTGCTGGCGAGACTGCCAAATCTGCGTTCTTGGAGCATAGAGAAACAAATGCACAAAGATTTCAATCTGCATGGTAACTGTCAACATTATTATTTTATCTTATTAAGTATGGGCGGTCGGGGTGGTAGTCCACATATGGCTGATGATTTTGATGAAAACCCAATCAGAAATTTGTCATTGATTGGTCTATACCATACCCATACTTTACTTTGGTAAGGGAAATAACAATCATTCTTCTTGAAAGCTTGCGGATAAAAGTTCAAAAAGATGTGACCAGCCCACCACTCAACCCAGGGTGTAATAACTTGGGTAGGCATGGCCGGACCGTAAAGAATGATATAAAAGGCTATTTTTGACTAGTCTTTTTTACGTGAAGCATCGGCCACATTTCGGTCGAAGAAAATTCTTTATTACTCGGACCTGTTTAATGCAAGTTCAAATGCATACAATGAAAATTATTTACACAGACATTTTGCAAATTTTGACAGCAATAATATCATCTTTCACTCAGACGATGAGTACTGTATGGCATGTTAGAGGTAGGACCGTAAAAAAAATTGAGTAAAAATCAATTCTGAACCCTGTCCTCACTTGTAGTGCAAATAGTCTACTGCTTTATGGTAAATCCCTGTTCCTAAAAATAGATTTGAACTTGCTTAATTCTAGCTTTTTTTCCTAATTATGCCGAACTACTGAACAGTAATAAGAACATTTGGCAAAAGTGTATAACGTTAAATCCTATTCAAGAACTTTATATTATTGAGCGGGAGTCATGTCTTTTTTTTAATTTATCAGAAGTGGTCAAGACTTTATATGAATTGAATGCTCGTGAAAAAATATCGGTAATTTTTCAGGTATGATCTCGGAGTTGCAGGTGTATTGAATGAAATATGCAGTGAGGAATCCAATGGAACTGGTATGCTATGATTTTGTGCTCTATTAATCATAAGTTTTTTTTATCTAGGATATCTATATCCAAAGATATGTATTCAAATTTTGTAATTACTGTGATTAATATTTCTGAAATTACTGGGAGCTTTATTGGAAACTGTTATTTTGCTGTGGGATGAGTCAAATGCACAAAGCTTCCAATTAGCTTTATTTATAAAATTCACTTGGTAAAATCACATGATATTGAAATTCAGTTGTTGTTTGTCTGGAACTGAATTGTCTGGACATTTCTATAACAAAAAACAATCATCCACACTATATTTTTCAGTTAATCCATATCTTCAAAATATATGTCGATATCTGCTTATTGGCTTGAGATGGATTCGTGGAATGAACTTAACCCTTTTTCCTCATTATAAGGTCAGTCAATTTTCATACTGTTACTTCAATTTTAAGATAACATACACAGATTTGTCAAGATATACAGGCCATATATTTCCTCAACACAAAAATCTGATACAGATAACTTTTTAAATAATATTATTACTTTGGATGTATTAAGCACTTGAATAGTATATTGTATGATTGTTATGTAAAGGGCATAGAATATAGTGAATGTTATCATTAGATTTGTTTTTACAAATATAAATAAGTATACCCCTATTGGTCTCGTTTTTGATGTCTTCCAATGACCTTCCCGACGAGTGGAGTCTTTTTGTTGTTTGAAAAATTGTTGCCTATGTGCATTAATATTGGAAATCTTTAAATTAAATTGATTGATGGCAACTTTTGACCTCTTCTGTTTTTTAACTATAAATTTTAGACTTGTGTATGATAGCTCCAAAGATGATGTTGAAGAATTGGCATCATTTCCTTTTGGAGTCAAATACAATTTTGTGAAATGAGATCTTATGAACTTTGGCATCATCTTTCTTCCTTTCAGCTTTCAGCAGAAGCTCTCATTTCAGAGTTTTCAATGAATAGAGAATGGTAATATTCATTTTATAATTATGTCATTAATATATGTTGAAAGTATATAGTGATAGTGAATTCTAAAAGTAATATGATGCATTTAACGGACATCATTGAATAGATCAATTGATGCACGTTTTGTTGTTTGCGTTGAAAACATCTGTTCTGAAATCAGAATGGCATTTGAGATGCTACCTTAGCCATTTAGTTGTTGGTCACGAGCCAGACTGGACTGTGCCTGCCTAGAAGAATTAATTCATCTCAGTGACCATTACCCAATGAAACAATTTCTTCATTCATTTTTAAAACATGTCTGATTCAACTTCTTCATTTGTTTTGAAAACCTTTCTGCTGCGTTCCGCATGTGTCCAGGTATTCGGTATATTTTTAAATTTAGATTTGAAATTTCCAGGTCTACCAGTCCAATTAGATATTTTTCTTGGCATCCGAAAGCTCACAAGTTTGCTATAGCACTTCTTGATGACACAATCAAAGTTCACTATACCAACACGTAAGAGGTTTCTGTTATTTTTTCAATTGTTTTTGTTCCCTTGGATATTTTTCCTATGCTATGCCCAGTGGTCATCCTGCTAGCAATATCTTAGGTTAGAGATTTTAAATACAAGCTCTTATAAGTCTGATTGCTGAATCCATACTCACTTTATGTGACTGAATCTGAATGTCTAATGATTTCCTAATTTTCAAATAAAGTCAAGTCAATATTATCTTATAATAATCAAACAATCATACATTACAAAAGATTGTCAATTGCTACACAGTGTTTCTGAAATTAAGTATATTTCTAAATCAAATAAGCTGAATCCCAGATTGAGTAGTTTGGACAGTCCTTGCCCAGGTGATCCATGCAAATGAGCGAGTTGTTTGGTCAATATTTTTTCAATATGTCATTTAATCTTATTCATGTTTTAGTCCACTTGTTCCTATTCTCAAGCACAAGCTCCAGAAATGTATAACCTGTGTGGAATGGAAACCTCTATCAGCATCAATATTAGCTGTCAGTGCTCAATCGGCTATCTTGATATGGACGGTTGAACCTTCATCTTTTTCGACAAGGTAAATAGCATAAGCAAGTGTTTTATGCTTATAGGTGCCTTTAGAAAAACCTTCAATATAACTAGGGTGTGGAATCCTGGAGTCTGTTAAATCATCTTAATATTATTCCTACTCTGGCTTGTGTAACCATGCACAGAAAAAATGTCAAGTCCAAAACGTGATTCGAAATTGGTGTCTGCACGAGAGGTTGTGGTTCATCATAAGGTTAAACCGTTTCCCTGATTTCGGCCAACCATACATTCTGTTTAACATAATGTGCTTTGATTATATAGCCTTGTCGTTAATTTCAAATTTTCAGACCTTCAGCTGGCGCTGTGCAAGTGCTCTCCTACAGCGGACATAATCCTGTTACATCTATTGCATGGAGTCCAACTGGTGATGACATACTTGTTGCAGTTTCTGCTTTCAACAGTGCCATTGTGGTAGTAATGTTTTCTGTGCTCATTAAAGTTTAAACGTTAAGATTTTACGATCTGAATGTAATTGTTTGCCACTTACCAGTAGATTTTGACATGTAGGAAGCAAAAGTAAATAATTTGTTTGCTAACCTTATACAATATGGGTGAGAGGATGCAATCTCTATTATAACCTGTCAAAAAAACTTTAGGTAAAAGTTAGATTCTTATTGATCAGAACTGATTTTGGTAAATTTCTACTTTGATAGGTTTGGAACTCGAGCATGGCAGAATACCAAGTCATACAACATGTGATAGCTTGCGGAGGTGTATCAAGAATATCCTGGTCAGCCGACGGTAGCAAATTGCTTGCCGCCACACCCTCTTTCGCCTTTCGTATATTTGAAACAGGAATGTGGACTAATGAGCGATGGGCAAACTTGTCTGGGCGAGTGCAGGTATACGAGTATTCTGGCTTTGTGATTATGTATACAATTAGTTACTTTCTTGCAAATGGCTACATTGAGGTTATTCATCATGTTGATAACAAAAAAGATTATATGAATAATCAAGATGCAATTTTCTGTTTTCGGCTGGGGAAGTTGGAGGTAAAGTAGAAAGTAAAATTGTCTGCTAACTAACGATTGTTTCATGCAAAATTTTATCAAGAACCAAATTTTCGCATTGCTGTTGGTTCGGGAAAATACAATATATATGTCCCATTTTGGATATTAGTCTATTCAGATAAAATCTATTGAAAGGAATCCATGTTCGAAGTGTTCTGCATGCAACCCGACCAAGTGTACTTCAGCAAGATATACCATTGATAGTGCCTGTTTTAGTGAAATATGGTAAAAAAAGTGACATTTGTAAATATTCACAAACAATGTGGACCGTGTAACCAAAGGTAGATTTGGGGAGACATATTTCATGTGGAAGCACATTTTATATATACGCAGTTGTGATTGACAAACTATAGGCTAAAAATATACTAGCATGCAAAATTAGTAATTTTATTAAACAAAAATTTTGAAGCATAATTCTGTGAAGTGTTGCTTTTGTTCATACCCATCTAGTTTCAAAAAATAATTTTTCCAGAAGTAATTTAATATAATTAACTTATCATCTGCAATAACTTAATATTATGTAATCAGTAATCAAATCTTGCATTTTAGTGTGCTTGTTGGAGTCCAAAGGGTAGCATTCTGCTTTTCGCATTGTCTGGTGACTCGCATATCTACTCTATCAAGTTTTCTGATTCTCAAAGAATGGATTCACCATCTGCATCGACACATGCTATAGTTGTTCTTGATTTGAAACAATCTGAAAAAACAGATCAAAGTGACAGTGACGAAGAAGGCGGAGAAGCTGTTCAGTAAGCTTCTTTTTTCTTAGTGAGTTTTTCAAATATACTTACTCCAAATTAACAAGTTCCAACACCTTTTTTTGACATAAAAAACTTTCATGTCAATTTTTTCGTATAATCAAAAATGCTTGATTTTTTTTTTTTTTTTGAAAAGCATGCAAGGAAAGACAAACACAGTTGAAGAAATTTGGAGTGTGGTTAAAACCTGAAATAACGTTTAAAATCTCGTGACATATCTGACCATAACTTGTGCAGTGTTACAGTTACTTGCAATGTTACAGCATGATGGTCATAGCAGTGATAATAATTTTGAAACTTTTTTGATGTTTTATTGTTACCATTTTATTATTTCTCCTAAATAGACTCCTAAAAAAAATTATAAATGATAATTATTAATTACCTCTTTAGTGAGTATTCTTTGGGTGGCAGCCTATTTTTTCAGTGTCTGAGCAGCAGAGTAACTGACATTCTGGTTGAGAAGAAGCATATGCTATAGTTAAACTAGTTCTACCAAATTCATATAAATTGCTGTTTTCTAAATAGAATACTAAAAATATTCCTTAAAATTATGTTATAGAGAAATTTGATTTTAGAAAGTTTATTTTCAACTATGTTTGCACAACTTCGCACAAACTGGATATAATCTTTGTAAAATTTTTTTAGAGCAAATTGTATTCATTCCATGGTCTGGGATGAGACTGGACAGAGAGTTGCAGTCATGTTTCATAAGGATGATCCACGTCATCATCTCATTGCCATATTCAGCACATCAGAAGACCCTGTTTTCAGTATTGCACCAAAGTAGGTTATATATATAACACTAGGAACATAAACATGATTATTTTGACACATTTCAACACAAAATGCGATACGATGGCAGAAAAGATGTCAAGAAATGCCCAACCAAAAAATAAATAAATGCAACATGTTTCATGAATATGGTTACCAATGAATCATGGCAGTTACAAATTTTTGTATTGCTGTTGGTTTGGGAAAATACAATATATATATCTATTTTGGATATTAGTCTATTCAGATAAAATCTATTGAAAGGAATCCATGTTCGAAGTGTTCTGCATGCAACACAGGATTTTATCCTGTAGAAGGTAGATGAGAATACAGCTCAGCATTAGCAATATTACACACAGCTACTTTGAGCAGTTTCCTTTTGAAAGTGTGAGATTGTTACTGTTATAACTTCTTTTCAATACAGAAAAAAATTCTGTGCTGAATATTTCGATTTCGATAATTTTTTTTTGCATTTGATAAGAGATATTTTCTAGCATAATCATGCTCTGACCATCGATTAGTATTCCAGGTTTTTTGATTTCATTAAACCCTGTGGAAATAAAACCCGATATGCTCGTCTTTTGACAGGGGTTTTATTCAGGGAAAAGAAGATGTAGATCCGGTATTTATAACTTTCAAACCAAATTTTGACGTGGGTGCTTGTCTTACTGTGGTAAGTTACAATATAGTGTCATATGTGGCATTCTTATCTGAATCTGAGAAGTTCAAAGTTAAGCAACATATATTTGACTACCTACATTATCAATAGTTTATTTGCTAACAGTATTGTTAACAATAATGTTGCATGTGTTAGATGTTCAATTCAATATTGTTCATCTCAAAATCTTTCAAATTCTTCATTAGATTATTCATAATCTGACCAGAGAAAATCTAATAAATTTTGAACAATGTAATAAATGAACTACCCATTGGTCTAAAATTGTTCTGTGATAACATTGTTTGGTTCAAGCGTTCGGACATGTTCTTAATCTTAGCTAAGCAATTTGCCTATTATTTTACAGTGTTGGTCAGATGGAAGTGTTGGTCATATCCCTATGTACATCCCAAATGTTGCAAATATGTCGAGCGATTTCAAATTCAAAGTTCCAAACGCATATGGGAATCCTGATGCTTCACTGAGTTCCACTAACTTGGGCATTGACAGGAGCGCTTTATGGAGTTCAATGACTGACGGATCTGTATTCGCAAGTCGGACAACATTAAATTGATGAGTTATTAAGCGGAAAATTTTCGATTCTAAATGATGTGCAGAAGGCCACCGTGTGTTGGAGGTTGAAGTTACCATAGGCAGGAATATAGTGAGAACATTACTGTACTTTCTAAAACTGTGATTGGGAAACTAAAATGTATGCATGCTATTTGATGCTGTTACTAAATATAATGTATGGCTTTAATGAAAATATACATGTTATTCCTATATCTAGGGTTTGTTTTACATAGCTTAAATTTAAATTACTGATACAATGATGCGTTTCTGCTTGCTTTTCAAAACAAAACAACGACTTACGAAATCGGGTTTTGCACTGTAAAATGACAAAAAAGGGATGTTCAGAGGGTCATATGCGAATGTACAAATTGAGTATTGCAGTTCACTGTGCGTACACTTATTCAAAAGTAGAAACACAAATGTTATGGATGCATGACTGTACACATGCTTCAAATGATGTTATGTAGATAGTATTAGTATTTGGGGCACGAGCGTGTGCAGTTTATGTAGTGAGCATATTGATTTGTTGGCTTCATTAATACATTTACCCTTTTACTCTAGAATGAGTAATTCTGATTGATTAACAATTCCAGAACGGCCTAATTGAATCCTATTCCTGACAGCACACAGGATTTTGAAATAGTAAAGCGATTTTGCACATATGATGGAGTGTGACAGACCAACAGAAAATTCAGCTAGTGGGCAATGCTTCATGATATATCCGACAAGGAGATTTAAATGTCTCTCTTTGAGTGTCTGGTAGCAACCAAACTGTAAAAAGGTTCAAAATTATCAATACTGATATAACTATAAAATAGCAGTGTTGATGGTTTTGACGCTTTTTGGCCCATCGAATTTAATGAAAGTTTCAGAAAGTTTAATATGAAATTAATTTCACTTTAATGCAATTAACAGTGTTAAAAATTACCGTAAATGATGCGTCTTGCTATTCCATCCAGTGTGGAACTGGTAACTTTATAGGGCATCGTCCAAAGGCTGTGGGTTACAGTGCCTAACCAGGGGCAACATGCATGTATTGTTCCTTGGAAGGCTTTTTCGTTCAACAATCTTGAACATACTTTGTATGAATTCATGTGATAAACCTATTATGAAATAACCATTCCTACCTGTTTGGTAGCCTATACGAATTGATACTAAATTCATCTGCACAACCAAGGATTAAGACTAGGGACGCAAGTTTCGGATATTGTTTTTTGAATCGAATCTCTAAAAAAATAATTTCAAATCGAATTTTCTCAAAAATGATTCTATTAAAAAAATTCATTCTCGACAGTTTCAAGATGCTATATATTAGTTTATAAAGCCGGAAAATACACTTGCGTTGTTCAAATTCAAGCAACACTGAATAAGAACGGAATAGCTGGATTGGCAAAAATTCATCATAAAAAGTCGTCAAAATAGTATGTTAATTTTTAAGTACGTGACACGATGGGAATCTATTAGAATCGCGATGACTTTTCTTGGAATGCTTAGAATCAATCCGAATTAACACAGATTCTAAAACTTACGTCCCCAATTGGACAAACATCACTACTATTAAAGAGATTTTTGTGCTATCATGCTATCATTCTCAATGCGTATTACAAGCTCTATCCAAAACACTCCATAACTGCTGTGACATTCCGAATCCACTCTTTCATCGTAAAAAATTAATTTAAAATTCCCATAATGTCTTGTTCGGCATTCTGGTGTTTTTTTGACTTCTGAGGATTTTTAAACTGTCATAAAATCGGGTGGGCTGCACAAAGACCTGACAACTCGCGCACTCTCAGGACTATAAGCATACGTAACAATATATAAATTGTATTTTGGCATGATAATTGCATGATAATATTTTGCACTGCGGATATGCTATAATGACCTAGGAAAATTTGATAGGGTTTGTTCAGTATTCACATAATTGGATTGGGACATTTAGAGGTAAAGAAGCTCATAAAGGCACTTGTACCGACGTAATTATTTATACACTCCCAAGCAATTGCAAAACAGTTGAATACGAAATTATTTATCATTAGCGACGTAATCTTTGTGTTTTTTGACAATCTCGAGGTATTCATCAACATCATCTGGCGATCCGAGAAAAACCGGGACCCTTTGATGAATGTTTTCCGGAACAATGTCCATTATACGACAATGTCCAGTGGTCGCTTTACCACCTGCTCTCTCCAGGATATAAGCCATGGGACCAGCTTCATAGAGTAAACGAAGCTGAAAAAAATTCAACAAATATGAATAACAATATAAAGGCATATCAGGTAGTGAGAGTAAGATCAATGACATGATGGCAAAAAGGGCCTGTTCATACCCATATAAGCTTTCTCATGGTATAAGTATTGGCCCTTTGGGTACATCATGGCTTAAAGCTAGTAATGTGAGCCCACAAAGCAAATAAAATAGTAATCGAAAAATTCTGATATTAGTTTGGTTCATAAATGAAAAACAATTTTGTTTAATAAATTGAATTCTTAACAGGAGTTCAAACATAAACGATCTGTGATAGAAGTAGAATTGAATGCAAGCAAGAATAATATACCTTTCCCATTTGGGCTTTGACTATGTGCTGGATATGCAAATACACCACCGTAAACGAGCGTCCTGTGTACATCTGCTACCATTGAACCAATATAACGAGCATTGTATGGTTTACTGCCATCCTGAAAAAATGCTATGTTGATAAATGAAGTTGTTGATATCAAGTTCAACATTTTGAATCAATCTATATTGCATTAAAAGTTTAGGCAACTTGGGAAATTACAGATTGCAATTCCTGGTAACAAGAGTCTGAAACATTCCACCAATCTTCTAAATTTCTAACTTTTGAGGTCCTTTGTCCTCTGGTTTAAACACCGACAGCAGTCATGTTAAATATCAAAGTGATCTGTAGCTAGTATTAAGGATTCTTAGAAATTCTAAATGGTACCTGAGGAAATTTCTTCCTGTCAACATATTCCTTTATTGCAGGATCCCAGAACTTTGTGTATCCTTCATTTATGCTGAAATATTTTCCTTTCTTTTTGATTTTAATGTCTTTTTGTGTCAAAATGAACTCTCCAATACTCTTTTAAGTAAATATAAAGCCATATAAGCAGGGTTGATTTTGTGAGAGGCATGGATCATTGGAATAAATTGAAGTGCCCATCGATGATATGACACCATGCCACTAGTGCTCATAGCCAATAATATCAACCCCCAATTGGACATTTTTGTTGAAAGAAGCTTGCCTTGGTGACATAATCCTTCTATCAACCATACTTAGCAAATCAAGTTCCTTTACAATCGAAAAAACCAACCACACCATGTAATCAAAATCTGGGTACATGATATGGTCAGACAAAGCACAAAGATATGGCAAAATATTAAATAAGGCTAGGTGCGTGTACATCCTGCACATTTTTCAACATTGTTTTACGAAGAGGATGCTGAAATCTATCTATGGAAATTTAATACGATTCACTTACAGGGTCCAACATAAACATGTCCACTGATAATTCAGTTGCAATTACGATCACAGTTGCACTTCCATACAGAGCATATCCAGCTGCAACCAAATTATTGCCAGGCTGGAGAGCATCGGATGCAGTTGGTGGACCGTCTGATGTCTGCAAAAATATTATGGTGAATTTTATCGCTTAAACAACACATCGATTTATATATAACAAAAGTTCGAATGCAACACGTAACCCCGAGAAATGTTTTACAGAAATCAGCAGATGAATTCATCAATTTGTTTTCTAACATTTTTTGCATGGTGGTTGGAATATCTTTGAAAAGAACCCAATCAGTTTTTTTTTTGTCAAGCATGAGCAGCTGATGAATCGTGTCTCAAGGGGCTATTTATCAGCTACCCATATACTCAAAAAACATGTTTTAAGAAAACATTTGTGACTGGGGACATTGATATAGCTTATTTTATTTCCACAGTAAATAAATATAAATGACAAACATCGCATAATAAGAGTGAATTGAACTGCAAAACAGGTGTAAGGCAATACTTACCAATGGAATTATCTATCTATGTCATGATAGGGTCTTTAGTATATTGCAATATATAATGGTTAATAAAATATTAATTTTACAATATTCAGGCATTAGGACAACAAGTCCACTTCAAGTTCAACCAAGGCATAATCAAATTTTAGTAAATAATAATATGTTTGTTAACTTGGCTTACCTTCCTGAATACACCAAATATTGTTCCGATCGACACCAAACAATCTATATTTGAAGAACCATCCAGAGGATCAAATGTCACTACATATTTTCCCTGAGAATGAAAGATATTATTAATATTAAAATTGAACAAACTAGATAAATCAAATATATGTGGATTGCTTCATTATTAGTTTGTACTCCTAACTTCACAGTTCAACTTTCAATGCTGAAATGTACATTTACGAAACATTAACACCCTACCAATAAGGAAAATTTACTAGTGAAGCCTGCTTATATTTGCACATACTTGAGAAAACGTGAGGATTGCCCTGATTAGGTCAGGAGGAAAAATTATTTAAGAAAATGTTTCTTACATGTTTTTTCAGGTCAACTTCAACGACATGGTCATTCTCTTCAGAGACTAGTAAGCAAGTACTGTACGATGAACGCAGTAGATTTACCATAAGATCATTAGCAAGCACATCCAATTTCTTTTGCTGATCACCTGTGGCATTCTCTGTACCAGCGATGCCATATCTAGAAAAATATCAAAACTCAATCATGAAACGATTATTTATACTTAACAAAACACTTCTTTCGCTTTTCTGCTATTTGCTTATTACATTACTATTGAATTGTGTTTTGTTTGGTATTTTTTGGGTTGAAATTGGATAGCAAAATCCTAATAAAGTCTTCTTTGGCACTAACATTGAGAGTCAAAAAGCACAGAAGACTAAGTTGCAACTAAAAATTGTTGAGAGATACACAATACAAATATACTTACAAGTTTGCGATGCCCGCTCTCCTAACTGCTGCAGAGATTGCCTTCACAGCAGTGCAAATGCTATTCAACAATTGTGACAATTCACCAGTTCCACCAGCTTTTCTTCCACTCTCATTGATATGCCGTGTCAGAATGCATGGATCTGTGTCTAATCCAGATTCAGTAGACATTGTAAGATTGATCAGTTATATATCTGGTTACCACAAACAGATGATACTGCAATAAAAATTTATATATAAACTACAAAGGGTTGAAGCAATGGTAAATTTGTACGGTACCGGTACTGCGTATGACAAGATGACTTGATACGTACGTCAGACATCCAGCCTCCTATGTAGCCTACCCTGTACCTATTTCAAGACTGGAAAATTTAGACTTTCACACCAACAAGGATTAGGGAAGCATTTCATATCCTGCGGGAGAGGAAAGCTGAAAATACAGCTTAACCATACAGTGAACCACAATCGCTCGTGCAGATACCAGTTCCAAATAGGAAGTTTATTTGACTTATCATACAGTACCTGTACCGGTACCGTACTTATGTGAACCACCGTAAAACGGCGAGATGGCCATCAGGCCCCTGTGTGGTTGTTCGGGTGCTAACGGGCACCCCGAATAACACTTATGACACAGCAAGGAAAAATGGCTAAAAATCGAAACAATGGCAAACTCAAAAATATGATTTTTAATGCAAATTAATGTTCGCACGCCGTACGGTACACGCTCACAAACGCATCACACAGAACATGGGCAGACTGCATATTTTATTTCGACACCTCTATCTGTCTGTCGACTTCACTTCAAGCACTTGCACTCCTCGACTCTGAGTATTTCCTGGACAGCTAAATATAGTCTAGAGACCTCTAGCCTACTCCCGTACGCTGTATTGATAGAAGTTCGGACAAATTTGCAAAAGTGCTGCAAGGTTCTTCGTGGATTTCGCAACCGATCAAGTGCGGTGTTTTCTCCAATCAGCTGGTAAATTTTTGACCCGCCCCTTTCTTATCATCCAATCAATGGCGTAGTTCAGAAGGGCCGTTCATGGAGAGACAGCGTGTCCAAGTCACGTTCGAGCACAAACCTGCAACGTTCAACGTCATTGCAGCACGATTTCGCGTTTTTGAATTATGTTGTCCAATGTTCATAGCAATGCATTTACTCTAGGTAATCTGGCTCGAATTCGTACATACTTTCATTTCGAGTCAAGTTGATAGAGCTATTATCAACTAACCATAGACAAAAAAATCAGATGCTAAACCATCGAAAACGTTGATTAAAATAATGCTTTTCCGCTGTTTTGCCTAACGATTCCAACTGGCAGACAATACTATGAAACCAGGCTTCAGGAGAATTTTCAAGTTTCGTCTCCTGTGGCCTTGCTCTGAGCAAATTTCAATGAAAAAATATGACAAATATATAGTTGTCGTGAAAAGAATACCAATATTTTTTGTGGTGATCACTTTACAAGAAGGTCAACTTTCGGGACATACTCAAATACGTTCATGTGATTGTAAAATCTGGCAAATTTTGTGTGGGTTTAAAAATTACGAAATGCAACAAAATGAGCCTAGAAAAAGAATTGCCAACTTTGGTGTTTTGATGCACCTTATGGACATAGCATTGACTTTTGAGTAGCTCCTCCTTCGCATTCGCGGTATCAGGAGAGCCGCTTTCTGCGCCCCTATCCTCTTTGACACTGCGTAGGCTTACTTATTTTAGACTTTTATTTGTTTTGACCCTCCAATAAATGAAAAAATTGGTTGGCAATTCGTATATTTCGACGCCTAAAACCTACTTAAAATATCGAGGCAATGTATTAATAGAGTTTTCCCCGAACGTTGAACTCTTTGTTTACTTCCGGGGGACAGTCAACATTCGGTTTGTTTTTGAATCCGTAACAATGCAAACCTTTTTCAGACTTTTTCGTAAACACGTTGTCATTTTAGTATTTTGATGTAAATTAAGTTGATTTACAGTGATTTATTTTTTATTTACCTCACAGTTTTCTCGTGAAATCCATAAATCAAAGCAGAAATCACCAGAATAGACTAGCTGTTAGTCGAAAATAACAGATGCGGGAATACTTGGTTGTTTATTGCGTTCGATATTTTTTTCTTAAAATCTGATTCTCCCAGACTTCCGCAGAAAAACTCAATAATATTTTTAAAATACACAGTCAAACTTTTTCCGTTGTAAGGTCCCTGTCAAAAAAGTGTAGGGGTCAAAGGTCGTTGGGGTCAAAAGCGGATGAAAGGTCCATTCACAACCTCGAGGGTCCGAAGAAATCGACGGTCGATTTTCATGCAGTTCTGAGTTATAATTGTGTGCCCTGAGAATGGGGATAATTTCCACTCGCTCCTTGGTCGTTTCTGTAGTTTTCGGTTGATTTAGTCTGTCGTGCTTTTAGATTATTCACAAAGGGTGCCGGTATGTTACATACGTTTCCCTGGCGTATGTTTGCGCTTTGTATGGGCATATGAAAAGCAATGCAGAAGTGCATTGGCATTTTATTTTGTTTCCTGGAAAACTACTCTGTACTCAGCAACATCACAATTGTGTCCTTGAAACGCATAAATGACATCCAAGGCTCAGAACTGAACTCAATATATCATATTGTCTTACCCAGGCATGTATACAGTTTGCCCAAAATTGAATTCAGGTCTATATTGTTTCTACTCATGCTCTTAAAAAATGCTTAAAAATTCTTCAAACTTTAAATATAAAAAATGAATTTTTTCAAAACTGCTCATTAACATTACTTATAAAAACGAAGTATGAAGCAAAAAGCAATTCAAAAGTGACTATTTATCAACTAAAGTACCTTTATTCTGCTAAAATGTTTTTTTATTTTGTGGTTTTTTTTTCAAGCAATAAAACAATGTAAATTTTATATTCGTTCATGTGATTTGAAAAATCACATTAAATTTGCCAGATTATGAGAAGGAGTATAGTTCCTCCAAAATTTTAAAAGTTTATACGAAAATATCTTAGAAGTAGAGATGAACCGATATATCGACTGGCCGATATCAGTATTTGACCGCAGAAGCATTTCAATTTTAAGGAGAAAAGAAGAAATATGTTTCAAACACGGGTGTTTGTTTTTGTGAGGCAATGGTCTTTTTTTGGCTTTTGATTTTCATTTCTTTACTTCATTTTAGATTAGATTTTTTTACCCGAATAGAACACTCGAGAAACAAATTCTACATCTCACTTAGTAAAAATAAAATGGTATAAGTACTAAAATATTACCATCATACTGCAACTGATTGATTGAAAATCATTAATGGGGATATTTGCCTTTTACATATTGGTATCTGCTTATCGGTGGTAAACGTCTGAAATATCAATATCGGTCTCGGCTTTAAAAAAGCGATATTGATTATAGGTTGATATCTAGGTAGGAGTATGCTTGATTTTTGCTTCATCGTGCAAACATTGCCTATTAACTACAAACTTGTTCCTTATGTGTGCAAATCTTGATAAAAATTTCTGCTTTCATTATTTACTCTCATTTTTTCACGATTTGGAACCTTCTGCCGCAAATGTCTGATATTTATAGTCTATATTTTAACTTGTAAAAGTGCAAAGACATTTAACAACATATTTACCAATGCTTCCGCATTTTTAAGAATGTAAAAAATATATTTCCAAGATGACAGGATAAATATTTATTCAAACCAATGACAATACAAACGAATAAATGGGAGAACGCAGCTCTACTTTATTTTTGAAATTTGCAACTTGTACCAAACTTCAGTGTATAATGCTGTAACTCGAGATTTATATAACGGGCATATGCTAGTGTGAGATATAGTCAAATTATTATCATCCGGAAATTCTGACTGTTGACTTTAATTAGTTGTTAACCGAGCATTGTGAGCCAACTCTAAATTGTGCATGGTATTTTCATATTATTAACAGAAACAAAAATTTGATGTACCAGTTAGTTTAAAGGCAATCATATTTTGAAATGGAGGTCATGGATGAACTAACTTTGTCCAATACTGTGGGCACAGTATTGTGTTGTGACTGTGGTATTCCTATTCAACCTAATCCGAGCAATACATGTGCAGACTGTCTTCGTTCTCGAGTAGATATCACCGAAGGTATCCCAAAGTCTGGAAATTTGTTGATGTGCAGAAATTGTGAGAGATATCATTCACCTCCAAATGCCTGGACCAAGGCAGCTCTTGAATCTCGTGAACTTCTTGCTATTTGTTTAAAACGATTAAAATCTACTCTTTCCAAAGTTCGCTTGGTAGATGCAGCTTTTGTTTGGACTGAACCTCACTCGAAAAGAATCAAAGTTAAAATAGCTATTCAAAAAGAGGTTGATGGTGGAACGTTTTTACAACAAACATTTGTTGTGGAGTTTGTTGTTCACAATCATATGTGTAATGATTGTCATCGTGTTGAAGCCAAGGATTTTTGGAATTCAGTTGTTCAAGTTCGACAAAGGACAACTCATAAGAAAACATTTTATTATCTTGAACAAATCATTCTCAAACATAAAATGCATTCTACTTGTACTAAGATATCAGAAACTCCCAATGGACTTGATTTTTTCTATTCATCTAAGCAGGATGCTAGAAAATTCACCGACTTCCTGATGAGTATGTTACCTTGCAGATATCAATCTGCACAACAACTGATTTCACATGATGTTCATACCAGCACCTACAACTACAAAACTACATTTTCCGTTGAAATTCCTCCCGTGTGCAAGGATGATATTGTGTGTTTACCTAAAAAACTGGCTCAACAGTTAGGAAATATGGATCAATTAGCAATTTGCCTTCGAGTAACAAATTGTATTCATTTAATAGATTTTAAAACACTGCAGATATGCGAGATCAATGGGACATCCTACTGGCGAAACCCCTTTTACTCATGCAGTGCTCCAAAGAATATGATTCAGTACGTTGTCATGGAAATCGATCCTATTCGTAATCGGCAACAGAAATCAGGAGAGGGAGCAAGATCTCATAAACATCTTTTAGCAGATTGCTGGGTAGTAAAAGCAAGTGAACTAGGAATAAATGAAGACTATGTTCACACAGTCACCCATCTTGGACATTTACTAAACCCTGGTGATATGGTACTTGGTTACGATGTGAGGAATTCAAATCAAAGCAATGCGGTATTTGATAAAATGAAAGAGCAGGATGTTCCTGATGTTGTATTGGTCAAAAAAGTATTTGGGGACAGACAAAGGAGACGGCGTCGTAGAAACTGGAAGCTTAATCGCTTGGCAACAAATACTGCTTCTGATGATGAATCATTCGTTGGATTCATGGAGGACTTGGAAGAAGACAAAGAAATCAGAAAAAACGTTGATGTTTACGTTGATCGTTCTCATGCACCGACTGATACTGATGATGAAAGTATGCCAAAGATCACTTTGCAAGAAATGTTAGAGGATTTAACTATCGAAGATGTTGATATGGCTAATGATAACTGACAATTCCATAGCATTTTACTTGGTGTAATATCAGAATATGCTGTGTCAAATATGGGCTGGCAACTTATTAAGCTGTGAAGGTGCTGTCTACCTTCGGGAAACACTCAATATAACTTCTGCATGTGACTTATTAAAGTGAGAATGTATTATACCGATTTTACAGTTGTAGTTAGTCCTCAAGTTCATTTTAACTGGTTGTCATTTTTACAGTACTGTTTTGCTCAAATTGCTCAATGCAGTTTATTTGTTATTATCAGCTTTGTCATTTAGTTTCGTATACACGGCTGTTCAGTTATATAATCATTGCAAGCTCTACCTGTAATGGAATATTTATTTTATTTCAGAAGAAATTTGCCAAATTGATAATGGTTCAGATTTGTTGGAATTATGAATTATTTAGCAAATTATAAAATTAGTTTAAACAGGCCCAATCATTTAAATAAGTGCTCACTTTTCATTTAGTGTAATGAATAAAGTGGAATCATGTTTTTGACCTTTTTGAGATAAAATAATATAGCAGTTTATGCCAATAATTGTTAATAAGATATCCTGATCAAATTCACTGCCAAAACTAGGTGTGGTGTTACATTATTGTTAATGTATTACGTTTGTGATGTTATACCCAATCATATTTTGTCAAGCATGCGCCACAGATGGACCCTGCGTTCCACCAGTGACCCATACTAAACAAAAACGTTTTGGCAGAAATTTTCTTGCTGGATATTTGATACTTTTCAATATGAAACTGCTCAATTGTTTTGCAGAAGTCTTTAGTGATATAAAATTCCTTTTTAATGTTAAAAGTAATAGTAATAGCCAGTGTGACCCTAATGATTTCTCTTGTTTCATGCAGATATACTTAATTCATTGCTTACTTAGTGGATCCAAGGGTTCAAAGGATAATAATTATAGACGATTGTTATCAATAATATAATGTAATGAACGAAACATCAGATGCTACAAAGCAAAAAGAAAATGAGAAAGTTCTTCAAACATTCATTTGCTCTTTATGTGGCCTAGAAGCACCGTATAGATATTTTGGAAAGCGCCCTTCTGGAGTCAGAAGAATAACCTTTACTGAAGATGTCTATGTGATGGATAATCCATTTGTACAAACCAGAGAAGTGTTGGTGTTGGGAGGACATTGCTCACTCTGCAATGCCATAGTATGTGTTGATGATGAATGCAGTGTTTATCACGATAAAAGGTTTTGCACAACTTGCATTGAACGGGATGCTGGATTTATTCCAGAAAACCTTAGAATCAAGTCTGGATAATCTCAACATGACTTGCTGGACCAATCGCTTTATATATTTGTGATTTGTCATTCAGACTGTGGAATAGCGGCATTCAGTATAAAGGAAACAATGTTTTATTATATTACAATTTATCAATTCTATACTTCTTGCAAAATTCATTATCGCTTCCTCCAATGCTATCGAATATTCTATTCACTTATTAGGTAGACATCTCGGTTAAAAACAGGCAGTCATGTAGAAAACAACAGTCATCTTCATCTCTCTTAAATGTTATTTGGTAAAAAATATTTACCTCTTGAATATACTTTTTAAACTAGCTCATATATTTCTTAACAAAAAAATATTCACAGCATAAAAAATCATGAATGCTGACTTCAAAGATATGATTGAAAATCATCCTATATTCAAAGCTTTAAATGATCAAGGCAAAACTGACAATGTATCATATAGAGCTGATCAGCTGATGCATGTACAAGATGGATTTCTTTATGTCTGGAGTAACAAAGAAAGTTGTTTTTATGTTACAAATCTGCGAATATCATTGGATGAAAAAAACCCAGAAATACAGGTTTGTTCTAATTTCATTAGCGCTGGTTCCAATGTTAAAATCATGAGCCACAGGGGGAGCATGTTATCATTGACAAGATCCATCAGTAACTCTAACTTACTAACTTGACACGATATGATTTGGCAACATTTTTCCAATTGGGTTCGTTTTTGTTTTGAAGTCCCTAGGATACCTATCTATTATCTTACCAACAAATACCCATTGTTTTCATACAAGTTGAATTGCAATTTATGGCGATGAAGTTAGGTGAGAAGCAAAGCAAAACAACAAAATATTCACAACACAAATTTTTTCCATCATTCTAATTTCTGTTGGAAATTGCCGGTGATCTTTCAAATATGTTTTTATCAAAAAAGGCATGAATTAAATTTGAGGCTCACTTATTAATTAGCATACACCTATCATGTTACTGCTTAATTACTATCTCCAGAAACTGTCCTGTTCACCTCCTCCCATGTTTGAAGTTCGAAGCATCGAATTCAACGAATCTGGAACTTGTGTTGCACTAATTGGTTCTAGAGGATTGTCAGTTGTGAATTTACCACAGAAATGGCGCAAAACAGATGAAGTAAACGGAACACAGTTCTGCAAGTATGTTGGAAAGGGGATCGATTGACTGATCCTATGATTAAAGATTGGTTGAACATTATTAAACTACAGATGTCTTGTTGAATACTCCAAATTGCTTTATTTTTCCTCAAAAGCATGATATTTACTGTTACAAACTCATGATTTTTCTGCACGAAGGCAGTGTGACAGAATCTTGTTTTTTGTTCGGGTGTCTGAAAGTGTCACGATTTTCCTCGGTGATTTAAAGACTTCATTATCCCTAATATTTTTTTTTTGTCATATCTCGAAGCATAATTATCCTTTATGGTGCTCTATACCCAGTTAAAGTATTTCCCAATTCAAGTTATCACAGTCATATTTTCTTTTTCAATTGTTCAGGTGTATCCCAATAGCAGAAAGATATTTTACAACATGTATCCTGGTACAACTAAGGCAAGCTTCCTGGCATCCTGGTTCTCCAAGTCACTCTCATCTTGTTTTGTTGTTGTCTGACAACACCGTTCGTATTTATGATGTCACATCAGATAACCAAACACCAACACAAGTTCATAAACTAAGTCACAATAATATCGGATCATCAAGATATTCATTAGTGTCTTCAGCGTGAGTTTTGGAATTTGAATTTTGGCCATTTTACATATAATGTAATAATATTCACATGTGGAACCCTTCACATTGATGCATAGTTTTTTGCTTTTACATCTGAATTTAAAAGAAATTTTATTTTTATCAAACAAGCTATGTATAAGAGTAAAATAATGGTGAATAACCAACGCTTTGCATTTCTTTGCAAATAAAAAAGGACAACATTTGAGACGTCAAGACAATCTAATTAGCTGAATATCAGTTAGGAGGATCAGTCACGGAATTGTACAGAAATAATTTTTTTTTAATATTATCTCCACCTTAGTATTGGAGTACTCTTCATTCTGCCTATCTCTTTATAACATCAATTTATGTTCTGTAATCTATCATCAGATTTTCTATCAGTTCTGCAATCGGTGAGACAGTTGTTTCATTCTCCTTTGCTCCTCCTGTGGAAGTGCAGGAAAAAAGAAAGAAAATTTTGCAAGCAAGACGTGCTGGTAAAGATGAACCATCCACTGTACTACTTTATCCCATATATTTATTACAAGGAGATGGAGATGTGCTTTTGTTATTGACGTCTGTGTCTGATAACAGGTATATTATGGTATATCAGCCTACCAAATGGTTGTTGTGTTGGCATTGCAGGTTGAAAATCTCAAATCAATTTCCTTTTAAATCTGGCTCCCAAACCTTATCTTTCTAACCCTGTTTGTCTATGGACCCGGTCTGCAGGCAGAGGATGCCTGTGGTGGCTTGAAGACAAAAGTATCTTGTTTTTCTTCGAATGTCCAAAACTTTCATTGTTACATGTCATTTCCACGGAATGAATAGAAAGGTTGTGTCTGTGTTGATAATTTGAAGCTTTTTATAACCTTATCCCTACTATACACTCGTAGGGTGGTAAGTAATAATAAATTGTCTGGAAAAAGTATTTTAGCATCTCCTACCTCTCTCGGTGAGAATTTAGCAAGAATTAAGTCTAGTCTATCACATTTGTCGTGTCATACTGGTTTGATATATTAAACCCCCTTCACCTTGGCTATCGTGAATCATCTCAATGGGGAGCAAAACCATGTTGATAGTTATGCAAGGTTGATGTTGATAGGGTATAGTTTGTCTTCTGATATCCAAAATGTTCATGTCGTTTTCTTCTTCATGTCGATGAATGAAAAAGCTTCAAAACCATCAACACTGCTATTTCATAGCAGTATTGATGATTTTGGTCTTTTTCTACAGTTTTGTTGTTACCAGGCACTAATAAATAGGAACTATTGCCCAGTTGCTAACCAATTTTCTCAGGTTATGAGAGTAGCAGCGTTCTGCCAGTCTGAATTATGCCTTATTTTATTTAAATCAAATGCTTCGCAATGAGTTTCCCCAAGAGTTTTAAATAATATATTCAAACTTGGTATTGCCATCTAAGGTCTCAGCTATTTGCTAATGATGCAAAAAACATTCAGATATAGAAAAGGATTGATGCATGGACCACTAACAATGCAGCCAGCAGCAGAAGACAACTACGGTGTTGATGCATGTTCAATACTTGTGCTTCATAATAACCCTACTGTCGTTGCCATTGCGACCGCAAGTGGAAAAATTCATCACTGTGTTGCTCTTGCTACTAATTATGATTCTGATGATGATTTTGCAGAAACTCAGGTATGAGCAAAAAGATGGTGATATTGCACAACAATAGAAAAATGCCAAAACGTTGAACAGCAACGTACAAGTACAAAAGTTACTTAAGGGTCTATAGGGTGCTTCAGGACAGATGCTAAAAACAAACATCAAAATAGCATTTTTGTTATGGGTTTTCAAGATACATACTGTTTGATTTATATTTTTGAATCTGTTGATTTAGATTGTAATGCTTAACTTAGATAGTAAGAGAATTTTTTTAACAATGAATGTATGGAATTCAATAAAGTAGTTTCTGAAATGCTAGGTGATTTAAATTGGTCAGAGCATATATGGTCTAGTGTCAAACATGATCATGATATGTATCATGGTTACATAGCAAAATAGAAATCCATTTGAATTAGAATTTAAAGACTATATGGGTTAAGGACATCCTTACTGTATCATAATCAAGAGCAATCCATTTTCAGTCGACTGCATCATGGCCTGCATCTGTTCTATCAGTTCAATCAAAAGGAGTGACTGCCGAGTTTCCTGCACCTACGCTGTTTGTCTATGAAACTGTTGAAATAGACCTGGGACCAAGAAATGAAGAAAATGGAGAAGATTCTGAATTGGAAAATCATACGATTACCTTGCATTCTGGTAAGGGGTTAGATTATCGATAGCACATTCTTTTGTGTGAATAACAGAAGTTCAGATAGTATCAAAAAACATAGTCTGCCAATGTTGTGGTTTAGTCAATTCGGTGAGTGGTACCGTAAGTATTGATATCTGAAATTAAATCATTCAACAGCAGCAACGCAAGCATCAATGCTATGTTCAAAGAATGTGGAAGTTCTGTTGTCATGATGACCGTGTAAGGATTGTGGTTTATTCTATTGTTTCATCACAAAGGTGGATCAAAACATGGAACAAAAATAACAAAATTGGTATTTGAAATAATGTCATGGACAGACTAGGCGCTTTAGTGTTCTTCTCAGTTTGGAAAGCTACTAAGTGCTAGTAAATATGCCAGGTACTATAAATAATGCTTTGAGAGTTGTCACTCCTTATGGATCAAGTTGTAGTGGAATGTTAACTTCTGAAGATAAACTCCCCCTGATACAGAGGTCGAAAGAGGAGCATAGAAAAATACAAGACATTCTAGCTGATCTCAAACCTAAAGCAAATATATTGGACAAAAACGAAAATCAATCTACAACCTGTTCAACAAGAGGACGATTGGTGAAAGATAACAGCATCAAAAATTTGTGTCTCGATCTCTCTCATGAAATACATTTGAAGCCAATTAGTACGAGAAAAGTAAGATTTTAAACCAAACACTCAAGTTCACCCACCACAAAATTCTTTCATCGATGACCCAAAGTTCAAAACTGAGCAACCAGCTACAAGGAATACAATTCGAAATTATGTGGATAATTTTTTATGGGAAAAATATAACGGAGCACATGAGAATGCCACCAAAAGAGAAAAGGCCTTCGTCTATGATATATGAATTTAATAAAGTGTGTAGAATGATATCGCATCTGCCGAATCCGGTTTCGAAACAGCTTTATGAAGAAATGCACAACAGGAAAATAAAGGTATGAATGCGAATTGTTTTGGCTTCATTAATGTAGAAGAGAATACTAAGTTAGGTTTTTCATCTTCAGTTTATGGGTTTCATGCCATTGTTTCTCTATTGATTTAAACAGCCTCTTACCCATTTGATTGATTTTATCAAAATTGGTAAGAACTGCGAAAAACGATGCTATTTATAATCCAATTTAAGAATTTTGCTCTCATCTCGTTTTATAAAGGATTGGTCCTGAATGGATTCAATAAAGAATAAAGATACAATGTTTTGGGAAATAGTCTACGGACCAAAAATGTTATTTTGTTAAGCATGAGCTACAGACTGCGCTCCACATTACTGAAACTTCTTAGAATATCAGCGCTGATACCTTGGAAGCCCTTCAAAAAAGTATATATTGTCGAGAATAAACCATCCCTTCATAGATAGCTCTTGCACATTTCAATCGTAACATGATTCGATGATGGCATATTTGAATTATATGAACATTAGAACATTTTTAAATGTGTGAGTTTACTGATTACCCAGAGTTCAGAGTTGGTGCAACTAAAAGACATGCCTTGTTATGAAGAACATGTAGATCATCAAGAACCTCCTTGCATTGCATATTTCAGTCCGAAACCAAGTCAAATTTATTTGCATAGGAAAGGTGAGAGATTCAATTACTGTAATAATAGTGCAGTGCTATACTTTGTCTTCCAAATACTCGGAAATATATAAAGACAAGTAGTTTTAGGTAGTTAGATTAGAATAATACACAGCAAATTGCACTAGTGCTGGTAGTATATATTGTTAGGTTTCTATAGAATATGTAGTTTTAGGAACTTTTTAATGTGCTTTAAGTGCAGATGTTCCGTAAAATTGAGCTTAGATCGGAAAACAGGTTATTTCAGTCTTCAGATAAAATATCATTATCAATATTTTATATTCCGCAAATAAAAGTGACCTCTATTATATATTTTCCAGATAACAAATTGGAAAAATTTGTGAAAACGTCGCTGGAAACAAACTCTGCAGTTCAAGCACCATTATCTACTGTTGAGGTTTTGATTTATTTTAATTGTTTTGATACAAGCCCAAACCATGAAGCTCAAATGTAAAACATTTTTATCAGTATAAAATATCAGTTAGGTGCACGGAGCATATGATAATGTTTATTAATTGACTGGTTAATTTTTGATTCCATTTCGAGAAATAAGTGGTAACTAACTGGTAACTGTATTAAACCATTATATAAATTATTTTTGAATATTCTTTTATTCAGATTTTTTTAAATGTTGCCTCAAGATACACATTTTCTGATTTTCTGAGAGAGTTGCAGAAGTACGGTCCTGTTGAAAGTGTAGTTAGACATGGGGAAAGGTCTTTCAGAGTTGTTTACAGGTTCGGATGTGTAGTTTTGTCAGTGTCCGGAGATGAAAAAAGGATTAATTTTAATCATTTAGGCATGTTGATAATATAATACCAACGTTTCCTTTTTTCATCATTTTCGTATAATTTTTCTAATGCAGTTGACCAAATCTGTAGTTTGGTTAGTTACTACTTATTATTGTTTAATTTACAGTGATCTTGTAGGAGCTTGCAATGCTGTGATAGGATTGAAGAATAATAAAATGCTTTATTGTTCTTGGCATCATAGACAACTTGACCAAAGAAGATTTATTAAAAGAGGAAAAGGAGCTTTAAAAGTTGTCATATCGCAGTTTGGATTGTGACTGCCATGTTTAAACTAGCTTTTTTATTATCTTTTTATTTATTTCTAATGTTTCATCCATATGCTTAATCGTATATTTTGTTGTTAATGTTAACTGCTATATAATATTTGATAAATAAATATTAACAATTCATAACACTTCTTTTTGTGTTCATGACATCGGTGAAATGAAGTAAGGTATTATAATATGTGGTCCTATACGAAGTTAAGATTTTTGATAAAAATTTAATTTTGATGAAAGTGAATTACTCGCTTATCTGTGTATATAGAACAACATCGGTTGATTATATAAAAAGAAAACAACCCCTAATCTTGACATCTAGAGACTGTCCGATTTAGATTTAAAAAATAGCGATATTTTGGTAGCCGATAGTATCGACAAAGCATGAACAGCAAAGCAAAATATGCAAGAATATGCTATTAATAACAAACTGTAAGGAAAAGATTGTTTGTGCATAATATTACTACAATCCATTGCTCTCAGGAAATAGGATTTGGTGGGAATATTCAGAAAAATTTTGAGATCGTGATGTCATTACCCATCCTCGAGTTTGAACATATTATTTTATATTTATCTGAAATCTCATGTTTACAGATCCATTATTATATTGTCGATATCACTGCTGTACAAGACTTGGTGTTCATGCAGTTGTTCTACCATGGATTGATAAACTAACTGAATTTTTTGATGCTGCAGATGAAGATAAAGATAACTTGAATGAAATAGCTCAAGTAGATTTAATTGCATTACTTTTTGTTTAGGAAGTGAAATATCTTGATATATATTCTTCTTTTCTATTGATACCCACTATGAGCAAGGTCGGAAGCAATGCCGATAAGGAATCAACTAACGGCCACTTGAGAGGAAAGAGATACTAAAAGATGTAGGATCAGCAATGGCACTCTAAACGGAAAACATCCCAAAGAACTGAACCGCCATGGTAAAGTGAATGGTATCTGCCTGGGGCTATGGTAAAACCATCACCACTTCTACTATAATATGGCTACATTTTAACACTTAATTTATACACTTTTAATGGGCTAATGGAATAAAATTTCTATCAAGAGATTGCTGTATATCTGTAAAAAATCATAGCATATTATGAACTTTCCACTTATGGCTGTTATTCCAGCTCTTAGATGTCATTGTTTTATTCATTCAATGAAAAATTTGAAGAATTTCATAAATAATAATATAGAAAGATTAATTAAAATTTGATCAGTCTCATATACCTCATCTCATTTGCCAGTCTCATATACCTGCATGTAATGAAATTGTTGTACTTTTCAGGATCAACCGTGTGTGGTAGAACATATTGTTTGTACTAAGCCAACTCCATCTAGTACACCATGTTCATTGAAAGGTTTCACATTTGCAACAAATCCATTATTTGGACCTTCTTTACTTTGTTTAACAGCGGATAATCATTGTATGGCAGTTCCTTTGTTGTAAGCATTTTCTTTATTATTAATATTCAAAGCTTTCTTGTGAGTAACGCAATACCGGTTAGACTCACAAGAGTTTGTGTGTTATATTAGTGTTGATTCTTTCAATATTTCAGATGAAATATATTCCCGTTTTTTTGCGGGATGCTCATTCCAAATTAGAAAATGTTTTCAAAAAACTTTCAAAGAACAGATGGATCGCGTCTAGTCGACGCAATCCATTGGTGACACATACTTAACAAAATAGAATTTCTGATTGGGTTATATCTGTTCCAAGACAATATTATAGACATTATTTAAAATTGCATCTTGAAGAAATATCTCAACCCTATATCATCATGGGTGTTACACAGTCATGGAAAAATGCTGGATTGGCATTGTGCTTTACAGTACTTCAATAGTCTTTGACAAGCATACTTTAAAAAAATTATGACTTATGTATTAGTGACCGATGTCAAACCGATCAATAGCTACAGAATATTGTCTGTATAGGTTTTCTGTTAACGAGATTTGACCGCTCACAAGTCAGTATTTGAAGCTTTCCAAGACATTCAATATTTATGTATACTACGATTTCGAACTGTTTTCAGAACAATTTTCAAACCTTCTCCTCCACCATTACCTTCTACTGATGATAGAAAAATAGTTTCAAAATCGGTGGATGATGAAGCATCTTTACATACATCAACAACTATGAATATGATGGATTTTCAGGATCATATAAGGTTTATTATGCAATCTCGAAATATTTCGGGTCTGAACATGTTTGCCGAGCATGGATAACTGATGGATCGTAACGCTGAGGCATGATCTATCTGTCGTTCATGATGACAAAGTGAAATGTGTGATGAGATATTGTGTTTCTCTTTAGAGATACATTATCTGTGGGATAAGTCAAAAGTGTGTTTAAAAACTCAGAATATATTAATTTTATTACCCTAGTTAAACCAAGAATGAATAAAAGTGGGCGATTTTCTGTCAATAAATAAAACTCACTCAAAAGGAGTTTGGAAACAGCATCTGAATAGAGAGAATTAGCATCTGCTGATTTGCAAAGTTCTACTACCTGCGACTTGAATTCAAAATGGAATCGAATAGCGAATTGAGTTGAAATTCCAATCAGTAGTATTATGATAAATAAATAAAAACACTTCTTCAGAGAATTGTTAAAACACCGAAATATAAGTCTATTTTTTTGAGAATGTATACTTTTTTGAATATGTTGATTTCAAAACTGGGAAAATCGAATCGAATACATATTCTGTATAGCCCTGGCCACCATATGTAATTGATTTCAAAATTGCCATGTAATTGCCTATCACCCGATTGTTAACATTGTAAAAAGAGGGGCGAGTGGAAATGTTCATTATTTGAGCGCGATTCTTTATTAATGCTTGAAATGTTTTACTCATACCTTTTTCAGGTCGATTCTTCAAAGAGACTCATCCCAGCCTATTTTGAGGTAGGTACCGTAGTTGATTTGAGTAGAGATGTTTGTTATAAGAAAATACTCCTACAGGTGTATGAGTACCAGAGTAGCTGACATTCTGCTCTAGAATTCAGGTATTTTTAAGGAAATAGCTCATTGTATAGTAAAATTATAAACTGCTTATTGAACACCTCTGAATATTAACAATTCAAAGTTTTCAATCGTCCCTTATGAGAAAAGTCTGCTGCTGACACTTATCGATATACAATTTCTGATTGGTTTGCAGTTGTATGGAAAATATCATGCTATTGTTGCACCCTTGTAGGTATGAAGCTTCTTCGAGGGATACAATATTAGATACTGAAGCAAGCCGACTCATCAGTCGAGTGACACAAATATTGAGAAAAGAATATATATTGAAACAAAAAATTGCGCAGGATGCAATTGCAAAACGAGCAGAATTACTTGCACAACAAAAACACCAACAATTTCAGGACATGGAAGAATTGAAGCAGAGAAGGTATTGAAATCCTATTATTACTCATGCATTCATTCGCAATGGTTTTTTTCTCCGCATTTCTAACAATTCGTTGTTAAAATAAAACGCAACATGTAATTACAAACATGCTTTTTAAAAATTTAGCATTTATGACAGCTTCGAATCGAGTGTACGAAACCAAAATGCGAAAATGTGCAATAAATTAATTTTTGTATGTATGTTTAAAAACTATAGAACTCAATTCTACTAAAATGTACGTGTAGTGTGGTTGCGGTTGTTGGACGGGAATTTTATATGATGTAACAATAAAGTGTACCGCCATTATAGACGCAATAGGATCGTTTACGACATACATAATCGTAGAGCTACGTTAATCAGCGAGAACGAGTCAATCAACTTATTTTAATTGAAGTATCACTGTGTGCAATGTGTGTGAGATGACTTACCTAATTTAATAAATCTGTAAATTTTGCGCAAGCCTACACTGTACTATGCATGGGGTTGTGAACTATTGATTTTTTACCAAGTTCAAGGAGACAAGTTGTATCGAGTTAAGCGGGTTCGAGTTTAAGACAGTTTACCGATACGACATGGTCAAATTTAATAAACGTTTTGCAATCAACTTATTTTTCAAAAAATTCCAAAAAAATTTTTTTAACATATTTCTAAAAAATTGTCATTCCTGAATTTATTTTTCAGGCTTGACTTAACAGAAAATGCTGAATCACTCGCTGAGAAATTTGAAGATTGTGTTGATCAACAAGAAATTTTGTCGGAAAGATTAGCAAGAGTTCTTAAACATACTCAGTCAAAAGTTCCTGTCTTATCCAGGGTATTGTTACTAACGTTATTCTATTAATATTTTTTTGCAAAAAAACACGAATAGAAAGGGTTGATTGAGTCTAAAGACATTGACAACAACTAGGAAGAATTTTCTATGCCTATTTGGATGAACAAGTTTGGATGCCTATGGGTGAGTCAGTTATGAACACTGCCGTAACCCATCTGTAATTCATGGCATGCTTGCCTAGAAAACTTTTTGCTTGACTAACAATTTTTGTTTTCAATTCTTAGGCTGAGATGGAAATGTCAAGAGAATTGAAAAAAATGTCGGAGAAAATGAAACGTCTTGACAATAAGATAAAGCAAGTTAAGACGAAACATGATTACCAGAACAAACAACATTTTGAAGATGATGAAATATTCAAAAGAGAGTCCAGGCGACCGAGAACACCTTCTACCGGAAGTTCAATACAAATCCAAAAGTTCAAGGATATCTTACTAGAAGAGTATGATTAATATTAATCTACATTTTTTTGTCATTTATATTTTGTTCATGGGCAACCTTGAAAAGCTTCAAAAAGTGTATGTACCCACCCATTAATGAAGAAATCATTCAATTATAATAAAATTACTGAATCAAATTGTTTATCATACACTTTACTTCTTCTGTTAGAAAAGTTTTTTATGGGATGCGTCAAAAAAGTTTTAAAAATACAAACATCAGGCACAGACTTCATAACAAATTTTAAATGAGATTCAGATCCTGAAGTTATTTTTGAAAAGACAAAATTGAGAAATACACATTCTATAACACATTTTCATTTTTACAGGGGCCAGAAAATTCAAGATTCTGTTAAAAAATTGAACAATATGAAGGAGCTTGTAGATTCATGGTGAATCATCATCTGGTATCGAAGAGAATTTTGTGTTGAGAAATAGTTATGTGACCAAGGCTGTACAATGCATGTTACATAAGAATTATGATTCTGCCGCCTTTCATAGATGAAATATTTTGTGTTTTTACACGTGGAGCATGTGAAAGAAACTATGAAAATTCGTAACTAACAAAGCTTCTGATTAAGTTATTTTGTGTTTGTTCGTTCCAAATTTCGAGGTGAAAACTCTACCTGCTCATCAGGTATGCAAGTGTGCAGAGCATCATTCATAAATTTCCCATTACATCAATGCTCCTGTGACAACCCTCTCGTAAATCAAAAAATAGCTTTGTGTCTATTTGCAAACTGTCAGCAAGGCACTTCGTGGGTAGCAGTTTAACACACTGCATGCACAGCCTTATAAAGGTCTGTGCCTAAAGGTATAAGCAGTAACATACCATGGGAACAAATGTCATATACATGGACTTTTTTCTTGATATTTTACATCAATAAATATTCTATGCTCTGTCTACAATCTTGATATGTTATTGGCCTTTAACTTCTATTATTTGTTCGTTTACCACCCAGGGGTATTAGTGTCTGCAACTTTTGCCAGGTCATGGCTTTCCTGCGTATTTTGAAGATTTCTAGGCCTGGCCTAAAAATGCCTACGTCCTACTGAAAATCTTCGAATGGGGCCGACTGGGAAAAAGCTCCAGGAATTGGCAATTCTGAAATATGATATATTTATTAAATGTCGCTGTAGTGTAATGCTGTATTTCATCAAAAGGAGAGTTACTTCAATTGACACAGTTCTGTCAACCAGGTGGCATTTCATACCTGCTCACATTCAAGCGTTTTACTCTCCAAGTCTAGGTATGTGTTTTTTAGAACTACGAGAACAAAACCCATTGGTTAAGCATAAATGTCATTTCAACCTTTTATTAGGAACATTGTTGAGATTAAGACTAAGGAAACCTAAAATAAATGAATGTGGGGATTACAACGTACATAATATTTCATAGTAATTAAATTCATTCAGGGACCCATCGATTGGTCAACCATCTGAAATTCAGCCTCCACTTTGGAAAAGAGAAATTTCAATCAAAAAATGCATTTAAATTGCAGATTCCAACCAAAAAAACCCTTTTAGATTGCACAAGCAGTAAGTGGACTTCGTAGCATTGCATCAGTAGCTCATGACATACACAAAGATATGATGGAAAAATTTTTTATTTTGATTGTTGGATCACAGCCTCAATATATGGAACATGTTGAAGTGGGCGATTGTTAACCCGGTCAGAAAAATATTGACCAAACAAATAAAGCAAATGCTCATTTTTCTGCATACTGCATTTTAAAAACCAAACTATTTGGGGATGTAACATCAGCTACCACGATTTCCTGTCCATCTTGAATATCAAGTTCATGTAATGTTTTCTGTAAATTAGGCTTCGTAGCTACTTCGATAGACTTGACAGCGCTCATGTAGAGAGTTCTGTTTTTTCCATTGATATTAGTAGTCATTCCAGGTGACCTCATTTGCAAAGTTGGATTATCCTGTGAAACATGAAATTTCAAATAGAGTTAAGTATTATCTAATACTTGGCGGTTTCAAAAATGAAGAATGAATATGGCAAATCACAACCATTAGCGCAGATGGCAATTCTAAATATGGAGGTGGAAATTTTGGCCCAACCATTTACTATTTTTTATGATAATTTTCTTGTTTGAAAGAAGATTAACAAGAAACACCATCATGAGATGGTCTAGTGGTTATCACGTTGGCATCGCAGGTTGAAGATCTCCGGCTCGAGCTCTGACAAATATATGTTAATCCATGTCCACAACTCTAGTCTGGGTGTAATAATTTGGGTGGGCTGCAAAACAGTTTTGCATCACAATTTTGCTTTGACAAAATTTTCCAATCAGGAAATCACACACCTTCAAATAATCCAACACATCCTGTAGTTTATCAGATTTCTTAAAATTGAGTTTTTGCGGTCTCTGACTGCACGTTATACAATCTTCCTTTCGTTCAGCCTCATAAGCATATGTATAAATTCCATCAACATCATTAAACACCATATAATTATTGAGTGGCATGCAGCAACTTGATGCAAGCTTCAAAACTTCCAAACTGCATGCGGCAGCAATAACTGCATTCGTTGATGCAACAGCAGGAATAATGCGCTTAATAACGCCCCGAGTCAATCTGTACGTCACTCCCTCTATCCCATAATCCTTCGCTCTTTCAACTGATTTATTAAAAATCCATTTAATGTGAACAGGATCATCCCCATCAATCGAAACATCAGGCCCAAATGGTTTTTCTTGTGGCCATAGTAAAACTTTCACATATTCTATACAATGTTCAGGTAATCTTGGAGTGTGAGCAATAGTGCACATCGGAAAATTCACCTTGGAAATAAAAAGGAATATATTGGAATAACATCTATTGATACAACATACTTTCCAAATGCTAATGAAAATAATTAGGACCAGGAATGTTAGCTCGGTTAATGCATTGGGAATACATATCTCTGATAGTAGGTTTGAGTCCCATGAAGAGTGATGATTATATGCGAAGAGGTCTGCTGCACGCCTCACCGATGATTAGTTCATCTGAAATGTTGTAACATTATTTTATCTATATAATGAATGTTAAATAATTGTGAAACTAAATCATAAGAACCAAACAAAACCAGAATAGGAATGCAGTTCTTACCTGGGGTGGATATAGATCTAAAGTACATTCAATGCATGGTGTCATTCCAGGTAAAATCACTCTGGCATTTCCCTTGAATCCTTCAGTACCACCATCAACCATTGGTACCATGGATGATTGTTCGAGATTTCCTTCTTCATCGTATTCAAGTAAGCTAATCAGCATTCCATTGATCCACCTGGAAAAAACAAATTTTCAATAAGGTTTGGAAAGATTTCACAGCAGTAGACTGTAACATTTCAGATGCATAAGATGAACCATTTGTATATTTGTTGATAAGAAAATGTTATGTAGTACATTGCAAGAGCTAAAACCTATCCGCTTTACATAGTACTTTTTACAACACCAAAATAAAATGAGAACTCAGAGTTAAAATGTCTGATTCATCTTCGGGTGTCTAAAACTTGCGCTATTTTGTTCACATGATTAGAAGGCTTCCAAACCATCAACACTGCTATTGCATAACAGTGCTCAGTGCTGATTATTGCGAGACATTAGGGATTTTTTAGCATTTTCTTCAACCGCCTCAATAGGTGACATTCTGTTTTATTACATTTTGAATATACAGTTTAGTATTTCATCCTTATAATAATATTGTAAAAGGTACCTTCTTGCAACAATCGAATCCAAACCACAGACCACAATATGAAATTTCTGATAGAAATCAGCGTCAAAATCTTCTATTCGGCAGTAGTGGGGTACAACTTGACAACCAGGTATCCTTTTATTTACAAATTCTGCTGCCACATTAGCTTTGGGTTTTCCAACATCTTTTTCTCGAAACAGAAATTGTCTGTTCAAGTTCGACACATCAATTGTATCCATATCAATAACTTCAATATTCAGAAAACCACTGTAAGCAAGGTCTTTAAGAAGTTCACATCCGAGCCCACCAGCACCAATCACCAAGATTTTGCAGTTTGCTTTTATGAATTCAAGAGTATCAGGACAAGGTTCAAAATCAGGATGGCAAAAAGGTCCACCACGTTCAAGAACTTTGCGTAAATGAAGCCATCGTGAAGGAAAATCCAATAATCCATCATCACTAGATTGATCCATGGGCTCACACATTTTGACTGGATATAATATACTATTAACAATGTGGTAATCAAACACAAAAAACAACAAAGAAAGTGCAGTTCAGTTATATTCGGTTATAAACATCTAATGCATAATTAACTGGAATCTATTTTTAGGGTGTTGATAATAACTATAGGCGAGCAGAATTTACTGGTCCACAAAATTTTCCAGAATGTCATTTGTTAAGCTTGCGATGTACACCCAATATAAGATGTATGTGGGTTACCTACTCTAATTGCAGGAACGAATGAAAAATACAGAAATGAACACGAAAGTAGCAGAAAATATATTGAAATCTGTAGTTAAGTTTGGCTGGTCTAATGCTGAAATCAAAGTTTTAAGGCAACTCGAAACCATTCAGTACGATATATTAAATAACAAATATATTAAACAGCATACTAAAATAGTCCATAGCACCACTTAGCAGCGCAACAATTCGCCACTTCGTTAGTTTGGCATCATCGCCCATGCTACAAAATGACACTTTTTTGTATATTTTGTTTTTAAATTTTATCCTGTTCATCATGGGCTTGTTTGAGACCATAGGATCAATCGATCTGAATTTGAACATTTAGCATTATCAAAATAATAATAAAAAAATCCATATTAGCATTGGATTTTATTCAGCACAAAAAAAGAGAGACACTGCTATTTTTACTGGATATTGGGGAAATAACAATTATGCTATGGGAATTAAGTTCGGCCAAGCAAGACATTGTGGAACACCTTATTATTATCTACCACCATTCTGCATTGTGATGTTCTGAGCATTACGATCACTGATCACTGACTTTAAAAGTTTGACTTTCGGAAGGAAATTTGAAATAAACCCGCCAAGTTGCAATATAGCATTTTTTTATTTTTTGCGGCCATCTCAATTTAAAGCATAGACGAATAACAAGTTCTTGCGACCCAATTCTTTAGACAATAACATTCGAAACACGCTAAATTTTTAAAGTAGGCCACACATTCAGCACTTAAAATGTTGAAATAATTAGTACCGGTAAGTTAAGATATTTAGCTTTTACAGTCTGATTTTTTCTTTGCATGGACCTGATTGGTGAAGTGCACCGTTGAGGCGTCCAGCAGACCACTCGCATATAGTAATCATCCCTCACTGGATTCGAACTCGCGTCGACGACCAGAAATGCGTAGCTAGAAGCGTATTCCCAAAGATTTACCGATTGACATAACCGGGCACCCTTCGCAGTTTATGGAGCACCGTTCATCTTTTTCTATAACTGCGTCTGATGCCTAGCAAATAATATTAACCTAAAAGTGATCGATACCGTTACCCAATATTCATCACCTACATTCAAAGAAATAGAACAGTTGTTAGCTCGGCTCAGCTCTATTACCGTAACTAATAAAACAGAAAAACATAAGAATTATATCTGGCATTCCCCGACCTTTAACCCCTACAATTTTTAGCCTACACCTTACAATAGGAAAAGGGGTATTTCATTAATATTACCGAGTTTAGCTGCGCAAGTCTAGGCTCATACGTTTTTTTAAATAATATATCTTTAAATGATTCACAAACAAAAAACCCACAAATATTCCATCAAAATACCAACAACGTGTTTACGAAGCAGTCCGAAAATCTGTCTAAGCGATATTCAAAATTTGCATTGCTACGTCTTCATAAATATTTCAAACATAGGTTTCCAGCCCGGAAGTAAACAGGGAAGTCGACGCTCGTGAAAAGGAGCATTCCCATTTAGCCGAAAAATTAGACGTTAATTATCGTTTAATCGTAGTTTAAACTTCTTCGTTTAGACACGATATCTGGGCGAGACGAAGATTGCGCCAAAATTCCATATGTCCTCCATACCACCAACCAAGCCCATGCATTCACATGTGATTTCAGCGAAATCGTTGGACTTGAAACTAGCAGCCACGCGAAAGGTTGTTTTTCGTCATTTGGTCCATGTCTTGTGATCGGCTTTCCTCTCCCACAAGAAAAATATTATCTTGCTATCATTCTCTATCCTGTAGGCAAGGCTGGTAGTACGGTACGGTACGATTGAATTTTCCGGTACGATAGTACGGTACGATTCATTTTTCAATTTTCGTACTTGGTACGGTACGGTACGAAGTTCGGTATTTATTTCGTACCGTACCGTACTCTTTTTCGTACCTTCGCATTACACTTTATTCTTCTCAAATGAATTTGAAAAAAGAATTTCATTTAACATCTATGCCGTTTCATAACGGGGCGCTGATAATATCAATTGTGTCTATCAAAGAATGTTTTAACTAAAGGGCAATTTTAAAATGATTAAAAGCGGCGCAGGTATGGTAATAAAAATGCAACTGATTCACTTGAGCTGATTAGATGAGCTATGTCGTATATCGGTTTTACTGTAGTGGTGTAAAACTTTGTGATTGCGTGGAAACACATATAGGCCGCTGATATATGACGTCTTGATCTGAATGCATTTTTTCTGTAATAACGAAAGTTGTGATAGCCCAATTAAAATCGACAAGAAAAGCAGCATTCATAATACTAAAAATCACGGTGTTATAACGGTGCCCGAATATATCAACTACAATGGCGGATACAGAAAAAAAATTAGGGGGAGGCACATTTTTTCCAACATGCAAACACAGGCTTTCAAATTTACAAAAAAATTAGGGTGCTGGAGGCGCGCAAAATTTTATTGAGAACGAAACAAAAATACATGTTTTAAGAGTGAAATAAACATTACCAGACCGGAAAATGTATCTGCGAGCGGGAATCCCGATGAAATTTTTGTAGAAATTGAATGAAAATTTTCACTTTAAAAGCTAAATGCTACGAAATATACAAAATTAATTAGGGAATATTGCGCAACGCAGGCGCGCAAAAATTTTATGAAAATTAAATTAAAAACTCTCTCCCCCTGACCAACTATGCAACTAAGCTATCCAGTAACCACCGCTATTACGTTTTGTTTGTACTCTGACACGCAGTATATTATCAGAGCAGAAACATCAGAATATAAAGATATATTTAGGCTGTTTTGAGTTGAATGTTAGCTGATGTTCATCTTAAATAGATGATATATTTTGTAAAACACAGCCAAGTCACAATATAGACAATGGCATGTCGAGAATACGTCTGTCTGATAGGAAAAAATAAATAGCATTATTCAGTAATGTGAAGAGAACGTAAATTGCACCAGAAATACCAGATTCAAAATGTACTTATAACCATGCCTTCGAATGAGACCGCACGAAACCCATGTGTGGTGCACACGGAACATTCTTTTGTCGAGATAGCACTTCTTGTGACGACACAATGCAAGATTTTTCCGCGAAAACTGTGCTCATCCTACCACCATTTATCACCACCGGTCTACCATTCTCATATTATACGCAATGTGAACAATGATATTGGGGTGACATATGCTTAATTACGCGCATGTTTCACTGTCCTGGATTTTAAACCTGATATCATAAACTGCATCACTTTGATGTAAGATGTTGGTGACGTTTCTTGCGGTGGCCAGATCCTACAAATAAAGCTGATTTGGACATTGGTAGTTGGTACGGTACGAAATTGCTGCCCAGCGAATCGTACCTGTTTTCGTACTGGTACGAAATTTGGTACGATAAATGAAAAATATTAATCGAACTTAATTTCGTACTGGTACGAAGTTCGGTACGATGTACGGAAAAAATAATATCGTACGGTACGGTACGAAAAATTTTCGGAAGGTACGGTACGAAGTTCGGTACGAAATTATTTTGCTAGTTCGAAGTACGATAAAAATTTCGTACCGTACCGTACTGCCACCCTTGCCTGTAGGCCAATTATAAAACAGACGCAAAGTAACATTCCGAATGGAACAGTGCCACATGCAGGAGAATGGCGGGCAATAGGTAAATTATTCATATTTATTTAGTTCCACTTAATTTTTTACTCTTTTTTTATTTTCATTGACTCTCATCATCGGCAAGTCCTTGAGCGTTCGCAGAATTTTTTCAAAAAGGATAAAAAAAACGTAACGTAATAGATCCAAACGTAATAGATGTCGCCATAAAGGAAATAATGGCCACAAGAATATTAGTGGTCGGATGAGTTCATTTTTTCTTCTTTCCAAATCAAAAAAGACACGTACTTACCTGAATATTGACCAAAATTCGCCAATACTCACTTCCGCGGACATGTTGAAGTAGTAATTGGGAGTTTCTGTTGCTGTAATGCAGCAAATTACTCAGCACAAAATTTAGACCACGTCAAAGTGGCGACACGAAGTGTACTAAAAAATATTACCCAACAACAATGAAATTTAAATGAGTCAATAGCAAAATTATTAATTTAAATTATTAACTGCATGTCAAGCTATCGAAATCCAAACCTGTATAACTTACCACATTTTCGTTCGGTTGACTTTATTTCACTGATGACCAGCACTTGAGTTTGCGGAGCTGCGTCGCTGTAGGCTAGGCAAACGCGTATGTATGCCCAAAGTATTTGCGAATCCTATTACCTTATTGTTTACTAATCAGAATAAATCGAAGCACGAATCGTTATCTGAATTCGCAGCCCACCAGCCATGAATAGAAACACGAACAGACAGGATATATGTATATAAACGACAATGCTACTGAAATGATGTGGATTTTAACTATCTTGAGCGCAAATAGCAAATATATAATGTTCAAATCGCAATGATTTGATGCCGCGAAAGAATGCAAAATTAACCCTTTTATTTATTTGCGATTTGACGCTATAAAAAAATTATCGCGAACATATTCGAATTCCTCATTCCTCGACTCTAATTACGCCTAACTTGCGTGAATGCAAGAAAGTCGTCGTACAAAACTAAGATCCAGAGTTGAGCGCACGAATTGCTCGACATTCGACAGATTATTGGTATTTGAGCAAATTCTGCCACTGATTAGAGCATCCGTTCACAGTCCAGCCACATTCATACTTATATCAAGCATACACATCTTCAGCCATTTTATAGAACACCCAAAAAGATTTCCAGTTTATTAACAAATTGTTTATTTTTGATATTTCGGAGTAGCTATAATAGCAGGATAGGGTGATTTTCTTCATGAAACATTATGATGGCACAAGTGCGCTTAAATCGACTGAATTTACCGTTTTACTGCAAGTAGATTGTACGAAAAACAACATTTTGGCGTGACCAAAAGTGATCTTAAATATTAATGCACGTCAGTATTTTCATATTTTAAGGCTCAGAAATGCAAAAAATAAAATATTTTTTATACGCCTACGAACAAGTGTTCGTGATGGGAGACCGAGAAATTTATTAAAATTCGTGAAACTTGCTTTGTTTTACCTAGGCATATGGGAGATTTATTCACACATCCTACTAATAGCCGCGCGTTCTGAAGGGCACTGTGGCGAAGAGATTTGTTTAAGTATGTGGCTCGCCTCTCATCGACACGATCCATCTGTGGGCATGCTTGACAAAATGAAATTTCTGGTTGGGAACCAACTAACGGCCACTTTAGTGGCAAGAAGTAAGTACAAAATGTAGTGCCAGCAACTGCGCTCTTAGGGGAAAACGTCTTCGAGATGACTGTACAACCCACTTTAATAAAATACAGTGAGTAATATCGACCGTGGACGATAGTAAGACCGACCAAAACTTCTTCGTTGCCATTTGCTCGTCTCTTACTGCACGCAGAAAATACGTCGGGGCAATACGGAAAACACTTTTCGTCGTGCTAATAGGGTATCCGTGTTTCACAGGTACTTTGCAAAATCATATTTTAACACAATACACATCCATACACAAAAACACAAGTGACATCAAGCAATAACAAACCTCTCATTCGATAATAATAATAAAAAAAAAATCTTACACCATTCTGTTTGCTATAAGCGCTTGAAAAACCTGTCTGGTTGTATAAATCTCCACTTCCACCTTCAAAGTATAGGGACAAATAATTTCACATTACTAATTGGAATTAGAGCTGCATCCTAATCAGAAAAAATGTGTTGAAAGTTGAAACATATTTTGTCCTGTAGGGGTCACTGATGGATCATGCCGCCGAGGCACGGTGCATCTGTGGCTCATACATGACAAAATAATATTTATTATTGGGGTTATACAAATCACAGCATCAATGCCATTCATTGAAAAAATATATATATATTCCCCATATTATAAAGAATTATTTTCGTACCTTCGGGGATAAGTGGTTGTAATTCAGCTCCTAATTCATCGACAATGCTATCAAGATTATTGAAGTCATTCAGTAGCTCGACCCGTTCATCTGTTCCCTCGCCATTCGCAATTTTCTGCAATAGAATAATATGCCTCTAGGTTTTGGAGAATATCGCCGTAAAGGAGTAACTTTGTCAGTAGTTTGATTGGTTTTGCACTTTTTTCTTCTTAATGTAGTTAGACAAAAGGTTCAATCTTTGACTGACTTTCTCTTATTAGTATAATCAATAATATTTGTTGCATCGAAATCACCGAAGAAGTAACGATATGTACAATCGTTTCGATATAATCATCACAAGTAAAAATTAACGATATGTATCACTATTTTAATTACATTAGCCAAATAATATTACACCGTATTTTTATAATTCTCTATGTTCTTATAAATAAATTTCGCTGAATTAATTTTTTTTTTCGTTTGTTGAGATTATATATTATTTACAATATAATTGTCATGGCTTTGAATTTTATTACATCAATTATCATTAAAGGTATGAATGTTTTTTACTCAGAGCGCATTTTTGTCTGTTTTACATTTTATGTAGCTCTTTGCCTATTTGTGGTCGTTAGTGGTTTACTCTCCATTTCTGAAGATTTGATTGTGACGGAGAAAGAACGTCCTAATACAATTGAAAGTCGCGTGTCAGATGACGGACAATATTCATAAATAAAATATATAATAAATGAGGATATTTTTTCATAGGCTGGTATCAATAAAAAAGCATATAGCCCAGACATAGAGAGATGTCGATAATATATCAGGAAATAAATTCTATGGTGTCATCAGTATAGAAAATTGCAAAAAATAAATATTTACAAAATTTGGGAACAACGAGCAATATTTGAGGAAATCAATAGTAAAAAGCTGCTAAAGAAGGTAATTAATATGTTAGATCTATCTGAGAGGTGCGGTCCATCTGGGGTGCGTGCTTAACAGAATAAAATTTCTGATTCGGAAATACTATTCGGGATACTATGAGACATCATGTTTAAAATAATCCCATTGTGATATTTCTTAGTACGACGTTTTTAATTTTTATATGATTAATTGTGATAATTGTCGTCATTAACATTTTATATATTATTATCTCATCGACGTGATCCATCTGTGGTGCATGCTTAACAAAACAAAACCACACACTTACTTGCTTACTAACCAAAATATATTTTGACCGAATTTTTCCGATCGAGATATGCTTGTGGTAGTGGTATATATGTTCAAAAATATTACCTGTAATTCATCAGTTTTTGCATCACCGACACCTACGGCAAATATAACGACTCCCATATCACGTAGAAATTCAGCAGCTTCTTCGATAAACTCACGATCTGCTGCATTTGCCCTATTACATAGTATGGAATATATCTTATCATTGTTTAGAAATATGGAAAGGCTAGTGATTTTTGAGTTTGACTAATTCACGTTAAGTTTGCTATTTCCTCTTGGTAGGAATGCCTTTTTTAATTACCCCAAGGCTTCGAAATTCCATCACGAGATGTGGAACTTTTTCGGGATACATTGGTCAAACAAAATAAGGTAATCAGAATTCAACAGCTACTAGCGCAACGGCCTAATACATGTCACAGATGTCTTGAAGTTGATTTTCCGTAAATGAGCGTGTGTCATTCACCTTGCTACATTTCGATGACGTAATGAATGTTTTAGGACTACGAGGCAAAAAACTTCAGCTTTGATGTAAACACTATGAGTCGTCAAATTTGATCCCTCGTTTGTGTATAACGATTCTATAAAGAGTGAGAAAGGTATGGAGTTTTTGTTTTTTCATCCATTTCAGCGGGACCCTTGAACCAGTCCTATATAGTCTACAACATGCGATATTAAGAAATTTGGATGAAAACCCAATCAATGACTTCAACAATAATGACTTATTAGACGGAAATATGTGACGCGCGGGTAGCACAACTGACATGAAATGGTGGAACAATACGTAATCATAATCATACTTCACTCAATGAAATTTATGATTTCGTATACTAAATGAGACCGAAATGCTGCATGTAACAGGTTGAACATTTTACCATCGCCGCCTACATGAGAGATTCCAATCACCGCGTTTTATTATTAACGGGTCTGTTTGGGATATAAGATATAATTGTAAACATTGTTAATTGTATACTATGAAATAAAGTTCATTTCACACCGCAGTTGTTGATACCAATTTCTTTTTGTGGTAGGATTTTTCCGGAATAAATGCGAGTTAGTCGATTTCTATTAAGTGCTGCTCCCGGCCCTGCTTTTTAAAATGAACCAGTGTGGAAAAAAACTTACTCGCCATCTGTCAGGAGAATCATAACTTGTTTGTTGTCCGATTTGCCGAAATTTTCCGTTCCGTTGAAATCGAAAACAACCTTTCTTAATGCATACCCTGTGGGTGTGGTGACATCTTGATATACTATATTGTCAAGTGCATCCTAAAATTCATAATTTGTAAATTAAATAAGGGAGAGCTGTGAGCTGTGATAAATTAAATTCATCGCAACAGTCGAATACGGAAACGAAAATGAAGATTATCGCAGTGAATAGGGCCCTGTCTTGGCTTTGTAATTTTCTGCATGTCGTCAGAGGCCACAAAAGGGAAACGAAGAAGTGAACCAACGCCCAAGGCAGATACCATTCAGTGCACTTGATTCTTATCTAATTGGAATTCTATCGTTGAGTACAGTTGCTGGTACTAGGTTTCCTAATAGCTCTTGACCATGTGACCGGTTTTATTTCGGTGAAGCTTTCATCCTCGCTCAGAGTGAGTGTCAATGAAAAGAGGGTCCAATTTAGGACAATCAGAGTTACAGGAACCAAATCTATTTATTTTTTCTTTATTTTAATAATTCATGAAATTCAATATCCGGGTCTCATGCTTGAAAATACAGAATGCAGAATATATTAAAATTGTACCTCAAACAAATTTCTGTTCCTTTGTCCAATTTCGATTTCGGTCTTTATGAGCGGTTGCTCATTAATTGGTTTACTGGAACAGGTAAATGATATAGTTTAATAAGTAGCCTAAGTATGACTAAGTAACCAATTTTCTTTTAAAACCGGCAAGGGCAGGTAAATATCGTTTTGCTGTGTTTACGGCATTTTTAATAAACTTCGAGATTGAAATAAATTAATAGTCTTTTATAAAATCTTTTTATAATGGATATAATATTTATAAAACTTTATATCTACAGTTGATAATTAGGTAAATTTAAATAATTTACCTAGTACATTCACTAGATCAAACAGCGAATTCGCTAAAAGTTAAAACTAGTTAAATCACATAGCCTTGAAACTGTGCAGAAGTATTTTGGAAATGAGGTACTTTTACGTGGAATTGCCGATACTTGTGCTGCCGCGCTTATGTCCATTATGTGGTAGCGCGATCCATCAGGGATTCTTACTCAACATTTCTCACTATGGCAGCTCATAATGTAGCACTCAATTGAATATTATTAAAGTGAAATTACCTCCTATCGTAGGAAGAATACTGGACAACTCCAATACTGGTTTGTCCACTCTCCATGTCTAGTTTTCTCGTAACATTTTTTACCCATGTTTTGACAGTATCAAAGTTTTGCTTTCCTACACTCCCAGATCCATCCAATACAAAAAGTACGTCGACGTGACCAGCAGGACAAGCTGGTAATTAAATATGTAGGGTTATACAAGGAAGTAAATACGATACATACCTGATTACAGAAATGACTGTTAACCACGTGTCACTGACGTGACTCATTTTGAAAATAGGTAAAAATGTAATGAAGAAGCAGCAACTAGCTCCTAAGTAGGATACATTCTCCGCAAAGAGCTTCTGTAACGTGATATAACAGATGTCGCGGCCCGTGAACAGAAGTGAGACCTGCAGTGTGGGCCTACTATTAATTAAGGTTAGATAAGTCAAGGTCTGGCTTGCCATCACCTTAGATGCAAATCAATACCATATCAAGCTAGCCACTTGTCAACGAAGCAACAGCTCGCAATTTTGACAGCGAGCTAGCCAATGACCTAAACCCTCTAACTCGTATACTCGTAAATTAGTAAAAAGAAATTACGATTTCTTGGTTGGATTCCGATACTAATATCTTATAAATATCTTTGAAAACAAACGTGAACATATTATAATAAGTTATATTTAACCGACCTAATTGAAATAAAATTTTATTAATGTTCAAGAACGAAGCATCGCAACGAATTAGGTTTGTATGTCAATTATTTAATCATTGAAAAACATGGTTTAAGGGATGACCCCTTAGTGATCGGCCCATTAGCAACCAAGGCTAGCTATATGAAAATTTATGTATCGAGGGTAAGATACAAATAGATCGCGGCCTGCTGGACAATCATAATGAGTGGCGCATAGTTATTTGGCAGGAGATTCATTCCTGATTGTACAACATAGACAAAGTTCCCAACCGAAACATTTTGTCGGTACGTGTTTTGTATGGATCACCGATGGATTGCGTCAACAGACGCGATCCATCTGTGGGTCATGCATGGCAAAATAAAGTTTCTGATTGGGTTGCACTGAAATTTTTCTGTACGTAATGGTTATAGATTTGATAGAATGTACTGTGGCTTACTTAATTTAGCTGTCTGGACATCCTTTTCCCAGGAAGATCCTTTGTCCGATGATTTATAACAAAATCCAGGAAAATAGAAATTATCTTTGCAGACTTGCTTCTTGGATGGCGAGCATGCCTAAACAGAAATGTGTTTAAAGGATGAAATTTGAAATTTAGATATTTTCATCAAATGAAAGATTAGAATGGTTGAAAAGTAAGTAAATGTACCCATTTCACTTCAGGGAGAAAACCACGTAAAAGTTAAACTGGCTCAGAGTTAACAAAAATAGGCTCATATGTGGTATATTCTTAGCGAAATAAATTTACTGATTTGGGTATTCAATAACGTGGCAGTTTGTATTGTCCAGCCAAATGCTTCAATAGGGTAGCTCTTGGCATGTGGCAGAACGCTAATGTACATCAAATCTTATAACAATCTCTTACTGCCATGTCTCCGTTTGGACTAATTGTTACTGCTGTACCAAATCCGTCCTCCGGCAAAGCTTCGTTAGGAAATGAAATATTACATCGGCTTGATGACATTCCGGAAAATAAGGACGGGGAGAACGCACAAGAATGAATGCTTCCAGGGACGGAATCTGAACACAAATTACAATTAGGTTCAATGCTTGGGAGATTGTCTTACCCGTGTGTAAGGATATTTCAATTCGAGTTGACTACCTTGCCTTAGGAGGCCTTGACGAAAAAGTGTTTTATTGTTCAATTAAAAGTATTATAGCAATTATTGAATATCTTAGCAATGTTCAATGCAATTGAAAAATCATATATTTTTTGTTGAAGCCCACAGACTACACTGTGTCAAAATGTAGCATGATTACCGCATTTTGACAGGTATTTTATTCTGTAATATTGAAATGAAGCCACATAATCGACCTTTTAGACTAACTATGGTCTGTTGATGGAACGCATCGCCGAAGTGCGTCCATCACCAGGCCATAGATGGCATTAAACCTATCATCAAGGAGGTTTTGAATTTTGTAAATATGCAATTACTGGAAATGAACAAAAAATTTACTGCACATCGCATTGTCGACATTCTATTGTACCTACGTCACCCCTACAAGATTTAACTTCCATTTGAGAAGTGACAGTTACCTTTTGTTCGGGCATACACGACAAAAAAGATTGGGCAAACAAATACGGCCTCGGTTGGTTTATTTATTTATTGACCATAAATTAATAATAATTGCGTATTTCAAATCATCACTAAACAACACTAAGGTTATACTCCCATGGCGAAAACAGGTAAACTTTGAACAGCTGACAAGGGTTAAAATAATGTTACGAGAGTTATTTTTAAAACTTTATTTTAAATGTAATACTGAATCGAAACACCATTAATCTAATTTAAAAAACATTTAAAATGAAGCATAATTTACTACATCATAAAAATTAGGTCATATTTATGCATTTTATCAACAGTTATGTTATGCGCATGATATTTAGTTGATTTAAAAATATGCTGATTGATTTTAACAAAAATCAGAACTGCCATTATTCTAAATGAACATTTAAATCTATCTGTTGGTGATTTTTGTTTTTTCCCAAATAGAGCAATCCACCAGTAAGTCGTACACGACAAAACAAATATCATTTTGATAATATTTACTAAATTTATAAATAAATGAAACGAATAATACATTTTGGATTTATTTTGAGCCTAGAATTGTGAATATATCGGAAGAGTTTATGGAATTTTCAAGTAAACAGTAGTAAAACGACCGACAACATGACGTAATATTTTTTGACTCCTTCAATCAAGTAAATATAATTCAGATTAGATATATATGCGCATAAGAAATACAAAGAAATATAGTTCCCATGAAACCAATTCTCACTTTGCGATCAGTCATCAAATACCCAAACTACACGCACACACAAACACACTTGTAATGAATTCAAACTAGAAACAATGTGTGATTTCACACATGTGTGAAATCACACATTTTTTGGATTGATTTCATAAGTCTTCTGCCTAAGGTAGGTGACACACACTATAAAGTTCAATAATGAAATAATATTTGCAGCCATCTACAACTTACGTGCTGTATCATTTGCTTCTGATTTAACCTGATCATCTTTCGTTCCGGCTGATCCTATAAAGATCCTATAATATCGAAATGACTTCGTAGGTATATGGTTTGGGTTAGTGTTGGCAATTCTAGATAAAAGTACCGAGTTTGCCCAGTATACTTAGCTTACCGAATGTATTTTCAAAATACTTCCACCTAGTTTTATAAATATATAATTTACCTATAGCTTAAGTTTTCTGTCTGACTTGTACCTAGCAAATTTACTAGGTAAAATAGGTCAATTCACCTCTCTTTAAACTACATAGCTGGTTCAAGAAACTAGTATAAAACTAGATAAATCGGGTTTTCATTATATCAAAAAAAATTGCAATAGACGATTCGTGAATTTCAATCTTCAATATATTAATCTATTAAAAACAGTTTAAATGCAGTCGAACAATGAGTACCTAGTCTACATGGTTTTAATCTAGGTACCACCTAGTTTGGAAAGAGAAACTAAGTTAACAAGTAAAACTTTATATAGTTTTCTATAATATTCGTTATTTGGCCTAGTTTAAAAAAAATCTAGGTTGCCATCACTATTTTAGGCAAATAAAACAAGAATAAAAAAAATACGATAAAAACCGTGGTGAAATTTGAAGGAGCCAATATCAAAATTGCAAAACATGAATCAATACAAGACAAGAAATGTGTGTTATAAATGGAATTTAATAATATCAAGACTTTCCATATCCTCAAAAAATAAATAAAAAAATTAAAAAGTTGCTGATCGTGGTAAAAAAGCGGCAAAAAGGTCGTGAAACTAATATTTCCTCGAGGAAGGTGAATAAGTTATAAATAAGCAAAAAAAATTTCCTGAAATAATGGCATGTGGGAGTTTTTAGTTTATGAGCAAAACTGAGTTCTGATTTATTTTGAACATTTTCCTGAGAGCATAAAAATACTGTTTTGTCTGACATATGTCGCTAACGGTTGCGGTCCATCTGTGGCTCGTAATATATGAAGTTTTAAATTTAACGGATATTTATAATTTCAGAAATTCGAACTTGAAGTCTAAATATCCATACAATGTAATAAACGATTGCCAACAGCTTCATTTAATTCATTAAATATAAAAATAAAAAGTGCACTTACGCAGTATTTTCATTGGTATTTCCAAGGATTGTCAACGAAGAACCAAAATACGTGGGAAGTCTATTCGTGTCCGACTGATTTGAATCAGGCGGATTTGTTTGATTGTAAAGGCGCTTGAAGCCTGGTTTAAGATATCCAACATCTTTGCCCAAATTGAAACCTGTGATGTCTTTCACGCTTGTAATCAGCAGGATGAGAACGTAAAAAACAAACATTTTTATGCAAATATAGTCGAGTTTATTATGCTATAAGTAAGAAAGTTGAAAATTGCATGTCTATCAATACAATAAAATCTTTTCGTTCTTCGGAATGGACTGGGAATCTCAACATCTTTATCATGTCAGGCTCATAGTTTTTTGACGTCCATTTGTCAAGTTAACTTGCGGTAAAAATTAATACATAGATTCTCTAATAAATCTTGTTCTGATCCAGTCGTAAACCATTTACGAAGTGAACTCGAGAGGCGTTTATCTACGATATTTGCATCAGGCTAGTCAGCAGTTGTTTTCAAAACCATACCTACCACTTAAACTATCCGGAATGTGGCAAAACGAACATAATTTTGCCAAAAAACTATGCCTATACCTTACCATGGTGAAAATACCCTTTTTGTTTGCAAGGTTTTTTGTTCAAATGCAGATTATGACGTACGTACACCGGCACCCACTACTCATACAAAATAATAGACTATTAATGTTTTGGTTTAGCTATCTAAAAGAGCACTGAACCGAAGTTTGCTGTATATATGAACTAAGAAAGACTGAAAGCAGCTCTACAAAGGAAATACTAACGATGTGACAAATATCTGTGATAATTTATAAAATGCAAATCCAGTAATTGCGCTATAATAAGAGAAAAACGTTCCATAGACAACTGAACCGCTACGAAATAGTTTATTGAACTGGATTGTGAGACCACCAACTACTTTGCTTTCCTTATACTCTTGCGAAACGCGTGAAATACTGTAGGACAATGACAAATTCCGGTGCTACGAGATGTTAGCATCAAGGTCCATAAATCTAAAATATTTCACAAAGAAACTAAACTTTTTCGTGATACCTTCATATTATATAAACACAACAAACCTGTTAATCATCAGGATAACGAGGAGAACGATGACGAGTTTGATGACCTGGTCGGAAAGATTAGTTGTCACCGGCAGAGAATACAAGTGAACTGAAATTACCTTCGATGGAATTGTTTCTATTTGCATTTATTCTTAACATGCATGCTGATCAGAAACATTCGGCGGGACGATTTATCAGTGGCCCATGCTTGACAAAATGAATTTCCTGTTTGTGATTGATTCAACGTTTCAATGAATGAGGAAATCGCGGCATCGCACGATATCTTTTATAACAAAGTTCGCGTTAAGACACTATTAAATGGTAAAATCTGAAAATTCCCATACTCAGATGTAGCTAGAGGCGAGGTTCATCATCATTCGGTCTACTTGATCTCAAAATCCACTCTAACTAATTACACACAGTTAAATGGAGAAAAATGGAATAGAAATATTTTTTTCGAGCAATTCTGTCACAAAATTTTCCGTTGAAGGCTGTAACTTCAAAAACGCCCTTGAATCTTTCAGCACCAATTTTTAAAAATACATTGCTCAGATATTTTAGGTCAAAACATACCAACTTTTTCAGCGTTTTCAGGAGTAATAACCATGAGTTTTTTTTATCAAAAGAAAGACTACAAGAGGCATATCATTTGTAAAAATCTTCTAAAACCACTGCTGTGCAGGAATCTTTTTAGATCAGGGGAAACTGTATTTTCAGGATTTCGCTTTTAAAGGCGAATTTGCCCGCGACTTGAAATCTCTGAAGTTAAAGTTAATGCACAGTTGAAAAATGTTCGTTATTTCCTTTTGAATGCTTTATTCTATTGTTAGTATTTGATATTCACCTCTCGACCTTCACAACTAGAAAGTTTATGCTTAAACAGGAAGCTTCGTATAAAACAAACTTGAGTGAACTTTCATGAAAATAACATTTTTGACTCAGTTTAAATTTTATCACTTTTTATTTTGATTCAGGACGATTCAAGCACACACGTCGTTTCTAATTTCATCCGTTTGTTGATTGATAATAAAGTGATCAATCTCCAATCATTTTTGGGCAAACGTGAGACACGGGTGGATTGCGTCTCAACGGCGCAATTCATCAGTGACTCATATTTAAGAAAAAAATGAGAGCACAAAGGTTTTTAGTTAGACTAGTTAATTGTAGGGGTTTATGTTGCTGACTAACTTATGCTTCTGGAACTCTATCGCCGTCAATGCAATTGATCGTACAGCATGGATATATAAGACTCGCTACACAACAATGTAAATAATCGATCTAATATGTTCCAATGCTGGATCACGGTACTAATGTTGCCTACCGAACCTACCGAAATTCGTAATTGGTGCAATATTTTCATCGGATAATCGGTAACATAACCCTCATTTTCTAGACCAAATGAAGTCACATCGGCGCCGTTGTTTCGTCACAGACCCGCCACGTAATTTATAACCATGTGACAGCAATGAGATAACAACTACAATATGGCAGACTGGAATGCGCTGCTTAGATACTGCTTGAATTGATCGATTTTTTCTCGAATAAAAACTCTTTGGTAAGATTGCGATTTTTTAAGGTTTCACGAAGTCCGAAGCCTTTCTTAAAGGTTAGACAGGTTTTCTCCAATTTCACTGTATTGCGTAATTATCAACATTGCAACTTTCTTTGAATTTTCGAACCTTTCCATTCATTTGTTTAGATCACTTTCAAATTTGCAGTGTTCAAACAAGTCTACTCACCTGTCGATGCCAGTTTTGTCACCGTTTACAACCTAATTTTAATGTATCGCTGTCTTCGCGATAATGACAGATGGTCTGGATGTCATTTAGCCCTTTACCTAAACCAGTGGTATTCATCAAGCTGGTTGTTATTCGTACCACCCCCCCCCCCCCCCTAAAAAATTCAGAATCTCCCCTTTGAAATAGTTTCAAACAAATTATTAACCGAAAAGCAGCCTCAAAAAGTATTTCCGAAATAACGTATAAGTCTTTAACTACGTTCCTCTGAAATCTCGATAATGCAAAATATGACTCCAAATCGGTAGAAATTTTTGTTCGTTTTCCATTTTTTTTTCTTGAAGGAATTGATCGAAGGAATCAAATACCCTTAAACAAATTTTTAATTTTGTGGAGCCCTGGTCTATTGTTCGTTTTGGGCGATAGATAAGCGAATCTGCACAATGAATTTTATATGAATTTGCACATATGGCTAAACTAGCACATGAAATCTTTGGACATTGGAATTTTTTGCTTACGCGTAAGACACAGATGGCCCGCGTCTTGACGGCGCGAACCAACAGTGTCCCATGCTTAACAAAATATTTTCTCATCAAATTTTTCTGACTGTAGGAATTTGAAAACGGAACGAAATTTTACCAAAAAAAAGCAAATACTAATGAAATAAAAACGGGGCATGTGTTATTTCCACGGAATTAGAGATTCAATCTGATTCGAAAAAATTATCCGAATCAAATTTGAATTCCGTTTTGTGCACATCCAGTTTTGGCCTGGACTCTTGATTAGAACAAGACTCTAGTAAATTAGTTGACATACACTTTATAAAAATTATGGGTTTACTATACCTGATCAGCGTCAAAAATGAATCCCACATATTTCCATATTAATATTTTAATACATTAAATATTACAATCTTTAAATTTACAAGGCACAATAAAATTAAACTAAACTATAATTTAGGCAAGTGAAAAGATAAATGTAGAATACTTCAAGTGTGAGATGAACTGAATACAATGTTCTATTGCAGGAAGTTGCTTTCTAGAAAATATCGAAAACGTCCATATAATTATATCGTTCTAAATCTATTACATGACACAATACGCTAATAAAATTAAAGAAGCTTTGTGTATTCTATATTATGACGCCGTACCACAGATATCAATAAAATACCATGCCAAAAATATAAACTTTGTGTATTTTGTGTATTTTCATATCAAAATTCCCTATGTTTGAATACACGTGGCAAATTGTCACATGGATTTGATAAGAAATAAACCATATGACAAAGTTTCAAGTCACACACCAAAATATAGAGAAAAACACAGTAGAACACTCAGTTGATATTGTTTCGCAGTTTAATCATGATTAAAAGCTTTAATGATAAAGCTGGAGAAGTATTTATGGCCATAAATTATGGCATCACTGCTACGAGATGCGCATCTCTGATCGTCATGACGCAGGTTCGAATCTCGTGAGGGATGATCATTATATGCCAGATGTCTGCTGGACGCCTCGCCTGTGCACGATGGTTCACGTAAGCAGCGCTTCAGTCTTCCTCCACCAACCAGGTCCATGCACGTGAAAAATGAGAAATGTGAGAAGCCCAAAGAGAACGAAGAGAAAAGCCTAAAAACCTTCACTTCGATTCAGAATTGGTATCTGCACAAGAGGTCGTGGTTCGCCATATGATTAAGTTGTATATTTCCTCTCCCACAGGATAAAATGATATCCTATCCTAAATTACGGATCTCTGTAACAATGATCGATATTGGGCAACCCTTTTCAAATTTCTGTGACAAAATCTGGAAGATATTCTCCAGATCGGCCGATTGCCTGAAGTAATTCGAAATAAAATCGGTCTGTAAATTGAAAACATTACGTGCTTTACATTATAGCTTAATCCGTTCGCGGGATTGAACATCATAACTCTGAAGCAATCCATATAAATTGTTATAAAATAGCAGACGTACAGTACTATATATGGACACATATTTTCATATTAGGTCAAGCTTTCTTCAGAATCACTGAGATGATCAGCGTTATCGGGATTCGAAGAAGAACGTGACCTGGAACTGGAAGGTGATGTTGTTGATGCAAACGATGACGTTGAACTGCCTGGTTCTCGCGTAATCGCATTTCTCACTTTTCCCGCGTTTATTTTCTCGTCTTCACTCAGACCCACAATACCGTCACCGCCGTACGCGGGGAACTGTATTTTCTCTTTTCCTCGGCGATTAAGATCATCCGCCGATGACCACACGCATTTTTCGGGTTCTCCCAGCAATATATGATCTACCGCTTCCACACCCTGTATGAAGCAGTGGTCTAAATCTCCAAGGTGATACTTGAACGCCCCAAATCTGCCTCTGCTATAAATTCCCTGGTTTTGCAGCCACATGAGAGCTTCGTCGACCTTAAAACAATAAAAGATAAGCCGTATTACCAGTAATAGGTAAACTTGATTAAGGTGATATATTCTAACAGTTTTTCGGTATTTCCAGTCATGAGTGATTGCTACCAGGGATGATGGCAATGATTCTAATTTCTCATATCGGTGATGTACAAATATCAAATAAATTTGGTTGAACCTCGAATAACTAACTTTATTTTTCGTCCAAATTTGTACAAATATAATTATGGCCACGACATCACCTGCCGAAAAATAATCACAATCCACACTCAACAATCTCTTGGAACAAAAATATAAATAAAGTTTTTTCGATTCGTTACCGTTTCTATTTCATATTGAAGCAAAAATAGCAGGTTATTTATCTTATTTGGTGGTTTTGTCATTCTCCTGTTTTGAAAATTTTTTGCATGGATTCGATTATTATTGAAGAATCATATCAAACAATTGCTACGATCAAACGCTAGTCGAGAAACTCTAACAAAACACCTCTGGTCCCTTTTAATTGTTAAAAGGGTTTTAATATGCAAAGATTTAAATGAAGTTGAAGGTATATAAAAAGGAACGATTTTTATTTTATTTTAGAATGAGAATGGATGCAATTTACTGAGGTTTATTGTAAAGCGGGTGAATTACGTCAAGACTCCATAACGGCTATCTCGAAAATGGCAGTATCAGCTATAGCCGAGCGACAGCGGCTATTGGCATTTTCGGAACACCCTTACTTGTCAGATGATAGGCATCGCTGAAGTTATTTTTGCATTACCCAATATAATTTACTCAACTATGAGCGACAAATGGACCAGCTATGCCTGATCAATATGTGTCAAAGAAAATTCGATGATTAGCTACCGTTACAAATACCGTTGAATAAAAACGACAATCATCTTCAGGCAAGTGGGACACGGAGCACTGCATAGATCTATCGCATAAAGCAGGCATCTCGGTAAAAAAACATCCGAATGAATATATGAATCACATCCACGCGAGAGATGAGCGTTGTAATATACTTAAGGAGACAGCACAGTCCCGAAGTAGTTCGGTTAAAATCGTATAGTTTGCATTCCAACTTCCAACTATATTGCAGTTTAAAGTTTAAACACGAGTGCGGCTTTAATTTAACTATTTGTTTACATAATTCGGTATTCGTGTGTCAAGGGAGAAAAAAATCCTATGATTGAGCATTTCCAAACTAAACAAAATCGCTTAAACCAAAATAAAAATGGTTTACGGTGTTTTACTGATTTAGATAGCAACGTGTGTATTATTTATACGCCGCTGTGTTACAAAGATTTGAACTGTTACCAACCAACATTTTGAATAATTTCGATACCTTCTGTTCACTTTCTATGGTCGGCAGAGGTTGTCCATGCGTCATCTCAGTCATATGAATTGAAACAATTTCATCATCAGGTCGTAGAAGTCCAACCAAACAAGCATCTCTCACTACTTCATCCACTGTGAACATATAGTAATGATGATGAATGGGGTTGCCATTTCTATATCGAATAGCATCATTTCGGATCTTGCCGAGTATGATTCTATTTAAAAAAATAATGAGCATATCAAGTCATATTCAATTTCTTCCATTAGATTGTTAGGAATTTGTGCACACATCTTTTTATCATGTATGAATCACTGATCTGCGGCTCATGCTTGCCAAAAAAGAATTTTCAATTTATATCAGATATCATTCGTCATATTAATAGAAATGTTTAATCGAACCACTTAAATCGGACAGGTATCCGCACCTAAGCTAAAAGTATGGTACCGCCAGCGGTAATAGTATGACAGTTTATTGAAACGGAAAAAATTAAAACGCATGGTCAAATTTTTTATAATTCAATTCGCTCCATATTTTGATGCTTTTAAAAATGGCAATTTGCTTGAATATGACAACATTTTGAAAACGCACTTATTCCGACTTGTTCCTGAATTTTCGTTTTAGGAAGTTGATCAAATCGAATATGAACTCAATGACTCAAATTTCGGAACTTTGAAAATGTTTGTTTGGATTCGCTCGAAAATAAAAAAAACTCTGCCTCACGTTGCAGGGAGAATTTTACAGTATAAAATTCAGGTTTAATATTAGCTCATTTATATGATACATTTAGTCTGAAATGTTTCACAGGTACATACTTATCGATACGTCCGAGATGGTTTTGAGTGGACCTGCGCTCACTTCCACTTGAAGAGACCAATACGGTCCGCATGTGTTCTCACTGAGTTGAGCGTCATCCGTTTCTCTAGCGAGTCGCATCGTTGGAATATGAACTTCTTTTATGGGAACGCTATCAGGATCAAAACTAGAGAATATGCAGGCTCGGTGGAACACACAGTCAGATTCCGGGAAGTAGATACATCCTGAATGTGTAATAGAATAATATTAGTCTATCAATATCATCATTAATTATAAGGAAAAGCAATTTGTATCAATGCATCCAATACAATGCATGTTATGTTATACCTTTATGCTACTTGTTATACTAGTTTAATGTTTCGGATGGTAATATCGCCCATAGCATATACCACCTCACTGCATTTTAACAGAGCTGTTCAGTTTTTTTGGGGATGTTTCGCGCTTAGCGTGCTTTTGCTGGCACTACATATTGTAGTAGCTCTTTGATTGATTTTAATTGAAAAAAAAAATAATATTACTTATATGAAAACTCTGAAACATTATGCCATGTTAAATAATATAAGTAGGATGAATCGCGTCGCATCTGTGTCTTATATTCGACATAAAACTCCGATGTGATGAAAATATCATGAAACAAATAAATAAAAATTCACAGATCCGAAGTACTGGGATTCCGATCTCTTATCATGACAAATATAGATAAAATGGTTGCTAAGCATTTATTTATTGATATAACGACACGGAAAAGGCCATTTAAAACATTTATATTAACCACACTTATCGTCAACAGCCGATATAAAATCAGAGTGAATAAAGCTGTATTCAAATTTAGCTCAAAGTATAATTTCCGGTAAACCATAATTGCTTTTCATATGAGGCGTGGTTTCGTTGTTATTCAAGTTTCATACCCATAGATGGCGATTTCCAAAAATAGCCCCATAAAAAGCTCGAGGACCACATATTTTATAAAAGTTGAATCCAGTATTACGGTCAATATTGATGTTTTTTAATAGGCTTTTTTGTTTGATTCGTTGATATTTTGCAATGAGCTACCTATCCCTCCTCCTTGTTTCCTTACAATCCTGGATCCGTGTGTGAGAGAATTCACAAGGACACACGAATGAGATAATATCAAGCTAATATACAAAGATATCATGTTCTCATTCCACAGAAATATAATAATATTTATAGAAATATAATTATATTTCTGTAGAATGACAACATGATATCTTTGTATATTAGCTTTTTTGTTTGTTTAATAATATTCACTTTAAACAAAGCTGGAAGCAGAACCTAAAGAGGTTAGTTAATGGTAGCCTATATAGCAACAGGCACTACTGTACGTGGAAAACAATAAAATCAGAATTGGAATGAGTAGTAGCAGAAGAAAAAAGAAACTTCACTCATGGAAATTAGAAATAAATAATAATTTGGCTACACAAAAAGATAAATGTGAACCAAGTCCAATTAGAGTTTCTCTAATCTTTGACTCATGCTCGACAAAAAAGCTCTCTACCTTGTCAGAATTATCCGATTGGGAGTGCGGTTTATTGAGTCTGGAAATTTTAAAAATCCGATTTTTTCAGTCATTTAATTACCTGTTATATCTTTATATGGACTGGTTCCTCGTATTCCCAGACATACAATATACAACGATGAATGAACCAATGTTTCTCCGAGATCTGTTCGACCAGCAAGCTCAAGTAAGGATGTAAGTGGCATCGTGCTTATGAGCGTATCGTATCTGAATTGATAGGTTTTGGTGAAAATATTACTCCAAGTCCTTTATTAAAATGAATATTAATAATAGAAAAAACGAAATCCATGTGCCTGGTACACGGAAAAAATTATTATAAGTTTAGTCTACAATTAGTCATTGTTAATCTTGCTGCTGCAGCCTTGTATTAAACGTATACATAAAGGCACAGGAGGATAACAGTTAATCTATGTTATACCCGGCCGATCGAATAATATAGAGATCAGCATTTTTTTTAGATTTTAGTTGATCGTAACTCTGAAATTTCATAATTCATATGTTTTGATAGTTTTCTTTTCTTCTTGTAAAAGTAACATTTTCATAAAATATATTATCATCCGCCAAAAAAGTAGTCCATCTTAATAAGAAGTCACAATATATTCATATAAAAGTCATCGAATTGGATTTCTTTTCTATAAAATATAAACGGAATATAGATGACAGTAATATCGTTAAGTGCGCATAACGAAGGCCTAAATTTTAGTTCAATTTTAACAAGCATAAAAATAAGTGTGTTACAAGAAAAGCTTGCGTGATTGCGATCGGCTCCAAAAGGAATGCTCGAGTTCTCGCTTTTCGGATGAACTATACTTTGCCAAGCATGCGCCACAGTTGGACCGCGTCTCATCCATGCGATCCATCAGTGACACACACTTAACAAAAGAGTTTTGACAACATTTTTCCGATTGGGCTAGGAATACGAAGTATGCTTCAGTGGAAATGTATAGAATGTTTAAACATACTGTATTTCAAGACCATCCTTTGTTCTTACAATCTTTTCTTCAATATCAAGATCAATGATTTCGCTTTTGAATCGAACGTTGTTTTTCGGAAGTTTCCTAGTAAAATTTCGCCATAATGAAACCAATCCTCCTTTGGATGGGTAAAGTGTTTTAGCATCGATATCAAGAGCTAAAATAAAAATGGAAATGTTGCACATACTAAGGAATATATGTTAAGAAATTATTATATATATAATTCTGAAATTCGGTTGAATAAATATCTCCCAGAAAAATCATTTTTGATGGTCACATCTGTACTTGTGAACCTCTTTGCGCTTGACTGTTTGTATAATTTAAGGAATATAACATAATATTAACACAAATTTTTGCAATTCATTCCTGGGCCCGGAGAAAAATCTAAAAGTTTTTCAACTAACAGTAATTATATGAAAATTGTGGCATCTGTTGAAATTTAAAGACAGGTTCCCTCAGTTTCACGCTCTATTTCGCATATCAGTACGAGTCTAACGATTGTATTCTCAAATAGCAGGAACGGTGGCGTACTTGAGGGGGTAAATTTCGTTAAATTGTGTCGTCATAATTGGCATCACAGGCACAAAGGTTTTCCTTAAAGTTAGGTTTGATGTATATTAGAATAAAACTTGTTAACCGTGAAATCGTAAAAAAATCCAAGGCACTCAAAAGCCCATTTTAAGATTATATTAAGATTAGATTATTAAGGGGATTATTAAGATTAGATTATTAAGGGGTGAGGCATAGCACCATGCTCCTAGATACAAGTGCCCAGGTACATGTATAGACTTGACGCAATCTGGCATTGTTATTTGTCGGGCATTATTCACCGATGGATCGCGCCACTGAGACGCTGTAACCAGCGACACATACCCAACAAGGCATATCTGTAATTGCTAATTTGACAGAAATAAATGTTTCTCGAATTATCGGTTATTTAACCTCTAATTCTCGGCAGAAATTTAAATAGGATGTGGTTTCGTATGCTTTTAACTGAATAAACGAAAGTAAAATCGAGGCGTTTCGACAAGACTGAATCAAAATATTCAATATTCGGAAACTTAATGGTGCAGAGTGTTGAAATGAAGCAAAACGAATAAACCGTCGTTACATCAAACCGGTTCGTGGTACAGCATTACAAGTTAAACTGTCCAAATATGCACAAATTTTCGTGGAATGCATAACCGCATTGCAAATATTGCCTCGGGTCTGTAGCACTGCTGAAATAAGTGAGAAATAACATTGATTCAATGTAATATATCATAATAAGAAGGCATTATAGGCTGTCAGTAGACTATACGTTTTTATGTAGGTACTCGCGTAATTTATTTTACGCATATACTGAAAATTGTACCAGTCTTGCACAATGTTCAAATGTCTTGTATGCGTTCCTATACGCCTCAATGATATTGTTCAACATGACTGGATATCATTCTTATTTCAGTGCTGAATAATCTACGTGTTGCTTTGCAAAGGGAAGATAAAAAATGCTCCTAAACCATATCCTAGTTGTTTAACACCATATTATCATAATCAGGAAAATCTACCAAAACATGTTTCGTCGAGACTGATGCTTGACAAAACAAAATTTATGATTAAGTGTTCTCGATACCACGCATATTTTTCGTATTTCGGATTGTCCAATCATGAGCTACGGATAAACCAACCATACGTGGTGCGTTCCATGAATCGCGCACAGCTGGTTATTAGTGCTGGCAAATCCAGGTAGACGTACCTAGTTTATCTGGTATACCGAGTTTATTTTCAACGTACTTTACACCTAGTTTAAGAATATATAACTTACCTGGTTTAACATTTACCGACTAGTTACAACTAGTTACAACTAGTTACTTGGTTGAACAAAATAGTTACTTAGTATAAAATAAGTAAACCATGTTTTCATTCTAAAAAAAGCCTAAAAATAGACTAGTTGAAGATTTTGACGTTCAAATCTATTAAAAATGTCTTAAATGCAGCCAGTTGACAATTACCTGGTTTATCTGGTATCTAGGTACTGACAAGTTTTAAAAATGAAACTAGATTACTTAGTAATACTTTTCTTGGTTTTGGGGTAATTCCGTTTACTTCACTTAGATTTAAGATAAAATTCAACTTACCAGGATCGCTTTGTTCGTCGCTCAATATTTTCGCAATGTCGTCACCAAGCTGTGCTGGAGGAATTTTGCTATCAGCCCAACTTGCTACGAGCTTACTTGTCGGGTATGCAAAAGATTTAAAAATGTATGGTCGGAATATTATGTTACATAGACTTTCGCCCCATGTGCGTGAAAGATAATCGTCCAGAGTCTCCGGCATTATTTTGTATGTTGGGTCTTCATTTTCGATATTGATTATTTGTAGGGATTCGTCTGTCGCAACTGTGTTTTCAATGTCGCTGGGATAGTTTTCCGTGGTGATAACCACCACATTATCGGTTTCTCCTTCACCCTTCTCTTGTTTTTCGTTGTGAATATTGTCCGTTTTTCTACGATTTTTATCTTTGATTCGAGCTCTGACTAAATCGATTGCACAATTCATTTGATCAGCTTCCGGAAGCCCCGATAAATTATTTTGTAACTGGAAAACGCACCATCCGGCCTTTAACGTAAACGTAGTTGTCTCTAATTTTCTCTTTTAGTTTTTTAGGTGGATTACCGTAGCAATCCTCGATCAATCGATCCAAATATTCATATCGACTACATAATGCTTTATGTCCGTGATCGAAGCGAAAACCTTCGTGGGTTTTGATAGAACCTGCAAGACCTCCTGGATGCTTTTCTGCATCCAGTAGAATCCAATTCTGATTTCCGTGTTGAGATAACCTGAAAAGAAAATATATATTATTTAATAAATGATATAGATCATTTTAATGCTTGATAGTGGATTTACAAACTATCGTTTGAAACCTCGATTATATGTGTTGCTACAGTAAAACATGTTTGGAAATTCTAACCGAAGATTATAATAAAATTCTTCAATGAAAGTGTTTGGTTACAATCTTTAAAGCACAGCCTACCACTGACACATACAACTTGAGTCAAGTTTCTTTTTGAGCATAGATATTTATAGAAATTTATAGATGGCGATGCATTTCATGTCGGAGTCTAGGTAAGAAAGACATATTAAGTGTCAATTGGTAAGATGACTACCAAAACATAAATCGAGTTAATATTGAAAGCAAAACTGTACAATACCTGTACGCTGCACCGATACCAGTTGGACCACCTCCTATGATCATTACTTCCGCTCTTCCAGCAGAGGCTTCGAGTGCGTTCCCCATAACTGCAACGCAATTCAACCTTCTTATTCAGTGTAAAATCTTACCTATCTATGTCCTAGAACTGGTCAAATAAACAGATGGTTATTAAAATACAAGCAATGAAAATTGTTGGATATGCGCAATACGCAAAACAAGTTAATATTTCATAGTTATACCGACACAAAGTCAATGGGAAAAATTCTGTCAAATCGCCTTTTGTCAAGTATGGGTCACTGATGGATCGTGTCCTTTGGACGACGCAGTCCATCTGTGGCGCATGCTTGGCAAAATAAAATTTCCAAAATCACTTTTCTGAGGATATTCATAGCACAAATGCACATTCAGAGAAGCAGGATGGTAGAATTGAAACTTCGCCTCTACTTTTAACATATGAAAAATACACAATAGAATCTACTATACACAATATAGAATCTACTACATTCAGAACGTGGGAATCGGGGGTAATATTATTTACGCGCGCCTCTTTCCAAAAATCCAACCTCTTTACCCACTACACGGCTGTTCTGGCGACAAGGACGTACGTATTCGTGGTATACGTTCCCATATAACCGAAAAAGCCTAACAGTGCATTGAATGCATTCTCATTGTACGAGCATTACTCATCTTTTATTGTCTATTGCTATAACGCGGAAATGTACTGTTATTACAATGTTGAATAATATACTAAGATACATGCTGACACAAGGGCCTATACGTGGTGTAACACTTCCGATATGAAATAACGTACTGAAAAGCTAAAGCCACGGGCGGAATAGACATCTAGACGGCACCTCCAGTCAAGAACGCGTGTTTCGGAACACTACGTTTTCGCGAGAGGTTGCTACAATTATACAATATGTTACATTGGTAACAACGTGCATCATGTGTTCGAATACCAGACAAAAAAATTTATCAAAAGATGCTTTGCCAAGCATGAGTTACTGATAGATCGATACTAATGAATCTGACTTGGTAATGATTTACGGATAGCCATTGATTAGAAATAACATTACAAAGCTATCTATGCCCTGTGCCAAGCTAACAGGCCATGAAAATCCCTTTTCGAAACGTTTAACAAAGATAGGGCTCATTCAGAAATTTTATTTTGTGCGAGCATGCGCCAGAGATGGGCCGCGTCTCATCAACAAAGCCATCAGAGGCACACAGCATAAGATCCTTTTACTGCTCAACGAACTACTGCTAACTACTGAAGTGCTCAGAGGCGCTCAAAAATTACGTTTATCCACATGACAAGTATCTCCTATTCACGTCTCATTCTCAGTGGGCGATTGCCTTTCAAGATATTTTAACTTTGGTTATTAAATTTCAACGGAGGTTGACTATCAACAAACGCTTTTCTCCTGAGTAATCAGACGTGAAGTTCTGTAGACACGTACACTAAAACATTTCTAGAGGTGAAGTATAATAACACGGCATCTAAATTACGTTTTATGTGCCCGCAGGCAAACAACACATTGTAGACAAATTACCAGAATACCCGGTACAACGCTATTTTAAGCTCGCCACACTTCATCGAACATGTTGATTTCGGGATTTTCCACATCGTGACATTTGTATAGGTTGCTGAATAAATAGAAAATAAAACTAGTCCCAAGCCCCAATCAGATGCGCGTGTTTTGTTAAGCATGAGTCACTGATGGGTTGCGCCGAGGAGGCGTGGTATATCTGGGAATGATGCTTGACAAAATAAAGTTTTTGACAGTAAGTAAGTCTTTGTCATTTATAATATCCTTTGAGTTAGAAATTTACGGTTCATGCACAGTTATACCCAGTAATAAAAAACTGTCTAAATATGGAATGTAAAATATGAGTCACTGATGAATCGCGCCACCGAGGCGCGGTCTATCTGTGGCTCATTCTTGACAGAATAAAATTTCATAGATCATCATATCCGATACAGTCATTTACTTTAAGCTCGAGAGCTAGATTGGTAAAAACATATTATTATGCTGAGGCGAATCCATCTTTGCACGCACATATTTTGAGACGACACTTCTTTAAAATTACTGGTGGTGAAATAGATAGAAAGTCAACCCACCCATGTGTGCAGGTGTATTGAGCCGCTGAGCACAACTCAACTCCGTATAAATTTTTATAGTCAATGATTATAAAACATCATGCTAGTGATAATGTGTTCTGGTAAGGATTCCATAATCTACAAACAAGGATTGTAGACCGCAAAATGGTGTTGAAATAAAGTGTGAAATGAAACGACATACGAAACAATAGCGCGAAATACGAAGTTTGTTGTATTGTGACGTAATAAGGAAGAGTAATATTATGTGGTATATTGCGATAAACATGTTTTTTCAAACAAAGTAAATTTGCAATAACTTGGCTGTTATTTTTATACATCCGATAATGATACGTACTTTGGACAATGACAATGAGGATGATCATGTACCAAAAATACCGAGATTAGAAACTGATGGATTGAAAAACGAAGTAAAAGCCGCAGGTTCAAGCAAGAGTACCTCCTCCATTGTAACAAGATCCAAATTCAACCCTGACAGCAAATGTGGGATAACTGATATTAAGAAACAACATATAGGTAAAACTTGCTCGAAATCTCTGACATGTGTGAATGATGTGATTGTAAAAGAGGAGGAAATTACCAATGATTGGGCCACGTTGCCACATGTGATCTTAGAAAGGGTATTTTTCCATCTTTCAGAGAGACACCGTCCAAATGCAATGTATGTTTGCAGGAGATGGTGTACAGTGATGACACACACAGGAAGTTTGTGGCGAGCAAAAACGTTCAGATTTTCTGGGCGTGATCCAAGAGATTCAACTCACATTCCTTATCGTAATGCCACTCAGTTTGTCAGAACGTTTGGCAAATATTTACGACGTTTGGAATTTCGCTTATATAATCCTGCATCAACCAGTGTCTGTCGTAAGTTCCAAAGGGCTGTTCGAGTTTGCTTCATAGCTCTAATCAAGGAAAGGGCAAGATTGGAAGAACTATCTATTCCAGGACTGCAACTTGACCGTGGACAATGGAATGCTATCCAGGAGGATTTTACCACATGGCTTGCAAAATATTTCTGTAAAGGGCAACATACTCTTGAAAGAGTCAATCTACGCAGTGCAAAAATGAGTTTAAGTGACGGCTATAAGGTTTTGTTTTCTCTTGGATATGAGATGGGAGATACCGTGACCTACTTAGACTTAGAAGATTTCTTTTTTAACCGAAGACCAATATTCATGTTCACTGAATTTGTCGATTGTCTTCGTCAGTTCAAACATCTGCGTGATCTTTTTATAAACTATAGTTATCTGTCGGAAGATTTTCTGGAAACTCTTGCAGAAAATATTTCTCCGGATTCGCTGAAGAGACTTCACATCAAAGTTCATGCATACGACCCCCATGATCAGATTATCCAAGGACAATCTTGGAATGCTCTCAGAACGAAATGTCCAAACTGCAAGGTTGATATGAAGTTTGAAAGGGTCATGAGTTCAGAAGAACATTTCCGAATTTTATGCCCACAGATTCCGCTTAGACAAGTAGGTCTTCAAAATAACATTATTCACGGGAGCCAGTTATACTTATATTTGTCAAAGCTTACCCACATCTGCTTTCCGTGGGGAACCGTCAAATAAAGTAAAATTCTTTGGAAAACACATATAAGATGACATTTATAAAGGTTTTCAGACGATCCATCATATATTAAGAACTGTTCATTTTGAAATTGGAAGAGAACATCATTTTTAGTTTATAAAAACCTCGAAAAGCTGCAGAGTTTTAATTACAGGTTTTTAGTTTGCATTGATTAAAAGTAACTTTTGCGCACTATTTCCCATTTAGACCTTGAATGTTTCTGACGTCATCATGCTGTAATGGAATATGAGCGGAACATATGATTCGGCTAATCGTTTTGGTAGAACATGTCAATATTTGAACAGCATGGATTTTCATTGCTGGTATTTTTCTGTGCTATTTTTGCAAAATTTTATTACAGCCACATTCAATACCCATTTAGCTGATGCGAGCCTGTTGAGAATCAACTATTCGATTGCATGTTATTGAATAGCATTTTCGGGGAACCTGCTATATTTATAGCCCCTGTATTAATTTACCTGTATTGTCTTTTCAGGTTACGTTTGATGGCTGTTATTTTGCTGAGCAAGATTGGGAAATAGGACCAACTATTTCAACAATATTGCCACATTACACCAACACACTGGAAAAAATTACCCTCGGTAAATGATGGATAAGATTTGCTTTCAGTCTACACTCTGATGCTATTACCGACGCGAATTCAACACGGTATAATCATCCAGCTATACTAAGGAGATTCTACTACTCTGCTATCGATTGTCACATAGTCAGGGAGCTGATCGGATTTCTGAAAAGAATTGCCAACCCTAGTATCATATTTATTTTGTCCCGCATAAGCCACAGATGGACCACGCTTTTGCGGTGCGATCCATCACTGCCCACGCTTAGCAAAACATGTTTGATTCAAATTTTCTGACTGGCATCGTGTGCATGTATCTTCCTCGAAAAAAGGAAATAAATGCCTACTAATAGTGTTTGAACCGACATACTTAATGATTCAACCCTCATACCAAAGCATTAGCGTTCGGCTGCTTTCCTGTTTAGTTTCCTGCATTTAAAGAATAATAGTCTCATTTTATTGTTTCCATTCCTCAAGCGGAGAATAATCTTCTGCTGCCGCCGAAATGTCTCCTATATTTACTGGATTCATTTGGAATGATATATTTTAGTTTCAAATTGGTAGGCAAAAATGTTATTTTTTTGAATGAAATTCCTCAAAGAATTTTTTCGGTATATGCATACTTGGTTACTTTAATTCATTTCCCCCGTGAATTTGGTATTTCTGGTATGGTATAAAAAATTCTGAACTTTTTCATTGTAAAATTTTGAACAGTGTTAGGGTTATGGGTAACCCAAAACCACATATATGCAAACCGATTTCAAACAAGTTTTGTCGTAGTGTAAAAAATAAGATCTAGAATATATTTCACCCGAACTAACTATATATTAAAGAGATTCAGAAAAATAGATGAAAAACTTATAGATGGACAGGGTTCTAAGTATTAATTGAAAATATGATATCATTTTGAAAAAATTTCAAAGTAAAATTATGACGTCATAATAGGCGCAGTAGTGGGAAAATGCTAAAAAATAGGGTTTCTTATTTTATTTTATTTTGAAAAATAGGAGTTCATGGCTTAAAATGAGCTAATTACAAGTAATCATTGCGACGCGCCTTCGCGAGATTTCCTACGTTTTAAGGCCATTTAAAAGGCCGTTCTGTGATTTTTTTTCGGTTGACGAGGTTCACGGCACCATTCCTCCCTTAAATAAGCTAGTGGTCAAGTGCCTTGTATCAGTGCCGATTACGTGAAATAAAGAATGCATGTAGTATACCGCGGAATGAACTTTAAGTGCGTTTTTTTTTATATATATAAGGGGTTTTGGGTGAATTATACACCGTAGTGTGAATATACATGCGATAGAAGGTTGGGTGGTAGGGCAATCACTGCTTTATGAGCTAAAACACGTTATTTCTACAATGTTTCAGATTTACCGGACACTTATGAAGTATTTGATAACCAATTTTTAGCACTTATCGAGCACTGTAAAGAATTGTACTACTTGAAGATAAACGCATTTATTTCAACAAAGTTCATTGAAAAGCTCGTAACTTTAAGGGAAAACGATAAATGTTCCGTTGATACGCTGAAGGTTGGTGGTTATGTCATCATGGATCTTGTATTTGCCTACCGGCGACAATACATTGACATTATCCGTGCTTTCTCAGCTGAAGTAGAAAATAAGATTTTGATTTGAATTATACATTTTTGCAAATACCACGTTATTTTGCCGCATATTTCGAAAAAGTTAATGCAAAAATCATATTAATCCACCAAGCAGCTTATTTGCTACAACCTAAACTGAAAAATATGTTTTGCGGTATGATTTTTGCAAAATTGTACTTCGAACTTTAACCCCCCCCATTTACTTTGTAACCAATAGTTACCAATTTTGTTCCTTACGCATTTCAGTTTCATTTTATAGAATTTCGCTCTGAGTAAAGCCGGAAGCAGTGTCAAAAAAGAACCAACTATCGGCCACTTAAAAGTAAAGACTACTAAAAGATGTAGTACCAGCAACTGCACTGTAAACGGAAAACATCCCTAACGAAACTGAATCGTCATGGTGAAGTGAAGTGTAGCGCATTCTGAACCATTCTTCCTCATCTCATCAGATTGCTTTGCAGCTTGCTATTCCAACAGTGATTTTCTTTTCTATGTTCAGGTTCGCATCTACGTCCGGGATTTTGATACACTTGCTGAGGAACGTGATCTTGAACGTATTTATAACGCACATAAAATAACAATAAGAGACAAGTTCTTTGAATACAGTGTAAGCTGCTGCGTGTCACTATAGCGATCAAGACTATTCACATCGGCAATGAATTGATGTTTTTGTATCACCACAACCAAAAAGAGATATACATCGAAAATTGATTCAACACGTGTTATTCCTTTTTTCGGTTCTTTCATCAATATTGGGGCTAGGGACTGTTTTATAAAAAAAATAGGAAAGAAAAATATTAGAAAAATTGGAGAGTATTATAATTTCAAAACGTTTGCGAGGTGGGCTGTATTATAACACCTCAGAATGCATTGTTGTTCCCGGCATATTTTAAAAAATTTTCTCTTCCAGCACCGAGTTAGCTTTTCTCATTAAATGCGCCCGAGCAATCTAAATTCATACTACTTATTCCAAAAATAAATGTGGCGATTTAAAAAGTTTGGGAACGCTGGGAAATTTCACTTGGGCACCATTTCATTTACAGTAGAAATTGTGTCACGGTCTACCTTATAGAATTGCTATAGATATTTCCTTTCTAAATTGTTAATTTTAAGTCCATGCATTGGTATATTAACTTCAGATTTTGAGATTGCGTGTAAACCTCGGAACAAAAAACGCCAGTGGTCACATCATAGATGAGTCAAAAGTCACAACGCAGCAGATAGATTTGTTATGACATTTTCGTTATCGAATCCAATACTTAGGACAGTAAATGTAAGTGGCCTGACTACGATCAGTCCTTTTTGCAACATTGAATGACAAGTTTTCGTCCACGACTCCAGTTGTCAAAGCCGTTTTGACTTTGGGTCCGGTGTGAGAAAATATATTCTCGGAATTTCAAACTCGCCGACTTTTAGTACTTCAGTTTCAAATGGTCAACAGCTTTGAACTTTTTTTCATAGAAGTGCGCTCTAAGCATGGCCGAAATTTTACCTTTTACAAAATTTGTGAGTTTGTAGATGTTCATTTTCATCTGTGTATGTATGATCATTATGGTCACTTTGTTATTTAGCGATTGCTCATACTTGACGGAATTTTACTACAGATATCATTGCACTTGTACTATGATTCTCTCATACATGAAATACTGCTGAGGCGGTGGCGGCGCGCATGTGTGCCTAACGCACTGGATGTTTTGCGGTGACTTATATAAAGGATTTCGACACTAGCAAAGTGGCCCAGGTAAAATGTAAGGGCATCAATAGTTAACATAGAACTGAAATTATGTAAAATTGTTCAAAAGAAAAATAAGTCTCGACGTATTCAAAAGATGATACGACCATATGACAGACGATTACAATTTCAAAACAGATGGTTCAATAGTACAATCAGTCCACTGAAAAAACAACACCAGCGTAATACAAAGAATCCTACTTCAGAACTAGTCAAAAAGCATTACGAAAGGTATATGGTGGAAAATGGAAATTGCTTAAACCAGGAATAGTTTAAATGTCTAAACTACTGCCCTTATCCTGTATTTGATCTGTAGTCTTTCAGATTCATTCAAATTATACACCCTTGTACTCTTTTAAACTTCATATTTTTTTTATAGAAGTCGAAAGCGGTACGCTCTAAGCGGTAACCATGGTCTAAAAGGACCGACGTTCACTCGAATGACAAAGAGCTATTGCAAGATGTAACGCCAGCAACAGCACTATAAGCGGAAAAACTATAGACTGAAATACCATGACGAAGTGCTGTTAGTGGTATCTGCCCTGAGCGATGATAAAACCACCTACCATTTCTTTACTTTCTTTTGGTCGCTTATTACGACACACAGATAATACGTTAGGATTCTAGAGTTCGTACTTTGTAGCTGCGAGGCATTTAGGCGTTGCCCATTTTCCGATTTTCCCAATTGTGCAGTTGTATGTGATGTTTTTTAATTTTTATATTGTTCTAATTCAAATAGTTTATTTTCGTTCTATGTGGAACATCAAAATAAAAAGACTTTGACAGTTTTTTTTACGTCTCTGTCAAAATATAACTTAGATACCATGGTATCTATGGTTTGACTGTTCCAACTGACACGAGTTGATTTACTTTCTCTGTTTATTAGTAGTGCTTTATGAGATTCCCGCACTTGTTCCGCCGCAATCCCGTACATCTAATAAATCTCACTCGTTTCAGGTTCCATTTTGAGAGGGACGAAACTACACAATCGAGGCTGCCGTAATAGTGTCTTATGATTTTATTTTTATTTTCAGTTCCACTCATTGTTTTTTTTTTCGGAAGCGAATGCTATTAGCTCTAGACTCAAGCAGTTTATTTAGCCGAACATCACAACAACACAACACAAGAATAATATAGAATCAAAATAAGGCGGGAGTTGCGGGAGTTGCAGGAGTTGGCTTATTAATGCACAAACTTATTGTTTCAACTGCAATTACATGCCTATTTTAAATATGTATGTTATTGTGTGTGGGCATGTATAGCTAAGTTATCTATGTTATCATTTTGAGCTGATAGTCTCTGTGTTTGGTATAGCTAAATCCTAGCTGCTTAGTTGCAGCTATGAATGTCATTCAAATTATTAGTACTCTAAATATACGACTATGAAAAACTTTTCCTCTTTGACTTTTGGCTGAACTACCAGTACTACTTATTTGATACATTAATAAAACTGACCAAAAATGCAAAACAATAAACGGTAAACTAAATTAAATTTAATATATTTTTCAAATATCTCCACAGTATTTTAATATTACGGTATCAATATTTCCACAGTAGCAGCATTGTATTCTTGCATTTTTGCAATAATTATTGTATGAAAAATTTATATGCAACATTGAATCCGCTTAAATTTGTTTTAGTGTCAATATTCTTCTTATCGAAAGAATCACTTTAAAAAAGTAATCTTCTTCTATCCATCAGCAATTCGTCACAGTTTGATAGTCGATTCCTAAAAAAAGCATAATTATCATGCTTATTTCAGTTCGGCTTTGTACTGAATCATTATCCTTTTTGTTGTGAATTACTGTTATATATTTACAGAGTAAGTTACTTCCGTCCATTGCACCGACTTTTTTTGCTCCAATCTCATTTATTTCTAACTCCCGTTCCTGTCGAATTATATTTAATCAATTTACCTTGAGCACTCCGATTTCACAGCTCGAAAACCCACAAAAGGGTTCCCTGTGATGCCCTCCACATGTGATGTAGTAAATTATTGCTTGTTAACTATATTTTTTCTGCCTTTTATTTTTCACATGCTGGTTAAATAAACTATACTACTAGTACTTGCGAAGGACGATTACGTCATCGAGTCAGCAACAGCCAAAGTCCCATAACAATCGGCGCACAGGCACGTGCGGTCAGGCACAGCAGTAATTGTTATCGGATGGCACAACGCAATGCATTTTTTGTTTTGAATCCACTCAAAGTTAGCATATTATTTTAAAGTTTGAAACCTCCGAATGCAACATTTGAGTTTGGTCACTGATCGCCCGGTGTAAAAGCCGTGTCTTCTATTTATCCTCACTTCGTGTGTTTTTGGTAAATGGACGCGCATATCTAGTGTTTAGATTTCGTCCGTTTTCTCTCCGTCTTTTCTTTCTGCGTATTTTTGTTGAGTATATGTTATAGGGAACCTCTTAACCCCGAAGGGTCAAGATAAAGGACGAGATTGAGAGAGATCGAGATTGAAAATATATAACGGTATATAAAGAAAACAACAATAAAATAAGCATACATACTTAAAATTCACATCTAAAACAATAATTTATACCACCAAGAGAGGTGAAAATTCAGTAAGAGAAAGTAAAGATATAGAGAATGTAGGTTTGAGAGATGTAGAGATATAGGCGTTTTATTTAATTATTAAATTGATTTTGACAGATTGAACAATGTTTGAATTCAATATATTTCGTTACACAATGAATAGCTTTTGCGCCTTATAAGTAAAAAAATGTGGCATCGTTTGCCTTTGTAGTCGTTTTAGTGTTTGCCATCTTCGGGCTTGTATAAAAAAAATTGTGGATTGATACTCGCCTTTTGCGAATATATCCTGGCGCGTTTACCGCTTTTTGTAGCGATGTTTTTTTTTTAAAGTATGATTCGATTAAATCATCTTTCAACTTTTCATTATCAACGTAAAATCTATTCAACAAAAAACTATTTGTTTGTATCTGTCACTCCCAATTAATTTGGTTCAAAAAGAAAATTTACGAATATTAAAATTAACCACCGACGCACAATTAATTGATCAGAAAAAATTATGCATGATTAAAATATCAATTTAAGCAATTTCTTTGACAAATTGATAAGCCGAATTTCAACGCCATAAAAGAAAAGAAGGAAAATACCTGAAGTAGTTTTCATAGAAGGAAGTAAATTGTAAAATTCTTTCACTGTAAAATAAACATTATAATGGCGAGAAATAAAAATGCACAATTTATGAAAAATTTATGAAAAAAGCAATATAATTTCTTATTTTTTATCAGCGGTGTCTTTATTTACATAAATTTGATTGTCCACTATCAACTTTTAGCTTTGTACATTTTTTAAGGCAAGTCTTTCACCTTGAATAGAATGTTTGTAGAAATCATATTGACGCAGTCCAAAAGCCAAGTACGTTGTTGCATTGTTTTTCCGATCGACTTCCTCTTTTGTTGTTGATTTTGATTCGATCTTCTGCTCAAAATAACATCATCGTCTTGTGTCCTTTGTCTTTGCAGAACATCGATTCTTTAATCGAGGTTGAACACGCTGTATGAAAAAATACGAACACAGATTAATGTTAGCAATGGCCCCTATACACTAGTTAATATAATCGTGAAAAACGTTACTTAACTCTTATTTGAAATTTCGTCCTGACTTCCGTGCGGCAACGATGCGGCAATCTTCCACTCCAAATCAGAAGGCACTATTCTTCCAAGGGGTTACCAGTTATAGGGAACCTCTTAACCCCGAAGGGTCAAGATAAAGGACGAGATTGAGACCAAAGTTGATATTCTTTATTATATTCCAACACAAAGAATAAATTCAGAATCCAGATACAACCTAGTCTTAGCTTCCTTTTTTCCTCCTTAATAGATAAAATGCCCTCGCATTTATACACTTTATGTGACCATTCAAGTTAGCCTTAGGCGGGATATTTTAATTTCTTTTCGTCGGACGTGATCACAACATAATCATTAAAACTTGTTTTGGAACTATCACGGCCGGTTTTGATCACTTATAAGAATTTTGTTGATCATGCGTTGGACGCATGATGCTCGAACTCAATTAACCTGATACATTGAATGCCAAATTCTCCTAGTGGTCCTGATTTTTAACCATATTTGCTACAATGTTTTTGTCTTTTGGCGAAGATGGGAATGATTACGGTATATATATACTGTATAAGTGATAGTAAGTGCTATCAAAGAAACTTTTCTCTGAAAACTGCGATTGTTTCCTGGGGAAAATAAATTTGAATCTTTTCAAGACTATGGAAAATCGCTATCTTCTTGAGTAGTTTTTAAGAGTTTTTACGGAGTCTCACTGTTAAAAAAATCGGTAATTTCAGTAAAATCTCGAAGTCCAAACTGGTATGGTGGCGCTGCGCGATATCGAGGTACAGTCTACCTGTGCTGTGTAACCGCGCTGTGTACGACGCACGCTTCCCAGCGAACTCGTGCTTGTTCTGTGTTCAGTGTTTATTATAGTAGGTATGTATACGGTATTTCTGCCGCATTTATTAGGACGAGAAAACTAATGTACGGTTTACGGTACGTCAGCACGATCTGAACAGCAATGTTGAGGTATGAACTTAAATACTCTACTGAATACGGTTACAGTGCAGAGTGGACTTGATGTGAAAAGTCAGGGAGGGTTGTTTTATACAAACGACACAAAAACTAGGCCAAATAAGTTCGAAAAAAATCACAGGACTGGTACCGGTACCTACCCTGTACTTGGTCTTTGCAGTTTGAGTCTATGGAATATAAAGATGGCATCAGACCAACTGACCAAGAGAAGCAGATAAGTTACGTTATTTTTTTTGGGATGGGGTGCTGGGTTCAGGGTTAGCTCAATCGATAAAGCGTTAGGAATACGCTTCGAGCTACGCATCTCTGATCATCATGACACAGGTTTGAATCGTGTCAGGGATGATGATTATATGCCAGAGGTCTGCTGGACGCCTCGCCGGTGCACAGTGGTTCACATAATCGTTGCTTAGGCTTCCTCCACCAACCAGGTCCGTGCACAGGAAAAATGAGAAATACGATAATCCCAAAAAAAACTTGTCTAGTGAAGTTTAGTACCATATTCCCGAATATCATTAAAATAAAAACTGGCAGAATATTCTCATCCTAACTAGGGGGCGCCAATGCTGCAAGTATCCGGCATTGTCTCCCGGGTTAGGATGAGTCGCTTGCAACATGGGAAATTATTATGATAATCGGATATATGGTACACTAAACTTCATGAAACCCAAAAAACCTCCACCCCGATTTTGAACTGGTATCTGCACGAGAGGTTCAATTTGTTTTGAAAGAAAATCGACTATTTGCAAAATATTATGAAAAATGCTATTCTTCTACTTTTGCACATGCTGAATTTTTGAGCACAGAAAAAGCACTTTTTGTTTCAAATTTGTAAATTTTGTTTATCGCATCCGGAACATTTTGAAATAAAGTTTAAAAATTTGAGTTGAAATCAGTCACAAAAGTGAGAAGTCCCTTCCAGAAGGCTCTGAAGTTTTCCTTACCAAGATATCTAGTTTACTATTACAAAAACGACCACATAGGTTCTGAAGCAATAATGCATCATCATTTAGATATTAAACATTTCACTTAACATAACTCTAGTGATCTTTTCATTGTGGTCATTTTACGCGTTTTCATTTTTATCAATTTTTTGTAATCATTGATCATTTTTTGGCATTTCGTACCAGAAAATCGCATAATTTTAAGGGAATGGGAATTCGGCATAGACACTATGCTTTGTATAAGTTACTTTCAGATATGTTATAGCATTTTTCAGTTGAAGTAATCTGTAATTAGAGATGGGCCGATGTATCGGAATCGGTATAGGCAAGTATCGATGATTTTTGTAGTATCGGTACTGGTATCGGAAAATTTTCATCACCGATACTGGATACATCTTTACGACGGAGCGTACAAACACGCATTATTTACTAATAATAAATGGAAAGACCTCGCATTCAACTGCTCTGGAAAATAATTAAAACGGGGCACGTCTCGTGTGAACAATTTTGTTTACACTTTGGGTTTTATTAAATAAAATCCAGCAATCCACTTACTATATGCTCTTTTTGATGCGGAACAAGGTGTTGAGGTCGCACTACACGTTTTCGTGGGTTGCGTTTTTCCCTGGTTCTGTTTACGCAAGCGCAATGCTCTTCATGCATCTTACGTTTTTCAATGAAACAGAACGGCTTGCTATGGAAAGCTACTTGTTTCTTTTTTTGCGTTTGTGCTCCGTACGCATGTGAACACGATTAACGCAAAGCAATGCAGGCGTGTCTTGCCGTTTTTATTTTATTGCTCGAACGTAATGCAATGCATCGGTAAGACAACTTCATGTGTATTGTGGTTTTGGCCTCAATGAGGTGTCACGTTAGTTGTGTAACCACGAACATTTGCACTCAATCTTCGGTCCCATGTATGCTTGAACGCAGCAACAATTCACTATATTTTCATCCATAAAAGTTTGCACTCAAATGGATGCAAGAGTTCAAGGGTACAAACGTACGTAGACGCACACATACGTGAGTGCACCTATAACATAAAGGGCATAAGTATGTGGATACAAAGAGGCCTTTAACATATTCAACAAAGTACTCGGTATCGGCGGTATTGGCATCGGAATATGAATTACGAAGGTGGTATCGGTATCGGCGCAAATTTTGGTATCGGCCCATCCCTATCTGTGATATCAGTTATAAAAAGAAAAAAAATGTAGGGCCTTCCGGTAGGCCCAATCAATGTAATTTGGTAACTCACACACAGCGCACACAATATTTATGACATTATTGAAGTCTATCTGCATGCTTTTTGGGGACTAGTTTGTTTTAAAAAAATTTGACATGATTTAATTAACTCCGTATGCATGGGGTTAAGAATAAATGCACCATGACCCCACCTCACCCCCTCATTTCGAAGAAAGCATACTAAAAAGTTGTTGAACATGTTTATTTGAGTCCGTGCATCTAATATTTATATGAAAGTTTTTAACTTCATTTTAATGGAGCACATGTTTCATTGTAGATGTAAAAAATTTTTTTACGCATTACTGAAAATTTATTAAATTTATGGTGCATATTATTATTACTTCATCAACTCAAGCATGGTAATAACATCGTGGTTATAAATATTAATTTCTTTACTGCAACGTTTTTTTGAAAGTTTGGAATTTGTCATAAATATTCACAATACCGCAAGGCAAGGTCTTTTAAATTACTTTTATATTAAAATAATAAAACTGATGACAAATTTTGTCATCTATAAATTTTTATCTTTTGTAGTCTTGTATATCCTAGAATTAGTAAAAATGAAATCTGCAAATCATTTAATATCAGACACTCAATTCACTAATCGAAAGATAAATTTTATTCACAACGCCATTGTCATCTCTGTTTCGTCTGTGCTTTGTATGTCGCAACATTTTATGTTTTGAAATAGGCAGACCTGACATAATATTTAGCACCTGGTTAGGCTAAAATAATCCTCCAAGGATTTTCAGTCCAAATTTATGAAACTGGCCCAGTGTCATTTCATATATTATGAAGGCATTTGCTGCATTTTATCATTGATTGCAAAATTATGAGGAAACTTGGTGCAAATTGCAAATTTGGAAAATTATCAATATGTAGAAGATGGAATTTGCAAAAGGGCGCTCTATCAAACCAAATAAGAAAAAATGCATGGATGGAACCCAACACATGTCTACTTGTGTCCTAATTAAGAACAGTGGAGAACAATGCTTAGAGGAAAGGGTGTTTTATCTGTGATCTTATCTATTATTGAATATGGTACCGTATTTTGCGGGCTATAAGCACCTCCGTAATAATGGTCGCAAAGGGTGATTTTTCTAAAATTTATTTTCAATTTTGTTCTATTTTGTACACAGATATGACGCTACACAGTAATAGTCGCAAAGCGTCCGTGAACGACTCCTCAAAAACGGAAACACACGCTGCGCCTTATCAAACTCTAAAGTAATAACGTACAGTAATTTATTAACTCAGACGCATGGAATGAGCGCAGTATCGTTTTTGCCCTAGTGTGCAACATCGTTTCGGCGATGACCGTATGACCTATGTTATTGTTTCCGTTTATGCAATGATCGCGGAAGCAAAGAACAAAGCAAATGTATAAAATGTGTTCCGTGCACTCTATGAAGTTAAGTTAATTAGACTGCGAGGATTTTATTAAATTCCGTTCCGCTTGTGCATTTTAATACATTGCCTACTTAATACATTGCCTAAATAGGGCCTCAATACTTGCACTCCGTCACAGTCCGATATGAATACTTGACTCAACTCGATGAGAATCCAAGTCTTCTTAAACGTTCCGATCTCAAGGGGCCTTCTGGAAGGCCCTTTTACAATGGTGAAACAGTATGATGTACTTCAATGGCTTCAGGATTTCAAAAAAAAGATTGGCTATTTTTTGGGTGCAAAAACTTCAATTTGGATGCTAAATTTATGGAAAAGAGAAATTTTACTAAAAAATCCAATATTTACCCAAAGAATACAACAATGAAAACTTCAGTATTATTTTTTAAACCTATTTATTTAAAAGCATTAGTTTGGGAATTTTTTGCATAACTAGTTTTTTGTAAACAAACGATTCTATTCTATTCTAGAACAAAATCAAAAATGAAGAAAAAAAATTACAAAAATGATATTTTTATATAATTTCAATTTGAAATAAAAATGGAAAGTTATTAGCAAATCCATGACTGAATTTAATTCCTGAATGTTCATATCTCCTATTTTTAAAGTAAAACGCATTGAAATGCCGCAATTCATATTTAAAGAAAAATCTAGAACCCTGAAATCTTCACAGCAAAAGGGTCTTCATTCCGGAAGACCTTTTCAAATTATAATTAAGATTTTATGGGAAAATATTTCTTCTCGCATGTCACATTTCAGGGTCACTTATAAAGGAATTTTAAACGGATAAAAATTGACTGGGGTGGGACCCGAACCATATTTTTAAATGCAATAAAAATTGAAACAGACATAAAATTCTAACTGCGGCTAATGCTGAAAACATATTTCCTGTATTATCACCATGGCCGCTCAGTTCCCAGTTCAGAACATTTTCCAAGTTGTGTCAATGCTGCCAACATGGAAAAATTAGGCTTAATATGTTGGTAAATTTCTTGAGACCCATGTATTTTTAGCAATACTAGTGACATAGTTATTCCAACCCACATCCTTAAAAAGAAGTCCAACAAGACAAATGTTTTGAGTTTTGCTCAAGGATTTACTTCAGATTGCTGGCAGTATCGGTACCCAATTTGCATTTTTGTAATGATTAATTGACGAAACCTCCAGTTTTCCCAAGTGAAGAGTTACATGTCAATCGTAACCCTGTCAGATATTCTGGCTACATGTCAATCACCCTGTAAATTATTCTGGCTCTGGCTTAACCAGACTTAATCAATTTTGCAAGACCGCAAGAGCTAGACCTTTATGACGTTGTTCTTTGCCCATCTGTGCGTTCTGTAGCAGTGTAGTGGCACTATTTAATGCCAATAAAAGAGATTTGTCAATCATCTTGTCTTCACTGTTTATACCCAAACTGCTAAAGTTTTATGTACATTCGCTTGCTCGTTGAAACCTGTTCTCTAAACCGCTAAAGGTGAAATGTCATATTATTCGATTTCAAGATATAGCCTAACTACTAATAATTTAGATAGCATGACTTCGAAAAAAGTTTTGAAATCTGATAAATCGGACAAAGACCAGGTTTTGAATCTTTTTCGGAAATTGTCAACCCCTGATGACAATACTAGACTTTTAGCATCAGAGAAGATTGTTCAGAGTGTTTTACAACAACAAAGAAAATATGTTATTCCAGAGGTAATGTTGCAATATTGGCAGTAAATTTGTTACTATTTATAGACTTTTTGACGACAGACTGGCAGAATGTCTGCTACTTGTCTGTCTGTTAATGAGATACATTTGGTCTACATCTCTCGCTATAGTTATTAAAAATGTCCTCATTTGAGTGTCCAATAGGAACTAAACGGTACAGAAAGGTTCAAAATCATCATTACTTCCATGAAATAGCCGTGTTGAGGATTTTGAAGGTTGCTAACCATCTGAAAGAAATGAGGTGAACATTACGGACACCCAAAAGAAAAACAAGATTCTGTCGCCTGTTGTGATGATACTCCAGTTCACTCCTGGAAATTTATCTTACAGCTACTTTGGGGTATCCGAACATTTGATCAAAATCATTCGTTTTCTAAAAATATTTTGAAAGATATTTTATGTATATTGACTGATTGCATTTTCTTACTTCTTTCTTCAACCTCTGAAATTCTCAAATATTGGTGCATTGTACAATTTTAATGCTATTAATCTAGTAGTGCATTTTTAGTTACCGTTTTTTTCAAGTGTCAGATTAGTGCAGTAGCTAATGAGATTCTATATTCTTTTAATCACAGGATGAAGAAAATGAGGTCTGGTGTGCTGATGTTAAATATGCAGTAGGACGATTAATAAATGGTCTAGCATCAGAAAGAAAAGCTTCTCGTCTTGGATTTTCTTGCACCCTCACTCATCTATTTAAAAAGCTTGAAATTAAGGAAGATTCAATAATACAGCATATATTGAAATTGGTTGAGGAGAATCTAAAATCTTCGAAAGATAAAAGTGTAGGAGAGAGATTTTTTACTAATATATTTTGAATAGGGATTGGGAATTCCAGGAATACTCCAATCTGGGGAATCAGTATTTAGCCCAACACTCTGGTTAAGTCAGCAAATTTTTTTTCTTAATTTAATCATTTATATAACATAAGTTAGTATGCTAGTACTTCGTTGAAATCAATAGTTTAATAAAGTTTAATAATTTTAATATTCTTGCTTTCACAGGCAGAAAAAGGAATTCTTTTAGGAAAAGTTTTTGCCTACCTGGCTATTGTGAGATCATGCAATTTAGAAGAAGCACCAAATTCCGTCAAAATTTTATTTGATGGTTTAATGAAATACAGCAATTTTAAATCTTATTTACGACAAATTTGCTTTCATGGAATAACAGAGTTAATACAAAAGGTTGGTCATTTTTTACTGTTTTGTCAATGATCAATGATTTTATGACATTGATTTCATTTTGATCACCATGAGGATTTTGAACTCAAGTGCAAATTCACAGAAAATTTCAATTTTATCGACTCGACTGATGCTGATGTTATTTTCTCAGTGGTGTCAATGATTGTGGAGAAAGCATGAATGTATAAATGATAAATGGCCATTTGACATTGGGCGCAAGTAACCTTAATTATTGCCCATGTACATTTGAAAATATTTTTTGCCTTTTCAGAACCCACTTAACCAAATATACTTGTGTGTTTCGTTTGTAACCTGTGGAAATACACCTATAATGTTCAGAATATTTTGTTTTCAAAGGTTTCAAATAATGCATTTGATACAATATTATGGGATCGTATTAGTCAATTGCTGAGTGGAGGTTGGGAAAAATGTGATGCCGAAATATTTGGAGTTTTACAAACTTGTTGCAAATATCAACCGGAAACATGCGGAAAATCATTTTTAAAAGCGAATAAATGGGTTAATCAGAAATCAAAGAAAATTGAACTTATAGGTACAGTATCTGTTTTAATCAGGAAATTTGAATGGCTCTTTTCGAGTGCATGGTTGTAACAAAACTGTATGAAAAGGTTCAAAATCATCAATACTGCTATGAATCCGAATTTATTAGAATCTTGAATGTGAAGGTGGCATTCCGATCGAACTCAATTTCTTCGGATATCTTTATCAGAATTCCAATCAGGAAAATTTTGTTAAAGCATATTTTGGTTAAGTACCGGTATGTGCCATTTATGGATCGTGCCATTGATTGCATGTAGTGCATGCTCGAAAAAATTAAATTTCTGATTGGGGTAGCTGACATTCTGCTCATTTGATTAGTACTATATTTTATCTAAAGGTTCACACAGTTACATATACCTTGGGAAGATGTTTGCCTCTACTACACAGTGTCATCCTCGAATTCATCCATTGTGCTATGAAGTTTTGGAAAATGTTGTCAGAGCAGACATCGACACATTCAGAAAATTTTGGAAAGATTCTATAGATACTGGTTTACTGGATTCGACGCCTGAAAGAAAATATCTTGCATATAAATTATCTCTATATGCCCTTCCTTTGTTGAGAGAGGAACAGGTAATTCAGTTTTGTAGGCACAAGTTTTATAATATATTTTCTAGATGTCATTTTATAATTGACTAGAAGTAATTGAACATTTTGTTAAGTTTTTTTTTTATAGCCACTCATTTGAGTGGATCACCATGAACAAGGCCCTGTAGCAGCAGTCACTCAAAGACGAGCCAGGGTTAGTGTTGCTGGTAAGATATGATTTTTCTGGTTCGGCTGAGCCTATTAAGTTAGTACACCCTGGGTTGAGTGGGGGGCATGGATAAACAAACCGGACTCGCCAAGACTCTAACCTAAGATCTTCAACCTGAGATGCCAACATAATAACCACTAGGCTATCGCACTTGCATGCGACAGTGGTTTAACTCTATCCAGTATTGTACTCTATCCATTTTTTGTAGCATTCAGGTTTTGTTTGGGATGCCTCCCGCTTGGAGTACATTTGTTAATAATATATTTTGTCCTTTGCCATTCTATTTGCTCTGAATAGATAGTGAATTCTGTGAAAATAATTATAATTGGCTGATTTGACAGCAGAAACGTGTTTTATATTATTTATGTTATTTTTGTCTACTAGTAATTATTAATGAAGGGCCCGACTCAAAATTTATGACAAATTTGATTGTGACCCTTTACTGAAAATCTATCATCGGTGGACAATTAAGTGAGAAGTGGAATTGTTTCAGTTCACATTGCAATGAATTATTTGAAAGGCATCGCTTCCCTAGTACAACAATGATTTAAACCTCTAAGATGTTATTAAACAATTGGTATCCAATGGGTATGGATATATGCTGTTATAAGGTTTTGTGTTTTTCAGGTTACAACTGTATGGTCGACTCGGTTGGTCACAAGCTTATTCTATGTCTTAGTGAATAAAACAAATCCCCTACATGCTGTTTGTAAGACAGAAATCATTGATGAATTGTCAGAGAAAATGAAAAGTGACAAAGTGACGATGAAAGTACAATTAACGGTACTCTTTCAGCTGCTAACCAGGTATAGAATAGCATTAAATAGTGCTGTTAAAACAAAATTTTGATATTTCAAAAAGGTCTAAAAAACCAGGTGACGGCCATCATATGACAGAGGTTTTTCAAAATGTAGTTACCAGACACTGCAGGAAGCAATCAGATTCTGACCCAATACATTAATGTGCTGTGAGTAGTATCTGCCTTGGTGAGGGTAAAACAATGCAATCTTGTGGTATTTTGGTTTATTTAGTAGAAAGGAAACAGTCAGAATCCATGCCTGGGAACTTACAGAATTCTGGGTTTGTCTGAGACTTGCATTTCACAGGAGCTTGGCCTCTTAGTTTCTTGCTTGTTACGTCACATAAAAATATCTGGATCGCAAGTTACTCCATTCAAGAAGTGGTAATGATACCTGAATAATACCAAACTTTATTATGGAGAGCCGAATTACTCGTGCTCAGTATTCCTCTTTTTATTACAATACTCTGGACCTGCATAACTGACGACTGCAGTGCTTCTAACATCGCTCGTTGTAATAGGTATTGAGCAGGTAGAATCATTGTTTATGTTTATAATGATTACTGAATAGGCAAATATCAGCAATTTCGTTTATCTCAAATCTTGGAATATTAATTTATTTATATATTGAGTTTTGAATGTCGTTTGAAACTAATCTATAAGGACATCCCTAGTTTTGCCCAACACTAATTCTAACATTTCAGCTTGTACATATCTCTGCTTACAGTCCTTCAGGTTTATTTCTGGATGAAAATACAAATACAAGATGTTTACAAGCAATGTCAGGATCACTACATGTAGATGCTCTGGAAAAATATATAGACTGGTTGAAAAATGTTTTTATGACTGGTAAACTTGAATATCAAGGAATTAAGGAAGTTACACTTGATACGGCAAGGAGGTATGGCTTACCTTTTTTGTTTGTTTGTCTAAACATACTTGTATGTGGTTGATGTATTATTAGGGTACTTCAATGTATACAGTATTTAAGCTCAAATATTCTTGATAGAATTATATTTTGAAATTTCAGATTAGCTCTAGCTACTGTTTTTTGTTATCATTCAAGTTTGGTTCAGGTTGGGGGAAACATTGAGGAATTCTCTCAGATCAATGAAAAGGCAATGGGCTACTGGTACATAATAATTTTAGGTAAAAACTTCAATACTCAGGATGAAGACTACTCAAAAAGATACTGTTCAAGCGTTGAACCAGTCGTTTGAAACATTCCAAATTAGTTTTCTGTGGGAGGTGTGAGGAAGGAAGTTTCAGGAACCCTAGTTTTTGGAATAAAGCTCACCATGGTGCTTGAATCAGTAAAATTAATGATAAAACAATTATGCAATATTTTTAGGTGGAGTATGACACAGTTATCACATCTAATAAGGAATTCTCGTTTACCAAGAAAGGATGATTGGATTTGGATGGCGATAAAGTTTTTGTTTCTTCACTATCATTTCGATCGTGAGTTTACCAATATTTTGTGTTGTATTGTCGTCTCTATCGAGTTCTGATTGCTAGTATACTTTTTTATAATGATCGAATGTGATCAAATGATATTATGATGATGGTGATATACGATTTGGAAAATTACAAACTAAATAAACTAATTTTTTGTGTGCTGCATTTAAATGTGCAATTTAATGGGAAATTCAATTTTTATTTATATTTAAGGAATTGGAAAAATTAAAAGTTCATACTTAATAATTAAAATGCGAAGTCTGCTATTCATATACTAAAAAAAACAGACTTTTGGAGAAAAAAATCTGTATTTTAATATCAGAAGTCTCACTCACAGTTACTAGATTCTTTCTAACACTGATTACCAAAACTAAGTAAATGTGTGTTTCATTCACCAATTGGCTTTCATTTTTTTTGATGGGATAAAGTCCAATCAACTCCAAACAACACTGGGAAACAGTAATTAAAAGGAACCAGCTAATGAACCACGGACATGGCAAAGAGTTACTAAAAATATGGCACCATCGAATTCATACACAAGTGAAACAGGGGGGAATTCATACACAATTGAAACAGGGGGACAGAATCTTGTGTGTTTTTCTTTGAGTGTCCAGGATATACAAAAATATCGTGTTCTCATACCACAGAAATATATATATATATATATATATATATATTGTTTTATTCGTTTATCTTTTCTCTAAACAAGGGATCCAGGATTTTATGGAAACTGGGAGGAGGGACAGCTAGTTCATTGTAAGATGTCAACGAATCGCATAAATTGGCCAAAATATTCATGATATTTTCTTCGGGTGAACAATAAGCTTCAAAACCATCAACGCTGGTATTTCATTTTGAGATGTATAAAATTATTGCCCATTTGCAGAATTTTCTTCGGGTGTCTGAGTAGCAGAGTAGCTGACATTCTGCCAGTCTTATTGAAGCACTGTACTATAGTAGAGTCTAGTGAATGGTGTCTGCCCTGGGAATAATTAATTCATCTACTACTTTGTTTCTTAGGTTAATTTGTAGAATAATCACTAAAAAGGAACCAACTAACGGGCACTCAATAGCAAAGAGTTACTGCAAGATGAAGTACTAGCAACTGCTATCTTAAGCAGAAATCATTGCAAATGAAATCTCTGTGATTGGCATTCACTTGAAAAAAATTTTTCATTGTCAAATTCAAATACGAACCTCTATTAATTTCTTTTTAGCATGCAGTATTCATGGTGGAAAGGTTTCTGAAGTTTCTGGAATGGGTGAATCATTTGTTCCTATAACTGAGAAGACTCGAGATCATTTAAAACATTGTTTAGAACCAGCTATGAATTCAATGAGCAGTATGCCTTCGTTACAAAATGTATGTATTGCCTGATTAGAATTTTTTTTTTTTGAAAAGCATGAGCCAGTGATATTTTGCCCCTCCTGGAATTTTTATTATCAATGAGCTATACCAGCTAATCCTGATTTAGCCCAACCTTTCACTTCTTCTCAGTGTTAGGCTGAAGGACAGTTTCAAAACTTTCATCTTTAGACTGGATGGATCGAAAGACTTCAAAAACCTAAATACCTCTGTAAAATATAGGCTTTGGTTATTGGAAGCCCCCTACTGTATCAGGTTTGCAAATCCACTGGTTTATGAGGTTCTAGAATCTCACACGGACTCTCTTGAAACTCTTATGAAGCCATGATAAAATTTTAAAATGTTCATTTCATGAATGAGAGATGGATTTCTTGAGGTTTGTTTAGCTTATTTTTCTGTGTAATCCAGTATTGATTCATTCTAATCTACTCTCTTTCGTTCTCTATGATAAGATGATAAAATTTTGGAATCTTGCAAATTGCAACAAATTTGTAGGCCTGTTATATTATATTCAAATTACGATGGTTTGTTTTAAGAATTTATAAAATAACTGAAAAACCCTGATTAATTGTAAACAAATTCATGAATAAATTATTCATCTGAAAAAGAGGATCATATATTCAATATTTCTTTTGCCTTTCAGGTTTCAACGAAACACAGATTCAATGGTACCGATAGTACAGGAGAATTCTGGATTTATAAACTTATCAAGTTTGCAAACGAACTAATGACGACACATAAAGGTCAACTTAAATCACAAATGGAGGATACAAACAAGGAGATTTGGACTAATATGATTGATAAAATTGAACAAATATTGCAAGTTGAGAGTAAGTCTCTGTCGTTATAAAATTATATCAATATATACCCTGAAATCCGAAAGCATAAAATTTATTCATTCCCTGCTAGCATTTATCAGTGTAATTTTCTTTTCCGTGCTCCATGATAATTTCTTTCTTTGTTAGAAAAGATCTTTAAACTATAAGAGTAGTACCGAAAAGGAATTTTCCCAAGTTATCAAATTACCTAATTAATGACCACTCATATGGCAAAGATCTGCTGGTTCATAAAATATAAAACCATGAACTGCACCCTTGGCAGAAAGTATTTAATGCTGAACTGAATGAATATAGTAGAGTTCAAAGATTGGTATCTGTACTTTTCACCGTGACTATTTTTTCATTTATCATCACTATGTGACTGTTGGGGTGTTGCTTTCACAACACAGCGCCACTCTCTAACATTTTTCATTTTCATATTACGTTTATGGCAACATTCTTAAGACCTAACTTTTACCATTGTATAATTAATTTTAATAAAAGAAGCCTTCATTACAATTCTAATAGAGTATTCACTATTCTATTGCAGTATTTTATTTGATAAATCAACATTATACTAATTGGAGTCCTTTTTTAGCGTCAGATTACAGTCCGGCAGTAGCCAACATCCTTTTAGCCCGTCTACTTTTTTAATTTCCATAATGTTTTATCCAGAAACAGACAAAACAAGAATATCGGAAGGTACAGCACTTCGATTACTTCTTGCACATGTTGGAATCAAACTTTTGAATACATCTGCTGATGAGAGTTCAAGCGCTCGAGAAGTTTTATCTGATTTATTTGAAGTCGTTGACGAACGATTTATTAACGAAGAAATGCAAGGTAAATGTTTTAGTGTGTCGTGATTTTTGAACAAAATGAGCTCAAGTAGAAAACCTTTCATAGGATTGTGCCAAAAAAGTTTAACTCCTGTTGGTTTAAATGGTATTCATAATTTTCCATATAAATGGATAATGTTTTCAACATTTCAGATGATCAAAATCGCTGATATTCTATCATATTTTCACCATTTTGCAGCTTAGTCGTGTTTTATGGCATATATTGTGATTTCACTTCAAAATCCTAAAAACGAAGTTATGTTCAATCATAACTATGAAATACTTGACTATGCGGATAAGGATTTCCTCGGCAAAGCTTTCTGCCACTATTTTCACTAATAAATGTTGAAAGGCTGTTCATCTATATATGCTTATGTATCTTTGCTTGCTGTTTTATAAATTTCATATGGATATTGAGTTACTGATATCTTTTTTTACTTCTGATGTTTTAGTTGAAGACCAGAATAATTCTGAAGTTAACTGGGTGGAGGTGAGTAATCGCACATTAATAAACTTTTCCTGTGATCATATTATAGCTGTATTGTAAAGGCTCTGTTATCACTTTCCTAGGTCACAGAGTTGTCTTGGTGAAAAGATTATGTTTCTCTAGCGAGTTTCAAAATATTGACATTTGTATTGCTATCTCATATCCTGGAATCCATGAAAAGTTTTTTCAAAGAATATTTTTCCGAAGCCATTGCACCGTTAGATCCTCTGGTATTAGGTCTGTTCTCGTATTAGGTATCTTGTGTAATTTTCCATTTCCTAAAAACTGTCAATGTTTGTGAGTCAAAAAACCTCCAGGTTTTTTGTCTTTTAAGGTAAAATAATATTTTTTTCTCATCTCCGTGTATCTTTTCCTGCTGTTTTGAATGTTCAGTGATAATTTTGCAAAATCTTACATGGGGAACCAGTTGAAATTTATCTTCGTGTTTACAAAGTAACTTTTCTTAACAACTCCAACCAATTAATTTACAGGTCATTATTGAAACAATATTGAGTATGCTATCACAAAACTCACATAGCATAAGATCAGTTGCTGATCAAGTATTTAAACTACTGAGTGTTCAACTTACAAGAAAAGGCCTTCAATTGATATTGGACGTAAGATTTTTGCTATTATACTTTAGTGAATTTTTTATCTTGTCAAAATGCTAAAACAGTTACCATAGTGAGCATTATTTGTAGAGTAATTTAGTAAAATTTTTTGAATTTTTAATATTGATGGAACCTAATTGTTTACTTGTGACTATATCTAATAGTCTATAGAAGTAGATATTGTATTGGTATCTTCGCTTGAGATAAACACATGTAACTGGTAATCGAGAAAATTTTCTGGTACTTGAAGGTGCTAGATCCAGATAGAAGGAAGAATGTATTACAAGATGAAGATAAAATTGAAGATGAAGTAGGAATTGAGGGTGGAGATGAATCAGAAGGTAGATATACCGTTTTATACTTTGTCATTTTATATTATATAAGCTGGAAGTTGTGTTTCAAATTGCCCATTATGCCCTTTCACACACTAGTGACTGGAAATGTCAACTTTAGACTTTTAGATTCTTCAAATGTTTTGGATACATATTCCATTCGTATGAAGTTCTCATTCCTGTTGCTCAGTATGATTCTGAAATTAGTTTCAGCAAAATATAATATAATCAATATAAGAGTTATAATAATAAAACTCTTAAAACTTTTTTGTATGTTCTTATGTTCTCTCTTGATATTTTTAAGATGATGAAGACATCGACGAATCCTCAGATTCTGAAGATTCGGCATTTGATGATGAAGATGTTTCTGATGAAGTGAAGGAAGAAGAGGAAGATGATAAATTTAGGAAAGAAGTGAAACAAGCACTCGGTGATGCTGCTGCGTCATCTGAGGTATGTTCTGAAAAGTTCTCAATATTATTCAATATTTATCGATTACAACAGATAAAAAACACACACTAACAATAGAGCACCATGCTCCAGGATCACAGTTTCAGAAGACCCATTTTGAGAACAGGTTTTTAGCAAGGTCAAAGGTCACAATTATAGGAGCCATAAATAAGAATGAAACAGAAGTTTAACAATGGAAAGAAAGTGTTCAACAAAGAAATTGTATACATAATAATAATGAAATAATTACTAATATCAATAAACAGAATAGTAACAAATTCACTCTCTTTTTTAATTTGAGAGGTTTTAGTTTGAGTTATCAAATTCTCCATTTTTGAGAACATGGATTAGAGACTCTGGTGAAGACCCTTGTTTAGTTAGAACATCAGCAAGTTGTTTTTTAGAACCAGTCCATGTAATGTTGGTTATTTCTTTGTTCTGAATCATCTCCTTCAGCATGCCCATTTCAATTCGCAATCTTTTATTGGTAACATTTTTATTTGAATGAAGTGCTTCACATAATGATCGATTATCAGTTATTATCTCAATGTCCACGCTTCTTGATTGTCCGAAATAAATTTCAGAGAACATATCTCTGATGTATACTGCATTATCGATAGCATCTGATAGAGCAAGCGTTTCAGCAGCTAGAGTACTTTTAGCTACACGTCGGATTCTTTTTGATTGCCAGCTTAAAAGTGAGCACAATTTGCCTTCTCCGACGATGAACACCAAATTTCCTCCCTGGCTTCCACCGTCTTTGAGATTACCATAAGAAGCATCTGAAAATACAACAATTTTTAGCGAGTCATCTTTCCCCAGATATGAGTATTTCAGGGACACTTGCTGCATTTTGAGTCTTCTTATTATTTTGTTGACATATCTCAAATCTTTTCTTGTTCCGTCAGCTAAGTTCGAAGCAAGTTGACAAACGTCATAACTTATGTCAGGCCTGGTTTGTCCACTAGCCCACAACAAACGTCCGATGTAAGCTCTGAGTGTATCTTTCTCAAAGGAGCATAATTTCTCATTTTCTGATGTCTCTACAGAAATTGCCTGTAAACTGTTCACATACATATTCTGATTTATGGAGATACAATTTTTGTTCTGCTCAACATCAAGTCCAAGATACTTGAAGGCCTCATTTTTCTCTCTGCTAATTCGAAATGTTGTTCGAAGTTTCGATACTAAAGTATCTTGAAAAAATTGAGTGCCAGACCATAAAATATCGTCAACGTGAATACCTGCCACTCCTTCAAGTTTTCCATTAATATACATGTAAAATACAGCAGGATCTGACATTGATGATTTTGCTCCTTCACTTATGTCAGTGCAGGCTTCTTTGGGAGGGCGTAAAAATATTTCCCTGTCCACGGAATTTCCTTGCAAAAAGGCTTTCTTAATGTCAATTGTGTGAAGTTTCCAATGTTTTTGAGCCACTATCGCAAGAAGTACACGAAGAGAATCTTTCGAACAAGTGGGTGACTCTTTTGTGATACTCTCAACTTGTTCTTCAAAGCCTCTGGCAACTAGCCTAGCTTTTGGAATAATGCCCTTTTCTGTGTTCTTCATTGAGCAGACCCAACGCACAGAAATTGTTTGCTGCCCAACATTCTCAACTTCAGCATAAACATTATTATCAATCCAACTTTTCAACTCTGACTGTTTAGCTTCATCAAAATCAACATCGTTAATTACCATAATATCTTCACTATCATCAAATTGAGTTTTTTCTTGCAGATTTTCTACTCTGTCAAAATCGACATAACCCATTTTTCCACGAAAATGTACTGGATTGCGGTATTCAACATTGAAACATTTGCCGTATTTCCCAGTTACTTTACCAGCACGACTAACCACTTTTGCCTCATAGTCTTCTCCAGCACATGTATATGTGACAATTTTTCCAACACATAATTGCGGTCGACTTCTAGATACATGATTTTCTGTATTCCCAGTATCTGGATTAGCTTCAATACTCCCATTTTCCATTTCAATAGGAATTTTGTTCGCTTTCACCACCAACTGTGCCATCAATAACATCACTGTATGGCTCTTCAACATCTGATTCATTTTCTGATGGGATTTGCTTATGCTCTTCATCTATGTTCACAGGATTGACGCAAGTGTTTGAATTATAGCTAGCAAACTGAACTCTGCAAGAGTGCGCTTTAATGTACTGCCCACCATGTCGTATAAAGATAACAGGCCCATCTTGTCCAATCACTTTACCTGGACCCTTCCACTTGTTCTGATCTTCCCGTTTGTAATAAACCTCATCACCTAGAGAAAATCCTTCCCTAGTTTGCCGAGTTTGTTTTCTTAGAGCTCGTCTTATTTTTTCAGATGATTCTGATTCAATCACAGCTTTACGTGCCAGATGCATGGCATTAATGTTGTTTGCTACACTAACACTCAATGTAGTTCCATCTAATGCTGGTAGTTTATCGTGAACAGTTGAAGGAAAGTTTGGATTTCTCCCAAAAACTAATTGATTTGCGCTGAATCCATTTGTGCTTATAAGAGAATTTTTCGCACTCAATGCCCATGCAAGAGCTGTTTCAAAACTACATCTCTCAGCTTCTTTTACCTTCAGCAGTGTTTCTGATAAAATTTTATTGTGACGTTCACATAACCCATTACTCCATGGTGAATAGGCTGGTGTTGTTGTGAATTTTATATTAAAATTCTCACACATATCTTTGAATTCTGCTGAGTCGAATTCTCCGCCGTTGTCACATAGTACTCGTTCCGGTCCACCAAACAGACAGATCCAAGCCTGAATAAATTTTTCCACTATTGTTGATGTACGTTTGTTCGTCACGATTACAGCTTGACTGTAACGAGTAAATTGATCAATAATATGCAAATACCATAGATTCACATCAAGCTGATGAAGATCCATTGCAACAGTTTGATTAAAATCTGTTGCCCAAGAGAGGCCTACAACGGGCCGTGCATTCGGTTTTTTGTAGATTTTACAAACATCGCATTCACGAATAACTTCTTCAATTAATGGTAATAGGTCAGCGTTCCATTTCTCAGCATTTTGAATCAACCTTCTCATATTTTCTTTAGACGCATGTCCAAACTGCCTGTGTAATTTCACCATATCTGTTTTCCCAAAATTTCCATAAGGGCTATTAGTGATCAGAATCTCCTTTTCACAATTATCGATTTTTGCTCCTTTCGGCAGGATCTCGACAGCATAATGACCATTGGTTGACAAGTGCAACTTGATATCTTGACCCAACATAGTCACTTTGTCATTCTGCATGTCTAACAATGTTCCAGCAGCCTTAAGTGAACTTTTGCTCATCAGCAATGGTAATTTTTCATCAACAATCTCTACTTCAATACTCAGCAGCTTTTTACCAATTTGTATAGGGATAATGGCCTTTCTTTTTGAACAAATTTCACGACCATCGCCGAATTTGAACCTTTTCTTTGATGGAAATATTTCAATTTTACATCTGTTCTTTGAATCTAACAAATTTACATAATTCGAAAACCAGGAAGTACCAGCTACTGTTTTCGTACAAGCCGTATCCACAATAGCAGATTTTTCTGTTTCTGTTAAAAAGATGTCCTGACCCAAGTTATCATCAGCCATTAAAACTATTTGAATTTCTTCCCAACTTTCTTGATCAAAGTCTGTGCAGAAAACTTGGTTTTGATTGTGAGGACAATTTCTAGCCCAATGCATCTTGGAATCACAAATTGCACATTTGGAAATATTTCCATTTTTGTCCCTTGGATTCAGGCGGTTACCGACAGAAGCAGTGGCTCTTTTTCTACCGGTACTCTGCCAACGTTGACCATTGTTTTGATATATCTTTTTATTGCCTCCAGTACCTGTATGTTGTTTGATATAGCTATGATCATTTTCTTTGCTATGATCTTGTGAAACAAAAATGTTTTCCTTTTTCAAAGCTACTGGATTCTCTAATTTTGGTTCCATATCTTGTTTGGAAAAAATTCGTTTTAGTGCCGACTTTACAGATTCAAACTTCAAGTCATTGCCAATTGTCAAAACCAACTGTCTTTGATCATCTCCAAGACTAGCAGCATCTAATATTTTAAAAGCTAATATTGTATCAGGCAGCTTCATGTCAAACTTTGTTAGCCTAGCATACCGGTGTTCAAACTCTAGTATGAAATCTCCCATGGAAATGTCAACTGTTTTCTTGTAAGAGCTAAATGATGTATAGGCAGAATAGGCCTCATCCACTTTTTCAGACTGAAAAGCAGCATCCAGTTTTTCAGTTAGCCTGTCTAGTCCATTCTCTTCTCCCAATTCTTCTTTTGTTAAATCTGCTACCGCCTTTTCAGCTTTCAAATTTCCATCCAAAGATTGTAACAATACAAAAATTGCCTGTTTGGTCTTAGGCAAATCAGTTATACTAGTCCACATTGCCAACTTGTTTTTCCATGCTGAATAAGTCACATCACCACTAAACTTTGGTGGAGGTATTTGCTTTGTAGCCATTTTACCTCTGCTACCATGAAAAGTTCTCAATATTATTCAATATTTATCGATTACAACAGATAAAAAACACACACTAACAATAGAGCACCATGCTCCAGGATCACAGTTTCAGAAGACCCATTTTGAGAACAGGTTTTTAGCAAGGTCAAAGGTCACAATTATAGGAGCCATAAATAAGAATGAAACAGAAGTTTAACAATGGAAAGAAAGTGTTCAACAAAGAAATTGTATACATAATAATAATGAAATAATTACTAATATCAATAAACAGAATAGTAACATGTTCATCCCTGGACATTTTGAATTAATGCTATTGACAAAAGTCAAAACAGGCTTATCATTTGGCCGTGCTATGCTATTCAATTAGATTAAATAATTTTGAAGATTCTATTCAACCATGATATCGATTTTCAATTTATAGTGGAACTAAGTATTTCAAATATTTGTATATATTGTGATGTATAACAATCCGAATGGGCTCTATTATGATGCTGAATTTTCAACAAGCTCCAGACCAGAAATGAATTTCAGAAATATTGGTTCGGCAGAACATCAAATACTGATGGGCTGGGCCTGGGCACTGCGATCTATCAGAGAAAAGAACATCATGAGCATGCAAAATTTGTCAGACTGGGAATACAGTCATGAAGTAACATAAAATTACAAGAAACAATTGATTGGCAAACGCTCCTTCAATGTGTGCATTTGCTTTAATATTCAACAGAATTCTGAACGAAATATTTCTTCTGGTACATATTTTTGCAACTTACATCTTACTATCCACTCTCAGGAGGAACTGGAGGCAGAGAATGATGAAGATGAAGAATCTGATTCAGGACCAGAGATGGATGATGAAGCAATGATGAGAATCGATAATGTTTTGGCTGAAGTATTCAGACAGAAAAAAGTTCGTTTTTCTTGTAGTGTATTTTAAAATATCAAGAATGTGCCAATGATGGAATCCTTGATGGCAAGGCAATATTTTGACTCGTCTTGGGCGGCACTTCTAATAGTTAGCTGTAGACTCCTAGCTTCTTTTGAATAGGCTAAGTAGGTCAGAGGATTTGTGAATGCTTGCTGCATAGAATGTAGTTGCTGGCTCAATATTTATCCAGTGCCTGAAAGTACTTTGTAATCTCAGCCTCTTCTCAAAAAGATTTCAATATTTTACCTAATTAAGCAAAATTATATTGTGATATACATCACCCAATAAGAAGTTTTTTTGAAGCATGTTTTGTTAAGCTTAAGCCAGAGATGGATCGTGTCAACCATGGCTGTGGAGTCTGTATCGAAACATTTGACTCCCAACTTTTATTTTCCAGTTTTTGAAACCACCGACTCCGACTCCAACTCCTCTATTGCTCAATATCTATTTTGTGTTCCATAAATTGAACGGAATGTATAACGGATTGAGTAGATACAAAGCCTGAAAACAGACTTAAATAGCTGTGGATGATATTGCTTGTGTACGATTTCAATAAATGACAAACACTGGTCTCAGTTTACAGCTTATTTAATAATTTAGCAACAACAATAACTGTCAAAGACTGTACTTAAAATTTACATATTATTTAAAATACTAAGATTCGACTGCAGCAATTATTTCTGAAAAAAAGGGCTTGAACTTCAGACTTTTGTTCTAAAAATAAAATTGACTCGGTCAAGTCTTCTTTTTTTTTATTTTTTTTATAGCCACTTCTTTGAGTGGGTCACCCTGTCCAAGGCCCTGTAACAGCGGCCACTTATAGGCGGACAGGGTTACAATTACTGGAAAGATATGATCTTTTCCTGTTCGGCTTAGCCTACCCAAGTTATTACACTCCTGGGTTGAGTGGTGGGCCATCATAGATGCCATCATTTTTTTCAGATGTTTTTAGTTTATTACATAAACTAAATAGTCATCGGCAGAGTTATGTGTGTGGAGTTAATATGTAGCATTTTATTAGTATGCAAGCACGTTATTATAATAGGAGTCGGAGTGTAGAGAATTTTACCGATTTCTCGACTTGGACTCCTCAAGCTCTGACACCGACTACACAGCCCTGTTGTCAACTAGGCATGATCCATCAGTGACTCATACTCAACAAATTGATTGATTTTCTCTGTATGGGCCGTAATTATTTTTTATAAGGTGTGGTCCATCAGTTGCTTATGTTTTGACAAATTATGATTTCTTGTCAACTGAGCATACTTTATTGTTTGGTATTCCAGCTATCAAAAAGAAAAGTTGAACGAGATTCTCACCAACAATTAATTGTGTTCCAACTGCGTTGTCTTGACCTCATTGATATCATGGCAAGCAGAAGACATTCGCAAGAACATGATGTGGTAGATTCCGACTGTCTCATATTAGAGGCAGTGAGACCGCTTCTTGTAGCGATTCAGCATGCATCAAGAAATGCTTCAGACATGACTTTGGCAGAGAAAGCTTCGGTTTTATTAAGGTAAGTTAATTATAGTTTTTCGTTGATTTTTTCTTAAATCATTTTTTTATTATAGCCACTCACTCCAGCATGTTTCCCTGGACAAGGCCCTATGCAAATTGCCACTCATAGGCAAGATTGCGAAGGCAGATAACAAAAGTGAATAATGAGGTCGTTTTAAATAAACGTACTTCCTCACAATCTGATCAAATAATTTTGATATTGATAATTGATTTGATAATTTTAAACATAAGTCTTATGAACCAACATAGGCATCTTTTCAGAGTAATATATCATCAATTACTTGAAAAGTTCCTAATAATTTCTGAAAATATGTAAGTTTTTGATTCCACTGATTTCATGTTGATAAAGGGACCGAATCGGATAGTTCACTATTTATCTAATCATCTTAATTTAAAATTTTATTTTGGACCTTGCCTTGTCTGTACGTCCTTCTTAGACTTATGCTTAACAAAACATGTTTGGAAAAACTATTCCTGTCTTTTGCTCTAATTACTGTTCCACTGTTCAAGGAAAAATACCCATTCTCATCCTTCTCCATATTTAAGTAAGAATACAAAATACAATGATGAATTCAATGACAAGAGTTCGGAACGTTGAGTGTATTAAGTATCGTTATGTTAATGAATAAAAAAGGCACTTGAGCAGAATGTAGATAAGGGAAAAATGATAAAAAAGATAATAAACAAATAGGAAAGTGCAGAAGTTGGGAAAATGAGTGTAAAATATAAAGTTTAAAATAGTAAAAAGCAATAAAATGAATCTAAAACAGAAACATCTATGAACATGTTATTTGTCTTCAATATTTTACCCTATCAACAAATTTATTTAGTCAAACATGACTCAAAAGGTGGACCACGCTTTGTTAACTTGATACATCAATAACCAATGCATGACAAATATTAATAAAACGATTTTTACAGAAAATTGACGTTTTTAAGCAAAATTTCTAAATTTGTGGTAAAATGTAAATGTCTCGTCATTCCAAACTCATGAGTCTTTCTGTATTCGATTTGTTTAATCTGGTAATTAGGGATGGGTGGATGGATGTTAATAAGTCTGTTAAGTTAAATTTTGTTTTTGGTGCTTTCCTTTGCGTGACACTTAGGGAGGGTTTGCCTTTATTGTTTAGTTAAAACATTATTCCAAATTCATTACATAACTTGAATAATGTTTCAACATTTCAGATAAAAGAATAGTTGATATCTGAATAAATTTTAGCCATTTTGCAACAAAGTCATGAAATATGCTATGTAAAATTTAGTGCTATTATGATATACCTGTAAAATGAATCAATTAAACAATAGTAGTGAAATGGAAATTGTTTTAAAAAAAATTCTGAATACCTGTCGTGGCTGTTCGTACAAGGACATCACTACGCGGCACATTTAATATTTCAACTCGGAAATCAATTGATAAGAAATTTGAATAAAAAGGGAAAAAAATATGTATGAGTGAGTCAGAGACTTATTATTTTTTCGAAAAACTCTAGCATTTAAAATCAGTATAGCAATTCTTTGGATGTATAAATTTGTCAATTGCCTTCGTGTAATTTTCTTTGAGATGAAGCAGAAGGTTTTGAAATCATCACTGCTGCAATCTTAGTTAGAAAAAGTTCGCTTAAATATGTTTTGTTAAGTATGATTCATTGATCGATTGCGCTTATAAGGCGTGGTCTATTTCTGACTTCAGTTTGACAAAACAAATTTTCTGAATTGGATCGGATAGCAGTGATGATGATTCACAAACCATCAAGCATTTTTGTTACTGTCAATTAAATCTGTTTGGCAAGTGATAGAATTTCAATGTTTGACATTTTTTCGGGTGCTCAAGTAACCGAATGATTGGAAATGGATTGTGTGAATAAAATAAAATTATTGCATGTGGGTCTTTCATTTCTATTGTTCGACTATTTCTTTATGCTTATGCTGTTTTACAAAACTGTTACTTATTTTATGCAAACGGTAGGAAAATTTGTCAGACATTGTTCGTTTGGTTTTGCGCTTCGATGTAAAATTGTAATTTGCATCTCTCTCTGTGGTTATCTTGCCATTTTGAGCATCTTCTGATATGTTTGTCAGATCTTGTAAGGAGTGTGAAAGATTTCGCTTTCTGACATGATTTTGCAAATTTTCTGAATTCTTTGGTGTTTCTTGAACTTTCTGTGTGCTTATGGTTTGAGGATGGAGCTGATATGTTGGCTTCATCTGTTTTTATAGGTTTTGTGTATACAGAATTATTATCTGGTGTTGTATGTATCACATGCTCTGTATCAGGTTTAGTATTCTTTGTTCTTATTTTTCTTCTTGGTAAGGCAGAAACACTTTTTGTTCTTCTATGCACAATTATCGTCAAGTCATCTTCTGATGAATCCTTAATTTTCTTTTCTTCGTTCGTTAGAACAACCTCTTTGGTATGTTGGCGTGAATGCCTTACTGAATACATACGTTTAAATTCTATCGGTTCTTGTATTTTCAGCTTTACTGATTTCGATCTTACGATTTTTTCTTTGGTCAATGAATTTGGTGTTGGCCTCGTTCGATGTTTGCGATGCTTTTTTTCGATTAGGTGTTGAATTTGTTCTTCTGATATTTGTTACTGAAACCGGATCTGATTCGTTACTTTCAACGTGTGTAATTTCAGGTAGTTCTTCTGATTCTACTATTTCTATTTGTAGTAGTCGTTTGTCGATTGGATATTGTGTCATTGCTCTCAATATTTTTGTTTGGGGGTTGGTGTCTTGTACTTGGTACTTCTTTGCTTGATGTTTCCTTCGCATCGGTGTTGATTTAGTACGTCTGAGCGGTGGAGGTTGGTTGTTAGGTGTTGGGTGTTGATTCTTTGTCATTTTGTTTGCTTCGACATTGTTTACTGCTTTGTCTTCTTCTTCGCATTCTATTTGGAGCAATCGTTGACTTATGGGATGTTGTGTCATTGATCTTTCTATTATTTTCCTTGTTCTATCTTTTGTACGATGTCTATGCTTTCGTTTTAAAGGAGTTGATTTTGTACGTCGAAAATGTGAATCTTGCCTGTTTTCATGTACCATCTCTATTTGTTCAATAACTTTTGTTGCTGTATCTCTTACTTTATTTTCTCGATTTCGATGCCAATGTCCAAAATTATTGTATGTATTCGATTTTTCCAGTCTTTTGTGACCGTCTGTTTCAAGTTTCATTTCTTGAGAATGTGATCGTTCTCTTTTCACAAAACTTCCTTTAAGCGCTGAAGAAGACAAAGCAAAAGTTCTTGCAGGTTTAGGAGGAACTGGTTGATCTTTTATTTTGTTTTCTGTTTCATTAATTTCACCTTTAAATACTTCATCTTCATCAGGATTATCAATTGCATGTTGAAGAAAAGCTGCTAAAACATCCTCCGATTTTGCCAAATCCGTTGGAGTGCTTCCTGTTCCATCTTTTGAATTAGGGTTTGCGCCGTGTCTCAGAAGTAACTTGACCATAGAAACTGCTCCTTCTGATGAGGCATAATGCAGTGGGGACCAGTTCTTCATATTCGATAAATTAACGGGGCTTCCATACCTTAATAGAACTTCAGCAACCTTTGTTTGTCCATATGTTGCAGCAACATGTAATGGGAGATTCAATCTGCTGTCGATACTAATAATATCAGCACCATGGGAGAGCAGGAGTTCGGCAAGCTGTAAAAAAGTGATGACAGTTGTTTTTACTCACTGGAAGCAGCTTGGCACGTAAATGTTATATACCACTTGGACTTCCACTTAAATAATCTCTCATTTTCTGACATATTTTGTTTGAAAAATACTTCAAAAATAAGATATAAAAAACTGAATACAAATCAAAGTTTTATATTTTTACTACTCTGCTTCTCATGAAAAAAATATGTTGGTCAAGCTTGTCACAAAGATGTTATTTATCTGTTATCTGTGACTCATGTGACTTGAAATAGTGAATTTCTGACTGTGAGTAATATCTCACCTTTGAATGTCCAAATCTTGATGCTTGATGAAGTGCTGTTCCTAACTTGTGATCTTGTCCAATATTAATATCTATTGTTGAATTTAGAAGGGCCTACACCAACCATAAAAAAAAATAGTAAGTGAAATTTATAACCTTCTTATGCTAAGTAGATATTTCTTCACACTAATTATTACTATAATGCCTGCAGGTATGATGGTATAGTGGTTAAGATATTAGCATTGCCCATGAGAAAAATGAAATTGATATTTAGAAGTATGACGTGCCATAATATTGAATGAAGCCCACTGTCGATCTGTGGATCATGCTCTCAAGGTATCAAGTAAAATGTCATCTAATTACATATGGAGACAGAATTTTATATTTTTTTTTAGAAAAAGCAGAACAAGTCTTAACTGATGATTGTAGTAATATTGAACTGACGTTATATTTAATATTGCATTAATGGTTATATTAAATTGTATATATTGAGGTTAGACCTATCAGAAGTATTCGAAAATACTCATTCTATATCATGACATGAAAATTACCTTCATAATTTTCTCACTGCCATGTGAAGCTGCAATATGAATAGGATATTCGTCATCATTTGCCTGTCTTCTTTGTAAAGTACCTTTACCAGTAGTTAACCAGGATTTTTGATCCGGATCAGCTCCATGTTGAATCAATGCCGTAACCTGTGAATTGGGATTCAAATCTTTTTAAATCATTAGAATGGAATGAATTGATATTAATTGTACATACCCTTGCCCTTTCTTACGTTAAATCAAATACTGGAATTTGACACTGTTAGTTATTTGTCATAGCTTAGTCAAAAATATTTTAAACAAAGATTTCCTACCATTTGGGAAAATATACTGAAGACTGGAACATTACAATTATCACTGTTTTGGTTTATTTTCTATCTACAAATGAAACAATGATCTAAATTATCTGAAGTAAATATAACTTATGTAAGGTAATGAAACATACATACCAAGGCTTCTTCTCTCAAGGTAATTGCCATACTTAGAAGTGAATATTTTGATTTCTTGCTGTAAGAGTTCGGATTTGCACCTGCAATAAATTAAAAATAGTACGGTAATATCGAACTATATATATATATATATGCCTATCCAGCAATTTTTTCCACATAAATTTTGTTTTTTAAGTATATTCTCCCAAGTTTTATTTCCCCAAGCATGAGTCATAAATGGACTGTTTTTGTGAATGATAAATTTAATGATATTATACACACTTTTTATCTAGTCTTCATTCATTGACTCTTTTACCGTAACAACATATTTTTAATATTGCTTATCCATGCCGATATTAAACTTGTTTAAGTTTGATTCGAATGATCGGGCTGACCCAATTTTTTTGGAAGTCTATAAAAATTAAACTTGAAATATGCTGTTGTTAATAAATCAAACACACAACCCATATTCTTAAATATATTCTTTCAATTAGCAATTCAGGGGATGATGTAACACATAGTTTTCAATCAGAATACAGTATATTATGTGCATGCTTCAAACATATGAATCTGTATTACATTAACTACAGTTCTGAGTTTTCGATGTCTATCGGATATTATAATCTCATGTAATCTGATTATGTGGTTTATTGAAATTCCGACAGTTTTAATTTATAATACTACTTACCTTTCAGTAACCATCTCTTAACTCTTTTTACTTTCCGTGCTTGAATAGCTTTTTCCAACTTTCTATTCTTTCTAGACGGCGTATTTCCCATTTTGATTTATCATTTGTATCATTAAATAAAATAAATCCGATGTTGCAAGAGGAAAATCCCTCATTCAAATATTAATTACTTTTCTTTCCCGAACACAAACGTGATTGAATCCAAGTCTAAGAAAACTGTGAAAAGGTCATTACGTATATTATAAAAGATTAATCTATTTAGCTATTGATTGCCCTACCTACTGGTCAATATCACGCCCTCTAAGTTGCAATGTTATCGTGATGATGTCTTTCAAATCATCAGATATAAACTTCTATTTGCGCCTAACAGAGAAGTAATTAGCACTACCGATACATACTAGGTGTTATTTCTTATATACCCAATCAAAATAAAAATTTGTCTGATTTGTATTTGGCAAGCAAGGGTCTGAGATATCTAGTCCTTGCTTATCAAATCATATAGTTGCTATTCACACTCATATATACTTATTCCAAACTATGTCACAGTAAATGACATTAAATGCCACAAACTGCCACGCACAACATATTTTGAATGTAGGTGTTTCTACCACATTGTCGCTGCCTTATTGCCTTTAAGTGAAACTTACATTGCTAGTTACTAAGAACGTCGACTGGTGTTTTAATTAATCTCAAGTGTTTCAAACGCTTATTACTTGTAGTTCTATTTTTTAGCCTGAATGTGGCTTAACAAACAACGACACACAAATAACATGTTTGGCCAAGAAATGTGTGGAACATTCTTGTGATTTTTGTTACCTAATCATGAATAAAAATTTTTGTAGCAATATTGTTCTGATTAAAGTAGAGACAATATTGAAGATTTAATATGTAATCCCAAGATGTGCGTACTGACGAATGATGCTTGAATAACTTAATTTTTTAAAATTCTATTTTAAATACTTGGACATACTATACCTAGTGTGTGCATGCTCACAATTCCCCAAAACCTATATCGTATTGAATATACTGATTTCTGAACATATCAAATAGCTATTTTGTTTTCGACTTGTTTCAGACAACAAGAAAAATATATCTGCAATCCATTGCTTAGTTTGGAAATAATTTATAAGTATAAAGACTGATGCTTTATTGGGAAACAGCTTTTCATAGATTGTGAATTTTGCTTTTATTGTCGATGAACAATGATCTCTTACATCAGAGCAAATTTAAACAGTATTTGACCTCGATTTTTCAATCGAGGTAAAATATTGTTTAAATTTGTTCTGTACATGTCTTGAAATATATCATTCTTTTGAAGTGAATTTGCTTTAGATCTGTATAATATACTTACGAAGTTGTGAATTCTTTTTGAAATGCTCAAACATTTCTTTTATCAATATTTACTTAATGATATTTAAACTTGATATCGTCAACATCCCAATTAATCTGCATTCTGATTAACTATAGTTACTTCTCATGATTTTCTCAATTCCCCCAAAAAGTTTATTACCTAATATGCCTGTTTTGTTTTCATTGAAATACATTCTAAGCAGAGACAAAAAAGAGCATAAAAGTAACCTTTTCAACGCCACTGGTGTGGTAAAAACCATTTGCAAAATGTAATATCAAACACTGAACCCTTAAACAGATGAAGATAAAGTATTAACTAGTGATATCTGCTCTGGGAATTTGTGACACCATCTACCACCTCTTATTCAATTCTGTTCTTGATTTATTAGACATTTTTGAAGGTAGACCAAAGTTCACAGCAAAGCAATTCGACTGAGTCAATGAAGGGAATGTACAAATTTATGTGCATATCACATAAATGCTGAAACTTCACTCTCACTCACTTATCTTTTGATATCCTATGACAGAAACTTGAAGCAGTTTCGCTCATCTCCAGAACTTATCGAAGATTTCTAATTTAAAACTCTCCATACTTCTTCTTAGTATTCTCTCATTTTATATCACAAAATTTTTTATTCAATTTGAAAAAAATAAACTCATCTGCATGTCCTAGTATTTAACTCATCATGACTGATCGTGTTATCGGTGTAGTCCCCAAGTCACTGATTTTCTTAAAATACCTAAATAACAGATTTATATCCATAATAAAACTTTTATCGGTACCTCAATATATCCATTTTACACAAGTTTCTCTGTTGGTTTATGTCTGTCTGAAGTAGTTGTTGATATAAATAAGTGGAAAAGTTTAAATTATGTGTTGCATCGAAGAAAATCCTATATTTGATTGATCTGGGAAATCGTCTAATATGTTTGTTTGGTCACTGGTTCTGTTTAGCTAAGAATCAACCATATAAACACCATTGAACAGTCCACTTCTTTGACAAATGTGAGAACGCTCTTTGAAACTTTATTCCAATAAAAAAATTTGTCGAAGATTAGCCATAGGTTTTTTGTCATTTTGTCTAGCATGGGCCACTGATGGATCACACTCAGATAAGTTCCCGGTCATTTTGTATGGCATAACACTGAGGTTTCTGGTCGTTTTGGAAAGCTTGTTCCACTGGAGGACCGCATTCAGGTTTTTTCACTTTGTTTAGCATGGGCCACTGATGTATCTTACCAAAGTTTTTGGTAATTTTGTCTAGCATAGGTCTAAGTCTTTTTAGGTAAACAGTATTTATCTGCTCTCAGAAAACCCCAAAAAATAGTTAATTTTGCTATTTGATTACTGCACTTGAACACAACTATTGTCATTGGATGTTTATATTGAGAATTAAACACACACAGATGAATCAGTCATCAATCGATCATTCTTGAAAAAAGTTTAGTTTTTATTAGATTTATCACAAATTCCATGTCCTGTCCTATGAGATTACCCTCCACAAAACATTCCAGTTCTGTTCGATTCAAATAGTCAACACTAACACATTCCATCTATATAATATACATCATATACATTGTTGGCAAATATTAGCTACACGCTATTAAAAGATGTCTTACAACAATGAATCAAAAGCACACCTACACATAGGTATTTGTATTTATTGGCCTCTCAAATTAGTATCAATTCTGATTTGTGCGTGTAATATTACATGAAAAAGGTCTTACTATGTCCACAATGTACGACCTAATTTTTCAAGACGTTTGTTTGATTTTTTGCGCGAAAATTTTTTTGTGGGATAAATAAATTGTGTGACGCAATGTTAATTTGTTGAAATAAAGTGTTACATTGGCCAATCGTTATTAAATAAACAAAAGAAAAACGATTGATTGTTTTGTGTGTTGACAAAGTATATTGAAGATTTGTGTGTAAAAAGTGGCAAAATAAGTTATGTCTTATATTTGTATTTTTCATGTGAATATGCAAGTAGGAATGCATTCCTCGATGTGTCTTGAAAGAACAATATCCAGACTGGTTCAATGTACCGTAGTTATTTCTTTTTCAAAAAAGTGCCGCTAAGAAAATGCACCGTAAATATAATATTACAAGATATATCACTATGGAAGGAATAAAATGCAAGCCTTAATGCAACTCTCAGGATTTTGACAGAGTTGAAATAAAAATTATTTAAAAGCCGTCGATACTCCAGCCGTAACAGTTCTACCCAAGATGTTAGTTTCAGTCATACAAGAATACCATATTTTGCCATGAAAATGAAATAAGTAGGGGACACGGAATATTTTAGCTTTTCGTATCGTATCTCAGGATTGTGAGAAACAAGAGAATTCTTTGATCTGTCATTCAAATTATAGAGTGTTCAACTACGGTATAATTTCCCCTTCTCATTTATCACAATGAACGAATATTATTTGCGATAGAAATTCCTCAAATTAAATTATGTTTACAGAACTGGAAATTAGATTGATCCCATCGTCCATAAAATGACCAGTTTTGACAGCCACACCTTTGCCGAAATCCTTTTTTTTGTCAATTTTTTGTTGGAATGTTTATAACTAACACATCTCTTTTCAATAAGAAATTTTGTTGAACATGAACCACAGGTGGACCGTGCCTTTCAGCACGATCCATCAGTGGGTCATGATCGACAAAAAATTAAGCTCATCGCATGATTCTGATCAGGTTGAGTCCACTTTAAATAAAATCCAAGATTTACAATTCAATCAGAAAATATATTGATAAATTTTGTGTTATCGGAGTTAGCCAGAGTATTGGCCACAGATGAATTCCGTTGCCAAGGGGCAGTTAATTTTGCTTTCATGCTTGAATAGAAACCAAAAGTAACAACATTGTGCCAACATGGATGCCAGTCCAAGACACCCAAAGTTGTCAAGAAATTTATTATGGTATTTTATACTCTTTGTCTGAGACAACATTTTGTTTTTTGCTAATAGGATGTTGTCAAAAAAATTCAAAATAATCCACTAGTTTTTAATAGCAACATAAATGATGTCGAACTGCTTGAATAACAAGAAAAAATGAATAAAGGAAACAACTATTATGCCGTCCTGGCCACACAGGAACTTTACTTAGACGTAGTGATGTCCTGTCATTTAGAAAAATTTTGTTACAATATCTTTTGTAAAATACAAGTCAGTGATGGATTATTTCGATGAGCCGTGGTCCATCTGTGGGGCATGCTTTACAAAATAAAATTTATGAGTGTAAATGGTATTAGAAAATCACCGCATAAAAAGATTGACGTTTCAACATTTCTAATATACAAGATTGCTTCTATTTGAATATATTTTATCCATTTTGCAACAAAGTAAGTAAATCGATTTAAAAATAGAAAAATTCAATACTAGAATACCCCTGACTTAAGGAATTCCAATAAACTACCCTGTCGGTCAATTTCTTCTCTAAAAATCTTTTATCAAGTATGAGTCACTGATGGATTGCAACGTCAAGGTGCGTTCCATCGGAGGCTCATACTTAACATAAAATTTCTGATCAAGTATAGATCCAAGCGCATTTCTACCAAACCTCAAACACAGGCATTTAGACCTTTTTTATTGAAATTCACTCTAAAGTGCCTAAAAGGAACCAACCAATGGCTGCTTAATCACAAAGAGTTACTTCAAGATATAGTACCAGCAACTGCAATCTAAGCGGAAAACATCTCAAATGGAACTAAACCACTATGGTAATGTGCAGTGAGTGGTATTTGCCCTGGGTGATAGTAGAGTCGCCTACCACTTCTGTGTTTCCCTTTTACGACATGCAGGAAATACACTAAACTATTATAAAACCCGTACCTACAGAGCTCAAACTTGCTCAATATTCACATATTGTGGCATTGTCCATGTAAGCTATCTTAGTTATTGCTACAATCTGTTTCAAGTTTTCCAGTGCACATCTAAACGGTCACGATCTGTCTTGGGTTCAGACGCTTTTTCGATCTTCTATATGTATTCTTAAAATAAAATAATTGTCTTTGTTCCAGACATGCGAGAGTTTCCTTATCAATACAATATTGATAATTTGTTCGAAATACTTATATACTCGACTAATACCATATTCAAATTTTTCTTGTCTGACAGCAAAGATTCAGAAAAAAGCTTATATGTTTGTTTTTTAAATTTATGTACTACAATTGAATTAATTCGCGTATGAATTGCCTAGTGCATAACGCGCAACCACAACTAATATGAAATTGTTTGTCAGCATTTCACTACCTAATGTTTGCTTTTTTATACAATATTATTATATTTGTCCTTGTTCATACATATAGTTAGTTATTGTAAAATATTCGTTCAGGTATTTGATTGTAAAATCATAGTACATGCCAAATTTTATTTTTTTTAGGCAAATATGCTGAAAAACGGGTTTTATTTGGATTTTTTAGAACTTTGAAGGTAATATAATTAATAAATATTCCCTCAAACTTAAATATGCTCAATATCTCCAATATTTTAACCTCGTGTTCTAAACATTAAAATAATTATGTCAAAAATTTCAAACTCCAAATATTTTCATAGCGTACAGTACATAACTGTCCCCGAAAACATCAATCTTCATAAAACAGCATGACATCGTGTCTCATCTAACCATCTTCTGTCTGATATTTACCGCGAGTATCACCTTGGCCTAAACCGAGGCTCAATTTAATCAATACACACTTATAAAGAAGTATTAGGATGGACAAGCTTATCCTCTGTATAAGACATTTTCAATAAAATTCGAATCAGATTTTATCGACTTTTACTGGATTTTTTTTCTTTGCATAAAAAGCTGTGTGATTTAAACTGCCACAAAAATTTGCCCACTTTAGCCTTCTATTCCGTTAACTTGTCAAAAAAAAAATTTTTTTCGATCATCTTGAATATTGAATTGAATATTGTTGTCAAAATATTTAATATAAAATTATTAAACATTTTTTATTATTATCAATGACGCAGGTTTTCTTAAAAATATAAACTTGAAGCGTAAAACGTGCCTCCTTTTAATTATTTCGCAAGGATTTTACCTAGCGAACAAATCACGATACATCGCCTGGCACTATTTATCAACTATTTAAAAATAGAAGAAATTTCTAGAAATTGTGTAATTAAACATGTGATATATAATACTCTGCCAATTGTTATGTACGTCATCAATCAATAATATTAATACATTGCTGCAGAGTGCCGAATGATTTCTTGGACGCAATTGATATTACTTGCGTAACACAGGCTAACTTTATTGACGCACACTGCACTACGTCAGTGTGAAAACATGATCTTTTACTCTCTTGGTATGCAAAGTTTTCTGCTACTTTTGTAAAAGGTTTCCATATAAATTTTTTTTATAATAGAAAAATTATGGTACATTTGTCGTTTTTATGATGTAATTTATGTAGTAATATTATCATCGTTCTCTGAAAAAGTTTCACTATATCTGTATTGTTAATTTGGTGTATATTTAATAATAAGATGTAATACGAGGAATATAACAGGTATGAAGATTGAACCACAAATTATATTTTCAGCAACTGCTTTTTAATTTTGAAAACTAAACCCCTATAACAATACCACTTTTTGATGGGTTATGAGTAGGGATGTAAGTTACGAATATATTTTTTTCAAATCGAATCTTCTAAACAAATTTCCAATCGAATCTTTTCAAAGATGATTCTATTTAAATAACTCATTCCCAACTGGTTTATAATACTATATTAGTTGACAATACCCAAAATCACATTGGTTTTTTTCAAATTCGAGTAATACTGAACGACAACGAAATAGCTGTGTATTGATTTTAGGACTGGGCATTATGAAATTAGCAAAAAGTTGTCATAAAAAATTTCTAAATAGTCAAAAATTTTTAATGCTTTCTTTCAAAGGTCTGACAATGGCAGAACTTCACATACGCTACACAACAGGAATCTATTAGAATCACAACGAATTTTCCTGAAATGCTTAGAATAGATTAGAATTACCATTGATCCGAATCGATTCTAAAACTTACGTCACTTATTATGAGATAATACAAAAAATAAATCTACTTAATTTCTTGATTTAACTGAACTCAATCAGATGAATAAGACACACAACACTTTTTGTTATCGAAATTCACTCTTGAGCAAAGGCAGAAACTGTGCGTATAGAAATCAAACAATTACTTTAAGAGTTACTATAAAATGTAGTATGAATAATTGCACTTCAAGCAGAAACAATAGAATTTGTATTCTATAATAGAGTATAGTAAAGGCACATGTTCTGGACGGTAGAAATACCGTATTCAACTTCTCTGTTTCCTTTTAATCGTCTTTTACCACACTCTGGGGCGTTGGTGGGAATACGTTTGGACTATTCTGCATTGAAAACAATATCATTTATTCCAAATTATTTTCGTGTAATGTTCATTTATTGTTCATTAACATTTCTCAGGGTCAAGATTTGCAAAATGAAGAGATATCCAAAGAATCTCCAACGAGAAACGATTTCTCGTTGTCATGACGATATAGAGGCCATGATGGGAATTGCACAGAAAGCACAGAGCGTCTTCATGTGTCAGCTTGCTTCTGATTGTTGTTTGTTCTTGATTCGTGTTCTGTGTGGAAATTTATCTAAAGAAGGGTGAGTTCTGCTGCAATTCAGTGGTTTCTACGAGTCTAGTAGTGAATAATAATCAGAGAAGTTTAAATTGTTTTACATAAAAATTTAAACTACAGCATATCTCAGTATAGATATTTTGCAATTTGATATTTGCATTTGCATGAAGCAGAAATGTTCCCATTTGAATAGTTACCTAATCTCGCCATTTGTAGTATTTATTCACCAAGTACCTGTCATATGCATATTGTTCTGCATGAAAGATGTAGGTGGCATTTTCAGTGGAAAGATTTGATGGTAGTTTGATATAATTCAACTTGGAACTGGTACTTAGGGTTTGGTATTGGTGGTTTTAAGAGAATAATGAAAAATTGGCTATTATCATCACATATTTTTGATGTTTTTAGTCATATTTCATTAGATTAGGAAGAGATTCAAGTTAGATGAAATTTCATTTTCAAATGTACACAAATTTGCAAATTAGGTTTTAAAAAAAATGCTATTTTCCTTAGTTTTCTATTTCTTATTCACAGTCAGGACAATGAAACTGGAGTAGTTGATGTGGCAAGAATACAGAAAATATACAGAGGAGCCTTGGAGAATTTTATGGCTCATAGAGAAAGTCGTCTTCAACCTTGTGTTATGCAGGATTTCATTTCGAGGTATGTTGAAATTGTTGCCTACTGTTCCTTACAGTGGCAATTGGCATTCTGTCCGAGGCTGGTCAGTGGGAAACCTTAAATATAAAATAGGACCTTGGATATGTGGACTTTCTTCAGTAGTTCACAAACCGCTTTGGTTGCGAGACTGGTCAAAGTTTTCTGACCTGTATTGAATAGCACCTTTTCCTTTGGTTACAAACACCTGCAAGTAAGCAATTGTAGTGTAATGTAGGCTAATTTGGACAACGTATTTATTTCAATCAAATAACTGAGATGATAAGTGAGGGATATGGATTTTATCATGCAAAAAGGGAAAAGTGGAAAATACGGCACACAACTCGCTCAATTACTTGTTACTGGTTAAAGTATCGAACCTAAGCACCACTTGGTTTCCAATGAATGGATAGACTTTGGGTGATACTAAAGCTCGTAAAGTGAGCAATCACAGGCATCAGAAAAAAAATGATACCAGATACCTCTCACTGCACTTTGCCATGACGGTTCACTACGTTTAGGATGTTGTCTGTTTAGTGTGCAGTTGCTGGTGCTGCATCTTTTAGTAGCTATTTGCTATTGAGTGGCTGTTAGTTTGGTTGGTTCCCTTTGGGAGCTGCTTCTGGCTTTGAAATAAAATAGTGGGAGGAGGGCGGCTGGCTAAAAATTTTAAGAAAAGTATTGCCAGAGGATCATAAAAACTGTTTCGGGTTTCTGAATCACATTTGAATAAAGGTGCACAAAAATTGTGGAATTTTCATGTTTCAAAGTAAAAAACACAATTTTATGTATCTTTATTTTCCTTCTCGCTCTGCTGCCAAGATGCGTTTCCCCAGTTATTTTAAATTTCTCATCCCATTTTAACTAAATTCTTTGATATTTCTACTCAACAGTTTTTTTTCATTTTTTGTCTTATATCTTTTATAGGTTTCCAGCCTTAGCAACTGATCTCGCCTCTGATTTGTTAAAATACACAAAAGATGGAGTGCAAGTTTATAGAAGGGTATGATGATATTTTCCTTTTCAGAAAACTTTCTAATGAAATTCTTTTTTATGGGAATTCCGGGACGTTCTTACACGAACAGTCACATATTCTAGAGTTCTGACTAAAAATAGTTTTGTTTTTTGTTTCTTAAATGGATGCGTATTGCAGTGGAATCATGATATATGCCAAATTTTACAACGTAAAATTACAACGATTTCCCTGTAATATGAAAGATAAATCTTGACTTTCTTGCCAAATACAGTCAAATATCACCAATTTAACTTTTATCTAAAATGTTATGTGAATTTTATTTTTTTATTCAAATAGTGAATTCTGAATACCATTTAAACTAAACTGTAAAAGAAACCCTAATTTTATGAGTCTCTTTATACAAGTGACTTGTTCTTTCATTTTTCAAAGAACAGAAACATGATAATGTGTTGTTTAATGGAACAAATTTTCATTTAAAATTTCAACCTCCAAATTTTTTTGCCTTTTTATTTTCAGTCACGAGCTTGTTTTATGTTATATGAAATTCTGAAGAGTCAGGCTGGAAAAGATAAATGCAAAGTTCTTCTGTATCAACTTGTTTCTGTGATGAATGAAATAATCGAAAAAGCATCAAGTGATTTGAAGACAAAGTACTTTGTCGAAGTTATGAGGTGAAATGCTGCTTATTAAGAATATTTTCTTATTAAGAATATACCAGTATATAACTGTAAATCCGTTCTATGTGGATTTTAGTTGTAAAAATTTGGGTGTAAGTTTATTTTTTTATTTATGATTCACTGTACCGCCATGGTATATCCTTCACTCGTGCTCCACGATATTAGAATTCTCTTTTGGTCACTCTGTATTTTGTTGTATACACTCTGTTGACATTTTCTGGTTACAGCTAACATACAGAAACTCTCGATTATTTGTTTTCATTTTAATACGATAAGAAAAGAAGAACCCTGGCCCAAAATAACTAGTGTGTTACACCACAAATTACCAAACTATATTAAATTAAAAGCAAATATAGAATAGTTCCAGCTTTTTGTGTTTGTGCTGACAAATCTTATTTGAATGTGATCATTCTCACTACAAATCCGTTCGAAGGAAAACAAGTTTCCTACAATCTCAACAACTCCTTTGATTTAATACGAATTCCACTATCCACGTCCAATACTGGTTAATCATGACTGGATTCTGTTATGAAGCAGGATTTAACACCTTGATACAAAGTTATTGTAACCATCTGTATTTACTAGTCTCTGATTAATCTTACTTCTTCCTTCTATATCAGACTTTACCATCAAGCAATTCTCATATTGAAATCAACCGAGAAATTGAAATCTCTGAACAAAACTGTTCTCATAGAATCTTTGGAGAAATTTGTGAAAATACCTGAAGTTGAAAAATCACAGGAACTTACAAACTGGACTTGGAAAGTTCTTACTGGTTATGGTGTGACGTGAGTACATGTTTTAATTTGCGTTATAACAACTCATATTTGTCGTCGATCAAATAGCATTTTTGATTGAAAGTTATTCTGTTTTTCAAACTGGTTAATTTGCATTATAAAATTTGGCATAAATCATGCCTTTTCTGCAGAATGGGCATATATATGCGATTTTCTTTATTTGAAGTGTTGAAACGTTATTCTATTCATATTTTGCCTGGGTATAACAATTTTCTTTTTTTTAAATATTACATGGCTAATGGATCAAAGAAATTTTATTTAGTATTGTCAAGTGTGTGCCATTTATGGATCATGTTTAACAAAGCGTGAACAAGACTTCAACATGTCCTTTTTTCTTCTGTTATCCATTTGCTGCATTCCTAGTATTGAAACTGAGTTTTTTCTCCACATTTTGCTGTTGTTTAAGTTTTCAAACTGGTATCCAAATATTTAGAATTTGCAATAAAATGTAGGTACTACATGTCAGATTTGTAGTGGTGAAGTTGACGTATTAAAAAAAATTATATAAACATATTTTTCTGCAAATTACGTAAGATAAATCTTTATTTTAAATATTTGAATGCTGAGAATTCAATTATCATATTTTTCTGATTTGTTGTAGGAGAGATTCCTCGAAGAATAGTAAAAAAGCAGCTAAGAAGAGAAAAAAGATTGAATCTGAATCAGAAAACAACACAAATGAGCTCGATTCGAAATTATCCATTGAAGATGGTAAATATCATTAGTTATAATATCACATTATTAGGAGGTTAGGACTGCTACTTTATTCTTCAAGATTCAAATACTCTTTTCTGTGATCGGTTTGCTTCAACAAAGGTTTCTAGTAAAAATTTGGTCAGTTTTTGTTGTTTTGCTTAAATATATTTGTTAAATGTATTCATTTATGTAATGATATAGACAAGAAGTTCAAGAGTCTTTCTACACGCGTGTAATCGTTTGTTCCTTATTATTTTTTTCTTTGCTATAATCATATTCGGTTATCGAAGTATGTCAAAGTTTTCTTTGAGTTGTTATGACCAAAATAGAGATTTTTTTAAACACCACCATTATAAATAACCTGTGTTAGAAATCAAATGATATTTTGCGATTAATATGCTCAAAAGTTTATTAATCCTTTTAAGAATAATATTTTTTTTCATTTTTTTAAAAGAATATGCAGATAACAAAAATGAAGAGGTTGAAAGTAAGAAAGAAGCGAAATCAAGAATCTTAAAAGAAAAGAAAGAACGGCGAAAAAAAGGTTCAAAAAAAGATAAAATGACAGAAGAAAAATCTGAAGGTAAAGGAGTGTGTTGCTAAAATTTCGAAACATGGTACAGTTTTGTGTCAACATTGAGTCTTGAAATGCGTAATTTGTGAGATTTTACAGACTTCGCTGGTAAGTTTTATGACTTCTTCAGGGTTTTCAAATTGGTGTTGATGGCATCATGCCATACAAAGAGGCATTTCAGTCTTCAGTAAGTGATTTGTTTTGAAATAGATAAATTTTGTTTGACGGAAAAGTACAGTAACTGGTGTTCTGACCGAGGTTGAAATTACAGAAGTCATTCTTCATTTCTGAATCCCAATAGACAAAATTTTTCAGAGTGTCTTTGTCATGTATGTGTCACTGATGGATTGCGTCGATTGGACGTGGCCCATTTGTGACACATGCTCGACAAAACAGATTTTCTGATTGGTGAAAGTATACTTTCTTCTTGCTTAGAAAGATTTAGGTGTAATTATTTTTATTCACAGATTCAAAAGATAATGTAAATGAGAAGAAAACAAAGCAGAAGAAGAAAAAGAAGAAGTCTGTTGAATCAACTGCCTGATGTGTTTGATCTTCATTTCACTGCCTGTTAGTTGACATTAATCATGGAAAATTTCAATAAAATTCTTTGTGGATTAAAGGTATTTTTGGTATAAATTGAGGTAGTTGGTTGAGCCTGTGTCTTGCTAATTAGTGATTGTATCCTGTTGATGAAGTGAATACTTCACTTCCCTGCACATTGTTTCATGTTTCTGACTTCCAATTCTTGTAGATAGAAGTGTCCACTCTCATTGAGACGCGTCAATATTAAGGTCACAATACACGCTTGCGTAGGTTGCGTTTTTCCAGGTTTGTTTTATTTTATCTTTGCGTTTTGGCGTAACGCAATGCTCTGCATGCAGTTCCTTACGTTTGCGTGTGCTACTCTCCCGTTTCGTTGCATCAGTGCTTTGTAGGCATGTGAATACATTAACGCAAAACAATGCAGGCGTGTATTGCGTTTTTTTTTTTTTTGTTAGCCGTAACGCAACCCAATAACTTCACGTGTATTGTGGTCTTTAGAATTTTGAAGACGTCGAATGCGTTTGGCTAATTATTACGTTACAGTGCGAACTCTTTTTTTACCCGAGGATGAAGCGCGACCTGTCAGAATATCTACAGCAAGTTTTGCCAAGGTTGTCAATAACCACGAAGGCCAGATTGAAAGTCATGATCGTCATTAAAGTGTTTTTCGAATAAAATTTGGTGAAATTTTCGCACGCCTTCTCGTTGGTATAAAACTGTTATGTTTAAGTATGGGTGATTGGTGAAACACAGCATCAAGGCATGGCCCATTTGTACCACACGACCCGGTCCATGTTTTTACATTTCCCTGATACCTCGATGCTAAGAGGATGAAATTCGTTGAAGTTCTGGTTGTAGACACACATTATAGTCCCCTGTCTGATATATCACTATTTATTGCACAGAAATATATTCGTAACTTGTTGAGAAGAGACATGGATCGACTGAAAATATATAGACCAAATCTTACAATTGCGCGGCCACTCAATTATATGCAAACGTGATTGTTCTTCAGCATCCTATTTTTCTGTCATCACCTTTACCCTATCTTGGTCTATGGGTTTATAATTTTAATGAACAGAAGCATCGATAACTGCATAATTTTGATGGGGATCCCGATATAAATCTTTAAAACCGACTTCTCTTCCAGGAGTTGATAGTTGGAGAAGACAACATCCCGTTTCAGAAATGAAAGAAAAAGTATATATGTGCGATTGGTATGCGGGACGTGAACAAACTAAATGTTCTTCCGCTATGCATCTTACATATGTTCTGCATAAATTTATCATTCGTTGTAGTAAATAAAACGAAACCATATTTACACTATTGGTAACACAAAGATAAATGAAACATAAACTACAAACATAATTTTTTCTAGCTTCTTAAACTTTGTCTTATTTTACTGTTTTTCGAATTTGTATCACACTACCACTTAGGATGTGTGTTCCCTCCACCATCATGTAGTTGATGGTGGTATCCAGGGGCGGACAATACATTGATAATAATTCTCTTACAACAATTTCCAGAAAGTAATATTGCTATTGCCGTACTTTCCAGACTCTCCATTTTGATTATGAATTCCATTTGAGTCTCCGTTGTCATTAATTGAAACATTATTCGTGATCTCATCTAAACTAGCTCGGCGAAGGATTCGATTAAGATATTTCTCCGCTTCTTCGCAACGTCCATTGACGACGACAATACTTTCTTTGTTACGAAGTCTGTTCGGGAGCACAGAGAGCCAGGCTGTGAAATATAAAAATCTTCGTCAGACAGCTTCATCACTTTCCCCGTACTCTCACGCGGGCAACACAGCTTTGCATGTCAACCCAGAAATTACATATAAAATAGCTTTTTCATGGTTTTTCAACATGAAAAACAGAAATTGTCGGTTATAACTATTTTAAAGCATTACGTTGATCACTGCAGACAGAAATATGTAAAAATTTGGACATCTGGAAATTAAACGTCGATTCGAACTATAATTTTACATCAATATTAACCAGCATACTACATGTTGACAACAAAGTTATTTCTAGTGTCCAAGTACCGTCTTTGTCGACTCTACTTCCAATTTTTGTATCGTCGACTTGATAACTTTGTCAAACTTTTTCTAAGCTTTTTTTCTTTGACACGGCTATCCTGCTGATATAACCATAAAACAACACAATAAATAAACAATCAATCACCTTTCTTGCATTTAAGTCTTGTCAAATCTTCAACAACTATCAAATCGAATATCCCAATTTCCACTGGAACCCAAGTAAGCTACAATGCGAAGAAGAAAAAGTTAAATAATACACAGTCAGAGCTTAAAAACACAAGACAGCTCGGTCAAAAAATGTCAAAATACTGAGTCGCTGGTGGATCGTGGCGCTTAGGCACAGTCCATTCGTGGCTCATGCTTGGTAAAAAAATTTCTGATTGAGAGAATCGGCGATTACCCTTTATAACTAATAAATGTATATTTCCAAAATTTGGAGTTGTTTTGTGGATGATATATTATAAGCCTAGTATGAACTGTTGATAAACCGCACTTTGGGCGCCCACAATTGACCGAAAAAGTCTATCAAATAATTTTATTTTCATATCACCGAGTGAAGAAACTGTCCAAGAACGACGATTTCGCCGTATTTTTGTTACAGGTATTATAGAGTATGAGAATTCACCTAAAGTGTGAAAACAGTTAAAATATATACACAGTATGGGTATGTCAATAGTTTATAACACTCGCATAACATTTGGGTATGAAAATCCACAAAAATTATTTAAACATTTGTACATACAATAACTATTTGAAATGAAGCTATCTGAACTCCAGGCCAATTTTGCGTTCCGCGACCCCGTGTTTTTATCTTATACTCGGTAGAAGTTATAGCAACCAAAAAATTTTGTTGCAATTCAGGATTGCTCAGAAACATACCAACAAATGACGCATACCTGTTTGAATTTCGCAAGTTCAGGTCGAGAACCAGGGGGCAGTGATATCTTGTTGGTACTGGTCTCGTTAGTGCTCTCTACAAAACAATAGCTTGTCTATTAAGTTGGATTTAGGCTTAATTAAAAATTCAAGCATTCAAGTTGGTTTGAAGATTGGGCTAAAACCAATCGAATAAACCGCACACGATTGGCGAAATTTTCAGAATAGCTACTATACGCGAAAAAATCGAGGATTTTCCAAGTATAGAAAAAGGTTTGCGCCAGTAAATAGCCAAGACTCCCCATTCCGACTCAGACAACAGAACCACAAACAACCCCTTCGAGGTCCAGTCCAGACTAACAATCAACAAGCACATGGTGCGATCGATACGTCACAATTAGCCGTGTTATAAACAATACAACAAACGTTGCCAGAATCAACAACACAAAACACTGGCGTTGCTGGCACCATCACAGTGCAGCGAAAGTCTACTCCCTGTCGAGCACTTAGAAGTAGAATCAATAGAACAAGTACAACCCAGTATCACAATAATATAAGACATTGATCGAGATGAAATAAAACTCACTTGGATCTGGATAACAAATCTCCCCGATATTTCGCAAAGCATTTGCAAAATTAATGCACAATTTCACTTCATCAGAGCCGATTACCTAGATTGATAAGTTATAGTTAAAATTGCAAAAATATTGCCTTCTAAGTTCTGAAGGTCATTTTAGAATAAATAGAATCGACTCTAATTAATACCGAATACTACAGCTGTTTTTCCATTCTTACCTCATCATAATGTTTTGTGAGCTCAAATACTGTACGACCAGCACCACAACTCATCACAAATGCTCTACTGGGAGCGGTAGAAGAGTAAGGAAAACGAGAAAACAGGGAATGGAGAAGATGAGACGAAGAGTTAGCGCCAAACTGCTTGTTGACGAGATGCGAAACACATTTTGTGTGGTTATCACGTACAGAAGGCATATCGCACTCTGTAAGAGTTGATGCTAGACCGATAGATCTGTCTCGTTTTTCAATTTCTGATAAAAAAATGGTTGAAATGTCAACAAAAAGGAAAACATTGCAAAAACTACTGTGACTATATGGCAGTCGCTACAGAAAACTATTTTATGGAACATGCAAATGAGGGCATAAGGGGAAGGATAGGCACAATGAAACGAAAAAGTTTCTTGTTGGCATATCTCTGCTTGTAAAAAGTTCCTGATCAACAAATCTTGCTTGTGGGTAGCTCATACCCTTGGGTATATGTGATATAACTTACAACCACAGATAATGAAAGCATTGAATTTTATTAACGGTTATCACACATGGTCCAGGTGTACCAATGTGCCCCAGAGGCCAGGCACATTAAAAAATAACCTCGGGGAGGGGGAATAAATCAGAAACACATCACGCAATGAAGTTGAAACAAACTTGAAAAAATGACATTGGAGCTTGGTGAAAATATAGAGCAGAACGTTCACGATCATTCGGTTGCGTTTTTGCGTTGGCGTAAAATGGAAGTTAGAAAAAATGAACCTAGAAACAACGTAACCTACGCAAACATATTGTGCCTTTGAAACAAAAAAAAAATGAGGAACTAAATAATTCACCTATTTAATGAAAAAAGATATGGTCTTTTCAAACTAGAAAGTATATGGGATCAAGAAATATAAATTAGGTTCAAATGAAACAAAAACACTCATTATAAGAGAAACATTAGTATAATTGCGCACGTGCCTAACGTGGAGATAAATGCGTTTTTTCTGGAGCGGGGTGCTCAGACTTGTCCAATCAGTAATTTGATTGACGCGATTCATCAGTGACCCGTGTATAACAAAAATGCGTTTAGACGTTTTACGTTTTATTCTGATTGGGTGATATTTACAATTCATGTGACTCCTTGTACACAATGGTTTCAGGAGCCTTCCATATATCTCCAAGTAAATCGACGAAAAAAATCTATGCACCTTCTATCATTTCGGTGGACATTGATGGTTTTGTAACTCGCACCACAGGAGATAAACAATCATCGTTGATCGTACGAGCAATTCTGAATCCAATGGAAGCAAAATGTTTTCTGAAAAAATATCTTGTAAATCTTGTCATGTCGTTGCCAGTAGATTCCCATGAACTGCCCTGATATGAAAAGCAAAAATCCATGAAATACCAAGTACTTATTTGGGTTGGTGTTGCATTAGACATAACTGTAATATAAAACGTTACATTTGGCTGCGTGTACTGAAATATCTTAGGTTGTCTTACACAAGTTTTAGGTTTCCTTCGAGTTTTAGGAAGAGGGAATAGTCCTAATTTAAGATTTTGGAATTTTACAGAAATAACGCTTTATAATGGGCAAAATTTTCTCGTGCCATCGACACGTCACAATAGCACATAGTACTGATTTTATTGCGTTGTCATTAACAAGGTCTATTTCCCCAGCAAAAAAGGTTAAAAAATATCGCGCATCGCATTTCATTTTCATGTCCCATTTCCAGAATTTCACGGCTTTGGTTTAGAATAGATAGTGAATGTCGATTCATTTCAGTTTTGAGCGTTAATAATCAACAGTTAGTTGGAAAACTGTTGAACATAATAACCGACATACATTTACAAATATCTCCGCTAACTTGACCTAAACTATCCATTGTATACATTGTCTAAGTCCATATAAAATTTACATCCTTCCTTATAAAGCAGGGGTTATAAAATAATGTGTGTTCAAAAATATTCTCTTACCAGCAGAGCAGTGTGATCACCGTCGACCACAGAGTAGTCCGCGTAAAGATAATGTGGTTTCGAGCCAGGCAACACTTGAATATCATCTTCTATCCATTCCCAAACATTTCCGCATGTGTCGCAGAAACCAGCTTCAGATGGTTCGTACATGTTCACTGGCTTTAATAAATTTTATCTTTTTACACGAGTGTTTCCAATCAGAAATTGTTTTTTATCAAGCATATGCCACCGATGGACCGCGCCTACACGGCGCGTTCCAGCAGTGACACATACTTGACAAAACATGTTTGACCGGGAATTTTCGTACTCGGTTGTGACAGAAGCAATGTGAGTTCTGAGTATTTTTAATCAATGGAAAGGATATCGATTGTAGCAGAATGTCTTCCGTCAATTTTGTCATTTCCTAATAAATTGAGACGACATTGTGATAAAAAGAAGCATATTTTTATGACCGTTTCATTTATCTCTATATTACATTTAAACAAATAAATACCATTTTTGATTTTCAAGGATCAAAAGTTATTGCGAATATTAATTAGCATAATAACGAACATTATACGAAACTGACAAATTATCGAGTATTATTTGACTTTTGACAAGAATTAATAAAACAAGAAAATATCACAATAAACAATTATATTTCGAACCACTGGGGATCCATGCATCATATCAGTATTATAACAACATTTCTCCTTGTTCAACATCGTCTCTTTGATTGGATCAAAGTCAGGCAATGATCTCATAACATGGTGTTCAGCTTCTGTAACTAGGCGATATTTTTCTCCCTTCCATTTTAAAAAGGCTTTGGCCTCGTGGAAATTCACTTCAGCGGGGAGATCCATTGGTAATGGCACTTCGTCGAACATCAGTCGCAAACTTGAGACAAATATAGAAAAATAATATAGCCCATTCCAAAGCTTTGGGATGAGATTAAACGGGCTCAATTTCTGATGTGTGATTACATAAAAAAAAGATGATATACAGACCAGCACACTTGTGAATGTGTGTTTTGCGGCGATGTTTACAAGGAAGTCCATTATTTTTCGACTTGAATCACCAGTACCCACATTTTGGTAATAAAATATGTATAGACAACAGGAAATTGACAAAAAAATTTGGGTGAAATGAAATTCACGGACACACGACATTATATGAGTAAAGACTATTGACAACAATATAAGTTTACTGGATGTACTTATGTGATTCTTCAGGTTTCTTTCGGATAGCTTGCTTGCTGAATATAGCAAAAGAGTTTAAAGTTATTTCGCAACTTGTAGTGTTAATTAAAAATAATTGAAGTTTAATTTTTGAAAACAAATTTAATAACTTACCCGTATTTGGTACCTCCGACAGTTCGATTACACGGTGAATATTCTGACAAGATCCCTCCGCATTTGAACTTGCATTTATTTGAACATATCCAGAATGTTGGATGTCTAGGAAAATAGAAATTTGCGCGAAATTGTTTATCTTTATCAATTACTTGATTTTACATACATCCAATATTGAGTTGGAAAGATAAAGGATGGGGTCTAGGATTATGTAGTCCAAAACATGCTTTTAAATTAGTAGATTCTTTTGTAACTATTTTTAAAGTTTAGACTTGTTGCGGCATATATATATATATATATATAGTTGACCGTAGTTGGTAAATCAGGCTCACGCTCAGTGCTCGCAGTATCCCAATTCAGAATCCGGTTTTGATAGGAAAACATTTTCATATCAATAACTTTTTTTCATAATTGTGTGAAAGTCAAAATTTAGCAAAAATGTGAAAATTCAGGCATACGTTATTGAAAAAAATATGTCACAAACAGTGACTACTAATTAAAATTTTGGTCGCGGAGGGAGTTATTCGGCTGATGTTGAGCTACTATTCAAATATAAAAAAATATATTTTTGCAGACCCGTTTTGTTGAAGGTATTTGAGAATCAGCGGCGACACTTACTTGGCCTTTTGTTTCATTTTCCATTCCCAACCTTCATCACTCCACAAATTTTGGCTTTCGTATCCACCCGATTCAACAAATTCCATGAACTGCCCGTTTGTTATTAAATATTTTGAAGCTTCAAATATGGGAACGCTGAATTAAACGAGGTAATACCGAATTATATCACAAAGTTGCATTATTTTTATTGATTTCAGTGTTCCACTGTTTTCATATTTCAAAATAGTACACTGCTGTCGTACAGCAGTTTCTTCCATGTCAGATTAAACACACTGGCAGTAATTTTAGTCTATTGATATGGCCACTTTGCTCAATTTCAGGAAAATGTGTTAATCACTTTGCATGGCTGGCTTAGTATGCTCTAATCGAACCAAGGATGAATATATAAAATAGGATTCAACAGTGGATACCTCGCCATTGCGCGGTAGTTCACGTAACAGCTGATCACGACTTCTTAACACATACCATGTCCAGAAAAAAATCAGTAAATCTTCATAAAAAAAACAAAAAACTATGCCGACTTAAAACGGATCTCTGCACGATAGGTCTTGTAACCCATATGATTAAACCCTGTGAGGGTGTTAAAGTCAGCCAGCGTATTTACTACGTGACGTAAGAGGCGATTAAAAGGAAACGAAGAAGCATCATATGGTTTTACCATGACACAGGGCATATTTATACTACTTGCTGTACTTTACCATAACGACCCATATTTTTATTTGAGATGCTTTTCGTTTAGAGTTCGGTCACTAGTATTATATTTTGTAGTAAGTTTCTGTCGTCTATATAAATGTGCCCCATGGAGGCTTTTTTTCTGGCGTTGCTGTCGGCCTTGCTAAAGAGAACCTCTGTCAAAAGGGTCTATTTCTCGACTTTCCTCTCCCAAAGAATAAAAAATACTATTCTATATTACTTCATATTTGAATTATGTAAATTTTTATATTTTATTAAACTCACTCGAGCGTTCGTTCTCCATAATCGATATCCCATCCCCATATTGGGGAATCTTCATCTTTTCCGAGGGTAACTTTAATATTTCCTACTTCAATCATAGGATTCTCAATAACGGGTGTTTCTGCCAAATAATAAGAAACATACACGTAACAGCAAAGGTATCAAACTCTTACTTTTGTTGTTTTGAAACCTTTTTTTTATTGAGATTCACTCTAAACAAGGCCAGAAGCAGTGACGGAAAGGAACCATCTGACGGCCACTTAGCAAAGAGCTACCACAAGAAGTAGTATCAGCAACTAAACTTTGAGCAGGAAACATTTCAAACGTAACTGATTTGCTATGGTAAAGTTCAGTGAGAGGTAGCTGCCCTGGACGATGGTAAACCATCTACCACTTCTTCGATTCCTTTCAGCCGCATATTACGACACGCAGGGAATACACTAGGAATACTCCAAAGCCCGTGCCTACAGGGAAGAATCTAATCACATGCTACCTCTTCAACAATCAAAAACTGAACATATTTCTCTACACCGTGACAAAAGTGTAGTGAATTTACTGTGTATTTGCAGTAATTGTATATTTGCGAAATTCAAAACCCCCTTGTTGAATAAACTTGTTGTTGGCTGTTGATGGACCGCAACCCGGCGGTTCGTTCCCTCCATATTTGCGCATAAGTCAATTTTATAGTTTATTCGAATATCATCCAGTAAAATTGCTGTAAAAGGACAGCGATTTTAATGGGTTGTTGTTACAGTGTAATGTTTGAGCACTAGTCATCTGTTTTAATCCAGAAATTCAAAGTTCTGAGATCATTTACCTGAATCCAGTGGTCCGTAGTTCCAATTCAAAGGTCTATCCACCGTATACAGCGGCATTTGTCGGATAAGGCATGCTGAAGTTGCAAAATGAATTCTTTCATGATCGATGCCCATGAAAATTGCCCACCAATCGCTATCCATATTGACAGGGAGTTTAAGAGGAGTTTTTTCAATTATTTCCGTTACTTTGTTCCGAACCTGGAAAATATATTTGAAATAAAAAATTTTATTTTCAACGCATGTCGCATTTGAGACATGTGCTTCGAAAGCGAAAGCATCAAAGCAACATATATCTGCTTTTCAGTCAGTCCGGTCAATGCAAGACAGGCATCCTTCAGAATTATAGTGATTGACAAGCTTGGTCGTCAGGGATGTGGGTGATATATTTTGCAACCAAAATAGATAACTGTTTCAGAAATTGTAGAAACTCAAAAATGGCGCCAAAAAACTTTCCTAAAATCAAACTGTTACCTGCAGTATAACGATGGAATGTATAAAATACAGCATTACCTTTGCTCGATAGTCTCTGACTTCTTCCACTGTCGGCCATTTGAGAATACGCCCCATTCTATTGTTTCCCGAGGATGTATCGTCCCAATCATTTTCGTTCACTCCTGTTTCCATAATTCCTTCAAAATATCGGTTGATGCGTTCCTGTAAAAACAGAAAAACTTGTTCAATCAGACTGTTCATTGACAGATAATGATTTACGTCACCCATAGGAGAAAATGCACATATAAGTTTGGGTACGAATAATGTCGCACATATTTGAAGTTCAAGGCGAACTTGAATATAGGTTAAACATGCGTCTGTGATAGAACGGTCGAAGGAAGTATTTTAACGACACAACCTGGGGTTAGACGCTTCCCCAACCAAACCAGCCACTGCGCGAAATAGGCACTCCTGAAGTCCCGATTGGACTGACACGCTGCCTATTGTCGAGCTGGACCTGGAATGTTTTATTTTCTTATTAAAAAGCGAACTTGAAAATCAAGCTCAATCGGTAAATGGGAGATTAAACTAGAAAGAAAGTAACTAGAAAGCTACAATCATGACTTTCTACGTGCTTTGACTATCTGTATTTTTCAAATAGTTTTAATTTTTATAGGTTCATCCTCAGCATTGAGCAAAGCTCTGTGGTATACCCCTAGTCACTTCAGAGTTAGACTAATAATTTTGCCAGTATGGAGAAACATGAAGTTTCCGTTCGGCCATGCGTGCACAAATCGTTACGCCCTAGCCGGGTTGCCTTCTGAGTATAGGGACTCAACAATTGAGTTTAACAGGATTCAACCCGGAATCATTAATTTGCTGAGGGTAAAGTGTGTTTTAATTTAGGCACACGTTAGTTCTGCATCTGCACAGTATTTCAAGATTGGTCACACTCGACATGAACGGATTTTAGCTCAATTCGTAAAATGACATAGAATTTACATTTACCTTCATCAGTCCTGTCATCATTAATTTATTTACGTATAAGACTGCAGTATGTCCATAATAAAATATCAGAGGCATCCGTAAGCTATCCGGTTGCATGTAAAAATACTTTTCTTCTGTTAAAGAAAATAAAAATTTCACTAAATCTAAAATGCTGAATTATACCTAACCGATCAGTTTATATTTTGGAATCAATTTTTTTTATTGAAATTCACTCTACGCAAGGCCGGAAGCATCTCCCAAAGGGAATCAAACAACGGCCACTCAATAATAAAAAAAAAAGCTACTAAAGATGTGGTGAGTGGTATCTGCCCCGGGGGGTGGTAAAAGCCTATACCACTTCTTTGCTTCCTTTTAGTCGCCTCTTACGACACGCAGGAAACCAGCGAATACGTGAAAAGGGGATCTTACCTTTAATCGCCGAGAAAAGCCATTCCGTCATGCAGAATGCATCGTCAAAATACGCCTGGATGTCACTGGAATGAAAAGTATAATTCAATTTACTTGTTGTCAACCACAAAAAAGTTTACCTTTTACTTACATCTTCCATGGGAACTGGTAGGGACACCCACCACTTGGTTTACGTCCCACATATTATAAGTTTTGACCGATATTTAAAATTCAGTCGCTAGCGATGCTGGGATACACGTGACGCTTGGTTATCACTAGCGATACAGACTAAAAAAAGCCAAAAGCTCATGATTGTATGGGAATATTGCAATTGTTCGGTTCATGATAAAGTGATGTAGAGCATGTGGATATGTATCTGCCGAAAACATGAACTGAAATTCACTATATACATAAATAAAACAACTTACGTTTTATGTGAAATTTTACGAATATATCATGATTTTACTGCAAAAAAAAATAAAATTAAGAATATTCGAAATCACTTTCAGAATGCTTGAATACCTGACAAAATAAAGACAATAGCCAATGCGTTGGTGCTTTCAGAAGTATATAATTTTAATATCGTATTCACCTTTTCGTGCAAGTATGTAGATTGCAGGTTCGTATAAATCGTCTTGTGGAAAGGTTCGATGAGCGACTGAAAACTTTGGGCTTCATTTCTCAAGAACTATTCATAGAAATGACCTATGCGTGATCTAGATAATTTAGGAATGGAGAGTAAAAATTAAATAAAAGATTCATATTTAAGGATTTTTGTACTTGAGGTGCTCGTTGTGACGCCATAAGCAGATGGGCAATTGTTTCCTCGCTTACATTTGCTAATACTACAACTCCGGAGTTTTTATAAGCCTATATCTAGTACTCTCAAAGCGTTTGACAGACAATCTTAGGTTTACCTCACACACACAGAAAAATTTTGGTTCATTCTCGTTATCTTATAGGAACCAACTTAAAATCGAATGCACTTTAACCCGACGCTTGAAGGTCTATTATAAAAACAATTATCGAGCTCTTTCACGTAATGAATCACCGGCGAATAAGATTCTATACAGAAAATGCAACAACAACAAAAAAACTAGCGATCTTCAAAATTCTGTTTAAGTCTTTACCCTTCACTTTATTCTAGAAATTTCTGCCTCGAGTGGCGTATCTTGCAACAAAGGCCCAATACATTCTCTGCCATTATTACATCATTATAATCAATTCAATTATTGGCTCTCAAGCGGAGGTACATACGGAGATCAGTTCGGAAAGAGATCATCCACCATTTCTAAAATGACGTAAAAATGCGATTGGGTAATGGTCATGGGAATCAGGCTTTGATCTAGGGTGACTTTGATAGCCTAATATTCACAGTTCAAGATCAATGTTAGTGCTTACGTCCCATACTAAATAGGCTGTGTCTCTACTAAATAGGCTATGCCCCTACCAAATAGGCAATGTCCCATACTAGAAAGCAATCTCCCTACTGGAAAGGCGATGCCTCCTTTTTCACAAGACTTCAAAACTCGCGGTAATAGACATGTATCAGGGATGTGGGTTCCTTAGTTCATATTCCTGCATTTCATGTAGCTCTGCACTTTAGTGGCTATAGGAGAATTTTCAAGTCAAATTTGTCTCCTATGGCCTTGCTTTGAGCGAATTTTAACAGAAAACATAGGCATTGTCCCTACTAAATATACTATATCCCCACTAAATAGACTAATGCCCCTACTAAAAAAGCTATGTTTCCATACTAAAAGGCTGTATCCCAAATCCCTATTAAATGGGCTATGTCCTTACTAAATAGGCTGTATTCCTAATCCCTATTAAATGGGCTATGTCCTTACTAAATAGGCCATGTTCCATACTGAAATAGCTATGTCCCTACTAAAAACGTTATGTCCCTTCTAAATAGGCCATGCCCCTACTAAAAAGGCAATGTCGCTTCTTAATAGGTCATCTCTCTACTAAATAGGCTTACGTTAAGCTACCGCTAGCCTATTTTTGGTAACGTTATGAAACTGTGATTCGCCTTGACTGGTAAATTCAAAAAGAGGGGATGGGAATAATTTGCTTATGTCCCTACTAAATAGGCTATGTCCCACGCCGTTTAAGCTTATTTTGTTTCATTAATGTATTAATCAAATTTGCACAACAAAATACACAGGTAGTTCACTCTTTTTTCCGAAAAATTTTTTAAACGCTCGAAGTATGAACTAAAGATAAGTTTCATCTGAGCATAGATTTCTCGCTTGTCCATATTTAACTAATTAGTCTTTAGAAAGAAAATGAATAAAGGTTTTACTATCGGCACCACTCATTTCACTTTACTATGACGGTTCAGTTCTGTTTGGGACACTTGTTGGTGCTGAATCTTGCGGTAACTGTTTGAGAAGTAAGTGACTGTTGGTCCGGCTCCCTTTGACTGCTCCTATCCTTCTATGCTAAGAGTAAACTTCAATAAAATAAGAATGCCGCTGCAGATTGTGTGGCAGCTTTACGACTAGCATGCTTTTGTTCCTATGACCGATTCCCAATTGATTCGAATAATCTGTACTTCGAATCACCGAACCAAGTTACCCAGCTCTAGTTGTATATATAATAACTCATTTAAAATACTTTGTTTAATAGTTATGCAGGCGTGTAGTTAGTCTGAAACAAAGCCTGGTATAAAAATGAACTGTCAAATTTTCTCGAAATTAGACAATGACATACTGAGAAAAGGGAAAAAACTGAACCTATTGGTAGAGGCAACAAGTGCATTGAAATTCAACATTGAAAAACAGGCTGCTGACTGCGGTCGATTGATGCGAACCGTTACCCGTAGATTTCCGCAACGGATGTGGTTTGGCTTAACAGCAATCGGCAGGATAGACATTCGATTTGAGTAACTGATCAATTATATCCTCGTACATTTAAAACACGGGATGAGAATTATTTGAACGATATGCAACAGATACTGTAATATTTAGGTCGGTGGTAAGAGTTAAAGGCCACAATACATGTGTAGTTGTCTTACCGATGCGTTGCATTACGTTTCGGGTAATGGGATAAAAACGGCAATACACGCCTGCATTGCTTTGCGTTGATCGTGTTCACATGCGTACAAAGCCCAAACGCAAAAAAAGAAACAAGCACTCTACGTTAGCTTTCATAGCAAACCGTTCTGTTTCATTCAAAAACGCAAGGAAATGCATGCAGAGCGCCTGAAAAAAACGCTACCTACGCAAACGTGTAGTGCGACTTCAAGGGCTGAAATTTATTCTTGAAAAAGAAAATCGTGTCACCGGCTAATGTTTTGGCTAATTTACTGAAAATGCTTCAACGTGTTGGCTTTTTGTTGCCTGTGATGCTATTTATGACGTCAAACTTTGAACACAATTGATTGCATGAACAATAAATTTTTAAAATCCGTAATGGCCATTTTGTTGATACCGAACAAAATCGCCTAAATAATACAACTCGCACGTCCATACCCCACACAAGTTGGTCTCGCGTGTTTATTTCCCAAAGACATTTTTTTGTCAAAAACCTTCTTTATAACAAAGTCGGATCATTGTAGAGACACGCTAGGCACTTGCTCGGTCACTAGATAAAACGAAGCTGTCAAAAGCAGCAACTTTTGATTTCTTCTTTGAGCATTGTCCGAAATAACGCACAACGCGGCTCCCCTAAGTTATAATCAAATGGCACTGCTAGTAAAGCGTATTTTATCTGTGTGCTGCTATGGTCCATACAAGTCAACTACGCTTTACTTATTTAGTTTTGCAATGCAAATTTTAGTCCAACTGTTATCTATAACTTTCCCGGTCCTCATTAACTTACAGTTATTTCATATGTCATAATAATTCAATTTTATTCGTTTGCAAGATCATTGATATTTTCGCTTGTCGTGTATTTGACGGAGTCAAAGAGAGTCGAATGATAAACTACTTATTGAAATTACAGCGAAATTACTGCTGATGATCATGCGTCAGACTAGTTGAACACAGCAATCGTTTGACCCTTTAGGTACAGACTTCAGAATAGTCCCACGATAGTCTGCGAGGCGATTAGTGGTGGATCGTTTCACCATCGCCCAAAGCAGATACAACTCACCACACTTTTCCATAACAGTTCCGTTTGAAATGTCCCGCCTTGCTTTGAGCGAATTTTTTATAAAAAAGCACTACTATAAACATTTCATCACAAATATATATGAAGGTATTTTTATTCAATTATTCTAGCCAGAGAAATTCAACTGTTAAATATTATTTTAGAATTTATTCCAATATTTTTATACTTTGGCAGTCCGGTCCGAAAATGTAAGTCCTTAATTCAATACTTGTTTTGTATCTCCGAAACGCGAGAAAATAAAATATTATTACGAACACGTTTCGATGGCGCGATCCGTCAGTAGTTCATGTACAGCGATACGTTCAACTTCCGGGCCAAAATGTGCCGTTTTGTTCATTTCCATTGCAGACAAATTGTATCGTAACGCATTTGCCTTTTTCAACCTCGTTCAATGGATTATTTGATCAAGCAAAAAATTCAAAACCCTAGGTTCCTTTTTCAAAACACTCTAGCAAAGCGAAAACCAAGTTTTTTGAACCTTAGAAAGCCTAGCACGAAACAGTGATAATGAAGAAGGTATTTTTTTTTCCACTTTTTTCCACTTGCATTTCCATTTTTCTATTTTGCACTCTCACCTGATAGTACCTACATTTCTCAGTTGTTTTCCCGGGGAAATACCTTGTCCAAGTTCTGGGGTCCCATAATTTATTTTCATCCTCAAATATTATATCATATTATATCTAATTGCCTTCCGTACGCAACCATATAAGGTGAATGATTTTTTCTTAAAGTAAGTTATTTTTGCAATATTGCATATGATTAGTGTACTGCGACGGGGATTTCAGTTTGAACAGTTTAATCATTTACAATCATGACAACAACTGGTGGTTGAGAATTGAAGAGGCGTAGGCCCATTTTTGACCAAAATTGATTTGATGTCCCGGCATTACGTCCTAATTAAAAAAAAATTGGGGCACAGAGGGGTGCACGTCCGACTGAAGTGTGATATATTTTATGTTGATGTTTTTCCGATTACCGTTCTTTGTTTCAAAATGACAAGGAATCGTCTCAATCGGAAAAGTTTTGTCAAAGCATCTTTTTTTGTATAGTATGAATCACTGATGGATCGCGTAGACGAGACGCGCTCCATTTGTGGCCCGAGCTTAACAAAATAAAATGTTCCGATTGGGCAGTAGATGCTCTATATGTTCGGTGGGGTTTGCCACAGCTGAATGTTATACTATTTCGAATACATTCTGGAAAAACATCATTTTAACAGAAAGTTTTAATGGCAAACCTAAAAAATCTCTATGTAGTTTAAAATGTCTTTTGTTGCATAAAACAATATCAATGACGTGGGTGAGATGCGTTTATATATTGCATTTGTACGAATTCATACAATAAAAACAAATTTTTGTGTGATACTATTCTGAAAAATATATCTACAATACAAGCACCAAAAAACAACTACAATAATAACGCTGAAACAAGTATTACCTAACGAAGTCACGACTAACATGAAAAGATATAGCAAAAAACTTGCAACGATGTAACAAACAGACAAGCTTTAAAGCGCAAGAGTTCAAGTTCAATATTACAGCGAATAAGTTTTATCTGTACCTATTATCTTTTTGAGGGTGTAAAACCACGCAGTAATCGCTTTACAGTAATAATAAATTATGATTCTTCAGTTCAAGATATTATTCCAGGTAATACATAAAAACGAAAAACCTTTTACCAGTGGTTCATGCACAGCATAGAAAATTTTTTTATACATTTCAAGTGGCCGCGATTGTAATTTCAATTGAAATGAATCTTGTTGAAATTGTGCGAACCTCGACAGAAGTATGTAAACGCTATCAGTACCACGGCTTCCCTTTTGGAAAAATATTCTGTTTTCACTTTAAAGTTTGAAAAATCAACACCTTAATTATTGAAATTTCATGCACTGAATTTTTCATTTGTATTCCTTTTCAACGTTTAACTTTATTTCTGTGTTGTACGTGACAACGAATGTATAACATAGAAAATTAAAACCAATTAATAGTTCGATTAATGGGGATAGCAAACAAAACCCGCCACAAGAGGACGTAGGCAAAATAAGTGGTTATTTCTTCGCATGCGTGTTTTAAACAGTGCTTTTTAGTTGGGTTTCTATCGTGTTTTGGGGGATTTAAGCTGCAATACTAGTTTTTCTATTGATTATTCGAGACAGCACAATATTGAAACGAGACATAATGATGCAGAATTTGTTTGCGACCAAAAATGTATTGGTCAACACTTCTCATGGGAATGAAGTAAATCTTTGCGTATATACTTTATAAAACGTACTGGCAGAATGGTATATTGGACTACATTTGTTTTGTAGACACCATATATATATGCAGTAATGAGCGCAAATTGCAGGCAAAATATACCCAATAAGAAGAAATACACGACAAAGGCACAATATAGGACTACGTATTTGAATCGCAATATTTATGTCTCTTGAGCCTCATTATGGATGTATTTTCCGAACTTTAAAGGAAGTGCTAATTGTTCCCTTTATTTTTGCCTGTGAGTCGAGGGCAGGATATCGGTAGCACACGCTCTTCCACGCCATTCGGGAGGTGATTACAGAATAGCACACAGCCCGATTGCACATAACTGCATATAATGCACGCAATGCAATTACCCAGAGTATTGACCCAGTCCAATTGCATACAAAGTGATTAGCCATTTAAATTAAATACAGTAGATCTGCACTCAATAGAATTGTGCCTAGTGAAATTGCTCCCAGTAGACACGTATATATTCCTAAAATTTCTCCCAATTAAGTTGCACCCTTCGGAATTGCACCTGACGTATTCCACCGGATGAAATTCCATTGGGTAAAATTCCACTGAGTTCATCCCTACGGGCTGCGATTCAATGGGTGAAAATCTACGTGGGTGCATCGTCGATTCAATTCACATGGATACACTTCCAATGGGTACGATACCAATGCGTACAGTACTAATGGAACCCTGTTGAGCGGTGAAACGCTATTAATTACAGAAAGGGCGACAGTCAAAGCAATTTTGCCGGCATTCTAGAAGAGCAGGAACGACGCAATCAATTCGCTTCCGCCCTAGTAAGCGTTGTTGAACGAAAGCACGCATTTGAAGCTTATACTAGAGCAAGAAAGTTTGCGTATTGAGTAGTGTTTGGGTGCAGTATTTATTAAGCCAGTTATATGATCGAAACCGGCAGGATATGTGATCGATTTTTCCAAAATAGTTTTTAATTACGCAAAATGTTCTTTATATATCAGAGTTGAATGGGATTTCATTTCAACCATATATCTTCATCTCAGCATGTGATATAGCATTTAATTTTTATCCTGCAATTTAATCGACCAGGTGGGTAGCTGAGCTATGGTTTTTTCCCAGATACCATAATCAGAATATCTTTTACATAGAAACCACTGAAAACTGATATTGTGGCCAAAACACCAAAAAAACGTTAGAAAACCAACCTGAAACACACGATTTAAGCCACGCAAAAACTAACAGTTAAACTAACCCACCAACCGACGAGTATCGTCCAACTTAAAGATGAATCGGTCGAATCTAGGTAAAACGTGCCATTCTCTTTTATATCAAGACTAAATCTGACTGCAATCATGTTTAGGTTATAAGTGCCAAAGGCCCACATAAATTCCAACAATGGCCCATTGTGATATTCCAGCTCACTTTTTGTCTCTGAAAAGTAAATGAATAAAGAACGGGCACAAAAATATGTTATTCGCTGACACTGTATATATATACCAAGAAAGGCGGGTGCTACTAAATACTGGAACGTAGCGTTCGGCTGTGTTCGACATTTTCAAAAAGAAAATTTAATGTTTATAAATTCTGTGATGCGTGATACGAATGAGAAACTTTATGAAATCAATCTGCGCGAATTCGCGTTAACGATTTTGGCGCGTTCCCTTTGAAATTAAAATATGAATATATGGTCGAGTTAAAAACAGAAGCTGCCGCGTTGACTGTTACATACTTCTATCGAGAGTTTGCACAATTTCTTGGGTGTGTGAGATGGGGTCTATATACCGTTGTAGTGTAGTGTTTGACAGTATATCCTTTACATGCGGGCCGTCACCTGTTACACTACGTTACCAACCACTCTCTCCATTCTCCAATATTTTTTCTGCTGTATTTTGACACGGAATAAGCCAAAAAGTTTAAATACTAGTGTAATATGATTCAAATTTCGCCATGGCATGTAAAGCGTTATATGAACAATTCGGGCTCAAAAAATCCCCAAAGCAATATTTTCGAAAATGTTAAATAGTGAAATACGTCATTTCAATTCTCAAGCACAGTAAAAAAACGGAAGGTGTATGCTATAAACTGTTTACACTCCAGGTAGTTTGACTTAGTTATTTAGAATTCATATCAATTTAATATAACTACGCCTGGTGACCGAAACAATTGGTTTTCCTATAATGTTAAAGTAAAAAAACATCAGCCTGTTCGTTTCCCGCGCGCTTTAAAGAACGGAATTAAACAATAAATTGGGAAAATTTGGGCCGAAACGAAAAAATTCAAAATTGTTGATTTTGAATAATACTTAATAGTTTGAATGGGTTCCTATACAACTTAGGGGTGAATTTTACGGGTTATGAGTGGTTACAAAATATTTTGCATATCTTCGTTTTTCAATAACGTCATAAATCTATACCATGTTCACTTTATTGTATTACAATAATAATTGTTTAAGTGGAAATCAGGTTTTCCCGCAATGAAACATGATTACAGAAATGACGTCAAAATCTTGAGATACTGCGCAAGCACTAGCGTGCAAATCAGCAATCAAAGACTTAAAAAATAGGGATATATTATACTCTTTCAAATCAATAATTTTAATTAACAAAATATGTCGTTCTTGCGATTTTCCAAAGCTGGAAGAACAATCACATTTTTACCAATTTTAAAATAGATATTTCCTTTATTATTATCAACAGCCTATGGATATCAGTATCTCATTCCTGTGCAACTACTTGATGCCGATATCTTTTGTTTGGGATTAATTTGGTTATGATTTAAAAATAACTCCAATTAACCATGTTTATTCAGGCCACTATTCGGCGTTAGTATATAATTAGATGAAATGACAATACTTTCAACTTGTTTTTATAAAATTATTATATTAAAGTTGTGAACATCCCTTACTTTATACATCACATTTTACTAAAATGCATTAGCATGCTGGGCTTTCCGTGGTTCAAAAATATTAGGCGCGATATGTGGGAATTTATTTGAAAAAAGGCAAGTTCAATTAACATCAGTTTTCTGTTACTAATAAAACATCTTTTGTTGTGACTGGGACAGTTCGTTGATGAATTTAAAACCGATAATTTATTTTCTGATAAGTAATTGCTATGTCAAGCATGATGCACAGTGAGGTCGCTCCACTGAGACTCATTTTGAACAAAATATGTTTTCACCGTTTCTGGTTGACACGCTGTACTGTTCACACTTACGAGATCTGCAATGCCAACGTGTCGTTTTGCTTATTTTTTTTTTCAAAATTGGCATATTAAAATTTTTTATAAAAAACAACTAATAAAAACTAGTGTGATTTGGGTGTGGATTAATATTTTGGGACCGGACTGCCAAGGCTTGCTTCCGCGGTTAACGGGCCGAATTCTCAAAAAAATAAATAAATAAAGGAACTAAATGAAATAAAAATCATTCCAGGTCTACGTCGTTCAAAAGAGCTGCAACCTGCAAATAGAGTAGATATTATCAGGGAAAGACAAAACTCGAAATATTTATAATAAATTTAACTATAAGTACCGGTCTGGCTTCACGTGAATTTCCGTGCAGATAAAAATATTGGATGATGTATTCACTTCATGTTTCCGAACAATAGCAATTAATTTTTCTTCACAGTTTTCACAATATTGGAAACGAAAGTATGAACAAATGGACTGATTTCAAAATTCAAGTGTGAGCTATGTCGTACATAGCAATTCCACAGCTTTATATACGATAATAATAAAGTAAAATCCAATCACGTGGTAAGTCAGCCATGTGAAATCTAACAAAATCCGGATGTATATTTTGGAATTCCAGATTTTCAGCTTTTACCCTAATATGACGAATCCGTAAACTTACGTCTTCCATGAGAACAACTTGGTCAACCAAATCATCGACAACTGCCTTTACGTCATCACTGACCTGTTAAATAATAATATAAAATCATTAATATGAATAATATGAAATCATTTTGAAAGAGTTTTAAATAAAATCCAAAGACGCTATTTTGAAGGCCAAAGGGAATTTGAGATTTTATAAATGTAAAAGTATCACGTTGAAAACATGTTGTAAATTTAAGTAAGTTGTAATTGCACAATACTGTAAGGTGCTGCCTATTTAGGAAATTAATATCTCAAAAATGAAACGATTGGACGGCAGATGGATCGCGCCACCATAGAGCAAAATATTTTTGTGTGGCTAAGAATGGCAAGGCCTCCAATCTGTCTTTGCACAACAGACTGGTGTTCGGTTTTTTCAAACTTAATATATGCAAATTTTTAAAGTTTTCATCGCCCGGTGAAGATACTACTCTGCACTTGACCATGGTGGTTTGGTTGTGTATGGGGTGTTCCGCATATAGATTGCAATTGTTGACTCTTTATCTTGTAGTAGCTCTTTGCCCTGGCCGTTAGTTGGCTCTTTTTGGAAACTGATTTCGGCTTTACTTGGAGTTTAATAGATTTAATATAGTCTGATCGAATCTGTATTTGTTTTCTCATAAAAGTTGGAAAGGTAGCTAAATAAAGTCTACATACATTGGAAATATGCTTACCGTGCGAATTTCTGTTTCTGGTGTCTTAACAGATCTGTGTTTTCTCTGAAATATAGAATCGTTTATTTTACACGGAATTACCCTCACTGGGACGGAGGTGGGAGAAAGTATATTATGATTTGGATGATTAAATAAGTATATGAATATCATTTTTCTTATCCTATTGGTAGGTAGAAAAAATGAAAATATCTAGAAAAGTGAGATACTGTCCTTGCAACATAACAATTTTAAAGGGATCACAATTTGCGTGCGTGGTATTATTTTTTTTTAGTGGTGCATGGGATGCTTTCTGATTTCTAATTTAAACACACAATTCTTATGTTTACTTTAATACCTGCTATACGTTCTATTTATGAAGTAATTAGGCACTTATTCTTATTAAACAAACACTATATAAAAGAAGTGGTAGATGGCTTTACCATCGTCCAGGACAGTGACTGTCCTTTACCATAGCATTTAAGTTCCATTGTAATGTTTCATCTCTTAAAGTGCAGTTGCTGGTACTACATCTTATAGTAGCTCTTTGCTATCAAGTGGCCGGTAGTTAGTACCTTTTAGTCACTGTTTCCGGCATTGCTGATAGTGAATTCCAATACAAAAAACATTTATTTAAATGAATCACAACTATTACCTGACTCTTTCGTGATTTGGGGCGAGCTCGAGCGCATTCCTGTAAACTAGGTAACTTTTCATTTATCTTGTTGATTTCATGTCCCTTGGTGTCAAATGGAGTCCAAAATGCTACAGGAGGTAAATACGGAGTCTGTTCCCGAGTTGGTGGTGCAGTTTTTGGTCTACGTCTGGTCGTATGTCCCTGTATGAAAAAAGTTTCAAATAAAAATGCTTTGATTTTTTGATAATACTTTATTTTTAAATCAGACCCCCATCGCAGTCAGAAATATTACTTAATATATCAGGCATGAGACAAATATGGACCGCGTCTAAATGGCGCGATCTATCAGTGACCCACGCTTAACAGAATATGTTCGGCCATGGTTTCAGACTCGACATGTTTGTAACAATTGTTTGTATATTAACTAGTTGATTTATTTTTGGTTATAATATTATTAGAGCAATAAAATTCATTATATACTATCCCTTTTGATGTAATCGTTCTTTGTTTAGCCTTTGATTACAAATTGATTTGAGTGACCCTGACAATATCTTTTATATCCGTCACTTGCACTTGGGCAAAGTCTCAGAGATTTTTCTCAGTGATTTTTCCATTTTGTTCTACCTCGTTTTGGTTGAGCTGTGAGCAAGGTTTCGTCGATCAGACCCACGGATGCACGACTAGAGATGTGCCATTATTTAAGCCCTTTACGGACGGATTTTAGAATAGTCCTAACATATTTCCTGCGTGTCGTAAGAGGCCACTAAAGGGACAGTTCAGTTCATTTTGGGATGTTTTGCGTTCAGAATGCAGTTGCTGGCATTGCATCTTTTAATACCTCTTTGCTATTGAGTGGCCGTTATTTGGTTCCTTTTTGGCACTGCTTCCGGTCTTTTACAGAGTGGATTTCAATGAAAAAGTTGTCCACAATATTGGTGTATACCATATAAAAATTGTTATATCAATGATACATTTCAAACATTGAATCAAAGCAAAATAGCTATGAAAAGTGTTTCCAAACAATGTGGGGGAATTTTATGAAATAAATGAATGTCAAATCAAATCTGTACAAACCTCGATGTTATGGGTTCGTCCTCTCGGGGTAACTTTCAATGGATTCAACTTACGAGCCTAAAATAATGAATAAAATTTATATAATGGGCGTGCTTTGAACACGAATCATAGATGGATCGCGCATCGGTATCGGGGACTTACAGTCGTAACAAAGGTAATTTAATGTTGAATGATTCAGATAGATGCTAGGACTGGGCAATTCAATTTGATGATTTGATTCACTTCGAATCACAGCTGGTTCGTACCCGTCGTCAATCCGCCATAGGGACAAAAACTTGCGAAAACCAATAATCAAGTTGAATTTCTATATTTTACCGGTAAAATGCAACAATTTTTTTTTGCTTTCTGCCTTCATAGAACAGGCGTGGATATACAGTTTTCCCTGAATTTGTAGCTGTTGATTTCTGGATTTCGATAATGAAGACAAATTGTCATTGTAAAAACGTGTATGTAGAATTAGTAATCCAATCGAAAAATTTGTTCGAATCAAATTCGAACATTAAAAGATTCGGTTTTACTTACAACTAGATTCCCTGGACATGTACATTTTCCTATGAGGACACCTTTATTTCAATTTTGGTATCTCTTTTCATTATATTGATAATCGATTAATATTTATTATAAATTAGACAATATACAGTTAGTTATACTAGCAATAAAATATCTTAACTTTAAAACTGATACCTTGAATTTAATATCGAGTCAAAGCAAATTTCAACCCAGCAGTCAGATTAAAACATTCATGATGATCCATACTTGCCTAATGAATTAAATTTAGAATATCGATGCCGACCAAAAGTTTTTACTTGGGTGATTCTGATTTGTAGTACGGGTGCAGAATTCTTGTATATAAGTTAAATTTTATTTAAAACGTATGTAATACCGAACCTTTCGTCTTCTTCCAGCGATGCAAGTATTGATATGTTCTTTCAAATCAGGGAGTTTTTTATTGACTTGGTAAATTTCATTCTGCTTGATATTGAAAGGTGTCCAGAAAGCAACAGGTTCAAATTTCCTCACAACAAAATCGGTATCATTGTCTCTACGTTGAGCTGGTGCAGTTTTCGGTCGTCGAAGTCTCACTTGGTTCTGTATTAATAATGAAAATGTTCTTATTTATTTCTCATAATTTGTAACAACGCCAGTGTCATAACAGTATTTTGCCAAAGCCATAGATACTTAAAATTGTCGATACTTACTGATACCAACATATTGGGTTTTAAAATATACGGAGTGGTCAGTTCCACTCATCTTATCTTGTAAATTATTCATTGCCTGTACCAATACACTTGGAGAATTTCGAATACGCGAGATTTCCTTTATTAAAAAATATTGGTTAAAATGTTAATATTGACGGAAAAGTCATAATTTCAGAAAAACCTGCCCATGTTCTCGTGGGAATACCTATATCTTAACCGGGTTTTTACGATTGTGGACATTGTTTGAAGCAACAAAGAACAATGACACTGACCTTGATCTTTGAAACAACCAATTCATTTTCGTCAACAATAGCGCCGGGCAGATTCTGAATTTAGAAAAAAAGATATTAAATTTTATATGGCACAAAGTGATTGCAAGAAGGCGACACATTTTCTCATATATGCCTAGTTATATCAAGGGCCAGATGTAGGACGAGGTATGATGTATGATAATTCAAGAAGTGGTAGATGGTTTTATTTTCATTGCCTAGTTCTGTATTGTATGTTTTCCGCTAAAAGTGCAGTTGGCGGTTTTTAAACACTGCTCTCGACCGTGCTCAGAGCGAACATCCGGAAGAAAGAAAGAGGTGATGCTGTGCGTACTACAGAATTTCTCGACCTAAAGTATGGTATAACTTAATTAAACATATTTGGTTTATTCTCAATAAAACATAATGTGATATCGAGATATCTCGTCTAAAAGAGGTTGTCATAGTCAAACTCTGACCATGAGGTAGCGCTGAAGGACCGTTCAATTGCGGGTCTTTCGCGTTTTTGGTTCCACTGGAGTAACACTATCTTCTAGCCCGAAATGTAAAACCAACACTGTTCACATGCTGAAGCTGAAGTAATATACTTCTGAAAGTGGTTCTGAACGATAGTATTACAAAAAGGCAAATCAAAATTTAATTTTCAAATACCTCAAATGAGTTAGTTCTGTCCGCTGCCATCATAGGTATTCCAAAGTATTTTGAGCCCTGAAAATTGCATGAACTTGAATATTGAACTATTTCGTTTCATAACAAACCCTGTAAGGAGTAAGCGTAAGCCACTGATTGGCCGCGCTTTGGCGGCACTATCTATCAGTGATTCACCTTGTTTCGACAAAAGATTCCTGATTGAGAATGAGAGATGACGCAGTGGAAATCCACTATACACTTCTGTTGGATTATGTGATAAATATAATTTTATCAAGAACATTTTTCATATTAGTTGATGCACGCTATGATGTTAAATTTTACCTATGCTTTTGTATCGTGGTAACAACATTATAAGGTTAATATAGGCCTAACAACTTTTGTAAAAAAAAACTAAACTCGGTTTTGACGCATTGAATATTTTTTACACTATTCGCTTAAACATTTGAAATACCTCATTTGAATTCTTTAGCATTTTTTGTCTCTTTCGCCTTTTTCCATGAAGAAATTTCAGAGAGTCGTTGGATGCAATGCTGATCTGTAATGTGCAAAAGCTGTTAAATGATCGCTCTGACGAAAAGACGGGTTTTAGGTATTAATTAAGAACTTGATTGAATGAAGTACAGTAATGTAATATACAGTTGCAAGACGCTATAGGCAGCTTTTATACTCTTTATGAATACACTCTTGATTTGGGAGAAGAAATTGGATCCAGGCTCACACCATATACCTTGCGCACGAGAAGTCAAAATTATAGTATATTTGTTTTACCAAAGAATATAAGAAATGTTTCGAACACTGTAAATATAAGAAACCTGTCCTTATTTCTTATTACTAATCGGATATATTATATTAAAAGAAATATGAAACAAAATAACTTTTGTTTATTATGTTAACTCACGTTGTCGGCAGCAATGGCCACAGCAGCAGCAGGTTTTTCAGCGATAGCATTCTTAACTTGTCCAAGGTTCAAGGCATTAATTTCATCAACTGACATTAATGAAGTCGTATCAATATTTTCTGGGGCTTCCTTCGTTGTATAGTAACAACAGAAAGTAAACTGTAGAGATAAAAATTATATTATCATAATATGTTATTATTATTCATTTTCCAAAAAAATCTGGTTCGTGTATGGCAAATATGGAATTGATGTGCTTATTTCATTAGTTGATTGTCGTAAAATCATTCCTATTATTCGTCAGTTTAGCAAGCTGATCTTATTCAATTATGATAACCAATTAACTTTATTTCTGCTGTCTCTGGGCTGTCGATGTATTCTATTTAAAAACAATTCCCTAACACTATATTGCCTGTCGTGTTACCTCGGACAGATATCACACCCGACGCTATCGGTTCAGTACGATGTTAATTATGCCCTTTCGGTTGCTGCTCTATGATGGTCCATCGTTATAATATATTTTTTTGTAAATCTCCGAGAAACTATTTTTTAATTTTGAAATTTATTTTTCAATTAAAAAAAATAAATATTTTTTTCCAAAAAAATTATTTTTCGCTTTTTTTGAAATTTATTTTTCAAAAGAAAAACAAATGGAATTTACCATAAAAGTACAAGGAAGGTTGATAACGATGGGCCGCCATGCTGGTCTCAATATCGTTGGTACCAGATTATAAATGATCGCTTACACACAGAGATTCACTTGAATGAATGACTTCAAAAACACTTAATCATGTTTTATTTAGTTCAATACAAATATAAACATACCAGAAAAGCTGCACGAATCCATTTGCACATCTTTTCTTTTTCCTGGAAATAATGAAACGTCGATTTTAGCTAAATAGACTACTGTCATGTAGTTGTCTATGTACGATGTGACTCTTCGTCTGAGGAATAAATATTCTGTTATGGATTGGTATATAAAACTATTTGGGGAGCGAGCAAATTTTGCACATCTTATCGTCAAGCGTCAGTCAGTCAAACGCGTCGTATTGTCCGAAGCGTCAATGCCTGACTATTACAACGTCGAGCGTGCTCTTATTAAGTGACTTCAGCAGTCACTTTGCGCGCGTATCTGCTACATAAAATAAATATGCATATAGTTTTAACCCACCGCCTTCATCCAAAAATGACTGCAGTCACAAATGAACACGCGGTTGATATATAGGCATACAGAAACTTCAAAAATAAAAACCATATTTCAAAAAACTGACAGAATCGGCTTGCCCCAAAGACGAGTGAAAATATTGAAATAGGCGTTAATTTAATTTTTATACATTATTCGGTTTTTAAAAAGTGTAGTGCGTATGTGATATATTCCGATACTGGTGATGTAATGTCAAATATTTGTAGTATCCGATACTCCTAAACCTATAAAAATTTAACTCGGTGTGTTTAATGGAATTGCCACCCCCAAGTGAGATTCCCACCACATGTAACTGATTCTGATTTATGTGTGGGACAATCCCTTATGAAGAGCAATCTCGTGTGGAGGCGATCCCGCTTAAGAGGGGTGCGATTCCATGGTCACCGGGTCTATTGGGATTCCCCCCTCCTGAATTAGGTATTTGTATTAATGAAAAATTGGGGAAGAAAAATCAGGGTTATCTAGCTCGATATAGAGAACCGACCAAATTGCCCTCACACGAGTTTGGTCTAACTGAAGATTGCCACCAGAAGGAACTGTCCATTGGAGGCAATCATTTGTGAAAGTATAACTTCGCTTGGGGATAATTTCGCTCTGGGGCAATCCCGTGTAGATACAATCTCGCTTGTGGGACATCTCATCTGAGGGCAACCCCGCTTGGAAGGTGATAAGTCGACTTGCTGCTCCTTATGCACACAATACTCAAACATATTGATGTAAAAGATAATAAGGAATAGTTCCAGAGTGGGGGTGTTGATTTTTTGTGATATTTTATCGGCAAGTTCTTTGTAAAATATCCATGATTCACCATCCATTCCACCACGCGTAAGGTGTAAATGCTCCTGTTTCTACATCCGAAACCCGTTGTCCACATTTTCCTTTTATCTCGCGCTCATGTCTGATATAGTCAGGCGACAAATTTGATGTAGGAATGCTCAATGCATTGGGAACAATCAGTGTCAACAACCTATTAGCACGCCACACAAGGCTCGGACCAACGTGTTCAACTGGCAAAGTTGGAATCTCGCAGTTAATCAAATGTTCATTGGCGCATGTTCTTAAATGATATATATTGGAATATATTAGAAAACATAAACATTAAACTGATAACGGATGCAGATAAATTAGGTATAGATGAAGTATTAATTGTGACGTCATAATGAGATTATTATTGCTCGCCAATCTTGAGTAACGAAAGACGTCCATATGCCTATAGAATGGAAACCTCCCTCCCCTTAGATGTTGTCCACTTAAAAATTAAAACCATAGATAGCTAATACTATTGCGATATTCGCTGGGCTCTATATACATGTTATCTGTGTGAATTACAAGGTGTAACCTATATTGATTGGCAAATGAAATAATTTTGACAAAATACGCGTATCATTGAAGTTAGCTTAAATCCAACCTTTTTCTTCTCCTTTCTTCTTGGTTCCATACCCTCTGGAGCACATTTATTATTTCTTCCAAAGAAACCTCTTCGGGATTTACCACCGAACATCGTCAGGCAGTAATTCAGCGAATCTAAGCAAATCAGATACTATCCTCTTTACTTAAAATCCCCGAATGAATTTTGTCCAATAAATATGATCTTAACGTTATTTTTATTAATTCTGTGTGACGTCATAATTCCACTTTATCACACCTGTTACCTAAACGATGGCTAGCATCATACAACTGTTCATCGACAAATGGAATATTGATACTTGAACATTAAATAAATTGTATGCGTATAATGATCGGAAGGGGAAAGTCGAAACTAAGATACGACTTAATCAAATGTGGGATGAAATATTGGCCAATCTTCCTACCGTAACTTATTTCATTGTTAATATAATTCGGGGATTGCGATTTTATGCAACTGCATCTTCTGCGTATGGAAACTAGTTCGGAGTTCTCGCTAGCTTGACCGAACCTAGTTAATTTATGGATGGTCATGTCTGCAAGGGATAGGATTCCATCCTATTCATATGGCGAATCACGTCCTCTCGTGCAGATACCAGTTCCGAATCAGGTTGAAGGTTTTTTGGCTTATAAGATTTCCCATTTTTTCTGTACACGGACCTGGCTGATGTGGGAAGACGTAAGCAGCGTCAACATGAACCACCGCAACGGCGAGGCGTCCAGCAAACCTCCAGCATTCCTCACGGGATTCGAACCTGCGAGATGACGATCAGAGATGCGTGGCTTCAAACGTGTTCCCAACGCTTTACCGATTGAGACAATCGGGCATCCGTTAAAATACGAAAGCGTGCACTTTCGAAATCGTCGTCCACATTTTTCGCCAAACTTTCTGCCGTAGCAAGAATACAGTCGTAAGAGCGTTATTTTCAGACATACTTTAGTGCAAATATCCATAAAAACCGACTACATGGCGATTTAGACGTTCATTTGCGTAATCGATCAAACCTACTGCTTTTCCTCCTAGTAATGGCAAAAGGAAAACCGATGGATGACGAAAACATGCCGGAATGTGCGATCTGCACTATGCTCCAATTACAGTTCGCATGCAAATTTTATCCATCACACAAATAAATCATACTCAATCTGTTTTTTAATTCATGAAGTAATGACACCACAGCAAATATAATTGAAGCGCAAAAAGTTCTAACAACAACTAACAAAACCAAAAAATACCAAAACAAAACTAACGATAAAAAATGATTGTAATTCTAGTCAGGAATAGGTATTCTCAGGAACAAATATATGAGCCAGAACATACAGTTCTCATGTAGTGGATAGATACCCATGGATAACGGTATTGCCTTCAATATGGCACTATAGAATTAATGCTCCACCACAGCTTAGACGTTGCAGAAAACTTCTCTCCGACAATGGTACATTAATATTGATCAGATTTTTCATTGGTTAAGACGGATAAACATACATCAAATGTTTTATTTGCACGACTGAGCATTTACACCCAATGCAAGATAGACCAAGATCAGTGTTCACATCCAATGATGTTGAATACTCATCACAGATGCAAAAGAACAAGGTCTTCAACAGCATGTGGGGCATTATACAAGATGACAGAACCTTGTTTTTTTTCGGGTGTGCAAAACGTATATAATTTACTTCCTTTGGATAAAATAAAAACAGTATAAAAGTATGCAAGTGGGCAGCGTATAAGGTATTAGAGAAATATGTGTCATCATTTTGTTTTGGGAATGCGACGTCCAACATAGAAATATTCATCTCATAGAAAAAAACTGATGTGGAGGTGTATCGTAAATAAATCAGGACTCAAAGGCAATTTTTTTTCTTCTCGTACCAAAGTGATCTTACTGAACGATGAGAATTTATTACAATTACAACATGATGGATGGAAATCAACAATTGCGTTAGGTCTTCAAATCATTTAACGAAACTGTTAAAATTCATTTATTGATATTATCATTATTTCATTGGAAATTAACTATGGAAAAATCATTTTGAAAAGAGTCAGACACCCATATTGGTACAAGATCATCAAATTCATTTTTATTGAGGATGTTTTAACGAGAATGTTCATCAATTCGATGGGTTGACAAAAATGTGCTGGTGATCTGACACAAGTAGTGATGCTTTTAAAAATTGATTTTAAGCTTTGTTTTGCATGTGCTTGTGTGAAAATTTAAAGCAAATGGATAATGTAGGAATAATCTTTGTAGAATAAACATTTCTGAGAGTTATATTCTAATTTGAATAAAAGGCTCACGAAAACAAAAAAATTATTTGTTTTGTGAAGCATGGGTAACAGATATTTTACGTCACCTACATGTTGTGCATCTACGAGTTCAAAAAAATTGTAAAATTTGACTTATGTTGCAATTGTATTGCAATTAACTTTCATAACATATATTCACAGTAAAATAAATAAATCTTTGTGCAAGGAAATAGTCAATTAACATATACTCTCCATGAAATTTTTCTAACATAGACCACACTATGTTATACAATGGAGAACTTTAAAACACATTGAGATCGAAATCATCATCAATTTAAAAATTCCAAATATAATAATATATGGACTGATCTCAAATGTGCAAACCATTTCATCCCTTTGTTTGGCAATCAGGCGCTACCTGATATAATCTCTTTTTCAACAGTTGAAATCTGGTTCAAAACACTGGATCTACTTGTTCCACCTGGAGCTTGATATTGCTCAACGCTGTTTTCAAAGTTCCATATTTGTACAGAATCTTCTTTAAATTTGGGGCTTAAATAAAATATAAAAATAAAATGACGTTTTTACTTGTTAGCACTACTGTACACAGTTAACCCAATTGTTATAACATTAGGAATAGGCTTTGGGGTTTGTTCTTCTAATTATCCTTGCAGAAGATGCAGATTATGCCAGAAGATTGCTGGCCATCGCGATTGCACACGGTTATGTGACCAATCACGTACATTTCCAATAAATAAAACGAAAAGAAAAATATGCATAAATTTAGGGTAATACACACAGTAATAATATAAATTAATCATTACAGTAATTACACAAAATAAAGATTGAAAGTTCCAAACCCTTTCTGCTTTAAGAGATTTTGCTGTCTTTGGTTCTGCTCTGTCGTACATAAACCACTGACGAATCATGCTGGTGAAATGCAGTCATCTGTAACTTATGTTTGATAAAAAACTCCAAGTCGGAAGTTTTTTTCGGTGAGACATTTTTTTTTTTGTGAAGCATGTGAGACATATTTTGAGTGAGACATATTTTGTGAAGATTGTGTCACTGATGTGCTTCGTGGTTGATATGATTCACCATGTTAATCAGAACTAGAAATTTGCACCAGTAACCAAATTCACAGTAAAAATGTAGCAAATTAAGTGGGTAAGTAAGTAATCGAGACACATTGAGCTTATATAAAAAGTACCTTATAATTTTCAATTCCGATAGCGATAGCTTATCCATTGAACAACCTTTGGTTTCAGCTGCTTTTACAACTTGCCCAGCAAGATTGTGAGCTATTCTGAAAGCAATCTGTAACATGAATTTTAGATGTGACGTTTCAAATGAAATAAGTTTTAGTAACAAAAGATCTGTTTAATGTTCAAACTATGGATGCCTAATATTTTTATTGAAAAGCACTTTAAAATGCATTTATTTATTTTACAACCGTAAATCGAAGCTTCTCGAATTTGATTTTAGTGAAAAAAATGGAAGTTTTTACAAATAACCAGGTTTTCCATGCCATTGGTGAAAAATAAAACCGGGATATTTTGTCATAGCATACTCAATTATACAAATATATATTTAATTCATCCAGATCGAAAAGCGGAAAGCGGATCAGAATAAACTTGAGTCTAAAGCGGGCATCCAAAAAAGAGCCATGGTGTCAAACTTATCCTCAAATGCAATGCTAGTGCCAAGAATGAATAATACAGAGTATTTATATTTTATTATATATGCATATTTTTGAGCAGATAATAAAAAAATAACTTACTCCATTACGAACTAGGTAATATGCAACATCAGTCGCCAACATATCAAAACTCAGAGCAGCTTTCATTTTCTCTGGATTGATTGTTAATGTTGATATGATTCCAGTTGCAATCTAAATAAATATACTTCATCATAATACTTTTGCATTTGAAAGCGAAAAATTTTGGTGCCACACTCCATATAGAAGCATTTTTTAAATCTAGATATTGAAATAAAGATGTAGCTTGTGACGCTGTCACCTCAGATAACTTGAGCACAAACTGCAGGGTAATCATCAACAAAAGACATCACATCATTTTTACTCATCCAATGAAACAAATAATGCCCTTCGGTGTTGCAGTCTGAGCTCATTGAAAAAATTAATTTTTTTCAAAACTAATTTAAATGGTATTTCTTTTAGGTCAGCCGAACCAAGTTATCAGAGAGCGTCGACTGCATCTCACCTCACTCTGTGATGTATTTCATATACCGTATATGAGACAAAATGGCTAACATGATTGGAATAGGAATGGGTATGAATTTATTAAATAAGAAGAATTGCATTATGCTAGTTGTGGCACACACATCTTTCTATCCCCCAAAGTGAAATATCCACTCTTATCATTGCTGTTTAATTCACACTAGACAAGAAAGTTATTTTCTGAACAAACCTGTATAATATCCTTCATCGTATCACAAACATCAAATAAAACTATTTTATCTTCTTGTAAATCTTTGTTATAAGTACTCGGTAATCCCTTCATTGTTGTCATGAATCCCATGCACTGAAAAAAGCAAATCAAATCAATGAAGTATCCAGCATATGAAAAATTAATTTTTCAAGCACAAGTCACAAATGGATCGTGCCTCAGGGGCACGGTCCATCAGTGACTCATGCTTGATGAAGTATTTTCTCACAAATTCGATTTTACTGTGTGACATTAGAGAATTAGTGGTTCAAATTCAAATGGATATACTGTTACACATTTGGTTTTTCCGAATGGGCATTAAATCAAGAGCCGTTAGACAACAATGAAGATGTGTTGGCATTTCAGTTACATTTATTTCTGAAACAAATCATATCACTGTCAATCATTTTCTTAGATATTTAGGGAAAAATTATGGGATGAATAATATGGAAATGTGACAAAAAAATTGTCCAAAAAACTTTTTCTAAATGATACTGATACTCATTCATAAAAAAAGTTATCAAATCTTTGTGATCATCAATAAAAAATAACTATGCTTTACATTTAGAAACTTTTATTCAAGTGAATCGCTGTAGACAAGGTCCTGATCAACAGATATTCATAGAAAAACAGCACTTATGTTGCCAGGCATTGTATTACACAGAAAAATCATGCTTTATGTCAAAATATATTTGTTTGTGAGGTCATTTTGTGTTTCGATGTAACATAATATTGTATTATAGTTTTCTATTTTAACTTTCTACTATACCTCTCTAAGCTATAACTCACCCTTCCAATAACTGTTCCTGCTTTTCCTCGAATTAGCTCCAACCCGTCCGCATTTTTCTTTTGCGGCATCAAGCTGCTACCAGTGCTGTATGCGTCAGATAGTTTAACATATCCAAATTCACTGGTTGAGTACAGAATTAAATCTTCCGCAAATCTACTCAACTGACAGGATAGTTGGGATAACCAGAATAGAACATCACCTGTATTTGAAAACATTCGAATATGCATTTTGCAAAACATTCATTTCATCATTCCATTAGTCATCCATTATTCGAAAACAGAAAAATTTTAGTGAAAATTTTAAAATGACTAACTATTTGAATAAGGAAAGCCCTAACAAAAATTGAGGAAATAAACCTGAGCACAAAGGGTCAAGTCTGATTCGGCCGTTGTTTGCATTGAGTGGTTCTATTGATCAATATTTTTGGTATCGTTATATATATCTTAAAGATGTTAATGTAATTTCAAAACCATTACATATTCAAAAATGCTCTGTTAAAAACATTTCATATCACACCCTAGATTATCAGTTTCATTAGGATAAGTAATCTTATTAATTAGTCATGCAAGAGTCAGTAGCAACGTGTGAGAACAATTAGCAAACAAAATGAAGATTGGAGACATCTGCTGAAAAGAGAAACAAAAAAGAATATTTTTATGTAAAGCTAAAAAAAGAGATTATCATCTATGTGTGTCTCTAACGGGTGCCCCATTGGCTACAAATCTCCTGACGTAGTGAGGGATGATGGTTATATGAGAGAGATCTGCTGGACACCTCACCGGTGCATGGTGGTCCACTTGACCACTGCTTACAGCTCCCTCAACCAACCAGATCCATGGATCCATGCACGGAAAAAATTAGAAAATATGATAAACTGGTGTCTGCACAAGAGGTTGTGATTTGTCATATGTTTAAGTCATATTCTAAGCTTTCCTTTTCCAAAGAATGAAATTGAAATCATATCCTTTCCTGTATCATATCACCAGCATCATATTGGATATCAAAAACAAGCCCTAAATAAGTTCCTCTCCCTGGCCTTCTTTATAACACCATTTTCTGAAATATTTTCCAGGTCGTGCAATAAAATCATGATATTTCATAAAAATTTTACAGAATAATTGGAAATCAAACAAATTTAAATAAATTTTTGGAATTTCTAATACCGAGCGTTCTGATAAGATATTTTTATAATTCGAACGGGAAAGACACAGTTTACTGCAGCTCATACTTTACCATTAGGTCAGTATTCGAATAGCCAGGTACCGATATTCTAGAATTCTCCCCAAAGGTTATTGCATTTTTCATTTTCCTTTATTAAATTGAATTATTTTTCAGTAAATCATGATATATACGCCAAATTTTACAGTTTAAAATTTTGACGTAAATCATGACTTTACTTCAAAATGTTGTCAAATATTAGCAATTTTGTTTATATGAAATGTTGAGACATTGTTGGATTTATGTGGGGATATCATATGACGTTTAATAATAAACCAAACTGTAAGGATAACCCCACTTGAAAAAATGAAATTTCTGATTATGTTTACATGTCTTGATGAAAAGCGAGAACAGATTGTCATTAAGTATTCGTGTATTGATGCTCTCAGTGTATTCTAGCTAGCATTTATTTTCTAGCCATCATGCATAAATAATGTAGGTATGAATACGTTACTGTCAATAACATTATTTTAACAAGTCATTGATGACAAAACAAGTATGATCAAGTATGATTGAATTGAAAAAACGATTTGATTATTCATCATACATGTCTGGTAAACTTGACAGTCAATTTGCTATGACATCGGCGTGAATACGCCATTCTAATCACCTAGCATTGCCTGTTGCCACTACTGGTTTGCGAAACATATATCAGCTTTTAGCTCTTGTAAGAAGTGGAGTTTCACATTGAATGACATTTTGACATGCATAATTAGTTGGATAGGCCTACATTGGTCATTGGGGAGCTACTGACCAGTCATGAAAAAAAGACTTCTTATTTTCATTTTGAAAGGTACTAATGTTGCTAAGTAGTAAAATAATCTTCCAGACTGAATACAAAATTATTCAAGTTTACCCCTGTCAATTGGACATGCTTAGGACAATTAGGCCTGACATTTTCATTTTGTAGGCCAGCTGATTGATAAATGATCAATCAATATCTTCTACTACAGTTATTGACATAAAATGATGCAAACGTGACCAGAGAAGATAAATGTCTATTTTATTGCAAATTTTTGCAATTTTGATTATTTCTGAACATTTTTAACAATCCATCCTGTGTTCAAGTTGGCCAATTGCTGTAATTGATTATCTTCAGTTTGAAGTATTTATATATATCTAATGCTTGTTTTTTTGTTTTTAATGCACACACCTACTGAAAATTCATGTTTGTATATATTTTTTATTTTTAAATGATAGTGCTTGCATTATCTTCAGAAAAAAAAGTCTATACAATTTTATTTATGTGGTATTTTCAAAATTCAATTATTTAACCCAATTGGTTCATAAAATTATTAGGAATTTTTAGAAACCTCAATTGGAATTGCTGTATATTTAACATCTATGGTTCAAACTATATTACATTATAAAATTGAGATGAATCAAATTTTACATAAATAAATCAAAATATAATACAAATAAAATAATATTAAACTGACTATAAACATTTTCCAAGTATTCAAGTAACGTACCGAAAATTCCGGCCCTATTTACCGGCATTATTTGAAGTTGATAACGTGGTGATGTTTTAGTCACATGATCCACTGATAAACAATGTTAAATTTGAGAAAAAAACTTACTAATAAAATCTCTGTTTCCTGTGGCATCGAGGCTGTTTAAGCTTATGTCGTTGAAGCCTAATTCTTTTGCAAGAAAATTCCTATCAATACTGAAAGGATTTCCAGCTAGTGCTCCACTGCCCAACGGCAGAATATTGATTTTCTCATTTAATGGGATTATACTTCTCCAGCTGCGTAAAAAAGCACTGCCGTAACTCATTAACCAGTGACTCCATCTAAAAAAATAATAATATTTAACTTATTTTGTTTGAAACAAAAGTACAAACATGTGCCACAGATGAACCCATTGGTGATGCAATTAATCAGTGACCCTATCAGAAAAATTTTATCAATACATGTTTTGTCAGGCACGAGTCACTAACAGATCGCACCACCTAGGCGCAGGACTATCTGTGGCTGATGCTCAACAAAATAAAATTTCTGATTCAGGACCTCACAGCAGCATGACCCATATCAATGGCTCGCTCATTTTCAATAGAACTTATGATACCGGTAATCAGAAAGGTTCTTAGGGCTAACCGTGTGTCGACTCATTAGAATTTGTGATTTAATTAAAATCTAATATTAAATTCTCAGGCCCATCTTTTGACAAATATATTCATCCTGTTTTATTATTCTCAATTATGATATATCTTCTAATCTTTATTTTGTCAAAGCTGTCTTGTGAATTTTTCAATTTGAATTTAAAATGTTCAAAATACAGTATAGTATACCAGTACAGAACTGTTGCAACATCTTGGGACAATTTATCATGATTTCACTGCAGAATATTTCAATTTAAGAATGATGAAAACAAAATTATATCTTCACTCAGAAATACCTTATTGGTTGCGCTCTCTGCATGTGAGTATAACCAGGCATCAAGACATTGATATCTTCTTTAGCTCTCGTAGTAATTGCGGTTATCAATAATTTCAATAGATCTGAAAATATTTTCAATTCCTGTCGAATCCATAATCGGACATCTGTTACAACCTGTACAACATTATAGAAGTCAATTGATAATATAATTTTGATCTAAATGATATAGGTTTCCATTTTATCCTGCAACGAGGAAAGTAGAGAATAAGGTTTAACCATGTTTATGTGGAAAACCACAGCCTTTTCATGCAAATAAGAGTCCCAAATCGGTGGTTGAGATTTTTCCTGTACATGATATGGGAGGAAGATGTAGCCTGCGGTTACCAGATGAATCACAATGTGCTAGCAATACATCAATATTAAAAGACACTTCAGTGGTATTTATGAGTATACTGGTTAAATGACTATACATTTGAATAAATAAAAAAAAACAGGAAAATCACCTGGTCGTTTCGACTTCTTCCAGTATGAAGTTTTCCTGCAATTTCAGGGACCGATGATTTCACTCAGTCGTCGCTCATTCGCAGTATGAATATCTTCATCTGCTTGCATGATTTTGAAAGTTTTGGAATCCCATTCCTTGTGCACTGCATCAAGACCTAAATAAATAAAACAAAAATATTCACAAATTGTGTACGGTAAAATATGCTTTTTGAATGAACGAATAAGAATAAACGATGTTGATGGCTAGTTAGAAAGCGAATTCAAGATGACCTTGAACCTTCTTACCTTGAAGCATTGATGACACCTCATCTTTAGTCAACAATGATGCTTTGGATAAAGCAACAGCATACGCTTTACTTCCTTGAATATCTTCTCTCCACATTCGTTTGTCAAATCCAATTGATTGATTAAACTTTTCCATAATTGGATCATTGTCGGCGCTGAATCTGCCACCCCAAAGCTTCCCTCCCTAGGAAATATGTATATAATGGAAAAATCTTTTCTCTCATTCTACAATTGTTATCAATAATATTACTATCCCTATCAGAAAAATATTGGTTAAACGTGTTTTGTGAAGCGTTAGTCACTGATGAATCCCACTGTCGAGGCAAGATCCATCTGTGGCTTGTGCTTGAGAAAATGATATTTCTGACAGAGATAGGTTTTTCGAATATAATGGCTTGTATTTATACTTCAGTCTTAATGGTGGCGTTTTCAAACGGTTTCTTCAGATAATGATATTTTGTGATTAATCGTGGCTTCTCGCAAAATATCAAATTTGAATAATAAAAAATATTGTTTTCGTTTGAGTAGTCTGGTAGTTGACACAGGTATATAAAAAACTGTTTAATATTAATAGGCCGTTAATTATAAAAATTTTCCTTAATCAGACTAGCATTTGCAAGTAATGTGAGAGCCATCATAATAATATGATTACGGTACATTTGCTATATGTCACTGGCTACCGGTAGCCTTTTTTTTATAAAAAATTTCATTTTGTAGAAGTGATTTTCTTGCTGTGTACCGTACCTGTTTCGAATCGGGATTGTAGATGTTAGCCCAGCCTTTTGGCAATCTTACCTAGAGCGTAGACGGAAAAGGCCTTAGGAATTTTTAAACTATTTATGCTTTATTTTATAATATAAATCTTTCTTTTAAATGTCGTTGTTCAATATACCGAAATTTGGAAATTTAGGTATGCTCAATGACATTTTTGGACATTTGACAAACCTCTTACAGTAATTTCAGTACCGCAGGTCTCTGCGTTATATATAACTGTTTTTTCTTGCTTTCTACAATTAATCGGGGTACTTTTTTAAAAATTATATTTTTCTGTCTCAACTGTTCGTTCTGCCGATTCTGTCGAATTCTTGCTATAAAAGCAACATGATTTTAGTTTCCCACTATTCTCACATATATATGAAAACAAGAAATTAACTATATCAAATATGTTCATTTTCGAATCGTTTTCAACACCCCTGTATACATATATGATCACATTATGTTTGTATGGTCTGGGTATGTTTTGTTGAACTAAAAAAATCTATCTAGTGATATCTGAACTTTAGAAATACTTGAATGTTTGTCCAAACTATATCCTGCACAACCCTATCAATATTTTTCTTTTACCAGCTTAGAGCCATAGATGAGAGATACTTTGGCATTATGATGATCTTACAGTGACTCATTTTAAACAAAGAAAGTTAGGAAAGCATCAACACTGCAGAACAAGTCATCCAAACACAGTGACATATATTATCCTGTACATGTAACTGTACATTGCAATAATGACACCAACAAAATTCAAGTTTAACATCACGATGTGGAACCAAATATTTTGAGATGGACAGAAAAATGCTGTCTACCTCTGAAGAAAATAGTCTCAATCAGGAGAAAATTGTCCAAAACAACAATATTTCATGGCAAATCATTCATTCGATTATTAAATCATTCATTCGATATCAAAACACCTGTTTGGTGTTTTGACAATTGTACAATCTTAAAAAATCTGTTACAAAATGAAAAGAATATCCGAACATTTCTCGCAAACGACGGTCAGCCCAAATTTTTCCTTTTAGTGATTGCTACTTTGGCAGATTGGAATCAGTTGGATGCTATTTTGTTAAACATGAAACACAGATAGAATGTGCCTCGGTGTGGCTATCTATCAGTGACCCAAGCTCAACACGAATATGTATGTAAAAATTGCAATTTTATGTTTATTTTTGAAATTTCTAGTAATTTAACTGGATGAAGTCCATTTATTGCATTTTCCCATTATTTTTTTTAACAACGGGAAAAGTTTCAACCTGAAATGACCTAATGCAATATTTAATGCAAGTAAATATACATGGAAGCAGTAACAATAGCTAGACTTCAATTTTATAAAGCACCACCAAATTTACCAAGCAATTCGAATATCTATTTCTCACCTCTGCTTTTGCAGCGTTCGTCCTATCGTCATTTGAAGCCATCATAAACATACGAATATGGTACCCTTAAAACTCTTAAAGAGGTTATTACTCTGATATACAAAAACCAACAACAGACATTAAGACATTAAGCAACCATCTGTCTGTTGAAATTTTATTTATTTGTGAAAGCATTAATAGCAAACAATATAATAATATGTCAAAGCTTACTAACTGTCATAAGCAGCATACAGTACATGAAAAATATAACAAAACAAAAAACAAAGATACAGTATGAAGTACAAGAACTGCCCATTTGATTAAAAGACAGCAATATCGTAATATGTGGGTATTTAGAATAAGAGACACATAGCAGGAGAAACTTAGATTACAATGTTTTGAAAAGCAAACACTGATTTTAATTAAAGGTTAGTTCATCTGAATATTTTAAGTTTTAAAATGTCAGATGAACGAAGTTGCTGATCAATGTTTAAAGACCGACCAAAATTTTGGATATTTTCTCAAAATCATGGAGAAATTTTTTCTGGTTGAAATTAGCCTGAAAATTCTAAGAATGACAATAAAAACCTGACTCGACAAAATTATAAGAACCCATAACAAGGTCAAACGTCACCAAAAATCGCTGAATACATTTATAGCCATAACTCGATAACCGTACAAGGTAAAATACTGGGACATACACTAAAGGATGTGGAAGGCCCCACTTTCCTATCTGTCTTTTATGTAAATTGCAAAGAACATCTCCAGTGTCAATTTCAAATGAGTGGCATAAAATTTTTCCAAATTTAATTCCCCTATTTATATCCAAAAAGACACAACCATAAAAAGTACTATTACTTTATAATCTGATCTAAAGACTCAATTTCCCACAATCAGCAGTTGAACTATACCGAAACCTAAAAGACTAAAAAACTTAGTACCTGCGACTGAATTTAAATATTATCGAAATTAGAAGTAAATGAGGTAATTCTTCTTCCCCAGTCAGACATCATAATTTATAAAGATTATGCAACCGCTTGTAATCAATTATAAGATAGATTCGATAATAAAATAGTTTTTAACCCTTTTGTGCAGACTCATTCCCCATCTATCGTCTTTTAGCAGGACATGAAAAATCCAACTACGATATTCAGAAATATTTCGCCAAAACATGTTTTAACAAACATGAGCTGTTGATGGATCATATTTCTGATGGTTCATGCTTCCCAGAAAAAAGATGGATAACAGTCTCAATCATAAAAACAGCACCAATGCAAGGACTGAAGAATATGCTTCACACAATTAGAGCTAAAGTTACCACATAGGTGGAAGGAAAGAACTGTTGTACTTACTGGCTTACGACTATTGAGGGCTGGCTGATGCAACACTTAACAAGACAAAAAGAAAAAGCAACTCTAAGGTTGTTATTAGGATAGATTGAATATCTACTAGGATCATGTCCGAAATATAAATATAAGAACACACCTAAAATTCACCTTCACTATTTTATTCTACGACATGTAAAGTTCTAAATTTCATAACATGAAATTTGGTATGATATGTAATATAATCTTTTTGCAAAATAAGTCAATTCAGGATAAAGCAAACTTTTTATTCCAAAGAATTACAGACCAATATAAATAATGCGGGGACATAGTTTTCCATCCGTAGTCAGACTTCACTCTTGATTGATAATTCCCAACTATCGTATGAGAACTTTTAATAGAATAAATTACTACAAATTAAACAATTCAAATAGTATAACCAATAATAGAACGACAGCTCTGCAAATAAGACTCAGCTCTCAAAATAATATATTAATAAGATGAATTGTCGGAAACCGGATAGAAGAAAAAAGTTTCTTTCAATAATTAATGAGGAAAGTTTTAAATTTCAAACATGAACTTTAGCCGAGTTTAAAGAAAAACTTGCCATATGCTACGAAGGTACAGGGTTAATAGCATATCATTACTTATTTAAAAAACACACATGAGTGAAGAAACTTGATACAAGTATAATTATGATATGTGGGTTTCAACTTAGTCTTGGTATTTACCAAGGTTGTCCTTTTTAATTTAGTTTAATAAAAGATATTAAAATTCCCTACATATATAGTATAATGCTTCAACATTCAAAATAAATGAGGTTGCAGATATTTGACCATATTTTGCAACAATGTCATGATTTATGTCAAATTTGCTATCCAAAATCAGCATATAGCATGATTTTACTGCAAAATGAATCAATTTAAGAAAACAGAATTCTGGAAAATCTGATTATTTGGAAAAAGACATCCCCACTGTTAATACAAAGTATAAAGAAATCAAGAATGTAAGTAATATAGAATGAAGAAACTATCACCTGTCAAGCGTGCCAAGATAATTCAATCTATTAGTGATTCAAATTATTTTGTGATAAATTTCCTTTTGTTGGGACTATTATGATTCCTACTATCATGGAAATATAATGTCGCGAATATAAAAATTTGTCTAATTGGGGGTGAGTTAATCATTTGATAAAAATCTAATTTTCTGCCGCTGCCAAATTGACAAAGTTTTTATGTACGCTCTTCCAATTGTAAGTAAACGGATGAATTGAATTATTGGTAAAAAAGCATTGTCAGGAGTAACTTCGAAATAGACCACATCCTGCAGTTATAGTGTTTTTTCCTCAAAGAAAGAATGTATAGAAATGTGAAGGCATTATGAAAGAAAAACACTTGCCACAAGTGATATCTTCATGATAACCAATACAATACAATTGGCGCCAATCCGTCTTTCTGAAGGGGGTTTTACAGAGGACTCCCAATGCCATATATACTATTGTGCATAATATGACAATGCTGGAAGGAATAAATGAATTCTATTCAAGTACCATATTCTCAATAATTATCTTCCAAGGAATAATTCTAAATTTACCACCCATACCCATTCTCCAGATAATAATATCAGATATTTTCAATGATAATTTTATAAATTTTGTATTCCTGCACAAGATAAACTCAGCCTCTGGTCACTTGACAGTGGATCTATACAAAGTAAGTCATTATGTTAATCATTTACGATATTCTACGAGCCTGTTTTCATATACTAATTCTAATTCCCAGATAATGACGGAATTGGTGATATTCATTAATGACATGGTTGGCTATTACCCAACATTCGCCTTTCATTTGTGATTTTCTTTTTAACATGGAAAATGACCAACCCTGTTATTACACTATGTTCCTGACTGACAGAATTCTGTTTTCAGAATTTCTTTGGGGTGTCTGAAATATTCATGCCATTTTCTTTGGATGTACAAAAGTTTCAAAATGATCAACATTGCTATTTCATAGCAGTATAGATCATTTTGAAGCTTTTCCTACAGTTTTGTGACTACAAGGCACTTGAACAGAGACATTTTATTCTTACAATTAAACGATATATCATGAAATGATAGACATTTGCTAAATTTTCTTCTGATGAAACCATTTTCTTAGAGTGTTTGAGTAGCTAAGTAGCTGGTATCCCGCCAGTCTGCTGTGTGCATTATGGGACTGCACACAATAACAACATTCCCTACAATTAAATAAAAAATAACTAGTCAATGTTGTCAGTCTAATTTGGCCATACATATTATCCGAAAAAATAACTCTGCTACTGGTTCAACTCTAATATTATCCCAGTCAATTTCTATCAATCTGCTATTATGGCAGATATACATTTGTTAAAATTTTGAACAGTTCACATCATTGCATGTTTGGGTATTATAACAATAATATGAAAAAAGTCAAATGTGATGTGCATATTATAAAATTTAGACAACAAAACTAGATTCTTTCTAGTTCTTATATGTCATTGAAATCCCAGAGGTCGTTTTCATATCCTTCGTAAATATGAGATAGGAGAAGCTTTCGCCTATTAGCACAGTATCTGTATTTGTCTTGCACTTTCTGTTTAATGTCCTGCACTGCATCAGTGGTGATGTCTCTTTCTAGATATTCACTGAGAACTTCTGTAGCCTTCTCCAGATCTGCTTGGTTGTCTTCAAATATCATAGATTGGTTGTTCTTGTTTAAAAAGAAAGCAAAAACATAACTGTACATAAGCATCTGTCGGCACTGACAAAGTACGTCGACAGCATGCTTTAGAAACTGCACTTCTATCCATGACATTCCAATTTTCTGCATTTCTTCCATTTTAACTTTGACCTGAGCATACAATTTGTGCTCAAAACGAAAGCTCTGTAAATGGTTCATATACCGGTTGCAATAAAATAGGTACCGCTGAAGAGCCTGACGTGATCTTTCTTGACAATCTTGTGCTTTTTTAGCATCTTCTTCCTTAAATCTATTACAGTTGTACCAAGATGAACCATGCGGTTCCCAAGGTCCTAAACAGACCCAGCAAAACTCATGCTTGCAGCTGACACTCCGGCAAACCATGTGGTTGCAACCACCATCTTTTTCAATGGTAGCATAACATGCTGGACATTCTTTTGTGTTGGCAGCTATCCAATTATAGGTCTCACTGTCATCATCACACTTTTTTATCCATCTTTTCAAGTACATACATAATACAGGATCATGCCAAGATTCCCCACACTTGAAACAGAATTCTTTACCACACTGACATTTGACAGGCCTCGCATCAGAAAATTTAACCCTGACAACATTAAGGCAATTAGGTGCTGGACACCACCTAAGTAATGAATTACATTCAACAAATGTATTTGATATCAAATGAAGATACTTCAACCGGACTTTCTTGTTAGTGATCAAATCCATTACAATTTCATCATTGACAACAATGTCACAACCATATGATGGACAACTTATAGTCTGTGACATTCCTTGATCCATTATTTTTGTACGAAGGTATTCAGTCCAACAAGCCTTACAGAATTGGTGATGACACGCTAAACCAGTCATGAAATCATTTGAGAAAGGTAAACAGCAGATTTCACAAGAAACTTCACCTTTTGAATCTGCACGAGTGAGTACATTTCGCTTTTGAGAAGTGAATGGATTAATGACATGTGCATCATCAAAAAATTTTTGATTATTACCATCACATTCATAATACTTTTCAAAAAGTCTTTCTTTATCCCATTTAAAATGGGCAAGTAATATTCTGAGCACAGTTTTATCCATAGGAATAATTTCTGCCACCTCATTAACAGTGACGTTCATCAAGTCCACTACTCCATCAGGAGTCAGACTGTCAAATGAGAATCCATCGTTAACATTTCCTTCAGTGGAAAAAGGGATCATTCCCTGCAAGTTTTGGTTATGCTGAGAATCATCGTCTTCTACCCCCTCATCATAATGATACTCATCCCAATCAGAATCATCTTCCTCCTCCATATCATCTCCACTATCGTACTCCAGGTCATCCATGGCCAATTTATATATTTAAAAATACTCTTATGTTCCTATAATTGGAAAAAAATATTTTATCGTGAATAGTGTCGAGCAAAGCAAAAATGTTCAGGATTGATTTATTTTTAGCTAGCAGGAAAATTAGGAGCAACCGATAACAAGGCACAGGGTTACATATTACACTGAAATAGCAGCAACTGCACCATAAACATTCTATATGAAACTAAACTGTTATGGTGCGGTGAGGAGTGGTATCTGGTCCGCCACCATCAATGGCTAAATTATCTACCACTATAGTTTTAATAGCCTCTTGGCATGCATGGAAAACATATAATATTTGTAATATTGTAAAATATCTAATAAATTTTTATACCACAAAGAATCACAAAAATAAGTAGAATTTGAATCATCCGAACCGGCTAACAAATTAACAATGTTGGCTCATTAACTCAGGAGGTGATGGGGCGTGCCGAATGATATCAGAAACGAAATTTCTCAAGTGCCAAAACATTCAAAAACCAGAGTCTTCAGAGCCTCAGACAAAAAGGGTGGCAATTCGTAACCAGAAAAATATTGCTGTGGTCAATTTGCACCATTGCCAGAAAACCATGGAACTTATCTGCAAGAACAGCGCTCTTCAACAGGGATTCCGCGGAACATGTAGTGGGATTCCGTGGGTTTTAAGGGTTCCTCATTTATTAAGGGAAATTGGTTTCTTGCTTCAGCATTTTGATGCGTCCGATTCCGATTTTTTTAGATCATTGCACCGCATCCACACATCAAGTAGGCCAGTTTGTTAAACGAGATTGCAGTCAATAACCGAGTAAAACATTGATATAATTGTCACTTGCTGTTCATTGTTATTCTATTAACGATAACGTTATTGTTACATCACAGTCGTAGAATATTGCCGATGTACTGATCACAGTAGTACAGGCAGGCGGATTAGAGACTTGAGCTGCTGTTGAGCCTTTGTTAGAATAGAGTAAAACAGTGTTTTACAAAAACTTTTGTTTAGTCAAGTCATGAAACAAAATAGCATATTTTTATGTGAAGCCAAAGAATAGCAACAGCGAAGGTGTAGGCGGAAATGAGCCTTGTAATTCAGTTGTCACAGAGACACCTTCACCGAAGCGGACCAAATGTAATTCAATTGCCAAGGTTAGAAAATGGGACGACATATATTTGAGATACGGGTTCTTTTTGTCGGATGACTAACTTTTGAATGCAGCTCCTCAGCCTGAATGTTTGATTTGCCATAGCAGACTTTCTAATTCAGCCATGGTTCCGGCTAAATTACAAAGACACTTAGAAGCAAATCATTCTGCGTACTCGACAAAAACTATCTCATTTTTTAAACATATGAAAAGTAGCGCGCACAAGCCAAAAGAGTCATTCTTAAGAACAGTGAAAACCAATCCAGATCTCTTGTTGACTTCATATCGTCTGTCACATCATATTCTTAAAACAAAGAAACTGTTCACTTTGGTCGAGGAAGTTATTAAACCAGCGTTGCAAATAGTAGCAGAAGAGCTCCTTGACAAGGAAAGTGAACGCAAGTTACAAAAAAATACCTCTGTCTGATACCACAGTAAGCAGAAGGAGATTTCATATGGCTGAAGATTTGTTGGAACAACTTTAATATAAAATCGAAAGAGTTCCACGTTATGGGCTACAGCTGGATGAATCAACTGATATTGGGAGCAGAGCACAACTGCTTGTGTATATAGGAATTCCTGATATTGATTCATACAGCATTGTTGATAAATATTTGAGTTGCCTAGACTTGGATGTGAGCACAACTGCTAAACAAGTGTTTAGTAAACTCAACGAATTCGTGAAAGAAAAACAAATACCATGGGAAAAGTGTTGTTCTCTAACTACAGACGGGGCAGCTGTGATGACTGGACGCTTTTCGGGAGTTGGTGCTGGTGTTAAGGCAGTTGCTACTAACTGTGTATTAAAACGATTGAGTGATTAACGATGGAGTGATATGTGAATTAAAACATTGATTTATTCATCGTGAAGCTCTGGCTGTAAAACCACTTGGTTCTGACAAGCAGATAAAAACGCTTCAGCCCGTTAAAACCACTTTGCAATCACACATATAATGTATGTTACCAATGTGGCCTATATAAATGCCCCACACTATATCATAAATTTCTCACTACTGTATGAAAGACAATTATAATAATCATTCTATTCCTGTTTTTTTAAATTTTACTTTGAATATGAAGTTGCTCATATTTCTTCTTATGTTTCAGAATCTAATATTTGACGAAGTAGAAAACTCAGAACTATAACGTTGATTGGTTTCCTGTTAAAGCTAAATTTTAATTCTAATAAAAAAGGCAATTAAGTATCTTTGAAACATATTCTCGAAAATAAAGTATACCAACAGATATCTGTAAGGCAGAAGGTGGATTGAACTGAAGAATAAAACTTCAAATCATCTGCAGAACGTTATCAATGGATTTGATGCAATGCTTCGCGGACTTTGATATAATCTGATTACAGACTTATTCGATGACATGTCTGGCAAAAGCACATCGATTGAATGTTCAACCTAATATGCTCGATCTGTTCTTTCTTGACCAGTTTTGAATTTAGAGAATCAATTTGTAGTGATCATGAACAGATAAATAAAACGGGGATGCAACAAACTTGGGTCATTGGAATACGCATATCTTGCCACACAAGTTTTTTGTCTGAAAGTAATTTCATTGGATCTGGGAGACTAACGTGTGGATTCAGGTCAGAATATAAATTAAAAAAGACTTCGATTCGAGGGCGGTTCTGAATCAGGATCTCGTCACATCCCCAATCCAGGATACAGCTGTACAGTATAAATCTGTAACTTAAATTAGCCCACAGGCCATAGGCAGTAAAAGCCCTGAGCCAATGATTTCGTCATTTCAGTTGGTGACATTGACAAGTCAGAAGTACCAGATAATGAAATTTGTGTTGCATTCCTAATAGTGTAACTAACTATTATTTGTAAAAACTTTAGTCTTCTCCAGTTAAGCATTAAATTACATGTCATGTAATAACCCAATAAGATACAGTGGCCAAAACGCACTCAAGCGATTTTGTCAAAGTTAGACGTAGTTCCGAGAGGGATTCTTCGTTGAGACAAGAATATAAAGTTGTATCGTCATCGTAAATTACAGGTACCAAATCACATATCACAGTATCAAATTATCAGGCAGGTCAATAATATATATCAAGAACAAATTTGGGGTCTAGTGAAGTTTAGTACCATATTCCCGAATGTCATCAAAATAAAAACTGGTACCGGTAGAATATTCCCATCCTAATTACGGGGTGCCAATGCCGCAAGCATCTGGCATTGTCTCCCGGGTTAGGATGAGTCGCTTGCAACGTGGGAATTTTTTATGATAATCGGATATATGGTACTAAACTTCATGAGACACCAAATTTGGACCAAGAATCGATATGGTTACAGGTCACGGTACTCTGCTATTAAATAGGTATATTTTTTGAACCGAAATTGTTTTTATATAACAATCTTATCATTTACCGGTACAAGACAAGTTGCAAGAGTGAGTTTTAACGTTACCTGTAACGAAACCTTATACTGTACGGGTATTGTAACAGATAAGTTACGTCAGTTGAGTATGTTAAACTTATAACTTACCAGTACCCAGTACCGTTACCAACCTCGCAATGTTCTAGGCTAATGGTTTTATATGCCGTTACCCTATTCGGTACTACTGCCTATACAGTATAGCCAATCCAGAATCTGTATTTGAATTGGGAACAAAGACAGAAGACTTTCGGGTAAATGCCCACCAGCTCGAACTGATTACGTCATAATGTTGTCATCACACTCGCATGTTGCCTGTCGCCGTGCGAAGCGACTTGCACCCCATGGTAGGTAGTAGGGAGAGAGACAGTTTATTATTTCTTCAACCAGAAAACATACATAAGCATTAGCATAAGAAACAATATCAACAAGAGTTTTCAGTACAGACTGGATGGTGACGATACGACCATCAAGTCAGTCACCACCCACTTTGCAAGTCCATAACATTATGTAGGATATCAAAAAATGCGAAAATGCGACTTGTTTCGCACTATGCATATGGACTTGCTACGGAATGTATCATTTTTTTAAACAAGATTTGTGTACGGATTGTACTATGCATTACAGTAATATAATTTGAAAAGTCAGATGGGCCGAACACTCAAATAAGATATTATTATCTCAAGAAAATCCACCGGCAAAAGCACATCTTCTTATAATAGACCAGGCAATAGATCTTTTTTTTGAAGCCAAATTTTCAATGATGTGCAGCAAAAAACGCGACCATTTTTAAAAAAAGGGATTTAAAATTTTCTACCAATTTGATAGCCCTACGATGTCGACTATGTGGTTCACCAGGAACTTGAAAATTATTCTTGATTGAGCTCGTATTTGGCAAATAATGACCGAGTATTAACTAATAGTTACAAAAAGCAGTTGTGTGAGCATTGCTGAGATAGTTGTTGAGCAGCGAAATCATTTTGAAGAGCGACCACATACATCACGTTACAAATAGGGTAAATATTTTTGGAACAACAAAAAATCGAAATGTTTTTCTGCAAATACAACAAACGACTTGGTCTTTTCTAAGAGAAGTTTTGTAGTTTGATTGAGCGATTGAAGGTGAATCAATCTTGGGATGAAGTAATATGTAAAATGACAGACAAGCATAAATAACAAAACTACCGGGATCTACCGGTACCGTGACGATGGAGGTGTATCAATCATAGTCAAAAATCATGACCCCCCAGGAGAATTTGGCATTCAATATATCAGGTTAAATTGAGTTCGAGCATCACGCGTCCAATGTATGATCAACAAAATTAGGAAAAAGTTTCCTTATAAGCAATCAAAACCGGCCAAGGTAGTTCAAAAACAAGTTTTAATGTTTATGTTGTCATCACGTCCGGCATAAAGAAATTAAAATATCCCGTCTAAGACTAACTTGGATGGTCACAGAAAGTGTATAAAAGCGAGTGCATTTTTTATCCATTGGGAAGATTAGATTGTATTTTTGAATTATGAATTTTATTCTTTGTGTTGAAATATAATAAAGAATATCATCTCTGGTGACTATATCGTATTTCTATCTTGACCCTTCGGGGTAAAGGTATTATTATTATTATATATAAGCCCTATAGAGGTTTATCAGAGGGATTTCAAAAAATATTGGAAAAAAATGTGCCAAGTTTATACAAAATCTTTTACATAGCGATTGTTCGTTTGTCTATGTTGCTAATGATTTGATTTGAACATTTGCATGTCGTCAGCTCAGTACCTATAGTACCTATTTTGGCTCACTATCTCGATGTAGCTATTTTTGACAAACAATTTAAAACGTCATAAATACGTTGCATGGGAATGGCATTCACCTAAAAAACCACGGATTAAGTTACTGCTGGCAGCATTTTAATATATTGTCATGTATATGTAGTTAGTACAACAGTTTTCAACCAGTGGGCCATGCCCTTGGCCCACTGTCGGGTCATGGAAACATTTTCAAGTGGGCCACAGATCATTTTAAAAAAGTTAGATTTATTGAAGAACTTAATTTCATTTGTGCAACTATACTTAATTTTACAGGAATAATGGCTTGGGGAGTAACTGAGATTTTTGGATTTGATTGGAACATGGTGTTAATCCTGGTGCACACAGGCTTGCGAATGCTCCCGGGATTCCCCAGCATGCATGTGAACTGCAATTGCGATTCTTGAGCTAAATTGTGCTTGTACATGCACACTGAATGCGATTTTTCAGTCTGCGACTGTTGCGATCATTTGTGACCTGCAGTTGAAAATCAAATGTCAAGCCTATTGTAGTATTATTTTCAACTGTGACGTAATACAACATGCTAATGTTCATAGGCAGAACGTTTTAAGACGGTAAGATTCCCGAGGCCTAATAAGCATTGCCATTTGAAACTTGTTAGAACTGGAGTTGAAAAGAACTAACACATCTGTTCACCATGTTTTGAATTGCAAATTCTCCGCTGAGATCTTTAGTCCTGGAGCTATTCTAAACCTATTTTATAGATGTGCTTTCATGAAAATTTATTGGGTCACAGAATTTTTGTACAACGAAAATGGGCCACGAAAAGAAAAAGGTTGAGAACCGCTGAGTTAATATAATTCCCTTATACTGTATAACAACAGGTTTCATGTTCATAGTGTATTCATATTTCAATTAGTGCTGATAAACTATAATGAAGAGGGACGTCAAGTTAGGCGACGAGTTTTATCTATTTTGGAATAGGATATTATATTCTAGATGTTATAGGGTGTTTAATGTGTATATATATTGCAGTTTAGGCTCTCATACGTGTGTCCGTACAGACGCTCTCAACGTTGTTACCAAAACAATTATTTCGTTTTGTATCATACCGGTTGCGCAATTTGATTCAATTTTGAATGACTCTGGTAGCAGTCACCCACTATATAGATTTTGTCGAGCGTTTTTGTGATGTCACATCAGGCCTTATTACGTGTCCAATGGACCTCTTCCGTCAAAGTGGTCCACTGCAAGGCTTAACGCTTTGTATTACATGCCACTGCTGCTACAACCATCTGCGCGACTCATGCTCGGGTAGTTTGTTATTTCAAAATTCTAATTGATTTTATTTCAAAATTTATCTACTATGCAGCAAAATAATGATATATTGCGAATTTCACGTTGTAAAATCCGATACAAAACATGCTGCTGTACATGCCGACTTGAATAGAGATAGAGACCAAAATTGATATTCTTTATTATATTTCAACACAAAGAATAATTTCCGAATATTGATACAATCTGATTCATTGATAAAAAATGCACTAGCTTTTATACATTTTCTGTGACCTTCCAAGTTAGCCTTAAGGCAGGATATTCTAATCGCTTTTCATCGGAAGTGATCACAACATAATCGTCGTACACGTCGACGAGGCAATTAACCGGACAATCTAAACTATAATTTCTTTCAATTTTCTTTAAAGAGTTCTCGGAGTGCTAATCATAATTGTTTAGGACTCTCACTGCGATACTGGCCGATTTGTCTTAAAGGGTTAAAGATTCCGAATTGGAGTTATGATTCTGGGTGTAAAAAGATTAAAACTTGTTTTGGAGCTATTATAGCCGGTTTTAATTGCTTATAAGAAAACTTTTTTCTAATTTTGCTGATCATGCGTTGGACGCATGATGCTCGAACTTATTTAACCTGATATATTGAATGCTAAATTCTCCTAGTGGTTATGATTTTTGACCATGGTTCCCTACAGTCGTGACGCAGGTTCGAATCTCGTGAGGGATGATGATTATATGCGAGAGGTTTGTTGGACGCCTCGTCGGTGCACGTAGGCGCTGCTTACAGCTTCCTCCACCAACCAGATCCATGCTCAGGATATATATATCGAACAACCGCTAGTCAAGGACTTCTGTAGTTACTGCATATATGTTCTATGCCTTGCTGAAGGGCACGCTCGGTGGTGGAAGGTCAGGTACCGGCCTTCCGGAAAATACGAACGCGCATGGCGCCAATGACGATCTTTATCTAGCCTCTTTATTTCACACCGCGACAGCCCAGTGTATTCTATATTCGATTGATCACTGTTGGGAGAGGCCTAGCGTTTCCTGAAACTATCGTGCGTTTCAAATATAAAATTAAGATTTTTGACAACACTGGCACATCAAGTTGAAAAATATCTTTGATATGTTATATCGCATCACTTTCTGACAATGAAACGACCCAGCGCTGATCCTTTTTGGTGGCCAAACGCATTCCCTGGTTTAAATCTCGTTTAAAGTAACAGGGCCAGCAGATCTTTTCAACAAAGTCCAAAAAGCAGCGAACGTGTATATTTAGCTAAGGATTGCGTGACTGGCCAGTGGGAACCAGTTCGTCCCCGCGCATATCGATGAGGACATTCGTGACATTAAAATCAACGCACAAATGTCATTTTACGACAGCACGGTGATAACATGGAACAGCTCAAACCTTACGCCGACAGTTAGCAGGTGGAAAACGATCCCTGAAGAAATCCGTCTAACAAGAATGTTTTAAATGAAATTCCGGTACAATTCGTCATTCTTAAAATGTGAAAATCATTCAGCCTGTACCTTTGCCGATCCAACTTGCAGTAATATACCCCCAATATACAGCCAGCACAAAATTTAGAAAATGAACTGGCGAAGTATAAAATGAAAGTTTTGATTACTCCTAAGACTAGCAGATACTCAATTCACAACAACGACAAGATTGCATTCAAAGTCGGCAAATTTAAAAAAGGCAGTAAAAACACTGCTGATCTAATGCTATGAAGTTGAACAAGATTTGATATAAAAATGGTTTACTATTACGGAATTCTTTACAGTATTATCACAGGAATAGCCAAAACCCAATAGTGCGAATTCTTTGTACATAACTATTAGAAATGTCAAAACATTGACTTTATCAATCAGGCGAACTGAACTGCAATCCGGTGGTGGCCTGTCAATAACGTAGAACTGTTTCTGCATAGTCCTACATACATCAAGCACTACAATGCTATTGCCATTCCAGTGACGAACAGTACTGTCAATACATTTTTTTGGAGGTTCAAATTTTTGTAGTGAAAAGATCACGGTGTAAGTACCAGTCAGATAACCTCAATTGATAGTACTTTAATGATCATGGTGTCATTTGCTTTCCGTCGTTTCATCTTCTACCATGCTGTTATTACTTTTATTCAAATCACTTTCCTCTAAAAGTTCTTTACCCCCAGTATTTGATTGTAAGCTGGGTTGTACATTTTTGTAAATAGCCAAAGCCTTAAACACAAAAGACAATTTTAGTTTGAGACTACAGCTCAAATTTCAATATTGAAATGATTTTTTTATAATATCTTTGTAATTATTTTTGAACTGGAATTAATAACAAAACTAAAATGTTGAATGGAAACCTTTTTTCAAACCATTTTAAATATTTATTCCCTTTGTGCACTGTGTGTGATGCGTGAAAAATTTAAAAAAAAAATTTATTGTTAAAAAACCTTTTTTGCATTATATTGATGAAAATTTTCATTAGCTGAAACATATGGAATGAAACGCATTTTCAAACCAATGGAAAGATTTTTTGCTCAGTGCACACGTGATTTTGCAAACTTTAGTCAAGAATAGATCACATGGAGATGCGATCCATGATTGACAAAAAAATTTCTAAATTTGGTAAAAACTTCCGTTGAATCATGGAAGTGAGTACCGGTATCTGAAACACCCAAATTAGATGTATATCATTTTTTGGGAAATTCGATTATATAATAGTCCTAGTTTAAATTACCTGCGTGACCATACTCGATACGTCTCCTGTATTTGATGGCAATAATATTGTGTTCCCCTCTTTTGCTATATTACCAAACGCGTTCACATATTGTTCTGCTATTGTGAGTCCAGCAGCATTTGGTCCATTCTGTTTGATATGGATTAAATTTTACAAAACCTTGTATTATTGTTCCACAGCTTTTTTGAATATGGTTTGTCTTTAAGAGTCTTTCTACGTGCACACACAAATTTAAACATATTTCGACGAAACGTTACAAAAATGAATTTGGTATGTGTGTAGAAAGACTTTTGCCACTCTTGTCTAGTTAGTTTAAATTATTTCATTAGCATCATTGTGTAAAAAATGCAAATCCTAAGCTAATAACTTCAGTTCTGACAACAATAAATGATATCACTTATAACTCACTCACCTGATTAGCTAAGGATTTCGCTACCATTAAAATAGAATTGGCTCTGGCTTCGGCTCTTGCAACGATTGCCTTGGCCTCACCTAAAGTATATACAAAAGGATGAATTCAGGACAATTTTAAAAAGTTTTTTATCTAAAACAATATACAAGTGCAAATAACAAGAGAGTCTGGTTATCATCTGCACTCACACAAAGATATAAGTATTTGAAAAAACCTTTAAGAATTATTTCACAAGCACCAGTCTGCTGAAACACAGGGGAGAATACTGTACAAGTAAGTATAAAGAAACCAAGACCCCTGAAGTAAGAAGTTCTAAACACAATCAAAAAATACTGTTTATAGCATAGTCAACAGAAATAATGACAAATATTTGAAATCAGCTATTTGGTGAACATCCACGCTAAAATATATTTTCAATCGAGAGATGCATGGTTATAGAAAATAATTACATGAAAAAAATGGATATGTCACTGTGTCATCCATATGGCCATTGGTAGCAGTCTCTAGAATGTCATTCCAGGAAATATACTTACTGATACTATTAGAATCGTATGGATTTAAGGTTCATGTGTTTTTTGAAAACTTCTGCTAATAAATCAATATGAATAGATTGAACTTTATAATGAAATACCTTCAGCTTTATTTATTTGTTCAATTTTGAAAGCTTCAGATGACAAAATCTGTGCTTGACGTTTTCCCTGTGCAACATTGATATCTGCCTCCTTTTTCCCCTCAGATTCAAGAACAGCTGCTCTTTTCTTCCTTTCAGCCTCAACCTGCATCTGCATAGCTTCTTGAACTCGCTTTGGAACCTGACATGAGAATGAAAAAAACGAGTAAGATGGATAGACAGATAAGATGAATTGTTGAATAAAAATGGCTGTAGTCCAATAACCACGTTCGCTTGCACTAGGACCTTGGTCAGGGTGATACAATCAAGAGTGACAATAAAATTATAAACTTATCACAAAATAATATTATTAGGAAATAAAAACTGTTTTCAAGTCATGATATTTGAAAGATTCTTAATGAATACAATACAGTATCGAAGCAACATCCTCGAAATAGCTGATTCAGCAAGAATCTTAACTCCAAATCCAAATTCTATCCCTTGTCTCTGTTATCAAATGTCAAAAAATAATTTTTTTAATGGTTTTACAATAGCAATAAAACAACTTTGTGACTTCTGTTTGTATCTCTCAATTATGAATTTTTCAACAAATGGTTTGCTTGAAGCTTATAACATCCCATCAGTTAAGAATATGTGTGAATGTGAAAATCTAGTGTGGATGGTTTTACAGATTTTTGCCTATCGGAAGAAAATGACATGAACATTTTGGACACCAAAAAAAATAGAAAACCAAGATTCTGCCACTTTTATCTGCACATTGTGTCTTCAACTATAGAGGAGTTTAAGATTTTGTTTACCAACTTCATAGTCCTTTTCTCAGGAGACTTAATAACAGTAGGATGACAAATTGATCATTCTATCAACAGAATGATGGCTACTTGGCCACCTGAGGAATTTGGCTACTACCAGAAGGAAATATAGCAAATGGGCAATATTTGATGATTATTTTCTAAAATATTAAAATGTTTCATTTTGAGCAACCAAAATTGAATAAAATGTTTAAAATCATTAAAAATGCTATAAAATAGCCGTGTTGATAGTTTTTAAAATTTCGCGTTTTCAAAGAAAATGACATACATCGGTACATCTTGGATACCTGAAAACTAGATTCTGTCACTCTGTCTATCAATATGCGAAAAGGGGAGAAATTTTGATCCATGTTAGAGAGTATGATGAAAGCATGAAGATATATTGGAACACAACGCGATGGATCATTTAAATGCTACAACAATACTTTGATATTTATTTGAGTATTTAAATGCTTTTTCATGACGATTCATGATGTCATTGGATTTTGCAGATTCAAAACAAGTCATAAGTGTGTACACGAATTTGTGTCCTATGTACACAAATCTGTCTCGTCCTTAATCAGCGGTTGGCACAATGAGTTTCACCTCAATCTAAAATATTCAAGCAAATCAACTTTCATTTACAAACCTGTATATCTCGAATTTCATAACGTAAACATTGAATTCCCCATGCATCTTCTGAAGCATTATTGATTGCCATCACAATATTTGTGTTCAATATTTCTCTTTCTCGGAATATTCCATCCAATGTTAGTTTACCTTAAATATTTAAGATTTGAAAAATGAATGGTAATATGTATTAATTCTAATAAAGGCTGGGTTTGAACGTTTAAACTAACAGATTATTTGATTAAAATCCTGGACAGAGGTGATCCTGGATTCGAGGTAAAACTCGAATATTATCTTTTGAAATCCAATCTTTCATCTAGTAATTTAAAAAAATATATTAAAAAAATTTTAACAAAGAAGTGATACAATTTTCACATATAGTGAAGTTGAAATATATGTTAAATTTAAATATTTTCTGATAGAATTTTTCTTCAAAACCTTTTCTAATCATACCAAATCACAAAACTAGGTATTCAAATTATAAAAACAAGGAATGGCAGATTAGATTGCATCAGCCAGGTAGGGCATACAATATGAGGCTAATGTAAGACATGTAGTTTTAGACTGGGTGTTCTGGTAGACCAAAATCATAATGCAACGGTATTGATATACAATTTTACATTGGAGCGAGCAGCTATAATGAGTGATCTTTTATTGCTGACAGTGTTCCCATTGGTTTTACTGTTGGAATAAGAACGCTGTTAGGTTCATGTGACCCAAAACTTTTATATACAAACATGAATGATCTTCCATTCTTTTTCTATCTCATGTTTAATATTTTGTATATTGAGCAGAAAAGGCACAATAGGGCTCATCAATATTTCCCATTTGTTTTACTTCTTTATCCAGTTAAACTGAAATAAATAAAAACATTCAAATTATTTATTGACATATTCCCACCTATTTCTGAGCGCATAGTTGTTTGTGCGAGTTGCGTTACCGCATATTCTGGATCTTCAACACCATAACTAGCTTTATAAGGATCAACAACTTTTACGTAAAGTACACCATCAATATGTAGTCCAACATTATCTGAAAACAGCAAACATAGTTCAGAATACTACATACCACTTTGCAGAACATTCTAGGAAAAGGAGTCTGTGCCTGATTAGCATGTTTTTTTTCAGGCTGATACAAATGAAAACTATGACATGTTTGTTCAATGATTTTGTGAATAAATCGTCGCTGAAGAACAAAACTGTACTACTTGGGTGTCCGGTCAGTTAATTTTCTAAAGACGTTAGATTGCTCTTTGAGCTACACGTCAATAATATCCAGTGGGGAACATGTGCCAAATTCATTGATTCAATCGATGGTATATGCATCTAATTGCCACATGAATACAAAATACATGCATGCAAAATAATGAATAATCTTAAGATAGCAAACATTACTGTATGTACCGTGTAGACAATGGTTAACCTGTTACTATATACCTTTTGTGACAGCACTTTGTTCAGGAATTTTGATAGCTTGTTCTTTCAAAATTTGTACATATTTTACTCGATCTAGTACAGGAATCAAGATATTGAGACCCTGAAAAATTCAAATATGGTGCATGAGTGATAGTTTATGTCATGAATAGCTGGGTTCTGTTGTCTTATGATTGAAAACAGCCCCAAGTTGACTTACCGGTTGTAAAATCTTCAAATATTTTCCCATTCTTTCTATTACCCAAGCTTCTTGTTGAGGAACAAATAAAATGACAGTATTGACAGGCAAACGAGAATAACAGGCATGTTGTTGGTAAAATGGAGGTATAGGTTTAATATTTATAAGGCTACGGCATTCAGCAGTCTTTAACAAATCTTTTTGGAGTGGAGAAAGTAATCTTCGGCTTGAATTCAGCATTCCTCTAAATATGGAAGCCATGATTATCGGAGAAGATCAGAGATGCTTAAACTCCCAGTACACGTCAACTTTTATACTGGTAATGGTACTGCATCTAGTCTGAAAAAAAAAATGTTTTTTTTTTTAAAAATTTGGTCTGTGGTCTAGTAAATGTTAGTACCATATACCTTTAAATGGGGTACAATCATGAAATTTGTATATAAACGGACTACCCCCCCTAAAAAACCAAGCATACTGTACCAAAATAACGTCACTGCGACCTCATAACAGAACAAAAACGGTCGCACGCACATGCCCTTAACGACAGGCTAGAGCAGTGCTTCTCAAACCGGGCCGCTTGGCTCACTAAAGGAGGAATTATTAGTTTCAGGGAGGAAATTTGCTCCAGGGAGAAATTGGGGAGGAAAAACTGAAGATGAAAAAAAACTTTAATTTTTCATTTTTATTTGCAACAGAAAAATCCGCTCGAATAGGTTGTTTAGATGTCTACAATAGTGCGCGAGGACAAGCTCCTTAACTGCAGTGACTGACGTTATAAACGTGTTTGTTTGGTTGATAATGGCTAATGTTTTCTCTTTATTGTTCACAGTAATAGCCATTTACCTACACTTTACAGTATACAGTGGGCTGATTTTTTGTCAGTAAGGTACGTATAGAACTAGCTAGGAAGAAGGGTAGATTGGATAAGGTTTATTAGATTAGTTAGATATTAAATTGCTTAGCTTGCATTGAATAGCTGCAGCATTTAAGAAGGGGAAGAAATAGACCGCTAGCCAATTTTTCCTAATGGACAGTAATTTTTAGCAAAACTCAACAGTAACGAGTCATATTCCTGGACTATTTTGTTTGGGATAACAGCCGTACGCTTCCCTTCTGGTTAGGCTAAATTTGCTGTCCTAATGTTAAGTACTTATTCCAGTGCGAAAGCAATATTCAAATATATAAGTAGAGTATTTTAAAGTCAAAATGCCAAGAATGAGAATATTAGATAACATGTTTTCATCGAATAATAGCAAAAAAGGAGGACTCGTGTATACTCTGTAAGCTATCTAAAGCTAGGATTTGTTCCAGATTATACTGACGAAACAAACCGTACTGCTTGTTGTGCTGTAAATCTCTTTGTAATGATTCGATGAGGAACCAAAAACTGGAGGAGCATCTTAAAAATGTTCACTTAGAGCATGCAGGGAAAGTTCTCGAATATTTCCAATGCCTTAACGAGCATAAGCAGAAGAATAGGCAAGTGTCTTATACATCCATGTTTAAGGTGCAAACTAATTTAAATATGCGTGGGTTGCAAGCTAGCTACGAACTAAGTTTTCTTCTGGCAAAGAAATCTCGACCCCACATCGATGGCGAAGAGTTTATCAAACCAGCCTGTGAGATATACCACCGAACAATGCTTGACAGTGGAACACCAGGCCCTCAACTTGCCGCTTTGCCATTAGGTAACGACACTGTTCGCCGTTGCATTGACAAAATTGCGATTGATGTTCGGTCGCAATTAAATGACATTCTTCTCAAGACAAAATTTTCGTTGGCTGTCGATGAATCAACCGTTCGAGATAGTGAAGCCTTACTTCTGGGTTACACCAGGTTCAAACATGATTCGAATTTTGCCGAAGAAATGCTTTTTTGCAAGTCTTTGAAAACAACTACCACAGTGCAAGATATTTATGCTGTAGTTCAGTTATTTTACTGAAAATGGTATTCCGATCAAAAATCTTATTTCCTCTGCTGCTGATGGTACTCCAGCAATGATGGGAAGACATAAAGGACTGCGATCTGGCTGACGAGCTACTACATCTGCAAAACGATGACAGCATAAAACCAATCTATGCATCCAAAAAGCAGCTGATGTGGTTGGATTCGCAAGTCTGCACAAAGTATGCCAAATTGGCTATGGTGGCAGAGCAAACACTTCTGCCATTTCCAACTACGTATTTAGTTGAATTTGCTTTTAGTGTTGTTACAGACATTCTGATAAAAAAAAGAGGAACACTCGAGCGCGGTGATCTTCGAGCAAAACTCACACGCTTCTCTCCTCGATTTTCTTTATTAACTACGCAACATGAGGCTCACGGTTCTCACTAACAATGAACAACGAATTGTTTGTAAATTTGTTTGGTTATTTTGTGAGAGCTTTCTTTTGCAATTTTTGATTTAATTCCTGAGATGAATCCTCAAAGGACATCATTCAGGGACAGTATTCACGTAGTGTAAAATTTTGGCGATTATATTTTATGATTTTTTTTGGGGGGGGGGAATTGACAGTGTTTGGGTCGGTAAGGGAGGAATCGGAAAAAAACTTTGAGAAGCACTGGGCTAGAGGAAGGATAGGAGTTCATTGTTATCCTGTGCGAGAGGACAGCCAAAAATTCAGCCTAATCGTATGGCGTATCACGACCTTCCTTGCAGATACCATTTCTGAATAGGGGTGAAGGTTTTTGGCTTGTCATATTTGTCATTTTTCTGCACCTTTCGCATGTAATCATCACCACCCATCGGATTCGAACCTAAGTCATGCCGATCAGAGATGCATATCTCGAAGAATGTTCACAACGCTTTAGCTGATTGAGCTAAACGGGCACGAAGACGCTGCGACAGCGTTAACATCAAGGCCAATGCACACAAACACAGCTACGGCCCGGTTGCGTCTGTTTTCCCGTCGTTGCGATGATTCCGGCTGTTTCAACGCGAACGTGAGCGGTGGTCGACGGTCGCGGCGATTGATTTTCCAGCTCTGGTGATGCCGTTGCAGAAGGGAATGCACGACTACGACGGTTGTCGCCGATTCCCAATAAACACATCCCCTATTTTCACTGTCCGATGCGATTGGTACGGCTGATTTTCTTGCTACTGCGGCTCTACGACAAAGTTGAAATTGTTCAACTTTACAGTTCAGAGTTTATCGTAGAGCCGTACGACTGACTGACTGGCGTTTGTATTGACGCGTTAGTACGGTTTTCAAAGAGTAGATGCTAATATTCGATTTTTATGGGGCTGGAAAGTTAGTTCTGCACCGTAGTATTTGGTAATATCACATGATACCGTTACAAAGTCTGAAGTAGGCTACTGGTACCGGTACTAGTAGGCGTATGGCTGTCGAATCATTGAAAATATTCATGTTTTAATGGATTTAGGTTATAGTTTGTTTTATTATTAATATCAAGCTATTTGTATCAACTGCAGAGGGATGAAAAATGCGTAGCCTTCGGCCATCGTGTCGGAGACGTGTGTATCAAAATCGCATGCAGCCGCTATCGGCCATAAAATGGCGGATCGGCTATTCCCCGATTGTTGCCGTTTTACCGGTTATGTTCACAGTAGTATAGTATAGTTTATTTAACCACCATGTGAAAAATAAAAGGCAGCAAAAAATATAGTTAACGAGCAATAAATTACTAAACATCACATGTGGAGGGCATCACAGAGAACCCTTCGTGGGTTTTCGAGCTGTGAAACCGACGTGCTCAAGCTAAAATGATTAAATATAATTCGAGAGGAACGGTAGTTCGAAATAAATTGGGTTGGAGAAGAAAAAGTTGGTGCAATGGGCGGGAAGTTAATCAGTAAATATATAACAGTAATCACGCCAAAAAAGGTAAAACGATTCAAGTACAAAGCCGAACTGGAAATAAGCATGATAATCATGCTTTTTAGGAATCCAGTATCAAACTATGACGAATTGCTGATGGACAGAAGAAGATTGTATTCTTTCGACATGAAGAATATTGACACTAAAACAAATTTAATCGGATTCAAAGTTGCATATTAATTTTTCATACAATGATTATTGCAAAAATGCATGAATACAATGCTGCTACTGTGGAAATAGAGGTAATTGAAAAATATATTAAATTCAATTTAGTTTACCGTTTATTGTTTTGCAATTTTGGTCAGCTTTATTAATGTATCAAATAAGTAGTACTGGTAGTTCAGCCAAAAGTCAAAGAGGAAAAGTTAAATTTTTCATAGTCGTATATTTAGAGTACTAATAATTTGGATGACATTCCCAGCTGCAACTTAGCAGCTAGGATTTAGCTATACCAACACAGAGAATATCAGCTCAAAATGATAACAAAAGTAACTTAGCTATACATGCCCACACACATATCATGCATATACACATATACATTTAACAATTTAATATCTAGAAAACAGCATGCGGAGCTTTGCTTAAGTTAAAATAGACATGTAATTGCAGTTGATACCATAAGTTTGTGCATTAATAGGCCGATGTAAAAAATATGAAATCAAGTCAGGATTCACGACGAATAAGGTTTGATTCAAATTTTCCTACCAGTGCCCTTTAGCGTGATGCTTATTTTTTTCACGGGTGCAAAGACATACCGATATTTATGGCGGTTTAGGAGTTCTATTAAATCTTTGAACGATTCGAGGTTACAACGAAAGAATAAATAGTATCAGGTACTGTATATTAGTTTCCCGCACAGTTACAGGCTAACAGAAGTAGACTACCTGTTCCAGTACCCGTAGCCTATTTCATTTTGTATGTTCATTTCAAATTTTCACCAAAACTTTTTCCGTTTTAACGAAAGAAACCCGTGATTTGTTTCACAAAAAGTCTAGCTTACCAGTATATGCTGTAGGTACCATTCCGGTCGATACTTTCATTGCATGTGTGCTCCTCCTAGGCACCAGTCCCTCCCTAGGCCCCCTATTAATCGTTGACATTGCTTCTTTCCTGGTTTTTCAAGTTATCCGAGGTAGCAATTCTTCTGCTCGCGTAAACACTTTCGAAGGCTCTGTACAATGTGTTGAAGACAGTGACATGAGCGTCGGCCTAAAAATTTGCTGGGCTATAGATAGAGTCGATTTCTTCTAGTTGACGCTACTGCTCGGTAAGAGAATCTTCGTCAAAGCATCGTTTGTTAAATACGGGACAACGATGATTCTATTTCATACATTTTAGGGAGATTCAATGCGATCGAATATTTCCTATTATATTTTCAAATTTTCTATTGGTAAAAATTGTCAGACTGGCCCGCAATATTGGATTGGATCAGTACACTAATATCTTTGTTGAATGATGGATTACAGCATATTGTGGATACCTACCACCTTTCTGTATTGGGGTGGTTCTGCTTGATAGGTATACTATACGCTTTTTCAATTACAGCACTTACTGTCCAGCAGCAAATCTTTAAGTTTTGAAGGATTGCAAAATCATAGAGGGAAACTAAATTTGCAAATAAGAAAGTCAAAAGTAACATTTCATAAACTCGTGCTTCAATATGTTGACTAGCGCTGTGACATACAAACACACGCGTTATGAACCATTCAACCCATTCATTATAAAATATTCCCATTCACACTTTTAACATGAGCGTATCCTAGTGCGGGGTATAGCCACTTCCTGTCTAACAAGGAGAAACCCCATTCTTCAGAGATTGAAGAAACACAATTTTCGTCCCTGTAAATTATTTTCTAGGCTCATATTTGAGGCTATGAAATACATTGTACTTCTGAAGCCCTCAGTTCGCTAATCGAAGAGACGATTCGAATCATATGTCTGAAATATTTTTTATTTATTTTTATATGCAAGAGAACAATATAATGAAACTTATATGTCCGGATGTGAATAATAAAATGTATAGCACACGTTGGAATGAAAAAATATTAATCCAGCATAATCATTTTCATAAAATAGACTGAGACAGATACGACAACGTTTTTATTTTTCGTCGCAAGTGTTTACGCAAAATTTACTGAGAATTTTGTCCTTCAATTCTTTCGTGAGTCCATCCATATTTCTCGATTACAATTTTATTCTTTTCACTTCCGGCAATGTCATCCAGAGTCTTAGAAAGATGTTCTCCTATTCCAAGAGCCAAAGTCTGTAATAAACCAAGCCAAAATAAGTTCACTCTACACTGTGACAAGTGTACAGTAATTCTATTAGCAGTAATTGTATCTTTCCAAAGTTCGAAACAGCGTTGTTGATAAGATTTATGCCAAGTTGATGGACCGTAACTTGGCCGTGCGCTTCACCAACACCAATATTTGGTCAAAAATTCAGCTTTTGTCACGATTTTATTTCAGTATCATCATAATTCAAGTATAATGATTCATGTCAAAGAGCGGTTCGACGGTCTAAAATCTTGAGGACGTGGAAAGTGGATTTAAATAAAGAGTTTAAACGTTGTTAATGAGATTTTCAGGTTCTGCTGCCTCAACTTGTATTGACTCCCAAATCCAAACAAGTAATTTGTTTTTAATAATACTAATTATGTAGAAATCGAAGAGTGATACAGTTTTTGTCACGAAATATAGCCAAATCACATTCGAGAAAAAGAAGCCGAATCAGTAAAAACAAACGGTATTTCCTACCTATATATTCAATGGCCACTTAAATAAGCCAGAAGTATATTTAACACTACACTTTCTTATTTTACCTCGACCCCCATATCTCTTAGGGCTTGTGCCTGGATTTTAAGTTCGTCCGAATCAGAAGCCGCTCCGTCAGTGAGTACCAACACGGAATCTGTTATATCTTGTCTTCCAGTAGGCAGCACCTTGTTTCTTACAAATTTCAGCGCTGCTCCTGTGTATGTTTCTGTGAAATGTGAAGAGGGAAACGTTATTTTACCTATTGCGATGTATCTAAAATCTGAAAGAAAACGGAGCCAATTCCCATATTTTAGTTGTCAAATTCTGGCGTCATAATTGGTACCACATATTAAATTTTGTTTGCGATGCTCGGAACATGTGCCGTTCACTGCAGTATTATTGAAGGCCATCAAGATGCTCTCCACTCAGAATGCAGTTGCTGATATCTCGGTAAGTTTCTTTTGAGCAACTGCTTCAGGTCAATTTTAGAGTAAATTTCAATGAAATGAATAAGATTATCGTAAAAAAAAAAAAATCTAAATTTTAGGGCAAAGGACAAAATTAGTACGAACTTCCTCCTGGTCCGGAGAATTTAACTACGCGATTCTTCAGCTTCTTTTTGTTGTTGACATATTGATCGAAATATATGACATCTTCTTTATAGACGTATGAAGCAAATCGTACAACAGCAAATCGGAAACCCCTGCCTTGAAAGCCACTGAAAAATTAAAATAATCATTATATTCAATAAAAAATGGTACGTAAATCAAGTACCGCAACGTGACATAAATTTTTAAAACTGTTTGAACCCCTAAAGTTGAGTGAGAACTCATAGTTTTAATAAGCTACTACCAGTTTCACTACTACCGAGATCACATAGTAATACTTATTTCAATAAAAATATGTTTTCAAAACAGCTTTTACTGCGCCTTGACGGCGCAATCCGTCTATGACAAAATTGTTATTGACAGGTCCGTGCGGATATACAAAGTAACAAAAATACAGTAAATTTGCTGGTCATTTGCAGTAATTGCCGATTTCCGGAGTTAAAAAACGCCATGTTATTGAGATTTATGCCAATTATGGCCGAAAAATTCAATTTTGATTTTTTTTCCAAAACCGCCTAGTAAAATTATTGTCCAAAACCAGTGATTTTGTTGCAGTTTACTTTACTTTCCAACCAGCGGTGGTTATTCATAAAAGACACACTACTCACTCGAACAAACTGGCGACGAATGTTTTCATTTTCAAGTAATGCTTTCCTACTGAACCCGAAGAGTCCATAACAATGACTATGTCCTTTTTCATATCTTTGCTGCATTGCACTGGAAAAAGTAATTTTATGATTCAATATATTCCGTTATATTCGCTATATGTCATTACGGCAAAAGCATAGTAAATTTATCGTTCTCTTGAAGTAATTAAAATTACTATCGAATCAACGATGATTTTCTTGCGTTTTTTGATAGTGTGTTTGCAAAATTCGCTTGCTAAATTTGATAAGCATCAGTTATCGGTTTGCTACTCCGAGATATATCTATGTTCAAATCGAATTAGATTATTTCGAATTGGATTTTTCAGAATATGATTCAATTTGAAAAAATAATGGAAAAAATACACAAATTTGTAATTTTTCCATAATAATGATGGAAATTTTCAGAATATATATAAATCTCAACCCATCGAATCATATTCTTGCTCACTGCCCCTGGCTGATAACACTCACTGAACTTTACTGGTAGTTCAGTTCCGTTTGGACTGTTTTCCGCTTGGATGGCAGTTGCTCACACTACATCTTGTGGTAGCTCTTTGCTTACATGGGGCCGTTGGACGGTTCCTTTTACTCACTACTTCCGGGCTTGCTTAGAATGAATTTCCAGAAAAAAAATTTCAGACTGGAAAAATAATAGCGGTGGCTTCCCCAATCAACTTGTTTCAAAATATTTCTCAGCTTGAACTCCGATTTCAATATACTTCCATGCTTTTATTTGTGGATTATCCATACACTATCAGGAAATATATCTGACCAAATATTATGTTTTGTAAAGTATGGCCTACTGATGGATCGTGTCGCTGAGGCAGGGTCTATCAATGGCTCATGCTTGGCAAAATAAAATTTCTGATTAGGACTCCGAACGAAAATACATCTGAAAAAAACATCGTATTGCTGTTCGGCGCTTTACTTCGACCCCCAAAACCTCTAAAAATAAAAGTTACAAAAATTCCGAAATGCCTAATTTGGCGGCGGAAGAGCCTGATTTATTTTTGCTCTACCATAGTGGTTCAGTTCTTTATGGTATGTTATTCGCTCAGGGTGCTGTAGCTGGTTTTATCATTTTATGCAAAACCTCCTAGAAGGTATCGTAACAGTAATATTTCGAATTCGGAAAATCCGTATTGAAATGGGGAGATGCATGTCACATGACCTGGCCGAGGATAAAAAACATCTACTACTTCTTTATCATAGACTTACCTTTACCACAGCATGGCAATTTATCTGACCATTCCAACTTCTCCGCCTTGAGTTTTATTGCATTTGGATGATTTTCGCCAAGCAGGTTTCATGATGTACCCTTTCTCACACTCGAATTCGCAATTTGTTCCCCATGTATATTTTTGTTTTGAACATGTGATCTTTCCATTCGGGAATTTTCCCCACTTGTCACATTCTTTTGGCTCTGTAAAAGTTGAATTTCACCAATTTTAAACTGCATATCATACTATGGGACACTGTGAGAAACATGCAGTGAAATAACTCTTTTTTTACTGTATTGTTAATCGGTGATATCTAAATGAGAATATAAAACAATGTTCCCACCAATTTGGCGCCACTGTGGATTAAGTTATACAATTGGGCCTCTTTTTATGTATAACCTCTCGCAAACGTGTTGCTTACATGAATAATCGTAGTAAAAAGTCAAGAACGATTCTGGTTTATCCGAAACTGAGAATATCATATAATGGAATAATTTCCGCTTCAAACATCAATTGTTTATGAAAAAGAAACTTTTGGGCTTTTAAGTCCAATCCTCACATTTCTATGCATACCATTAGTAAAAATTGCCCAGGGGTTGTACTAAAGCAACTAAAAATAAAGGAAAAGTATGAGTGTTAAAGTAATAATAACAAATATGATGCGGCAATTCATGTGCGGAATACATTGCCACAAAAATACAGTCTATTCAACATTCTTTTGTAGTAATTGTATATTCCCAAAAGTTGAAACAGTCTTGATGAGCTTCATGACAAGTATGGCCTGTTGATAACGCGCCTTGGTTTTATTAAAATATTACCAAGTAAAATGAACTGTTAAAGAACATCGATTTTACCGAATATTTTAAACAGTCTATATAACTTTTTTAATACGAAGACGACTGACACATGGATGCTGTTGAATGAAGCGAATTTTCTAAAGTTAATTCATCTTATTCAGAAATATTGCTCTTGTTTCTGTTTTATTTAGAATGCGACACTGATGGCAAAACAAAATTCTGCTACGGATGAAAAATATTTTTACACTCACTGATGCATTTAGGAGCTTTTTCTGACCATTTGCCATCTGGTTTGCATTTCGCTTTAGTTTTTCCAATTACATTATACCCAGCCTCACATTCATATTCACAGGTCGATCCTTCAATTAGTTTGTCATCCAGGTTACTGCATATTATCGAACCGTCGGTTGGCGGTTTTGGTTTTGTGCATTTTTCTTGGAAATAGGAAAAAAGAGAAGGATTATTAAAATTTAGTAGAAATTTAATTTGAGATTATGGTATATCACATTTAAAGATCTTCATATGCAATTGGACGTGATTTCGTATATAGGCCTACTGTTCTTATATAAATCAGTTAAATAAATCTAACGTTAAAGCACACTTGGTGGTGAACGGTCAATCATCGAACTATCGGCCCACCGGATATTACGATTGCGTTAACCAAGCCGAGCGCACATTAATATTGTTACTCACTTATACACTTGGGAGTTTTATTGGTCCATGTAGCGGAGCCTCTGACCTTTTCCTCACATATTGTATTCTCTGAACCAACAAGCTCATATCCGTTCTTGCATTTATATTCACAGATCGTTCCAACTTTAGCAATAACATTGTCACAATCGACCGAACCATACTTTGGTTTTGGTGGTGGGTGTGGTTTGCATAGTGCTGTAATCAGGAAGTATAAATTTTAATTATATAACGGACGCTGAAGAGAGGTAAGTTCTATATTAAAAAACGGAACAAAATTATTTTTAATCGCTCAACCAGAAAGTATATTTTGTTGATTATTCGCCAGGTATGGACTGCACCGGGCAATTTTATAAATTGCATTCCTGTAAGCAAAGAGTGACGCTTCATAATACTATAAACAGAACGGGAATATCCCCTTTACGCATTTTTGCATCTCGTTAAAGAGGACAAAAAAGCAGAGCAGTGGTGTATGGTTTTGCCATCGTTTTGATCAGATACCACTTACTGCAATCGATTATAGTTGATCAGTTTTGGATGGTCGTATGGCGCTTCCTTCAAAGTTCTTTCAGTAAGTCTCAAAAAATTGAGAAAATCTGATCGTGTACCACGCTCTTTGAATCTATAGGTTATGATACATAGTGATTGGTGGGTATATCTTTTATGCTTTATCCACCGACAAATTGTCTGCTGGTGGGGAAAAAGAAAATAGTTTCACAAGGTTTCAAAACAACCAGCCTCCTGACAATATATTAACACTTAACTATCGTGATAGCATCAAGCTACCGAAAAAAACTATGTTGATCCAGACCAAGCATTGATTTGAAAGATTGTAAAGTAGGAATCACGTTCTTACGTCTGCATTTTGGTGTCTTCTCCGACCATGTTCCTGGTAGCTCGCACACAGTTTTCTTTTTCCCGACAATTTCATAACCTTCCTCACATTGGAAGTTGCATGTTGCACCAACAATAAGTCTGTCGTCACATTCAACTGTTCCGTATTCGGGAGGCGATGGTTCTTTACACTTTTCTTTTATAAACGAAAAATAATAATTTCTAGACGGAAAATGAAGAGCCCAAAACTTGAAGTTGCGAATCCTTCTATAAATGAGATTCTAGGGGCCAAATTAAGCTAACTATTCAAATAAATTATACTAATATTAATGCTGCACGATAGCATTTTAGACAGGGCCCTGAAATCGAGATTTAGTAATTTTTAATTCACCTGTCAAATCCTGTCTAGGGGAGACGTGAAAAACTCGTTAATGTTGTTATAATACTAATTTATCGATAAATTATTTTGCGGAAAATAAGTTTGTGATCAAAAGCGCTTATGCTCACGTTGGGTCATGTTAGAAGCACATTTGAGCATCGGAACAACAAAACGACGCAATTTTACGTATGAATATTTAGCTACTGTCTTAAAAATATGACATAAAATTATGATATTATGAATCCGTATGAATTATTACAAAAATTGCGCATCAAAAAACCAAAGTAACTTTTGCCGTTACTTACTCATGCATTTTGGTGCCTTATGGCTCCATTCCGCAGTTCCTTTCGTTGTTTCTTCACAAATAGTTTTTTCAGAACCCATTAGTTCGTACCCAACATGGCAGGCAAATGTACAGCGTGTCCCAATACTTCCAATTGCACTGTTGCACTCGACTTCTCCATTAATTGGTCCCTTTGGTGGATGCGGCTTGCATAGAGCTGAAAAGGGTATTTGTACGTAATTTTCGGTGAGAGAGACTGCAGATTTAAAAATATCATGTAACCATTTACGCAAAGTTCGGCAATGTGTGGAGCATATCTTATGGTTGACACCATCTAGAAAGGGTGTGGAACATGTTGAGCATGTATAGTCGATATAATATGCCCTTTTGCATTTTGCTGTTTATTTCTGCTTGAAAACTGTTCGGTTGTGCTTGTGAAGTTTTCCGCCCAGATTGGACTTTATTAGTAAAGTTATAACATTCTAATAAGATTATTCTACCAAAATACTGGCAATAATAAAGTACGGGAAATGGAAGTGTAAAATATTATGAACGATAGACACAAATAAAATTTTTCAAAAAAAGAACGGGTGCTAAAACAATACGCGATAACAAACGTGGCTATAAGCGAAGGCGCTCGTAATTTTTTTATATAAAATAAGTTGGAGTTTTGCCCTCTCTTGAAAACTTTTGAGGCACCCCCCTAGTAGTTTTCGGCATCAGTGTTTGCTAATATAGCTCGCAGATATATCGCGTGTGAAGGGCTAGGTTCATCTCATGCTCATGTTTGACAAAATAAAATCACTGATTGGGTTAAGCAACACCATCAAGGAAAACTTGCTACACTGTAATAAAAATGCAACAAAATCACTGGTATTTAACAGCAATTTTACTGGTCTGTGCTCAGAACAAAAAATTCAAAATTGATTTTTTTGGCCAAATATGGTAGGTGGGTGAAACGCACCGCGAAGCTGCGGCCCATCAACAGCGAATCATAATAGGCATAAATCTCATCATAATGGCATTTTTTTACTTTGGAAATATGCATTCGGCAGCGCGATCCATCAGTGGCCATTACTTGCCATGGCATGTTTTTACTCAAAACATAACTTTTCTGACCGGTATTGAGGTCAGATATTAAATATAATCACTATATTTTTATAGCTTACGTATGCACTTGGGTGTCTTTGCCGACCATGTTCCATCTTCATTACATTCTGCTTCCTTATCTCCAACAAGCTCATAACCCTTCTCGCAACCAAATTTGCATGAGGATCCGACGACTAGATAGCCAGAGATTTCTTTGCATTTCACAGTACCATAGCTGGGTGGGTTTTGGCTTTTTGCATTTTCCTGCAGGAAAGTGGCATGAATTAATGCGGATAAAATTAATCTAACTGATAAATTAACTTATTTTAAAAATTAACCTATATTTTTATTCAAAAGAGTTATTTTTACGATGGCAAAGATTCGATCTTTCGCGCTCTATCTATCTAGTGATACCACGGAAATTATCTCTATAAACAGGTTGACTCTGAATGTATACAAATAAGGATAGGGTGGAATTAAATTTTCATCATGCATGAGGGGAAGGCCGAGAATACGATCTAACCATTGTGGTGAACCACGAACTCTCATGCAGATACCAGTTTAAAATCGGGAATTGATCGAGTTTTTGCTCAACCGTGAGAAGTCAAGCAACCGCGAGGAAGTCCAGTAATCCTCACAATGGGCATGGTGCGACAAAACTGTTATCTCGTACACAGCACATAGATTCCTGGGTGCTTTTATTTATTGGGGTGTTTCTTATTACTGCGATACGACTCACATAAGCTTCAAAACAATATTCATTATAGCTTTGCAACATGCCAGGGTTGCGCGTTACCAAATGCATTTCTCTGATATTTAAATAGAGCACATAGATTTTGTCTAAATGTTGATGTGAGCCCCCAGCTTACCGTAAACATTCGAATTTTTCGTAGTTCTCGCTCAAATTTTTTTTTTATTTTTCCCAATTTTGCGCCTCACTTAATTTGACATCATATCTTGTCAGTTTCCAATGTAGAATAAAACAAATCTCACTAGATAAAGTTGAGAATATTTTTTGGCTTTCATCAGCCACAAATCTTTCACAAATCGAAGTAGAAGCATTAGGAAATAAAAATTTATTGATTTTGTGAAGCTTTATAATAATGTAATACTTGATATGTTGCAACGCGCAATCCAGAGTACATCTCAGTTCGGAATATTTTGGCGAGTATAGGTTAAATAAAGTCAGTCCAAGTTTTTCGAAAATAAATAGATAAAAGTCCGAGTAAATGCATGTTGGCAGCTTTTTTTTACAAAAAAGAAAGTTTTGAAAATATTTATTCTGGAATATTGTGCAATCAAAAGATCGTAACTAATACGCCGAGTAACACGATTTTTCAACGTTTTTTTTTCAGAGAGCTGCCAAATACTCATCCTGTGTCAGCGCAGCATTATATTCATATTATATCCCAAATTACCGTTGATGTTTTTTTTCTCTCCTCAGGCTAAGCTATTGTAGATGTGAAAAATGCTAAGCAAATTTATTGTGATAAAATTACTCTGATATAATTATTACAATCTGCAGGCGATTTGAAAATAAAAATTAGGACTCAATCAGCGGTATTATAATTTTAACGATATTTGACCTTATACCGAGCATTTAACGTCACTAATAATCACGTATCAATGTCCGCGGTGAAGCTTTCGGGATCTTGTACGCTGAAAAACTTTCTCGCACTCGCGCATGGGACTGGAACCCAGAATCATAAGAGATGCCAACATCAAGCCGTGTTTCCAACCCATGCATCATCCACCCATCAAATTCCACTCACTTGTGCATTTCCCTGCTTTTCTGGTCCATATTGCTCCTCCTTTTCCATCCTCGTCACATTCGGTATCTTTGATCCCCTCGAGCACATGAGTATCCTTACATTTGAAATCACATTTTACACCGATGTCTGCTTGCTTGGCGTCACACTCCACTGAACCACCTTTCGGAGCAGGTGGGGGGTTTGGCTTACAGCGTGCTGAAATAAAAGTTTTGTTGATTTTCGAAATTGAATCAGTAGTATTTTCTTTTGGAGATTAGTTTCACAAAAATGCGGTTTTAAAGCTACAACACACGCTTGCGTAAATTGTGTGTTTTTTTACGTTTGTTTTATTTTATCCTCGCGTATTACGCAATGCAAAATACAAAGCGAGGGTATAACAAAACAAACAAAAAAAAACACGAAAGTAACGCAAGCGCTTTGGGCCCTTCAAAGGTACTTAGTTTGCCATTGGGAAACGGTGATAAAACGTTCGTCGATAATTTACTCAGGACAACAATGCAATATTGATTGGGACCAAATCCATTCCCAGTCCGAAATATTTTACCGAAGATGTCTCGTTAAGTAGGCTCCGCTTAGTCGCGGTCCATCAGTGACTAATACTTACAAAACATAAATTGTTTAATTCCGCAACTCTGTACAGCCACATTAGCATCTACGTACTTTTGCCTTAAATAAAGGGATATGAAATTTCTGCATGTTTTCATCACCCACTAAGAAACGTTTATAAAAAGAAAGATCTATACTCACGAGGTGGTGGCTGCGTAGGTGGATCTGTTAAATGAATTATCACAATTATTATATATCTTGGCGGTCTATTCTACAAAGTATAGTTACCTAACAATAACCTAATTTGTTCGAACTTTTCATTTTTTTTGCTCCAAGTTCAAAAATCAAATTTCGATATATTCTTGAAGTTTATTCTATCGGGGATTTATGGTTGTACTTCGGTAATAGTGTGGACTAGATAAAAGTACTTAGATTTGAATAGATAGTTTACCTAGCTTATTTTTTATGTTCTGTTACCTAGTCTATAGATGTATTTTACCTAGTTTGATCGAGTTTTCTTTTTGAAAGTTTACCTAGCAAATTTCCTAAGTAAATAGATAACTTTACCTATTTTACAAACCAGGTTTATGGCCGAAAAACTAGATACCTAGAATAATAAAACTATATAAATCAGATTTTTATTATCAAAAAAGCTTTCAAAATGGATTATTTGAAGATTTTAACCAGCAATTCTATTAAAAAAAACCTTAAATGCAGCGAAACCACAATTATCTAGTATATCTGGTTTTAATCTGGGAACTACTTAGTTTTGAAAGTCAACAAGTACATGGAAAGTGACCTTATAGAATGTTTATCCTCCTTTGCAGTTTGCATGAAAGGACAACTTTTCAAACGATGAACACTTTTCAGTCAACTTTTGTATAAATACTAATACCCACTATATGGACATGACATGTGACAGATTTTTCCTACAATACGGCTTCTAAGCTCTTCTTTAAGTTTATCCATTCCTTTGATTACAATGACATTATCAGGATCATCAGTGACTTCATTGAGTTGTTTGATTGAAAGTTTTTTTCCCTTTCTGCCTGATTGCTAATGCAAATATCTGCAAAGGTACAAAACAAGCGAAGATTACATAATAAATTTTCAATCGATAATTCCCTGTGGTCATGAAAACCGCTGACCAAATATGTTTTGTTAAGTATGGGCTACTGATGAATCGTACCCCGAGGCACTGTCCTTCAGTGTCTCACGCATGACAAAATAAAATTTGTTCGCATAGGTTCAGGTGCAAACTTTACAGGATGTTTCAAATATTGGAAATCAATATTTTTTTTTCACAGCTAGCAAAGCAAAAAATACAATTTTTTGCCTATTACATCGTTTCACTACTTTTATTGCTGCATGGTCTTAGGGAGGGTCTTATTGCGTCCATTAATCATCTTTTATTTTAAGAAGATCAAATTAGGTATATATTGCATTCATAAGTATATACTTGATTTGGTTTATTTATTTACCTCGGCACCAGTACTTCTCAATAAACTGGCGGCCTTTTTAACTTTATCTGTTGATTTTCCATCCGTTATCACCCAAACAACGTCGTCAATCCCCGGTCGGTTGTTGTATGCCAACATAGTGGTTCTCGTGTACGTGAGAGCGGCACCGAGAGCAGTTTCTGCGTATATGTAGGATTGTATACATCAAATGTAAAGAACGTGCATATAAGTGAAGATTTCATTTTTAAGCTCAAATGTAATTATATTCATTTTTTCAAGTACAGATAGAATTGAATACCGATTATATCAGTTGAGAGTTAGGGCTGTCTTAATAGTGTGGTTCAATGCAGTAGGATGTCACCACAAGAAACCATATTGCTGACATTGTTCTATATTTTGTCCTTTTGCAGTAAAGTTATTTGCAACGTAAAGATTTCTATATATAATGCTTCCATTGCAAAAATGGATCTACTTAAGAATAATCGATATTAACTTTCGATAAGTATTCTAGAATACCTTACTATTCAGATAAGGAAAATCCTAGGGCATTCAGCAAGACAAAGACCGATATTTCTTTAAAAAGTATGCTGGTTTATTATGAAACCATGAGAACTCACCTCCGCCTGTTCCTGGTAGTCTCTGTATTGCCTCTTGCATTCCTTCATTGTCATATTCTTCAAATAAGATTTTGTTCATTGTGTCAACTTGAGAGGCAAAACGTACTGCAGCAAAGCGGACTTCTTTATTAAATGACCTGAAACGTTACAATTTATACTTTAAAGGAGTATTGGTATTGACGGTTTCACAACTGAATTTTTGAGGCCGCTCATCTGAGTGATCAAGTATTTACAAGCAGCTACTCCTAGTCTAGGTGAACATTCCTTAGATTGCACTGACGATGTTTGACCAAATGTAATCAGCATTGAACAATACAATTTTAGTGCTTCCATCCTCACAAACACCACAGCAAAATTGGGTTAGATATCAAACTATATTCAAATTGATAATCTATGACCGAACTGTGAGTCTGAGATTTTAGGCGGCGAAAGCTGCATGAACTTCCGAAAGCTTTTTTAGATGAACATAAAATATAGTTGGACTTGGATATTGTATACTTTTTGTAAAAGTAATACTTTACTTTTTTAATACTTTTTGTAGTGTGAGTTTTGAGATATGAGTAAGTAGAGGTCTAATCTCTGCTCAATGACCGTATTTGGTAGAGACCTGCTTAGCCTACGTCTTTCAAAAAAAAGTGACGTGGACTAATCGCATTGTTTTCGCGTGGCAAAGTCGGGGTCGAGGACTGAAAGCGATTTTGCACATTTTGTTTGGGTTTACTCACATACAACCAGGAGCTACAGCTTCATACTCAGTGAGTAGTTGGTATGGGTTCTGATAAAGATATTTTAAAAAGAAGACTTAAAAATTGGAAAATAAAGATTCAATTTATAGTATTTTTAGCGTGTTATTGAGTTAGAGAGCATCGAATAAAATGTGGCCTACCCAATTTTGTTTGTCTTTCAATCCGAGCTTTATCTTCACACACAGATGGAAAACAAAGACTAGCTTTGCAAACTATTATGCGACCACTTTTAAGGTGGCCAATTTTTGTTGGACTCAATGCTTACCCGACAACACTAGAAATGAATTTCTTCATCTTTTTGTAATCTCCTCTTGAAATGGATCCAGATGAGTCAATAACAAGGACAATATCAGCAGCTTTATCACATCCTTAAAAATTATAACGAAATTAAAATATGAGCTACTATTTTAACATTAAGGCAGAGATCAAGGCGAAAATTTCGTTTTATTAAACCTGGTCAGCAGATCGTTTTCAATAAAGTAGAAACTATAGGAATGCGGTTATAACAGATCGTTACCCAAATATAAAATGAGTGTTGTTACCCAAGCATAAAAGTATTTTGTCAAGCATGGGTCACAGATGTGCGCGTCCTGGTTATGCGTTCCATCTGTGACTCATGCTTCACAAAGAACGTGTGTTTGTACGTTTTCTGATTTACTTCGGGTGCGTGGTATCTCCAGTCTATAGTATGAGGAGGATGAACAAACAAATTACTATTTGTAAAACAAATTTCAAAAGGAGTAGAGGAATCATACTTACGGTTGCAACAAGGAAATTTTCCAGACCACTCGGCCGATCCTGCCCCTGTCTTAACACAAGTTATTTTTTTGCTTTCTGGTGGAACGAGTTCGAAACCTTCATCCGCATCACAAGCATACTGACAAGTCGAACCCACTTTTCCGTCAAAGGAGGAACACGAAATTGATCCAAATTGTAGAGCTGTCATTGGTTCGTCACATTTTTGTGCTGAAAAATATTTTTCACAAGTTGTAATGCAGACAATTTTATTTCTTAAAACTTTTACAAAATTAGACTCCAGGCCTCGGAACCTGCTAATTAATGTAAATAACTACTTCGTCATGAAGGTGCGCAAATTTTGGGATTTCCTACGTTTCAAAATATTAAAATGCTTTTATGAAATCTTTTTTGGTCATCAAGGCACCGAGGGGAGCAGAGGATGAGCATGACACCCCCTCAAGTAAATGCGCTCGTATGTGTCGATTATGGATTGGGCGTAAATTCGTTAATGTTTGCTTCTAGTTCGGAGTTTTATTTCCAAAAAATCAGTCTTTACTGTGTAACAATCTTGCATGCTGCAATAATAATTTTTCGTGCAGAATCTCTATCAGGGATTAAATTTAAAAATTTAAAATCGATTAGGATCGAATACGCTGCGATTTAAGTCCATTGTAAATACATCAAATACATAAAAAAAGATTTTAGGTTTTTAATATAGATGTTTCGGACATGTGAAATAGTGGAAATCGATGTTCTGAATATTTACATAAATTACTGAGCAGAAAATTGGCACCGACTGCATGAACGTATTTTTTACTTTTCTTTGTAAAGTGGGGATTTTAAATAAAAAATGGTATTTCTGTCAGGCGTGGGTAAATCGTGCCGTACAGGGGACAAAATTTGGAAAACTTTGGGAGTGAAATTATGACGAATAAGTTTATATACTTGAATATCATACTTGGAAAGTTTTCTGAAACCACTAAGGCGCAAAAAGCTACATGAAATGTGGAAATGGGAACTAAGAAATCCTCATCCTCATCATCTGACATCTATTGACGGGAGTTTTAAAGCCATGCAGATCAACACGACCAGGGAAGCAGCAAGGAATTTCAAAATTTAGAATTTAGAAAGAATCCGCTTGCATAAAAATCTTTGCGATACTGTGGAAGGTCTCCAGTGGAAAGGTGTGAATTGGAAGCCAATCGAGTCGACCAGTTGAATATTTTTCCAGAGGATGGAGAGCAGAAAGTGTGAGCGAGAATGTACGCCTAGTGTAGTCAGATATATAGTTCATTAAGATATGCTATACGGTTCATCAATGATGGTTTCATGACGGTTTTTAGTGCATAAAAGCGACTTTTGTTCCTCTTACTCTGCTTTTCACACATAAGACAAGAGTAAAAAATCTTATATTTTGCATTTTCGTATAAAAAAGATCCCCTTTGTGAAGCACAAAATAAGAGACAAACATTGCATAGTTTAAAAAATATCCACCAACCTGTTGTCAACAGTACGAAACTTATTAAATGAAGAAATAGGTTGTTAAACGTTGTTCCTTTTACCTTCATACTGTCTTTCACGTCTAGACAAGACTTGTTGAAGAAAAAGAAATCAAGACCTCTGATCCCATGAAGTTGACTTATCGTATTTATAGAGAGAATACCAGTCAAAAAAAAAATCGTCCAAACATCTTTTGCCAAGCACGAATTACTGATGGATCGCGCCGTTGAGACGAGGTCCGTCAGTAACTCAAGCTTGACAAAATGAAATTTTGATTGTGTCTTATATATTTAAACGCCAGACGGAGATGCATGAGATGGCGTCGCTTTTAGCAGCGCACTTTTAAAAAATGACGCTATCGTAGCGTTACTTTTTTGTTCTTTAAATTTGGAGGAAACACTATTGTCGCAAAACAACGCGCCCTCAATCAGGAACAATTTGCTCAACATGCTTTACCAAGCTTATCTAGTACCGTGGGGTATATTTTAGTACAGGTGAAAGGAGCGATATTCGGTTATATGATAAAATGCAACCGTTGCGAAAGATATTGCGACTCGCCGACGAAGAGGAAAAATTAATAGTTTATATTAACGAAAATACAGGCTGAACGCGCGCGCAAAAAAAAATGTTATTTTACGCAAAACAAACCAACATTTTAGTTGAAAAACATGGAACGTCGGAGAAAAATTTCGCAGAAGGTGCGTAAAAAGAAAGGGTTTTTACTATTTTATGATAATTTTTGCTGATTTTAAGGGGGGTCGGACGCTCCAATATTTGACATTGAGCCCAGTTCTCCAGCTGCCGTTGCCAGTAATGAAATGACGATGATATATATACACGATTTGAAATGAGAAAATTTCTTTTTTTCAATCTCACCCTCATTTATGGGTGTTTTAATCACTGTTATCCTCCATTTCTACATTTTGAATGAGCAAATATTATTAGTAAACACGAAACATTTGTTTTTGGACGAAGAAAGTGATTTAATCCGATTCGGAAAAATATCTAAATCATATTCGAATTCCAAGCTACTCGGTTTTGCCCAACTCTAGTTGGAAGTTTAAGGCATAAATTTTGTGATCTCCTAGAATCGATGATTGTTTCTTAACTTTACTTCCCAAATTATTTCAGACTTATTCAGAAATATTATTTTGTTTAAAATGGCAATGTTATACCAACTTCACAACCACTGCGATATTTGTATGGTTTATTGGTTAGTATCAACCATTCTGAGTTTCGGTGATCTCGGCTTATGCTATAATTTAATGGCATCAGTGAATTACTAACATTAATACGCTATTTTTGAAGTTTGCTCTGATCAAAGTTGGAAGCAGTATTCAAAAAGGCTAAATATTGGTCACTCAGTGACAAACAGTTACTATAAAATGTAGTACCAACAACTACACTCTAAACTGAAATCGTCCTAAATCGAATTGAATCACTATAACAAAGTACAGTAAGTGACGGATAACAATATACCACGCCTTTGTTTCTTACCACCTCTTACTACGAAATGAAGGAAATACAATTTTTAATTCCTCATCTACAGGACCGGCATAGCTTAATTCTGCTTGTTAATCGTCCGCCGTAACTTGCTTGGGAGTAGAGTTCCAACTCACAAACATGAAATCTAGGAAAGTTAACAACTAATAATGTTGAATATTACCAGGAGCAATCCTCAGTAGACCAAGGCGATTGAATACGCTATTGGGATTCGATTTTACTGAAATTTTACTGAAATTTATGAATGATTCAACATTGACTCGAATAATTTGTGGTTCGGATCGATTCAAATACCGAATTAAATTAGATCATACATTACAATATTAGTTCAGATTAATATATTTTTCAAACCGGGCTGCACTCTTATAATACAGTTAGAAGAAATCGTCAAAATCCACAACCCAACAACGCTGTCGATTTCCGACGTACGCGTTTTTTCGCGTGTTTTAATGATGCGCAAATTGGGATGTTGTGTCGCGTCGGATGCGCCTATTTCGGAAAAATGAAAGGTTTTGTTTTTAGCTCCAAATACTCTTGGAATTGATAATAGTATTGTGTCGTTTATAATTGGTAGTCGAGTATGAGAATAACAACTTAACTTGTGACTGCACGCTTTCGTGCTCACTTTTCGCCCTTAAGTAACACCGGGTATTATAATGTCGGGTGTATAGTGACCGTGAGTTTTGAAATATAAAAATAAAATAATTTTCTTTTATTCCATTTTGTTTGACTTTGTCATTTGAAGTAAAATTAAAAAATCCAACAAGAAAAAAAAAACGGAAAAAAAGTAAAAATAAAAACAGGAATTATTGAAGAATTTTGAATCCTAAAAAATAAAAAAATGCACGCGGGCGTGAAAATCACTGTTTAGTGTGGATGACTGTCGAAGAAGTGCCGACCTAATAATTTAAGTAGATGTGATCTTTTTAATTTGATGCTCTATAGTATACCAAGTCAGAAAATCGGGGTCGAATGTCTAATACCCATTACATAATCATACGTTATGTTACGTCACACACGAATTACGTTATGTTTCAGGAGCGGACCTACACGCTAGCGTAGGTGAGTGGGTAGCTGCTTTCTTGGAAATCTTATCAGTGTTTGGTTTTTCATTCCCCATTCCCCGAAAAAAAAAACTTACTCGATCCAAAATTGTGTAAAAAAAAGCAACAACTCTTGGAAAAAAGCAGTAAAAATACCAAACCTTTAGCAATCTTTTATTTACATATCAACATAAAACTATTAACATGACAAACAAGTTTCGCTCATAATTATTCTTAACCAAGCTTGAATAAAAGACTTATTATCTTTGGTTTACACTGTTACTATTGGCGATCGTAAATATTCCCAAAGTCTTCTCCGGTTCAAATTTGAACAATTACGTTAGGCCTGTGTCCAAGTTCAATGACGTTTTGTCGAATACGAACAGCGCATTGCTATCATGTTTTGAAACCAGTTGTACTGTATGTATTTCCGTCCTTGCAGGCTGTTGGTGATACATTGATGTTGGAAGTTGCACCAGAAACCATCGAATCCGTGGTCTGTGAATTATAAAGACGAATTATATTTTGTCAAACATGAGACACATCTAGATAACTGAGTCTCAACTTTGAGTTATTCTGAACGGGGAAGAAGTCTGACCATAGATATACTTGATTTCAATTTTTTTTTTGTTCAGTAGGGTAAATACTAACGCACAACAAAATGCCAAAATCAAACAATCAAACTTCCTTTTTAAACCTATACCCCTATACCAAATAAAAAAGATCCTTTCGAACAGCATGATCTGCAGATGACCGTGCCTAAGCGGCGTACTCATACTTTACAAAACATGTTTGGTCAAAATATTCTCGATTGAACTCATTACGTGAGTAATTTTCAAAAATGTTAGACTAAAAGCCTGAGGAATTGAAAGTTTTAACGCTATAAATGGAGAATATTCCAATCATACCGGAACTGCTATGGTATAACTTTATTTTAGGTTTTGTTTGCTTTTTTGATCACTCTGTAATGGGATAATACATTTGTATCGCCTTTTGTGTCGACAGAGGTGTCGAAATAAAGTCCTATGTGCATGTTTTTGTATAGGTCCCACTGGGCGAGCATCGGCGAACACATGTTATTGTACTACCGCTTTTAAACCACCAACCGACCCTCAAACAGGTTGTAGACTTTCTTTCAAGTCGGCAATATTATTAAAAAATGATGACTAGGCAATACACTCCCGTCATTGTAGCAGTAAATTAAACTAGATATTGAACAGTGTGGACAGGAGCACCATAAAAATTTTCATGATTCGCTCTTCCAAGGTGGAAATTGATATTCATATTCAATTAATTTAAATATGCAGAATGCATATTCAAAATTGACTATTTTGGAAGGACACGTGCTCGTCCAATTCCGGTGCCTCATGATTTAGAAATTGTTCAGAGTATGATACTTGAATAAATATTTTGACAGTACTACGCCGATGTGATTGGAATTTGGACATTACACTCATCACGTCAGTAAATTCACAGAATTAACATTTCAAGCGAACACAAGAAAGAAGATAAATAAGAGACGGAAGTGATATAAATTAAAATAACATCCTAACAAATATAACAATCAGTGTTAAACAATACCTTTGTTATTTTAGATGCTGCGGAACCGCGGAAGCCCGTGTAGTTTCCTCTCTTTGTATTTCTAAATGAAGCGATGAGCTCTTTTGTAGCCGCATTTCTAGATTGAATGCGCTTCCAAACACGACCCACGCGCTTGTGGAAATTTGCACCTGCAAAGTACACAAGCAAATCATTGTTGGATTTTTTGCAATGGATCTGTTTGTCGGTTTATAAAAATTAGGTTTGTCATGCTCACCGAGACATACCACGCCGCTGAGGCGTTGTCCATCTGCGATTTATAGTTGACAAAGTAAATTTCTGATTATAATGTACGGTTCAAAAATTATCTTACCCAAAAATGTATAAAGTAGAGGATTCCATAAGCTATTTGAATAAGCTATCAATCTCACAACGATGTCGAATATCCTGCATTGAGATTTTGTTATATAGGATATTCCGCCAATCTTCACCAGTTGACTTATATTGAATGGAGCCCAGCAACAAATGAAAGCGACCACGAGTGACACCTATGAAAGAAGTAATAAAAATAATATTTATTTACGCGCCTACATTTTTTTTATTGAAATTCACCCTAAACGATGCCAACCAACGGCCACTCAATAGCAAAGAGCTGCTAAAAGATGTAGTACCAGCAAATGCACTCTAAATGTAAAACATGTCATGGTAGGTACAGTGAGGGGTATCTGCCCTGGGCGACGGTAAAACCTGAGATGAGTCAGTGACTCGACTCTCCCCAACACTGGATATTATCAAAGCCATGAACAGAAATATTTTTGTAGAAAGAGATCCCGGTATTTCTGTTCTAAAGTTTGCATAATTTAATTATCACGTTGATATCTTACCACAAGCACAGTGACTCTGATATTGTTTCTCCTTTTCATGCTGTTCATTTTCGATGAACTGTTACGCCGTAAAAAGGATTTACCACTTCCTTTAGTGCTGGTAAAATCTCTGGACAATATTCTTGGATGAAGAACACGCCACAAAATACAACCGTAGCAGAAAATCATTATAATAATTGGGACAAAGAAAGCCAGAAATACGTTGCAATATATCCAGATTAAATGATACAAATATGGGTTTTCATGGTAACATTCATCATGATTTTCCTGTAAATAAAAATTTATGAATTTATAGAAGTTCTCAAAACTTATCAAATAAATATACATCATTTTGAAAAGAATGTAAAGAATTGCAAAAATGTGTTAAAGTATAAACATGAAGGACAAATAGATTTTAGCCTGCGGAGAATTTTGAAATAATGATGCCAGAATTTTAACCTTCGTTTTTGTTTGTTTTGTGAAACCCCTTTTCGTGCATTATGCGTTTCATTTGAAAATTAATTAAAAAACGGCAAATTTCTGCGTCCCAATTTATTGAATTCGTTCAAGTTGAACAGTCGTACTCATTTGCACGGTCTTTCCTTTTTTAAAAACGTAAATTTTGAAATAAAACAATGTTCAAACTTACTACTAACTTTTTATATTTCTCGTCCGTCCAGACTCCCCATGGGCGTCAAAATATACAAAATTATATCCCAAAGTTTTAAACGCTTGAACGCATTTTGAGACGCCATAAAGACTTCAAATATAAAAATTTCCTTTTTCCAGGTCGTGGCCAGCCAATCCCAATCAGAAATATTATTTTGTCAAGCATGAGCCACAAGTGACCCATGCTCAACAAAACATATCGTGTGGAATTTATTCTGATTGATGGTTATTTTGAAATTTTTTTATTTTATAAGGTCAAATAAAATTAGTTAAACAACCCCAAAGTAATATGACCAGTTTTGCGGCTGTTGTATATTAAAAGCTTTAGTTTTGCAGTTTTCCAGTCCAAGACCAGGAAAAAAAATGTTGGGCCTCGGTGTGGTGATATTTCCTTCGAAATGAATTCGTCGAGCCAGGGTATAAATAAATAGTAATTATATAGCATTCGATATGAAAGTATAACAGCAATGTAACAGCAGCAAGTTTTACTAACTTTCATCATGTTATCCAGAAGGTGAGTAAGTGTTTCGTTGTGGTCAGAATCCTGCAAAATTTATCGTTTAAATGAATATATAATGGAAAAAAAAATAACAAAATATCATTAATATTATATTCGTGAATATATATATAGTTTCTTATGAAGGTGAAAGGCTCCTGATTGAACAAACTTTTGTTGTTAACCGGGACCCCAGCCAGTCAAATCTATTGTATTATATCATATCTTTTTTTATTGTGTTTTGAGGATATTATAAATGACTCCAGGGGAGATGAACGCTGGGTTTAAACTGTGAATCGCGTTTTATGGATTTCCATACCGGAGGGGCGCATTTTGACGCATTTATTGCATTTTGCATTGCATTTTGACGCATTTTATCGCAGAAATTATCATTTTCATTTGACTTGCACATTCAAGGTCTTACTTTATTTGAGGCGAATCTATTTCCAAATATTGCGCCAATTTTCTGCTATGTCTTGATCATTGTTCTAAATCCAAAATTTGAGCTTTTGGAATTCGAATTTGATTCGAATAACGTTTTTGAATCGGATCAAATCGGTAATTATATTTATGATACTAATTGCTAATCTGTGCCCTATTATCAAAATATTGAAATAGATAGCTTGTATTTTTCCGACTAAATTTAAAAATTAAGAAATTCATAGTTACGTATGGACAATATTAGCATAAACAAACTTATAGGCAAGGTATTTTCAATTCACACACATTTCGTGTCGAAGAGTTGAAATTTTTATATTTCAACGATAAAA